>CM074858.1:87432500-89932500 GCA_037501455.1 Lantana camara | reverse complement strand
CTTTACTCCAAATTTCTTACAAGTAGATAACGGGATTAAACTCACACTAGCTCCTAAATCACATAAACCATTATGGAATTGCAAAGAACTAATAGTAAGAGGAATTGAAAAACTCCCTGGGTCTTTAAGCTTCGGGGGAAGCTTATGCTAAATAATAGCACTGCATTCCTTAGTAAGTATAATAGTAGTGAAGTTCTCCGACTTCTCCTTGCTTGAAATCACTTCTTTCTCTAAGTTCTACTTCTTAAAATCATCTTCCTCTTCAACTCTCTCAAGCACAACTTTCTCAACATCCGAACCTGCAAGTTGTTGGAAAACACGAATCAGAAAGCAGCGGAATTTAAAAAATTTTCCCAACAAAAGGACCTTGGACTCGCAATCGTGTAACCAAATTCGTAAAGATAGAAAACTTACTTTTCTTTTATTCTTTCTTGAAGCGTTTCAAGCCACCCAAGAACGCTCTTCTTGCGGCTTGATCCCCTCTCCTTGGTAAAGCTCGAATCTTCAAACTTCTAACTTGAAGTCTCTAGAGAAAGTCCACCAACTTGATCACAATCTAACTAGTAAGGATGCTAGTTCTCTAGTTAGTGTTTAGGCTTAACCTAGGGTTTAATTTAATCTTGGAGAAAGGAAGGTGTTCAACACATGAACCAAGAATTGTCTATTAGCTCTAAAGGGGAGCATGAGCTCCCCTATATATAGGAAAGGGAGAGGGACGGCCGAACCTATTCCTTGTTGGGAAAGGATTTGGTTCCTCTCTCTCCTATTACTTGATCATCAAGTATTTTCCAACTTTGACTTTGAATTCTAATTCAAGTCAACTTTTAAGAGAGCTAAAAATATCCAAACTATTTTTGGATAATTTTATACTTTATTTATTATAAAATAAATAACTTATTTTTATCTAATTAATTAATTCATAATTAATTAACTAGATTATTTTCTCCAAAATAAGACTTTCTTTTTAATTCAAAATTAAACCAAAGTCTATTAAATAATTAACACATTTAATTATTTAATACATATATATATAATATATATATATATCCACACGTGTGTGACACGTGTCACAGTGACACGTGTCACTCACGTGAGCCACACGTGTGATTTCACACGTGTGGAACCCTCTTGGCCCGATTAACTCGTTTAATCATTTTCAAGCCTCAACTCATGTAACCAAGTTGTTGTGTGTGACCCTCTAAGTTCTCAATTCAATTAGCAGTGACCCTAATTAATTAATTCACTAATTAATTAATCAGTCCACAGATTAAACGACCATAGTCTAGCAACAGGTGTTTAACCCCTAGCTGAATTGGAATGTTCGGATTCGACAGAACCTTTAAGTCATTGATTCATGTGAGATACAATCCTCCTACTTACTATCTCTCAACCAAGATCTAGGGCAAGGGAATAATCAGAACCCTAATAATCCGGTCTTAAAGCTAAGTGCATTTCATATCCATTTGATCTCAATCCAAGAAACCCTTTTCTTGATGTCTTGATCTACTGCCTTGGCCAAGGACTCCATATGGCATATGAATGACTTACACAATAAGAGATCACCTTGCAAATGCAAGTGTAGGTCCTATCTTGATTCTCATTCACTTTCATGAGTCACTTGTGCAGCCCCAACATAAGCCTTGAATCAGTTGTCTAAGGCGACACCCTTTAAAGCTTATACCTAAGACTACAGAGTTAACTCATAAAGTGACAAGGAACCTCAAGTCTAAGGATCAATTAATCACATCAATGACTCGTGAGATATTTCTTAATCTGGAAGTTTCCATTTTCTGAAATAGAAACTTCCTTTCCCATTTAGGAATGTTCTCACACGGGGCACCTCAGTGAACTTACTTATTAAAGTAAGCACCCTCATGTATCACGCACGTATCAACTATACACTTTGCACCTCCATGAAACAAGGTGGTCCTTCTTAAGGGTGTGATCCCACAAGCAAGCCTTAGAGGAGTCAGGTTGACACTCCCACTGTCTGTAGGACTCATCGGCTTGGAGTATTTTACTAATCATAACTTATGTGATATAGGGCTCGTTTCATGAACCATTTCACCTAAATGGTAGAGTCCTAAAGTCATCAGGATTAGGGGAGTTCTCATACATGCACAGCTAAAGTAAACGCATACCAAACAAGAGCATATAAAGAAGTGTTGCCTCAATTCGTTATTTCATTCAAAGATTGTCTGTGATTACAATAAGAAAAAGCACAAAGCGGATATACAATCGGCTTTCTAGGGCACTATTCCTAACACAAGTATCTTCGGACCTTCATTTTCTCTACTGTCTCCTACAAATATGGCCTGATAATGCTCCTTAGGTTTGTTTTCGGCTTGGCTCGGTAGCATTCCTGGGCCTCTCAGATTCAGAGATTGGGCAATCTGACCGATCTGAGTCTCCAAAGTTCTGGTCTAATTTACCACTTGATCTAATTGAGCTTCCAACTTCTGATGTCGACCCCTAGACACGGTTATGAACTTCTCAAGTGCGACCTCCCATCCCTGTTTTTGCTCCTGTTAAGGGGGCGCAGCATTAAATAGGGCTGGTGGTCGTGTTTGAAATTGCTGCCTAGGCTGAAACTGCGGCCTAGGTTGAGGTGGTTGTTGAACATTTTGATTATTAGACCACGACAAGTGAGGGTGGTTCTTCCATCCTGGATTATAAGTGTTTGAGTAGGGATCATTTGCTGGTTTGAAGTTGTTTGCATAATTAGCCTGCTCTTGCACCTGTTCTCCTGCATTGGTATGAGGACACATATTAAACTCGTGTGGACCACTACAAATTTCACATGTTACCTGAACTGGTTGGGATTGTATCCCAACTGCATTGACAGAAAGTTGATCCAATTTCTTGTTAAGGGATTCAAACTTAGCATTGATGGCGGTTAGGCCATCCAACTCTATGACTCCTGCTTGCACTTTCGCTGGTTGCGAATGGCTCCTCTCACGTACAAAAACATCATTTTGTGACATATTATCTAACAACTCGGTAGCAACTGCTTTAGATTTTGCTAAGAATGCTCCACCAGCTGCAGCATCCATCGCTCCTCTAAAAGTAGAGGACATCCCATTGTAAAAAGTCTGAATCAATAACCAACCGGGAATCCCGTGATGTGGACACTTCTTCTGCAAGTCCTTAAATCTCTCCCAAGCTTTATAGAAAGACTCTCCATCCAACTGTCTGAAACCTTGAATATCATTCTTGTATTTCGTGGTTTTGCTAAGTGGAAAGAACTTGGCTAGGAAAGCCTGAGATAATGCTAACCAAGTCTGAAAGGATTCATTTGGGACGATACTCAACCATGCTTTAGCTCGTTCCCTAAATGAAAAGGGAAAAAGCCTAACTCGGATAGCATCAGTAGTGACATTGTGAATTTTGAAGCTATCACACACTTCAAGAAAATACTCAAGGTGTGAAGTCGGATCCTCCAATGGTAATCCTGAAAACGGATTATTTTGCAGCAAGTTTATGATAGTTGGTTTGATCTCAAAGTTATTTGCTGCGATCGGGGGACGAGCTGCAGTCTGAATTACTCCAGGATGCGGCACGTCATAATCTCCTATGGCCGGTGGTGGTGGTGGATCTACTTCAGCCATCGGTAAAGTGATCGGTTTCTTCTCCTTCTTACGTCTTCTCCTAATAGCACTCAGTGTTCTCTCAATTTCCAAATCGTATGGAACTAATTCAGGATCTTGAGATCTTCGCATGCACTTTAAACCTGCACAAAGGAAAAAAAATCCTCAGTCCAATTCCACAGTGACAAAGATAATGAGCACAAAGTAAAATAATAGTCTAAAGCACTAGATCAAAATATTTGAGTAATATTGACTTAAAACGCCTTCCCCGGCAACGACGCCAAAAACTTGTTGTAAGGTTTTACTAAAGTTAAAAACCAATCGTGCAAGTGTACACTAACATACGCAAAGCACAATAGGATCGAACCCACAGGGAAGGGAAATCAATCACTACTCTATATCCTTCTCTAATCTACAGACCAATCGAAAAGCAATTATTGTTGTTATCTATAAATCTACTAAAACAGAGATTAACAATTAACCAGAAATAAACGCAAGTAATACTAAAACACACGGATTAACTCAGTAAACTAAACAGGTAGGTGAAAAGTAATGAATCATACAATCAAGGGTTGATATGATACTCGTCTGACAAGTGTAATTCCACAACCTAGTCACTTATATTTGTATTACCCTCTCTCAAGGTGTAACCAAGTGCTTAATTAGTGTTCAATGTTGCTCTCGCAATCACCAATAGTTAATTAAACGATAGGAACAAGACTAGTGCAATTTAATATTCTAGCGGCTCGGCATGGAATAAGATTACTGTTGTATAAGTTAGGACCAATCTCTTTGTCCTACAACTTACAAGTGGTGAAAACCATCTAAATTACCATCACTCTTTCGATATATAGGTAATTATGACACATGCTAAGGGTGATCAGGCCATCGAAAGTCAATTCAAACCTTTTTTCAAACTAAGAATTAACACAAGTCATTCAAGCATCTTATCAAACATCTATCATGCAATCATCATCACTCCCCCTAGCCCTAGAGAATTAGCTACTCATAATTAAAACGAAACTCATAAAACTAAAGGGAATTGCATTAAAATAATTCATAGTCATCAAATCTAAACAAAGTTTCAGTAACAAAAGCATAAACATTCAGTAATATCTAAAAACGAATCTAACATACGAAAACTAATCAAAACTAAACTTAAAGGAATTAGTTTGTAAATTAAAGCAACAATAAAACCAAAGATCGTTCTAAGAATTCAATCCTCTCGTCTTCTCGAATCCTCTAGAAAATCTCTGAAACTCCTTGTCTTCTCTCTAAACCCTAGGTCTTGCCCTGGAAGAAAAGCTCTCTCAAAAAGACTCCAAAAACGCACTAATATAGCTGCACAAAGAATTCTCTCGCCGCCCTAGGTAACGGGCATTACCTCTCCACGTACATTTGTTGTTAACGCCCGTTACTGCTTGAAATCGCCGTAACATTTTTATTAGTGGTAACGGGCGTTACCACTTTCCTTCTGCACAGGGGTAACGGGTGTTACCCCTCTTCTCTGGCCAAAAGCTCCACTCCTGTGGCTAGTAAAAGCGTGAAATTGCTTTGCTTCACCGTTTCTCAACTCCTACTCTAAAATCACCTAAACCGAGCAAAATAAACACATAATCGCATCAAACAACACCAAAAATATGATCTAATTATGCTCGAAACCATTTCATTTCTACACACAACACCAGGTCATCCATTCAACGGACCGGATCGATTGCAGCTACTTCAATTTTTCCTTCATTGATGGCTTGGCTCCCGGATATGAGGTATGATATGGTTCTATCCCTTGTTCTTTTCAAGCCATTAGCTAGTTTGGATAGAGAATCCGCTCAAGTGTTCTTTTCTCGGGGAACCTGTTCAATTTTGAACTCTTTAAACTGAGTGATCAGTTCCTTCGTCATTTAAGATATAAAACCATTGACTCCCCATGTGCCTCATATGTGCCATTGACTTGTCCGACCACGAGTTGCAAGTTTGTCACAATAGCCACTCTTTCAACTTTCTACTCTCAGGCGAACTTCAAGCGTACGATGAGCGCTTAGTACTCTCCCTCGTTATTTGTAGCTTCGAAATTGAGGAGAATGGCGAAGTTGAACTCAGTACCATTCAAGCTGATTAGTGATATTCCTACTTCCCCCCACTTTGGGAGGTCGATGAGCCGTCCACGTACATGGTCCAGTTCATGGGGGTTGAGATTGGTTTTGTTAGAATGGTGCTCTTTTCGACTAGAAAGTCGATCAGAAGCTGGGCCTGTTGGCTGAAAAGTGATATCATATTACCCTAGTTCGACGACCGACCTCATCATTCGACCTGACACATTAAGTTTTGATAAGACCTATTAGTGATTGGTCAGTTAGGACAACAATAGGGTGTGCTTAGAAGTAAGGCCTCAACTTTCAAGCTAATTGGGCAAGAGCAAAGCGAACTTCTCGATCTCGAGATAGTTCTTCTTGGCTCCGTATAAAATTTTGCTCAAGTAATAGATAGGAAAATGCTTTCGATCTCGAATGACGATGAGGACTGAACTAAAAGTTTCATTAGAGAGAGATAGATAGAGGTACATGGTTTCCCCTTCATTGGGCTTAGTAAATAGTTGGGGAGACGACAGGTACCCTTTAAGTTGTTCAAAAGCTCTCTCACACTCTTCATCCCATTGAAACTTTTTCATGTTTCTCAAAATCTTGAAGAATGGGAGATTTTTCTCAGAGGATTGAGAGGTGAACCTGTTCAGAGAAATTATTTAACCTACTAGGGACTGAACCTGGAGGATGTTCTCAGGTCGAGGAATGACTTGGATCACCCCGATCTTTGCCGGGTTGGCCTTGATTCCCCTCTTGCTTACTATGTAGCCAAGGAATTTTTCCTTTTCTACCCCGAAAGTGTATTTTCCCGGTTTGAGCTTCATTCCATACTATCTCAGTACGTCGACTATTTGATTCAAATGATCGAGGTGGTTACATGCCCGCTCGCTTTTGACGATCATATCATCAACGTAGACTTCCATCATTTTTTCGATCTCATCTTTGAACATCATATTTACAAGTCTTTGATAGGTCGGTCCAGCATTTTTCAAACCGAGTGGCATGACTTTAAACCGGTATATTCCTTTCATGACAATGAAGGTCGTTTTCGATCTATCCTCGGGTGCCATTGTGATCTGATAGTAGCCTTGAAAGAGATCTATTATGCTAAGCATCTCACATCCCGCCGTCGAATCGACAAGCTGGTCGATGCGTGGGAGGGGGTATGGGTCCTTTGGGTATGCTTTATTGAGATTGGTAAAATCGTTACACATTCTCCACTTTTCCCCAGTCTTCTGAACAAGGACTACATTGCAGAGCCAGTCTACATATTAAGCTGGAGTGATGTAACTCGCATCGAGGAGCTTATTGACCTTGCCCTCGATGATCTTGTTCCTTTCTTTACTCTGGACCCTCAGCTTCTGCCTGATTGACTTGAACGACGAGTTGATTTCGAAACGATAGTAGATCACCTTCAGATCGATCCCGGTCAGGTCCTTGTTGCTCCACACGAAGATATCAACATTTTCCTAGAGGAAATTTATCATCATGATTTCTTACCTATCTTCTAGGTCGGCTCCGGTGCGAGTAGTTTTGTTACTATCTCTGGGCACCAGAGACACTTCTTTTAAAGACTCAAACCACTCGAGCCTGTCATTGAGCTTTCTCTTCTTTCGAGCTACCATTGAGCACTCTTCGCCCTCCTCAGAGGTCGATAGCTCGATCTCTCCGTCGGTGTAAGTTTGCAGGTTGAGTCCCTCCTCGACTCCTTTGTTTTTTGGCTTTTTCAAGGATATCGTGTAGCACGTCCAACAGCCACATTGCACTCGACCTCTCCTACTCCGTGGGGGGTTGGTATCTTAACCTTTGAATGAAAGGTAGAGTTGACAGCTCGAAATTGAATCAATCCTGGTCGATCGAAGACCATATTGTACGGAAAGGGCATGTTCACTACCATGTACTTGACCTTTCGGGTTGTGACACCCCATTCGTCCGTCCGTACAGGTTCATAGCACATGTGAGTTTAATTTTCGTATTTGCCTTTATTTTTATACTTTGATTTATTTAAACTTTTGATGTATGCTCTTTATTTGATATTTATATGAAATTACTTTGATTATTTGATTTAAATGTCATAAATGGGCCTAAGTGTTTACATGAATTTGGAATCTTGTAATATGTGAATTTATATGATATGAATTTAATTTCCTAGCATGCTAATTTCTTAAATTATATGAATTTAATTGAATTAATTGCATTTGGACTTGATTGCATGATTTCAAAATTTTTAGGGCTTAATCAGAAATAGGCTTTGGGCCTATTTGACACTTTTTGAAAGTTTAGGGACCTATTTGAAAATAGGGCCCCTTAAGCTATTTTATTTGATATCTTGAGATAGGGAACTCGGATTCAAGATCCACCTTCGCCTTGGACTTGTTTTGACGATTCGGATCCAATAGAATAACTTCGTAATTTTTCGCTGCCGTTTGAACCTCCGACGAAGCCATTTTCTACCCTTTTGGACTGGAATTCTAGAATTGGAGCCTACCTTGACTTTTGGATCTGATTTTTAGCCAATTTTCAGCCATATTCTTTCCCATTTCTTCTCTTATTCAATGAATTGCAGTAGCTATTGAGACAAAGAGGGGGAACTTTACTATTCATCTTCTTTTACCTCAAGAAAAGCTCAAGAACTTCTTGCTCCTTTCGGTCCTCAATGATCCAAGGTAAGATTATGTTCCTCGTGATCTAAGCATCATTTTAAGTCCCATTTTGTGTTTTATATTTGAGATTTTATACATGAGTGAAGAGATGATTGAATAGTTAGGTTTTCTTCAAATTTTTGAATACATGCTCTATGGTTGCTTATCTTGAGTTCTAAGCTATGAAATGAGTTCATTTAAGCTTCTAGATCTTGTTTCTTTGCATTAAATCCTTGGTAGATGAGTGTATTGAATTGTGCCATAAATGCTTTTGGATATATGATTGAGAAATGGTTGAATTTGACAAGTTATGAACTACATACACTTTGCTTCTTGTTGCTTCGATATTGTACAGCTGTTTTGGGAGGTTTTTGCATGATTTTACATAAGACTTGGCATGGTTTTTGTGTGATATTTACTGCCTTATTTAGTGTTGTTGTTCCCCTGCATATACCAGCTTCGAACAACAGCAAAAACATGGAGAAGAAGCTGCTATAGTAGCTGCCACGGGTCTTGTGGTTTTTGTGCCATGGCGGTATCTCAGGAATGCCTTGCAAGATGCCACACCCATGGCTCAATGGCATTGGAATGCCGGTACTAAGCCATGCGCGTATCTCAATTTGTGCATGCATGGTGCCACACCCGTGGCACCCCTATGTTTGTTATGCATGTTTTTCGTGGTTTGTTTTCGCTTTTATTTAATTTCTGCCACCCCGATTATGATCTTAACATATTAATAACATATGATATGATGTGATATGATGCTTATTTTATTTTATGAAGTTGATTTCGATGCATGAAACGTGAGGTATGAACATAAGTGCTTAAGTGTTTTCATATGCCATTTCAATGTATTTATTTGCATACATTTGCATCGCTATGCATCTATTTGGTACATAATTGAGTCTAAGTCTTAGGTTTTGTGTTTGTTTTTCTCAGAGGAGGTTCTCGTTGATGTTATTAAGCCCGATACTTAGATTACGGAGGTCGGAACGCACGTATCTTTTCTTCCTTGCGTATAAGGTGAGGTTTAGCAACTTTCTTTTAATTAAATGACCTAAAACCCTTATGTGCTTGTATTTCTAGCCCGCATGTGACTATATGTTATAGATATAGTTAGATACATGTTGAATATGATACGTTATGATCTTATGAACACCTTCGGATTTATAAATTATGTATATGGGCGTGTATAAGCTTGATTTTGAAAACCGTATGATATGTTATGATATGATAAGCTATGTTATGGTATGTTAGCAAACTAAAACATGAAAGATTGGTATATGTATGCTATGTTCCGTATGTTTAGGCCTCGGAGCTATGAGCGAGGACACCCGGGACGGTATCGGGTCGTCGGGATCATTACTCCTTAGTATAGTTCCATCCGAAGTGTTACGTACGACCCCTAGGAGTTTGGGAAGGCATTTTCTTCGATGCTCACGCTGTGAAAAGCAGAAAAGACTCGTAGGGGGAGTACTACCCCTCGAGGTTATGTTATGTATGGATAGTTAGGGTTTACATGGCCCTTCTATCATGGAGTTAGGGATTGTATGTATGATTTTGGTTTTATGATTATGTATGCGAAGTAAGGTTGGAAGCTCGTTACTCTCGCGAGCATTATGTTTATGCTTTGGAGTTATGAAACGAGGATAGTATTTATGAAACGTTTTTGGTTAAGTATATGTATATGTATCGTTTTTCTTTTAAAAATGCTTTGGTACGAAAAACCTATTCCTGGTTCATTATTACTACCTTTAATACATGCCTTGCTCTAAATATATAGTGTGTGGGTGTGCGTTAGCCCCCTCACTCAGTCAGTGGACTGACCCTTCTCTTATTTTTTCAGGTTGTGGTCTTTTTGAGCTCTAGATAGGCGGGGACGTGCATCTTTCGAGTCACACTTCGTTATATAGGTCGAGTTAGGTTGCATCAGGTCACACCTACATATTTTGTTATGAACTCTTGGGATTTACGGATATGTTTTTGGATTATGATTGTATTATGAATTTAGGAATGGGTTAATTACATCTAGACCCCTTTCGAGTTTAGTATATTACAATTGGACCCCTGTTAGTCATTTTATTACAGTTTGACCCCTTCTAAAATTTCAAAATTACTAAACGGTGAAGAAAAGATACAATTTTGTTAAATATTTCACGGAATGTTCCAAATAATTGTGAAATAACCATTATATTCAAAATAATTGTGAAATAATTGTTTGTTTAATCGTTTATTTATTCTAAAAAGACGTGATTTTTTTTCCTACTTTTATAAAACATGATCTTAGAACCAAACATAATGGTCATTTCAAAATTATTTGGAATATAACGCAATTATTTGGAATATTACGTGAAATATTTAACGGAATCGTACCTTTTCTTCACCATTTAGTAATTTCGAAATTTTAGAAGGGGTCAAACTGTAATAAAATGACTAATAGGGGTCCAATTGTAATATACTAAACTCGGAAGTGGTCTAGATGTAATTAACCCATGAATTTATGATCTTGTACATTGTATATATGTGATCTACTTTGTAACGCCTCGATTTCTCGAAAAGTCAGGTATGACGTCACGAGTGGGTTTAGGCCGAGTGTTATGTGATTTAATTATGTTCTAATTTCTAATTGAATGTTAATTTAATAATTTCGCGAACTAATTGCTATTATGTGATCTATATGACTTATTTGATTTTTGTTACTTGAACTCATTTTTAATATGTTTACTTGCTAATAAATGTTTTATTTTGATTATGTACGTATTTGAACTTACATGAAATCCTTGGACTTAATTGAACTTTGATTTGGACCCCAATTGCTCACTTACCAAACTTTCTGGTCCTAATTGAATCACTTATATACTCAAAGGATCAAAGTGTAATTTCCCCCTTTTTCTCCCCTACATTACACGACATATCCTTCCCCCCCATCTCTCATTCTTCTTCTTCTTCTCAATCTCTCAACACACACAAGCTCCAAACCCCTTTTCTTCTCTCCTTCAATCGTACGACTCATCAAGCCAAGGAGACAAGGAGATTCAATCTCATTTCCACCATTCCAAGCTCAAGAATCAAGCTCCTTCTCTTCTCCTCCTTTTATCAAAGGTATAATGTGTATATATATATATATATATATAATGTGGGTTTGTGTAATTTTGGAGTTTTTGAATGAAACTTGGATTAATTGGAGAAATAAGCGTTGTGGTTGTTGTCTTGAGCTCCAATCTTTCTTTTTCCTCCTCTCTTACAAGGTTTGTGTATATATATGTATATATATATCTAATTGTGAGTTATTGAATAATTGATGAATTGGGGATGATATGTGTATATATATATGTATTGTGGTGTATTTTGATGTATTTTAGTGTATAAATTGATCCGGATATGATTTTGGGTGGTTTTGGAACATTTATCTTCGAACCCCTGCTCCTTTACCTTTGTTTTTGGGAGAAGATGACCCAACATGGCCGTGTCCAACCTTAGTTCATTTACAACACGGCCGTGTCAATGTTTCGAGTTGGAAAAATATTCTGCACAACACGGCCATGTCAGCTTCCAGGCCAATTTTGACACGGTCGTGCCAACTTCGTTTGAGCTCCGATTGGCCTAATTTTTGGACTATAGAAACTTTGCTCAGTGTTCTCTAATTGGAATCACCTTAACATTCCTTGTGGTTTGTGAGATATTATCGTTTGAAAATTGTGTTGCCACTTCGCCGAAATTCTACATTTGGTCCAACTTCAAACCTACGTCATTTTCACCTCGCTTTAAACTCCGATTCGAGCCACATACCATTGAAAATGCCTATTTGTCTAGTTTAATTTCCAACAAACAAAACATAATTCAAAATTCTAGAACTCGAGATATCTTCAATTTTCTATAGCTTGTGAATTTTCGAAAAACTGTCAACTTTCGCCAAAATCCATCTTCTTGCGTTCCTTTCACCCCCTTGACTTCTGTATGTGTTTAATTGGTCTATTTTTATTCAAATTGTATTTATGATATGTTATGATGTCCTTATGAACGTTATGGCTTGATTTGTGTTGGTTAAACGTGACATATATGCATAAACACTTAAGTGCTATAATGTGACTCTTCTTGTTACCAATGTATTCCCTATGTGTTTAAGGAATTCCTTGAACCTCTAAATGATTCATATACATTGTAGACATGTATTATAAAGTATTATGAATTGAATATTGAATGAACGATTGATATTGAATGAAAGAATGGTAATAAACGGACACGATTTATTAGTGTAATGAATGAATAGCTTGATTACGTGTCGAAGTGACATTATTTAATTTGTGACATGAACATCTTATTAGCACATTGTTATTGTTCGTACATGTCTTCACATGTTAATGCATTTCCGTGCGTCTTATATGGTCCATTTAGAGTCTTGAGTCTCACGATTACAAGGTGTTATCTTTTTGTACAGTTTTCTCCAGGGTGGAGATCTACCGGGTTCATAGGCTACTTTCAAGTATTCTTTTCTTCTTGGTCTTGTTCTGTAAGGTGTAGCCAGGTGGGTTTCTCTACTATTAGCTATCTCGACCCGATATATATCTAATATGAAAATCTTTGAGCCAAATTATTATATATATATATATATATATTGAGTCTTTTTCTCGAGTAAATGATTTCAAACGTAAATCCTTTTCTCTTATGCATCCCCACCTAATGATTTTAGCGAGAGCATGAATGAAAGCACGGGCCCAGGAACTTGGTGCAAGTGGCTATCTGGGGAGGCATGGGCCGACGGTGATCACTTGTACTAGTTCCACAATGAACTACGGCGAAATCGACCTCGCTAGGAGTTTGGTGAGGAAGGGGAACCGGGCATTTGGGGCTTCACGGACCCCTCTAGCCATAATGAATGGGGAACGTGTCCCATAAGATGGTACACATCAGCGGGGGCTAGACCCTGGTGGGTCGGTACACGGCAGCCAGGTGGACAATATCGATGGGTGGGAAGGTATACCTCATCCAAAGACACGTTTCCAACTGGAGGGAAAATGGAGCAATTGCTTATGCAATAAATGATTATGAATGATTGATAATTAAAGAATGATTATGAACGAATGAATATGAATGAATAAGAATAAAATGATTGATCATGAATGGATATTGTATGATCATTAATTACTATGAAGGAATGGATAATGCACACACGAGGAGAAGGTTGGAGAATTCGCCCACTCGCCGGGGCTCACGTAATGACCTTACGAATGAATGAATGAATTTGATTATTGTAATCTCGAGCGTTGTTTTCTTTATTTTCACCCACTTGGGAAATGTTTCAAAACCTCGCACGGGATTATAGCTTGCATGTGTGTGTGCTTAGTTTCTGTATTATTATTGTATTAAACCCTTATTTTATACCCACCAGTCTCTTATAGACTGAACTCGGATTGTTTTCAGTTTTCTTGCAGGTTTGGAGTGCTAGGTGGGAAGTCGAGTCTGTCAAGTCTTTTGGTTAAGTCTGAGTCACTTCACACGCATATTGTAAATTGAATAAATTATACGAAGAATATATGAATGATTATGATTATATTATATTGATTTGGGACAGGCTTCTAGGGATAGATTGAACCCGTGTAGTATGATTTTTTATTTATGATTTATGTTGAATTTTCGGAACTAGGTATTTATGAGTTGAACTTGTCACTTATTGCCTACATTGTGATTAAGTATATGTCCTACTTCCGCTTCTGCATTTGTTTTGTTGGAGAGCTTATTTGGTTTCGAGGTTTTAGCTCCCGCCTAGCATAGTGAGTGAGTGAATCCCATTCGCTCTGATCCGGCACGTGTATGGATTATCCATTTCATATGCGGGTCGGGTCTTAGTGCGGGGGGATGTGGCGTCTCACGCTTGGGCGCTACATCCTCGATCCTGGATTATGATATATGTGAATTGCTTCCGCTAATAGTGATTTGTTATTTGGTTTTTATGCGTATTCTGAGTCCGGTCTTAGCTCCGCCTAACATAGTGGGTGTGTGTGTCTCCCTTTCGCTATGATTTGGACTTGGATATGGATTTTCCATTTTGTATTCGAGTTTGGATCTTAGTGCGGGGGATGTGGTATCCCACGTGCGAGGTGCTACATGGGTCACCCGACATGGTGCTGTACCCAGCGAGGTCAACAGTCGGATTTAACCTAAAGAGAGTACTTCAGATTCGCCGAATCCGGTTAAGGGGGTCCAGATGGGGTCAAATTTAAAATTATGCAATTTTAATTTAACAATAGTAGAGTAAAGGATAATATTTCTTGAGCTTCCATTATCAACAAGGCATATAGTTACATTATAATTAGCCACTCCCAAGGTCACCACCACTGGACAACGAGACGTTTCACCCTCTCGATGGGGGCCTGGGCGACTATCATTATCACTAAAGCTAACTTTCTACCAACGCACGCCTCCTCTTGCTTGATCTGCAGCATCTCTTTATGCTGGTCGTGAAACTATCGAGCTGCTCTCTAAAAAGTCCTTTTTTGAGCTGTGTTGGAGTCCCCTCCTGCATACCCCTAGTTATCATGTAGATAGTGTTGTTGTTTGCGAGGTTGTCATTATCCTTCCTCTCTAGCGGCTTCTTCCGAGCTCTTCTTGGGGGTGACCTAGATCTCGACCTTGACCGATCCCTCCTACTTCATTTTTCAGAGAAGCGGTTGATCTTGTGGGTGACGTCCTTCACATGCCTACCACGAATGAGTCTTTTGATCTCATTATGGAGGTTGTTGCATTCTTCAGTGGTATGGCCCCACTGCTGGTGTTAGCCACAAAACTTACCAAATTTCTGAGCCTTTGGACTTTCTCGAATGGTCTTTAGCTTATTCAGAAACATTTTGTCCATCATAGTAAAGATCTCTTCGATAGACGCATTGAGGGGAATATAACTTTTTCGGTCAACCTGGGCAGGTGGGTCGACCTTCCCCTTACTCTATTTCTACTCGCCCTCATTTCTGTTGGGGTTCGAGTTCGAGCTGTGGTGGTTGGTGCGGGTGAGTTCCATTTTCTAGACTCGCATATAGCCACGGGCTATTTCTTGAATGTCAACCAGGTTTTAGGGCATGACCCTAACTATCTTTTCCCGGCACTTGCGGTTGCAAAGCGTGGGGTAGACGACTGACATGATGAGATCGATGCCTGGCTCTTCGACCCTAACGACCTCCTTCGACAATCTAGTGAAGAAATCTCAAAGGGACTCTCCTTCCAATTGGGAAAGGCAGTGGAGGTAAGTGGGTGGCAGCTTCTGTTAGGAATAGTGCCCTGAAAACCAATGTAATGGTCTGCTTAGTACTTTTCCTTTGGTAAATCACGGGCAATCTTTGAATAATAAATGAACTAAGGCAACACTTCTTTATATGCTCTTATTTGATTATATGTTTACTTTTTGTGCATGTATAAGAGCTCCTCTAATCAATATAACTTATCGGACTCAACCATTTAGGTGAAGTGGCTCATGAAACGAGCCCTAAATCACTTAAGTCATGATTAGAAATCACTCCAAGCCGATGAGTCCAAAAGACAGTGGGAGTGTTAATATAACTCATTCGAGGCTTGCTCATGTGATCACGGCCTTAAGAAGGACCACCTTATTTCATGGGGTGCAAAGTGTATTGAGTGATACGTGCGTGATACATGAGGGTGCTTACTTATTTTAAGTAGGTACACTAAGGTGTGCAGTGTGAGAAGATTCATAAATGGGAAAGGAAGTTTCTATTTCTAGAAATAGAAACTTCCAGATTAGGAAATATCTCATGAGTTATTGATGTGATTAAGTAGTCCTTACACTTGAGATTCCATCGATGCTTTGGGGGGTAAATTTGCAGTCTTAGGTATAAGCTTTAAAGGATGCCGCCCTAGACAACCAACTTAAAGCTCATTCTGGGGTTGCACAAGTGGCACATGGAAGCATATGAGAATCGATAAATGACCTATACTTGTGTCAACAGTTGATCTCTTATTGTGTAAGTCATTCTTATACCATAGAGGAGTCCTTAGCCAAGGTAGTGGATCGAGACCAAGAAATGGCTTTCTTGGATCGAGATCAAATGCATATGGAATGCACTTAACTTTAAGATTGAGATTATTGGGGTTTTAATTATTCCTTTGCCCTAGATCTTGATTGAGAGATGTGATGTAGGAGGATTTTATCTCACATATGTCAATGACTTAAAGGTTCTTTCAAATTAAGACATTCTTATTCAGCTAGGGGTCACACACCTATTGCTAGATTATAGTTGTGTGACCTGTGGACTGATTAATTAATTGAATAAATATTCTAAACATCCTGTACTATCGCGGTTTTTCAACTTTGCATCCCGAACTAAAAAAAGTCTGCATTTGCATCCTCAACTATTGTTTTGTGATAAATTACAACCTAGTTCCACTTATCATGTGACACGTGGAAGAAATTTGGGGTACTTGTCACACATCCATTGGAACCAGGTTGTAATTTATCACAAAACAATAGTAAGAGGATGCAAATACAGACTTTTTTTAGTTCGGGATGCAAAGTCCAAAAATCGTGATAGTACAGGATGTTCAGAATATTTATCCCTTAATTAATTAGGGCTACTGCTAATTGAATTAAGAACCTAGAGGGTCACACACAAATGCCTGGTCACGAGGGTTAAGGCTTGGAAGATTGGTCAAGGGCCACACGTGTGATTCACACGTGTGGGACACGTGTCCTGCGTGACACGTGTCACGTGATTGTGATGATTAAATAATTAATTTGATTAATTATTTGATGGACTTTAATTTAATTATGAATTATTATTAAAGTTCTAATTTGGAGATATAAAGTCTAATAAATAATCAATTATTAGCATCAAGTTATTTATTATGAATAATTAATTAATTAAAAAAAATATCTAAAATAGTTAGATATTATTTCTTGTTAAGCAAGTTGGTTAAAAGAAGACTTTTAGTCAAAGTAGAGAGTCTTTCTCTCCAAGCTAGAAATCCCTTAGCTAAAAGGTTTAGGAAACCTTGTCCAATAAGCATATGGGGTTCGAACCCCTTAGCCTATAAATACATAGAGTTCAAACCCCATAAGCGATTGATAGACGATCTCCTTCTTCAAATTATATCACACAAACCTTAGAGCCTAAACACTAAACATAGAACTAGCATCCTCCCTATTTAGATCGTGATCGAGGTTGGTGAGGATTATTTCTCTAGAGGGTTGCTTTCGTGGAGTCTTGAAAGATTCGAAGGAGCTTTGGGGACTTGCCGCTTGAAGAGTGTTTGTGTGTGGCTCAAACGTGTCAAGAAAGTGTCGATCTAATTGAGTTCTTGAATCTCTACGAATTGGGAATAAGAATTGTAAGTTTAGATTCTGCCTTTTGGGAAAAAATTTTAAATTTCCGCTGCGTTTCCTCCGTATTTTCCCAATAGCTTCTACAAACCCATTGTAGTCTTTGATGCAACGAGACGGCACACGGATAAACCAGTCTTGTCGGTCTCATCAGCGTTGTGACGAATAGCTTCACCTAGATCTGTTACGGGTGAGGATGAAGGGGCATGACGTTCTCGAAACTTATCACGTGCTTCTTAGGGTCGGATGCCCCTTTGTACTGGGAGAGCCCGGTAGGGATCCTCTCTCCTGTATAGGACGTCTGGAGTATATCCTTAGAGAAATGAGAAATGCCATCCCTGTCACTCCGAAATATGGAAGCCATCGACTTAGTCCCTCTCGTAGATCGGCCTGTCTCTGGGAGATGGCCGAAGCTCGATCTCCCAAGCAGTTGTGTGTGGGCCTTCTTGGCGGGCTGACATAGCGGCTTCGATTGTTGTTCTCTTTCTTTATTTATTTAATGTTTCTTGGATTATTTGAAAAGGCTCATGAACAAGAATGGCATCTTGGTCGAGTTTTAAGTTATTAAAACTTAAAGTGGGAATTTTAATTTAGAGAAAAAAAATTTTTTGCCATCCATACTTTGGCCATTTTTGCAGTTTACCATCTCAGGCAACTTTCATTGCAAACCGTCATCTGAACTTTGCATTTGTAACAAACCGCCATCTTTTGGCGGTTTTGGCTAAAAAACTTGACATGTGGCATGTTTTGAAATGTGCCACGTCAGTTGTATTTTCACCAAAACCACCAAGAAAAGGTTTAGATGGCGGCTTATTACAAATGCAAAGTTCAGATGGCGGTTTGCCATGAAAGTTGTTCGAGATGGTAAATTGCAAATATGCGCAAAGTACGGATGGCAAAAAAAAATTCCTCTTTAATTTATGGGTAAATTTAAATTCTTGCAATTTTATGCATGTTAGGCGATCATGGGTTTTAGTCTTGTGATGTTTTAATTTATGCACATGGATGGTTTAAATTTGGGGTTGGAGCCCCATAGTTGTGTTTTTCAATTGGGGTTGGTGCCCCACTTATGTGCGTACTGTTATGTATTTATTATGTGGCTTTCCATATTACTGTTATTAGGCCGGGGTATGCTCCGTGTTTTTGTCTATGACCAATATAAAGATTGAGCCATATTATTTTATGTAAAGAGAGTAGATCTTAGGAAGTGAGGTTTTTCCTTTACTTTGAAGATTTATACCCATGGAGTAAGATGGATCCACCAACAAATAACAAGGAGGCCATAAGTGAAGACCCCTCAAATTGTTAGGGAGGGTTTCTATTATTGTAATGGATAGGGTATCGTTTTATTTCCCATTCCCTTATGTGATTTAAACTGTTTTATGTGGCATGTATGTTAGAACTTGTGATTGTGGAGTGGCTCCCACATATCATGTATAGGATAGGATAAACATATGATCATCTCATGTTACTATCATGCTAGGACATGTTATCTGCTACGTGCTTGTGTGAAATGCATTTCAATTGTACTTGCATTAAACAAGACTAATGAATTGGATAACATATATGTTGGTGAGGCCGAACCGGACAAATATCCGATTTAATCGAAAAATTCCCTTAAAATATTAAGCTAATTTCGAAAATAGGTGTTTAATTCGAGGTGCAAACTTTGAATTAAATTCCTAGCATCATCAATAAGATTTAAGTTTAATAGGGGAAGCTAGTTGTTGTCCATGAGTCGTGGGGTGGCTATGTGAAACCTATTAGTTCTTAGTTTCCGAATGATCAATATTTCATGACTAATTTTAAGGAGGGCGATGTTCGTGAATCGTGGGTCGTTTGAACTAAATTTTGATCATGATCTAATGATTGATGGATCTAACTTAACGCCTAATAAATATGGATGTCACACGAGTTGTGGGTCCATATTGAAAGATAGGTGATGCGAAAACATTATAAAGAATGTTACAAAGAATTCCACACGAGTTAGAATTGGTAAGTTGTACCTACTTTGGGCATTATTTAGAATGGCCACGAGTCGTGGGTTCAAGATAAAATTACTTAGGATCTTAGTACCTATTGGGAAAATAAGTTTCCTCTAAGATCTTTAGGAATTATATAGATCTTCTAAAAACAGGAGCAACATAGACTAAAGACCTAATCTCATGTATATCGTTATTATTCAGCATGCTCACTTAGTTCTCTGTTTTTCCATTTAGGTCGTAGATTCTGTGATTCTCTTGTTTTGAAATGGTAACCAAAAACCCTCTAGTATCGATCCTCGAGTCAAACAAGTTGACTGGTCCCAACTATTCTGATTGGCTTAGGAATCTAAAAATCGTTCTAGATTCTGAGAAGAGAACCTATGTTCTCTGCGAGGCGAAGCCCATCCCCGAAGGGGAAGCTCCGACCCGGGCTGAGCAGGACGCGATCCAGAAGTGGAAGGATGATAATCTCCAAGTCTGTTGTCTCATGCTCGCTAACATGTCTCCAGACATGCAAAGACAGCATGAATCAATGGAATTCTCTTGTGAGATCTACGACCACTTAGAGCAAATTTACCGCTCTCATGAGCATATTACAAGGTATAACACCTCAAAAGAATTGTTCCATTTGAGAATAAGGGAAGGTACAAGTGTCCATGAATATGGACTCAAGTTTCTCGCTCTTACTGAGAAACTTGCCTCCATGGACATGCCACTGAGAGACGAGCTTTCGGTGGATTAGTCACTAGCCTCGCTCCCACCATCATCTAACCCTTTTGTCCTTAACTTCAATATGAATCGTGTAAATGCTACTGTAGCTAAGCTGATTAGTTAGCTTGTGACTACTGAAAGCACGATCAAGAAGGACAACAAGATTATGATGGTCACAGCTCCATCTTCTTCTAAGCCTCCCAAAGGCAAGGGCAAGAAAGCCCAAAAGAAGTAGAAATCCCTTAAGCCCAATGACGGCATCAAGAAGGGAAAGCCCAAAAGAAAAAACGTGATCATAAAGAGGACGTTTACTTCCATTGTGGCAAATCGGGGCATTGGAAGAGAAACTACCAGGAGTACAAGGCTACTCTAAAGAAAGGTATGTTTCTCGTTGCAGTAAATCTTTCTGTTAAACTCTTGGGTACTTGATACCGGTTGTAGATCTCATATTTATAATGATGTACAGATGCTAAGTGAGGTTCGACAGCTCAAAGGAGGAGAATGTGTCTTGAAGATTGGAGATGGCTCAAGCATTGAGGCTCAAGCTTTAGGCACAATTAGATTAGATTTAGATCGTTTTGTTTTAGTTTTAAATAAAGTCCTTTATGTACCAAACATTATTCGTAATATTATTCCAGTTCCAACACTTGATTGTGAAGGTTATGAAACTAATATTAAGAATGGTAACCTTTTCCTTAAAAAGAATGATTTTTTAATACACCTTGGTACATTGAACAATGAACTTTATCTAACTCAAAACACCAATATTTTGAATATACAACGAGAAACAAAATGTAAGAGAGATAACAAAGTCTCAGCATCTTTATGGCACGCTAGATTAGGACATATTTCCAAGAACAGAATTAGTAAGTTAACTACCTTAGGGACATTCTCTGAAAATGACCTTAAATAGTTAACTTCTTGTGAATCCTATCTCAAAGGAAAGATATCCAAAACTCCTTTACAGAGAGTGTGGAACGAGCCACTAAGACCTTAGATTTGATCCATTCTGATCTTTGTGGACCACTTAGTATAAGCACTCGAATCAATCATCAGTACTTCATAACCTGTATTGACGACTTTAGTCGTTATGGTTATGTGTATTTAATGAAGTACAAATCTGAGGCTTTTGAGAAATTCTTCGAATTTCAAAAGGAGGTTGAGAACTAAACTGGTCATAAGATCAAGACACTTTAATCTAATCGAGGTGGCAAGTATCTTAGTGAAGAATTCCTTAGTCATCTCAAAGATAATGGAATTATCTCTCACTAGACTTCTCCAGGAACTCCTCAGCTTAATGGAGTTTCTGAGAGAAGAAATGTAGCACCCGGGACGATAGGCACCACATCCCCCGCACTATGAGTCTAATCCACATATGAAATAGGCAGTCCACACATGAATCGGACTCACAGCGAACGGGTGACAATCAAAAGTACAGTCCTGACTAGGCGGAAGCTAACCCTGGAACCATCAACAAAACCCAAAATGCGGAAGCAAGGAAATCATTCATGTAATATTCATGAAATAATGGAAATCCAATACGAATATAAATACGGGTTCCACTAATCAGTACACCTGTCCTAACCTGTCCCGAATCAATACAGTAAAACAACATAACAACGGGTTCAACTGGCTCCAGAACCTGACCTAACCTGTCCCGAATCAATATCAATTCAATAAGGGTACACCGGCCAGCAATAATAAATCAATACAGTACTTAAAGACAATATAGTATGCAGTGAGTGTAAATGAGTGAAACTAGAACAATGACTCCACACTCTAACTCCGCCTAGTAACCAACGCCTGCAAAAGAAACTGGAAAAAGGGGGAAGGAGGGGTCAGTCTCTAGAAGACTGAGCGAGCAGGAGCGATACATATCATATAGAAACATGCACATGCAAGTCATAAATCCCGAGCAAGGTTTTATTTAAAGTTAGTTCCCAAAAAGGGCAAAAGAATGACTAAGCAATGCTCGGACTTTACGACTATTCATATTAAATTCAATAAGTTTATACATCATAGTTAATCAATAAGGCTCGGCGAGTGAGCATGCACAATCTCCAACCAAACTCCGACCGTGTACGACAAATATCATTAATACATTAAATAGGTGATCATGCAATATATCATAATACACTCAGATCACATGCCATGTCCTAAATATATTTGTTTGGGCAATCCGATTCCCGGCCTTCCCGCATAGTGCCTATCAATAATCAATCATATTCAATCAATCAGTCAATCATTTTCAATCATAAATAAGTTCCAACCTTCTTCCTCCGGGTTGGTGGTGGGTTTGCAAGGCCCGACCACCCAATCATTGACCAAAAGGGGTTACATGACTCCCCAGATGGCACTCAGCTCCCTTTCCCCGCCAATCTCTTGACGAGGTCCGGTACCGCCATTCAATAGTGGGACTAGTGTGAGGGTTTACCGTCAGCCCTTGCCTCCTCGGGTCCCCACTCACACCAAGCCCCTGGGCCCCAATCTGTGCAATCAATCAATCATTCTTTTCTCGCCAAAACATTTGATTCATAAGAATCATACCATATTTCATAATCCATTTGAAAAGGGTTTACTCGATCAGTATTTATTCGATCAATCAATATTTACTCGATCAATATTTACTCAATCAATCAGTATTTACTCGATGACTCCACTTTTAAAAGTAACATATATAATCATAAGGTTTTCGCCAAAGCTTTTCACATAAGGGTTATGGGGTTTGATATGTAACTAGAACGAAAACACCCTCACCTGGAATACCACGAGACAAGAAACAAGAGCAATAAGGGTGCCTATTCAATTTGGAAGTCTCCACCCTGGAAACAAACTGTACAAGAGAAGGAACAATGTGTACTTGTGAGAATTGACTCAATATGAAACCACATAGACGCACGACAATGCTAAACACATGATATGAGAGGTATAAGAAGTAAAATGATGTTATGGAGTTACATAATCAAGTAATTCGTTCAAGTACATTCCATACATGAGGGTTTCAAGCCCAATCATTTCATATCTTTCATAATTCCTTGCAATCAAGTCATGAACTTCATATAACATTTATAACTCAAGTATATCAGGTTTACAATTATAAAATAAACAAAATAGAGTCATTCAAATCATTTAAATCTCACAAAGTCGCATATCAATTCCAACTATATCAATTTTATATAATTCACACTTGGCATACTCAATTCATATATCACTAAACGGATTCAATTACAAGGTTACCTAATTAAATCAAACAATATTCATATTGTTTACAAAATTACACATACACCCCTTCAAGTTAGACAAATAGCTCAAATACGGCATATCGGAGTTCAAATTATAAATCAAAGCATCAACATATATCATAGTTCATTTAATACATGCTTTCGTACACATTGAAATTCACATTGATCGACAATTCAAGCAATTGACAATTCATTGCAATTAAAACAATTAATTTCAATTAAATAGAAATACACAAAATAAATCACAACAAATCAACCAGGCATCCGATTGACGAACGGAAAGTGGCGTTGGACTCACCACAACGAAAGGGACCTTCTGTCCGAAAGTCACCGGAATGCCGCTACCGTAGCCGGTCGAACAGCCACCGGCCGCCACCGGAACACCGCCTCCGGTGGTCGGAAAAATCCCCGGAAGGACAGAAACATACGTCTCGGCCTGCTCAACAAAAGCCCTCAATCAATTTCAGAAAATGCCAAACACGCCGGACTTCGTTGACGAAAAACCGAACTTAAATCATAATACGAAAACTGAAATTAAACGTAAACCGTAAAACCAAAATGAAATCCGAGCATACCGTTGGAAAGCTTGTAACGAGCCCTACAAAAACCCCAAGTCAAATCGCCGAAAAATCGGACCGCCGGTCTAGGCCCGGTCCGCCACCGGTCCGCCGCCTCCGGCCGGTTCTCGGAACGCCGTCGATGCCATCCGCTAAGTCTCGTCAATCCGAGCAACTTTCGTGAAGGCTCCACCACCAAAACCGGTCGGGAAGAGGGCCCAATCCACCGCCGAAGTTCAGCCGCTGCGCCACCGCCGATTCGGCCATCTCCGCCGCGATTCGCTCAAAAAGGAGGCCGGAAATGGAACGGGAAGGGTCGAAAACGTGGGGTAGGGTGGTTGTTGGCCGGCGAGAGTCGCCGGAACGCCGCCGGCGTGGAGGTGGCGCAACCCGCCACCGTCGGACTACCGCTGCGCCGCCTCTAGTCACTTTCAGGCCACGAAACTGGTACGTTTGTGACGGGCTCGTCGAGCTGATAAATTTCCACTATTGGTTCGTCGAATTCCGTCGAGAAACGAGGGAAAACGAGCATGGAGCATGTGTGTGTTTTCACACCTTCACTGTGTGTGAATAGTGTCTGTCGCTGGAGGAAGACGATGAAGGCTGCTGATCTGATTTGGCACGCAAAACGAGGAAACCCTAGTATATATCTCGGATCCTCGTACTCAAAAACGATCGGAAGAACGGGCTAACGAAGTCAGAATTGGGCAAAATTAGAGTCTACGGACTCGTCTCGATGCCCCGGACGCAAAGGAGGGGTCAAAGAAGTCAAAATCTCTACCGAACGAGAAGTGACCGGAAAAACCCCCTAAAAGAAGAAAATTACAAAAAGGGCCCTAACTCTAAAAGAGTCCAAAAGAGGGCCACACAACGCACCAATCACATAATTAAACACATAAAAAGGTTGAAAGGTGACGTACCTTATTTATCTGATGAGCGGGGCGTTACAATCTTCCCTCCTTCAAAAGGACCTGTCCTCAGGTCCTACTGTTGGACCGAAGAGTACAAACTGAAATTGTATCGATCTATTTCCCGAAATTGCTTAGCATCTTAATCCTGGTTGCAAAGTTTACTCCCCTTATTTGTATCAACCTCTTCAGAGTCTGGTAGTCAAAAAGATCTACTCGAACACTTGGCCGTTAGTCACTTCAAAACTCGTTCGACCGCTACTAGTCCATTGCCTCGTCACTTGTTAACCTTTGTCTATCCAGGCGTAACGCAAACACGACAAACAAGAGAGAATCCCATCTCTCAACACACAAGTGAGGAAACCCCGTCCCTCAGCACACACAAAAGAGAGAACCCCGTCTCTCAGGCACAGAATTGAGAGAACCCCGTCTCTCAGCCTAAATCTGTCAGATTCCACATCTTTCCAGACATTCTAGTTTGAGAAAATCCAGCATTTCTCAAACTCGTAAATCCAAGAGAATCCAACATCCCTCGAATACCTAAGTACAAGAGAATCCAGCATCTCTCGTGCACAGAAAACAGAAAGAATCCAGCATCTTTCTATCACATAGACAGGGAGAATCCACATCTTCCTGGCACGTAATCAGAGAGAATCAAATCCCCCTTTCACTCAAGCACACAAGCAGAAGCAAGGTTCACAATAATCAACACACACTCCACTGGCCAGGGTATCACATAATAACAAATTTTAAATATGTAAACGATGCATGTATGCTCGTGCAATGGATGCTTAATGTACCGTTCACCGTGGTAATGGAATTGATGTTGTGACTTTACTTCTACGATTGGATAGTCTGATCTCTAGCTGGCTTGATTCCCAACTTGTCTTTCATATCTTTAGTAGATGTTTGACTGAAAAAGTCAGACCCTTGGTTGATCCTATTCTCGATTCCATTCGGATCCTTACTCACAGTTATCTTCTGCAATTAACCGAGCACTAGTTTATTCCGCCTACGATCAGAACATTTATCTTTGTACCAGGTTCACTATATTATCTTTGGCCGTACACGAATCTTAAACTTTAACTCCCACTTCATACACTGTCACTAACTGGTTTAATTCTTTGTTGAAGATTTGGTCATCTGGAACTAGTGGACATCCTTCTTAAAAGTGATAAATTTTGACCAATTTCCTTTCTTGAAACTAATTTAGGAATCCATCAGAAATTCCCTGATAGTATTATCATCTTCACTGTCTGATTCACGTACTTATAAATTCCCAAATGAACCACTCTCTTCAATGCCTTATGAAGATCTTCATCCCAGGTATATTAACTTAACTCAAACTTTGAAGGTTTGAACTGGTAACGCCGCCTCATTCTTTTTCTGTTACTATCATTGGGTCATTCCTGTCCGTGAGAAGTATCTTCCTCGAGCACAACTGTGAATTTAAGTTTCATGTCTAGTCGTGCTCTTCCCCATAAGAACTTTTATTCCAACTCTTTAGACTTTTTCTACCACTTCTCGGATCAAACACCTCAATTTCTTCAACTTAACTTCCTCGGTATAAGTGGTTCTAATCACGCCACTTGTCTAGTGATAGTCCTCACATTTCCTTTGAAGCACTTAGTAGGAATGACAACCTGCTTCTTTCGTTCCCACTTTCAATTCTATTTTCCCAAACCTCAGAATTTCCCATTTCCCTTTTAACCCAACCAATGCAACCCAAAATTTCTTCTTTTCTTGATCCCAGCAAGAATCAGTCGGAGTATCACTTGATAAATAAGATGTGGGGAATTCCTATCAAGTAAACACTAAAATGCATGTCGGGTTAGGGTGCCAATGCAGTATCACATTTGTAAACAATTAAAGATGCAACACATTGGAACAATTATACAAATTAGAGATGCGCATATAAATAGAGAAATTTAAATAATTAAAGCGATGTATGATGCGCGTGCTTATGAATGCATAGAACCTGTCACCGTAGTTGTAAACTTTAACTTGGCATATTTCTTTGTTTCTCAAATTGCAGGTTTGTCTTGAATTAATTGTTCCCCTCTTCTTTACCCACGGTCTTTCAAATCTTCAAAGTTCCCGTGTATCAACTTATGGATCTCCCAAGTCCGAGATTGAAATCTCTTGAACCCAAATTCTTCAACACCCATGAAGTTGGTATCTTGACTTCTCTTGAAGAATCAATCTCCAATTGTTTACATTTGAATACATAATTTCCCTCCAATAGTTCTTTGTCTTTCTTTATCGTTTCCATTTGTTGCTCCAAAGCCCTTAATTCAATCTCACAACTCGACACTTCATCTTGAATTTGGAAGATGAACTCATAACCGGCCGAAGATAAAATCCTTAACATTGTCATTTTCCATGAACTTATACTTACCACGTCGACTAATTTTCTTTAATTCTTCTCAATTCTGAAGTATGTGAATTCCCTCTTCGTAGTCTCTTCATCCTTTTTCGTCGATCTAAATCCCAAGCTATATTATTCTTTATATTTCCTCTCGCCTCTTTCTCAAGTTAAATGGTCTTTACTGCTTCTCAACCACGAACCTACTTTACTTTAATTCTCTTGAAGGTCATCGCCTCCACGTTGATAGAACCCTCAAATCTAAAACATCTTCAAGATTTCTCTTCTTTGGAATCTGGTTGACAAATCTTCGTAGTGTAAACAAACATGTTGATCTCGTGAAACCAAATCATTACACACCACAAATCCCGTCTCATCATGGATTCACCATCGGTAATAGAGCTTGCAAACTTCTCCTTCGAACTGACCTCTTATTCTGAACTTTGTCACTCGAGCCCTAACCTGATTTTAGAAAAGGTTTGACTCTTAAATTTCTGTAGAAATCCCCAAGGCATTCCTTACAGCTTCCGAGCTAAAAGAAGAGCTTGTGGTAGCCTGTGGTTGTCGTAAAGATTGGCCGTGATTTGATATTGTCTTCATAGCCTATGAATCACAGCTCATTTTGAAAATAAATGCATGCGATTAGTATATGCTCATACCACATAATTAACACCAAAAGAATGGATTCAATGCAAAAGGTAACAAATAATATAATAAAGTTTGAAAAAAATCACAAGTCAGTGTTCATGAATGATGCAATGCACACGTTGACAATTAGTTCCTATGCCGTGCGACCTATACTCGAGACAACACGACCCAGAGCACCGGTTCTGAACCTGGTAGCTCTGATACCACCTAAAGATGTAGCACCCGGGACGATAGGCACCACATCCCCCGCACTATGAGTCTAATCCACATATGAAATAGGCAGTCCACACATGAATCGGACTCACAGCGAAAGGGTGACAATCAAAAGTACAGTCCTGACTAGGCGGAAGCTAACCCTGGAACCATCAACAAAACCCAAAATGCGGAAGCAAGGAAATCATTCATGTAATATTCATGAAATAATGGAAATCCAATACGAATATAAATACGGGTTCCACTAATCAGTACACCTGTCCTAACCTGTCCCGAATCAATACAGTAAAACAACATAACAACGGGTTCAACTGGCTCCAGAACCTGTCCTAACCTGTCCCGAATCAATATCAATTCAATAAGGGCACACCGGCCAGCAATAATAAATCAATACAGTACTTAAAGACAATACAGTATGCAGTGAGTGTAAATGAGTGAAACTAGAACAATGACTCGACACTCTAACTCCGCTTAGTAACCAACGCCTGCAAAAGAAACTGGAAAAAGGGGGAAGGAGGAGTCAGTCTCTAGAAGACTGAGCGAGAAGGAGCGATACATATCATATAGAAACATGCACATGCAAGTCATAAATCCCGAGCAAGGTTTTATTTAAAGTTAGTTCCCAAAAAGGGCAAAAGAATGACTAAGCAATGCTCGGACTTTACGACTATTCATATTAAATTCAATAAGTTTATACATCATACTCAATCAATAAGGCTCGGCGAGTGAGCGTGCACAATCTCCAACCAAACTCCGACCGTGTACGACAAATATCATTAATACATTAAATAGGTGATCATGCAATATATCATAATACACTCAGATCACATGCCATGTCCGAAATATATTTGTTTGGGCAATCCGATTCACGGCCTTCCCGCACAGTGCCTATCAATAATCAATCATATTCAATCAATCAGTCAATCATTTTCAATCATAAATAAGTTCCAACCTTTTTCCTCCGGGTTGGTGGTGGGTTTGCAAGGCCCGACCACCCAATCATTGACCAAAAGGGGTTACATGACTCCCCAGATGGCACTCAGCTCCCTTTCCCCGCCAATCTCCTGACGAGGTCCGGTACCGCCGTTCAATAGTGGGACTAGTGTGAGGGTTTACCGTCAGCCCTTGCCTCCTCGGGTCCCCACTCACACCAAGCCCCTGGGCCCCATTCTGTGCAATCAATCAATCATTCTTTTCTCGCCAAAACATTTGATTCATAAGAATCATACCATATTTCATAATCCATTTGAAAAGGGTTTACTCGATCAGTATTTATTCGATCAATCAATATTTACTCGATCAATATTTACTTAATCAATCAGTATTTACTCGATGACTCCACTTTTAAAAGTAACATATATAATCATAAGGTTTTGACCAAAGCTTTTCACATAAGGGTTTTAGGGTTTGATATGTAACTAGAACGAAAACACCCTCACCTGGAATACCACGAGACAAGAAACAAGAGCAATAAGGGTGCCTATTCAATTTGGAAGTCTCCGCCCTGGAAACAAACTGTACAAGAGAAGGAACAATGTGTACTTGTGAGAATTGACTCAATATGAAACCACATAGACGCACGGCAATGCTAAACACATGATATGAGAGGTATAAGAAGTAAAATGATGTTATGGAGTTACATAATCAAGTAATTCGTTCAAGTACATTCCATACATGAGGGTTTCAAGCCCAATCATTTCATATCTTTCATAATTCCTTGCAATCAAGTTATGAACTTCATATAACATTTATAACTCAAGTATATCAGGTTTACAATTATAAAATAAACAAAATAGAGTCATTCAAATCATTTAAATCTCACAAAGTCGCATATCAATTCCAACTATATCAATTTTATATAATTCACACTTGGCATACTCAATTCATATATCACTAAATGGATTCAATTACAAGGTTACCTAATTAAATCAAACAATATTCATATTGTTTACAAAATTACACATACACCCCTTCAAGTTAGACAAATAGCTCAAATACGACATATCGGAGTTCAAATTGTAAATCAAAGCATCAACATATATCATAGTTCATTTAATACAAGCTTTCGTACACATTGAAATTCATATTGATCGACAATTCAAGCAATTGACAATTCATTGCAATTAAAACAATTAATTTCAATTAAATAGAAATACACAAAATAAATCACAACAAATCAACCGGGCATCCGATTGACGAACGGAAAGTGGCGTTGGACTCACCACAACGAAAGGGACCTTCTGTCCGAAAGTCACCGAAATGCCGCTACCGTAGCCGGTCGAACAGCCACCGGCCGCCACCGGAACACCACCTCCGGTGGTCGGAAAAATCCCCGGAAGGACAGAAACGTGCGTCTCGGCCTGCTCAACAAAAGCCCTCAATCAATTTCAGAAAATGCCAAACACGCCGGACTTCGTTGACGAAAAACCGAACTTAAATCCTAGTACGAAAACTGAAATTAAATGTAAACCGTAAAACCAAAATGAAATCCGAGCATACCGTTGGAAAGCTTGTAACGAGCCCTACAAAAGCCCCAAGTCAAACCGTCGGAAAAACCGTCGGAAAATCGGACCGCCGGTCCAGGCCCGGTCCGCCACCGGTCCGCCGCCTTCGGCCGGTTCTCGGAACGCCGTCGATGCCATCCGCTAAGTCTCGTCAATCCAAGCAACTTTCGTGAAGGCTCCACCACCAAAACCGGTCGGGAAGAGGGCCCAATCCGCCGCCGAAGTTCAGCCGCTGCGCCACCGCCGATTCGGCCATCTCCGCCGCGATTCGCTCAAAAAGGAGGCCGGAAATGGAACGGGAAGGGTCGAAAACGTGGGGTAGGGTGGTTGTTGGCCGGCGAGAGTCGCCGGAACGCCGCCGGCGTGGAGGTGGCGCAACCCGCCACCGTCGGACTACCGCTGCGCCGCCGCTAGTCACTTTCAGGCCACGAAACTGGTACGGTTGTGACGGGCTCGTCGAGCTGATAAATTTCCACTATTGGTTCGTCGAATTCCGTCAAGAAACGAGGGAGAACGAGCATGTGTGTGTTTGCACACCTTCACTGTGTGTGAATAGTGCCTGTCGCTGGAGGAAGACGATGAAGGCTGCTGATCTGATTTGGCACGCAAAACGAGGAAACCCGAGTATATATCTCGGATCCTCGTACTCAAAAACGATCGGAAGAACGGGCTAACGAAGTCAGAATTGGGCAAACTTAGAGTCTACGGACTCGTCTCGATGCCCCGGATGCAAATGAGGGGTCAAAGAAGTCAAAATCTCTACCGAACAAGAAGTGACCGGAAAAACCCCCTAAAAGAAGAAAATTACAAAAAGGGCCCTAACTCTAAAAGAGTCCAAAAGAGGGCCACACAACGCACCAATCACATAATTAAACACATAAAAAGGTTGAAAGGTGACGTACCTTATTTATCGGATGAGCGGGGCGTTACAAGAAATCAAACCCTACTTGATATGGTTCGTTCCATGAAGAGTTTCACTAACTTACCACCTTCTTTCTGGGGTTATGCTCTGGAAGGTGCAGCCAAGGTTTTGAATCTTTTTCCTTCCAAATCAGTCCTTAAAACGCCATATGAAATATGGCATGGTAAAATCCCTAGTTATTCTTACTTAAAAATTTAGGGTTGTTCTGCTTTTGTGAAGAGGACAGTGGGAGGTAAGTTAGAAGCACATTCTAACTTATGCTACATTGTTGGCTATCCCAGGGAATCCATAGGATACTACTTCTATGATCAAACTGAACAAAAGGTGTTTGTTTCCATAAATGCAACTTTTCTTGAGGAATCGTTCCTTGAAGAAAAGAAAGGCAAGATCACAGAACTCGAAGAAATTCGAGACATACCCACGCCACACGTACAAGAGACGTCTCAACCTAATACCCTATAGCCAATCACAAACTTTGATACAAATGAAAATCCTCCTCTAAGACGTTCTGAACGTGTTCCTAGACAGCCTGAGAGATGGTATGATTTTCTCATGAAATCTCTCAAGAGGATAATGATCCTTTAACATATGAGGAGGCACTATCAGACTCAAATTCTGAACAGTGGAAACAAGCTATGAAATCCGAAATGGACTCCATGTACTCTAACCAAGTTTAGACCTTGGTGGATTTGCCTAATGCAGTAAAACCCATAGGGTTCAAATGGTTCTTTAAGCGAAAGCTTGGAGTAGATGGAAATGTTGCAGCTATAAGGCAAGACTTGTTGCCAAAGGATTTACTTAAAGGTCCGGCGTGGACTTGGATAAAACCTTCTCACCGGTTGTAATGCAAAAGTCCATTTGAATCATGCTTGCCATAGCTGCGTATTATGACTACGAGATATGGCAAATGGATGAGAAAACTGCGTTTCTCAATGGAGACATTGATAAAGACATTCATATGGATCAGCCCATAGGTTTCACATTCAATGGGAATGAGCAAAAGGTTTGCAAACTCCAAAGATCAATCTATGGATTAAAACAGGCTTCTAGGATTTGGAACATTCGTTTTGATGAAGCGGTCAAAGCGTTTGGCTTTGTTCAAAATTTGAATGAGTCCTGCGTGTATAGAAAGGAATTGGAGACTTCAGTGCAATTCTTGGTACTTTATGTTGATTACATTCTTCTAATTGGGAATTCAAAGGATGACATGAGAGTTACCAAGTCATGGTTATCGAACAAATTCGAGATGAAAGATCTTGGTGATGTGTCCTATATTCTCGGCATTAAGATCTATAGAGATAGATCTAAGAGATTGATAGGACTGTCACAGTCTATGTACATAGATAAAGTGCTGAAGCGGTTCAACATGGAAGATTCTAAGAATAAGATTATTCCTATGAGTGTAGCAACATGTCTTTCAAAGAAGATGTGTCCTAAGACAAATCTTGAGAAAGAAAGAATGACTCATATACCTTATGCCTCGGCAATAGGTAGCATAATGTATGCAATGCTATGTACTCGACCGGATGTGGCTTATGCTCTTAGTATAACAAGTCGTTTCCAATCTGACCCTGGAGATGGTTACTGGACTGTCGTGAAGAACATCCTAAAGTACTTACAAAGAACTAAGGATTTTTTCTTAGTATACGGAGGACAGAAAGATCTAATCATCGAAGGATTCTGCAATGCAAGTTTTGCATCTAAATTAGATGATTTTAAGTCAATGTCAGGATACATTTTCTGCATTAATGGCGGAGTAGTGAGCTGGAAAAGCTCCAAGCAATCAACCACTGCAGATTCGACCACTGAGGCCGAATACTTAGCTGCAGATGATGCAGCTAAGGAAGATGTTTGGATTAGAAACTTTATTCAAGAATTGAATGTCGTTCCTAGCATGAAAGACCTCATTACTATGTTTTGTGACAACACTGGGGCGGTTGTTCAAGCAAGAGAACCAAGATCTCACCAACGAACCAAGCACATTATGAGAAAGTATCACCTAATCCGTGATATCATCAAACGAGGTGATGTGCAAATAGAGAGGGTCGCATCATCAGAGAACGTGGCAGACCTACTTACTAAACCCCTTAGTCGAGAAGCATTCGAAGGTTATCTTGTGAAGATTGGACTTAGATTAGCTTATATGTGTGGCTTTGACGGGTAAGTGGGAGATTATTAGCAATAGTGCCTTGAAAGCCGATGTAATAGTCTGCTTAGTACTTTTCCTTTTGTAAATCACATCAATCTTTGAATAATAAACGAACTAAGGAAACACTTCTTTATATGCTCTTGTTTGATTGTATGTTTACTTTCTGTGCATGTATAAGAACTCCCCCAATCAATATGACTTATAGGACTTAACCATTTAGGTGAAATGGTTCATGAAACGAGCCCTAAATCACTTGAGTCATGATTAGAAATCACTCCAAGCGATGAGTCCAAAAGACAGTGGGAGTGTTGATATGACTCGTTCGAGGCTTCCTCGTATGATCACGCCCTTAAGAAGGACCACCTTGTTTCATGGGGTGCAAAGTGTATTGAGTGATACGTGCGTGATACATGAGGGTGCTTACTTATTCTAAGTAGGTACACTAAGGTGTGCAGTGTGGGAAGATTCATAAATGGGAAAGGAAGTTTCTATTTCTAGAAATAGAAACTTCTAGATTAGGAAATATCTCACGAGTCATTGATGTGATTAAGTAGTCCTTAGACTTGAGATTCCACCAATGCTTTGTGGGCTAACTCTGCAGTCTTAGGTATAAGCTTTAAAGGATGTCGCCCTAGACAACAGACTCAAAGCTCATACTGGGGCTGCACAAGTGGCACATGGAAGCATATGAGAATCGATAAAGGACCTACACTTGTGTCAACAAGTTGATCTCTTATTGTGTAAGTCATTCAAATGCCATAGAGAAGTCATTGGCCAAAGCAGAGGATCAAGATCAAGAAATGGGTTTCTTGGATCGAGATCAAATGGATATGGAATGCACTTAACTTTAAAATCGAGATTATTGGGGTTCTAATTATTCCCTTGCCCTAGATCTTGATTGAAGGATGGGATGAAGGAGGATTTTATCTCACATATGTCAATGACTTAAAGGTTATTTCGAATTGAGACATTCTTATTCAGCTAGGACTCACACACCTGTTGTTAGATTAAGGTAGTGTGATCTGTGGACTGATTAATTAATTGGGAATTAATTAATTAAGGTTACTGCTAATTGAATTAAGAACCTAGAGGGTCACACACAAATGCCCGGTCTGTAGCACCCCGCACGGTGGGTCACCATATCCCTCGCACCTAAGCCCAATCTACATACGAGATGGGAAACCCGTACATGAACCAAGCAGAGGCGAACGGGAGACAGACAGACACACACCTAAGCTAGGCAGAACGTAGACCCTACAAATTAAACCAACCAACAAAATGAAAGCGTATGCGGAAGCAATTCACACAATCAAACTTAAATTACAAGCAACAGTTGATGGGTTCAACTAACATAGATCCCTAATCCCAAATATAACATAAATCATAATGCAAACGGGTTCAATTTGTTTCCTAGAAGCTTGTCCCGAAATATAACATATCAAAATAATCATACGATATCCATACATGTGATGATCATGGGTTCTACCTATCTTATACGTGATGTGTGGGAGCCACTCCACAATCACAAGTTCTAACATTCATGCCACATAAAACAGTTTAAATCACATAAGGGATTTGGAAATAAAACGATGCCCTATCTATTACAATAATAGAAGTCCTCTCTAACACTTTGAGAGGTCTTCACTTATGGCCTCCATCTCGTTACTTGTTGTGTGGATCCATCTTACTCCATCGGCGCATTGTCTCCAAAATAAAAGAAAAAGATCTCACCACCTATCTCTACTCTCAAATTACAATAAAAAGAAAAAGACATAAAGTAATAAGGCTCAATCTTCATATTGGCCTTAGACAATTACACGGGGCATTCCCGGCCTCAAAAATAGTAATATGGAAAGACACATAATAAACACATAACAGTACGCACATAAGTGAGGCACCGACCCCAATTGAAAAATGCAACTATGGGGCTCCAACCCCAATTTAAACCATTCATGTGCATAAATTAAAAACCATTCATAAGACTAAACCCATGATCACCTAACATGCATAAAACGCAAGAATTTAAATTTAACCAATAAATTAAAATTCTCGCTTTAAGCTCTAATAGCTTAAAATACGACTTAGATGCAAATTTTGTTCAAGAGCCTTTTCTACAAAACCCCAAAAACAATAAACTAATAAAATTCCAATTAATTTCTGAAAATTAATAATTTTATTCCTTCAATATTTTCATAAAATAAAGTTTGTAATTTTCCCAAAATTTAAATCGCTTTAATTTATCAAAATCCCAATTTAAACAATTATTTCAAAAATAACTTTTAATTTAATAAAACAAAAATTTTCAGAAAAATTAAATCGTGATTTCAAGGACCAAAAACACGAAAACACGAAATCCGGACCCCGGAACCGCTAGCATTACTAGGCACGCTGGACGTCGCGTGCAGCATCACGCGGTGCTGGCAGCTTGCACTGCCAGCCCGCGTGGGCTAGGCACGGGCCCTGCGTCCGTCGCGCGCAGCTCGCTGCCGATCGCATGCGGGCGAGCCTGGGTGGGTGCTCCCACGCGGTTGCGGGAGCGTGCGGGCGGCTGTCCCGCACGGTTGCGGGACAGGTGAGTAGGTGCGCCTAGGACGGCATCACGCGCGGCTGAGCGATGGCGAGCAGGCGTCTCGCGCGGTTGCGGGACGGTGCACGCGGGCCTAGGCATGCGATTCCTTAGCATGCCTGGGCTCGCGTTGTTTCGTATTTCGTATCTCAGGTTTCTCCAAAACTCGATTCAATCCCAAAATAAGAAAAATACGATTTAAACAGATTTAATATAAAACAGTTTTCAAAACAGATTTAAGAAAACAGTTTCAGAAATTTTTGAAAAAACACAGTTTCGTATTTCAGGCTTTCTAAAAGAACTCAAGAATACTCAATTCGTATCTAAGCCTAAGAATTTCTAGCAAATTCAGAATAATTGAGACGAATCAGAAATAGGCCTTACAAGGTGGCTCTGATACCACTTGTTGGGAAAACACAAGGGAAACGCAGAAATTTAAAATTTTCCCAACTAAGCAAGGATCGAATCTTGCAATTCCTATTCCCAAATTCATAGAGATCAAGAAACTCACTTAATTAGAAACTTTCTTGACACGTGCTAGCCACCTAAGAACACTCTTCATGTGGCTTGATCCCAAAAAGCTCCTTCGAATCTTTCAAGACTTCATGATAGTAGCCCTCTAGAGAAATAGTCCACCAACCGCGACCACGATCCGAATAGGGAGGATGCTAGTTCTGTATTCGGTGTTTAGGCTCTAGGGTTTAGTGTATAATTATGGAAAAGGAGGAATTGTGTATCATCTCCCTATGGGGTTCGAACCCCTCTATTTATAAGGCTAGGGTTCGAACCCCACTCCTTGTTGGACAAGGAATTCCAAACTCTTTTGGAAAGGGATTTCTTGCTTGAAGACTAAGTCTCTTACTTCGACCAAAAGTCCACCTTTTGACCAACTTGTTGGGCAAGAATAATATCTAACTCTCTTAGATATTTTATTTTACTTTATTTGTTAAATAATAAATAACTTAAATACTAATAATTAATTAATTCATAATTAATTATTTATTAGACTTTATTTCTCCAAATTAGAACTTTAATATTAATTCAAAATTAAATCAAAGTTCATTAAATAATCAACACATTAATTATTTAATATATATACACATAATTGCACGTGACTACACGTGTCCATAAGGACACGTGTTATTCACGCCTCCCACACGTGTGCTTCACACTTGTGGGTCCCACCATTCTCTTAATGGTTCGATCAACTCGTTTAATCGATTCAAGCGTTAACCCACGTGACCGGGTTGTTGTGTGTGACCCTCTAGGTTCTTAATTCAATTAGCAGTGACCCTAATTAATTAATTCTCTAATTAATTAATTAGTCCACAGATCAAACGACCATAGTCTAGCAACAGGTGTTTGACCCTTAGCTGAATAAGAATGTCTCGATTCGACAGAACCTTTAAGTCATTGACATATGTGAGATACAATCCTCCTACATCCCATCTGTCAATCAAGATCTAAGGCAAGGGAATAATTAGAACCCTAATAATCTTGATCTTAATGCTAAGTGCATTTCATATCCATTTGATCTCAATCCAAGAAACTCTTTTCTTGATGTCTTGATCCACTGCCTTGGCCAAGGACTCCTAGATGGCATATGAATGACTTACACAATAAGAGATCATCATCTTGCTAATGCAAGTGTAGGTCCTTTATTGATTCTCATATACTTTCATGTGCCACTTGTGCAGTCCCGGCATAAGCCTTGAATCAGTTATCTAAGGCGACACCCTTTAAAGCTTACACGTAAGACTACAGAGTTAGCTCATAAAGTATCAATGGAACCTCAAGTTTAAGGATCACTTAATAACATCAATGACTCGTGAGATATTTCCTAATCTGGAAGTTTCTATTTCCAGATATAGAAACTTTCTTTCCCATTTAGGAATCTTCTCACATGGGACACCTCAGTGTACCTACTTAGAACAAGTAAGCACCCCCATGTATCACGCACGTATCAACTATACACTTTGCACCCAATGAAACAAGGTGGTCCTTCTTAAGGGCGTGATCACACGAGCAAACCTCGAACGAGTCAGGTTGACACTACCACTGTCTTTTCGACTCATCGGCTTGGAGTGATTTCTAATCATGACTTATGTGATATAGGACTCATCTCATGAACCACTTCACCTAAATGGTTGAGTCCTATAAGTCATATTGATTAGGGGAGTTCTTATACATGCGCAGTCAAAAGGAAACACACAATCAAACAAAAGCATATAAAGAAGTGTTACCTCAATTCGTATTATTCAAAGATTGTCTGTGATTTACAAAAGGAAAGTACTAAAGTAGACTATTACATCGGCTTTCAGGGCACTATTCGTAACACATATAAGTAAAATAAAACACAAAATGACACGTAAGATATGCGACTAACGCATAAGTCACGAAAATACAGAATTAAACTCTCTCGTAGCATTATACCTGGATTGCTGAGAAGACGAGGTGTCACACGGTCACGAGGGTTAAGGCTTGAATCAATTAAACGAGTTGATCGAACCAATGGAAGATTGATCAAGGGTCACACGTGTGGGACACGTGTCCTGCGTGATGAGTGTCACGTGATTGTGATGATTAAATAATTAATTTGATTAATTATTTGATGGACTTTAATTTAATTATGAATTATTATTAAAGTTTTAATTTGGAGATATTAAGTCTAATAAATAATTAATGACACCCTTGAGGGGTGGACTGGTACTTCGAACAATTTCTGGTACTTGATAAAACAAAGTACCAGTGCACAAGAAACAAAGATAAAATGGAATATATACTGAAAATAAAATGCACGAGCGATTATACAGGTTCGGTACCGAGAGTGTAATGTACCTACATCCTGTCCCCAAGTTGATAGCTTGGGAGTTATCAAAAAGATTTTCATTAAGCACGTGGAGGTCACAAACAAAACTTTGTGATCTATTACAACACAATTCACGGTAGGATAGATAAGCTACACTAACTTGTCTACCGTACAACTCACACAAAAGAACAATCTCACCATAAAATCAGCACAAGCTGAAGTACCAGAGGAAACATTCCTCACCATACACCAAATCCAGTGACACACTGGAAATACCAGAGGACAATTGTCTTATTACCGTAGAACCAGTACACCTGGAACGCTTGGTACCAACACCATGGTCAACTTCCACAAAACCAACACTCCTGGAATGCTTGGTACCAACACCACGGTCAAGTTCCAGAGAAGCGAACATACAGAGAAAAACACCCAAAAGAATGGACGCCTCAGTGTGCTTTACTCCTAGTAATTGCTTGAATATATAGGCAACACTTTAGGGTTTCCTTCCAGTTTGGTAATAATCCGTTAGAGCCTTTAAGTCAATATTCTTCCATATAAGATATGCTTCAATTCTGTTTTGGTAATGATCCTTTGGAGCTTTCTTCCAAAAATGATACGGCTCAATCTTTCCTTTGTACTGGAATTGATTCTCTCATGATTTGGCCAACATTTTTCCTTTTTCTTTGACAACAAATTCTTGCCATAGTTGACTCCTTTTGAAAATAACGCATCTACACACAAGGAAATCAAATCATGTAAATTAATCAGAGAAAATTCAAATTATATTTTCATCAAAAGAATCCAAATCGTGTAAGATATGTCAACAATTAACTATAAATTAATTAGTTATTAGAATCAAGTTATTTATTATGAATAAATAAATAATTAAATAAAATATCTAAAAGAGTTCGATATTATTTCTTGCTAAGCAAGTTGGTCAAAAGAAGACTTTTGGTCAAAGTAGAGAGTCTTTCTCTCTAAGCAAGAAATCCCTTAGCTAAAAGGTTTAGGAAACCTTATCCAACAAGCATAAGGGGTTCGAACCCCTTAGCCTATAAATACATGGGGTTCGAACCCCATAAGGGATTAATAGACAATTCTTCTCAAAAACATAGAACTAGCATCCTCCCTGTTTAGATCGTGATCGAGGTTGGTGTGGACTATTTCTCTAGAGGGCTGCTTTCGTGGAGTCTTGAAAGATTTGAAGGAGCTTTGGGGACTTACTGCTTGAAGAGCGTTTGTGGGCGGCTCAAACGTGTCAAGAAAGCATCGATCTAAGTAAGTTCTTGAATCTCTACGAATTGGGAATAAGAATTGATAGTTTAGATTCTGCCTTTTGGGAAAAAAATTTAAATTTCCGCTGCGTTTTCTTCGTGTTTTCCCAATAGCTTCTCCGCTGTCATCAAGAAGAAATGGGCTAAAAATTGATCTCTAAACCAATTGTAGTCTTTGATGCAATGAGGCAGCACGCGGATGAACCAGTCCTGCCAGTCTCATCAGCGTTGTGACGAATAGCTTTGCCTAGATCTACTGCGGGTGAGGATAAAGCGACATGACATTCTCAAAACTTATCACGTGCTTCTTAGGGTCTGATGCCCCGTTATATTAGGGAAACCCGGTCGGGATCCTCTCTCCAGTATAGGTCGTCTGGAGTATATCATTAAAGAAGGGAGAAATCTCCTCCCTGTCACTCCGAAATGTAAGAAGCCGTCGACTTAGTCCCTCTCGCAGATCGGCCTGCCTCTGGGAGATGGCCAAAGCTCGATCTCCCAAGCGGTCGTGTGTGGGCCTTCTTTGTGGGTCGATATAGCGGCTTCGATCATTGTTCTCTTATCGTACAACTACCAACTAGGCAGCTTCTTCACGTGTAGATCCAGCAAGGATCCAATTTCGCAAATCATCTAACTCACGATAGTCGTCGTCGATTATATGTTTATCTCGATCCACGTGGTTGGGATGTGAATATGGTTCGACTCGTCCTGGCCCTCAGGACCGTGCTGATGTGAAGGTTGGGGAGCCTGCTTGCTACCCCTAGGTTGGGCAAGTGGGATTGCGTATCTAGACTTGGCCCAGCCCCGTTTGAGGGCTGATTCCCCAGATCACCTAGACTGGCTGGTCGTTGAGCGGCTGGAAGATGTAGGGCACTAGAGGCCCGGAAGCAGCTTAGACAGATGGTCCAACAGCGTTTATGCCCACGGGACTAGGCACCTCGGTGGGGCTCGGTGTTAGGAATAGTACCCTAAAAGCCAATCTTGTAATCCGCTTAGTTCTTTTCCTTTGTAAATCACAGACAATCATTGAATAATAAACGAACTGATTCGATAATAAGGCAATACTTCTTTATATGCTCTTGTTTGATTGTATGTTTACTTTAACTGCATATGTGTAAGAACTCCCCTAATCTAATTAATTTATAGGACTTAACCATTTGAGAGAAGTGGTTTATGAAACAAGCCCTAAATCACATAAGTTACGATTAGAAACTACTCCAAGTCGATGAGTCCAAAAAACTGTGGGAGTATCTAATTAACTCGCTTGAGGCTTGCTCGTGTGATCATGCCCTTAAGAAGGATCACCTTGTTTCATAGGGTGTAAAGTGTATAGTCGATACGTGCATGGTACATGAAGGTGCTTGCTTGATATGAACGAGTACACTGAGGTGTCCCATGTGAGAATATTTCTAAATGGGAAAGGAAGTTTCTATTTTTAGAAATAGAAACTTCCAGATTAGGAAATATCTCACAAGTCATTGATGTGATTTAGTAGTCCTTAGACTTCAGATTCCATCGATGTTTTGTGTGAGCTTACTCTGTAGTATTAGAAATAAGCCTAAAAGGGTCGCCCGAGACAGCTGAATTACGGCTTATATTGGGACTGCACAACTAGCACATGAAAGCATATGAGAATCAATAAAGGACCTACACTTGCTTCAGAAAAATGATCTCTTATTCTGTAAGTCATTCATATGCCATCTCAGAATCCTTGGCCAAGGCAGTGGATCGAAATCAAGAAAAGGGTTTCTTATATCGAGATCAAATAGATATGAAATGAACTTAGCATTAAGATTAAGATTATTAGGGTTCTAATTATCCCTTATCCTAGATCGTGGTTGAGAAATAGGTTGTAGGAGGACCTTATTTCACACATGTTAATGACTTAAAGGTATTTTTCAAATTAGGGGTCACACACCTGTTGCTAGACTATGGTAGTGTGATCTGTGGACTGATTAATTAATTAAAAATTAATTAATCGGGGCCACTGCTAATTGAATAAAGAACCTAGAGGGTCACACACAAATGCCCGATCACGAGGGTTAAGGCTTGAATTGATTAAACGAGTTGATCGAACCAATCATGGATTGGAAAGAGGGCCACACATGTGGGGCACGTGTCTAAGCGTGACACGTGTTACCTTGTTGTGATAATTGAATGATTAATTTGATTAATTATTTAATGGACTTTAATTTAATTATGAATTATTATTAAGTCCTAATTTGGAGTTAAGAAGTCTAATAAATAATTAATTATGAAATTAATTAACTATTAGCAATAATTTATTTATTATGAATAAATAAAATATCTCTTGAAAATATCTAAGAGAGTTAGACATTTCTTGCAAGGCAAGTTGATCAAAGGAGACTTTTGGTCAAATTAGAAAATCTTTCTTACCTAGCAAGTAATTCAAAGTCTTGAGGGTTTAGGAAATCCTCTCCAACAAGACAAGGGGTTTGAACCCCATGAGAGTTTGATAGAAAAATAATTCTCCAAATTATATCACAAAATTCCCTTAAAGCCTAAACACTAAATATAGTACTAGCATCCTCGCTGTTTAGATCGTGATCGAGGTTGGTGTGGATTATTGCTATAGAGGACTGCTGTGACGCCCCGCGTCTTTGTATGTACAGGTATGACATCACGAGAGAGATACTTTCACTTTTTAATTATTTAATTATGCAATTATATGTTAATTTTAATGTTTATATGCTATTTTAATTTATATGAATTAATTGTTGAAGTTATGAATATGAATTGAAGTTATGAATATGAATTTTGAACGTTTGTGCTCATATGACTTTGTATTTGGTTCGTATGCATCCGAATTCAATTTTATTTTTGTGAAATTTTGATATGTATGAAATATGTGAGTTATGAACATGTCTTTATGCTCGTTACATGTTTTAGAATTCGTTTGATTTGGTGTTGGATCGTTTTTGTGGAATGAGACTAAAAGGGGCTAAATAGCATTTAGCGCATCTTGGGTTTCGGGTGACATAACTTGAGCTCGAGAATTCGAATTTGAATTCCCTCACCACCATTGGACTCTTTTTGACGATTTGGATCCAATGGAATAAGCCTCACATTTTTCTAAACCCATTTGAACCTCCGAAATTCCACCGAATCGAGCCCAGTATGCCAAATGTGCCACCTTTGACAATTTTAGCCATATCTCCCTCAATTCTTTACCAAATGACCTCATACCTGGGCTCATATAACCCTAACAAAACCCTCTATCTCCCTACCTATCCCTCACTTTGGCTAAAATCCAAGAAAAGAGGGAAAAGGTAGCTGCAAACCGAGATACAAGGAAGGAGAAAAGAGAACTATTCACTGATTGCACATTTGAGCTCATATCTCCTCCATTTCTCTTCCAACTCAAGAGGTAAGCTTATAGTTGTGTTCTCCATCTCCTTGTGGTCAGTTTAAGCTATGGTTTTCAAGTTTTCTTCAAGTATTAAGCATGCTATGGTTTATTATATGAATAGTAAGGGTTAGAGCTTGATTTTGAAATCCTTGTCTTAGCTTAAGTTATGTGGAGATTTGATGCATGTTTATTGATCACTTGAGCTTCTTAACTTCAATTTATGACCCCTAATTGTGGTAGTTGAGAAATGAATGAACCACCATTAATGTCTTTGAAGAAATGATGAGTTTTTGGGTTTAAAACTTGAATATATAAACTGCATTCCTTGATCCTTGCTTTTGCGTTGATTATGGGACTAGAATGATGATTATTTATGTTGCTTTTCTTGTGTTTTTGACATGTTAATGAGTGTACATGTTGCCCCCCATGTATCCCCTGTTTTCCATGAGTTTTACCCAAGTTTTAGCTGCAAAAATGAAGATGACAGCAGCCATCTGAGGACCGAACCGCCGTTCACTCGAAATGGAAGGAAATGATTGAATATCCGTACAGAAGTGGCTGTAGGTTCTGTAACCTTGTACGGCCGTTCTGTAACCTGGTCCGTCAGAAAATTTATTTTGTGTAGAACACTCTCCTTTTTACGGCTCGTCAATATCTTTCCCGGTTTGTGAGATATGACCATTTTATTTTGGTGTCGCCACTTTGCCAATTCCCAACTTTCTTCCAACTTTAAACCTACTCTCTTTTCAGATCGCTTTGAACCATGATTCGAGCCATATATCATTGGAAAGACCAGTTTGTCTAGTTTCATACCCAACAAACAAAACTCCATTTCAACTTCTAGAACTCGAGATATCTCTATTTTCCTACAACTTGCGCGTTTCCGAAAACTGCCAGCTTTTACGAAAATCCACTTCCTTGTGTTTCTTTCACTTTCTTGACTTTCGTATGGGATTTAATTGATCTCTTTTGCTTCAAACTTGTATCTATAATGTTAATGGTTTATTAAATGATAAGTTATGATATTTTTATGAATTTTATGGCTTGATATACAAGGTATAAACGTGACTTCCATATATGAAAGTTTAAGTGCTATAATGTGATCCTTATGTGTTTAATGGATTCTGTTCACCTCTAAATGATTCATATGCATTATTAACATGTATTATAACGTGTTATGAATTGAATATTGAATGAATGATTGATAATGAATGAAAGAATGATAATGAATGGGCACGATCTATTCGTGTAACGAATGATTGAATGGTTTCTGTGTCTAAGTGGCATTAATTGTGCACATGAACAACTTCATAGCACATTATTATTTCTTATACATCTCATATCACGTTAATGCATTGTCGTGCGTTATATATGGTTCATTTGGAGTCTTAAGTCTCACGAATGCATTGTGTTGTCTTTTTTACAGTTTTCTCCAAGGTGGAGACCTGCCGGGTTCATAGGCTATCTTCAAGTCTTTTCTTCTTCTTGGTTTTGTTCGGTAAGGTATAGCCAGGTGGATTTCTCTTCTATTAGATAACTCTGACCCGATATATCCCAATGTGCAAGATTTTGGCGAAAGTACTATATATATATATATATATATATATATATATCGAGTCTTTTCAAAGAGTCAATGATTTCACGTTAAAACCCTTTTATCTTTGAAATGGATCCTTACCCAATGTTTGGCAAGATCAGTGATCACAATGAATAATGAGGGCCCTGGGACTAAGTGTACGTGGCTATCCAGGGAAGCATGGACTGACGGTGATCCCCATGCACTAGTTCCAACACATGACGACGATACCGACCCTCACTAGGAGGTTACCGAGGAATGAGAACTGGGCCCTTGGGGAGTCATCAACCTCACTGGCCACAATGAATGGGTGGACGGGTCTTTGGCCGAGTCCGTCCATTAACCGGAGGAAAAAGGGGTAATTGATTATGCATGAATGAATGATTATAAATGAATGAATGTTGTATGATCGCTAAGTAATGAATGAATAATGCACACACGAGGAGAAGGTTAGAGAATTCGCCCACTTGCCAGGCTTATGAAATGACCTAATGAATGAATGAAATTGATTGTTGTAATTCCGAGTGTTGTTTTCTTTGTTCTCTCCCACTTGGGAAATGTTTTCAAAACCTCACACGGGATTATAACTTGCATGTGTGGGTGTTTAAATTCTGTATTATTATTGTATTAAATCTTGTTTTATACCCACCAGCCTCCTAAAGACTGAACCCGGTTTGTTTCAGTTTTCCTTGCAGGTTGGAGTGCTACGCGGGAATTCGAGTCCGTAGAGTCTTGGAGTCGTGTATAGTTTTCCTTTACTTATATACTCATATCATTTAATTGTCATTTATGATTTTGAATGCCTGTGAGCGCTTTAATGTTGTATATTGAGAGCCTATGAGCTCATTATTTGTATTATGAATATGACAATGCTTCCGCTTATGTTTCTTTAGCCCGCACTTGTTTCCTTTATTGCTTATTTGGTTTCAAAGGTTAACTCCCGCCTAGCATAGTGAGTGAGTTATGTCCCCATTCGCTCTGATTCGGCACGTGTGTGAATTACCCATTTCATATGTGGGTCTGGTCTTAGTGCGGGGGATGTGGCGTCACGCGCTCAGGCGCTACAACTGTAATTTTGAAGTCTTGAAGATTCGAAGAAGTTCGAGGGACTTGCCGCTTGAAGCGCATTTGTGGGAGGCTCAAACGTGTCAAGAAAGCTACAATCTTCGCATGTTCTTGGAAACCCTACGAATCGGGAATAGGAATTGCAAGTTTATATCTTGCTTTTGGAAAAAAAAATTTAAATTCCGTTGCTTTACTGTTTCGTATTTCCCAACACTCGGACGAGGCAAGTTCGAGCGTCGAGATTAGCGCCCCTCTTCTTGGGCCAACTCGATCTCGACCCTCCATTGGTCGAGGAAAGCATCCAGGTCTACCTAAGTGACGGTGATCCTGGAAGGTGCCTCTTGGCTAGGCACTAGGACGCTGACTCCTTGGCCAGTCATTTCGGCAACTTAGGGGATTATGGGTACGTTACCAAGCAGCAGGTTACGATCATGTCTACCTTTGGTAACCTCCTCGTACTCTCCATCCCGTTCGCGCTGAGTAAGTCTTGTGTTCACCATGTTAAGCTTTGAATGTTGTGAGTTTTTCAGCTAGATCGAGTGGAAAGAGTAGAAGTTTCCCACAGACGGCGCCAAACTGATCTTACTAAAACTTGGTTGAACTGACGTGTTAAGCTGACTGGCTTGCAAAGGTCCATCAGATAAGAATTTATAAGTGTGGGCTCTTCTCGATTTGCAAAATGCTAAACACCTAAGGGGTAAAAAAGCCAGGGGTTTTAGCCGGTGATGCACCTCTAACGCTCAAATCAGTATAATACTCTTTAGTGAGAGAAATAAAAGCAGCAAATGGATTTTAATGCTATTGAATGCTTACCAACTCCTGTTTATTGAGGGGGTATTTATAGTTTTTGGGCCATTAACACACTAGTACACGCACTGAGGTATGGCATTAATGGCCCCAGACTCGACCTGCCTGTGTGTTATAATCGACCCGACCAAGACTGTGCGCTTCGTACCACTTTTTCCCTTTTAGGTAAGTTCAGGTACTGAGGGGCATTAATGACTTTCTCATACACTTGTCCTAAGGAATGAGAAGGTTGCACGTGTCCCAACAAGGGTGTTTTAAGGTACAGACCTATCTGGTGACTTATGACATAGATCTGGGGATCGATGTACGGTTAATCGGGTCTGTACGCCCGAGTGGGATTGACTACGTCCTTTTGTTTATTGAATTGTGGACTAGGCCATCATAAGCCCATGACTTATCGATTCATTCATGATTGTGCCCGTGCTCTTTGAGATCGACCCGAATTGCATTTTGCCATGTGGCGTTGCATCGGGCATCCACATGGTCCTACGTGGCGTTGGGATGGCAGCCACGTGTCCTTTTTTGATTTGCCTAAGTGTTGTTGGGTCCACGTGGGCCCTCTAAAGGCATGCCACGTGGCCCGCTTAATATTTTTGCCATGTCAAGTTTGATAGATTAATTTTAGTTAGACGAAAATTGATCATAATTTTGCGGGCATATTTTCGGGCAGATTATAAGATGCTAATTTTTATAGATATATTACTGGAATAAGTTAATTATTTAATGTTTCTGATAAATAATGTGCTTGGCCTAACTCACCTCCAAAGCCTAGTTGTTGAGGGGAGAGTTGCCAAGCTATTATATATTGAAATCCACATATTTAATTATTCGATATTGGATACTTGACATGCCCCCGTCAAGCCCAGGGCTGCAAAATGCGGGACAAACTGGAGCGTAAACATTGTAGGAATCGGAACGTCATCTTTGATGCTTCGATGTGGGATACTTGACATATTCTCGTCACGCCCAGAGCCTCGAAATGCGGGACAAATTAGAGCGAGAATATTGCAGGAATCGGAACATCTGCAAGCTAGGAATCAAATCATTTGGTGGGGTGAAGAGACAGGCCTAAAATCGGACCTGCTCTGACACCATGATGAATAATGTGCTTTACCTAACTCACTCCTAAAAGCTAGCTGTTGAGAATTATATATTAAACTACACATCTTTAATTATTCGATGTGAGATATTTGATCACTTTAAATATATTCATAACATTCATATTACGAATAAATTAATCTTGAAAGCTAGCTAAATTCTATGGTAAAAATGGGAAGAGTCGGAGATGGAAGATTAATTGCATACGTTAAGTTTGTATTTCAATTTTTTGTTTTAAGTTGTGTAGCCTAGTGTAGCTACCCAACCGGGTGGTATCAACTCTTGTAACCCAATGTAGGGAAAAGTCCCTAAACCGAAACAAACATGTTGAAATCATCGAGAACACACAAGCGGAAGCGTACCTTGATCCATTACAATCCTTAATCGACCAGCAATCCAAGGTTGAGGTCTTCTAAGCCTTGATACGCCGTCAATTCTATTCTTTCTGGGATGGGGCAGAAAAGAAGACAAGGAACGTATCTGACTTAGGGACCACAACCCTAATATACAACCAAAAGTAGGGCACCTTAATTATGGGCCCATCAATCATAATTAAGTGTCCATGGGTTTCTACACATAATAAACCCATACTTCAACCAATATTTCTATAAGCCCATATAATTAAATAAATCCTAAGTAGATCACTCAATTGGGCTCGTATTATGAGATAGCCTATGTACAATTTAATTAAATATGTGAAGACCACTAAATAGAAAATCCAACAATCTCCCACTTGGTCCACATATGGTTCCAAATAATTGTACATAGTTTTAAACCTTAGTGCGCGCAACCTTATGCTATCTCTACTTTCGAAATATTTCCAAACAATCTGGTCCATCAATTATGTTATTATAGGATCAAAGCAGCTTTCGTTACACAATTCGTAACTAAACCGAACAATGGTCACAATATTAACACAATCAATGACATAGATCAAAAGTATGGCATGTAGCATGGAAATTACATGTAATGTGATCTTGGTCATGCCTATTTCCAACTGGTCCTACCTTATGACTCAAAAGAGTCCCAAAGCACTTTCAAATACTTAATGCAAAACCGCAATAGAAAGCCAAAATCCTTATTATCAGAGTATTCAATCAAATAAAACTTTATTTGTCTCATAAAACCTTAGTCTGTACAGAACATAAAACATGTCAATAAGCAAAACAGAAAACACAAACTCACACCACTAAGACATATCATCTAGTTTGATGACACCAATATGAGCCACATGTTCATGAAACACTTTAGGTGGCAACCCCTTAGTGAGTGGATCTGCTAGCATTGAGTTTGTACTTATATGCTCTATTGACACTTGAAGACTCTGAACTCTTTCTTTCACAACCAGATACTTAATATCTATATGTTCAGATTTAGATGAACTCCGGTTGTTCTTTGAATGTAACTCTGCAACCTTATTATCACAATTAATTCTCAATAGCCTTTCAACGCTATTGACAATTTGCAGCCCAGCGATAAAATTTCAGAGTCATATCCCCTGATTCGAACTTTGATAAGTGAGCCTGTAATCCTTAGTCTTTTGTAGATACCTCATGTCCCTACTAGATATCTGAATAACCACCCCACTATGTACGCTAAATCCGGACGTGTACACACTTGAGCATACATGAGGCTCCCTACTACAGAAGCATAAGGGAATTTCTCCATCTCTTTCTTCTCTAGGTCCGTCTTAGGACATTGGAACAAGCTAAATTTATCACCTTTTGACACAGGTGTGTCCCCTGGTGCACATTTCTGCATGCCAAAACGGCTCAACACCTTATCGATATAGGCCTTTTGCGATAAGCCAAGTATACCTTCGAAACGATCCCGATGGATCTGTATACCCAGAACATATGAAGCCTCCCAAGATCTTTCATCTCAAATTTACTTGACAGAAATTTCTTGGTTTCACGCAATAAGCTTATATCGTTGCTTGCTAGTAGAATATCATCTACGTACAACACCAGGATAATAAATTTGCTCCCACTGACCTTGAGATATATGCATTGGTCAACAGTGTTTTCCTTAAAACCAAAAGAGGAAATCACCTTATCAAATTTCCGGTACCACTGACGGGATGCCTGCTTTAGACCATAAATGGACTTCTTTAGTTTACATACTAGGTGCTTTGAATCTTTGGACTCAAAGTTCTCCGGTTGCACCATGTATATAGTTTCTTCAATGTCTCCATTGAGAAACGCTGTCTTTACGTCCATTTGATGGAGCTCTAAATCATAATGAGCTACAAGTGCCATAATGATTCTAAAAGAGTCTTTCGATGAAACTGGAGAGAAAGTCTCTTTAAAATCAATGCCTTCCTTTTGAGTGAAGCCCTTGGCAACAAGACGTGCTTTATATCTTTCGATGTTACCATTTGAATCCCGTTTGGTTTTAAAAATCCATTTACAACCAATTGGTTTTACTCCTTGTGGTAACTCGACAAGATCCCAAACGTCATTGTCCATCATAGATTTCATCTCTTCATTCATGGCTTTGATCCATCATTAGAGTTCGAACATAACTTTACTTGATTGAAAGATGTAGGATCATCTTGCAATCCCATATCAAATTCATGTTCATGGAGGTAAACGACATAGTCATCTGAAATCGCTTTCCTCTTTTCTCTAGTGGACCTCCGTATAGGCACTTCATTTTGAGGTTGTTGTGGTGCATCATTTTGAATAGATGATGGTTCTGGATCTGATTCAGTGGGTCCTAACTCATTATTTTGAGTCAATGATGGACCCGTAACTGATTCAGTAGGAATCCCAAATGTGATTGTGTTTTCTGAATTTACTTGATTCACAGGTTGAGGAGTGATAGGAATATTTATCCAATCATTCTCAGCTGCAACTATAGTGGGAATGTTAACACATTCCTCGTCAAACACAATCTTTCCAATTCGATCCCTCCCACTGTAATCAACATCCTCAATGAATTTGGCATTTCCCGTTTCGAAAAAGGACTTGTTTGAGGGGTCATAAAACTTAAATCCCCTCGACCTTTCCGAGTAACCTACAAAGTAGCAGCTAATTGTTCTTGTAACGCCCCAAATTTTATTAATCATAATTTTCGGTTATTATAGTAAATTTTGAAATTTATTTTATAATGAAAAATATTTATTGCATGAAATAATTGCCGAGAACATTTCAAATTACCAAATTGTCCCCAGTAAAATATTTTCCAAAACTCTAGGGACTTAATTGCATGGACTTTTAGGACCGAATTGATCATATTTTAAAACTAAGTATACTCAATTGCGTACTTTTATAAGCTAGAGGATTAAGTGGCAAATTAGTATATTTCACAATTTTCAAAAATGGATGAATCATGTATTAACCTTTCCATGAGCTTCCATGAGCTCATTTCATCCAACAATTGCCAAAATATATCCATCTCTCTCTCGGTATTTCAAGAAGAGGAGGAGGAAGTGATTTTCTCATCAATCATCAAGATTTCAAGAAAGCTTGCAAGAAATTTAGGAGAGATCATCATCATCATCTACTTTCTCCATTTCTTTCATTTTCAAGGTTGGTTGCATGGAATTGATGATTTTGATCATATTTGAATAGGTTAGGGTTTGAGTGATATATGCTATATGATTGAAATAGAATTGGAAGCATGATTAAATGATCATATCATGAATTATAACATGGTTTATTCATGAAATAATTGGATATTTGGCAAGAATGTTCAAGAGTTGATCATGAGTTTGAAGCATGAATATGTGATGATAGTTCATGGTTTTAAGTGTCCAAGGTTATATTATTACTTCATGAATGTGTATGCATCATATTTCCACAAATTATAGTATTTGGGGATCAAAATTGGGTGTTTGTGGTTTTGTTGCTTTCTTCCCGAGAGCTTCCCCTGTTTCTGCCTCTGTTTTTCAATTACAGAGACTGGGAACGACCGTTCCCATCCTTAAGGCTTTGCGGGAACGACCGTTCCCATTCCTTTTCAAAATTAGGCGGCCGACTACGGGAACGGCCGTTCCCATTTTGGCCTTGGAGCCGGAAGGGCCGTTCCCATGAGGCGCGTTTTAAAAGGGGGAAAACGCGGGCACGTTTTGGGGAACTCTTGGGAACGACCGTTCCCATTTTACAAAGGGAACGGGAACGGTCGTTCCCACCTGTGATGCAGAACAAAATATTCTGCACAAAATTACGAAATTAACCCCTCGACCCGACGACTTCTTTGACCCCGAATTGCTATAATATGTGTTAATATGATGTGAAACGAAAAGTTATTATACCACATTGCATTTTCATGCTCGTCTCGATATATTTTGGCCGTTCGTCACATTTTGGTCATTTTAGGGCATGTCTCATGTACACACGTCGTGTTTGCACAGGTCACGAGGTCGTGAACGAGGGACAAGCTCCCTAGAACGTATCCTTGTTGCATTTCACAAGAAAGGTGAGGTTTAGTGAATAATAGTATAACACCCTCAAACCGTATGTGAACTTTCAAAGCCAAAATCGTGTTTACTTATTTTCTTAAACTCTTTCTAAACGGTTAAAACAGTTTTAAGCAAATCGGACTCATGCAAAGCAATGCATGTGGTTCGATTAATAGCACGATCATGCAAAGCAATGCATGTATTGAGCTATATTGATTGTTTAGTGGCGAGTAGCATGATAGCACATTGGGCCCGAGGGTACGTGTACGAGTCAACCGGGAAAGCATCGGGCTGACGGGTAGCTCTATACACACCCCTCAACACTGGGATGACCCCTGAATCCACCAGGAGGTTGGTGGAGGAAGGAATCCCGCACGTGGGAGTCATGTTCCTGACGTGCGTAGACTGGATGGATAGGGCTTTGCAAACCCACCATCACCCGGAGTGAAGGAGTTCATGAATTGACTACGTGTACACCTTAACTGAATTGCTTGATCACATGATATCATAACTAGCTGGTAATGATTCACTATTGGAGTAAGGTTGGAGAAGCCCTCACTCGCCAGGGTCACGTATCAATGAAACGACTTTTAATTAATGAACTTGATAGTTGTAATCTCGGGCGATGAACGTTATACTTTGAACTTCTTTTATTTTATAGTTAAACATTACCCGGGATCACAACGTGCATGTTATTTGTGTTACACATTTATTTACTGCTTCACTCAGTCTTCCATGGACTGACACCCCACCTTTCAGGTACTTGATAGCGGTCGCGTGCTAGGCGGGAGTCGAGTCAGGTTGCATTCCGCTGAGTCTAGCATTTCATCTTGTGTATAGAACTTTTGGTATCATGTTCAGAACATTACTAGCATATGATGGATATGTATATTTTGCAAGAGATGATAATGTATTGATAGATACATGTTACTCTTACTGATGAATGATTCGGTGCTTCCGCTACCTTTTATTGCATGTATAGTTTAGTTCCCGCCTAGCTTGTTGGTATTGCATTGTCACCCGTTCGCTATAGCTTTGATTTATGTATGGATTACCCATTTCATACGTGGATTGAGGCTATAGTGCGGGGGTGTGGCACCTCCACGTGTAAGGGGTGCTACAGTTCTTGAATCCAATTTCCTTTCGTTAGGCTTATAGGGCCTAGCTTCAGCTGGACATCCCCAGACATGCAAGTGCCTAATGCTAAGCTTCTTGCCTGTCCACAACTCGTACGGGGTTTTGTCTACTACTTTGCTTGGAACTCGATTTAAAATATAAACTGCAGTCTTTAGTGCTTCGCCCCAAAGTGATTCTGGCAATGAAGAATGATTAATCATACTTCTTACCATATCCTTAAGAGTTCGGTTTCGTCTCTCAGAAACACCATTTTGGTTTGGACTCCCCGGCATGGTGTACTGAGGTACAATCCCGCACTCACTTAAGTATTTGGCGAAGGGTCCTGGACGTTGTTCACCGGATCAGTCATATCTGCCATAATATTCTCCACCACGGTCAGATCTGACAGCTTTAATTTTCTTGCCTAGTTGATTCTCAACTTCGGCTTTGAAAGCCTTAAACACGTCCAAAGACTGTGACTTCTCATGAATTAGGTACAAATATCCATAACGAGAGTAATCATCAATAAAGTTGATAAAGTATCGTTGTCCATTCCAAGAAGCTATAGGGAATGGACCACAAATGTCTGTATGTATCAACTCTAAAGGTTCTTTACTCCTATTGGCACCTAATTTCCTCATATTTGTTTGTTTTCCCTTTATACATTCTATACAGATTTTTAAAGTCTGTAAAATCAAGGGAATCAAGAATTCCTTGTGATATAAGCCTCTGTATTCTCTTTTCAAAGATATGTCCTAAACGCTTATGCCACAACATTGATGAATTCTCATTTGTTAACTTACGTTTAGTACCAAAGTTACTTGAATGCAGATTTTCAATATCAGTTGAAGCCTTAGTGTTCAATTTATACAAATTATCAATTAGAGTACCAGTACCAATAACATTTGAATTTAAAGAAAAAACACAGCTTCCATTCCCAAATGAACAAGAATATCCAGATTTGTCCAAACAAGAAATAGAAACCAAGTTCCGTCTAAATGACGGTACAACGAAAGTTTCTTCCAAATTCAAATAAAAAACCAGTATCTAAATGAATTCTAAAAACACCAATAGCTTCTACTAAAGCTTTATTGCCATTCCCCACATAGATGTATCTTTCAGCATCAGTTGGTACTCGGCACCTTAGGCAATCCTGCATTGTGACACTTATGTGAGTAGTTGCACCCGTATCTATCCACCAAGTGTCACGAGGTACTAAAGTCAAATTAACTTCTGAACAAACAAAGTTGAGAAGTTTACCTTTCTTTTCACGCCAGGAGGCGTATTTGGGACAATCCTTCTTTATGTGATCAGGCTTCTTGCAAAAGTAACAGGAAATAACCGAATTCTGTTTGTTTTGCACCTTAGGTTGGGTTGTCCCTAATTCTGCAGTTTCCTTATCCTTATTCCTTTTTCTCTTATTGGTGGTAGTCCTAACCTTAGAAGTCATAGCCAAATGAGCACTTTGAGTCCTATCTTGTTTCAGTCTCTCCTCTTCTTGCACACATTGAGCTATGAACTCATTTAGAGTCCATTTCTCCTTTTGAGTATTATAGGAGATTTTAAATGGATTGAATTGTGCAGGAAGTGAGATCAAGACCAAGTGCACAAGTATGTCATCCGACACCTCAAGCTTTAAGCCCTTAAGTCTTGTCACAAGATTAGACATCTCCATAATGTACTCCCTTATGTTTCCTTTACCTTTATACCTCATAGAAACCAGCTTACTTAGAGCAGTGCTGGTCTCAACCTTTTCATTAGTTTTGAATCGGTTTGCTATTTGGTTAAGGAAACTTTTGGCATTTTCTTCATCAGGAATACCACCCCTTCTGGCTTCTGGAATTGAGCGCCTCATGATCATCAAACTCATGCGATTTGATCGCTCCCACTTCTCGTATGCGGATCTCTGTACAGCAGTGCTAGTATCAGTGAGATCCGCGGGGCGATCAAACCTTAATGCATGGTCGAGATCCGCACAACCAAGCATAATCATAACATGCTCTTTCTATTGCTTGAAGTTTGAACCGTTGAGTTCAGGGATGTTGTTCAAGTTTGCAGATATGGAAGACACTATAAAAGAAATAATATGCTCACAATTAATTTAAACATAGAAGCGTGCATATATAAAGCTAAACCAAATATCACAATATATATACACTGGTGGGCCCATCTCAAGATACCTAGTACAACATTATTATTTAGTCTTTGGACAAAAATAATAATTTGTAAGTGGTACTCTTATACATAGTCAAAATATTGATAACTAAAAAACGGTCTTACAATATGTCTTTCTTTGGACCGACACATTGTAAGCATGTATACACCAAATATATCACATATTCATGACTATCATTATCTGGCCAAAATAATCTTCCTTTGGGCCGATTATTTCGCATAGATAACAAGAATAACTTAATTAACGAAAATTAATTAAATCTTACCTAATAGAGGTTACTTTGGCAACATATTAGTTCAATCTAATTAATTTTCATAATTTACCGAAACATAATTGCATATAAACTGAACGTGAACATGCACTTGACATACCTTATCGCCAAATATTGAAACTGAGCATATATAAAAATATGAAATAAATTCCGAATCAATAACAGATGGACAACAAGGGAATTGCCGAAAACCATCATGCATAGATACTTACAGCAACATGAATTCCAAAACCAATTTCACTTCAATGGTCTTGCACGCATATCAAAAGATATAAAAGTCCCACCATCATATCAATATATACATAATTATGTGGCCTTAATGAATATCAATGTGGTGATTCTCCAGAACATACACGTACCTATACATATTGCAGGCCATATATCTATCACATGATTATAAGGGTATGTTTCATCACTAAGGATCACATATGGCAGATTTCACGCATCTCGATACATGTATCAATTCATATATTCAGAACAACAAACCATAATTACCATAAGGCGTCGACTGCAGTTTATTAGTAATCATAATTAACAAAACAAATCCATGTAATATTTCACATATTACGGCAACGAAGATATGAATATCAACCAACCCGATTCAATCAATTATACAATTGAACGGCCACACAGAGAAATAAATCTCAATTTACTGAATAATCACATACAATTTTCGATCTATTTGTTATCAATCGAAAATAAATCTCAATCCTTCGACATGAGAGTGGCTCTGATACCACTTGTAGGGAAAAGTCCCTAAACCGAAACAAACATGTCGAAATCATCGAGAACACACAAGCGGAAGCGTACCTTGATCCATTGCAATCCTTAATCGACCAGCAATCCAAGGTTGAGGTCTTCTAAGCCTTGATACGCCGTCAATTCTATTCTTTCTGGGATGGGGCAGAAAAGAAGACAAGGAACGTATCTGACTTAGGGACCACAACCCTAATATACAACCAAAAGTAGGGCACCTTAATTATGGGCCCATCAATCATAATTAAGTGTCCATGGGTTTCTACACATAATAAACCCATACTTCAACCAATATTTCTATAAGCCCATATAATTAAATAAATCCTAAGTAGATCACTCAATTGAGCTCGTATTATGAAATAGCCTATGTACAATTTAATTAAATATGTGAGACCACTAAATAGAAAATCCAACACCCAATGCCCAATGGGATGACAATGGACCTCGGCTCATCGTAAAAATTAACTATAATGATAAACATTGACAAATGAAATAAACAAACAATTATACGAAAAGTTAGTGCTGATAGCCTGATATTAAAAATTTTCAACCTAACATAAAAATAAAATTGCAAAATAAAAAAGGATGACATGATATTGATTTAACAACGGATTTGTGGATTTATGATTCTTGTATTCAAATAAATATTGTCAATTCACCACATTTGCAACCTATGGTTAATTGAATTGCAGAATGTATACATTTGTTGATCTTATCATGCATTAAGAGTTCATGCCGTAAAAAAGTTAAAAAGCACAAAATAAACGGATTGCTCAGTAATAAATAAGTATATGTACTTATAAATAAATAGATAATTGAGAATCAGCATTGATACTCTTATAAAAAAAAAAAAAAGATATATTTTCACTTTCTATTTATATAGGGTATATATAGGGTGAGTATGAGTTGCCTAGGACCACTGTTAGCAAAATCAAAATCATAGGAATGGATTTGAGCCAATTCTCCAAGACTGAATGTTAATCAGAGAAATAGAAGTTTGGTGGTTTGGAAGCCTCCTTTACCTAGTTGGCTCAAATTGAATACGGATGGAAGTGTCATCACTTCTAATGGTTCGACAGTTGCGGGAGGGCTGATTAGGGATGAGCGGGGTAGTTGGGTCATCAGATTCACTTTGAATCTGGGGAAGACGACGATTACTGTGGCTGAATTGATGGGCTTAAGGGAGGGTCTGAACTTCACGTGGGATCGACGCATTGAAAGGTTGGAAATTGAACTTGACTTGGAGGTGATCGTTCACTTGGTTAACAATGGTGACACTCAGTTCCACCCTCTTGGGCATATTATTGAAGATTGCAGGTTTTTGTTGAGAAGACCTTGGCAGGTGGTGTTTCGACACACGGATAGGGACGACAATACCGCTGTTGATAGAATGGCTAAAGGCACTCGAAAGCGGAAGGGTGCACCATTTGGAATGAAGTCTTCTGGAGTACTGTATGGAGGCTTAGTGTCTTGGATTCTGTTGTGTTTTTCCCTTGTTACAAAAAATAAATAAATAAATAAATAAATAAATATAATTATTATGTAATTACAATATTATATATATTCGACTTGGTCGACCGATCAAACGTTCGGACCCGGGTTGAAAACCTTGACGATCATAGTCTATTTTATTTTGGGGTTTAATTACAAATATGATAATACAAGGGGTGCAAATTATAAAAAAGTAAAACATTTAGCTACCAAACTCCTAAATTCCGTAGAAATTGAAGGAGGCCTGAAGGAGAAAGGGAATCCCTTCGAATGCGAGTCTTCCTCAAAACTAAAAGCAAGATTCAACTTCCGTTGTTCGGAATCCTTAAATTTGATCGGAACAACAAAGGGCAGGAAATAACGAGATGTCCGGAGGCGGTAAAGACGGCGACTGGGAGTGCAGCGGATGCCACAACAGAAACTACGCGTTCAGATCCTTTTGCAACCGTTGCAAGCAGCCCCGCCTTCTCGTTGACACCAAAACCCCCGCCGATTCCAAGTGGCTTCCAAGGATTGGGGATTGGATCTGCTCAGGTATTTTTTCATCTCACTTAGTTGAATTTTTTTTATCTTTGATTGGTTAGGGGACGAGGTGTAATTTGCTCATTAATATCAGTTGAGAAGCTTTATTCATTGAAATGGTTCTCGGTAATATGCGGGGGGTCGTTTTCCAATATGTTTCGAATTGCTTCGTGTTGACTCATTGGACCAGTTTTGGTGGTGTTCCTCGATTTTTAATTCCTAATCTGACAATCTTTTACGGTTCTGCTTTTCGTTGGTAAATAATTCTGATTGGTGGACCTGAAACTCATGAAATTGTTTTATCTGAACGTGTGTTCTAGAAAATGTTGGTCTTGCTTGTTTTTAGACAATGTGGATACTAGGTGAATGTGTACTCTGCGTTTGCTGGCTGATGAACTATTTGTATAGTGGCCATCATTTGCTCTATAGAAATTACGGCCAAATCTATGTCTATGGATCATGAGGTTGTAATTTTCATAGTTTCAAATGTTATGGTTATAACTATAATGCTCAATCTTTGTTAATTGGCCATGGTATTGATTTCTGAATTTCAAAGTTAAAAAAAAAAACTATGCCATTATGAGGATACATTCTGTTCACAAGTTCTGTTCACAGAGTTGTTTTGTGTTTTCTGTATGTGTATTTTGGTGTTGGATGGCGGGTTGGCGTGCGTATTCTTCGCTTGTATCTTCTTCCTGGCTGCATTGTGGGTTGGGTGTGTGTGCGATGGATCAATAGGTTGCACTAACAACAATTATGCATCAAGAGAAAAGTGCAAAAAGTGTGGTCAACCTAAGGAGGTAGCAGCAATGCCAGCAGTTGCAATCCCTGGAGCTTCTGCTCCTACTCATCCAACTTATTTTGCCAGGGGTCAAGGAGGAATGGGACAATTGGTGAATGCCGGATCTCTCCAACCATCAATGTCTTTGAACACTAGTTGGCCCCTTGGAGGGACTGGTCAATTTGGCAACCAACCTACTGATCCATATGGACTTCAGCAAGCATCTAATTGGCCCTTGGGAGGTAACAGCATACCTGGAATATCATATGCTAGCCAAAATAATCAGCTTCTTCAAGTTCCAAATGCCAATGGATGGCGTAGTGGTGATTGGATATGCAGTTGTGGCTTTCACAATTATTCTTCACGTGTGCAGGTATGCTCAAGCAAAGTATGCATGTTGGCTGAAAATTTTCCCTTGATGGAGGATTTAAATCTAGTACAACATTCTTATGATATACACAATGTGCAATCCAGCTGGGGTGGGTGGGTGGGTGCCTATAGTTAGATGAATATATATACAACCTGGAGAAATAATAAGAGGTGATAAAAAGGGCTGCTTCTCTCACCCAACAATTATACATTGGGGGCTTTGATCTGATTATGTGTATAACTGTAGGTATGATGAATTTGGTCATTTTAGAATTTTTGAGAAAAGGAAGATCTCTGGAATTTCCTTTGTGGTGAAATTGCTAATGTTTCTGGAACATATGTATTGAGGACCTTTAAGAAACTTTTTTATATTGTCAAATATATCTGTGCTTTTCGTCATATATTATTAGAATTTGTTCTCCAGCTCTTCTTTTTTTTTTTTTTTTTTTTGGGGTGGGTGGGGGTTGAATAATGGCAACTCCAGCTTAATAGACTATTTTTTCTTTGCTAATCTGGTATAACTTTGATTATTGAATGAGATAATTGAACTTCCAAATGCTACGTTCTCCTTGTGTTTGATTTTCGCAGTAGTTCTCATTGGTTTCACAAGTACGAGAAAAGGAGCAATCCAATTAGATTGCTCAGGGTCTGTTATATTTTGACTAAATAGTCTTAATTTTAAGGAAAAGAAGCTTAATTTTAAGAAAATTCTTCTTTTCTTGTTGTCTTTTTAGTGCAAAAAATGCAATGCCCCTTCATCAATATCAACCTCTTCATCTCTCGTCAGCTCTGCAGTCTCAGGTATAGTGAGTTTTTCTCTGACATCTGAATGAATTCCTAGGTTCTCTGTAGTTTGTCTTTGAATTGTCGTTTTCTCTTCCATTAGTTCCTTAATTCATTTGTAAGCATTGGATGTTGATCCTCACTTGCAAGGGAGCTATCTGAGGTGGTTTTTTTCAATATCCATACCTAGTTGCTTGGCCTTTTCAGTTTGATATGTGAAAACTGCTTATTCGCATCTTGCAATTTGTTTCACTTTTTTCATTTATAGGTGACTTCTCTGGAGTGCAGCATCCTTTATTTTCCTTTATATTATTCACTTATCTATGTGTTTTTTTATGCGACTGATGATACACGAGCATGCAAAGACTTGGTTACAAGAAAATTTATGGCTGAAATATTTGTGGGCAAGAGTAAATATGGTAATAAAATTGGGAAATATTGGGGTGTAGGATGGTTTAGTGAAGTAAGCTACTCTGATCTGGTGTCCTGCTCTGTGCCTCTTGTCAGTTTAGGCTGTCTTCGTTGTGCTGGACATTCATTCATGATTGTATAATAGAAAGAAGCTTGTGTGAGAAGATCCTTTCCATCTTCTCGTGTCCAATTTCTTACTTAACTACACCTCCGAGCTTGACCTAAAAATTACAGATATCAATTCATAGTGACTATAAGACTAATTTGCCGTAGCTTGCAGTGTACTTCATTTGAAGCTGTCAACTTGTATCAACCAGTTGAGAAAATCAGTAGCTGATATTCTCTTAGAAAGAAATATATTAAACTTCGGGAGTATCAAAATTGCTTACATTGAACAATAAGAATATGAACATTCAAAACATCAGCTGGTTTCTTTTTGTCTCTGTATATGATGTGTTAAGATCCCAGCAATGCAACAGTCCAAAATACACCAAAAATGTAAAGAAACTTGCAGGAAAAGTTGCAAGAACAAGCAGTAAAGTGAGAGAGAGAGAGAGTACAGATAGAAGAGAGAGAAATTGGAGAGAGAGTAAGAGAGCATGAAGGACAACTTTCATTCCAAAAACTTAGGCCCACGATACAATGTACTTTGCAGATATAGGTCTGCAACAACCTCCACATGCAGCAGCCAATCACCAACACAATTAACAAAACATCTTTTAAGTTTAATACAAAAATTAGTGATAAACTAATATATATATAAAGAATGCTTTTATTAGTAAACCCACTCTCCTCAAAACAACGCCACATTGCTCCCAAAAACGTAATCTCAGAGTTGGCCACATAACTTGAAGAAACGCATTCCTCCCTTGAACACGTCTTCCTGCATGGATCCTCAACCTTCATGCATGGCTTGATCAGCTGTGATCATGACAATGATGCTTTCTAGCCTAGCCTGGCCTTTTTTTCTAAGCCATTGATAGTTTTCTTGCTTGCATTGACACTTGACAATCAAACATGACATTCAATTCATCACCAGGGTTCTTTTTATTTCTTTTTTGCTTACTAGATGGTGCTTTGTACCCAAGCCTTTTTAACTTGTCAGTAAAGGCCACGTGAGGTAGATGTCTGATGGCTGATTCATGACATTGCTCCAGATCTATATCATATTGGGAATCTTACCAAAAAATTCTTATTTTTGGACAAATGTTTTGGTTGTATATCAACAAAATGATTGCTCCTAAGAGCAGAAAGAGGAAAAGCATAATGTTACTGCTGAACTTGAACTTCCAAAATGAGAATAATTTTCTCTTATATAGAATGGAATAAGGAAATAAATAAGTGCTAAATAGCAGTAAAATTATTTTATTTTACTTTACAACCTGAGTATTGCTTTGCTTACGTTTAAATGTTTGTCGAGTCTCTAAGTCATATTATATACTTTTATGTTCAGGAAAGTAAAGTGAGATTTTGGGAATTTCTTTTTAAGTGATATAAACCTTTCCCGATTACCTGTCACTGAAGGAAGTTTGTTGAACTAAAGTTACAAATTCCAATTTCACCCAACAGAATCTGGAATTCAATCAATAGACTCAAGTTGAAATGACTCTAGATTTGGTTACATGGCGTAACCCTGGTTTTACCTCTGTTGTCATTGGCAATCAATTACTTGAGGTTGTACTAAAGATGAAGTAGTGGCAGATGAGGTTGTGATGCGTTCAGGTTGGGGATGGGGGTGTTGAAAAAGTACACTTCTCGATTACAGGAATTTTGTTTGCGGGCTCATGACACCTGTCCTGATCTATCATGAGCGCTAAGTTTGGAAAAGTTGAATCACAAACCGTAGTGCCCATCTTTTGGAATGACCCGAAACATACCAATGATTTCATTCACTATAGAATAGCAGGTGTCTGTTTTTACTCAGTGGACGAGTTATGTGGTCCCAAAGTTCTATGAACATCTAACCTGTCTTTTAGCCTCTCTCACTGCTAGCTTACGTGCAACATTTTAAAGCTGGATTATATAGAACATCTAACCTGTCTTTTAGCCTCTCTCACTGCTAGCTTACGTGCAACATTTTAAAGCTGGATTATATTCTGAAATCCCAAACATATCTAGAATTACAATCTGAACAAGCTATTGACATTGTATTTTCCCTTTTTTCTTGTGTGTGCTGAAGCTCTTGGAACAAAGCGCCTAGCATCTGAAGAATTTACTCATAACTGGGACAATAAGAGACTGAATGCAGGACCAGTATGAGATTTCTCTCAGCCTGACTTTATTGGATAATAGATATATCAAGCCTTCTTCTGTCTTTCTCTTGACATTACTTTGATTTTTTTTTTCTTTTACCCTTTTATTTAATAAACTACAGGCATATGGTCTGCAGCAACTATATCCAGCGTTTGAGTCACTCCAAAATCCTGGTGGTAGTCAATTAAATAGCATATATCCCGCCAATCTCAGTGGGAACACAGCAGTCCCCCAAAATTTGCCAGTCAACCTTCAAGTACAGCATCTTCCTGCAGCACCTGCACTTGTTGGGAAAGGGTAAAAGAGGATTCATTGCTTGATTAACTATCATTAATATCACACTCACTGTATGTTTTATGGGAAGTAACTGTAAATCCAATTGGTTATATTGGGATTTTCTCCACACGTTTGTTTGAGGCTTTATTTTTTCTCTGGTTAATTTTTGCATGTTTTGTATATAATCCTGTCAGATTAGACACAGTAGGATATAGTACCTCTGTAATTATGGAGGTATACCAATAATAATGTGGTAAACCCTAACTATATGGTTTCCATCTGGAGTGACCCTTCCTAATCTTCATCACTTTGATATATGCTTAGGGAATTACCTTAAAATTCTTTAGTACGCCAATATGTCATCTTCATTCTCATGTATATATGACAAATCCAAACAAAGATCTCTTTTAAACCTACTTTCTTAGAGTTCCTTAGAGAAGTAAGCAAACCTATTGTATATGTCTTCGAGATCAGCCATCTGAAAATTTTGCTATGGACATGCATGCCTACCTAATTATATTTTGTTATGATGAAATTTGTTTCTAATATCCACCAACTGATGCGTCTTGCAGAGCAAAGCAATGGCGTGATGGGGATTGGATGTGCTCAAATTGCAATAATCACAATTATGCCTCTCGAGCACAATGTAATAGGTGAGCAATTGAGAGTTACGTTACTTAACATGCTACCTGTTGGGGAAACTTCCTTATGGCCCTTTAGGCTTGAGGGAAACCATATTGATGGCGCGACATGCTTCATTCACGTGTAAAAACATTACCTTGTTTTTATGTGTTTTATTGGATATGCATTTCTGTTTAGTTAGTTTTATTGGATATGCATTCTGTTTAGTTATTGGAAATTATTGGATATGCTTCACAACTATGCCTTGTTTTACATAATCTGAATCCGTATTTTGTTGGATATTTATTTCTGTTTAGTTAGTTTAATTTATCATTTCTGTTTCCTTAAGAATCGGGGACCAACCAGAAAATAACTCGGTTACCGGCCCGAACTGGACAAGATTATGCCCTTTCGTTCTGTTGAACCGAGTTTTCATCATAAAGTATAACCCATTGCCTACCTTGTGTTCTTCCTGATAAACAAGTGCTTTATTGATTCCGAAAATATTTCTTATTCATTTCACAATTGTCTTATAGTTAAAATCATTGCAATTTAAACTATCGAATAGTGTTTTTGATCTCATTCTGTCATGTGTTTTCAGGTGCAAAAGCCAGAGAGAGGCGGCTGCTCAACCGGTAAGTGTTGCTTAGCCGAGAAGGACTGGAAGCTTTCATTAGTTATGCCTATTTATGAGATACATTTATATTAAAGAGAGTGCTTTATGTCAAAAATGGATGTAAATTTGTTTGTAACATTTTAAATCCTTTTGAAGGTGAATGTAGACTGAGACTTGGTCGCCTTTGTGGAAATTGGTCATTTTGTTGGATTCATTTTTGTTACTCTTTTCTTTTTCTGTTTTTGGTACCCCTGCCTTTGGTGGCATAGATAAGATTGGGTTTGTCAATGTAATCAACAGTTTGGTTGGTTGAATGTTTTCCAGAATAGGATCTCACTTTTGAGTTGTGACTTGACAGTTACCACTTTTGATTGAAATGTTTGGCTGTCAGGATTCATAACCTGTGATTTCTGATGGTTGACAGATGATATTCCAACTACTTTTAATATTTTTTTTCTTTATCTTTTTAGTGTCCGTCAGCATTCCTTAAAAACTTTTCGAAAGGATATATTTTTGTTGACATATAGGAAAAATCTCTCTTTGGTTTTCTGTTGGTAATATTTTGAATATTTGAATATTTTGTTTTAGGGAAAATATCATTTCTGGTTCCACAGATTAATCCATTTTTACTTTGGGTTCTATTGATTATAAGATTCTCACTTTTGGTCCCGTACATTTCAAAAAATCTCAAAATTGGTCCCCCGTTAACCATTCCGTCATTTGACTAACGGTTGATTCACATGTCCGTTTAAAACCGTGGGGAAATCTCATTTTTGGTCCCACAGATTAACCCATTTTCACTTTTAGTCCCATATATTTCAAAAAATCACAATATTGGTCCCCTGTTTAAACGGACATGTGGGTCAACCGTTAGTCAAATGACTGAATGGTTAACGGGGGATCAATTTTGAGATTTTTTGAAATGTACGGGACCAAAAATGAGAATCCTGTAATCGATCGGACTACAAGTAAAAATGGGTTAATCTGTGGGACCAAAAATGAGATTTTTCCTTTGTTTTAAATTATTTACTAACGGGATATTCGGTTGGAAGTGTTTAATGTAGTTTTTTTCTAAGTTACTTACCAACGGAAAGTGCATTAGGAAAAACTATAGTAAATCGGAAATTAGTGATGTTTGAATATTCGTTTTGTTCTATATATTTAGTTGTTTGTTTTTGTTTACAAATATATACATGTTCAGAGACCAGAGTCGTAAAACACAAACATCAACAGCAAATAACAAACCATAAATTTGTAAACTTATATTTATCCATAATATTAAGAATTCAAAATATGAACCGAAATAACAAATAACAATCGCACAAGTAATCTCTTTAATTCAAAGAAACAAAATAACGTCAGCAAATCCAAGAAATTACAAGAAACTTGTTTGGCTCAAAAAAGATTACAAAATACTTGTAATTTCTTTTGCTCATCGATGCAATGACAGAGCTTGATATTAATAAAGTTGTCTTTATAAGATGAATTACATATAAATCCTTTATAATTGCTCGTTGAGTTTGATGATATTTTTTAACTTGATCGAGGCATCATCCCCTCAACATAAATTTTTTTTTACTGCACACACACATTAACAAATAAAAAATCATAACATCACATCATATCCAACAACTTACCAGAAGGTTTTTTTTGCTTAGCAAACTCTTTGTCTCATTGTCATTTATTATGTATGAACACTTTTAAAAATATCATTTTGCCGTGTCGTATCGTGTCGGACACTGCTCACGTGGGGAATTAAAAAAAAAAATTCATATCTCCGTATCCGTGTCGTGTGGTATCCATATCGTTGTGTCCGTATCCGTGCATCATAACTTGTCATTTGTACAAAGATCAAAATATGCTCTCACTAGTCCTTCCTATATCTTTACCCTTATAATTAATAATGGGGCTAATTCCAAACACCCCCTTATCCTTTGGGGTTTAGTGCACTTTACTCCTTCACCTTTGAATTGATGCAATTGTCCTCCTAACCTTTGTAAAATGTAATACTTAAGCTCTTTCTGGTGGAATCTTAGGGTTTTTTGGGCGTAATTTATAAGGTTAAATTTGTACAAATCAGATTTCAAACGTGTTGATATCATACATCAAATCGAAAGTCTCGACGCAAAGAATTTTAATATTTTCGACGACCAATTCGAATGAAATATGAGTTTTGTTCTTCTTGGAGAGAATGGAAGTGGTGCTAATTCTTGGGTTGCCGTAACGAAAGAGAAATCAACGATCAAAATTCAATTTCAGAAGTTGTTAAGTGTTACGTTTTAAAAAGATTAGAGGGGCAATCGCATCGTCTCAAAAGTTAGGGGATAAAGCGCACTAAACCCCAAAAAATATGGGGTATCTGGAATTAACCCTTAATAATATCACAATTAACTTGCATTTCTAGATCAAGTTTAATCAAATAGTATACTTAATAGAAAAAATTGGCCAACAACAAGTACAACTAAATAAATATAAAAGACAAACTAAAATCAACACAACTACTCTCCCAAAATAGAAAAAATTGGCCAACAACAAGTACAACTAAATAAATATAAAAGACAAACTAAAATCAACACAACTACTCTCCCAAAGTAGAGAAAATTTTCAATAACTAAAAATAATAAAGTAGTACTTAGTAAATCCATAATTTGTAATGACCATGGGAAGATTTAAAATGCATAATTGTATTAATATGCAATAATTAGGAGATGAAAACCAACAAAATATGAAGAATATTTTTAATATTTTCTGAAATCATGTAAAATAATAGAACTAAAAAGAATTTTATTTTGTATTTAAAAAATGTCAGTGAAAATTAGTTCTTAGTAAAAATTTCATTTGTGACAGAGAATATTTTGAGCTGCCAGTTGCTAGCATGGTTGTCACATGACGGTCCGTAGGAAGCCTCACTGGATAACCACTCCAAGTTGAATACATCTATCTCATGCTTTATTGTCGATTCAATACTTATAGTTTGGGACATTTCTTTTTAACTACCTGCTTGGTCAGGCCTCCTTCGAATTAAGTGGTGTATAGACCTACATACCTCTCAAGAGGGCAATTGATTCGACCCAAAGTGCTATGTATGGAGGCAAGATTTGATGTTGGACGCCCTTCCTACAAAACACAATAAATGTTTGATATGCCCTGCAAATTCTCTGACAGGGCAGATACGAGGAACCATATTGTTGTTTACCAACACCATACCGTGCATTAATTACACCGTTGACTACGTGTACTAAGCACACAGTAAGCTCCCAACTATAAATATCCCCTTATTTATTTCACAAGTATGTTACTATTACTGCATTTAATACTCTCTCACCTACCTCTCTATATCGACCTCACATCATCCAATTTGACTGTTTTGAGTGTCGGAGAGCCTAAACGGTTTCAACCCCCCAGTCCCGCGTTTTGGCCTTTTGAGCTCATGTTCATCATTCCAGCTTTTCGGGAGATTCAGATCTTCCCCCATCAATAAATTCTTGGGTGATTGGGAGTCCAAGTCTGCCTCCAGCTCATCTGTAGCGCCCGAGCCCGTGACGCCACATCCCCCGCACTAAAATCCGATCCGCATATGAAATGGGTAATCCATACGCGTGCCAGATTAGAACGAACGGGGACTCACTCACTCACTATGCTAGGCGGGAGCTAACTTTCGAAACCAAATGAACAATAAAAGAACCAAATGCAGGTTAAAGAACATAAGCAGAAGCATAAATTTTTCAATAACATAATCAATGAGCTCACTGGCTCGAATTCAATAACATTAAAGCGCTCCCAGGCGTTCATAATCATAAACAACAATGCAAGTGGTATGAGTGTAACATAAAAGAAAGCTATACACGACTCTATGTTGCACGGACACGAACACGGCGACACGGATACGACACGACACGACACGGATACGGCGACATCGATTTTTTAAAAATTTTAGGACACGATACGGCTATATTTTATATGTAAATAAAAATATTTTATATAAAAATAAAAATATTTTATAAGTATAATCTATGTAAAATAAAATATTTAAAAATATATGTATAATTAAAAACTAGAATAAGTCTTGTTATTTCAGTTTCCTCCCCAAAAAATTCTAAAAATATTAAAAAATGCATAAAAAAATTTATATAGTTATAAAATTTGCCCCGCCGTGTCCGACACCGTATCCTATTTTTTTTTTTATTATTATTTATTTCGGACACGTTTCAGCCGTGTCCGACACGTGTCCGAGGCGTGTCCGTGTCCGACACGTGTCGGACACTGCACGAACACTTTTTTTGGCGTGTCCGTGCTTTCTAGACACGACTCCTCAAGACCCTACAGACCCAAAATCCCACCTAGCACTCCAAAACCTGCAAAAGAACTGAAAACAAAGTCGGGTTCAGTCTTTAAGAGACTAGTGGGTATAAAACAAGGCTTATACAATAGTAATACAAAATTTAAACACACCCCGCATGCAAGCTATAATCCCGTGCGAGGTTTGAAACATTTTCCAAGTGGGTGAAAACAAGGAAAACAACACGCGGGATTATAACCATCAATTTCTTTATTCATTACATTCACGAGGTCATTATGTGAGCCCTGGCGAGAGGGCAAATTCTCCAACCTTCTCCTAGTGTGTGCATTATTCATTCATTCATGAGTGATGATCACACAACACTCAATCATTCATTCATAATCATTTATTGATACATAATCAAATACACCTTTTCCCTCCGATTAGTGGACGGCCTCGGCCAAAGAACCGTCCACCCATACATGACGGCCAGTGGGGGTACATGAATCCCCCAAAGGCCTCAGCTCCCATTCCCCGTTAATCTCCTAGCGAGGGCCGGTATCACCGTAGTTTTGGTTGGAACTAGTGCAAGGGATCACCGTCGGCCCTTGCCTCCCCTGATAGCCACTTGTACCGAGTTTCTGGGCCTGTGCATTCATTCATGTTCTCGCCAAAATCATAAGGTAGGGATTCATAAAAGAAAGGCTTTACGTTGGAAATCATTTACTCTTTTGAAAAGACTCGATATATATATATTTTTAAATAATACTTTGGCTAAAAGCTTTCACGTTGGATATATCGGGTCAATTATAACTAACAGAAGAGAAACCCACCTGGATACACCTTACCGAACACAACCAAGAAGAACAGAAGACTGGAAGTAGCCTATGAACCCGACACGTCTCCGCCCTGGAGAAAACTGTACAAAAGACAACATCGTGCATACGTGAGACTCAAGACTCCAAATGAACCACGTATGACGCACGACAATGCTTTAACATGATATGTGTAGCACCCGAGCGCAAGGTACCACATTCCCCGCACTGAGACCCGACCCGAATATGAAATGGACACTCTATACCCGAGCTAAATCACGGCGAATGGGGACAAACACACACGCTGTGCTAGGCGGGGCTAACCCTTAAACCATAAAATCAGAATAAAACAATGAAGCGGAAGCAAATCTATCATATAACCTGTACAACGAGCATTAAGCCCCAAAAATAGATCATATACATCATTCACATGCCATCACGACTCAAAACATGTACGCTCCATAACAATATTCATATACAATGATCATAAATAAGAGTATGCAAGTGTAAGACCCAAAATACAAGAGCTAGCCACAAATGCAAGACACAACGACTTGAATTCCCGCCTAGCTCCCCTAACACCTGCACAAAATAACTGAAAACCAAACGGGTTCAGTCCAAAAGGGACTGGTGGGTATAAAACAAGGCATAAGTATTATATAAGACGGTATTTAAACATTTACATGCAAGTTATAATCCCAAATGAGGTTTTTAGAGCATTTCCCAAGTGGGTGAAATAAAGAAATCATCAAAAGGGATTATAACAACCTAATTTTTCATTAGGTCGTTTGTGGCCCGGCGAGTGGGCGTGCATTATCTCCAACCAACACCTTGTGTAATTCATTAAACATTCTTTCTTTCTTTCTTTTCATGCATTACATTCTTTCTCTGTGCACATTCATGATCACTTACACCTTTTTCCTCCGGTTGGTGGACGGGTTAGCAAGACCTGACCACCTCCTTCATTGACCAAAAAGGGGTTACATGACTCCCCTAGTGGCACTCAGCTCCCATTCCTCGCCAATCTCCTGGCAAGGTCCGGTATCGCTGTTCATTGGTTGGAACTTGTGACATCCCGCTCGTCCGATTTATAAGGTACACCACTTTTCAACCTTTTAATGTGTTTAATTATGTGATTTTATATTTTGCGTGGCCCTATTTTGAACACTTTTAGAGTTTAGGGGCTTGTTTGCAATTTTCTCTTTTAGGGGTTATTCGTTCATTTCTCGTTCGATCGAGAGTTCGACATTTTTGACCCCTGCTTCGCGTTCGGGGCATCGAAACGAGTCCGCAGACTCTAAGTTTGCCCCATTCTGACTTCGTTAGCCCGTTCTTCCCACCGTTTTTGCGTACGAGGACCCGAGATATATACCCCGGATCCTCATTTTGCGTGCCAGAATTTCAGCTCCAGACTCATCGCCTTCCTCCCGCGATTGGTACTGTTCACGCAGTGGAGGTGTGTTTTCACACACATGTCAGTTCTCACTCGTTTCTCGACGGAATTCGACGTTTGAGTAGTGGAAATTTATCAACTCGACGAGCCCGACACGATGGTACAAGAATCGGGACCTGAAACTCAACGGTGGTGGCGCTACGGCACAGCAGCAGCGGCGGAACGGACAACCGCCACTTCGCCGCCCCTTCGCGGCGGTCTCCGGCGTTTTTTCTCCGTCACGCGCCACCCCATCCGTTAGATAACCTCTTGGCGCAGTGAATGGTGTTGGCGGCGCAACAATCTGGCCAGCGGCGGCGGCTCACGCGCCCCGCCTGAAAGTCACGGCGGGCGGTGGCGCTACTGTAGCGCGACGAATCTCGTCGTTCCGGCGACCTTTTCCGATGGACTTCAGCGGTTCTTAGCGTTTTTCGACCCCCTGAACTCATTTTCGGCCTCCTTTTTGAACGAATCGCGGTGGAGATGGCTGAACCGGCGAGTGGCGCACCGGCAGACTTTCGACGGCGGTTTGGGACCTTTTTTCGGCCGGTTTTGGTGGTGGTTCCTTCACGGAAGTTGCTCAGAATTATGGAATATAGCGGATGGCGTTGGCCCCGACTCGAGAACCGGCCGGCGACGGCGAACCGGTGGCGGATCGGCTCTGGACCGGCGGTCCGATTTTCCGGTGACTTTTCTGGCGTTTGGCTAGGGGCTTTCGTAGGGCTCGTTACGGGCTTTCCAACGGTATGTCCGGATTTTATTTTCGTTTAATGGTTTGTATTTAATTTCAGTTTTCGTCGTTGGGATTTAAGTTCGGTTTTTTGTCAACGAAGTCCGGCGTGTTTGGTATTTTCTGAAATTGGTTGAGGGCTTTTGTCAAGCAGGCCTAGGCGTACGTTTCTGTCCTTCTGGGGATTTTTCCGACCACCGGAGGCGGTGTTCCGGTGGTGGCCGGTGGCTGTTCGGCCGGCTGCGGTGGCGGCATTCCGGCGACTTTCGGACAGTAGGTCCGTTTCGTTGTGGTGAGTCCAACGCCACTTTCCATTCGTCAATCGGATGTCCGGTTGATTTTATATGAATTTTTGAAGTTGTGGTATTTATTTTCGTTAATTATTTTATCTTGTATGAACTATAAATTGAAATTATGAGTTGTATGATACTAGGAAATATGATACGATGTATGAAATCTTGATTTACGATTTATTGAATTTATTTGCCTCTTTTAAGCCTATCTACTCGAGAATATTTCTTGTTTAGGAGATATTAATGCAATTTAAGGATCTAAATTATTCGTATAATTATGAGACTCATAATAATTAAATTACCCAAGGTATGAGTTATGATCGATTTGAATAAATTATTTAAGTATGTTAATTGTTGAATATTGTGAAATATGTTAATATGTATTTACGTGTGAAATTGTTATGCATTTTGCATTTATCCTTTCGAGAATTAGTGCATGATATGAATTGAATTCTTAATGTCTTAATTTATTTTATGTAATAAATGTTATGAATTTATAAGCTATGCATCTCTTGATATGTAATATGAATTATAATATGCTCTGAATGACTTGATTGAATAAATATGGATTATATGTTGCATCATGTATATTCGTGAGCATAGCCGTGCGTCTTTATGGTTGTCTTTGGAGTCTGAGTCTGTGTTCTGTGTGTGTTCAGTCGTTCAGGGTTTCTTCAGGGAGTGTCTATCAGCTGTTTGGGTTCCAGTGGGACTTCTTGGCTTGTGTTTTCTGTTCTCGTCGGTGTAAGGTGAGGTTTTAGGATTTTTGTTTTAGTTAAAGCGACCTACAACCCTATGTGCTCGTTTTCAAGCCCGCATGCGAATATATACTATATGTATATTAAATACGTGTCTTACGATATGTTATGAATTTTGTTAATTCGATTTGATATGAATCCTTCTGAAATTATACGTATGGGCGTATGTAAGCTTAAAATGGTTTTGCAACGAGGCTATGCTCCAAACCGTGTATCGTCGAGCAAACTATGGATTTCCTTCAGCATATTTTGAATTTGGAAGACACGGAGAGGTATGTGTATAGCATATGCCGAGTTGCACGGTAAGGTATGTTTCTTATGGTATGTTTCTTAAGTATGAATCATATGTTTTTTGGTTTCGCGAGTTAGGTAAGTTTCCTATGAATCTTATGAGTCTTTATGAATATATTTGAATCCCCGGGTTTCGGAGGTGTGGGTAAAGGAGACCCGGTGCGGCTGTTGGGGTCGCCGGTTATCACCCCTGTGCACACGCTCCTTTGAAGTATCTACGCGCGACTCTGAGGGAGATGGAGAAGACGTGGTGCTTTGAGCCTTCGGCTCAGGCCGGAGAAGGTACGTTGTGGGCTCGTGACTCCACGTATATTGAGTTGCACGATGTGGGCCAGTAACACGCGTGCAGACTTCCGGAGAAAGGTTGGAATACGGGAATATGAATCTATGAATTTATGAATCCTATGAATTTTTATGAATTTATGCTTCCTTATGAATCTTTCGAGTCTTTTGTTTAAGGAGTAAGGTTGGAGACCCGTACTCGCCGGGTAATGAATTCTTTTGTTATGTTGATTATGAAACGGGATAGGAGATTTCGATTCAATAAGAGACTTATACGAGTAAATTTATGAATTTATGAATCCATTTGAATATTTATGAATCCATATGCGTTTCTGAATCTATGAATCCTTACGAGTTTTCAAACTTAAGAAGATATGAATATATATGTGTAAATATGAGCTCTTTTTGGAAAAATGGTTTTGATATGCAAAACCCCAGTCCCGGTTCATAATCTTTCTTTTGATACGTGCTCTGCTTCTTATTATGTATAGTGTGTGTGAGTTCAGCCCCCTCACTCAGTCAGTGGACTGACCCTCGCCCCACCTATGTTTTCAGTCTGCAGGTTCAGGTTCTTGGAGTTCGAGCTAGGCGGCTTTGTGTCTTGTCTGTTGAGTCCATGTCTTTTGATCCTGTATCTATTTGATTAAGTTGTGAATCTCTGACCTGCATCCGTTTGTAATTATGTATATAGCATGTCCTGTACAGGATTATGTTTATGCTTTGATTATACGAATTTTCGGGATAGGTTAGGACAGGGCTTGGATTAGTTGAACCCGTCTTTGTTATATGTTTGAATTCGGGACAGGTTAGGACAGGTTCATGGAATTAGTTGAACCCGTTTCTTTATTTTGTTTATTAAAGTTTTTGTTAGTTCATATTTTGATTCGCTTCCGCATACAGGTTTTTGCATATTTTACTTATACGGGGTTTAGGTACCGCCTAGCTTAGGTTGGATTTTTTCGTTTGTCACCCGTTCGCTGTGACTTGGTGCGTGTGTGGATGTTCCATTTCGTACCACGTGTCGGGTCATAGTGCGGGGGTGTGGTGCCCCACCGCTTGGGGTGCTACATCTTAAGTGGTATCAGAGCTACCAGGTTCAGAACTGGTGCTCTGGATTCGTGTCATGTCAGTTTAGGTCGTACGATATAGGAATACTTGTGTATTGCATTTGTCTGATGTGAAATTCTGACTTTTCTGCATGAATTTGTCTGAGCTTATGTGATTGTGTGCAAACTATGATTATGATTTTTGCAAAATTATCATTTTATGCTTTAAATTTTAGTAAATTACTTGTTGCATCTGCATTAATTAGGTGCTCTTAATTGCTTTCATTACTTAACATATCCACGTACTAACCCACATGCATAGATATTTATCCAGTTTATGAATTGTAGGGCGTTGGCTCGATGCCAAAATTGAAGTTGATCGTGACAACACTTACCACTTTTACAAAGTTGTGAAGGAGGATTTGAAACTTCTATCTTCTGATTACTTGGATGAAAAGCAAATGAATCTCTACAAGAATTCAACAATAGCTAGATGCTGATATTATGGAAACAGGTATCATGCATTCATAGCACGTGCATCATGCCTTGGATTAACTATAATTATTTCGAACATTTGTTCTACGTGCTTGACTGCCTTCTTTACTGGATACGAGTGCATGCTATTTACATCCCTAATCCTGCATGCATTAGTTTCGTGGTTATATTTAGGTGACTTCCTTACTTGTTCCAACGAGTGCTAATTTTAGTGGAAGCTGCATTAGGATCTGAATAGGGCTGGATCATAAGGTGTACAGTTGATTTAACAAACTCAGGGTATAGGGTGAATAAAAGTTGATGTTTGTATACAAGGGAAACAAGAGACCTTTTAACTAATGAGGTGCCTTCAGGATATATACTTAATTACTTGGAGGTACTCAGGGCAGCAAATTTTATAAGAAAGTCAGAATTTCTAATTCTGGATGGCATGAGGTGACAATGAAGAGATCAAGGCACTTGTACCATTCAGAGAATTCCAAGCAGGAAATCGAGTTACTATTATAAAGACACCCACCAGAGTAGTTACACTTACACAAAGGAAAAGGGGGAAATTTGTGCAAGTTATGGAATTTTATGCCGAGGTCATTGAAGATCAACTCCACCAAATATTGAGGATAAGGACATCATTTACAACGACGGTGTGTGAAGCAGGATTGTTTGAAGATTCTCCGCTTATCTTTCCTTGATTGTTCTGAGAGATTCCATCGTTGGAAGATATAGCAATTCCCGATTATTGAGGATTTTATTGGGACTTCAAGAGACTCCATGGATCACTTTTCTGCGAGAGGCAAGTGAGACGGTTCAAGACCCCTTGGCGACCGCGGATTCGAAGAAAATACTAAAGAATGCAAAATTTGAACGGGAAGTTGGAACTACGGGCAGTTAAGGAGTTGACTATCCTTTCAAGTTAAAGAAAATTTCCACCTCGACTCCACTACTACGGTGAACGGTACATTGAGCATTCATGGCATTTGCACACATGCATTTCATAAGTAATTATATTTTAATTTTGCTTGACGTGCGCGACGACGTGTATTACGTGATGCTGCCTTAATGGTAATAACGTGGCTAATTGATTTAATTTCCATAACTTGAGATTTATTGTTGTTGTGAATTCTTGTAAACTGAATGGATTACATGCTTACGTGGATTTGTTCGTGCTTCAATGTTTATAAAATTTTCTAATTGCTCACTAACCCTTCATGCATACACAAGTATATTGTAATCTAATTTTACAGAGATTCCATCGCGATATCCCCCTTGAGTTGGGCATGGATGATGAATCTATACTCTAGGGATACCGATATCAGTCGGGTAAAGGTACACTTTACATGCATCCCATGTTTTGCATCCAATGCTACTTTAATGTGTGTATGTAAGAATGCTGAGTAAGTGAACTTGTATGCTAGAGAGTTGTTGAGATCTCTCTATTTATGTGTTAGGGAGATGTGGGATTCTCCCTATTTATGTGATAGAAAGATGCTGGATTCTTTCTAAATTATGTGAGCAAGAGATGCTGGATTCTCTTGGAGTTAGATGTTTGGGAGATGTTGGATTCTCTCGAATCTAGCGGTTTGAGAAATGCTGGATTTTCTCAAACTAGAATGTTTGGAAGAAGTGGAAGTCTGCCAGACTTAGGTTGAGAGACGGGGCTCTCTCGATTACGTGGTTGAGAGACGGGGTTCTCTCAATTCTGTGCCTGAGGGACGGGGTTCTCTCTTTTGATGTGCCGGGAGACGGGGCTCTCTCTCTCTTGCGTGCTGAGAGATGAGATTCTCTCTTGTTTGTCGCGGCTGAGTTTCGTGTGGCCTGATGTTGGTTTGCAACCAGTGAAGAAGCGACGGTATCGAGCTTTGGGTGCAGTGGTCTAGTGGGGGATCGAACGAGTTTTAAGCGACCAACGGTCAAGTGTTTGAACAAACCTCTGTGGCTACGGAACTCTGCAGGGAGTTAATGCAATCAGTGGGAGTAAACTTCACAGCCAGGGCTATGACTCTACACGATTTCGGAAGATAGATTGAAGTATTCCAGTTCAAAGCTCTACGACTCAGTAATAGGACCTGAGGACAGGTCCTTTTGAAGGAGGGGAGTTTGTGACATCCTGCTCGTCCGATTTATAAGGTACGCTACGTTTCAACCTTTTAATGTGTTTAATTATGTGATTTTATATTTTGCGTGGCCCTATTTTGAACTCTTTTAGAGTTTAGGGGCTTGTTTGCAATTTTCTCTTTTAGGGGTTATTCGGTCATTTCTCGTTCGATCGAGAGTTTGACCTTTTTGACCCCTGCTTCACGTTCGGGGCATCGAAACGAGTTCGTAGACTCTAAGTTTGCCCCATTCTGACTTCGTTAGCCCGTTCTTCCCACCGTTTTTACATAAGAGGACCCGAGATATATACCCCAGATCCTCGTTTTGCGTGCCATAATTTCAGCTCCAGACTCATCGCCTTCCTCCCGCGATTGGTACTGTTCACGCAGTAGAGGTGTGTTTTCACACACATGTCCGTTCTCACTCGTTTCTCGACGAAATTCGATGTTTGAATAGTGGAAATTTATCAACTCGACGAGCCCGACACGATGGTACAAGAATCGGGACCTGAAACTCAACGGTGGTGGTGCTATGGCACAGCAGCGGCGGCGGAAAGGACAACCGCCACTTCGCCGCCCCTTCGCGGCGGTCTCCGGCGTTTTTTCTCCGTCACGCGCCACCCCATCCGTTAGACAACCTCCCGGCGCAGTGAATGGTGTTGGTGGCGCAACCATCCGGCCAGCGGCGGCGGCTCACGCGCAGCCTAAAAGTCACGGCGGGCGGCGGCGCTACTGTAGCGCGACGAATCTCGTCGTTCCGGCGACCTTTTCTGATAGACTTCAGCGGTTCCTAGCGTTTTTCGACCCCCTGAACTCATTTCTGGCCTCCTTTTTGAACGAATCACGGCGGAGATGGCTGAACCGGCGAGTGGTGCACCGACAGACTTTCGGCGGCGGTTTGGGACCTTTTTTCGGCCGGTTTTGGTGGTGGTTCCTTCACGGAAGTTGCTCAGAATGATGGAATATAGCGGATGGCGTTGGCCCCGACTCGAGAACCGGCCGGCGACGGTGAACCGGTAGCGGATCGGCTCTGGACCGGCGGTTCGATTTTCCGGCGACTTTTCCTGCATTTGGCTAGGGGCTTTCGTAGGGCTCGTTACGGGCTTTCCAACGGTATGTCCGGATTTTACTTTCGTTTAGTGGTTTGTATTTAATTTCAGTTTTCGTCATTGGGATTTAAGTTCGGTTTTTTGTCAACGAAGTCCGGCATGTTTGGTATTTTCTGAAATTGGTTGAGGGCTTTTGTCAAGCAGGCCGAGGCGTACGTTTCTGTCCTTCCGGGGATTTTTCCGACCACTGGATGCGGTGTTCCGGTGGCGGCCGGTGGCTGTTCGGCCGGCTGCGGTGATGGCATTCCGGCAACTTTCGGACAGTAGGTCCGTTTCGTTGTGGTGAGTCCAACGCCACTTTCCGTTAGTCAATCGGATGTCCGGTTGATTTTATATAAATTTTTGAAGTCGTGGTATTTATTTTCGTTAATTGTTTTATCTTGTATGAACTATAAATTGAAATTATGAGTTGTATGATACTAGGAAATATGATACGATGTATGAAATCTTGATTTACGATTTATTGAATTTATTTGCCTCGTTTAAGCCTATCTACTCGAGAATATTTCTTGTTTAGGAGATATTAATGCAATTTAAGGATCTAAATTATTCGTATAATTATGAGACTCATAATAATTAAATTACCCAAGGTATGAGTTATGATCGATTTGAATAAATTATTTAAGTATGTTAATTGTTGAATATTGTGAAATATGTTAATATGTATTTACGTGTGAAATTGTTATGCATTTTGCGTTTATCCTTTCGAGAATTAGTGCATGATATGAATTGAATTCTTAATGTCTTAATTTATTTTATGTAATAAATGTTATGAATTTATAAGCTATGCATCTCTTGATATGTAATATGAATTATAATATGCTCTGAATGACTTGATTGAATAAATATGGATTATATGTTGCATCATGTATATTCGTGAGCATAGCCGTGCGTCTTTGTGGTTGTCTTTGGAGTCTGAGTCTGTGTTCTGTGTGTGTTCAGTCGTTCAGGGTTTCTTCAGGGAGTGTCTGTCAGCTGTTTGGGTTCCAGTGGGACTTCTTGGCTTGTGTTTTCCGTTCTCGTCGGTGTAAGGTGAGGTTTTAGGATTTTTATTTGAGTTAAAGCGACCTACAACCCTATGTGCTCGTTTTCAAGCCCGCATGCGAATATATACTATATGTATATTAAATACGTGTCTTACGATATGTTATGAATTTTGTTAATTCGATTTGATATGAATCCTTCTGAAATTATACGTATGGGCGTATGTAAGCTTAAAATGGTTTTGCAACGAGGCTATGCTCCAAACCGTGTATCGTCGAGCAAACTATGGATTTCCTTCAGCATATTATGAATTTGGAAGACACGGAGAGGTATGTGTATAGCATATGCCGAGTTGCACGGTAAGGTATGTTTCTTATGGTATGTTTCTTAAGTATGAATCATATGTTTTTTGGTTTCGCGAGTTAGGTAAGTTTCCTATGAATCTTATGAGTCTTTATGAATATATTTGTATCCCCGGGTTTCGGAGGTGTGGGTAAATGAGACCCGGTGCGGCTTTTGGGGTCGCCGGTTATCACCCCTGTGCACACGCTCCTTTGAAGTATCTACGCGCGACTCTGAGGGAGATGGAGAAGGCGTGGTGCTTTGAGCCTTCGGCTCAGGCCGGAGAAGGTACGTTGTGGGCTCGCGACCCCACGTATATTGAGTTGCACGATGTGGGCCAGTAACCCGCGTGCAGACTTCCGGAGAAAGGTTGGAATACGGGAATATGAATCTATGAATTTATGAATCCTATGAATTTTTATGAATTTATGCTTCCTTATGAATCTTTTGAGTCTTTTGTTTAAGGAGTAAGGTTGGAGACCCGTACTCGCCGGGTAATGAATTCTTTTGTTATGTTGATTATGAAACGGGATAGGAGATTTCGATTCAATAAGAGACTTATACGAGTAAATTTATGAATTTATGAATCCATTTGAATATTTATGAATCCATATACGTTTCTGAATCTATGAATCCTTACGAGTTTTCAAACTTAAGAAGATATGAATATATATGTGTAAATATGAGCTCTTTTTGAAAAAATGGTTTTGGTATGCAAAACCCCAGTCCCGGTTCATAATCTTTCTTTTGATACGTGCTCTGCTTCTTATTATGTATAGTGTGTGTGAGTTCAGCCCCCTCACTCAGTCAGTGGACTGACCCTCGCCCCACCTATGTTTTCAGTCTGCAGGTTCAGGTTCTTGGAGTTCGAGCTAGGCGGCTTTGTGTCTTGTCTGTTGAGTCCATGTCTTTTGATCCTGTATCTATTTGATTAAGTTGTGAATCTCTGACCTGCATCCGTTTGTAATTATGTATATAGCATGTTCTGTACAGGATTATGTTTATGCTTTGATTATACGAATTTTCGGGACAGGTTAGGACAGGGCTTGGATTAGTTGAACCCGTCTTTGTTGTATGTTTGAATTCGGGACAGGTTAGGACAGGTTCATGGAATTAGTTGAACCCGTTTCTTTATTTTGCTGATTAAAGTTTTTGTTAGTTCATATTTTGATTTGCTTCCGCATACAGGTTTTTGCATATTTTACTTATACGGGGTTTAGGTACCGCCTAGCTTAGGTTGGATTTTTTCGTTTATCACCCGTTCGTTGTGACTTGGTGCGTGTGCGGACGTTCCATTTCGTACCACGTGTCGAGTCTTAGTGCGGGGGTGTGGTGTCCCACCGCTTAAGGTGCTACAGAACTAGAGTAAGGGATCACCGTCGGCCCATGCCTCCCCGGATAGCCACTTACCCCAAGTTCCTGGGCCCCATTCTGTGCATTCATTCATTCATTCTTGGCAAAATATTTGGTAGGATTCATAAATTAAAGGCTTTACGTTGCAAGCATTTACTCTTGAAACGACTCTATATACATATATTAATTTTTGGTCGAAATCTTTGCACATTGGAAGTATATAGGGTTTAACTAAATAGTAGAGAAACCCGCCTGTACGCCTCTTACCGAACAATACCAAGAGGAAAAAGAGACTCGAAAGTGTCCTATGAACCCGTCATCTCCACCCTGGAGAAAACTGTACAAAGGACAACGTAACTTGTTCGTGAGACTCAAGACTCCAAATGAACCATATATGATGCACGGTATGCAATGAACATGATATGAATGCATAAGAGATGATGTTATGGTATGAACATGTTCATGTACACGAATAATGCATCTAGAGCATATAAACAAGTCATTCATTAGTTCAAGGAAGCGTTCACATTCATTAAGTTCATAACTTTCACATTTCATTCTAATTCAATTCAAGCACTTCATATAACGATCATAACACATACTATAACACGTTTACAATTAGAAAATAGACAAATAAATACATTCGAATCAAGATCGTAAATTAAAAACATGAAATAGATAACAATTAAATTCAAAATTTTAAATAAATAAGTTAAACAATACTTAAAATAAATATATAAAACATATATATATATATATATATATATACATATATAATCACATGCATAATATATTATCTATATATTATATATCATGCATAATATATCATCTATATACTATATATATAATATATATAACAAATAGATAATATATTATATATCATGCATAATATATCATCTATATACTATATATATAATATATATAACAAATATATATATATATATATATATATATATATATATATATATATATATATATATATAACATTACACATGCATGTATCAACACCTAAATATATATACTACGTACACACACACACCCCCTGCATGCATTACTAATATATTATATATACACGTTTGCATGCATACACAATTATATATATATATACACTTATCACAATATCAAACAACACAGCAGTCACATACATATATATATATATATATACACATAAACACACACAGAGCACCAAAAGAAGAAAGAAGACGCAGCAGGAAGACTGAAAGAAGCAACAGCGCAAGAAGCAGCACAGGCGCGGCCGCGACCTGATCCTTCACAAAAATGGCGTGGCCACGATGCCATTACAGAAGTAAATTGGGCATGCAGTCACGGCCGCAACAGTAAACCAACAAAACAGCTGCGCGGCCACGACACTGAACGTAGCAACAACAACAAATTAACGCAGCAAACTGGAGAAAAACAGAGCAGCAGCTGTTACAACCTCGACCCAACATAATCAGGTAAGGTAAGGCAACAAATATGCAGCAAAACAACTCCAAAACAACATACAAATCAGCCCAAAGAATGATCAAACGTGAGATGAAGGTATAGGTGATCATTTTATGAATTTTCTTCAAAACTCCATTAATGGAAACTCATGAATGCTTCAACTACCACATAATACATCACCATAATTGCAAAGAAGGATTCAAGACAACCATATTCATGATTTGAATCAACCAAATTCCTCAAGAAAAGAAAGAGATCAACATATTACTCCATAACCTAACTATTTCATCATTTCAGCCATAAACCCATGAAAGCATGCTCAAAATTGGGGATGAATGGATCAAAATGACTCATAATGAATGTGTAATACAACCCTAAGCTTACCTTGTGGATTGGATGAAGGTTGGAAGAGATTTGAGCTCCAAAATCTCCAAAAATGGCAAGGTGACGGGAAAACTGGAGAGCAGGGGTTTTTTGCTGAAATTCTCTAAGTGTGGAGGGTTGGTTTGGTTTGGGGTGGTTAAGGGCTATTAGAGGGTTGAGTTAGGGTTCCAAGGAATCAAACCATGGTTAATTTGGTCAAGGTTTGTGAAAGATATGGCCATTTTAGTGAGCTGTGGCAGTTTTGACGAACGTAACACTTTTCGGTTGAGTTTCGGAGATTCAAATGATTTTGGAAAAATATAAGGCTAAGTTCATTAAACTCGAATTTTACGAGTTCAGCGAAGTTGACAGAACTCGATCCCGAGTTCCCGAGCTCAAGATATCACATACAGAACCAAGGGTGCGCTAATTGCTCGTTAGCCCCTGATTTGGATTCCAAGAGCAAAATAAATTCGAAACTAATGCAAATGAACCCGAAAACATGAAACGAGCATATATTCATATTCATGACACGCATATCTCCAACATACTACATTTTCACGAAGTTTCGATATCAAATCATATAGAAACGAAGCGCGTTTATAACACTCATGAGCAATGCATAATAAATTCAAAGAATTTCATAATATAAAACAAAATTTAAATTCATATCTAAATAAATAACAAGTGCACGTTTAAAATATACATTTAATATTAATAATCATTAAGATATAAATAATTAATATTTTATCATTTAATAACAATTAAATATACAATAACACTTATAAACAATTAATTCGCACAATTTGGTAAACACATAAGTCATACTATACGACTGAAAAACCGGGGCGTTATAATATGACATGCATCAGTAGTAACAATGGGCTATGGGGATGTTCATGTGCATAATTAATGCCACTTAGATACATAAACGAGTCATTTATTCATTACACAAATGAATCGTATTCATTCATAATCATTCTTTCATTCATGATCGCTTATTCGTTCAATGTTCAATTTATATCATATTCATGCAAGTAAGAAATGCAATCACTTACGTATAACTCATATTCATATTAATTCCTCATAACAAAAGGCATCACATAACCCAACATATTTATTCATACACAAGGAGATCACATAAACATGCATTTCAATTCTACGGATTCAATGCATATATAAAGCACCAAGTCGAACATTCAAGTTTAAGCAAGTAAGGATCAAAGAATGTTAAACATCAATAATTAACACTTAATCATGCATAAAATTTATTTAAATTGCATACGGAGGTCAAGGAAGTGAAGGGAACAAGAGAAAAAGGATTTCGGTAAGAGCTGACAGTTTTTCGAATTGCACAAGCTGTAGAAAATTGAACATATTTTGAGTTCTAGAAGTTAGAATTAGATTTTGTTTGTTGGATAAGAAACTAGACAAACAGGGCTTTCCGACAATATAAAGTTCGAATTTTAGTTCAAAGCGATGTGAAAATGGCAAAGGTTCGAAGTTGGATGAAAGCAGATTTTCAGTGAAGTGGCGACACCAAAATGGATTGATTATATCTCACAAACCAGGACGAATTTTAAGGTGATTCTGATTGGAGAATATTATACACTTCAAAAGGTTTCTATGGTTCAAATTTTAGGTCAATCGGAGTTCGGATGGGTGGGTCCCTGCCTGGGGAAAACTGTCCAGAAGCTTTCTGGACAAGAGTCCCCGCCCGGGGACACTTTCTTCACTAAATTTCCCCGCCCGGGGACACTTTCTTCACTAAATTTCCCCGCCCGGGGAAGGTGTTGCAGCTGGAAAAAATATCAGAAACAGGGGTTGTTCGCGGAGGAAAGAGAAGGGAGCAAAAACCACATCAAAACTCAACCAAAACACACCAAATTGAAGGCATAAGTTCATATACACATATTCTATCACATATCTCAATCTTAAGACATGAATTCAAGCATATAACAAGTTACCATTTTCAACCTTTTAAGCTCCAAAAATGGTGGAACACTCATGCTTCAACCAACAACCCAAAATCTAACAAATATGCATCAAATTAGCTCATAATCAACACATAAACTTCAACTCAAGTTATGGAAATCATTCAAGCCAAAAACCCTGTCACAAACTCAAGAATTCTTCAAATACACATATATACAACTTTACCTTGGATGGAAGAAAAGAAGAGGATGAAGAAGACGAGGTCTTGGCTTGAATTCTTGAAGAAGAAGAAGAAGAACTTCAATCCTTGTCTTGAACTTCCTTGTTTGGATCGAAATGGAAGGAGAGAGGGATGGGAGGTGTGGATGTCTTGTGAGGGAGAGAAAATGAAGAAGAAAGAATGAGAATTGGAAGGGGTGTATGTCGTGTAAGTAAGGGGAGAAAGAGGGGGAAATTGCACTTTGGTCCCTCAACAATTTAAGTGCCTCAAATAGGGTCCCAAGGTTTAACAGGGGAACAATTGGGGTCTAATTCAAAGTTCGGTTGAGTCCAAGGATTTCATATAAGATCAAATACGTACATAATCGAAATAAAACATTTATTAGCAAGTAAACATATTAAAATGAGTTTAAGCAGCATAATCACTTAAGTCATATAGGTCACATAATAGCAATTAGTTCACAAAATTATTAAGTTAAACAGTCACTTAGCAATTAAAACATAATTAAATCACATAACACTCGGCCTAAACCCACTCATGACGTCATACCTGTACGTACAAAAATGCGGGGCATTACATCATCAGTCAAATTTGAAGACCGGCGTCGTCTCTGGAAAATCTGATCGCAAAAGTTGTATAAACCTCAAGATGATTTAGACTCATCATGGCCACTGGGTTTACGGTGAAAAGGGAGATAAGATCTTCCTGGATACCAACATAGTCGGGGCAAGTTATCTTTTCTCTCCCCAGCTAGAGATACACGTACCAGCGCACCACGGAGAGTGGTGTTGCCCGAGGTGGAGCTTGCTACCTATTTTGGACAATGTAAAATGAAAGGTCTTTCCTCTGCTAGAGAGAATCGGGAGGCCAACATGCCTAAAATGCCAAGGCCCAACCCTTACGCCACACACATCTAACAGTGGTGTATCCTCCTCCCAACGCACAACCCTTCCAAACATACAGTCCAACATCCTGGTTACTGGAAGTATACTCTACCCACATACCCCCAAACTCATCTTATTCCACCTCCTCCGACAGTTTACATCACTAGAGTTTTAGGAGCTCAGGTCCATCCTGATGCCCATTCTGGAAAACATATGGGAGATAGTGGAAATTCTCACTGGAACCCTCGAAAGAGACCGACTGTAACACCCCAACCGGAAAGGTGCCACATCCCCCGCACCGAGACCCGACCCGAATATGAAATGGATAATCCATACCCGAGCTAGATCACGGCGAACGGGGACTCACTCACTCCTTAGGCTAGGCGGGAACTAAACATTTGCAACCAAATCAAAAGAACAAGGATAAATGCCAAAGCAGAAGCATAGCATATAATCTAGTACTACTTCAAGCCACATAACGATTTCAACTAGCACAACAACCTGTTCTCGAAAATTCGTTCATAACATAATTCCATAATCACAAACATAGTTATACATTTATCCATTCTTGCAAATTCAATCAAGTTACAAGATGCAGATGAAGTGACTTAAACTTAACCAATAGACCTGACGAACTAGACTCCCCGCCTAGCACTCCAACCTGCAAAGAAACTGAAAACAAACCGGGTTCAGTCTATACGAGACTGGTGGGTATAAAATGAGGCATAATTAGCATATATAACAATATTTAACATTCACATGCAGGTTATAATCCCAGATGAGGGTTTTAGAGCAGTTCCCAAGTGGGTAAAATAAAGAAGTCATCAAAAGGGATTATAACGTTCATTTTCATTCTTTAGGTCTTTTGTGGCCCGACGAGTGGGCGTGCATCAACTCCAACCAACACCATGTGTAACTCCATAATCATTCATTCATTAAGTCTTTCATGCATATCATTCTTTGTGCACAATCAATCGATTCTATTCAATCAGTCATATACACCTTCTTCCTCCGGGTTGATGGCCGGGTGATCGGCCCGAACCATCCATTCATGGACCAAAAGGGGAACATGACTCCCCAGATGGCACTCAGCTCCCTTTCCCCGCCAATCTCCTGACGAGGTCCGGTACCGCCGTTCAATAGTGGGACTAGTGTGAGGGTTTACCGTCAGCCCTTGCCTCCTCGGGTCCCCACTCACACCAAGCCCCTGGGCCCCATTCTGTGCATTCATTCATTCATTTCTCGCCAAAACATTTGGTAGGTTCAAGAAATAAGAGCTTTACGTTTGCAATCATTTACTCGATAAAAGACTCAATATATATATATCGTATTACTTTGGCTTAAAGCTTTTCACATAGGGAGATATATCGGGTCGTTTTATCTAAGTAGAAGAGAAACCCACCTGTACGCATCTTACCGAACAAAACCAAGAAGACAGGAAGACTTGAAAGTGTCCTATGAACCCGGCGTCTCCGCCCTGGAGAAAACTGTGCAAAAGATAATGTAACTCGTTCGTGAGACTCAAGACCCCAATGAACCATATATGACGCACGACAATGCAATGAATATGATATGAAGGTATAAGATATGATATCCTGTCATAGAAACATTCTTGTGTACCATTAATGTCTTAAAGACATATAAACGTTCATTTCAAGAATCAATTAAAGCCGTTCAAGTTCATAACCTTCACATTTAAATCAATTTGATCCACGACTTTGGAATATCGAACATAACACGCAGTGTAACATATATACAATTCAAGCAGGCTATCAAAAAGAAGTAAGATATCACTTAGGGTTCAAACATGAAGCATCGAAACACATATATATATCACTTAACTTCGTTCAAGATCATGTTCTTCATATCTCAAGCTAAATCAATCCAAGAATACCAATGAACAAGCATAACACGTCATATAACATGTATACTCATCATACAAGCCATGAAAGAAGAGATACATTAACAATTAGGGCATACATTGCAAGTAAGGGTTTATGCATGTCCATATTTAGAGCAACAATGACACATTGAAACATATCTCGGAAGATAGGTGACGAAAACTCATGAAATTACATAACACATAATATAACATATTATATGACATGTTAATGAAGTGATCGAACCAAAAACAATCAATTAAGGCCATGCAATTCACGTTCAAAATATCAAAAATTCATGCAGAAATGGGCATGGTCGCGGCCGCGACGCTTTTCTTCACAAAAATGGTAGCGGCCGCTACCTAATAAAATGGCTGAATTTTCAGGCTTTTATGCATTTAACGTGAGCAAAAGTGTACAGTGGTCGCGGGGGCAACCTGAAATGCAAAGGATTCAGGTCGCGGGCGCGACCTGAGTGAAAATAACGCAGCAACCACATGCACCAGTCGCGACCGCGGTCGCGACTGGTTTTGCACCAATCGCGATCGCGGCCGCGACCAGCCATAACCAGCAACCAAAATGCACGAAAAACAGGGGTAAGCCATGCCACAACTTCCTCAACAAGATCAGCTAATAATTGAACCCAAAAATGAAATGAAACAACTCCAAAGTAACACACCAACATGCTCCCAAACCATTGAAACGTGAAGTGGAGAGTGTGAAGATCATTTCATGCTAAAGCTTGAATATCCATTAATGGTGGTTCATGAATGACTCAACCATCATCTAATACATCACCATACAAGTAAAGAAGAGATCAAAACAATCATTCTCATGCTTGGAATCAATCTAAATCATCAAGGAATGAATGGAATCAAGAACATGGTGCCAAACCTAACTATTCATGTATCTCTTCATATCTCAAAGCATACAAGCTCAAATTTAGGGATGCATAGCTTAAAATGACACCTAATAAATGTATATTATCATCCTTAGCTCACCTTGTGAATTGGATGGAAGATGGAAGAGATTTGAGCTTGAATCTCCAAGGGATGGCATGGCTACGGGACTGGAACTGGAGCAGGGGATATTTGCTGATTTTGGCTTTGTTTCTGAGTGTGGTTCGGTGAGGGAGGGTTATGGGAGGATAGAGGGCTTAACTAGGGTTACATAGGCACCAACCATGATTAATTTGGTCAACAATTGAATAAGTTATGATTTATTTGGAAAAAAGTGGCAGGTTTGTTCTCGTTTCGTTTTTCGGTTGAGTTTTGGTGGTTCAACTGAATTCGGGAAAATATAAGGCTAAGTTCATTAAACTCGAATTTTCGTTGCGAGTTCAGCGAAGTTGACGAAACTCGAATCCGAGTTTCCTAGCTCAAGATATCAATTACGGAACCAAGGGTGCGCTAATTACTTATTAGCCCCCGATTTGGATTCCAAATCAAAATAAATTTGAAACGCATGCAAACGAACCCGAAAACGTGAAATGAACCTATATTCATATACAAGACACGTACATCACCAACATACTAAATTTGCACGAAATTATGGTATCAAATCACATAAAAACGAAACACGTTTATATCACTCATGCATCTAAAATCCCTAACATTTCATAAGTTATAACAAAATAAAATTCACTTTTAAATAATAATAACAATTTGCACGATATAATATCATTTAAATTAAAATGCACTAAATATATAGTACTAATAACATTAGGATTAAATATATATAAAACACGTATAAATAATTATTTCGCGCAATTTGGTAAACACATACGTCATGCTATTCAACTGAAAAACTGGGGCGTTACACCGACCGTCAAGGATCAAAGGAAGAAAGACTTCCCCAGCTGTACAGTGTAGTGCCCGGTCCAATCGGCCATATAGGTATGACATCACGTGTGAAATAAATACGCATTTAAATTATTTATTTATGCTCTTATGTGATTATCTTGTGATATATGTTGTATATGAAATATCGGAACTCTTGAACTTTGCTCTATTTGCACTTTGACTCAGAATATGACCCATTTGACCTTGAGTTTGATTTTCAGATTTGATGATTATGTGAAATACTTGAAGTATATGTCTTGTGGACTTTTTGTATGTTGTTTATATGTTTTGGGGTTGATTTGAATGAGGCCTTGGACCTATTTGGCAAATTGTGGAAGTTTTAGACCTAAAATGCAATTAGGGCATTATAGGGCCCTTTTCGGATAACTTGAGCTCGAGAATTCGGATTCAAATTTTGACACTGCCATTGGATTCGTTTCTTCAATTCGAGTCCAACGACACTAGCCTTGTATTTTTCTGAAGCCGTTTAAACCCCCTAACGGATCGAATTATTTTTACCCGACCCATTTTCTCACAACCCTACCCATATTCAGCTCTAAAAGAGTTGAATATTTCCCTTTCTTCTCCCCTTTGAAATGAGACACAAGAGAGGAAGAAGAAATGAGAGCCATTCAAGCCCTAGCCATCCCAAACCCTTTCAGCTCAAGTTTGTCTTCTCCGTTCACTTCTCCAGCGATCCGAGGTAAGAATCCGACTCCTTGCAATATTAGCTTTCATTTCATCCTACTCTTTCTTCTTGAAATCCATGACTTGGTGTTAAATGGAGAAGATGATGAATAGTGCCTATATGTATGAAATTTGAAGATTTGCTTTGTATATTGATTCCCATGCCCTAAGTTTGATATATGTTGCATAAATGAGGTAGATGAATGAATTTATGATGAACTTTCGCTTTCTTGTTGAGGTACTAATGAACCACTGTTAATGGACCTTCATGGTGTGAAAATGGTGGATTTTATTCTAGCTCATTTCATGCCATTTTATAGGTTATTTTGATAGAGCATGTACATATGAACTTATGCCTTAAATTTTGGGTGAATTGGAGTTGTATGCATGAAGTTGTGATTAAGTGAAGGTTGCCTCGTTTTGCCTTGTTGCTGCTGCATTTTTTTTCTCCCTGGTAGAGAATCCACAACCCTGGATTTTCTATGAAGAGAAATCCACGGTCATAGATGGGGTCCTGAAGTGCTGGAATGAAATCCACGCTCGTAGATTTCTTGTGATTTCAAGATCCACGACCCTGGATCTTGTTCTGCACCATTGCTTGACTTTGAACTTCATTTTACTCGTTTTTCTTTCATTTCTTTGGTCTTTGCCCATCCTAATCATGATCCTAAGATGTCTTATGATGATAATTGCTATGACATGATTTGAGGATGCTTGTCTACGGTGTATATCATATGAACTCAGTTGTCTTGTATGTGAACAAACATCATATACATCACATCATTCTCATTCATATGCATTCGCCGAGCATCTATACGGTTCATGTTGAGTCTAAGTGTGTCTTTTGATGTTTGTTTTGTTCATAGGAGCATCCCGTTGGTGACGAGGTCGCTCTGTAGGCGTTGTTTGACCCTTTTTATCACAGTACATTTGCTCAGGTGAGGTTTTCTTCCTTTTAGTTACTATGACCTAAAACCCTATATGTGTTTTGAGCCCGTATGCGATGTACATATAATTTGTATATATATATGTTGGATATGTACTTTGGGAACTTGTTCCATTTGCTATGAAAACCTTGAAAACGTTTTATGTCTATGTAAGCTATTTTCGTTTGCTTTGAAAAGGGTTGGTATGTGTACATTTGTAGCGAGATTTGACCTTGAAAGATAGGTATGGTACGTTTAAAACTTTGGATTTTTTTGGGGCTCGGATATATAGGTAACGAACAATCGGGACGGCCATGGGGTCGCCGGACGCACCTCTTGTGCACATTTCCTTTGAGAGGGCTTGCCTAACCTCGGGAGGTCGAGAAAAAGGTAGGTTTTCTTGAGCCGACGGAGAAAACATCGAAGGAGCGGGTAGGAGTAATTAGCCCCCGTTTGGGTACGAACTTTGAACCGATGGTTTAGGGCTTGCAACCCTTTCCATCACTTGGATGAGAGGATGATTTGTTTGTTTTGATTTGTTTGGTACGTTTAAATTTGAGGAGTTTGGATGGAGAACTCGTACTCGCCGAGTTAGTTTGATTTTGATTTGTGTTCGTAAAACGGGAATGAATTCTTAATTACTAAAATTAGTTAGTTTGTCCTTCGAACCAAAACTCTCTTATATATCTACTATCACGGGAAAACATTTTAGAATGCAAAAACCATGCCCCGGTTCATGAAATTCTGGCTTTGATATTTGCTATGCTCGTGTGTATATGTATGGGTGCGTGTGTTAGCCCCCTTACCATTCGTTAGGACTGACCCCTCCTCATTGTCACTTTTGCCCTCTTGTTTTTGAGTTGCAGGTACAGGTTAAGGTTCGAGCTAGGCGACAAGTTTGTCTCCAGAGTCTTACTTGTTTTATAGCTTGAGTCCGCATTGCATTTGTAGCTCGATTTACATTTATTTAGTTTGGATTTAAATTCTTTTGTTATCTTTGGCTTTGGAGATTTATGTTCGATTCTTTTAGTCCATGGCGGGTATGTTGATATATGAATTGTATAAAGGATATGTATATGCTTGATGGTGATATGTTTATATTTATGCTTAAATAGCTTCCACACTTGTATGATTGTTTGATGCAGTTTGTTAGGGTCTAGACCGCCTAACTTAGAAGAGATTTTGTTTGTCTCCCATCCGCTATTGCTCGGACGTGTGTGGACTTTCCATTTCGTTACACGTATCGAGCGCTAGTGCAGGGGTTGTGTTGCCTACAGCTTGGGGTGCTACATACAGGAACATGAGATCAACTGACCGGGGGGGAGGGGGAGAGGGTCACACATATTGTAGGGACCACGAGAGAAGTGGAACGAAACACTCCCCTACCAAGAAATGTCTCAGTCTTCGACTGGTTGGGGGATAGGGTCCAATCTAACGCCTACCAGCGCGCCAATAGGGGACACTACGTAGGAAACCATGACTTGAGGAATCAACTCACATAAAGAAAGCAATAACAGAAGGCTCAATACGTTTTAGAGCTTGGATACATCGACCCTCAGGAGGAGGAGTCCTCCTCGATCTTTTAACTCGAGTCTGACAAGCTCAACCCCCCAGCAATCCAAAGATTAAGCCCTCCAAATCCACCAATCTGGGTCTACAGGAGTGAAAGGGAAACCAGATCCCCTTTCTGCGATGAGATTATTGACCCAAAGGTTATCAACAAAGTTCCAAACTGTTAGGAATAGTACCTTGAAAGCCTATGTAATAGTCAGCTTTAGTACTTTCCTTTTGTAAATCACAGACAATCTTTGAATAATACGAATTGAGGCAACACTTCTTTATATGCTCTTGTTTGATTGTGTGTTTCCTTTTGACTGTGCATGTATAAGAACTCCCCTAATCAATATGAATTATAGGACTCAACCATTTAGGTGAAGTGGTTTATGAGACGAGCCCTATATCATATAAGTCATGATTAGAAATCACCCCAAGCCAATGAGTCCTACAGACAGTAGGAGTGTGAACCTGACTCGTTTGAGGCTTGCTCATATGATCACGCCCTTAAGAAGGACCACTTTGTTTCATGGGGTGCAAAGTGTATAGTTGATACGTGCGTGATACATGGGGTGCTTACTTATTATAAGTAGGTACACTGAGGTGTCCCGTGTGAGAAGATTCCTAAATGGGAAAGGAAGTTTCTATATCTGGAAATAGAAACTTCCAGATTAGGAAATATCTCACGAGTCATTGATGTGATTAAATGATCCTTAAACTTGAGGTTCCATTGATACTTTATGAGCTAACTCTGTAGTCTTAGGTGTAACCTTTAAAGGGTGTCGCCTTGGACAACTGATTCAAGGCTTATGCTGGGGCTGTACAAGTGGCACATGAAAGTATAAGAGAATCAATAAAGGACCTATGCTTGCATTAGCAAGGTTATGATCTCTTATTGTGTAAGTCATTCATATGCCATCTAGGAGTCCTTGGCCAAGACAGTGGATCAAGACATCAAGAAAAGAGTTTCTTGGATTGAGATCAAATGGATATGAAATGCACTTAACATTAAGATCAAGATTATTAGGGTTCTAATTATTCCATTGCCCTAGATCTTGATTGAGAGATGGGACATAGGAGGATTGTATCTCACATATGTCAATGACTTAAAGGTTTTGTTGAATCGAGACATTCTTATTCAGCTAGGGGTCAAACACCTGTTGCTAGACTATGGTCGTTTGATCTGTGGACTTATTAATTAATTAGGGTCATTGCTAATTGAATTAAGAACCTAGAGGGTCACACACAACAACCCGGTCACGTGGGTTAAGGTTTGAATAGATTAAACGAGTTGATCGAGCCATTAAGTGAATGGTGGGACCCACACGTGTGAGTCACACGTGCATGACATGTGTCCTTGGGGACACATGTAGTTGCGTGTTTATATGTGTATATATTAAATAATTAATGTGTTAATTATTTAATGGACTTTGATTTAATTTTGAATTAATATTAAAGTCCTAATTTGGAGAATTAAGGTCTAAAAAATAATTAATTATGAATTAATTAATTATTAGTCTTCAAGTTATTTATTATTTAATAAATAAAGTAAAATAAAATATCTAAGAGAGTTAGATATTATTCTTGCTTGACAAGTTGATCTAAAAGGAGACTTTTGGTCAAAGTAAGAGACTTAGTCTCCAAGCAAGAAATCTCTTTCCAAAAAGGAGTTTGGAATCCTTGGCTAACAATGAATGGGGTTCGAACCCTAGCCCTATATATATGAGGGGTTCGAACCCCATGGGGAATGATAGCAAATTCTCCTTCTCCATAATTATGCACTAAACTCTAGAGCCTAGACACCGAATATAGAACTAGCATCCTCCCTATTCAGACCGTGGTCGCAGGTTGTGGACTATTTCTCTAGAGGGCTACTATCGTGAAGTCTTGAAAGATTCGAAGGAGCTTTTGGGGATCAAGCCGCGTGAAGAGCGTTCTTGGGCGGCTAGAACGTGTCAAGAAAGCTTCTAATTAAGTGAGTTTCTTGATTTCTATGAATTTGGGAATAGGAATTGCAAGATTCGATCCTTGCTTAGTTGGGAAAATTTTTAATTTTCCGCTGCGTTTCTGTTCGTTTTCCCAACACAAACAACTTGCCCATTTATAGGGAAAACACAGACCCCGAGAAGCATGTAGCCAAGTTTCAAACTCGGATCAGCCTCTATGGACACACCCAACTCATCTGGGTTAAAGTCTTCATGACCAAGCTCGAGGGTCCAGGCCAAGACTAGTTTCCATGACTAAAGCCGACAACATCAAGGATTATGAGGAGCTGGTCAAGAAATTTTTAGCCCACTTCTCCTCAATGACTTGTGAGAAGCTTCCGCCCACATACTTATAAAATATTGTTCAGGGGAGCATGAATCATTGCGGACATTTTTGATAGGTTTTAGTGACAATGGTCAAGTTTGATAGGTCCGTCAATGAAATTATCCTCGCTAAACCTCAATCCCTGGTGGATATTTTTGGAATAGCCAGATGCTAGATGAGGCTTGAAGAGATGTAGCTGTCAGGGCACGCTTCATTGAGAAGCGGTGGTCACCACTCGTCCGACCATCGCTCCGACCAACATTCCTGATCCGATGCACCTCAACCTCCCCAAAACAACAAGAAATAGAAAGGGAAGATGCCATCCGGAAGCGGAGTAAAACCTACAGACCCCTGATTTGATCGAAGAGGTATTTGATGTGATGGACCAAGGGCTTCTGAAAAAGCCTAAAGCCCTAAAGGAAACAAAGAGGGTGAAAGACTCTAAATATTTTTGCATTTACCATCTGTAATAAGGTCACCTAACCTCACAATGCATTGCCCTCCAAGAAGAAATCGAGCGGCTGATAAAAGGTGGCCACCTCCAGGAGTTTGTTAATAAGTTAGACGATAAAGCCATACAGGCTCTGGAGCAAAAAAAAATTACCAACCGAACGTCGAGCATACAAGTCGCCCCTCGAGAAATGTAGCACCCGTGACGATAGGCGCCACATCCCCCGCACTATAAGTCTAGTCCACACGTGAAATGGGTAATCCAAGCATGAACCGGACTCATAGCGAACGGGAGACAAAATAAAAAAAATATCCTAGCTAGGCGGAATCTAACCCTGAACCAATTAAATCATAACGTCCAACATAGTACTGAAGTAATAATCCCATACACGAATTCCAATAATAGCTCCAAACTTAAAACATTTCATAACAGAATTAAGTTCCAACACAAGTCCTAACAATGGGTTCAACTAGGCATGCAACCTGTCCCGAATCCATAATCAAGAATCATAAATGGCACACAGGCCCGAATACATAAGGTGATGTAATTAAGCATAACAATATATAATGGGACTCGAGTGTACACGTGTGACTCGACATAAGACTTAAAACATGACCTCCGCCTAGCCCAAACCTGCAAGAACTGAAAAGTGGGGAAGAGGGGTCAGTCTCTAGAAGACTGAGTGAGCAGGAGCGATATACGGATATATAAAAACATGCACATGCAAGTCATAAATCCCGAGCAAGGTTTTATTTAAAATTAGTTCCCAAAAAGGGCAAGAGAATAACTAAGCAATGCTCGAACTTTACGACTAACCATATTAAATTTATTAAATTCATAACTCATACATAAACCTAAAGGCTCGGCGAGTAAGCGTGCATTATCTCTAACCAAACTCCGACCGTGTACGACAAATATCCTTAATACATTAAATAGGTGATCATGCAATATATCATAATACACACAGGCCATATATCATATCATAAGACATATTTGTTTGGGCAATCCGTGTCCCGGCCTTCCCGCACGGTGCATAACAATCATATCATAACATAAACATAATCATAAAACAAGTTCCAACCTTCTTCCTCCGGGTGGTAGACGGGTTAGCAAGATCCGACCACCTCATACATAGGCCAATGGGGTTTCATGACTCCCACAAGGGTACTCAGCTCCCATTCCTCGCTAAACCTCCTAGCGAGGGCCGGTATCACCGTAAATGTGGTGGGACTAGTACAAGGGATCACCGTCGGCCCTTGCCTCCCCGGATAGCCACTTGCACTAAGTCCCTGGGCCCGTGCAATCATAACATACATACATAACCTCGCCAAAAAATTTGATTCATAAAGAAACATAACATATTTCATAATTCATTAGAAAAGGGTTTACTCGATCAATATTTACTCGATGACTCTACTTTGAAAATATCATATATATATATATATATATAAGGTTTTGGCCAAAACTTGCCACATAAGGGTTGTAGGGTTTGTTACATAGCTAAAACAAAAACACCCTCACCTGGAATACCACGAGACATAAAGCATGAGTAATATGGGTGCCTAATCAATTCAGAAGTCTCCGTCCTGGAAACGAACTGTATAAGAGAAGGAACAATGTGTACTCGTGAGAATTAACCCCAACATGAAACCACATACACGCACGGCATGTTATGCGCATGATATGAGATGTATAAGAAGCATGAATCATGTGACGAGGTCATATAATCAAGTGATTTATTATTCCAAATATGAAACAATATTCAATACATAGTGGTTTCATATTCATGTGTTTCATATCTTTCATATTTTGTATCAAATCGAGCCATAAGCTTCATACATTAATCATAAATCATACTATAACATATTTATAATGCATGCGAGTTATAAATGAAGCGGAAAGTTATCATATGAGGCCAATAAATGGAGGAACAATGCATGCATGCATGCAAGCTAGAGAGCATTTGAAGGCATATTGGATCATAATTTACAAAATATATTAACAAAATTACATTATGATCTCATAATATACAAATTATCACATAACATAATATATTAACAAAATATACAAGTCATGGAAGAAGCTAAACACAACATACAAAACAATTAAACGGAGCAAACCATTCATGCATGCTTAAGAGTAGCACATAACGTTCATGTTGTCATTTCACGTATATGCATTGAATTCATAGCATAAAATTCATAAAAATATCAAGATATATCACATATAATCAATTAAGCAATCATACAATACATTCAAACCACATATGGAGTCCGAGGAAGTGGAGGGAAAGCAAGAAAACGGATTGGGCAAGCTTTTAGTGAGAGCTGACAGTTTTTAGTAATGCACAAGCTGTAAAGAATTGAACATATCTTGAGTTCTAGAATTTGGAATGGAGTTTTGTTTGTTGGGAATGAAACTAGACACACAGTCCTTTCAAATGATATATGACCCGAATCGTGGTTCAAAGCGATATGGAAATGGCGAAGGTCCGAAGTTGGGTGAGTGCAGTGTTCTGGCGAAGCAGCGACACAATTTTCAAACGATCATAACTCACAAATGAGAAAATATATTAAGGTGATTCCAATTGGAGGTGTTATTAGACTTCAATAGGTTTCCAAAGGCTCAAAAATCAGGTCATTCGGAGTTTGTATGAGGGAGTACCCGGCCTGGGAAAAACAAGGCTGAAATTTACCCGGCCGGGGAGAAAGGAGTGCAGAAACCCTTCTGCATAAAACTACCCGCCCGGGTAGTCCTCCTGGCCGAGAAGAAGAAGCAAAACAGGGGGTTATGCGTGGAGGGAAGAAAAGGAAGCAACAACCACTTCAAAACTCAACTAAAACACTCCAAATTGAAGGCATAAATTCATACATACATAATCTATCACATATCTCAATCTTAAGGCATGAACTCAAGCATAATACAAGTTACCATTTCACACATTGAAGCTCCAAAAATGGTGGAACACTCATGCTTTAACCAACAATCCAAAATCCAACAATTATTCATCATATTAGCTCATATCAACATATAGATTTCAACTCAAGTCATGGAATTCATATAGTTCACAAACCCTAATAATTTCTCAAGAATTCATCACATACACATTTATACCTATCTTACCTTGGATGGAAGAAAAGAAGGGGATGAAGAAGAAGAGATCTTGGCTTGAATTCTTGAAGGAAAAGAACTTGAGTCCTTGTCTTGAGCTTCCTTGTTTGGATCGAAATGGAAGAAGAAGAGAAGGGGGTGTATCTCTCTTGTTCTTATGTGAGAAATGAAAAAGATAAGAATGTAGGTGTATACATGTATGTATATATCATGTAAATGGAAAGAGGAAAGAGGGGAAATTGCACTTTGGTCCCTTGAGAATTTAAGTGCTTCAATAAGGGTACCTTGGTTTAGTTGGTGCTCAAAGGGAGTCCAATTAAAAGTTCAATTGAGTCCAAGGATTTCATACAATATCAAATAAATACATAATCAAAACAAAATATTAATTAGCGAATATATAAGTAACAACTAAATTTAAATAACATAGTCACAGATCACATAATTCATGTAGATCACGTAATGGCAATTAATTCAAGAATATCCAAGCGGCACTTAAAGCAAATAAAGATCACATAGTAGCAATTAATTCAACAAATTAATAAATTAAATAATCACTTAGCAATTAAAACATATATAAGTCACATAACTCTCGGTTAGGGATGCAAACGAGCCGAGCCGGCTCGCGAGCCTGGCGAGCAGGCTCGAGCCAAGCCCGAACTCAAGCCCCTTTTAGTTAGGCTCGTGGCTCGCAAGCCGGCTCGTGAGCCAAGATATTTAATTAAAAAATAATATTTTTATTTTTATATATATAAATATTTTTATTTTTATATAATATTATTTATATTTTTATTGATTTTTATATAAAATTAATATATTTATAATATATATGTATATATATTTAATAAATATATATTATTATATATAAAAATATATTAAATTATTTTAAAAAACTAATTTTTAATTAAAAATAATATAATTTCATTTGGCTCGAGTCGAGCCGAGCTCGAGCCAGGAAAAAAAAAACTCGGCTCGTTTGCATCCCTACTCTCGGTCTAAACTCACTCGTGACGTCATACCTGTACGGCCAAAAAGTCGGGGCGTTACAAGAAAGGTCCGGGGCCTAATCCGCACAACCTACCTATGGATATCAGAATTCCCAATCTCAATTTATGTCACCCGGAACCTAAGGTGCGCTAAAAGTTCTTTAGGCCCTTAAGTCCCCTTATACATAAATGGTCCAAGACCTCATCAAACGAGTTCAAAAACGTATAACGAGCATATAAACACATTCATAACTCATATATCTCATGCATATCACGTTTTCACAAAACTCGGAATCAAGTTCAAAGTTAAACGGATCAAATTCAAAGTCGTAAGAGCAAAAACGTTCAAAGTGTCAACATATATTCTTAGCAAGTAAGTCATATATATTCAAGATAGAATTTAAATATCATAATCAACACATAATTACATAATTAAATAATTTAAATACACAAGTAGCACACTCGTGATGTTATACCTATACGGCCGAACGAACAGGGCGTCACATGGACCACGTGTTAATTAATTAGAGAATTAACTATAAAGCCCAAATATAATTAATTAGAGAATTAATTATATAGTCTAAAGAAACTAATTAGAGAATGAATTTTAGCCCATTGGAATTAATTGCATAATTAATTCTAAAGCTCATTATTGAATTAATTGGAGAATTAATTCTAAATATTTAATTATTTAGTTATTCTAACGTGATTAGAATAAATAAATAAATATTAAATATCTTCTATTTATTATTCTAATATGAGTAGAATAGATATTATTGGAATAGATATTTAGCTATTATTGGAATAATTAAACATTCATAATTTGGTTATGAATTCCTTTTTCTAGAAGAAAAATAACTTATTTGGATAAGAAATGATTACTTGGAGGAAAAGAAAAATAGAAAAAAAGACAAAGTAGGAATCATGTCCCTACTTAGACTTAGGATTTGAGAAATCCTATATATGTAGTGAAGGGTTGATGGAACAATTTTTTCAACCCAAGAATTTGAGTGAAAAAATCATTTTATGTGAGAAAAGGACGTTCGCTATTACAAACGATGAGCCATCGCGTTTTTCATGAGGGTTTCTTACAGACGACGAGCCATCGCGTCCGGTCTTGCCGATTCTCTTCCTTCGCTCTGGCGATCCTTATAATTCCGAGACTACTTCGAAGTCTCTTTCGATATCGCCAATGTATCATCTGTATTGTATAGGTATATATGTATTTATAAAATGTATTACCAATAAGATGACAACACGTGTGCCGGAAAGTTAGACCTCAACCCAAGAAATAATTAGACAACTGTCTTTATAACTAAGCTTCCCATAGCTCAAATCTTTCCGCTAAAAGGGTGTGTGTATGTGGCAATAATATCTCTCTATATTGCAACGATGCAGTCTCAAACAACTTTTACCTAAATTGTTTTGCTAAAATAAAAAAAAAAAAAAAAAAAAAAAAAAAAAAAAAAAAGTGGGCAGAAGTCAAAACATTCTCCCTGAACGAGTAGTTTAATATTATTTTAAGTTTTCCAATTCTTTTGAAAAGTGTGCTTATTTCTACAGAATTAAAATAGTTTTACATTTTGACATTTATAAAGATGAAGTTTCCCATGTCTTTAGTCTTAAACGTGTGCTTTATGCCTTTTATCTGCTTTCCCAATTTTCAATGGAAGTCATTTTCTTTAGCTTTATTAGTTGAAATTTTTGTCTACTTGCTTATCTAATAATGCGCTCTACTTTGGACACACATCGATTTCCTCTTCGCCCTTTTCTTCTCTTTGATTTGCAGTTCTAATCCACCCAAACTTTGGTCTTAGTGTTGATGTAGTTATTTTATAAGGTACTGGGGTTAAATAAAAAATACAGGGAGGCGCTAGGATTTGAATCGAGATAGGATAGGGTGAAAATAATTTTTCATTTCCAAATTTGAGGGTCAAAACCGACGGTCATTAAAAAGTTTATACATGAAAATAAAATGGGAAAAATACAATAAGCCATTCCGGGAAACTAAAACAGTCTACTAATTCAAAAAATGTGTCAATTTAACGACAAATTCACCGGAAATTGCCTAATCATCGCCGGAAATCAATTGACGTGTCCAAGTTGATGATGTGGCATTACCACACCTTATCACGTCATTTCCACATTTTTTCTAAAATTTTTTAAAATCCACATAATACCCTTTAAATATTATAAAAAAATAATAAATCAAAATGAATTAAATATATATATATTAATTATTATCGCCGCCCAGGACTCTGGGTGCTTCATTTGGAGGCCAACGATTGATTCATTTTATGTCAAGCGCAGCAGGGATTGTGTGAATAACGATGCCCATGTGGTTTGTACTAACCATCTGAAGGGGCACAACAATTACATTGTTCATATTACTTATGCGAGTAAATGTCATATTTGGTCCCTAAAGTTTCAGTTTTGTGTCATTTTAATCCTCGATATTCTAAAAGTGACACTTGAGTCCCTAAAGTTAATAATTCGTCTCACTTAAGTCCTTCTGACCAAATTCTAATAAATTTTTTACCTTACTCATGGGTATTTTGGTCATTTTAGTATTTATAGTTCTAAAATGATTCTTAAAGTTTCAACTTTATATCATTTTAGTCCTCAATCTTTTAAAAGTGTCATTTAAGTCCCTAAAATTAATAATAAGTCTCATTTTGGTTCTTTTGACCAAAATCAATGGTTTTAGTCATTTTATTTAATTTACATGAAAAAAAGAAAGAAATAATATTTTTGGAAAGATATGAATTTATGAGTTAAAACAAATAGAGTCGTTGCCATTATACCATTTTTGTTTTTAATACGAATTTTCCACCTATTATATTTATTTAGTTTAGTTTAACGAGAAACTGAAAAAAAATAGAATTTTCATTGTAAATAAAATTTAATTTATTTATTTAATGTATTTAAACTTCAATGATAATTTATTAATTTAGGAAGTATTTGAGTTTTAAATAATTATCTCAACTAACATAATATGTACTAATAATTTTCCGAACACTCTATGCGTATGCAACAAAATAATTATTATTATTTGATTTTATCAAAATCAAATTCTTCATATTAATATATAATTATAATTATTTTTAATACAATTATTAGATTATATAAATAAATGTGATAATATTATATTAATAAAATTATATTAAAATATAGCTCACAAAATGTAGCACCCACATCGACAGGCACCACCTCCCCCGTACCATGAGTCCAATCCACGCATGAAATAGGAGTTCATACATGAACCAAACACGTGGCGAATGAGTGACAAAATAAAATAAACCTGACTAAGCGGGGCTAACCCTTAAACCAAATTATAAAACGACACAAAAGAAATAAAGCGAAAGCATAGATACATTATATACATAGTGGCCAAGTAATACAATCCAAAACCAACACGGCCACTAAATATTTACAAGTAGTCTCCAAAATAGATTATACATAGCCAAAATAGATTACTACCTATCCAAATTGTCCAAATATGAAATGCTAGAAAAGAAAGGCATGCTAGGACCAAAATAAAGACTCCACAAGACCTTATCCCCCGCCTAGCACAACCTGCAAAAGACTAATAAAACAACGTGGGGTGTCAGTCCAAAGACTGAGTGAGAGGCATAATAAATATAGCACACACACTTGCAATCCATAACTCCGAGTAAGGTTTTAGAATAACCTAAGTGGGTAGTTTAAATAAAGCATCGCTCGGAATTACGAATATCATATTAATACTTAACAAATCTTAACATTTCGTGACCCGGCGAGTGGACAATCTCCAACCTTACTCCCATAGTGTGTGCATAAAACTTAATTAGGCGTTCATGCAAGCATAATCATAATCATAATCATATGATAACTATAATCATATTCATGAGAAATAATCATAATTTTCCATCCTTCTTCCTCTGTGGCGGTGGAAGGGTTTGCAAGGCTCAAACCACCTCATAATACAATATCGAGACGGGGATCATGACTCCTACCCGCTCCTTCGATGGGTTAACCACCGGATCAAGAATATCTTACCTTCTACACTACTCGGTCTCGTGAGAAATTCTCAAAGGGTACTATATGCAATGACTTATCCGACGGCCCGATGCCGTACCGGTCTCCATTCACACAATTCCCCGGGGCCCAATAACATGTGCATGATTCTCGCCAAAATATTTTCATGAAAACAATTGAAAATCTTTCATACTTAAATCATTTTCCAAAGTATACATATACTTAATACATTTTGGCTTAGATAGACACACAAGATATTAGGGTTCTAGTTAACTACAAATAAAACCTCACCTTGACAAGAGAACGAAAGAAGAAGAAGCCTAAGGACCTTGCTCCTCATTTTGTAATTAGATATAGGTATAGACATGATTCCAGTTGAAAATGTTTAAACCCTCACCTAGTACAGAAATTCAAATAGGTTGGAACGGATCCCACTGTTCAGAGCAATTGTCGCCTGAAAGTAATTACTATTGACTTAGAACTAGGTTCTTATGATTCTAATCACATAATCACATAAGGTTTAAGAAATATAACATATTAGAGAATTCTCAAATCATTTAGAAATTATTTTCCCGGAAAAATTTAATTTCATTTGTTTAAGGGAAAATAATTAATTTATTAGGTTTCATAAATTCTTTAATCACTTAAATATTTATTAATCATGTCATAACCTTAAATAGAGTATTAGGAATTAAATTTGGAATTTAACTCAACAATGTAAGTTGATTTTGAAATTATTTTATAATTTTATTAACTTTTGAATTAATTTGGAAAAATAATTATATAAAATTCCAAAATCATATTTTATAATTAAAATTAAATTAATTTTGAAATTAATTAATTAAATGTTGACCAAAAAGTCAAAATTACTATTGAAAACATTTACTATTCAATTTCTTGTGAATTAAACACTTAATAACATAAAATCGATCACACACACACACACACACACTATCACACGTGCACATGAATTTGTTCAAGAACATTATGAATGTGTTCTTGAGCTTATGAAGATGTTCATACTAGTTCATGATCATATTCAACAAGTTCTAAGTCCATAACACATGATTAAATTCAAATGTAGCACTTTAATCATAAAATTAAATCTAAATAAATTATTCTAATCATAAATTTAATTAAACAAGAACATAATTATTTAAATATACATTCATATTATATCATATCACATTTCATGCATTTAATTAAATAAAATTTCATAATGTAGGCACATTACACATAAAGTTCCCAATTATGCATATATATTATAAAAATAAATTCCTAAAGCATAATTTTATTATTCCTAAGCATGCTACTAATATTATAATATTAAAAGCATAATATAAAGCATGAAATAATAAAAGAAAATTGCACCTTAGAGAGAGATTGTGGTTGTGCCGTGAGTTTGAGGAGCAAATGTGATGATTTTGTGTGAATTTTATGTTATGCTTCTAAGGGTATTTATAGTTGGTATTTAGGGGCTTATGTTGCAATTAATTAGATGAATCATGTGGTGAATAAGCTAGGTTCATTTATTAGGGGGGTTAAGTGTATACTTAGGTGTAAGTTTAAGAAATAATTAATTATTTTAGTAATCATGACCAAATAAAAATAATTCTAAAATAGGATGAAGATGGTAATAAATTCGTAGAAGAACGTCTAGGGTTTAGTTTGAAATGAGAGAAATTGCAAAAGAAAGAGAATCGAAAGAGCTTTCTAATGTGTATAAATACTTAACGTTTGAACGTCTACATTTAAAGTAGTAGTCGTTCGGGAATTTTGAAAAATACGATAAAATTCATAAACGAAGCTAGAATGTGAATTGATTCCCGAGAAAGTGTTCATGATTCTTGAAATAATTCAAGGATCATTTTGACTATAATATTGTATACCAAATGTTGGACGGTTTGAAAATTAGTTTTTACGGTAGAAATAGTACTTTGGGAAAAATAAAGAAAAATTTATAAAACGAGTTAGGGTTTGTACTAGAGTTTGGAAAAGGTCCTAAAATTCATAAAATAATCCAAGGATCGTAATGGTTATAATATTGTATAGGAAAAACGTTGGAATTCAGAAATTTCTAATTTAGGGCAAAATTAGGGTTTTTCGGCCGGTTTTGATTTCTACGGAAGCTACGTTAAGAATTAGGGTTTGGAAATCATACCAAAATTCATAAAATCTTGCAAGGATTCTATCGAGCCCAATATTGAATAGGTAAAAGTGTTTCGAAAATTCCTACAATTAAAGATGAATAGTATCTAGGGACCTAAATGGAATTTTCAACAAACAATTTTAAAAATATATTTTGGAACAATGAAAGCTATGATATGAGTTTGGAAAATATAGAAATCAGCTTTCTAAGGTTTTTCAAGGTTTAGGTAAAGGTTTAGGGTTCGATGGATGAATAGTGATGTGATTCTCTAAAAAAGGCACAAATCATAAATCAGAACATAAATGCACATAATTCACATAAAATGGGATGTGTAATGGACTAAGGCTGTAAACGCTTTCCTCTTAACCCTTTACTTACCTGTGCTATCCTGATCTCAAAAATCTGGGCTGTTACAATCTTCCCCCCTTAAAGAGAATCTGTCCTCAGATTCTATTCCTGTTTCGGAACAACTCTGGGTAATGTTTCTGCATCTTTTCCTCAGTTTCCCAGGTTTGTTCGTCTGTCCCATGTCCTTTCCATAACACTTTAACAAGGGGGATTTTCCGATTCCTTAGTTCTTGGAATTTCCTATCCAAGATTTCGGTTGGTCTTACTGTATAAGTCAAGTCGGGTTTTAGAGGAACTTCTTCTATTGGCAAGATGTGGGATTCATCCGCAAAATATTTACGGAGCTGAGACACATGGAATACGTTATGTATTCCAGTGAGGTTTGCTGGTAAATCCAAGCGATAGGCTGTTGGTCCAACACGTTCTATGATCTCAAAAGGTCCTATGTATTTGGGATTTAGTTTTCCACCTTTCCCAATTCGTGTGAAACCTTTCCTTGGTGATGCCTTTAAAAACACTTTGTCGCCCACTGCAAATTCTATATCCTTTCTTCGGGTATCGGCATAACCTTTTGCCTATCTTGAGCTGCTTTCATTCTCTGGCGGATAATTTCAATCTTTTCTGTAGACTCTGCTATCCATTTTCTAATGGTTTTCCTTGTATCTCCTCTCTCGGTTGCTTTAGTCTCTTCTATGTCCCAGTATAACGGAGACCTACATTTCCTTCCATATAAGGCTTCATAAGGTGCTGCCTTGATCGATGCCTGATAACTATTGTTGTACGCAAATTCCACAAGAGGTAAACATTCTTTCCAGTCCTCTTGAAAATCCAAGGCACAAGCTCGCAACATATCCTCTAGATATTTGATCGTCCTTTCTGATTGACCATCGGTCTGAGGATGTACGGCTGAACTGAAATGCAGCTTAGTCCCCATTGTTTCTTGAAGACTTTGCCATAACTGTGAAGTGAATTTCGGATCTCTATCGGAGACTAAACTAATGGGTACACCATGCAACCTTATAATCTCTTTCTGATACAACTTTGCTAAAGAATTGACCTTATCAGTAGTCTTGACCGATAAGAAATGTGCAGACTTAGTTAACCGATCAATAATAACCCATATACTATCATATCCTCCTTTAACTTTTGGCAAGCCCGTGATGAAGTCCATGGTGATTTGTTCCCATTTCCAAGTAGGAACTGGTAGCGGCTGTAACTTTCCTCCAGGTTTCTGGTGGTCCACTTTGACTTGCTGGCATGTCAAGCATCTTTTGACATAGCTAGCAACATCTCGTTTCATTCCATTCCACCAGAAATGTGTCTTGAGATCATGATACATTTTTGTTCCTCCTGGATGTATCGTATATCGGGTCTTATGTGCCTCATCCAGTATTTCTTTTCGAGTTGTAGGAGGTACACAGACTCGACCTTTATATCTCAAGATCCCATGGTCATCTGTTGTGAATTTTGTCTCAATATTCTTTTCCTTGGAATTGAGACACTTCTTGATCCATTCATCCTGTGCTTGGGCTTCCCTAAGTTTTTCTTTTAATGGCGAGGATATCACTATATTGGCCAGTCGGGATTTCGAAAGGATAGTTATGGGTTTGCTTTTTCCGTCTAATGCTGATAGACTGGATTTTCGACTCAAAGCGTCTGCCACTACGTTGGCTTTTCCTGGATGGTACTGTATTTTACAGTCGTAGTCTTCCAGAAATTCCATCCACCTTCTCTGCCTCATATTCAACTCCTTTTGAGTGAATAAATATCTCAAACTTTTATGATCAGTAAAGACTTCAAAAGTTACCCCGTACAGATAATGCCTCCATTTAGCTAAAGCGAATACAATCGCAACTAATTCTAAATCATGTGTGGGGTAATTCTCTTCATAAGGTTTAAGTTTCCTTGAGGCATAGGCTATAACCTTACCATTTTGCATTAGGACACACCCTAATCCTTCTTTGGATGCATCCGTATAAACCACATAACCTTCTTTTCCTTCGGGTAAGGCTAATACCGGGGCAGATGTTAATCTTTGCTTCAATTCTTGAAAACTCCGTTCACACCTTTCTGTCCATTCAAATTTTCCTTGTTTCTTGGTTAACTGAGTAAGAGGCGCTGCTACCTTGGAGAAATCTTTTACAAATCTCCTGTAATATCCGGCAAGTCCTAGAAAACTTCTCACTTCTGATGGGTTCTTTGGTGCCTGCCAATTTATTACAGTTTCAACCTTTGAAGGGTCTACTTCTATGCCAGAACCGGATATTATATGTCCAAGGAAGGACACTCTTTCTAACCAAAATTCACACTTGCTGAACTTCGCGTATAACTTATGATCCTTTAAAGCTCTTAACACTTTACGAAGGTGTTCAGCATGTTCTTCTGGGGTTCTTGAGAACACCAGAATGTCGTCAATAAAGATAACCACGAACTGATCCAAATATGGTCGGAATGTTCGGTGCATTAAATCCATGAATGCAGCTGGGGCATTGGTTAACCCAAAAGGCATTACTACGAATTCGAAGTGGCCGTAGCGGGTATTAAAAGCAGTCTTTGGAATATCCACCTTTTTAATCCTCAGCTGATAATACCCTTGCCTTAAATCCAATTTGGAATACACTCGTGATCCTTGAAGAATGTCGAACAGTTCTTCAATATGGGGAAGAGGATATTTGTTCTTGATAGTCATACGATTGAGTTCTCGATAATCGATACACAACCGCAATGATCCGTCTTTCTTTTTGACAAATAACACGGGCGCTCGGGCGCTCCCCATGGGGATGTGCTAGGACGGATGTATCCTGAAGCTAACAACTCGTCAAGTTGTTTTCTCAACTCTTGGAGCTCGGCTGGAGCCATTCGATAAGGTGTTTTAGAGAATGGCTCAGCTCCAGGGACTAAATCAATTACAAATTCTAGTTCCCTGTCAGGAGGTAATGAATTCAGATGCTCAGGGAAAACGTCAGTGAATTCTTTTACCACCTCTACTTCCTCAATTTTCAGCTGATCTTTAGGCCTATTTAACAAATAGGCAATGAATCCAGTAGCTCCATTACTCACTAACTTCTTAGCTTCGGCAGCTGTAACCAATGGCATCGACTCATATTTTCCTTTCAACCCAGAGCTATCACCTTTACCTAAGGTGACTTCTTTCTTGAAGCAATCCAACTTAGCACGGTACTTACTAAGCCAATCTATTCCCAGAATAATTCCATATCTTGACATCGGTAATTCTATAAGATCTATCGGGTAGTATTGGGTACCAATCCTTATAGGACAGCGTTTATATCCTCTATCCGTAGTAAAACAAGCTCCCAAAGGAGAACTTATTTCGAGCATATAAGACAATGATTCAAGTGGAAAATTGAAATGCACACATAATTCAGATGCAATAAATGAATGCGTGGCGCCAGGGTCATATAAAGCAATAACTGGCGTGTTTAGAATGTGTACCGTACCATCAACAACCTTGGTAGGATCGGGATCCTCACTACCCTCTATAGCATAAGCACGTCCCTTAACTACTGGTCTTCCAGGAGTCTTAGCTGGAACCTTTCCTTTATTCCATTGTTTTGGTCCCTTTGGGCATTCTGGGTACTGATGTTTAGGGCTTCCACACCATGTACAGACTCCAGCTTTCTTACGACAATCCTTCTCAGTATGTCCACGCTTCTGAGAATATTCACAGACAATCTCTTCTTGAGGTTTTGGGAATGTCTGTTGAGGACGAGTCCATGATTGCATCGGTTTCTTTCCTGGATTTGGCTTTGCTGGTCCAGCAGGTCGTTTAGATCCCTGAGTTGGCTTGTAGAAGGATCCAGGACGGCTATTAGCTATACGAACCTCTTTTTGTGTAGCCTCTGTTTTCATAGCCGTTTCCACAGCCTTAGTATAGATTTCCAACTCGAATGGAGCCAAAGCCCACCTAAGATCCGACTTAAGTCCTTTAATGAATCGCTGAGTTTTTCGACGTTCATCATGGAGGATGTGTGGGGCATATTGGATCAATCGGATGAACTTAGCTTCGTACTCAGCTACCGACATATTGCCTTGTACTAATTCCATGAATTCTGCCTCTCGAGCATCCCTAACTGTCTGAGGGATGTATTTGTTTTGAAACACTTTGACAAAGTCTACCCACCTATAATTAACTTGATCTTCTGCCCAAACACGCTTGATATAATTCCACCAACTTAATGCTGCTCCTTCTAACATAAAAAACTGCAAACTGGATTCTTTCAGGTTCTCCAGGAGAAATACCCATAGCCTCAAAGATCTTTTCGATACTAGCTATCCAATTTTCAGCTTTTACATCACTAGGTTCTCCAAAGAACTTTGGCGGGTTCATTCGTAGAAATTTCTCCAGAGTCTTTTCATTATTCCCCTTTGTTCCATTAGCACAAGTTTGCACTATCTCTTTCAAAGCATCTACTAATTCAGAGTTTCCTCCTGCCGAGGATGCACCTTCTTGAGGGGGGGTGTTGTCTTGGGTAGCTCTTCGAGGAGACATATTGATTTGCAGTTGCTTTATAAAGAATATAATGCATGATGGTTATGAATGTGTTGCATATAATCACATAAATACATGTTTCAGACAATATCAAGCAGTAGATATCATATCACACAGATTTGGTAAAGTAAAGCACAAAATTAAATAGAACAACAATTAAAAGAGTGCAAAAGTAAAGCACAAACATAACAAGTAAAGGTGCAGGAAAATAAAATACTCACTCACGGTCCTGCTGGTATCTTGAAGCAATTCTAACTCGTAATGCAATAAGTATGAAAACAGTAAATATGGAACAAGAATGTAACTGCAAAAGTGGGTTATATATATGCATCAAGTTTGAGAGCTATAGCTACAACTACAAAAAGCAAAATGGGGTGGATCTGATCTACGTCAAGTTACACCCTACAAAGCTCTCAACTCACTCATCTCCGTCAGGCTAGCTGCGTCAGCTGCTACGTCAAAAGGGGAAGGTCCTCTACTGACTGATCTGTACAACCTCCCACTGATACTACTCCTATATATATACCAAGCTCCAGAATAATCTCTGCCTAATCATGCTGGTCACTGTCTACAACCTCACCTCGAATAGGACTCCAACCATCACCCTGCTGCTCCTCCTCTGAACCCTGCTCATCCTCAGATCCCTGCTCAATCTCTGCATCACCTCCGGGCTCCTCCTCCTCAGGCTCAGCTGCTGCATCCTCCCCCTGATCCACCATCTCCTCAACAGCCTGTACACCAGACAGATGATAGGCACCGGCCAGGCGGCTCCGAATACAAGAACGATAACGCTGATATAAAGTCCGAGAGGCATTCCTAGAAAGAGTCATAGAGGCTAAGTCCTGCTGTAGAGTCGCCACCTGTGCCACCAGATCGGCGTTCTCCTGCTCCAAGGTAGAAGTCTGCTGCTGAGCAAAATTCCTACTCACAGCATTCTGTAAGGCTAAATCAAGATGCCTAGTAGACTCCAGCTGATACTCGCGAGCCATCTGAGCCTCCATATAATATGCATCTCGCTCTGACTCAAGTATATGCACTAAACGGTTCGGATAAGCATGCCCAACTCTACCTGCTCTACCTCCCCGAACTACATGTCTCACCCTCTGCCAAATGTAATAACGTATAGGACTCTTACAACGAGATACCGCTATAGTGTGTGGGGCCTCGTACTCCTCAAGCCAGGTATGATGTGGGTTCCCGGGTTCCTGATTCTCCATTGCTATATAAAGAAACACTTAAAGTGAATTCTAAAGTTCAAGTATAAAATGAGCATTCTCCCAGCATTTATAGGTTAAGTCTCTTCTTAACCAAACCTGATGCTCTGATACCACCTTAAGCTGTAGCGCCCCCTAACACTACAACTCCCGCAGCGTACTACCCTCGAGCGAATGTGAGACCTAGCACTCGAGAAATACTACGGCGAACGGTATAGACAGTACTTAAGTAGAGCGTAGGGTAAAATGCAGCGGAAATGGAAGAATTTAAAATTTGCAACAAGCAACATGATAACACACAAAATAGTGCATGATATTGTAAGGGGGTAATATAATAGTGTAGTGTACGGAGTTAATGTGAGAGCAATTTATTAGCAATATACATGATCAGGATTAAATGCTCTTTAATCTAAGCCTGATCTAATAAATATGACACCTATAGCTTCAAGATACCTCTAGGTGTCGTTGTCCTCCCTGAAATCATGTTTTTAAAACAGGCGAGGAATTAGTCAAAGTGACTAAGTGAAGGAAGATTAGATTTAGATATATATATGGTTATATATATAGATATATATATATATATATATAAAATGATAGCAATAGGATATAGCAAATATGATACGGTTCATAAATTAGAAACCGGGATAGGGGTATTTGGAGTTTATTTATAAATGATGAACCGTTTAATAAAAGATTTGTACCGCCTGCAAGTAAGGCGTCTCCCTCCAATCTCCTTAAAATATTTGTAAAATAGTACGGGGCTGATCAAGGCACCAGTACTTTAATAAAACTAAATATGATAATAACTCCGCAACACCGTAGCGTCAGTAGGGGAGCAAACCCTACCGACGATATGTATATATGTGGGAGGAAGCTATCTCTCCCAGGGAGGTTATTCTCCCTTGTAAGTCTCTTGGCGTGGAGTAACTAACCTCCAGCTAAACCACGACCAAGAGTTGGTGGCGGTCTGTGGCACCAACAATACCCTCGGCCCGATACCTTCCGAGTATTGCTCGACACAGCTGCACGCCGGGCCCATTTTGATAAATAATAATGATTGACTTGCTTAGTCGGGAATCAGTTCTTAGTATTAATAGGACTGAAATATATAATGTCCGGATAAGATCCTGATTCCGACTTATTGATATTTTCCTCATAAAGAGGAATATGTATAATATTAATATGTATAGGTAGAAAATCAAATAATAGGTAGGTTTGGAAATCATTTTGTAATTAGATATAGGTATAGACATGATTCCAGTTGAAAATGTTTTAACCCTCACCTAGTACAGAAATTCAAATAGGTTGGAACGGATCCCACTGTTCAGAGCAATTGTCGCCTGAAAGTAATTACTATTGACTTAGAACTAGGTTCTTATGATTCTAATCACATAATCACATAAGGTTTAAGAAATATAACATATTAGAGAATTCTCAAATCATTTAGAAATTATTTTCCCGGAAAAATTTAATTTCATTTGTTTAAGGGAAAATAATTAATTTATTAGGTTTCATAAATTCTTTAATCACTTAAATATTTATTAATCATGTCATAACCTTAAATAGAGTATTAGGAATTAAATTTGGAATTTAACTCAACAATGTAAGTTGATTTTGAAATTATTTTATAATTTTATTAACTTTTGAATTAATTTGGAAAAATAATTATATAAAATTCCAAAATCATATTTTATAATTAAAATTAAATTAATTTTGAAATTAATTAATTAAATGTTGACCAAAAAGTCAAAATTACTATTGAAAACATTTACTATTCAATTTCTTGTGAATTAAACACTTAATAACATAAAATCGATCACACACACACACACACTATCACACGTGCACATGAATTTGTTCAAGAACATTATGAATGTGTTCTTGAGCTTATGAAGATGTTCATACTAGTTCATGATCATATTCAACAAGTTCTAAGTCCATAACACATGATTAAATTCAAATGTAGCACTTTAATCATAAAATTAAATCTAAATAAATTATTCTAATCATAAATTTAATTAAACAAGAACATAATTATTTAAATATACATTCATATTATATCATATCACATTTCATGCATTTAATTAAATAAAATTTCATAATGTAGGCACATTACACATAAAGTTCCCAATTATGCATATATATTATAAAAATAAATTCCTAAAGCATAATTTTATTATTCCTAAGCATGCTACTAATATTATAATATTAAAAGCATAATATAAAGCATGAAATAATAAAAGAAAATTGCACCTTAGAGAGAGATTGTGGTTGTGCCGTGAGTTTGAGGAGCAAATGTGATGATTTTGTGTGAATTTTATGTTATGCTTCTAAGGGTATTTATAGTTGGTATTTAGGGGCTTATGTTGCAATTAATTAGATGAATCATGTAGTGAATAAGCTAGGTTCATTTATTAGGGGGGTTAAGTGTATACTTAGGTGTAAGTTTAAGAAATAATTAATTATTTTAGTAATCATGACCAAATAAAAATAATTCTAAAATAGGATGAAGATGGTAATAAATTCGTAGAAGAACATCTAGGGTTTAGTTTGAAATGAGAGAAATTGCAAAAGAAAGAGAATCGAAAGAGCTTTCTAATGGGTATAAATACTTAACGTTTGAACGTCTACATTTAAAGTAGTAGTCGTTCAGGAATTTTGAAAAATACGATAAAATTCATAAACGAAGCTAGAATGTGAATTGATTCCTGAGAAAGTGTTCATGATTCTTGAAATAATTCAAGGATCATTTTGACTGTAATATTGTATACCAAATGTTGGACGGTTTGAAAATTAGTTTTTACGGTAGAAATAGTACTTTGGGAAAAATAAAGAAAAATTTATAAAACGAGTTAGGGTTTGTACTAGAGTTTGGAAAATGTCCTAAAATTCATAAAATAATCCAAGGATCGTAATGGTTATAATATTGTATAGGAAAAACGTTGGAATTCAGAAATTTCTAATTTAGGGCAAAATTAGGGTTTTTCGGCCGGTTTTGATTTCTACGGAAGCTACGTTAAGAATTAGGGTTTGGAAATCATACCAAAATTCATAAAATTTTGCAAGGATTCTTTCGAGCCCAATATTGAATAGGTAAAAGTGTTTCGAAAATTCCTACAATTAAAGATGAATAGTATCTAGGGACCTAAATGGAATTTTCAACAAACAATTTTAAAAATGTATTTTGGAACAATGAAAGCTATGATATGAGTTTGGAAAATATAGAAATCAGCTTTCTAAGGTTTTTCAAGGTTTAGGTAAAGGTTTAGGGTTCGATGGATGAATAGTGATGTGATTCTCTAAAAAAGGCACAAATCATAAATCAGAACATAAATGCACATAATTCACATAAAATGGGATGTGTAATGGACTAAGGCTGTAAACGCTTTCCTCTTAACCCTTTACTTACCCGTGCTATCCTGATCTCAAAAATCTGGGCTGTTACAGTAGCCCACCGTATAACAAACGCGTCAAAGAAAGGACCTTCCAGCTAGGGGACTTGGTCCTCAAAAAAGCTGAAGTCTCCAAACATGTAGGAAAGTTGGACCCTAATTGGGAAGGCCCCTTCAAAGTCATTCAGGTACGCGCGAACAATACCTACCTACTAGAGACTTTGCAAGGCGAGCGTCTCCCTAGACCGTGGAATACATGTAACCTTAGACGGTTCTACGTGTAAATGTCAACCTTTGTAATTGCCCGCTCGTGGCACTTTGTACTTTCTTTTGACAGAAAGCATGGCAGTTGTTATTATTAATTGCAAGCATAAAAGTAAGCATTTTACCAATTATTATTTGTCATTTACTTGCTTTTTCCTTAATTTATGACTTGAGTATTCAATTGCATCGAACGGCTTGATGACCACTCAATATGTCTCCAAATCAATGCTATCTATGTGTCGAGAACCCTCCGCACCGAATAGTTTGACATTCGAAAGCACGTAAATCCTAAGAATGAGCATGTCGAAAAGGTGGGTTGCTAAATGCTTAATTTACACCAATTGGGTGCCGATCACCCCAGTTCGCTCTCGTAAACCCCCAATGACCCTCTTCCTCTTAGGTATAAGTACGCTCCTAAATAGCTAATGCTGGGCTAATCCTCTTACGGATACCTAAGTACAAAGCTAATATTACAACCACGCTCGCTTTAATCCCATACTTAGCAAATCCTACAGTTAATTTCTAAGTTCACTCAAGCTACTGGACCGCTCAAATTCGAAATGTGCATCACACGTTTAAGGCCAATACTTAGCTAAATCCTTAGTGGATTTCTAAGTTCAAGTTCGAGCCTCATTATGAACATGGCCAGGGTACCTTCAAAGGAATGCCCTCGTTCCCCTATATTCCTCTCACAAGTATTCACACACTCCTAAGTCCAAATTTTGAGTTTAGATGCGGAATACGGCCAGGGTACCCTCATCAGAAACACTCACGCGCCCATACATTCTCATCACAAGCATGCAAGCATCAAACAAAAAGAGAAAACGGAGCCCCACATTCAATATTGAAAGAAATCAAGCTTCATTAACGGAAACATCATCATAAGTAAAATATATAGCAAGTTCAAGCACACTACCAAAAGTACGATGATCAAATACAGAAATTAAATATTTTTAACAAGAAAGGAAGTAAACAGGCAGAATTTGGAAGCAGCAGATAGAGGGGCTTCACTAAGGTTGACTCTCGGGCTCTGGAGGGGCAGTTGAGAGGGGAACTGGGGCCAGCACATTGGCGTTAGAAGTTTGGGCATCGCCGGGATCCTCGCCACCTTAATCATCGACGGTGATACCGTCGTCTTCTACGTGAATAGGCTCGGGTTCCACAGGGTTGGTGGCCATGAAGTCCCTCTGGAGCATCATCACCAGTTCATCGTACTTCGGCTCTGTCAGGCTGTCGGTTGGATCCCCGGTACGGACGATTGGCTCTAGATTTTCATCCAAGTCCATGCGCAGGCGCTCGTACGCACGGGCGCTCGCTGGAGCCATTCCCAGCTTTACCATTTGGCCCACGGCTTTCCAGAAGAATCGGTGGGCATTGTCAAAGCAATGAAGATTAGCTGCGAAGGTGAAAACCTTTGAACGCATGAACTTGACCACCACCTCAAAGGCAACCCTCGACTCCAGGCAGGTTACCTTCTCCTGAAAAACAGTAAGATTCTTCTTAACTACCTCGTTTTGCCGCATACTCTTGACCAATTGCTCGCCCAGCTCCCCATTAGCAACCCTCAGTTGGTCACCCTCCTCTTTGAGCTTTTCGTGACGCTCGTCCAAGGCCAAATAAGCATCGTCAGAATTCTTCAAGGACTCCCTTAACCTCCCCTGCTCAAGCTCAGACGCGGTTAGCTGAGCGCAGACATTATTATAGTCCGCCTGCAGTTGGCCAGGATCATAAATCCGCAGCAGCCTCTTATACTTGGCCTTGTGCTCAGAGTAGGCCTGCACTCATCCCTGTAAGTTTTTCAGCCACGGGATCACTTCCTGAAAGGCCAAGGGCAAAAGTTACTACCAGAAGTAAAAACGAAAAGGATTGGAACTTCGCAAAGGAATTTGAAGTCTCACCGTCAAAAGAGCGTGGCAGGCATCATCTTCAACTCGAGCGGCATCATACTCGTTCAACTTATCATGATCGCCGAAAAATTGAAGTTTGCCAACGATCTCCGCAACCAAATTGGTGGTAGCAGCGCTCTTCCTCAAAAGGACCGGGCCGTCCATCCTTTGGCGCTTATACCGAGCGTCCCCCCTGCAACCGATCTTCCAGAAATCCTCATCTTTGGAAGATGAGGTATCACCACCCTCGCCACGAGGGCCCACAGCCACTTCTTTCCCCTTCCCGATGATGGGGACGGAGTCAGGCAATCTCCTCCTCTTCCTCGAGCGCTCCGCACGTAGTTCATCGTGTATCTGGACCGCCGTCCCAGAGCGGTTGCGGGAGTTGCCGGAACTCAGTGCTATGGGTCCCTCTGGAGTAACCTAGGGAGTAACCTCGCAAGCGCCAGGGAGTGTCAGGTCTTCAATATGACCCTCGCCGAGGCCATCACTTCCGCCACCCCGGCGAGCGCCTCGGCCTCCATCACCTCTCCCCGCTCCTCGACGGGCACCCCTTCCCCTCGGAGCATTCGAGAGTTGGGGATGCTGTTGTTGCTGTTGCTGCTGCTGATTAGCGCCCGCCCACTGAGCGCGCATCATTTGTGCAATACTCTCGGCGTCAATTCCGGCCATGAGTACTTGTACGTCTGCAAAATAAGAGATTTGAGCGTCAGAAGGATACTATCTGAATAACGGCTATAAAGACATTACAATCTAAACACGTTAGTGGTACTATCCTAAGTGTTAGGGGAAGTCAGTTCCTAGAATCTAACCGTCGAGGGCCATGATTTGAGTATGAGGGTTGGTTATCATGCCGGGAGGATTTGAAAGCCCATAACGGAATAATATCCCTTCATTCTTCATCAATTCCTCAGCCTTTATCCATTTCCTCTCATTTCTCATCACGAGGGCCAATCTTTTTGCCCAATGCTCGAAGAGCTTATTCTGGGATCTGTTTCTAACCAACAGTCCCTCTCCATGAATTATCCACCCTCGATTCGCTCCAAAAATCCCCCCAGGTGCTCCCACAAAGTACTTTTCCTTCCAATGCTCGCCGTATGAAGAGGAGGGTGAATCGATCATTTTGAGACCAGACTTGGCCTGGGTATAGTAAAACCCATCTGTAGGGGACGAGCGGGGCTAGCGGGCTACTTGAATCAGGCTGTTGAAATTGTCTATGGAGGGCTCGTGGCCCGTAGCCTTCATCAGCATCACAAAAGTATTTATCAGGGCTATGCCGTTCGGAAAGATTTGAGAGGGGCTGAGTGTGAGATAATTGCAGATATTGGCAACGACGGTCGGAATGGGCAACCTGAGGCCTCCAGCCAAGACCGAATCTAACTAGATGGTCATCATTCCCGGAGGCGGACGGTTGGCTCTCTCTCCCTCCACAGGAAGGCGAATGGGGAACACCGTCTCATCCTAGTAAACCTTGGCCTTCATATCCGTCAGGTCTTCGAACGTCAAGATACTCTCAATTTCATCTGGGGATCTATCTGTTTGGTGGGGATTGTTTTGCCTCACCCGGGTCATTGACTCCTTCCCTTTCCTTTGGCGCTTCCGGGGAGGCTCGCCCTCGGCCCGACGCTCGGAAGGCCCTGCACCGCCCTCGGGAGCCGCAATCGCTACCGTAATTTGGTGATCCTCACGACACTGTTCAGTAGGGGGAGTACCCTCTCCCCTTGCCTCAGCATCTCCATCACCAAGCTCATCTCTTCAAAAATCTGGTCTACCCCTTGTGGATCACGCTCGTTCATACCTTGAACGGCGGCGTTTAATTCCTCATCCCCTACCTCTGCTGGAACCCTTGCCACTGGAATGGCGGTTGGGATTGCATCACCCGTAGAGGCCCTCGTCATTGGAACGGCAGTAGGAATATCGTCATGAGGAGAAGAACTCCCAACGGACATCTCATCTATCTCCCTCACGTAACCATCTACAACATTATCCGCTATTGTTGTCGTTCTGCTTTTGAAGATGAAGCTTTCAAATGAAAGATCAGTGGGAAAGAGGAATTATGGTGCAAATTCAACAACGGAAAAAGGGTTTCTCACTTGAAGGTATCGCTCGAACGCAACCTAAATCTAGGATTAGCACAAGTAAAATCAGAAGATTTACCTAGGAATCGAAGAAAAACTTGTTGAAGAATCATAAGAAATTGCAGAGAGTTGCTGGGGTTTTTGCTGCTATCCTGCTTGAGAAGTTTGAATGCACAAAGAAGATACACAGTCTTCTAAACCTCTATTTATTGGGGAAGGATTTACGTTGATTAGGGTTTGGGGATTTGAAAAGTAATCATTTCCCGCCTTAAAAGGCTCCCACTTTTGGTAACCGCCCCATGCTTCCCGGAGTATACGCGCCCACGTTGTCCCTCCGCATTAAATGCGGATGGGACTTCATTTATGGCCATGTCAGAAAGTGTCCATTACTGATGACGGACAGTCACTCCATTTCAGAATTTGACCTTCTGGTACCACAAAATTCAAGGCTCGCTTCTCTGAAATTCTACAGTACGCTCAAGCGCTACTACAGAATTTAGGGGGCAAAATGATGGGACCCAAAATCACACTCGGATCAACACCGTCCACGTGTTGCCATCTACAGGCCTAGAGCTTGGACACTCACATTACTGGGCTCGCGAAACAACCCAGCCCATTCACTTGTTGACTAATCCAGGCCCATGCGTCTCGGTCCACTTTTCGAGCAGGGGGTTCAGGCTGTCAAACCCGACGCTCGTGCTACGGTCCCTCAAAGCCACCCTTCCTAGGGAAACACTCCACGAGGGCTCCTCCCTCTCTTACGCTCGAGTATTTGACGCTCGTTGGTCATCCGCCAAAGGAAACCCTCTCGTGCATCCCTTCGAGCGTCACCCTCGCTCGGGTAAGATCTGCCCCAAGAGAGGCATCCTTATGCCTGCACGATAGATCTTGAGCCTACCAGCGCATGACTCTCGCCAACAACCTCTGACACGGTGGCAGTACGCACCTCGTACCTGAAACGCCGCCCACTTTCAAAGCCTTCGCTTTCATACCATCACGGTTCGCCACGTGTTAGGGCAACACAGGTTTGGGACCACTTGGTTAAATTACCCAAAGCACCCTCACCCCTAACATATAAATAGGGGAAGACACGTGCTTTCTTCCCCAAGTCATCTTCTTGACAATACACTGCACTCTAAAAAACTGGGCACAGCTTCCTCCATTTTCTTCTTCCCAAGCTCTGCGTTACACTCACCTCAGCTGTATCTTTATCGCCCTTGCACTCTTGGTGTTATCCTAGCTGGAAGAACCCACGCTCAAAAGGAAACCCAGTTCCTGAGGCTCAAACGCCTGTGATGGTCTTCCCTTTTCTAAACAAATCTTAAAGTGTTTGGTGTTAAAGCAACCTTCTAAGTTCCTGCACCATCATATATATATATATATATATATATATATATATATATATATATATATTACATATATAATAAAGTATATAATATATTGCATATTATCATATGTAGTATATATACAAATTTTGTATATTATAACTAATAAATAGTAATAAAGTATATGATATATTACATAATTAATAAACTTTGTTTTCATTATATATTTGTAATTTTAAATTTTTCATTATGTACATATTCTTTTATATAAAAATATAAAAATTGCAAACGTGTTTTATAGATTTTAGGGATTATGAACGCCTTTATCTTTTAATTATATTAAAAAAGTAAAAATTATAATTTATGTATATAATTAAGATATAATTCATTTTATTTATGTTGTATATAATATATATTTTGTACTGAAGAAAATATAATATATTTCTAATAATTTTATTCATACAAATTTATTTTACATAATATATTATTAATGAAATTTAAATCAAAATCAAGCTAAAAAAATAAGTAGGAAAGAAAAAAAAAATCAATCCCTCCCCGTCAAAGAAAACGAACTATCGCCCACCCCACTTTTCCTTTCTACTCCAACATCTTCAACTTCTGTTTTTCGTCGCCAGCGAGCCAGCGAAGACTACTTCTCAGCACCCTGACCATAGCCACACCCAACCTCCCCTCCATTTAGTCCGACGCGAAGGGGCGAGCCCCAGCCCCCAAACCACTATTCCCGTCTCTGTATCCTCTCAGATATCAAATCGTCGCCGACACCATTACCAATCATCTAAAATAAAAAATATTAAAACAAGAAATTTCAGAAAATCTAAGAAGATGATCCACCGCCGGTCAGTCGCAATCCTCCCAGATCCACCTCCGCTCAATTGCACCCCTTCCAGATCCACCACCGCTCAGTCACAGACCGCCCAAATCAACCGTATGGAGTCGTCCTCCACCCAGACCCGTCACCATCCCCCATCAAATTGGCTTAACACCACCACCAAATCGGCACTGCACCACTACCACCGCCACCATTACATCACCACCGTCGTCGAATGGAGAGGGAGAGAATCGATAAAGAGAGCATCGAAGAAGATAGCGAGAGAGAATCGGTGGGAGAATCACCTCTCCCATGCTGCTGGACACGATGAAGAATCCATGGCGATAAGGTTTTTTTTTTTTTTTTTGCCTTTTTCCTTTTTCTTTTTTGATTTTCAAAACTTGTTCAAAGAATGCAATGTGGTGCTGACCCATATTTTGTTTGGAAATACAAAAATTCTCAAGTCATAAGTGTTAGGAATAGTGCCCTAAAAGCCGATGTTGTAATCCGCTTAAGTACTTTTCCTTTGTAAATCACAAACAATCTTTGAATAATATACGAACTGATTTTGATCATAAGGCAATACTTCTTTATATACTCTTATTTGATTGTGTGTTCACTTTAACTGCGCAATATGTGAGAACTCCCCTAATCTACTAGACTTATAGGACTCAACCATTTAGGTGAAATGGTTTATGAAATGAGCCCTAACTCACATAAGTTAAGATTAGAAACTACTCCAAGTCGATAAGTCCAAAAGACAGTGGGAGTGTCAATTTAACTTGATTGAGACTTGCTAGTGTGATCACGCCCTTAAGAAGGATCACCTTGTTTCATAGGGTGTAAAGTGTATAATTGATACGTACGCGATACATGAGGGTGCTCGCTTAAATGAACGAGTACACTAAGATGTCCCGCATGAGAAGATTCCTAAATGGGAAATGAAGTTTCTATTTCTGGAAATAGAAACTTCCAGATTAGGAAAATCTCACAAGTCATTGATGTGATTTAGTAGTCCTTAGATTTGAGATTCCATCGATGCTTTATGTGAGGTAACTCTGTAATCTTAGAGATAAGCCTAAAATAGTGTCATTCGAGACAACCGAACTACGGCTTATTTTGGGATTGTACAAGTGGCACATGCTTTAGCAATCCCCACAACCCACACTTGCTTTAGCAAGAAGATCTCTTATTGTGTAAGTTATTCATATGCCATCTCGGAGTCCTTGACCAAGACAGTGGATCGAGATCAAGAAAGGGGTTTCTTGGATCGAGATCGAATGGATATGGAATGCACTTAACATTAAGACTAAGATTGTTGGGGTTCTGATTATTCCCTTGCCCTAGATCTTAGTTGAGAGATAGGTTGTAGGAGGACCTTATTTCACATATGTCAATGACTTAAAGGTTCTTCGAATTTATACATTATTATTCAGCTAGGGGTTACACACCTGTTGCTAGACTATGGTAGTGTAATTTGTGGACTGATTAATTAATTAGGAGTTAATTAATCGGGGTCACCGCTAATTGAATAAAGAACCTAGAGGGTCACACACAAATGCCCGGTCACGAGGGTTAAGGCTTGAATCGATTAAACGAGTTGATCAAACCAGTTGAGAATTGGAAGTGGGATCCACACATGTGGAGCATGTTAGCATCACGTGCGTGACACGTGTCTCGTGTTTAGTGATTAATCATATGATTTATTTTGATTAATTATTAGACTTTAATTTAATTATGAATTATTGTAAAGTCCAAATTGGAAATTAAAATGATCAATAAATAATTAATTATGAATTAATTAATTATTGACATTAATTTATTTATTGTGAATAAATAAAAATATCCCATGAAATATCTAAAGGAGTTGGATAGAATTACTTGGAGGGCAAGTTGATCAAAAGAGTATTTTGGTCAAAGTAGAAAAACCTAGCAAGTATTAGAAGTCTTGGAGGATAAGAAATCCTTATCCAACAAGGCAAAGGGGTTCGAACCACCCAGCCTTATTTATAGGAGGGGTTCGAACCCCATGGGTTTTTGATAGCAAATTTCCTAAATCACTATACACTCCCCTAGAGCCCAAACACTGAATATAGTACTAGCATCCTCCTTATTCAGATCGTGATCGAGGTTGGTGTGGATTATTGCTCTAGAGGACAGTGATTTCGGAGTTTTGAAGATTTGAAGAAGTTCGAGGGACTTGCCACTTGAAACGCGTTTGAGGGCGGCTCAAAAAACGTGTCAAGAAAGCGTCGATTTAAGTGAGTCTCTTGAATCCTTACGAATCGGGAATAGGAATTGTAAGATTCGATCATGCTTTTTGGGAAAAAATTTTAAATTCCACTGCGTTACTGTTTCGTATTTCCCAACAATAAGGATATTAGTGTCATTTTTATTTTTAAAAATAAAATCAAAATAATATGTATATATCATGCTTTCATAATAATTAATATATATATATATATATATTGTAAACTGAAATATATATGTATTTTTTTAGATTCCTTTTGTTTTGTTGTTTTTTTTTATAATATTTAAAGTGTATTAGGTGGGTTTTAAAAAAATTTAGAAAATATGTGGAAACGACGTTGTTGGAAAACACGAAAGAGTTGAGCAGCGGAAGTTTAAAATTTTCCACAAGTTTAATCGTTGTCTTGAAATTTTCGTACTGTAACGTTGGGAATAACAAGAAACTCACTTTAATTGAAGCTTTCTTGTGATGTTGTTACCGCCTAACAAACACCCTTCAAGCGGAAAGTCCCTCGAACGACCTTCGAATTAAACTCCAAAGTAGAAGCCCTCCAAAGCGTATCCACACTAGTCCCAGAACACGATCAAACAAGTGAGAATGCTAGTTCTATAGCTTGTGTTAATGGCTAGGATAATTTTGCTTTGAAAACTTTTCTTTTAATTTTTCTCAAAAACTTAACACTTCGTGAGTGTTGGTCTAAAGAATAAGAGAAGCACCACCCCTTGTATTTATACAAGTGTGGATTGAGCCCCTAGGGTTTCTAAAACCGAATGGGCTTTGTTTTCTTGCTCACTAATTAACTAATTTAATTATTAGGGCAGATTACACCAAGGTCCCCTGAGGTTTGGCATAATTACAAATTAATCCCTCCACTTCTGGAAATTATGGATTAGTCCCTATAAATACTGTTTTAATTGAGGTCCCTAGACGCCGTTAGGGTTTCGTTAATTTTGACATTTGAATTTTCGAAAAACATTACAAAAAAGTCCCTGAACTATGAATTTTCTTACAAAACGACCCCTTAACTAAATCATATCAACATTGTAGTCCTGTCAAAATTAACGGAACCCTAACGGCGTCTAGGGACCTCAATTGAAACAGTATTTATAGGGACTAATCCGTAATTTCCAGAAGTGGAGGGATTAATTGGTAATTATGCCAAACCTCAGGGGACCTTGGGGTAATTTGCCCTAATTATTAATTTAATTGGAGAAAATAAGTTCACAACTTGTTCTCCAAGTCTTGCAAGAATAACCTTCTCTCTCCTACAATAGAAAGTTGGACTTTTCAACTTTCCTAAAGTTAAAAGTCAATATTCAATAAATAAATTAATTCCCAATTAATTATTTATTGGGTTAAGTTTATTTGAGAATAGTCTTAACAATTAATTAAAAGACCAAATTAATTAATTATAATTTAATTAATTAATTCTAGAAAAGAATTCGCGTGTGAAATAAATCATATGAAATGGGACACGCGTGAAGCCACGTGTACGTGACACGTGGCATCAACCTCGTCTCATGCCCATATCGATCAACTATTTTGATCCTCCATCAATCATATTAACATCCTACCATAACCCTAATGTTCTGGCATTTGTGTGTGACCCTTTAGGTTCATTATTCATTAGCAGTGATAGTAATTAATTAATTCCCTAATTAATTAATCACTTCACAGATCACACTACCATAATCTAGCAATGGGTGTGTGACCCCTAGCCGAATAACGAAATGAATCGAAGAACCTTTCAGTCAATGACAATCAGTGAAATACGATCCTCCTACAACTCCATCTCTCAATCAAGAACTAAGGCATGAGAATATTCTCAGAGCCCAAATATTCTTGATCTTTATAGTTAAGTTCGTTTCATAGCCATTTCGATCTCAATCCTAGAAAATCCCATTTTCTAGATGTCTTGATCTTTCATCCACCTTGGCCAAGGGTTAATGTTTAATGGACTACGAACAACTCAATCAGTAAGAGATCATCCTTGTTCTTAACAAGTGTAGGTCCTTTGTTGATTCTACTAATTCTAGATATGCCACTTGTGTAATCCCAACATAGGCCGTGGTTCAGGTGTCTATATGGCAACACCCTTTTGAGCCTTTATCAAAGATTACAGAGTTAGCTCATATGAGACATTATAGAATCTCAAGTCTAAGGATTAATGAATCACGTCATTGACCTCTGAGATATTTCCTAATCTGGAAGTTTCAGGAAACTCCCTTTCCCATTTAGGAATGTTCTCACGTGGGACATCTCAGTGATGAAGTTCTTGTAACAATCACCCTTATGTATTATGAATGCAACAACGTATGCACTTATCACTCCATGAAACTGAGTGATCCTTCAAAAGGACATAATCACACAAGCAAGTCTCACCAGAGTCAAGGTCGACACTCTCACTGTCTGTTGGACTCATCGACTTGGAGAAGTTTCTAATCCTCGCCTATGGAGTTAAGAACTTGTTTCATGTGCCGTTCCCATAACGATAAAGTTCTTAGCGGCCTCATCGGATTAGGGGAGTTCAATACATGCAAAACACAGTCAACCCAAACAGATATAAATAAGCACATAAAGAAGTGATTGCCTATGAACAAAATCATCTCGTTAGTTATTCAAAGACTGTTTGTGATTTCACAAGGAAATAGTAAAGCAAACATCTGCTTTAAGGGCACTATTCCTAACAATCTCCCACTTACCCGTCAAAGCCACTCAGGTGCTAATCTAAGACCCATCTTTTGAAGATGTCCTTTGAAAGCCTGTTGACTAAGGGCTTTTGTAAGTGGATCTGTCATGTTCTCTACCGATGTGACCCTCTCAATTTGCACATCTCCTCTCTTGATGATATCACGGATTAAGTGATACTTCCTCAAAATGTGCTTGGTCCTTTGGTGAGATCTTGGTTCTCTTACTTGAGCAACCGCCTCGGTGTTGTCACAAAACACTGTAATGGGGTCTTTAATACTAGGAACTACACCTAGCTCATGGATGAAGTTTCTTTCCCAAACACCTTCCTTAGCTGCGTCGTTTGCAACTAAGTATTCAGCCTCAGAGGTCGAATCTGCAGTATCGCTTGCTTGGAACTTTTCCAACTCACTGCTCCGCCGTTCAGGTAAAATATGTATCCTGACATGGATTTAAAATCATCCATGTCTGATGCAAAGCTTGCATCACAGTATCCTCTAATGACAAGATCTTGCTGGCCTCCGTAAACCAAGAACAAATCCTTAGTTCTTCGCAAGTACTTAAGGATGTTCTTTACAGCAGTCCAATGACCTTCGCCAGAGTCGGATTGGAATCGGCTAGTCACGCTAAGTGCATAAGGCATATCCGGTCGAGTACATAGCATCGCATACATTATGCTTCCTAATACTGATGCATAAGGAATTTTGGACATCCTGAACTTTTCAAGTTCAGTCTTGGGACACAGCTTCTTTGAAAGAACTGTTCCCGGGCCCATCGGAAGTTTTCCACATTTGGATTCTTCCATACTAAATCTCTTTAGTATTTTATCTACGTAAACCGACTGTGATAATCCTAATAATCTCCTAGATCTATCCCGATAGATCTTTATACCGAGAATGTGGGATGCATCACCAAGATCCTTCATCTCAAATTGGTTCGATAACCAAGACTTTGTTACTTTCATGTCATCATTCGCATTCCCAATGAGAAGGATGTCATCTACATAAAGTATCAGAAATTAAACCGAGGTTTCCAATTCTTTCTTATACACGTAGGACTCATTCAGATTTTGAATAAAGTCAAACGATTTGATTGCTTCATCAAATCGAATGTTCCAATTCCTAGAACCTTGTTTCAATCCGTAGATTGATCTTTGGAGCTTACAAACCTTTTGTTCGCTCCCACTGAATGTGAAACCCATGGGTTGCTCCATGTAAATGTTTTTGTCAATGTTTCCATTGAGAAAGGCAGTTTTCACATCCATTTGCCATATCTCATAGTCATAATATGCAGCAATGGCAAGCAAGATCCGAATGGACTTTTGCATTGCAACCGGGGAGAAGGTTTCATCAAAGTCTACACCTGGTCTTTGAGTGAAACCCTTAGCAACTAATCTTGCTTTAAAGGCTGCCATGCTTCCATCTACTCCAAGCTTGCGCTTATATATTCATTTGCACCCTATAGGCCTGATCCCATCAGGTGGATCAACCAAGGTCCAAACTTGGTTAGAGAGTGCCTCCTCATAAGTTAATGGATCATTATCCATTTGAGATGTTCGGTGGAGAAAACCATACCATCTCTCTGGTTGTCTAGGAATACGTTCAGAACGTCTTACTAGAGGAGGATTTTTACGTGTATCACTCTCTGGGATTGGCTGAGGGACGTTAGTCTCCAAACTTGGCGTGGGACCTTGGTCTCGAACCTCTTCGAGTTCTACGATCTTGCCTATCTTTTCTTTAAGGAACGAGTCCTCAAGAAAAGTAGCATTTCTTAACATAAAGACCTTTTGTTCAAGAGGATCGTAGAAATAATATCCTATTGACTCTTTAGGATATCCTACGAAGTTACATAAGCTTGATCTAGCTTCAAGCTTATCTCCCACTGCCCTCTTCACGTAAGCAGGACAACCCCAAATTCTTAAGTAAGAATAATAAGGGATTTTGCCAAACCACATCTCAAATGGGGTTTTGGGTACAAATTTGGAGGGAACAAGATTCAGAATCTTAACTGCTGATTCTAGGGCATAACCACAGAATGAAGGTGGTAATTCAGTGAAGCTCATTATGGAACGAACCATATCAAGTAAGGTTTTGTTCCTTCTCTCTGAAACTCCATTTAATTGAAGAGTTTCCGGAGGAGTCCATTGAGAGATAATTCCATTATCTCTGAGATGACTAAGGAATTCTTCACTTAGATACTCGCTACCTCAATCAGATCGAAGTGTCTTAATCTTGTGACCAATTTGGTTCTCAACCTCCTTTTGAAATTCCAAGAATTTCTCAAAGGCTTCGGATTTATACTTCATTAAGTACACATAACCAAATCGACTAAAGTCGTCTATGAAGGTTATGAAATACTGATAATTGTTTCTCGTACTTACACTAAGTGGTCTACAAACATCAGTATGGATTAAATCCAATACTTTAGTGGCACGTTCCACTTTACCATTAAAGGGAGTTTTGGCCATCTTTCCTTTAAGACATGATTCACAATAAGTTAACTCTTTAAGTTCATTATCATAGAATGATCCTAAATTGGTTAACTTAGCAATCCTATCTTTAGAAATATGGCCTAAAGGTGCGTGCCATAAAGAAGCCGAGATCTTGTCATCTCTTTTGCGTTTGTTTAATTGTTGTATATTCAAAATATTAGTGTCATTAGTTATATAAAGTCCATTAGATAATGTACCAAGCAAAACGGAAGTTTTATTCTTCTTAAGATAAAAGTTTCCATTTCTAGAAAAAGTCTCATAACCTTCACAATCAAGTATTGGAATGGAAATGATATTACGAATAATAGAAGGTACATAAAGGACTTTGTTCAAAACTAAAGTAAAGACACCTAAATCTAATCTACACGTCCCAATGGCTTGGGCTTGAACGTTTGATCCATTCCCAACCTTCAAGACGCATTCTCCTTCTTCAAGCTGCTGGACCTCATTTAGCATATGTACATCATTACAGATATGAGCTCCACAGCCGGTATCAAGTACCCAAGAATTAGAATCAATAGATAGATTTACTTCAACAATAAACGCACCTTTCTTTAGAGTATCCTTGTACTCTTGGCAGTTCCTCTTCCAATGCCCTTTCTTGCCACAATGATGGCAAACGTCCTCTCTCTGATCCTTTCTCTTCCTGGCCTTTCTCTTTTTAACCCCTCCTTCGGGTTTAAGAGATCCCTTCTTCTTGGGAACTTTCTTCCCTTTGCCTTTAGAAGACCCAGAAGAGGAGGTGACCATCATTACTTTGTAATCCTTCTTGATCGTGTCTTCAGCAGTCACAAGCTGACTAATCAACTCAGCTACAGTAGCATGAGGATGATTCATGTTGAAGTTTAACACGAAAGGATTCAATGATGGTGGAAGCGATGCGAGCAACAAGTCCACAGCGAGTTCTTCACTCAGTGGCATTTCCATGGAGGTCAGTTTCTAGTTCAAAGCAAGAAACCTGAGACCGTGCTCATGGACACTTGTACCTTCTTTCATTCTAAGATGAAAGAGCTCCTTAGAGGTGTTATACCTTAGAACACGCTCTTTAGGGAGGTACAATTGCTCGAGATGGTCGTAAATCTCCCAAGCTTTGTCCATTGACTCGTGTTGCCTCTGCATGTCCGGAGACATAGTGGCCACCATGTAGTACCCCAAGCGGTAGGGCACCACACCCCGGCACTATAACCCACGCGTGTACGAAATGAAACGTCCGCACGCACACCAAGTCATAGCGAACGGGTGACAAACAAAAATCCAACCTATGCTAGGCGGAACGTAGACCCTGAATTTCAAAATCAAAACATGAAATGAGTGCGGAAGCGGAAGCATTCAAATCAAATTAAATCATGCAAGAACAATTGATGGGTTCGACTAGCATAGATACCTAATCCCGAAATCAAACAGAAATCATAAATCAACGGGTTCAACTAATCAGAAAACCTGTCCTAACCTGTCCCGAATTCCATACATTTAAATCATGATCATAAACCTGTACAGAATATATCATATATAATTGCAACCATAATCCGAAACAAAAGCTTAACAAACTCAGACAGACTGACAACAGACTCGAAGGACACGACTGACATCCGCCTAGCACGAACTTCAACCACCAGAACCTGCAACTAAAAACATAAAGGGGAGGGGTCAGTCCAAAGACTGAGCAAGGGGGCTAACACACACCCATATAATATACATAATAGAGCAAAGCACGTATCAAAAGGAGGAATCATGAACCGGGAATAGGTTTTGCACACCAAAGCATTTTTAAAAGAAAACCCGTACATATTCATATACTTAATAAAACTCATTTCATAAAACTATCCCCGTTTCACAATTCCAAGACATAATCATAATGCTCGAGCGAGTAGCGAGCTTCCAACCTTACTTCCATATTTAACATAAGAAAACTGAAATCATACATACCAATCCACCAAACTCCGAGATAGAAGGGCTACGTAAACCCAAACTATCCATACATACATAACCTCGAGGGGTAGCGATCCCACTGCGAGTCTTTCCCGGTTTTTACACCGTGAGCTCGAAGAGTACGCCTTTCCCGAAATCCCAGGGTCGTACGTGACACTTCGGATCATATGGAACTATGCTAAGGAGTGATAATCCCGATGGCCCGATACCGTCCCGGGTGTCCTCGGTCATAGCTCCGAGGCCCAATCATACGGAACAGAACATACATACCAATCTTTCATGGCAGATCTCGCTTACATAACATATTATAACATATCATATTATAGCATATCATATGATATCATACCATATCATATCATATCGTAAGGGTTTCAAAACTCAAGATTACATACGCCCGTATACGTACTTTCAAAATTCAAAAGGTGTTCATAAGATCATAACATATCATACTTAGCACATATTTAACTATATATATAATATATAGTCGCATGCGGGCTAGAAACATTAGCACATAAGGGTCATAGGTCGTTTAGCTAAAAGAAAAGATCCTAACCCTCACCTGGTACCAAACAAAGCCGAAGACACTGCAAACGGTCCACCCCGGAACCTACAAGACACACTCCAAGCACACCTGTTCCAACTGGACACATAAAATAGACCACAAAGCTCAGACTCAGACAAACAACCACACAGAGACGCACGGCACATGCTCAAGCACTTAAGTAATGCAATCACATAAGCAGGATTCAAATTCATATCAATTTATATACAAAATAAATCATTATATAGCTCAAGGAAATCATATTACAAATTAGGACACATTCATGCGCACAATTAATGTAAACAAGAGAAATAGAAAGACAAAGCAAATTCAAATTATTTCATATTAATTCGTATAGCACATACTAATTCCATATTCGTACAATTAAACTATTCTTACACGCAAAAGTTCCTAATTTAATCATATAAGTCTTATTCAATTCAGATATTGCATACTAGGTTCATATAATGCTCATTTAGAAAACAATCAAATCAATTCACATATAACATTTCATAAAATTGCACGTATTTCAAAGCCAAATAAATCATATCATAGCATGCTACAAATTTTATTTAAAGATCTCGAAGTTACATATCAAATTTTAATCATACCAATTATCATATAATTCATGCATGGCATACCCAATTCACAAGTTATGTAATGGATTCAATTAGCAAGATTTATTTAATTAAATCAAACAAATTCATATATCACATTTCATACAAATTCACATAATATACGGCCAATTAATTCATATAACATGTTACGAGTTCCATAGAGATTCACGAAGTCATTTATCAATTTCCAACTATATCATTCAACTATACAAAGTTCATACAACTCATATTTTCTAAAATTACACAAACATCCCTCCTACAAGTGCTATACTAAATCTAATGGCATGAAACGAATCTAATATCAACAACAACATGAATTCATACATTCATAATTTATTACATGTTTTCAAATGCCATACAATGCATATTCATTAATTATCAAGCATACAAGAACAAATTACATTTTAAAACAATGAACAATTAATACAATTTCGGCATAACGGGGTTCAATTTACAATTCAAAGCATCAATCCATATCACATTCATTTAATACATGATTTCATATACATTGGAATACATTTCGATCGACAATTCTAAGTATATGACAATTAATTTGCAATTAGAACAATTAATCAAATAAATCTCAAATACATAAATAAATTCGTTGAAAATAAACCGAGTGTCCGATTAACGAATGGAAAGCGGCAACGGACTCACCATAACGAGACGGACATTCTGTCCGAAGCCCGCCGGATCGCCGCCACCGGAGCCACCGGAATAGTGGCCGGCCGCCGCTCGGCCGCCACCGAAGCGAGCTGGAAAAAATCCCCAAAATTCACTCGTGCAAGTATTCCTCGTGTTCGTTCCAAATCCTCGATCAATTTATGGAAATTCCAAGCCAAACTCTTCCAATTTCAGATCTAACAACACGAAACCCTAAAATCTTCAAATCGAAATTACTTTCAAACCGGTGAACGAAAATCAAATCCGAAAGAGGCATTGACTTACCCGTGACGAGCTCTACGAAAGCCCTAAGCTTTCTCGCCGGAAAAATCCCCGGAGGTGGCGCCGCCGTTGCACCGCCGCTGCGCCGCCGCTGTCCACCGCCAACGGCTGATTCGTGAACCGGGACCTACACGAATAGCTCGGCCTCGTCGAGTTGAGTAACTTCTCTGAAGGACCCGACATAAAAAACTCGCCGAAAAAGCCTCAAATCGCCGCCACACCCACGCCGCTGCTGCCTCACCGGAACCACCACTTGCGGTGGTTTTCGTGCTGAACGGAGGCCGGAATCGACACGGGAGGGTCCAAAAACGTAGGGTAGGGTGGCGGTTGGCCGGCGAAAGTCGCCGGATCGCCAGCGGCGAAGTGGTGGCGCCACCCGCCGTTGTGCCATCGTGGGTCGTCGGTTGGCCACGATCTTGGTACGATTGTGACGGGCTCATCGAGCTGATGAATTTCGACTAATGGTTCGTCGAATTCCGTCAAGAAACGACCGAGTTTGGTGATGTGTGTGAAATCACACCTTCACTGTGTGTGAATAGTGTCGATCGCGGGAGAAGACGATGAGGGCTGAAACTGAAGTTATGGCATGCAAAACGAGGATCCGGGTATTATATCTCGGGTCCTCGTACGCGGAAACGGTCGGAAGAAGGGGTTGACGTTGTCAGAATTGGGCAAACTTAGAGTCTACGGACTCGTCTTGATGCCCCGAACGCGTTGAAGGGGTCAAAATGGTCAAAATCTCGATCGAAGGAGGAATGACCGAAAAACCCCTAAAAAGGAAAAATTGTAAACAAGCCCCTAAACTCTTAAAGAGTTCAAAATAGGGCCACGCCAAGAAAAAAAAAATCACATAATTAAACACATAAAAAGGTTGAAACGTGGCGCACCTTATTTGTAGGCCGAGCGGGGTGTTACACATAAAATCCAAAATTTTATAATTATTTCAAATAAATAATTTTATAAAATTAAAATCAAAATTTAAAATAAAATCAGATTTTACAAAACGGGATTTTAGCAAAACCGAAAACACGATACGAAAAAGACGTCCCGGGACAACACGCATGAGGCGCGCGGGATAGCCCGTAAGCACGCGCACAAGGCGCTTGCGAGCAGGCATTCCCGGGCACACAGCCTGCACGGGACGCCTAGGCAGGCCGGCAGCAGCGCACAGGGCAGCGCGCGCTGCCCGAGCGAGAGTAGACAAGGAGGGGTGCCTTCTGCCGCCCCATTCTCGAAAACGCGCAAAGCCGACTCCCGTTCCGGATTCGTTTCGTAATTTCCAAAATTCCAATTTTCGTTTCGAATTAAAACAGTTCTAAATAATCTGAATTTAAACACCTTAAAACCAGATTAATCAGGAAACAATTTTCGCAAAATTTTCAAGAAACAGCACTGATCCGGTAACTTCGTATTTCAAATAAAAACCATGAATACACAACATATACTCAAATTCAAGAATTTACATCAAAATTCATAAAGCAGTAAAGATACAATACGAACGTTGCAAGGTGGCTCTGATCCCACTTGTTGGAAAACACGAAAGAGTTGAGCGATGGAAGTTTAAAATTTTCCACAAGTTTAATTGTTGTCTTGCAATTTTCGTACTGTAACGTTGGGAATAACAAAAAACTCACTTTAATTGAAGCTTTCTTGTGATGTTGTTACCGCCTAACAAACACCCTTCAAGCGGAAAGTCCCTCGAACGGCCTTCGAATTAGACTCCAAAGTAGAAGCCCTCCAAAGCGTATCCACACCAGTCCTAGAACACGATCAAGCAAGTGAGAATGCTAGTTCTATAGCTTGTGTTAATGACTAGGATAATTTTGCTTTGAAAGCTTTTCTTTTAATTTTTCTCAAAAACTTAACACTTCGTGAGTGTTGGTCTAAAGAATAAGAGAAGCACCACCCCTTGTATTTATACAAGTGTGGATCGAGCCCCTAGGGTTTCTAAAACCTAATGGGCTGTGTTTTCTAGCTCATTAATTAACTAATTTAATTATTAATTTAATTGGAGAAAATAAGTTCCCAACTTGTTCTCCAAGTCTCGCAAGAATAATCTTTTCTCTCCTACAATAAGAAGTTGCACTTTTCAACTTTCCTAAAGTTAAAAGTCAATATTCAATAAATAAATTAATTCCCAATTAATTATTTATTGGGTTAAGTTTATTTGAGAATAGTCTTAACAATTAATTCAATAATTAATTAAAAGACCAAAATTAATTAATTATAATTTAATTAATTAATTCTAGAAAAGAATTCGCGTGTGAAATAAATCATATGAAATGGGACACGCGTGAAGCCACGTGTACGTGGTAGCCACGTTGGCCGCGTGACACGTGGTATCAACCTCGTTTCATGCCCATATCGATCAACTATTTTGATCCTTCGTCAATCATATTAATATCCTACCATAACCCTCGTGTTCTGGCATTTGTGTGTGACCCTTTAGGTTTATTATTCGATTAGCAGTAACGATAATTAATTAATTCCCTAATTAATTAATCACTTCACAGATCACACTACCGTAATCTAGCAATGGGTGTGTGACCCCTAGCCGAATAACGAAATGAATCGAAGAACCTTTCAGTCAATGACAATCAGTGAAATATGATCCTCCTACAACTCCATCTCTGTAGTGCCCCAAACGAAAGGCACCACATCCCCTGCACTATGACCCAAACCCGGTTACGAAATGGAAAGTCCGCACCTGAATCCGAATCATAGCGAACGGGAGACCACTCACTCAGTAGGCTAGGCGAGAACTAAAACTGTGAAACCAAATAAGTGATACAAGAGTTAACGAACAGGCAGAAGCAAAATATGTAATTAATCACAAATACAAATAAGATAAGACGAGTTCAACTAGCATAAATTCCTAGTCCCGAAAATTCAACATAAATCATAATCACAATCACGGGTTCAATCTGTCCTAGAAGCCTCCCCCGAATCAATATCATAACATAATCATAATCGTACAATGCTCAAAATTGTTCAAGTTTACAAGATGCACACGACATGACTCAACTTAATCAAAAGACTTGACAGACACGACTTCCCGCCTAGCACTCCAACCTACAAGAAACTGAAAACAATCCGGGTTCAGTCTATAGGAGATTGGTGGGTATAAAACGGGGCATAACATAAATAGTATTACAGAATTTAAACACGCTCATATGCAAGCTATAATCCCGTGTCAGGTTTGTTTAAATATTTCACAAGTGGGTGAAAAACAAAGTAAAACAACACTCGGGATTACAACAATCAATTTCATTTATTCATTCAATCATGTGGTCATTACGTGAACCCGACGAGAGGGCGAATTCTCCAACCTTCTCCTCGTGCGTGCATTAACTAATTCATTCATTCATTCAATCATTCATTAGTGATCATACCACATTCATTCATTCGTTCATGCATTCATTCATTAGCATACGTTCATAACCATATCATTCATAATCATACCATAAAACAAGTTCCAACCTTCTTCCTCCGGGTGGTGGACGGGTTAGCAAGGCCAGACCACCTCAATCATTGACCAAAGGGGGTTCATGAGTTCCCCAAAGGCACTCAGCTCCCATTCCTCGCTAATCTCCTAGCAAGGGCCGGTATCACCGTTAATAATTGTTGGGACTAGTGCACAGGGATCACCGTTAGCCCGAGCTTCCCCGGATAGCCACGTACACATAGTCCCGGGCCCCCATAAACAATGTGTTCACTGATCTCGCCAAAACATTTGGTAAGGGATTCATGAAAGGAAAAAGGACTTTACGTTGAAAATCATAGACTCTTTTGAAAAGACTCGATATATATACACATATATATAATATTTTGGCTTAAAACTTCACATAAGGATATATCGGGGTCATCATAGCTAATAGAAGAGAAACCCACCTGTACGCCTCTTACCGAGCACTACCAAAAGAAAGGAGACTCGAAAATGTCCTATGAACCCAGTATCTCCGCCCCGGAGAAAACTGTGCAAAAGACAATGTAACATGTTCGTGAGACTCAAGACTCCAAATGAACCATATAAGACGCATGGCAATGCATTAACGTGATATAAGATGCCATAAGAAGTAACAACATGTTATGAAGACGTTCATGTGCACAATCAATGCCTTAGAACACATAAACGAGCAATTCATTCAAATACTTTCAACAAATGAAGGTATCATACTCATTTGTTTCATATCCTTTCACGAATCATGCAAAGTCGAGCCAATCGATAAATGTCAATCACTAAACAAAGGTTTCACGTTCATTCATTTCGTAATTCATAGCAATTTAAATCAAGAATTCCGAATAACCATTTATAACTCAAATACAATAATTTATAAATCAAACGAATTATAGGCATTCATATCATTCCATAAATTAAATCCATAATTCATAGCATAACATTCTACAATTTAAAGATCACACTTCATGAATTAATATCATACCACTTTAGTCTCATAAATTCATATTTTCACATTTTATATCAAATGAATCCAAGAATTTCATATAACAATTAAAATTCTAAAATTGAAATAAATTAAACAATACTTAATATTTATAATTAATCATGCATTTAAATAATATATAAACAAATCAATATCAAAATATATATCTATATATATACACGTACAACATTGCATGCATGCATTTAATAATATATATATACTATATATATACACATTTGCATACATATTACGTAATATATATATATATATATATATATATATATGCATTAAATATCTATTATATATATATATACATAAGCTATGCATTAATATATATATACACGTATACAAGCATGCATTTAATACATATATATATATATATTACATACTCATTTACATGCATAGTATAACATATTATATATATATATATATATATTAGCACGTACACACACATGAACACCTGAATCAAAACAAGAAAAAAATAAATAAAAGAACGCAGCAGCAGCAGCAGTTGTTCCATCTCCCCGGGAGGGGAGATTTCTTCTTCCATTTTCCCCGGTCGGGAAAATACCTTCTGCCTCCCAAAACAGAAGTCCCCGCCCGGGGACTTTTCTTCTCAAAATCTCCCCGCCCTGGGAGATTTCTCGATCAAGATTTGCAGCAGCTGCAACGGCCCTGTTCTTCTTGTTTCTTCTCCACAAATTCGCACAACAGCAGCAACAACAACCCAAGGCAGCAAAACACACAAGAACCTAGCCTAACTCATGCTCAACCACAACAACTACCGAAGGCAAACACGAAGAAAAGGAAAAGCTTGAAATTTCTTGAAACCCATCAATGGTGAAATCTCATACAAGGCATATAACTCAAATAAAAGTATAGGATTAGTTCAAGGATGCAACAAGGAGCACATAGCACTTCACGGATCAAGAATCGAACTACAAACGAGCAATAAATTCACAAATCTCCACAAATTCTCACTATTCATAAATCAGCCCCAAACCATGCTCAAAATCCCAAGATATACAGCAAATAGGCACTCAAAAGAAAGAGGAGAAGATCCAAAATAATATTCCGGACTTTCCTATCGAATTTGAAGCGAATCGGACGAGAAACGAGCTTGAAATGCCAAGAATGAATAGTGTTCTTCTCTCATAAAAAAAAAAGGGTCTCGGTTTGCAGCTGAGTATGAACCCTCTAGTGTATGAAATAAAATGAGAGAGATGTTGACTGATTAAGGGTTAAGTGAGGGTCATGTGGGTCCAAGTTTCACTCCATTTGGTTAACTATGGTTCAAGTTATGGTTAAAATAGTGGGAGGTGGTCATTTAGGCGGACGTCATAAGTTTCGGTTAAATTTCGGAGGTTGAAACGAGCTTAGAAAAATATGAGGCTTGTTCCATTCAACCCGAATCTTCGATACAAGTTCAGAGAAGGTGACGGAACTCGAATCCGAGTTCCCGAGCTCAAGATATCACATACGGAACTAAGGGTGCGCTAATTGCTCGTTAGCCCCCGACTTGGTTCCACAATTCAAAATAAATTCGTTACCACACCAAACGAGATCGAAAATATAAAACGAGCATATAAACATGTTCATAACACATAAATCTACGACATACTAACTTTTCATGAATTTTCGATATCAAAACATATAAGAACGAAGCGCGATTAAAACACTCATGCGCAAACGTTAACAATTTCATATCATTTCCAAATTAAATAAACATATTTATATTTCATTTTTAAATTAAACTAAAGTCAACGATTAATGAAATTAATTAATTAGCATAATTAAACATGATTAATTAACCTTAATTCTTAATTAACAATTTAAATAAATAACTAACGAAATAAATTATAATAAAATAAAATAAAAATTATAAAATACTAACAATTTATATTAGAATTAAATATTTAAACACTTATAAACAATTAATCGCATAATTAAATAATTTAAATTGCACAATTTATAAACACATACGAGATATTAGTACAAATGAAAAACCAGGGCGTTACAATCTCTCCCCCTTAAAAGAATCCGTCCTCGAATTCACTGCATGCCTAAAACAATTAATGAGGGAACCCCGTCCCTCGCAATCAACAAGGAGAGAACCCCGTCTCTCGAACAACAAGGAGAGAACCCCGTCCTCTCGAACAACAATGAGAGAACCCCGTCTCTCAAAAACAGAAATTACATCAAAGAGTAAATACGAAGAAGAAAAGATTCAAAATGTGAATTACAATAATGAATAATCACGTAGATCACACAGGGACACGTAATAATATAAATAACAATATAACAAGAAACAACGAAAATAATCAATTAGCAAAGTATAGAGCATTAAGAATCAATTCAATCAAATTAAATGTATGCATATGCCATGAATGTTTTATGTACCGTTCACCGTAGCAAAGAAATTTGAAATTGAGTAATTCGTGGTCCAATTGGATAATGCGACCCAAAAGTTGGCTTGGTTCTTGACTTATCTTTAATGCCCTTCATATGAGTGTCCGGTTGAAGAGAAGACAACTCTCGGCTGGTCCTACTTGACTCTTACACCTTGATCACCTTTTTCAATTAGGCGGATTCTTTGGAATTTAATTAACTCTTAGAATAGTGCTCCATTCCTTCTCTAACTTCTCACCCTTAACCTCTACATCTTCCCTTGACATGACTAACTCTTTCAACCAGTCAAACTTTGCTTTATCCTACATGTCATCAGAACGTTCCTCCCATGACTCAAATTTGAATCTTCTATCCTTATCGATGCCCGAATTCACCATACTCAAGATCAACTACTTTCAAAGCCCTAAGTTCGATTCCTATCTCATGATCATTCCCACCACGGTTTTCTCTTTCATGAATTCTTCCTCAATCAAGTTAAACCATAAATTCCTAAAGTCCGATCAACTCTCTCGGGAATTCTTTCCTAACTCTTATTCCAGTTATCTCTTTATTCTCTTTAAGCCCGTAGACAAGTATTTGGTTCTGCCCCATTCCATTCCTTACTTAAACGCAAAACATTCCTTATAATTCTTGAAGTTGATCCAATTCCTTCAATGATCACCCTTACGATTCCTTTCACCAACACTGATAGGAGTTCACAGAGGTTCCCTCATAATTCCATCATCTTCAGAAATTCGACCCCGTACTATGAAGATCCCTTAGCAATCTTCAAGCTGAGTATAGTGATTTAACTTTTATTTTGGTAATTCCATCGTTAAGACCATTTTATCCTTTTCCTATCACTATTAATTGAATTTCCAAATCGTCTAGGGTTTGCATTGCCGTTGTTCCTACTAGTATACTCTCCGAGCACAGCCTTAAAGCTTAAGTTTGTCTCTTAGTCGTGCTCTCCCTCTTAATAAGAATTCCTGATCTCACAAACTTATTTCCTTGGGACGAACAGCTCTAGGTAGAAAACGTGTTCGATGGCCTAGCTCACGTTCACTTTAAAGTACTTGATTGGAGCAACGACCCTTTTCCTTTGCTTTCCAAACTCCTGTTTAACACCATTAAGTTCCCTAACTTGTCTCGTCTAATTTATATGTCTTGAAACCATCCACTTCTGTCTTTGTCCCACTCTATCAACTCAAAATGTTCTTCTTCCCTTTGTTCCATAGGACTTTGATCGAAGTAATAGCGAAAGTATTAAACGGCGAAATCCTAACAAGTAAACACTAAAATGATGCGTGCGATGATAAATGCATGTAGTAAATATTTTAAACAAGGAAATGCAACAACAAGACGCATAATTCAACAAATAAGTATGCAACACTAATTTAACAATTAGAGTATTAAAACGTATATAATAAGAATTTAAATAACTAATTTGTGATGCATGGTGCACGTGCTATGCATGCATTGAACCTGTCACCGAAGTGGTATCTTTTAGCACGACATCTTATCCTTTGATCTCAATGTTGTGGCATAATTTGTAAGGCTGAACTTTGTTCGCTCGTTGATGATGCTTCCCATAGTCCTCAATTCTCCATAGTCCGAGATCACAATCTCTTGAACCCATATTCTCCTAAATCTTCAAAGTTTCCTTGTATCCACTTATGGGTTCCCGCTATCCAAAATTGAAATCCCTCGAACCCAACTTCTTCTACGCCAATGGAATCGGCATCTTGACTCTTCTTAAATATCGGTCCTTGAAGACGATCCGACTCTTAGTCTTAGATAGTACTTTGGTTGAAGTTCGATTAACTATCCTTTACGAGTTCAATGATGGAATTAACTCATCTTCCAATTGCTTACACTTGAGCACATAATTTCCCTCCAACAGCTCTTTGCCTTTCTTTATCGTTTCCATTTGTTGTTTCATTCATCCCAACTCGAACTCATAGCTCAACAATTCAACTTGAGTCTAAAAAGCAGACTGCAATCCGACCGAGGATAGAACCTTTGGCACCTAGGATTTCCAGGAACTTGAAATCGCCATACCGATCGGTTCTCATCAATGCCTTTCAAAATGACTTCTTCCTTACCTGAAATCCGAATGTTTCAATTTACCTCTCCTTCTCCCTTTGATCGAATTTGGGTTCTCTTGAAGGTCTTCGTCTCCTCGCTAATAAAATCCTTCCTTGTGGTTTCTATCCTGACTTCTCTTCCAATAAGGCTCATTGTGACAAGGAGAGAGTTTTGGTGCACCGTGGTAAGGACGCCAAAGAACATGGCTCTATTTGGAAAAGACCACGATCCCTTGATCCTTGTAGGTAACCCCACCATCTACCACGATGTTGAGTAATGAAATATATCTCCATGTTAATATCCTTGAAGAATCAACACACGACTTTCTAATCCCTTAATTCCATAACCTCTTTGTTGGTGTGATTGGAGGAATTTATGGGTGGGATTGACGGTAGCTTGGATAGAGTAATAATGATCTACAATCAAAGATTCAACTCAAGTATAGATGCATGTGGATTAATATATGCTTATGGTACGTATTTATAATAACAGACACGTATTAAATGCAAGATAGAACAAGTAAAACAATCAAGTTGAAAGTAAATCAGATATATAAAGTAATTCTAACAATTCATGTCAAATAATGATGAAAATTCAATGCAATGCACACGTTGACAAGTTGTTCCTATGGCGTATGACTTAAACTGACTCAATCACGACACGTGAACCCGGGTTTTGCAACCCAGGGCTCTGATACCACATAAGGATGTAGCGCCCCAAATGAAAGGCACCACATCCCCCGCACTATGACCCAAACCCGGTTACGAAATGGAAAGTCCGCACCCGAATCCAAAACGTAGCGAACGGGAGACCACTCACTCACTAGGCTAGGCGGGAACTAAAACTACGAAACCAAATAAGTGATACAAGAGTTAACGAACGTGCTGAAGCAAAATATGTAATTAATCACAAATACAAATAAGATAGGACGAGTTTAACTAGCATAAATTCCTAGTCCCGAAAATTCAACATAAATCATAATCACAATCACGGGTTCAATCTGTCCTAGAAGCCGGTCCCGAATCAATATCATAACATAATCATAATCGTGCAATGCTCAAAATTGTTCAAGTTTACAAGATGCACGCGACATGACTCAACTTAATCAAAAGACTTGACAGACACGACTTCCCGCGTAACACTCCAACCTGCAAGAAACTGAAAACAATCCGGGTTCAGTCTATAGGAGACTGGTGGGTATAAAACGGGGCATAACATAAATAGTATTACAGAATTTAAACACGCTCACATGCAAGCTATAATCCCGTGTGAGGTTTGTTTAAATATTTCCCAAGTGGGTGAAAACAAAGTAAAACAACACTCGGGATTACAACAATCAATTTCATTTATTCATTCAATCATGTGGTCATTACGTAAGCCCGGGGAGAGGGCGAATTCTCCAACCTTCTCCTCGTGTGTGCATTAACTAATTCATTCATTCATTCATTCAATCATTCATTAGTGATCATACCACATTCATTCATTCGTTCATGCATTCGTTCATTAGCATACGTTCATAACCATCTTATTCATAATCATACCATAAAACAAGTTCCAACCTTCTTCCTCCGGGTGGTGGACGGGTTAGCAAGACCCGACCACCTCAATCATTGACCAAAGGGGGTTCATGAGTTCCCCAAAGGCACTCAGCTCCCATTCCTCGCTAATCTCCTAGCGAGGGCCGGTATCGCTGTTAATAATTGTTGGGACTAGTGCACGGGGATCACCGTTAGCCCGAGCTTCCCCGGATAGCCATGTACACATAGTCCCAGGCCCCCATAAACAATGTGTTCACTGATCTCGCCAAAACATTTGGTAAGGGATTCATGAAAGAAAAAAGGGCTTTACGTTGAAAATCATAGACTCTTTTGAAAAGACTCGATATATATACACATATATATAATATTTTGGCTTAAAACTTCACATAAGGATATATCGGGGTCATCATAGCTAATAGAAGGGAAACCCACCTGTACGCCTCTTACCGAATAATACCAAAAGAAAGGAGACTCGAAAATGTCCTATGAACCCGGCATCTCTGCCCCGGAGAAAACTGTGCAAAAGACAATGTAACATGTTCGTGAGACTCAAGACTCCAAATGAACCATATAAGGCGCATGGCAATGCATTAACGTGATATGAGATGCCATAAGAAGTAACAACATGTTATGAAGACGTTCATGTGCACAATTAATGCCTTAGAACACATAAACGAGTAATTCATTCAAATACTTTCAACAAATGAAGGTATCATACTCATTTGTTTCATATCCTTTCACGAATCATGCAAAGTCGAGCCAATCGATAAATGTCAATCACTGAACAAAGGTTTCACGTTCATTCATTTCGTAATTCATAGCAATTTAAATCAAGAATTCCGAATAACCATTTATAATTCAAATACAATAATTTATAAATCAAACGAATTATAGGCATTCATATCATTCCATAAATTAAATCCATAATTCATAGCATAACATTTTACAATTTAAAGATCACACTTCATGAATTAATATCATACCACTTTAGTCTCATAAATTCATATTTTCACATTTTATATCAAATGAATCCAAGAATTTCATATAACAATTAAATTCTAAAATTGAAATAAATTAAACAATACTTAATATTTATAATTAATCATGCATTTAAATAATATATAAACAAATCAATATCAAAATATATATCTATATATATACACTACAACATTGCATGCATGCATTTAATAATATATATATACTATATATATACACATTTGCATGCATATTACGTAATATATATATATATATATATATATATATATATATATATATATATATATATATATATACTTCATGCATTAAATATCTATTATATATATATACATAAGCTATGCATTAATATATATATATATATACACGTATACAAGCATGCATTTCATACATATATGCATTAAATATCTATTATATATATATACATAAGCTATGCATTAATATATATATATATACACGTATACAAGCATGCATTTCATACATATATATATATATATATATATATATATATATATATATATATATACATATATTAGCACGTACACACACATGAACACCTGAATCAAAACAAGAAAAAAATAAATAAAAGAACGCAGCAGCAGCAGCAGTTGTTCCATCTCCCCGGGAGGGGAGATTTCTTCTTCCATTTTCCCCGATCGGGGAAATACCTTCTGCCTCCCAAAACAGAAGTCCCCGCCCGGGGACTTTTCTTCTCAAAATCTCCCCGCCCTGGGAGATTTCTCGATCAAGATTTGCAGCAGCTGCAACGGCCCTGTTCTTCTTGTTTCTTCTCCACAAATTCGCACAACAGCAGCAACAACAACCCAAGGCAGCAAAACACACAAGAACCTAGCCTAACTCATGCTCAACCACAACAACTACCGAAGGCAAACACGAAGAAAAGGAAAAGCTTGAAATTTCTTGAAACCCATCAATGGTGAAATCTCATACAAGGCATATAACTCAAATAAAAGTATAGGATTAGTTCAAGGATGCAACAAGGAGCACATAGCACTTCACGGATCAAGAATCGAACTACAAACGAGCAATAAATTCACAAATCTCCACAAATTCTCACTATTCATAAATCAGCCCCAAACCATGCTCAAAATCCCAAGATATACAACAAATAGGCACTCAAAAGAAAGAGGAGAAGATCCAAAATAATATTCCGGATTTACCTATCAAATTTGAAGCGAATCGGACGAGAAACGAGCTTGAAATGCCAAGAATGAATAGTATTCTTCTCTCATAAAAAAAAAGGGTCTCGGTTTGCAGCTGAGTATGAACCCTCTAGTGTATGAAATAAAATGAGAGAGATGTTGACTGATTAAGGGTTAAGTGAGGGTCATGTGGGTCCAAGTTTCACTCCATTTGGTTAACTATGGTTCAAGTTATGGTTAAAATAGTGGGAGGTGGTCATTTAGGCGGACGTCACAAGTTTCGGTTAAATTTTGGAGGCTGAAACGAGCTTAGAAAAATATGAGGCTTGTTCCATTCAACCCGAATCTTCGATACAAGTTCAGAGAAGGTGACGGAACTCGAATCCGAGTTCCCGAGCTCAAGATATCACAATCTCTCAATCAAGAACTAAGGCATGGGAATATTCTCAGAGCCCAAATATTCTTGATCTTTAAAGTTAAGTTCGTTTCATATCCATTTCGATCTCAATCCTAGAAAACCCCATTTTCCAGATGTTTTGATCTTTTATCCACCTTGGTCAAGGGTTTAATGTTTAATGGACTACGGACAACTCAATCAGTAAGAGATCATCCTTGTTCTTAACAAGTGTAGGTCCTTTGTTGATTCTACTAATTCTACATATGCCACTTGTGTAATCCCAACATAGGCCGTGGTTCAGGTGTCTATATGGCGACACCCTTTTGAGCCTATATCAAAGATTACAGAGTTAGCTCATATAAGATATTACAGAATCTCAAGTCTAAGGATTAATGAATCACGTCATTGACCTGTGAGATATTTCCTAATCTGGAATTTCAGGAAACTTCCTTTCCCATATAGGAATGTTCTCACGTGGGACATCTCAGTGATGAAGTTCTTGTAACAATCACCCTTACGTATTATTATTATTTTTTTGGTCTTAATCCTTATGTATTATGAACGCATCATCATATGCACTTATCACTCCATGAAACTGAGTGATCCTTCAAAATGACATAATCACACAAGCAAGTCTCAGTAGAGTCAAGGTCGACACTCCCACTGTTTGTCGGACTCATCGACTTGGAGAAATTTCTAATCCTCGCCTATGGAACTAAGAACTTATTTCATGTGTCGTTCCCATAACGACAAAGTTCTTAACGGCCTCATCGGATTAGGGGAGTTCAATACATGCAAAACACAGTCAACCCAAACAAACATAAATAAGCACATAAACAAGTGATTGCCTATGAACAAAATCATCTCGTTTATTATTCAAAGACTGTTTGTGATTTCATAAGGAAATAGTAAAGCAAACATCTGTTTTAAGGGCACTATTCCTAATAGACGTGACAATGTGTGGTAATGCCACATCATCAACTTGTACACGTCAACTGATTTCCAGCGACGATTAAGCAAATTCCGGCAAATTTGTCATTAAATTGACACATTTTTTGAGTTAGTAGACTGTTTTGTCTCCAGAAAAAAAAAAAAAAAGTATCCCGAAATTGCTAGTTGGGGTCAGTTGGTATCCCAATTTTATATTTTCCCCTTTATTTTAATTTGGTGAGTATATGTCTTGACAGTTGTGGATATAACTTTAGTTTATATATTAGTATTTTTATAATATTGGAATTTAATCGAGTTAATAACGATTAAAAAAAATAATTTAAACTTTTTATTTTTTCGTGGTTTGAAGAAAAGTGATTTGATTATCTTTTTTTTTTTTTTTTTTTTTTGGAAGTGATTATCTTTATACTTAAATAAATAAAATTCTATTAAAGCCTTTAAGGGTGTTTTAGTCTATTTATAAATTTTGGTATAAAATTGTGATAAAAAAAATTAATTGGGAGAATAAATTTAAATGAAGTTAAAATATAAGAAATATTTTAAAATTGCATTAAAAACATAAAAATAAATATGAAATTTTCTCATTTTGTATTTTCAGCAAGATATACTGATTTTAAGTTCAATAAAATCAATTAAAATCTATTCCACATGCTCACGGTTGTGAAATCGTAGATAAACAAAATTCTTTAAAATTTAAATGGAAAAATAAGAAAATTTCATCATCAATTCCTCTGCAGCGTAACGACCAATTCGGTTGCAAACTAACTGATTAAGCAACCAAATTTGCAACCGAAAAACCAAAAATTGCCTACTTGGCTTTGCAACCGAAATTTCGGTTGCCAGATCAGTTGTAAAAATTTTGCAACCGAAATTCGGTTGCAATGTCAGTTGCAAAATAAAGTTGAATGATCAACCTTTTTTATTGCCTTTGCAACAGAAAATTAGGTTGCTAATTCGGTTGCAAATTATTTGCAACCGATTTTCGATTGCTAATTCGGTTGAAAAAATAATAAAAATTGTCAAACTTAGTCAAAATATTTTCAAAGAAAATTCGGTTGCAAAATTGGTTGCACAAAAATTGCAACCGAAATGCAACCGAAATTTTCACTTGCAAAATAATTAAAAATAATTTCAAAAATATTTTTGCAACCGAAAGTTCGGTTGCAAAATTTTGAATTAAATTAATTATTTTTATGTAAAATTTGCAACCGAAATTCGGTTGCAATAATTTTATTATTATTATTATTTACAAAATGAAATAAGAATAATTTTTAAAAAAAATTGTGTTGCTATTCCGTTGCAAAATCAATTGCAAAAGTTTTTTTTTTTTTTACTTTTATTATATTTAATATATTCATAATAATTACTAATAACTTGTCTCCTAAAAAGTTTTAAATCCTTTAATCATTGTATAATATAAGTTTTCTAATTAAAATGATAATAAATGCTATAATATATAATATATTTGTAAAGTGGAAACAAGTTAGTTAATTATAATTACTTCTATATGATATTATTATAGTAGTATTAATTAATAATTGTTAATATATTGTTGTAATTACTAAAAATCATGTAATAAAGTTTAAAATTATGTTTCATAAGATATAACATACATTATAAATCATTAAGATATTATACTTGTATAGTGATATGATATGATATCATATAACATATAAGATATTTTGAGTATTGATATAACACATAATGTTATATATGATGTGCAGATCGAAGTAATTTCCACAAACAATAGATATAGCATAATAGATATTAAATTATTAATTACTTACATAATTATATTATGGTGATATTAATTAATAATTATCGTTATATTGTTGTAACTACTAAAAACTATGTAATAAAATTCAAAGGTTATGCTTTATAAGATATAATATACATTATAAATCATTAAGTTGTTATACTTGTATAGTGATATCATATTATATGTCATATATGACATTTATTTTTGAGAAATGACATAACACATGATATTATATATGATACGACATTTAATTTTGAGAAATGACATAACACACGATATTATATATGATATGCTAGCGTAATTTCCACAAATGATCGCTATAAAAGATATCAAATGGTATAATAAATAACACTATGTCTATTAAATACTATAATATACTGATATTACATTTATGGTAGATATTATATATTGATATGATATTATATAATATGTACAACATTTTCACTATTGATATAATGTGTGATATTATATAAGATGCGGAAATATATTTTACAAGTGATCGAAATAATATAATAGCTATAAGTTTATTAAATAGTGTAATATATAATAAAATAATCTATTAAATCATATAATATACAAATATAAATTACTTTTACGAAAGATATTATAAATTATATGATATAATCATATTTAATAATATCTTACTTATTAATATTATAGGTAGCTGTAAGTTATATCAAATGATATTATATATGGTGTGTACATGTATCTTACAAGTGATCGACATAATATAATAGCTATAAGGATCTATTAAAATAATATAATATATGTAAGTACATATAAATTTATTAAATAGTGTAATATATAACTCTCTCTATATATAATCTATTATATGAAATAATATAATATACAAATATAATTAATTACATATATAATAGATATATAAATCATATGATAAAACAGAATCTAATAATATTTTACTTATTAGCACTAGATAACTATAAGTTATATCAAATGATATAATTTGCAATTTATATTGTTGTAATTACGATAAATTATGTATTAAAGTTTAAAATTATGTTTCATAAGATATAATATACATTATAAATCATTAAGATGTTATACATAGTGATATCATATCATATAACATATAAGATATTTTCAGTATTGATATAACGAGTAATATTATATATGATTTATAAGATTTAATATACATCATAAATTATTATGATGTTATATAGTGATATGATACTATATACTATGTACAACATTTTGAGTATTGACGTAACGTGTCATATTATATATAATTTATAAATGTATTTTACAATTGATTGCATAATATAATAGCTATAAGGATCTATTAAAATACTATAATATATGTAATCACATATAATGTAACACCCCGCATCTTCGAAGCAGGATATGATGTCGTCTTCTTGCAATTGGAACGTTATTTATTTAACTCGGCACTTACTTGAATTGCTTTATTTCATGTTTTAATTGTCTAATTGTCTCAATTGCAATCTTATGAAAATATAAGGACTTAATTGAAATATGTGTTTTGTACCTATTTGTCCTCTAATTCGAATTATGTGGGTAAATTCATATGTTTTAGAAAAGTCATGAACTTAATTGAATTTTAATTTTAGTGTTTGGGCTTAATTGGAAATTATTTTTTAAATCTTGGGGGTGCTTTTATAATTTTAGAATCTTTAATTGGACTTAATCGATCTTATTAGAAAATTGAATACTCAATCGTATGACTTAAACTCTCGAGGGGCTTAATTGCAATTTTGGAAGAGGAGATCCCTTTTTATCCCGAAACCCTAGCAGCCTTCTCATTCTTTCATTTCCTCTTCTTCCCCTTTCGGTCTTCAACAGCAGCGCGGCAGCCTCCCTCTCGAGATCTTTGCTCCACCGCCACTAGCCATCATCGCCAGCCACCTCACCGGCAACACCTCCTTTTCGGCGATACCGCCACTAGCTCAGTGTCGTACGCAGCGATTGGGGATCTTTATGCTCTGGATTTTGATGGTGTTCTCTGCGATAGCTGTGGAGAGAGCTCGATTTCTGCTGTCAAGGTTTTGGGATATGTTTTTATTTATTTTTTTTCAATTTTTTGGAAATTTCAATGCAAAACGAGTCATCTCCCCCGCATTCAATTTTTTATGGATTTCCTTGTGGAGTGTTGGGACTTTGAATTTTCATTTTTTTGTTGGTTACTTACTACCTTCAGGTTTATGTTATGTAATTGTTGATTCTTTTCCTTGTTTATTTACTTGTCTTTTTGTTGCTAGTATAATCGATAAGTTCATTCATTTTTTCTATTTTTTTATTTAGCTTTTAGGTCATATGTGGCAGAGATTCTACTTCTCAAATATTTGTTAACAAACAGGATTGTTAAAACCTTTCATAAAGAACTATATCTCTGTTATGGCAACAAGAAGGGCGAAGGGTGGTAGGTAAGTGGAATGATCCTAACTAGATATGATGGGAATCCTTTTGTTTATCTGATGGGTGCCATGCTTATATTTTTTTATCAAAGTTGTTTGTTTCTCTTGTAGGTGAAGGAAACATGAGACAATCACATATACAGATCAGTTTGGAATGAAACAAAGGTACAAACCTGTTAGTTGGAATTCTCTGTTTAAATTAGCACTACCTGTTCATATCTTTTTGCAAATTGTTGCCTTTATATACTATTCCCATTTATATTTTGTTGTTTACAGAAATAGGTTGTGGGTTTTATTAGTAAAGCATATATACAAAATTGTCTGATGAACTTATTTGCCTAAAAGTGTCTCTAGCCCTTGGGTTTCCAATATGTAGCCACTAGTTTGGTTGTCTAAGCTCTTAACTTCGAAAATTCAGTGAAAAAATTGGCATATCTTGCTATTTTCTTCAAATGAAAACGCAGACCTTTGTGTTGAAGGGAATCATAAATCCATCTATTCCAGGGATAGGCTTTAGTTTTTACTCTTCTTGGACTTAAAAGTTTCTTTTTTTTTTTTTTTTTTTGATAAGAAGCAAGGAGGAATTAAAGTTTCTTAAAAGACAATGTTTTATATCTTCCCTTGGACAGAAATTCTGTTTATAATATCCTTCAACACTTGTCATGTTTGTTAATAACACTTTTTATGAAAGTAGCATAAATGACAATTTTAATCTGGCATTTTCCTGGAAATGTAAACTAGATGACAAAAAGTAAAATCACTTCTTGTCATGTATGTTGATTCGACAATCAAGTAAATTAATCTTGTTTTCTTTGTCTTAAGCAGTTGTTGCTATGTTTCTTTGGGTGTACAAACTGTCAGAGGATATTCATAAACCTTACATGCTTAAAAGTGAAATCAAGTGACACTAGCTATTCATTAGTTATTAATCTTTTAGTGTATTTAGATGTATATCACTGTAATAAGAAGAAAATGATAAGCAGCTAGCATTATCTTTACACTAGAACTGGCAATAGTTCTGGAGAATGAGCACAGCTCTGTACGTATACAACTTATTGGCTTTACTAATTTTTTTGATATTTTTTACGATAGTTCTATAAATGTCTCCATTTTTTGACATGTGAATTGTGATAGTGTTCCTGGAGGCAGATTGGAATGTACAATGCAAAATATAGCTGACAGTTTCAGCAATACATATCCTTCTCGATGTTATGAAGGTGTAAAAGGTATGGGAATGTGTTTTAAGCTTTTCAAATTCTTTTACATACTTGAATTTGGGTGCTAGCATGTGATTTCTGGTTAAACCTTCTGCAGATGGGCTAGATACCTTTATTGTGTATAATGAAAGAAGAAAGGTTACATCTTCTGCTAAGAAGAGAAGGAGACATGCTGATAAGAACCTGCACCAGGTCATAATGGATAAACAATTTGATACCTTTGCATCATGACACATATTTTTCCCAAAAGACTTTCCTTTTATCATGAAACTTGATCACTGTTTCTTATATTAATACAGATAAATTTATAGTACTAAGAAACCTTGGATGTTCTTAGTTTTCCGAGTTTATGTCTTTATAACATCTTTTTTTCTAGATATACAAATTCGTACTTTCTCAAACTAAAACATGATTATTTATATATATTTGCTGCCCCTAAAGAAAGAAATTGGACACTGAGGTCAAGTTTGTTGAGTATATTGGTTAGTATATCTCTTTAGAATATGCTTACTTAGGCCTGTATTTAACTTCTCACTACAGACTCCAGATGGTTCTTTGTTGGATATCATGCGGAATGCTTATGATTTACTTTCTCATTGCGGAATAACAATTCCAAAGGTATTATCTGATTTTGGCATTATATCTCAATTGTTTTGTGGTTTTCCTAATACTTTGTTTCATTAAATTGCCTGCCTGAGAATAATGGTAAGAGTTTTACCTTTTCCCTTATAAGTAAAGATTTACCTTATGCGAGGTGTCTACCGTATTTTTCAGGTTGAAAGTAATGAAGTGTATGTTAATTGTGGACCCCCATATCTTATCCTCCTTCATCCTGCTCTTGGCCCACTCTAGGAAGTCACTAGACAAAAGGTAGATAAAGATGTCTTTTTACGATTCACTTATGCTACTGGAACTTCCTAGTGGTTTGGAGAGGGCAATGCCCTGAAGAGAAGGTCCTGGTTATTATGTGGAAAAGTGGTCAGATTAGTTCTCTATGAATCATCCTTTTGTAATGTGTATGTTTCATGTATAGAATGATTTATATATTATCCGTATGTATGTTACTTATGATCTTCCTTTGATCTCGATTTCATTTGGCATATTGTAGGTGAAGGAAACATGAGACAATTGGTTCATGAATCTTTTGAAGTATGAATCAATACATATAGTAATATCTAATTCTTGTGTACCTATGGATGATAGGTATGACTTTAATCTCAATTTTGTGCTTGTGTGTTGGCTAAACTTTGGACATCGCCGAGAAAGCAGTTAGATTACCTCAGCTCTAAAGTCAGAGGTACAATTGAAGTTTGATGATGCGCTTGACAACATCAACTCTAACGTGAAAGAAGAACCAATAGAAGAAGTTTGGTAATAACGTTGAAAACTTGTAAGTTGTATTGTTTGAACATGGAGTTAGAAAACTTTTTCTTTAGATTATTGGAGAATTATGTTGTTATTGGACAAATTCATGATGTTTATGGTGGTATGATTATGATTATCTTATGGAATATTTTGATTAGAATGTTGGTTTGATGTGATGACTTTCATTGGTAATATATGATTATAATTGGATTTTCTGGGGGAAAAAAAAAAAAAGCTCTATTGTTCTGAATATTATATTTTAGATGATGTGACCGAAAGTTTGGTTGTAAATCTTAAGACTATTGGCAATTGAGAAATTATTTAAAAATAAAAAATTATAAAATAAATTATTTTTGCAACCGAAATTTCGGTTGCAAAATTGGTACTAGATCGTCTATGACTTAAACAAAATCTGAAATAACTATAACTCCACTCTAAGAATATGTGACAATATACGTGACGATTTTATTTTCATGGATATATGTCAGCACAGTTGCACTCCATCCATGTTGAGTCATTATCATTAAGTTTCGCTACTTATGCAACCTCTTAAGCAAATTAGGTTTTTCTTTTTTTCAAAATTTTGTAGTACAATTATGATAATATCATACTTGAATTTTATTATTAAATTACGAGATTCAAATAAATTTTTTTTGGGGTCGATTTCATTTTATTTAATCTAATTTTTGTTGATTTTACTTTTTTAAATATTCATTGAATCTTGATTCATTGTCTTTTTGGTTGCTTAATTCGATCTGAATAAATTTTAATTCAGTTCTTAAATTTAGTACTTATTTTGAAAGTAATTTCTGTTTTAGTTTGTTTATCTGATAGATTTAATCTTTTTTTTTCTTTAATATTTTATTTTCATATATTTTTGTATTTTTTTTTAATACTAATACTTTTTTAATATAATTAACGTAAATTATTCATTTTATTTTCATTTGAATCATCATATTTTAAGTATTTTTAACTCTTAATGTCATTTTCCAATAACATTTATTTTAGTTTCCATTTCTTTAAGTTTGTACTATTTTAGGAATATTTTTTTCCTTTATAATGTAGATTTTTTGTTTTATTTTTTTTTATAACAATTTTATTAAAAAGTAATTTATCCGTTTATTAATTGATAACATTTATTTAAAGATTTTTTTCTTAATTCTATTCATATTGATATACTATTTCGGATATAATTGCAGTTTTTTTTATTAATTATTGTTGTAGATGTTATTTATGGGTAGTTTAAATTTAAAAAGAGAGTTTTATTAATTAACATCTATATAAATTATTTAATTTTTCTTTTCCACTTATGTTTAACCTATTTAATTAAAATATGATATTAACATGAGTTTTATTTATTTAATATCCTAATATATTTATAAGTTGCAGTGTAGTGAAAACTGTACGATATACATATTATTATTTAGATTTGATGGTAATTATATAATTTTTCTAAACCTAACTTTCTTTTATAAAGTCTTTATAAGTAAAAAAAAAATTAAGGAAATATTTAATTTAATATACAATTTACAATTAAATATATTAAAGTAATAAAATTTGTTTTAGCAATAATTTATTTATTATTTATAAAAAATAGGTATGGTATAAATTATGTTTTATTTTACATAATTTATTTTATTATTTTAAAATTATTTTGACTTATAAGATTTATACTTAATGTGACGCCCCGCTATTTCGGTTATTCAGGTATAACTTGTGTGCTCTTTAATTGCGCGTTTACATTATTATAATTACGTGATTATATGATTTAGTTTATTATTAATTGAAATTCTTGATGATTTGAATTATTTTGAATTGAATTTATATGAATTCTTGAACTATTTGCGCTTGTATGACTTGTTTGTTTGCCGTTTTTATGTGAAATGAAATCGAAACTTTGTGGAAATTTTATATGTCGGAGATATGTGTGTTATGAACATGTATATATGCTCGTTTTACATTTTCGGATTAGTTTGGTTGCGTTTTAAATTTATTTGGTATGATTGGAACCAAACCGGGGGCTAATGAGCACTTAGCGCACCTTTGGTTCCGTATGTGATATCTTGAGCTCGGGAACTCGGAATCGAGTTTCGTCAACTTCATTGAACTCGCATCGAAAATTCGGGTTTAATGAACTTAGCCTTATATTTTTCCAAAATTATTTGAACCTCCGAAATTCAACCGAAAACCAAAACGGACGCCTAAACGGCCACCTTTTACCAAAATGGCCATAACTTCTTTAAACCTTGACCAAATTAACTATGGTTAGATCCCTTGGAACTCAACCCTTTAACACCCCATACTCAGCCCTAACCGAACCAACCCTCATACTTAGAGAAAATTCAGCAAAAACCCCCTGGTCTCCAGTCCTTCTCGTCACCTTGTCACCTTTGGAGATTCAAAGCTCAAATCTCTTCCAACCTCCATCCAATCCACAAGGTGAGTTTAGGGTGATGATATACATTCAATAGGGGTCATTTTGAACCAGGTATCTCCATTTTTTAAGCATGCTTTCATGGAGATATGAAGATGATGATGAATAGTAGGTTATAGGCCATATTGTTGATTTCACGCATTCCTTGGAAGTTTTGGTTGATTTAAAGCATGAAAATGATTGTCTTAGCTTCCTATTGTCATTAATGATCATGAATTTTGTGGTAGTTGAAGGATTGGTGAGATGCCGTTAATGAGTTTTGGAAGAAAATGGAAGAAAAGATCATCTATTTCTCCTCCTCACGTTTGATCACTTTGGGAGCATGTTTAAGTGTTGTTTTGGAGTTGTTTTATTGCATATTTATTATCATATCAAAGATGGGGATGTTGGCTAAGGTTTAGCATGGTTGTTGCTCTGTTTTCATTGTATTTTTTCAGCTGGTATTGGGCGGTCACGGCCGCGACCTATTTTAGTGCAAAAACGGTAGCGGCTGCGACATGTGAGTGTGCTTTTTACTTTGCTCTCACAGGTAGCGCCCGCAACCAGATTTAGTTCATTTCTGGTAGCGCCCACTACCCCATTTTGGCCAAGTTTCGAGTTGTTGAAAAATTCGAATTTTTTTAGGTAGCGGCCGCTACCATTTCATGAAGGAAATGGGTCGCGGCCGCGACCCCTTAATTTGTTGCATGAAATTTCGATTTTCAAACGTTAAATGCATGGCTTCCTTGGCTCATTTTTGGTTCATACACTTTATTAACATGTCATATAATGTGTTATCTTGTGTGTTATGAAAATTTATAATTTTTCATGGAATATTTGACGAGTTATGCTTCAACATGTCTTCATTGCTCCAATATGCGCATGCATGAACTTTAACTCTCAACTTGAACCCTAATTGCTTATATATTCCTTATCTTATGACTTATATGATATGTATACGTGTTATTTTACGTGTTATGATTGTTATTTGAATTTCTTGGATTAAATTGATATACTATATGGAAGTTATGAACTTGATTGGATTTAAACGTTTCTTGAAATGAATGGAATGATCGTTCACATGCTTTAAGCTATTAATTGTGCACAAGAACATTTCCATGACATGATATCATCTCTTATGCATTCATATCATATTCATGACTTAGCCGTACGTCTTATATGGTCATTCGAGTCTCACTTCACCTTGTTTGCACAGATCCGGGTCCAGTTGGAGGCGAGGACGAGCAGTGAAGCTCTTGCCTTTTCTTTTTGTCTTCGAAAGTGGGTTTTCTCTACTATTTAGTTAAACGACCCTATATACTCCCAATGTGTAAAGATTTCGGCCAAAATTACATTATGTATATAGAGTTGTTTTCAAGAGTCAAAGATTTCAACGTAAAGCCTTTCTTTTATGAACCCTACCGAATGTTTTGGCGAGAATGAATGATTGATTGCACTAATGGGGGCCCTGGGACTTAGTACACGTGGCTAACCGGGGAAGCAAGGGCTGACGGGGATCCCATGCGCTAGTTCCACCAAATTACGGTGATACCGGCCCTCGCTAGGAGGTTAGTGGGGAATGGGAACCGGGCATTTTGGGATTCATGTACCCTACTAGCCACAATGATTGAGGTGACAGGGCCTTGCAATCCCGTCCACCGCCCGGAGGGAAAAGGTGTAAATGATCATGAATGTGCACAAAGAATCGTTATGCATGAAAAGATTGAATGAATGAATGTCTAATGAAATACACAAGGTGTTGGTTGGAGATAATGCACGCCCACTCGCCGGGCCACGAAATACCTAATTGAAAATTGATTGTTATAATCCCCTTTGATGATTTCTTTATCTCACCCGCTTGGGAAAATGCTTTGAAAACCTCATTTGGGATTATAACTTGCATGTGAATGTTTAAATACCGTCTTATATTATACTTATGCCTTATTTTTATACCCACCAGTCCCTTTTGGACTGAACCGGGATTGTTTTCAGTTGTTTTGTGCAGGTGTAAGGGAGCTAGGCAGGAATTCGAGTCGGTGTGTCTCGCATTTGTCTCTAACTCTTAGATTTTGGGTCTTACACTTGCATCCTCATACTTTTGATTATTGTATATGACTTATGACTTGGAGCGTATCTATTTTGGGCCGTGATGGCATGTGAATATTGTATATGATCTATTTTTGGAGCTTGATGCTCGTTGTAAATGTTATATGACAATTATGCTTCCGCTTTATTGTTTTACTCGGATTTTATGGTTTAAGGGTTAGTCCCGCCTAGCATAGAGTGTGTGTTTGGTCCCCGTTCGTCGTGATTTAGCTCGAGTATGGATCGTCCATTTCATATTCGGGTCGGGTCTCGGTGCGGGGGATATGATACCTCGTGCTCGGGTGCTACACTTAATATTATAAATTATGTTGTATATTAATATAGTGTATCGTACTGGTATACGCCAATATATATAAATGGATGGATATAAATATTTACCTGAGGAAATTCCGGTATAGATTGTAGTAGTGTCTTTGTTGCTAATGACCAGACCGTTTAGCCCTTTCCTTCCGGTTGTTGAACATTACCTGTTCATCACCACCAAATCTTAACAAGTATATATAGAACCTATAGTTTATAAAACATAGGCTAGCATGCTTCTAAGAAGTATATTTTCTATTCCTTTTTTTTCCCAATCATGTTTAATCTTTATTATTCTAATTTGTAAAATTTAACTTCTACTTTTAACCTTTTAAGTTGTTACCAGCTAAATTAAAACATAATTTAGTTGAATATTCAATATTTATTATAAGACGAATGTTTGATTTTCATAATTACAATCATAAATCTGAAAAATTATGCCAAGTCAAGTTATGATCAGTTCACTTACTTGAATAATAATATCTTTGGACTTTATTATTATAACAAAACGTCAAAGATGTTTCTCATTTCAATATAGATGAGCCTTATGATTATTTGTAATCACACTCGCGCGTGTGTGTGTGGTTAATCTAAATATATAATAATTATTGAAACTTTATAACAAATAAGAACTTTTAAAAGTTAAGAAAATTGTTATTTGGACTCTTGATCCTAAAAAAATACGGTGGTGTGTCGTATGCAGAAACGAAATTAAAATTTAAAATAAGAGAAACCAAAATTAAATAGAAAATTCCGAAATATAAATACCCCAAAATATATGTAAAAAAGTAATGAAAATTCAAAATCTAGGGCACAGGCATTAGCCCCGGCCCCATGTAGTTCCGTCAATCATATTTATACTTTGTTATATTAAACAATAGAGGTTTGGGATGTGAGTGGCGTGTTTGTCTGCCCTCGATCATTTTCTCCAGCATTATTATTATTTTTTTTTAACCACACACTCTAAGTGGTCAAAGGAATTTGAACCCGGATCATTGACTTCGAGAAAGAACTCTCAAACCACTTGGCTAACCCCCTATTGATATTTTTTCCAGCATTACTTGTTCGAATTAAAAATAAATAATTTCAATCTATCTAAATTTAAATTTTTATGTGAACTAGATTTTTATACTCAAATTTTTACGCTTCAGGGTGTTTACTAAATAATATTCTAAAATTTTAAAGATTTTCAAATAATACGTTAAGTTGTTTATAGAAAATTTTTATTGTTATATTTATAATATGTACTTGGCATTTGTATTGTGTATGTAATGTATAGTAATGTAGGTACACATACTATGAATATAGATGGCCAACTGTTTGCAGTTTCTACTAATTTTTTTTTTTTTAATTTCTTTTGCAGTTTCTACTAATTACTTTCTCTCAAAAAGGATAAAGTTGTAATTAATTAAATGTAAAAATATCCTCCCTGCTAATTAACAGCTAATCAAAAAGTTAATGATCATGGTAAAAATTGGAGTTAATTTTAGAAAGCTTTAATAACAGCTTGAAAAGGAAAAACGGTGAAAGGAGTCGTTGCAAATGTCTTTTTTAATTTGACCGAAATATTTTAACAGTGCCGGGCATCCTGGGCCTCACGTGACCGGCCACACATACGTCGAGATTTTTTATCAAATAAAAAAGAAAAAAGCCAAAAAAAAAAAAAAAAAAAGAGATTTTACTGACTCAGCCCCGTTCACGTACATTTATTGGACCAAACACCCGAGATTATTTGTATATATAGATAGATATCTAGGTGTGCCAACTCCCAATCAACCCTGCCAAACAATACCTAGAAATAAGCAACATTTGGCATTAACGACAAACCAAGACATGTTGAATGTCTTTCAACTTGATCCCATTTCTCCATCTATCCAATAGTACTTCCCTAAATACAATAAAATAAGCAACAAAGTAACAACCTAATACCTAACACCAACTACCTTTCTCCACCACTTTAAAAATCATCATCTCAAAGCTGGCACACAACACACACAGACACACAGAGAGACAGAGAGATCAGAAAAATGGTGAATCTTGTAGCGGCCCAGAAGCCACTGTTGCACGGTTTAATGAAAATGGTCGGCATTATACCCCACACAGTAGAAATCGACACCGGCACCGTCATGAATATTTGGGTCCCCACTGAAACCGTCAAAAAACCCAAGAAAACCCCCGACATCACCACGCCCCTCAAACCCACCAAACCCGTTGTCGTTCTCGTCCACGGCTTCGCCGCCGAGGGCATCGTAACGTGGCAATTCCAGGTAGGTTCTCTCACAAAAAAGTACTCGGTTTACGTACCCGATCTCCTCTTCTTTGGGGGCTCGACCACCGACAATCCCGATCGATCGCCAACATTCCAGGCGGAGTGTCTTGTGAAGGGGCTGAGAAAGCTGGGAATCGAGAGGTGCACAGTGGTGGGATTCAGCTATGGCGGCATGGTGGCGTTCAAGATGGCGGAGATGAACCCAGAGCTGGTTGAGGCGTTGGTGATATCAGGGTCCATTCTGGCCATGACTGATTCTATAAGCAGTGCTACGCTTGAGTCACTTGGCTTCTCTTCATCGTCGGAGCTTTTGCTGCCTGATTCTGTGAAGGGGTGTAAAGCGCTTCTGAAAGTTGCTGCGCATAAGAAACTGTGGTTTCCTGATCGCCTTCATAAGGACTTTCTTGAGGTACATCTAATAATCACTAATATTAATGGTATGAGACTATAAGTGGGATCTTGATTTCCTCTTAAAAAGTTATGCAAAAACAAGATTGATATATATTTTCATTAATTGTAAACTCAGCTAACTGATAACTATTGTAAGTATGGAAATATAATATTTGTCATTTGAATATAACATATGGTATTTTCAATTTTATAATTATTCTTGAAAGTTTTGGACGATTACAAATAATCATAAGGCTCATCTATATTGAAACGAGAAACATCTTTGACGTTTTGTTATAATAAAGTTCAATGATATTATTATTCAAGTAAGTGAACTCATAACTTGACTTGGATAATTTTCAGATTTATGATTGTAGTTATGAAAATCAAACATTCGTCTTGTAATAAATATTGATTCAACTAAATTATGTTTGAATTTAGCTGGTAACAACTTAGAAGGTTAAAAGTAGAAGTTAAATTTTACAAATTAGAATGATAAAGATTGAGCATGATTGGAAAAAAAGGAATAGGAAAAATACTTCTTATAAGCATGCTAGCCTATGTTTTATAAACTATAGGTTCTATACTTGTTAAGATTTGGTGGTGATGAACAGGTAATGTTCAACAACCGGAAGGAAAGGGCTGAACTTCTAGAAGGTCTGGTCGTTAGCAACAAAGACACTACTATACCGGAATTTCCTCAGGTAAATATTTCTATCCATCTATTTATATATATTGGCGTATACACAATATAATTTATAATATTAATTATAAATCTTATAAATCAAAATAATTTTAAAATAATAAACTAAATTATGTAAAATAAAAAATAATTTATGCCATACATATTTTTTATAAATAATAAATAAATTATTGCTAAAACAAATTTTATTACTTTAATATATTTAATTGTAAATTGTATATTAAATTAAGTATTTCCTTAATTTTTTTTTACTTATAAAGACGTTATAAAAGAAAATTAGGTTTAGAAAAATTATATAATTACCTTCAAATCTAAATAATAATATGTATATCGTACAGTTTTCACTACACTGCAACTTATAAATATATTAGGATAGTAAATAAATAAAACTCATGTTAATATCATATTTTAATTAAATAGGTTTAAAATATGTGGGAAAGAAAAATCAAATAATTTAATTGATGTTAATTAATAAAAGTCTCTTTTTAAATTTAAACTACCCATAAATACTATCTACAACAATCATTAATAAAAAAAAGACTACAATTATATCTGAAATAATATATGAATATCAATAGAGTAAAGAGATAATTCTTTAAATAAATGTTATCTATTAATAAACGGATAATTAATTTTTAATAGAATTATTATAAAAAAAATAAAACAGAAAATCTATATTATAAAGGGAAAAATATTCCGAAAATAGTACAAATTTAAAAGAAAATAGAAATTAAAAATGAATGTTATTGAAAAATGACATTAAGAGTTAAAAACACTTAAAATATGAAGATTCAAATCAAAATAAAGAATAATTTACGTTCATCATATTAAAAAAATATTAGTATTTAAAAAAATACAAAAAAAATATGATAATAAAAAATTAAAAAAAAAAGAAAAGAATAAATCTATCAAATAAACAAACTAAAACATAAATAACTTTCAAAATAAATACTAAATTTAAAAATTGAATTAAAATTTATTCGTATCAAATTAAACAACAAAAAAAAAAAAAAAAACCATGAATCAAGATTTAATGAATATTTAAAAAAAGAAAATCAACAAAAATTAGATTAAATAAAATGAAATTGACCCCAAAAAATTTTATTTAAATCAAACTCGTAATTTAATAATAAAGTTCAAGTATGATATTATCATAATTGTAGTAGTAAATTTTGAAAAAAAGAAAAACCTAATTTGCTTAAGAAGTTTCATAAGTAGCGAAACTTAACGAGAATGACTCAACATTGATGGAATGCAATAAAATATATCCATAAAAATAAAATCGTCACGTATATTATCACATATTCTTAGAGTGAAGTTACAATTGTTTGAGATTTTGTTTAAGTCATACATGATAATGTAATGATAATGGAGAACTTTGAGAAAAGAGACATTGGAGAAAATTTTCTGAAAGATTGAATTGTGGGTGTAAAGAGTAAATTGTGTAATTTTACCAATAAAAAAATATAAAGAAATGTATATAACGAAAAACAATTAAAGTATTGTGTAATGATTTCATAAATCATGGACTTAATTAAAAAGACATTTAAATTATTTAAAAACTAAATTAAAATTACATTTAAAAATTTTACACTTAAAAAAAAATTCAAGAAAGATTATAAAATTTTATTTAGTCAAAATTGTATATTCAAAAGCGAAATATTATTTTCAAATATATAATAGTATAGATTAGTGCACGAGGTGCAAAAATAAATAAACATGATTTAATTAGGCATCAAGATTTTGAATTGATTTTACACAGTTATACACAACTACTATATTTTTTTTCTATATAATAGTATATTTTAGTATATACTTAATTAATAATAAGTGGAGAACAGTATAATTAAGAATTGATGATAAATCTATAAATAAGATATAGTTAAAAAAGATATTGAATAATGTATTTTAAAAAGAATGAGAAACTGAGATTTGAGGAAGTAAGAGAAAAACAATAAAATAGAGAGAGAACATACAATAATAGATAAAAATTGAATTATGAGATCTCAATAAATATGGAAATCTAAAGGATCAACAAAGTAATATTCAGAAAGTACGAATCTATCAAATAATTAACAATGTGATATTTACAAGATCCACAAAGTATGAATACCTCTAATGAAATTATACAAGAAAAAACAAAAATTTAAGTATCAATTTCATAAATTCACTTAACAGGATAAATCTAGTTATTACAGTAATTTATATAATAAGATAGTGTGGATCAATAATAATATTATTGGAAACATCCATGAGTATGCACCAACACTGATCGATTATGCAAATTTCATACAGAGAATACATCTTTTGTGGGGTGAGAATGATCAGATATTCAAGCTGGAACATGCCCAGAACATGCAACAGTAAGCTTTATTAGAACTACACCACTACCACTTCTCCATGCATATATAGGGGTTTTTTTTATATTTGCACTCCCTATAAAATTGTACAATTATGACTTATACCAGCTTAGATGGAAGTATTATAAATTCTACCTCTATGAATTATGAAAATTAGAAATAACCTCACTTCTTTGGAATTTAGGTCAATTATTGGACAAACAGACTTTCATGCCTTTAATTTAAAAATTAAAATTAAAATTAAAATTAAAATTAAAATAGTTTAAAAATAATTTAATGTTAAATAACTTTAAAATTAAATTGGATTTGAATATTTTGCAAATACTTTTTTTTTTCTAATTTTTAAAAAAAATCTAAGTTGGTAAAATTATCAATTTACTCATAAAATCAACTAAACCCTAATGGAATGAAACAAGATGTAATTTTTGAAACTTTTAAGGGTAGATTGTGGAGTTCGTAATATTTTAAGTGCATTAGTTGTAATTATGCAATCTCGTAAGGGATATAAATATAAAATAATATGAAATTCCTAATTAGGGTTTATTCTTTTCTGCAATAATACAGGCAGCTTGGAGAAAAAACAACATTTCAAGGCATAAACAGTGCAGGTCACTTGGTCCATCTAGAAAGACCATGTGTCTACAACAGATGTCTCAATCAGTTCCTTGCCTCTTTGAATGCTCCAGATAAAGTTAAATGAAGAACAAAATATAATTATAATATGTTCATGTAGTTATGCTGCAGAGGAATTGATGATGAAGTTTTCTTATTTTTCCATTTAAATTTTAAAGAATTTTGTTTGTCTACGATTTCAAAACCGCGAGCTAGTGGAATAGATTTTAATTGATTTTAGTGTGCTTAAAATCAGTATATGGAAAAAATTCATATTCGTTTTTATATTTTCATTGTAAATTTAAAACATTTCTCATATTTTTAGTTTAATTTAAATTCATCCTTCCCACTAATTTTTTATCATAATTTTATGCCATAATTTATAAATAGACTAAAATACTTTTAAAGGCTTAAACAAAATTTTATTTATTTAAGTATAAAGATAATCTCTTTAAAAAATAAAAATAAAAATTAATACGATAATCAAATCATTTTATATTTTTTTCAAACCACGAAAAAATAAGAAACTATAAATTATTTACTTTAATTCTTATTAACTTGATTAAATCTCAATATTATAAAAATACTAATATATAAACTAAAGTTGTATCCACAATTGTCGAGCATATATTCACAAAATTAAAATAAATTGTTACTGTTTGAAGTATCCAATTCATGCATGTATATGTATTATTAATGGAAATTTTTTAAAATTATAAAAAAGATAATTCAATATTTTAAATAAGTTAAAGTATAATTACAAAACAAGTCAAGTTGATAATCAATAAAAATAAAATCAAAATTAACTACTAAAATAAAATTGACTAAAATAAAATGAATTCTAAATGTAATGTATGACCACGTACTTATTTTAATGAGTAAGTTGACTACTTGTTATCCATAAATTCTTAAGTATACATATTTGATATGTGAAGTTTAAATTCTTAAATTTTCATAATAATTTAGGGCATGAAATTTAGTTCAAAAGATCATGGCTCTTACATAGGAAGATTACGTACATGATTTTCTAATTTATTTCATTGAAATAAGTACGTGTTCGTACATTACATTTAGAAATCAATTACTTTTTATTTATTTTAGTTGATTTCGTTATAATAGTAGGTTAATTTCTTTAATTATGAACTTGATGTCTTTTTGTAATTACACTAAATTTATTAATACATTGAATTATCTTTACTCTTAAATATAGAGCATCTCCGTTAATAATAGTAATTTCGCACACTCTATGCGTGTACAAAGAAAAATTATTATTATTTAAATATAAAATTAAATTATTTATCTTAATGTAAATTTAATAATTGTATATTAATAGGAAATAGTTAACATATATACTAAAAGAATAAACAATATAACAATGAGAAATAAAAGTGGAGTAAGAGAAAAGTAGAAATAATAGATAAACACATTTTTTATATGATAGAGAAAAATAAATAAATTAAATAAAAAAGAAATAGAGACCAAGCCCAAGAGATAATCTTTGCCTCTGTGCCTCTCGCGCTTAATAATAGAGTACTAGTAATTCCGCACACTCGATGAGTGTGTAAAAAAAAAAATAAAATTATTATTTAATATATTAAATTAAATTATTCATCTTAATATAAATATAATAATAATTATATTAAAAGGAAATAGTTAAAATATAAGTTAGAAAATATGAGAAAAAAAATAAAAGGAATATATATATATATATATATAAAGTGGGATTAGAGAAAAGTGGGATTCATAGATAAGTATAACTAACTAATTAATACACGTTCTCTATATGTTGCAGAAAAATAAATAAATTAAGTAAAAAGAAAAAAAAAAACCAAGTCCAAGAGATCACAATTGGGTCTCGTGTTTAATAATAGAGTATATATATATATATACTTATTATATTAAGCAAGACAACCATTTGGTGTCATAACTTTTTTTTCTTTTTCCTTTTCTTTTATTTTTTGAATATAAATTCTATTCATGTATTTTAGCAGTTTTCAGCTTAACCTCTTCCACAGGACACTCAAATTCTTTTCTATTTTATTTATTTTTTATCATTTATTTATCTTTATTTTTTTCCTCTCATATCATTTCAATTTTTCTATCATATATTTTTAATTTCTACTTGAACTATTACTTTATACTAATTGATATTATCTTATCTTATTTATTCATTTATTTATCGTAAAACTATAAATATATTAAAAATAATTGTAAATTAAATAATAACATGAAAATTATAATTTATCAATTTTGTTTTAGCATACGCAGCGAGTGCGCAAGAATCACTAATATATATATATATATATATATATATATATATATATATATATATATATATATATATGCATTAATTGAATACGTTAGACTTTAAAATTTTATTTTAATTTCGTGAATATATTTTGATAATTTTAATTTATATATTAGTATTTTTATATTTTTGAGATTTAATGGAGTTAATAACAATTAAACTACATAATTTATAGTTTCTTATTTGTTTTATGGTTTGAGAAAAATGCAAAATGATTTTATTATATTTATACTTAAATAGATAAAATTTAACTTAAGGATATCTATCTATACTATCTATTAAGCAAGAGACCCAAGTTTGGACTCTAAAAATAATTTAATTTTTATTTATTGATTGATTCATCCGGCTTTATCTATTGTAAACACATGGTCTTTCTAGATGGACCAAGTGACCTGCATTGTTTATGTAGCACCCGAGCGCAAGACACCACATCCCCCGCACCGAGGCCCGACCCGCATATGAAATGGAAAGTCTATACACGTGCCCAATCACGACGAACGGGGACACAACACACACGCTATGCTAGGCGGGAGCTAACCCTTAAACCATTCAAGAACGACAAGTAATAAAATCAGAGCAAAGACAATAACGCGGAAGCAACTCATATCATTTAATATATTACAATGAGCATCCAAGCTCCAAAATATCCAAATATATACAAGATTCAAGTACTCCACGGCCCACGGCCTACATACACAAAAATAATACGTTCCAAGTTCTAGTCATAATACAAGATAGAAATAATAAGAGTGTATGAGTGTAAAAGAAAGTGCTAGACCCAAATGCAAGACCTAGATGACTCGTATTCCTGCCTAGCACTCCCACGACCTGCACAACACAACTGAAAACAAACCGGGTTCAGTCTAAAGGAGACTGGAGGGTATAAAACAGGGCATATTATATAATATCGCGGAATTTAAACATATACATGCAAGCCATAATCCCATATAAAGTTTTATAATATTTCCCAAGTGGGTAAAACGAAGGAAAAGCATCAATGGGATTACGACTATCATATTCAATTCATTCATAAGGGTATTCATGGCCCGGCTAGTGGGCGTGCACAATCTCCAACCTGCACCTTGTGTAATCATAAACATTATTCATTCATTATCACATATATAATCTTTCATGCACATTCGTACGATTCTCTCATAATCATACATATACACCTTTTTCCTCCGGGTGTTGGACGGGTTTGCAAGGCTCGACCACCCATACATATTGGCTAGTGAGGTACATGAATCCTCAAAAGCCCGGTTCCCCTTCCTCGCCAAATCTCCTAACAAGGTCTGTTTCGCCGTAGTTCATTGTGGGACTAATGCAAAGGGACCACCGTCGGCCCTTGTCTCCCCGGACAGCCACATGCACCAAGTCCCTGGGCCCGTGCTTACATTCATGCTCTCGCCAAAATCATAGGGTAGAGATTCATAAAAGAAAGGCTTTACGTTGGAAATCATTTACTCTTGAAAAAGACTCAAATATAAATAAATAAATAAATATATATATATATATATATATATATATATATATATATATACATAATAATTTGGCTTAAAACTTTACACATTGGATATATCGGGTCCAGTTAACTAATAGAAGACAAACCCAACTTATAAGAGCAAAAGAGAAGCACATGTTGGTAAACACGAATCAGAAAGCAGCGGAATTTAAAAAATTTTCCCAACAAAAGGACCTTGAACTCGCAATCGTGTAACCAAATTCGTAAAGATAGAAAACTTACTTTTCTTTTTATTCTTTCTTGAAGCGTTTCAAGCCACCCAAGAACGCTCTTCTCGCGGCTTGACAACCCGTCCCTCGAAAGTCTCTTTCTACTTCAGAATCCATTGTCGGGATAACAATCCACACCAACCTAGATTCAAATCATGTTAGGGAAGTTCTTAACAATATAACATAAAGAAAGAAACATGAAACGAGAAAAACATGATTGAAACTCCCTTCGAAAACCAGTTTTGCGAAAGTAGAAATCTGCCCGCCATAAAACCCTCGTGAAAAAACTCATCTTTCAGGATATGGACGAACGGTTTTCGCCATCTTCTTTGGTTCGATTTTTTCACTCGTTTTCTGTTGGGTTCAGAATCGTTTCATCATCCCTTCTGATCGTTTTGCTTAATCCCCACTTTTGGTAAAGCTCGAATCTTCAAAACTTCTAACTTGAAGTCTCTAGAGATAGTCCACCAACTTGATCACAATCTAACTAGTAAGGATGCTAGTTCTCTAGTTAGTGTTTAGGCTTAACCTAGGGTTTAATTTAATCTTGGAGAAAGGAAGGTGTTCAACACATGAACCAAGAATTGTCTATTAGCTCTAAAGGGGAGCATGAGCTCCCCTATATATAGGAAAGGGGAGGGGCGGCCGAACCTAGTCCTAATGGACAAAGGATTTGGTCCCTCTCTCTCCTATTACTTGATCATCAAGTATTTTCCAACTTTGACTTTGAATTCTATTTCAAGTCAACTTTTAAGAGAGCTAAAAATATCCAAACTATTTTTGGATAATTTTATACTTTATTTATTATAAAATAAATAACTTATTTTTATCTAATTAATTAATTCATAATTAATTAACTAGATTATTTTCTCCAAAATTAGACTTTCTTTTTAATTCAAAATTAAACCAAAGTCTATTAAATAATTAACTAATTAATTATTTAATATATATATAATATATATATATATACACGTGTGTGACACGTGTCACAGTGACACGTGTCACTCACGTGAGCCACACGTGTGATTTCACACGTGTGGAACCCTCTTGGCCCGATTAACTCGTTTAATCATTTTCAAGCCTCAACTCATGTAACCAAGTTGTTGTGTGTGACCCTCTAGGTTCTCAATTCAATTAGCAGTGACCCTAATTAATTAATTCACTAATTAATTAATCAGTCCACAGATTAAACGACCATAGTCTAGCAACAGGTGTTTAACCCCTAGCTGAATTGGAATGTTCGGATTCGACAGAACCTTTAAGTCATTGATTCATGTGAGATACAATTCTCCTACTTACTATCTCTCAACCAAGATCTAGGGCAAGGGAATAATCAGAACCCTAATAATCCGGTCTTAAAGCTAAGTGCATTTCATATCCATTTGATCTCAATCCAAGAAACCCTTTTCTTGATGTCTTGATCTACTGCCTTGGCCAAGGACTCCATATGGCATATGAATGACTTACACAATAAGAGATCACCTTGCAAATGCAAGTGTAGGTCCTTTCTTGATTCTCATTCACTTTCACGAGTCACTTGTGCAGCCCCAGCATAAGCCTTGAATCAGTTGTCTAAGGCGACACCCTTTAAAGCTTATACCTAAGACTACAGAGTTAACTCATAAAGTGACAAGGAACCTCAAGTCTAAGGATCAATTAATCACATCAATGACTCGTGAGATATTTCCTAATCTGGAAGTTTCCATTTCCTGAAATAGAAACTTCCTTTCCCATTTAGGAATGTTCTCACACGGGGCGCCTCAGTGAACTCACTTATTATAGTAAGCACCCTCATGTATCACGCACGTATCAACTATACACTTTCCACCTCCATGAAACAAGGTGGTCCTTCTTAAGGGCGTGATCCCACAAGCAAGCCTTAGAGGAGTCAGGTTGACACTCCCACTGTCTGTAGGACTCATCGGCTTGGAGTATTTTACTAATCATGACTTATGTGATATAGGGCTCGTTTCATGAACCATTTCACCTAAATGACAGAGTCCTAAAGTCATCAAGATTAGGGGAGTTCTCATACATGCACAGATAAAGTAAACGCATACCAAACAAGAGCATATAAAGAAGTGTTTGCATATGATCAATCGTATATTATTCAAAGATTGTCTGTGATACAAGAAAAGTCCCAAAGCAGATTACGTCGAATCGGCTTTCTAGGGCACTATTCCTAACAATCTCCCACTTGCCCGTAAAAGCCATTTAGGTACTCTAAGTCCCATCTTCTCACGATGTACTTTGAGAGCCTATTGACTTTGGGCGTTTCCAAAGTGGATCTGCTATATTCTCTGCTGATGTGACCCTCTTGTTTACACATCTCTCAGGAAACACCTTTTCCTTATAAAGTGATTCGTAATCACGTGTTCAGTCTCTTGGTGAGGTCTTGGTTCTCTTACTTGAGCAACCATCCCTTTTATCATACAATATGATCAAGGAGTTGTTTTCATGCTAGGAACTTCATCTAACCAGTTAGATGGAGTTTCTTACCCAAACACTTAACTTAGCGTTATATAATATGACTAAGTTCTCAACTATGATAGTTGAGTTTTGCAATGTCCGTCCTTGGAACCCCTTTCCAACAAATTGCATTACCATTCTGGTAGAAGTTGTATCCTTTCAATGATTTCATAATCATCTATGTTTGATGAACGGTTACATCAAATATCCTTCTAATAACAAGATCTTTTGGGCTCTGTAAACTAATACATATCCTCATTTCTTCTCAAGTACTCTGAGGACATCCTTTACAGAGATCTAATGACCTTCTCTGAGGTCATATTAGATTCGGCCCACTACGCTTAGTGTTGCGCCATATCTAATTTAGTACATAACATTTCATACATTATGCACCCTTTCGCTTAAAGGGATTTTGGACATTCTAACTTTCTTAAAGTTATCTTAGGACACATACTCTTCAAGAGAGATGTTCCATTGTCCATACTAAACTCCTTTTAGTACGGAGGTTATGTACTCGTTTTTGTGATAATCCATCTATGCTCTTAGATCTATCTTCTATAGATCTGAATGTTGAGAATTTAGGATAATCACTAAGATCTTTCATGTCAAATTGTTTCTTAAACAAGAATTGGTAACTTTCACGTCATCCTTGACATTCCTAATGAGAAGGACATCGTCTTCTAAAGAACCAAGATTGACTCTTACATCACTAACTTTCATATGTACACTCTGAGACTTATTCGACTTCTATCTGTGTCAAACGATTTGACTATCCTATGGAATCGAATTGTCTAACTCCTAGAAGCCTTTATCAATCCACAGATTGACTTTAGGGATTTGCATACCTTATGCATACTCCCACTGAATATGAGATTTATAGAAATACCTTATTTCACTCTCTTTCAATCTCATATTGAACAAGATAGTTCTCATATTCATTTATCATATCTCATAGTCAGAATATGAGGATATGGTAAACACAATCCAAATGGACTTTTGCATTTCAACCGTCAAGAAGGTTGTAATGCTTTCCATTTACTCGAAGCTCTAGGAGCTTGATCCTATCAAGTGGTTCAACCAAGGTCAAAACTTGGTTTGAGTATATGGAATCCATATTGGATTTCAAGGCTTGCTTACACTACTCAGATTCCAAATCTGACAGTGTCTCCTCTTCAAGTAATTCCTTGGCTATCTAGGAACGCGTTCTAAACGCATCTTAAGAGAAGGGTTTCACACGTGTACATACTCTAAAATTTGGTTAAGTTTTATCAGATGGGCTCGTTTCTTCTATATGTGGCATGAATATTTTTCCTCAAATTTCTTTGAGGTCTGCTTGCTTGCCTTTCTTCTTCTATAGGAACGATTCCTTAAGAAAGGTACATTCCTTTGAGACAAACAACCTTTGTACAAGGGAATCGCAAAACTGATATCCAATATCATTGTATAAACTTGAACTCATTTCAAGCTTATCTCCCACTATCCTCTTCAAGTAAGAGGATTCCATTGAATTCTTGAATAAGAATAATTAGGGAATTTAGTATGCCACTTTGCATAGTGCAACTGAAGGACTGATTTTGGAAGGTACTAAATTCAAAATCTCTAACTGCATATTCTAGGAGTTTATTCCTAGAATGATTATAAGTCAGTAAAGCTTGCTATGGAATGGACCATATCCTATAAGGTTTCATTCCCTCATTCGGAAACACTAAGGTGTTCTCGAATTAGTTTACTGAGAGATAATCCTATTATCTCTAAGATGACTAAGGAATTAGTTACTAAGATATTGGCTATCTCGATCATATCGATTTACCTATAACTTATGACTACTTCGATTCCTAACCTCCTTTCGAAATTCTAAGAATTTCATATAAGTTTCGAATTTGTACTTTAACAAGTACATTCATTCATAATGATTAAACTGACGATTGTATCTAGTGCTTACATTAAGCATCTTACACTCATCAGCATGGATCGAAATCCACTATAATTTTGGAACGTTCCACGTTTCTTATAAACGGGATTCGGGAACGCTTCCCTCATGACAGGATTCACAGGCAGTCAACACTATAGGTTCATTTTCATAGAATGATCCTAAGGTGTCTGACTTGCTAATCCTTTTATATCTTAACGTTCCAAAGTAATTCGAAGCTTTGTCATCTTACTTTTGTTATCTCGTTGTATGTTCAGAACATTAGTGCCTTGAGTCTTTGCACAACGGATTATGCAGAATTGACTCAAGACTAGTGAATTCTATTCCTAGTAGAATTACTAAACGAGGTAACATTTCAAAGTACTCATACTCTTTGCAGTTCCCTTTCAAAGTCCTTATTTGCTACCATAGAAGCAAACGTCCTATTTGATCTCTAGTGTCTTTTGGGCGTACCCCTTACATGCCCCTCCATTGGGCTCTTAAGGGTTTCTTCTTCTTTAGGCCTTCAAGCCTTTAACTTAGGGAGTTTTAGAAGAAGAATTAACCATCTCAACCTTTTATTCCTTCTTAAGGATGCTCTCAACCATTATCAACTTAAATGATTAACTATGCTACATTAGCATCATTCTAGTTGAGCATAAAGGGTTTGATTGATAGTCGAAGCAATGTAAGCAATCAGTGCATTGAGAACTCTTTTCTCAGTTGATGACCGAGACCATAAGATCTTCAAATAAGATCTTTAGACCTTGTTCGTGTGCACTTGTTTCCTCATTTGGAATATTGAATAATTCCATAATGTTATACCTTATAACGTTTTTATGAGGTGGTTCAATTGCTTTTAAGTGGTTTGGAGAAATCCACTCACCTCAGATCGCTTCTCTTTTGGCCCGGGTCGAATTTTCACAATTGAAAACTTCGCCCTTTAGAGAACGCCTTTCTCTAGTCGGATTCTAAAATGAATTTTAGGATCCGAAGCCATTTAGAGTTAGTCAGGACTTAGTCAACTAATTTGACTTAAGGATGGATACGAATGGGTTTGCATTTCATATTGTAGAGAATCACAGAACTACAACCTAAATGCTAAGCAGAGAAAATGTGGGCATGCTGAATTATAACGATATACAAAAGATAAGGTCTTTAATCTAATGTAGCTCCCACTGTTTTTCAAAGATCTATAATTCCCAAAGATCTAAGAGGAACACGTTTCCCAATGGGTACTAAGATCCTAGGCATTTTACCTCGAACCCACGACTCGCGGACATTCTAAGTAAGAACCCTAGGTAGGTACAACTTACCAATTCTAACACCTTTAGAATTCTTAGTAATTGTTTTTGCATCACCTATCTTTCAATATGGACCCACGACTCGTGCGACATCCATATTTACTTAGGCGTTAAGCTAGACCCATCAATCATAAGATCATGACCAAAACTTAGTTCGAACGGCCCACGACTCGCGGACATCGCCCTTGCTAAAATTGACCACGAAATATTGACCATTTAAAATGATTAATTAGGTAACTAAGAACTAATAAGCTCCACTAGCTATCCCACGACTCGCGGACAATAACTAGCTTTACTTACTAAACTTAAAACCTATTGATGGAATGCTAGGAATTTAATTCAAAATTTGCATCTCGAATTAAACACCTATTTGTTCGAAATTAGCTTAATATTTAATGGGAATTTTCGAATAAACCGGAGAGTTGTCCGGTTCGACCTCACCAACATATATGTTATCCAATTTTATTAGTCTTGATTAATGCAAGTACACTTAAATGCATATCAAACAAGCACATAACCAGATAACATGTCCTAGCATGATACTAACATGTAATGATCATGGGTTCTACCTATCTTATGCGTGATATGTGGGAGCCACTCCACAATCACAAGTTCTAACATACATGCCACATAAACAGTTTAAATCACATAAGGGAAAGCGGTAACAAAATACGAGCCCTATCTCTATTACATTTAACAATTGAGATTCCCCTCCCTAACATTTTGAGGGGTCTTCACTTATGGCCTCCTTGTTACTTGAATGTGGTCCATCTTACTCCATGGGTGCATTGTCTCCAAAATGAAAATAAAACCTCACCACCTATCTCTACTCTCAAATTACAATAAAAGGAAAAAGACATAAAGTAATAAGGCTCAATCTTCATATTGGCCTTAGACAATTACACGGGGCATACCCCGGCCTCAAAAACACTAATATGGAAAGCCACATAATAAATCACATAACAGTACGCACATAAGTGAGGCTCCAACCTCAATTGAAAAACGCAACTATAGGGCTCCAACCCCAATTTAAACCATCCATGTGCATAAATTAAAACCATACATAGATCTAAACCCATGATCACCTAACATGCTTTAGCAAGAATTTAAATTTAACCAATAAATTAAAATTCTCGCTTTAAGCTCTAATAGCTTAAAACACGACTTAGATGCAATTCTTGTTCAAGAGCCTTTTCAATAAAACCCGAAAAACTATAAACTAATAAAATTCCAATTAATTTCTGAAAATTAATAATTTTATTCTTTCAATATTTTCATAAAATAAAGATCGTAATTTTCCCAAAATTTAAATCGATTTTAATTTCTCAAAATCCCAATTTAATCAAAATTTTAAAATTAATTTTATTTTAATAAAACTGATTTCAAAAGATAAAATTAAAATAAAATTAAATCGGGAATTTTAAGGACCGAAACCACGAAACACGAAAACATGCCCGAAACCACCGGTTCATGAGGGCACCGCCGCGCGGCAGCATGTGCGCGCGCGCGCCAGCAGCGCGCACAGCGTGCGGCAGTTGCCGCCCGAGTGCGCGCGCTGGGCGTGCACGCCGCGCACGCGTTGCGCGCAGCAGTGCCCCGCGTGTGCGGGCAGTCTCGGCCAGGCTCCCGCGCGGTTGCGGGAGGTGCTAGGCTGGACGTCCCGCGCGGTTGCGGGCCATGTGGGCGGTGACTGGCTAGGCCTCGCGTGCTACGCCTTAGCACGCGCGAGCCTGGTCTTTTTCGTTCGTAACGCGATTTCGTGTTTCGTATCTCAAGTTTCTCAGAACCAATTCAATCCAAAAATTAAAATTACGATTTAAACGAATTTCAACTAAAACAGCTTTTCAAAATAGATTTAAGAAACAGTTTTCAGAAATTCAAGAAAGATTACAGTTTCGTATTTCAGGCTTTCTAAAAGAACTCATGAATACCTAATTCGCATCTAAGCCTAAGAATTTCTACCAAATTCAGAATAATTGAGACGAATCAGAAACACGATTAACGAGGTGGCTCTGATACCACTTGTTGGTAAACACGAATCAGAAAGCAGCGGAATTTAAAAAATTTTCCCAACAAAAGGACCTTGAACTCGCAATCGTGTAAGCAAATTCGTAAAGATAGAAAACTTACTTTTCTTTTTATTCTTTCTTGAAGCGTTTCAAGCCACCCAAGAACGCTCTTCTCGCGGCTTGACAACCCGTCCCTCGAAAGTCTCTTTCTACTTCAGAATCCATTGTCGGGATAACAATCCACACCAACCTAGATTCAAATCATGTTAGGGAAGTTCTTAACAATATAACATAAAGAAAGAAATATGAAACGAGAAAAGCATGATTGAAACTCCCTTCGAAAACCAGTTTTGCGAAAGTAGAAATCTGCCCGCCATAAAACCCTCGTGAAAAAACTCATCTTTCAGGATATGGACGAACGGTTTTCGCCATCTTCTTTGGTTCGATTTTTTCACTCGTTTTCTGTTGGGTTCAGAATCGTTTCATCATCCCTTCTGATCGTTTTGCTTAATCCCCACTTTTGGTAAAACTCGAATCTTCAAAACTTCTAACTTGAAGTCTCTAGAGATAGTCCACCAACTTGATCACAATCTAACTAGTAAGGATGCTAGTTCTCTAGTTAGTGTTTAGGCTTAACCTAGGGTTTAATTTAATCTTGGAGAAAGGAAGGTGTTCAACACATGAACCAAGAATTGTCTATTAGCTCTAAAGGGGAGCATGAGCTCCCCTATATATAGGAAAGGGGAGGGGCGGCCGAACCTAGTCCTAATGGACAAAGGATTTGGTCCCTCTCTCTCCTATTACTTGATCATCAAGTATTTTCCAACTTTGACTTTGAATTCTATTTCAAGTCAACTTTTAAGAGAGCTAAAAATATCCAAACTATTTTTGGATAATTTTATACTTTATTTATTATAAAATAAATAACTTATTTTTATCTAATTAATTAATTCATAATTAATTAACTAGATTATTTTCTCCAAAATTAGACTTTCTTTTTAATTCAAAATTAAACCAAAGTCTATTAAATAATTAACTAATTAATTATTTAATATATATATAATATATATATATATACACGTGTGTGACACGTGTCACAGTGACACGTGTCACTCACGTGAGCCACACGTGTGATTTCACACGTGTGGAACCCTCTTGGCCCGATTAACTCGTTTAATCATTTTCAAGCCTCAACTCATGTAACCAAGTTGTTGTGTGTGACCCTCTAGGTTCTCAATTCAATTAGCAGTGACCCTAATTAATTAATTCACTAATTAATTAATCAGTCCACAGATTAAACGACCATAGTCTAGCAACAGGTGTTTAACCCCTAGCTGAATTGGAATGTTCGGATTCGACAGAACCTTTAAGTCATTGATTCATGTGAGATACAATTCTCCTACTTACTATCTCTCAACCAAGATCTAGGGCAAGGGAATAATCAGAACCCTAATAATCTGGTCTTAAAGCTAAGTGCATTTCATATCCATTTGATCTCAATCCAAGAAACCCTTTTCTTGATGTCTTGATCTACTGCCTTGGCCAAGGACTCCATATGGCATATGAATGACTTACACAATAAGAGATCACCTTGCAAATGCAAGTGTAGGTCCTTTCTTGATTCTCATTCACTTTCACGAGTCACTTGTGCAGCCCCAGCATAAGCCTTGAATCAGTTGTCTAAGGCGACACCCTTTAAAGCTTATACCTAAGACTACAGAGTTAACTCATAAAGTGACAAGGAACCTCAAGTCTAAGGATCAATTAATCACATCAATGACTCGTGAGATATTTCCTAATCTGGAAGTTTCCATTTCCTGAAATAGAAACTTCCTTTCCCATTTAGGAATGTTCTCACACGGGGCGTCTCAGTGAACTCACTTATTATAGTAAGCACCCTCATGTATCACGCACGTATCAACTATACACTTTCCACCTCCATGAAACAAGGTGGTCCTTCTTAAGGGCGTGATCCCACAAGCAAGCCTTAGAGGAGTCAGGTTGACACTCCCATTGTCTGTAGGACTCATCGGCTTGGAGTATTTTACTAATCATGACTTATGTGATATAGGGCTCGTTTCATGAACCATTTCACCTAAATGGCAGAGTCCTAAAGTCATCAAGATTAGGGGAGTTCTCATACATGCACAGATAAAGTAAACGCATACCAAACAAGAGCATATAAAGAAGTGTTTGCCTATGATCAATCGTATATTATTCAAAGATTGTCTGTGATACAAGAAAAGTCCCAAAGCAGATTACGTCGAATCGGCTTTCTAGGGCACTATTCCTAACAGCACAAGAGTCTCAAAGCTCACCCTCGTCTCCGACCAGATCCAAATCTATACAAAAGAGGTAGTGTGAGACTCAATATGACTATATTCGACGCACGACAATGCTATAACATGATATGAGATGCAAATGAGATGTTAACCATGTTATGGATATGTTCTTGTGCAAATTAACATCACCTAGGGTAAGTAAATGATCATATCATTCATTATATGGAAGAACCGTATTAATTCATAATCATATATCAAATCAAGGTTCATATCAAGTCATGTTTGTAACACAAAGTCACATTGCATGTATTCACGACAACCAATTCATGATCAAATAGATAGCATATCCATAATCATTCAATATAAAAGTCATTAGCATAATTAAAACAAGATTAAGGCATAAATTAAACAAGATTAGCAAAATAATTAACACTCAAACGATTAAGGATACAAGAGGGGTAACGGGGGTTACCCCCTGAAAGGCCAAAGTGACTAACGCCCATTCCTGGAGGCAGGGGCTTTTCGTCTTGGTGGTAACGGGCATTACCACTTCCTAGTACATCTGGGGTAACGGGCGTTACCCCAGGTAGACGCTCAAAGTCTTGAAAATAGGAGGAGGTAATGGGGGTTACCTCCTTGTAGTGCAATCGGGGTAATGGGCGTTACCCTTGTCCGAGAGCCTGCCCTGCTCCTCTTTTCTTCTTCTTCTCCAACCAAACAAACCCATATAACACCCCTGTTCCAAAAGCTCAACAAAAGGCAAGGAAACCAACACTCCAAGGCAACAAAATATATCACAAATCGAGGCGTATTCATCACATAATCATATATGTTCAAGCAATCCAAGAAAAGAAAGGAAATGAAAGGATCAAGTCTTACATCTTCAAGCTTAAGAAACAAGTTCATTAATGGCAACACATTTGATCCTCAACCACCAATAGAATCAAGTTCATAAATGCAATAAGGAGACTAGAGTGACCTATATTCATGCTTCAAAACAACCAAACTCCAAGGAATCAAAATGATCAAGAAATCATCTACTGATCTAGCTATTCATTCATGTATTCAAAACTCTATCAAATCTAACTCAAAATTAGGGATGCATGATTAAAACAACCACAACTGAATTTAGATTACAATTATATACTCACCTATTGAATAGGATGAAGTTTAGAAGAGATTAGAGTTCAAAATCTCTCAAATGTGAATAGTGGCAAAAATGGAGTTTGGTGTTAGGCTTTGGCTGAGTTTTCTTCCTTCTCTTAAGTGAGGAATGAAATGGGAGTTGATTCATCAGATAGGGGGCTTAAATAGGGCCATTTACGGTCAAACCATGGTTCATTTGGTCAAGTATGGGGAAAGTTAAGATTAAAATGGCTAAGTGTGGTCATAGAGGCGGGTAAGGCTTGTTTCGGTTGAATTTCGGAGGTCCAAACAGGTTTAGAAAAATAGAAGGTTTATCCCATTGAATCCGAATCATCGATTTGAGTTCAACGGAGGTGACGGAATTTGAATCCGAATTCCCAGGTTAAGATATGTCACCCGGAACCAAAGGTACGCTAATTCTCTTTAGCCCCCGTTTTGGTTCCAAAACTCGAAATAAATCCAAACCCAAACAAACAAGTCCGAAAACGTAAAACGAGCATATATACATGTTCATAACACATAATTCTCCAACATACCAAATTTTCACAAAAATCGAAAATTAAATCGGATAGAAACGACAGTTAAACATAAACACATAGGTATAAACGTTCAAGAATTCATATGAAAATTCGAATTCAAATAAAATTCAAAATGAATAGCAATTAAAACAAAGTATGACAAGTAATGAAATGAATTACGAAATTTAAACAAATAAACAATTAGATTGTGTAAATAATAAACACATACGTCATACCTGTACGACCGAAATATCGGGCCGTTACAGTTTATGCCTTGAAATGTTGTTTTTTCTCCTAGCCGTCTGTATTATTGTAGAAAAGAATAAACCATAATTAGGAATTTCATATTATTTTACATTTATACCCCTTACGAGATTGCATAATTACAACTAATGCACTTAAAATATTACAAACTCCACAATCTACCCTTAAAAGTTTCAAAAATTACATCTTGTTTCATTCCATTAGGGTTTAGTTGATTTTATGAGTAAATTGACAATTTTACCAACTTAGATTTTTTTTAAAAATTAGAAAAAAAAAGTATTTGCAAAATATTCAAATCCAATTTAATTTTAAAGTTATTTAACATTAAATTATTTTTAAAATATTTTAATTTTAATTTTAATTTTTAAATTAAAGGCATGAAAGTCGGTTTGTCCAATAATTGGCCTAAATTCTAAAGAAATGAGGTTATTTCTAATTTTCATAACTCATAGATGTAGAGTTTGTAATACTTCCATCTAAACCGGTATAAGTTGTAATTGTACAATTTTGTAGGGAGTGCAAATATAAAATAAAACCCATATATATGCATTTTTTTTTTTTTTTTTTTAGGGGGAATTGGTCAGAGGACCGTGAGGTTTTGAACGAGGTCCTCCCCTCATATATTAGAACGAACCCAAGAAAGAGTACAATGCGAGTACATCCATAAGTCATCAAGACTAAACTTAGCAAAATGCCCACCCCAAATGTAAACAACAAGATTGGGGCACACAGTGGCATGAAAATTAAAATCAGAAGCTTTCAAGTGATGCGCCAAGCAGGTAGCATAGTTCTCCGGCTGATAGGCGTTGCTCAAACCATCCCTGTTGCCATAGACACGAAACGGGCCAATCAATGGCCTCAGGACGAGGCGCCCAGGGTCCTGGGCGGCGATAGTCTCCAGCGAGGATCCTACCTGGAAAAGATTGACCTCAACAGTTGTCCCGACGTCTTTGGGATTATGATTTCTGGTGTTCGTTATAAGAATGACAATTTGTACCATGCCGTATACTCCATAGTTACATGATATCCCCCTAAGGGAAAAGTTTTCATCATCCATACGATCCATATGGCTCTCGCCAACCTCTTCTCCAATATGCGAAAGAAACATACCATTCCTCTTCCCAAAGGATAAAATCAAGCACTTATACCCACAATACCAATTATAATAAAGGGTACTCTTAAACGTATTAGTGTATGTGTAATTAATGAGCAAGTACCCATTGCCTATTCTGCACGTGCTGCTGGTGTCTCCATAATCTGCATCAATACCATTCCACTTCCAAAAGGCAAAAATCAAACACTTATAAATGTAACACCAAATATAGACAGGGGTATTCCTATGCACAGTATTAATAAAATAAATAGCGCCATTACCTTTCTACATCTTGCAGACTAAGACCGTGGCTGCATTTTCCTATTCATCATAACAATTGAGCTTCCCGTCTGCCTCATCGAAGCACTTCTTATAGATTGTTTTTGCATCGGAACGCTGGCAAGCCCTATTTATCTACTCTAGCGAACCCTCTTAGGCGATGCTCCATAGGCTCCTCCGGAAAGGACCAATCTGGCTGTTGGTCTGCAGCACATCCCGCCAGCCAATCGGCTGCTGCGTTACCCTCCAGGAAAATATACGAGATTTTAACCTCCATTCTTTTACACAACCCCTTGATCTCCGATATCTTCATATTCATCTCGACGTCTCCAATGTACCCCCTTTTCAGGATGTGAATTATAACCTCGGCATCGATCTCAATCCAGACTCTTTGACATCCCAAACTTACCGCCCTCTTGATCCCTTCCACCACCGTACTAATTTCAGCAGATATATTCGAGGCCTGACCTATTGCTTTGCTAAAGGCATCTATGATATTTCCCTCGTGATCTCTAATCAAACCTCCTATTCCTGCCAACCCCGGATTGCCTCTTGAAGCTCCGTCGGTGTTTACTTTGACCCATCCAATCGGAGGTCTCCTCCACTCCACTCTGATGCAACTATTCATTTTCCTTTTCTCCACCTGGATTCCCAACAGTCTCGCTATGGCAATATCGCCTCTCCACCAGCTCCTCGAAAGTTTTCGCATGCCATGAAGACGATAAACATGAGTTAGGATTTGTCTAAAAATATTATAAATGGAGAAAGATTTACTCTCAAACTTACATAAATTGCGTTGTCTCCATAAATACCAAAGAGTAAGTATCGGGATTACCATTCTTATGTGAGAGCTAGAGCTATACAATAAGGAAGATGCCCAAAACTGTAAGGCCAAAATTGGGGACTCGGTTGCACACTCATGCATTCCAAACTTATCCTTAAAGAAGCTCCAAACTTGTCTTGATCGTCCTCCTGTTAGAAAGATATCGCCCGAGTTTCCATTTCTGCATAGCACATGCATTTCGAAGCCAGTATCATACCCTTTCTTTGAAGGAAATCCTCCACCGCGACCCAATCATTCACCAATCTCCAAATAAAGATGAGAATTGTTGGTGTAAGTTTCGTTTTCCAGACAGCTTTGAAGAGAGCCGAAGGTTCTTTTCTGCGCCGAATGATGTCCCACGCCCCTTTCGAGTTGAACATCCCATCGCTACTCCCCTCCCAAAATGCAAAGTCCCTGTTGTTATTTCTAATTGGGCAGCGCTCAATCCTTTCCGCCAACTGATTTCCGACTCTCTCCGTCAACTTATCTTTATTTCACGAGCTATTTCTTATGAAAGCCGCCACCGTTTCAGTCCCAGTCTCTTCGTATCCGAGATCCACCAAAACTTGGTTATTAAGCCACTTATCCTTCCAGAAAGAAATCCCTCCATCCCCTATAATCTAAGAAATGTACTTCTCTACACGTTCTCTGACTTTGCACAACCGTTTCCAGGTGTGTGAGTGCCTCCTGGAACAACCAGATTGCACTGGATGCTCGTTTCCACAATATTTCCTAATCATAAACTTCGCCCAAAGCGATTCCGACGTACGTAGCCGCCACCACAACTTTCAGCTAAACGTCTCCATCATATCCTGTAATCTCCTCACTCCTAGGCCGCCCTCCTCGACCGGATAGCAGAGATTCTCCCATTTTTCCCAATGTATCGTTTTTTTGTTCGAGAAGGACCCCCAGAAGAAAGCATTCATCATAATTTCGATTCCTCTTAACACGCCCAACGACGGTTCCACAATTTGTAGGGTATGCATTGGGATCGCATATAAAGTTGATTGAATAAGTTGAAGCCTTCATCCGTGTGACAAGATACTCGTCTCCCATCCATCAATCCTTACTCTGATTTTCCCTAGCAGTTGTTCAAACAGGGCTGTTTTTCGTCTTCCTTTGTACAACGGAGCTCCTAGATAGATGAGTGGAAGCTCCCTTTTTTGAAAACCAAAGATTTCCTTTACCAACATACTCGCCTCTTCTGCCCCTCTTCCTACTATAAAGGAGCTCTTTGCTGCATTAATCTTCTGTCCCGATTTCGACTCGTACTCCCTAATCGCCATTTTAACCTGTTCCAAGCTTCTCCTTCTACTATTAGTGAAGACCATGGTGTCATCTGCGTAAGCAAGATGAGACACCGGGATTGGGCATTTGGCTTGGTATCCACATTTTTTGTCCATCTCCACTAACCTGTTAAGACAAGTAGAAAAATAATCAGATGCTAAAACGAACAACGAAGGTGACAAAGGATCACCTTGCCGAAGCCCATGTGTGGAGTGGAAGATTCCCTCCGAAGCTCCATTCACAAGCACTGAAAACCAACAATTACTTATATTGTTTCTAGTCTACTCTATCCATCTACTTGTAAAGCCCTTTCTTTCCATGATACCGTAAAGGAAATTCCATTCAATTCTATCATAGGCCTTTTCTATATCCAATTTTAACACCACATTCTTATTTCGGCCGTTGTTATCCAATTCATGAATCATCTCTTAGGCTAGTAATATGTTATCACTAATGAGCCTTCTTTTGATGAAGCCGCATTGATTTGGAGTCACCGCTTTTGGGAGCACTTTCGCCAATCTGTTATTCAGAATCCTGGATATAATCTTGCTAGAAACATTACAGAGACTAACTGGTCTATAATCACTCCAATGCATTGGTATCTCCTTCTTCGGAAGCAACACTATGGATGTGGCGGTGTATGCTCTCGAAATCCGTACGCCTTTGTTGAATTCCGTTACCGCCTGGATCACTTCCTCCTTAATAATCCCCCAAAACTGTTGATAAAAGCTCGCACCAAAACCATCGGGTCCCGCCGCACCATTCAGATTAATCTTAAACACTGCAGTCCTAATCTCCTCCTCGCTGATATCCGCTGCCAGCATATCACTATCCTCGCTATTAATCACCCTCTGAACTTCCCCCATGTAATCCCCAACCGGTACCGATCGGAGTAATCTTTCGAAATACTCATTCGCCGAGTTTCTAAGGGTTGCCGGGTTGGTTATTTCTTCTTGATTCTCCCAAATAGTTCTTATTTGCCCCTTGAATCTCTTTTTCTTTACCATGGAGAGAAAATATCTCATGTTCTGATCCCCATCCGTTAACCATTTACACGCTGCTTTCTGCCTCCAGAAATCCTCCTCCATCAAAAGAATTTGATTTCTTTCTGCCGACAACCTATTCAATTCCATCAAATTTGCCTCCGAAGGAAGGTTGTCATATCTCCCCTCTGCTGCTAGCACTCTGATCTCTATCTCCTTAACTCTATTGAAGATGTTTCCGTAAGTCTCCCTATTCTAGACTTTTAAATGCTTCTTAAGTCTGACAAGTTTTTGGTGCAGTCTCCACATACCCTGGCCATCTACCGGTTTCCTCCAATTCTCAGATATGACCTCTGTGACGTCTTTATATCTCAGCCACATATTTTGAAATCTGAATGTTGTTGGCACGTTCTCCATAACTTTCGAGCATTCGAATAGTAATGGACAGTGGTCGGAAGTACTCCTCGCTAGATGTTCCACCACCATTTCTGGGAACAAATTGATCCATTTTTCAGACACTAGGATACGGTCCAATCTTTGCCACAATCCTCCCTTTTCCCAGGTGAACTTTGCGCCTCTTACTGTAGGTTCAACAAGCCTCGTTTCCTGAATGCAAGTGTTAAATTCGTTCATTGCAAGCATATCTGGAGGTCTCCTACTATCTTTTCTCTCTTCCGAGCTTCGAATAATATTGAAGTCTCCCTGTAGCACCCCTATACGTAGACATGCCACACCCCCGCACTATAGGCCAATCCACATATGAAATGGGTAATCCGTACATGAACTAACCTATAGCGAACGGGTGACTAGTAAAAGAAACAAGCTAGCTAGGCGGGACTAGACCCCACTTAATTTAATACCAAAACATGAAAATTCAAAAGCAGAAGCATAGTCACTATCATTCTATTATCACATACCAAGTATCCAAAAGTTCATTATATTCTAGCGTACATATCAATACATTATCATCTCTGACATACTATACATGCATAAGTCTCCAAAACTAACAAAAGCCAAAATATGATAACCCAGAATATCACCATCACGAAAATGTATGAAGTGCTAGACTCAGCTGGACAACACGACATGACTCCCGCCTAGCACGCCACTGCGAAACCTGAAAGGTGGAGGCGTTAGTCTATGAAAGACTGAGTGAGGGGCATAAATATATTAGCGCAAATAACATGCAAGTTATAACCTCGGGTAAGGTTTTATAACTGAAAGTAATATATGTTCGAAATATAATACACTTTACCCGAGATTACGACTATCAATATTAAACACTTTAGTCACTTTCATGCATTTAATACGTGGCCCGGCGAGTGAGGACAATTCTCCAACCTTACACCAATAGTGAACATTACAAGCTTGAGTTATTAATCACATGATCATGCAATTCATTTATAGTGCGGTAGTGCGATGGTGTACTCAATCAATACACAACTAGTGCAATCAATACAGTAACCCGAGGATAACCCGTGGTGCTGGACCCATCCCTAGTCTCCTTCTACCTCCAATGATGGTGGGTTTGCAAGGCCCGACCATCCAATCTCGTTGAGGAGAGGGTACATGAATCCCTAAGCCCGGAACTCCTTCCTCCACTAACCTCCTAGCGGATTCAGGGGTCATCCCAAAGTGGTGAGGATAGCGCTAGAGTTACCCGTCAGCCCATGCTTTCCCGATTGGCTCAGGCCGCTACCCTCGGGCCTAAAGTTAACATGCTTTACTCGCCAAAACACGATCAATCAATAATCACGATACACGACTTGCTTTTCATGAACATGGCTTACTTGCAATCGTTTACGAGTTTAGAAATGACTATAATTAAATATATATACCTTTTTGGCTTGAAATTCCATATAAGGGTTATACGGGTTCTATATAACTAGAAACTAAACCACACCTTCACCGCCAAAATACAAGTAGGACATGGCCTACAGGTCCTGCTCCTCGTCACGGGGAAGCTGGTCTGTGCAATAAAGACATGTGTACGTGAGATTTGACTCAAAATGGACCAAATATGAACGACAAAAATGTAACGAGATGACGTCAAATACCCAATGTAGCAGGAAAACATCTTGTTTTAGCATGTAATTAATCATATAATAGCAATTTTGGTTCAAAGAATTCATTGGATTAAAATCTCAAAAATCACATTTTTATGCAGTAGCTTTTGTTCCGTCACAGGCATGGGAACGGTCGTTCTGGGTTGTAGTGTAAAATGGGAAGGGCCGTTCCCATGACCCTCCGAAAACGCCCCTGCGCTTTACATTTAAAATGTCGACTTATGCTGGGAACGGCCCTTCCGGCTCACAGGAAAAAATGGGAACGGCCGTTCCCAAGAGCGCCGGCTTTGGGTTCAAAGGAGTGGGAACGACCGTTCCCAGAATGAACTGGGGACGGGAAGGGCCGTTCCCGCTCCTCTGTAATTGCAGAAATAGAGCAGAACATGGGAGCATTTCGGCAACAACAACAAACAACTCAAAACTCCATCAAAACACATTAAAATGCAAGAATTCTGGGAATAAACATATATACATGATTAAGATTCAATAAAACTCCATATAAACACTTAAATCACTTAAGAACATCAAGAATTTCCACTTTCATGTTCACACACCAAATAATCACATAAACTTAATTCCTTCAAGGATTCATGCCTCAAATCATGGTATAATCATATATCCATGCATCAACTATCCATTAATCCATATTTCCATAAAATCACAAACCCTAGCTTCTATAAAAATTATCAAGAATCACACATATATCAACTTACATGCACTTGAAGGAAAGAAATGGATGAAGATGATGGCTATGGAGATTTGAGCTTTAAAACATGAATTTTCTTGGAAAAACTTGGATGAAAATCACAAAATCTCCCTTTTCCTTTTCTTTTAGATGAACCGAGAATGAGAGAAAGCAAATATGTCATGAAATTGGGAATGAAAATGATATGGAAGAGAATGGAAGAAATGGTACGTGAATCACCATTTTGAATTTGGTGAAAATCCCCAAATTGCAATTTAGTCCCTCAAAGATTCAAGTCATGCAATTAAGGATGAAAAGCTTTGAAAATTGATCAATTAAGTCCAAGGAACTAAAGATGAAATTTGGTCCTTGAATTTTAAAGAAAGGTCAATTAAGGGCAAGTTGGCAATTAAATCATACTCGGCAATTATTTTACGCAATAAATATTTTCAAGTCATGAAACAAATTCTAAATTTGATATGAATTCATAAAATTTCATGAAAATATGATAACATATAATTTATAACTTATAATGAAACGTAAGAAATTCGTAAATGAAAACCGGGGCGTTACAATTCTCTCCCCCCCCCCCCCTCCCGCCTTAAAAGAACCTAGTCCCCAGGTCCACTGCCGAGTTTCAAAATGATGCACCAGCCATAAGAGAACCCCGTCTCTTAAACAAGAAATGAAAGAACCCTGTCTTTCAACAAGAAATGAGAGAACCCCATCTCTCAATAAGAAATGTCACATAGGCAAGTAGAATCATATTAATCACATAAATACCATTAATAAATAACCAATTTGCAACTGACGAGAAATTAAATGCAACAACAATAAGATCCATGATGCAGGTGATATGCATGGTTAGGTGTACCGTTCACCGTTAGTTTTGTTATGCATATAATTGGTACCTTCCTCTTCCATGACCGGATCCACATTTGCATTTTGCACCTCTCTCTCAAGAACACATTCCCGAGCCCGAAAAAGCAGTCTCTCACCCCCGGTAGATTTTCTTCGTCGCTTTTGGCATGTGTCTATTTGATGCTTATTTCTCCCACAATACAGACATAAGCCCAGCCGTCTTCTACAACCCTCATAAGTATGGTTGTCACGCCCACAATAAGTGCAAAGAAGCTTCCTCGAAGATGTTGTTGAAGCTGGGCTACGTGAAGCTCCCGAACCCGATCCAAGTAATCGATTCTTTTTCTTTTGAGGTCTTTCTTGAGGTGCTGGGGTATGATGAGAGATAGGTCGCTTTCCTTTGTTGGAATTCTGTCCAAATTTTGAACCTGAAGCCTGCCCAGGTTGAGGGTTAGACCTTCTTGCATTCAAAGGAGTTGTGCCTCGAACCTTCTCTTGGGAGTCGCATAGAATCAGTTCCCACACTCTTTTAACTTTCTTAAGCTGTGACTCAGCTTGAATATCATTTCCTTCAAAGGAGTTTGAGGGTTGTTGGTTTTGACACTCCCTAAATGCTATCGAAATTTGGGCCGGTTGTGGTGAAGAAGTTAGTGGTGCTGAGGAAACATACTCTCTTATCTTCTGATCAACCAAACGAACCAAGGAATCGAAAAACTCCTAAGGTTGAACCGGATGGGGTAGATGTGGGGAAACCCTAGGCAATCGTTCACGATGCGGGCGACCTTGAGGTATCCTGAAATCAAGACACTAGATATGCATGTTGAATTAATATGCCAATGCATGTAACACACTTGCAATTATTAAAATTTAACACGTTGGAACACTTAGGCTCAATCGGGGAAGCATAAATATAAAAAAAATTTAAAATTTAAAGTAGCGTATGATGCACGTGCTTATGGATGCATTGAACCTGTCACCGTAGTTGCATTCCATGTTTGTTGAATCACAAGCTTGCCTTGCATTTGTTAGTCATTTCTTGTTACCCGCGGTCTTTTAATTCTTTAAAGTTCTTGATATCAACTTGTACCTCTCCATGGCTCGGGGTTGAAAGTTCTTGAACTCAAAATTTTATTTTTTTAATAACGATCTCTAAGTGTTGCCCGAACCTTTAACATAGCTACTATCTTAATCAAAATTTTCTTGCATTAGCTTGTATAATTGTATGGTCACAAATAATAATAATTCTTGAGTTCAAATTCTTCTCCCCTTATGGGGTTAGTTTCCTAACTGCCCTCGAAGAACTAATCTCCTATTATTGTCCCGATTCATCTGGTTACCACCTTGATTGAAATCCTTTAAATTTACTTTTTACGAATTAAATCGGTTATATGACTTATCTTCTTACTTGCCTACGCCTGGAGCATATAATTTCCCTCCAAAAGTTCTTTATCGTCCTTTACCATTTTCATTTGTTGTCCAGATCTCCCACTTCGCGCTCTCACCACGACAATTCAACTTGAATCTGGAAAATGAACTCAATGCACCCGATTATAGAATCTCTAGTATCCTAGCTTCCCATAAACGGATTGTTCAATTCTTCTAGCTCAATCGGAATCTCTTGAATTGCTCCCTTCTCTCGCCTTGGTTTCACTTCCAACTATCTGAGTTTTTTAACTTGGCCACACTTCCAAATCTTGAATAATTAGTACCCCAATTCTCCCTTCACCTCATCCTTGAATAGAATAGACTTCCTCGCCTGGTCGATGCACCCTTTCTTAATAATATAAGTTCCCACAGTTGATTCTTTTATTCCGGATCTTATCCTTTGAATCATAACCCAATGGAAAAAGTTAATGGCCCTCAGATCCGCGTATGAATTTCCCGGCCCATTTCCTTACCCTTCCAAGCTAAAGAAGTAGTACTTGTAATATGCTGAGGTTGTCATACAAGTTGGCCGTGGTTTGATATCATTTCTACAACCTGTACTCGCAACTCCCTTTGAAAATAAATGCATGTGGGTAAGATATGCTCATGTCACATAATTGTCACCAAAACAAGAATTGGATGCAAATGGCAACAAGTAGTTCAACAAAATTTCAAAATAAGCACGTTGAACGTATAAATTCTCAACAATTCAAGATCAATTAATCAACAACTAGTAGCATAAATCAATGAAATGTACAAGTTATCAAGCAATTCAATGAATTCAAATAATTTAAATAGGTCAGATAATTTCAAATAAATGCAACACTATCCGATTAACAATTAATTTCCTATGCCGTACGACCTAGATTTGACACGACACGACACTAGAACCTCGGTTTTACAATCGGGCTCTGATACCACTTAAGATGTAGCACCCCTATACGTAGAGTTGCCACACCCCCGCACTATAGGCCGATCCACATACGAAAAGGGTAATCCGTACATGAACTAACCTATAGCGAACGGGTGACCTGTAAAAGAAACAAGCTAGCTAGGCGGGACTAGACCCCACTTCCTTTATATACAAAAACATGAAAATTCAAAAGCAGAAGCTTAATCACTATCATTCTATTATCACATACCAAGTATCCAAAAGTTCATTATATTCTAGCGTACATATTAATACATTATCATCTCTGACATACTATACATGCATAAGTCTCCAAAACTAACAAAAGCCAAAATATGATAACCCAGAATATCACCATCATGAAAATGTATGAAGTGCTAGACTCAGCTGGGCAACACGACATGACTCCCGCCTAGCACGCCACTGCGAAACCTGAAAGGTGGAGGCGTCAGTCTATGGAAGACTGAGTGAGGGGCATAAATATATTAGCGCAAATAACATGCAAGTTATAACCTCGGGTAAGGTTTTATAACTGAAAGTAATATATGTTCGAAATATAATACACTTTACCCGAGATTACGACTATCAATATTAAACACTTTAGTCACTTTCATGCATTTAATACGTGGCCCGACGAGTGAGGACAATTCTCCAACCTTACACCAATAGTGAACATTACAAGCTTGAGTTATTAATCACATGATCATGCAATTCATTTATAGTGCGGTAGTGCGATGGTGTACTCAATCAATACACAACTAGTGCAATCAATACAGTAACCCGAGGATAACCCGTGGGGCTGGACCCATCCCTAGTCTCCTTCTACCTCCAATGATGGTGGGTTTGCAAGGCCCGACCATCCAATCTCGTTGAGCAGAGGGTACATGAATCCCTAAGCCCGGAACTCCTTCCTCCACTAACCTCCTAGCGGATTCAGGGGTCATCCCAAAGTGGTGAGGATAGCGCTCGAGTTACCTGTCAGCCCATGCTTTCCCGATTGGCTCAGGCCGCTACCCTCGGGCCCAAAGTTAACATGCTTTACTCGCCAAAACACGATCAATCAATAATCACGATACACGACTTGCTTTTCATGAACATGGCTTGCTTGCAATCGTTTACGAGTTTAGAAATGACTATAATTAAATATATATACCTTTTTGGCTTGAAATTCCACATAAGGGTTATACGGGTTCTATATAACTAGAAACTAAACCTCACCTTCACCGCCAAAATACAAGTAGGACACGACCTACAGGGCCTGCTCCTTGTCACGGGGAAGCTGGTCTGTGCAATAAAGACATGTGTACGTGAGACTTAACTCAAAATGGACCAAATATGACGAACGGCGAAAATGTAACGAGATGACGTGCAATACCCAATGTAGCAGGAAAACATCTTGTTTTAGCATGTAATTAATCATATGATAGCAATTTGGGATCAAAGAAGTCATTGGATTAAAATCTCAAAAATCACATTTTTATGCTGTAGTTTTTGTTCTGTCGCAGGCCTGGGCACGGCTGTTCCGAGTCGTAGTGTAAAATGGGAAGGGCCGTTCCCATGACCCTCCGAAAAAGCCCCTGCGCTTTACATGTAAAATGGCGACTTATGCTGGGAACGGCCCTTCCGGCTCGCAGGCCAAAATGGGAACGGCCGTTCCCATGCGTGCCGGCTTTGGGCTCAAAGGAGTGGGAACTACCATTCCCAAAATGCAAGAATTCTGGGAATAAGCATATATACATGATTAAGATTCAATAAAACTCCATATAAACACTTAAATCACTTAAGAACATCAAGAATTTCAACTTTCATGTTCACACACCAAATCATCACATAAACTCAATTCCTTCAAGAATTCATGCCTCAAATCATGGTATAATCATATATTCATGCATCAACTATCCATTAATCCATATTTCCATAAAATCACAAACCCTAGCTTCTATAAAAATTATCAAGAATCACACATATATCAACTTACATGCACTTGAAGGAAAGAAATGGATGAAGATGATGGTTATGGAGATTTGAGCTTCAAAGCTTGAATTTTCTTAGAAAAACTTGGATGAAAATCACAAAATCTCCCTTTTCCTTTTCTTTTAGATGAACCGAGAATGAGAGAAAGCAAATATATCATGAAATTGGGAATGAAAATGATATGGAAGAGAATGGAAGAAATGGTACGTGAATCACCATCTTGAATTTGGTGAACAACCTCAAATTGCAATTTAGTCCCTCAAAGATTCAAGTCATGCAATTAAGGATGAAAAGCTTTGAAAATTGATCAATTAAGTCCAACAAACTAAAGATGCCATTTGGTCCTTGAATTTTAAAGAAAGGTCATTTAAGGGCAAGTTGGCAATTAAATCATACTCGGCAATTATTTTACGCAATAAATATTTTCAAGTCAAGAAACAAATTCTAAATTTGATATGAATTCATAAAATTTCATGAAAATATGATAACATATAATTTATAACTTATAATGAAACGTAAGAAATTAGTAAATGAAAACCGGGGTGTTACAATTCTCTCCCCCCCTCCCCCCCCCCCCCCAAAAGGACCTGGTCCCCAGGTCCACTGTCGAGTTTCAAAATGATGCACCAGACATAAGAGAACCCCGTCTCTTAAACAAGAGATGAAAGAACCCGGTCTTTTAACAAGAAATAAGAGAACCCCGTCTCTCAATAAGAAATGAGAGAACCCCGTCTCTCAACACACACGAAAGCAACTCAAGGGAACAGATTGTAGAAATATTTACATAAATGTCACATAGGCAAGTAGAATAATATTAATCACATAAATACCATTCATAAATAACTAATTTGCAACTGACGAGAAATTAAATGCAACAACAATAAGATCCATGATGCACGTGATATGCATGGTTAGGTGTACCGTTCACCGTTAGTTGTGTCATGCACATAATTGGTACCTTCCTCTTCCATGACCGGATCCACATTTGCATTTTGCACCTCTCTCTCAAGAACACATTCCCGAGCCCGAACAAGCAGTCTCTCACCCTCGGTAGATTTTCTTCGTCGCTTTGGGCCTGTGTCTATTTGATGCTCATTGCTCTCACAATACAGACATAAGCCCAATCGTCTTCTACAACCCTCATAAGTATGGTTGTCACGCCCACAATAAGTGCAAAGAAGCTTCCTCGAAGATGTTGTTGAAGCCCGGGTACGTGAAGCTCCCGAACCCGATCCAAGTAATGGATTCTTTTTCTTTTGAGGTCTTTCTTGAGGTACTGGGGTATGATGAGAGATAGGTCGCTTCCCTTTGTTGGAATTCTGTCCAAATTTTGAACCTGAAGCCTGCCCGGGTTGAGGGTTGGACCTTCTTGCAATCAAAGGAGTGGTGCTTCGAACCTTCTCTTGGGAGTCGCATGGAATCAGTTCCCACACTCTTTTAACTTTCTTAAGCTATGACTCAGCTTGAATATCATATCCTTCAAAGGAGTTTGAGGGTTGTTGGTTCTGACACTTCCTAAATGCTATCGAAATTTAGGCCGGTTGTGGTGAAGAAGTTAGTGGTGCTGAGGAAACATACTCTCTTATCTTCTGATCAACCAAACGAACCAAGGAATCGAAAAACTCCTGAGGTTGAACCGGACGGGGTAGATGTGGGGAAACCCTAGGCAATCGTTCACGATGCGGGCGATCTTGAGGATCCTGAAATCAAGATACTAGATATGCATGTTGAATTAATATGCCAATGCATGTAACACACTTGGAATTTATAAAATTTAACACATTGGAACACTTAGGCTCAATCGGGGAGCACATATATAAAAAAGAATTAAAATTTAAACTAGCGTATGATGCACGTGCTTATGGATACATTGAACCTGTCACCGTAGTTGCATTCCATGTTTGTTGAATCACAAGCTTGCCTTGCATTTGTTAGTCATTTCTTGTTACCCGTGGTCTTTTAATTGTTTAAAGTTCTTGACATCAACTTGTACCTCTGCATGGCTCGGGGTTGAAAGTTCTTGAACTCAAATATATATATATATTTTTTAATACCGATCTCTAAGTGTTGCCCGAACCTTTACCATAGCTACCATCTTAATCAAAATTTTCTTGCATTAGCTTGTATAACTGTATGGTCCGAAATAATAATAATTCTTAAGTTCAAATTCTTCTCCCCTTATGGAGTTATTTTCCTAACTGCCCTGGAAGAACTAATCTCCAATTATTATCCTGATTCATCTGGTTACCACCTTGATTGAAATCCTTTAAATTTACTTTTTACGAATTAAATCGGTTATATGACTTGTCTTCTTACTTGCCTACGCCTTGAGCATATAATTTCCTTCCAAAAGTTCTTTATCGTCCTTTACCGTTTTCATTTGTTGCTCCAGATCTCCCACTTCGCGCTCTCACCACTACAATTCAACTTGAATCTGGAAAATGAACTCAATGCACCCGATTATAGAATCTCTAGTATCCTAGCTTCCCACAAACGGATTGTTCAATTCTTCTAGCTTAATCGGAATCACTTGAATTGCTCCGTTCTCTCGCCTTGGTTTCACTTCCAACTATCTGAGTTTCTTAACTTGGCCACACTTCCAAATCTTGAATAATTAGTACCCCAATTCTCCCTTCACCTCATCCTTGAATGGAATAGACTTCCTCGCCTGGTCGATGCACACTTTCTTAATAATATAAGTTCCAACAGTTGATTCTTTTATTCCGGATCTTATCCTTTGAATAATAACCCAATGGAAGAAATTAATGGCCCTCAGATCCGCGTATGAATTTCCCGGCCCATTTCCTTACCCTTCCAAGCTAAAGAAGTAGCACTTGTAATATGCTGAGGTTGTCATAAAAGTTGGCCGTGGTTTGATATCATTTCTACAACCTGTACTCGCAACTTCCTTTGAAAAAAATGCATGTGGGTAAGACATGCTCATGTAACATAATTGTCGCCAAAACAAGAATTCGATGCAAATGGCAACAAGTAGTTCAACAAAATTTCAAAATAAGCACGTTGAACGTATAAATTCTCAACAATTCAAGATCAATTAATCAACAACTAGTAGCATAAATCAATGCAATGCACAAGTTATCAAGCAACTCAATGAATTCAAATAATTCAAATAGGTCAGAAAATTTCAAATAAATGCAAGACTATCAGATTAACAATTAATTTCCTATACCGTACGACCTAGACTTGACAGGACACGACACTAGAACCTCGGTTTTGCAACCGGGCTCCGATACCACTTAAGATGTAGAACCCCTATACGTAGAGATGCCACACCCCCGCACTATAGGCCGATCCACCTACGAAATGGGTAATCCGTACATGACCTAACCTATAGCGAACGGGTGACCTGTAAAAGAAATAAGCTAGCTAGGCGGGACTAGACCCCACTTCATTTAAATACCAAAACATGAAAATTCAAAAGCAGAAGCTTAATCACTATCATTCTATTATCACATACCCAGTATCCAAAAGTTCATTATATTCTAGCGTACATATCAATACATTATCATCTCTGACATACTATACATGCATAAGTCTCCAAAACTAACAAAAGCCAAAATATGATAACCCAGAATATCACCATCATGAAGATGTATGAAGTGCTAGACTCAGCTGGACAACACGACATGACTCCCGCCTAGCACGCTACTGCGAAACCTGAAAGGTGGAGGCGTCAGTCTATGTAAGACTTGTTGGGAATAGTGCCCTGAAAATTCAATTTGTTGAATTAGTAAAACTAAATTTACAACAAGTTATGAGTATTTCACATATTAATGATTAATGACGTGTGATGGTATTCTTATATGAAATGTGCTTCATAGGAAAAGACTTTGAATACCGAAATCACGTGTCATTAAAGTTCTAGTCGGTAAGATAAGAATATGTTCTTATCGTGACTATAACGTGGTTATATAAGATGATTAGTCTTTCGTCATAGGGAATGGTGATTCCAATTATAACACGTTGATGATTTTCAATAGGATTGGAAACATCGAACTGGACCACTGAGATTATTTATTTTATACTGCTATCTAAAATGAATAAAATCTCAGGAAGCATTGTACTCTTAATCCTGATAATATTTCGGCTCTAGGCATGTAGTGTTAGTCACTGTAACATACTCGAAGTGAGGTCTCGGTAACGGGTGGCCAAAATACTTTGTATGATTCGGTGATAGCATGAAATGTGCTAAAGAGTTATATTGATCGAGGAATCTGTGGCCTTGCTGGAAGGTAAGAGGTATCCTTGAAATAGATTTGCAAAAGTTCGAATTAAGACTTTGGCCAAAGCACTTCGAGTGATACGTCACCGAAGTTGTATGATGAATGTGTTTCACATACAGAGAATTTGAACTTAAGGCGAATCAATAAATTTCAAATTGGAAATGAAAAATAAATGATAGTGATGGGGTCAAAATACGATCGTCCCACGTTAAGACACGTGGCATCACCGAGATGATGACATCTGTCCCCCAAGGGTGCACCCATCAAATGCACGAGCGCTAAGTCAACGAGCGCAATCCTTCTTCAGGGAGTTAAGCCCAACGAGCGCTATCACTCCCACGAGCGTCCTACAAACTAAACGATTGGTACGCCCATGTGCCAAGGGAGCCCTCTTCGAGCGTCACACTCCCTCAGAGCGGCCTCCCCTTTGGCTCGTCACTTGAACTGGAGCCCTCATTCCCCTCAGCGGATATCTTGGCCTCCAATACTCAAGGTTGTCACGAGCGCGCTCTTAAGCCCTCGTTACCAACCGCCCAAATGGCTCTCTGACACAACGTACATGCCCGCGCACCTGCCACTGTTGCCAGCACTAACTTTTGGCCGCTTTTGCAGAAGATTCCTCCTAGGTTTCTCTCCCACAGCGCCACGTGTTAGGGCAACATTCGGCCAGGACCACTTGAGGCAAATGACCAAAGGGCCCTTGACCCTCAACTATAAATAGCTAAAGTCATCCTCTACACAAGTAAGCTTTCTTCATCACTGCAACTGTGATTGAACTTACATTTCTCCTCCATACATTGAACTGACTTGAGCGTCGGAGAGCCAAACTGGGTATCACCCCCAGTTCCCCCAGCTTGGCCTTCTGACTTTTCTGGTGCTTGTCCCAACAGGTTGAACCCCTTTCTCATTTCCGGCGAAGCTCCGGTGGTTTCCTCCACAAATACAAATTGTAAAGTGATCGGATTCGGATCCACCCATTTTTGAACCCATCATTTTTGGCGCCGTCTGTGGGAAACCAGTCCTCTATCTTCTTCCTTTCTTTTTGTTGGTAGAAAAGCAAGCACACCCTTACCTTAACAATCATGGTTGCTACGAGATCTGGAGCTGTGGGAGGAGGAGATAACGCCTCCCAGGATGCAAATATCATTATTCCCTCCACCGCTACTGGTGGAGCACCACCTCCTTCCGTCGCCGCCGGTGGAGCACCTCCCGCCGCAGGAGCGACTCTACAAGTAGAGTCTCCTGTACCACCACCTGCACCGCCGGTGCTGCCCATTCCCACCACCGCTGGAGGAGTCTCTCTCTCTGCTCCTCCGCCGCTTGCACAGAACTCCTGGGTCCATCCCCAGATGAATCTCGGAGTACAGGGATATATGATGCCTCCGCCAGGATATACCCTTACTCCGGCCGTCATGATGCCGCCGGTCCAGCCGTATCATGCTGGACAGCTCCAGCTCCCAGTGGTGGTCCCCAGGGAGATTGAAGGAGTGGAGTTACCTCCACTGACCACCCAACAGCTGAGGGCTCTCTACGCCCAATGTGAGGTTCAGGCGGCTCAGGGGGCATGGGAAAGGTTCCATTCCATGTACTTTCCCTCTGGGCAGGCCACTCAAGTTGCAGCCCCTTTAGGCGGACAACAAAACTTTCCCCTCAGAGAAGCCCAGGCTGTCCTGAGGGCACAACCACCACCACCACCAGCGAGAGAAGTGCCCCAGCAGGAGGGCAACGAGCGTCCCTCCATGGGCAGGAATAAAGAGCCCACGGAGCGAGTGAACGAAAATGAAGGGGACTCTCATGTCTCCAGGAGAGGCTCACGAGCCCACAGGCACGGAGACAAGCAAGTAGACGTAAATCCTGACATCCTCGCGGCTGTGCAAGACTAGCTGCAGGGTCTCAAGGATATTGTGGGACAGCTCTCACGAGGGCGCTCAACTCAGATCTCCCCTAGTCGGGATGAACGGGTTGACGCCAGAAGCACCCGCACCAAGGACCCTCCACCAAGGGTCCCCCGCCGCAAGGAGCCGGAGGAAAACTTCGGCACGTATGAATACCACCCACTGGCGAGGGGTTCACCCCTCGTAGAAGAAGTTCTGATGGCCCAAGCAGGAATGGCCAAAGTCCCCACTTTCATCAACCGTTACGACGGGACGACTGATCCAGCTGAACATTTGGATCACTTTGTGCATCTTATGCACCTCTACGAGCATTCCAGCAATTACTGGGCGAAAGTGTTTGTCACTTCCTTGGTAGGAATGGCTCAAGAGTGGTACAAGCGACTGCCGCCGCGCTCGATCCACTCATATGAAGAACTGGCCAATGCTTTCCTCAACCACTTCAATTCTTTGAAGGCGCCAGTCACCGCACCCACTGCCCTGTACAACGTGGTGCAAGGCAAAAGCGAATCTCTGCGCTCGTTCTTCGCCCGCTTCAACAAGGAGATCCTACAGGTGGAAAGACCTTCAATGGATTTCTTGATCCCAGTGCTTTTTCAGGCTGTGGATCACAAGCAATATGTGAGCAAAAAATTTGCTGATGCCATTGTGGAAAGGAGGCCTGGGACCCTCATGGGCCTAAGAGAAATAGCCGAGCCGTTCTTCGCGCTCGAAGACATGTATGGGACGAATGGTCCCCGGCATCACAGCCCGGCCAGGAACGAGCGACCTCATCACGAGCGGGGACGGGATGTGGCCGTCAAGAAGGAGCGCCCTTAGGAGCGCAGGAGGTCGCCACCACCCCCTCGTCGATTCGAGCGAATTCCGCTCACCAGGCCAAATTCAGAAGTCTATAACCTCTCTGATAAGAAGCTCTTCAAAAGACCCATCAAAATGAGAGAAACAGACTCGCTCAGGCGCTCGAACAAATACTGCGCCTTCCACAAGCAGAGAGGGCACGACACGGATGAGTGCCGGCAGTTGGAAGCTGAAATCCAGAGGCTCGTCGCAGGGGGCCATCTGAAGGAATTCGTCCGGGTGCTCGAGCGCTACGATGAACAATGCAACGAGCGCTCCGGTAGAAGAAGGAGGAGTCCGTCCCGTTCGAAGAGCCCAAGGGGTAGGGGACCCCCTGAAAGCAGTAACCGTCGGGGCAATAAAGGAAAAGCCCCTGTGCAAGAAAACGAGCCCTTCGCAGTCATAAATATGATTGCGGGAGGATCATCAGGGGGGGATTCAAACGCCTCCCGACGGAGGTAGCAGTGCCCAGACCTATCTATGCCATCCAGAGTCCAAGCGCTCAGCGATCTAGAGAAAATGATGTAATAGGGTTTGATGATAGGGATTTAGAACATATTGTAACGCCCCATGGGGAGGGTATAACCTCAGATTGCCCCATGGTGGTCAGTTTAGATGTTCATAATCATGTTGTAAAAAGGGTATTGGTGGATAGTGGAAGCTCCGTTAATGTTTTGCCTTACTCTACATTCTTAAAGATGAAGGTTGATCTTCCGCTCGAGCCTCTCAAAACAGCTCTCATTGGCTTTGGAGGCTCAGAAGTTGTCCCACTAGGGCAAATACGCCTGGCTACTTCATTCGGCCGAGCCCCTCAACGCAAAACACTCTTGGTAACGTACGCGGTGGTGGAGATTGACATTCCATATAACATCATAATTGGGCGCCCTGCCCTCGTGGACTTCAAGGCCATCATCTCCACCTACCATCAGAAGATTAAATTCCCCACCCCCGAGGGTGTGGGAGAAGTACTGTGCAATGTGCGAGAGGCTTGGGAATGTTACATGCTGTCCCTCAGGAAGCCAAAAGCGGAGAAAACCTTCCAAATTGGTTCCACCAAGAAATCGGTGGATTTCCCCAATCTAGATGAAGACAGCCCAGCATGGAAAAGGGCGAAATTGAACAAGAAGAAGAACAAAAAGAAGAGGGGAAACAACGAGGAGAATACCCTCGAAAGTGCACCACCAGGAACAGTTGGTGGATCATCCTCAGAAGGAGACGAGCCGGGAGAAAGTGAACCAGCACCAGGTGACCGTTTGACAGGAAAAAAGAGGGCACTCGAACTTCCTCGCCCTGAGGTAAGGATCGAACCCTCGGAGAAGTTCCTTACCATTGAGCTGGAACCCGGAAACAAGGATAAGACTACACAGATAGGATCAAACCTCTCAGGGCCTTGTCAGATCATGATGATTGATTTTCTAAGGGAAAACAAGGATGTATTTGCGTGGAAAGCCTCTGATCTCACAGGAATTGACCCGAGCGTCATTGTCCATAGGCTTAATGTGGATCCCTCTTTCAAACCCATCAAGCAGAAAAAGCGGGATGTACATGGCTTTCGAAAGAGAGTCATTGAAGAGGAAGTTAATAAACTCTTGGAGGCTCAATATATCGAGCCCATCTTGTACCCGGAATGGTTGTGTAATGTCGTTTTGGTACCCAAGAGCGCGAATAAATGGCGCATGTGCAACGATTTCACTGATCTCAACAAGGCCTGCCCCAAAGATCCTTATCCGCTGCCCCGGATTGATCAATTGGTGGATTCGACCGCTGGCTGCGAGCTTATGAGCATGATGGATGCTTTCCAGGGATATTATCAGATCTTTATGGCCCCGGAAGACCGCCCCAAAACCTCGTTCGTTGTCCATCTGGGGGTGTATTGCTTCTTGGTTATGCCTTTCGGACTTAAGAACGCCGGAGCTACGTATCAGCGGCTCGTCAACAAGATGTTTGAAAAAGAAATTGGGAGGTCCATGGAGGTGTATGTGGATGATATGATTGTCAAAAGCGAGCGCCAGGACTCCCACTTGGAAGATCTCAAGCGCACTTTTTCAATCCTGCGTCAGTATGGGATGAAGTTGAACCCCTCGAAGTGCACCTTTGGAGTACAAGGAGGAAAGTTCTTAGGGTACATGGTCAGTCAGAGGGGAATTGAGGCCAATCCGGAGAAGATCAAGGCCATCTTGGAAATCCCCTCCCCTCGAAATTTGCGGGAAGTGCAAGTCCTCGTAGGCAAAATCATCTCGTTGAACAGATTTATTTCGCGCTCGGCGGACAGGAACCTTCCCTTCTTCAAAATTTTGAGGAACGCACGTAACTTTGCTTGGACAGAAGAATGCGAAAGAACGCTGCAGGATATGAAGGCTTACTTATCGAGCGCGCCACTGCTGACTAAGCCTGTCGAAGGCGAAAGGTTATTCATGTATCTTTCCGTTTCTCCTGAAGCCACGAGCGCGGTTCTGATCGCTGTGCGGGAGCGGAAACACTTACCCGTTTATTATCTGAGCAAAACATTGCAAGGAGCCGAAAAGAAATATTTGGAGATTGAGAAATTCGCGTTCGCTCTTATTAACGCCTCAAGAAGGCTAAGGCCTTACTTTCAAGCGCACTCCATAACGGTTCTCACTGATCAACCCTTGAAGCAAGTGTTGTCCAAGCCGGACGTATCTGGTAGATTAATCAAGTGGGCCATCGAATTGAGCCAGTTTGACCTATGCTTCGAGCCCAGGACCGCGATACAGGCTCAGGTTGTGGCGGATTTGTTGGTTGAACGCTTTGGTTTCGAGCCCACCGTTGCGGAGAATGAGGGGTTATGGGTACTGCACACAGATGGTTCCTCAACCTCTCAAGGGGGAGGAGTAGGAGTGGCCCTCAGAAACCCCGATGGGATTGAGCTGGACTTTGCAATCAAGCTGGATTTCCAAGTCACTAATAACGAAGCAGAATATGAAGCCCTCGTGCAAGGGTTGAATATTGTTTTTCAGAATGGAGCCTCCAGAATCACTGCTTATGTGGATTCACAATTAATAGCGAGTCAGATTGAAGGGACTTATGAGGCTCGAGAAACCACCATGGTACAGTACTTAAAGAAAGCTAGAGAAATCATTGGGAAGTTCAAGGAATTTCATCTACTTCAAGTGCCTCGAGGAGAAAACGAGCGGGCGGACGCTCTGTCAAAGTTTGCTTCAGCTTTAGAGAGCACTTCCGAACGTTCTGTTACATTCCTTAGAACTGAGGAACCTTTGATCAAGGAAAGGGTCGCCACCAAGATGATCGCCATGATTGATCCAAACGAGCCCTGTTGGCTGGACGACATCGTCATTTTCCTTAGGGATGGAATCACTCCCGCTGACAAGGTGGAAGCCAGGAAAGTCAGAAGTAAGGCCCCTCGTTTCGCTTTGGATCCCGAGGGGAGGTTATTCAAGAAATCATTTCAAGGACCCCCAATGAGATGCCTAAGGCCCTCACAAGCGAAGGAGACGCTCGAACTCATCCACAATGGAAGCTGTGGGAATCATTCCGGAGGACGTATCTTGGCAAAAAAGATTCTGAGAAGTGGGTTTTATTGGCCTACAGTTCTCCAAGATGCCATTGAATTTTCGAGGAAGTGCCCCAAATGCCAATTTCATTCAAATCTCCCTCAATTGCCAGCCGCACAGATGATCCCAATAGACGTCTCTTGGCCTTTTGACCAGTGGGGAATAGACATTGTGGGCCCCTTGCCCATGGCTGCGGGACAAAGGAAGTTTGTCATTTTAGCCGTCGACTACTTCACCAAGTGGGCCGAGGCTGAAGCTGTTGCAAAAATCACTTTCAAGGTTGTGAGGGACTTCATTTGGAAGAACATCATTTGCAGGTACGGCATACCGAGGGTGCTCATTTCTGACAATAGATCCCAGTTCATAGCTGCTGACACACGAGAATGGTGTTCTGAGTTGGGGATTAAGCAGCGATTTACCTCTGTAGGACATCCTCAATCCAACGGGCAAGCAGAAGTTACCAATAGAGTCATCTTGCAACATCTGAAAACCATGCTTGAGAGCAAGAAAAGTGAATGGGCTGAGAAGCTGCAAGGGGCGCTTTGGGCTTATCGCACCACCCCACGAGCGGCCACTGGAGAAACACCTTACGCGCTCGTTTATGGATCAGAAGCAATGATACCAGCGGAGATAGTAAATGAATCCGCTCGTGTCGGCTATTTCGAGCCTCAGCTCAACGATGGCAACAGGAGTTTGGAGTTGGATTTGCTGGATGAAAGGAGAGACAAAGCGTGGGCTAAGATCCACCACTACAAAGCCTCTGTGGCCCAACAGTATAACAAGCGTGTGAGGGAAAGAACTTTCCAGTTGGGAGACTTGGTCTTGAAGAAAGTGGAAGTATCCAAGCACGTGGGGAAATTGGACCCCAATTGGGAAGGCCCATTCAAGGTCGTACAACTCAGAGCTAACAACACTTACACCCTGGAGACACTTCAAGGTGAGCGCTTGCCTCGCCCTTGGAACGCATGTAACCTCCGGCGGTTTTATGTTTAAAAGCTCTTTGCAAACCCTGATGTAACAACCCTCTTTGGCGGGTTCTATGTACTTCCAATCACAAGTAAAAGGTAACATAACCTTTTTAATTTCTTTAATATTTCTGTTTCTTTGGTTGCTTGAATGAATAAGTCCCATGTCCCTCGTCTTTGCGAGCGTGGTTGGCAACTCATTCCAATGTGTATGCTGTTATCTCTTATGGGTTACGCTGGCCAGCACTCTACTCCGCATGGGGGGACGCCCTCATAAGGATAGACTGGTTACGCTCACAACCAATTAGGCAAGTCGGAAGAAGATTACGAAGAAAATCCTAGTAGGCCTTGGCTGTTTCTTATAACGCCTTGCGCTCGAAAATGGGATCTCCTACAAGAGCGAATCCTAGTAGGCCTTGGCTGTTTCTTATAACGCCTTGCGCTCGAAAATGGGATCTCCTACAAGAGCGAATCCTAGTAGGCCTTGGCTGTTTCTCATAACGCCTTGCGCTCGAAAACGGGATCTCCTACAGAGAAAGTCCTAGTAGGCCTTGGCCGTTTCTTAAAACGCCTTGTGCTCGAAAATGGGATTTCCTACAGGAGCCAGAAATACGACAAGAGCCAGAGCGCTCGAACAATGGCCTCAGAGTCAAGAAGGAATTGCACAAGTCTTGAACGAGGGCAACCACTCAGTAAGACCCTCGCAAATACTCAAGACTTAGCGAAATCCCCCAAGGGCGGGAAGAATGTCACAAATCTTGAACGAGGGCAACCACTCAGTAAGACCCTCGCACACACTCGAGACTTAGCCAAATTCTCCCAAAGCAAAAATTTATACAAGTCTTGAGCGGGGGGGGGGGGGGGGGGCAATCTCACAGTAAGACCCTCACGATCGCTCAAGACTTAGACAAATCTTCAAGATAAATTTACAAAAGCAGAAATTTATACAAGTCTTGAGCGGGGGGGCAATCTCACAGTAAGACCCTCACGATCGCTCAAGACTTAGACACAGTAAGACCCTCACGATCGCTCAAGACTTAGACAAATTTTCAAAAGTAAAAATTTTGCATACAAGTCTTGAGTGGGGGGCAATCTCACTATAAAACCTTCACGATCGCTCAAGACTTAGACAAATTTTCATTGCATCAGAGAAATAAACATTCATGGAGTAGGCTACACAGTCTTATTATGTGATTTATAAATGAACAGAAGAACAAAGTCATGAAAAAGGAATATTATTCATTGCAAAGGGGAATTATTACAAAGCAAAGGGCTCAAAGGCCCAGGAAATACTATTACAAAAGGCAGAAAAGCTGAAAAATACATGAAAGAATTGATAAAGGGAAAAGCTTCAAGCGGCTGGGGCGATGTCTTCATCAACGATCACTAGGACATTCTGAGCCACGGGGCCATGGACTGGGCCCTCAGGCTCTTGCTGTTGAGCTTGGGGATCGTTGGGCTCGTCTGCACCGGCATCAGGAGCATTGGCATTTTCAGCGGCTAAGACTGGGGCTTCCTCCATGATGGGCGCTTGAGGCTCGTCTTTAGGATCATCATCTTGACCCGCACCCCCTTCCCTATGAGCGTCGGTGTACTCATCTTGGATCAGTTTCACCAAGAATTCGTACTCCATCTCCGCAATGGCGTCCGCGGGGTCGTTGGGGTCCTCAGCCACCTCTTCACAGCGCTCGTTAAACATGAGCCCCGTGCCCTCAGCTCCCTTCATTGCCGGATCCGTCAGCCCTTTATGGATGCCCTGATCCACTGCCAAGTTGAAGGCGTTTTGGGCCTCATCCAAGCAGTGTAACGAGGCCGCGAAATTGAAGGCTTTGGAGTGGCAGAACTTGATCAGCGCCTCCTTGTTCGCACGCTCTAAGCTTCGAGGCCACTCGTTGACGGTATCATTAAATTTGCGCTCGGCCTCCAAAGCCCTTGCTTTCCAGCTTTCCCTCTCCGCCTCGGCCTTCTGGCACCGCTCGTTAGCCTGGGCCAACTGGTTGCCCAAGCCAATTCGAGCGCCATCCACCGCCACAAAATCTTCCTTCAGCTTTCCCAGCTCCTCCTCAGTTTTGTTGTATAAATCCTTGAGGGATTCATACTTGGCAATCTCAGCATCCAGCTCCGCTTGAATCTGAGCCGGATCGTTGGAACGAGCCATCTTCTTGTATTTGGCTTTCCGGTCAGCGTAGATGGAGGCTCGCATTTGCACGTTTTTGAGCCGGGGAAGAACTTGCTGCATAAATGAGAGGAAAAGTGTTAGCCAAAAAAATGGTGATTTACAGAAATAAGTAAAGAAAGCAAGGAGTGAGTACTTACAGAAATTAGGGCGTGGGCCGCGTCGAGGGTCACCTTCTCCACAGACTCACTGTAGAGATGCCTGTGGTCCGCCGAGAACTGGGCCTTGTTGTAAAGGTTCTCGGTGACAGCTTGGGCGACCGTGCCGGGCCTCAGCAAAACTGGCCCCCCATCGGTGGCGCCTGAAAAATCCCTGTCCCCTCGTCGGGGGAACTCCCATATATGCTCCTCCTCTGAAGAGGAAGTTTCCCCCTCGCCCCTGGGGCCCTCAACTACTTGCTTCCCCTTGCCCTTGATTGCCACTGAATCGGGCATCCTCTTCCTCTTGCGGGAAGGCCTGCTTGCGCTCGGGGGAACTTCAGTTATCGCCAGGGTGGTTACTGGCCTCGTTTGTTCTGCAGGAATGGGGGGCTGAACATCTCCCGCTCTTTCTGATCGCCCCCTGGTCTCTCTCGGGACCAATCTACGTTCCCCTCGGCCACGAGGGGGCTGGACTTCAGGATTGGCGCTCGAACTGGCGCCACTACGAGCGTCCCCTCGATTGTTACGGTTACGAGGGCGCTGCTGCTCACGCTGTTGTTCCCCCTGTGGGGTTTGGTTCCTGTTGGCGTGGGCAAAACGAGCCGCTTGTCTAATTCCTCCAGCCATTTCTAAAATAGCGACTCCTGCAAGAATGAAAATTTCGAGGGTTAGAAATCCTCAAACCATCTACTCAGATTACAAGTTACAAGTACAGAAAAGAAGTTAGTATTTATTCCTATCTAAAGTTAGTGCCCTAAGAATCTAACCATCTCTCTCTATGTCACGAGCCGGAGGGTTGTCAAGGAAATAAGGATTTTCAGAGAGGCCGCACAGGAACATGAGCTCCTCATCATCTATCCAATCTTTCGCTTGAATCAGATGGCCCTCGTCCCTCAAAGTTGCTGCTAGGCCTTTGGCCCAATCTTTAGGAAGTGCAGGTTGCAGCCGGCTCTTTGAAAACGAGCCCCAGTGTGTGGTCACCCCAAAGCCCTCTTCTGTTGGGGCCTTAACGAAGATAAACTTCTCCTTCCAATTGGGGCCATAGGTGCTCGAGGGCGAGTTGATCAGCTTCATATGGGCCTTCGCTTGAACGTAGTAGAAACCCGCCTCGGGAGAAGAACGAGAGGAACTGACCACTTGGAAAAGGGCATTGAAATTCCGCGAGTAGGGCTCGTAACCCATGCTTCTCATCAGAATCACAAAGCAGGTCAGCAAGGCCAAGCCATTGGGCACGATTTGTGATGGACAAAGTCCCAGATCATTCAATAAATGAGCCAACGAGATGGAGATGGGGAATCTCAGGCCCCCTGAGCTCACTGAGGCCACATACACTGCCATCTCCCCAGAAGGCGGATTATTGGCACGCTCGTGATTTTCTAGGATTCTCCACGTATATCGCTCGTCCCAGTAGATGGGTGCCATCATCGTCTTCACGTCCCCCACGGTAACTGTGCTGGGGGGTTTCATCAGGCGTGCGCTCGGTAGCTTGGTAGCCTGACCCTTCACCCTTGTTCTGTCCTTTGGATTTTTGGGATTTTTTGCCTTTTCCCTTGTCACGGGCTCTTTCTGAAGGCCCGGTTATGGCTTCCGCCACTGGAAGCGGGTTTGCAACGGCCACGGTCACTGTATGGCGGTGGGGATGTGTGGCACTTTGAGTTATGGGGAGAACAGCCCCTTGCCGTTCTGCCTCCATCACTAAATTCATTCCCTCAAAAAGAGGATCCATTCCGCCTGGGTTTCTGTCCTCCATAGCCATCACCGCCGCCCCCAACTCTTCATCTCTGGGGGAATCGGGGGAAGAAGAACTTTCAGTGGCCATCTCTTGGATTTCACGGGCAAATTCCTCAATATGTTGGTCGGCCATGGCAGAAACTGGGATTTGGAAGTTTTTCTTGGGAAGAGATTAAGGTTCAGAAAGGCGAAAATCTAAGGGGTTATGAAATCCTAAAGTCCGAATCTACGGTTAGCAAAGTTAGAAAGTTACACTGGAAATTTACCTTGAAGGTTTTTGAGAAAACTGGAGAAGAGGTTGAAGATGCTCTAAGAACTGGAGTGCGAGAGAATTCTCCTTGCAAAAGATACTTGGAAGTTTTGAATGCGTAAAGAGTAGCAAGATTTCAGAATCCCGTATTTATAGGGATGGGAGTTGGTACCGTTTTCGGCAATAAATTCAAAATGGTAATCATTTCCCGCCTGGGAAACCGCCCACTTTATGGAACCGGCACATGCTTCCCAATGTTCACGCGCCCCACGCGCACCCGCATTTAATGCACTGACGTTTCGAGTGCTTCAGAATAGTACAACATTTAATGCGGAAGTGTTACGAGCGGTCAGTTGAAAAGACCGCATTTATAGCGCGATCAGAGGAAAAATTGCTCAACACGTCAAGCCTTACACGAGCGCTATGAACAAGAGATAGAGCGTGTCAAAATTCTACAGTCCTTATCACTAAGGACTACAGAATTGGGGGGCAAAATGATGGGGTCAAAATACGATCGTCCCACGTTAAGACACGTGGCATCACCGAGATGATGACATCTGTCCCCCAAAGGTGCACCCATCAAATGCACGAGCGCTAAGTCAACGAGCGCAATCCTTCTTCAGGGAGTTAAGCCCAACGAGCGCTATCACTCCCACGAGCGTCCTACAAACTAAACGATTGGTACGCCCATGTGCCAAGGGAGCCCTCTTCGAGCGTCACACTCCCTCAGAGCGGCCTCCCCTTTGGCTCGTCACTTGAACTGGAGCCCTCATTCCCCTCAGCGGATATCTTGGCCTCCAATACTCAAGGTTGTCACGAGCGCGCTCTTAAGCCCTCGTTACCAACCGCCCAAATGGCTCTCTGACACAACGTACATGCCCGCGCACCTGCCACTGTTGCCAGCACTAACTTTTGGCCGCTTTTGCAGAAGATTCCTCCTAGGTTTCTCTCCCACAGCGCCACGTGTTAGGGCAACATTCGGCCAGGACCACTTGAGGCAAATGACCAAAGGGCCCTTGACCCTCAACTATAAATAGCTAAAGTCATCCTCTACACAAGTAAGCTTTCTTCATCACTGCAACTGTGACTGAACTTACATTTCTCCTCCATACATTGAACTGACTTGAGCGTCGGAGAGCCAAACTGGGTATCACCCCCAGTTCCCCCAGCTTGGCCTTCTGACTTTTCTGGTGCTTGTCCCAACAGGTTGAACCCCTTTCTCATTTCCGGTGAAGCTCCGGTGGTTTCCTCCACAAATACAAATTATAAAGTGATCGGATTCGGATCCACCCATTTCTGAACCCATCAGATAGTAGTTACAATTTATTTTTCATGGATATCTATACGGAGGAGTAAAATGCGAAATTATTCTAGATCGATAAATTCGTGAATAATTTAATTAATTTTAGAGTGCAACAATATTTATTTAGTGGAATTAAATATTGTTAAACGGTAATTAATTATTATCATGGGATGATAATATATTAATCCGTTTGGAGCTAAAATTAATTAGTCCTGCAGGTCCCCCTGCAGGCCCCAAATTGAAAACCCAAAGAGAAAATATTAAAAGGAGAAAGAGAAATGAATTTTTCAAAGTGTTTGAAAATAGCCAAGGGATTTATTTTAAGAAAATAAATCAAGTTCCAAAGAGTTGGAAATGCCCGGAATTTTATTTTGGAGAAAATAAAATTTTAAATTTAAAAAAATATATATATATGACGTGGCATTTTGCTGACGTGTCACGCCACGTCAGTGGGTTGGGCCCCAGCTGGCGCTGACGCAGCGCCGCGTGGCGAGACACGCATACGGCCGAGATCGGGCCGCGTCATCGCCCATGTGCGGCCCAGATGTGATCTAAAAACGGGCAGGTCAAACGGGTCGGTCAACGGATAGGGCCGGGTCGGCTTCCGGATAGGGTCGGACCGGGTCCGGTTCCGGGTCGGACCAGACCCGGACACGTGGCTGAATGAGAATCGGCCACGTCATCTCCAAACCCTAGCCGCGGGTGAAATACACGCGCCGCCTGGTGGCGGCGCGTGATGGCGCGTCCGGCTTCGGAACGGCGCGTGGTCGGCGGTGATGGATTCGTGGCGACAAGATCTACGACGTGGTCACCTTGGTTTGCGTGTCCAAGTTTCCTACGCAAGTGGGTTGTGAAATGACTATTTTGCCCTTGCTTTTGTATCCAAAATGACCGTTTTGCCCTCGGTTTTTCCCCTATAAATAGGGGCCTTGGGTCCTCATTTCTCATTCAACATTTTGGGATGATTTTGGCTAATTTTTGGCATTGAAATCATCCCATCTTCTCCTAGTTAATTCCGATTTATTTTGGAATTAATTTTAATTAGGTGTTTGTATAAAACGCCTAATTTCGGGAGATTAAACCCTGAAAAGGGTTTCCTAGCTTAAAGTTTATTTTCTCTAAGTATTTAGAGAAATACTTTCGGAGCCCACACTCCGAGGGTGTCCCTGGGGATATTGCAGGGAAGCTCTGCCGGTTTCACGAGCAGATCGGGTATCGGATTCTCAGGAGGTGAATTCGAGGAGCTGGAAAAATGCCGTTAGATAGCCATGTTTGCAGTACGGTAATATCTTTCAGTTATTTTATTTTAAGCATGATAAATTATGTGCTCTTAAGTGTTAATTGCATGTTAGATATTTATCTGCTTAAGTGATTTAAAATTTATTATCAATTGCATGTATATACTTGAGTAGATCTGGCTAAGTCTTCCGCTTTGTATTAAAATATTTTAGAAATATTTTAATACTTGTATTATAATAAAAATTTTAAAATGTTGTCCCGGACCGCTACTGTTATGGGCCCACATCCCATCAAGACTGAGTGAGGGGCATAAATATATTAGCGCAAATAACATGCAAGTTATAACCTCGGGTAAGGTTTTATAACTGAAAGTAATATATGTTCGAAATATAATACACTTTGCCCGAGATTACGACTATCAATATTAAACACTTTAGTCACTTTCATGCATTTAATACGTGGCCCGGCCAGTGAGGGCAATTCTCCAACCTTACACCAATAGTGAACATTACAAGCTTAAGTTATTAATCACATGATCATGCAATTCATTTATAGTGCGGTAGTGCGATGGTGTACTCAATCAATACGCAGCTAGTGCAATCAATACAGTAACCCGAGGACAGGCTGTGGTGCCGAACCCGTCCCTAGTCTCCTTCTCCCTCCAATAATGGTTGGTTTGCAAGGCCCGACCATCCAATCTCGTTGAGCAGAGGGTACATGAATCCCTAAGCTCGGAACTCCTTCTTCCACTAACCTCCTAGCGGATTCAGGGGTCATCCCAAAGTGGTGAGGATAGCGCTAGAGTTACCTATCAGCCCATGCTTTCCCGGTTGGCTCAGGCCGCTACCTTCGGGCCCAAAGTTAACATGCTTTACTCGCCAAAACACGATCAATCAATAATCACGATACACGACTTGCTTTTCATGAACATGGCTTGCTTGCAATCGTTTACGAGTTTAGAAATGACTATAATTAAATATATATACCTTTTTGGCTTCAAATTCCACATAAGGGTTATACGGGTTCTATATAACTAGAAACTAAACCTCACCTTCACCGCCAAAATACAAGTAGGATACGGCCTACAGGGCCTGCTCCTCATCACGGGGAAGCTGGTATGTGCAATAAAGACATGTGTACATGAGACTTGACTCAAAATGGACCAAATATGACGAACGGGGAAAATGCAACGAGATGATGTGCAATACCCAATGTAGCAGGAAAACATCTTGTTTTAGCTTGTAATTAATCATATAATAGCAATTTGGGATCAAAGAAGTCATTGGATTAAAATCTCAAAAATCACATTTTTATGCAGTAGCTTTTGTTCTATTGTAGGCCAGGGAACGGCCGTTCCGGGTTGTAGTGTAAAATGGGAAGGGCCGTTCCCATGACCCTCCGAAAACGCCTCTGCGATTTACATTTAAAATGGCGACTTATGCTGGGAACGACCCTTCCGGCTCGTAGGCCAAAATGGGAACGACCGTTCCCTTGCGCGCCGTCTTTGAGTTCAAAGGAGTGGGAATGACCGTTCCCAGAATGAATTAGGGACGGGAAGGGCCGTTCCCGCTGCTCTGTAATTGCAAAAACAAAGCAGAACAGTGGAGCATTTCGGCAACAATAACAAATAACTCAAAACTCTATCAAAACACATTAAAATGCAAGAATTCTGGGAATAAGCATATATACATGATTAAGATTCAATAAAACTCCATATAAACATTTAAATCACTTAGGAACATTAAGAATTTCCACTTTCATGGTCACACACCAAATCATCACATAAACTCAATTCCTTCAAGAATTCATGCCTCAAATCATGGTATAATCATATATTCATGCATCAACTATCCATTAATCCATATTTCCATAAAATCACAAACCCTAGCTTCTATAAAAATTATCAAGAATCACACATATGTCAACTTACATGCACTTGAAGGAACGAAATGGATGAAGATGATGGCTATGCAGATTTGAGCTTCAAAGCTTGAATTTTCTTGGAAAAACTGGGATGAAAATCACAAAATCTCCCTTCTCCTTTTATTTTAGATGAACCGAGAATGAGAGAAAGCAAATATGTCATGAAATTGGGAATGAAAATGATATGGAAGAGAATGGAAGAAATGGTACGTGAATCACCATTTTGAATTTGGTGAAAATCCTCAAATTACAATTTAGTCCCTCAAAGATTCAAGTCATGCAATTAAGGATGAAAAGCTTTGAAAATTGATCAATTAAGTCCAAGGAACTAAAGATGCAATTTGGTCCTTGAATTTTAAAGAAAGGTCATTTAAGGGCAAGTTGGTAATTAAATCATACTCGGCAATTATTTTACGCAATAAATATTTTCAAGTCATGAAACAAATTCTAAAATTGATATGAATTCATAAAATTTCATGAAAATATGATAACATATAATTTATAACTTATAATGAAACGTAAGAAATTAGTAAATGAAAGCCGGGGCATTACAATTCTCCCCCCCCCAAAAAGGACCTGGTCCCCAGGTCCACTGTCGAGTTTCAGAATGATGCACCAGCCATAAGAGAACCCCGTCTCTTAAACAAGAAATGAAAGAACCCCGTCTTTCAACTAGAAATGAGAGAACCCCGTTTCTCAATAAGAAATGAGAGAACCCCGTCACTCAACACACAGGAAAGCAACTCAAGGGAACATATTATAGAAACATTTATATAAATGTCACATAGGCAAGTAGAATCATATTAATCACATAAATACCATTCATAAATAACCAATTTGCATTTGACGAGAAATTAAATGCAACAACAATAAGATCCATGATGTACGTGATATGCATGGTTTGGTGTACCGTTCACCGTTAGTTGTGTCGTGCATATAATTGGTACCTTCTTCTTTCATGACCGGATCCACATTTGCATTTTGCACCTCTCTCTCAAGAACACATTCTCGAGCCCCAACAAGCAGTCTCTCACCCCCGGTAGATTTCCTTCGTCGCTTTGGGCATGTGTCTATTTGATGCTCATTGCTCCCACAATACAGACATAAGCCCAACCGTCTTCTACAACCCTCATAAGTATGGTTGTCACGCCCACAATAAGTGCAAAGAAGTTTCCTCGAAGATGTTGTTGAAGCTGGGGTACGTGAAGCTCCCGAACCCGATCCAAGTAATGGATTCTTTTTCTTTTGAGGTCTTTCTTGAGGTACTGGGGTATGATGAGAGATAGGTTGCTTCCCTTTGTTGGAATTCTGTCCAAATTTTGAACCTGAAGCCTACCCGGGTTAAGGGTTAGACCTTCTTGCATTCAAAGGAGTGGTGCCTCGAACCTTCTCTTGGGAGTCGCATGGAATCAGTTCCCACACTCTTTTAACTTTCTTAAGCTGTGACTCAGCTTGAATATCATTTCCTTCAAAGGAGTTTGAGGGTTGTTGGTTCTGACACTCCCTAAATGCTATCGAAATTTGAGCCGGTTGTGGTGAAGAAGTTAGTGGTGCTGAGGAAACATACTCTCTTATCTTCTGATCAACCAAACGAACCAAGGAATCAAAAAACTCCTGAGGTTGAACCGGATGGGGTAGATGTGGGGAAACCCTAGGTAATCGTTCACGATGCTGGCGACCTTGAGGCATCCTGAAATCAAGACACTAGATATGCATGCTGAATTAACATGCCAATGCATGTAACACACTTGGAATTAATAAAATTTAACACATTGGAACACTTAGGCTCAATCGGGGAAGCACATATATAAAAAAAATTTAAAATTTAAAGTAACGTATGATGCACGTGCTTATAGATGCATTGAACCTGTCACCGTAGTTGCATTCCATGTTTGTTGAATCACAAGCTTGCCTTGCATTTGTTAGTCATTTCTTGTTACCCGCGGTCTTTTAATTCTTTAAAGTTCCTGACATCAACTTGTACCTCTCCATGGCTCAAGGTTGAAAGTTCTTGAACTCAAATTTTTTATTATTATTAATTTTTTTAATACCGATCTCTAAGTGTTGCCCGAACCTTTACCATAGCTACCATCTTAATCAAAATTTTCTTGCATTTGCTTATATAACTGTATGGTCCCAACTAATAATAATTCTTGAGTTCAAATTCTTCTCCCCTTATGGAGTTAGTTTCCTAACTGCCCTCGAAGAACTAATCTCCAATTATTGTCCCGATTCATCTGGTTACCACCTTGATTGAAATCATTTAAATTTACTTTTTACGAATTAATTCGGTTATATGACTTGTTTTCTTACTTGCGTACGCCTTAAGCATATAATTTCCCTCAAAAAGTTCTTTATCGTCTTTTACCGTTTTCATTTGTTGCTCCAGATCTCCCACTCCGCGCTCTCACCACGACAATTCAACTTGAATATGGAAAATGAACTCAATCCACCCGATTATAGAATCTCTAGTATCCTAGCTGACCATAAATGGATTGTTCAATTCTTCTAGCTCAATCGGAATCACTTGAATTGCTCCCTTCTCTCGCCTTGGTTTCACTTCCAACTATCTGAGTTTCTTAACTTGGCCACACTTCCAAATCTTGAATAATTAGTACACCAATTCTCCCTTCACCTCATCCTTGAATGGAATAGACTTCCTCGCCTGGTCGATGCACCCTTTCTTAATAATATAAGTTCCCACAGTTGATTCTTTTATTCTGGATCATATCCTTTGAATCATAACCCAATGGAAGAAGTTAATGGCCCTCAGATCCGTGTGTGAATTTCCCTGCCCATTTCCTTACCCTTCCAAGCTAAAGAAGTAGTACTTGTAATATGCTGAGGTTGTCATAAAAGTTGGTCGTGGTTTGATATCATTTCTACCACCTGTACTCGCAACTTCCTTTGAAAATAAATGCTTGTGGGTAAGACATGCTCATGTCACATAATTGTAACCAAAACACGAATTGGATGTAAATGGCAACAAGTAGTTCAACAAAATTTCAAAATAAGCACGTTGAACGTATAAATTCTCAATAATTCAAGATCAATTAATCAACAACTAGTAGCATAAATCAATGCAACGCACAAGTTATCAAGCAGTTCAATGTATTCAAATAATTCAAATAGGTCAGAGAATTTCAAATAAATGCAAGACTATCAGATTAACAATTAATTTCCTATACGGTACGACCTAGACTTGACACGACACGACACTAGAACCTCGGTTTTGCAACCGGGCTCTGATACCACTTAAGATGTAGCACCCCTATACGTAGAGATGCCACACCCCCGCACTATAGGCCTATCCACATACGAAATAGGTAATCCGTACATGAACTAACCTATCGCGAACGGGTGACCAGTAAAAGAAACAAGCTAGCTAGGCGGGACTAGACCCCACTTCATTTAAATACCAAAACAAGAAAATTCAAAAGCAGAAGCATAGTCACTATCATTCTATTATCACATACCAAGTATCCAAAAGTTCATTATATTCTAGCGTACATATCAATGCATTGTCATCTCTGACATACTATACATGCATAAGTCTCCAAAACTAACAAAAGCCAAAATATGATAACCTAGAATATCACCATCATGAAAATGTATGAAGTGCTAGACTCTGCTGGACAACACGACATGACTCCCGCCTAGCACTCCACTGCGAAACCCGAAAGGTGGAGGCGTTAGTCTATGGAAGACTGAGTGAGGGGCATAAATATGCGCAAATAACATGCAAGTTATAACCTCGGGTAAGGTTTTATGACTGAAAGTAATATATGTTCGAAATATAATACACTTTGCCCGAGATTACGACTATCAATATTAAACACTTTAGTCACTTTCATGTATTTAATACGTGGCTCGGCGAGTGAGGGCAATTCTCCAACCTTACACCAATAGTGAACATTACAAGCTTGAGTTATTAATCGTATGATCATGCAATTCATTTATAGTGCGGTAGTGCGATGGTGTACTCAATCAATACACAGCTATTGCACTCAATACAGTAACCCGAGGACAGCCCGTGGTGCTGGACCCGTACCCAGTCTCCTTCTCCCTCCAATGATGGTGGGTTTGCAAGGCCCGACCATCCAATCTCGTTGAGCAGAGGGTACATGAATCCCTAATCCCGGAACTCCTTCCTCCATTAACCTCCTAGCGGATTCAAGGGTCATCCCAAAGTCGTGAGGATAGCGCTAGAGTTACCCGTCAACCCATGCTTTCCAGGTTGGCTCAAGCCTCTACCCTCGGGCCCAAAGTGAATATGCTTTACTCGTCAAAACACGATCAATCAATAATCACGATACTGTTGGAAAACACGAATCAGAAAGCAGCGGAATTTAAAAAATTTTCCCAACAAAAGGATCTAGGACTCGCAATCGTGTAACCAAATTCGTAAAGATAGAAAACTTACTTTTCTTTTATTCTTTCTTGAAGCGTTTCAAGCCACCCAAGAACGCTCTTCTCGCGGCTTGATCCCCTCTCCTTGGTAAAGCTCGAATCTTCAAACTTCTAACTTGAAGTCTCTAGAGAAAGTCCACCAACTTGATCACAATCTAACTAGTAAGGATGCTAGTTCTCTAGTTAGTGTTTAGGCTTAACCTAGGGTTTTATTTAATCTTGGAGAAAGGAAGGTGTTCAACACATGAACCAAAAGAATTGTCAATTCCTCTAAAGGGGAGCATGAGCTCCCCTATATATAGGAAAGGGAGAGGGACGGCCGAACCTATTCCTTGTTGGACAAGGATTTGGTTCCTCTCTCTCCTATTACTTGATCATCAAGTATTTTCCAACTTTGACTTTGAATTCTAATTCAAGTCAACTTTTAAAAGAGCTAAAAATATCCAAACTATTTTTGGATAATTTTATACTTTATTTATTATAAAATAAATAACTTATTTTTATCTAATTAATTAATTCGTAATTAATTAACTAGATTATTTTCTCCAAAATAAGACTTTCTTTTTAATTCAAAATTAAACCAAAGTATATTAAATAATTAACACATTTAATTATTTAATACATATATATATATAATATATATATTCACACGTGTGTGACACGTGTCACAGTGACACGTGTCACTCACGTGAGCCACACGTGTGATTTCACACGTGTGGAACCCTCTTGGCCCGATGAACTCGTTTAATCATTTTAAAGCCTCAACTCATGTAACCAAGTTGTTGTGTGTGACCCTCTAGGTTCTCAATTCAATTAGCAGTGACCCTAATTAATTAATTCACTAATTAATTAATCAGTCCATAGATTAAACGACCATAGTCTAGCAACAGGTGTTTAACCCCTAGCTGAATTGGAATGTTCGGATTCGACAGAACCTTTAAGTTATTGATTCATGTGAGATACAATCCTCCTACTTACTATCTCTCAACCAAGATCTAGGGCAAGGGAATAATCAGAACCCTAATAATCCGGTCTTAAAGCTAAGTGCATTTCATATCCATTTGATCTCAATCCAAGAAACCCTTTTCTTGATGTCTTGATCTACTGCCTTGGCCAAGGACTCCATATGGCATATGAATGACTTACACAATAAGAGATCACCTTGCAAATGCAAGTGTAGGTCCTTTCTTGATTCTCATTCACTTTCATGAATCACTTGTGCAGCCCCAGCATAAGCCTTGAATCAGTTGTCTAAGGCGACACCCTTTAAAGCTTATACCTAAGACTACAGAGTTAACTCATAAAGTGACAAGGAACCTCAAGTCTAAGGGTCAATTAATCTCATCAATGACTCGTGAGATATTTCCTAATCTGGAAGTTTCCATTTCCTGAAATAGAAACTTCCTTTCCCATTTAGGAATGTTCTCACACGGGGCACCTCAGTGAACTTACTTATTAAAGTAAGCACCCTCATGTATCACGCACGTATCAACTATACACTTTGCACCTCCATGAAACAAGGTGGTCCTTCTTAAGGGCGTGATCCCACAAGCAAGCCTTAGAGGAGTCAGGTTGACACTCCCACTGTCTGTAGGACTCATCGGCTTGGAGTATTTTACTAATCATGACTTATGTGATATAGGGCTCGTTTCATGAACCATTTCACCTAAATGGTAGAGTCCTAAAGTCATCAGGATTAGGGGAGTTCTCATACATGCACAGCTAAAGTAACCGCATACCAAACAAGAGCATATAAAGAAGTGTTGCCTCAATTCGTTATTTCATTCAAAGATTGTCTGTGATTACAATAAGGAAAAGCACAAAGCGGATATACAATCGGCTTTTAGGGCACTATTCCTAACAATCTCCCACTTGCCCGTCAAAGCCATTCTAAAGCTACTCTAAGTCCCATCTTCTGAAGATGACCTTGGAAAGCTTCTCGACTAAGGGGTTTAGTAAGTGGATCTGCCACGTTCTCTGCTGATGTGACCCTCTCAATTAGCACATCTCCTCTTTTGATAATATCACGGATTAGGTGATACTTCCTCATAATGTGCTTGGTCCGTTGGTGAGATCTTGGTTCTCTTGCTTGAGCAACCGTCCCAGTGTTGTCACAAAACACAGTAATGGGGTCTTTCATGCTAGGAACAACTTTCAACTCTTGAATGAAGTTTCTAATCCAAACACTTTCCTTTGCTGCATCATTTGCAGCTAAGTATTCGGCCTTAGTGGTCGAATCTGCAGTGGTTGTTTGCTTGGAACTCTTCCAACTCACTGCTCCGCCGTTTAGGCAGAAAATGTATCCTGACATTGACTTAAAATCATCTAAGTCTGATGCAAAGCTTGCATAGCAGTATCCTTCGACAGTAAGATCTTTCTGACCTCCGTAAACTAAGAATAAATCTTTTGTACTTTTCAAGTACTTAAGAATATTCTTCACGGCAGCCCAGTGACCATCTCCAGGGTCCGATTGGAAACGACTTGTCACACTAAGTGCATAAGCCACATCCGGTCGAGTACATAACATTGCATACATTATGCTACCTATTGCTGACGCATAAGGTGTATGAGTCATTCTCTCCTTCTCAAGGTTAGTCTTAGGACACATCTTCTTTGAAAGACATGTTCCTACACTCACAGGAAGGTTCTTAACCTTTGCCGACTCCATATTGAATCTCTTCAATACTTTGTCAATGTACATCGACTGTGACAGTCCTATTAACCTTCTAGATCTATCTCTATAGATTTTAATTCCAAGGATATAGGACGCATCACCAAGATCTTTCATCTTGAATTGGTTCGATAACCATAACTTAGTCACTTTCATGTCATCCTTCGAATTCCCAATAAGAAGGATGTCATCAACATAAAGTACTAAGAATTGCACTGAGGTCTCCAATCCCTTTCTATACACACATGATTCATTCGAAATTTGGATGAAGCCAAACGCTTTGACCGATTCATCAAATCGAATGTTCCAATTCCTAGAAGCTTGTTTCAATCCATAGATTGATCTTTGGAGTTTGCAAACCTTTTGCTCACTCCCACTGAATGTGAAACCTATGGGTTGCTCCATATAAATGTCTTTGTCAATGTCACCATTGAGAAAGGCAGTTTTCACATCCATTTGCCATATCTCATAGTCATAATATGCAGCAATGGCAAGCATGATTCGAATGGACTTTTGCATTGCAACTGGTGAAAAGGTTTCGTCAAAGTCCACGCCGGGTCTTTGAGTGAATCCTTTTGCAACCAGTCTTGCTTTGTAGGCTGCAATGCTTCCATCAACTCCAAGCTTTCTCTTAAAGATCCATTTGCAACCTATGGGTTTGACCCCATCAGGCAAATCTACCAAGGTCCAAACTTGGTTGGAGTTCATGGAGTCCATTTCGGATTTCATGGCTTCTATCCACTGTTCAGAGTCAGAATCTGAAAGTGCCTCCTCATATGTTGAAGGATCATTATCCTTTTGAGAGATTTCATGGAAGAATCCATACCATCTCTCCGGCTGTCTAGGAGTGCGTTCAGAACGCCTTAGAGGAGGGTTTTCGTGTGTATCGAAATTCGTGATTGGTTGTAGTTGATCAGTAGGGGACGTCTCTTCAGTGGGTGGTGTGGGGTTACTTTGTACTTCTTCTAATTCTATGATCTTTCCTTTCTTTTCTTTAAGGAACGGTTCCTCAAGAAAAGTGGCATTTCTGGAAACAAACACCTTTTGCTCAGATTGATCATAGAAGTAGTATCCGATGGATTCCTTAGGATAACCTACAAAGTAGCATAAGTTAGAACGAGATTCTAACTTATCTCCCACTGTCCTCTTCACGTAAGCAGGACAACCCCAAATTCTTAAGTAAGAGTAACTAGGGATTTTACCATGCCACATTTCATAGGGCGTTTTGGGGACTGACTTAGAGGGAACTAGATTCAGAATCTTTGCTGCACTTTCTAGGGCATAATCCCAGAAAGAAGGTGGTAAGTTAGTGAAACTCATCATGGAACGAACCATATCAAGTAGGGTTCGATTCCTTCTCTCAGAAACTCCATTAAGCTGAGGAGTTCCCGGAGGAGTCCACTGAGAGATAATCCCATTATCTTTGAGATGATCAAGGAATTCTTCACTAAGATACTCGCCTCCTCGATCAGATCGAATGCTTTGATCTTGTGACCAGTTTGGTTCTCAACCTCCTTTTGAAATTCTAAGAATTTCTCAAAAGCTTCAGATTTATACTTCATTAAGTATACATAACCATACCGACTAAAGTCATCAGTAAAGGTTATGAAGTACTGATGATTGTTTCTAGTGCTTACACTAAGCGGTCCACAAACATCAGTATGGATCAAATCCAAAACCTCAGTGGCACGTTCCACAGTTCCTTTAAAAGGAACTTTGGACATCTTTCCTTTGAGACAGGATTCGCAAGAAGTCAACTCTTTGAGATCATTTTCAGAGAATGATACTAAAGTGTTTATCTTGCTAATTCTGTTCTTGGAAATGTGTCCTAATCTAGCGTGCCATAAGGGAGCTGAAACTTTGTCATCTCTCTTACGCTTTGTTTCTCGTTGTATATTCATAATATTGATATTTTGAGTTAGGTAAAGTCCATTACTTAGAGTACCGATATGAACGGAAGAGTTGTTCCGTTTGATAAAGTATTTACCATTCTTAATATAAGTTTCATAACCTTCACAATCTAATATTGGAACTGAAATTATATTACGAATAATGCTCGGTACATAAAGGACTTTATTTAATACTAACTCAAAACTACCTAAATCTAATCTAATTGTGCCTAAAGCTCGAGCTTCAACGTTTGAGCCATCGCCGATCTTCAAGAAACATTCTCCTTCTTTGAGTTGTTGGACTTCACTTAGCATCTGTACATCATTACAGATATGAGTTCCACAACCGGTATCAAGTACCCAAGAACTAGAATTAATAGAAAGATTTACTTCAACGAGAAAGATACCTTTCTTTAGAGTAGCCTTGTACTCTGGGCAGTTTCTCCTCCAATGTCCCGCTTTGCTACAATGGAAGCAAACATCCTCTTTCTGATCACGCTTCTTCTTTTGGGCCTTCCCCTTCGAAATGCCACCAGTGGGCCTAAGGGGTTTCTTCTTCTTCTTTTGGGCTTTCTTGCCCTTACCTTTAGAAGGCCCAGAAGAGGAAGATAGAGCATTCACCATCAAAACCTTATTGTCTTTCTTGATCGTGCTTTCAGCAGTCACAAGCTGACTAATCAGCTCAGCTACAGTAGCACCAGCATGATTCATGTTGAAGTTAAGGACAAATGGGTTGAATGATGGTGGGAGCGAAGCTAGCAACAAATCCACTGAAAGCTCATCTTTCAGTGGCATGTCCATGGAAGCAAGTTTCTCAGTAAGGGCAAGAAACTTGAGTCCATATTCATGGACACTTGAACCTTCCCTCATTCTCAAGTGGAACAATTCCTTTGTTGTGTTATACCTTGTAACACGTTCATGAGGACGGTAAAGTTGCTCTAAGTGGTCGTAAATCTCCCAAGCAAATTCCATGGCCTCATGTTGTCTTTGCAAGTCCGGAGACATGTTAGCCAACATAAGGCAACGGGCTTGGAGATTATCATCCTTCCACTTCTGAATCGCATCCCGCTCGGCCCGAATGGGAGCCTCCCCTTCGGGACTGGGCTCCCCTTCGAAGAGAACATAAGTTCTCTTCTCAGAATCTAAAATGATTTTTAGATTCCTCAGCCAATCAGAATAGTTGGGACCAGTCAACTTGTTTGACTCGAGGATCGATACAAGAGGGTTTTTGGTTGCCATTTCAAAACACGTAGAGAATCACAGAATCTACGACCTAAATGGTAAAATAGAGAACTAGTGAGCATGCTGAATTATAACGATATACAAAAGATAAGGTCTTTAATCTAATGTAGCTCCCACTGTTTTTCAAAGATCTAGAATTCCCAAAGATCTAAGAGGAACACGTTTCCCAATGGGTACTAAGATCCTAGGCATTTTACCTCGAACCCACGACTCGCGGACATTCTAAGTAAGAACCCTAGGTAGGTACAACTTACCAGTTCTAACACCTTTAGAACTCTTAGTAATTGTTTTTGCATCACCTATCTTTCAATATGGACCCACGACTCGTGCGACATCCATATTTACTTAGGCGTTAAGCTAGACCCATCAATCATAAGATCATGATCAAAACTTAGTTCGAACGACCCACGACTCGCGGACATCGCCCTTGCTAAAATTGACCATGAAATATTGATCATTTAAAATGATCAATTAGGTAACTAAGAACTAATAAGCTCCACTAGCTATCCCACGACTCGCGGACAATAACCAGCTTCACTTACTAAACTTAAAACCTATTGATGGAATGCTAGGAATTTAATTCAAAATTTGCATCTCGAATTAAACACCTATTTGTTCGAAATTAGCTTAATATTTAAGGGGAATTTTCGAATCAACCGGAGAGTTGTCCGGTTCGACCTCACCAACATATATGTTATCCAATTTTATTAGTCTTGATTAATGCAAGTACACTTAAATGCATATCAAACAAGCACATAAACAGATAACATGTCCTAGCATGATACTAACATGTAATGATCATGGGCTCTACCTATCTTATGCGTGATATGTGGGAGCCACTCCACAATCACAAGTTCTAACATACATGCCACATAAACAGTTTAAATCACATAAGGGAAAGCGGTAACAAAATACGAGCCCTATCTCTATTACATTTAACAATTGAGATTCCCCTCCCTAACATTTTGAGGGGTCTTCACTTATGGCCTCCTTGTTACTTGAATGTGGTCCATCTTACTCCATGGGTGCATTGTCTCCAAAATGAAAATAAAACCTCACCACCTATCTCTACTCTCAAATTACAATAAAAAGAAAAAGACATAAAGTAATAAGGCTCAATCTTCATATTGGCCTTAGACAATTACACGGGGCATACCCCGGCCTCAAAAACAGTAATATGGAAAGCCACATAATACATCACATAACAGTACGCACATAAGTGAGGCCCCAACCTCAATTGAAAAACGCAACTATAGGGCTCCAACCCCAATTTAAACCATCCATGTGCATAAATTAAAACCATACATAGATCTAAACCCATGATCACCTAACATGCTCTTGTGAGAATTTAAATTTAGCCAATAAATTAAAATTCTCGTTTCAAGTCCTAATGACTTAAAACACGACTTGATGCGAGTCTTATTTATAAAAGTTTTCAATAAATCCCAAATTACCAAAACAAATAAAATTCCAATTAATTTCTGAAAATTAATAATTTTATCAAAGATTGTATTTTCCCAAAATATAAACCGTTTCAATTTCTCAAAAATCCCAATTTCAAGTTTTTATTCAAAATTAAAATAAATATTCAAAATAAAATTTTAAAATTAAAAATAAAAATTGGGACTGGATTGCACGAAATACGAAAGTTCGGATCAGGAAAACGAGGCCCCTACGTGAAACGGGGCGCACGCGTCCCAAGCGTGCGCGGACGCGCACGGCAGGCACGCACAGCGCCCGGCCAAGGCCGGGCGAGTGCGCGCACTGCGTGCGCATGCCGCGCGCCCTGGCGGGCGATGGGCGGCCAGTCTCGGCCGCCCTGGGCGGGCGTGCCTAGGCGCGCCCGGAAGGCTCCCGCACAGGCGTGCGGGAGGTGCTGGGCGGCTGCCCTGCGCACGCCTAGAAAAGGCGGGCGGTGGCGCGCGAAGCCCAGGCGCGCGACGCCTTCCCGCGCGGGGTTTCGCGTGTTCGTCGTGATCCGGGTTTTCGTTTCGTGTTTTCGTTCAAAAGCAAAACCAATCCAAGAAATACAATAACAGTTTATACAGTTTCAAATCTAAAATTGTTTTCAAAATTAAATTTTGCAAAAACCAATTTTCAGAAACTTTCAGGAAAAAAATACAGTTTCGTAATTCAGGCTTTCTAAAACAATTACAAATACTCAATCGAATCAAGCCTAAGAATTTCTACCAAATTCAGAATAATTGAGACGAATCAGAAACACGATTAACGAGGTGGCTCTGATACCACTTGTTGGAAAACACGAATCAGAAAGCAGCGGAATTTAAAAAATTTTCCCAAGAAAAGGATCTAGGACTCGCAATCGTGTAACCAAATTCGTAAAGATAGAAAACTTACTTTTCTTTTATTCTTTCTTGAAGCGTTTCAAGCCACCCAAGAACGCTCTTCTCGCGGCTTGATCCCCTCTCCTTGGTAAAGCTTGAATCTTCAAACTTCTAACTTGAAGTCTCTTGAGAAAGTCCACCAACTTGATCACAATCTAACTAGTAAGGATGCTAGTTCTCTAGTTAGTGTTTAGGCTTAACCTAGGGTTTTATTTAATCTTGGAGAAAGGAAGGTGTTCAACACATGAACCAAAAGAATTGTCAATTCCTCTAAAGGGGAGCATGAGCTCCCCTATATATAGGAAAGGGAGAGGGACGGCCGAACCTATTCCTTGTTGGACAAGGATTTGGTTCCTCTCTCTCCTATTACTTGATCATCAAGTATTTTCCAACTTTGACTTTGAATTCTAATTCAAGTCAACTTTTAAGAGAGCTAAAAATATCCAAACTATTTTTGGATAATTTTATACTTTATTTATTATAAAATAAATAACTTATTTTTATCTATTTAATTAATTCGTAATTAATTAACTAGATTATTTTCTCCAAAATAAGACTTTCTTTTTAATTCAAAATTAAACCAAAGTCTATTAAATAATTAACACATTTAATTATTTAATACATATATATATATAATATATATATTCACACGTGTGTGACACGTGTCACAGTGACACGTGTCACTCACGTGAGCCACACGTGTGATTTCACACGTGTGGAACCCTCTTGGCCCGATTAACTCGTTTAATCATTTTAAAGCCTCAAATCATGTAACCAAGTTGTTATGTGTAACCCTCTAGGTTCTCAATTCAATTAGCAGTGACCCTAATTAATTATTTCACTAATTAATTAATCAGTCCACAGATTAAACGACCATAGTCTAGCAACAGGTGTTTAACCCCTAGCTGAATTGGAATGTTCGGATTCTACAGAACCTTTAAGTCATTGATTCATGTGAGATACAATCCTCCTACTTACTATCTCTCAACCAAGATCTAGGGCAAGGGAATAATCAGAACCCTAATAATCCGGTCTTAAAGCTAAGTGCATTTCATATCCATTTGATCTCAATCCAAGAAACCCTTTTCTTGATGTCTTGATCTACTGTCTTGGCCAAGGACTCCATTTGGCATATGAATGACTTACACAATAAGAGATCACCTTGCAAATGCAAGTGTAGGTCCTTTCTTGATTCTCATTCACTTTCATGAATCACTTGTGCAGCCCCAGCATAAGCCTTGAATCAGTTGTCTAAGGCGACACCCTTTAAAGCTTATACCTAAGACTACAGAGTTAACTCATACAGTGACAAGGAACCTCAAGTCTAAGGATCAATTAATCACATCAATGACTCGTGAGATATTTCCTAATCTGGAAGTTACCATTTCCTAAAATAGAAACTTCCTTTCCCATTTAGGAATGTTCTCACACGGGGCACCTCAGTGAACTTACTTATTAAAGTAAGCACCCTCATGTATCACGCACGTATCAACTATACACTTTGCACCTCCATGAAACAAGGTGGTCCTTCTTAAGGGCGTGATCCCACAAGCAAGCCTTAGAGGAGTCAGGTTGACACTCCCACTGTCTGTAGGACTCATCGACTTGGAGTATTTTACTAATCATGACTTATGTGATATAGGGCTCGTTTCATGAACCATTTCACCTAAATGGTAGAGTCCTAAAGTCATCAGGATTAGGGGAGTTCTCATACATGCACAGCTAAAGTAACCGCATACCAAACAAGAGCATATAAAGAAGTGTTGCCTCAATTCGTTATTTTATTCAAAGATTGTCTGTGATTACAATAAGGAAAAGCACAAAGCGGATATACAATCGGCTTTTAGGGCACTATTCCTAACAGATACACGACTTGCTTTTCATGAACATGGCTTACTTGGAATCGTTTACGAGTTTAGAAATGACTATAATTAAAAATATATACCTTTTTGGCTAGAAAGTCCACATAAGGGTTATACAGGTTCTATATAACTAGAAACTAAACCTCACCTTCACCGCCAAAATACAAGTAGGACAGGGCCTACAGGGCCTGCTCCTCTTCATGGGGAAGCTGGTTTGTGCAATAAAGACATGTGTACGTGAGACTTAACTCAAAATGGACCACATATGACGAACGGCGAAAATGCAACAAGATGACGTGCAATACCTAATGTAGCAGGAAAACATCTTGTTTTAGCATGTAATTAATCATATAATAGCAATTTGGGATCAAAGAAGCCATTGGATTAAAATCCCAAAAATCACATTTTTATGTAGTAGCTTTTGTTCTGTCGCAGGCCTGGGAACGGTCGTTCTGGGTTGTAGTGTAAAATGGGAAGGGCCGTTCCCATGACCCTCCGTAAAATCCCCTGCGCTTTACATTTAACATGGCGACTTATGCTGGGAACGGCCCTTCCAGCTCGCAGGCCAAAATGGGAACGACCGTTCCCATGCGCGTCGGCTTTGGGTTCAAAGGAGTGGGAACGACCGTTCCCAGAATGAATTGGGGACGGGAAGGGCCCTTCCCGCTCCTCTGTAAGTGCAGAAACAGAGTAGAACAGGGGAGCATTTCGGCAACAACAACAAACAACTCAAAACTCCATCAAAACACATTAAAATGCAAGAATTTCGGGAATAAGCATATATACATGATTAAGATTCAATAAAACTCCATATAAATACTTAAATCACTTAAGAACATTAAGAATTTCCACATTCATGTTCACACACCAAATCATCACATAAACTCAATTCCTTCAAGAATTCATGCCTCAAATCATGGTAAAATCATATATTCATGCATCAACTATCCATTAATCCATATTTCCATAAAATCACAAACCCTAGCTTCTATAAAAATTATCAAGAATCACACATATATCAACTTACATGCAATTGAAGGAAAGAAATGGATGAAGATGATGGCTATGCAGATTTGAGCTTCAAAGCTTGATTTTTCTTGGAAAAACTTGGATGAAAATCACAAAATCTTCCTTCTCCTTTTCTTTTAGATGAACCGAGAATGAGAGAAAGCAAATATGTCATGAAAATGATATGGAAGAGAATGGAAGAAATGGTACGTGAATCACCATTTTGAATTTGGTGAAAATCCCCAAATTGCAATTTAGTCCCTCAAAGATTCAAGTCATGCAATTAAGGATGAAAAGCTTTGAAAATTGATCAATTAAGTCCAAGGAACTAAAGATGAAATTTGGTCCTTGAATTTTAAATAACGGTCAATTAAGGGCAAGTTGGCAATTAAATCATACTCGGCAATTTTTTTACGCAATAAATATTTTCAAGTCATGAAACAAATTTTAAATTTGATATGAATTCATAAAATTTCATGAAAATATGATAACATATAATTTATAACTTATAATGAAACGTAAGAAATTAGTAAATGAAAACCGGGGCGTTACACTCCCCCTATCATCCAATTCTCTTGTGATAGCTCGGCTTCCCTGAGAAACTCCCATATCTCCCGTCTGCCAACATTTTCACTCTCAGCATATATGATAGTAAGAAATATCGGTTATGCCCATCTCACGCATGAAAGCCGCAAGTGTAAGTATTGTCGTGTGTCCTTGAGGACAGAAACCTCCACATCCTATGTCTGCCCATCCACAGTATCCATCCTAGAACGATCAAAGATGGTCAGCGCCGGTGGCGTACCCCAGAATTACCCAAGTCTCCGGCGAAGTGTATGTAACCGTAGCTTCCAAAGAAAGTCGCCTCACCATGGTTTAGGTCTAATAAAGCTTACTGTTGCATGTTCTGGGCATGTTCCAGCTTGAATATTTGATCATTCTCACCCCATAAAAGATGTATTCTCTAAATGAAATTTGCATAATCTATCAATGTTGGTGCATACTCATGGATATTTCCAATAATATTATTATTGATCCACATTATCTTATTATATAAATTACTGTAATAACTAGATTACATAAATTTACTTAAATTTTCATTTTTCCTATATAATTTCGTTAGAGGTATTCATACTTGGTGGATCTTGTAAATATCAGATTGTTAATTATGCGATAGATTCATACTTTCTGTATGGGAAAATTGTAGCGAAGTACCCTATGTTACATGAATATAGCATAAAAAATCTTATAAAAAAAATACAATAAAAAACCCTATGTTTTTATAAATATGCACAAAAAACCCTCGTGCGTTTCACGCGCGTTGACTGCATGTAGGGTTGAATTTTTTTCACTTTTTAGCCCAAAATGACTATTTTACCCATGTATTATATATATATATATATATATATATATATATATATATATATATATATATATATATATTAAAAAGCCGATTGAAGGACCGTGGGGTTGGAACCCAAGACCCCCATCTTATATATCACCGGATAAACAAATACAATGTACCAATCCAAGAGTCACAAAGAGAAGAAAAACAAAAATGCTCACGACAAAGATAGGGCGTGAACAACCCAGAGCAAACCTAATAACTCATAAACTGAGCTCCACTAGTCCCATTCGAGGACGAAGTAGGACAAAGCACAACTACGACAACTAAGCTAGCAGCTAAGAACCAAGCTTCGGCAACCAAGTCAACTACCAGATCCTGGGAGAGATTCAGACTAACCTGAAACAACACCTTATTTCTAGTTCGGACAGACATGATCTTGCTACTTAAAACCCAGTTCAGACTAGCTATTCTATGTCGTCTACTAGTGAGATGAACAAAAGAAGCACTTAAAGTAAACCCATCCGACTGTCACTTGCTATTCACTAAATGAGGAATGCTGTTATAATTCCACCAAAAATTCAAATGAAGTCCTTTGAGAAAAAGACAAAGCTGAACTCTTTTGCTCCAAATTAACCACCATAAATAATCCTTATCGGTGGCCATTTTATTAGCATCTAAAGAACAGACCTCCCCAACATGGGAATGACCAGTCTCAATAGGCACATAATCAGCAAGAATAGCCACATAATACCACCACCAGTTATGAGTTATGACACTCAAGCAACCATCCAAGGAAACCATTTTGTTGTCATACAAGGACTCAAGCTTTGAACCTCCCTCCCTGCAAAACAAGCTCAACCAATCACAACGATCAAGTGAGGCATCTGATACAGGACACAAAAAACAGCGCAGGTCCAATCTATAGAAATAAAGCTGCACATGAAAAACATATTAAAAGAACAGAGCCTCAAAACCTTATTGCCGGAAATTCCCATTTATCGAGTCTAATTGACCCCTTAAGCTCATTACTAAAAGGTTGTTCTGGGAATGACCACTCATCTTGACAACCAGAACCCCTATTTGCAAGATAATCTGCTACTTTGTTGCCTTCTCTATAGATATGCGAAATCCGGACTTGCAGCTTTTTCGTATATCGTTTGAACCGTTGGATCAGATATTGCAACCCCAAATTACTTACCATACCCCATGGTTAGGATATCTATAATAATTTCTGCATCCAACGCAATCCATATATGCTGACATCTCAAATTTGCAGCTCTACGAACTCCCTCTACTAAAGCCGTCATTTCAGCCACCGTATTAGTAGCGTGACCTATACCCGCGCTAAAAGCCTCAACAACTTCTCCCTCTGAATTCCTTATTACACGACCAATCACAGCGGGCGCCCGGATTACCTCTTGAGGAGCCATCTGTATTCACTTTAAACCATGACGCTGATGATTTTTTCCAACAAACCACAAATGCCCGTTTAATCCTCTTCTTTTTAACAACCGCTCCCAACCTAATCGCTGCTATAATGTCACCCTTCCACCATCCGAAACCAAGTCTATTGATCCTGCAAAGATTAAAGATGTGGTTAGAAACGCGACGGATTATATTAAACTTGTTAAACGTACCTTCATTGTGTTTCACACTATTCCTCTCAAGCTACGTATACCATAAGATGAGAATAGGGACAATAACGAATATGCCGCTGAGAGCCATATGGAGAGAGGTTAATCCAAGCCATTAACACCCTACCAGCTTGCAAAGTATCTGGCAATAGGACGTTGAAGATCTTTCCAAAATGTTCCCATACACTAAAAACTTTAGTGGATTTGAAGAAAAGATGTTGCTGAGTCTCAACATGTGAACAACAAACACATCTAGAGGGCAAAAAAATTACTTTCTGCTGTAGACGTTCATCAACCGGCAGCCATTCGTTGATCAAACGCCAAATAAAAATCTGAATAGATGGCGTAAGATTTGTTGACCAAATATGTTAAAGATTACGGCTAATTCTACGGGAGGATTTATTCCCTGATTTAGAGGGATTTGATTGTACATATTTTTTCCTTTTTTTGGAGCTATGTACATCTATATAGTGTATCTTGTGTTGTAATCTTTTTCATACAGAAATTAATGGAATATAGAAAATTCCTAAAAACTAAACTCTAACTTGGTATCAGAGCCAGGTTCATCGTTCATAGTTTTCCGACGATTATCCGGGCTCATCATCTATCGCCATGACCAAACAGCACGACGGCAGCAGCGCCAGTAGCACCGCCATAGCCGTCGCCACAGAAACACAAGAGAACAAACAACAACAAGGTGGGTTCGTGTTTTTTCCACCGACGGCGAGATCAACGCCGCCAGGGTTCGAAACGGCACGGAGACAACAGCGAAGCGACGGTGGTGGTGGCAGTCCTGGAAACGCCGCCATCACGACCCTCACCAGCGAAGAAGAAGAACAAGGAGAAGAAACCGTGTAACAGCCCTAACCGGGGCTGAGTTAGAAAAGGTAAGTAAAGGGTTAACCAAAAGCGTTTATAATCTCTATCCTTTCACGCATTACATTTTATGTGAATTATGTGTCTTTATGTATATTTTAATTCCTTTATTGAGCAAATATATCGGTATCATCCCATGAAAACCTCAGGGGGCATGGCACTCAACTCTTTTTAATACCTAAACCTATTCCTTGTGTCTCAAAACTTTTTCTGAAAATTATAGGACGAAAATTCCAAAAATGCCCTTGAGTTCTTAAATTTTGCTTACTTTATAAATATTGCTTTGTCTTTTGTGTCTTACATGATTTCAATTGTTGTAATTGATTCTGTTGCCTCATGTTTGATGTTTGCTCTTTGATGTTTCTGTTTGGGTTGTGTGGCTCGGGAGTATTGGAGACTTCCTTGCTTTGTTTTTTGAGAGACGGGGTTCTCTCCTTGTTGTTTCAGAGACGGGGCTCTCTCTTTGTTTTTTTGAGAGACGGGGTTCTCTCCTTGTTGTTTCAGAGACGGGGCTCTCTCTTTGTTATTTGAGGGACGGGGTTCTCTCCTTGTTGTTTCAGAGACGGGGCTCTCTCTTTGTCATTTGAGGGACGGGGTTCTCTCCTTGTTGTCTCAGAGACGGGGCTCTCTCTTTGTTGTTTTCGAGAGACTGAGTTCTCTCTTTGTTTGAATAGGTTGTAGTGAATCCGAGGACGGATTCTTTTTAAGGGGGTGAGGTTGTAACGCCCCAGTTTTTCAGAGGTTTGAGCATGACGTATTCGTTTACCAATGTGCGCAATTTAATTAACGATATATGCTTCATTATTGATTTTATTAATTGATCGTGAATTCTTGAGACGTTTGAGCATGTGTGTTTATGTTTGATGTCGTTGCTATTTAGTTTGATTTCTGTTTTTCGTGAAAACTTGGCATGAGTGAACTATGTGACTTATGATTATGTTTATATGCTCTTCGCATGATTTTATTCTCGTATGTGTGTGTTTTGGATTCGTTCGTGTGATCGGAACCGAAAAGGGGGCTAAAGAGCATTTAGCGCACTTTGTGTTCCGGGCGGCATATCTTGAGCTCGGGAACTCGGAATCGAGTTCCGTCACCTCCATTGGATCTGGATCGATGAATCGGAGACAATGGGACAAGCCTCACATTTTTCTAAGATCATTTGGGTTGCCAAATTTTAACCGAAACAAGCCCCTTGCGCCAAAAATGACAAATAGTAGCTATTTCACGTTCACGGACCTAACCTAACGAACCTAGACCCTAACCCTTGACCTATAACCACTTGCACACTCTCTCTCTCCCCCATATCTGGTCCCCCCACCGAACCAACCCCTCCCATTTATCCCCAAACTCAGCCAAAAGGAGAGAGAAAGAAGAAATAGGGAGAAAGAAGAAGGAAGAAGATGACACTATTCAAACCTTGGGGTATTGAGCTCCTACCCCCACCATTTCTACTCCAAATTGAAAGGTAAGCCCATATTTGTGATGTACATCTTCTTGTAGTCATTTTAAGTTAAGGTTTGCATGATTTCTCCAAGCTTTGGGTTAGACATGGCATGTATGATGAATAGTGAGGGTTTAGGGGAAATTGATGAATTCTAGCATGTCTCCTTGTGGATTCTTTTGTTATGATGCATTTATATTTCTCCTAAGATGTTATTTGTGATATGTATGAACTTGCTTTGGTTTCTAGGTTAGAATTCAGGGTCTTACCATTTATGGAATTTGAAGAGATAGCATGAGTTTGTTCCAATTTCATTCCTTGCTTGAATTGTTGCATCTTTGGATGTTTTAATGGATTGAAATGCATGAATACTTGCTATCCTAACTTACCTATGTGTGTTAATTTGATGTTTATATGGTTTAGCATGAGTTTTGCCCTGTTTGTTGTGTGTTTTTCGCCACTGACCTAAATCCGCGAGGGTGGATTTTTCCCTTTGCAAAAATCCACGGGGGTGGATTTATGGCAGTTTTCTGGACCAAATCCATGAGGGTGGATTTTTCCCTTTGGAAAAATCCATAGGGGTGGATTTTTCCAAAGGGGGTGGATTTTTCCCTTTGGAAAAATCCATGGGGGTGGATTTTGTCCAGCCTGTTTTTGTTACTTCGATTCCATTTTTCTTCGTTTGTTTGATCTTCCTCCACCTCTTTTATGACTTCTATGCTATGCTAACATGTATTATCTTGTGTGTTATGAACTTTTATTATTTTTCGTGGAATATTTTATGAGTTATGATTCAAATATCTTCATTGCTTTTAATATGTGCATACATGGATGATTGCTTCCAATGTGAACCCTAATCGCTTATATATCTCCTCTTTTATGACTTGTATGATGTGTATACATGTTATATTACGTGTTATGCTTGTTAATTGAATTTCTTGGATTAATTTGGTATGGATTATGAAAGTTATGAACGAATGTACTTGAATGAATTACGTGACAATGTGATTCTTCTTATAACTAACGCATCCCTTATGTGTTCAATAGATTCCTTTCACCTCTAAATGATTCATGTGCATTGTAAACATGTTGATATTTATCTTATGATTATTGTATGGAATTGCTGGATCATTTTGATTTGAATTATGAAAGATACGATATGATTGAACGTGAAACCTTCATGTATTGAATGTACATGGGTTGAGTGCTTGATTATATGTCTCCATGACATTGTATTACTTCTTATGCATCTCATACCACGTTAATGCATTTCCGTGCATCTTATATGGTTCATTTGGAGTCTTGAGTCTCACAAAGTACACTACAATGTCTTCTGTTCAGTTTCTCCAGGGTGGAGACTTGCCGGGTTCATAAAGCACCATGAGTCTTCCTTCTTTTGGTATTGTCGGTAAGGTGTAACAGGTGGCTTTCTCTTCTACTAGTTAATGACCCTATATAATCCCAACATGTAAAGATTTCGGCCAAAATTATTATATATATATATAGTCATTTATCGAGTCTATGATATTGAACGTATACCCCTTTCTTTTATGAATACCTACCGAATGTTTTGGCGAGAAATGTATGAATGAATGAATGCACAATGGGGCCCAGGGACTTGGTGTTAGAGGCTATTCGGGGAGGCATGGGCCGACGGTGATCCCTTTCTACCAGTTCCATTTATAGAACGGCGTAATCGGACCCCGTTAGGAGTTAGCGGGGAATGGACGCTGAGTGCCATCTGGGGAGTCATGAAACCCTTTTGGTCCATGCATGGATGGTTCGGGCCGATCACCCGGCCATCACCTGGAGGAAAAAGGTGTAAATGTTATGATTATGCACAAAAGAATGATATGTATGTATGAATGAATGAACGAATGTATGAATGACTAATGGATTACACAAGGTGTTGGTTGGAGATAATGCACGCCCACTCGCCGGGCCACAAATGACCTAATTAATGGAATTTGATGGTTATAATCCCTTTTGATGATTTCTTTATCTCACCCACTAGGGAAATGCTTTGAAAACCTCATTTGGGGATTATAACTTGCATGTGAATGTTTAAATACTGTCTTATATTATATTATGCCCTGTTTTATACCCACCAGTCTCCTATAGACTGAACCCGGCTTTGTTTTCAGTTTTGCAGGTTTTGGTGTGCTAGGCGGGGTTCCGAGTCAGTCAAGTTCTATGTCTTAGTTTGAGTCACTTGCACGCATCTTTGTATTTGATTAAGGGATGAAAGAATGTATGTATGAATCACGGTTATGGTTATGATTATGAATTATGGTTACAGTTATGTTTGAATTTCGGGATTAGGTATTTATGCTAGTTGAACCCGTCATTGCTTCTTATGTTTATTATGAATGGTATGATTTGTTTTTGAAATTTCATGTATTTCAGTCTTATTCTTTTGGTTTTAAGTTTAGGTCCCGCCTAGCATAGCGAGTGAGTGAGTCCCCGTTCGCTGTGAGCTTGGTTCATGTATGGATTTTCCATTTCATGTGTGGATCAGGCTCATAGTGCGGGGGATGTGGCGCCTATCGTCCCGGGTGCTACATCCTTAAGTGGTATCAGAGCTCGGTTGCAAAACCGGTGTTCTAGTGTCGTGATTGAGTCAGTTTAGGTCGTGCGGTATAGGAACAACTTGTCAACGTATGCATTGCATTGGCTTTTATTGTTATTTGCTGCTAATTGTTGAGATTGTTCGATATACATAACTTAATTTTAATCTCATTACTTTGGTATTGCATTTTGCATTTAGTGTGCTTTCATTGATTCAACTATGTGCCATAAGCATATCCTAACCGACATACATATATATTTGAGTTGAATTTTGATTATAGATTGTAATCATGTCAATCAAGCTACAACCTATTTCAACTACAAGTTACTTCTACTAGATCGACGGAGGGATTGTGGAAGCAAAAAGGGAATTGAAGGCTAGGTGTTTAATTTTCGCGGCTTGCCAAATGGAATTTCATATCATGGCTCGATATCATGAGAGGAAGGTAATAGGAAGCTTGGATCATGGGAAGGTTCATCAATTTCATCCTTTTTACAAACCTTGAAGATTATCAAAGTACAAGTATGGTGGAGACTCAAAATTTCTAATTTAAGGGAGTTGTGAGACAACAAGATGGATGTGGAACTTCTTACCACCCAATTATAAAGGCGTTCAATACGAGATCAAAATCTCCAAGGTCCACTGTTGAGACCTCCGAGTTCGAGATGGTTGAGCAATTGGAAGGTCAAATTGGAAAGCTTCAAAGGACCAAATGCAAGATGTGTTGGAGGCTTCGACTCAACTAAGATGAAAAGAGTGGAGAGCCGTTAATTGTAGGATTTTACAAAAAGGAGTCAAGTTAAGAAGCTTGGAAGATACGGTTGCAATTGAGGATTAACAAATGGATGCAAAGCAAAGATAGCCAGGAGTCTCGAAGAATTCAAATCGCATCAACTTCTTGGAATTTTGGAACACGGTGATATCAAGAAGCAAGCAAGGATGGGAAGCATCATCAATGATTGAATATGCACGTGGATTGGAATCAAGGGACGAGATATCGTACTAAAATCCATCATGATGGTGACAGGTTCAATGCATTCATAGCACGTGCATCATACGTTGTAATTTACTTATTTAAATTCCTACCTATGTGTTTTAATATTATAATCAATGATTGGATGTTGCATCTCCTTGGTTGAAATATGTGCTGCAAGCATTGAACATTCTAACCCAACATGCACTGTTTGAATGTTTACTTGTTAGGATACTCTCTCAATGTAATGCCTCAACTATTAATTCAACCGAATCCTTACCGAAGCTCTACCGAAGCGGGTCAAAAAGGAAATTTTTTGGGTGATAGGGAGATGCTGGAAATGAAAGTTAAATTTTAGAGATTAAGGGTTGGAATGGATTTGGAATTATTTGAATCAAATGAGAAAAGAGAGGAGAGTTCCGGATTGCAATAAGATCCGGAAAGATAGAAGTTGGGGATAAAAGAGAGTGGATGTTATTCCAATTTAAACGTCTTGATTTCATGTGAGTAACTCACCGAACCATTTCTTAGCTAGAGTTACTCAGTTGAAGGAGATTAGGATTTTCGGCGAAAAGGATATGGATAGAGTTCGAAATAGGGGGTTTTCTATATAATCGGGTATCATACTCTGAAGATGGTGGAATTACGGAGGAGCTTCTGTGGGACCATTATGTCAACTCAAAAGAAAAAGAACCGAATCAGATTGGCACAATTCGTGATGGCGCCCCTAGAGGATAATTTCGATCGAGTGTTGGAGGAGCTCGGATGACACCCAACAAATTAAGATCCAACTATGTACTGGTTGATTTTCCATGATGACTCAAAAGAAGTTAAGGAGAAAGGAATAGTAGGGAGCAATTATGGAAGGACTTGAATTGCACCCTAGGGAATTAAAGGAGTCAGAACCAAACGCATCTTTACAAATAGATTCTTGGGCCAGTCGTGTATATGGGATACAGATACTGAAAATGATGATATTATCAGGGAATTTCTAAGGGATTCTGAGAATAGCTTTGGTAAAAAGGAAAACTCGATCGAATCGTCATGCTTGAAGATGATGGTAACCACTCCTAAGTTAACTAAGTCCTCAACAAAAGAATTCTAGGGGTGAATAAAAGGAAAAGAGATAAAATGTACGTATAAAGATTGAAGAGGAAGTAATTCGAGAGAATAGCAAAAGACATCACTAAGTATTGAAGGAATGTGGATAACACGACATACAAACTTCACCGAGTTGTCGGTCATTCTTCTATGAAGACTTCCAAGGATATTAAGTTGAGGGAAATCGGGAAGTAAAGATGGTGAAATTGTGTGGACTAAGTGTAAAGGAGTAAATGGATCAAAACTGGATGTATCACTACCGTTAAAAGAGAAGGAAGAATTACCATGGCAAGAGATGAGGAAGGATTCATAAGAAGGATTAGCACTTGCTACCATGTCAAAATTTTAAGTGATAGAAACTGTAAGGTTAATCGCGGAACGGATTATAATTGGATTACCGTGTTCCCTGACTTGAAGACGAGGGGTTAAGAAAGGTAGTGAATAACAAGAATCGATCCAATCACTATAATTGGTGATTGATTTAGTGAGGATTAATACAATTGGTTATGGGAAGGGATACTATGATTTAATCAAGATGGGTTACCGGCTTTTCAAATGTTTTCCGAGGCAAGTTGAGGATGCTATTTCGGTGAGAGAATTTATTCGAGAATTTGAGAAAAGTTCGAGTATGATTCGTGGATAAGGACTTGCTATGGAATGGGAATGGGGTAGTTCTTCCGATGTCAACACGTCGAGGATTTCAAAGCTTAATACTACGAGCAAAGGGAATTCCAAGAATTAATCAAGAGCCAAATCGGAGCCTCCTACCGCATTATGAATTATCAACTTTCAACCTCATTGCTTCGGTGAACGGTATAGGAAACATTCATGGCATATGCATACATGCAATTACAATTCAAATAAATTTGATGACGTGTACCTTGTATTCCTGTCGTAATAATTGCTTTGCATGATCAATGACTTATGTGCTTACTTTATAAATATTGCTTTGTCTTTTGTGTCTTACATGATTTCAATTGTTGTAATTGATTCTGTTGCCTCATGTTTGATGTTTGCTCTTTGATGTTTCTGTTTGGGTTGTGTGGCTCGGGAGTATTGGAGACTTCCTTGCTTTGTTTTTTGAGAGATGGGGTTCTCTCCTTGTTGTTTCAGAGACGGGGCTCTCTCTTTGTTTTTTTGAGAGACGGGGTTCTCTCCTTGTTGTTTCAGAGACGGGGCTCTCTCTTTGTTATTTGAGGGACGGGGTTCTCTCCTTTTTGTTTCAGAGACGGGGCTCTCTCTTTGTCATTTGAGGGACGGGGTTCTCTCCTTGTTGTCTCAGAGACGGGGCTCTCTCTTTGTTGTTTTCGAGAGACTGAGTTCTCTCTTTGTTTGAATAGGTTGTAGTGAATCCGAGGACGGATTCTTTTTAAGGGGGTGAGGTTGTAACGCCCCAGTTTTTCAGAGGTTTGAGCATGACGTATTCGTTTACCAATGTGCGCAATTTAATTAACGATATATGCTTCATTATTGATTTTATTAATTGATCGTGAATTCTTGAGACGTTTGAGCATGTGTGTTTATGTTTGATGTCGTTGCTATTTAGTTTGATTTCTGTTTTTCGTGAAAACTTGGCATGAGTGAACTATGTGACTTATGATTATGTTTATATGCTCGTCGCATGATTTTATTCTCGTATGTGTGTGTTTTGGATTCGTTCGTGTGATCGGAACCGAAAAGGGGGCTAAAGAGCATTTAGCGCACCTTGTGTTCCGGGTGGCATATCTTGAGCTCGGGAACTCGGAATCGAGTTCCGTCACCTCCATTGGATCCGGATCGATGAATCGGAGCCAATGGGACAAGCCTCACATTTTTCTAAGATCATTTGGGTTGCCAAATTTTAACTGAAACAAGCCTCTTACGCCAAAAATGCCAAATAATAGCTATTTCACGTTCACGGACCTAACCTAACGAACCTAGACCCTAACCCTTGACCTATAACCACTTGCACACTCTCTCTCTCCCCCATATCTGGCCCCCAACCAAACCAACCCCTCCCATATATCCCCAAACTCAGCCAAAAGGAGAGAGAAAGAAGAAATAGGGAGAAAGAAGGAGGAAGAAGATGACACTATTCAAACCTTGGTGTATTGAGCTCCTACCCCCACCATTTCTACTCCAAATTGAAAGGTAAGCCCATATTTGTGATGTACATCTTGTAGTCATTTTAAGTTAAGGTTTGCATGATTTCTCCAAGCTTTGGGTTAAACATGGCATGTATGATGAATAGTGAGGGTTTGGGGGAAATTGATGAATTCTAGCATTTCTCCTTGTGGATTCTTTTGTTATGATGCATTTATATTGCTCCTAAGATGTTATTTGTGATATGTATGAACTTGCTTTGGTTTCTAGGTTAGAATTCATGGCCTTACCATTTATGGAATTTGAAGAGATAGCATGAGTTTGTTCCAATTTCATTCCTTGCTTGAATTGTTGCATCTTTGGATGTTTTAATGGATTGAAATGCATGAATACTTGCTATCCTAACTTACCTATGTGTGTTAATTTGATGTTTATATGGTTTAGCATGAGTTTTGCCCAGTTTGTTGTGTGTTTTTCGCCACTGACCTAAATCCGCGAGGGTGGATTTTTCCCTTTGGAAAAATCCACGGGGGTGGATTTATGGTAGTTTTCTGGACCAAATCCATGGGGGTGGATTTTTCCCTTTGGAAAAATCCATGGGGGTGGATTTTGTCCAGCCTGTTTTTGTTACTCCGATTCCATTTTTCTTCGTTTGTTTGATCTTCCTCCACCTCTTTTATGACTTATATGCTATGCTAACATATATTATCTTGTGTGTTATGAACTTTTATTATTTTTCGTGGAATATTTTAAGAGTTATGATTCAAATATCTTCATTGCTTTTAATATGTGCATGCATGGATGATTGCTTCCAATGTGAACCCTAATCGCTTATATATCTCCTCTTTTATGACTTGTATGATGTGTATACATGTTATATTACGTGTTATGCTCGTTAATTGAATTTCTTGGATTAATTTGGTATGGATTAGGAAAGTTATGAACAAATGTACTTGAATGAATTACGTGACAATGTGATTCTTCTTATAACTGACGCATCCCTTATGTGTTCAATGGATTCCTTTCACCTCTAAATGATTCATGTGCATTGTAAACATGTTGATATTTATCTTATGATTATTGTATGGAATTGTTGGATCATTTTGATTTGAATTATGAAAGATACGATATGATTGAACGTGAAACCTTCATGTATTGAATGTACATGGGTTGAGTGCTTGATTATATGTCTCCATGACATTGTATTACTTCTTATGCATCTCATACCACGTTAATGCATTGCCGTGCGTCTTATATGGTTCATTTGGAGTCTTGAGTCTCACAAAGTACACTACATTGTCTTCTGTTGAGTTTCTCCAGGGTGGAGACTTGCCGGGTTCATAAAGCACCATGAGTCTTCCTTCTTTTGGTATTGTCGGTAAGGTGTAACAGGTGGGTTTCTCTTCTACTAGTTAATGACCCTATATAATCCCAACATGTAAAGATTTCGCCCAAAATTATTATATATATATATAGTCATTTATCGAGTCTATGATTTTGAGCGTATACCCCTTTCTTTTATGAATACCTACCGAATGTTTTGGCGAGAAATGTATGAATGAATGAATGCACAATGGGGCCCAGGGACTTGGTGTTAGAGGCTATTCGGGGAGGCATGGGCCGACGGTGATCCCTTTCTACCAGTTCCATTTATAGAACGGCGTAACCGGACCCCGTTAGGAGTTAGCGGGGAATGGATACTGAGTGCCATCTGGGGAGTCATGAAACCCTTTTGGTCCATGCATGGATGGTTCGGGCCGATCACCCGGCCATCACCCGGAGGAAAAAGGTGTAAATGTTATGATTGTGCACAAAAGAATGATATGTATGTATGAATGAATGAACGAATGTATGAATGACTAATGGATTACACAAGGTGTTGGTTGGAGATAATGCACGCCCACTCGCCGGGCCACAAATGACCTAATTAATGGAATTTGATGGTTTTAATCCCTTTTGATGATTTTTTTATCTCACCCACTTGGGAAATGCTTTGAAAACCTCATTTGGGGATTATAACTTGCATGTGAATGTTTAAATACTGTCTTATATTATATTATGCCCTGTTTTATACCCACCAGTCTCCTATAGACTGAACCCGGCTTTGTTTTCAGTTTTGCAGGTTTTGGTGTGCTAGGCGGGGTTCCGAGTCGGTCAAGTTCTATGTCTTAGTTTGAGTCACTTGCACGCATCTTTGTATTTGATTAAGGGATGAAAGAATGTATGTATGAATCACGGTTATGGTTATGATTATGAATTATGGTTACAGTTATGTTTGAATTTCGGGATTAGGTATTTATGCTAGTTGAACCCATCATTGCTTCTTATGTTTATTATGAATGGTATGATTTGTTTTTGAAATTTCATGTATTTCAGTCTTGTTGTTTTGGTTTTAAGTTTAGCTCCCGCCTAGCATAGCGAGTGAGTGAGTCCCCGTTCGCTGTGAGCTTGGTTCATGTATGGATTTTCCATTTCATGTGTGGATCGGGCTCATAGTGAGGGGGATGTGGCGCCTATCGTCCCGGGTGTTACATTTAAAGTCTATAACTTTTAAACGAAAAACTTGAACGAAATATGTTTATAATCATTCCAAAGCTCATTTCTCACTCGTTCTTTCATTATTTTCTCTACTTCAAGCTCTCATCTCTAAACTTTAGAATAAATTTCACATTATTTTATAATTATTTTTATTAAATTATGACATCATCATGGATGGCATCACTTACTAAAATTAGAAAGTTAAAATATATGATCTAAAATCCTACACATTTCCTACATATTTTCTACATATTTCTTATGATTCCTAACCCTCCGCATTTCCTTCCTAAATAGAATGCAAGATGTAGGATCTTAAAATCTTCCACATTTCCTACATAATTTCCATACACTTTTGTGAATAAAAATTCTCCACATTTCCTACATATTTTTAGAAATTGCTCTTAAGTCCTTAAGTCCTACCTATAAATACACCCCCAAACCTCACATTTTCAAGACATAAATCACTCTCTTCTACCCCTCCAAACCTCACGCCTACACCCCTCTCTCTTCAAGGTATGTTTCAATTTTTTTATGCTTTATTTTATATTTAAATTATGCAATTTAAATTATGTTTTATATGCTTTAAATTATGCTTAGAAATTCATGATAGGGAATTATGTTTTAAGAATTTATATTTTATGATTTAGGAATTTATTTAAATAAATGCATGTTTATTTTATGAAATATTATAAATATGTGTTCATATAGTCATAAGCATGTTCTTGAATATTTGAATAAATTCATGCTTAGAAAATTTAATTATGAATTATTTTTCATGGAAAGTTCATATATTTTGCTACATTATGCTTAAATCTTATGTTATGAATATGAATTTGATCAAACATGTGTAGAACATTTTATAAATACTTGAATATGATCAAGAACATGTTCTTAGAGTTCTTGAACAATGTGTGTAGTGTGTGTATCGTGTATGTGTGTAATGTGTGTGGGAATATGTTAAATCTAATGTTTAAGAATGTTTAATCCCTTATGCTTAAATAGTAATCGTTTTTTAATAGTAACTTTGACTTTTGACTTTAAATATGAACTTTGGCTAATAATATCATGTAGTAATTTCAAGAATTAATATAAAATAAAATTTGTTTTTTTAAGGAAGGACTTTTGTCTAACGATTTCAAAGTCGGGCATTAAATAGCGTTTAAAAATAAATTAAACCTTAATTTGGATTCATAATTTGAATAAGAATTTCTTGGTTAATTCGGTTGTATGACTTTGGTATCAATATGTTTTATAATAATATTTCAATTCTAGATTACCGAATTTCCTGTAAATTTACTGTTACTCCTTGTTACAACATGCTTTAATTGTGTGTTGTGTGTAGAAATTGCATGATTTTAAGTGTTGATTAGATTATATTCTGGTATCGTTTGATGCGTTTATGTGTTTATTTGACTCTGTTCAGGTGTTGATGGAGTTGGAGTTACGAAACGGCGAAGCAGAGCGATTTCACGCATTTTTGGGAGATAAAGTGGTAACTCTAGTTACCACTTTACAGTATAAAAGGAGTAACTCCTGTTACTGGCAACAGGAGGAGAAGTTTTGGCGAGAATAAAGGGGTAACGCCAGTTACCCCTATGCAGAAGAAAATTGGTAACGCCCATTACCAGTAAAAGCGTTATGGCGATTCTAGGTCGTTAGCGGGCGTTAACAAAAGTAAGGCATGATTAGGTAACGCCTGTTACCTAGGGCGGCGAGAATTTTCCTAGGGCTGCTATATTAATGCGTTTTGGAGTCTTTAGCCAGAGGAGGTTCGGAAAAAGATAGAGAGAGAGAGTTACAGAGAAAAAGAGTTTTCCTTCCAGGTCAAGACCTAGGGTTTGGAAGAAGACTCAGAAGTTTCAGAGATTTTCAGAGAATTCGAGAAGACGACAGGATTGAATTCCGAGAACGATCTTTGGTTTTATTGTTGCTTTAATTTACAAACTAATTCCTTTGAGTTTAGTTCTAGTTTCGTATGTTAGTTTCGTTTTTTATTATTGCTGAATGTTTATGAGTTTAATTGTTAGACTTTGTTTAGATTCCTTGACGATAATTTATTTTAATGCAATTCCCTTTAGTTTTATGATTTTTGCTTTAATTATGAGTAGCTAATTATTTTGGGCTAGGGGGAAGTGATGATGATTGCATGATGGATGCTTGATGAGATGCTTGAATGACTTGTAGTAATTCTTCGTTTGAAAAGTAGTTTGAACTGACTTGCGATGGCTTGATCACCCGTAGCATGTGTCACAATTACCTATAGATCGAAAGAGTGATGGTAATTTCGAGGGTTTTCAGAACTTGTAAGTTGTAGGGTATAAAGAGATTTGGTCCTAGCTTACACAACAATAATCTTATTCCATGCCGAGCTGCTAGAATACTGAATTACACTAGTCTTGCTCATATGGTTTAATTAACTATTGGTGATTTCGAGAGCAACATTGAACACTAATTAAGCACTTGGTTATACCTCGAGAGAGGGTAATTCAAATATAAGTGACTAGGTTGTAAGATTACACTTGTCAAACGAGTATCACGTCAGCTCTTGATTGTATGATTCAAAGCTTTTCCCCTGCCTTTTTAGTTTACTGAAGTTAATTCGCGTGTTTAAGTTAGTAGTTGCAATTTTATTCTAGTTACTTGTTAATTTCTGCGTTAGTAGATTAATAGAAACAACCATTGCTTCCGTTAAGTCTTTAGATTAGAGAGGAATAGAGAGTAGTGATTGATTTCCCTTCCCTGTGGGTTCGATCCTATTGTACTACGCGTATGTTAGTGTACACTTGCACGATTGGTTTTTAACTGTAGTAAAATCATTACAACATTGTGCTCATTTATGTGTCTCATTAGTATAGAAAGAACTTAGTTCTCTAAGTCCGTAGTAGTTCACTAGACTTTCAAGAACTAGGTCTGGACAGTGAAACCCCAAATACTTTGCTTGATTCCGTATCGTAGCAGGTGAGGTTTAAAAATATTTTTCAACTGGGACCATGGGTCTACATATAAGATATTTTATGATTTATCCTAATAAGGGTTCAGTCTTATTTTTCCTAATTATAGTATTATCCCATTCCTGGGAAAATATCTAATATAAGGATATTTGTTATCCTATTATACAAAACAAAATCCTTGTTACAAACATAACATACTTAAATCCATTTTGGTGAGTTGTGACGCCCTGTTTTTCATTTATGCATTATGTTACATTATATAAATTTCATAACATTATATGTAATATATTCTTATGCATTTATATGAATTATCATTAACGAATTTACGTGAATTAATTGATAACGTGTGTAATTGCTATTATGTGACTTTACTTGATCATTTCTTAAAAATGTGGACTTGATTGCATGAAATGAATTGGAGTTATTTGATCATTTACCATGGAATGAAACTTGATTGCATGCATTTAAATACTTCAAGGACTAAAATACAAAATGTGTTGAGTCATCTCATTTAGTGGAAGACTTTGGATAAATATCACATTCATCTCTTGCTTTCATCATTTTATTTCATACAAACACACATATATTTGCTTCTTTTTCACGATCCAAAAATCCCAAGTGAAGGAAGAAGATTTCATCTCATTCAAGCTTAAATTCAAGGATGAAATTTCATAAGTTTGGAGCATCATCAACATCTCATCCTTTCATCCTTTCTTTTTTCATTTCAAGGTATAATATGAAGTGGGTTGGATTTCATGAATCATATTTGAAATAGGGTTTGATAACTATAATGAGATTCTTTGATTATTTGTGGTTAGAAGTATGATTATGACCATGGAACTTGAAAGCTTGCATGAATTCATGGATTATTTGAGAGTTAAGCCATGATAAATATATAGGGTTTGGTTGATGAATTCTTAATGATCTATGCATGTTCCCAAGGTTTAATTGATACCTACTTGATATATATGAGTTATATATATGTTATATGTTAGTTTTGAGTTGATTCTTATCTTGGTTTTGTGTTGGGAAGGCTTGGGAGCCAATTCCTGTGCATAGCTCCTATTTTTCCCCTGTTTTTCGCCCAGATCTCTTCCAAACGCCCGTTTGGGATCCTAGTTATAACACCAAACGCTCGTGTGGGAACCTACTACCTCACCCGAGAGCTCCCAAATGCCCGTTTGGGTTTCCAGGCCATTTTTTAAACGGCCGTTTCTCCCTCATACGAACTCCGATTGACCTGATTTTTGAACTCACGGAAACCTCTTGAAGTCTAGAACAGCGAAAATTGGAATCACCTCAATATCTTTTCTCATTTGTGAGTTATAATCAAATCTTTTTGGTGTCACCACTTCACCGACAATCTGCATTCATCCAACTTCGGGCTTACGCCATTTTCACCTCGCTTTGAACTAGAAAACGAGCCATATATCATTTTAAAGGTATACTTGTCTAGTCTCATTACCAACAAACAAAACTCAATTCCCACTTCTAGAATTTAAGATATTCTAGTTTTCCCTCTTAGCATATGCATTTCTGAAAATTGTCGACTTTTGCCAAATTTTGCCTAAACCCTTCATATTGAATTTCTTCCACTTCCTTGGCTCTCGTATGTGACTTATATGATATATATACTTGTTTTATTGATAATTATGCTCCTACTTAACATTCCTTAATTTCTATTGCAAGACATATTGATCATGACTTTATCGTGCATCGTAAATGGTTCATGCGAGTCGTGTCTCACGAACACTTGTCCCTTTTTACACAGATTATCTTCCCGTTGATGAGGAGCAAGCTCTATAGTCGTATCCTTGTTATTTTTTCGGTTAAGGTGAGGTTTAATTCTAGATACATAGAACCCTTACAACCCTATGTGATGTTTTCGGCCAAAAGTATATATATATATATATATATATATATATATATATATATATCTATAGTTTTCAAACCTTATTGATTTTCAACGGATTTCATGAAATAAACAGATTGATTGATTGATTTGGCGAGTAAATTGTATTGTTCACTGTGGGCCCGAGGGTTAGTGTATGAGCCAACCGGGAAAGCATGGGCTGACGGGTAACTCTGCACTCCCCTCACATTGTAGGGATGATCCCTGAATCCACTAGGAGATTAGTGGAGGAAGGAGTTTCGGGTATAGGGACTCATGAACCCTATGCCCAGATTGATTGGGTGGTGGGGCCTTGCAATCCCACCATCACCGGAGGAAAAAAGGTATTGAAACTGCTACTTGTACACTGTAATAAATTGCATGATCATTTAATCCATTGATAATCTAAACATGGTAATGTTCACTATCGGAGTAAAGGTTGGAGATTTGCCCTCACTTGCCGGGCCACTGATTGATTGAATTGTTAAATTGGAATAGTTGTAATCTCGGGCTATATTGTTTCCTTTATTAAAACCTTACCCGAGATTATGGCTTGCATGTTAATTGCGCTAATATTTATCTATACCCCTCACTCAGTCTTTCATAGACTGACACCTCACCTTTTTCAGGTCTGCGGGTTGCATGCTAGGCGGGATCGAGTGAGGTCTTTTATTCTATGGGTGTAGCACTTATCTTCCTCATTTTCATGTACATTATTGATGCCTATGTATATGTATCGTTATAGATCTTTATGAAACTTTTGGAAGTTGGCTTGTATTGAAATGATGGAAATGAATTTGACTTAATGAAATGAATATATGTTATGTATTCGTTTATTGTTTATGCATGTTGGTATTAAATGAGGGTTAGTCCCGCCTAGCTAGTGTTTCTTTTCTTTTGTCACCCGTTCGCTATAGTTTTGGTTCATGTACGGATTATCCATTTCATATGTGGACTGAGCTATAGTGCGGGGGTGTTGCATCTCGGCGTTCCGAGTGCTACATGAGTATTTATATAATGTAACTCTATTCTGTATTTAAAATGCAAGATATGTATCTGTATCCGTATATATTGGGCCCGGTGGTATGGCAGAACTAATAACCGGGTGGCAAGGGCCATCGTCTATTATCATACGTGCCGCCAAATCTGATCTTAATGTTGGTCTAACTGGAGGTTAGTTATTCCACATTAAGTGATGGGAAAGGTACGTCCCTCTCTCTGTCTGTATCTAGATCTTGAGGGGTTGCTCCCGACAGATCATGGAGGAAAGGCTGGATTGATTCTGTTATTTCTGATTTCATTCTGTTTAAGGAGTAAAGAATGGAGAACGCCTACTTGTAGGGCATTAATACTTTATTGTCATACGGTTCATATTTTCAAGAATCTGATACCCAATCCCTTATTTCCTTTTTTCTCAAAATAAATATGAACCAAATATGTGTATTGATTATTATTTTATTGATTTCCGGTATAATACTATCGATCTATTATTTTACTAACAGTTTCCAACTCCAACTTTTATAGTCAAGTACCTTTTTAAATATATCGATACGTATATATATAAATCCCAACTACCCCCTCACTTAGTCACTTTGACTAACCCTCGTACTTTACAAATCATGGTTTCAGGTTCAACTGACGTTTACTAGAAGGTATCTTGAAGCCTACTGTGCCTTTTCATGTGGCATAATAGTTCAAGGTTCTTTTGAATAAGTTATGCTTCCGAGCTTGTAATTACCTATTACGGCCATTACATGGTCACTACCTTTGACATCTATATTATGCCATTACTTGCTTGTTTATTGCATTCCCCTATCATCGTTTCAAAAGTTTTAAATTATCGATATTTCCGATGCAGTGATTTAATACTCTGATATTGTATAGCACTGTCCGTTCGCCGGAGTGTTTCTCGGGTGCTAGGCCTCACATCCACTTGGGGGATACTTAGGTGAGGGGCTGTAGTGTATAGGGGCGCTACAAACCCGGTTTGCCTTCGCTACAACCAGGTGAGGACCGCGGGCGGCGAGATCAGCGCCGCCGGGATTTAGAGTCGATAGAAGCAGAACAGCGGCGGCAGGCTTACAGCAAAAGCCGCCACCAATGAAATCTTTCCAGCAACATCAGGCTGTAATTCTTCAACAGGAGACAGCGGTGGCCAATTTTTGGGAGAAGTCGCCAATGATAGACCCCCAGCAGCGGTCGTCTGTGGCGAACCAAGTGCCGCCAGTCATCGGAAGAGAAAGGGGAAGTCGAGATGGGGTGTCGGCTAGAGAAAATTTTTTTTCTCTTCCATCCGTTAGAAAGAACGAGGCAGCTGATAACAAAGGTAATAGGGTTGGGAATTTGCAATCCCAACCCCATTTTAATGTTGAATTGCAGATTGGTCCATATAGTTTGGAGGAACCACATATTGTTTCTTATAGTTTGGAGGAACTATCCTCCAATTTCAAAATCTTTGCAGATTAGCCCCCCAGATTTCAAAGATGTGCAGAATGACCCCCCATAATATGGAAGTGCCTATATTACCCAAGGACCCAACCCAGCCGAGTGGATCCTTGATTGCGGGGCCACCTATACCATGACTTATGACCGTAGTGACTTGATTATCATGTTAAAGTCTACGAGACCAGCTAGTCAGTGTGCTAACAGGGATCTATTGCCCCGGTCAAGGCACCGGAATGATTGATATGTCACCTTCCTTAACCTTGAAAAATTGTCTATATGTTCCCAGTTTATCCTGCAAGTTGCTTTCTATTAGTCATGTTACCCAGGAATTAACTTGCGTTGTAGTGATCTATTCTGGTTTCTGTCTTCCGCAGGATATTCAGTCGGGGAAAGTGATTGGGCGTGACACTGAACGTGACGGGTTGTACTATGTGGATGATGTGGCTCAAAATGGAACTGCAATGTGCTGGCTCAAGGGACCGTTGAGAGGCAGCCGTGGCTATGGCATCATCGGTTAGGTCACCCGTCGGTTAGGTACTTGCATTTACTTTTTCCAAGTATTTTTCTGTCTAGGAGTCAGAGTCAGTTATCCTGTGAGACTTGCATTCTAGCTAAGAGTCATAAATATTCATATCACTATTCTGGAACTCGTGTGAATACAGTTTTTTCCCTTATACATTTGGATGTTTGGGGCCCAGCTCCGTATACGGGTTCTCACTCTGCTTTTCGTTTCTTTGTATTGTTTGTTAATGATTACTTACACATGACTTGGATATATTTTTTAAAACATAAATCAGAGGAATTTTCTAAGTTTTTCGAGTTTTTTAACATGGTCTAAACTCAGTTTAATGCTCAAATATAGATTCTTCGGTCAGATAATTTGGGAGGGGGAAGGGGGGGGGGGGGGGGGGGGGGGGAGGGGGGAGTATGTTAATTCTAGCTTTAAACAGTTTTTCTCAAAAAAGGCTTTTGTTCAGCAAACCACCTGTGCTTATACACCTGAACAAAATTGGGTTGTTGAACATAGAAATCGGGTCATCCTTGAAATTGCTAGGGCCATTATGTCTGATGCGGGTGTTCCTAAGTCTTTTTGGCCTGAAGCTATTGCTACAGCCGTTTACCTCCTCAATAGATTGCCCACTAAGATTCTTGATCTTAAGAACCTCTCTTAGAACTTTCCAGATATGTTAGTATTCCCACACCTCTAACTCTGCAGCCCTGTGTCTTTGGGTGTTCAGTTTTTGTCCATATCCCTAAAGAGGAACGTTCTAAATTTGACCCGTGTTCAGTTAAATGTGTCTTTGTTGGGTATGAGGTCAATCAAAAAGGGTATCATTGTTATCACCCATCCACACGACGCCTGTACACCACCATGAATTGTAACTTTCTAGAAACTGAGTTTTTCTACCACACCCAACCTAGCGGTCAGGGGGAGCAGTCTATAGATCCACTAAGTTGGGTGTCATACTCCATTATGCCAGATCCGGACCCAAAAGATCCAGTAGGCGGGACCATCGAGCAGACGTCTCCCACAGTTCAGCCCCTCATGTCAGCAACAGTCCTAGGATCCGAACCACTGAATGTTCCTGAGGTAGAAACTTCCTCATTTGATAATAATACTATTGGTACTATTGATAATCTGCACATGGAGGAATTACAGGATCAAGAAAGAAAGGTTCAGGGAGAATTACAGGATCAGGAAAGACAGGTTTAAGGGGAGCCTACGGGAAGTGACTGGTATGTCCTTCCAGCACGAAGTAATCGGGAAGTGCCTCTAAAGAGGTATGAACCGGAGTACGAACCCAGAAAATCCCAGTATCCGGTCACTGATTATGCACAGGGAAAGCTAAAAGTGACGGCTAGAGCATATTTAGCAGCAGTCTACGCTAATGTGCTTCCTAGAACAGTTGAAGAAGCTCAGAAGAAGGATGAGTGGAAGTTGGCCGTGAAAACAGAAATGATGGCCCTTAAAAAGAACATGACTTGGGAAAGATGTAGATTTCCACCAGGGAAGAGACTGGTAGGTTGCCGATGGGTGTTCATCATCAAACATCGATCTGATGGGTCCATTAAGCGGGACAATGTAGCCAAGGGGTATATACAGACATACGGAGTGGATTATTCAGAGATTTTTTCTCCAGATGCTAAGATTGACACTATCAGAGTACTTTTCTCGATAGCAGCTAATCAGGATTGGCTATTGCATCAGTTTGATGTAAAGAATGCCTTCCTACATGGGAAGTTGGAAGAGGAAGTATACATGGAGCCACCACCGGGGATTCTCTGAGCAGTTTTGCACTGGGGAAGTATGCAGGCAGAAGAGAGCACTCTATGGGCTCAAGCAATCTACAAGAGCTTGGTTTGGGAGATTTAAAGTTGCTATGAGGAAGTATGGGTTCAAACAGAGTAATTCGAACCATACTTTGTTCTTTAAGACGATGGGTGAGTTAGTAATCTGTCTTATCATCTATGTTGATGACATGATCATTACTGAGAATGATCTTGAGGAAATTAAGCAGTTGAGGAAATGTCTGTTTGAGGAGTTTGAAATGAAAGATTTGGGGGAATTGAAGTACTTCTTAGGAATTGAGGTGCTTAGGTCAAAGCGAGGAATCTTTATTTCCCAACGGAAGTATGTACTTGATCTGTTAGCAAAAACAGGATTACTTGACAGCAAACCAGCAGGGACTCCCATCATAATTAATCATGGGCTGAAAGTCATAGACGAAGCAAAAATGGTTGATCGAGGCCGATACCAGCACCTCATTGGGAAGTTGATCTACTTATCCCACATGAGGCCCGATATTGCTTATGCAGCAGGCGTGCTGAGTCAGTTCATGCACCGACCGTAGCAGGATCATATGGAAGCGGCACTTAGAGTGGTCAAATATCTCAAGGGGACTCTCGGAAGAGGAGTGTTGTTCCCAAAACACGGGGATCTATCCATTGAGGCCTATACAGATGCAGATTGGGCCGGAAATCAGGATGACCGACGCTCCACTTCAGGTTATTTTACCACTGTTGATGGCAATCTTGTCACGTGGAAGAGCAAGAAGCAGAAGGTGGTAGCTCTCTCCAGTGCAGAGGTAGAGTTTAGGGGAATTGCACGAAGACTTACCGAAGTCCTTTGGCTTCGGAAGTTGCTTGAAGAACTTGGATTCCACGTAAACGAAAAGTGTAGATTATGGTGTGGCAATAAGGCAGCTATAAGCATCTCAGAAAATCTGGTTCAGCATAATCGAACGAAACATGTCGAGGTAGACCGACATTTCATCAAAGAGAAGCTTGAAAATGGGATTGTGACTCTCCCATTTGTACGGTCTAAAGACCATCTGGCGGGCATTCTCGCAAAGGCCGTGACTGAGAAAGTATTTCTGAGCGTTTTGGGCAAGTTGAATGTGTGTGACCCCACAGTCAACTGAGGGGGAGTGTTAGAGATCACGACTAATTCTACGGGAGGATTTATTCCCTGATTTAGAGGGATTTGATTGTGCATATTTTTTTCCTTTTTTTGTAGCTATGTACATCTATATAGTGTATCTCGTGTTGTAATCTTTTTCATACAGAAATTAATGGTATACAGAAAATTCCCAAGAAGTAAATTCTAACTAAATAGCACTCCAAAACGAGAAACTATTTTTACGTTGTCTCAATTCCTCCCAAGCTGTTCGTAATATAAATGAACATGTAGTACCCTTAAGCCATAAAGGCTGATCTGGATAGGAGGTATTTGTTGGAATAAACCTTATTTTATCAAAGAATGACTACCCTACCAGAGTATTAAGAACCTTCATATTAAATGAACAAAGGGTCTCATTAACCTTCATATTATATATATATAATTAATATATTTAGTGTCAGATAAAAAACTAATAATAATATATTTACTGTATAATATATATATATATATATATATATATATATATATAAAATTTATAAATATAATTTATACTAACACATTAAAAAAATTTATATGAAAATTATAATTAAAGAAAAAAAAAAAAGGGACCAGAAAAAAAAAACCCAGACCAATGAAGACGAAGATGCCACCACCATCCTCGCGCAGTCACGCAACCTTCACCAAAATGGGGCTACTGCCGCCACAATATCGTAGATCGGAGGAGGAGAATGGAGTTGGTAAGTGGCGGCAACGACGATGGTGGTTGTAGATCTGGTTCGATCTGTGGGTGGTGGCGACGATGATGGTTTGTACATCTGGTTCCATCGGAGGAGGGAGGCGGCGATGGTGGACATCTGGTTTGATCAGAGGAGGATAAAGGCGGTAGGTGGCTGTGGCGGTGCGGTGACGGTGACGACTGTGGAGAAGGGCGATGGAGGTGGAGGATGGTAGTGGTGAGTGAAGGCGGTGTCCCCGGCGGCGGTGTGGTGGCCTGGAGACGCCGGCGGCAGTGACGTGGTCTGGAGACGCCAACCTGGAGATTGAAGAAATATATATACTGTGTTTATATGTATATACATATAAATTATATATACACTCTCTCCCTATATATATATATATATATATTCTGTTAATAATATGTATACATATTATATATTTTATAATACTTTCTAATATACATAATAATATAATTTAAGATTCGTTTTATTTATTAATATAATATTTATCCTAAATTAAAAAATAATTTTAACAATATTATATGTCTAAAACAATAAGGCTATAATAGGAATTTTATTCTTTTTTGTTGACTATTTGAAATGAGGGGACGGTGAGCTTATTTCAGAAAATATAAGGTTATCTATTTCGTTTTTTAAAACAAAAGATTTTTTGTGAGATTTTCATTTAACACTGGGTTTTGTAGGTCGGTAACTCTTTAATAAATGTTCTAATAATTTGTATATATATATATAGATAGATAGATAGATAGATAGATAGATAGGTGTGTTTGTTCACACAAATTTTGTTGTCCTGCAAAATAAAATTACAAGACAAAAAAAAAAAAAAAAAAAAAAAAAAGAACAAGAAATATAATGAAATTTAATTTAAAGAGATTAATAAATTTAAAGTAATGAATCCTATGAAGTCTATTCCTCTAATTCTTCTCTTCAATTTTGCATTTGAGGGCGTAAAGCTTATTCCTGAACACGTAGGCATGATTATATGATGGAGAAAATCACGTGATTTACCTGCAACTTTGATGAAACAGTAGAACCTTTGAAGGTCGTAGTTCTTCGCAGCAGTCGGGCTAGAATATTTGAGAGACTTGAAAACGAGAAGAAAACTTAAACGACTTGACGACATGAAGACTCAAATATTTGGGAGACTTGAAAACGAGAAGAAAACTTAGAAGACTTGATGACGTGAAGACTCGCACACGTATGTAGACTTGACGACATGAAGAGCCATTTGATGTCGTTCTTCTCTTCTCTTCCTCGATGTGTCTCTATGTGTCTATATGTTTGAAGTGTTACCCATGACCCCTATTTGTAGGTGTATGGTTGAAATTTTTGATAACTATCCCTTTATTTATTTATTAAAAGGATAATATCAAATGTATTTATTTATATATCACTTTAATATAAATTTATATTAAAGAAAATAAATAAATGACATATGATTTGACTTGATTGGTCCACGTTTGGAGACATATCATGTGTCGCCATATGCTTGGTCATAACCAACTGGGCTACAAGATTTGATTTGATTGACCGAAACACTTCAATTGAACATGTGTCGATACTTGATTTGATGACAAAATAAATATTAAAATTATCAATTAAATAATTCTATTTAAATATTTAATGGATTTTGACTTAATAATTATCCAAAAAATATGAAAATAAAAAGAATTAATATTGCTAATTAATATTTATTTATACGCGTCACATTTTAATCAGATGAAAATAATTCGTCTACAAATGTCCCCACTTCAAAGCTCGGTGAAAGACGTGTCAAGCGTTCATATCGGCGAAATTTGAAGTCCTTAATTCGGAATCCCAAATTTAAAATGCCCAACCCCCCCCCCCCCCCCCCCCCCCCCCCTTTTTTTTTCAAAATTTGGAATAAAAAAAAAAAATAAAAAAATCATGTTGTATCATCGACAGAACTTGACAATTTGTGAACCTAATTTGTTTGGAGAAACATATGGCCCATCAGAAAATTAAATACTCAGTGCTTGCACACATTTGTTTGGACTTGGAATGCTTTATCATATATTTTTTTTTGTTTCTTTAAACAAATCGTGGCCCAAAAAATTAGAAAGCAAATGGCCCAATTTTATTTCATCTTTCCCAAGCGCATCATGCCTTTCCAATTTCCCAAGGAATGCTTCTGCAATTTGGATTTCGGACGAACCACATATTCTTTCATCCCCATTCTTTTATTTCTTTTTTTTTTAATTAATTACAACAACTTAATAGAGTTCAATTTGGACTATAAGTTGAAAAGATCAGACCCCTGAATGATGCAAAATACTTTGCAGAATCCTTATGGAACAAGAACTCATGACTATTGTTGACACCGAAAAATCGACAATTCTAATTAATTAATGGTCCAAATAAAGTTGGCTATTAATTGATTGTTTTATATTATAAGTCCATATAAAATTTGGGCTTTGTTATAATTGATTCAAAATAATAAATATAATTTGTTTATTATTTTGATTTAATTAAATGGGCTCTCAAATTCAAGTCCAAGTCCGATTCCAAGCCCATGAAGTGAATTAAGCCCATCACATGCCTATAAATAAGGTATTCGGGTTCACAAATCAACCATGAAGAGAACACTATCAACAAATCAAATCAAGGGAAAAAGCTCTCAAAGTTTCCGAGTTTTTGCCACGACGAAGTGCTGCCGCCATAAAGATTCAACACTTCTTCAAGGCTTAAATCATCAAGTCCTCCAAATTAATCTCCAAGTTTTACATTTGATTCGAGATCAAGCATCAAGCCCTCGAATCCATTATTTGAGAAGAATCAGAGGAATTACAGAGATTGTAACACTTTCTACATTAAATCAATAAATTCTATGTTTCGCTATTTTCTTGTATTTTGCATTCATTTATTGCAGATTCCAACGAAAATTTGTGTAAACAAATTTTGGCACGCCCAGTGGGACATTCTCTGCCTCTCATCTCTTCATCCTAAGGAAAATCTCAGATCCATCATCATAAACGCATCCATGGCATCTAAAAAGGATCAACTTGCGCTGAACAAGATGAATATGGCTGACATCGTTGCCAACATTGCTCAATCCTCTACCGGGGGCAAGTACAACGGTTCAACCTCATCAGAATCGGACAACTCCAATCCTGCCACCCCGAAAGGGACTCATTCCACCACCTTCGCCAACTTGCCTGCAATAACTACTAGCGTGACGAACGTGGACGATCAACTTGCTCAAATGGCTCAAGCCATAGCTGATTTGCAAAAGATCGTGGAGGACAAAGATCTTCAAATTACACAACTGATGAACAAAGTGGAGCAACAAAATGTCGAAGGGTCTAGCCACAACCGTCCTTCTCCTCCAAAACACACTCCGAATGAGAAGTTGGTTGATCAGACACTTCACAAGTCAAATTTTGCACAAAAGACCACGCGTTCAACAAGTTCGGTAGCAACCTTGTCCATGGAAGAGTTGCAGGCAATGATAGCAAACACAATCAAGGCGCACTATGGCGGGTCATCCCAAAATCGAGTTGCATACTCAAAACCATACTCAAGAAGAATTGATGATTTGAAGATGCCAATCGGATACCAACCACCCAAGCTTCAACAGTTCGATGGAAAAGGTAATCCCAAACAACACATCGCCCACTTCATTGAAACTTGCAACAATGCTGGAACGGGTGGGGACCTTCTTGTCAAGCAGTTCGTGCGATCGCTCAAAGACAACGCCTTCGACTGGTATGTTGATCTTGAACCCGAATCCATCAACAGTTGGGACGAAATGGAGGGAGAGTTCTTGAACCGCTTCTACAGCACTCGTCGCACCGTGAGCCTGATCGAGCTTACAAACGCGAGACAACAGAAAGATGAACCGATCATCGACTACATCAATCGTTGGCGAGCACTAAGCCTATGTTGCAAAGACAAGTTGTCAGAAACGTCCGCAATAGAGATGTGCACGCAAGGGATGCATTGGGGACTTCAATACATTCTCCAAGGAATCAAACCTCGAACATTTGAGGATCTTGCTACTCGTGCCCACGACATGGAATTGAGTATCGCAAATCACCGACCTTCATTTCCACTAGGAGAACAAGGAAGAGAAAGGAAAGATCATTGGGGAGATGAGAAGTTTGTCAAAGCCTCTACCGAAGAGTCCATGGCCATTTCAGTTGCTGCAAGAGTGTCTCCAAATGTCGAGAAGAACAAAAACTTTGGAGTTCCACACAACTCAAATGATGGTCATCGGCCTACGCTGAGAGAAAGACAAGAAAAAGAATACCCTTTTGCTGACTCTGATGTCCCGCATATTTTCGATGAATTAGTCGAAAGAAGATTGATCAAATTGCCCGAGTCAAAACGCCCTGAAGAAAGCGACAAGGTGGCTGATCCCAAATACTGCAAGTATCACCGAATTGTAGGTCATCCTATTGAAAAGTGCTTCGTGGTCAAGGAAAGAATAATGTCGTTGGCCGATGAAGGAAAAATAATTCTTGACGATAATGACAGTGTTGACGAGAAAGATGAAGATGTTGCTGAGGTGAATCACGCTAGCCTTATTGCGACCAAGAGCTCGTTGTGCAATCTTCAGAGCAAGAAGGTCATCTTCCCTCCACCTGAATTCTCGGGGCCGACAACACTTCAATTCGGGAGCCTAGACCCAACTTTGGTAAAGACCTTGCTCGCCGATAAAAGAACCAAGCAAGAATTAACTCCCTCCAACAAAATGACGGATGATAGATGGATTCTCGTGATTCACCAAAAAGGTTCAAAACAACATGTCGAGCAAGTTCATCCACCAACATCAAGGAGAAAGCCAAAACAAACCAAAATCCATAGACGGAATCCACCAAGAAGTTCGAAGAGTTCTCGATCAAGTCAAAAGAAATCAGAAAGAACCTGCAAATCAAACCATGCAACTCTTGGAGATTCCTTTCCACCTACGTTTCTTGGAGAAGCCGACAACGTGTTCCCGAATAAAACCAACAAATCGATGGACAAAGCCAAGTTGCGCATCACCATCCAAAAGCCAAATTCCCCAAAAGGATCATCCTGAATGAAAGAGTCTGCTCCTTAACGCACGAGCCTAAACTGCATGTTACTCCTTTTTTGTATGAGTATAAACTGCAATAAAAAAAAACTCTGAACTACGTCATGACTTGATCCTCTTCGCAGGGGTACGTAGGCAACTCGAATACTAAATTTTCAAGTGCAGTCATATCTTCAAACAAATCTAAATCCATCTTGAGTTTCAACAAGTTCGCGAAATCCCAACTCCGGGGGCATGCATTGGAGTCATTCAAGATCAATATCAAAGGGCAGAATGGCGAACAAATACACAAAAAAGAGAAGTGACACGAGCAGATGTGAAAGAAAAATTTATTCCACAAATTGGTGTTCTTTTACATCAAAGTGGCAAAAGGAGTACAAAAACATGACAAAAGCTACTACATATTGTCTAAACTCTCCATATGGTGTCTGCAACTCCTTTCAACACCAAAGTCTTTTGTCAGAGTTTCCAGCAAAGTCAACATCTATTGGAAACCTAACAATCTTCTTTCATAAAGTGATGATTCGTCGCGCTTCCACGTTGAAATTAAGAAGTATCTTGGACTTCTCTTACCGCCAATCGGAGGGTCTTGATTCTTGACGAGTCAACCCCTCAAACCTTTTTGATCTTTCACCTGCAAATAGAAAAAATGGTGGAGAAACGAAAAAAAAAAAAGGCGGAGATTTCATTAGAAAAACATGCACAACAACATGAAAGAAGATATGGTGATTTGAGTTCTTCCGCCTCATCATTTTCATGTCAGTGATATCTCCACAAGCACTCCGTGAAGATTCATTTGTCTACAAAACCTCTTTGGATGGATCTAGACGTGAAAACAATATTCGTCAACGATGTCCCGAGCTATGGCTGGCTGAAGTGACGTTTTGCAGTGCAGAGTCATTTGGAATTGGATGACAAGTTGGGAAAATTGGTGGAATCCAGCAGGCCGTAAAGTTGTTGATCACCGCTACCGCTTGAGATGCAACGCCATGATGCGAAGGATTGTGGGTCACCAACAATTTGCAACACTTTGACTTGATGGAGGTTTGAAGGATGTTCCGCAACTCTTTCACTTCGTCGAGTGAGGAAAAAGATGACGTGCAAAGCTCGAAAAGACAGAATTGTTCGTGACCTGTGAGCATGGTCCGGATGGTAAGGTAAAGTGCACGCACTCCTATTGTCGTGGGGGCATGAAATGAGAATTGCAATAAGCGGAATCATCATTTGCGTGGAGACGACCGGATGATGGAGTAGTGTTTTGTGCTCACGTCTTTCGCTGCAAAGAATAAGGATATCAGCAAACAGAATCTTCATTGATATTGGATGTCCGAGTGATGCTCCGCACGTGTCTCTAACGACTTTAGCCACAAAAAATCTCCGTTGATGACAGGGTGTTGATGCTATGGAGTCACGAAGTGGTGAATGAATGGCCTCCATGGTTCTGAGTCGAGATTCGAGAGAAAATCTGTCAGGATCTCATCGATGCCGAGGAAGGAGAGCATCGCGACAATGGTGTTTCGATCGGGGGCAAGAGTCTAACACTTGGCCGCAACTGCGAGAATCTGAATAATGTTGGATGATGATAGCGAACAAGTTGTGTGGAGAGTTGTTTTGTCCTGATGTGAAAACTTCAAGTGAGGATCATGAACTATGAGCTGGTGGTTCCAGAGCAGGATCCCGTCATCATCTTTCCGATGTCAAAGAAAGTGGCGTCAAGACAAATTTTCCGTTGGAGCTTATATGGTAGCTTGGCGGAGGCAAAAGTTAGATCAAAGGGCCAACGACGATTGGAGCTTCGGTGAAGTGGGACTATGGGAGCAAACAAAGCTTCGTGCATGTTGGTGGAATGAAACAAAGATTCTTGAGAAGAGCCCGTAAGCAATGAGATCAAGAGTGAGTCTGAAACAAATTCCTCCATAGGCACATGTCCTTGTGTCGTGAAGGAGTCCTCGCACATATTGAAGATCCTAGTGGCTTGGATGAGGAAAGATTATTTGCGTGTCCACGTGATGCTGCGCACCGAGGATTTCAGCAAGAATCACATTGATGTTGAACTAGCTATGGGCAGAGGAAGTATTTTGGGACTTAGATCGATGGTTGGAGTATATGTTTCCACAATGACAACACGATGCATCTCCAAATTCCTTAACAATGTGGAGGGAGAAGTTAATTGGCCAGCTTTCTGATTCCTTTTGTTGGAACTTTGGGGGTGTATTCTTCCATAGCAAAAGAATGCCTAAAAAGAAAATAATATTAACAATAATAATAATTGTTATTGTCAAAAACAGAAAAAGGATACTTTTTCTTCCCAAGGTCTGCTACCACCGAAAACCAATTTGTTTTGGCAGAATTCTGTTTGTCTTTGCCCCCTCAAAATTCAAGCGGTGGGACGTGGCAACAGACGCTGCTCGTTCTTGTGCACGGCCGCCGACGGCAAAGTTCTGTTCGTGGGAGTATAGCTGATGCAGCAGCGGGACTCTTCCGGATGGTACCGACAACATGTAGCCAAGGATAAGAAAAGAAATGGCAGGGCAAATCGGAGAAGGCAAAGCTGGTCATTCCATTTCCGTCGGAGAAGCTGTTATTCGATATAGCAGTGTCATGGTTATGGAAAAATACAGCAGCCCCCGTCTCTCTCACTTCGGCTGCCAAAGAAGCTGCAAGCTCAATCTCAACGGCGAACGGCGAACAGCTCTTCATCGGCAAGCTTCAAGCAGGTGGTTGAGAGAGTCAACATGGTGGATGAAATTGAGAAAGTTGGATCGGGGCAGGATGCTAGAAATTTAGCCAGAAGCAATTCTCCTAATGTTGCAGCGCGCCATGACGAACTCTGCTTGCTCAAGAATTGCAGAAGTGAAAACTTGAGGCGACTCTTAAATAGATATGAATATATGCTTAAATTGGTAAGATGCTGCATAATTGGTTGCTGAATGAGGTTATGCACCCTGATTTTCTGAGAATTAATGTGCAAGAAATCAGAGATTGCCATGAATCAACGCGGGATCGAGGAGAGAAAGGAAAGTGCGATTTTTTTTTTTTTTCTTATTCTGTCGCAGGCTCGCGGCATCAATTTAGTCGGGAAATCCTCTACTCAAAGCTGCTGGTGTTTCTCTGCACCGGGAAAGGAAATGTTGACTTTATTTCAAAGATGACCCTCGGGCCTCAGCCAATTTTGACAGCTACACCAGAAATTGGGATTAAGGAAAGGAGACAGGAGGAAAGAAGATGCATCTCCCCGGCGCCGAAATCTGCTAAGGTACGTGGGAGAAGAAAGGAATTGAAGGCAATGTACCAAAGTGGGCCTAATTGAAGCCCAAGCAAATGAATAAAGTTTCAATGCTACAAGACGCCTCAATTGCTGTTGCAATCTATCCTTGCCAATTGCCATCAACAAGGTTGAAAATAATTGGGTCCAACTTGGTGGGGCATGGTATCAAATTGATAATTCACTTGGAAGACTCCAATTTAGACGGCCCCTCGCCTATGGATCAAGATGATGGGCCACACGAAATTTGATTAAAAAAAAAAAAATGAAGAAGACGTTTGAAATACTTCAAGCCCGGCCTCGCGAATGTTCGACGCTCATTCCGAACCTTGAAGTGGGGGCATCTGTTGACACCGAAAAATCGACAATTCTAATTAATTAATGGTCCAAATAAAGTTGGCTATTAATTGATTGTTTTATATTATAAGTCCATATAAAATTTGGGCTTTGTTATAATTGATTCAAAATAATAAATATAATTTGTTTATTATTTTGATTTAATTAAATGGGCTCTCAAATTCAAGTCCAAGTCCGATTCCAAGCCCATGAAGTGAATTAAGCCCATCACATGCCTATAAATAAGGTATTCGGGTTCACAAATCAACCATGAAGAGAACACTATCAACAAATCAAATCAAGGGAAAAAGCTCTCAAAGTTTCCGAGTTTTTGCCACGACGAAGTGCTGCCGCCATAAAGATTCAACACTTCTTCAAGGCTTAAATCATCAAGTCCTCCAAATTAATCTCCAAGTTTTACATTTGATTCGAGATCAAGCATCAAGCCCTCGAATCCATTATTTGAGAAGAATCAGAGGAATTACAGAGATTGTAACACTTTCTACATTAAATCAATAAATTCTATGTTTCGCTATTTTCTTGTATTTTGCATTCATTTATTGCAGATTCCAACGAAAATTTGTGTAAACAACTATAAAAGTAATCTGTTCGTCTTGTGTAACGACCTTACTAAGTATTATAATCAACTAAGCAAAACAATGATCAAATGACAAAGAAACTGGAATTGCATTAACTAATAAACTGAAATATAGCAAAACAGAGTCTGGGAAGGGAAAGAAAGAAGAATGCTAGAGAGAACAAGTTTCACAAATTGCTTGAATGAAAAGAAATTACAATGGCTCCCAAAAAACGTGCACCTTCTTCCCCCAGCTCAGCACTAATTGTAACGCCCCCATTTTTCTTATTTTGTATAGCATGACGTATGTGTTTTTCAGATTGCGCGAATAATTAATTATACGTATTTTACATATTTAATTTATTAAATGTATTAAATGTTAATGGTTTTATTTAATATTATTAATATTAAATACATTTATATAATAGAAATATATTTATATATATATATGCTAATTGTTACGTGTGCATGTTATGCATGTATTTTAGATTTTATAACTTATTATGCATGCATGTATTATAATATATATATATATATATATATATATATATATATATATATATACGTATGCATGCATTATTACATATAATATATTATATATGAATTTAATTGGTTATTAATGTTAATGTTATATGGCTTTTATTGATACTTTGCGTATGAGTGACATTTACGTGCTTCGTTTCTATTTGAATTGATACCGGAATTTTATGCGAATTTAATATGTTGAACTTATACGTGTCTTGTATATCAATATTTGTTCGTTTCGTATTTTCGGATTCATTTGCATATGTTTCGGATTTAATTTGAATTTTGGAATCCAAGTCGGGGGCCAACGAGCAATTAGCGTACCCTTGGTTCCGTATTTAATATCTTGAGCTCGGGAACTCGGATTCGAGTTCCGTCAACTTCGCTGAACTCGTAACGAAAATTCGAGTTTAGTAAACTTAGCCTTATATTTTTCTAACGTCATTTGAACCTCCGATATTCAACCGAAAAACGAAACGGCGACGAAATTGACCTTGTTGCATTAAAATGGCCATATCTTATCCAAACCTTGACCAAATTAACCATGGTTAGACTTTTTGGAACCCTAACTCAACCCTTTATTCAGTCATTAACCCCCCCAAACCGAGATAACCCTTCCCACTTGCTGAAAATTGGCCAAACATCATCTGCTTCCCAGTTTTTCCCGTAGCTCCAGCCCTACCAAGAGATTCAAGCTCAAATCTCCTTCCAAACCTCCATTAATCCACAAGGTAAGCTTGGATATGTTATGTACATCCAATATGAGTCATTTTCATTCATTAATCCCCAAATTTGATCATGGTTTCATGAGGTTTTTAACAGAATTAGAAATTAATAGGTTTTGAGCATTCATGATTATCTCTTTCGTTTCTTGATGGATTTGTTTGATTCCAAGCCTGAAATTGATTGTTTTAACATCCTCTTCTCACTTATGATCATTTATTACATGGTAGTTGAGGTATTTGTGAGATATCAGTTATGGCATGTTGAGAAATGTTCATGATGGGTCATGTATGCCTTCTTTCTTCTTTGAACTCTTTGGAACTGAGTTATACGTTGAATTAGTGTCCTTTTTGCTGCATATTTGATAGCCTCAACTGACTTGAATATGTGGAGATGAAGGGGATCAATCATGCCCTGTTTTCTCGCGATTTATGCCCTGTTTTCTTGGCCTGAAAGTTGCTGTCAAACTGTTGCGTTTCCTCCTTGCTTTTGCTGTCAGTTTTGTGCTTTGTTAGGGCTGGTTTGTTGTTGCATTTCATGCCAATTGATGCTGCATATCTTGCCTATTTGTTGCTTGAGTTGTTGCTTCGTCTTAAGCTAGAAAAACAGGGGATGTGCAGGCGAGACACGGGTGTGTCTTTTCCTTTCTTTCCAGCGTGAACAGGGGTGCAGTTTTGGCCTGAAACTTCTGTACCGAGACACGGGGGTGTCTCGGTTAGTTCTTTAAGGGTGACACGGGGGTGTCACCTTGTAATTTCTTGCCTGTCTGTTGCCGAGAACTGCTGATGTGTTGTTATTCAACTGTTGCTGATGCTTTTCTTTTCCTTCTGGCATGTATTAGTGGTTATGCATGAAATGCATGTGTTGTTTTGTATAAATAATTGCATGCATGGCATTAATGTTGTTTTGTATAAAATTTGCATGCATTTTAATTGTTTTGCATGCATTTTAATTGTTTTGCATGCATGAATTATCTTAATGCATGAGATTTCATGCATATTGCATGCATGGAGATTTTTGTTAAATTTAAAATTTGCATGCATGTGTGTACGTGCATGTATTATATATATATATATATATATATATATATATATATATATATATATATATAATATAATATAATATAGTATATGTATATTATATTTAATTATATATTTATATATGTTTATGAAATATTAATTGTTATTTGATTTAATTGAAATATAGAATTTAATTGTTAGCTATTTCATGTTTTATTTAATTTCCTAAATTTAATTGAATGTATTTAATTGTTTAATTTCTAATTGTAAATGCAATTGAATATGTTTAATTGTTTATGTTCTAATTTAAATGTGATTTAACTTGTGCTATGATTATATTTGAAACTCTTAAATTGAATTGATTGAAATGTGAAATTATGATTCGAATGAAAGTGAACGCTTCTAATGTCGAATGAAAGTAAATGAAAGTGAACGACTTGATTATATAATTTAAATTCCTTTAACGTGAGATGTGAAGGATATGAACTCGCTTGAGTACGAATGCTTCATTGAATGAATGAATTGAATGTTTATATGTCTTTAAGACTTTAATAGTGCACATGAACGTGTCCATTACATTATAGCATCTCTTATACATTCATATCATAATCATTTCATTGCCAAGCGTCTTATTTGGTCATATTGAGTCTCACCTCACCTCTCTTGCACAGATTTTGAGTCCGTTGGAGACGAGGCCGGTCTGTGAGGCTCGTGTGTTCTCCTTGTTGCAGTTTAAGGTGGGTTTCTCTTCTACTTAGATAAAACGACCCGATATATCTCCATACGTGAAAAGTTTTAAGCCAAAGTAATATGATATATATATTGAGTCTTTTATCGAGTAAATGATTGCAAACGTAAAGCCCTTATTTCATGAATCCTACCTAATGTTTTGGCGAGAATGATTGAATGTTCACAATGAATGGGGCCCAGGGACTTGGTGTGAGTGGGGACCCGAGGAGGCATGGACTGACGGGAAACCCTCACACTAGTTCCACCAATGAACGGCGTAACCGGACCTCGTTAGGAGTTAGCGAGGAATGGACGCTGAGTGCCATCTGGGGAGTCATGTTCCCCTTTTAGTCAATGAATGGGTGGATGGGCCTTGCAAACCCGCCACCAACCCGGAGGAAGAAGGTGTAAATGTTATTGAATGCGCACGAAAGATTGAAATGCATGAAAAGAATGAATGAATGAATGCTAATGAATGTTAATGAATTACACGAGGTGTTGGTTGGAGATAATGCACGCCCACTCGCCAGGCTATTAATGACCTAATGTTAATGAATCGTTACAATCCCTTTTGATGATTTCTATTCGCCCACTTGGGAAATTCTTTAAAAACCTCACTTGGGATTATAGCTTGCATGTGACTGTTAAATATTGTCGTATATTATATTATGCCCTGCTTTTATACCCACCAGTCCCTTTTGGACTGAACCCGTTTGGCTTTTAGTTGTGTTGTGCAGGTGTCGAGGGAGCTAGGTGGGATTTCGAGTCATAGGTCTTGTATTCGTCTTTTAATCCTTGTATTTTGGGTCTTACAAGCACACCTATTGCACTTTTGAGCATTGTATATGAACTATATTGGAGCGTACCTGTTTTGAGCCTTGATGGCATTTGAGGGTGTAAATGAATTAAATTTTGAAACTGTGATGCTCATTAATTATATACTTGATGTATGTCCGTTTATTGCTTCCGCTTTATTGTTTATCATGAATTTATGGTTCAAGGGTTAGTCCCGCCTAGCATAGAGGGTGTGTTTGTCCCCGTTCGCCGTGATTTGGCTCGGGTATGGATCGTCCATTTCATATTCGGGTCGGGTCTCGGTGCGGGGGATGTGACACCTTGCGCTCGGGTGTTACACTAACAAACAAACAAAGGAATGAAACCAAATCAGCAAATCTCCATCGCGATCAACACACCACTGGTCCCCTCCAAACCGTTGTCTCTAGCTCAAATATTGGCCCTTGGATGTTCCCAGATCAACGGCTGTGGCAGCTCCAGATTCCAAATAAGTTAACACCATTGGATCTGCGTTAGTTAAAACGCCACCGTTTTCCACCCTTTTAAACTTAATCCGACGGTTCTGATATAAAGCAATCCAACGGCTGTCCTTCTCCCATTCTTTTACCGCCACATTTAAAAAGGATATTACATTACCCTCCCCTGGTTGAGATCCTTGTCCACAAGGATCAAAATTTGGAAACTTCTTTAACACCGCATTATAGTCCTCCCACGTTGCTTCTTCAGGTGTTGAGTGAATCCATTGAATCAGTAACTGAGCCACTGGTTTGTTGTGTCTGGGCACTATTCTTCTTGCCAAAACAGCAGCAGGGAAAGTTTTATATGATCCATCTTCTGTTACTTTTGGAAGCTCCATACATGTAACACTTCTAGACCCAACCTTCTTCTTTAATAAGGAAACATGGAACACTGGGTGAATTGCATTGTTAGGTGGAAGATCAAGCCTGTATGCCACCTTTCCCACCTTAGCCAATACTGCATAAGGGCCATAGTACTTGGGTGCCAGCTTCAAATTTCTTCTAACAGCAATAGATGATTGTCTGTATGGTTGCAGTTTGAGGTATACCATGTCTCCCACCTCAAAACTTCTCTCAGTTCTGTTTCTATATGCATAATGTTTCATACGATTCTCGGCAGCTTCCAAATTTTCCTTAAGAATGGCATTAAACTTCACTCTATCTTCTAAGAAATCACTGACAGCTGCACTCAAATTCTCCTTGTAAGGTCCCAAAATATTTTTATCTGGTGTGCATCCATAAAGGGCCTTAAAAGGTGTCCCCTTCAAACTGGTATGGAAATTGGTGTTGTACCAGTATTCAGCTAGAGGTAAGCATCTCTTCCAGAGCTTAGGTTTAAGATGACACATGCACCTCAGATAAGTCTCCAAACAATGATTCACTCTCTCTGTTTAACCATCAGATTGAGGGTGATAAGCTATTGACATAGCCAAACTAATGCCCAAAACCTTGCACAACTCTCTCCAAAATTGACTTGTAAATACTTTATCCCTATCAGACACAATTGAATGGGGCATTCCATGTAACTTGTAAATATTATCAATAAATACTCCTGCTACACTTTCAGCTGAAAATGGGTGAGATAGGGCCATAAAATGAGCATATTTGCTGAATCTGTCCACCACCACTAGAATAACATTCTTTCCTTCAGCTTGTGGAAGTCCCTCAATAAAATCCATGGAAATGTGTACCCAAGCCTGTTCTGGTATTGGTAGGGGATGAAGTAATCCAGGATACTTCAGGTTTTCATGTTTAGATCTCTGACACACATCACACTCTTTAACCCATGTCTCCACATCCTGTTTGAGTTTAGGCCATGAAAACATTGATTTAACTCTTTGAATAGTTCCCCTCATTCCAGAATGTCCACCAAGATAGGTGTCATGTAATGTTTTTATGATCCTTTGTTTGAGCTGTAAATCATTTCCCACACAGATTTTGCCTTTCTTCCTTAGTAGACCTCCACTCCATTGGTATTCAGGAAAGACATGATTGTCAACAGACTTAGCTTTTAGAATCTGAATAAATACAGGATCATTCACATAAGAGTCACTCACCTCTGTTACCCAGCTTGGAACTACTGATGTAATCAAGCAACAATCACCTCCTGAATGATCCACTCTGGATAAAGCATCTGCTACTTTGTTTTCAGATCCCTTTTTGTATTGAACTTCATAATCATAGCCCAATAACTTTGAAATCCATCTCTGTTGTAAAGCAGTACCCAATCTTTGCTCTAGCATATGTTTTAAGCTTTGTTGATCTGACTTAATCACAAAATGATTGCCCTGCAAATAGTGTTTCCATTTGTTGACAACTAACAAAACAGCTAAGAACTCCTTTTCATACACTGATAACCCCTTGTTTTTTTCCCCCAAAGCTTTGCTCAAATAAGCTATTGGTCTGCCTTGCTGCATCAAAACTGCTCCAATACCTGCATTACTAGCATCAGTTTCGAGCACAAAAGTTTTCTTGAAATCTGGTAATATCAACACAGGTGCAGAAGTAACAACTTGTTTTAATTTTTCAAAACCAGTGTTAGCCACATCATTCCACTTAAAGCCATCTTTCCTCAGTAAATCAGTCTAAGGCTTACTATTCAGACCATAATTCTGAATGAATTTTCTATAGTACCCAGTAAGTCCTAAAAATCCTCTCACTTCTTTCACAGTCCTTGTAGTAGGCCATTGTATCATGCTCTTGATCTTCTCTGGATCAGTAGAAACCCCTTCTATGGATATAAGATGGCCTAGATACTCCACACTTTCCTTACCAAAGCTGCACTTACTTCTCTTTGCATAAAGTTGATGCTGTTTCAAAATCTCTAACACAGATTTCAGGTGTATAATATGCTCCTCCCAACTTTTGTTGTAGATTAAGATGTCATCAAAGAAGACTAGAATGTACTTCCTTAAGTGTGGAAAGAACAACTGATTCATCAGTGATTGGAAAGTTGAAGGGGCATTACAGAGGCCAAATGGCATTACCAGAAACTCATAGTGGCCATTATGAGTAACAAAACTAGTTTTAGGAATGTCACTCTCCTTCATTCTAATCTGAAAGTACCCAGACCTTAGATCAATCTTAGATAAATATCTAGCACCATATAGCTCATCCAATAATTCATCTATGACAGGTATGGGGAAATTGTGTTTGATAGTGAGGGTGTTTAAATATCTATAATCAACACACATTCTCCAGGTCCCATATTTTTTTTTGACAAGTAACACAGGTGAAGCAAAAGGGCTTTGGCTAGTTTGAATGATCCCTTCCTTCAACATCCCCTTCACTAACTCCTCTATCTCACCCTTTTGAGTATGAGAATACCTATATAGCAGTTGTTTCTTAGGTACAGCATCTGGTTTTAACTCAATGTGATGCTCAATCTGTCTATTGGGAGGCAAAGACTTTGGTTCATCAAACACCTCCTGATATTGCTCCAACAACTCTTTCAACCCTTCATCCTACACTTCCTCTTCCACTGCTGATATGGTTAATGAAAATATTTGTTCACACATACTAGCACTGTCTTCCCCCATCAATTCACTTAATTCCTCAGAGGTAAGATACTTTAATTCAGCATTTCCTGTCAGTGACTGCAGCTTGATCCTCTTTTCACCCTTGGATATAGTGACACTCTTGCCCTTATAATCCAGATGTATTGGAGTATGCTTATTGAGCCAATCCCCACCTAATAACATACCATAACCTCCCAGATCCAATATCCTCACAGGGAATGTAAACTCATGGCCTTGCATCTTCCATTTAAGCTGTGGAATTATCCTATCACTGACCATCTTCCTTCCATCTGCCATTCTCACTCTAACAGGTTTAGCTGTTTCTCTTTTGCACTTTAATTTCTTAATCAACTATTCATCCACAAAACAAGAAGATGCCCCACAATCAATCATCATTCTTATATCCATTCCCTCAATTTCTCCTTCCATCTTAAACATATGTGAGCTCTTTTTGGATGATATAATGTGTAAAGCTATAGTAACATCCTCATTATCTGACCCTTCTTCTTCCTCTCCAGGTGGTTCTTCATTTTCCCAATCCTCTTCAGGAATTATAATGAATACTTGCTTTTGAGTGCACTTGTGGCCTGGAGCATAGACCTCATCACAGTTGTAACATAAATTTTTCTCTCTTCTGGCCCTCATTTCAGAAGCTGTGAGAAACTTTCTCTGTATTGAAGAGGGTTTGTTGTACGGTACCCCTTTGTTACCCCCATTCCATGACCTTGATTGGTTACTTTGGAAACTCTGTTTTACTTGGTGTTTGGAAGAATTTGTGTGTTTCAGCCCCACATTAGCCCTGACCAATAAAGCCTCTACAGCAGCCTCATGGCTCTTTGCAAAGCTAACAACATCACTCAATTGTTGGGGTTTATGGGCAAACACTGACGGTTTTATCTCCTCTTTCAAACCACAGACAAAAGCAGCAACAAAATACTCTTTATTCAGGTTCTTACAGAATAAAACCAATTGTGATTTCAATTCCTCAAATCTGATCAAGTAGTCCTCCACATTACCTGTTTGTTTCAGATTATGGAATTCTCCTACAATCATCTGTCTATCCCCCACATCAAACCTTAATACCTCATCTATCAATTGTTGCCACTCCATATTCGGTTGAGTTTCAATTAAATTCTGCAACCAGGTCTCCGCCACCCCAGAGAAATAGATTGAAGCTAAAATAACCCGTTCATGCTCAGGCACAGTTGGTAACAATTGGAAATATCGTTGTGCTTTCCTTACCCATCCCCTCGGATTAGATCCGTCAAAACTGGGAAAATCAATGTATTTATGAGAAGATGAGTTACCTTCATAACTGCTTTGAGAATGCATCTCTGTGTGAGTAGATGGTTGAGGAACAGATCCCCCTCCTTTCCCAGATGAAGCTGATAATCCGTCACCCAACATGGACTTGTTCCGGTTATAATTATGAACTTGATCCGCGATAGCTCCCATCTGCATTGTTAATTTCTCCAGAGCTCCCGTCAGATCATCAAACCTTGCATCAAACTTTTGCCCAGCAGCCATCCACATGGCTCGCTCCTCAATCAGGGATCCTTCCTGTTTCTTAATTAGTTCCTGCAAGTCCTTCGATCGTAGCCCATCCGCCATGCTCAGGCCGTAAGGAGTCGCCTGGCTCTGGATACCAAGTGTAACGACCTTACTAAGTATTATAATCAACTAAGCAAAACAATGATCAAATGACAAAGAAACTGGAATTGCATTAACTAATAAACTGAAATACAGCAAAACAGAGTCTGGGAAGGGAAAGAAAGAAGAATGCTAGAGAGAACAAGTTTCACAAATTGCTTGAATGAAAAGAAACTACAATGGCTCCCTAAAAACGTGCACCTTTTTCCCCCAGCTCAGCACTAACAAACAAACAAAGGAATGAAACCAAATCAGCAAATCTCCATCGCGATCAACACACCACTGGTCCCCTCCAAACCGTTATCTCTAGCTCAAATATTGGCCCTTGGATGTTCCCAGATCAACGGCTGTGGCAGCTCCAGATTCCAAATAAGTTAACACCCTTGGATCAACATCAATATCATGAACGGTTGTGATTGGATCTGCGTTAGTTAAAACACCACCGTTTTCTACCCTTTTAAACTTAATCCGACGGTTCTGATATAAAGCAATCTAACGGCTGTCCTTCTCCCATTCTTTTACCACCACATTTAAAAAGGATATTACATCTTGATTCGATCACGAACAAATTTCAGCTGCTAATTGTGGTGGGTTATATCTTCTGCACGTCTTCATGTTGCTTCTTCCTTTCCATCTCTGTCAGGCTCAATCTTCATACGAAATATATTGCATCTCTTCTGCTCAGATTCTCGCTCACAACTTGTTTGATGAATTTTCCCAGAGAACTGTGAGAAGCCACTTCAATTTTTGTCGGTCGGAATCAAGAATCTGTGCAGGTTATCATGCCACTACTCTGCTTTTGTTTCTGCCAAATTTCACCCATTTGGAAAAGTTTTAAATTCAATTTGCCGGCTCTGGGTGTCTTCAGCGATCCTCCCTCTTTTATTTGCTTCGAGGCTGACCATATGATATACAAGAAAGCATGGAATTTAATTCACGCACATGCATTGAATTTTGTTTGGTTTGCTTTGCATGGTACTACTACTGCATGTGTGTATTATTTCCTCTGCATAAATCTTCGCTAAGACACATCATCCGCTACTTTGCTACCCTTTTCAACACTAAACTTTGCAAACTTTCAGATACTTATCAACTCAACTTTGCTTACCACATGCATTTATTTGTCTTGCAGGGAAAAAACATTTTATTGCAGGGAAAGAATATTTTATTGTACAAATATTAACGTGGACTTGTATCCAAAAGCACAAATACTTGTTGAATTTCCTTTTTTTTTTCCCCCTTAACATTAGACTTTGCGAAACATCTATTGACTGGTTCGTCCTTTTGATTTATTACCTCTTTTTTCACTTAGGACTTGCTTCTGCTTAATTCTTTCTCTTTTCTTTGACAGGAAATAGTTAATCCAATATTTCGGCGGCCTTAAACACTTTGGTTTTGAAAACTCAGCTGAAATTTTGGGATTTCTTCCATCACGTTGCAGTGAAGTATTCTTGTTTTTTTTTTTTTTAAAATTTTTTTTTTTTATAAACCAAGGGAAAGCCTCCCATAGAGAGGAGTTCACACCGACCGCTACTCTCTTCTTCAAGAAAGGCGGATCATACCACAAGATGTTCATCAAGAATCATGCCGAACCATCTCCACGCATTGTCATCAGCCGCGATGGGGACAACCTTAAAGTTAAACATACTTTTGACTGTGCATGTATAAGAACTCCCCTAATCAATATGACTTATAGGACTTAACCACTTAGGCGAAGTGGTTCATGAGACGATCCCTATATCACATAAGTCATGATTAGAAATCACTCAAAGCCGATGAGTCCTATAGACAGTGGGAGTGTCAACCTGACTCGTTCGAGGCTTGCTCGTGTGATCACGCCCTTAAGAAGAACCACCTTGTTTCATGGGGTGCAAAGGGTATAGTTGATACGTGCGTGATACATGGAGGTACTTGCTTATTCTAAGTAAGTACACTGAGGTGTCCCGTGTGAGAAGATTCCTAAATGGGAAAGGAAGTTTCTATATTTAGAAATAAAAACTTCCAGATTAGGAAATATCTCACGAGTCATTGATGTGATTAAGTGATCCTTAAACTTGAGATTCCATTGATACTTTATGAGCTAACTCTGTAATCTTAGGTGTAAGCTTTAAAGGGTGTCGCCTTAGACAACTGATTCAAGGATTATGCTGGGGCTGCACAAGTGGCACATGAAAGTATATGAGAATCGATAAAGGACCTACGCTTGCATTAGCAAGATGATGATCTCTTATTTTGTAAGTCATTCATATGCCATCTAGGAGTCCTTGGCCAAGGTAGTGGATCAAGACATCAAGAAAAGAGTTTCTTGGATTGAGATAAAATGGATATGAATTGCACTTAACATTAAGATCAAGATTATTAGGGTTCTAATTTTTCCCTTGCCCTAGATCTTGATTGAGAGATGGGACATAGGAGGATTGTATCTCACATATGTCAATAACTTAAAGGTTCTGTCGAATCGAGACATTCTTATTCAGCTAGGGGTCAAACACCTGTTGTTAGACTATGGTCGTTTGATCCGTGGACTGATTAATTAATTAGGGAATTAATTAACTAGGGTTACTGCTAATTGACTTAAGATCCTAGAGGGTCACACACAACAACTCGGTCATGTGGGTTAAGGCTCAAATCGATTAAATGAGTTAATCGAACCATTAAGTGAATGGTGGGGCCTACACGTGTGAGTCACACGTGTGGAACACGTGTATGACACATGTCCTTGGGGACACGTGTAGTGGCGTGTTTATATGTTAAATAGTTAATGTGTTAATTATTTAATGGACTTTGATTTAATTTTGAATTAATATTAAAGTCCTAATTTGGAGAATTAAAGTCTAATAAATAATTAATTATTAGTCTTCAAGTTATTTATTATTTAATAAATAAAGTAAAATAAAATATCTAAGAGAGTTAGATATTATTCTTGCTTGACAAGTTGGTCAAAAGGAGACTTTTGGTCAAAGTGAGAGACTTGGTCTCCAAGTAAGAAATCCCTTTCCAAAAGAGTTTGGAATTCTTGTCCAACAAGGAAGAGGGGTTCGAACCCCTTGCCCATAAATACATAGGGTTCGAACCCCATGGGATGATGATACACAATTTCTCCTTCTCCAAATATTATACACTAAACCCTAGAGCCTAAACACCGAATATAGAACTGGCATCCTCCCTATTCGGATCGTGGTCACAGTTGGTGGACTAATTCTCTAGAGGGCTACTATCTTGAAGTCTTGAAAGATTCGAACGAGCTTTTGGGGATCAAACCACATGAAGAGCATTCTTGGGCGGCTAGAACATGTCAAGAAAGCTACTATCTAAGTGAGTTTCTTGATCTCTACGAATTTGGGAATAGGAATTGCAAGATTCGATCCTAACTTATTGGAAAAAATTTTAAATTTTCACTGCGTTTCTGTCTCGTTTTCCCAACAGGAATATGCGCAGAAATATCCCAACTTCCAAAGATATGCCAATATTCTTCACCAACATCCTACAGACATGATACCAGTCTATATCTCATGGCCTTTCGAACAGTCGAGGATTTATATAGTGGGTGTAGCACTCGGAATGCGAGGTAGCCACATCCCCCGCACTATAGTTCAATCCACATATGGAATAGACGATCCATACATGAACCAAGCCTATAGCGAATGGGAGACAATAAAAAAAACGACACTCTAGCTAGGCGGGACTAACCCTCAAGTAAATACCAACATGCATAACATTAAAACGGAAGCATAAGATACATGCATTTCATCAATAACATCTTCATGTCCAATATTTCAATATATACAATCACTTTCAAGAACAAGTTATAATATACATAATTACCAAGATACAAAACCGTATATGCCTCACTAATATACATGAAATGATGGGGGATTGCAAGGCCCCGCCATCCAATCAGTGTGAGCATAGGGTTCATGATTCCCTATGCCCGGAACTCCTTCCTCCACTAATCTCCTAGTGGATTCAGGGGTCATCCCAACAATGTGAGGGGAGCGCAGAGTTACCCGTCAGCCCGTGCTTTCCCGGTTGGCTCATACACTAACCTTCGGGCCCACAGTGAACAATATACTCGCCAAAACAATCAATCAATCAACCAATCAATCAATCGATACAATTCGGTAATTCAATTGAAAATCAATAAGGTTTTGGAAAATTTATAGATATATAGATACATTTTGGCCAAAAGATCACATAGGGTTGTAAGGGTTCTATATATCTAGAAATTAAACCTCACCTGACGAGCGACGAAACAAAACAAGGATACAAGAAAGTGCCCATATGATCCATGATCCCCGACCTGGAGAAAAACTGGACAAGAAGAAAATAACGGGAACTCGTGAGACGAGACTCAATAAGAGACCAAGTATGACGCACTGCAATGCTCATGTAACACCTTAATAACCAAACAAATTATCAATCAAGGGACACTTAAATATGTATGAGAACCAATTAACACTTAAGAGATGAAATCAATCCCAAGGAGTCATGTATTCCTATCATTCAAATATTTCAAGTTCAATTCATATAAGGCATGGAGTCACACAATCATGTTTGAGCAATCAAGTACCAAGAAGCATCACATAGGGTATAATTATCAATTAACCAAGCATATATATCATATAATTCACATATGGGAGCCAAGAGAGTGAAACGAAAGCAAGAAGAGAGGTTTTGGTGAAGTTGGGCAAAACCCGACAATATTCGAAAACGTACACGCTATAGGAAAACTGGAATATCTTGTGTTATAGAAGTTGGAATTGAGTTTTTCTTGTTGGGTATGAAACTAGACACAAAGACCTTTCCGCTGATATATGGCTCGTATTTTAGTTCAAAGTGAGAAAGAAATGGCGAAAGCTTGAAGTTGGGTGAAAGTAGTTTTTCGACGAAGTGGTGACACAAAAAAGAATTGATTATATCTCAGAAATGAGAAGAGATATTGAGGTGATTCCAAGAATATTCTAGACTTCAAGAGATTTCCGTGGGTTCAAAAACCAGGTCAATTGGAATTCGTTTGAGGGTGTCCCGGCAGTGAAAAAATTGTACAGAAAATCAGTCGCGGCCGCGAAGGAAAAATGGTTACGAAACGGTCGCGGGCGCGACCTTCAAGTCCAGCAACAGTTCGAAAACAGGGGATACACATGAATTTTGGCTCCGAAATCAATCCCACACCAAACCAAGGTAAGAAACCAACCCAAAGTTATCATATAACATGTATATAACTCATATATATCAATTAAGTACCATTTAGTCCAAGGAACATGCTTTGATCATCAAGAAATTAACATTCAAACCCATATAATTTCATATCCTCCAACCTTCATATTCATCAATAGTTCATGCAAGCTTTGAAGATTAATGATCCTAGTCATGCTTCTAACATCAAATAAATAAGTAATCACTCATAGATCTTAAACCCTACTTCATGTATAAATCAAGAATTCAATACTATCTCCAACTCTACCTTGAATGAAAGAAAGAAGAGATGAAATGAAGTGATGATGTTGATGCTCCAAAATATGAAATTTCCCTTGAAATTTTACTTGAAAATGATGAAATCTCCTTCTTCTTCCTTTGGTGTTTGGACCGTGAGAATGGAGCAAAATATGTGTGTTTGTTTGTATGAGAATTGATGAATGAATGGAATGTAGGAGATGACTTAGATATTTTACAAGTCTTCCACTAATATACATGAGTCATCTCATTTTGCACTTAAGTCCTTCCACTAACTTAATTCATGCAATCAAGTTTTATTCCATGGAATATGATCACTTAACTCCAATCACATTAAGGCAATTGAATCCACATATTTAAATAAATGGTCAAGTAAGGACACATAGGAGCATTTAGTCACATGAGCAATTAATTCACTTAAATTCTCACGTTAACAATAATTTCATATAAATTCATGGAAATGGAATGCATCTATTGTTATGAATTTTACATAAGATCCCATAACGTATAAATTGAAAACCGGGGCGTTACAATTCTCTCCCCCTTAAGAGGACCTGGTCCCCAGGTCCACTGCCGAGTTTTGAACTTAAAACAACAATAAGAGAGGCCCGTCTCTCAAACAAGTAACGAGAGCACCCCGTCTCTCAAACAAGCAATGAGAGCACCCCATCTCTCAAACAAGCAATGAGAGAACCCCGTTTCTCAAACAAGAAATAATAGATCAAGAGTACAATTACATAAGCATTCACATAGTTGTTACATAAGAAGCAAGTAGGACAAGGTCAAGCACACCAACTACCAATTGTATAGAAGCAATTTGCAACTAACAAGAAATTATATACGAGAATAATAAAATCCATGATGCATGTGATATGCATGATTAGATGTACCGTTCACCAGTGTAATGAACTTTGAAATTGACAATTTTCTAGTGTCGTTACATGATCTGATCCTTTACTGGCTCAGTTTTTAACTAGTTTTTCCTTCTTTAGGTGATTAGATAGAAGAATAGACGAATCTTCAGTTAAACACTTCAGTCCTTAGTTGGGATTTCTTCGAACCTTAATACAATGCCTCAAAATCGCCCACTGTATATATATTTTAATAACCCCTTGATCTTCATCCTGCGATCGAATTCTTTATCCTTTCCCCGATACAATAATCCGAAGTTTCAACTCTTGAAAGTGTACTTGATAGTAATCCAACCCACTCATTCTACCCACAAATTATAGTTAACCTCCTCCGATGCCCAGGCTAATTATTTGATAACTCGAAGTTCAGTTTCTACCCTTTCCTCATCAAATTTCTTTTAATTTCAGCTCGACATAAGATATACCTCCTTATGGCTTTAGGATTCTCCATTTTTAGAAACTTTGGACGCACGAGACTTAAGATATTGAGGACTTCTTTCACATGGTTCCGATAGAGGGTTCCCGAAAGAACCATTTTTTCTTGAAGTTTCAATTCTCCCAAGTGAGGCCCAAACATCGCTTTAAGTTGTTCCCCTGCCGGCTCTCCCCCTTAAGAAAATAAAATATTTTTTGTCTAACTTTTTAAAGTTGTTCTACCATTTTTCGAATCAGAGATTCCTTTTTTTTTTTTTTCTTGAAGTACTTATCACTTACGGTCTCGTTCCCAAAATTCCTCCATCCCGGTTGGAAGTCGAACGAGCACTAAATTTACCAACTTCTCTCGAATACCTACCTCCGGTTCCTGAAGCACTTAGCCTTTCTTCATTTAAATCTTGAGAGTCATCAAGGGTCAAAGTTTTCTAATCCTCCCCCTTTTTCCATTTCCAAGAAATCCCGTTGTTGGTAACTCTTGCATTTTTGTTGCTTCTATTGAAAGTAATCCGTTTGAGCTAATCCATAAATTTGAGGTTATTTCCCTGTCAACTCTCCCCCTTAAGAACGCTTATTCTTATCTGTTGGCTCATAACATCACTTATTACTTTAGAGATTCTCGACTTCTTCAACTCAGCTTCCTTGAAATAAACGGTTCCAATTTCACCACTTATCTGGAATTTTTGTCTCACATTTACTTTTGAAGTGATTGGTAAGAATAGCGACCCACTTCTTCCATTCCAACTCATAACTAATTTTTCGGGCCTTACAATTGTTCCTTCCCCTTTTTGGTCCACACTTTGCCACCCCGATTCTTTCCTTACCATACTTCGGTTGTGTCTCGGTTGACATAATGCTTGATATATGAGGTGGGGAAGAAATTTCTATCAAGAAAACACTTAAAATGCATGTGGGGTTAAAATGCCAATGTATGTATCACCTTTGTAGGTAATTAAAGATGCAACACGTTGTAACAATTACATCAATTAAAGAAACGTATATAAATGGTAAACTTTAAACGATTTAAAATAATGTATGATGCACGTGCTTATGAATGCGTTGAACCTGTCACCGTAGTTACATCTTTTAGCTTGACACTTGTTCCTTGTTTGTTGATTTACGAGCTTGCCTCGAATTAGTTAGCCATTTCTTGTTACCCACGGTCTTCCAATTCTTCAAAATCCCTAACATCAACTTGTACATTTCCATCACTCGCGAATTGGAATTTCTTGAACTCCAATGCTTCTACTTCCATGAAATTGATACTTTGCCTTCTTTCTAAGAATTAGTCTCTAATTGTTGTATTAAATCTTCACCCAGTCGTCACCTCAATTGAAGTCCCCGATTTATTCTTTACGAGTTCAAATAGCCGAATGATTTCACCCTCCAATTGCTTACACTTGATCACAAAATTTCTTTCTAAATTCCTTGCCTTTCTTTATCGATTCCGTTGTTGCTCCATATCTTTCAATTCTACCGCACCGCACGAAAATTCAGTTTGGATATGGAAAATAGACTCAATCCGACCAAAGATAGAATCTTTAGTACTTTAATTTACCACGAACTTGAAATCACCATTTTAGTCGTTCTCTTTAACTCTTCTCATCCGACTTCTTTCTTAACCCGAAATCCAAAATATCTCAATTCCTTGTAGATCTGCATCAATTACCTCGTTGTTCAATCCTTCCATTAGTTGTGTCACGTGTGTGGAAGGGATCGTGAGGAGTATAAAAGAACTTGAGCCTAACATAATATGGCGGGTTGGGACAGGTGCGAAAATCTCTCTAGAGAAGGATCGATGGCTACAAGCTGGTAAAGTTGAAGACCTCGTGCATGGCCAAAACCATCCAGATGAGCTGGAATTTCATGTATCAGATGTGATCAATGAACATAATAAATGGGACTTGGGCAACCTTAAAATCGAGCTGCCATCAGCGCTCATAGATATGATTAATGTAGTCTCAATCCCATGGACTAAGGAAGGCCATGACAAGTAGATATAGGGTAACTCCTTGAATAGGAAATATTCATGCAAATTGGCATATGATGCTTTGAAACTATGGGTGTTGGCAAACAAGAGAGACTCGAGGTGAATTTGAAAACTTCAATTTCCACCAAAGTTTAAAATGTTTTTATGGTTATGCCAACGTGGACGACTAATGACTAATAGCTTTCGTGATGATTGAATTATAAATGAGGTCGGTGCCAACATTAGTTGCATGGAAAATAGAGAAGATGGGCTGCATATGCTCAGAAAATGCCCAATTGTCAGTTGAATATGGGAACACATAATTGTAGCCACAGACTAGGTCAGATTCACAGGCAAGAAGGAGGGGTAGTGGCTGGAATTGAGCTTTAAAGGAGAGATTCAAATTATTTTAGTACCGGAGTGTGATTGACAAACAATATTCATGGCCATGCTCTAGATATTATGGAAAACAAGGAATGTTTGGTGCTATCAAAATAAGCAGGAGTTTCTCATTACCTTATAGAATACCAAGTTGCTTTTAATGATCTACGAAGAATGAATGCTCCAACAAGGAAAAGCGAGCGTGAGAATACAACCAGACTCATATGGCTGAAACCACTTTTAGGTTAGGTCAAATTAAATACCGACAACAGTTATTTACAACATAACAATAGGGCTTCGGCTGGAGGGGTTGGCACGTGATGAAAATGGTCATTGGTTGATTGGATTTGCGATGAAGTTGGGAAGCGTTTTGATTAATATGGCGGAACTTCTTAGCCTTCGAGAAGGGCTTCAAATAGCATGGTAACATAGATGACGGAAATCATTATAGAAACTGATTCTGAAGTTGTGTACAAGCTCATTGTAAAGGAGGATATGCTCACACGTCCCTTGGAACACATTATTGTGGATTGTTGGAATTTATTTCACAAACTGTGGGAGGTAAGAATTCATCATATCAAGTGGGAACAGAATGCAGTGGTTGGTGCCTTAGCTAAAATGGGACATAGCCTAGAGCTGAACATGTAAATCTGGAATACCCCACCAAAAGAGCTAGAAAGTGAAATGTTGTGGGCCATAATAATAATAATAATAATAATAAGAAGAAGAAGAAGAAGAAGAAGAAGAAGAAGAAGAAGAAGAACAACAACAACAACAACAACAACAACAACAACAACATAGATTATTTTTCCATCTACAGCCCTTGCAAAAATTACACAACCTACCCTTCCAAGTTTGAAAAATTACAAATGAAGTCATTCTGGTAGGATTTTTCATGAAATTTTTTTTTGAATTAATTATATTTCACCACTAATTAGTTTCACATGCTCCAATTGAGGGAGAAAAGAGTCATTGTGAATATCAATTTACAAATGAATCATGTGTTGATCCTCCAAAAATTTTTGTAAATTGCCTATCAGTCACTTGAGAATGATGTGCGCGTTGTTGTAAGGAACTAAATAGTAGTGAGATATAGTCAATTCAAGAATGATTTTGCAAAAGGTCAATCGGAATGGGTTCATTTGTAATTTTCTAAACTTAGAAGGGTAGACTGTGTAATATTTTCATCTAAGGGAGTACAAGTTGTAATTATTCAATTTCGCAAGTGATGCAGATGTAAACAACCCATATTGAGATTATAATATGTATAACCCTCCACTCCCACTCTAATCTCAATTCCAATTTTAAAATACAGCTCCACCAAAATAATAAGAAAAGAGCCGCCGCCCATCACTATTCATCTCTTCTTTTTTTCCTAACGCCACCACCATTGGTCGCCGAAACCACCATCTTCAATCCCAATCGCCTCAAGCACACCCACCAACCCCGGTCCCACCTACCTTAAGTTCCCTCCAAAATCTCACCACCAATCGTTAGTGAGCAGAATAGAAAATTATAGATCTCCTCCCAAATCATCCCTATATGTTCCAAATTTCATAGTGACTCCCTTACTACCCACCTCGTATTGCAAGGAAAAAATTGATCCTCCAATTGCTTTTTAAGTGCATCCCACATCTCGCTTTGTACTTTCATCATTTGACAAACAAAATCGTGATCATAACTTGGCATTACCTACCAAATACATGGACGTTATAGTCATCTTCTCAACATCTCGCGTCTTCATTGCCTTAAAGTGCTCCTTCATGTCCCACATAAAATTTTAGAGCTTTTTGACGTTTCTCTTACCACTAAAGATCTTCGGTTCTAGAATCCTTACATCGGAGGGTCCCAACTTATATCAAGAATATCCCCACCAATTGCCTTCTTCATCAGTCGAATCATAGTGTTAACAACCTTAAATATTAGTAGGTTAACCATCCCTCAATAATATCGGGTAGATCGACAACCAAATTCTTTAGATTAGATTGTCAACTACCTAGAAAATGTTTTGAATCTATAAAACAAAACACAAACATTACTTCCCTTCCGAAGCAACCTACATAATTCTTCCAACCATCGCACTCTTTCTTCTTATCCATCGAAAGCGTCACATAGTGGAACTTATCAGCCATGACTCCAGTTAATATCAAAATCCAAAACAAATCTCTGATACCAATTGTCGTGAGGATATTTTGCTTAGAATTTTTCATCATGCAAAAATCCACAAATGGCATAAATTCCTCACTAATTCTCTATGCATTTTCTCAACTCACAAATTCGCTTTTGTTTTCTTAGTTATTTCTCAAAACTGATTTCCTTATGATTTAGTTTGAGTGGATGATCACAAGCACATTTAACATTCGTAATTAAGGCGTATAAAGCATAAATCACAGTGCACAACATCCTTTATGAGCAAAGACCAACTTTTATACTTTATTTCTCGATAAATCAAAGTAGAAAGGACTCCTAAGCTTGCACACAACACTCTCAGAATTTTTATACAAGTCATGGCCTAATTACGTGGCCAAAATCGTGCAGTTGACATAACCAACATCTAGGTCAGCATACATAAGTTTGATGTATGCACATCATTCTTCGTGGTTATTGATATGTTCAATAAACTATCCAAAATCCCTTTACACATTTATATCTGTCTCTTATAATTTTTTAATAGAAATAATATCAAATATAACCATTTCGATTAAAAGTATTTAATTAATAAAATAATACAAATTTTACTATACTTTGAAAAAACAATATATTTGATACTATTATGTACATATTTTTAAGGGTTAACTACGTTTGGACCCCAAGAGAATATAGAAAACTACAACTCATGATCCTTCTAGTAAAATAATTACCATTACACTCATTCATCAAATTATTAATTACGAAAAGCACCCAACGGAGTAAGATTCCATCTAAAGGTTAACAAAATATTCCAAAAATATTTAAAGCGTATGTTATACCCTTGTTAATAACTAATTAATATAGAAATAATTATTTTGTCTAATGACTATTTTCCCCTCTTCTTACTCTATGTATTTTCCCAAATTCATCTCAAATTCTCAATAGTTTTTCTCTGACATTCCTATAATTGTCCCACCTTCCGTTCTATCGCCACCACCACCGCACCCCCACTCAGAAATTCAAAGGAAAAACAGAACTCCGACCGACCAGTCACTACCTTTGCTACCCCCACTGCCTTTTCTCCCACATCCACAGTATATACAGCTTGTTGCCACCTCCACCACTTCTCCCTATCCATCTCAGATATGTCCGAGAGATCTGCCTGCCACCAACGTCGTCGTTGCATGGTGCCTTCCTTTCTCTACAATGCGGCGTAACGCCTCTCTCCAGTACAACGGTATCATGCCCTTTGTTGTTAGACAAAAAAGTCCGCATCTCGAAGTCAAGATCTGTTCTTTACGATAGTCTCTTTAGTGCTTATCATTCCAAATTTTGAGTTAATGATCATTGCCATTTCAAGATTTAAAGGACCCGATGAGTTATTCCGGTGTCAAGATCGATTTTCACATCTTCTGTTTCAGCACATGAAAAATCTAACGATTGTGGTGGATGACTTGGTGGAGGTGGTGGACGAAGTGACAACAGAAATCTCCAAGTTTAATAAAATTGGAGACTTGCTAATTAGTTCGTAAATTTTATTTTTACTTTAAAATTAGTTTGTGAATAATTAGTTTTCAATAATTTGTTTATAAATTAAAAAATTTTATGGTCAATCTAAATTAAATTTTACGATTAATAGAAGGAAGAATAAAACCACATCTAGTAAACTATTAAAAATTACTAAAAATATGATTAAATGGAGTAAATGGATAAGACCCTATCTAAAGGTATAATTTATCCTGTTTTTAAATAAATTTATTTTTCAATGAATAATTTAATTAATACATTTCTAACTAATTAATTTAATTTTGAAAAGAATAATTTAATTAATTACTTTTAGACATCATTGACAATTTTAATATAATAAAGGGTAATTTTAGAAAAAAATTGCTACAGTAAATAAAAGGGTAAAATAGAAAATTCAAGTTAAATATTTGATAATGTCATTAAAAATTTTATGAAACCCTAGTTGGTGGGTGTTTTTTGTAATTAATAATTCGATGAATGGGTGTAAGTGTAATTATTTGACTAACATGGCCACAAATTGTAGGTTCCTATACTTTCATGGGGTCTAAATGTAATTAACTCTATTTTTAAAATATAAATCGTGTTAACAATTAGTACCTAATATTAAATTCTTAAGACGAGTAGATGATTTAGTGGTAAGCATCTACACCTGTGAACTAGTAGGTCACGAGTTCGAGCCTTATGGAAAGTTAAGGAACCAATATTAATCCTCTTAAAAAAAAAATAAGAAAATCTAATATTAAATTCCTAACCTAATTAAAAGTAATCCAAGAAATCTAATATTAAATTCCTAACCTAATTAAAAGTAATACAAGAAGTTTTCCATAACAGGATTATATTGCAATTAAAGTTTAGGGAATATTACAATTTTGGTCAACTATACCACTTATTCTCTTTTAGTCCTCCACTTTCCAATTTAACAAGAATGGTCACTGAACTACCATATTTTTTTCAAAGTTGGTCCCGCCGTCAGCATTGGCGTTAAATCTGACGGAATTCTAATTTTTGGCCTATTTTGGCGCCCATTTTTGCCTTTTCCCTCATTTCTTCTACACGCTACAGCTGAGAAGTTCTCTAAGGTCAAGCAGCTCGATCCACTGATTGGAGTTCACAGGCCTACAAGATACAACAACATGATGTTCATAAGATTACATCCGAGCATATGCTACTAGTTATCCTACTAATTAGCAAGAAACAACAACAACATAATCATAAAAACACATCCACACATGAAACCATTGAACAAAGAGCACCATCTACTTGGCTTCTTGGACCCATTCAACTCATTCCGATAACTTTCAACTAAATTCTCCAACCCAGCTTCGCGTTCCATCGCTTCATACAACTCGTGTTCCATGTTTTTCTTATCCCGATGCAACCGTAAGATAACTTCTTTGGCCCGACTACAAAAAATTGGATCCAGGCACCTATAAAACCGCAAAATCCTTCTTGAAGCTGGAATAAAAATAAAAGCAAAGAACATAAGTTTATAACACAGAATTACATGTATAATCAAGGATTGGGAGGAAATTCTAAATACCCCATAATTCGGGCTTGCCCAAAATCTTCTATCGGGATTTAAATCGGTTCATGATGTTCTCAATGGTAATTCATAGCTACATTTGCAAAAAACTCGCTCAACAGGGAAATTTTGCCTTTGTGAACTACAAGCAATGGAGCCGCTTGATATGGTGACCTTGGAGAACTTCTCAGCTGCAGCAGGTAGAAGAAATGAGAGAAAAGACAAAAAAGGATGCCAAAATAAGCCAGAAATTAGGATTCCGTCAGATTTAACGTCAATGCTGACGGCGAGACCAACTTTGAAAAAAATATGGTAGTTCAGTGACCATTCTTGTTAAATTGAAAAGTGGGGGACTAAAAGAGAATAAGTGGTATAGTTGGATGACCAAAATTGTAATATTTCCTAAAGTTTAATAACATCAAGGAAAAAAAATGAGGTTTTATTTTTTAGGATTTTTACATGCACACTGCTTATAAGATTATATAATTACAATTTATACCCAGAAAATATTACAAACTCCGCCTTTAAAATTTTCAAAAGTTACAAATTACTTCATTCCATTAGGGTTTATTGATTTTACGAGTAAATTGACCATTTTACCTATAAATTATTTTTTCAAATTTAAAAAAAATTAAAAAATTATTTGTAAAATATTCAAATTAAATTTGATTTTAATGTTACTTTAACATTTAATTAATTTTTTAAAAAATTTTAATTTTAGTTTTTTAATTTTTAAATTAAAGGTATAAAGGTTATCTTGTCCATTAATTGACCAAAATCCTAAAGAAATGAGATTATTTGTAATTTTCATAACTCATAGGGGTAGAATTTGTAATATTTTTATCTAAGCGGTTATGAGTTATAAGTTATAACTATGTTATCTCACAGGGAGTGTTAACTTTAAAAAACCCTATTTTTTTACTTTTATTTCGTAATATTAAAAAATATTAATGGAAGTCCCATGAGTATGACAGATCAATTGAACTGTCATAATATGTCAATTGTGGTTGATTCAAGTGAATAATTTTTTTTTTTTTCCGGATCAATAACTGTGGTTCAAATATTTCATACCACTCTAGGAGGCGTGTCTTTAAACAAAAATAATAATAAATAAGTCACACGGTATATACTCTCTTACCGGCCTTATCATAGGAAATCTGGTCTGAGTGCATAAAAATGACATTAATCAAGTTACACCAAAATTAATTTCTAAAATAAAAAGTACAAAATTATTAATTATAATCCTTTTAGCACACAAACTTCCTTATAAATTATATTATACAAAAATTAACGGCAAATTAATAAACACTCCCTAGTATGGTTAAAGACTTTTGCTAAACCCCCCAATTCAATAAATAGATATATTCCATCCCTATTATCCTTTCCATTTTTTGTAAACCCCCCAAATCTGGTAAAAGTACCATAATACCCTTAATAAATTGAAGAAGAACATAGATGTCCATTGTCTTCTTCCCGCGTCTGATCTTTGCTTCTTCTTCCCGCGTCTGATCTTTCCGGCTACTCTATTTCGGCAACCAATTTCCGACGAGTCTTTCCGAATGGCCTTTCCGGCGACTGTTTTTCGAAACGGGTTTCCGGCAACTCTGTTTCGAAACGCCATTTTATAATTTCTGGAATTATTTTTCTTTAACTAGACAAACAGACCTTTCAATAACTAATAAAATGAATATTTACACTACAAACTTAATAGATTATTATGCATTCCTGATGAGACGCTTGAATTAAATGAAAAGCTGCCTGCACGCTTTCCTGGAATTTGGACTAGCCAATCAACTTTACAATGCGATGAAGGGTACGACGGTTGGTTTACGGTCCAATCACCTTTATTAGTATCTTCAATCTTCCCCTGTATGCAGACATCTGCAAAATTTTCATCCCCAAACATTCACCTGCAAGAAGCCCTACTTCTCTTTCTCTCCCAGATCTCAATCCTTGACAAACAAAGTCATGAATCCCCCTCCAAGATCTATTCTGGCATGGTAGAAGCGTACATGGTTGAACGTCTTCGGATATATGCCGGAGACAACGAAATCGATCGGCTAGAAGTCTTCGATACAGTGTTGTTTAAGGTGGTGCGTGATTTGACTCAGCGATTCAAAACAAGATTCTGGGCCCGAGATGTTGTAGCAGCGGTGAAAGAACTGCGGATAAAATTTTACGAATTCCGTAGATTATTGGCGTGTCCTGGAGTTAAAATAGGTGCTAATCTTATTCATGCCGAAATTGAGACCCTAGTATATTTTGAAGTGAATACCATTGAGGTAAGTCGAATTCATCTGTGTCCCCTTTTTTTTTTTTTTTTTTTGGAATTGTTCATTATTCAATGTTTAATTTTACATAGGTTATTCGTCGGGATTCCAACGCCAGGGCATTTGGATGCCGTTATTACGACGACCTTAGGTATATCTTCAAAGTGCGGCGGGCACACCTTTTGGAGGGCGAAGAGGAGCACCTCCACGCATGCTACATTGACAATAGGGACTCAGACCCCGAGTCCTTTGACAGCACGGATTACCCAGGCTATGAACACTCTGAGGAGAGTGTTAATTCTAACATCCCTCAGGAAGATCAGGATGAGGTTAATCAGTTTCCTCCCCCATGATATAGACAACGCTTCTCCAAAATTTGTTGTTTGTGGATTGTTTATAATAGTTTAAATGTTACTGTTAGTTGATTGTAGTGTACATTTTTGGTTCGGTAATGAAATGTTTGTGGACAGTTATATATGAAAACAGAGAAATTGATGAACCATATGAAATATATGACAGTTATATATATGAAGATAGATAAACTGATGAAATATATAGAACCAAAAGTGTAGATTGTTGAGTATTGGTGTGGTCATCCGTAATTAAAAGAAGACTTTGTCAAGTGAAACGTTAGAAATGCGTAACTAAAAGAATGCTTTGTCCAGTGAAACATTAGAAATACGTAATTAAAAGAATGTTTTGTCCAGTGAAACGTTAAGAATGCGTGATTCAAAGAAGACTTTGTCCAGTGAAACATTAGAAATGCGTAATTAAAAGAATGCTTTGTCCAGTGAAACGTTAAGAATGCGTGATTCAAAGAATGCTTTGTCCAGCGAAACATTAGAAATGCGTAATTAAAAGAATGCTTTGTCCAGTGAAACATTAGAAATGCGTAATTAAAAGAATGCTTTGTCCAGTGAAACGTTAAGAATGCGTGATTAAAATAAGACTTTGTCCAGTGAAACGTTAAGAATGCATGATTCAAAGAAGACTTTGTCCAGTGAAACATTAGAAATGTGTAATTAAAAGAAAGCTTTGTCCAGTGAAACGTTAGAAATGCGTGATTAAAAGAATTTTTTGTCCAGTGAAACTTTAGAAATGCGTGATTAAAAGAATGCTTTGTCCAGTGAAACGTTAGAAATGCGTGATTAAAAGAAGACTTTGTCCAGTGAAATGTGATTAAAAGAATGCTTTGTCCAGTGAAACGTTAGAAATGCGTAATTAAAAGAATGCTTTGTCCAGTGAAACGTTAAGAATGCGTGATTGAAAGAAGACTTTGTCCAGTGAAACATTAGAAATGCGTAATTAAAAGAATGCTTTGTCCAGTGAAGCGTTAAGAATGCGTGATTCAAAGAAGACTTTGTCCAGTGAAACATTAGAAATGCGTAATTAAAAGAATGCTTTGTCCAGTGAAACATTAGAAAAGATTTATTGAATCATGAACACAACATTACAATAGAGTGAATCAAGATTTATTGAATCATGAACACAACATTACAATAGAGTTAAACGTTAAGATTTATTGAATCACAAAGCATTATTTTAATCACGCATTTCTAACGTTTCACTGGACAAAGTCTTCTTTTAATCACGCATTCTTAATGTTTCACTGGACAAAGTCTTCTTTTAATCATGCATTTCTAACGTTTCACTGGACAAAACATTCTTTTAATCACGCATTTCTAACGTTTCACTGGACAAAGTCTTCTTTTAATCACGCATTCTTAAAGTTTCACTGGACAAAGTCTTCTTTTAATCACGCATTTCTAACGTTTCACTGGACAAAGTATTCTTTTAATCATGCATTTCTAACGTTTCACTGGACAAAGTATTCTTTTAATCATGCATTTCTAAAGTTCCACAAGACAAAGTATTCTTTTAATCATGCATTTCTAACGTTTCACTGGACAAAGTATTCTTTTAATCATGTATTTCTAACGTTCCACTGGACAAAGTCTTCTTTTAATCACGCATTCTTAACGTTTCACTGGACAAAGTCTTCTTTTAATCACGCATTTCTAACGTTTCACTGGACAAAGTCTTCTTTTAATCACGTAATCACGCATTTCTAACGTTTCAATGGACAAAGTCTTCTTTTAATCACGCATTCTTAACGTTTCACTGGACAAAGTCTTCTTTTAATCTCGCATTTCGAACGTTTCACTGGATAAAGTCTTCTTTTAATCACGCATTTCTAACGTTTCACTGGACAAAGCATTCTTAACGTTTCCATTAGATCAAATTGAGAAAATAGCATCAAGCAATTTATCGACGTAGTTTCAAACAAATAGAAACAATCATAAAAGGGTGTATACGATTAAAACAACAAATAAAATTCCTTAAAAAAGAGTGAATAAAATCAATCCTCAACTCCAGCACACGCAGTGGATCTGATCAATCCTCAACCTCAGAACGAATAGTGGCCAAGCATAAACCATCAGCGTAGGGTTTATATCTTCTCTTCCTGACATAGAATGAGATTACTGACCAGAAATTAATAAATATAGTGTTAATACATAAACGAATAAACTAGAAATCCCATACCTTTTCTTCGATGCTTGCTTCCCACCTAAATAGGCAGGAGGCCGAATCGCCCTCATCTCAACAATGTTGAGTTTGGCAAGTTCATGCAGTTGGATCATAGTCGGAATCTGCCCGTCGCTTCGCAAACTAACCTATAAACCTTTTTTATGTGCTGCGCGGTATTGTACTACGTAAGCATCGGAGTTGAAGTCTGACCACTCTTCACCAATTTGCGCCTGAATCTCTTCCACTGAAGCACTCCGTGTAACACCCCAAACGGAGGAGTGCCACATCCCCCGCACTGTGACCCAGACCCGGTCATGAAATGGGAACCCTTGCCCGAATCCGAATCAGAGCGAACGGGAGACAAACGCACACGCTATGCTAGACGGATCTAACTTGACAAACTCAGAGTGCGGAAGCAAAACAAACATTCAAACAAGATAGCGGAAGCATTTAAATCAACATTCAAAACAAGTGACAGGTTCAACTAGCATAGATACCTAGTCCCGAATAATAACATGAAGTAATAATCATCAAGTGCCACAAGGGGCCGAATACGAGTGCCACGCAGGGCTACAGAATAGTAAAGTAATCTCAAGTCTACATGTCAAAACATAAGTAAAGTGTATGAAAGACAAATGCAACTAGAAAGACTAGACCGACGAAGTGCAACCCAAAAGACTCACTCCCGCCTAGCAAACGCCAACATACCTGCAACTAAAAGTGTAAATGAGGGGTCAGTCAACTTGACTGAGTGAGGGGGGGGGGGGAGGGGGAGGGGCTAACGGACACCCACTATATATATATAGAGCATAGCACATATCAGAAGGGTGGACTCATGAACCGGAGATAGGTGTTGCATACCAAAGACGTTTCTAAAAGTACCCAAAAGATAATTATATACGCTTTAGAAAACATTTCAGAAACTCTATCTCGATTCATGATTCCTAGACAGAACAAATCACATGCTCAGCGAGTACGAGCTTCCAACCTTTACTCCTCAGAACATAACAAAACATAAAATACAGAATCAAATCCAACCTTTACACCAATGATGGAGGGGATGTGCCGTCCCCAAACCATCTAGAACATACACACCCTCAAGGGGTAGCGAACCCACAAGAGTCCTCCCCGGCCTTAGCCGAAGGCTCAAGATACCACGTCTCCCTCATCACCCTAAGGTCGCGCAATGATATCTCAAATGGAACTACGCACAGGTATATCCCCAATGGCCTTAACAGTCTCGGGGGCTCCTTACCCATAGCTCCTTGGAACTACGCACAGGTATATCCCCGACGGCCCTAACCGTCCCGGGGGCTCCTTACCCATAGCTCCTCGGATCCACATACAAACATACATACATACAGATGCCAATGTTTCATGGCCAACTCGCTACAGAGCATAATTTAACATACTTTTCAAAACAGCTTACATATGCTTTCATATCTAATTTTCCAAAACAGAGTTGTTTCACAAGGTCATAAACATATCATATCCAACACATACGTATATAATAGATATACTCGCATGCAGGGGTTGAAATCAGCATATTAAGGCCATAGGTCGCATAACTATACAAAATCCTAAACCTCACCTCGTGAAAGTAGAGTCTGAGAGTGTGAAGGCCAAACACTCTAAACCTCGGGCCCACTGGCACCACCAAACTCTGTGACAAGACATACAGAAATCCAGACTTAGACTCTATATGAACCAACTAAGATGCACGGCGAGCATAAGCATGAGTGGTATGCATTATGGAATGATGACTATCAAGTAGGTCACATAGCATAATCCAAGCATTCTTTCAAATCATACAATTTAAATGACGTATTTAATGTTTGGAAATACAATTAGTCATATCATAGCATATAACTCATAAGACAACTCAAACGGATTAAGCAAACACGGAAATGACAAGTATTCCCATGAATTCATTCAATTAAATGTAGTACTATCATCAAAGATTGCAAATGAAGTCATAACATAACATATAATTCAATTATCAATGAGTTAAATTAAATTTCACGAATCACACGAGGAATTTAAATTAAAACCGCTAACTTTCATTTAAAACTAGTGCTACCCAAAGATATAAAGTAAATACATGTACTTTAAAGAGTCAAACACCAATGGCATACTTACCTAATATATACACTATATACATAACACAAGAGCGCATATAAATATATAAATATATATATGTATATATACAAGCACACTCGCATCCTGACGATTAATAAGCTAAATTAATTAATTCTAAACAACAAGAGTTGTCAAGCTGTGAAGTCCACCTCAGAAGATGCATAAAATAATTTATAGGCATATTAATCAACCAATTATTTTATAATTAACGAACTGACTTATAATTGAACCTATCATGTCACCTACACATCACAGTAAATTAATTTAAGATTCAATTTAATTAAAACTAATTTAATATGTATGCATATATATGTACATATAAAACACTTATGTGTTCATACACTACACGCACGCACACAGATCACAATTATCATATAATAGGATCAATTCAATTATGCCAAGAACCAATTTTAATATAAAAGGTTATTAGAGTTGCAGTCTATTTACCGAAACACAATTATACAAAGCAAAACTAGTCTAAACGTGATTGAATACAAAAATATACTAGCGTAATTAACTCTTCACACACTCACATGCACCATTTAAAATTAGGAACAATTACAGCAGATTTACAATTATATCATACAATCATCCTAAAAAAAATACACAATAGATCTCAAACGAAGCATGACTCCAATTGGCAATTCAAACATCTTCATACATTTCGAAATTACTTTAAATTCATATTACACGTGCTATTATACCAATATTTGCTCAGCATTAGGGTAAAATAGGTTACAACATGAATTCAATTTGTACAGCAAATGTATAAATCAAGTATATAGCTGACTCCAGGAATTTGATTTTTAATCGTAAATAATTGACCCAATCCCTAACAAAACACTAATAAAATGACCAGTATGAGATGTTGGTATGCAGGTTCTTGGAGGAAAAAGAAAGGCCGACGGTTTACCCAAGGCTTGAGAAGGAAGGAGCAGGCTGTCGGTTGTTGTTGGAGATGGACTAGGCGGTGGCGCTAGTTATAGATGGTTGCTACTACTGTGGGTTTCCTTAACTGAGAACAGGGGCTCGTCATTTAGGGATCTGAGAGAAGAGAAGGGCGGTGGTTTTATCCAGAGGCGGCAATTGGTGGCTGGAACTCCGTCGGTGGTCTGATGTAGCGGCTCATCTGAAAAGAGAGGAGCAAGTTGATGATAGCTGCTGCTGTGTTCCTTTCGCGGCTAGAGCAGAAGGACCGCTGCTAAAGGGGTTCTTCCCCTGTTCTGTAACCGAGAGTGGAAAGGAAAAAGCCGGCGAAGAATCTGGCGGCGGAGATGTCTTATGATGGTCGTTGGCTGCTGCTGCTCTCCTTGCGGTTGGGAGAGAAGAAACGAGATAGAAAAGGGGTGGCGGTCGGCTAGGTGGTAAACTTGGCTTAGCGGAAAGACTGGAGGGGGCATTGGATCTCGGTTGTCTTTGCTGGACTGGTGGTGGAGGGCTGAGTCGTGGCGGAAGTGGTTGGCACGCGGGCTGGCCGCCTCCTTCCTCGCAACAGGTGGCGAGTGGCGGAGATGGGGGACTGAGTTGTGGAGGCGGTGGTTGATGAGCTTGTAAGGCTGAGATTCGCAAGGTGGTGGCGGATGAGGAAGCTATGACTGGCGAATGGTGGTGGCGCGGTGTCGCCAGTGACGGTGGCGGCGCTGTGTGAAGCGGTTGTCGTTGCTGCTGTCTCTGCTGGAACCGAGAGGGGAGAGGAGAGAAATGGAAAATGAGGAAAGCTGCTAGGGTTTCGGGATAAAAACAGGCTATTTTCCAAAATTACAAATAAGCCCCCAGATTCAAAGCACCAATTCGATTTAGTCCTTAAATTCAATTAGGGTTTAAATAGATCCAATTAGAGATTTAGAAATTACAAACGTACCCCAAAGATTTAAAGTGGTGTCTAATTAAGTCCAATTGATTTTCTCGTAATTAGAAATAAATCCCCAACTTTTAATAATTATAAATTAGCCCACATAATTTAAGTTAAAAAGCAATTAGGCATAAAACACATATTTCAATTAAGTCCACATATTTTCATAAGGTTGAAATCGAGTCAATTAAACTATTAAAACATGAATAAGGTAATTCAAATAAGTGCAAGGTTGAATAAATAACGTTCTAATCGTACGAAAACGACATCGTATCTTGCTCCGAAAATGCGGGGTGTTACACCCTTCCCCCCTTAAAAGAACCTGGTCCCCAGGTTACACTCCTGAGCTGGAAAAGCTTCGAGCTGATAGTGTCTTAACCCCTTCTCGAGGAGTTGTGTAAAACATAGCCTCCGTTGTGAAGTTTACTCTCATTGTCTTCATTGAACCTTTCTCGCGATGTCTCATTGTCATTGAGATCCGTTTGAGCACTGGACCGTTGCTTACATCAAGTTGTTCGACCATTCTCATAAGACGAATAGTTGTCACTGCACTCAACTTCATGGCATCGCCAACTCGTCACTTGCAGACCGTAGCCAGGACAACGCGTAACGCAACCACAACAAACAAGAGAGAATCCTATCTCTCGGCACAAGAGGTGAGAGAACCCGTCTCTCGAGCACAGATTTGAGAGAACCCCGTCTCTCGGCCTAAGTCGGACAGATTCCAACATCTCCCAACATTCTAGTTTGAGAAAATCCAGCATTTCTCAAACCCCTAAATTCAAGAGAATCCAGCATCTTCTAAATACCTAAGTACAAGAGAATCCAACATCTCTCGTGCACAAATCTTAGAAAGAATCCAACATCTTCCCATCACATAAATAGAGAGAATCCTAATCTCCCTAATACGTAGAAAGAGGGACCCTAAGGTCTCTCTTGCACATAAATCCACTGATCAGTTAATCATATACACACATCAGAGTAACACTTAAAGAAAAGTATGCGATGCATGTTTGGTGTACCTTATACAACTGATATCGGTATCCCTTGAGTATAGATTTAATGCTCATACCTCAACTCAAGGGGGATATCGCGATGGAATCCCTATAAAACAAGGTTACAGTATGTGCGTAATATAAGAGGTTAATGAGCAGTCATGAGAGTTTTAGATCACATAGGCACGAACAGTTCACAGAGGTACATAACTCATTCATTTCGGCAACGGTTCATAGCAAGTAGAAATTTCAAGTTACAAGTGCTAAATCGGGTATCCGAGTTATCACAATTAAAACAACAATTAAAGCATATCACAATTGGCAAGGATATCACATAATAATAAGAGTCAAATAAATGATGTATGTATGCTCGTGCCATGAATGTTTATTGTACCTTTCACCGCGGCATTCTGATCAACCTCCACTGCCTCTTCTTCTCCATTAAGAGCATATGCATGAGCCTGAACAGTTGGCCTCTTCTTCGGGCAGGTGTTCTTCATGTGATCAGCAGAGCCACATACCAAGCATCTACCCAAAAACTTCCAACACTTCTCCAATGGGTGAGAGCCCTGACAGTGAGAGCAACGAGCCTGAGTTGGGGCCGGTAAAACTGGAGGTGCTACGGGAGTAGTAGTTCGCCGCTCCGGCACTCGTCGCTTCTTAGCTCTCGATCGATCACAATCACAAATCTTATGCTTCGGTGACCCGCAACCGTAACATCTCCCTAACCTCTCCCAACACGTATCGTACAAATGGGTGTCTCCTCCACAATAAGTACACAGTTGGGGTCCATTTTTCGGCTTTGAAGTACTCCCCGTCTTGTGTTTTTTCCCGCGTACTCTTTTACCTCGAGCCCCAAGTCCGCTCCCCGATGTATCTCCTCCTTTGCCCAAGTCTCTCATGCCAACCTCCACTGCTAATGCTCTCTCAATAATCTCCTCCCATGTACCCGTGTTTCCCATGAGCACAAACTCCTTAAGCTCACTCCGTAGACCCTCCAAGAAATGCCTAGCCTTCATCCAATCATTGCCCATGATGTGGGGTACAAACATACCCAACCTCTCAAACTCCTCCAGGTAACCCTTAACAGTCCTATCCCCCTGCTTAAATGTGAGGAAGGCTACCAATCTCTGCCTCTGTAGGGTAGCCGACGTGAACCTCTTCCTAAACTCCAAAACGAACACATCTCATGTCAATCCTCCACCCGTTGCCCCAAACCTCTGAACAATTTCTCTCCACCATTGTTCTGCCGGTCCACGTAAAAGTAGAGGGGTAAGTAATGCCAAATTATGAGTGTCGCATAGCCACGCTTCAAATAAGCCCTCTATCGCCGAAAGCCACTGATTAGCACAAATTTCATCACCTCCTTAGAATAGAGCAGGGTTGAAAGACTGGAACTCTAGATACAACCTTGCTATGGAGTTCATAGGTGGTAAGTTGGTTGGAAGTTGCACTTGATTGTACGGATTATGTTGAGAAGGCTGACCGTAGGGGAGCATCCTGAAAATCTCAACAAATACAGCACAGGTATATGTATGTCGGTTAGTAAATGCTCATGTCACATACTAAATCAAGCAAGGCACCAAGGAAATGTAATACTTCACATAATGTAATTTCAGCAAGAGTGATGGAAATTCAAATGCATAGTCTATCAAGCGGTGAGGTACATGCACACAATCATATAATCATGAAACAATTTATGCCGCAGGGTCAAAATATCAAGTCAAACAAATGCAATACGCAGTTATTCCTATGTCGTACGATCTAGACAGACTCAACACGACTCCAGAGCTCAGTTTTGCAACCTAGAGCTCTGATACCACTTATGTAACACCCCAAACGGAGGAGTGCCACATCCCCCGCACTGTGACCCAGACCCGGTCATGAAATGGGAACCCATGCCCGAATCCGAATCAGAGCGAACGGGAGACAAACGCACACGCTATGCTAGGCGGATCTAACTTGACAAACTCAGAGTGCGGAAGCAAAACAAACATTCAAACAAGATAGCGGAAGCATTTAAATCAACATTCAAAACAAGTGACGGGTTCAACTAGCATAGATACCTAGTCCCGAATAATAACATGAAGTAATAATCATCAAGTGCCACAAGGGGCCGAATACGAGTGTCACGCAGGGCTACAGAATAGTAAAGTAATCTCAAGTCTACATGTCAAAACATAAGTAAAGTGTATGAAAGACAAATGCAACTAGAAAGACTAGACCGACGAAGTGCAACCCAAAAGACTCACTCCCGCCTAGCAAACGCCAACATACCTGCAACTAAAAGTGTAAATGAGGGGTCAGTCAACTTGACTGAGTGAGGGGGGGGGGGGGGGAGGGGCTAACGGACACCCACTATATATATATAGAGCATAGCACATATCAGAAGGGTGGACTCATGAACCGGAGATAGGTGTTGCATACCAAAGACGTTTCTAAAAGTACCCAAAAGATAATTATATACGCTTTAGAAAACATTTCAGAAACTCTATCTCGATTCATGATTCCTAGACAGAACAAATCACATGCTCAGCGAGTACGAGCTTCCAACCTTTACTCCTCAGAACATAACAAAACATAAAATACAGAATCAAATCCAACCTTTACACCAATGATGGAGGGGATGTGTCGTCCCCAAACCATCTAGAACATACACACCCTCAAGGGGTAGCGAACCCACAAGAGTCCTCCCCGGCCTTAGCCGAAGGCTCAAGATACCACGTCTCCCTCATCACCCTAAGGTCGCGCAATGATATCTCAAATGGAACTACGCACAGGTATATCCCCGATGGCCTTAACAGTCTCGGGGGCTCCTTACCCATAGCTCCTTGGAACTACGCACAGGTATATCCCCGACGGCCCTAACCGTCCCGGGGGCTCCTTACCCATAGCTCCTCGGATCCACATACAAACATACATGCATACAGATGCCAATGTTTGATGGCCAACTCGCTACAGAACATAATGTAACATACTTTTCAAAACAGCTTACATATGCTTTCATATCTAATTTTCCAAAACAGAGTTGTTTCACAAGGTCATAAACATATCATATCCAACACATACGTATATAATAGATATACTCGCATGCAGGGGTTGAAATCAGCATATTAAGGCCATAGGTCGCATAACTATACAAAATCCTAAACCTCACCTCGTGAAAGTAGGGTCTGAGAATGTGAAGGCCAAACACTCTAAACCTCGGGCCCACTGGCACCACCAAACTCCGTGACAAGACATACAGAAATCCAGACTTAGACTCTATATGAACCAACTAAGACGCACTGCGAGCATAAGCATGAGTGGTATGCATTATGGAATGATGACTATCAAGTAGGTCACATAGCATAATCCAAGCATTCTTTCAAATCATACAATTTAAATAATGTATTTAAAGTTTGGAAATACAATTAGTCATATCATAGCATATAACTCATAAGACAACTCAAACGGATTAAGCAAACACGGAAATGACAAGTATTCCCATGAATTCATTCAATTAAATGTAGTACTATCATCAAAGATTGCAAATGAAGTCATAACATAACATATAATTCAATTATCAATGAGTTAAATTAAATTGCAAGAATCACACGAGGAATTTAAATTAAAACCGCTAACTTTCATTTAAAACTAGTGCTACCCAAAGATATAAAGTAAATACATGTACTTTAAAGAGTCAAACACCAATGGCATACTTACCTAATATATACACTATATACATAACACAAGAGCGCATATAAATATATAAATATATATATGTATATATACAAGCACACTCGCATCCTGACGATTAATAAGCTAAATTAATTAATTCTAAACAACAAGAGTTGTCAAGCTGTGAAGTCCACCTCAGAAGATGCATAAAATAATTTATAGGCATATTAATCAACCAATTATTTTATAATTAACGAACTGACTTATAATTGAACCTATCATGTCACCTACACATCACAGTAAATTAATTTAAGATTCAATTTAATTAAAACTAATTTAATATGTATGCATATATATGTACATATAAAACACTTACGGCACGATTGGTATGATGGAATGGGGTGGGAATGGAATGAGCATTCCCATACCCATTCCTAAACCCTTGATTGGTACAAAATGTGATTGGGAATGCTCATTACTGAGGTAATGCTCATTCCTACGAACATGGGTTTATCCATTCCTTAGGTACCCCATGGTATTAGCCGTTCCCAATCTTCAAAATTTATTAACTTTTTATATAATGACCACATATTTATTAAATGTATATTATATTATTATTTTTTATTATTATGAATATCTATTCTCATTGAAAATTTAATAAATTGCATTTAATATATGTAAAAATAAAAATAAATATAAATATACGATATATATTATATATTTAAAAATACATGTTCAATATATTATTTTATTTATTTCTAAATTCATAAATATACATAATAGATTAAAATATTCATTAAATACAAAATTTGACATTTATATTAATTTTAGTTTTAAATATCATACATTATATTAAATATAATAAAATCATATAATCTACGTATAAATATGAAAGTATTAATACCTTTATAATATTTATACGTATATATGTAAATCACTCTCTCTCTCTCACACAGACACGCACAAATATATATATATATATATATATATATATATATATATATATATATATAAAATAAATGTTATATTTATAACACATTCGATATAAAATAGTTACAATATATTACATACGAAAACATAATATTGCTCAAAATATAAAAATTAAAAATTATATTAAAGTATTTTAATCATGTATTTCATCATCATTATTAACAATTTTATTATTTATATTTTTATTTGTAAATAATATGACCGAAATAAATCTAAATTTTTTATTTCATTCCTAACTTTATTACTGAACGTACCAATCATAGGAATACTATAATAAAGTCATTCCATTCCATTGACCATTCCATTCCAAAATTCATTCCTTTCCTACCTCATTCCATTCATGCATACCAATCATGCCGTTATGTGTTCATACACTACACGCACGGACACAGATCACAATTATCATATAATATGATCAATTCAATTATGCCAAGAACCAATTTTAATATAAAAGGTTATTAGAGTTGCAGTCTATTTACCGAAACACAATTATACAAAGCAAAACTAGTCTAAACGTGATTGAATACAAAAATATACTAGCGTAATTAACCCTTCACACACTCACATGCACCATTTAAAATTAAGAACAATTACAGCAGATTTACAATTATATCATACAATCATCCTAAAAAAAATACACAACAGATCTCAAACGAAGCATGACTCCAATTGGCAATTCAAACATCTTCATACATTTCGCAATTACTTTAAATTCAGATTACACGTGCTATTATACCAATATTTGCTCAGCATTAGGGTAAAATAGGTTACAACATGAATTCAATTTGTACAGCAAATATATAAATCAAGTATATAGCTGACTCCAGGAATTTGATTTTTAATCGTAAATAATTGACCCAATCCCTAACAAAACACTAATAAAATGACCAGTATGAGATGTTGGTATGCAGGTTCTTAGAGGAAAAAGAAAGGCCGACGGTTTACCCAAGGCTTGAGAAGGAAGGAGCAGGCTGTCGGTTGTTGTTGGAGATGGACTAGGCGGTGACGCTAGTTATAGATGGTTGCTGCTACTGTGGGTTTCCTTAACTGAGAACAGGGGCTCGTCATTTAGGGATCTGAGAGAAGAGAATGGCGGTGGTGATATCCAGAGGCGGCAATTGGTGGCTGGAACTCCGTCGGTGGTCTGATGTAGCGGCTCATCTGAAAAGAGAGGAGCAAGTTGATGATAGCTGCTGCTGGGTTCCTTTCGCTGCTAGAGCAGAAGGACCACTGCTAAAGGGGTTCTTCCCCTGTTCTGTAACCGAGAGTGGAAAGGAAAAAGCCGGCGAAGAATCTGGCAGCGGAGATGTCTTATGATGGTCGTTGGCTGCTGCTGCTCTCCTTGCGGTTGGGAGAGAAGAAACGAGATAGAAAAGGGGTGGCGGTCGGCTAGGTGGTAAACTTGGCTTAGCGGAAAGACTGGAGGCGGCATTGGATCTCGGTTGTCTTTGCTGGACTGGTGGTGGAGGGCTGAGTCGTGGCGGAAGTGGTTGGCACGCGGGCTGGCCGCCTCCTTCCTCGCAACAGGTGGCGAGAGGCGGAGATGGGGGACTGAGTTGTGGAGGCGGTGGTTGATGAGCTTGTAAGGCTGAGATCCGCAAGGTGGTGGCGGATGAGGGAGCTATGACCGGCGAATGGTGGTGGCGCGGTGTCGCCAGCGACGGTGGCGGCGCTGTGTGAAGCGGTTGTCGTTGCTGCTGTCTCTGCTGGAACCGAGAGGGGAGAGGAGAGAAATGGAAAATGAGGAAAGCTGCTAGGGTTTCGGGATAAAAAGAGGCTATTTTCCAAAATTACAAATAAGCCCCCAGATTCAAAGCACCAATTCGATTTAGTCCTTAAATTCAATTAGGGTTTAAATAGATCCAATTAGAGATTTAGAAATTACAAACGTACCCCAAAGATTTAAAGTGGTGTCTAATTAAGTCCAATTGATTTTCTCGTAATTAGAAATAAATCCCCAACTTTTAATAATTATAAATTAGCCCACATAATTTAAGTTAAAAAGCAATTAGGCATAAAACACATATTTCAATTAAGTCCACATATTTTCATAAGGTTGAAATCGAGTCAATTAAACTATTAAAACATGAATAAGGTAATTCAAATAAGTGCAAGGTTGAATAAATAACGTTCTAATCGTACGAAAACGACATCGTATCTTGCTCCGAAAATGCGGGGTGTTACACTCCGCGGAATTGGAAATACCGTAATTTCGCCATTAAACCAACAACTTCCTAGGATTTGCTTGTCTTGAGCTTCGTCACTGGCCAACGCCATCTTCAAAATACCTATTTGAAGTATCAGTTTGCAGAGGATCAACAATTCTAGTAGATACAAAGTATCAACAATTCAATTCGATACAAATTATCAGTGAATTATATTGTCTATTTCACATAATTAACATTCAATTAACGCCAGGAATACATTCAATTAACATTCACACGCTGAGAATACCTTATAGCAGTACAGGAACTAGGGCACGATAACTAAATCGACTCCCGTTGTTGTTGTCTTCGTTGCCGTTGCCGCCGCCTACCTTTATCCTGCTGTCGTCGCGGTTAGATCTTGTTGCCGACGAAGTGGAAATGTGGTTGCAGATTATGAGATGAATTTTTCCTAAAATGGGAATCCATTTTTTCGGCAAGGGGAAAAAAGGGCCACAAAAAAAAAAAAACAAGAAAAAGTGGTGGCAAAACAAACTTTTTAGGGTCATGGGGGATTTAAAAAAAAATAACTTGTGTATTGATAACCTAAAATATATATTTTCCAAACTAGGGGGTTTAAGATAACTTTTGAGGATATTTGGTCGTTTTAAAAAACTCCCCCAAAAATTAATTCTAATCAAACTTCCTTATAAATTATATGTATGTGTATATATATACACGTAAACATGATTGGGAATCTACTTTATTGCTTTGTACTGAACCCATAACTTATTGGCCATAAGGCGTAGCACCCATAGTCGAATACTTCTTACTTTCAAGTCTCCCCTCTCTCTCTCTCGCTCTCTCCTCGACGACTCCAAGGAGTCATCCGCCATGGGTGACCACTCAAAAGCAGAGAAGCTTGACCCTTTTCTCCGTAATTACGATGCCTCAGAAGTGCGGATCGCCGCCGAGTTTTTATCGAATTGGCTGCCTTTCCTGTCCCGCGGCCTCTGCGAATCTTGCACGCATACTCTCTCCGATGGCATCCGATCGCTCCACTCAGGTATGCTGTTATAGTCTCTCTTTGAATATGATATCGGTGTTTAAGCGTTTACTTTGCGCGTTATCAGTTCCCTTTTTCCGTTGTGTTGCTTATCATCAGTTCTGTTGTATCTTTTTGATTGTATGCCGAACTTTAATTTCATGGTTTGTACTTCGTATCAATTTGAACCGTGAGAAATCTTCTAACTTTTCAGAATTATCTCAGTTTCGATGAAGAAACAGAATTCGCTTCACAAATTATAGCCTTTTGACTAAACTTATGTCCAAATTTTGAGTTATGGTTTTTCTTGTGAGGATATTATCTTAATTTATCAACAAAAGAAATTCTTTTTGGAATTTAAAGTGATTTTTATCTGTAATGCGTACTTTGGAAAGGTTCCTTTTTTTCCCTTATCAAAGGTCTCTTCCGAATTTTTAAATTTCTCGTGAAGGTTACCATGTTATTTTGGGGAAACTATGAATTGTAAATAATGAACCTTTAACTAAGTTGTGCGGATTGATCTCTTCACATTATGACTCAAATAAGATATCAAACTCCTGAATGCAGATGGCAATTTTTCTGGTTCTACTCCGAATAACATAGATCTGAATCACTGTAAAGATGATCAAGGCAACTGTAGTTCCCATTCGACAGGGAGCCCGAAAGACTATGCAGATAACTATGATGATGTGGATACACATTCATTGGGTAGTTGGAAAGATGAGGCCGATGGGTTGTCAGAACATACTGCTGAAATCTCATCAATGACTGAAACAGTTAGTTCCTCAGCACAAGTTGCAAGCCCAGTTCTGAAGAAATCTTGGGCTGACATGGCTTTGGAGGATGAACTTGCAGCAGAAGAAGAGATTGAAGTGAGTAGTAAACTCAACAGTGTGAGTGAGGGGATGACATCTATGAGTGAACCGAAGCAGAAGGTGGAATTGTCAAGGGATCAAAGAGAATACATTCGATTTCGTAATGTTCAGAGGAAGAAGGATTTCATATGTTTAGAAAGAGTTGGTGGGAAATTGATGAACATACTGGATGGTCTGGAGTTACATAAAGGTGTTTTCAGTGCTGCCGAGCAGAAGAGGATTGTTAACTATGTTGAGGAGCTCCGGGAGATGGGAAGGGATGGACTGTTGAAAGGTGAGTTTTGGGTATTAAGTTGAACAGACATGCTTTGCTATTTCTTTCTTTCTTTTTTGCGCATATATTTGTTTTACTTTTCCCTAAGGAAAGTAATATAATGTGGAGTTATTAATTACGCCTGTGGCTCTTTGGTTAATGGGGTTGTCTATGGCTGTATTGGAGTAAAGGGCTCGACTACCCAATTTATTACTGGTCGGTTTTGAAGCTACCTAGATTGTTTAACCCCGGGGTAATTGTTAACTTGCTGAAAAGGGTTTGTTTTAATGTCTTCTTGATGTATCTTGTGAGCATGTTTATTAGATTGGTCTATCACATTTTTTTTCTTTCGATTTCCTTTAAGCTACCTGTTTAGTGTTGCTTTGAAACCTCTTTTTGTTTTTTGGTTTGAGAAACAGTGGGCTGTGTACAATACCCTCTGGTACAAGGGAGAATATCCTTCACATAGAAACATTTTTGGAATTTTGATTTGACTTCATAGATTTAAAATAATTATACACGCATGTGCATATGTCAATATATATATATTACATTGATCTTATAGGAGCTTATATCTATAGAAAAACAGGGATATTTATACTCTGAAAGCATAAAGTGATTATTAGTGTCAATATATTTTGTAATATATTTTGCATCTACACTTCTTAGATATCATGTTGTTATGTTCAATGTTACATTCATGATATGAACCTAAACAAAACTAGCCACGTATCATACGGGTGTGGTACAATATCTTTGTGGATGGGAATTATTCTTCATTCAAAAGGCATCTTAAACTAGATACTATATAGCCTGAGTCTGAATAATTGTCATATGTTCCTTACTGGCTGATTTCTTGATCGAAGTATCACTCAGCCTCATCTTACAGAAACAATGGGGTTTTACTAACTCCGAGCTAGTATAAAGTAACAAAAGAGAAAAATAAAACAAAAATTTCAAGATAAAATGAAGACAGAAAAAGTTATGTATAAAACAGCCTGCTGGTATTGAGTTTTTTGAACCTGTGTCATTTTCTGGTCCCTCATAGTAGATATTAGTGTTCTGCATTGGTTAAACTTAGAATTTCTTCTCTTTTGTCTGCTCTCAATCACGCATATGTGCACAGCTATAGCATTTCCTTTTACTCATTGATCCATGCTATTGGCAACTTTAAAAGGCAATTCATATGCTTCAATATATTATTGTTCTCTTGTTCAAATGAGTCAAGTATCTTTCGGCTTTCCTTTTTAGCTCGAAAGGCACTACAGGGTTCACTTTTACCAAATCATTGATAGTAAATATGCTCCTCTCTTGAAAATTGAATTACAGAGCGAACTTATTCTGCACCACTGAAATGGATGAGGGGAAAAGGGCGCGTCACCCTTCAATTTGGTTGCTGTTACAATTATGCAACGGTAAGTTTCTTAATGCTTTTTTTTCATCTAAATCATTCATAATAATTATCTGCAACATTTACCATTTCACAAGAAAACAAAATTTAAACAGCTTCAAATTTTGAACAGTTTATTTTTCCTTTTCTCATGGCAGGATAGAAATGGTAATCCCCCAGGCATCCTTAGGGACGAAATGGTCGATCCTTTGCCTCAGCTGTTTAAGGTCATGATCAAACGGCTTGTCAGATGGCATGTTTTGCCTCCATCCTGTGTGCCTGACAGCTGTATAGTGAATATCTATGAAGAGGGAGACTGTATACCACCGCACATTGATAATCATGATTTTGTCAGACCATTTTGCACCGTCTCGTTTCTTAGCGAATGTGAGATACTCTTTGGGTCAAACTTGAAAATAGTGGGGCCTGGTGAGTTTGCTGGTTCTTATGCAATTTCCCTGCCAGTTGGGTAAGTTTTTGATGCAATAAAGGAAAACATATTCAATTATGGGTTTTTTGGCCATTTTATTGAAATTATATATCCCTTTCTCTAATTTTCGACCAGGTCTGTTCTTGTTATAAAAGGAAATGGAGCTGATGTTGCAAAACACTGTGTGCCGGCAGTCCCTTCAAAAAGGTATGCTTTCGAAAATCAGTGAAAGTTTCTTGTTTTTTTTCCTTTTTATTTTTTGGTGGGGGTACATATTACATTGACATACCTGAGGCTTGGCTAATTACACAAATTCCCCTATGGTTTGAGAATTTACAGAAACTTCCCCTGACATACTTTAAAATTTGGTCTAACACATACTGTTTTAGTCATGAATTTAAATTCAACCATTGATTACTAAGTGCCAAAGGGAAAAATAAGGTTTTCCTATAAAGGCAGAGATGAAATCATCAAAATGGATGGATCAAGATGTAATGTAAATTCTTTGACATAGGAAGTTTTTCTAATTTTGAAACCTCAGGGGAAGTTCTTGTAATTATGCCAAACCTCAGTGTATGTCAGTGTAGTTTCTTTTTCTCATTTAATATCATACATTTGAGCGTAAAGCTGAACTGATTTAGTCCTATTTGTTTCACCTCCAGGATATCAATTACTTTTAGGAAAATGGATGAAGCTAAGCAGCCATCTAAATATGTCCCTGAGCCTGATCTACAAGGGCTTCAGCCTTTGTCAGAAGAAGTAGAGAGATCAAATAGAAATAACGGTCCAAAACCTCGACGACCATCTAGAAGACCTGAAATGGGAAGAGAAGACAATAAATGGAGAGGAATAATTGCAGAAAGTCCCAATGCCCTTTATTCAGGTCGAGGCCGACAAGGTTATGGGAATAGGAGAAGATTCCAGCCTAATTCTGAAAAATAAAGAACGAGAAAATTGTCATTACTATATTCTGAAGAAATAGGATTTTTCATCTCGTATGGAAACGGGAGGGATGCTCTTCAAGGCCAAGTTGTGCTTGCAAATAGGGAGGCGTGGATTTTCATTACTGCTACATATCTGTGCGTGCATATAGCAAAAAAGGATTGGTTTCTTGGAGTTTTACAAGAAAGTTGGATAGATGCCGAAGTTGGGATTCTACATCGAAGTATGAGGTCGATTCATAACGATGATTGTTCGTGCATTTCAGAAAAAAGATTTTATGAGATTGGTGCAATTGGAAATTGAATTTTATGGAGTTTGTCCTGAAAATATTTATTCTTCTCTTGAAAATTGAGGCCCAACATTGTATGTTATGGTTGAGTTTGTTTTCCGTGTGTTTATTTTACTAGATGAAGATTGATTTGTTATAATGTTATTTATTGGGTTTTTTATGGGACCATATTTGAGGTGTTTGTTGAAGTTTTGCTTTTTTTGTTCTGTTTGTCATGTTATATTTGGATCAAACATATTCAGTCTTCATATATAGTGATGATGCTGCTTTTGGATTTTAAGTTTCTGGTGTACTCCTTGTGTCTCAAAAGGTTTTTATTTATTCAATTTTTGATTATCATTGTGGGCGCTTTAGCATGGCCAGAATTTCTGTAGAAGGGTTTGAGATTAAAAAATTAAGGGGATTAAACATGTTTGTCCAATAGTTAGTTCAAACTTACACACATTGCCATTTAAATTATCTTTTCAGATCTAATATTTTCTTTTATCTTTGACTTTAATTGGGGCAGTAATTTTATCTTTTCTTTTTCATTTCATTTTACCGTGCATGTTTTTTTTTACTTTTTTTACTCACATTTATTATTAAGATCAAAATAAATATTCTATCAACATGCCTTCACGGCCAAGTTTTTGAATGTAATAAAAAACTAATATTTGTAACAAAATCAAATTTCATAGTTTTAATTATTTTTATCTTTATAAAATTATACTTAATTATAATCTAAATTATCAAGCAAGCTCATACGTACATATTTTTTAACGTCAATTCATGAAACTATCTCAAAAGTTTTTGTAGCACCCGAGTGCAAGACACCACATCCCCCGCACTGAGACCCGACCCGCATATGAAATGGAAAGTCCATACACTTGCCAAATGGCGATGAACGAGGACATAACACACATGCTATGCTTGACGGGAGCTAACCCTTAAAACACTCAAGAACGAGATAATAAATAAATCAGAGCAAAGACATTAAAGCGGAAGCAAGTCATAATTTGAAACATTTACAATGAGCCTTCAAGCTCCAAAATATAATTACATGTATTCCAAAATGGCCATCACGGCTCAACTAACAAGTACGCTCCCAAAGTTGATAATCATATACAAAATATCCAAAGTAATATGAGTGTAACCAAAAGAAAATGCTAGACTCAAATGCAAGACCTAGACGACTCGTAATTCTCGCCTAGCACTCCCAACCTGCACAAAACAACTGAAAACAACACGGGTTCAGTACAAAGGGGACTGGTGGGTATAAAACAGGGCATAAGTATAATTATCACGGAATTTAAACATATACATGCAAGCCATAATCCCGTATGAAGTTTTACAATAATTTTCCAAGTAGGTAAAACAAAGGAAAGTATCAACGGGATTACAACTATCATATTCATTCATTAGGTTATTCAAGGCCCGGCGAGTGGGCGTGCATAATCTCCAACCTATACCATGTGTATTAATTGTTCATTCATTCATAGATGATCACACAACAATTCTTTCGTGCACATTCATTCGATTCTTTCATTCATGTAGCACCCCAAACGAAAGGCACCACATCCCCTGCACTATGACCTGACACGTGTACGAAATGGAAAGTCCGCACATGCACCAAGTCAAAGCGAACGGGTGACAAACGAAAATTCAACCTAAGTTAGGCGGTATCTAAACCCTGTACAATTGGAAAGTATGCAAAACCTGACCGTGGAAGCTATACAAAACACGAAACTAAAAAAAACTTCAATCAACAAACATAATTTATACATTCTAGAAAGTAATTCAACATCAACTACACGGGTTCAACTAATCAGGGAAACCTGTCCTAGCCTGTCCCGAATAACATACAACAAAAACGGGTTCAACTAATCCATGAACCTGTCCTAACTTGTCCCGAATTCCATACAATCAAATCATAATCATAAACCTGTACAGAACATCTCATATACATAATTTCATACATAGTTCGGAACAAAGTACTTAACAAAACCAAATAGACTGACACAGACTCTTCAGACAGGACACACCGCCGCCTAGCTCAAACTCCAAGAACCTGAACCTGCAACTAAAAACATAAAGAGGGAGGGGTCAGTCCAAAGACTGAGTGAGGGGCTACACACACACGCGTACATACGTATACGGAGCGCAACACATATCATGTTGTGAGTTCATGAACCGGGACGTGGTTTTTGCATTCTAAATCATTTTCTCACGTGATAATAGATATGGAGAGAGAAAGAGTTGGGCCGAAGGCCAAAACAACCAAATTTTATTAATTGGGAATCCACGCCCGTTCCACGAACTATTACATAACAAACTAGCATATCGAAAACACACACACAAAGCAAATCTTCAAACAAGAGCAGAAATGTATACAGGGATATTATCCGTCCCGGATCTCCTTTACCCACATCACGATGATCATGCACAGGAGTAATACTCGGTGCCCCGAGGCTCCATTATCCATAATCACCGGGCCCCAAGAAAAAAAGAGTCAAACCTTCAAACAAGAAGGGAAATGTGTACAGGGATATTATCCGTCCCGGGTCTCCCTTACCCACATCACGATGATCATGCACAGGAGTAATACCCGGCGTCCCGAGGCTCTATTACCCATAATCATCGAGCCCCACACGAAACAAGGTAAAGTCAAGTCAAGATCATATTAGAGGCATATCCGCAACATATTCATACTCCTAACATATCTAGATCTTAGCATATTCATATTCTAACACAACACTCATCATACTTTGCATATCATATTCTATAACCTGTAGTATAATCATACATAATCATAACTCACACATATTACGTATATATAAAGCTTATATTCACATGCATACATATCGGGCATGTATCATTAGGGTTGAACTATAATCTAACCTCACCTGGCACCAAACAAAGCTAAACCCAAAGCAAATGGTCCACCCCGGAACCTGCACGACCCGCTTGTCACCACCCCGGTTTGCACCTGTACCAACTGAACACACAAAACACAACACAGGGCTCAGATTCAGACTCAGACAACCACACAGAGACACATGACAATGCTCATGAATGCACAAAACGAATTACACACAATGCACATTCGCAGGACCTATGATGCACGGACACGGACACGGCGACAGGGACACGACATGACACGGATACGGCGACACCGATTTTTTCTTGAATTTCCCATGTAAGGAGTGTCGGACACAGTGTCCGACACGACACGACATGACACGACACGGCAAAATGATATTTTTAGAAGTGTCCGTGCATCATAGCGCTGGACGAACCACTTATTTTCAGTTAACATATTTTCTATAAAATTCACACATTACAAAGCCAAATAAATCATATAGTAGCATGCTACGAATTTCAATTAAAACCTACGAGGTTACCTATCAAATTCCAACTAAGCCATTTAACCATTCAAAGTTCATACAATTCATACATTGCATAACAAATTCAAACACAACTTAAGTAGTTAGACTTTAATTGAGAAAGTTTCAATTTCAATCATTCAAGACATAATAACTCATTTTTATGTAGTTAAGATTAGCATATTCGTTTATTACATGCTAAGGTTTAATTAATTCAAGTCATACAAATTTACATATTTAGGAAAAATACACATACACCCCTTAAAGTTAAACGAATAGTAAAATTTCAACATATCGGGATTCAATTATCAAATCAACACATCCATACATATCACATTTCATTCAATACATGATTTCATATACAACGGGATACATTTCGATCGACAATACAAGCATATCGTAATCAATTTGTATTTATAACAATTAAATCAAATATTTCCAATTACACAAATAAATTCATAACAAATAAACTGAGTGCCCATTTAATGAACGAAAATCGGCATTGGACTCAGCGCGTCGAGAAAAACAAACTATCCGAAAACCGTCGGAGCGCCACCGCCGGAACAGTGGTTGGCCACCGTAGGAACGTGCCGAAAAATTCCCCGAAATTCACTCGAGCAAGAACTCCTCATGCTCGTTCCAAATCCTCGATCGATTTCTGAAAATTCCAAGCCAATCGTCCCCAATTTCAGATCAAAGAATACGAAAACCCCAAAATCTTCAAATCCAAATTACTTCCAAACCAGTGAACGAAAACCGAATCCGTAAAAAGCATTGTCTTACCCGTGATGAGGCCTTCGAAACCTATATAGTGGTCACCAAAAAATTCGGCCGAAAACCACCACCGCCGTACAATCGATCCGCGCCACCTTTGCTCCATCGGATAACACCATTTTTGGCCATTTTTAGCTCAAACTGAGGCCGAAAATGAGACCAGGGGGTCAGAAAACCGTGGGAACCGTTGGGAGTCACCGAAAATTACCTCCGAAAACGATCGAAAATGGTCGGCGAAGTCATGCCTGAAAACCGCCGCCGCCTACGTGAGCTTTAGGCGGCGCGTGTAGCGCCACCGCAGCCCCGATGGCCGCGCCTCCAACGTGCAAATGACCACCGGGAAGTCTTCTTCCAGACCCTAAGGGTCGTGTCTCAAAAAGGTAGTCGTAAACCATCGCGGGACGCCAGCGAAGTCGCGGTGGTCCGACCCCCCACCGCTGGGTCTGAAAATTGGCGATATCTCCACCACCGTTCGTCGTTAGGTCGAGATCTTTGTACCATCGTGTTTGGCTCGTCGAGATCTTCAAAATGCACTACTCAAACGTCGAGAAACGGTCGAGTTCCGGCTAGTGTGTGTTTGTGCATGTGAATAGTGATGGGAGAGAGAGGATCAAGTAAGAGAGGAGAGAGAAAGAGCTGGTGCGTGAATGCTTCGTCCAACGGGGATCCAAGTGTTTTATATCAGGTCTTTAATGCGCAAAAACGAATGCTAGAAAGGGCTAACGACGTCTGAATTGGGCAAACTCAGAGTCTACGGACTCGTTTGGATGCCCCGAACGCGAAAAAGGGGTCCAAGAGGTCGAAACCTTGATCGAACGAGAAATGACCGAAAAACTCATAAAAAGATAAAATTACAAACAGGCCCATAAACTCTTAAAGAGTTGAAAATAGGGTCACACAAAGCTTAAAATCACAGAATTAAACACACAAGAAAGTCGATACGTGGCGTAGCTCGTACAGTGAAAGAGCGGGATGTTACAATCCAATCGTTCATATACATCTTTTTTCTCCAGGTGGTGGACGGGTTTGCAAGGCCCGGGCCACCCAATCATTACAGCCAGTAGGGTACATGAATCCCCAAAGGCCTCAGCTCCCATTCCCCGCTAATCTCCTAGCGAGGGCCGATATCACCGTAGTTTGGTTGGAACTAGTGCATGGGATCACTGCCGGCCCTTGCCTCCCCGGATAGCCACATGCACTAAGTCCTTGGGCCCCATTCAGTTCTTGCATTCATGTTCTCGCCAAAATCATTAGGTAGGGATACATAAGGAAAGGCTTTATGTTCAAAATCATTTACTCATCAAAAAACTCGATATATATGTGTAATAACTTGGCTTAAAACTTTTCACATTGGGGATATATCGGGTGATTTAACTATTAAAAGAGAAACCCACCTTGTAAAAGCAAAAGGGAAAGCACAAGAGCCTCAAGGTCCGCCCTCGTCTCTGACTGGACGCAAATCTATGCAAAAGAGGTAGTGTGAGACTCAATATGACCATATACGACGCACGAAAATGCTATGCACATGATATGAGATGCATAAGAAGTAAAAATCATGTTATGATATCATATAATCAAGTAATTCATTTAATACATTCAATACTTGAAGGTTTCACGTTCAATCGTTTCATAACTTTCATAAATCATAATAAAACGAGCCATAAACTTAATACATTAATCATAACACATATATGTCACGTATACAATGCATATAATAAGTATAAAGGTAAGTGGATTCAGTTAAGACAACAAAAGAATGCAAGAAAGCACTTAACGTATCATATAGAAGTAGTTAAGCCACGTAATAGCGTATTAGTTCGTTGCTCGACAAAATCATATCAAATCACTCCATAAATTTAATACAATAATTATGATGCATAATACAACATGATAACAAAACATATAAGTCATAAACGAGGCTAAGAAAATAAGAAAACAAAACAAAAAACAAAAGAAAACTCCAAGCGGGTGTCAGTCCCCTCCAGAAGAAAGGGGGGGTGACGGGCGTGAGGAAAGGCAGGCCTTCCTCCAGGCATGGTGACGGGGGTCACCAGGTTGTAGTGTATTGGTGGTGATGGGGGTTAAGGCTCACAGATCCTCAAAGCTTTAGATGTAAATGTGGTGACGGGTGTCACAAAGTTTATGTGTAAATGGGGTGACGGGGTTCACCCTTGAAGATCAACGTCATCATCTCCAGTTCAAGGATGCAACAACAATGTACCATTTCCCCTACTCCAGCAGCCACAAAAAGCAAGAAAAAAGGTAACACCACCAGGTAAGAATTGAACAAGAAACAAAGTCACAACTAACACTCCAAGCTACTACAACAATCGAGCAAGGAAAGGAAGAAAAAGGGATCAAATTAATGCTTCTTCAAACTTAAGAAACTAAGCTTCATTAATAGCAACTCTTAAATATCTCAACTACCATGATTCATGAGTCCATAAATACATTAAAGTATCACAAATTACCAATATTCCACCATCAATTCAACAAATAATTCAAAGAGAGCAATTATTCAAGAATTCTATGAAAACCTAACTATTCATTCAAAAGTTCATATCATAATCATTCATGGATGAAAAAAGGCAAACAAAGACTTGAAATGATCAAAAAGAGGAGAAGAATTCAATCATGTAATTGCCTTTAAAGTTGGAGAAGGAATGGTGGAGGTATGAGTTCAAATTCAAAGATGGTGAATAGTTCTTCTTTCTTCTCTCTTGAAACTCGGTTTTGGCTGCTTCTTTTCCCCTTTTCTCAGCTGATGGACGAAGTGAGGGAGGTATGGGGTGGTAGGGGGTTATGTTAGGTAACTATAGGTTCAAGTTTGGAGAGGTTTGGTTAAGTATGGGTTGAGTTATGAACGAAATGGTTAATTGTGATCATTTAGGCGGGTGGGGCTTGTTTCGGTGAAATTTCGGGGGTTCAAACTGGCTTAGAAAAACATGACGCTTGATTCATTGACTCCAAATCATCGATTCGAGTCCAACATGGGTGACATAATTCGAATCCGAATTCCCGAGCTCAAGATGTGTTGCCTGGAACCAAAGGTGCGCTTAATTCTCTTTAGCCCCCGTTTTGGTTCCAAAACTCGAAATAAATCCAAAGCCCAAACAAACAAGTCCGAAAATGTAAGGCGAGCATATAGACATGTTCATAACACACATAACTCCAACATACTAAGTTTTCACAAAAATATGAAATCAATTCAGATAGAAACGACACTCAAACGTAGTTACATATGCATAAACATTTAAGAATTTCATATGGAAATTCGAATTCAAATAATATAATAATAAAAGAGTTAATATATAAAAAATATATGAATAATTTAATTGAAATTACGCAACTTGGTAAGCATATACGTCATACCTGTACGGTCAAAAAGTCGGGGCGTTACAGTTTTGATTATGGCGTTGATGAATTTATTTAAAATTGCTGAACTATTTTAAATGCTCACAAGTTTTTATTTTTGATTTAATTTTAATTTCTAGTGCTTATAATTTGCCTCGTCATAAACATGGTTACGCTTTTAAATAAAAAAAGGAAAAAACTCACAGCCCAAATTTTTTTTATTATTCTATTCATTAAGAAAAAGGGTATTGTGGACTTTTTTACCTATTTTTAGTGTTTTATGAAATGACAAGTAAACATCATCTTAATTTTAAGTTAAATACAAACTCAGTTAAAAATGTAAATTGAACACTAGTTAATTTAAAGAATTCATTTTTTATTAGGGTAATTAGCTAACACCAAAACCATTGCAAAAAGCGAAGTAAGCCCCCTCCTAAGTGATTTTTTGGCCAATAGGGGTTAGTTCAAGTGGTTCGAGGTTCTTTCTCGAAGGCAATACCCGGGTTCGAATCTCTCTGGTCACTTGGAGGTGTGTGTTTTAAAAAAAATTTGATTTTTAGCACTTTTCACATAAAAGTTTTAGTGGTGAGCGAAAATTGAGGCTATATATTTGCATATTGATTTTTTTTTGGGGTAACCATGAAAAAACGGCAAGAAACAAACTGCCTAAATCTCTAAATTATGCTCAATGTCCATTGGCCTTGTATTCAAATGATATGTTCAACTTCCATTTCTTGACCCTTTTTATTCAACTTGTTCGCCAGGTTGTTACCGACATGTTAGATATGCTTGAGTGTGCATTCTTAGGGCATGTGTTAGAGCTTTCGGCAATCCTTGATTATAGGACCAAGTGGATGCTCCTAGACCCCAACATATTTGACAAGCTTAACAACTGAATCAGAGTCACATTCAAACTCGATCCTTTGGTACCTCCCTTCACAAGCTAATATCAATCCCTCTTAAAGTCCAATTAATTCCGCTGTTATGATCGAGGTTTCTCCAATTTTCATGGCATAGCCTAGGACCCAAACTCCCTGCTCATCTCTAATAACTCCATCCGTGGTTGTTGTTTTATGTTAACCATGTAGACTTTCATTCGTGTTCAACTTGATGTTAGGAATAGTATCCTGAAAGCCGATCTTGTAATCCGATTAGTACTTTTCCTTTGTACATCACAGACAATCTTTCAGTAATACACAAACTAATTCGATCATAAGGCAATACTTCTTTATATACTCTTGTTTGATTGTACGCTTACCTTGACTGCGCATGTATAAAAACTCCTCTAATCTAATTAACTTATAGGACTCAACCATTTAAGAGAAGTGGTTTATGAAATGAGTCCTAAATCACATAAGTTAAGATTAGAAACTACTCCAAGACGATGAGTCCAAAAGACAATGGGAGTGTCAAACTGACTCACTTGAGACTTGCTTATGTGATCATGCCCTTAAGAAGGATCACCTTGTTTCATAGGGTGTAAAGAGTATAGTCGATACGTGCATGTTACATGAGAGTGCCCGCTTGATTTAAGTGAGTACACTGAGGTGTCCTGTGTGAGAAGATTCCTAAATGGGAAAGAAAATTTCTATTTCTAAATGGATGTCGCTCGAGATAATTGAATTATGGCTTATATTAGGACTCCAAAAGTGTCATATTAAAGTATATGAGAATCGATAAAGGACATACACTTGCTTTAGCAAGATGATCTCTTATTGTGTAAGTCATTCATATGCCATCTCGGATTCCTTGGCCAAGGTAGTGGATCGAGATCAAGAAAGGGGTTTCTTGGATCAAGATCAAATGGATATGAAATGAACTTAGCATTTAAGATCAAGATTATCAGGGTTCTAATTATTCCCTTGCCCTAGATCTTGGTTGAGAGATAGGTTTTAGGAGGATCTTATTTCACATATATCAATGACTTAAAGGTTCTTTCAAATTCATACATTCTTATCCAGATAGGGGTTACACACTTGTTGCTAGACTAGGGTATGTGATCTATGAATTGATTAATTAATAAGAAGTATTAATTAATTAGTGTCACTACTAATTGAATAAAGAACCTAGAGGGTCACACACAAATCCCCGGTCACGAGAGTGAAGGCTTGAATTGACTAAATCAGTTGGTTGGACCAACGAATGGTTGATTAAGGGTCACACGTGCTCAAGGTATTAGGAAAAGTACCTAGAAAGCCGATTCATTGTAATCCATTTTGTGACTTTCCTTATATCACAGACAATCTTTGAATAATGGACGTTTGATATTAATCATAGGTAAACACTTCTTTATGTGCAATTGCATGTTATGTGTGTTTCCTATTACGTGCGCATGTTTTAGAACTTCCATAATCCATCAGGCTATTAGGGACTTTGTCATTAGGTGAATGACACATGAGATAAACCCTAACTCAAGCCGAATTAGAAACTACTCTAGGTCGATGAGTCCAACAAACAGTGGGAGCGTCAATTAGGCTCGATTGAGGCTTGTTTGTGGGATTGTGTCCTTGAGAAGGATCACCCAGTTTCATGGGGTGTAAAGTGCATAGGTTGATGCATACATAATACACGAGTGTGTTTGTTATCACAACCAGTACACTGAGTTATCTAGCGTGAGAAGATTCCTAAACGGGAAAGAAAGTTTTCACTTCTAGAAAAGGAAACTTGTAGATTAGGAAACCTCTCACATGTCAATGGCATGAGTAATTAATCCTTTGACTTGAGATTCCATTGATGTCTTGTGTGAGCAAACTAGGTAATCTTAGATATAGGTATAAAAGGACGTCGCTCGAGACATTTGAATTTTGACTTATGTCGGGGTTACAAAAATGGCACATGGAGGTATGTGAGAATAAATAAAGGACCTACACTTGCTTAAGGTAAGAAGATCTCTTATTGTATAAGTCGATCCTAAAACCCTCGACCAAGGTAGTGGATCAAGACATCAAGAAAAGTGTTTCTTGGATTGAGATCAAATGGATATGAAACGAACGTAGCTTTAAGATTAAGATTAATGGGACTCTCATTATTCCCATGCCCTAGGTCTTAATCGGGAGATAGAATGGTAGGAGGATCGTATCTCATGGATGTCATTGGCTGAAAGGTTCTTTGATTTAATTCGTTATTCTGGTAGGGGTCACACACCTGTAGCTGGACTACGGTTATATGATTTGTGAGCTAATTAATTAATAAGTGTATTAATTAATTAGACTCACTGCTAACTGAATTATGAACCTAGATGATCACACACGAATGCTAGGTTCAAAGGGTATTGACGGAAAGATCAAATAATTGATTGAAACGGCACGTGAGCATTAATTTGGGGATGTGGTCCAATTGAGAAATTGGATCATGCATTAATTAATTGGAAAATTAATTATAAAGTCCATATATAATTAATTGGAGAATTAATTATAAAACCTAAGTACAATTAATTAGAGAATTAATTGTAAAACGCAAATATAATTAATTGTAAAATTAATTATAAAGGGTCATTAGAATTAATTAGAGAATTAATTCTAAGGCCCAATTCGGAACAAATAAGCCCAATACATAATTAATTATTAATTGGAAAATGGCACTATTTATTTATGAAATAAATATAACTTTATCTTACTTTATTTATTCAAGAAACAAATAAAGGATATTATCAACCTTATTTTAGAAATAAAGGAGAATATATTATCTTACGCTATTTGAAAAATAAAAGATAATATCAAGACTTATTTATCTATGAAATAAATAAGTGAGATAATATAAAGTTGTTATTATTATTTGTATTTATTTATGAAATAAATACAAAGATAATTTCAAGTTGTTATTATCATGAATATTTATTTATGAAATAAATATAAAGATAATATCATGTGATTATTATTGATGGGGTCTGATCCAAGGTGGCAAACATCAACACTTTAGAATTTGTTTGTGTGGGGAAACAGGGGCCAAAAACTCAAGCAGGGGTCGCCGGAAGAAAGGGGTTTTACCTGCTAGGAACAAATACATAGTCAGAAGGCCAAGATGGGGGAATGGGGGGTGATACCCAGTTTAGCTCTCCGACGCTCAAGTCAGGCTTAGATGTGGAGTGAAGAAGATGAAGTAAAACAAAGCTTCAAGTGTGAGAGCTTGCTTACAGAGTGAGATGATGTCTAGATATTTATATCTGAGGGTCATTGTAGCACCCCGCACGTGAGGCACCACATCCCCCGCACTATGGCTCAACACGAGTAACGAAATGGTAAATCCGCACCCGTATCAAACCATAGCGAACGGGAGACAAACAGAAAACCCTCCTAAGCTAGGCGGAACTTAGACCCTGCACAGCAACCAATCAACAAACTATAATGCATCGGAAAACTCAAATTCAAACACACAAACCATAAGCAGACTTGGGCTCTTCAGGCCTCTTTTGAACTCATAAACACAGCCCAACAAAACAATTCAATAGCAATTATACAAGATTCAATTCCATGAACTTACAAGGTCGAATCATTTACAAATTAAATACATAAGGTGAATGCAGAGACGCTTCTAACTTAACTTGACCGACTCAAACTCAACATAACTCCGCCTAGCTCGAAACTCCAAAGCCAAACCTGCACACTAAAGTGTTGGGGAGGGAGAGGGTCAGTCTCTGGAAGACTGAGTGAGCAGGAGCGATACATATATATATAAGAAACATGCACATGTAAGTCATAAATCCCGAGCAAAGGTTTTATTGGAAGTTAGTTCCCACGAAGGGCAAGAAAATAAATAAACAATGCTCGAACTTTACGACTAATTCATATTAAATTCATTAGGTTCATAGTTTAGACATAAACATAAAGGCTCGGCGAGTGAGCGTGCATCATCTCAAACCAACTCCGACCGTGTACGACAAATATCATTAATACATTGAGTATGTGATCATGCAGTATATTATAATACACACAAATCATAGTCGTTTGGGAGATCCGTGTCTAGGCCTTCCCGCACGGTGCATAACAATCATAACATAACATAATCATATTTATAAAACAAGTTCCAACCTTCTTCCTCCGGTGGTGGACGGGTTTGCAAGGCCCGACCACCTAATCATATCAATGCGGCTATGAGGTTCATGAGGCCTCAAAGCCCGGTTAGCGTTTCCCCGTCAAAAACTCCTTGACGAAGTCCGTTTCGCCCTAATATAGTGGAACTAGCACATGGGATCACCGTCGGCCCATGCCTCCCCGGATAGCCACATGTACTAAGTCCCTGGGCCCGTGCAATCATAATCATGTCTCGCCAAAACATATCAATTCATAAGAAACATAACATAATTCATAAATCATTTGAAAAGGGTTTACTCGATCAATAATTACTCGGTACGTTTCATTTGAAAACCATATATAACTATATTAGGTTTTTGGCCAAAGCTTGTCACATACGGTTGTAGGGTTTTATACATAACTAGAACGAAAACACCCTCACCTGAAACATGACGATACAAGGATACGGGTAACCGAGTGCCTGAAAGATCAAGATCTCTCCACCCTGGAGATAAACTGTATAAAAGACAACGTAACGTGTTCGTGAGACTCAAGACTTTAAATGAACCAATTATAACCCACGACATGCAATGAACATGATATAAGTGCATAAGAAATAATGTTATGTAATGAACATGTTCATGTGCACTATTAACGTCTTTAAATCCTATAGACGAGCCATTCATTTGATATTATAAACGTTCATATTCATTCAAGTTCAATCTTTTCATATCTATCGAAATTCATAGCAATATCTTTAAGACCATAGTCACATTATACCTTTCAACATGCTTACATTGAGTATAATAAATAAAAAGGGCAAAGAGTATCACTTAAGACATCAAAAGAATACAAGAAGGTACTTAACATTTCATATAGAAGCGTTCAAGCCACGTCAGAGCAATTCACCAAAAGCATGCCTAAAGCTCATCCAAAAGTTATGAAATTAAACCACAATACTCCTATCACATAGCAAAACAAGTTCATAGTTCAACATAATTGAAGATAAAGGCATTAAAAAGGTGAAACAATCACAAACCAGAAAGGAAAAGACAAGAAATGCACAAGGGGAGGGACACGCCCGTGTCCCTCAAATAAACTAGACTGAGACACGGGGGTGTCTCAGTACAGAACTGCAAAAAGGGTGTGACACGGGGGTGTCACACAATACAAGGCAAATGAGACACGGGGGTGTCACGGTACAGACTAAAAAATGCAACCAAAGCTTACCGGCAAACAAACCCTATACAAAATCAGTCCCTAAAAACATACCAAATCAACTCCAAATCCTATGAAACTTGATATACAACATATCTAGCATGTCAGGAGAATTTTTCATTTAGAGTTCAAAGTCCAAATCATACGTTAAGAGCACCAAAATCATACAGAAAATCTGGGGCGCCAAAACCGCACATAAGAGCTCAATTGTTCAATCATGCCATGATCAAGTACTTAGGGGTTGAATTTGAATCTAAAACCTTAGGGAAAGCATGCTAACATACTAAGAAACTAATATAAATCATATATATACAAAATGGCACGAATTGAAACACATTAGAATGACCAACAAGTCACAACACGCAACAGCAGCGAGTCTGTCATGGATCATGCATAAGAACAGGTCATGTGTTTCGGTTTTGGGGTTTAAAATGGGTCCAAAAGCTTGCAACATGAATGCTAACATATAGAGAAATGAGTGTACATCATATCCATGCAAATTCACACGAAAAGAAGGTCATTTGATCAAGCAAGAAACAATGATTTCACACAGCAGTCCCGAAACAGGGCAGGTAGTTTGATCTTTAAGTTTAGAGCTCTATATCTCATAATTTCATCAAAGGGTCTAAAGAGAAAATCATCCTAACATCTTATAATATCAGTTAGGAAACAAATAGGCCAAGAAAAAATCTCATAATATCAGTTTTCAATCACGAAATCAAGCAACAAGGCAAAAGGTGCAGCAGCGGTTCGAAAAACAGGGGAGGGGATCCAACCTCAAGTCTCATGCTCAAAAACTCTCATTTCATCCAAGGGTTCTAAGGAGAAATCATCCATAAGTCATCTAGCATGGCTTGGGTATCAAAAGGGAAGAGAAACAAGTTCATATAACCAAGTTTCATGCAAGAAATCAGCCCCAAACCTAAGCTACTCCAAGAAGGCAAGAATCCCTCAAAACCCTAAACATGTTCTAAATGAAACCCTTATCAAATCTGAAGCAAAACAAGAAATAAATGGATTAAAACATGTATAAATGAGTAGAGAATACAAAAATATGCTTACCTTGAAGATTTGGAAGAGAAAGGTGGTGGTTTGAGCTCAAAAACCACAAAAGGGCAAAGTTTTCTTCTTCTTTCTTCTCTCCCTCTTTCTCGATCAGTTGTAGCAGCAATAAGGGAGGTTTGGTTCGGTTTTTTCTGCTAAAAGGGGGAAGAAAGGGCTTAACTCAAGGTACATAAGTCATGGTTAAGCTTTGGTTAGGTTAGGTTGAGTAAAAAGGGTCCCACCATGAAGACTAGTCAACAAAAGGGTAATTCTTGCACGAGTTGCTCGTTACGGTTGGAATTCGGAGGTCTTAATGATCTCAAAAAGGTATGAGGCTTGTTCCATTGTCTCCGAATTGTCGATACGAAGGCAACGGAGGTGTCGGAATTTGAATCCGAATTCCCGAGCTCAAAATATCATGTGTGGAACCAAGGGTGCGCTAATTACTCATTAGCCCCCGATTTGGTTCCACGAATCAAATTAAATTCGTTAACACTTCAAATAAATTCGAAAACATAAACCGAGCATATAGACATGTTCATAACACATATATTTACGACGTACTAAATTTCCATAACATTTCGAAATCATTTCATATGAGAACGTAGCACCAATAAACAAGCATGCGTATATCCTTAATAAATTCATGCATTACAATTTAAAACTAAAGTTTAAATTCCATTTTAATTATGATCCAAGGTCAACAGATTTGAATAAATTAATGCAATTGATTAATGCATAATTGATTAACAATTTATAATAAAATTAAATACGAAACACTTATAAACAATTAATCACATAGCTGGCTAATTTAATTGCGTAATTTATAAACAAATACGACACATTAGTTTAAACGAAAAGCCGGGGCGTTACATTCATGGCCCTTTTGGTAATTGCCACCAAGTCGTCCTGCATTGGTGTTGCCCTAGACAGGTGGCGTGATGAGGGTCCTCTGAAAGGGATCTCCTGCAAAAGCTTGTGAAAAGGTGGGTGGCGGGCAACAGTGGCAGGTACCCGGGAATATACCATGTGTCAAAGAGCCTTTTGGGGTTGTTACCGAGGGCTAGGCACACTCGGGTTGGGATGGGGGCCCTGAGGCTCGCAGGTCCGAGGGGCACCTGAGCCTAAGGTGTTGTCCTGAAAGGAGGAGCAAATCCGTCTTCGCAGCCAAGAGAGGAGGTTTCCAGGGCAGACCCTGGAGCGGTCACGAGGGTCACCCACGTTTATTGTGACTAGCATTTCTTGCCCGCTTCGAGGGGGGGGGGGGGAGGGGGGAGGGCTAGGAGTCCTTGTAAAGTTGGAACGATTATCTCTTTGAGGGTAATGCTTACCCGCGAGGGGGATTCTGTGGTATTCTTCAGACGCCACGGTGTAATGCTATGAATGGGCCTTATGCCATATACGTGTCATAAGCGTAATTTAGCCTGATCATTTTGCCCCCCAATTATGTGGTCCACAGTAATGTGGACTGTAGAATTTTATCTTTCAAAATCTCGAGGGCCTCTACTTGGCGGGGAAGTTGAGCACGCCTTGACCGCTTGAGACATCAGGCATTTAATGCTGTTGGGGTAAGTGGTTGCGCCATTTTAGGAAACGACACATGATTCTTGGGATGTGTGTGATGGTTCACAAAAGTGGGCAGTTATCTAGGCAGGAATGATTGTAACTTTTGAATTTATTTCACAAATCGCACCAACTCTCTTCCTTATAAATAGAGATCTGCCTTCATTATTATTCCCTCTTCACGCAATCAAGCACTTAAGGATTTCCAGAAACTTTCTCGCATTCTTCAGAGAACTTCAAGCACCTTCAAGCCTTCAAGCACTTTAGGTATTTTCTTGATTCATCACTAACTTCTTCCTTACTAACCTTTAGATCACTAGGTTTCTTCTTCTACACCTCTTTAGCCGCTTCAACCACCTATCTCCAATTCAAAATGTCCAACGAATTTATTGACAAAATGGTGAGGGAGATTGAAGATTTGGTCAGTTCTAGTTGCTCCTCTCACAATCCCACCCCTCACCACCGAACTGTGGCAGAAATTTTTGGAGAGGCGAGGGATGAAGATCTTGACGCCGCTGTATCGGCCGTGGGAGAAAGAAATCCTGGTGGGGTTGACCACCTCTTTAAAGAGATGAACTTGGTGATGGAGGCAGAACGTCAGGGTGTTACATTGCCTTTGACAAAGAGTTCCATTAACCCCCAACGTAGTACAGTGGCGGTAGCCATTCTCGGCCCCGTTCAGGAGGGGGTGGCCGGACCTTCAGAGGAACCCCCCACCAAATGTAGAAAGAAGAGTAAGAAGTCCAAGAAATCCGCTGAGGGAGAAAGTTCTGGCATGCAGGCCACTGAGAGGACCCCAGATGAGATCTAGAGCACCATATCCGTGGGGAATTTGGTTACAATGAGGGCCCCAATACACTAGGACGAACGGTTTACATATCGGGTACCTGCTGCGTACAAGAGGGCAAATAATCCACCCCCTGGAGAAATGAAAGTGTATAGGAATGCTATAACTGCAGGAGGGCTGAGATTCTCAATTTCAATTCCAGTGGCGAGTATCCTCAACTGTTTGAATCTGAGCCCTTCACAAATTAACCCCAGCGGCATTGCCCTCATCAATACCTTCATAATTCTGATGAAATACACTGGGAACGAGCCCTCGATCCACAACTTTAATAGCTTGTTTCAAGTGGCACGCTCGCCTCGTTCTTCTCCGAGGACGGGCTTCTACTACATTCAAGCAAAATCTAACTTAAAATTGATTGACTTACCATCAACATCATATGGTGCCGAGTGAAAAGAGAAGTTCTTCTTTGTGAGGGCCCCCGAGGGTGATGATTTTGGTGTTCCTCGAGCGTGGGTTATCCACGGGAGGGGCCTCTCATAAAGTCTCGTTCAGAGCCCACATTTCCTTTATCATGGGCCCAGGATTTAGCCCTTGCGATGAGGAACTACGGTTGGCTAATTAGGGCCAAAGAATTGATGGACGAGGAGGAGTTGTTAGGAATAGTGCCCTAGAAAGCCGATTGTATATCCGCTTTGTGCTTTTCCTTATTGTAATCACAGATAATCTTTGAATAAAATAACGTATTGAGGCAACACTTCTTTATATGCTCTTGTTTGGTATGCGTTTACTTTAGCTGTGCATGTATAAGAACTCCCCTTGTAACGCCCCGTGCTTTCACACGTGCAGGTAAGTGTTACGTGCGCATTTACATTTAATTATATGACTTTATATTTTGAATTATGAATTGAATTCGTTTCTAATTTGATTTATTTGTTTAAATTCCATATGAATGTCAATGTGAGCTATGAATATATGAATGAAATTGTGAGAATGTGAATTTCGTGAATTCGGTGTTAATTGAATGGAATTACGTGTTTCGTGTAATCCGTGGGCTTGATTGTAACTTATTTGAATGTTTTGGACTCAATTGGAAATTGAGTTTGGGCTTAATTGCCACTTTTTGAAAGTTTAGGGACCTATTTGTATAATAGGCAACCCTGGACGGTTTTCGCTATATTTTGAGCTCCGGACCTCGAAACCGAGATCCGTAAACGACGTTGAACTTGTTTCGATGATACCTATCCTTTAAACTTGACCTCGTATCTTTTCGATATTATTTGAACCTTCGACAACGAACCTTTCTATAGCCTCGACTTTATAACTTGTTTGAACCGTTTCTTAAACAAACCGGACTTGGACCGACCCGTATCCTACCCGTTTCCTTACTAAATATCAGCATTTGCTTCCTTGTGCTTCCATTTTTTGATCGATCAATTCTTTATCTCAAGAGACAAGGGAAAAGCTCCAAGAAACCCTCATTTTGATCAACCAAACTTTGAGCTCAAGATCAATCAATCCTCCATCTCTTTTCAAGGTAATTGATGATTTGTATTCTCCATCTCCTTCTCTATCTTTTCATCTATGGATAGCTTGGTATGAGTGAAAGATTCATGTTGTTTGAATATGAGCATGAATTGGGGCTTGATCTTGAATTTGGGATTTTGATGGTTTAAAGTGAGAGTTGATGCATGGAAATTGTTGCTTGAAGCTTCCTTACCATTGCTATATCTTTAAATTTCATGTTGGTGGATTATAGAATGAATTGCCATTGAAGGAGCTTGAAGCTCCATGTTTGATGATCATGAGAATTGATGATGATTTGGCCAATTTTGAGCATGTATTCTTGTGTTCTAGCTTGGGTTACATGTTATATGAATTATATGGATTGAATTCGTGTCTAAGTGTACCTAAGAGCTTCCTTGTTGCTGCTATGCTTCTCCAAAGCCTTTCCCTCGTGAAACAGAGCTTTTGCTCTGTTTTCTCTTTGAAGACGATGAGCTGACACGGCCGTGTCAGCTTTGAACTCAAAATGGACACGACCGTGTTGGGCTCTCGACTTTGGAAAATTATTTTCAGAAAATCGGACACGGTCGTGTCCAAATGCTTTGAAAACTCAACATGGCCGTGTCAAGCCCTCGACTTGGAAAATTTGATTTTTAAACCTCGGACACGGCCGTGTCCATTTCCTTTGAAAACTCAACACGGCCGTGTCATTTGAAATGGCAGCTTTGGGGGAACTCTTTTATTGCTTGTATTGTGTTTATGGTTCGTATTCGTGAATTATATGCAACGTGAATTCATTTATACTTTGAATTATGATTGATATATGACCTCAAGGACTATATGAATGCAAGAATGAAAAGTATGAAAGTTATGAACGCTATGAACGGGAATGAATACGGTTTTACCGTATATTGAATGAAACTTGGTGAATTACCTGTTTAATTGAATTCCACGGTTTTCATGATCATAATTGGACATGCTCTTATGTTTCAAGTATTCCATAGCATGTCATTTCATTGTCGAGCATCAAATGTGGTCATAATTGAGTCTCACACTACCTTTGTCACACAGATATTGACCCAGTGGGAGACGGGGTTGAGCAGTGAGGGCTTTGTCGAGCTCTTTGGTCTACCAGGTGGGTTTTTCTTCTATTAGTTAAAGATATGACCCCAATATACCCAATGTGCAAGATTTTGGCCAAAGATATATATATCTATATCGAGTTTTCCAACGAATCAATGTTTTCAATGTTAAGCCTTTAATTTGAATATCCTACCAAAAGTTTTGGCGAGAAATGAATGTTCACAATGAATGGGGGCCCGGGACTTAGTGTATTGGTGAACCGGGGAAGCTTGGGCTGACGGGAATCCACATGTACTAGTTCCATCAATTTCGGTAACCTAGACTTCACCAGGAGATTAGTGAAAGAAAGGGGACCCGCGCTTTTGGGGATTCATGTACCCCTCTAGCACCAATGAATGAGGGTTCGGGCCTTGCAAACCCGTCCCTAACCGGAGGAAGAAGGAGTATATGAATGATCGAATGAATGATCTAATGAATGTGCATGAAAGAATGAATGCATGAACGAATGAATGAATGAATGATTAACGAATTACACGAGATGTTGGTTGGAGATAATGCACGTCCCCTCGTCGGGCTACAAACGACCTAATGAATGAAATGAATTGTTATAATCCTATTCGTTGTATTTTATTTTCCCACTTGGGAAAAATGCTTCTAAACCTCGAATAAGGATTATAGCTTGCATGTATGTGTTTAAATTCCGCCATATTATGATATTATGCCTGTTTTTATACCCACCAGTCTGTCAAAGACTGAACCCGGAGTTGTTTCAGTTTCTTTTTGCAGGAAGGGATGCTAGGCGGGATACAAGTCTGAGAGAGTCTTGCATAGTGTCTAGCCTTTCTTTCTTTACACTCATACGCTTACTTTTTATGATCTTTTTGGTTATTGTATATGTATTCCGAGCGTACATGTTCGTATTAGAATTACTGAGCTTACTCGAACTTATATGGTGGTACCTAGAGCATATAGCTCAATATAGGAATACATGTTGGTATCTAGAGCATATAGCTCAGTATATGGTATATGAATTATTGCTTCCGCTTTTCTGTTACTCTGATTGTTGTTGTGGTTGTTGTTGGGGTTTAAGTGATAGGTTAGTCCCGCCTGGCTTAGAGAGTGTGTATGTATCCGTTCGCTATGATTTGGCATGTGTATGGAAATCCATATCATATACGGGTCGGGTCATGGTGCGGGGCATGTGACGTCTCGCGCTCGGGCGTTACATCCTTTGAGTGGTATCAGAGCCCAAGGTTGCAAAACTAGGGTTCTATTGTCGTGTTGAGTCAGTTAGGTCGTTCGGCTTTAAGAATTGTTTGCTAATGTGTAGTAATTGCATTTTCGCGTGATAATGTGCTTTGATTCTTGACTTGATTGAATTCATTGCATTGTCACGCATGGACTAAATCTAGCATGCATGTTAGTGTTTGACTAAACAGGATGCCTCCTAGAAGACACCGGGAGAGGTCTCCGGGACGTCATCATCACCGTGATCATTCCCCTAATCCTCCACAATCGCCTATGAATATGGAGCATTTTATGGAAGCGGTGTAAAATTATGTTGAACATAGAAGGGCTCAGGATCCTCCGATACAACCACCAGCTGAGCAACAAGCATCTCCTCCTAATAACCCGAGAGATCATCATGGGTTGTTTTTGAGTTATAATCCTCCAAGGTTTTCCGGTTCGGTTGATGATGCAATATCGGAAGGATGGCTCACTCGGATTGAGAGGATTTTCAATGTTAGACAATTTACCTCTCAAGAGAAGGCTCAGTTTGCTATTTTTCAGCTGGATGGAGAAGCCTATGATTGGTGGGAACGTACTCGAGAGAAGCTTGAGGTGGAAGGAGAGGAAGTTAACTGGGAAGTCTTTGTAAGGGAGTTTCGAGAGGCTTTTGTGCCTGACGTGGTTCGGGAGAGAAAAGAACAAGAGTTTATGGATTTGAAACAGGGAACTCGAACAGTGGCTCAGTATCTTTCTCTTTTCAATCGGCTTGGCAAATATGCACCTCACATTACACGGGATGAAAAGAGAAAGGGGAAGAAGTTTATTGCTGGATTGAGACAGGATCTCCGACATGGGCATGCAGGTCATAACTTTGAGTCTTTTGCTGATACTGTACAAAGGGCATTGGTGCTGGAAGAGGAATATAAGAAAAAGGATCCCATTCCTCGCATGCAAATAGGACAAGGATCTGGATTTGGAAAGGGGAAAAGGCCTATGGTATCCCCCTCTCAGCCATTCCAAGGCCAAAACAAGAAGTTTCGAGCTCCAAGAACTGCACCACCGAAGCCACAAGTACCTCCGGCTACTTCTGATCCTCGACATGATCAGTCACCATGTTTGTATTGTGGAGGCCCTACTCACACCTACAACACTTGCAGAAGAAGGTTGGGTCAGTGTTTGATCTGCGGGAAGGTAACACATATGGCTAACACTTGTCCAGACAAGACTCCGGGCTATCAACCGGGAGCTCAAAGGCCCATGATACCGGCTCATGCATATGCCCTTGCTGGTGAAGAGCAAGATGTGGAAGCCAATCCCATTGCCATGGTGGAAGGACGATATGCATCCATAACACGAACATACATGCATTATTTGACCCTGGCGCTACTCATTCTTTTATATCTTGCAAATTAGTTGATACTTTGTGTTTGCCTGTTATGTGTTTGAATGCTTGTTATGTGGTGAGTTCGCCGTTGGGTGGAAGGCTTGAGACGGATTAGGTGGTCAGAGATTGTGTGATTGGGTTTGAAGGCAGAGAATATCAGGCAGATTTGGTAGTAATGCCGATGAACAGATACGGGGTTATTCTGGGAATGGATTGGTTGTTTCGGTATCACGCCACAGTTGATTGTTTTACCAAGAAGGTTAAGTTGGGAGAAGAAGTGACAATGGGAAAAGAATTGAAGATTGCTCCTCTCTTGTCGTTCATTGAAGCTCGTAAGTTGATAAGGAATGGAGCTACGGGGTATATCGCCTATATCTTGAATAAGCCAAAAGATCAGGCGAAACTTGAAGAAACAGAAGTGGTGAAGGAATATCTTGAGGTGTTTCCCGAAGTTTTAGGTTCTTTACCTCCGGATAGAGAGATTGAATTTGTAATAGATTTATATCCGGGATCTGAACCTTATTCTAAGACTCCTTACCGAATGGCACCGGCAGAGTTACAAGAGTTAAAAGTTCAGTTGGAAGATCTCCTCAAGAATGGATATATTAGACCGAGTTCGTCACCGTGGGGCGCGCCAGTTCTCTTTGTCAAGAAGAAAGATGGAACTCTGAGAATGTGCATTGACTACCGGGAGTTGAATCGGATGACTGTAAAGAATAAATATCCTTTGCCTAATATAGAAGATTTATTTGACATGCTACAAGGGTCAAGGGTGTTTTCCAAGCTCGATTTAAGGCAAGGATATTATCAGTTAAAGATTAAGGAAGAAGATATTCCTAAGACAGGATTTAATACCCGGTATGGACATTATGAATTTGTGGTGATGCCATTTAGGTTAACCAACGTGCCGGTAGCTTTTATGGACATGATGCATCAGATTTTTTGGCCCTACCTCGATAAGTTTGTTGTGATCTTCATTGATGATATTCTAGTATACTCAAGATCGGAAGAGGATCACGCTCGTCATTTGAGATTGGTGTTGGAGACTTTAAGAGATAACCAGCTTTATGCCAAGTTCAGTAAATGTGAGTTTTGGATTGACAGGGTAAGTTTCTTGGGTCATATTATTTCGGGCAAAGACTTGGATGTAGATCCTGCGAAAGTAGAGACAGTTTCTCAGTGGCAGTGTCCTAAGAATGTCTCCGAGATTCAAAGTTTCTTGGGTTTAGCCTGTTATTATCGAAGATTTGTTAAAGACTTCTCTAAGATTGCGGCTCCATTGACCCGATTAACCAAGAAAGAGGTTCAGTTTAAATGGGATGAGAAGTGTGAAGCTAGTTTTCAGCTCTTGAAAGATAAGTTAACTTCTGCACCGTTGCTAGGCCTTCCGGACGGTATTGAAGGGTTTGTGGTGTATACTGATGCTTCTCATGAAGGCTTAGGTTGTGTTTTGATGCAAAATGGGAGAGTAATTGCTTATGCCTCTAGGAAATTGAAAGAGCATGAGAAAAATTATCCCACTCACGACCTTGAACTTGCCGCGGTGATTTTTGCCTTAGGGAAGTGGAGACATTATTTGTATGGAACCTCTTTTGAGATTTTTACCGATCATAAGAGCCTACAGTACTTATTTTCTCAGAAGGATTTGAACAGGAGACAGCGTCGTTGGATGGAAACTTTCGAGGATTATGATTGTGTGATTAAGTATCACCTTGGTAAGGCTAACGTGGTCGCGGATGCATTGAGCAGGAAGGCTAGTGTATCCAGTTTGAAGGTAAATATTGGACAACCAATGGAGTTGGTTAAGATAAAGGCTCGTATTGGTAACATCTCAGTACGACCAGAGTTAAGGCAACAAATATTTGAGGCACAACGGACATATATTGAGATTCAGAAGTTGATTGAAAAGGCTCGATCAGACTCCGAGTGTCCGTTTGGATTCGATGACACGGGAATATTTCGGTTTAAGAACAGAGTGGTAGTTCCAATGGAGTTAAGAAGAGTTATTTTGGATGAAGCTCATAAAACTGCTTATTCGGTACATCCTGGTGGAAACAAGATGTATCGGGACTTGAAACAGTATTATTGGTGGAACGGGCTGAAGAGAGATGTGGTCAATTATGTGAAGTAGTGTCTGACTTGTCAGTTAGTGAAAGCTGAGCATCAGAACCCGTCAGGATTATTACAGCCACTACCTATTCCCGAATGGAAATGGGAACAGATAGCAATAGATTTTGTATCGGGTTTACCTAAAGTTAAGGGTGGATTCGATGGAATTTGGGTATTGTGGACAGATTGACCAAGTCAACCCATTTTCTTGCAGTTCGGATGTCAGATAAGATAGGTAAGTTGGCTAAGAGGTATTGTGATGAGATTGTTCGGTTACATGGAGTGCCAGTTAGTATTGTTTCAGACAGGGATCCGAGATTCACTTCTAGATTTTGGCAAGAATTACAGAAGTGTTTGGGGACTAAGCTTCAGTTCAGTACAACTTTTCATCCACAGACGGACGGGCAATCTGAAAGGTTAATCAGATATCTTGAGGATATGTTAAGGGCGTGTGCGTTGGATTTCTCGAGTTCGTGGACCGAACAATTGCCCTTGATTGAGTTTGCTTACAATAACAGTTATCAAGCTTCAATAGAAATGGCACCGTATGAGTTTCTTTATGGAAGAAAATGTCGATCCCCGTTGTTTTTCGATTTAGAAGAATGGAAGTGGAGCAAGCAGGAAGGTGTGAAACGAGGGGAGAAGAAAGAAAAACCTTCCAAGGCTATTCAGGATGCTATCGAAAAGGTTCAAATTATTAGGCAAAGAATGAAAGCAGCTCAAGATCGACAGAAGAGTTATGCAGATAAACGAAGGAAAGATCTTAAGTTCGAAGTTGGGGATAGAGTGTTCTTGAAAGCCTCACCTCGAAAAGGATTCACCCGAATTGGAAAGGGAGGAAAGCTGAATCCCCAATATTTGGGACCTTATGAGATTTTGGAGAGAATCAGACATACAGCCTACAGATTGGATTTACCTCCAAGTTTAACGGGTATCCACAATGTTTTCCATGTGTCACAACTTCGGAAATACTATCCCGATGAATCAGTGGTACTACCGGTTGAAGAGGTTGAGCTTGAACCGAATCTCACTTTCGTTCAGAAACCAGTTAAGATTCTGGATCGAAAATTTCAAGAACTTCGAAACAGACGGTTTCCCTTGGTGAAAGTGTTGTGGCGAAGTGATAAGACGGAAGAAGCCACGTGGGAAACGGAAGAGAAAATGAAGAAGTTCTACCCCGAATTGTTTCCAACCGAGCAATGAATCCGAGGACGGATTCTCTTTAAGGGGGAGAGGTTGTAACGCCCCGTGCTTTCACACGTGCAGGTAAGTGTTACGTGCGCATTTACATTTAATTATATGACTTTATATTTTGAATTATTAATTGAATTCGTTTCTAATTTGATTTATTTGTTTAAATTCCATATGAATGTCAATGTGAGCTATGAATATATGAATGAAACTGTGAGAATGTGAATTTCATGAATTCGGTGTTAATTAAATGGAATTACGTGTTTCGTGTAATCCGTGGGCTTGATTGTAACTTATTTGAATGTTTTGGACTCAATTGGAAATTGAGTTTGGGCTTAATTGCCACTTTTTGAAAGTTTAAGGACCTATTTGTATAATAGGCAACCCTGAACGGTTTTCGGGATATCTTGAGCTCCGGACCTCGAAACCAAGATCCGTAAACGGCGTTGAACTTTTTTCGACGATGCCTATCCTTTAAACTTGACCTTGTATCTTTTCGATATTGTTTGAACCTTCGACAACAAACCTTTCTATAGCCTCGACTTTATAACTTATTTGAACCGTTTCTTAAATAAACCGGACTTGGACCGACCCGTATCCTACCCGTTTCCTTACTAAATATCAGCATTTGCTTCCTTGTGCTTCCATTTTTTGATCGATCAATTCTTCATCTCAAGAGACAAGGGAAAAGCTCCAAGAAACCCTCCTTTTGATCAACCAAACTTTGAGCTCAAGATCAATCAATCCTCCATCTCTTTTCAAGGTAATTGATGATTTGTATTCTTCATCTCCTTCTCTATATTTTCATCTATGGATATCTTGGTATGAGTGAAAGATTCATGTTGTTTGAATATGAGCATGAATTGGGGCTTGATCTTGAATTTGGGATTTTGATGGTTTAAAGTGAGAGTTGATGCATGGAAATTGTTGCTTGAAGCTTCCTTACCATTGCTATATCTTTAAATTTCATGTTGGTGGATTATAGCATGAATTGCCATTGAAGGAGCTTGAAGCTCCAAGTTTGATGATCATGAGAATTGATGATGATTTGGCTAATTTTGAGCATGTATTCTTGTGTTCTAGCTTGGGTTACATGTTATATATGAATTATATGGATTGAATTCGTGTCTAAGTGTACCTAAGAGCTTCCTTGTTGCTGCCCTGCTTCTCCAAAGCTTTTCCCTCACGAAACAGAGCTTTTGCTCTATTTTCCCTTTGAAGACGACGATCTGACACGACCGTGTCAGCTTTGAACTGAAAATGGACACGGCCGTGTTGGGCTCTCGACTTTGGAAAATTATTTTCAGAAAATCGGACACGGCCGTGTCCAAATGCTTTGAAAACTCAACAAGACCGTGTCAAGCCCTCGACTTGGAAAATTTGATTTTTAAACCTCGGACACGGCTGTGTCCATTTCCTTTGAAAACTCAACACGGCCGTGTCATTTGAAATGGCAGCTTTGGGGGAACTCTTTTATTGCTTGTATTGCGTTTACGGTTCGTATTCGTGAATTATATGCAACGTGAATTCATTTATACTTTGAATTATGATTGATATATGACCTCAAGGACTATATGAATGCAAGAATGAAAAGTATGAAAGCTATGAACGCTATGAACGGGAATGAATACGGTTTTACCGTATATTGAATGAAACTTGGTGAATTACCTGTTTAATTGAATTCCACGGTTTTCATGATCATAATTGGACATGCTCTTATGTTTCAAGCATTCCATAGCATGTCATTTCATTGTCGAGCGTCAAATGTGGTCATAATTGAGTCTCACACTACCTTTGTCACACAGATATTGACCCAGTGGGAGACGGGGTTGAGCAATGAGGGCTTTGTCGAGCTCTTTGGTCTACCAGGTGGGTTTTTCTTCTATTAGTTAAAGATATGACCCCAATATACCCAATGTGCAAGATTTTGGCCAAAGATATATATATCTATATCGAGTTTTCCAACGAATCAATGTTTTCAATGTTAAGCCTTTAATTTGAATATCCTACCAAAAGTTTTGGCGAGAAATGAATGTTCACAATGAATGGGGGCCTGGGACTTAGTGCATTGGTGAACCGGGGAAGCTTGGGCTGACGGGAATACACATATACTAGTTCCATCAATTTCGGTAACCTAGACTTCACTAGGAGATTAGTGAAAGAAGGGGGACCCGCGCTTTTGGGGATTCATGTACCCCTCTAGCACCAATGAATGAGGGTTCGGGCCTTGCAAACCCATCCCTAACCGGAGGAAGAAGGAGTATATGAATGATCGAATGAATGATCTAATGAATGTGCACGAAAGAATGAATGCATGAACGAATGAATGAATGAATGATTAACGAATTACACGAGGTGTTGGTTGGAGATAATGCACGCCCCCTCGCCGGGCTACAAACGACCTAATGAATGAAATGAATTGTTATAATCCTATTCGTTGTATTTTATTTTCCCACTTGGGAAAAATGCTTCTAAACCTCGAATAAGGATTATAGCTTGCATGTATGTGTTTAAATTCCGCCATATTATGATATTATGCCTGTTTTTATACCCACCAGTCTGTCAAAGACTGAACCCGGAGTTGTTTCAGTTTCTTTTTGCAGGAAGGGATGCTAGGCGGGATACAAGTCTGAGAGAGTCTTGCATAGTGTCTAGCCTTTCTTTCTTTACACTCATACGCTTACTTTTTATGATCTTTTTGGTTATTGTATATGTATTCCGAGCGTACAGGGTCGTATTAGAATTACTGAGCTTACTCGAACTTATATGGTGGTACCTAGAGCATATAGCTCAATATATGGAATACATGTTGGTATCTAGAGCATATAGCTCAGTATATGGTATATGAATTATTGCTTCCGTTTTTCTGTTACTCTGATTGTTGTTGTGGTTGTTGTTGGGGTTTAAATGATAGGTTAGTCCCGCCTAGCTTAGCGAGTGTGTATGTCTCCGTTCGCTATGATTTGGCACGTGTATGGAAATCCATATCATATACGGGTCGGGTCATGGTGCGGGGGATGTGACGTCTCGCGCTCGGGCGTTACACCCCTAATCCTGATGACTTTAGGACTCTACCATTTAGGTGAAATGGTTCATGAAACGAGCCCTATATCTTATAAGTCATGATTAGCAAAATGCTCCAAGCTGATGAGTCCTACAGACAGTGGGAGTGTCAACCTGACTCCACTAAGGCTTGCTTGTGGGATCACGCCCTTAAGAAGGACCACCTTGTTTCATGAAGGTGCAAAGTGTATGGTTGATACGTGCGTGATACATGAGGGTGCTTACTTTAATAAGTAAGTTCACTGAGGTGCCCCGTGTGAGAAGATTCCTAAATGGGAATGGAAGTTTCTATTTTAGGAAATGGAAACTTCCAGATTAGGAAATATCTCACGAGTCATTGATGTGATTAATTGATCCTTAGACTTGAGGTTCCTTGTCACTTTATGAGTTAACTCTGTAGTCTTAGGTATAAGCTTTAAAGGGTGTCGCCTTAGACAACTGATTCAAGGCTTATACTGGGGCTGTACAAGTGATTTATGAAAGTGAATGAGAATCAAGAAAGGACCTACACTTGTATTTGCAAGGTGATCTCTTATTGTGTAAGTCATTCATATGCCATATGGAGTCCTTGGCCAAGGCAGTAGATCAAGACATCAAGAAAAGGGTTTCTTGGATTGAGATCAAATGGATATGAAATGCACTTAGCTTTAAGACCAGATTATTAGGGTTCTGATTATTCCCTTACCCTAGATCTTGGTTGAGAGATAGTAAGTAGGAGGATTGTATCTCACATGAATCAATGACTTAAAGGTTCTGTCGAATCGAGACATTCCAATTCAGCTAGGGGTTAAACACCTGTTGCTAGACTATGGTTTTTTAATCTGTGGACTGATTAATTAATTAGTGAATTAAATAAGTAGGTTCACTGCTAATTGAATTGAGAACCTAGAGGGTCACACACAACAACTTGGTTACATGAGTTGAGGCTTTAAAATGATTAAACGAGTTAATCGGGCCAAAGGGTTCCACACGTGTGAAACCACACGTGTAGGTCACGTGCGTGACACGTGTCCTTCATGGACACGTGTGCATGTGCGTGAATATTTATTTGGTGATTAAATAATTAATGTGTTAATTATTTAATAGACTTTGGTTTCATTTTGAATTAAAAAGAAAGTCTTATTTTGGAGAAAAATAATCTAGTTAATTAATTAATTAGATAAAATAAGTTATTTATTTTAAATAAATAAAGTATAAAATTATCCAAAAATAGTTTGGATATTTTAGCTCTCTTGAAAGTTGATTTGAATTTGAATTCAAAGTCAAAGTCAAAATTACTTGTTGATCAAGTAATAGGAGAGAGGGACCAAAATCCTTAGCCCATAAGGACTAGGATTTTCGGTCCTCCCCTTCCTATATATAGGGGAGCTCGAGCTCCCCTTAGAGCTAATCGGGAATTCTTTTGGTTCATTTGTTGAACACCATCCTTTCTCCAAGTTAAACAAAACCTTAGGTTAAGCCTAAACACTAACTAGAGAACTAGCATCCTTACTAGTTAGATTGTAGTCAAGTTGGTGGACTATCTCTAGAGAGCTTCAAGTTAGAAGTTTGAAGATTCGAGTTTTACCAAGGAGAGGGGATCAAGCCGCGAGAAGAGCGTTCTTGGGTGGCTTGAAACGCTTCAAGAAAGTTAATTAAGAAAGTAAGTTTCTAATCCCTACGAATTTGGTTACACGATTGCAAGTCCTAGATTCTTTTGTTGGAAAAATTTTAAATTTCCGCTGCTTTCTGATTCGTGTTTTCCAACAAGTAGTATCAGAGCCACCTCGTTAATCGTGTTTCTGATTCGTCTCAATTATACTGATTTTGGTAGAAATTCTTAGGCTTGATGCGATTGAGTATTTGTAATTGTTTTAGAAAGACTGAATTAGGAAACTGTATTTTTTTTTCCTGAAAGTTTCTGAAAATTGGTTTTTGCAAAATTTAATTTTTTGAAAAACTATTTTAGATTTGAAACTGTATAAACTGTTTTTGGATTTCTTGGATTGGTTTTGCTTTTGAACGAAAACACGAAACGAAAAGCCTGGATTACGAACACGTGAAATCCCGCACACGGGCTTCGCGCTTCGCCGCCCGCCTGTCCTAGGCGTGCGCAGGCCGTGCGCCTACTCCCTCCCGCAACCGCGCGGGAGGAATTCCGGGCGCGCCTAGCCCAGGGCTGCCGACACCATCCGCCCAGGTTGGGCGAGAATCCCGCAAGGCGTGTGGGATTGCTCGCCCAGGCCGCCCGCCATCCTACCGAGAAGGGCCCAGCGCGCGCACGCCTGCGACGTGCAGCCCTTTTCGTGCACGGGCCCCATTTTTCCATAATCCGTGTTTTCGTATTTCGTGCAATCCAGTCCCAATTTTTATTTTTAATTTTAGAATTTTATTTTTGAATAATTATTTTAATTTTGAATAAAACTTAAAATTGGGATTTTTTGAGAAATAGAAACGGTTTATATTTTGGGAAAATACATCTTTAATAAAATTATTAATTTTCAGAAATTAATTGGAATTTTATTTGTTTTGTTAATTTGGGATTTATTGAAAACTTTTATAAATAAGACTCGCATCAAGTCGTGTTTTAAGTCATTAAGACTTGAAACGGGAATTTTAATTTATTGGGTAAATTTAAATTCTCGCAAAAGCATGTTAGGTGATCATGGGTTTAGACTTATGTATGGTTTTAATTTATGCACATGGATGGTTTAAATTGGGGTTGGAGCCCTATAGTTGCGTTTTTCAATTGAGGTTGGAGCCTCACTTATGTGCGTACTGTTATGTGATTTATTATGTGGCTTTCCATATTACTGTTTTGAGGCCGGGGTATGCCCCGTGTAATTGTCTAAGGCCAATATGAAGATTGAGCCTTATTACTTTATGTCTTTTTCTTTTTATTGTAATTTGAGAGTAGAGATAGGTGGTGAGGTTTTATTTTCATTTTGGAGACAATGCACCCATGGAGTAAGATGGACCACATTCAATAAGAAGGAGACCATAAGTGAAGACCCCTCAAAATGTTAGGGAGGGGAATCTCAATTGAAAAATGTAATAGAGATAGGGCTCGTATTTTGTTGCCGCTTTCCCTTATGTGATTTAAACTGTTTATGTGGCATGTATGTTAGAACTTGTGATTGTGGAGTGGCTCCCACATATCACGCATAAGATAGGTAGAACCCATGATCATTACATGTTAGTATCATGCTAGGACATGTTATCTGTTTATGTGCTTGTTTGAAATGCATTTAAGTGTACTTGCATTAATCAAGACTAATAAAATTGGATAACATATATGTTGGTGAGGTCGAACCGGACAACTCTCCGGTTGATTCGAAAATTCCCATTAAATATTAAGCTAATTTCGAACAAATAGGTATTTAATTCGAGATGCAAATTTTGAATTAAATTCCTAGCATTCCATCAATAGGTTTTAAGTTTAGTAAGTGAAGCTAATTATTGTCCGCGAGTCGTGGGATAACTAGTGGAGCTTATTAGTTCTTAGTTACCTAATTAATCATTTTAAATGGTCAATATTTCGTGGTCAATTTTGGTAAGAGCGATGTCCGCGAGTCGTGGGTCGTTCGAACTAAGTTTTGATCATGATCTTATGATTGATGGGTCTAGCTTAACGTCTAAGTAAATATGGATGTCGCACGAGTCGTGGGTCCATATTGAAAGATAGGTGATGCAAAAAACAATTACTAAGAGTTCTAAAGGTGTTAGAATTGGTAAGTTTTACCTACCTGGGGTTCTTACTAAGAATTTCCGCGAGTCGTGGGTTCGAGGTAAAATGCCTAGGATCTTAGTACCCATTGGGAAACGTCTTCCTCTTAGATCTTTGGGAATTCTAGATCTTTGAAAAACAGTGGGAGTTACATTAGATTAAAGTCCTTATCTTTTGTATATCGTTATAATTCAGCATGCTCACTAGTTCTCTGTTTTACCATTTAGGTCGTAGATTCTGTGATTCTCTTAGTGTTTTGAAATGGCAACCAAAAATCCTCTTGTATCGATCCTCGAGTCAAACAAGTTGACTGTTCCCAACTATTCTGATTGGCTGAGGAATCTAAAAATCATTTTAGATTCTGAGAAGAGAACTTATGTTCTCTTCGAAGGGAGGCTCCCACTCGGGCCGAGCGGGAAACGATCCAGAAGTGGAAGGATGATAATCTCCAAGCCCGTTGCCTTATGTTGGCTAACATGTCTTCGGACTTGCAAAGGCAACATGAGGCCATGGAATTTGCTTGGGAGATTTACGACCACTTACAGCAACTTTACCACCCTCATGAACGTGTTACAAGGTATAACACTTCAAAGGAATTGTTCCACTTGAGAATGAGGGAAGGTTGTAGTGTCCATGATTATGGACTCAAGTTTCTCGCCCTTACTGAGAAACTTGCTTCCATGGACATGCCACTGAAAGATGAGCTTTCAGTGGACTTGTTGCTAGCCTCGCTCCCACCATCATTCAACCCATTTGTCCTTAACTCCAATATGAATCATGCTGGTGCTACTGTAGCTGAGCTGATTAGTCAGCTTGTGACTGCTGAAAGCACGATCAAGAAGGACAATAAGGTTTTGATGGTGAATGCTCCATCTTCTTCTTCTGGGCCTTCTAAAGGTAAGGGCAAGAAAGCCCAAAAGAAGAAGAAGAAACCCCTTAGGCCCACTGGTGGCGTTTCGAAGGAGAAGGCCCAAAAGAAGAAGCGTGATCAGAAAGAGGATGTTTGCTTCCATTGTGGCAAAGTGGGACATTGGAGGAGAAATTGCCCAGAGTACAAGGCTACTCTAAAGAAAGGTATGTTTCTCGTTGAAATAAATCTTTCTATTAATTCTAGTTCTTGGGTACTTGATACCGGTTGTGGAACTCATATCTGTAATGATGTACAGATGCTAAGTGAAGTCCAACAACTCAAAGAAGGAGAATGTGTCTTGAAGATCGGCGATGGCTCAAACGTTGAAGCTCGAGCTTTAGGCACAATTAGATTAGATTTAGGTAGTTTTGAGTTAGTCTTATAAAAAGTCCTTTATGTACCGAGCATTATTCGTAATATAATTTCAGTTCCAATTTTAGATTGTGAAGGTTATGAAACTTATATTAAGAATGGTAAATACTTTATCAAACGGAACAACTCTTCCGTTCACATCGGTACTCTAAGTAATGGACTTTATCTAACTCAGAATATCAATATTATGAATATACAACGAGAAACTAAACGTAAGAGAGATGACAAAGTTTTAGCTCCCTTATGGCACGCTAGATTAGGACACATTTCCAAGAACAGAATTAGCAAGATAAACACTTTAGGATCATTCTCTGAAAATGATCTCAAAGAGCTAACTTCTTGCGAATCCTGTCTCAAAGGAAAAATTTCCAAAGTTCCTTTTAAAGGAACTGTGGAACATGCCACTAAGGTCTTGGATTTGATCCATACTGATGTTTGTTGACAGCTTAGTGAAAGCACTAGAAACAATCATCAGTATTTCATAACCTTTACCGACGACTTTAGTCGATATGGTTATATATACTTAATGAAGTATAAATCTGAAGCTTTTGAGAAATTCTTAGAATTTCAAAAGGAGGTTGAGAACCAAACTGGTCACAAGATCGAAGCACTTCGATCTGATCGAGGAGGCGAGTATCTTAGTGATGAATTCCTTAATCATCTCAAAGATAATGGGATTATCTCTCAGTGGACTCCTCCGGGAACTCCTCAGCTTAATGGAGTTTCTGAGAGAAGGAATCGAACTCTACTTGATATGGTTCGTTCCATGATGAGTTTCACTGACTTACCACCTTCTTTCTGGGGTTATGCCCTAGAAAGTGCAGCAAAGATTTTGAATCTAGTTTCTAAGTCAATCCCTAAAACGCCCTATGAAATGTGGCATGGTAAAATCCCTAGTTATTCTTACTTAAGAATTTGGGGTTGTCCTGCTTACGTGAAGAGGACAGTGGGAGATAAGTTAGAATCTCGTTCTAACTTATGCTACTTTGTGGGTTATCCTAAGGAATTCATAGGATACTACTTCTATGATCAATCTGAACAAAAGGTGTTTATTTCCAGAAATGCCACTTTTCTGGAGGAACCGTTCCTTAAAGAAAAGAAAGGCAAGATCATAGAATTAGAGGAAGTAGAAAGTGACCCCATGCCACCCACTGAAGAAACGTCCCCTTCTGATCAACAACAACCAATCACGAATTTCGATACACACGTAAATCCTCCTCTAAGGCGTTCTGAACGCACTCCTAGACAGTCGGAGAGATGATATGGATTCTTCCATGAAATCTCTCAAAAGGATAATGATCCTTTAACATATGAGGAGGCACTTTCAGATTCTGACTCTGAACAGTGGATAGAAGCTATGAAATCCGAAATGGATTCCATGAACTCCAACCAAGTTTGGACCTTGGTAGATTTGCCTGATGGGGTCAAACCCATAGGTTGCAAATGGATCTTTAAGAGAAAGCTTGGAGTTGATGGAAGCATTGCAGCCTACAAAGCAAGACTGGTTGCAAAAGGATTCACTCAAAGACCCGACGTGGACTTTGATGAAACCTTTTCGCCAGTTGCAATGCAAAAGTCTATTCGGATCATGCTTGCCATTGCTGCGTATTATGACTATGAGATACGGCAAATGGATGTGAAAACTGCCTTTCTCAATAGTGACATTGATAAAGACATTTATATGGAGCAACCTGTAGGTTTCACATTCAGTGGGAGTGAGCAAAAGGTTTGCAAACTCCAAAGATCAATCTATGGATTAAAACAGGCTTCTAGGAATTGGAATATTCGATTTGATGAATCAGTCAAAGCATTTGACTTCATTCAAATTTCGAATGAATCATGTGTGTATAGAAAGGAATTGGAGACCTCAGTGCAATTCTTAGTACTTTATGTTGATGAGTTCCTTCCTATTGGGAATTCGAAGGATGGCATGAAAGTGACTAAGTTATGGTTATCGAACCAATTCGAGATGAAAGATCTGGGTGATGCGTCATATATCCTTGGAATCAAAATCTATAGAGATAGATCTAGAAGGTTAATAGGACTATCACAGTTGATGTACATTGACAAAGTATTGAAGAGATTCAATATGGTGTCAGCAAAGGTTAAGAACCTTCCTATGAGTGTAGGAACATGTCTTTCAAAGAAGATGTATCCTAAGACTAACCTTGAGAAGGAAAGAATGACTCATACACCTTATGCATCAGCAATAGGTAGCATAATGTATGCAATGTTATGTACTCGACTGGATGTGGCTTATGCACTTAGTGTAACAAGTCGTTTCCAATCTGACCCTGGAGATGGTCACTGGGCTGCCGTGAAGAATATTCTTAAGTACTTGAAGAGTACTAAAGGTTTATTCTTAGTTTACGGGGGTCAAAAGATCTTACTATCGAAGGATACTGCGATGCAAGCTTTGCATCAGACTTAGATGATTTTAAGTCAATATCAGGATACATTTTCTGCCTAAACGGCGGAGCAGTGAGTTGGAAGAGTTCCAAGCAAACTACCACTGCAGATTCGACCACTGAGGCCTAATACTTGGCTACAAATGATGCAGCTAAGGAAGGTGTTTGGATTAGAAACTTCATTCAAGAGTTGAATGTTGTTCCTAGCATGAAAGACCCCATAACTGTGTTTTGTGACAACACTGGGGCGGTTGCTCAAGCAAGAGAACCAAGATCTCACCAACGGACCAAACACATTATGAGGAAGTATCACCTAATCCGTGATATTATCAAAAGAGGAGATGTGCAAATTGAGAGGGCCACATCAGCAGAGAACGTGGCAGATCCACTTACTAAACGCCTTAGTCGACAAGCTTTCCAAGGTCATCTTTAGAAGATGGGACTTAGAATAGCTTTAGAATGGCTTTGACGGGCAAGTGGGAGATTGTTAGGAATAGTGCCCTAGAAATCCGATTGTATATCCGCTTTGTGCTTTTCCTTATTGTAATCACAAACAATCTTTGAATAAAATAACGTATTGAGGCAACACTTCTTTATATGCTCTTGTTTGGTATGCGTTTACTTTAGCTGTGCATGTATGAGAACTCCCCTAATCCTGATGACTTTAGGACTCTACCATTTAGGTGAAATGGTTCATGAAACAAGCCCTATATCACATAAGTCATGATTAGTAAAATGCTCCAATCCGATGAGTCCTACAGACAATGGGAGTGTCAACTTGACTCCTCTAAGGCTTGCTTGTGGGATCACGCCCTTAAGAAGGACCACCTTGTTTCATGAAGGTACAAAGTGTATGGTTGATACGTGCGTGATACAAGAGGGTGCTTACTTTAATAAGTAAGTTCACTGAGGTGCCTCGTGTGAGAAGATTCCTAAATGGGAAAGGAAGCTTCTATTTCAGGAAATGGACACTTCCAGATTAGGAAATATCTCACGAGTCATTGATGTGATTAATTGATCCTTAGACTTGAGGTTCCTTGTCACTTTATGAGTTAACTCTGTAGTCTTAGGTATAAGCTTTAAAGGGTGTCGCCTTAGACAACTGATTCAAGGCTTATGTTGGGGCTGCACAAGTGATTCATGAAATTGAATGAGAAACAATAAAGGACCTACACTTGCATTTGCAAGATGATATCTTATTGTGTAAGTCATTCATATGCCATATGGAGTCCTTGGCCAAGGCAGTAGATCAAGACATCAAGAGAAGGGTTTCTTGGATTGAGATCAAATGGATATGAAATGCACTTAGCTTTAAGACCGGATTATTAGGGTTCTGATTATTCCCTTACCCTAGATCTTGGTTGAGAGATAGTAAGTAGGAGGATTGTATCTCACATGAATCAATGACTTAAAGGTTCTGTTGAATCTCAACATTCCAATTCAGCTAGGGGTTAAACACCTGTTGCTAGACTATGGTCGTTTAATCTGTGGACTGATTAATTAATTAGTGAATTAATTAATTAGGTTCACTGCTAATTGAATTGAGAACCTAGAGGGTCACACACAACAACTTGGTTACATGAGTTGAGGCTTTAAAATGATTAAACGAGTTAATCGGGCCAAAGGGTTCCACACGTGAGGGTCACGTGCGTAACACATGTTCTTCATGGACACGTGTGCATGTGCGTGAATATTTATTTGGTGATTAAATAATTAATGTGTTAATTATTTAATAGACTTTGGTTTAATTTTGAATTAAAAAGAAAGTCTTATTTTGGAGAAAAATAATCTAGTTAATTAATTGTGAATTAATTAATTAGATAAAATAAGTTATTTATTTTAAATAAATAAAGTATAAAATTATCCAAAAATAGTTTGGATTTTTAGCTCTCTTGAAAGTTGATTTGAATTTGAATTCAAAGTGAAAGTAGAAATTACTTGATGATCAAGTAATAGGAGTGAGGGACCAAAATCCTTAGCCCATAAGGACTAGGATTTTCGGTCCTCCCCTTCCTATATATAGGGGAGCTCGAGCTTCCCTTAGAGCTAATCGAGAATTCTTTTGGTTCATGTGTTGAACACCATCCTTTCTCCAAGATAAACAAAACCCTAGGTTAAGCCTAAACACTAACTAGAGAACTAGCATCCTTACTAGTTAGATTGTAGTCAGGTTGGTGGACTATCTCTAGAGAGCTTCAAGTTAGAAGTTTGAAGGTTCGAGCTTTACCAAGGAGAGGGGATCAAGCCTCGAGAAGAGCGTTCTTGGGTGGCTTGAAACGCTTCAAGAAAGTTAATTAAGAAAGTAAGTTTCTAATCCCTACGAATTTGGTTACACGATTGCGAGTCCTAGATCCTTTTGTTGGAAAAATTTTAAATTTTCGCTGCTTTCTGATTCGTGTTTTCCAACAGGAGTTGCTATTACTTTGCGGGCTCGTGAATGATCCTAACATGATTGATAAACCGCCCGCTCGAAACTTGGAAAGAGATGGTTAGATTTTATGATACTAACTTTTAGATTAGGGATGCTAACTGTGCCGCTTGTAATTTTTGATCAAGAAAGTCTGACTCTTGTTTTCTTATTTCTTTTTTTTTTTTCTTGATAGTCACTAGCATACTGATGGTAGGAAGAGGGGGTATGCGCAATGTGGCAGCGCTCTTGGACGCACGAAGGCGCCCTCAGAACCAACCAAAACAACAACAGCAACAACAACAACAACAACAACAACAGACTCAACCACGGCCAAGCCGCACGGGCGGTGGTCGAGGAGACGACCGCGGAGGCGGCCGTGGAGGAGAAAGCTCAAGCACCCCTGGAAAGGGGTAAAGGGAAGGCCAAGGGCTACCCCTGACATAAGAATTATCCCTCGCCAGGGGATAACACCAACCAAAGAGGTGGGGACCTGCCTCTCCAAATCAGTCCTAATGAGAGTCGAGGGCAGCGCTCGGGCATTGTCATTAGGGAAGTCCAAGAGGGTGACACTCCTCCATCCAGGAAGAGGAAGAGATTTCTTAACTCTGTTCCTATGACAGGGAAGGGGAAAGAGGTGGTGATAGGCCCGCCCGGGGACGGCGAGACCTCCTCTTCCAAGGGGGAACAAATATGGGCCTTCGAGCGTATCGGGGATAGTTAATATCAACGAGCCCCTTCTTCAGGCCCCACTCTTCTGGTTGACTACCCCTCCACGAGGAATCTGGTGTACGGGATCTTCCAAAGATTGCAATTTATGGGCGATCACAGGAATTGTTCGCTCAGAGCACCAATCAGAGTACCAAATTCTTGGCTTCACGTTTCCTTCCTCCAAATTTGTCTAAGTTTTGCCTAATCACTTTTCAGGAAGTCATTCCGAGGGTCAAGAACTTGCAGCAATGCTCATTGACATTTTTTTAGTGTAAGGCGAAATACAAGAAGATGGTTTACACTGCCAACCTTGCCCAGCTCCAGGAGGAAAACGACATTCTGAGGGCCAAATTTGAGTCCCTCGAGGCTAAATACGACAAGCTCAAGAAGGAATTGGAGAAAAAGAAGGAGTCCCGCAAGAAGGCCCGTGCTGAGGTGACTAAGTACAAGGAGAGTAATGCAAAACTGATCAAAGACTTGGACGAGAGGAGCTGGCAGCTCAGTGGCACTGAGAAGAAGTTCACTGAGGCCACGAAAAATGTATGTGAAGAGGAGTTCAAGAGAGCACTCCCTGAGCGCATTGCTGAGGAGAACCGCAAGGCTCTGCTGAAGTTCTGCCACTTTAAAGCCTTCAGATTTGCAGCCAACCTGCACTGCTATGATGAGGCTAAAAAAGCCTTCAACTTAGATATTGGGAAAATGATCACATTGGGCTTGGCTGCCCCTTCTGCTCGAAAGCACTGGAGCATGGGCCATCAATATAATGAGGAATTGAACGCTCCAGCCACGGACGAGGGGATCCAGGAGGATAACTTGGCAGAACTGGAGTATGCTGAGCTGGTTACTCTTTCACAAGAGGAGTTCGTGGCGGCGCATGAGCCCGTCGAAGTGCCTATCTCTGAGGAGATAAACGAGGGAACTATTGGTGCTGCACCTATCCTCGAGGACCCTTCCAATGCTGCCCCCCCAAGTGTCGGTCAGTGAAGAGACTCCTGCTCCTGCGATCGGGACCATTGAGCCCCAAGCGCCTACCAATGCTCCTAACTTTGAGGTGGTGGACCTGGAAAGCGGCCAAGGCCAAGATTGGATTAGATTTCTATTTAATAGTGATAGTATGCATAAAATAAATGGAAATCTCTTTAGTTTCCCCCTAAATTGGATTAGATTTCTATTTAATTTGCTTTTATTTGGCTTTTGCAGAAACATGTTGATGAATGACGGATTTGGCAGAATTATAAAGAAAAAGATGCTAAGTGTTGAAAATGCCTGAGCCATGACCCCAATACATGATCATCCCTAAGGCCGTTGCTCGTAAAACAGACCGCGGTCAACAAGAACGGCTGATTCCTCTTGTTGGGACAGGTGTCACACATGCAACAGCTTGCTAACCTGGCTTGCATGCAAGAGTTGATCCTGCATTTTTGGAAGTTTCAAGAGTCCTAATCATGTTTATTGGGACTTGAAAAAAGCTGTTTTGCGCCCTTGATCTTTGTAATAGATAGACTTAAGTAGATTTTATTTTTTGAAGAAAGTCAAGAGAGGAAGGACGGAGGGAGAAAATTTAGAAATTGAAAAGTAGCAGCTAGCAGCAGAAAACAGCAGGGGATTTCTTCCTCAAAACTATGATTTCCTTCAGTTTATAAGTTTAAAGTATTTTGGTTTCGGTTTTTATTTTCAATTAAGTTTATAATTCATCTTATGATCAAAGTATTTATCGTCTATCTTGCATGACGATCCGTGGCTGAACATATTTATTTTAGCTAAGTTATATCTTCATTCCTTGCCAATATTTATGAGATCTAAGTGACTGAATGTGAATCTGATCTATGGTATTTATGCATGCTTTGAACGTACCTATATAAGTTGTTTTCAAATCATCTTTATGATCAATCGATGCCTAGATAACAACTTGATAAGGTTACACTGATACTTGATACGTAATAGTCTTGTAAAGGTGTATGAGAACCGCACATCAGTAAGAGTTTACCACCATGTTTACTCAATAAAATGACGAAGCATGCGTAATATGATTTCATAAGTCCAAGCTTCTTGAGATTTTGGATCATGATTAATATCCTTTTAGTGCTTAATGCTATCATACAGTTAAATCCTAGATACTTGTTCACGGGACTGCTGTGTGGTAAGAATTTAATTGATGAGCTTCTCTTGATTAAGTTGAAATTAAGAAAGGATGACATAGATAAGCTTCTTGTCTATTGTAAGTTAATCTACCATTCGATCAGATTTGATTTTTGCATCCAGGATTAGATACAGGCATGGAATGAAGTAACACTTAGCTAAGATGTTTCTCATCATAATCAACCTTCACAACTCTCTTTGCTTTCAGTCGTAGTTAACTGAAGAAATCTGATTTTATGCTTAAAATTAGTTTGTTTTAATTACACAAATAACCCCCCCCTTCTAAGTCTCTTTTGAATATTCTCTTGGATACATTGAATATAAATCCATCTAGTCCCTTGGGTTTGACCCTTTACTGCTATATTACAATTTTATATTTCGTACGGTAAGTAAAGGATTTAATTGATGGATTCGGCACCCATCAAATTTTGGCGCCGTTGTCGGGGACTAGGCTGAATTATTTTGTATTCTTTGTATGACTAGGTCAGAATGTTTGAAGAAACTAATCCCGTATGACCCAGAGATTGAGAGGACATTAAGACATATCAGGAAGGAAAAGATATTGAGGAGGTTGCAGACAGAAAGCTGTGGTTTTCTGGAAACAGATCCCTTCCCCTGTTTGGTTAGCTTATTTACTATTACAGATAAAGGAGGCGTAAGCGGTGGTCATCCATTAAGCATGGCTGCGCAGGATCAGACACTTAGACAATTAGCTGCACCGCCTGTAGCCCAGGAGCCATTATGTATAACTTTGCCTACTTTAAATACTGATTTTGAGTTAAAATCTAGTTTGATCCATTTACTTCCCACTTTCAGAGGCAAAGAAAATGAAGATCCAAATCAACATCTTAAGGAATTTCATGTGGTTTGTTCCAGCATGAGGCCAAATGGAGTTACAGAAGAGTAGATCAAACTGAGAGCATTCCCATTCTCTCTGGCTGATGATGCGAAAGAGTGGCTGTATTATTTACCACCAGGATCAATCACAACGTGGACAACCATGGCCTCAGCCTTTCTAGAAAAATTCTTCCCAACATCCAGAGTTGTATCAACAAGGAGAGAAATAGTTTCTGTGAAGCAAAAGGAGTCTGAAACTCTCCATGATTATTGGGAAAGATTTAAGAAATTATTGGCTAGGTGCCCACAGCATGGACACACAGAATAAGCCTTGATCCAGTATTTTTATGAAGGATTAATTCCTATGGAGAGAAGGATGATGGATGCAGCAAGTGGGGGTGCAATTGTCAATAAAACACCTAATGAGTCCAGACAATTAATTTCAACAATGGCTGCTAATTCTCAGCAGTTTGGGAATCATCAAAATGTCCCAAGGAAAGTAAATGAGGTAAACTCTGCTCTAATTGAAAGTCAATTAAATAAATTAACAACTTTGGTGCAGAATTTAGCTGTGGCAAACTCGACACCATCTCTGGTTTGTGGAATATGTACCAGTCCAGATCATCATACAGATTTATGTCCAACACTCCAAGCAGATGGAACTGAAAATGTGAGAGCAATGGGAGGAGGCTTTCAACAAAGAAAGTATGATCTGTATTCAAATACATATAATCCTGGATGGAAGGATCATCCTAATTTTAGTTATGCACAAAGGCCTCAATTGTTTCAAGGACAACAAAATTTTCAGTCAAGACCACCCGTACAAAGACCACATCAAAATTTCCAGCCACATCAATCAAACTTTCAACATCCTTCAACCTCTAATTCAGGTACTTCTTTAGAGGATATGTTTAAAGATTTTATGACTAACAATCAACAATTTCAGCAGGAAACAAGGGCAAGTATGCAGCAGTTCCAGTCCACTGTTCAAAATTTGGAAAACCAATTGGGACAGCTAGCAACTTCAGTCAGTAAGCTTGAAAACAAAGGAAAATTGCCATCTCAAACGATCGATCCAAGGCAGAATGCCAGTGCTGTCACTCTGAGGAGTGGAAAGGAGCTCGAATTGCCTACAAGGAAGCAAAAAACAGGGCAAAGTAATGTAGAAACAGAGCAAAACAGAGTAAATATTGATATTGGTGCAGATTTAGTAGGCAAGGGTGTAAGCCATGATTATGGCTTAGAAACAGAACAAGAAGCAGAACCTACTGCATTGCCTGAACCTATGGTGATCCCACCACCATTTCCTCAAAGGTTGACATCAATGAAGAAGGCCAAGGAAGAGAAAGAAATCCTGGACACATTCAGAAAGGTTGAGTTAAATATTCCCCTCCTTGATGCCATAAAGCAAATACCAAGGTATGCTAAATTTCTTAAGGATCTTTGTACAAATAAAAAGAAATTGTTAGGAAATGAGAAAATTAGCATGGGTGAAAATGTATCAGTTGTACTTCAGAGGAAACTCCCACCTAAATGTAAGGACCAAGGTATGTTTGCTATTCTATGCAGAATTTCTCATTGGGTGAAAATGTATCCGCTGTACTTTAGAGGAAACTCCCACCTAAATGTAAGGACCAAGGTATGTTTGCTATTCCATGCAAACTTAGGCCTAAATCATGTTATGTGTGATCTTGGTGCATCAATAAATGTTATGCCTTTGTCAGTTTATTCTTCCTTGAATATAGGTCCTTTAAAAGGAACTGGAGTCATTATACAGTTAGCTGATAGGTCAATAGTACACCCTGAAGGTGTGCTAGAAGATGTGCTTGTGCAGAGTAATAATTTAGTATTTCCTGCAGATTTCTTCGTGGTCAATATGGAAGATGACAAGATATCTAAATCTTCAGATTTGCTGCTTGGAAGACCATTTTTGAGCACAGCCAAAGGAAAGATTGATGTCTATAATGGGACGTTAACACTAGAGTTTGATGGAGATTTGATTAAATTCAATGTTTATGAAGCTATGAAATTTCCATCTGAAAATATTTCAAATGTTTCTTCTATAGACATCATTGACAATTTTGTACAAGCTACTGCAAAACTAGATTTTTATGAGGAACTTTATTTGGTCTTGGAAGATAGCATTTATATTAATCAATTGAAAGAATTAGAGGCTAAATATGAAGTGAAAGAAGAGATTAATGAGGTTGTTTACGCACTGGAATCTCTGGAATCCGCCAAGTTAAACATGACTTGTAAGGAATTAACTGCTTCCTGTACTAAAATACTCCCTTCTGTTGTGCAGGCTCCGAGATTAGAACTCAAACCTTTGTCGTCGCATTTGAAGTATGCATATTTGGGTAATGGTGAGACCTTCCCCGTGATCATCTCTAACAAGTTGTCTGAATTGGAAGAGGACAAACTGATAAGAGTTTTGAGAGAATTCAAGACTGCTTTGGGATGGACAATTGCAGATATAAAAGGTTTGAGCCCATCAACGTGTATGCATAAAATAATTCTAGAAGGGGATTTCAAACCAATCAGACAAGCCCAAAGAAGACTGAATCCCCCAATGATGGAGGTAGTAAAGAAAGAAATCTTGAAACTCTTAGATGCTGGTGTAATCTATCCTATCTCAGACATTGTGTGGGTAAGTCCAGTGCAGGTAGTTCCTAAAAAGACAGGTATAACAGTAATTGAAAATGCAGCAGGTGAATTGGTCCCAATTAGAGTGCAAAATGGTTGGCTTGTGTGTATGGATTATAGGAGATTGAATTCAGCCACCAAAAAGGATCATTTTCCTTTGCCATTTATTGATCAAATGTTGGAAAGACTTGCAGGAAAAACGCACTACTGCTGTCTTGATGGATACTCAGGATTTTATCAAATTCCAGTGGCATCAGAAGATCAAGAGAAGACCACATTCACATGTCCTTTTGGAACATTTGCATTTAGACGTATGCCTTTTGGACTGTGTAATGCACCAACCACTTTTCAAAGATGTATGGTAAGTATCTTCTCTGAATATGTTGAGGATATAATAGAGGTTTTCATGGATGATTTCACTGTCTATGGTAATTCCTTTGATGAATGCTTAAATAATTTGGCGAAAGTTTTAGACAAGTGTTTGGAAAATAACCTTGTTTTAAATTATGAAAAATGCCATTTTATGGTTGATCAAGGTTTAATTTTAGGCCATATAGTGTCAGTTAGAGGCATTGAAGTTGATAAATCAAAAATAGATGTTATTGAATCCCTACCTTACCCCTCGACTGTGAGGGAGATTCGTTCCTTTCTTAGACATGCAGGATTTTACAGAAGGTTCATAAAAGATTTTTCAAAAATAACCCAACCTTTGTGTAAATTATTGCAAAAGGAGGTAGAGTTTCAGTTTGATGAAGCTTGCAAGGAGGCATTTGATTTGCTCAAGGTGAAGCTGACATTAGCACCCATAATTCAAGCACCCAATTGGAATCATCCCTTCGAACTAATGTGTGATGCCAGTGATTATGCAATAGGAGCTGTGTTGGGACAAAAGATAAATAAATCACCATATGTGATTTATTATGCATCAAGAATGTTGGATGCAGCTCAAATCAATTATTCTATAACTGAGAAAGAACTTTTAGCAATTGTGTTTGCTTTAGATAAATTTCGTGCATACCTTCTAGGTACTAAAGTGATTATTTATTCTGATCACACAGCTTTGAAGTACCTATTGAAGAAAAAGGAAGCAAAACCAAGACTAATACGTTGGATACTGTTGATGCAAGAGTTTGATATTGAAATCAGGGACAAAAAAGGATCAGAGAATTTTGTAGCTGATCATCTAAGCAGACTTTTGGTAAGTAAAAGCTCACCACCAATTAAAGAAGAATTTCCCGATGAGCAATTGTTCCTGGTTACTGAAGGTAAGACAAGGTCATCCCTAACACCTCACCCATGGTATGCAGACATAGTAAATTATTTAGCATCTAATGTCTTTCCAGAAAAATTATCCAGAACAGAGAAGGATAAAATCAAAAGTGATGCTAAATATTATGCATGGGATGAACCTTATTTATGGAAATATTGTGCAGATCAAGTAATTAGAAGATGTGTGAATAATGAAGAAACCAATTCGGTTTTACAATTTTGTCATTCATATGCCTGTGGAGGTCACTTTGGACAAAAAAGAACTGCAAGAAAAGTATTAGAATGTGGTCTTTATTGGCCAACACTGTTTCGATATGCTTTTTTATTTTGCAAGGCATGTGAAAACTGTCAAAGAACAGGAAATCTGAGCTCAAGAAATCAAATGCCAATGTCCCCTGTTTTGATCTGTGAAATATTTGATGTATGGGGCATAGATTTTATGGGGCCATTTCCTAATTCTTTTGGTAATTTTTACATCCTGCTTGCCGTTGATTATGTCTCTAAATGGATTGAAGCCAAAGCAACACGTACTAATGATGCTAAAACTGTTGTAGGTTTTGTAAAATCAAATATTCTCAACAGATTTGGGACACCAAGAGCTATTATCAGTGATAGAGGAACCCATTTCTGTAATAAAGTTGTAGCAGCTCTGTTGGAAAAATACAATGTTACACATCGGACATCAACAACATATCACCCATGTAACGCCCTGTGTTTTCACACGTGCAAGTATGAGTTACGTGCGCAATTTCATTTAATTATATGAGTTTATATCATGTTTTACTAATTGTATTATTTCTAATTTGATTTAATCTTTTAAATTTTATATGAATTCTAATTTGAGTTATGACTATATGAATGAAATTGTGAGAATGTGAATTTCATGAGTTTGGGCTTAATTGCCACTTTTTGAAGTTTAGGGACCTATTTGAATATAGGCAACCCTGAACGGTTTTCGCGATATCTTGAGCTCCGGACCTCGAAATCGAGATCCGTAACCGGCGTTGAACTCGTTTCGACATTACCTATCCATTAAACTTGACCTTGTATTGTTTCGATACCGTTCAAACCCTCGACAACGAATCTTTTCACAACCTTGACTTTATAACTTGTTTGAACCGTTTACTAAACGAACCAGACTTGAACCGACCCGAATCCTACCCATATTAGCACTAAATATCAGCATTCCCTTTCTCCTTTGCTCCCATTTTGATCGATCAAATCATCATCTCAAGAGATCAAGAGAAGCTCCAAGAAACCCTTGTTTTGATCATCCACACTTTGAGCTCAAGGTTAACCTTCATCTAATCTTCTTCCAAGGTAAGGTATGGAATGTTTTTCTCTCATTCTCCTCTCCATTTTCTTCCGATTATATCTTTGTATAAGTTGGAGAATCATGTGTTATGAAGAAAAGCTTGAAAATGAATAAATGATATGAATTCTTAGTTCCATGTCTATCTTTGGTTTTAGTGAGAGTTGATGCATGGAAATTGTTGCTTGTAGCTTCCCTATTATTTCTAGATGCTAAGATTTTGTGTTGGTTGATCATAGCATGATATGCCATTAATGAAGCTTGAAGCTTCCATGAATGAAAAATTGTTATTGGATGATCTTTTGCCAATTTTATGCATGATTTCTTGTATATATGAATGAATTACATGATTTATATGAGTTTTATGAATTATAAGCATGTCTATGAGTGTACAAGAGCTTCCTTATGGCTGCCCCTGTTTTTACAAGCTTTTCCCACGAAAAACAGAGCTGCTGCTCTGTTTTTCCTCGCAGAACGACGAGCTGACACGGCCGTGTCAGCTTTGAACTGAAAATGGACACGGCCGTGTTGGGCTCTCGACTTTGATTTTTCTGATTTTAAATCTCGGACACGGCCGTGTCCAAATGCTTTGAAAACTCAACACGGCCGTGTCAAGCCCTCGACTTTGAATTTTTCTGATTTTAAACCTCGGACACGGCCATGTCCGTTTCCTTTGAAAAATCAACACGGCCGTGTCATTTGAAATGGCAGCTTTGGGGGAACTCTTTTATTGCTTGTTTTGCGTTTATTAATCGTAATTATGAATTATATGTAGCATGATTATGTTAAAGTAATGTTTTATGATTGGTTTATGATTGGTATATACTATTGATGAATTATGAATGCAAAATATGAGAGTATGAACGATATGAACGGGAACGAATACGGTTTTACCGTATAATGAACGAAACTTGGTGAATTATGTGTTTAATTGAATTCTATGATATTCATGACCATAATTGAACATATTATTGCATTTTAAGCCTTCCATAGCATGTTATTGCATAGCCGAGCGTCTAATGTGGTCATGATTGAGTCTCACACTACCTTTGTCACACAGATCTTGATCCGGTGGGTGACGAGGTCGGGCAGTGAGAGCGTGTCGGGTTCTTTTGTCTACCAGGTGGGTTTTTCTTCTATTAGACAACAATATGACCCGAACACCTAATGTGCAAGATTTTAACCAAAACCCTATATAGGTATTTATGCCAAGTTTTAACGAGCAAATGTTTTTGAACGAAAGCCTTTATTATGAATGTCCTACCAAAATGTTTTGGCGAGAAATGTATGAATGATCACAATGAATGAGGGCCCGGGGCTTAGTGTATTGGTGAACCGGGGAAGCATGGGCTGACGGGAATCCACATATACTAGTCCCAACAACTTCGGCAACCTGGATTTCACTAGGAGATTAGTGGATGAAAGGGGTCCCGGCTTTTGGGGATTCATGTACCCCTCTAGCATTAATGAATGAGGGCTCAGGCCTTGCAAACCCGTTCCCTACCCGGAGGAAAAAGGAGTATATGAATGAACGAATGAATGTTCTAATGTATGTGCACGAAAGAATGTAATGAATGAATGATTAATGGATTACACGTGGTGGTGGTTGGAGATAATGCATGCCCTCTCGCCGGGCTATTAATGACCTAATGAACGAATGAATTGTTATAATCCTATTCGTTGTACTTTATGTTCCCGCTTGGGAGAAATGCTTCTAAACCTCGAATAAGGATTATAATTTGCATGTATGTGTTTCAATTCCGCGATATTATGATATTATGCTTCTGTTTTTATACCCACCAGTCTGTCTAAGACTGAACCCGGAGTTGTTTCCGTTGTTTTTGCAGGAAGGGGATGCTAGGCGGGATACCAGTCAGGGAGAGTCTTGCATCGTGTCTAGCCTTTCCTTTACACGTATTTGATTCATTTTGTTACTTTTGAATTGTATATGTATGGAGCGTACATGAATATTGGTACCTATATGTATCTTTCTTGAACTATTGGTACATAGAGCGTATAGCTCAATCTATATATGGAATACATGTTGGTACCTAGAGCTCTAGCTCAATATGTAATATATGAATGATTGCTTGCGCTATCTTTTTATTGCTCCGGTTGTTGTTGTTATTGGGGTTTAAGTTATAGGTTAGTCCCGCCTAGCTTAGAGAGTGTGTATGTCTCCGTTCGCTATGATTCGGCACGTGTATGGAAATCCATTTCGTATACGGGTCGGGTCATGGTACGGGGGATGTGACGTCTCGCGCTCGGGCGTTACATCCTTTGAGTGGTATTAGAGCCCAAGGTTGCAAAACCAGGGTTCTAGTGTCGTGTGGAGTCAGTAGGTCGTTCGGCTGTAGGAATTATTTGTTAATTTGGAGCATTTGTATTTTTATGTGATAAGGTGTTTCGATCTCTGACTTGAATGATTGATTGATTTAATGCATTGTCACGCATGAACTAAATCTAGCAGGCATGTTAGTGTTTGAGTGAACAGGATGCCTCCTAGAAGACATCGGGAAAGGTCTCCGGATCGTCATCATCATAGAGATCGTTCTCCTAATCCTCCACAACCGCCTATGAATATGGAGCATTTTATGGAAGCGGTATATAACTACGTGGAACATAGAAGGGCTCAGGATCCTCCAGTACAACCGTAGGCTGAACATCAAGCACCTCCTCCAAATAACCCGAGAGATCATCATGGGGTGTTTTTGAGTTATAATCCACCAAGGTTTTCTGGTTCGGTGGATGATGCTATATCGGAGGGATAGTTGGCAAGAATTGAGAGGATTTTCAACGTCAGACAATTCACATCTCAAGAGAAGGCCCAGTTTGCTATTTTCCAACTGGATGGGGAGGCATATGATTGGTGGGAACGTACTAGAGAGAAGCTCGAGGTGGAAGGAGAAGAAATTAATTGGGAAGTGTTTCTAAGGGGGTTTAGAGAAGCTTTCGTACCCGAGGTCGTTCGAGAAAGGAAAGAACAAGAATTTATGGATCTGAAGCTAGGGACTCGAACAGTGGCTCAGTATCTTTCTTTTTTCAATCGGCTTGGCAAGTATGCACCTCACATTACAAGGGATGAAAAGAGAAAGGCAAAGAAGTTTATAGCTGGATTGAGGCAGGATCTGAGGCATGGGCACGCGGGCCATAACTTCGAATCTTTTGCTAACACTGTACAAAGGGCTCTGGTATTGGAAGAGGAGTACAAGAAAAAGGACCCCTTACCTCGTATGCAAATGGGACAAGGATCGGGGTTTGGAAAAGGGAAGAGGCCTATGGTATCCCCTCCGCAGCCATTTCAAGGGCAAAACAAGAGGTTCCGACCTACAGTAGCTGCACCGCCAAAGCCACAAGCACCGCCAGCTGCTAATGATCCTCGACATGATAGGCCACCTTGTATGTATTGTGGAGGTCCTACTCACACGTACAATACTTGCAGAAGGAGGTTGGGACAGTGTCTGATTTGTTGGAAGACGACACATATGGCCAATACTTGTCCAGATAAGACTCCAGGCTATCAACCGGGAGCTCAGAGGCCGATGATCCCAGCTCGTGCATATGCCCTTGCGGGTGAAGAACAAGATGTGGAAGCCAATCCTAATGCTATGGTGGAAGGTACGATATGCATCCATGACACGAGCATACATACATTATTTGACCCTGGCGCTACTCATTCTTTTATATCTTGCAAATTAATTGATACTTTGTGCTTGCCTGTTACGTGCTTGAATGCTTGTTATGTGGTGAGTTCGCCGTTGGGTGGAAGTCTTGAGAGAGATCGGGTGGTCAGAGACTGTGTGTTTGGGTTTGAAGGCGGAGAATATCGAGCAGATTAGGTGGTAATGCCGATGAACAGATATGGGGTTATTCTGGGAATGGATTGGTTGTTTCGGTACCACGCCACGGTTGATTGTTTCTCCAGGACAGTCAAGTTGGGAGAGGAAGTGGTAGTAAGGAAAGAAGCAGAGAGTGCACCTCTTTTGTCGTTTACTGAGGCTCATAAGTTGATAAGGAATGGGGCAACGGGATTTATTGCTTATATCTTGAATAAGCCGAAAGATCAGGCGAAACTCGAAGAGACAGAAGTGGTGAAGGAATATCTGGAAGTGTTTCCTGAAGTTTTAGGTTCTTTGCCTCCGGATCAAGAGATCGAATTTGTAATAGACTTATATCCGAGATCTGAACCTTATTCTAAGACTCCTTACCGGATGGCACCGGCAGAGTTACAGGAGTTAAAAGTTCAGCTGGAAGATCTTCTCAAGAATGGTTATATTCGACCGAGTTCATCACCGTGGGGCGCGCCGGTTCTCTTTGTTAAGAAGAAAGATGGAACCTTGAGGATGTGCATTGACTACCGGGAGTTGAATCGGATGACTGTAAAGAATAAATATCTTTTGCCTAATATAGAGGATTTGTTTGACATGCTACAAGGGTCAAGAGTGTATTCTAAGCTCGATTTAAGGCAGGGATATTATCAGCTAAAGATCAAGGAGGAAGATATCCCTAAGACAGGATTTAATACCCGGTATGGACATTATGAATTCGTGGTGATGCCATTTGGATTAACTAACGCGCCGGCAGCTTTTATGGACATGATGCATCAGATTTTCCGGCCGTATTTGATAAGTTTGTTGTGATCTTCATCGATGATATTTTGGTGTACTCAAGGTCAGAAGAGGATCATGCTCGGCATTTGAGATTGGTATCGGAAGCTTTAAGGGATAATCAGCTTTATGCAAAATTCAGTAAATGCGAGTTTTGGATTTACAGGGTGAGTTTCTTGGGACATATCATTTCGAGTAAAGGATTAGAAGTGGATCCTTCGAAAATAGAGGTAGTTTCGAAGTGGCAGAGTCATAAGAATGTTTCCGAGATCCGAAGTTTCTTGGGTTTAGAAGTGTGAAGCCAGTTTTCAGCTCTTGAAAGATAAGTTAACTTCTGCACCGATACTTGCACTTCCGGATGGTATTGAAGGGTTTATGGTGTATACGGATGCTTCCCATGAAGGCTTAGGTTGTGTTTTGATGCAAAATGGGAGAGTAATTGCTTATGCCTCTAGGAAATTGAAAGAGCATGAGAAGAATTATCCCACTCACGACCTTGAACTTGCAGCGGTGATTTTTGCCTTAGGGAAGTGGAGGCATTACTTGTATGGAACTTCTTTTGAGATTTTCACCGATCATAAGAGTCTTCAGTACTTATTCTCTCAGAAGGAGTTGAATAGAAGGCAACGAAGATGGATGGAGACTCTCGAGGATTATGATTGTGTGATTAAGTATCACCCAGGCAAAGCTAATGTGGTCGCGGATGCATTGAGCAGGAAAGCTAGTGTATCCAATTTGAAAGTAAATATTGGACAAGCAATGGAATTGGTTAAGATAAAGGCTCGTATTGGTAATATCTCAGTACGTCCAGAATTAAGACAACAGATATTTGAAGCACAACGGACGGATGTTGAGATTCAGAAGTTGATTAAGAAGGCTCGATCAGACTCCGAGTGTCCGTTTGGATTCGATGATACGGGAATCTTTCGATTTAAGGACAGGGTGGTAGTTCCAAAGGAGTTGAGAAGAGCTATTTTGGATGAAGCTCATAAAACTGTCTATTCGGTACATCCTGGTGGAAACAAGATGTATCGGGACTTGAAACAGTATTATTGGTGGAACGGATTGAAGAAAGATTTGGTAAGTTATGTGAAGCATTGTCTGACTTGTCAACTAGTGAAAGCTGAACATCAGAAGCCGTCAGGATTGTTACAGCCATTACCTATTCCCGAATGGAAGTGGGAACAGATTGCGATGGATTTTGTATCGGGTTTACCTAGAGTGAAAGGTGGATTCGATGGAATTTGGGTAATCGTGGACAGGTTAACCAAATCAGCACATTTTCTCGCAGTTCGGATGTCAGATAAGATAGGTAAGCTGGCTAAGAGGTATTGTGATGAGATCGTTCGGTTACATGGAGTGCCAGCTAGTATTGTTTCAGACAGGGATCCGAGATTCACTTCCAAGTTCTGGCAAGAGTTACAGAAGTGTTTGGGAACTAAGCTTCAGTTCAGTACAGCTTTTCATCCACAGACTGACGGGCAATCCGAAAGATTAATCAGATATCTTGAGGATATGTTAAGGGCGTGTGCGTTGGATTTCTTGAGTTCATGGAGTGAACAATTGCCCTTGATTGAGTTTGCCTACAATAACAGCTATCAAGCTTCGATAGAAATGGCACCGTATGAGTTTCTTTATGGAAGGAAGTGCCGATCCCCGTTGTTTTTCGATTTGGAAGAATGGAAGTGGAGTAAGCAAGAAGGGGTACAAAGAGGTGAAAGGAAAGATAAACCTTCCAAGGCTATTCAGGATGCTATTGAAAAAGTTCAGATTATCCGACAACGGATGAAGGTAGCTCAAGATCGACAGAAAAGTTATGCAGATAAGCGAAGGAAAGATCTTGAATTTGAAATTGGGGATAGGGTATTCCTGAAAGCTTCACCTCGGAAAGGGTTTACCCGAATTGGAAAAGGAGGAAAGTTGAATCCCCGATATTTGGGACCTTATGAGATTTTGGAGAGAATCGGAGATACAGCTTACAGATTGGATTTGCCTCCAAGTTTAACGGGTATTAACAATGTCTTCCATGTGTCACAACTACGGAAGTACTACCCCGTAGAGTCCGTGATTATACCGGTTGAAGGGGTTGAGCTTGAACCGAATCTTACTTTCATTCAGAAACCAGTTAAGATTCTGGATCGAAAATTTCAAGAACTTCGAAATAGACGGTTTCCCTTAGTAAAAGTGTTGTGGTGAAGTGATAAGACGGAAGAAGCCACTTGGGAAATGGAAGAGAAAATGAAGAAGTTCTATCCAGAGTTGTTTCCGACCGAGCAATGAATCCGAGGACGGATTCTTTTTAAAGGGGATAGGTTGTAACGCCCCGTGTTTTCACACGTGCAGGTATGAGTTACGTGCGCAATTTCATTTAATTATATGAGTTTATATCATGTTTTACTAATTGGATTATTTCTAATTTGATTTAATTGTTTAAATTTTATATGAATTCTAATTTGAGTTATGACTATATGAATGAAATTGTGAGAATGTGAATTTCATGAATTCGGTGTTAATTGAATGAAATTATATGTTTTGTGTAATACGTGGGCTTGATTGTAACTTATTTGAATGTTTTGGACTCAATTGAAAATTTGAGTTTGGGCTTAATTGCCACTTTTTGAAGTTTAGGGACCTATTTGAATATAGGCAACCCTGAACGGTTTTCGCGATATCTTGAGCTCCGGACCTCGAAATCGAGATCTGTAACCGCCGTTGAACTCGTTTCGACGTTACCTATCCATTAAACTTGACCTTGTATTGTTTCGATACCGTTTGAACCCTCGACAACGAATCTTTTCACAACCTTGACTTTATAACTTGTTTGAACCGTTTACTAAACGAACCGGACTTGAACCGACCCGAATCCTACCCATATTAGCACTAAATATCAGCATTCCCTTTCTCCTTTGCTCCCATTTTGATCGATCAAATCATCATCTCAAGAGATCAAGAGAAGCTCCAAGAAACCCTTGTTTTGATCATCCACACTTTGAGCTCAAGGTTAACCTTCATCTAATCTTCTTCCAAGGTAAGGTATGGAATGTTTTTCTCTCATTCTCCTCTCCATTTTCTTCCGATTATATCTTGGTATAAGTTGGAGAATCATGTGTTATGAAGAAAAGCTTGAAAATGAATAAATGATATGAATTCTTAGTTCCATGTCTATCTTTGGTTTTAGTGAGAGTTGATGCATGGAAATTGTTGCTTGTAGCTTCCCTATTATTTCTAGATGCTAAGATTTTGTGTTGGTTGATCATAGCATGATATGCCATTAATGAAGCTTGAAGCTTCTATGAATGAAAAATTGTTATTGGATGATCTTTTGCCAATTTTATGCATGATTTCTTGTATATATGAATGAATTACATGATTTGTATGAGTTGTATGAATTATGAGCATGTCTATGAGTGTACAAGAGCTTCCTTATGGCTGCCCCTGTTTTTGTAAGCTTTTCCCACGAAAAACAGAGCTGCTGCTCTGTTTTTCCTCGCAGAACAACGAGCTGACACGGCCGTGTCAGCTTTGAACTGAAAATGGACACGGCCGTGTTGGGCTCTCGACTTTGATTTTTCTGATTTTAAATCTCGGACACGGCCGTGTCCAAATGCTTTGAAAACTCAACACGGCCGTGTCAAGCCCTCGACTTTGAATTTTTCTGATTTTAAACCTCGGACACGGCCATGTCCGTTTCCTTTGAAAACTCAACACGGCCGTGTCATTTGAAATGGCAGCTTTGGGGGAACTCTTTTATTGCTTGTTTTGCGTTTATTATTTGTAATTATGAATTATATGTAACATGATTATGTTAAAGTAATGTTTTATGATTGGTTTATGATTGGTATATGCTATTGATGAATTATGAATGCAAAGTATGAGAGTATGAACGATATGAACGGGAACGGATACGGTTTTACCGTATAATGAACGAAACTTGGTGAATTATGTGTTTAATTGAATTCTATGATATTCATGACCATAATTGAACATATTATTGCATTTTAAGCCTTCCATAGCATGTTATTGCATAGCCGAGCGTCTAATGTGGTCATGATTGAGTCTCACACTACCTTTGTCACACAGATCTTGATCCGGTGGGTGACGAGGTCGGGCAGTGAGAGCGTGTCGGGTTCTTTTGTCTACCAGGTGGGTTTTTCTTCTATTAGACAACAATATGACCCGAACACAAGATTTTAACCAAAACCCTATATAGGTATTTATGCCAAGTTTTAACGAGCAAACGTTTTTGAACGAAAGCCTTTATTATGAATGTCCTACCAAAATGTTTTGGCGAGAAATGTATGAATGATCACAATGAATGAGGGCCCGGGGCTTAGTGTATTGGTGAACCGGGGAAGCGTGGGCTGATGGGAATCCACATATACTAGTCCCAACAATTTCGGCAACCTGGATTTCACTAGGAGATTAGTGGATGAAAGGGGTCCCGGCTTTTGGGGATTCATGTACCCCTCTAGCATTAATGAATGAGGGCTCGGGCCTTGCAAACCCGTTCCCTACCCGGAGGAAAAAGGAGTATATGAATGAACGAATGAACGTTCTAATGTATGTGCACGAAAGAATGTAATGAATGAATGATTAATGGATTACACGTGGTGGTGGTTGGAGATAATGCACGCCCTCTCGCCGGGCTATTAATGACCTAATGAACGAATGAATTGTTATAATCCTATTCATTGTACTTTATGTTCCCGCTTGGGAGAAATGCTTCTAAACCTCGAATAAGGATTATAACTTGCATGTATGTGTTTCAATTCCGCGATATTATGATATTATGCCTCTGTTTTTATACCCACCAGTCTGTCTAAGACTGAACCCGGAGTTGTTTCCGTTGTTTTTGCAGGAAGGGGATGCTAGGCGGGATACCAGTCAGGGAGAGTCTTGCATCGTGTCTAGCCTTTCCTTTACACGTATTTGATTCATTTTGTTACTTTTGAATTGTATATGTATGGAGCGTACATGAATATTGGTACCTATATGTATCTTTCTTGAACTATTGGTACATAGAGCGTATAGCTCAATCTATATATGGAATACATGTTGGTACCTAGAGCTATAGCTCAATATGTAATATATGAATGATTGCTTCCACTATCTTTTTATTGCTCTGGTTGTTGTTATTGGGGTTTAAGTTATAGGTTAGTCCCGCCTGGCTTAGCGAATGTGTATGTCTCTGTTCACTATGATTCGGCACGTGTATGGAAATCCATTTCGTATACGGGTCGGGTCATGGTGCGGGGGATGTGACGTCTCGCGCTCGGGCATTACAACCCACAAACTAGTGGACAAGCTGAAGTTTCAAACCGTGAAATAAAAAGTATTCTGGAAAAAACAGTAAATCCTAATAGGAAGGATTGGAGTTTAAGGCTTGATGATGCATTATGGGCTTACAGAACAGCCTATAAAACACCCATTGGTATGTCTCCATATAGGTTAGTGTTTGGAAAAGCATGTCATGTACCTGTGGAAATAGAACATAAAGCTTTGTGGGCAATAAAACAATGTAACATGGAGATAGATAATGCTGGAATTCATAGAAAGTTGCAGTTACAAGAATTAGAGGAATTAAGGAATGAGGCATATGAAAGTGCTAGATTATACAAAGAAAGGACCAAGAATTTTCATGATAAAATGATTTCCAGAAAAACCTTTCAAATTGGGCAAAAAGTGTTATTATTTCACTCTCAATTGAAACTTTTTCCTGAAAAATTGAGATCAAGATGGATAGGACCGTTTGTTGTTACTAATGTTTTTCCCCATGGTGCAGTAGCAATTATGAGTGTAGAAACAGGAAAAGCATTCAAGGTCAATGGACATCGCTTGAAACCATTTTATGAAGGATTCAAAGATTATACCGTGGAGGAAGTCCATTTGGACAGTCCCATTCCCTTATCCTCATAATAACAGAATCACTGTCTAGCCTAAGACATTAAACAAGGGCGCTTGATGGGAGGCAACCCATTAATTTTTTACTAATCTATTTTGACGTCCTAGTTCATAACTGTGATTTTTGTTAAGGAACCATTTCTCTGTTTATTTCAGGTAATAGCAGACAAGCACAGTCAGGTAAATGAGTCTTTATTCATGATCATCTCTTAAACTCATCCCATAAGCCTTTTCCCACACTTGGTGAAATAAACCAGATTTGAAAAGAGAAGAAAGTGTTATACGCTTTATTCCTTAAAAGTTTTATTGGAAAAACGTTTTTAAAAGATAAAACACACTTTTAAGGAAACGTTTCATCTTCAAACCCTCAGAAATTTCAAACCAAAACTTCTTCTTCCTCCTTCTGCCGAGAGAACCCAACCGTCTCACCATCCTCAACCATTGCAATCTTCTCCGAAACATGAAGATAAGATCTGAGAAAACCAATCCTCCACCTAAACCATACAAGAGAGGGGTCGCACAGAAGAGGCGGGTTCTGAAAGTTGCCCCTAAACCAGCAGATCCCATACATGCAGAGGAGGTGGTACCACCAGTTAAGACACCACCACCACCTTCTGAGACTGCGCCAGAAACCGCAATTCCTCAAGAAGAAACAAACCCTAGCCTTTCTCCTCCTATTAACACAAACCCTACAACCCCTGAACCCCCTGTAATTGTGGTAGAAGACCAGCGACAACCCACATAACCTACTTTGAGTTCGATATTAAAGCAAGTCAGGCGATCCTACGAGCCAAGGAAAAGAAAATTTCAATTAAGAGATGAAGAAGATGAAGGAGAGCCATCTAATCCTCAAGAACCTGAGAAATCACAACAGAAATCAAAGAAGAAGAAGAGTGCAAAACAAAAATCCAAAAAGAAGGAGAAAACTGAGAAGAAAAAGAAACCCTCTCCAGCTGACTCTGAAGAATTAAGGGCGGCAGAAACTCTTACGCAAATAGAAGAAGAATTACAAGTGGAGGAAGAACAAGAGAAACAACAAGACGAAATTGATGAGGAGGTTGAACAGGGGTACAAGTTAGCAAAGGAGAAGAACGGTGAAGAAAATGCCAATACAGAGGCATAACAGGAGACTGATGATACTCCAGAAAATGAAGAACAAATGCAGGAAGCAAATGTAGCAGAAGAGGAAGAACATGTTGAGGAAGACCAAGCAGAAGTGCCTATCCAGCCTACACAGAAAACACATCTCCTCAAGAAGCAAAAAAGAAGCAGAGTACCAAAATCCAGGACCCCTGCCCCTACGAGATTTCAAAATCTTGGAGGACACCTCAAATTCACTGCAAAAACGGAAAAATCAAGGTACAATCAAGTTAAGAACTTTTTATTGCTATTGCTAAGAAAATTGATGTACCTACTCTTGAAAAATTTGAGCTGATTGAACCTGTCTATGCATTACTTAATAACATAGGATGGAAAGAGTTTATGGAAATAGATACAGACATTTATTATGAACTCACAATGGAATTTTATTCAACTTTTAAATTCCTGAAAAAGCAAGCCTATAATTGGGATGAAGATGGTGTTATCACATTCAGACTGCTAGGCAAAAGAATCAGTTATTCAATTAACCAATTCTGTGAAGTTTTGCAATTTGATTACTTTCCAGTTGATGGGGAAACTGATGTAGTGTGCTTAGGAGATTTTCCCCAAGAATTTGATCCTGATGAAGCCTTTAAGCAGTTAACTGATGGCAAGTATGATAAGTTTGATGATGCCAAGAGCATTTACTTAAATGATCCTGCTATAGTTTATGCTCATAGATTGCTGTCAATGTTTTTCTCCCAAAGAACTGAAGGTTCAAGCACAATAACCAAATCTGAATTGCACTTTTTGTGGGCTATGTGGAATAATATGAAAGTAAATATAGGTTTTTGGGCTGCTGTGCACATAAATGACTGCATCAAATGGAATAGGCCACTTAAATTAGGACATCTAATTACTCATATTGTTGTGCATGAAGAACTTCTTGACTTGAATGATCATGATCTTACTTTACATTCTGAAGTTTCTCCGTTAGATGAACATGTACCGCTTAACATGAGAATACTCCAAAGAAAAGATGGAGTATTGTGCTTTCCTGGTGCAGGTACAGTTTCTGTTACAAAAAGCAAGGGTAAAGATGCCCAATCTGAGGCCACCACTAGCACTGCTGACACTGCACAATTGGACAGAATTGAAACTCTCCTCACAACAGTCCTAGCCAAAATGGAAAAATATGAAAAATCAGTGGAAAAACTTCCAGCCATGGAAAATTCAATGGACATCATGGCAACCCATATAGCAGGAGTAGAAACTGACATTGAGGCCATCAAGAAAGACCTCAACATTGGCACCCACTAAATCACATTCAGGGAAGTCCTCCTGTTTTAATTCTGTTTATCAACATTGAGGACAATGTGAAATAAGTGTGGGGGGTGGGGAGTAGATGGTTAAAAATTTTTTGAGACATGTTTGCTACTTTTGATGACTGTTGCCTTAATTTTTGTTTTGTTGAATGTTGATAGTTGATAACAGGCTTGTAGCTTGTTTTAAATGGTTCCTTTAAGAAATTTTGACTGATTTTTGTGGCTATTGATTAGCCAGTGTTTCTGCTGTGAGAAGTTGTGAACCTGATAACCTCATGTGCAACATATTTTGATTTGAGAGCTTTTGAACATGAAAAATTGGTTGACATAACATGAATTTCCATGTCTGATTCTTGGAATTGATCAAATTTATAAGTTCTTTGGCTTTGATAGAGAATGTTTTTGAATTTGGATTAATAAATGAAAACTAAAATTGCATGCTTAGATTGGACCTTCATGTGTGAAAAAGTGTGCGATTTCTGGACTATCTAAAGGAATGTTATTGATGCTGAATGTTGTGTAATGTTGATTGAGGGATTATGTTATGAATAAGGTTGTAATGCCATTTGCTTCTGAATAAGGCTTTTATAGCCATTTGTCTCTGAATAAGGCTGTCACAGCCATTTGCTTGATGCAATCCGCTTGTTTCACTCCGCTGGTCACCCAGTGGCTGAATACAAATCATAAATTATAAAATGGGTGACCATGAGTGATGCACTGAGTGCAGTCTAGGGATAGTCATATATTACCAAAGCGGTATTATGACACCCGGAATAGACTACTTTTTTGAATTTTGGTTTAAGTGTTATGTTGGAACCCTCACTTTATCTTTTGTTTTGTTGGAATTTAGACAGTCCAGAACAAGCACCCTTTGATCATATGTTATAATTGCTACATGGCAAATGAGCATGCTTAAATGAATTCCGAATTCCTTAACATTCTCTAGCAAGTTAAACACTTAAGATTTGTTCTTTTCCATCTTGAAGGCTGTGGAGACTTGTTATTAAACTCATTTTAGTGTTCATATTTTCTCATTCAGAAACTGTGGGGCTGATGTGGTTTGATGAGGATCATCTTGCAGTTTGTTAGGATTAGAAGTTGTTGCTTAGGGACAAGCAAAAGTCTAAGTGTGGGGGGATTTGATAGTATGCATAAAATACATGGAAATCTCTTTAGTTTCCCCCTGAATTGGATTAGATTTCTATTTAATTTGCTTTTATTTGGCTTTTGCAGAAACATGTTGATGAATGAGGGATTTGGCAGAATTATGAAGAAAAAGATGCTAAGTGTTGAAAATGCTTGAGCCATGACCCCAATACATGATCATCCCTAAGGGCGTTGCGCGTAAAACAGACCGCGGTCAACAAGAACGGCTGATTTCTCTTGTTGGGACAGGTGTCACACATGCAACAGCTTGCTAACCTGGCTTGCATGCAAGAGTTGATCCTGCATTTTTGGAAGTTTCAAGAGTCCTAATCATGTTTATTGGGACTTGAAAAAAGCTGTTTTGCCCCCTTGATCTTTGTAATAGATAGACTTAATTAGATTTTATTTTTTGAAGAAAGTCAAGAGAGGAAGGACGGAGGGAGAAAATTTAGAAATTGAAAAGTAGCAGCTAGCAGCAGAAAACAGCAGGGGATTTCTTCCTCAAAACTGTGATTTCCTTCAGTTTATAAGTTTAAAGTATTTTGGTTTCGGTTTTTATTTTCAATTAAGTTTATAATTCAGCTTATGATCAAAGTATTTATCGTCTATCTTGCATGACTATCCGTGGCTGAACATATTTATTTTAGCTAAGTTGTATCTTCATTCCTTGCCAATATTTATGAGATCTAAGTGAATGAATGCGAATCTGATCTATGGTATTTATGCATGCTTTGAACGTACCTATATAAGTTGTTTTCAAATCATCTTTATGATCAATCGATGCCTAGATAACAACTTGATAAGGTTACACTAATACTTGATACGTAATAGTCTTGTAAAGGTGTATGAGAACCGCACATCAGTGAGAGTTTACCACCATGTTTACTCAATAAAATGATGAAGCATGCGTAATATGATTTCATAAGTCCAAGCTTCTTGAGATTTTGGATCATGATTAATATCGTTTTGGTGCTCAATGCTATCATACAGTTAAATCCTAGATACTTGTTCACGGGACTGCTGTGTGGTAAGAATTTAATTGATGAGCTTCTCTTGATTAAGTTGAAATTAAGAAAGGATCTTGTCTATTGTAAGTTAATCTACCATTCGATCATATTTGATTTTTGCATTCAGGATTAGATACAGGCATGGAATGAAGTAACACTTAGCTAAGATATTTCTCATCATAATCAACCTTCATAACTCTGTTTGCTTTCAGTCGTAGTTAACTGAAGAAATCTGATTTTATTCTTAAAATTAGTTTATTTTAATTACACAAACAACCCCCTTCTAAGTCTCTTTTGAATATTCTCTTGGATAAATTGAATATAAATCTATCTAGTCGCTTGGGTTCAACCCTTTACTGCTATATTACAATTTTATATTTCGTACGGTAAGTAAAGGATTTAATTGATGGATTCGGCACCCATCATTTAGTTTGGAGCATCACAACACATTGCCCCTCACCCTTCATTTAGTTTGGAGCAGGTATCATAGCTTCTGAACCATACATAAGGGAATAAGGAGTTTCTCCTGTGGCGACTCGAGGGGTGGTAAGGTAAGCCTATAAGGCTCCTTGCAGCTCTTCAGCCCATTCACCCTTCTTGCTTTCGAGCATTGTTTTCAAATGCTACAGAATGATCCTGTTGGTAACTTCAGCTTGACCGTTGGCTTGAGGGTGTCCTATAAAAGTGAAGCGTTGCTTAATTCCCAGTTTCGAGCACCACTCTCGGGTGTCAGCAGCAATAAATTAGGATCCATTTTCTGAGATTAATACTCTCGGAATTCCATATCTACAAATGATGTTTTTCCATATGAAGTCTCTGACCACATGAAAGGTGATTTTGGTAACTGCTTCTGCCTCTGCCCATTTTGTGAAATAATCCACTGCTAGGATGATAAACTTCTTCTGTCCGACTGCGATAGCTAACGGCCCCACGACGTCGATGCCCCTTTGATCAAAAGGCCAGCCCACATTTATAGGGGTCATTTGAGCCGCAGGCAGCTGTGGAATGTTGGAATGGAAATGGCATTTAGGGTACTTCTTGGAGAAAACAATTGCATCTTGTAGGATCGTGGGCCAATAGAAGCCATACCTTAGAATGGCAAGGATATGTCCTCCTGAGTGATTCCCATAACTTCCACTTTGGATATGCTCGAGAACTTCCTTGGCCTGTGAGGGCCTCAAACATTTCAGTGGAGGGCCCTGATAGGATCGCTTGAAGAGTCTTCCTTCCTGGTTAAGGGAAAACCGGGGGGCTTTGTTCCTGATTTTCCTTGCTTCCACCTTGTCCGTAGGGCAGATGCCATCCCTAAGGAATCTTATGACATCATCGAGCCAACAAGGCTCATATGGGTTAATCATTGTTACTTCCCGAGGACATTCCTTTTCCTTTATCAAAGGCCCCTCCGCTCTTGGAAAAGTAACGGAGTGCTCGTACGATCCTTCGAGGGATGAAGCGAATTTAGAGAGAGCATATGTGCGCTCGTTCTCCGCTCGCAGGACTTGTAACAGGTGAAACTCTTTAAACTTGCAAATGACTTCCTTCGCCTTTTTCAAATATTACACCATGGTGGCTTCTCGAACCTCATATGTTCCTTCAATCTGGCTCACGATCAGCTTTCAATCCACATAAGCAGTAACTTGAATGAGGGCAATTTTTAGGCCTTGGATGAGGGCTCATATTCTGCCTCATTGTTGGTAACTTGAAAGTCCAGCCTAATCGCAAAGTCTATCTCAACTCCACCGGGGTCTCTGAGAGTCACCCCTGCTCCTCCCCCTTGTGAGGGAGGAGCCATCTGAGTGCAGGAGCCATAAACCATAATTTTATGAGGGAATGGGCTCTAAGCCGAAACGCTCGACTAGTAGGTCTGCTACCACCTGTACTTATATGGCCGTCCTTGGCTCAACGCTGATATTGAATTGGCTAAGCTCAACTGCCCACATTATCAGCCTTCCAGAGACATCAGGTTTGGATAAAACTTACCGCAACGGTTGATCTGTAAACTGTGATGGAATGTGCTTGAAAGTACGGCCTTAATCTCCGTAAAGCATTTACAAGAGCGAAAGCAAACTTTTCAATCTTCAAGTACTTCTCTTCAGCGCCTTGTAAAGTCTTGCTCAAATAATAAATAGGCAGGTGTTTGCGCTCGCGTACAGCTACGGGACCGCGCTCGTTGCATCCTGGAAAACCAAAAGGTATATAAAGAGATTTTCATTCTCGATCGGTTTTGTTAGTAGGGGCGTGCACGAGAGATATGCTTTCATGTCCTGCAGTGCTTTCTCACATTCTTCGGTCCAAGCAAAGTTCTTGGCATTACACAGAATCTTGAAGAACGATAAATTCCGAGCTACCAAGCATGATATGAATCTGTTCAAGGAGATAATCTTTTCCACGAGAACCTGCACCTCCCTGACATTCCGAGGGGATGGGATTTCCATTATGGCTTTGATCTTCTCAGGATTAGCCTCGATGGCACGCTGGCTAGCCACATATCCCAGGAATTTACCTCATCTAACTCCAAACGTGCACTTAGAGGGATTTAATTCCATGCCATACTGGTGTAATATGTCAAAGGTTCGCTTCAAATCCTCTAGGTGCGAGTAATCACGCTCACTCTTGACGATCATGTCATCAACATAGACCTCCATTGAACCTCTTATCTCACGCTCGAACATTCTGTTAACTAGGTGTTGATATGTTGCCCCTGTATTCTTTAAACCGAACGGCATGACTAAGAAACAGTACACTCCCATATGTACCACAAAAGAGGGTTTTCAGGCGATCCTCGGGGGCCATGAAAATCTGGTAATACCCCTGAAATGTGTCCATCATGCTCATTAACTCACAACCAGCTGTTGAATCCACTAACTGGTCAATTCGAGGTAAAGGGTATGGATCTTTAGGGTAGGCCTTGTTGAGATCCGTGAAATCATTACACATTCGCCACTTGTTGGAACTTTTGGGCACGAGAATGACGTTGCACAACCATTCTGGATATAAGATCTCCTCTATATACTAGGCCTCAAGGAGCTTGCTCACCTCTTCCTCAATAATTTTTCGCCGAAATCCATTGGCATCTCTCTTTTTCTGTTTGACAGGTTTAAAGACGAGGTCCACGTTAAGTCTGTGGACAATGACATTGGGGTCAATCCCAGTAAGATCTGACGCCTTCCATGCAAAAACGTCAATGTTCTCTATCAAAAAATCGATCATCATGACCTGCGAGGGTCCCGTGAGGCTTGAACCAATCTGAGTGGTTTTGTTTTTGTTGTCAGGCTCTAGCTTAATAGTCAGAAACTTTTCAGTGGACTCTATGTGTACTTCAGGGTGGGGAGTTTCGAGCGCTTTCTTCTTTCCCGTAAGACGATTATCTTTTCCCTCGGGTTCACCCTCGTTTTCGTCTTCTTTTGAGGAGGATTCCTCCACGGCACCTGGGGGGCCACCCTCGGGATTATCTTTTGAGCTCGATCCCTTCTTTTTGTTCTTCTTCTCATTGAGTTTCGCCCTCTTTCGCATTAGGTCGTCCTCATCCAGATTAGGGAAATCTACTGACTTCTTGGTGGATCCAATCTGGAAAGTTTTATTAGCTTTTGGCTTTTTGAGGGATAGCATGTAACATTCTCATGCCTCCTTAATATTGCGTAGGATCTCGCCCGTCCCCTCGGACGTGGGGAACTTAATCTTCTGGTGGTAAGTGGAGATGATTGCCTTGAAATCAACAAGGGTGGAGCGCCCGATTATGACATTGTAAGGGACCTCAATCTCCACTAACGCATATGTGACCATCAGAGTCTTCCGCTGTGGGGCGCGACCAAAAGAGGTGGCCAAGCGAATTTATCCGTGGAGGACAACCTCAGAGCCCCCAAAGCTAGTAAGGGTTGTTTTAAGGGGCTCGAGGGGGATGTTGGTAATATTCATTTTTTCGAAGGTAGAATAAGGGAGAACATTCACTGAGCTTCCACTATCAACAAGAACCCTCATTACAACATGATTATGGACATCTAAACTAACCACCATGGGGCAGTCAGAGGTTTCACCATCCCCATGGGGTGTTATAATGTGTTCGAGGTCCTTGTCACTAAACCTTATCACTTCATTCTCCTTTGAGTTATGAGCGCTTGTTTCTTTGATAACATATACCGGTCTAGGAGTCGAGGGCCGTTGATCATAACTACACACACAGCGGCGACGAGAGGCATTGGAATCTCCTCCCGAGGAGCCCTCTGCAATCATGTGGATGACTGCGAATGGTGTATTCTTTTGTTCAGACATTTTCTGCTTGCCTTTGTTGCTGCTTTTTGGGTGATGCCCTCGAGGGCTCCGCGAGCGTGAAGGGCTCCTCCTTCTGAGTTTTTCCCCATTCGTTGTAGTGCTCATCATACCGTTCCAGAACTTTCACAAACTCCTTTAGGTGGCCTCCGGCAGTGAGCCTTTGTATCTCGTTTTCCAACTGTCGGCACTCATCTATGTCGTGCCCCTTTTGCTTGTGGAAGGCGTAATACTTTCCTGAGTGCCTTTGAGACTCTGTCTCCCTCAGTTTGTGGGGCCTTTTGAAGAGCTTCTAGTTTGAAAGTCAATAGATCTCGGAAATTGGCCGATTGAGGGGGATGCGCTCATGCCTGCGAGGGGGAGGTGGTGATTTGTTGTGATCCTTGTGAGCGTCCTCTCGCCTTCGTTAACCCTTATGGTGGCTTGGCGGTCGAGAAGCGTTAGATTTGTTCATGTCCTCAAGAGCGAAGAAGGGCTCATCAATCTCTCTCATTGCCATGAGGGACTTGGGTCTCTTCTTGATAATAGCTTCAGAAAATTCATTGCTCACGTAGTGTTTATGGTTGATGGCCTTGAAGAGCCATGGATTAGGAAATCCATGGAGGGCCGCTTGACTAAGAGCACCTCTTTGTTGAATCGACCGAAGAAGGATCAGAGAGATTCATTTTCGCCTTGGACCAAGTTGTATAGGGTCGTAGGCATAGTAACTGGGGCTTTCAGGGAATTGAAGTGATTCTGGAAAGCATTGGTAAGGTCATCGTACCCCCTAATCGAGCGGGGTGCCAGTTGATTGTACCATTCCTGGGCCATTCCCACAAGGGAAGTGACAAACACTTTGGTCCAGTAGTGACTGGAATGCTCGTAGAGATGCATCAAGTGCAAAACATGGTCTAAATGTTCTGTAGGGCAAGTGGTTCCATCATAGCGAATGATGGAAGTGGGAACTTTGTCCATACCAACCTGGGCCATCAAAACTTCCTTTACGAGGGGAGAGCCCCTCGCCAGGGGGGTGATGGTGTCCCCTCTCATTGTCGTAATTCTCGTAATTCTCTTCTTCCTCCTGGTGGTGGTAAGGAATGGGGTTCCAGTTGGCTTGGCGGCGAGCGCCTCTGGCCTTGGCTCTCTCACCCCTGCATGGGGGGCTTGAGACTGCACTCGAGAGAGCTGCTCAACCATATCCTGCAGACCTTGCAGCTGGTCTTGCACAGCTGCGAGTAGGCTTGGGTCTTCTCCATCTGCTTTGCTGTCTCGTTTCGAGGCTTGTGAGTGGGCCTCAGTGTCAAGATCAATTCTTTCCACAGGCTCTTTACCTTTGTCAGCCTGTGGACATTCCTGTGCTCCACTCGGTGGAGCTTCTTTTGTGTTGGTAAGCGACGGGGGACGATGGCCGAGCCTGCAGTACGTCTTGGGCGGCCATCAAAGGGTGAACCTGCCACCCCCCCATGGGTGGGGAAATCTAGACGGCTTGCCCTATTGGGAAGTAGGTTGAGGTGAAGTTCTTCTAAGCATTTTGGGCAGCTTGAACCTCGCACTGCGTGTAAATGGCTTGGAGTTACCTCGGCGTCATGGGGGGTATCTCCACCCCCTCAATCTCCGTAAGGACAACAACTGGAAGTTGCATCTGCCCCACGTGATAAGGCTGGATAATAGGCAGCATATTCGGCGGCTCAAGTATGTAGCCTGGTGGCGGCATCATCATGGAATAATTGGCCATGTTAGCGGCGGTGGCAGAAGGCTGATTTAGGGGGTTGTTTGAGCCGGAACCCCCTGTTCCACCGGCGACTGGTGCGATGGGTTGCTCTGGGTTGGTTTCCCATTTCGGTCCGTTTGGCCCCACCCCGTGGGAGAATTCTCCCATAGTTGGTATGACTCCGGAGGCGGTGGGGATAGGTACGATGTCGTCTCCGCCGCGTGGGAGGTCACCTCCGCCTCCGATAGCTCCTGATTTGGTAGTTACCATGGTTAACAATGTGTTTTATCTCAACTAGCAGAGGAAGAAAAGAGAGAAGTTTCCCACAGACGGCGCCAAAAATGATGGGGTCTGATCCAAGGTGGCAAACTCCAACACTTTAGAATTTGTTTGTGTGGGGAAACAGGGGCCAAAAACTCAGGCAGGGGTCGCCGGAAGAAAGGGGTTCTACCTGCTAGGAACTAACACACAGTCAGAAGGCCAAGCTGGGAAATGGGGGGTGATACCCAGTTTGGCTCTCCGATGCTCAAGTCAGCCTTGAGGAGTGAAGAAGATAAAGTAAAATAGAGCTTCAAGTGTGAGAGCTTGCTTACAGAGTGAGATGATCTCTGGATATTTATAGTTGAGGGTCAGGGCCTTTTTGGTAATTGCAACCAAGTGGTCCTGCATTGGTATTGCCCTAGACACGTGGCGTGATGAGGGTCCTCTGAAAGGGATCTCCTGCAAAAGCCTATGAAAAGGTAGGTGGCGGGCAACAGTGGCAGGTACGCGGGCATGTACCATGTGTTAGAGAGCCTTTTGTGGTTGTTACCGAGGGCTAGGCACGCTCGGGTTGGGATGGGGCCCTTGAGGCTCGTAGGTCCGAGGGGCACCTAAGCCTAAGGTGTTGTCCTGAAAGGAGCAAATCCGCCTTCGCAACCAAGGGAGAAGGTTTCTGAGGGCGGACCCTGGAGCGGTCACGAGGGTCACCCACGTTGATTGTTACTAGCCTTTCTTGCCCGCTTGGGGGAGGGGGGCTAGGAGTCCTTGTAAAGTTGGAACGATTATCTCTTTGAGGGTAATGCTTACCCGCGAGGGGGATTCTGTGGTATTCTTGAGACGCCATGGGGTAACGCTATGAATGGGCCACATGCCGTACACGTGTCATACGCGTAATTTAGCCTCATCAATTATCTTAATTATTTATTTAAGAAATAAATAATAAGATAATATCATAAAACGTTTATTTATGAAATAAATATAAGATAAAATCATAAGTTATTTATTTATGAAATAAGTAATTAAGAGATAATTTCCTAAAGTTGTTAGGACGAAGATATTAATTAATAATTGAATCATTAATTAGTTATCTTTATTATCTTATTACGTAATTAGAGTAGAAACTCTCTTTATCTCTCTCAAGTTACGTTACATCAAAGAAAAAAGAGATGAGTCTTCTCTTATTCTCTTTAGACCGGCATTCGTGAAGACCCCATTCTTTATTCCAGAAGAAAAACGAAAACCTCTCGAAAAATCTAACCTGTAGAAAAAACAGAGCTTTTTCTTTGAATAATTCAAGCGTAAATTATTTCACACAACAATTAGGTTTTACGGGAGAATTTTCTTGCTCTGTTTATCTCGTTTCTATTTCTTTTAATATACATATCATAGTACTAGCATACTCACTAATTTGATTTGTGCCTAGGACTGGTGTGGATACATTCTAGAGGGTTTCTCCTTTGGAGTCTTGAAAAAAAGGAATCGATGGAGAAACGGGACAATTCATTACCTCATGAAGAGTGTTTGAGGGCACCTCAACACAATTCAAGAAAGGTTATAGTCAAGTAAGTTACTGAGAATCTTGAGTTTCGAAATAAAAATTGCAAGCCAACAATTCCTTTAAGGAAAAAATTTTAAATTTTCACCGCGTTTCTAACCCATTTTTCCAACACAAGGCACGTGTGGGGCAAGTCTCTCGAGAAAGACACGTGTCATATATGATGTTGATTAAATAATTAAGTTAGTTAATTATTTAATGGACTTTGATTTAATTATGAATTATTATTAAGTCCTAATTTGGAATTAAAGTCTAATAAGTAATTAATTATGAATTAATTAATTATTAGCATTAATTTATTTATTATGAATAAATAAAATATCTCATAAAAATATCTAAAAGAGGTAGATAGGATTTCTTGCAAGGCAAGTTGATCGAAGAGGACTTTTGGTCAAAGTAGAAAACCTTTCTTACTTAGCAAGTAATCAAAAGTCTTGAGGGTTTATGAAACTCCCTCCAACAAGACAAGGGGTTCGAACCCCCCTAGCCTATTTAAGCATAGGGTTCGAACCCCATGAGATGATGATAGCCAAAAATTCTCCAAATTACATCACACAAATCCTATTGAGCCTAAACACTAAACATAGTAATACCATCCTCACTGTTTAGATCGTGATCGAAATGGTGTGGATTATTACCCTAGAGGACTGCAATTTTAAAGTCTTGAAGATTCGAAAAAGTTTGAGGGACTTGCCACTTGAACCAGGTTTGTGGGCGGCTCAAACGTGTTAAGAAAGTTACAATCTTCGTAAGTTCTTGATAACCCTATGAATCGGGAATAGGAATTGTAAGTCTATATCTTACTTTTGGGAAAAAAAAATTTAAATTTTGCTGGGCCTTTGTTCGCCTTTTCCCAACAATTGACACACCCTGGTTTTGGCTTTTTCCAATTGATGATACTAGGTTTAGTACTCTTTTCTTTAGCCTTCTTAGCATCCAAACTTTGGATTTCTAATTGATCTCATTAACTGCTTTACTCAATGATTCCCGCTTGCCTTCATAGACCCTGCGGTTATGTGTTTTCCAAATTTGCCAAATGCAAGCGATGAAAATGTACGTCCAACCACAGTTAGAATCCACCTTGTTTCTCACATTCTTTTTCCAAGTGTTCCTCACCTAACCTTCTGGGATTAGTATCCTAAAATCCAATTTGTTGGATTTAGTAAACTGAATTTACAGCGAATTATGAGTATTTTACATAATATTAATTAATGACCCGTGGTGATATTCTTATGTGAAATGTATTTCACAGGAAAAAAAACTTTGAATACTAAATTCATGTGTCATTAAAGTTCTAGTCGTTAAGATAAGAACATGTTCTTATCGAGACTATAACGTGGTTATATAAGATGATCAGTCCATCATCATAGGGAATAGAGATTCTGATTATAACAAGTTGATGCTTTCTAATGGGATTGGAAACATCAAACTGGACCTATTGAGATTATTCATTTTATACTGTTATTTAAAATGAAAAAAATTTTGGGAAGCATTGGACTCTTAATCATGACAGTATTTTCGACTTTAGGCCTGTAGTGTTAGGTATTATGATGTACTCAAAAGTAAGGTCTCGATAAGGAGTGGCCAAAATATTTTGTACGTTCGGTGACTGCATGAAATGTGCTAAAGAGTAATATTGATCGAGGAATCTGTGGTCTTGCTTCGTGTACGCTTACACGATTGGTTTAACTTAAAATCACAACAGCTAGTCATCAATTCATACCTTAGCTTGGGAAATGAAGATTGGAGCTCTGTAATATCAAATTACTCTTACTTAGCCTTCTATTTACTTAATTTTTCTTTAATAGTTAGTTTATTTCATTTCCTTGTTGAGAACAATTTACTTTCTGTTGGGATTTGGCTATGTTTAGACTTGAATTGTAACGCCCCAGTTTTTTTTTTTATATATTAATACAGCTTGACGTATGTGTTTACCAAATTTCGCGAAAAAATTATTATACGTGTTTTATATATTTAATTTTTTTTAATTATAATTCATGTTAATTATGTTAATTACTTTATTTTAATGCTATTAATATCAAATATATTTATATAAATATGTATATATATTGATTATGTTAATCATTATACTCTAAGTTGTTTAATATTAATCATTTAATTAATGTCATCCATTTACATTAATTGAGATTAATTAGTGCATGCAATTTTATTTATAAGTATATATATGAATCTGAATTTGCATATTATTTGAAAATGTTATGAATTTTATTGTTATATTGTTCATGAGCCACAATTACGTGCTTCGTTTTATATAAATCGATACCGAAAATTCGTGCAAATTTAATATGTTGGGCTTATATGTGTTATGAAAATGATTATATGTTCGTTTCATGATTTTGGTTACATTTGATTGAGTTTTGAATTTATTTTGTTTTTGGAATCCAAGTCGGGGGCTAACGAGCAATTAGCGCACCCTTGGTTCCGTAATTCATATCTTGAGCTCGGGAATTCGGATTCAAATTCCGTCACCTCCGTTGCCTTCGTATTGACGATTCGGAGACAATGGAAAAAGCCTCATATCTTTTTGAGATCATTAAGACCTCCAAAATCCAACCGTAACGAACAACTCGTGCAAGAAGAACTCCTTTTGTTGACTACTCTTCATGGTGGGACCCCTTAACACCTCTCTAACCTAACCATACCTTAACCCATGCCTTGTGTACTAGAGTTAAGCCTTTCTCCTCCTTTTTGATCGGTAAAACCGAGCCAAAACACCCCCCATTTCTGCTGCACCAGATCGAGAGAGAGGGAGAGAAGAAAAGAGGAAGAACCTTGGCCACCTTTGTGATTTTGAGTTCAAATCACTTTCCTTCTTCACCAAATCTTCAAGGTATGAATATTTATGTATTCTCTACTCTCTTATACATCATTTCATCTATTTAATACATGCTTTGGATCAGATTTGGTTAGGGTTTGAGTTATGAGTTTGATATGAACTTTTGGGGTAATTGCTCTTATGACCTTGCTTGGTTGTGCAGCTGATTTCTTGGCTTTAAACTGAGTTTATGAGCTTTTTTCTTGGCATATTTGTTTCCTAACTGATAGTATATGATGTTAGGATGATTTTATCTTTAGACCCTTTGATGAAATTATGAGATATGGAACTCCAAACTTGATGATCAAAACTGCCTCCCCTGTTTTGGACTGCTGTGTGGAATCATGTCTTGTTGCTTAATCTAATGGCCTTCTTTTGGTGTGAAATTGCATGGAGATGATGTACACTCATTGTTTTCTATGTTAGAGTTCTTGTTGCAAGCTTTTGGATCTATTTTAAGCCCCAAAATCGGAATACATGAACTATTCTTATGCATGACAGAACTGGACTGGTGTTGCATTTTTGTGGTTCGATGGTCATCCTAATGAGCTCCAATTCGTGTTAATTTGCATATACATGGAGTATATTAGTTGATTATCATGTTAGTATTCATTCCCTAAAGTTTCAGCTTCAAATTCAACCCCTAAGTACTTGATCATGGCATGATTGAACAATTGAGCTCATATGTGCGGTTTTGGCGCCCCAGATCTTCTGCATGGTTTTGGTGCTCTTAACGTGGGATTTGGCCTTTGCTTTCTAAATGAAATATGCTCCTAACATGATATATATGTTGTATATCAAGTTTCATAAGATTTGGAGTTGATTTGGTTTGCTTTTGGGACTGATTTGGTATAGGGTTTGTTTTGCTGGTAAGCTTTGGTTGCGTTTTGGGTCTGTACCGTGACACCCCCGTGTCTCATTTGCCTTGTAATATGAGACACCCCCGTGTCATGCCCTTTTTGCAGGTCTTTACTGAGACACCCCCGTGTCTCAGTCTATTCAAATTGAGGGACACGGGCGTGTCCCTCCCCCTGCGCATTTCTTGTCTTTTCCTTTTCGGTTTTTGACTGTTTCACCTCTTTAACACCTTTATCTTCATTCGTGTTGAACTAAGAACTTGTTTTACTATGTGTTGAGAGTATGGTGGTTTGATTTCATAACAATTGGATGAAATTTAGGCATGCTTTTGGTGAAAGCCGTTTATGTGCGTTTTGTGGCGTTTGTGATTTCCGTAACCTATTTTCCTTATCATATGGTTTCTTCTTATTTTCAAACTTTGGAAATATGTTATATTATGTGATGTGATGTATGTAATTATTTATTTTCTAATTATAAATGTGATCTAACTTGTGCTATGATTATTTTGAATGACTTGAGTATAGGATTTAAATTCCTTTGACTTGAAATGTGAAGGATATGAATTCGTTTGAATACGAACACTTCATTGAATGAACGAATTGAATGTTTATATGTCTTTAAGACTTTAATAGTGCACATGAACGTGTTTATTACATTGCCGAGCGTCCTATTTGGTCATTTTGAGTCTCCTCTCACTGGTACACATTGTTCATTCTCTTGTACAGTTCATTTCCAGGGCGGAGACTTCCGGATTAAGTATTCACCCGTATTGCTCATGTTTCATGTAGCGTGGTCTTCCAGGTGAGGGTGTTTTCGTTTTAGTTACATATTAACCCTACAACCTTATGTGACCAGCTTTGGCCAAAACCTTATGTATACATGTACACTTTACTTTTAAAGTAAAGTTATCGAGTAAATATTGATCGAGTAAACCCTTTTCAAATGAGTTATGAAATATGATATGTTTCACATGAACTGATATGTTTTGGCGAGATTATGCATGTACGATATGTTCACGGGCCCAGGGACTTAGTACATGTGGCTATCCAGGGAGGCATGGGCCGACGGTGATCCCATGTGCTAGTCCCACTATGTTACGGTGATACCGGCCCTCGCTAGGAGGTTTAGCGGGGAATGGGAGCTGAGTGCCCTTGGGGGAGTCATGAAACCCCATTGGCCTATGTATGAGGTGGTCGGGTCTTACTAACCCAGTCCACCACCCGGAGGAAGAAGGTTGGAACTTACTTTATGATTATGATTATGATTATGTTATGATTGATAGGCACCGTGCGGGAAGGCCGGGACATGGATTGCCCAAACGAATATGTTTTAGGATATGATATATGATTTTTGTGTATTATGATATATTGCATGATCACCTATTTAATATATTAATGATATTTATCGTACACTGTCGGAGTTTGGTTGGAGATAATGCACGCTCACTCGCCGAGCCTTTATGTTTATGTATGATTTATGAACTTAATAAAATTAATATGATTAGTCGTAAGGTCCGAGCATTGCTTAGTTATTCTCTTGCCCTCTTGGGAACTAATTTTAAATAAAACCTTGCTCGGGATTTATGACTTGCATGCGCATGTTTCTATATATATGTATCGCTCCTGCTCACTCAGTCTTCTAGAGACTGACCCCTCTTTCCCCCCTTTTCCAGTTTCTTTTGCAGGTGTTGGTTACTAGGCGGAGTTAGAGTGTCGAGTCTTTGTTCTGGTCCTACTCATTTACACTCACTGCATACCATATGGTTCTAAGTATTGTATTGACCTTTTATTGTTGGCCGTTGTGCCCTTATTGAACTGATATTATTTCGGGACAGGTTAGGACAGGTGTATTTCTTAGTGGAACCCGTATTTGTGATCTTGTTGGATTTCATTTATTTCTTTGGTATTACATGAATGAGTCCTTGCTTCCGCATTTTGGTTATTGTTTACGGTTCCAGGGTTAGCTTCCGCCTACTCAGGACTGTTATTTTTCTTGTCACCCGTTCGCTGTGAGTCCGATTCATGTATGGACTGCCTATTTCATATGTGGATTAGACTCATAGTGCGGGGGATGTGGTGCCTATCGTCCCGGGCACTACATCTTTAAGTGGTATCAGAGCCAGGTTGCAAAACCGGTGTTCTAGTGTCGTGTTTGAGTCGGTTTAGGTCGTGCGGCTTAGGAACAACTTGTCAACGTATGCATTGCATTGGCTTTTATTGTTATTTGCTGCTAATTTTTGGGATTGTTCGATATACATAACTTAATTTTAATCTCATTACTTTGGTATTGCATTTTGCATTTAGTGTGCTTTCATTGATTCAACTTTCTGCTATAAGCATATCCTAATCGACATACATATATATTTGAGTCGAATTTTGGGTATAGATTGTAATCATGTCAATCAAGCTACAACCTGTTTCAACTACAAGTTACTTCTACTAGATCGACAGAGGGTTTGTGGGAGCAAAAAGGGAATCGAAGGCTAGGTGTTCAATTTTCGCGGCTTGCCAAATGGAATTTCATATCATGGCTCGATATCATGAGAGGAAGCTAATAGGAATCTTGGATCATGGGAAGGTTCATCAATTTCATCATTTTTACAAACCTTGAAGATTATCAAAGTACAAGTATGGTGGAGACTCGAAATTTCTAATTTAAGGGAGTTGTGAGACAACAAGATGGATGTGGAACTTCTTACCACCCAATTATAAAGGCGTTCAAGACGAGATCAAACTCTCCAAGGTCCACCGTTGAGACCTTCGAGTTCGAGATTGTTGAGCAATTGGAAGGTCAAGTTGGGAAACTTCAAAGGACCAAATGCAAGAGGTGTTGGAGGCTTCGACTCAACTAAGATGAAAGGAGTGGAGAACCGTTAATTGTAGGATTTTACCAAAAAGGAGTCAAGTTAAGAAGCATGGGAGAACAGTTGCAATTGAGGATCAACAAATGGATGCAAAGCAAAGATAGCCAGGAGTCTCGAAGAATTCAAATCGCATCAACTCCTTGGAATTTTGGAACACGGTGATATCAAGAAGCAAGTAAGGATGGGAAAGCATCACCAACGATTGAACAATGTTCAACCTTGCAAACTATGCTCATGATAATGGAATCAAAGGACAAGTTATCGAGCTAAAGCCACCACCACCGTGACAGGTTCGTAGCATTCATAGCATGTGCATCATACGCCATTTCAAATTATCTCAATTTCTTTATTTATATGTACATTGTGATTAATATAATTGCTCCAATGTGTTTTAACATTCTAATTGTTAAATTGTTATTGTATACTCTTTTGTGGAATTATGTGTCTTGGGTGTTATAATTGATGTCTAGATGTTATATTTCTTTTGTTGAAATATGTGATGCACGCATTGAACATTCTAACCCAACATGCACTGTTTTAGTGTATACTTGTTAGGATACTTTCTCAGTTTAATGCCTCAACTATTAATTCCACTGAATCCTTACCGAAGCTCTACCGAAGCGGGTCAAAAGGAAAATATTTGGGCGATAGGGATATGCCGGAAGTGAAAGTTAAATTTTGGGAGATTTAGGGTTGGAATGGACTTAGAATTATTTGGATCAAATAAGAAAAGAGGAAAAGACTTCGGATTACAAGAAAAATTGGAAAGAGGGAAGTCAGGGGGGGGGGGGGGGAAGGGGCAAAAGAAGACGGATGTTATTCCAATTCAAACGTCTTGATTTGGTGTGAGTAACTCACTGAACCATTTCTTAGCTAGAGTTACTCAGTAGAAGGATATGGATAGAGTTCTAAATAGGGGGTTTTCTATAGAATCGGGTATCATACTCTGGAGATGGTGGAATTACGGAGGAGCTTCTGCGGGACTGTTATGTTAGCTCAAAGGACAAGGAACCGAATCAGATTGGCACAATTCGTGATGACAACTATAGAGGTTGATTTTGATTGAGGGTTGGAGGAACTCAGATGACACCCAACAAATTAAGATCCAACTATGTACTATTGATTTTCCTTGATGACTCAAAAGAAGTTAAGGAAAAAGGAATAGTAGGGAGCAATTATGGAAGGACTTGAATTAGACCCTAGGGAATTGAAGGAGCCGGAACCGAACACATCTTTACAAATTGATTCTCGGGCCAGTCGTGTATGTGGGATTCAGATACCGAAGATGGTGATATTGTCAGGGAACCTCTGATGGATTTTGCAAAAAACTTTGGGAAAAGGAAAACTCGATCAAATCGTCATGAAGATGATGGTAACCACTCCTAAGTTAACTAAGTCCTCAACAAAAGAATTCAAGGGGTGAATAAAAAGGAAAAGAGATAAAATGTACGTAGAAAGATTGAAGATGAAGTAATTCGAGAGAATAGCAAAAGACATCCCTAAGTATTGAAGGAATGTGGATAACACGACATACAAATTTCGCTGAGTTGTCGGTCATACTTCTATGAAGACTTCCAAGGATATTAAGTTGAGGAGAATCGGGAAGTAGAGATGGTGAAATTGTGTGGACTAAGTGTAAAGGAGTAAATGGATCAAAACTGGATGTATCACTACCGTTCAAAGAGAAGGAAGAATTACCATGGCAAGAGATGAAGAAGGATTCATATGAAGGATTAGCACTTGCTACCATGTCAAAATTTTAAGTGATAGAAACTGTAAAGTTAATCGCGGAAGGGATACTATGATTTAATCAAAATGGGTTACCGGCTTTTCAAATGTTTGCCGTGGCAAGTTGGGGATGCTATTTCGGAGAGAGAATAAATTCGAGAATCCGAGAAAGGGTCGAGTATGATTCAGGAATAAAGACTGATTATGGAATGGGGTAGTTGTTACGATATCAACACACCGAGGATTCCAAAGCTTAGTACTACGAGCAAAAAGGAAATTTTAAGAATTAATCAAGAGCCAAATCGGAGTCTCCAACCGCATTATGAATTATCAACTTTCAACCTCATTGCTTCGGTGAACGGTATAAGAAAAATTCATGGCATATGCATACATGCAATGGTAATTCAAATGATTTTAACGAGGTGTACTTTGTTTCCCTTTCATGATAATTGCTTTGCATGATTGATGACTTATGTGCTTGCTTTATATATATTGCTTTGTCTTATGTGTCTTATATGATTTCAATTGTTGTAATTGAGTCTGTTGCCTCCTGTTTGATGTTTGCTCTTTGATGTTTCTGTGTGGGTTGTGTGGCTCGGGAGTATTGGAGACTTCCTTGCTTTGTAGCTTTTGAGAGACGGGGTTCTCTCTTTTTGTTGTTTGTGAGAGACGGGGTTCTCTCATTATTGTTTGAGAGACGGGGTTCCCTCTTTGTAGCTTTTGAGAGACGGGGTTCTCTCTTTTTGTTGTTTGTGAGAGACGGGGTTCTCTCTTTGTTGCTTTTTGAGAGACGGGGTTCTCTCATTGTTATTTGAGAGACGGGGATTCTCTCCTTGTTGTTTGTGGGGAACGGGGTTCCTCGGCTAATTGTTTTCAAGCAGATAGTGAATCCGAGGATGGATTCTTTTAAGGGGGAGAGGTTGTAACGCCCCAGTTTTTTTTTTTTATATATTAATACAGCTTGACGTATGTGTTTACCAAATTTCGCGAAATAATTATTATACGTGTTTTATATATTTAATTTTCTTTTAATTATAATTCATGTTAATTATGTTAATTACTTTATTTTAATGCTATTAATATCAAATATATTTATATAAACATGTATATATATTGATTATGTTAATCATTATACTCTAAGTTGTTTAATATTAATCATTTAATTAATGTCATCCATTTACATTAATTGAGATTAATTAGGGCATGCAATTTTATTTATAAGTATATATATGAATCTGAATTTGCATATTATTTGAAAATGTTATGAATTTTATTGTTATATTGTTCATGAGCTACAATTACGTGCTTCGTTTTATATAAATCGATACCGAAAATTCGTGCAAATTTAATATGTTGGGCTTATATGTGTTATGAAAATGATTATATGTTCGTTTCATGATTTTGGTTACATTTGATTGAGTTTTGAATTTATTTTGTTTTTGGAATCCAAGTCGGGGGCTAACGAGCAATTAGCGCACCCTTGGTTCCGTAATTCATATCTTGAGCTCGGGAATTCGGATTCAAATTCCGTCACTCTATTGCCTTCGTATCGACGATTCGGAGACAATGGAACAAGCATCATACCTTTTTGAGATCATTAAGACCTCCGAAATCCAACCGTAACGAACAACTCGTGCAAGAAGAACTCCTTTTGTTGACTACTCTTCATGGTGGGACCCCTTAACACCTCTCTAACCTAACCATACCTTAACCCATGCCTTGTGTACTAGAGTTAAGCCTTTCTCCTCCTTTTTGATCAGTAAAACCGAGCCAAAACACCCCCCATTTCTGCTGCACCAGATCGAGAGAGAGGGAGAGAAGAAAAGAGGAAGAACCTTGGCCACCTTTGTGATTTTGAGCTCAAATCACTTTCCTTCTTCACCAAATCTTCAAGGTATGAATATTTATGTATTCTCTACTCTCTTATACATGATTTCATCTCTTTAATACATGCTTTGGATCAGATTTGGTTAGGGTTTGAGTTATGAGTTTGATATGAACTTTTGGGGTAATTGCTCTTGTGACCTTGCTTGGTTGTGCAGCTGATTTCTTGGCTTTAAACTGAGTTTATGAGCTTTTTTCTTGGCTTATTTGTTTCCTAACTGATAGTATATGATGTTAGGATGATTTTCTCTTTAGACCCTTTGATGAAATTATGAGATATGGAACTCCAAACTTGATGATCAAAACTGTCTCCCCTATTTTGGACTGCTGTGTGGAATCATGTCTTGTTGCTTGATCTAATGGCCTTCTTTTCGTGTGAAATTGCATGGAGATGATGTACATTCATTGTTTTATATGTTAGAGTTCTTGTTTCAAGCTTTTGGATCTATTTTAAGCCCCAAAACCGGAATACTTGACCTGTTCTTATACATGACAGAACTGGACTGCTGTTGCATTTTTATGGTTCGATGGTCATCCTAATGAGCTCCAATTCGTATTAATTTGCATATACATGGAGTATATTAGTTGATTATCATGTTAGTATTCATTCCCTAAAGTTTCAGCTTCAAATTCAACCCCTAAGTACTTGATCATGGCATGATTGAACAATTGAGCTCATATGCACGGTTTTGGCGCCCCAGATTTTCTGCATGGTTTTGGTGGAATTAAATATGCTCCTAACATGATAAATATGTTGTATATCAAGTTTCATAAGATTTGGAGTTGATTTGGTTTGCTTTTGGGACTGATTTGGTATAGGGTTTGTTTTGCCGGTAAGCTTCGGTTGCGTTTTGGGTCTGTACCGTGACACCCCCGTGTCTCATTTTCCTTGTAATATGAGACACCCCCGTGTCATGCCCTTTTTGCAGGTCTGTACTGAGACACCCCCGTTTCTCAGTCTATTCAAATTGAGGGACACTGGCGTGTCCCTCCCCCTGCGCATTTCTTGTCTTTTCCTTTTCGGTTTTTGACTGTTTCACCTCTTTAACACCTTTATCTTCATTCATGTTGAAATAAGAACTTGTTTTACTATGTGTTGAGAGTATGGTGGTTTGATTTCATAACAATTGGATGAAATTTAGGCATTCTTTTGGTGAAAGCCGTTTATATGCGTTTTGCGGCGGTTGTGATTTTCGTAACCTATTTTCCTTATCATATGGTTTCTTCTTGTTTTCAAACTTTGGAAATATGTTATATTATGTGATGTGATGTATGTAATTATTTATTTTCTAATTAGAAATGTGATCTAACTTGTGCTATGATTATTTTTGAATGACTTGAGTATAGGATTTAAAATCCTTTGACTTGAAATGTGAAGGATATGAATTCGTTTGAATACGAACACTTCATTGAATGAACGAATTGAATGTTTATATGTCTTTAAGACTTTAATAGTTCACATGAACGTGTTTATTACATTGCCGAGCGTCCTATTTGGTCATTTTGAGTCTCCTCTCACTGGTACACATTGTTCATTCTCTTGTACAGTTCGTTTCCAGGGCGGAGACTTCCGGATTAAGTATTCACCCGTATTGCTCATGTTTCATGTAGCGTGGTCTTCCAGGTGAGGGTGTTTTCGTTTTAGTTACATATTAACCCTACAACCTTATGTGACCAGCTTTGGCCAAAACCTTATGTATACATGTACACTTTACTTTTAAAGTAAAGTTATCGAGTAAATATTGATCGAGTAAACCCTTTTCAAATGAGTTATGAAATATGATATGTTTCACATGAACTGATATGTTTTGGCGAGATTATGCATGTACGATATGTTCACGGGCCCAGGGACTTAGTACATGTGGCTATCCAGGGAGGCATGGGCCGACGGTGATCCCATGTGCTAGTCCCACTATGTTACGGTGATACCGGCCCTCGCTAGGAGGTTTAGCGGGGAATGGGAGCTGAGTGCCCTTGGGGGAGTCATGAAACCCCATTGGCCTATGTATGAGGTGGTCGGGTCTTACTAACCCAGTCCACCACCCGGAGGAAGAAGGTTGGAACTTACTTTATGATTATGATTATGATTATGTTATGATTGATAGGCACCGTGCGGGAAGGCCGGGACATGGATTGCCCAAACGAATATGTTTTAGGATATGATATATGATTTTTGTGTATTATGATATATTGCATGATCACCTATTTAATATATTAATGATATTTATCGTACACTGTCGGAGTTTGGTTGGAGATAATGCACGCTCACTCGCCGAGCCTTTATGTTTATGTATGATTTATGAACTTAATAAAATTAATATGATTAGTCGTAAGGTCCGAGCATTGCTTAGTTATTCTCTTGCCCTCTTGGGAACTAATTTTAAATAAAACCTTGCTCGTGATTTATGACTTGCATGCGCATGTTTCTATATATATGTATCGCTCCTGCTCACTCAGTCTTCTAGAGACTGACCCCTCTTTCCCCCTTTTCTAGTTTCTTTTGCAGGTGTTGGTTACTAGGCGATGTTAGAGTGTCGAGTCTTTGTTCTGGTCCCACTCATTTACACTCACTTCATACCATATGGTTCTAAGTATTGTATTGACCTTTTATTGTTGGTCGTTGTGCCCTTATTGAACTGATATTATTTCGGGACAGGTTAGGACAGGTGTATTTCTTAGTGGAACCCGTATTTGTGATCTTGTTGGATTTCATTTATTTATTTGGTATTACATGAACGACTTCCTTGCTTCCGCATTTTGGTTATTGTTTACGGTTCCAGGGTTAGCTTCCGCCTAGTCAGGACTGTTGTTTTTCTTGTCACCCGTTCGCTGTGAGTCCGATTCATGTATGGACTACCTATTTCATATGTGGATTAGACTCATAGTGCGGGGGATGTGGTGCCTATCGTCCCGGGCGGTACATGAATGCTTGGAATTGATTTGAATTTAATGAATTCGAATGCATTTATATTAATTTGAACAATTGAAATGTTAATTAATAATGGTAAGCCTCTATTAGTTAATGGTACTAATCTTGAGCCTTTGGCCTAACTTTTGTTTTAATGATCACGAGAGCGACTTTGTTCTAAGTTGGGTACACGAGCTTGACTTCGAGAGAAGCTAGTGCATACTTGAGTGATTAGAATTGTGAGAAACTTCACTTGTAGAGTATGAATCGTACATAAAGGCCTCGTGAAAGTGTTATCCCCCGGCTCCCTTTTATCTTGTTAATCTTCGTCTTTTCTCTTGCTTAGTTGTTTAGTTGTTGTTTTCACTTTGTTAATAAGTTTGCTTAATTAATTGAGTCTTAGTTGCTAATTTTTTCTCTTTATTGTTTTGGTCTATAGACTAGCAAAAGCACATGAAAATTGATTTCGATTTCCCCTTCCTTGTGGTTCGACCCCTTTTGCTATATTGACTCTCTAATGTTTGAACTTGGGCTTTACTAAAACATTATATCAGAACCATGCCTACATCATATGAAAATCCCATGGTCGGATTTGGGTTGGTGCCACCTTCAGGGGTGATTGAACCCCCGTGGTAGCCAACCTTACTAGAGTAAAATCTACAAAGATGAAACCCCCAAAAACACTTGTTACGGGTCAGCCAAGTCTGCTTACGCCTAGTACGATGAATGTGGGATTGCAGTTCTCTACCCCTAGAATGGTATCCAGGCCCGCTCTGCAATGGCCATCCTCACACCTCAGGAATTCTAGCGTTAATGCCAGGACTACCCAATCAGGAGGCCAAAACGTTGGAGAGGGATCTCCAGGAGGAACGCGAGTCCTATGGGATGAGCTTAACCAGCGGATAGCCGAGGTAGTCTGCACTTCCGTAAGGGAATAAGTCTTGGACGCTGTCAAAGAAGTAATCACCCCAAGACGGTCCCAATTCGGTGGAAAACATGCACAACAAAGAGAGACATAACCACACCCGCAGGAGGAGGCTCCACATCAAGATGTCACACAATCATTCACACAAAGAACGCCCTGGGTAAATAATTTAGCAGGAACGCAATAGATGCTATATTTTGTATCATTGATTATGGATGAATTTCAGACATGAATTATTTTAAGTCAAAGAAATTCGACTGCATTTTTATTCACCGGCAAGATTGGAGGCCGCTAACAATTCCTTAAAGGATTACTCGAGGCCGCTAATCATCAAACAGGAGACAACAAAATTCCTACTGGCGGCAACAAAAAAATTCTTAGCGGCCACCAATAATCAAACAGTAGGCTACGGGAATCCTGTTTGCGGTCGTGAAAGAACTCTTAGTCACCGCCAATGCGTCAACAGTAGGTTCTATACTTTATGTTTGCAGTCGCCAAATTCCCTTTGAAATTGCTTAGCAGCTGAGAATCCATATTTAATTGAACAACTTGGCTAGCGCTCGTGGCCGTGAACTCTCTAAGATAAAATTCTTGGCAGCCGTTAAGTGCTCCAGTTCAGGTTTTTAAAACTTAATTGGATTCCTTTTTCAAGAGTCTATCCTTTTAAACCTTGATCACTCATACTTATCTCTCAAGCAATCATCTTTCAAGGAATTTTCAGCTAATCTTTCCCTCAATTAAGAACAAGGCAACAAAATTCAATTCAAGTAACATTGAATTATTAGTTTTTAATTGGATACAAGTAAGCTTTTTGGTCAAAATTTTCCCTAACTTGAATGAGAAGCTTTGTTTACATGATCATAATGCTTGATGGAACCATTGCTTGAATTGAATCTTAATCCTTTTAATTGATGTTTTGAGTAATAAAACTTGTGCTTTTGGGTATGAATTGCTTACATGAAAGTCCTAAACTTCTACTCTCTCAAACATAACACAAAGTGTTTGTAAAAATTCCCCTTAGCAATTCCTTTAGTTTTTATTTGTTAAACCTTCATTCTTATGTTGTTGCCTTAGCATGGAAACGAAAGGGTCAAATTTTAAAGCAATATTGTTAAATATCGAGGTTAATAAGCCGGAGAACATCTACATCGATCTCATATTCTTTAAAACCATCAATCCTACTCTTACCCTTGATAGGGAATTGCTTGAATCATTGTACCTTTGGGAACCGATCAAGGCTTACTTTGAGAATATTGGTTAGGAAAAGTTCATGGAGTACGAACTACCCACTTATGAGAACCTCATATACAAATTCTACGTATCATTCAAACTCAAGGGAAGCTTTGCCTCGTTTCGGTTGAATGGGATATATCACACACTAACAAATGTCGACCTCCGCCCCATATGGAATTTCCCCCTTGGAATTTCGGGTTTTACAAGCAAGTGGATGGAGCGAGACATGGGAATAGTATGGAGAGCAATGATTCCAAAAGGATGAGGTAAAGAATATAACCCCAAGAATTCAAGAATGACCGATATCAATGATCCAAAGTGGAGTTTCATCCACAAGGCCTTGTTCACTAGCATTTGTGCTAGAAGAAAGCAAAATCGTGTCACTCATACCGGGTTGTGGGTGATGGGATGCATGCAAGAAGGGGTGAAGGTAGATGGAACACGAATGATGCTCAAGGTAATGCAAGAGGTAGCTATGAGTGAGGACTCATGATTGACACATGGAGGTTTTATTACCTTGCTCGCATGTCGTTTTGGATGAAACCCAAGAGGAGAAGCGAAACTCTTCGAGGATTGTATGCTTGAACTAGAAAAATAGGAGGATTTGAAACTCATAAAGATATAGGAACTTTCATACAGTCAATTTGAAGGAGCGTAGCAGCTCGACCAACGGGAGAAAAGCGGATAGGAGAGGTAGCCTATAGACTCAAGCGACCAGCTAAGTGAAAACTCACCCCTATTCCATGTGAGTCCCAGTTACGGATACTGCTCAAGGTTGACTGGACTGCCATAACAATTGATGGATAGGAGCCTACTCTAACTAAGAGCATCTAACAACTAATAGACGAGCCCCTTATCCTTCTGTTCTGAACTTGATTGAAATTGGTAGTACCCTTTCTTCCACCTCCGAAAGGGTCCCTAGCCGCTGGTTGATTTCTGCCTACTTCTCATATTGCTTGATTGATATACCGCCAGAGTTTCTGAACCTAAGAACCATTGAATGATCATGTTTTATGGTGGGCCCCTCACGAAAGAAAGAGGTTCAAAATATGCTACAATGCCGGTTTTAAAAGAGTGGAAGATTTGCCAAAGAAAATCAAGCAAACAGTTCCGCCAATAAAGGAGCCTTGTCCACCCAACAAAGAAAAGAAGAAGAAGTGTATTAAGTTGATGGAGACAATTTGGGATGCATATGAGGCAAACGAATGTGTCAAGCGCCAACGACAAGAGCTTGACGAAATTAAAGCTAATGAGAGAAGAAGTAATGATAATGCTTAGCCACTTTATTTACCCCGTTTTTTAGACTATGTTTTTGTTGATTTGATTACATTATGGTTTAGCCGGGTTATTTCTTTGGAAAATTTGATGAGACTTGCATGATAGCGACATTGCTTCTGGATATGTTTTGATTGCCTTAAGTGCTAACATGCATCACTACTAGAAAAATGAGCTTTCGTGATAGCTAAAAGCGTCTCTATAAGTGGATTTTGTGACACTTTTAAATTTGTGAAGCTGCCTTGAAGCGTCACATAAGTGGCCGTCTTAATAGCTTTTGGTGATGCTTTCAAGTGTCGCGAAATATTGTCTGTAATGACGCTTCGAACCATCTCAAAATCATTGTTTTAATAACGCTTTTTAGCGTCATGTTTGGAATCCCAACTACCACAACTGACTGTGTATGGCGACACATGAAAGTGTCGCAGAAACTATTGTTGTGACGCCTAAAGCTATCTTAATATGTCCCCAATTAAGACGCTTTTCAGTGTCTCTATATACATAAATTGCGAAGCCCTAGATCATCTCGAAAGCGATGTAATGTGACGCTTTTTAGCATCTCAAATAACTTCATATGACACCTAGTATTGTCTCAAAAAATGTTATTACTACGCTTTTTAGCATCTCGAAAAAATTGTTGTGACGCCTGTTATTATCTCCAAATGCGATTATTATGACGCTTTTCACCATCTCGAATAACTTATTGTACCACCTATTAATTTCTCAAAATACGGTTATTATGATGCTTGTAATTGTCCCAAGAGCAAGAAATAAAAAGCAACACATAAAACATGAAATAGAAATGCATAATGTAATATTGTCATTTCTCATAAAATGCCACAAAAACATTTAGCTTGTAAATAACCAAGTATTCATCTACAAAAATAATTCGTAAGTACGATAACCATGTAAACTATTCGTAGACCTCAGCAAAGGCATTTTAAAGTTGTCAAATGTTTTACATGTAATTCTTAGCCCATATTACTTGTGAAACATTTTAAAGTTGTCCCAAAAATTACCCAAATATGTAGACTAAGCAAAAATTACCCAAATATATAGCCAAAGCAAATATATAAGTCCCAAAAGGCAAAAACTAATTTATTGTATGGATCCAAACTTCCCTGCTAATGCTGCTCCTCCATGAATACCTATATGAAGAAACAAGCACAGTCAGTTAAATTGTTATTAAAGTAAAATATTTATAGGCAGTAGGATAGTATTATTACCAGATTTTGAGGCCACGCAACCACCTCACCAACTGCGTCACCTATAGTTTTAAATTGTGACATTGGTCGAACTAAATCCTCGTCAAACTCCATCGGAACATGAATGAGGACTTCACACCAATGTGTTCCCAATTGAACTTGGCCAACTCGTTTTGATGGATTTAAGCTTTGAAGACGACCGACCGCTACAACTTTCAATGAAGCAAACACGCTATGCAAGGATATTTTTCCTCCAATCTGGTATAAATCGCAAAGGTAGATTCAATGAAGATCTTTTAGTTTGTTAAATGCATGGGAAAAAATGGTCAGCACTTACAGTAGGCAATGCAGCCCCATTCATGCAAATTCTCACTCAAATTCATGCATTACTTACACATATTCATGCAGCCATTCACACCTCATGCATAGCAGGTAGTTCATGCAAGGAAGGAGCTCCAAATTCACCCTTTTTATGGCTATTATACCCGGGAAAACAGGACAGCAACAGGGCAGTCCTTAAGGCAAATTAATACATGTAATTCCATCTCATAAACCACTTAGATCATGCATTACATTCACACATACATACAACTCAATTTAGCCATGCATTTCATTAGACATTCTTAATCAGGCTAATGCAAAATTATGTCCCCAACTCAAAGCAAATGCCAAATTCAAAATAGTCTAAACACCTTTACTTTGGCCTCTAATTTCAAGTACAAATACTCAAGTATGCAACAATATTTTTTCCTCTCCTCGGGTTTCAACTTATTAGAGCCAAAAAATGTTCATTATACATACTTGATCATGCTCGAATCTTCCAGAAATCGTGTTGTTTGATATTCAATACATGAACTCAGTGTAGTCATTAATTTCCCTGTTAAGCTCCAATTTCCAGATCTAAGTAATGCATATTAATTAAAAAGGAAATAAACTACTATTGAATCAACTACTCCAGCTGCAAATTTTAAAGTTCGTAGATTTACTCATAAGCTGCAAAAAAAATCTGGAGACAATTGGCAAGACAAAACCTTAAGAGCAATCAATTCATCATCGCAGAACAAACAATTTCAAACTGCAATCCCATGGATCTCAGAACAAACGGCTACTTGTAGGGGTATTTTATCCCTCAATGAGGTTGGCTTGAACGAAGTACCAATGTTATGAGAGGATGATGTCGAAGGGACTCGAATAACTTCAGGAGGAGATTCATTGTTTCCTATTTGCTTGCTCACCCTCAGTAGTTCTTGTATTTGTTTGTTTTGTTCCAGCATCTGTTTGTTTTATTCCATCACAATTTGCTTTAACTCACTAATATCCTTCTTGTAAGCCATGCTACTTTGAGAGGACCTGCCTCATATGAGAGCATCACCATATACATCAGAAGCAAGTACACCATAACCATACATTCGTACTCTTCCTCCTTTGTCATCACCGGCTACTTGAGCAAATATGTTATTTGGGCTTGTGTCCATTCGTACTCTTCCTCCTTTGTCATCACCAGCTACTTGAGCAAATATGTCATTTGGGCTTGTGTCCTTGGAATTCGGAGAGAGTTCACTTCTTTTTTCTTGCATCTTTTCTTATAAATAAAACACAAATACCAATTATGTCGAGGTAAACACCACATACTTCAAAGGAATGCACATAATAATAACAAATAACTAAACGAAAATATAACAGATTTTAAATAATCTTACCCAAGAATTTGCTATAACAGGATTGCATGTTTCTCCCTTTTTAGTATAACATCTTCCAAACAGATCCATCCTAGTTGGTTCGGCATCCATTTGATCACCACCTGGTACTTCATCAACTTCGTTTCCTTCATCATTATTATCTTGTCCAGCTCTTAATTCCTTTGTTTCCTTCTACAAACACCACCAAACTTTGATTAACTTAACCGTTTCTGATTATTTTAAAATTTTATTTACTAAAAATATCAACCTCCATTTGATATCTGATTTGGGAGAAACTCTTTTTCCCTGTGACATGCATCATTCTCTTCTGTGCTCCGTTTTCTTTGTTTTGAGTACTGATTTTCTATATCAACAAAAGAGAAGACAAACTGAAATCCAAGTATGAAATAAATGTACTACTCACTTAATATAATAGGTTAATAGGATGCAATACTAGTAATTAAAGTTTCATTTTTACCTGCGATTTGTCTATGCTCCAATGAATAACTAAATTTTTCCATTGATCAGGGAGGACTCTCACATCATCTGTATTTGGTCTCTTACATAAGTTTTCCTCTAACGATGAGTTTGGATCAAAATATTTACTCTTAACTCTATTCTTCCATGTTCTCCAACTTTTAGATAAAATATCCCAAGAAACATCTTCCATGTCATGCATCCCAGTAAATTTCTCTTACGTTATTATACAAAAATTAGTTCAATCATAACGTAACGAGTCAATTGAAGATTATACAGCACTAATAAAAATATGAAGGATTAAGTAATCACCTTAATGAGCTCCAACAGATTCTTTTTAATGGATGTTGTTACTTTGTGCCAGTCCTCATAATCAAGTGGAAGAAGATCTCTGTTTCTAACCAAAGTACCAATAAATTCAACGTATTCACTTTTATTTGGACCAATAGGCTTACCAAGATCATCAAAGTCCACTCTAACTTGTTCTCGTCTAGCCCAAACACGTGGCATGTTTGTCGGTCCTCGAGCTTTTAACTCAACAGATTTTCCTACATTGACAAATTTACTTATGTTCAAATAAAATCCATCGACAGTTCATACAACTCAATACTAGTATATATTCAATATTCCAACTAACCTGCATCATCAGAGTTATTGTTCAGGCGATCCGAATGTCCATCGAAGGTTTTGCACGACTTTCGGTTACTGCAACCGGAGAATATTTTCATAATAATTTAAGCATGAATATTTTGAAAGCAAAGAACAATCCGGTAGAAGCTAGAAAATGTGTTAATAAAGACATAAGAATAGCATTTAAGCAACTGAATCTATTCTTTGACCCACTTTTCTTGTCAGATTGTAATAATAACAGTGTCAGTAACTTGCCTTGGTTTTAATGCACCTCTAGAATCAGAATGGTAGTCAAATACTGTCAAATATAACATAGATAAAACGCAAGTATGATGGTTAGGTGCTAATGACATGCAATGATAGCTACAATTAAATACTGACAGTTTTTCCAAGGGCGAACTGAACAGACCTGACCACTAACTCAGAATAAAGTGTTAGGCAGAAATTCTATTGTTAAACATCAAGTTTCAAAACAAAACATTTTACATATATTCTAAATTTGCTCTAAATCAAGAACTGCCCCCAGTTTTAGCATTATTATAAGTGAAAAATGGGGTTGTGAGAGGGAAGAAGCAGAGTTAGCACAGGCTCCAGGAATTAATAAGTCATTGCCTTGTTGGAAAAGGATATATGTCTGAGACAGTGGAAAACCAATTCCAAATGTGAAGACATGTTCCAACTTAAACAACCAAACAATTACTAAATCCAACTAAGCTGTCTGCATGGGAGGAATCAACTGCACCATTATACATACCATCTTATATGTCATATTAGCAAATGAAAACATTCAGTAATTAGGGGCTAAGAGCAGCGCAGATGGAATATTCTGATTTAAGCAACTGAATTTATCCTCTGATCCACTTTACAAACTGAATATAGACTAATAGGTAGCTTTTTGAGAATGCACAACAAGATGTCAGGTTTAAAAATGTTAAGTTGTACAGATGAACATAACAAAATATTCATTTACCTTTGTCTTCAAGGTGTGCATTGGGTTCTTGAGATGCTTCTGTTTGATAACCTTGGGTTCCACGGTCACGGAGTCGCCTGTGCTTATTTTTTTTCATACCTACAACACAACCTTCTTTTATATAGGACAACCAAAAAATAAGAAATTAAAAAGAAGTTCTGCTTATTGTCTTAAAAGAAAAACTAACTACACCTATCCTACAATTTCCTATACCCAGGACGATTGATGTAAGCTTCGCTTTGTAGAATTGCATCAACACCATCATTTGATATGTTATTTCCATCATCAATCTTGTTCCTGGCTTTGGTTTTAATAACCACTTTCCAGCCTTTTTCCGTAGGATCTTCCACATAAAACACTTGTTCAACCTGAGATACAAGGACAAAAGGCTAATTCTGTTGTTGTATATTTGTGAAGTTGGTGAGCGTGAACCCATCATCATCTTCTTTAAGTCTCTTGCCCTTCGATACCCAGTCACAGTCAAACAATACATCCCTTCTTCCACCTGTATAATCTAATTCAATTATCTCATTTATAATACCAAAATATGCCATCTCTTGAGCTATAGGCCTTTTATCCTTGTTGCTTGCAAAACTAGTTGTATTCGCATTAACCATAACTCCACTATTTTTCCTGTTCAACTCCATCTCCCTAGTATGGAATCGGAAACCATTTACTTTATAACATCTGTAATTTGCACCAACTAGAGCGGGTCCCTTTGCAAGTCTGACAATGTCCATCATCACTGGATCATCTTCGTGAGCAACAACTATTTCTTCCACCTACAATAATAATTAATCAGATAATCATATTGCTGGATATTCATATGAGATCTCTTTATTCGGTCATGCTGAACCTGCTTGCTATAAACGAAAGACTCTATTAATTCTGAATGGCTGAAAATCATACTGAATGAATATAATAACTTGTAAACTACTACTGCTCTTTATTCTATCTTTTAGTTGAGCTCTGTGACACTCTTATAAATTGCTGTAAGAGTAATACAAATGCACTTTGCTGTTCTGAAGAAACATTTATCTGCAAGACAGTCGATCAGTTACGTATATTGAGGGGTTCTCAAGGGATTTGGTCTAATTCTAGGCAGTCATTTTCCAATAGTAAATGCATGAGATTGAACATATTAAGATGTTTTAACTTACACGACCCTTAAACCAAGTAGCAAATGTATCACTATGTACCTGCTTGATTTCATGCTCTCTTGATCGATGTTTCTTCCTCCTGACTTCTTTTTCATGATCCCTATATATTGAAGAGAGAAAAAGCTCAAAATTAAATGAAGAAAACAGAACCATCTTAGTGAAGCTATTAAGATTAAGTGGCTTACTCTATGTAATGTTTAATGTCAACACAATTGAACAACACATATCGATGAGCCTTTGTAAGACGATCATTGTCCAACACAATTGGCTTTCCTCTCCATAATGGACAACTATCTAGTGAGAAAATATTGACACCTGGTACTTCATTTTGTTCACCACCATTGTCGTTTCGACTTGCTCGATTATGCTTTGTTTCAACTCTTTCATCAAAATATGAAGAGCAAAATGATAAACATTCCTCAGCTAAATATCTTTCTGCAATCGAGCCTTTTAGGCGGCCTCGATTACGTACATACAACTTCAATGTACTCAAGTACCTAGGCGTTCAAGATAAAATTAATAGTTAGGCAGTAGCAGAATTTATTTAGGAATGAAGTACTTATTAGTGAATGTATTACTGACCTTTCGATCGGGTACATCCAGCGATATTGAACTGGGCCAGCCAACTTTGCCTCGGTAACCAAATGGACAGTCAAATGTACCATAATGTCGAAAAATGATGGTGGGAATATTTTTTCCAGCTGACAAAGTATAACAACAATTTCTTTTTCTAATCGTGCCAGCTCACTATGATGGAGTGTCGTTGAACCCAAATCTCTATAAAATCGACTCAAATGAATTATTGTTGATCGTATTGGCTTCAGTAAAAGTTTACGCAAAGCAATCGGAAGTAGTTGTTGCATCAACACATGACTGTCATGACTCTTTAGACCAAAAATTTTATGTGGTTTTCATTGAACGCACCTAGACACATTTGATGCATATCCATCTGGAACCTTGATGTTTTTCAAAATCTTGCAAAATCTTTGTTTCTCATTTTTATCTAATGCAAAAGCAGTTGTAGGCAGTTATTCCTGTCCAGAATCATCTAAGAAAGGATGCAGCCTTGTTTTTATCCCCATTTTTTTCAAATCCAAACGCGCATTATAATTATCTTTTGACTTCACAGAGTCGAGCAATGTGTACAAGACCTTATCACAAATATTCTTTTCAATGTGCATAAAATCTAGATTGTGCCTTACCAAATTTGTTTCCCAATATTGCAAATAAAAAAAAAGGCTTCTTTTCTTCCAGTTGTAAGGTAAGTTTTGTTCACCCGCCTTTTTCCCAAATTTATTCTCAATGTGCTTAACGTCATCAAATACCGTTGATCCCCTCAAGTATGGAGTTGCTTTTCGATGCTCTTCTGTTCCATCAAATAACCCTCTGTCCTTTCGAAATGGATGATCCTCAGGCAAGAAAATACGATGACACATGTAACAGAACTTACGAGAGTTATCTAGCGTTACTGAGTTCGTATTCATGTAACAAACGGGACAGGTAAGTTCTCCTTTGGTACTCCAACCAGATAATGTTGCATGACCGGGAAAATCGCTAATAGTCCACAGTAGTGCTGCATACAACTGAAAATTTTCTTTAGATGCAGCATCATAAGTACGTACTCTGTTTTTCCACATATCCTTGACCTCTGCAATTGCTGGTTGCAAATATATATCAAGATCATTACCTGGCCCAGATGGACCAGGAATAAGCATGGACAACATCATGTACGACTTTTTCATACACTCACCGGGGGCAAATTGTAAGGAATGAAGATAACTGGCTAGGTAATATGAACCACATTCATAGTTCTAAAGGGGTTGAAACCATCGATAGACAAACCTAACCTAATATTTCGAGGGTCTTTAGCAAAGTCCGGGTGGTGAAAGTCAAAAGTACTCCAGGCCGGAGAATCTGCAGGATGTCTCATCACACCATCTTTTATGCGATATGTATCATTCCATGTCATAAGAGATGTTGTTTTCTTGTTCATAAAAAGCCTCTGTAACCTTGGCTTTAATGGGAAGTGTTATACAAGTTTTGCAGGAACCTGCTTAAGCTTCTTTGAACTTTCAGCTGAATCACCTCTTGGTTCAGTCGTAACTGTTGTCCATCGCGGTTCGTCACAAGTATCACACTTTGTCTTGCTTTCATTATCACCCCAATATAACATGCAATCGTTTTGGCACACATCAATTTTTTTGTAATTCAGACCCAAATCTTTCAATATCTTCTTGGTCTCATAGTAATTCTTTGGTAATTCGACACCTTCTGGAAATGCCTCTCTTAATAAGTCCAGCATCAATATGAATGAACTATTGCTCCAATTACCAAGGCACTTGATGTGGAGCATTCGAACTATGAAATATAGCTTTGAAAAGTTTTGGCACCCTGGATAAAGTTCCTGTTCAGTATCTTCCATCAACTTATAAAACTTTTTTGCTTCCTCACAAGGTTGTTCTCCTTGCTCAGCTCTTAGCATTCCTTCATGAGCATCGCCTGCTCCATGTAGTCCAAATGCATCATAAAGCATCTCTTGCATATCATTTCCAAAATTTTCACCATCATATTGGAAAGATGTCTGCACCCCATGTGAGGAGAACTCGCCATGTAATACCCATTTAGTGTACCCCCTTAAAAATCCATTCCAAAGAATGTGTTCTTCCACAATGCTCCTTCTTTGGGATGTGGCATTTTTACATTTCTTACAGGGGCATAAGATCGTTCCACCATTTGAATTTGAAAAGGCAAAATCCAAAAAAAAAAAAAATTTAGACCATCTTGGTATTCCCTACTGGACCTAGGGAGATCCATCCATCTCTTATCCATGTTTGTAATTAACCTATCTAAAAAAATGTAGTTACCTCAAATTGTGAGCTTGACTATAAACTTAAAGGAATTTGCATGAAGTCAAATATTTACGAATACTCATACCTTTAAACACGTCAAAGGCCTCTACCTGCAAATTCTCCTTTGCTCCTCCTCGATTTTGGGAGTAGTCCTAGCGGATTCAAATTCAAATGATATATCAATATTTCAATGATCGTTACAAACATTAAGGATATACAAACAAACAATTAACGAATATGTAACACATTGTATGATACCAATTAACAAACATATAACAGCTTCTATTAAGCAACTATATATTATATAACATTATGCTTCAGCAAAAACAACAAACCACTTGAAATGCATAGAAACTAGCTACTAGTAATTATTAACAAAAATCTAATAGGTTTTATGATTCCATTTCACTTTTCTCTTCTGGTAATTATTAAAAGAAGACAAGGTTTCAGGGCTGCATGCACATTTGTTTACAGGAAAATACCTACTAAACCACAACATCTTGAAGATAAGTATAACATTAAATCAAATGAAATCTAAGCAAATATGTTCCTATCATCAAACAGTAAAGAAGAGAATTAATTAAAATAATTTCAGCATAAGCCTATCTACCTTAGTACTGTTGGAAAATACGAATCAGAAAGCAGCGGAATTTAAAAAATTTTCCCAACAAAAGGACCTTGAACTCGCAATCGTGTAACCAAATTCGTAAAGATAGAAAACTTACTTTTCTTTTATTCTTTCTTGAAGCGTTTCAAGCCACCCAAGAACGCTCTTCACGCGGCTTGATCCCCTCTCCTTTGGTAAAGCTCGAATCTTCAAACTTCTAACTTGAAGTCTCTAGAGAAAGTCCACCAACTTGATCACAATCTAACTAGTAAGGATGCTAGTTCTCTAGTTAGTGTTTAGGCTTAACCTAGGGTTTAATTTAATCTTGGAGAAAGGAAGGTGTTCAACACATGAACCAAGAATTGTCTATTCGCTCTAAAGGGGAGCTCGAGCTCCCCTATATATAGGCAAGGGGGTGCCGAAATTCCTAGTCCTTTATGGGCTAGGATTTTGGTCCCTCTCTCCTATTTCTTGAGGATCAAGTATTTTCAACCTTGACTTTGAATTCTAATTCTAGTCAACTTTGAAGAGAGCTTAAAAAAATATCCAAACTATTTTTGGATAATTTTATACTTTATTTATTATAAAATAAATAACTTTATTTTATCTAATTAATTAATTCATAATTAATTAACTAGATTATTTTCTCCAAAATTAGACTTTCTTTTTAATTCAAAATTAAACCAAAGTCTATTAAATAATTAACCAATTAATTATTTAACATATATATTATCACACGTGTGTGACACGTGTCACAGTGACACGTGTCACTCACGCGAGCCACACGTGTGAATTCACACGTGTGGAACCCTCTTGGTCCGATTAACTCGTTTAATCATTTTCAAGCCTCAACTCATGTAACCAAGTTGTTGTGTGTGACCCTCTAGGTTCTCAATTCAATTAGCAGTGACCCCAATTAATTAATTCACTAATTAATTAATCAGTCCACAGATTAAACGACCATAGTCTAGCAACAGGTGTTTAACCCCTAGCTGAATTGGAATGTTCGGATTTGACAGAACCTTTAAGTCATTGAATCATGTGAGATACAATCCTCCTACTTACTATCTCTCAACCAAGATCTAGGGCAAGGGAATAATCAGAACCCTAATAATCCGGTCTTAAAGCTAAGTGCATTTCATATCCATTTGATCTCAATCCAAGAAACCCTTTTCTTGATGTCTTGATCTACTGCCTTGGCCAAGGACTCCATATGGCATATGAATGACTTACACAATAAGAGATCACCTTGCAAATGCAAGTGTAGGTCCTTTCTTGATTCTCATTCACTTTCATGAGTCACTTGTGCAGCCCCAGCATAAGCCTTGAATCAGTTGTCTAAGGCGACACCCTTTAAAGCTTATACCTAAGACTACAGAGTTAACTCATAAAGTGACAAGGAACCTCAAGTCTAAGGATCAATTAATCACATCAATGACTCGTGAGATATTTCCTAATCTGGAAGTTTCCATTTCCTGAAATAGAAACTTCCTTTCCCATTTAGGAATGTTCTCACACGGGGCACCTCAGTGAACTTACTTATTAAAGTAAGCACCCTCATGTATCACGCACGTATCAACTATACACTTTGCACCTCCATGAAACAAGGTGGTCCTTCTTAAGGGCGTGATCCCACAAGCAAGCCTTAGAGGAGTCAGGTTGACACTCCCACTGTCTGTAGGACTCATCGGCTTGGAGTATTTTACTAATCATGACTTATGTGATATAGGGCTCGTTTCATGAACCATTTCACCTAAATGGTAGAGTCCTAAAGTCATCAGGATTAGGGGAGTTCTCATACATGCACAGCTAAAGTAAACGCATACCAAACAAGAGCATATAAAGAAGTGTTGCCTCAATTCGTTATTTCATTCAAAGATTGTCTGTGATTACAATAAGGAAAAGCACAAAGCGGATATACAATCGGCTTTCTAGGGCACTATTCCTAACAATCTCCCACTTGCCCGTCAAAGCCATTCTAAAGCTACTCTAAGTCCCATCTTCTGAAGATGACCTTGGAAAGCTTCTCGACTAAGGGGTTTAGTAAGTGGATCTGCCACGTTCTCTGCTGATGTGACCCTCTCAATTTGCACATCTCCTCTTTTGATAATATCACGGATTAGGTGATACTTCCTCATAATGTGCTTGGTCCGTTGGTGAGATCTTGGTTCTCTTGCTTGAGCAACCGCCCCAGTGTTGTCACAAAACACAGTAATGGGGTCTTTCATGCTAGGAACAACATTCAACTCTTGAATGAAGTTTCTAATCCAAACACCTTCCTTAGCTGCATCATTTGCAGCTAAGTATTCGGCCTCAGTGGTCGAATCAGCAGTGGTTGTTTGCTTGGAACTCTTCCAACTCACTGCTCCGCCGTTTAGGCAGAAAATGTATCCTGACATTGACTTAAAATCATCTAAGTTAGATGCAAAGCTTGCATCGCAGTATCCTTCGACAGTAAGATCTTTCTGACCTCCGTAAACTAAGAATAAATCTTTAGTACTTTTCAAGTACTTAAGAATATTCTTCACGGCAGCCCAGTGACCATCTCCAGGGTCAGTTTGGAAACGACTTGTCACACTAAGTGCATAAGCCACATCCGGTCGAGTACATAACATTGCATACAATATGCTACCTATTGCTGATGCATAAGGTGTATGAGTCATTCTTTCCTTCTCAAGGTTAGTCTTAGGACACATCTTCTTTGAAAGACATGTTCCTACACTCATAGGAAGGTTCTTAACCTTTGCTGACTCCATATTGAATCTCTTCAATACTTTGTCAATGTACATCGACTGTGATAGTCCTATTAACCTTCTAGATCTATCTCTATAGATTTTAATTCCAAGGATATAGGACGCATCACCAAGATCTTTCATCTCGAATTGGTTCGATAACCATAACTTAGTCACTTTCATGTCATCCTTCGAATTCCCAATAAGAAGGATGTCATCAACATAAAGTACTAAGAATTGCACTGAGGTCTCCAATTCCTTTCTATACACACAGGACTCATTCGAAATTTGAATAAAGCCAAACGCTTTGACTGATTCATCAAATCGAATGTTCCAATTCCTAGAAGCCTGTTTCAATCCATAGATTGATCTTTGGAGTTTGCAAACCTTTTGCTCACTCCCACTGAATGTGAAACCTCTGGGTTGCTCCATATAAATGTCTTTGTCAATGTCACCATTGAGAAAGGCAGTTTTCACATCCATTTGCCATATCTCATAGTCATAATATGCAGCAATGGCAAGCATGATTCGAATGGACTTTTGCATTGCAACTGGTGAAAAGGTTTCGTCAAAGTCCACTCCGGGTCTTTGAGTGAATCCTTTTGCAACCAGTCTTGCTTTGTAGGCTGCAATGCTTCCATCAACTCCAAGCTTTCTCTTAAAGATCCATTTGCAACCTATGGGTTTGACCCCATCAGGCAAATCTACCAAGGTCCAAACTTGGTTGGAGTTCATGGAATCCATTTCGGATTTCATGGCTTCTATCCACTGTTCAGAGTCAGAATCTGACAGTGCCTCCTCATATGTCAAAGGATCATTATCCTTTTGAGAGATTTCATGGAAGAATCCATACCATCTCTCCGGCTGTCTAGGAGTACGTTCAGAACGCCTTAGAGGAGGATTCAAATGTGTATCGAAATTCGTGATTGGTTGCAGTTGATCAGAGTGGGACGTTTCTTCAGTGGGTGGTATGGGGTCACTTTGTACTTCTTCTAATTCTATGATCTTGCCTTTCTTTTCTTTAAGGAACGGTTCCTCAAGAAAAGTGGCATTTCTGGAAACAAACACCTTTTGTTCAGATTGATCATAGAAGTAGTATCCTATGGATTCCTTAGGATAGCCTACAAAGTAGCATAAGTTAGAACGAGATTCTAACTTATCTCCCACTGTCCTCTACACGTAAGCAGGACAACCCCAAATTCTTTAAGTAAGAATAACTAGGGATTTTACCATGCCACATTTCATAGGGCGTTTTAGGGACTGACTTAGAGGGAACAAGATTCAAAATCTTTGCTGCACTTTCTAGGGCATAACCCCAGAAAGAAGGTGGTAAGTCAGTGAAACTCATCATGGAACGAACCATATCAAGTAGGGTTCGATTCCTTCTCTCAGAAACTCCATTAAGCTGAGGAGTTCCCGGAGGAGTCCACTGAGAGATAATCCCATTATCCTTGAGATGATTAAGGAATTCTTCACTAAGATATTCGCCTCCTCGATCAGATCGAAGTGCTTTGATCTTGTGACCAGTTTGGTTCTCAACCACCTTTTGAAATTCTAAGAATTTCTCAAAAGCTTCAGATTTATACTTCATTAAGTATACATAACCATACCGACTAAAGTCGTCAGTGAAGGTTATGAAATACTGATGATTGTTTCTCGTGCTTACACTAAGCGGTCCACAAACATCAGTATGGATCAAATCCAGAACCTTAGTGGCACGTTCCACAGTTCCTTTAAAAGGAACCTTGGACATTTTTCCTTTGAGACAGGATTCGCAAGAAGTTAACTCTTTGAGATCATTTTCAGAGAATGATCCTAAAGTGTTTATCTTGCTAATTCTGTTCTTGGAAATGTGTCCTAATCTAGCGTGCCATAAGGGAGCTGAAACTTTGTCATCTCTCTTACGCTTTGTTTCTCGTTGTATATTCATAATATTGATATTTTGAGTTAGGTAAAGTCCATTACTTAGAGTACCGATATGAACGGAAGAGTTGTTCCGTTTGATAAAGTATTTACCATTCTTAATATAAGTTTCATAACCTTCGCAATCTAATATTGGAACTGAAATTATATTACGAATAATGCTCGGTACATAAAGGACTTTGTTTAATACTAACTCAAAACTACCTAAATCTAATCTAATTGTGCCTAAAGCTCGAGCTTCAACGTTTGAGCCATCGCCGATCTTCAAGACACATTCTCCTTCTTTGAGTTGTTGGACTTCACTTAGCATCTGTACATCATTACAGATATGAGTTCCACAACCGGCATCAAGTACCCAAGAACTAGAATTAATAGAAAGATTTACTTCAACGAGAAAGATACCTTTCTTTAGAGTAGCCTTGTACTCTGGGCAGTTTCTCCTCCAATGTCCCGCTTTGCCACAATGGAAGCAAACATCCTCTTTCTGATCACGCTTCTTCTTTTGGGCCTTCCCCTTCGAAATGCCACCAGTGGGCCTAAGGGGTTTCTTCTTCTTCTTTTGGGCTTTCTTGCCCTTACCTTTAGAAGGCCCAGAAGAGGAAGATGGAGCATTCACCATCAAAACCTTATTGTCCTTCTTGATCGTGCTTTCAGCAGTCACAAGCTGACTAATCAGCTCAGCTACAGTAGCACCAGCATGATTCATGTTGAAGTTAAGGACAAATGGGTTGAATGATGGTGGGAGCGAAGCTAGCAACAAATCCACTGAAAGTTCATCTTTCAGTGGCATGTCCATGGAAGCAAGTTTCTCAGTAAGGGCAAGAAACTTGAGTCCATATTCATGGACACTTGAACCTTCCCTCATTCTCAAGTGGAATAATTCCTTTGAAGTGTTATACCTTGTAACACGTTCATGAGGGCGGTAAAGTTGCTCTAAGTGGTCGTAAATCTCCCAAGCAAATTCCATGGCCTCATGTTGTCTTTGCAAGTCCGGAGACATGTTAGCCAACATAAGGCAACGGGCTTGGAGATTATCATCCTTCCACTTCTGAATCGCGTCCCGCTCGGCCCGAGTGGGAGCCTCCCCTTCAGGAGTAGGCTCCCCTTCGAAGAGAACATAAGTTCTCTTCTCAGAATCTAAAATGATTTTTAGATTCCTCAGCCAATCAGAATAGTTGGGACCAGTCAACTTGTTTGACTCGAGGATCGATACAAGAGGGTTTTTGGTTGCCATTTCAAAACACGTAGAGAATCACAGAATCTACGACCTAAATGGTAAAACAGAGAACTAGTGAGCATGCTGAATTATAACGATATACAAAAGATAAGGTCTTTAATCTATTGTAGCTCCCACTGTTTTTCAAAGATCTAGAATTCCCAAAGATCTAAGAGGAACACGTTTCCCAATGGGTACTAAGATCCTAGGCATTTTACCTCGAACCCACGACTCGCGGACATTCTTAGCAAGAACCCTAGGTAGGTACAACTTACCAATTCTAACACCTTTAGAACTCTTAGTAATTGTTTTTTGCATCACCTATCTTTCAATATGGACCCACGACTCGTGCGACATCCATATTTACTTAGGCGTTAAGCTAGACCCATCAATCATAAGATCATGACCAAAACTTAGTTCGAACGACCCACGACTCGCGGACATCGCCCTTGCTAAAATTGACCACGAAATATTGATCAAAAATGATCAATTAGGTAACTAAGAACTAATAAGCTCCACTAGCTATCCCACGACTCGCGGACAACAACTAGCTTTACTTACTAAACTTAAAACCTATTGATGGAATGCTAGGAATTTAATTCAAAATTTGCATCTCGAATTAAACACCTATTTGTTCGAAATTAGCTTAATATTTAATGGGAATTTTCGAATTAACCGGAGAGTTGTCCGGTTCGACCTCACCAACATATATGTTATCCAATTTTATTAGTCTTGATTAATGCAAGTACACTTAAATGCATTTCAAACAAGCACATAAACAGATAACATGTCCTAGCATGATACTAACATGTAATGATCATGGGTTCTACCTATCTTATGCGTGATATGTGGGAGCCACTCCACAATCACAAGTTCTAACATACATGCCACATAAACAGTTCAAATCACATAAGGGAAAGCGGTAACAAAATACGAGCCCTATCTCTATTACATTTAACAATTGAGATTCCCCTCCCTAACATTTTGAGGGGTCTTCACTTATGGCCTCCTTGTTACTTGAATGTGGTCCATCTTACTCCATGGGTGCATTGTCTCCAAAATGAAAATAAAAACCTCACCACCTATCTCTACTCTCAAATTACAATAAAAAGAAAAAGACATAAAGTAATAAGGCTCAATCTTCATATTAGCCTTAGACAATTACACGGGGCATACCCCGGCCTCAAAAACAGTAATATGGAAAGCCACATAATAAATCACATAACAGTACGCACATAAGTGAGGCTCCAACCTCAATTGAAAAACGCAACTATAGGGCTCCAACCCCAATTTAAACCATCCATGTGCATAAATTAAAACCATACATAGATCTAAACCCATGATCACCTAACATGCTTTTGCAAGAATTTAAATTTAACCAATAAATTAAAATTCTCGCTTTAAGCTCTAATAGCTTAAAACACGACTTGATGCGAGTCTTATTTATAAAAGTTTTCAATAAATCCCAAATTACCAAAACAAATAAAATTCCAATTAATTTCTGAAAATTAATAATTTTATCAAGATGTAATTTCCCAAAATGTAAACCGTTTCAATTTCTCAAAAATCCCAATTTTAAGTTTTAATTCAAAAATTAAAATAAATATTCAAAAATAAAATTTTAAAATTAAAATAAAATTGGGACTGGATTGCACGAAACACGAAAGGGGCCGGATCACGAAAACGGGGCCCGTGCGCGAAACGAGGCACAGCGTCGCAAGCGCGCGCGGACGCGCACGGCAGGCGCGCACAGCGCCCGGCCAAGGCCAGGCGAGTGCGCGCACTGCGCGCGCATACCGCGCGCCTCGCGCGCGCGTGCTGTGCTAGGCGGTGGGCGGCCAGTCTCGGCCGCCCTGGGCGGGCGCGCCTAGGCGCGCCCGGAAGGCTCCCGCACAGGCGTGCGGGAGGAGCTGGAAGGCTGGCCGGTCTGTCCCGGCCAGGCCTGGGCGGCGACGGGCGGACGGCATGCGGGAGGGCCTCCCGCGCGGTTGCGGGAGGGTGGTGCGCGAAGCCCGCGCGCGCGACTCCTTCGCGCGCGGGGTTTCGCGTGTTCATCGTGTTCCGGGCTTTCGTTTCGTGTTTTCGTTCAAAAGCAAAACCAATCCAAGAAATCCAAAAACAGTTTATACAGTTTCAAATCTAAAATTGTTTTTCAAAATTAAATTTTACAAAAACCAATTTTCAGAAACTTTCAGGAAAAAATACAGTTTCGTAATTCAGGCTTTCTAAAACAATTACAAATACTCAATCGCATCAAGCCTAAGAATTTCTACCAAATTCAGTATAATTGAGACGAATCAGAAACACGATTAACGAGGTGGCTCTGATACCACTTGTTGGAAAATACGAATCAGAAAGCAGCGGAATTTAAAAAATTTTCCCAACAAAAGGACCTTGAACTCGCAATCGTGTAACCAAATTCGTAAAGATAGAAAACTTACTTTTCTTTTATTCTTTCTTGAAGCGTTTCAAGCCACCCAAGAACGCTCTTCACGCGGCTTGATCCCCTCTCCTTTGGTAAAGCTCGAATCTTCAAACTTCTAACTTGAAGTCTCTAGAGAAAGTCCACCAACTTGATCACAATCTAACTAGTAAGGATGCTAGTTCTCTAGTTAGTGTTTAGGCTTAACCTAGGGTTTAATTTAATCTTGGAGAAAGGAAGGTGTTCAACACATGAACCAAGAATTGTCTATTCGCTCTAAAGGGGAGCTCGAGCTCCCCTATATATAGGCAAGGGGGTGCCGAAATTCCTAGTCCTTTATGGGCTAGGATTTTGGTCCCTCTCTCCTATTTCTTGAGGATCAAGTATTTTCAACCTTGACTTTGAATTCTAATTCTAGTCAACTTTGAAGAGAGCTTAAAAAAATATCCAAACTATTTTTGGATAATTTTATACTTTATTTATTATAAAATAAATAACTTTATTTTATCTAATTAATTAATTCATAATTAATTAACTAGATTATTTTCTCCAAAATTAGACTTTCTTTTTAATTCAAAATTAAACCAAAGTCTATTAAATAATTAACCAATTAATTATTTAACATATATATTATCACACGTGTGTGACACGTGTCACAGTGACACGTGTCACTCACGCGAGCCACACGTGTGAATTCACACGTGTGGAACCCTCTTGGTCCGATTAACTCGTTTAATCATTTTCAAGCCTCAACTCATGTAACCAAGTTGTTGTGTGTGACCCTCTAGGTTCTCAATTCAATTAGCAGTGACCCCAATTAATTAATTCACTAATTAATTAATCAGTCCACAGATTAAACGACCATAGTCTAGCAACAGGTGTTTAACCCCTAGCTGAATTGGAATGTTCGGATTCGACAGAACCTTTAAGTCATTGAATCATGTGAGATACAATCCTCCTACTTACTATCTCTCAACCAAGATCTAGGGCAAGGGAATAATCAGAACCCTAATAATCCGGTCTTAAAGCTAAGTGCATTTCATATCCATTTGATCTCAATCCAAGAAACCCTTTTCTTGATGTCTTGATCTACTGCCTTGGCCAAGGACTCCATATGGCATATGAATGACTTACACAATAAGAGATCACCTTGCAAATGCAAGTGTAGGTCCTTTCTTGATTCTCATTCACTTTCATGAGTCACTTGTGCAGCCCCAGCATAAGCCTTGAATCAGTTGTCTAAGGCGACACCCTTTAAAGCTTATACCTAAGACTACAGAGTTAACTCATAAAGTGACAAGGAACCTCAAGTCTAAGGATCAATTAATCACATCAATGACTCGTGAGATATTTCCTAATCTGGAAGTTTCCATTTCCTGAAATAGAAACTTCCTTTCCCATTTAGGAATGTTCTCACACGGGGCACCTCAGTGAACTTACTTATTAAAGTAAGCACCCTCATGTATCACGCACGTATCAACTATACACTTTGCACCTCCATGAAACAAGGTGGTCCTTCTTAAGGGCGTGATCCCACAAGCAAGCCTTAGAGGAGTCAGGTTGACACTCCCACTGTCTGTAGGACTCATCGGCTTGGAGTATTTTACTAATCATGACTTATGTGATATAGGGCTCGTTTCATGAACCATTTCACCTAAATGGTAGAGTCCTAAAGTCATCAGGATTAGGGGAGTTCTCATACATGCACAGCTAAAGTAAACGCATACCAAACAAGAGCATATAAAGAAGTGTTGCCTCAATTCGTTATTTCATTCAAAGATTGTCTGTGATTACAATAAGGAAAAGCACAAAGCGGATATACAATCGGCTTTCTAGGGCACTATTCCTAACAAGTACGATACAGCTTCAGAGATATTGAAATCACAAAAGCAATGTCAACGTTCGGTCTTCCACTCTTTGCGCGCTTCAAGGAAAATCCTACAGTTCATAAAAACTTAATATGCCTTGGGATAGTAGCGTAGTGTAGAAAATTAAGAACTTTCACCTTTGTACAGAGATATTTAGCCAATTAACACCTCTTTTTACTCGGATCGAATCAATCATAACAGAAGATCACTGACTCAGTCCAGAACAAGAGTGCATCTTGGGAAAAGAACTTATTAAGTAAGCAACTAAATATGATATATAAGCATACAAGCAAACACTTAATACTTAGGCTAATAAATATGATGTAACAATAGTTTAAACTTCGAATTTTGTTTATTTTGTAGAAATCAATCTCAAATCCCACAGTGAATAACGAATAGCTTCGAAGTACCGCGGTTCACAGCTATTTGTATTGGTTACATAATCACATGAAATCCATAACACAACCTATCAATTGAATGAAATATAATAGAAGAAAAGAAAGTAGAGATATTGCTTTATTTACATTTTTGTCCAGTTAGCATCACTTCCTTCCCATCAGATGCACCGCAACTAACTTATTTCAATATATCATATTCATGTGCATCTTTACCTAATATCATATTCTATCACTTATTTTCTTCAATACAAAAATACTAAATTTTAGTTGCTGCTCATGATTATACATGTGTTGTGCTCATTTCAGTCTGGAGTTTGGTCGGCGAAGTGTTGTTATTGAGTAAAAAATAACTTCAAGGAAAAAATTCAATCTATTAAGCAAAAACATCAAATCACCTAACCATTGGCTAGAACAGGACAAGCCTTTGTGGGTTGTAGAACTGTTTCTTACACAAATCCAATTTTAATTTGAATGACCATAAGTTCTGCTCAGAGATTGCTCAACTACGTACCACATATGAAAAGGCTTGAAGCATGCTTATCATCAATCAAAATGCAAAATTCTAACACACAAGGACACAAGCCCAATTTCCAGAATTATTTATTGGTGTACGTGTTTGCAATCAATATCCACAGTCTCAAACATAGCGATAACATAATCAAAGTGGCAAAGAACAAATTAGAAAACAGATAATTTGGATAAAAATGTGGAATATCCAACGAGGATGAACAAGGTTATCCACACAGTGAACAATTCAAGAGAATCATCAAAGCACAAAGGTTAAAATTCGCCAATTGACCTCAACATAGACTAATCACTTCCACCAACAACTAAGTCTGCAACAATCCCGTCAAAACAACCAAGAATTTCTGCCCAAATTCACTAACCTAAACCTTACACATTAGTGAAGCAGACGGCTTTATCCCTCTTTCTCGTATAGATGAGAAACGGAAAATACTTTATACCTAAACATTGTTGGAGAAGTTACAGACCTAATTCCTTCTCTTTCTACAATACAGCTCCAGCTCAAGCGTTAATTGGAGATGACGGGTTCCTTCACTTCCTACAATTCGTTGATTGGAGAAGACGGGTTTGTTCGCTTTCTTCAACTCGTACGTTGATCGAAGAAGACGGGCCTCCATTCCCTTCACTTCGTTGCTTGAAGAATTTCTCGTTTCCTCTTTCTACAGCAAATTTCAAATGTCAATTTTTTTTGGAAAGAACAATAGAGTGGATGTCTTCAAGTGGTTTCCCTCGCTTCCCTCGTTTCCTTTTTAGGGCGAACATCTTTCCCTCCTTTCTTTTTATGATTGGCGCCTAAAAAATGATGTGCAAGACAACATGTTAAAGTATATGGTGACATTTTTTTATTTAAAGTGTCATTATACATATTCAATACAAAGACGCTTTATAAAAATGTCACAATACGTCTACTATATCTTGACGCTTTATACAAAAACGTCATATTATTATTATTCTAATCAACAAAAAATTTAATATATACCATAAATTTAATCTAAAAAGAGGAATTTACAAAAGACGTCACAACAGGTGGTCTATATAGACGCTTTTTAAAAAGCATCATATTAGGGCGTCACGAAAGCCCATTTTTCTAGTAGTGCATTATGACTTTGCTAAGTGGTGTTATGTGGGTTTTACTCGAATTGATATATCGAAGTACTTCGCATGTGTTGATACTTGCTTGTTGTTGAGTAGTGCATGAAGGATGGAATACAAGTGTCCACACCGAACCGCCACCGAAATATCATTATTCTTCCCCCTTGTTAAGTATCTCTTACCTTCCCCTTGTTTTTCATTATTCTTGCATGAAGACATGCTTATATTTAAGTGTGGGAGAGGGGATTGAGTTGAATTATGCATGATATGATCTATTACTCGTATTTTGATGAAAAGTGATGCATACTAAGTTGAGTTATGTAAATTTTTTTAAAAAATGCCAAGATAATTGTGATTTCTAACTTTGTTGAGATACATAGTGGGGTGTTGCAAACTTGCACTAAGTGTTTGGTGAAATTAGTATAATGTCATGACCTCAATTTTTGTGCACATCGCTGAACGATTTATGCAACCTAGAGGACCATTGTGAATAAGTCTAGCCCGTAAATTGGATTTTGTTGTAACATCTTTTGGGGTGAATTGTAGTTGTTGATTAACGAAAAACATGAATTAGGCCCTCGTTATCTTGGTATTTGACCCCGTGTAAGCCTATAGAGTTGTGCTTATAATTTTTCTTAGGCACATTACAAGCCAAAAGTACAACCATATTTTCCCACTTTTACCTTTGAGACACCAAATTTGCTCTTACACATTCGTGTTAGAAGCTTGACTGTTTATCTCGAGAAAAAGTTTAAAAGAAAGAAAAATTTGCGAGAAGAATCTAGAAAGTGAGAAAAAGAAAAAAAAAAGAAAAAAGTGAGAGTAAAAAAGAAAAAGAAAAAAAATCAAAAGAAAGTGTTGTGAAAAAGAAAGGTGTAGATGAATGAAGATTAATGTGGGGAGAGTCAGGTTATGAAAGTGAAAGTGAATGCTTCAATGAAGTAAGAATACATAAGTGTAAATTCAGTGTATGAGTCACTATCCTAAAAAATTCATACCCTAACCCCGAGACTACATTACAAGCCATGGAAAAACCTAACAAGTCATAGTTATGAACTTATTGCATTAACAGAGATTGGTGTAACTTATGATCTCCAAGGAGTGTTTAGTGCTTAGGAATGATTCATAAGCTAATCGGGGTGGTTTTATTGCATTAGTCGTTTTGATCCACACACGTCACAAGGTTATATCGCTTGTACTCTTTTGGTCATGCATAAGTACTTGTAAGTAATGCAACACCAAGTTGGCTTGACGAAGTCATGATTTGACGATGATTCTTGGTTGTGTTATTTCTTTTGATATAACTCTCTCAAATATGTTTCGAGTAACAATTCAAGTGTAGGGGAATTTGTTAGGCGATAAATACATGAAATTTTAGGCCTATATTTAATATGTTTTCTCGTCATTTATGAGTTATTTATTGCTTGAAATACCTCTTTCAGATAGCTTTCACTTGGAAGTTAAAAATTACAAGTTTAGAGCAAAAACGATGAAACGAGCATAAAAGAGTAGCTGACCGAGAAAGTTAGCGGCCGCGAAGAATTTACAAGAAGAAGTTAGCAGATACGGATAAAGGTTAAAATGTTTTAGAAGTTCTTTAAGAATCACTGCAGCGAATATTTTACAAGGAGACGTTGGTTTTCGCGAATCGAGTTACACGCAAATATTTCATGGATTTGGGCTTTTAATTCCGTACTAGTATTTAATAGGAGAAAAACCCTACAACGAGAAAGGAGAGGACTCATAATAGAGAACACAGCTGAATACAAGATGAAGAGAGAAGAGGAGGAGCAATCTGGCATCTTCCTTCGTCACGGCAATTCTTTAGTTTTCTATGTTGAACTAGTTTGAATGTTCTTCTTTTTGAAGTATGCAAATTAATGTCAGTTAATTCATATTTTGCTATTTGTTTATGATTTGCATTGAATTGTACAATCATAATTATTTATGAGTATGAATATTTTAGATTCGTATTGTGTGTGTGTGTGTGTGTGTGTGTTTTTTTTTTTTTTTTTTTTTTTTTTTGTGGTCAGACAGATCCTTGACCAAACGAAACAAAATAAAAACAAATCAACTTACTCCCTCCGGAGATGAATCCCAAAATAGTCACCAACTCTTAATCTTGTGCCCCATCTTCGTGAGCTTATCAGCCAGCCCATTCCTCTCACGATAAGCGTGACGAATCTTAACTTCCAAGGCAGATGGAGGTGCATTTGATAATCACTAATGATGTTCTTCAGCAGGTGATCTTTGATATCTTCTGAAGTAACCCAATTTAAAATGATCTCTGAATTGACCTCAATTTCAATCTTTAGGAAACGTCTCTCCCACACAAGTTGTAATCTCTGGTGAAGGCCAAGAAGCTCAGCCACATTAAGGGAGATTTTCTCAAGTTTCATGGTGTATCCAATCAACTAATTACCTTCCACGTCTCGTATTATTCTCCCTGCTGCCACTTGCTTGGTGTTTTCAAAGAAACTCCCATCGAAGTTCAACTTTATCCAGCCCAGCCCGGCCACTACCAATCAATGTTTTCAAGCATTTTGTCAGTTTTCTTAGTCTGGTTCCCCATAGCTTGTGCCATGTCCGTTGTAGAGTTCTTGATTATTAAGGGTCACATTCCGTGGCTCGCTAAGATACTGATACTCACTTTTGTTCCGGGCTATCCTAATGTTCCAAATAGTGGCAAGGCACATGACCCACCATGGTAAGGTTGAGTTAATCTTGTGCTTATGATCAACCTGGATTAATTGCTCCACCCAATTCTCGTATTGTGTTTTAATGCTTATGATGATGAGTAGCTAATCTCTTTGTTGTGGGGACAATAATGGATTGGATATAGATGTTTGATGTGTTGTTGATGAATGGTTTTTATGCTACAAAATTAAACTGATTGACATGTTGAAACCTGATCACCTTTAATGTGGTTTAGAGTTTATTTGATAATCAAGAGATGTTTATAACCTTGGAATGAATTTCGCATCACTTAAGGTTTCGAGTATAAAGAGATTTAACTTAACTTTAAGCAGTTGGTAATTGATTAGTGTACGACATAGTCGTTGCTATAATTGCAATCATCTTGTTCTAATGGTTTGATCGGGGAGATATTAGATTACGAGAATAGGCAATAAGAACTAATTATGTACAAATGTTTGATCTTGAGAAAGACTAGCATTTACATAAGTGATAATGGTTGTTGAAAACTACACATTCATTGAGTAATGCATTGATATATAATTCGATGAAGTAGTTATCCCTTGACTACTCGTTATTATTGTTGAGTCTTAAATATTTTGTTCATTATTGCATGTTAGTTGTAGGAATCACCAATGAATGACTGAATCGATCTATACATTGATGAACATACTGTAAAATCCCGGATTTTGGGGCCAAGAAGAAATAGGTAAGTAAAGGGTTAAGAAGAATTTTCTTTAGGTCCCTAGTTACTATTCATCCCTAAATGTAGAAATTTTTCGGAATACTTTTACCTATCAAATATTGGGTTCAAATGAATCCTTGTAAAATTTTATGAATTATGGTTATTCATCCCTAAATGTAGAAATTTTTCGGAATACTTTTTCCTATCAAATATTGGGTTCAAATGAATCCTTGTAAAATTTTATGAATTATGGTATCATTCTCGAACCCTAATACTCATTATAACTCTCGTATTTACCGAAAACGGCTACCCCTAGCTTTGCCCTAATTTAGAAATTTTCGAATTATTTTATGAATTCTCATACACTTACCGAAACTTAATTCCAAATGCAGCTTATTTTATAAATACTTTCCTTTTTAAAAATTATTATTTTATTATAAACGTTTAGCTATCATTTATTATTCAAAATTATACTTAAAACGTTTCTCGAATTTTTCTCTAACCATGACAATTTTCTCGATTTTTAAATTTCATCATAGCTTCGTTTATATAATTTATCATGATTTTTCATAATATCTAAAGTCTATAACTTTGAAATGAAAGACCTAAACGTCACACATTTATAACCATAACGAAGCTCATTTTACACTCATTATTTCACTACTTTTACCACTTCAAGCTCTCGTTTCTCGACTCTTAAATAAATTTTACGCTATTTTATATTTATTTTTATTCAACCATGGCAGCACCTTCCTAAAATAGAAAGGCTAAGTGTATGATACAAAATGCTCCACATTTCCTACATATTTTCTGCATATTTTTTGTGATTCAAAATTCTCCACATTTCTTTTCTAAAATAGAAATGCTAGGTGTGTGATTTAGAATTTCCCACATTTCCTACATAATTTTCATATATTTTTGTGAATTAGAATTCTCCACATTTCTTACATATTTTAGAAATTGCCCTTAAGCCCCCAAGATGATACCTATAAATACCCATCTCTAGTTCATTTCCAAGACACACCAAAATCACTCCATCTCTCTCTCATTTTCGAGCAGATCTCTCTTCCCTACATAAGGTGTGGTGTGTTTTTCTTTTATTATTTCATGCTTTATATGTTGTTCTTAGCATAATATAGTTGTAGCCTGCTTAGGATTAATTAAATTATGCTTTAGGAATTTTATTTTATGAAATGTATGCCTAAATTGTTTGTTTTATGTACAATGTGCCTACTGATGGTGTCCAAATCTGGGTTGTGTGGTGGACTGCGGATTAGGACTCCCGATCACCCAAGATATTTATAAAGTGGGAAGACTCTGTTGCTTTCCAGAGCTGAAAGAAAAGGGCAAACGTGAGCTCAAAGGTCAAAACAGGTGAAGGTAGGGGTTTGACCCGTTTTGGCACTCCGACGCTCAAGTCAGTGAACTGAGAAAGGAAAGAATCCTAAAGACGAAGAGCTCAGTGTGTCAAGGAAAGCTTACCTACAATGGTGATGGAGAATTTATATAGGGCCAAGGAGGCCTCAATGCGCGCAAGTACACCCTCAAGAGGGTGTGGATCTTGTCTGGTGAAAAGGGGGCGTTGGGGGCCGGAACAGTGCTTTTGTGGCTAAAGCACTGTTTTCCTATCCCCGCTAGAGATCCGGGTATATTACTTGACGCGGCTGCAATTAATGCGGCCTGCAGAGGTGGTACGCGCATTAATTGCGGTTGTCCGATAGCATCTGGGTCGATTAGCCATTAGGTCGCATTTTCCTGGGTCGGAAGGGGACCCAAGACGACTGTTGCCCCATGGCATAAGTGTTGGGTCGAAAACAAAAAGGCCTGGGTCGGGCGTTACGGGCTGACATGGCCCAAACTGCCACGTGGGAATGACACCTGGTGCTCAGTCGGACTTCCCGATTTTCCCCTTATCACCTACATTATGAATTTTATTTAATTAAATGCAGGAATTATGATATGATATAATATGAGTATGTGTTTAAAGAATTATGATCTTGTTTGATTAAATTCATGCCAAGAATAAATTATTTAGAATTAATTTTATGATTAAAGTTACATAAAGTGCTACATTGTAAATTTAATTATGTGTTATGAACTTAGAATTTATTAAATATGATCATGAGCTAATAAGAAAATAATCATAAGTCTAAGAACATGTTCATGATGTTCCTGAACAATTTAAGGTGCACGTGTGATAGTGTTTATGTGTGTGTTTTCGATTTTATGTTATAAAGTGTTTAATTCTTAGAAATTTGAATAGTGAATGTTCTCAATAGTAACTTTGACTTTTTGGTCAATATTATTAATAATAATTTCGAAAATTAATTAAAAAAATTATAAAATAGGTTTTGGAATTTTTAAAGAAAGATTTTATCCGAATTTTTCCAAAAATCGGTAAATTGTAAAATAATTTCAAAACCTAACCTACATTGTCAAATTAAACCCTAAATTTCATTTTAAATCTTACAATTAGGATCATAATATGATTAACAAATATTGTATTAATTAAAGACTTCCTAAGATCTAATTAATTAATTAAATTTTCTTAAACGGTTAAAACTAGGGTTTACCGAAAATTATCTAACGTGTTACATAATATGTACCTTATGTGATTATTTGATTAGAATAATAAGAAAATAGTCCTAAGCCTGTCGTAGTTAATACTTTCAGGCGAAATTAGGACCGAGCAATGGAATCCACCTGACTCTATCTGACTACCGGTATAGGTGAGGGTTAAAATATTCTCAACTGGAATCATGCCTATACTTATGTATCTACATAAAAGCTCTTTTCAAGCCTACCTATTATTTATGATTAATCATCCTATATACATAATATCATATTATCATATCCCTTTTAAAGGGAAAATACTTTTATGCCAGAATCAACGTTTTACTAAGACGTTATATATTAAGTCCACTTTATCAAACGTTGATTTTGGGTAATGCAAGCAAAATATTGTTCTTGATTCATGTTAAGGGCCCCGTCTATATCCGTAGCGAGTAGTTACCCAGAAGGCATCGGGCCAAGGGTATTGTTGGTGCTACGGAGTGCCGTCAGCTCTTGGTAGTGGTTTAGCTGGAGGTTAGCTACTCCACGCCAAGAGATTAAGGGAATACTACTTCCCGATTCGTGTTCATGGTCTCTAGGGTGGTTTGCTCCCCTATTGACACCAAGGTGTAGCGAAGGTATTATCATACTTGGTTTTATTAAAGTACCGGCGTCTTGATCAGCCTAGTACTGTTTTACCAAGTTATTTAAGGAGTTACGGATGGAGAGGCCTAGCTTACGGGTATTAAAGTTCTTGTTACAGACGGTTCATATTTCTACAAATATTCCAAATTCCCCATATCCCTATTTTACACATATCATGAATCGTTTCATATTTGCTATATCCTATTGCTAATATTTTAGATCAAGATCATCTTGATCATATAAATATGTATATACGTATACATATATCTATAAACTATTATACCCCCTTCACTTAGTCACTTTGACTAACCCTCTAGCCTGCTTTAAAATACGTGATTACAAGGATCAATGGAACGACACTAGCGATATCTTGAACCTTTAAGGTGTCACAACTTATAGGTCAGGATTGATCCTAAGAGTACACTGTCTTGAACCTCACCGTATAAATAAACTATCTCATACTTTGTCCTTGCATGCCACTTGTTGTAATCTTTTACGAATTACTTTGATCAATAATGATAATCCTTGTTCTTTATACGTTATCCTCCCCATTTATTGGTAATGTTTAAATTTCTTTATCTCCCACTACACTGTGTCATGCACTCCAGTCATGTATTATCTTGACCATTCACCGTAGTATTTCCTAAATGTTGGGTCTAACCATCACTTGGGGAATATTGCGGTGCGGGGGTTGTAGTGATAGGAAAGGTGCTACAACTGAAAGTGGTATCAGAGCTCCAGGTTGCGGAAATCTGGGGTTCATCGTTCATAGAGTCTCACAAGTATTCTCGTGTTCTTTGTGATTAAATTGTGATCAATCACTGTTTGGGGCGGCCGACCAGCATGTGATTTGTTACAATTATAGTACTAAACCCTTGCTTCATCAAGTCCACCATATAGTTTCAATCCACACCAAAATTTTGAATTCTATCGGATCCTTCCGAACTCGTGAAAACCCTTCTCTTACAATTCTTTGCTAGTTTACGTCTCAAGTTATTGGAGTTGTTTCAAGATACAAGTAGGACCAGAAATTAACTTATTGATTTCTTGTGCCTTTACATGCCTTACCTTGCTAAATATGTTATGTCTTTTAAATGCTATTACTTGGAAATTTTCATTTCCGCCATCATCTGCAAATCATTCTCAACTGTCATGCATTATATTCTCTCTAAGGGTGATTGCAGTTAAAAATGTCATCCGCAAAGCTGTTAAAGGTACGCATTCTAAACACACCAGCTAAGGCCCTACCGCCATGCATTCATTCATTGCATCTCAATTATGTGAGCGTTTAAATTTCGTACTTAAACAATTACCTTATGTGCTTAAAGTAAATTCCTCTTTGGAAGTTGTCTCATCATGAATAGGAGCTATAAATATTACCTAAAATTATTATGAAACATGAGTAGAATCTAAGGACAGATTCTCTTTAAGGGGTGGATTGTAACATCCCGGATTTTGGGGCCAAGAAGAAATAAGTAAGTAAAGGGTTAAGAAGAATTTTCTTTAGGTCCCTAGTTATTATTCATCCCTAAATGTAGAAATTTTTCGGAATACTTTTACCTATCAAATATTGGGTTCAAATGAACACTTCTAAAATTTTATGAATTATGGTATCATTCCCGAACCCTAATTCTCATTATAACTCTCGTAGTAACCGAAACCGGCTAGAAACCCTAGTTTTGCCCTAATTTAGAAACTTTTGAATTTCAACATTTTCCCTATTCAATATTATAGTCAAAACGGTCCTTGAATTATTTTATGAATTCTCATACACTTACCGAAACTTAATTCCAAACGCGGCTTATTTTATAAATACTTTCCTTTTTAAAAAGTATTATTTTATTATAAACGTTTAGCTTTCATTTATTATTTAAAATTATACTTAAAATGTTTCTTGAATTTTTTTCTAACCATGACAGTTTTCTCGATTTTTAAATTTCATCATAGCTTCGTTCTCTAACGCCTATAACTTTCAAACGAAAGACCTAAACGTTACACATTTATAACCATAACGAAGCTCATTTTACACTCATTCTTTCACTACTTTTACCACTTCAAGCTCTCGTTTCTCGACTCTTAAATAAATTTTACATTATTTTATATTTATTTTTATTCATCCATGGCATCACCTTCCTAAAATAGAAAGGCTAAGTGTGTGATATAAAATCCTCCACATTTCCTGCATATTCTGTACATATTTTTTTATGATTAAAAATTCTCCACATTTCTTTCCTAAAATAGAAATGCAAGGTGTGTGATTTAGAATTTCCCACATTTCCTACACAATTTCCATATATTTTTGTGAACATTTCTTACATATTTTAGAAATTGCCCTTAAGCCCCCAAGATGATACCTATAAATACCCATCTCTAGTTCATTCCCAAGACACACCAAAATCACTCCAACTCTCTCTCATTTTTGATCAGATCTCTCTTCCCTACATAAGGTGTGCTTTTCTTTTATTATTTCATGCTTTATATGTTGTTCTTAGCATAATATGGTTATACCATGCTTAGGATTAATTAAATTATGCTTTAGGAATTTTATTTTATGAAATATATCCGTAAATTGTTAGTTTTATGTACAATGTGCCTATATTATGAATTTTATTTAATTAAATGCATGAATTATGATATGATATAATATGAGTATGTGTTTAAATAATTATAATCTTGTTTGATTAAATTCATTCCTAGAATAATTTATTTAGAATTAATTTTATGATTAAAGTTACATAAAGTGCTACATTGTAAGGTTAATTATGTGTTATGAACATAGAATTTATTAAATAAGATCATGAGCTAATAAGAACATATTCATAAGTCTAAGAACATGTTCATGATGTTCTTGAACAATTTAAGGTGCACGTGTGATAGTGTGTATGTGTGTGTGTTCCGATTTTATGTTATAAAGTGTTTAATTCTTAGAAATTTGAATGGTAAATGTTTTCTATAGTAACTTTGACTTTTTGGTCAATATTATTAATAATAATTTCGAAAATTAATTAAAAATAATTATAAAAGAGGTTTCGAATTTTAAAAGAAAGATTTTATCCGAATTTTTCAAAAAATCGGTAAATTGTAAAATAATTTCAAAACCTAACCTACATTGTCAAACGAAACATTAAATTTCATTTTAAATCTTACAATTACGATAATAATGTGATTAATAAATATTGGATTAATTAAAGACTTCCTAAGATCTAATTAATTAATTAAATTCCCTTAAACAGTTAAAATTAGGGTTTACCGGGAATTCTCTAACGTGTTACATATTATGTACCTTTTGTGATTATTTGATTAAAATAATAAGAACATAGTCCTAACCCTGTAGTAGTTAATATTTTCAAACGAAATTAGGACCGAGCAATGGAATCCACCTGACTCTATCTGACTACCGATATAGGTGAGGGTTAAAATATTTTCAACTGGAATCATGCCTATACTTATGTATCTACATAAAAGCTCTTTTCAAGCCTACCTATTATTTATGATTAATCATCCTATATACATAATATCATATTATCATATCCCTTTTAAAGGGAAAATACTTTCATGCCAGAATCAACGTTTTACTAGGACGTTATATATTAAGTCCACTTTATCAAACGTTGATTTTGGGTAATGCAAGCAAAATATTGTTCTTGATTCATGTTATGGGCCCCGGCTATATCCGTAGCGAGTAGTTACCCAGACGGCATCGGGCCAAGGGTATTGTTGGTGCTACGGACTGCCGCCTGCTCTTGGTAGTGGTTTAGCTGGAGGTTAGCTACTCCATGCCAAGAGATTAAGGGAATACTACTTCCCGATTCGTGTCCATGGTCTCTAGGGTTTGCTCCCCTACTGACACCAAGGAGTAGCGGAGGTATTATCATACTTGCTTTTATTAAAGTACCGGAGTCATGATCAGCCTAGTACTGTTTTACCAAGTTATTTAAGGAGTTACAGATGGCTAGGCATTAAAGTTCTTGTTACAGACGGTTCATATTTCTATAAATATTCGAAATTCCCCATATCCCTATTTTACACATATCATGAATCGTTTCATATTTGCTATATCCTATTGCTAATATTTTAGATCAAGATCGTCTTGATCATATAAATATATATATACGTATACATATATCTATAAACTATTATACCCCTTTCACTTAGTCACTTTGACTAACCCTCTAAGCTTCTTTAAAATGCGTGATTTCAGGGATCAATGGAACGATACTAGCGGTATCTTGAAGCTTTAAGGTGTCACAACTTATAGGTCAGGATTGATCCTAAGAGTACACTGTCTTGAGCCTCTCCGTATAAATAAACTATCTCATACTTTTTCCTTGCATGCCATCCTGTTGTACTCTTTTGCGAACTACTTTGATCAATAATGATAATCCTTGTTCATTATACGTTATCCTCCCCGTTTATTGGCAAAGTTTAAATTTCTTATCTCCCGCTGCACTGTGTCATGCACTCCACTCATGTATTATCTTGACCGCTCGCCGTAGTATTATCATATCCCTTTTAAAGAGAAAATACTTTCATGCCAGAATTAACGTTTTACTAGGACATTATATATTAAGTCCACTTTATCAAACGTTGATTCTGGGTTATGCAAGCAAAATATTGTTCTTGATTCATGTTATGGGCCCCGGCTGTATCCGTAGCGAGCAATTACCCAGAAGGTATATGGCAAAGAGTATTGTTGGTGCTGCGGACTGCCTCCAACTCTTGGTAGTGGTTTAGCAGGAGGTTAGCTACTCCACGCCAAGAGATTAAGGGAATACTACTTCCCGATTTGTGTTCATGGTCTCTAGGGTTTGCTCCCCTATTGACACCAAAGAGTAGCGGAGGTATTATCATACTTGGTTTTATTAAAGTATCGGGGCCTTGATCAGCCCGGTACTGTTTTACCAAGTTATTTAAGGAGTTACGGATGGAAAGGTCTAGTTTGCGGGCATTAAAGTTCTTGTTACAGACGGTTCATATTTCTACAAATATTCCAAATTCCCCATATCCCTATTTTACACATATCATGAATCGTTTCATATATGCTATATCCTATTGCTAATATTTTAGATCAAGATCATCTTGATCATTTGAATATATATATATATATATATATATGTATACATATATCTATAAACTATTATACCCCCTTCACTTAGTCACTTTGACTAACCCTCTAGCCTGCTTTAAAATGAGTGATTTCAGGGATCAATGGAACGACACTAGAGGTATCTTGAAGCTTTAAGGTGTCACAACTTATATGTCAGGATTGATCCTAAGAGTACACTGTCTTGAGCCTCTACGTATTAATAAACTATCTCATACTTTGCCCTTGCATGTGTTGAGTGTGAAATTCTCATGGATTTACGCATGTATTAGAGTATATTTTAGTGTCGCTTGATGCGTTTATGTGTTTATTTTGCTCCATTTAGGTGTTTTAGGAGTTGGAGTTAAGAAACGGCTGAATGTGGCAAATTCACGTATTTTTTGAGAAAAAAGGAGTAACGGGGAAGTACAAGGTTGTTAACCTCTGTTAACAGACACAGGAGCATCACTTTTGGCGTAGTCTAGGGGTAACGCTCGTTACCCCTAGGCAGAAGAAAAATGGTAACGCCCGTTACCACTTATAAAAGCGTTATTGCGATTTCAGGGCTATAACGGGCTTTAACAAGTTTTGTGTGTGGATAGGTAACGCCCGTTACCTAGGGCTGCGAGATAGAATTTTGAGGAGATATTTAAGTTCGTTTTGGAGTCTTTTTGTGGGAGACTTCTTCAGAAATTTCGTCTTTAGTTCGTGACCTAGCTTGGAAAAGGAGTTGTGATGGAGTTGTTCGGAGAATTTCGAGAAGACGAAAGGATCGAGTTCTTAAATAATTTCAATTGTTACGGTTTTATTTATTGCTTTAATCATCAAACTAATTCCTTGAAGTTTAGTTTTAATTAGTTTCATGTTAGATTCATTTTCCAGAATTCTTGAATGTTTAGAGTTTGGTTTATAAGACTTTGTTTAGATTTGATGAACATGAATTTCTTTAATGCAATTTCCTTTATTTTTATGAGTTTTGCTTTAAGTATGAGTAGTTAATTCCCTAGGGCTAGGGGAGTGATGATGAATGCATGATAGGTGTTTGATATGATGCTTGAATGACTTGTCTGAATTCTTAGTATGAAAACTGAATTGAATTGAATTGCGATGGCCTGATCATCCTTAGCATAATCTAGAATTACCGGAGAATCGAGAGATTGATGGTAATTGTGATGGTTTTCATAACTAGTAGGTTGTAGGAATGCAAAGAGATTTGGTTCTGATATATACAACAGTAAATCTTATTCCATGCCAAGCCGCTAGAATTTGAATTGCACTAGTCTTGATCTTGTTGGTTTAATTAATTATTGATGACTAGGAGAGCAGCTTTGAGCTTAATTGAACACTTGGTTATACCTGGAGAGAGGATAATACAAACATACGTGACTAGGTTATAGAATTGCACTTGTCAGACGAGTATTATGCTGACTCATGAATGCAGGAATTATTACTCCCCTTCCTAATTAGTTTACTGAATTTAATCCACGTATGTTAGTAGTTAATTATGTTTTATTTCAGTTAGTTATTTTAATTCTGTTTTAGTAGCTTAATAAACAACTTGAATTCGTTCGGTCTTTAGATTAGAAAGAGATATTGAGTATTGATTGATTTCCCTTCTCTGTGGGTATGATCCTATTGTGCTATGCGTATATTAAGTGCACTCTTGCACGATTGGTTTTAACTTAGTAGAATAATAACCGAACAAGTTTTTGGCGCCGTTACCGGGAATTACTTAAATATTTTGATCTAGTGCTTTAGACTATTACTTTACTTTCTGTTTTGATCTTAGTCATTGTAGAATTGAGCTAAGGATTTTCTTTGCTTTTATGCAGGTCTACGGTGCATGCGAAGATCCCAAGATTCGGAACTAGTTCCCTACGATCCGGTAATTGAAAGAACACTAAGTGCTATTAGGAAGAAGAAGAGGAAAGGCAAGAAATCCCTAACCGAACCAATGGCTGTAGATCCAAACAAGGCAAGAGACGGAGGGGTTGTAGATCCACCACTACCACCTCTTCCTACGATTAGAGATTACAACTTACCAAATGCTGGAGCAATCCAGACCGCAACTCGTCACCCCGATTGGAGCAAATAACTTTGAGATTAAACCAGCTATAATCAACAGCTACAGAACAATCCGTTTTCAGGATTATCACTAGAGGATCCGACTTCACATCTTGAGTACTTTCTTGAGGTGTACGATATCTTCAAGATCCACAATGTCACAATTGATGCTATCCGAGTTAGGCTTTTCCCATTTTCCCTAAGGGAAAGAGCCAAAGCATGGTCAAGTACTATATCCAATGAGTCCTTTCAGACGTGGAATGTACTTTCTCAGGCTTTCTTAGCCAAGTTCTTCCCTCTTAGTAAGACCACGAAGTACAGGAATGATATTCAAGGTTTCAGACAACTAGACGGGGAATCCTTCTATGAGGCTTTGGATAGATTTAAGGATTTATAGAAGAAGTGCCCTCATCATGGGATTCCCAGTTGGCTATTGATTCGGACTTTTTATAATGGGATGTCCCCTATATACAGAGGAGCGATGGATGCCGCCGCTGGCGGAGCTTTCTTGTCAAAATCTGAGACCATTGCTAAAGAACTGTTAGATAATATATCACAAAATGATGTTTTTGTGCATGAGAGGAGCCACTATCAACCTTGCAAAGTGCAAGCATGAGTCATCGAGCTAGATGGCCTAACTGCTATCAATGCCAAGTTCGAGGCCCTCAATAAGAAATTGGATCAACTTTCTGTGAATGCAGTTGGGACACAATCCCAACCAGTTTAGGTAACTTGTGAAATTTGTAATGGTCCACATGCGTTTAACATGTGTCCTCATACTAATGCAGGAGAACAGGTGCAAGAGCCAGTGAGTTATGTAAACAACTCAAAGCCGATGAATGACCCTTACTCAAACACTTACAATCCGGGATGGAAGAACCATCCCCATTTTTCCTGGTCTAATAATCAGAATGTCCAATAACCACCATCTTATCTTAGACCGTAGTTCCAATCGAGGCCTCAGTTTCAGCAGAGACCACCCGTTCCATACCACGCCCCACCTCCTCAGTAGGAACAGAAGCAAGGATGGGAGGCTGCACTCGAGAAATTCATAGCAGTGTCTACGGAACGATATCAGAAATTAGAGACTCAAGTGGAACAGGTAGTGAATCAGAACAGAAATTTGAAGATTCAGATTGGTCAGATTGCCCAATCTTTGAATATGAGAGGCCCTGGAATGTTGCCAAGTCAAACCGAAAACAATCCCAAGGAGCACTGTAAGGCCATATTTGTACAAAACGAAGGGGAGAATGAAACTCCAGGGTTTCTTGCAAATTTTGATGTTGACGAGTTTTCCGGTGAAAAGGTTGAAGAGGTAGTTTAGATTGATAAGGTGGATGCAGAGGAGCAAAAGGATGAGCTACCTTCAAAACCAAAGGTAAGTGTGGTACCCAAGGAAGTTTACAGAAGCAGAAATTAGAAAAACAATTTGAGAAGTTTTTGAGCATGTTCAAGCAGCTTCACATTAACATTCCCTTTGCGGAGACATTAGCTCAAATGCCCAAGTATTTGAAGTTTCTGAAGAAAGTGGTTTCGAGAAAAGGGAAGCCTGAAGACTTTTCTATAGTTGCACTCACAGAAGAGTGTAGTGTCATCATTCAAGGGAAGCTTCCCCCGAAGCTTAAGGATCCTGGGAGTTTTTCTATCCCTTTAACTATTGGTTCCTTACAATTTCATGATGTTTTATGTGATTTAGAAGCTAGTGTGAGTCTAATCCCTTTATCTATTTGCAGGAAATTAGGAGTGAAGGAGTTCAAACCGGCCAATATGATGCTCCAACTAGCTGACATATCACTAAAATACCCAATAGGAATTCGTGGGGATGTGTAGGTAAAAGTTGGAAAATTCTACATTCCTAATGATTTTGAATTCCTTGATGTTGAGAATGCTGAGAGTATGCCATTGATCCTCGGAAGACCGTTTCTAGCCACGGCTAGAGCGGATATTGATGTTCAGAATGGAATTCTCACATTCAAAATAGGAGATGAACGAATGGAGTTTAGGACTTTTAGCTCCATAACACCACCACCAGTACCGGATGAGTGTCGTATGATCGGGGCTATAAGTGAAACATCAGATGGAATGGTACTATTCAAGGAGAAAAGAGATTCGGTTAATTGGGGAAGAGAACCGAAGTCTCGAAAAGTGAAGACAAAGAATGTGTCGGAGTTAGATACGTGGAAATCAAGCTCTGAGGTTGTGAGTAGGAAGAACGAGGTCACGCCTTATGACTCGTCATGAGGGGATTGTTAATCCCTAATTCGGTTACCAAAGTCAAGCTAACGAATATAACTTAGAACTATTTACTCTTCCCTTTTTTTCTTTTTCTTTCGTTCTCATTTTTCTCGTGTAATTTTTAGTTCTCTCTCTCCCGTTGTGCAGGTGCAATGAGTTGTTGTCAGAATTTGGAGGCAGGAATGCATGCAAGGACCGTGATTTGAGCTTTGATTTCAACATTTGAGGTCCACCTATTTTGTGCGTTACGTGTGCATGAGATTGAATTGTGTGTGTAGAGAAAAATTGGTGCGATTTATTACATTATGTGCTTTGAGATGATTATATGTTTCGAGATTGGTGTACTATGGATTGATTGATTATTATGAGTTAATTTGAGTGAATTAACATGATTAAGCACCATCCGAAATATGTTTGTGTCTAACTTTTGTTTTTGGGCGGAATAGTAGTAACGGGCGTTACCCCCTCTTAGGCAATTTCTGGTAACGCCCGTTAATGAGGTCAGGCCTCTCAGGATTGTTAGTAACGGGCGTTACACCCTCTCAGTTATGATTTGGTAACGCCCGTTAACAGGTACAGGCGTTCAGGACAGGGGGAGTAACAGGCGTTACACCTTTTCAGTATAACTTAGGTAATGCCCATTACCTAGGCAAAATCGCTAATTTTGGATTTTGAATTCTATTTCTTCTCAATTTAGGTCCTACCCCACCATAACCTATATATATGGCCTGACCTCTCTTCTTTTCTCACACAAACACAATCCCTTAGAAGAGAAACAAGCAATTCCTTCTAACCAAGGCATCACCACCATCATCCACACTCTTTCCTCTTGTGTTTTCGTAAGTAAACTCCCTCACTTATTTTGATGTTAGAATGAATTCTTCCAATCTAAGAATTGTACCCTAGGAATTAATTGCATATCTAGGATGACTCTTTGGAATAAACTGGTGAATAAGAAGAGTTTATACATGCTAGAGTTAGGGCAATTGAATTGAAGTAAGTCTAACTTGAATAGAGTAAATTCTTGAAGATCCCTAATCTCTAATTAGCCTTTGAATCTGAATTTTGGAGTAGATGTGGAGAATTTTGAGCTTGAGTCATGACACTTTAGGGTTATGTTAAATTGAGTTGGTTCGATTGAAGAATTTTGATCAAAACTCACACCCTAGGATAGTGCACACAAGGTGTTTGACAAATTGTTTGAGTGAATTGTGATTGATATTTGTGTGCTTTGCTTGGTTACTTGTTGAATTCAGGTACCATGGGACGTGCTAAGCGCCTTCAACCAATTGAACCCTTTACCACATCACCCCCCCCCTATGGATCATCAATCGCGGGAATCGATCAATATAACTGTGAATACCATGGGCAATTCGTTTCAAAGGAATTTGACAAGGAACATCATATCTACTCGGTTCTTCAAGGAAGCATGGATGGAGAAACTTGAAGCTTGGGAAGAGGTGAAGAGACTGTTTAACAACATCGGTTGGTTACCCTTCCTTACTAAGAAGGACTTGACTTATGCTGAGATGACTGCTGCTTTCTTGACCACGATGAACTTTAACCCGGTGGATAACACATTGACTTTCACTTTGGATGACCAGGAAACTCATATTTGGAATACGGATCGGATAAGGGAAATTCTTCGTTTTTCGGCTCAGGATACATCCTCCTTGCCTAAGTGGAATGATGCTCAGAGAGAGGAAGTGTGGAGATCCTTTCCGCTGCGTGCAGGTGTCCCGAATTATTCCCCCCGGAATATAAAGGATAGCTACTTAGTTTCGTTGGCTTGGGTGATCGTACATAGGATCTTAGCTACAGGATTCTGTGCTCGATACGGGAATGATAGTCACATCACTGAGATGGAGCTTGGAATCATGTATATGATGAAGGAAGGCATCAAGTTCGATGGCACAACTGAGTTCCTGTGGTTGCTTCAAGAAGTTGCAGGGAGAGCTACCGGAACAATTGCCCATGGCGCGTTTGTCACTATGTTTGCTCATGAAGTAGGTTGGAGGCCTAGGGGTTTGTTTCCTGTTGAGTTTGGTTATGATATTGGTCTGCAGTATTTACAGAATGTGGATCTGGCTATCCAATGGGAAAGTGGGCAACTCAAGGATGAAATCTTGCCATGGTGGCCAATCCGGGATAGAGATAGGTTTTGGCAGATGTATAGTTGGCTCAAGGCTCGTTATGGTGAACTTTCTGATGTGCAGAAAGAGCTTTCAGATCAGATTCCAGATAGACCTGGTAATGAGTTTGCAATTCTCTGCAATGTTGCACCGGTTGTTGACAAAGCTGATGAAGGTGATCCGGGAAGTATGAGGAGTCTTAGGATTGAGTTGGCATGATTGAGAGCTGACGTGACCGCCATGACCGCAAGGATTGAAGATTTATCTCATTATGTGGATGAACGCTTTGATGAATGGCAGGTTTATGTTGATGACCAGTTTGAGAGGTTCTACGGTCGTCTTGAGTAGTATTTCAGAGGACCCCAGCAGCCACCTGAGCCCTGATTGCTTTACCATTATGTTTCCTTGCTTTATTGACATTCTAGTTTGATCATGTCCTTATGGCTAGATTTTGATACTTTTGACACTCTTATTTCTTTGCTATTGTCTTTTGAACTCCATGAATTGTTTTTATGCAATGTGTTTTTTCATTACTTGAATTCGTGGCTTGTGTGTTGCGTGTTGCGTGTTGGATGCATGTTGATTGTCAATTGCCCTTGCACTTGATCTGTGTTTCTAGTCACATATTTCAGGTTTTGGAAGCTTTGCTAGCATGTTGCCAAATCTTCAATTGATAAGGGAGTTTTTTTTAACTTTAATTCTTTCATTTGCATAAGGACATTGCAAAGACTAAGAGTGGGGGAGAAGTGCATGATTTTTATTGGATATTTGCATGTTTAGATTTGTGAATTGGTAGGAATTGAGAAATTTTGAAAATTTTTCCTCATTTTGAACTTTTTCCTTAAGGTTTGATTGTTGAGCTTTTGCTAGAATCAGTTAGGCTAATTGAATTGAGGAAAATTTGCATGAGATTGGATGATTTAGTGTATTAGTATGCCCGCATATTTTGAGCACTTTTGAACGTGATAATATACTTTGCTTACAAAGGTGAATTGATGATTTCTAATTGAGTCTAAGAGTTGATTAGGATGTATTTTAGTCCTATTGAGGTGAAATTTTGAGTTGATGAAAGATTAAGGAAGTGAAGTAGGCATTCGTTGTCGGAGGATTATAAGTCTTTCTTTTCAGCCGTTTTTCACTAAATAACATGATCTTTTTGACCCCGCTGAGCCTAATTGTTGTGCAAGATCTTTTTGTAGCCACATTATAAGCCAATTGCACAAGTACACCCACTTTGTTAATTTTACACCAAGGCTTGCTCGTTTGATTTTTGTAGTGAATATGTATCTTTGGATCCCTTCTGATTGTTCTTGTGATTGAAATTGAGAGTATATGAATAAAGAAAAAAGAATGAAAGAAAGTTGTGAAAAAGAAAAGATACGAAAAGAAAAAAAGAAAGAGCAAAAGAAAAGAAACGAAAAAAACTATGCAAAGTGTGAAATTAAAAGAGTGGGATACAAATGTCCAAGTGTGGGGGGAAGTGTTTAATGGCGAACGAAAGTGCCGTGTTTTGTATAGATTAAATGATGTAAGCTTGGTAAGTAGTCACTTGATCCAAAATTTCCATAACCTTACCAAAAGCCCGCATTACAAGATCGAAAGACCTACCGATCCTGAGTCTTGATTTGACTCAATTAGTGGAGATAGGTGCGAAGAGTGTATTCCGAAGTTGATGATGAGAACTTAGACAAAAATTGTAAATTTTTCATTCTAATCTTTGTACATTGTTTCGTTCGAATTCTCACACTACACACGGGTATAATGTTCATACTATTTTTGATGATCTTGCGTTTAAGAGTACTTTATTTGATGAGCTAGACTTGTTTAGGCGAAGGTTCAATGATTGCTTTGAAGTCGAGGTTTGATGGGGATGTGTTTTCTTATTTTCGTATTACTCGAGGACGAGCAATGAGCAAGTGTGGGGGAATTTGTTGAGTGTGAAATTCGCATGGATTTAAGCATGTATTAGAGTATATTTTTGTGCCGTTTGATGCGTTTATGTGTTTATTTTGCTCCATTTAGGTGTTTTAGGAGTTGGAGTTAAGAAACGGCAGAACGAGGCGAATTCACATATTTTTGGAGGAAAAAGGAGTAACTCCCGTTACCCCTGGGAAATCAAGGTTGTTAACCCCCGTTAACAAACACAGGAGCATCACTTTTGGCGTAGTATAGGGGAAACGCCCGTTACCCCTGGGCAGAGGAAAGTGGTAACACCCGTTACCACTTATAAAAGCGTTATTGCGATTTCAGGGCTGTAATGGGCGTTAATGAGTTTTGTGCATGGATAGGTAATGCCCGTTACCTAGGGCGGCGAGACAGAATTTTGAGGAGATATTTAAGTTCGTTTTGGAGTCTTTTTGTGGGAGACTTCTTCAGAAATTTCGTCTTCAGTTCGTGACCTAGCTTGGAGAAGGAGTTTTGACAGAGTTGTTCAGAGAATTTCGAGAAGACTAAAGGATCGAGTTCTTAAACAATTTCAGTTGTTACAGTTTTATTTATTGCTTTAATCATCAAACTAATTCCTTTAAGTTTAGTTTTAATTAGTTTCATGTTAGATTCGTTTTCCAGAATTCTTGAATGTTTAGAGTTTGGTTTATGAGACTTTGTTTAGATTTGATGAACATGAATTTCTTTAATGCAATTTCCTTTATTTTTATGAGTTTTGCTTTAAGTATGAGTAGCTAATTCCCTAAGGCTAGGAAAGTGATGATGAATGCGTGATAGGTGTTTGGTATGATGCTTGAATGACTTGTGTTAATTCTTAGTATGAAAATTGATTTGAATTGAATTGCGATGGCCTGATCACCCTTAGCATAATCTAGAATTACCGGAGAATCGAGAGATTGATGGTAATTGTGATGGTTTTCATAACTAGTAGGTTGTAGGAATGCAAAGAGATTTGGTTCTGATATATACAACAGTAAATCTTATTCCATGCCAAGCCGCTAGAATTTGAATTGCACTAGTCTTGATCTTGTTGGTTTAATTAATTATTCATGACTGGGAGAGCAGCTTTAAGCTTAATTAAACACTTGGTTATACCAGGAGAGAGGATAATACAAGCTTACGTGACTAGGTTATAGAATTGCACTTGTCAGACGAGTATTATGTTGACTCATGAATGCAGGAATTATTACTCCCCTGCCTAATTAGTTTACTGAATTTAATCCACGTGTGTTAGTAGTTAATTGTGTTTTATTTCAGTTAGTTATTTTAATTTTCTTTTAGTAGCTTAATAAACAACTTGAATTCGTTCGGTCTTTAGATTAGAAAGAGATATTGAGTAGTGATTGATTTTCCTTCCCTATGGATACGATCCTGTTGTGCTACGCATATATTAAGTGTACACTTGCATGATTGGTTTTAACTTAGTAGAATAATAACCGAATAGCATGACATCCTATTGTTCTCTTTTGCGAACTACCTGTCAGAACAGCCAATCCCAGACCGCCTACACCCCTAGTATCAATTCCAAAGACTTATTCGGAGGCTATGGAACACCCATAATAGAAACTAACTATGGAAGAGGAGATGAATGCTCGTCTCTCGCAATATTTTTTATTCAGTATTCCTCCCTCTGATGCGGTTGCTTGTAGTTGGTTTCTACGCTTATATATAAACCTAATGGCACCATTGATCGGTACAAGGCTCGATTGGTTGGTAAGTGCTTTTATTCGGACATGTGTTTTTTTTACTACTTTAAAACTTTTCTCGTGTCGCTAGGCTAAACGACATTCGCGTTCTGCTCTAGTCAACAGTAAACCAAGATTGACCTATGTATCAACTTGACGTGGAGAATGTTTTTCTGTAAGGAGATTTAAATGAAATCGTCTATATGAAGCAACCTCCAAGGTATGTTGCCCAAGGGGAGACACATTTAGTATGCAAGTTCAAGAAAGTAATCTATGGTCTCATGCAAAGCCCTCAAGCAATGTTCGATAAGGTTAGTGAACACTTTAATGCTGCTGGTCGAAAAAACAGGGGAAAAACAGGGCAAGGCACGAAAATTGGCTCCCAAGCCATTCCAACACCAAACCAAAGCAAATTAAATCACTCCAAAACTAACATATATCATGTATATAGCACATATATATCAATTAGACACCAATTAAACCAAGGAACATGCTTTGATTCATCAAGAAACAATCATCCAACCCTCATATATATCCATGGTATCCCACCTTCATATTATTCAAGAATTCATGCAAGTTTTTGAGTGTAATGACCATGATCATGCTTCTAACCACACATAACCAAGGAATTACTTCAAAATTCTCAAACCCTAACTTCACATATGAGCTCAAGAATTCAATCAAATTCTCAACTCTACCTTAATGAAAGAAAGAAAGGAGAAATGATGGTATGATGATGATGATGCTTCAAACTTCACAATTTCCTCCAAAATCTAGCTTGAAAATGATGAAATCCTTCCTTCCTTCTATGGTGTTTTGGTCGTGATAGAGTAGGTGTGAGTGTGTGTATATCTTGGATGAATTTTGATGAATGGAATGTGTGAGATGAAATATATATGATATATTATAAAGTCTTCCACTAACTCTCATGAATCACCATTATTTGCACTTAGGTCCTTGAAATATATGAATGGATGCAATCAAGTTTCATTCCATGGAAATTGATCATTTAGCTTCAATCACATTAATGCAATTAAGTCCACATAGTCAAGAAGTGATCAAGTAAGGACACATATAAGTATTTAATCACTTTAGCAATTAATTCACGTAAATTTCACGTTGACGGTAATTCTTATAAATGCATAAAGATATAACACATATAATGTTATGAAATAAATGAATAAACGATTAAAATAATTAAAACAAACCCTCAACTTCTGGAAATAAATCAATTAAGATCATATACTCAAATAAGTCATGTTCGGCCAATTAATTCACATATCACTTAAATACGAGTTATACAATAAGTCATGATTTGAGAATAATATCACATATTTTCAAATAACATATAAGAATATAATTCATATAATGTCACGTAATGCATAACGGGAAAAACGGGGCGTTACAATTCTCTCCCCCTTAAGAGGACATGGTCCCCAGGTCCATACTTGAGTTTCGCACTTTTAAAACAAGCAATGAGAGAGCCCCGTCTCTCAAACAAACAATGAGAGCACCCCATCTCTCAAACACGCAATGAGAGAACCCCGTCTCTCAAACAAGCAATACAACAACCTAAGCTCAATTAAATAAACAATCACGCACAACCCGTCACATAAGGAACAGGTAGCAGAAATTAGATACACCAATTAACCATACAGAAGCATTGAATACGATCAACAAAGAAAGTACTTAGTATCATGAAATTCTTTAAGTTCAAGTTACATGTATGCATATGCCATAAATATTTGATGTACCGTTCACCCTTGGTTAGAACTCTTTCAATGTGACGATTTGGTTGAACATTTGGTTCTTTAGTTGGGATTTCTTCTAACCATAATGCTATGCCCCGAATCACCCGATGTATTCGACACTTTGATAATCACACGGTCTCTATTCCATGATCTATCCTCTAAACACAATATCATGCCCCAAAATGTCCGATGTAGATATAGATATATTCATGATTACTCGACCTTTAGTCCGCGATCAAATCCTTTCTAGCACCACGGTTTGTAAGTTTAATTCTTGAGTGTGTTTTGTTTAAACCAAACTAACTCTTTCTTTTCCATGAATCATACTCCATATTCATTACAATTTATAATCAACCTCCTCGGATGTTCGGGGTATTGATTTAATAGCTTGAGGTCTACTCTTCATAGCGTTTTCGGTTCATCATGGAAAAATCCAACGAGCCGGTAATCTATCTTATTCATATTGTGTTTTTCTCCCTAATTCCTACACTTTCAACACTCAATTGAACGAACTCTCACTTTCATCCCAAAATGTGATGATTCAATCAAGTTTCCTTATCCCATATTCTCCTCTCCAATTCTTAGAATTTCTTAAGACTTGAAACACGTTGCACAACAATATTTTGCAACCTCGAAAAAAATTGAATTTGTATGGATCCCGGAAGAAGACTAACGGTGTTGATCCTGCAACCGAAGTTACCATCAATTATCCTTTACCACGTCTTGTTGTGTCTATTGCCAATCTTGAAAGTCATCAAGCGTCAAATTCTTCTAATTCTTCCCCTTTTTACCACCTTCAAGAAATCCCGTTGTTGGTGACTCTTGCATTTTTGTTGCTTCTATTGAAAGTAGTCCATTTGAGCAAATCCATAAATTTGAGGTTACTTCCCTGTCAACTCTCCCCCTTAAGAATGCCTATTCTTATCCGTTGGCTCATACATCACTTCTTAATTTAGCGATTCTCAACTTCTTCAACTCAGCTTTCTTGATATAGACGGTTCCAATCTCGCCACTTGTCTGGAAATTTTATCTCACATTTATCTTCGAAGCGATTGTTAGGAATAACGACCCACTTCTTCCATTCCAACTCCCGACTACTTTTCTCAACCTGTCAATGACTCTTCCCTTTTGGTACATACTTAGCAACCCAATTATTTACCTTCACACGATTCAGTTATGTCTCAGTTGAAGTAATACTTGATAAGTGAGGTGGGGAGAGTCCCTATCAATTAACCACTTAACAATACATGTCGGGTTAATATGTCAATGCACGTATCACACTTGTAAGTAATAAAATGCATCATGTTGGAACAATTACATTAATTAAAATAATGCATATAAATAAAGAAACTTAATTAATTTGAAGCAATGTATGATGCACGTGCTCATGTATACGTTGAACCTATCACCGTAGTTACATCCTTTAGCTTGGCACTCGTTCCTTGTTTGTTCAATTACAAGCTTGCCTTGAATTTGTTGGTAATTTCTTGTTACCCACGGTCTTCTAAATCTTTAGAATTCTCTGACATCAACTTGTACCTCTCCATGGCTCGGAATTAAAAGTTCTTGAACCCATTTCCTTCCCAATTATCAATCCCTAAGTATTGCTTGAAACTTCACCATACTTATCTTCTTGATCAAAATTTCCTTGTATAAACTTGTATAACTTTATGGTCCAACATAACAATTCTTGGATTCAAATTCTTCTCCACTTATGGAGTTAGTATTCTTACTTCTCTCGAAGAACTAATCTCCAATTATTGTCCTGATTTCATCTAGTCTCCACCTTGACTGAAATCCTCTAAATCTACTCTTTGTGAATTTGAATTGGTTATATGACTTGCCTACACCTTGAGCATATAATTTCCTCCAAAAGTTCCTCGTCGTTCTTCACCGTTTCCATTTGTTGCTCCATATCCCCCACTTCGCGCTCTCAACACGACAATTCAACTTGGATCTGGAAAATGAACTTCAACCCATCCGAAGATAAAACCTTCAGCATCTAGACCTTCCATGAACTGGAAACCATTGGTACTCTCAACTTCCTCTAATTCACCTACTTTCGTCTCTCGAAATCCAAAGTTTCTAAATTTACCCCTTCTTCTTCTTGCCCAACTTGACTTCTAATGGATTGATTTACTTGAAAGTTCTTAGTTACCCGAAATCTGAAGTATTTCCAATTCCTCTTCTTTTCCTTTTTCTAGATCTTGACTTCTAATACTTAATTTATTTGGGAGTCCTTCTTTGACGATTTGTATTGTTCACCATTCACTGATCGTGATATGTCCCAAATCTTCTAGCCCCAACTTGAATTCGAATAACTTGATTTACTTGGAAGTTCTTCCTTAACTGTCCTTGTTATTGATTTTCCAATAAATCTTTCTTACCTTAAACTCACTTAAAGATTTTCACCTCCTTGTTGATTAGAAATCTCGAATTTAACACCTCCAAGATTTTCTTCTCTCCATTCCTTGGTTTGGACAATCTCATTGAGTCCAATTGACTAATTTCAATGTGACATAGGGGTATATGTTGATCTTATGATGATTAAACATCACACACCCCAACTCCACCTCTTTAAATATTCATCACCTTCATTAGAGCTTGTAAGTCATCCCACAATTTAAACCTTCTATTCCGGACCCTGACCTTCGAACCATAGCCCCCTCATGGAAGGCCACGACTCTGAAACTCTTGTATATAACTTTCGATGCATTCGCTACATCCTTCGTGCCTAAAATTAGAGCTTATGACAACTTGTTTTTGTTACAGGAACTGGCCTTGGTTTGATTTCATCTTGGTGACCTTCAAATCATAATTCATCTCGAGTATAGATGCATGCCGTTAGTGCATGCTCATGTCACATAATTAACTCCAAAGACACAGATTTGATACCAAATGCGATAAATAATTCAACAAGATTTAAAGTGAAACACGTTGGCACATAAAATTTAAGTAATGTAAGTTCAATCAATAAACAGTTATTGACAAGAATCAATGCAATGCACAAGTTATCAAGTAGTTCCTAAGCTGTACAACCTAGACTCACACGACACGACACTAGAACCCCGGTTTTACAACCGGCTCTGATACCACATTAGGATGTAGCACCCGAAACGCAAGGTGGCCACATCCCCCGCACTATAGTTCAATCCACATATGGAACGAGCACCCATACATGACTCAAGCCTATAGCCAACGGGAGACAATAAAAAAAACAATCTAGCTAGGTGGGACTAACCCTCAATTAATTACAACAATGTATAACGAATAACGCGGAAGCATAATATAATCATATCATCATTCTAGTCTGTTTCCAATCTACCAATGTACAATCTCTCAAAGTAACATAAATGGGTCATAAAAAACATATGCTTCAAATAGGTAAATGAATTGTGCTAGACTCAAAATAAAAGACTTGCCCCGACTCAATCCCGCCTAGCACTCAACCTACAAAACCTGAAAAGTGAGGTGTCAGTCTATGAAAGACTGAGTGAGGGGTTTAAATAAATATAAGCGCACATATCATGCAAGCTATAATCTCGGGTAAGATTTTATAAAAACAAGAAATCAATATAAGTTTAAGAATAAAGTAAATCCTCTCCCGAGATTACAACTATTCAATTTAACAGTTCAATCATTATCAATTCAATCCGTGGCCCGACGAGTGAGGGCATTCTCCAACCTTTACTCCAAAAGTGAACAATCATGAATGTTTCCGTTTATTAGGCGATCACAAAAGTAATTAACATGTGATCAATTAGCAGTTTCATGAACCCTTTTTCCTCTGGGTGATGGTGGGCTTGCAAGACCCAACCATCCAATCATGGCGTACGTCGGGAACATGACTCCCACGTAGGATTTCTTCCTCCACCAAACCTTCTGGTGGATTCAGATGTGATCCCAAAATGGTGAGGATAGTGCAAGAGTCACCCGTCAGCCCTTTGCTTTCCCGGTTGGCTCAATCAACTACCCTCGGGCCCACAGTACAGTACAATATACTCGCCAAATCAATCAATCAATCAATTCAGTTCGTTCAGTTCATTCATGAAATTTGTTTAAAATCAATAAGGTTTGGAAAACTATAGATATATAGATACATTTTGGCTTAAAACATCACATAGGGTAGTATGGGTTCTATATATCTAGAATTTAAACCTCACCTGACGAGTGACGAAACAAAACAAGGATACAAGAAAGTGTCCATACGACCAATGATCTCCGCCCAGGAAAAGAACTGGACAAGAAAGGAAACAACGGGAACTTGTGAGACGAGACTCAATATGAGATCAAGTATGACATATGGCAATTGTAGCACCCCAACGGAAGGTCCCACATCCCCCGCACTGGGACCCGACCCGCATATGAAATGGAGAGTCCATACACGAGCTGAATCACGGTGAACGGGGACTCACTCACACACTAGGCTAGGCGGGAACTAGAACCTTTGAAACCAATTAAACAAAACCATGAATTAAATGCGAATGCGAAAGCAAAATATAAGGTCAATCATAATGTAGGCAACAAGTAACGGGTTCAACTAACATAAATACCTAGTCACGAATTTTCAAACATAAATCATAAAATACAACTATAATAGTTCGTACATTTAATGCACAACTTAATCAATTTACAATATGTGTAATAAAAGAATTCAACTGAACCACACAACTCGATAGACTCAACCTCCCGCCTAGCACTCCAAAACCTGCAAAAGAACTGAAAACAAAACCGGGTTCAGTCTATAAGAGACTGGTGGGTATAAAACAGGGCATAACATATATAATATCGCAGAATTTAAACACCCACACATGCACGCCATAATCCCGTGCGAGGTTTTTTTTAGATATTTCCTAAGTGGGCAAAACAAAGGAAAACAATGCTCGGGATTACAACTATCAAATTCATACATTCCATTCATAAGGTTTCATAGCCCAGTGAGGGGGCATGCATAATCTCCAACCTTCTCCTCGTGTGTGCATATCAATTCAATCTTTACATTAGTGATCATTCACATTCATACATATTCGTTCATAATCATAATCATATCATTCATAATCATAAACGCTTACACCTTCTTCCTCCGGCTGGTGGACGGGATTGCAAGGCCCGACCACCTAATCATATCAATGTGGCTATTGAGGTTCATGAGTCCTCAAAGCCCGGTTAGCATTTCCTCGTCACAAACTCCTTGATGAGGTCCGTTTCGCCGTAGTTCATGGTGGAACTAGCACATGGGATCCTCGTCGGCTCGATGCCTCCCCGGATAGCCACATGTACTAAATTCCTGGGCCCGTGTTCACTTCATATCATGCACTCGCCAAAATCATAGGTAGGGTTCATAAATAAAAAGGGGTCATACGTTTGAAATCATTTACCCAAAATGACTCGACATATAAATATACTATTTTGGTTTAAAACATTTCACGTAAGGGATATATCGGGTCGTTTTAGCTATTAGAAGAGAAACCCACCTTTACACCTTATCGTACGTGTAACGCCTCGATATTTCGGCCGTACAGGTATGACGTACGTGTTTATCAATTTGCGCGAATTAATTGTTTATAAGTATTTCATATATTTAATTTTATAATTAAATGTTAAAATGTTAAATAATTATATCTTTAATTTTTCTAATATTAAATTTAATCTAATTCGTGAATTTTAAATTTAATTGAAAATGGAATTTAGTTGTTTTCTTTTTATATGATTAATTGTCATTTTATTATATTACTTTATACCGTTAAGTTTTTTTTTTATTTATTTTAATTTTAGTTTATTTATAAATATTTGAGTTATTTGAATTTAATTGAATTCTTGAACTATATATGTGACATGTTTGAGTGTCGTTCCTATTCGAATTGAATTCGAGATTTCGTGAAAATTTAGTATGTTGTACATTTATGTGTTATGAACATGTCCGAATGCTCGTTTCATGTTTTCGATCTCGTTTGACATGGTAACGAATTTATTTTGATTTGTGGAACCAAATCGGGGGCTAACGGGCAATTAGCGCACCCTTGGTTCCGTATGTGATATCTTGAGCTAGGAAACTCGGATTTGAGTTTCGTCAACTTCGCTGAACTCATAATGAAAATTCAAGTTTAATGAACTTAGCCTTATATTTTTCCAAAGTTAATTGAACCACCGCAATTCAACCGAAACATGCAACGAACACCAAAACTGCCACCTTTTACTAAAAGAGCCATATCTCATTCAAACCTTGACCAATTTTACCATGGTTTGAGGCCTTAGAACCCTAACTCAACCCCCTAATCTGATATTATTTTCCCTAACCGAACCAACCTTCATCACTTGGAGAAATTCAGCCAAAAATTCCCTATTCCGGAAAATCCCGTAACTCTTGCCACCCTTGGAGATTCAAAGTTCAAATCTCTTCCAAACTTCATCCAATCCACAAGGTAAGCTTAGGGTTGTAATATACATTCATTATGAGTCATTTTGATCCATTCATCCCCAATTTTGAGCATGCTTTCATGGGTTTATGACTGAAGTGATGAATAGCTAGGTTTAGAGACATATGTTGATATCTTTCATTCCTTGATGGTTTTAGTTGATTCAAAGCACGAATATGATTGTCTTGACTTATTCTTTGCATTTACGGTGATTGAAGCATTCATGAGTTGTCATTAATGGAGTTTTGAGGAAAATTCATGAAATGATCACCTATACCTTCATCTCACGTTTGATCCATCTTGGGGATGATTTGTATGTTGTTTTGGAGTTGTTTTGCAGCATAATTATTGCCTTACCTTACCTGATTATGTTGCAATGAAGTTAGACAGCTGCTGCTCTGTTTTTTCATTCTTTTGCCCTGTTTTTCAGCCTGTTTTTACTGTTGTCAGCTGCTGCGTTTGTCTTGGCTTAATTGCTGTCAATTTCAGTCTATTTGTGGGAGTTGTTGGTACATTTCGCTGCTGTGTATTATGCCTTATGTTGCTGCTACCTGCTGCTATTGATTCATGCCATAAAACAGAGGTTTAAAGCTTCGTTTTTTAGCTGCTGCATGACTGAACTAGATCTCCCCGGGCGGGGAGATCTAGGCCGTGAAAAGGCCCGGCCGGGTAGCCTTTGTGCAGGGAATTTTGATGCACGAAGCTCCCCGACGGGGAATTTTGATGTACAAAATCTCTCCGGGCTGGGAGATTGAATTTGGAACGCTGTTTGTTGCCGTTTTGCTGCTGCGTTTTTTTTTCCTTTCTTTCCATGCATGAAATGCATGTAATGCATGTAATGTGTGCATGGTTAATTATATATATAAATGCATGCAGCATGTACGTGTGTAATTAAGTAGATATTGCATGCATGTTTGTGTTTTTGATTAATTGCATGCATGCTTGTTATGATTTAATTTATTTTGTTTTAGGATATGCATGCTTTTGTACGTGCTAAATTCATTACACGCATAAAATTTTTCCATTTTGTAGTAAATTGCATGAATGGGTACGTACACCTATATATATAATTTATTTAAATTTTAGAATTTAGTTGTTACCTATTTCATGTTCCTTTCTAATTTTCAATCTTAAATTGAATGTAATTATTTGTCTATTCAATAATTGTAAACGTGTTATAGTACGAGATATGACCGTTATTTGAATTCCTTAGATTGATTTGATATGAAATATGAAATTAATAACTTAAATAATATAAATATTTCCTTAAACGAATGAATGGCTCGTTTATATGATTTAAATGCATTCATCGTGCACATGAACGTGTTCATTATATAATATTATCTTTTATGCATTCATATCATGATCATTACATTGTCGACCATCTTATATGGTCATTTGAGTTACACTTCACTTTCTTTGCACAGATCCGGGTCTAGTTGGAGACGAGGACGAGTAGTGAGGCTCTTCTTGCTATTTCTTTTGTCTTTAAGGTGGGTTTCTCTTCTATTTAGATAAACGACCCTATATATATTCCCAATTTGAAAGGTTTTAAATCAAATTATTATATACCTATATCGAGTCTTTCAAAGAGTCTATGATTTTAATGTTAACTCTTTTCTTTATTTTAAACACCCTACCTAAATGTTTTGGCGAGTAATGATTGATTGCACTAATTGGGGCCCGAGACTTAGTGTACGTGGCTAACCGGGGAAGCACGGGCTGACGGTGAACCCGTACACTAGTTTTACCAAACTACAGAGTCCGGAACTCACTAGGAGATTAGTGAGAAAAGGAAGCTGAGTGCCTTTGGGGAACTCATGAAACCCCCTGGCCAATGATTGAGGTGGTCGGGCTTTGTAAACCCGTCCACCGCCCGGAGGAAGAAGGGGATTATATAAATGATTATGAATGATCAAAAGATTATGATTGATCGATTGATTGAGCACGAAAGAATGTATGCATGAACACCTACTTAATACTTTAATGATTACACGAGGTGGAGGTTGGAGACTTAGCCTTCTCGCCGGGTTCACGTATAACCTATTGATTGAACATGAGAATGAGAGTTATAATCCCGATGGATGACTTCTTGTTTTACCCACTTGGGGATGTCGTTCTAAAACCTCTTTCGGGATTATTACATGCATGAATGTGTTTAAGTTTCGCATTATCTATATTTTATGCCCGGTTTTAATACCCATCAGTCTCCTATAGACTGAACCCGGATTGTTTCAATTGTTTTGTGCAGGTGTAAGTGGAGCTAGACGGGAATTCGAGTCAGTGTGTCTCGCATTTGTTTCTAGCTCTATATTTTGGGTCTTACACGCGCTCATACTCTTATTTATGACTCTTATGTATTAACTATGAATTGAACGTACATGTTTGAGTTGTGACAGCATGTTAGTGTTGTAAATATTCTATTTTGGAGCTTGAATGCTCAATGTATATATATCTTGATCGTGTGTTGCTTCCGCTATTACATACTCTATTTCGTTTACTTTTTGTATTGTTTGGTTTAAGGGTTAGCCCGCCTAGCTTAGTGTGTGTGTAGTGTCCCCGTTCGCTGTGATTTTGCTCGTGTATGGATTATCCGTTTCATATGCAGGCCGGGTCTCGGTACGGGGGATGTGGTACCTTGCGCTCGGGTGCAACATCCTTAAGTGGTATCAGAGCCTCGGGTTGCAAAATCCGGGCTCTCGTGTCGTGTTAAGTTTGTCTAAGTCGTTCGGCATTAGGAACTAATTGTCAATGTGTTGCATATGCATTTCTTATGTGCTTATGTGCTTAGTTCTTGTATTTTGAATGAATTATCTTGTGTTTTCATGCATGGACTAAACATAGCATGCATTTCAGTGTTTTATTTACAGAATGCCGCCAAGAAGACACCGGGTTCGATCTCCTGAGCGACGCCGTCACCATGATCGCTCTCCTACACCACCACAACAACCACCACATGCTGAAGCTTTTGTGAATTTTGTCATTAATATCATTAACCAACGGCTTCGTGATTATGTCCCACCGGCACCATCAGCAGCGGCACCTGCATAGGAAGGAGAAATTACTGCGGTCTATCTTGAGTTCAGAAATCAAAATCCTCCCAAATTTTACTCGGGGAATGACGTGCAAGCCGAGCAATGGCTAAAAGAGATTGGGAGGATATGGGAGCTTATTCCTTACGGTTCTCAAGAGAAAGCAAGATGCACTATTGCTCTATTATAGGGGCAAGCTTATTCTTGGTGGGAAACGAACAAGATTCAATTAGATGCCGCTAGGGTAGAGGTTGATTGGGATGTTTTTATCCGGGAATTCAAAGGAAAATTCATCCCACTTGCTTCAAGGACTAGAAGATTGAAGGAGTTTACTAAATTGAAACAAGGAAACAGGACGGTATCTGAGTATATTGCTGAGTTTGATCGGTTGGTTAGATATGCACCGAATATTGCAAATGATGATGCACATAAAGCTATGTACTTTGTTCAGGGATTGAACCCGGATATTCAGAAGGCTATTGAGGCCGATAATACGAGCACGTGGTTGAAAGCTACAACCAAGGCGTTGAGAGTAGAAGATGGAGTGGTGAGCCGGAGGAATACTTATCGCTCGGGCCTAAGATCCATTTCGGGATTGAGATATAATCCAGGTAAGAGACCGATGAATCAAGTAGCACTACAAAACAAAGGCTCAAACAAGAAGCTTCGTACATCCAGACTAATTTTTAAACCACCAGCACCATCGGTTAAGAAGGGGGATCGACAGGACATACCACCATGTACTTATTGTGGTGGACCGACTCACGCTTATAATAATTTTCGGAGAAGATTGGGTCTATGCCTTATTTTTGGAAAGGGAACTCATATGGCGGACACTTGCCCCGATAAGAATCCATCCTTCCAACCGGGAGCTCGCAGGCCTATGATTCCGGCACGCGCTTATGCCCTTGAGGGCGAGGAACAAAATGTAGAAGCCGACCCCAATGCCGTGGTGGAAGGTACCGTTTGCATACATAACATGAACATACATGCACTTTTCAATCCAGGTGCTACGCATTCCTTTCTTTCTCATGATCTAGTTGCTCTTCTATGCTTGCCTGTTATGTGTTTGAATTCTTGCTATTTGGTGAGTTCTCCTCTTCGAGGAAGTTTGCAGACAGATCGGGTTGTCCGGGATTGTTTAGTGATTTAGAAGGGAAAGATTATCCGAGAGATTTCATCGTGATGCCTATGAAGAAATACGGGCTAATTTTGGGTATGGATTGGCTATTCAAGCACCGGGCTACTGTTGATTGTTTTGCTAAGAAAGTAAAGTTGGGTGAGAAGTTGATAGTGGGAATCGGGTCGAAGACGGTACCAATGTTGTCTTTTACGGAAGCTCACAAGTTAGTAAGGGATGGAGCCATGGGATTTATAGCCTATCTCCTTAATAAACCTAAGGATCAATCAAGTTTTGAGGAGATTGCTGTGGTTAAGGAATATCCTGACGTATTTCCAGAAAATTTGGGTTCTCTACCGCTAGACCGGGAGATTGAGTTTGTAATTGATTTATATCCGGGATCAGAATCGTATTCTAAGACTCCTTATAGAATGGCTCCGGCAGAGTTGAAGGAGTTGAAGATTCAACTCGAGGAATTACTTAAGATTGGGTATATTCGTCCGAGTTCATCTCAGTGGGGTGCTCCGGTTCTCTTTATCAAAAAGAAAGATGGAGCGTTGAGGATGTGTATAGATTATCGGGAGCTTAATCGGATGACTATTAAGAATAAGTACCCGTTACCCCATATTGAGGATTTATTCGATATGCTGCAAGGTTCAGGAATTTATTCAAAATTGGATTTAAGGCAAGGTTACTATCAGTTGAAAATCCGGGAAGAAGATATTCCAAAGACAGGATTTAACACCCGGTATGGGCATTACGAGTTCGTGGTGATGCCTTTTGGTTTGACTAATGCCCCTGCAGCATTCATGGATATGATGCATAGAATTTTCCGTCCCTATCTCGAAAAGTTCGTGGTGATATTTATTGATGACATTCTTCTATATTCACGGACAGTGGAAGATCATACTCGGCATCTCAGATTGGTGTTGGACACGTTGAGAGAGCACCGGTTGTTTGCGAAGTTTAGTAAGTGTGAGTTTTGGATCGACCGGGTTGCTTTTCTAGGTCACATTGTTTCAAGTAAAGGTTTGGAAGTAGACCCTTCAAAGATTGAGACAGTTACTCAGTGGCAAAGTCCGAAGAAAGCCTCAGAGGTAAGAAGTTTCTTGGGTTTGGTAGGTTATTACCGGAGGTTCGTACAAGATTTCTCAAAGGTTGCCGTTCCTCTGACCCGTTTAACCAAGAAGGAGGTAAAATTTGAGTGGGATGAGGCATGTGAGGCGAGTTTTCAGCTCTTGAAGGAAAAGTTAACCACTGCACCGGTATTAGGACCTCCTGAAGGTACTAAAGGATATACGGTTTATACGGACGCCTCGAAGGAAGGATTGGGATATGTTTTGATGCAGAATGGTAAAGTGATAGCGTATGCCTCGAGGAAATTAAAGGATCATGAACCAAACTATCCCACTCATGATCTCGAACTTGCAACCGTGATATTTGCTTTGGGAAAGTGGAGACACTATCTTTATGGAATTTCATTCGAGATCTTTTCCGATCATAAGAGGCTCCAGTATTTGTTTTCTCAGAAGGAATCGAACAAGAGACAGAGGCGTTGGATGGAGACTTTGGCGGATTATGAGTGTACAATTCGATACGAACCTGGAAAGGCCAATGTGGTTGTAGATGCGCTTAGTAGAAAAGCTAGTGTGTCAAGTGTTAAAGTGGAAGCTACGGATGAATCTGAGTCTTTTAAGCTGAGAGCTAGTATTCGGAATATTACAGTTCAGCCGGATCTTCAGCAGAGATTGTTTGAAGCTCAGAGAGTGGATCCCGAGGTTCAGAAATTAGCACAGAAAGCTAGAATTGATCCAGAGAGTCCGTTTGGGTTTGATGACACGGGACTTCTAAGGTTCAAGACTAGAGTGGTTGTACCAGAAGAATTAAAATGGATTATTTTGGAAGAAACTCACCGGTCAGGGTATTCAATACATCCCAGGGGAAACAAAATGTACAAGGATTTAAAGCAGTTTTATTGGTGGAACGGACTTAAGAGGGATGTAGTAAACTTCATGAAACATTGCTTGACATGCCAAGTTGTGAAAGCGGAACATCATAAGCCATCGGGGCTACTTCAACCGTTACCTATTCCGGAATGGAAATGGCAGCAAGTGGCGATGGATTTCATTTCAGGTCTTCCACGAGTGAAGGGTGGTTTAGATGGAATTTGGGAACAAAGCTTCAATTCAGCACAACTTTCCATCCTCAAACAGATGGGCAGTCAGAAAGGTTAATTAAATATTTGGAGGATATGTTGAGAACATGTACATTGGATTTTCCGAGCTCTTGGAACGAGCAATTACGGCTGATTGAATTTGCATATAATAACAGTTATCAAGCCTCGTTAGGAATGGCGCCCTATGAAGCTCTCTACGGATGGAAGTGTAGATCCCCATTATTTTTCGACCTAGAAGAATGGAATTGGTCGAAGCAGGAAGGAGTAAAGCGAGGGGAAAAGAAGGAAAAGCCTTCTAAGACCGTGTAACCGGCAATTGATAAGATCCAATTGATTCAACAAAGAACGAAAGCAGCTCAAGATAGACAAAAAACTTATGCGGATCGACGAAGGAAGAATCTTGAGTTTGAAGTGGGTGATAAGGTGTTCTTAAAAGCCTCCCCAAGAAAAGGGTTCGCAAGGATTGGGAAAGGAGGAAAGTTAAATCCTCGGTACTTAGGGCCGTTTGAGATTCTCAAGAAAATTGGAGATACGGCCTGCCGTTTGGATCAACCGCCAAGTTTGACCAGGATTCACAACGTATTTCATGTTTCTCAGCTTCGAAAGTATTATCAGGATGAGTCCGAGATCCTACCCATTGAAGAGGTGGAACTTGAGCCTAATCTCACCTTCGTTCAGAAACCGGTTAAAATTTTGGATCGCAAATTGCAAGAACTAAGAAACCGGCAAATCCCACTAGTTAAGTTCTTATGGAGAAGTGATAAAACGGAAGAGACTACGCGGGAGACGGAGGATAAGATGAAAAGATTTCATCCCGAGTTGTTTCCGGGCGATCAATGAATCCGAGGACGGATTCTTTTAAGGGGGAGAGTTTGTGACGCCCCGATTTCGGCCGTACAGGTATGACGTACGTGTTTATCAATTTGCGCGAATTAATTGTTTATAACTATTTCGTATATTTAATTTTATAATTAAATGTTAAAATGTTAAATAATTATATCTTTAATTTTTCTAATATTAAATTTAATCTAATTCGTGACTTTTAAATTTAATTGAAAATGGAATTTAGGTGTTTTCTTTTTATATGATTAATTGCCATTTTATTATATTACTTTATACCATTAAGTTTTTTTTTTTATTTATTTTAATTTTATTTTATTTTATAAATATTTGAATTATTTGAATTTAATTGAATTCTTGAACTATATGCGCATGTGTAACATGTTTGAGTGTCGTTCCTATTCGAATTGAATTCGAAATTTCATGAAAATTTAGTATGTTGTACATTTATGTGTTATGAACATGTCCGTAGGCTCATTTCATGTTTTCGATCTCGTTTGACGTGGTAACGAATTTATTTTGATTTGTGGAACCAAATCGGGGCTAACGGGCAATTAGCGCACCCTTGGTTCCGTATGTGATATCTTGAGCTAGGAAACTCGGATTCGAGTTTCGTCAACTTCGCTGAACTCATAATGAAAATTCGAGTTTAATGAACATACCCTTATATTTTTCCAAAGTTAAACCGCAATTCAACCGAAACGTGAAACGAACACCAAAACTGCCACCTTTTACTAAAAGAGTCATATCTCATTCAAACCTTGACCAATTTAACCATGGTTTGAGGCCTTAGAACCCTAACTCAACCCCCTAACCTGCTCTTATTTTCCCTAACCGAACCAACCTTCATCACTTGGAGAAATTCAGCCAAAAATTCCCTGTTCCAGAAAATCCCGTAGCTCTTGCCACCCTTGGAGATTCAAAGCTCAAATCTCTTCCAAACTTCATCCAATCCACAAGGTAAGCTTAGGGTTGTAATATACATTCATTATGTGTCATTTGGATCCATTCATCCCCAATTTTGAGCATGCTTTTATGGGTTTATGGCTGAAGTGATGAATAGCTAGGTTTAGAGACATATGTTGATATCTTTCATTCCTTGATGGTTTTGATTGATTCAAAGCATGAATATGATTGTCTTGACTTCTTCTTTGCATTTATGGTGATTGAAGCATTCATGAGTTGTCATTAATGGAGTTTTGAGGAAAATTCTTGAACTGATCACCTATACCTTCATCTCACGTTTGATCCTTCTTGGGGCTGATTTGTATGTTGTTTTGGAGTTGTTTTGCTGCATAATTGTTGCCTTACCTTACCTGATTATGTTGGGACGAAGTTGGATAGCTTCTGCTCTATTTTTTCATTCTTTCGCCCTGTTTTTCAGCCTGTTTTTACGTCTGTCAGTTGTTTCGTTTGTCTTGGCTTAATTGCTGTCAATTTCAGTCTATTTGTGGGAGTTGTTGGTGCATTTTGTTGCTGTGTATTATGCCTTATGTTGCTGCTACCTGCTGCTATTGATTCATGCCATAAAACAGGGGTTTAAAGCTTCATTTTTGAGCTGCTACGTGACTGAACGAGATCTCCCCGGGCGGGGAGATTTTGGCCGTGAAAAGGCCCGGCCGGGTAGCCTTTGTGCAGAAACCTCCTGCACGAAGTTCCCCGGGCGGGGACTTTTGATGTACAAAATCTCCCCGGGCGGGGAGATTGAATTTGGAACGCTGTTTGTGTGACACCCCGACTTTCAGACCGTACAGGTATGACGTATGTGCGTAATTTATTTTATTTAAATTCTTATTCTTTATTCTTTTAATTCTTACTTCAAATATTTCTTATGGATTTGAATGAATTTTATATGATTATGAATGCTATTTGTTAAGATTTGATTCGTTCATGCTTGAATTAAGTCCGGAATTTTCTGTTGTTTAGTATGATAGAGAATTTCGTGTTATGAACTTGGATATATGCTCGTTATATGTTTTCGAATCTATTTGTTGAGCTTTTGAATTAATTACTAAGTTCGGAACCTAAAGGAGGTTAAAACGCTTTTAGCGCACCTTGGGATCCAATATGTGTAATTTGAGCTCGGGAATTCGGATTCAAATTCCGTCACCACCGTGGAACTCGTTTCGACGATTCGGGTTCGATGGACTAAGCCTTATAACCTTTTAAGCTCATTTGGCAATCCGAAATCCGACCGGAAACTTACCTCGCTCTTATATGACTACCTTTCACTTAATTGCCCCTTAGTCCCTCGACTCTTGACATATTACCCTCAAGCTTGACCCCACACTCCACCAAAACAATGCATATTCATCCCCCCCACTCCCATTCTCGGTTCAAGCAAGGAAAAAGGGGAAAAGTGCAGCAACTTTGGAGTTCAAGCTCAAAACCCATCACTATTCACCCTTGGGAGAGATTGAGCTCTAATCTCCATTTTCTTCCAACATCTTCAAGGGGTAAGATATTATTTGATATGTACATGATTATACGATCATTTTAAGCTATTAATTCCATACTTTGAGCTATGTTTGAGATAGATATGGAGCATGATATGAATTTTAAGGGTTTGATGATCACCTTGGTTTCTTGGACTTAAGCTTTGGTTTGAAGATATATATAGGATCTCTTATGACTCTAATATGCTTATATGATCTTCCTTTTCATTATGGATGAGTGTGGTGGAAGTTGCCATTGATGAAATTTGAATTCTTGTATGAGAATTTTTTATATATATGATAATTCTTGAGCTTTTGGGATGAGTGGATGATTGTATGTTAATTAGGGAGTGATTTTCCTTCATTTGCATGAGTGTTGTGGCTTGAGGTTGTTGCTTGTCGTTGTTGCGTGCTCCCCTGCTCCCTTGCTCTGTTTTTTCACGCAGAGTTACTGTTGCTGCTGCTATTTTTTTTTAAGACGATAGGCCAACACGGCCGTGTCAGCTTTATGCATGTTTTGGACACGGCCGTGTCAGCCTCTCGACTTGGAGTAATTTTTTTTTTAAAACCGGACACGGCCGTGTCCATTTTGTACTGAAACTCAACACGGCCATGTCAGCCTCTCGAATTAAGCTCCTGAATTTATTTTAAGCGGACACGGCCGTGTCCATTTTGAACTAAAACCCAACACGGCCGTGTCATTTGAAAATTTGGCGGCGACAATTGCTCGTTTTATCGCTTCGTTGTTTTTCTTTATATTTTCTTTCTTCGTTTATGATTCGTATGCATCGTTAGTTTGTTATTTTACGCATTTCAGGCCTTGTTTTGAAATTGTAATCTTATTTGATATGAATGGTATGAGTACGATTCAGTCTGATCAAATTGGCATGTTTATGCATCTCATTCGCATTCCATGCATTTATAAGCATTTCTGAGCGTCTAAGTGGTTCATATGTGAGTCTAAGTCTCGGGTCTTGTGTTCTTTTGTTTCAGAGCCTCTGCAGGATACCGTCGAGCCCGAGGTTTAGGTGCTCGGTTGCTTCTTTTGATCGGTTTTCACATTCCAGGTGAGGGTTAGGATCTTTTCTTGTAGATAAATGACCTATGGCCTTTATGTGATTGATTTCCTATCCCGCATGTGGCTATATATGTAAAATATTGTTAAATACGAATGTTTATGATACGTTTATGATTTTATGAATCCCCTTTACGAATTATGAAAATGGTATAAGTATGGGCATATATGAGCTTATGATTTTGAATCCCTTGTACGTTTCCTTTATGTTTCCGCGAGATGTGCCCTGAAAGATGGGATTATTGGTATGTTTCTTATGAATCCGGGCCCAGGGATTGTGGGTAAGGACCCTCGGTACGGCAAGGGCCATCGGGTTAAGCCTGTGCACATCCCATTTGAGGTTGTGGCGTGCGACTCCTGGAGGTTGAGAAGGCGCTATTACCTTGAGCCCTCGGTGAATAACCGGGGAAGGCATACCGTGGGTTAGCTACCCCATATGTATATAGAATCCATATGGGTGGAGAGGGTTTGATTCCCGATCACCAAGGCGTTGAGGAGTTATGAATTTATGAATTCTCATGTATTTATGATTTGTATGAGGAGTTGAGGAGGTCCGTACTCGCCGGACGTTTACGCTTTCTGTTATGCTTTGGTGGTTGTGAAACGAGTTAGGATTTCCTTTGTATTATATTTATGGTTGTTTAAAAATGATTTGGTATGAAAACCCTAGCTCGGTTCATGATCGACCCCTTTGGTTTTATATGATGCTCTATATGTATTTATGGTGCGGGTGTACGTTAGCCCCCTCACTCAGTCGAGTTTTGACTGACCCCCTCCTTTTAACACTTCAGATGCAGGTTTCTCGAGCTAGGCGGGGAAGTGCGTCGGTCGTGTCGTACTTTCGAGTTTAGGTCGAGTCGGCATACTTGCCTGTTGCATTTTGATTATCTTTATGAATTGTATTTGGATTCTAATTATGTCTTATGGAGAATTATGAACTTTTGATGCACATACTTGATCTATTTTTGGGCGTCAGGCCGTGTATATGATGTATATGTTAATATAGAGCTTATTCCGATACTTATATTACGCTTCCGCATTCTTATTTGGTTATTTGCGCGCTCTGTTCGAGTTTTAGCCCCGCTTAGCCTAGTGTGTGAGTGTAGGTTTCCGATCGCTTAGACTTGGGCTCATGTATGGAAATCCATTTCATATGTGGGTTCGGGTTTAAGTGCGGGGGATGTGGTGGCCCACCGTTCTGGGCGCTACATCTTAAAGTGTATCAGAGCTTTCGGTTGCAAAACCGAAGCTCTACAGTTGTGTTGAGTTTGTCTAGGTCGTTCGGATTAGGACAATGTGATTATGTGCATCTATGTGTCTCATTTACTTGAATTTTTATGAACTGTGCAAATGATCATGTACTAACCGCACGCAGGTGTATTGGAATTCTTTGGATGTTATAGTATGCCTCCGAGAAGAGATCATCATCGTGACAGGTCTCCGGGCCATAGACATCACCGGGATCGTTCCCCATAAGCCGAGAACAACATGGAACCTGAGGGATTCATGGTGAGATTATGTGCATATTTGGATACCCGATATCGCCAGAATACACCTCCGGTTATCAATCATGAAGGGGGGCAAGTCACTCACATTCTACGGGAGTTCAGGAATCAGAATCCCCCTAAGTTTGAAGGTGGAAATGATACTCAAGTGGAGGAGTGGCTAATCCAAATAGAAAGAATTTGGGAGTTGATACCTTGTGAAACCGTTGAGAAGGCAAGGTGCACCCTCACAATGGTGCAAGGCCAAGCTTATAGTTGGTGGACTAGCATCCGAGCCCGTTTGGATGCCTTAGGTGATGAGATTAATTGGGAAACATTTGCTCGGGAGTTTCGTAACAAGTATATTCCAATCGCCGCTAGGGACCGAAGACTCCAAGAGTTCATGGACTTGAAATAAGGTGAGAAGACAGTCACCGAATACATTGATGAGTTCGATCGTTTGTCAAGATATGCTCCCAACATTTCCAACGATGACCGCCACAAGGCTTTGAAGTTTCTTCGAGGGTTAAGAGAAGATATGAAGGATGCACTCGAAGCAGTTGATACCGACACTTGGGCGTTAGTCACCGAGAAGGCTTTGAAAGTGGAGGATCGAGTGGTTGCTAGGAGGAGGAGGACTTCTCAGGCCATACAGGGTTCTAGCTCGGGAGGTCAGAACAAATATGGAAAGAGGCCAGCTTACCAAGCTTTTGCACCGGTAAAGCCTTAAAACAAGCAATTCAAACCGGCAGGACAAAAAGCTCAACCTCTAGCATTACCAGCACCACCTCAAGTCCAATGCAAATAATGCAAGGGTAATCATCTTGTTGAAAATTGCTTCAAACTTCACAAGAGGTGCTACGGTTGTGGTTCGCCGGATCACATGCTTAATCAATGCCCGAACAAAAGGCCGGGATAGGCATCGGGGAATAATCAGAGGCCCGCAATTCAGGCTAGAGCTTATGCACTTGGGGCCGAGGAAGAGGAAACTGCAAATCTTGATCCTAATGCCGTGATTGAAGGTACCATAAGCATTCATGGCACTACATTTCATGCATTGTTCGATCCCGGGGCATCTCATTCATTTATTTCTCGGGATCCTGCTTCTTCGTTGTGCTTGCCTGTTACCCTCTGTGCGCATGATTATGTGGTTAGTTCGCCTCTTGGTGGTAGTCTTGTTACTTGTAGGATTTATCGGGGTTGCCCAGTGAGTTTTGAAGACAGGGTTTTCCTCGCCGATTTGATTGAAATGCGGATGAAGAGATATGATGTAATCCTTGGAATGGATTGGTTGTCTGAACATGGGGCTTAGATGGATTGTCGGGAAAAGAAGGTTTCTTTTGGTTCAGTGGTGTTTAAGGGCGAGAAGGTGAAGTCAAGCCTGTTTATTTCTTTCGTTGAGGCGAGTAAACTGGTCCGGGATGGTGCGACAGGTTTTGTAGCCTATCTTTTGATTAGACCGAAATATCAGGTTAAACTTGAGGAGACGGAGGTCGTGCGGGAGTATGTCGATGTGTTCCCTGAGACATTGGGTTCTTTGCCACCCGATAGGGACATCGAGTTCGTAATCGACCTTTATCCCGGAGCAGAGCCTTTTTCGAAGACTCCCTATAGAATGGCTCCCGCAGAGTTAAAGGAGTTAAAAACGCAGCTTGATGAGCTTCTAGCTTGCGGTTACATTCGTCCGAGCATTTCTCCGTGGGGTGCTCCCGTTCTATTTGTAAAGAAGAAAGACGGAACGCTACGAATGTGTATAGACTACCGTGAGTTGAACAGGATGACCGTGAAGAACAAATACCCTTTGCCTCACATCGAGGAGTTATTTGATATTTTGCAAGGCTCGAAAGTCTACTCCAAGTTAGATTTGAGGCAGGGCTACTATCATCTGCGAATTAGGGAGGAGGATATTCCGAAGACTGGTTTTAATACCAGATATGGACACTTTGAATTCATTGTCATGCCGTTTGGGTTAACTAATGCTCCAGCTGTATTTATGGATATGATGCACCAAGTATTCAGGCCTTTTCTTGACAAGTTCGTGGTGATCTTTATAGACGATATTCTGGTATATTCTTGGTCGGCTGAAGAGCATGCTCAACATTTACGGATCGTCTTGGAAACTTTGAGGGAACATAAGTTGTATGCAAAGTTCAGTAAGTGTGAATTCTGGATCGACCGAGTTATGTTTTTGGGACATATAATTTCAGGTGATGGGATTGAAGTTGATCCATCTAAGGCTGAGTCCGTGCTTCGTTGGGAGAGACCGAGAAATGTCTCAGAGATCCGAAGTTTTCTTGGGTTGGCCGGTTACTACCGTAGATTTGTTAAGGATTTCTCTAAAATTGTCGCCCCGTTGACTCGCTTAACTAAGAAGGAAGTGAAATTTGAATGGGATGATAAGTGTGAGGCGAGTTTTCAGACTTTGAAGGTGAAGTTAACTTCAGCACCAGTGCTTACCCTACCCGAGGGTACAGAGGGTTATGCAGTTTATACAGATGCTTCGAAAGAGGGTCTTGGTTGTGTTTTGATGCAGCACGGTAGAGTGGTAGCTTATGTTTCAAGGAAATTGAAGGAGCATGAGAAGAATTATCCTACCCAGGATCTTGAATTAGCTGCCGTTGTGTTCGCTTTGATGAAGTGGCGACACTATCTCTACGGTGCAACGTTCGAGGTGTTTACGGATCACCAAAGCCTCAAGTATCTCTTTTCTCAGAAAGATTTGAATGTAAGACAGAGGCGTTGGATGGAGTTATTAGAGGACTATGATTGCACCATTCACTACCATCCGGGTAAAGCGAATGTGGTCACCGATGCCTTGAGCAGAAAGGCGAGTGTGGTTAATTTGGAAGCCGGTTCTTCAAGCTCAGGATCAGAAATTGTGGTTTCGGGAACTTGGTTAGCTAATCTCACGATAATACCGGATTTGAAACAGCAGTTGTTAGAAGCTCAGGCTACGGATACCGATATTCAGAAGTTGGTAAATCGTTCTAAGGATGACCCGAATTCTAAGTTTGGGATGGATGATTTTGGTTTGTTAAAGTTCGAAGCGAGAATATGTGTCCCAGAAGAGCTCAAAAGGATTATACTTGAGGAGGCACATCGCTCGAGGTACTCGATTCATCCGGGAGGTACTAAGATGTATCGGGACCTGAAAGAGAAATTCTGGTGGAATGGCATGAAAAGGGACGTCGCGAACTTCGTGAAGCGATGTCTAACGTGTCAAAAGTGAAGGCAGAGCACCAGAAGCCAGGAGGAACTCTCCAACCACTTCCTATTCCCGAGTGGAAGTGGGAGCAAGTGACGATGGACTTCGTGTCCGGCTTGCCTAGAGTTAAAGGAGGGTTTGATGGAATATGGGTAATTGTGGACAGATTAACTAAGTCTGCCCATTTCCTCAAGGTTCGGATGTCTGAGAAAGTTCCTAAGCTAGCCGAGTTGTACGTTCGGGAGATTGTAAGGATACATGGAGTTCCGGCTAGTATTGTTTCAGATCGGGATCCACGGTTTACTTCGATCTTTTGGCAGAATCTTCAGAAGTGTTTGGGCACTAAGCTCAATTTTAGCACAACTTCGCATCCTCAGACAGACGGCCAGTCTGAAAGGCTAATTCAATACTTAGAGGATATGCTTAGAGCATGTGCTTTGGACTTCCAAGATAAGTGGGATGAGCACCTACCTTTGGTTGAGTTTGCTTATAACAACAGCTATCAGGGTTCGATTAAGATGGCTCCGTACGAGGCACTTTATGGAAGAAAGTGCAGGTCTCCTCTATTTTGGGATATTGAGGATTGGAGGTGGACCGAAGAGAATAAGCTCGAGAGAGCCGAGTCTAAGAAAAAGATTGTCGATACCATTGAAAAAGTTCATAAGATTCGACAAAGGATGAGAGCAGCTCAAGCCCGTCAAAAGAGTTACGCTGATAAGAGAAGAAGGCCTTTACAGTTTGAGGTAGGAGATAAGGTCTTTCTAAAAGCATCTCCGAGAAAGGGTTTCACTCGGATTGGTAAAGGTGGGAAACTCAGTCCTCGTTACCTTGGACCGTTTGAAATATTGGAAAGAATCGGAGAAACGGCGTACAGATTGGATTTACCGCCGAGTATGACCGGGATACATAATGTTTTTCATGTCTCTCAACTCCGTAAGTATTATCCCGATGAGTCAACAATTCTCCCAGTTGAAGAGGTTTAGTTAGAGCTGGATTTAACAATAGAAAAGCATCCGGTTGCAATTCAGGATATGAAGATGCAAGAACTGAGAAACCGGAAGATTCCTTTGGTTAGGGTACTTTGGAGGGATCAGAAATCCGAGGAATCGACTTGGGAAATTGAGGACAAAATGAGAAGGTTATATCCAGGGTTGTTTGAGAACTCGGTTCGGACTTGAGGACAAGTCTTTTTTAAGGGGGAAGGATTGTGACACCCCGACTTTCAGACCGTACAAGTAAGACGTATGTGCATAATTTATTTTATTTAAATTCTTATTCTTTATTCTTTTAATTCTTACTTCAAATATTTCTTATGGATTTGAATGAATTTTATATGATTATGAATGCTATTTGTTAAGATTTGATTCGTTCATGCTTGAATTAAGTCCGGAATTTTCTGTTGTTTAGTATGATAGAGAATTTCGTGTTATGAACTTGGATATATGCTCGTTATATGTTTTCGAATCTATTTGTTGAGCTTTTGAATTAATTACTAAGTTCGGAACCTAAAGGAGGTTAAAACGCTTTTAGCGCACCTTGGGTTCCAATATGTGTAATTTGAGCTCGGGAATTCTGATTCGAATTCCGTCACCACCGTGGAACTCGTTTCGACGATTCGGGTTCGATGGACTAAGCCTTATAACCTTTTAAGCTCACTTGGTAATCCGAAATCCGATCGGAAACTTACCTCGCTCTTATATGACTACCTTTCACTTAATTGCCCCTTAGTCCCTCGACTCTTGACATATTACCCTCAAGCTTGACCCCACACTCCACCAAAACAATGCATATTCATCCCTCCCACTCCCATTCTCGGTTCAAGCAAGGAAAAAGGGGAAAAGTGCAGCAACTTTGGAGTTCAAGCTCAAAACCCATCACTATTCACCCTTGGGAGAGATTGAGCTCTAATCTCCATTTTCTTCCAACATCTTCAAGGGGTAAGATATTATTTGATATGTACATGATTATACGATCATTTTAAGCTATTAATTCCATACTTTGAACTATGTTTGAGATAGATAAGGAGCATGATATGAATTTTAAGGGTTTGATGATCACCTTGGTTTCTTGGACTTAAGCTTTGGTTTGAAGATATATATAGGATCTCTTATGACTCTAATATGCTTATATGATCTTCCTTTTCATTATGGATGAGTGTGGTGGAAGTTGCCATTGATGAAATTTGAATTCTTGCATGAGAATTTTTGATATATATGATAATTCTTGAGCTTTTGGGATGAGTGGATGATTGTATGTTAATTAGGGAGTGATTTTCCTTCATTTGCATGAGTGTTGTGGCTTGAGGTTGTTGCTTGTCGTTGCTGCGTGCTCCCCTGCTCCCTTGCTCTGTTTTTTCACGCAGAGTTACTGTTGTTGCTGCTATTTTTTTTTGAAGACGATAGGCCAACACGGTCGTGTCAGCTTTATGCATGTTTTGGACACGGTCGTGTCAGCCTCTCGACTTGGAGTAATTTTTTTTTTTAAAACCGGACACGGCCATGTCCATTTTGTACTGAAACTCAACACGGCCGTGTCAGCCTCTCGAATTAAGCTCCTGAGTTTATTTTAACCGGACACGGCCGTGTCCATTTTGAACTAAAACCCAACACGGTCGTGTCATTTGAAAATTTGGCGGTGACAATTGCTCGTTTTATCGCTTCGTTGTTTTTCTTTATATTTTCTTTCTTCGTTTATGATTCGTATGCATCGTTAGTTTGTTATTTTACGCATTTCAGGCCTTGTTTTGAAATTGTAATCTTATTTGATATGAATGGTATGAGTACGATTCAGTCTGATCAAATTGGCATGTTTATGCATCTCATTCGCATTCCATGCATTTATAAGCATTTCCGAGCGTCTAAGTGGTTCATATGTGAGTCTAAGTCTCGGGTCTTGTGTTCTTTTGTTTCAGAGCCTCTGCAGGATACCGTCGAGCCGAGGTTTAGGTGCTCGGTTGCTTCTTTTGATCGGTTTTCACATTCCAGGTGAGGGTTAAGATCTTTTCTTGTAGATAAATGACCTATGGCCTTTATGTGATTGATTTCCTATCCCGCATGTGGCTATATATGTAAAATATGGTTAAATACGAATGTTTATGATACGTTTATGATTTTATGAATCCCTTTTACGAATTATGAAAACGGTATAAGTATGGGCATATATGAGCTTATGATTTTGAATCCCTTGTATGTTTCCTTTATGATTCCGCGAGATGTGCCCTGAAAGATGGGATTATTGGTATGTTTCTTATGAATCCGGGCCCAGGGATTGTGGGTAAGGACCTCTGGTACGGCAAGGGCCGTCGGGTTAAGCCTGTGCACATCCCATTTGAGGTTGTGGCGTGCGACTCCTGGAGGTTGAGAAGGCGCTATTACCTTGAGCCCTCGGTGAATAACCGGGGAAGGCATACCGTGGGTTAGCTACCCCGTATGTATATAGAATCCATATGGGTCGAGAGGGTTTGATTCCCGATCACCAAGGCATTGAGGAGTTATGAATTTATGAATTCTTATGTATTTATGATTTGTATGAGGAGTTGAGGAGGTCCGTACTCGCCGGACGTTTATGCTTTCTGTTATGCTTTGGTGGTTGTGAAACGAGTTAGGATTTCCTTTGTATTATATATATGGTTATTTAAAAATAATTTGGTATGAAAACCCTAGCTCGGTTCATGATCGACCCCTTTGGTTTTATATGATGCTCTATATGTATTTATGGTGTGGGTGTGTGTTAGCCCCCTCACTCAGTCGAGTTTTGACTGACCCCTTCCTTTTAACACTTCAGATGCAGGTTTCTCGAGCTAGGCAGGGAAGTGCATCGGTCGTGTCGTACTTTCGAGTTTAGGTCGAGTCGGCATACTTACCTGTTGCATTTTGATTATCTTTATGAATTGTATTTGGATTCTAATTATGTCTTATGGAGAATTATGAACTTTTGATGCACATACTTGATCTATTTTTGGGCGTCAGGCCGTGTATATGATGTATATGTTAATATAGAGCTTATTCCAATCCTTATGTTACGCTTCCGCATTCTTATTTGGTTATTTGCGCGCTCTGTTCGAGTTTTAGCCCTGCTTAGCCTAGTGTGTGAGTGTAGGTTTCCGTTCGCTTAGACTTGGGCTCATGTATGGAAATCTATTTTATATGTGGGTTCGGGTTTAAGTGCGGGGGATGTGGTGGCCCACCGGTCTGGGCGCTACAGTTTGTTGCGGTTTTGCTGCTGCCTTTTTTTTTCCCTTTCTTTCCTTGAGTTACACTTCGCTTTCTTTGCACAGATCCGGGTCTAGATGGAGACGAGGACGAGCAGTGAGGCTCTTCTTGCTATTTCTTTTGTCTTTAAGGTGGGTTTCTCTTCTATTTAGATAAACGACCCTATATATATTCCCAATGTGAAAGGTTTTAAGCCAAATGATTGTATAGCTATATCGAGACTTTCAAAGAGTCTATGATTTTAATGTTAAGCCTTTTGTTTATTTTAAACACCCTACCTAAATATTTTGGCGAGTATTGATTGATTGCACTAATTGGGGCTCGAGACTTAGTGTACGTGGCTAACCGGGGAAGCACTGGCTGACGGTGAACCCGTACACTAGTTTCACCAAACTACAGAGTCCGGAACTCACTAGGAGATTAGTGAGGAAAGGAAGCTGAGTGCCTTTGGGGAACTCATGAAACCCCTCCGGCCAATGATTGAGGTGGCCAGGCTTTACAAACCCGTCCACCGCCTGGAGGAAGAAGGGGATTATATGAATGATTATGAATGATCGAAAGATTATGATTGATCGATTGATTGAGCACGAAAGAATGTATGCATGAACACCCACTTAATACTTTAATGATTACACGAGGTGGAGGTTGGAGACTTAGCCTTCTTGCCGGGCTTACGTATAACCTATTGATTGAACATGAGAATGAGAGTTATAATCCCGATGGATGACTTCTTGTTTTACCCACTTAGGGATGTCGTTCTAAAACCTGTTTCGGGATTATAACATGCATGAATGTGTTTAAGTTTCACATTATCTATATTTTATGCCCTGTTTTAATACCCACCAGTCTCCTATAGACTGAACCCGGATTGTTTCAGTTGTTTTGTGCAGGTGTAAGTGGAGCTAGGTGGGAATTCGAGTCAGTGTGTCTCGCATTTGTTTCTAGCTCTATATTTTGGGTCTTACACGCACTCATACTCTTATTTATGACTCTTATGTATTAACTATGAATTGAACGTACATGTTTGAGCCATGACGGCATGTTAGTGTTGTAAATATTCTATTTTGGAGCTTGAATGCTCAATGTATATATATCTTGATCGTGTGTTGCTTCCGCTATTGCATACTCTATTTCGTTTAGTTTTGGTATTGTTTGGTTTAAGGGTTAGCCCGCCTAGCTTAGTGTCTGTGTAGTGTCCCCATTCGCCATGATTTAGCTCGTGTATGGATTATCCGTTTCATATGCGGGTCGGGTCTCGGTGCGGGGGATGTGGTACCTTGCGCTCAGGTGCTACAGTACGATACCTAGAAGAAAAGAAGGCTAAAAGTAACCTATGAACCTGACACGTTTCCGCCCTGGAGAAGATTGTACAAAGGACAACATAGTGTGGTCGTGAGACTTGAGACTCTAAATGAACCATAATAAACGTACGGCAATACATTAACATGTAATGGCATGCATAAGAAGTAATAACGTGCCAAGAAAGGTTCATGTATACAATTAGTGTCACTTAGGCACGTAAATCATTCAATCCTTCATCACACGAATGAATCATGTCCAATCATGGCCGTTCATATCATAACACCAAAATCATATCATAAATCCATAATGAGGAGCATAACATGAAATGGATCAAGTTAATGAAGTACATGATTCATAAACAAGGTATGAGAGATCATATAATACTCCACAAAACAACATAGAACACAAAAGAGGTAAGGGCATTGAAAGAGGTAACACGTAGGACATATAAGATCATATCTTGCACGTTTCACATCACTTGAATCGATAAACTTGATACATTAATCATAACACATAATAATACATGTTAGCATAGCATAGAAGTCATAAAGGAGGTGGAGGAAGATCAAACAAGCGACGAAAAACGAAACCGGAGTATCAAAAACCGGCAGGACACAATCCACCCCCATGGATTTTTCCAAAGGGAAAAATCCACCCCCATGGATTCTGGTCAGAAACCCACTGACTCAAATCCACCCCCATGGATTTTTCCAAAGGGAAAAATCCACCCCCGTGGATTTGTGTCTGTGGCGAAAAAAAAAATAGAAAACAAGGTAAAGTCACGGGAAAGGGGCAAAAATGCAAGAAACCAATTCAAACCTCTACCAAACATACACAACTCCAAGATAAAAAATTAAGACAAGTTCAAACATCAAGAATTCAAGTAATTCATGTCAAGAAATGAGTTAAAACAAGTTACACATGTAAGAGACATGATCATAAATCATTTTCTTCCAAAACCTCAAAGTTCATAAATGACAAATCCTTTAATACTTAACCACCAACCAAACTAAATCCATACAATTATAAATACATGTTTTAGGGTTATATATAACTCATGCAACTCCAGGAAATTCCAAGAAATCAAGCTAGAATCCACAAAAGACATCTAACCCTCAATATTCATCATATATAACAATTCTAATTCAAAACATGGTGAAATCATGCAATATTAGACTTGAAAGAACCACAAGGAGATACACATATCAAAAATGGACTTACCTTTCAAATTGGAGGAGAAAAGGTAAGGAGATGAGCTCAAATCTCCAAGGTTTGAATAGTTCTCTTCTTCTTTCCCCTTTCTTCTTCTTTTCTTCTTGTTGGCTGAAAATGTGGGTTTTAAGGGGGAAGGGATCTCGGTTTTGGGGCTGAAAAGGGGTGAGAGAGAGCGTGCAAGTGGGGTTAGGTCTTTGGGTAGGGTCTAGGTGTGTTATTTTAGGTCCGTAGCTTAGGTAGAGTCATGAATTGTCGTCTTAGGTGCGAGATGCTCTTTCCGGTTGAAATTCGGGAATCCAAATGGTCTTAAAAAAATGTGAGGCTTATCCCATCGAATCTGAATCGTCGATACGAGTCCAATGAAGATGACGAAACTTGATTCCGAGTTCCCGAGCTCAAGATATCACATACGGAACCAAAGGTGCGCTAATTGCTCGTTAGCCCCCGTTTTGGTTCCAAAATTCAAAATAAATTCAAAACTCAAACAAAAGAATCCGGAAACATAAAACGAGCAAAAAGATATGATCATAATACACATAATTCACTTATACCAAGTTTTCACGAAAAACGAAAATCAAATCGAATAGAAACGACACTCAAACACAATCACATAGGCATAAACGTTTCAAGAGTTCATTTTCAAAATTAAACTAATAAGAGAAATAATAATTGAAATTATATAAAATTAATTTAATTGCACATATTGATAAACATATACGTCATACTTGAATAACGGAAAAACTGGGGCTTTACAATCTCTCCCCCTTAAAAGAATTCGTTCTCGGATTCATTGTATCCTATGCAACCAATGAGAGAACCCCGTCTCTCGAAAGCAACAAAGAGAGAGCCCCGTCTCTCAAACAACAAGGAGAGAACCCCATCTCTCGAACAACAAAACAAGGGAGTCTCCAATACTCCCAAGTAACACAACATAAAATAGTTACATTAAAGATCAAATACCAAAAAGAAGGTATCAAACATCAATTACAACAATTAAAGTCACGTAAGTCACACAAGAGCAAGTAATAAGTATCATTCATGTCAATCATAAATTATACAAAGCAATTTAACACAGCAAGTGATCAAAGCACATAGCATCAAAATTATTTAAATTAAAATTGCATGTATGCATGTGCTATGGATGCTTCATGTACCGTTCACCGTAATAGAGAAATTTGGAATTGTTAGTTTTGTTGTCCAATGCATGATCTGCCCCCGAAAGCTACCCCAGTGCTTGACTTACCTTTAAGTTCTTCAGTGTACCCCGGTGAAGGGCTAATGAACCCTTTATTCCTTCTCTGAACTCCACTCCGACTCTTGCTCCTTCTTACCATATCTTATCTGGGATGTTCTTGGAAATTGAATCTTTTATCTTAGCTAATACTTGAATCTGTTATACTTAAGGGTAACTACTTCCAATCTCTTTGGGTAACTACTTCCAATCTCTTTAAAGTTCGATCCCCATCCAAAGATGGTAATTACCACGGTTGTCTCCTTCATGAATTCTTCCTCAATCAAGTTGAGGCCCTTGGTTTCTATAATTAGACCAACCTTTTCGTGGATCCTTTCTCATCTTCTTCTTAGGTTATCCCTTCATCCTCTTAAAGCCTTTAAGGGTGCATCGGTTTCTGGCCCATTCAATCCCCTAATCTAAGATAAAACATTCTTAATGATTCTTGAAGTTTGATCCAAGTCCTTCAATGATCACCCTTTTCGATTCGTCTCTTCTCAAATTTCCTTTCGAATTGTCATGGAAAGACAACTGATGACTTAATAATATTGTCTTTGTTAAGCATCGTCCGAATCCCTGTAATACATAATTGAATCAACCCCTATTGACACCATCCTATTATATGGTAGTTTGATCCAATTTCTTTTTGCTAACGTTGAGTTAATAGGTCACGAAAGCTCCCTCATAATTCCATCATCTTCAAAGTCCAAATCCCGTAGCATGGATACCCTTTAGCAATCTTCAACCCAAATTTGGTAGCTTAACTTCCACTTTGAAGTTCTAACTCATAAGGCCGTTTTATTCCTTTCCTATCCTCATCATTAGAACTTTCATATCTTCCATGGTTTGCATTTCCATTTGTCCTACTAAAATACTTCTTTGAGTGAAACCTTGCATTTCAAGTTTGCCTCTTGGTCGTGCTCTCTCTCTCTCTCTTAAAAGTTTCCATCTTCTTAGGTTGAGCTTTATCCCTCATCTTATAATCGAATTTCTTGATCCACTCAAAATGAGCAATCCTTGTTAGGGATAATGTTCGGTGTGTTACTCACTTCCACTTAAAGTGATGAGTTAAAAGAACATCCCAAATCCTTTACTTTCCAGATTCTCTTCTAATTCTCTCGAAGTCCGATATCCCAATCTCTTTTCTCGTTCGATCCGAACATCTCTGAGTCGACCCAAACTCTTAATTTCCAAATTAAGATTATCCTCTCCGTCTTAGCCCTATCACCAAAATATTCTCCTCTTTCAATTTGGTTTGGCAGAACTTTGATTGAAGTAGTAGTTGAAGTATCACGCGGGGAAGGCATCCTATCAAGTAAACACTAAGGTTATGCATGTCTGGTTAAAATGCCAATGTTATGAAGAACGTAGTACACTTGTAAACAATTAAAGATGCAACATGTTGGAGCAATTATATCAATTAGAAATGCACATATAAATAGAGAAATTTAAATAACACAAAGCGATGTATGATGCACGTGCTATGAATATGTTAAACCTGTCACCGTGGTGGCAAGCTTTTAGCTCGCAACTTGTTCTTCATTTTCTTAATTACGGCTAACTTTGAACTCGTTGGTCATTTCTTATTTTTCCCATGGTTTTCAAATCTCCATAATCTTCTTGCATCAACTTGCATATCTCCAAGACCCGAAATCGTAATTTCTTGAACCCAAGGTCTTCTACGTCTATAGAATCGGTATTTTGACTTACTCTCAGGTATCGACCTCCAAAGATTGTCCGAATCTTCACCATGATTTTCACCCTGTTCGAAGGTCTCTTGGCTTATCCTTTATGAGTTCGAATCGGTGGAATGCACTCGCCCTCTAATTGCTTACACTTGGTTTCACAATCTACTCCAAAAGCTCTTTGTCTTTCCTTATCGTTGTCATTTGTTGCTCCATATCTTTGTGTTATTTGACTTTCTTTAACTTCTCCAAGTTCGATTTCTACCTTGTCCGGAATTCAAGTATCCCAAGTCACCACTTCTTTTCCTTGTTCCCCGTACTCAACTTCTAATGTATTGGTTAATTTGAAAATTCTTTCTTGATAGTTTGTATCATTCACCCTTCATTGGTCCTATTATTCTTCGAACTTGATTTACTTGGAAGCTCATCCTCAACGATCTTCGTTGCTCACTTCTCAGCAACCTATTTTACCTTAAGTCCTCTTGGTTATCATCACCCCTTTGTTGATCCAAACCTCGAAATAAAGTTCCTTTGAGGTTTTCCTTTGCTTCTTTCTTGAATTAAGTAATCCTAAGGAATCCGATTGATTAACCCCGGTAGTGTAGGTGTATGTGTTGATCTTGTGAATGGTAGACATCGCACACCCACTACTATCCCTTCGAATACTCATCAACCTTGGTAGAACTTGTCGATTATTCCTACAAGTTAAATTTTCCATCTCGGATTCCATCACTCGAATCATGGCCCAATTAAGGAAGGCCACGACTCTTGAATTCTTATATAAAATCCCGGTGCATTCCTTACATCCTCGATGCTTGAATGTAGGACTCATGGCGAGTTGTTGTGATCGTGAGAATTGGCCGTGGTTTGATGTTATAACTAATGGTTTTAGTGTTTATTTCAAACGATGTTTAACCATTAAGCATAATAAAAGGTTTATTTGCTCTGGTACAATAAATGATGGTCTTTTCTTATTATACCCCGATAAAAACCCTAATTCCGAACTTAACACTGCTAAACTTGACTTACCATCCAAGAGAAAAGCTCATATACCCAACGAGGCTTATAAGTGGCACCTACGGCTTGGTCATATTAATTCGAATAGGATCCAAAGACTAATTTCGGATGGAGTATTAAGTCCTTTGGACTTGACAGAACTTCTAGTCTGCGAATCTTGTTTAGAAGGAAAAATGACCAAGAGGTCTTTCAAGACTAAAGGTAATCGAGCCACAGAGTTGCTTGAATTAATTCATACGAATGTGTGTGGTCCTATGAGTGTTCAAGAAAGAGGAGGTTTTGAGTATTTCATCACTTTTAAGGATGATTATTCCAGATATGGATACGTCTATTTGATGAGACATAAGTCTGAAGCTTTTGAAAAGTTCAAAGAATATAAGGCTGAAGTCGAGAATCAAATTGGAAAACGTATCAAGGCACTTCGATCGGATCGTGGTGGAGAGTATTTATCTACAGAGTTTCTAGAATTTCTCACTGTAAATGGGATTAAATCTCAGCTATTTGCACCGGGTACGCCCTAACAAAATGGTGTTGCAGAAAGGAGAAATAGAACTCTAATGGAAATGGTAAGATCCATGATGAGTTATGCTACCCTGCCAAGTTCGTTTTGGGGCTTTGCTCTCGAAGCGGCAGCTCCCATAATAAACCATGTTCCATCTAAGTCAGTTCCTAAAACACCAATGGAACTATGGCGAGGGCGGAAGTCTAGTATCTCCTATCTTCGGATATGGGGAAGCCCAGCTTATGTGTTAAGAAAGGATCCTAACAAGTTAGAATCAAGAACAGAGGTTTGTTTGTTCATAGGTTATCCTAAAGGAACAAGAGGTCGGATATTTTATGATCCGAGAGATCACAAAGTGTTTGTAAACACTAATGATAAATATCTCGAAGACGATTTCGTAAATGACCACACGGGTAGAAGTAAAATAGTGTTAGAAGAAATGACAGTATCAGATACTGACATCCAAGAACCCATAACAACTGAAAATGTGATGGATACATATGATGTACCAGATACAATATACGATGTAGGGACAAGTACACCACAACGCCGTCATAGTGGGAGGATTGTCAGGGCACCTGACAGATATTTAGGATTAACCCAAGTGGTTGAATCTGACATATCTGATCCTATCACATATGATGAAACTATAAAAGATATAGACGCTGACCGTTGGGTCAAAGCCATGGAATCTGAGTTAGATTCAATGTATTCTAATAAAGTCTAGGAACTTGTAAAGGCGCCTGAGGGCATTAAACCTATTGGATGCAAATGGGTCTACAAGCGAAAAAGAGGAGTGGACGGAAAGGTTGAAACCTTTAAAGCAAGGCTTGTGGCAAAGGGTTATACCCAGAAAGAAGGTATCGATTATGATGAAACCTTCTCGCCCGTAGCAATGCTTAAGTCCATAAGAATTCTTCTTTCCATTGCCGCTTATTATGATTATGAAATCTGGCAAATGGATGTAAAGACTGTCTTCTTGAACGGGCACCTTCAAGAAGAGATATACATGGCTCAACCTGAGGGCTTTATAGCCAGAAATCAGGAGCATATGGTATGCAAACTTAATAGATCAATCTATGGTCTTAAGCAAGTGTCTAGATCGTGGAACATCAGATTTAATGAAGCAATTAAATCCTTTGGATTTATACAATTGCCTAATGAGTCATGTGTGTACAAAAGACATTAGAGTAGTGTTGTAACATTTTTAGTTGGATTTATACAATTGCCTAATGAACCATATGTGTATAAAAGACATCAGAGTAGTGTTGTAACATTTTTAGTTTTATACGTAGACGATATTTTGCTCATTGGGAATGACACAGGAGTATTGTCAGCAGTCAAGATTTGGTTGTCAAATCAGTTTGACATGAAAGACCTAGGTGAGGCCAGTTATATTTTAGGGATCAGACTTTGTCGTGATCGTAAAAATAAGATGATTGGTTTATCACAAACAGCATATATAGATAAGATGCTGGCAAGGTACAATATGGCTGACTCTAAGAAAGGTTCATTACCTTTCCGACATGGAGTTTATCTGTCTCGAGATCAGTGTCCCAAGACAGCTGAAAAGACAGAGGAAATGAAAAATGTTTCGTATGCTTCGGCAGTCGGAAGCCTCATGTATGTCATGTTATGTACAAGGCCAGATATCTATTATGTTGTGGGTATGGTCAGCGGATATCAGTCAAACCCTAGACCCCAACACTGGATAGCTGTAAAGCATATATTGAAGTACTTGAGAAGAACTCGGGATTATATGCTTGTTTATCGCAGTGATGAGCTCATTCCTATAGGGTACACATATTCAGATTTTCAATCTGACTTAGATTTTAGACGTTCGACGTCTGGATACGTGTTTACTCTGGGAGGAGCAGTGTGACGCCCCGTCCGATAAATCGTACAGGTATGCGCCACGAGAGAGTTTACCTTACGCACTTATGTGATTTAATTTCCTTTTTATGTGTTTAATTCCAACTTTGATTGAAAATGTGACTTAATTGACTAAAATCCAAAATGGTAAAATATGAATTCTCGCGTGACAACTTGAGAATGGAACTTGGATGAATTTAAATTAATTGTTGGAGTTGGATTTAAATAGGACTTGGACCTATTGATGTGTTTGGGCCTAACTTGAATTAGGTGAGTTTGGGTCATTCGGGACCAATATGAGCTCGGGAATTCAAATTCAAATTCCGACACCACCATTGGACTTAATTCGGTGATTCGGGTCCAACGGAATTTACTTTATATTTTTCGAAAACCATTTAGACCTTAAACCTTTTAATCTTGACTTATTGGACCGAAAGTCATTTATTTGAGCCCAAATCCTATTTAAGCCTTTAGCCTCATATTATATCTTGGAAACCCTAACCTTGACCTAAAACTATTAGCCACCATATAAATAGCTTTATTTCTTTTCATTTCATTTCAAACCATACAAGTTAGCCTCAAAGAGAATCATGGAGAAATTTCAAGAGAAGATCAAGACTTGAACCATCTTTCATTCTAAGAGCTCATATTCTTTGATTCCTCATTCCTTCACAAGACAAGGTAAGCTTTGGATCTCTTTTGATGAGTATTTCATTTCTATTCTTGGATTGGAGCATGAAATTGTTAGCATGAACTTGAATGATGAGATCTTGAATTCCTTGAGCAAGCCTTGATGATTTGAATGCTCCTTATGTGTATTAGTTGCTGGAAATTCATGTATAGAAGACTAGGGATTCATATCTTCATGTTTAAGCTTGAAATTCATGAAAATGGGTGTTTGAGATTTTGGGCAAAAACCTTCCTAAACTTGAATTAATTGATGTTTTGATGCTAAGCATGATTTATATGATGTTATACTTGAATTTCGTGATGTTTTATGGTAGATTTCGTGTTGGTTTGTTGATTTTTGGTGTTCCCCTTCTTCTTCCCGAAACTGTCCAGTTCCTGCTCCAGATCGATGGTCGGGACGGCCGTTCCTGTTTGTGCTTTAAGCCCGGAACGGCCCTTCCGGGCTAGGGTTTGGATTTTGGCGGCCGAACATGGGAAGGACCGTTCCCATGTGTGCTTGAGTTGGGAACGGCCGTTCCCAGCCTTGCTAGGCCTTGGCGTGGGAAGGCCCGTTCCCATGCTATGTTGTGCATGGGAATTGCCGTTCCCATGCGTCTGTGACCTTTTCTACTTGCTTTTTCATGCGTATTTGATTCGTTTGAGTTGCTACTTGACTTGTATGATCCGATATGACTTGGAATGCATCTCTGTACCTTAATACTTTATTACTTGAATATTTGAATCTACCCTTGTGACCAATTTGATAAACATCATTCCATTTCGCATGTCATTCATACTTTGTATGCCGTGCGTCTTACTTGGTTCATGTAGAGTCTAAGTTTGGGCTTTTGTATGTCTTGTCACAGAGTTTGGTGGTGCCGGTGAGGCCGAGGTTTAAAGTGTTTGGCCCTTCACACTCTCAGACTCTACCACTACGAGGTGAGGTTTAGGATTTTGTATAGTTATGCGATCTATGGCCTTTATATGCTGATTTCTACCCTTGCATGCGAGTATAGCCTATTATAAATACGTATGTGTTGGATATGATATGTTTATGACCTTGTGAATCAGCTCTGTTTTGGAAAATTAGATATGAAGGCATATGTAAGCTGTTTTGAAAAGTTATGTTATGTTATGATCTGTTCTGTAGTGAGTTAGCCATGATATATGGTATCTGCTCTATTATGGATCCGAGGAGCTATGGGTAAGGAATCCCTGGGACGGTATAGGGCCGTCAGGGCTCGGCCTATGCATAGTTTCCATTTGAGATATTATGCAACACCTATCTCCGGTTCATGAGTCCGCCCTTCTGATATGTGCTATGCTCTCTCTATATATATATATACTGTGGGTGTGCGTTAGCCCCCTCACTCGGTCAAGTTGACTGACCCCTCATTTGCACTTTTAGTTGGAGGTCTTTTGGCGTTTGCTAGGCGGGAGTGAGTCCTTTGAGTTACACTTCGTCGGTCTAGCCTTTCTAGTTGCATTTGTCTTTCATACACTTTACTTATGTTTTGACTTGTAGACTCGAGATTATACTTTACTCTTCTGTAGCCCTGCGTGGCATTCGTATTCGGCCCCTTGTGGCATTTGATGATTATTACGTTATGTTGATATGATATTCGGGACTAGGTATCTATGCTAGTTGAACCCGTCACTTATTTTGAGTGTTGATTTAAATGCTTCCGCAATCTTTTTTGAATGTTTGAATTGCTTCCGCGCTCTAAGTTTTGTCGAGTTAGATCCGCCTAGCATAGCGTGTGTGTTTGTCTCCCGTTCGCTCTGATCCGGATTCGGGCATGGACTTCCATTTCATGACCGGGTCTGGGTCACAGTGCGGGGGATGTGGCATCCTCCGTTTGGTGTGTTACAAGCAGCCGTAAGTTGGAGGAGTATTAATCAAAGTTGTATTGCTGACTCCACCATGGAAGCCGAATACGTGGCAGCTTCGGAAGCAGCCAAAAAAGCGTATTGGTTTAGAAATTTCCTAATAGATTTGGAAGTCATCAAAGATAAACTTACACCAATCACCTTATACTGTGACAATGTTGGAGCGGTGGCCAACTGCAAGGAACCTCGAAGTCATAAACGTGCAAAGCACATCAAGAGAAAGTTCCACATTATTCGAGATTATGTGGAACGTGGAGAAGTGGCAGTAGTAAAGATTGACTCGGTAAAAAATCTGGCAGATCCCTTCACTAAGACTTTGGCGCAAAAGAGTTTTAATACTCATGTAGAAGGGATGGGGCTTAGATGTCTAGCCTATTGGATTTAGGGCAAGTGGGAGATTGTTGGGATTAGTGCCCTGAAAATCCAATTTCTTTGTAAATACATCGTATTTTGTTGGATTAATAAAACTGAAATTATTGCAAGTTATGAGTATATTAACATAATTAATAACGTGTAATGATATTCTTATATGAAATGTGTTTCATAGGAAAGGACTTTGGATATCGAAATCACGTGTTATTAAAGTTCTAGTAGGTAAGATAAGAATAAGTTCTTATCGAGACTATAATGTGTTATATAAGATGATTAGTCTTTCGTCATAGGGAAATGGAGTTTTTCAGTTATAACACATTGATGATTTTCAATAGATTTGGAAACATCGAATTGGACCACTAAGATAGTTCATTTTAAACTACTATCTAAAATGAACAAATCTTATGGAGCATTGAACTCTTAATCCTGGTAGTATTTCGACTTTAGGCATGTAGTGTTAATCATTGTAACTTGCTCATAAGTGAGGTCACAATATCGAATGACCGAAACCTTTGTACGTTCAGTGATTACATGAAATGTGCTAAAGAGAAATATTGATCGAGGAATCTGTGGCTTTGCTGGAAAGTTAAAAGATATTCCTGAAATAGATTTGTAAAGTTCGAATTAAAACTTTGGCCAAAGTACTTCCTGTGATGCGTCACTCAAAGTTGTATGTTGAATGTGTTTCACGTACAAGAGATTTGAACTTAAGGCAAATCAGGAGATTTCAGATTAGAAGTGAAAAATAAATGATAGTAGTATTAATTTATTTTTCATGGATATCTACACGAAGGAGTAAAATGCAAAATTATTCTAGATCGAAAAATTCGTGAGTAATTTAATTAATTTTAGAGTGCAACAATATTTATTTAGTGGAATTAAATATTGTTAAACGGTAATTAATTATTATCATGGGATGATAATATATTAACCCGTTTGGAGCTAAAATTAATTAGTCCTGCAGGTCCCCCTGCAAGCCCCAATCGAAAACCCGAAAATAAAACGTTAAAGGGAAAGAGAGAAATAAATTTTCAAAGTGTTTGAAATTAGCCAAGGATTTATTTTAAGAAAATAAATTGAAGTTCCAAAGAGTTGGAAATGCCCGGAATTTTATTTTGGAGAAAATAAAATTTTCAAAAAAAAAAAAAATTGTGATGACGTGGCAGCGGGTCAGCTGCCAAGTGGCACTGACTGGGTACCACATGTGCGACACGTAGACGGTCCAGATCGTGCCACGTCAGCGTGAAGCAACGGTCTAGATTTATCTGGACCTGGTCGGTCAAACGGGTCACGGGTCGGGTCAACGGATCGGCTCTCGGATAGGGTCAGACCGGATCCGGTTCCAGGTCGGACCAAACCCGGACACGTGGCCGAATGAGAATCGGCCACGTCACCCGAAACCCTAGGCCGAAGGTGTTACACAAGCGCCGCCTTAAGGCGGCGCGTGACGCTATGGATTGGCGCGTTCTCGACGGCGTTGGACTCGTGGCTCTGAGATCTACGACGTGGTCACCTTGGTTTTCATGTCCAAGTTGCACACGTAAGTGGGGGGTGAAATTACTATTTTGCCCTCGGTTTTTCCCCTATAAATAGGGGCCTTGGCATATCATTTCTTCCATCCAACTTTGGGAAAGGTTTTGGCTGAGCTCTCGGTTTTGAAACCATATCCCATTCTCCTAGTTAATTCTGATTTATTTTGGAATTAATTTTAATTAGGTGTTTATATATAAACGCCTAATTTCGGGAGAATAAACCCTGAAAAGGGTTTTTTAGTTTAAAGTTTTATTTTCTCTAAGTATTTAGAGAAATACTTTCGGAGCCCACACTCCGAGGGTGTCCCTGGGGAATCGGATATCGGATTCTCGGGAGGCGAATTCCGGGAGCAGTAGCCATCTTCGGTGAAAGGTATTTTTTATAGTTTTTATTTAAGCATGATGAATTAGGTGCTCTTAAGTGTTAATTGCATGCTTTATTTATCTCCTTTGTGATTTAAAATTTATTATCAATTGCATGTATATACTTGAGTAGTTCCGGCTAGTCTTCGGTTGTTTGTATTTAAATATTTTAGAAATATTTTAATACCTGTATATTAGAGAAAAATTTTAAAAGCATGGTTCCGAACTGCTACTGTTCTGGGCCCACCACCCAGCAATATCCTCTTCTTGTTCTATGGCAGTAGGCCTCCTTCCAGGATCCCGACAGGGATTGCCACTATCCCCTGCATGTTCTCCAGACTGAGCATCATGATGGACATGTTGTTGTGTTCCAGTAATATTCATGACGTAAATAGGCAAGGGAGGTGAAACAAGATAAGTTTGAGAGTATGTGGGCTATCTATACCCCAGTAACCTGGTTGTTGGACTGCATATTGGATGGGTTGTGCATAGGAAGATGGATACGCCACGGTTGGATATATGGTAGCGTAAGGGCTGACCCTTGGCATTTCTGGCATGTTACCCTCCCTATTCTCTCTCGCAGAGGCGAGAGCTTTTGCTTAAGATAGTTCAAAGTAGACGGTAAGCTCCGCCTCTGGTAATACCACTCTTTGTGGCGCGCCAACATGATTGTTCGCCACCTAGGGGGCAGGAGGAGGAGGATACCATGCCCTGGCTATATTGATATCCAGGAAGATTTTCCCTCTGTTTTCTCCATAAACTCAACGGTTGTAGCGTGTTTGAACCATCTTTGATGTTTATATAACTTTTAGATCAAGTTTCCCACAGATGACGTCAAGATAATGGTGTCCAAATCTGGCTAGTGAGTTATTTGCAGACGTGGACACCTAATCTGTAACACCCGGAACGCCAGGCGCCACATCCCCCGCACCATAGCTCCAATCCACATATGAAACGGTCAATCCATACATAAACCGAAGCTATGGCGAACGGGAGACAATAAAAAAAAACACAAGGCTAGGCGGGTACCCTAAAAAAAACCAAAACAACTAAGAGCAATAAAAATAGCGGAAGCAAAAGCATTCAATACATATAGGTACCATATTTACATATTTACTTATAGGTACCGACAAATCATATCACTACAAAATAACTAGTATCAACACATGTACAAGTATGAAGGTACAGTGCTAGACCCGAATAAAAGACATGAGACTCTAATTCCCGCCTAGCACGAACCTGCAAAACTAAAAAGTTGAGGTGTCAGTCCAAACGGACTAAGCGAGGGGTATAAATAGATATATGCGCACATACATGCAAGTTATAATCTCGGGTAATAATTTTAGGAAATCAAACATAATTATTAGAGTAGAAGGTACTATCGCCCGAGGTTACAACTAATTCAATTTATCAATTAATTCAGTTCAATACAATCAATAGGTGGCCCAGCGAGTGAGGGCAATTCTCCAACCTTACTCCGACCGTGTACAATCAATCAATTATTAGGTGATTAGGTGATCAAGCAATTATTTACTGTGCACAATTAGCAGTTTCAGTGACTCCTTCTTCCTCCGGGTGATGGTGGGATTGCAAGGCCCCACCATCCAATCAGTCTGGGCAGAGGGTACATGAATCCCTAAGCCCGGAACTCCTTCCTCCCCTAATCTCCTAGGGGGTTCAGGGGTCATCCCATTTGGTGAGGATAGCACTCGAGTTACCCGTTAGCCCATGCTTTCCCGGTTGACTTGAGCCACTATCTTCGGGCCCACAGTACAATTCAATGACTCGCCAAAACAATCAATCCGTCAATCAATCAATCAATCAATCAATCGGTTTTGCTAAATCATTTGAAAATCATAAAGTTCGCAAACTATAGATATATATATATACATTTTGGCCGAAATAGTCACATAGGGGTTGTAAGGGTTCTAATTATCTAGAATTTAAACCCCACCTTGACAAACCAACCAAAAGAAAGCCAGAGAACACCCTACAGAGCGGGCTCCACGAAACCGGAACCGTGATCTGTGCAACAAGGACAAGTGTGAAATAAGACTCGACTCGAATGAACCAATTATGATGAACGGCAAAGTCATGCGCCAATATGTTATGCAATAACGATTTAATGAATGTCAAATACGAGCATGATTGTCAATAAACCAAGTATATAACGCATACACGTACAGCCATGCACGCAAAACAATATACATGAAAACAGAGGGTGACACGCCCGTGTCACCAAAATGCACTAAGCCGTGACACCCCCGTGTCACAGTACAGCGGGCAACAAGCATGCGAACAGAATGTGACACGCCCGTGTCACCAATACAAAGCAATCCGTGACACCCCCGTGTCACGGTACAGAAAATCAACCCATCAAGCACCCCCGTGTCACGCTGAAGAAGGGAAAAGTGACACCTCCGTGTCAACTGCCCGTAACAGAAAAACAGGGCAAGAAAACAGGGGTTTCCATGCAAAACCAACCCAAACACCAAATTTCAACCAACAATTGCAATCAACACTTGAGGAAACATGTATCCATATCATACATTGATCATCAAGATTCATCAAAAGAAACCCATAAAATCTCATATAATCCAACTTCCTTATAACTTCATGTTTCATGCAAATCTTGAAGGGAAAAAGACCTAAACATGCTTCTAGTCAAGAATAAACATGAAAGCATCAATCAATCATCAAACCCTACTCAACCAAATAATCAAGAGCTCAAGCAATGCTTTCATACATGCCTTGAAATGAAGGAAAAGAAATGATGAGGTGAAGATGTGATGATGTTGATGATCTTAGCTCCAAAGTTCTTCAATTATAGCTTGAGATTAGATGAAATCTTCCTTCCTCTCTTAGGTGTAAATACCGATTCTCACTAGGTGTGTGTGTGTTCTCTTGTATGTAATGTATTGTATGAGAGTGTGTGGGAGAAGAATGCATATATGATATATTATATCATCCACTACAAGCCTAAAACCAACCTAATTGCATATTAGTCCCTCATGCATTTAAATGAATGCAATCAAGTATCATCTTTAATAATTAGACATCTAACTCCCAAATCATGAAAATGCAATTAAGTCCATAAATTTATGAGATGATCCCTTAAAGTCGTATGAGACAATTAAGCACATTATCACTTAATTCACGAATTCCATATTAAAACTAATTCATATAATTACATAGGAATGTATAATGCACATAGTAATGTAATGAAATTATAATAAGCAAGTAAATATATAAAATTAAACCCCCCCCCCAACTCCCGAAGACCCGCAAGTGGCGTGCTTACCTAAACTTCCGGAATTTGGGGCGTTACATAATCACCCAAGAATTTATAATTGATGAAGACCTAAATGTCCTAAAAGATGCAAGGATGAGTAAATGTGAACTCAAAGGCTAAAATAAGAGAATTTGGGGGGTGGGACCCTTTTTGGCACTCCGACGCTCAATTCAGTCAAATTGCTCAATAAGAGGTCGATAAGAAAGTGGTAGGTGAGAGTGTGGTAAATTAAGAGAATTTGGGGGGTTGAACCCTTTTTGGCCCTATACTTGTCACTTTGGGTCCAATCGATCGTCTGCTCGAAAAATCTGTTAGTCGAAGGACCACCTAACTCGAGGGAAGATTAATCAGGCAAATAACTAAGAGGAAGCATCCCATACTATAAATACTCAGTTGAAAGAGGAGCCTTGAGTTGAAACATCCGTCGTGGAGTGATTATCCAACGAAGACTTCAAAAAATCTACCACGTGGCAATACATAACGCAAATAGACAATTCGAGATATTCCTATATCAAATTAGATGCCTCATGCTATAGTCCTAGAAAGGGGGGAAAAAAAAGCCCACAGGGCGTAGCTCAGTTGGTTTCGGAGGGGCAGAAATGCTACGAGGTGCAAGGTTCAATTTCCACAGGCTGCAGTGTGGGAACTTTATTCTTGAGTTCAATATGGGCTTTGAGGGTGGGCTCCTTATACACTTGTGTGGAGCACACCTCCCCCTTAATGTAGCACCCGCAACGATAGGCACCACATCCCCGCACTATAAGTCTAGTCCACACATGAAATTGATGATCCAGCATGAACCGGACTCATAGTGAACGGGTGACAAAATAAAAACAACTCCCTGGCTAGGCGGAATCTAACCCTGTACCAATTAATTCAACAACCTGACGAGTGCAATGCGGAAGCAATTAATAATAATTTATCACAACAATAGCTCACAGGCTCAACATAAACAACAATGGGCTACAAGCCCTAAATTCATAAGCATAATTAAATTCAACATACAATTAATCATAATAAATGTAAATTGTGACTTGAGTGTACGAGTGAGACTCGAGACAACCACTAAGACTTGACTCCCGCCTAGCAAACCTGCAAGGAATTGGAAAAGTGGGAAAAAGAGGGATCAGTCTCTAGAAGACTGAGTGAGCAAGAGCTATACATATATATAGAAACATGCGCATGCAAGTCATAAATCCCGAGCAAAGGTTTATTTAAAATTAGTTCCCGTGAAGGGCAAAAGAATAGCTAATTGTTACCTGGACTTTACGACTAATTCATATTAAATTCATTAAGTTCATAATCCATAATAATCATAATGGCTCGACGAGTGAGCATGCATAATTCTCCAACCAAACTCCGACCGTGTACAATAAACGTGACATAATACTTTTCAATACGTGATCATGCAATACATACTAATACATGCGAGTCATATACATGAGACATAATCGTTTGGGCAATCCGTGTTCCGGCCTTCCCGCACGGTGCCTAATCATAATAATCATAATCATAAAAATAATTTCCAATCTTCTCCCTCCATGATGGTCAGACCTGCAGACCCGAACCATCTAATAATATACTATATCGAGACGGGGGCTCATGACTCCTAACCGCTCCTTCGATGGGGTAACACCATCGGCTCAAGAATAACTCACCTTCCACACTAAACGATCGCGTGAGAGATTCTCAATGAGTACTTTGTGCAATGGCTTAGTTATACATTGGCCCGATGCTAAACCGGTCTCCATTCACACATTTCCTCGGGGCCCAATAACATGTGCATGATCAGTGACAAGAGATATTGAGATGAATCCAACTGGAGGTTATATGGCTCGTATTCTAGTTCAAAACGAGGAGAAAATGGCGTACGCTCGAAGTTAGGTGATTACAGATTTTCGGTAAAGTGGAGACACCAAAATAAAACGGTTATATCTCACAAATGACAAGAGATATTGAGATGAATCTAATTGGAGTTCTTTTAGACTTCAAAAGGTTTCCGTGGGTTCAAAAATCAGGTCAATCGGAGTTCGGATGAGGGGGTACCCGGCCGGGTAAAGTTCAAGGGAAAAGTTCCCCAGCCGGGGAAAGCTGTCCCAAAGTTTTCTGGACAACAGTACCCGCCCGGGTAGCCTATCAGGGTGGAAAAAGGGCGAAACAGGGCATGGGTCGGAAATTGGCTCCCAAACCTTCCAACAACAATTAAACAACTCAAAACTAGCACATAACACCAATATACATCTAATACTTCAATTACAACACATAAATCAACCATATAAGCACTTGAATTAATCATACAAAACTCATTTAAGCCATGTTATCAAATAAGCCAAGAGTTCAAAGTATTCATGCTTCAAATCCAACATACACACATATAAGATCACAAAATCATGTTCAAGATCAAGAATACACAACCAAGTCATTAAGCCCTAACTATTCATCATAAACCATCTCATAAGAAATCAATACCAACCTTGGAATGAAGAGAAAAGGAAGAAGATGATGAATGGTGATGATGGAGATGATGATGCGAGTGTTTCTTGATGAATGATCCAACTCCTCCTTCTCTTCTTACTTGGAGATCAAAGGTGTGATGAAGATGATGAATGAAAGGGTTTAGTGTGTGTATTAGAGAAAGAGTGTGTGTTCTTGTGTATGAGTCTTGTGTGTATGTAATGTAATGTAATTATAGATATATAATGTATATGTATAAAGCTAGAAAGCACGGACACGGCAAAAAAAGTGTCCATGCAGTATCCGACACGTGTCCGGCACGGACACGCCTCGGACACGGCTCGGACACGTGTCGGACACGGCTGAAACGTGTCCGAAATAAAAAAAAAATTAAAAAAAAAAAATAGGACACGGTGTCGGACACGGCGGGGTGAAGTGTCCGACACGGCTCGGACACGGCGGGGCAAACTTTCTAATTAAATAAAGTTTTTTATGGATTTTTTAATATTTTTAGAATTTTTTGGGGTGAAAACTAAAATAACAAACTTATTCTAGTTTTTAATTATACATATTTTTTAAAAATATTTTATTTTATCTATATTATACTTATAAACTATTTTTATTTTTATATAAAGTATTTTAATTTATATATAAAATATATTTATTTATATAAAATATAGTCGTGTCGGAGCCGTGTCGTGTCCTAAAATTTTTAAAAAATCCGTGTCGCCGTGTCCGTGTCGTGTCGTGTCGGTGTCGCCGTGTCCGTGTCCGTGTCCGTGCAACATAGGTATAAAGTTAGATATTATGTATATAATTATTTAGTGCTCTTATTTTATATATATATATGTATATATATACACACATGCATTATATATATATATATATATATATATAAATGCATGTTTCATGAATAAATGCATAAAGAAATGGAAATATTATTCTTATGAAATTAGTTTAAGTTTAAGTAAGTATATATATATATATATATGAAAACATGTTATGAGATGAAATGTATAAATTGTGCATATGTTAAGAAATTGAATCGTAATTAAAATGATCACATAAGCAATTAGGCAATTATTCACATAATCCACTTAGTCTCATAAATCAATTAAGCATGCTTAACAATTCTAACTCTCAAACTCACACTTGTGGCATGCGTACCTGAATAATTTGAAAATACGGGGTGTTACACTTAACGGACCTCTAAGTACCTGATTTACCTCCTTCCACTTGTTGAGTACCTGATTTATCTCCTCCCACTTGCTTTGTTGGACTGAGGTGTGGGGTCCTTAGAATTAGAGATTCAACCTTTTGCTATAAGAAAGGAAAAAAGAAAAATCGAGTCAAGAATAATACTCAAGCGAGGAAACTAAATCAACGGATTTTAACTAATTAATATGCAAGTTTTTGGGTCTTAAAACCCACATGATTGATGATTTGGAGTATGAGGAGAACTCTTATTAATTGCAGCACAAGAAAAATGAATAGTGGGTCCCACTCGCACAGCCATACCTGATTATAAAAAAAAAGTGACTAAAACCCATAAAGTTGATGAAAGCAACGACTATCATTAGAGGACCATGCTATGGTACTCTTAAATTAATAGAATTTCCTATCTTAGTAAGTTGGGGGTTTTTGAGAAAACTCCCCATGAGTTGAAAAATTTTGAGTTTGCTTCCCATTTTTAAATATATCATTTGGGGTTTTAGATACACGATTCTGGGATTTATATACACGATTCTGGGATTTAGATACATGATTTTTTTCCTTATATTTCAAATACATCATTTGGGGTTTTAGATACACGATTCTTGAGTTTTAATACATCATTTTTGAAAATAGGGAGCTAAAAGAAATTTGACCCCTCAATTGGGGAGTTTTCTCAAATTCCCCGTAGTAAGTTTTACTTTTTTCACGCGTATCAAAGTGTAATTATTTATTACTTCTTTTTTCCCGGTAAAATATGAAAGTTTGAATACGAATGGTAATAAATGATTTGGATGCACTAATCTTGATTGTGTTATATCAAAAGAGTTTGGACAATTTCATATTCCAAACTACGCATGTTTCTCATTTCGTTTATAATTTTTCCTTAAAAGGGAATTTCCATTGTCGATTCTACTGAGTAGGTCTTTGTTGAAATTTTTATATCCTAAATAATAATATTGGTGGTGTCTGATCCAAGGTGGTAAACTCCAACACTTTAGAATTTGTATGGTAGGTGAAACGGAGTCTGGAAGTTTAGGCGAAAGGTCGCCGGAAATGGTAGGGTTCTACCTGCTAGGAACAAATACAAAAAGAGTCAGAAGGCCAAGCTGGGGGAATGGGGGGTTAGACCCAATTTGGCTCTCCGACGCTCAAGTCAAATGGTGGGGGTGAAGAAGATGAAGTATGTAAAACAGAGCTGGAGAGAATGAAGCTTGCTTACGGAGTATGTGAGAGATCTGAGTATTTATAGTTGAGAGTCAAGGCTCTTTTGATAATTGTTATCATGTGGTCCTGCATTGATGTTGCCCTAGACACGTAGCGCAATGAGGAGTCTCTGAAAGGGATCTCCTGCAAAAGCCTGTGAAAAGGTTGGTGGCGGCAACAGTGGCAGGTGCGCGGGCATGTACTATGTGTCAGAGAGCTTTTTGGGTTGTTACCGAGGGTCAAGCACGCTCGGGTTTGGATAAGGGCTTTGTAGGCTCGCTTGCTCCGAGGGGACGCCTGGGCCAAAAGCATGATCATGAAGAGAATAGCTTTACCCTCGTGATGTCGGGGGAGTGCTCTCGAGGGTCAATTTGGAGCCCTCCCGAGGGTTGAGCGGTATCCGTATCTGAAATCTTGTTCATACGCTCGGGAAAGCTAAGGTCCCTTGGGAAGATGGGACGATCACTTTCTCGAGGGAAATACCCAATTGCGAGGGATGATTTGAAGTGTCCTTGATGCGCCATGCCGTGATGCAAGGATTGGGCCACGTATCTCTTACATGTCACGAACGTATTTGAGTCTCATCAAACATAACTGATCAGGAAATTTAAAAGTTAAAACTCCACTGTTCCACCGCTCTCAAAATCAGGTTTTATCTATGATCTCCAGTAATCCTTTCCTTCCAACGATTATTATTTAATTAATTAATGGTCGACTATTTTAAAATTTTGTACGATTAATGAATACTTTTATGTTCGAATTTTTTAGACCGCAGCTATCAATAATAGAAGTAACTTTACCAACAGAATTTTGCATTAACTGTGAATAAACATTGAATACAATATTGTGGTATGTATAATAAATACAATCGGTAGTTGATGTATAAATACAGTAGGTATGCAGTCAAGTAACGTTGGTCGTAGCTACAAGTTTTCTCTAAATGGTTTGTTAGTCTCTTTCTCTGTATTAAATTGCAGAAAAAGCAAACTACAAATTTAATGAGAGAGACAGAGAATGAGAAGAGATCTCCAGAGATATGGAAAAGAAATAGATGATTACACTTAAGAATATATATATATGTGTGTGTGTGTCAAGAAATGGTGAATTTGGAGCTAGGATGTACGAATATTTCTATAACTATCATTTTATCGTGTCGGATACTTGTATTTGATAATGTGTCGGACATTCCTTACATGAGAAATTTAAAAAAAAATTCATATCGTCGTATTTCTATCATGTTATGTCTGTATCGCTGTATTCGTATCCGTACATCATAAATTTAGAGGATAATCGAGAGAAAGTGGAGATAGGGAGCATTATCCAATGAGGTAAGCAGTCCAGGATTGAGGCCTTGTAGTCTTTTACTGCCAAATCAAATTGCCAGAAAGACTGCTGTTTTGATGGATAATTAGACTAAGAAATGACCACTAAATATATATAATATGTATGTATATGCAGAGAGACAGAGGAATGGCGAAAATATGATGATGCTAGTGTCAAAATCAACGAAATATAGGTCTCTCTCACTCTCTCTCTCTCTCTCTGCTGCAGCAGTCAGAAAATTTTGCATAGAGAAAAGTGGAATTACTCTGAAACACCATGAATTCAAGGAGGTATTCTTTAATCATTCTTTATATATACATATATGTATATTCTTAGCAATCTACATCTTCAAGATCGAAATATATTCTGAAATTTCATTTAATTTAATAATTCTTTCCTATTTTCTTTCACCAAATTTACAAGTGTAATTAATAGTGCACACTATTTTGGTCATGATAATATATATACATATATGTGGATAAATGTAGATGCATATATTTACTTATATATATGTACGAATCTCATAGCGAACTTAAAGATGTCAAACAAAGTTAACTATTTGATATTATATTATCTAAATTAATAATTTCGAATTCAAGAATTTAAATATATTATTATTATTATTAATCAAAGAAGTTTATACTCCGTTGTTTGTTGTGATCCAACCGAGTTGCAATGAATAAAAGCAAAAAAAAGTAGAGGAAAGAGAGAATTAGAGAAAAAATGATGGGTGATTATAAAGAGAACGAAAATGGCAAAATGTAGTCCAAGACAACAACTCTTTTATCTCCCTCTCTCATGCCCAAGTATATATTAGTTACTATGATGCAATGACACGTGCACAACGATATGGACACGATACAATATAAATATAATAATATGAATTTCTTTTTAAATTTTTAATTAAAGAATGTTGTATGTAAGTTCAACATGATATCATATGGCATGATACGAAAATATAATATTTTTAAAAACATTCATGTAACATAGATTAGACATATATGGGCTATATATAGTGCTACACACAAAATTACATAGATATAATAGAAGACATACATGGGCTATACGTGGTGTGGCAATTTTATAGCATTAATACTAATACTAGGACCGCGTGCTTCTTTTCGCAGAATATCATTCCAACTTACTAACAATATGACATCAATTCCTTGTCCGACCCCCACACTTTGTTTTTCTCCATTATGGCCCCACATTTTTATCATCTATTCATTTTCAATCCCCATTTATAACTCACGATTAAGAATACAGAAATATTTTATTGACACACGCATCACACTAATTTCTTTAAAACAAAATTAATTATGATATACAAGCGTTCGATATAATATTACACGATAAAATGATAATTTTAAATATAATTATATTATCATAGCGTGACATTTTTATATTTTATATATTGTAAAGTTTTGGGGAAAAAAAGAACAAAAAATTATTTATATCTGTATTACTCTTTAAAAATTGTATTTTGGATTTATTTGTGTCATGTGGATCCTTTTTAAGAAAGGACTCTCATTTAAAAAAGAAAATGAAAAATATCAATACATTCCTATAACTTGATCCCCTAATTCAAAGGTAGTCCTAAAATTTATCTTATAATTAAAGTTTGCCCCATAATATTCATAAGTAGTCAGAAATTATCTCAGAATCCCTTTTTTTCAACTGCTTGATCAGTCTTATTTTCTTCGGCAGCCTAATGGACCTTATTTTCTTCAATATCATCATCATCAGCTGCTTCTTCAATAAACTGATCAGCCTTATTTTCTTCAACATCTTTTTCAACAGCCTAATCAATCTTTTTTTCTTCAGCAGTTTCTTCAAACTATACATGTCGCGATTGAGATTTCAATTTTATAAAAGGGTCAATAGGATGATATCCTCATATTTTAGTCTCATCATAATCGAGAACTTCTTCTAAGTAAAGGAAATTCTAATGTGTTCAAAGTTAAATGTCCATTTTTTACCGTTAAAACGTTTTAGAAGGAATCCAACGCATGTGTTTGTACTTGAAAAGCTCGATGAGTGAAGGAATGCGTCAAATGGAGTTGTTTGTATCCTATTCTTTGAGTCTCACTGAGCAAATCAATTTCCTCCAATTTATCATAATCGAGAACTTCTTCTGAGTAAAGGAAATTCTAATGTGTTCAAAGTTAAATGTCCATTTTTTATAGTTAAAACGTTTTAGAAGGAATTCAACGCATGTGTTTGTACTTGAAAAGCTCGACGTGTGAAGGAATACGTCAAATGGAGTTGTTTGTATCCTGTTCTTTGAGTCTCACTGAGCAAATCAATTTCCTCCAATTTACTAGTGAAAAATAACATTGAACAACGACATAGGATGTCGTCATGTCGTCGTGATTTCTCGTAAATGTGAAATTTTTTGACACTGGTCCCTTTTTTAACTTTAGCTCTTCTAGAAAGTTGATTCAATCGAGCCATCTCTAAGAATTGGCGATGAACATTGCAATGGATACAAGATTATTATAATTGAAAATCCTAATGTGAAATTGAATAACTCTAATTTAGAATTGATAACTCGATGTGTCAAATATCGGACATTCGAGATGCATGTGAAATAGAATTTTGAATATCTCGAACTGAAAACCAGATAATCTCAAATTAGGACAAAAAAAAAAAAAGTACATATTGTAATCATCTAGTGGCGAGTCAGAGCAAAAATAGACGAGTTACAAAAAATACCTGAGGTGGAGGACACAATGACGACGAGAACTTCCTTCTTCTTCTACGACGGTGAGAAATTCTTACGATGGTGGTCGGATTTCAAAAATAAGAAAGGATGAAATTTTCATCGTGCATAGTGGGCCGGGAGATGATTAAAGAAATATGGGGCTGTCATTCTTTGATTCATAAGAGTGTTATAGCATTTTTATAAGGTTTAGAGAGTTTAGGAAAAATTAAAAATGTGAAAAGGAGTTAAAGAGTAACATTTCTTCACTTTGAGTAGTTTACAAAAAGTTTTGAATCCTATCGGAAATTAAAATCCCATTATCTGCATATTCAATCAAGTAGTTAAGACTTTTGATTATGCAACTCGAAGGGTCCATAAAAACCCGATTTCCTTTTTCACGTATTTTTTACATAATCATTTCACAGTTCACACTGAACCCGTTCAAATTACAAGATCGAACATTAAATTAATTGTAAATATACTAAAGATGAGTAGATGGTTTAAAGGGTAAGTATCTCCACCTGTGAATTGGTAGGTCACAGATTCGAGTTTTATTGGGGGTAATTGGAGAACCAAAATTAATACTTAAAAAAAAAAAACTGTAAAAATACCATCACAGGACTTTGTATTGACATTTCATCCGATGATCTATTAATTCTCAATGTTATTCAACATGGTCACAGCTTAATTCTCAGGACCACTCAGAGATATAGTTAATGCTGTTTTCTGATAGTGGTTACCTTGGCCTTCACATCTGTAAAACCATATGTACTTTAATTACTGGATATGTTAACAAAATTAAAGCTAGGAAACCTAGATATATCACATATAGCTAGAGTCTCGGTCACATTTACTAATTTCTGTCACAACATTATTGTGTGAAAAATAGGCCTTGTAGCGGGTAGCAGTTATTAAAATTTAAAAGCCATAAATATACCTGTGCCAAAGTAGAAGAATGTCTCCACAAACAAGACTGGCTTCTGGGAGTCTGGTATTAATAACAAAGGACTATGATGATGATGATCATGTACACAGTACACCTCCATTAAAAGAACCCTCTTCACCACTTTGTAACATTCATTCAAATTCATTCAAAAATTCACAGACTTATATATAATTTATGTTCATTATAAATTATTATATTTCTTGTCCCTGTTTTTTTTTTTCCTGGGATTTTTTAAAATTGCGGAGACTCAATATGTAGAAGCTTAATTACAAAAAATTAGCATCCCATCCCACTAGATTACCTGAACTTTGGTATACCCCCGATGTACGATTTCTTTTCTTTTCAATTTTTTTTTTTTTCCTAGCAATGCTGGTTATCACCATCTTATCACAGAATTCCTTGATACTCGACTTTCTCTACCACATAAATGATTAGTTCATAAAATACTATACATCACAAAATAGCTTCTTTTCTAATGACTGGATCGAACACAAGATTTCTTATTACAATTTTTCCCCCCGATATTTGAAAGCTATGGAGGTTCATTATGTAAAAATTCTATTTAAGAGATTGCATCTCATCCCAATAGAATGTCCGAACCTTTGTGTATCACCTTATATATGTTGGTATTTCTTTTCTATTTTTTTCTAGCATTGCTGGTTATCAACCATCCAAGTATTCAAACCTATAGTAAATAATAAAATATAAATAAAATAAGAAAAGAAACTTAGACATATGCTACAATTAATTCGTTCATAATATGCCATAGGGTTTTTACATATTTCACCAAAGGTTTTTTTACATATTTCACCATGTGTTAGTCTTAATTAACACCAAAAACCTTGAGATATGAAAATTGACATGTAAAATCCTTTGTTTTCAAAATATTTGCATAACATATTCTGAAATTTTCTAGTGTTCAACACAGGCTTTTAGCGCTACTAGAGCAATAATTTTTCTATTTATTGGACGCAAGATGACTAATTTACCCTTTTATATTGTGATATACATCTCATATCTCTCTATATCATTCAATACTTTTTTATATTTACCAAGACCCTCGTATAAAATAAAAGTTACATGAACAACCCTATATTGTGATATACATCTCATATCTCTCTATATCATTCAATACTTTTTTATATTTACCAAGACCCTCGTATAAAATAAAAGTTACATGAACAACCCTATAAATAGAAGAAAAAAAATGTCACCAATAAATAGATAATAGACATTGGAAAATAAAACTCAAAATTTACGTTTAATTTGTCAGGATAAAATAGATATAATATATTTAAATTATAATGATATCATCTAAAGGAGACATTATGTAAATATATTTAAAACATAGAATTTTTTATATTAATTTTTATAATATAGAATTTTTTTTACCCATTTTATGTAAGACGGGAATAACTCATATCCTATATATCATAAATAAACTTATAATTTTTCCCAGACAACCAAATGATACTAATCTAGCACAAAAGTATCAAACAAATATAATAAATTAATTTGGTCTTCTTCTTTTTTCTCATGTATGTATGCATGCGTTTTCTTTTGATGGAAGTAATATAGTGTCTGAATATCTCCTTTCTAGCCCCTCTTTTGTCCCTTCCTTTTTGTTACCCCCTTTGCTCTGTCAACTTCAGTCCTTCTCTCCCAGATATCTCTCTGATATCCCCTCCATGTGGGCTGGTGTCACTTCCTCTTCTTTATAATTCCATTCCATCTCCCTCTAATTCCCATCTCTCCCCACCTACTCCATCCATGGAACCTGCTGATCAACAATCCCACCTCCCAATCAACAACAATGATCAAGAACTCGGAAAAAACAACACCACTAACACCAACAATTTCTTGTGCAGACAAAGCAGTACGAGGTGGACGCCCACGAGCGAGCAGATTCGAATCCTCAAGGAGCTTTACTACAACAATGGCGTCCGCTCCCCCACGGCGGAGCAGATTCAGAGGATCTCCGCCAAGCTGCGGCAATACGGCAAGATCGAGGGCAAAAACGTGTTTTACTGGTTCCAGAATCATAAAGCGCGTGAGAGGCAGAAGAAGCGCTTCACGGCGGACCACCAGTTTCACCACCACCACCACCACCATCAGTTCAGTCAGCACGGTCACGTAATCAATGGCGCCGCTCCCATGCATAGAGCCTCCAGCTCGTCCAACTCGCCATGGAAAAATGGTAATGGGAATCATGAAGATCATGTCGTGATTTCGCCGAACTTTTATGGGAACAACAAGTTCGCGGCTTCTAGCTTCAATGGCGCTTCTCCTGTTGCAGGTTCTTTGTTTCGTGTTTTTTTTCCCTTTGATTTTTCATGGGGTGTGTATGTGTGTGTGTGTGTGTGAAGATTGATGAAGGGTTTTTGAATTGATGGGAGAATATTGTGGATTTTTTGTTTTTTCTAAGGTAATTTTCCATCTTCATCACATTCTGCACCTGGTTTGCTGCCTCATATGGGGAACTATGGCTATGGATCAATGGCTATGGAGAAGAGTTTCCGGGTATGTATGTATGTGTCCGTTTGAGAGTGTGTGAGAGAGAGAGAGTGTACATTTTCATATAAAACAACAAAGAAACACGAGTTGCGTTCTATACCTTCGAAATCAGCAAATCAAGAACTTCGATTTGGTATTTATATGTGCAAAGATCAAACCTTGACTTTATTCAGGCCTTCCATGTTTTTTTATTTTCATTGTGGTTATTCAATTTTTGTATCTTTGTTGACACATATTTGCATCAAACATCAGTTAAGTCCTTATTACTTAACAAGTTACTAATTTTGCATTTACAGGAGTGCTCCATAACCGCAAATGGTGGTGCATCAATGGCGGGTGCTCATAGCTTTGCATGGGTGGGTGCTGTTAATGATCCCTCTTACCCTTTTCTCGAGAAGAGGAAATACACTCATCAAACCCTACAAATCGACGACGAAGATGAGGATCAAGATGGTGGCGCCACCCTGCCGGAGATTGAAACCCTTCCCTTGTTTCCCATGCACGGCGGCGAATTCAAGCATGAAGAAACGTCCGACTACTTCAATGGCTGGCACCTCCATGCCGAGGATTCTCTCACCGGGGGCGGTGGTGGTGGTGGTGGTGGTTCTAGGGCTTCGTTGGAGCTCACCCTTAACTCGAGATTCTCCACTGGTTCTCCTTGAGGACTAATTAGGGAAATATATGTTATGCAATAATTGTAAAGTTATTAATTTATATTGTTGTTCTTTTAGAAGGTACTTCTGTTTAGGCTATATATGGATTATTGGATGCTAGGGTTGTTACGTAATTAACTTACTAATTAAATCTAAGTGTGATTCCCAATTTCTTAATCTTAATTATGACTATAATTAATCTATTGGTATCGTTAGCTTATGATTATTACTCATCTCTTTTGGTAAGTATATATGTATGATGCCCTCTTTCTATTCTTGGTATAGTCTCTAATACTCAAATTATGTTTAGTTTTGTATCTATTAAGAAATTTAGTAGACGAAAAATATAAAGGCACTACAAAAAAAACTGCGGAACTCCTACTGGTTTAATTTCCAGCCGAATAAAGTAGAAAAAGTATATTTAAAATTTGGAAGTGTAGAAGTATATTTCATATTATTTTCTCCATTAAAATTGGTAATTGAAAATGGGGTTAAGATAAAACATGTGAGTTGATCACATGTATAAGAAAATCATGCACATAAATATATCTAATTAGCACTGTATATATTTGAGTTAATTAAGATGTCCAAGCTAGTTATGTTAATAAAATTAATAATATCATAACTTCAATTCATAATCAAACCCATAATAATTTCTATGATGTTTTCAAATGCAGTCCTTATAACTAGGCAGGTCTATCTGTTCTTCATAAATGTGTAGAAAAGGGTCATTGGCACCCTAAGTACAATATAGGGTGCTTGGAATTTCCTATTTTAAGTTTGTATTTCATTCTCTCTTTTATTCACATACACATGTTAAGCATATTAATAAACGGTCAAGATTATGAGAAAAAAATAATTATAATACGGAAAAGATTTAAAAATCTTTCTCTTAATTCCGTTCATCTATTAATACACTTGACCTGCGTATGTGAATGAAATCGGAGATGAAATACAAACTTGAAACAGCTGATTCAAAGCCGAGAGGCAGATATGGGGAGGGATATATATAGAAAGAGGGTTTCTTTTGTTTTCACACTTGTTGATTTACAAATTCTGAAGATTGGTTTTCTGTCATCTTCAATCAATAATGAGCCGTTCTTGTGATACTTAACTTTATGACTTATAATTGAAGATATGAAAGAAATATTAATAACACAAATTGATGAAGACTGAAAGTAATCAGCTATTGAGATCTTCCGTCTTCCCAGATCTATTTATGGCTCGACGACTCCAACATGCATGATAATTAAGTGCAAAACATCATTCCAAGGAAATTGGGGTACCAAACTCAAATTTTAAAATTAAACATGCAAAATAGTGAACAATATTAATTTCACCAGAAGATCAGAATAGATTAATTTTTTGTATTCGGAGTTTGTATTTTCGATACCTGAGGCGCAATAATAAAATACGGGGAGAATGCAATTTTAGCATACCAACGGATTCATTTTAATAATTTAAGTACAAACTTTTTTTTTGGGTGAAAAACAAAACTTGCAATTCCAAAAAATTGCAATTTAAATCCACTGGGTCCAAAATTTCGCAATCTAATGCAACTTTTCATTGGAAATCACAAATATCCATTAGAAACGGATTTCAATTGCAAATTTTTGGAGTTATGAGGTGCATTTACCAAAATTACTAAAATGGGTCAATTAGGTATATTCAAATTGCTTTTACCTATAGAATTCATTTGTGAGTTTGGATCATACAATGTGAAATTGACATATAACTTATTGGCTAACTTTAACTCATATGGATGTAATTTGATATTGTTAAACTTTCTATATTTGAATATCAATTATATATATATAACAGCCCGAAAACTCGCCTGTAGATATTGTCTGTTTTGGGAAACACGACGCCCGCACGGTTTTGTTCCTCCCGAGGGGCCAACCACCCGGGAAAAGGCCTCTACAGGGAAAAGGGATCCACCCCCTTATAAGGAAGGCTTAGTTCTCCTCTTCCTCCGATGTGGGACATTACATCCACCCCCCATGTGAGCCCAGCGTCCTCGCTGGCACACCGGCTCGGGCCCCGACTCTGATACCATTTGTGACAGCTCGAAAACCCGCCTGTAGATATTGTCTGATTTGGGAAACACGCCCGCACGGTTTTGTTCCTCCCGAGCGGCCAACCACCCGGGAAAAGGCCTCTACAGGGGTGGTATATATATACCATTTTGGGTTCTTAATTATGGTTTCGATCGAATCTGATCAAATTATTAAGGTGTAATTTTTTTTTAAATAATGATAGTTGCACAACCACAATCTCAAAACACAGGGCTTCTACTTAATTAAACTAATATATATAATATCAAATTATTCGACTACACCAGTAGTAAATATCAGGTAATTATTGTTAACTATTAATTCAATTAACTTTTGAAAGTTATGATTAAACATAATGATATCTCACAGTGTCAAATAGAAACGATCAAAATGAGATCTTAAGGCCTTGTATTGAAATGAAGTAGACTAACTAAACTTAATTACTTAAATTAATAACAAAGAAAAAAAAAAAGGAGAAAGAAAACGTTTGGAGTGAATCCATGACATTTAGATTTGCCTCATATACAGAGGTTGGAGATCTTGAGGGGTATTCCCTATTAGTTCTTTATGTTTTCTAAAAAGGAAGGAAGGACCTTTCGAGTTCGAATTCCACTTAGGTGTGTGTATTAAAAAAAATGAATTGATATTTTAATAATAGGTGAAAAATGACGAGTTTAAGAATATGTTACATGGTCTCCACATCTTTGAATTGGTCTGAAAAAGAATCACGTGACAAACATGAGATTTTTTTGTCGGAGTACAATTTTTCAGTGTAATTTATCTTAAAATTGCTAAAAATTTAAAGAGTGCAGGTCACAATTGTATTTTTAAAAAATAATATCCTAAAAATTCAAAATTTTGATTTGTTGCTGAATGAACCGGACAATTTTCTCTTATCTGTACCTTCTTATCTAATCTTCATTTCTCTTTAGTAAATATATTGCCATTCAAATAATACAAAAGTCTGAAAATCGTCGTCTTTGGTAGAATACTTGGGAAATTTCCAAAGCTTAAAGAAATCCAGTTATAATTTGAAAATTGTATTGTAATTTTCGTTTGGTGGAATTTTTTAAGGTGTAACACGAGGACTTTTCAATGGTCATTCATTCTAATAATCCTCTCGCTTAAACACACTTAATTTCTATAGGATTCTATACATTAGTGTTAGTATGATCGTATCCGGCCCTATTATAATTTGATAAAGAAGAACTAAGCAAAAGACTAAGATATCTAACTTATTATCATTAAATTTTGCATTCATCCCAATTCCCACACATATATGGTTTTTTTCTCTTATTTTTTTTTTTTTCCGAATTTAGTTACAACAGATAGATTAATATATAACGATGATTTTCTTTTTCTTTTTTCGGGGAATTAGGGAAAACTCCCAAATGTGCACTCAATTTTTAGTTAACTCCCCAGTTTCAATTTATTTTTGCTAACTCTCCAGATGAGACTTATAATTTTAGTTAGCTCCCTATTTTGTGCGATTTTACCAAGATGCCCCTGAAGGCATTTAAATGTATGATGTATGAAATTCACATAATGTAGTATAAAAACTCAAGAATGCAGTATTTATATCGTAGTATGTAGTATAAGTTCCGTATTATGTAGTATAAATTAATGGATTTGACAAATCAAGATGATGCATGAAACTCACATAATGTAGTATAAAAACTCAAGAATGCAGCACTTATATAGTATTATGTAGTATAAATTCCGTATTATGTAGTATAAATTCATGGATTTGATAAATCTGCACATGTATGAGTTTAAATATATTGTATGAAATTCACATAATGTAGTATAAAAACTCAAGAATGCAATACTTATATCGTAGTATGTAGTATAAATTCCGTATTATGTAGTATAAATTAATGGATTTGACAAATCAGTATAATGTATGAAATTCACATAATGTAGTATAAAAACTTAAGAATGCAGTACTTATATCGTATTACGTAGTATAAATTCCGTATTATGTAATATAAATTCATGGATTTGACAAATCAACACATGTATGAGTTTAAATATGTTGTATGAAATTCACATAATGTAGTATAAAAACTCAAGAATGCAGTACTTATATCTTATTATATAGTATAAATTTTATATTATGTAGTATAAATTCATGGATTTACTGTTTTGAGGGTAAAATAGTCAATGGGGAGCTAACTAAAATTATGAATCTCATATGGGGAGTGAACAGAAATAAATTTGAAAATGGGGAACTAACTAAAATTTTTTCAACCCATGGAGAATTTTTTGAAATTACCCCTTGTTTTTTCAGTTTTTTTGATTTGGCTTTATACTTTAATTTTTCTTTTTTTAAAATTGAATGACGGTAAAAATTCGACCTGATCTCATGAACTTTTTAGCCTAAGCTCCGATATTAAATAATTATTTGATCTAAAAATTTAAATTATTAAACAAAAATATTATTAAATATGTACACCACACCCACGTATATGTACACTCACTGTTTCGACTCACCAAAACAATGTCTTTTTTTTTTTTTTTCAATGCTATTTTTGAAGCTATACTAGCGAATAAATGTAAAGAACACAAAAGCCAGAGAATTAATGAAAAAGAAATAAAAGAACCAACGTTTCAGATACCCTAATGATGAATGGTGTTGAAAATTAGACTGCAAAAAGTGGATGGGAAGTGATAAGGGAGGAAGATGGATAGGGCATATAATGCCTATTGTATAGTAGCCGTTATTTTTGAGGAATATATATATTTCGAAGTTCGCACCCAAAACCATTACTTTTAATTTGCATCGAAAATGCCACAAATTATTTGCAGTCATTCACTCACTCATTCACCTTTTCCCGAAGCAAATAAAACGAAAAGATGTTATGTGCATATGCACTATGCATACTAGCTAGGGTTTTTACACTACTATGCAATATGCATACTAGGGTTTTTACATATGCACTTATTAAAAGATTATGTAATTATGATTCATAGAGATAATTAAAAATGGTTGTACGATTTAGTTTTAGGAATTTTAAAAATTATAAAGTTATCCTATTTTATTAGGGTATTTGGAAATAATTAAAAGAAAATAGAAATAAAACTATAGGAAAATTAGTTTTCGTTGAAATATAATACCCCCATTTTTAAATATTCTAAAATCTTAAGTTACATTTGAATTGAAGTTTTAAAAAGCTTTTCTTTAGATTTTTAATTTTCAAATCAAGAGTTAAACGGCCATTTCGTCCATAAATTGACTTAAATCCTAATTAAATGAGATAATTCATAATTTCTGAACTCATAAAGGAAGAATGTGTAATATTTTGAAGTGTCCAAGTTGTAAATATACTATATATCTAAGAGGAGGTACATATGTGAAAAGATCGAGAAAATTGGATTTTTGATATACCAACTCATTCTAATTCGTACAAAAAAAATTTTCAGTGAAAAAATTAGTCCATAACTCTAAAACTTCGTAATTTCATGCACTATTTGATCCAATAAATATGACCCGTCGGAGAACTCATCCGAAGCTCGCAAAAGCCACTTCGTGACAAATTCTCCAACGGATACGTGGAGATCCGAGTAGGTTTTCCGCGGGGTCATATCTATTTGGATCAAATAATACATGAAATTACGAACTTTTAGAGTTATGGACTAATTTTTTTCATGGAAAAATTTTTTATACCAAAATTATGAATTATGGTAAGTTGGTATACCAAAATTGCAACTTTGTCGTAAAAGAATCCTATATGAAAATCAAATTTATTCGCAGACAAAGCAACAATTTTTTTAATTTTCTTTTTGGGTTCTAAGTTCTAACACAAACCAACAAATTAATAGTAGCAGGAAATTCTTGTGTGCATCTCAAAATTTTTTTTTTTTTTTTTTTTTTTGGGTGAGGAAATATTGCATTTCATCTTTAAATACTTTTAATTTTAACACTTTATTCCCACAAATAAATGCAAGAGATTTCACCTACTAAAATTATAAAATTATTTGCACTTTGACCGGATTTGGAGTAAAATGCTACATATTTCGTAATTCCAGGGGATGGTTTTTCTTTTCCTATTTCATGAGGGGTCAAGTTAAAGAAACATACTTTGCTAATAAGAATTGGAGTAAATAATTAAAAGGTTGTTTCTGCAAGACCATAATTCGAATTCGAATTTTTCTGATCACTTAAGAATGTGTGTGTTTAAAGAAAAAAAAAATTAAAGAAATATACTCATGGATAAAGTAATAATTAAAAAATATATATATATTCAATTACCTTATGCTATTTATTTGTATATTGTGGTTATATAATACAAATAAAATGATATATTTGTGAACATAAAATGTACAAATACATGGTATAATAACATTTTATGAGTCTAAGATAGAAAAATGACTCTCACCGTGTAGGACTTTATGGTGAAACATTGACAAGAAAATAAGCTCCGTTACTTTTTATAATTGTGCATAAATATATATATTTTAGCCACTTTCATATCTTAATTTTATCCGAATTATTATATCTTGTATTTGTATGACGTCAAAATATATTTTATTCATTTCACATATCAAAATTCAAAAATAAATAATTAAGATTTACTTTATTCTAAGTCTTCACAATTTTGACTTAATCTCTTCAAAATATAAAAAGAATAATAATAACACTCCTGAAATTATAAATGGTTAGCATTTTGCATTAAATCAAGGCAACGTACTAAGATATTATAATTTTAAAGGATTGGGTCTATGTTTTTAATTTTGAGGGAATAAAGTGCCAAAATTAGAAACAATAAATTAGTTACTAATAATTTATGGGATAAGTGTAATTATATTTCCCTTTGGGTTAATATTATATAGACCCCATGAGAGTATTAGAAACTACAACTTGTGATCCTCTTAGTCAAATAATTACATATACACCCATTAAGGAGTTTGAAAATTACACAAGACACTCAAGAATTAGGATTCTTTTAAATTTTATCATCAAACTATTAACTTTATTTTCCTATTTTGTCCCTTCATTTAGTATAACAATTTTTATTTCAAGAATTACCCATAGTTATATTTTGAATTGGTATCGAAAATTTGAATTTAACTAATAACATTAACTAATATAAATTAATATAATTTTGTCATTTTAAATATTAAATTATATATAATAAATCTGAATACAATGGACTAAATATAATATATTTAAAAAAATGTAAAATATATATAGAGTTAAATATATATAATTAACATATATAATAAAGTAATATTTAAATATATGACGTTATATATACATATCATATATATTGCGTACATATCTGTATGTATGAATATATATATGTATATTGGCGTGCATTGGTGGCGTAATGTGTATATATATATATATATATATATATATATATATATATATATATATATATATATATATATTACTTTATTATATATTTTAATTATATATTATAACTTTATATATATTATGTTTTCTAAATATTATATTTAACCCATTAAATTCAAATTTATTATATATAATTTAATATTTCAAATGATAAAATCATACCATTTTATATTAATTAATGATTTAATTTATTAAATTTATATTTTCAATACCAATTCAAATATAATTAAGGGTAATTCTTGAAATAAAAATTGTTATATTAAATGAAGGGGCAAAATAGAAAAATCAAGTTAAAAGTTTGATAATGTCTTTAAAAACTTAAAAGAACCCTAATTCATGGGTGACTTGTGTAATCTTTAAACTTTTTAGTGACTGTATGTGTAATTGTTTGACTAAGAGGATTAAAAATTGTAGTTTCTAATATTCACATGTGGTTTATATGTCATTAACCCAAAGATAAGATGTACCAGTATATCTTAATTTGTATTGACATAGGATCATTGTAATTGATACACAGAGATAAACTAAAATTACTGTACTTGCAATAACGTCGGTGAAGAGATATCATACGTATGGTCAATTTTAATAGTGCACGTTATGGATATGGAGACGACGACTTAGACATAATATGATATGGATATAGTGATATAATTTTTTATTTTTTTTTACGTGAGGAGTGTCGGACACGATAACAGACATAGGTATCTGTCCGACACGACACGATAAAAAAATATTTTTATAAATGTCCGTGCATCAAAAAAATATAAGTAATTAAGAACCGTAATGTTTTTCAGGAAAAAAAACATAATATCTCATATTATTAGAAGAGTTCTTTCAATTACACATATTAAATTAGGGTGATTTACATTTGAACTTTAAATGAATTTTTAAATAATAGAATAGCCCCAATTTCGATTAAATAATAGGGGACACCCAAATAAATTTGAAAATACAAATGATTCCCTCTCCGTTAGAATTCTTGATAATTCCGTCAAAATTTTAAATCTAAATGAGTTTTTAAATAGCAGAATACCCCCACAAATGCGTTTTTACATCTAAACCCCAAATGAATATAATAGTTTTTAAATAAATTTTCTAAAGGAAAGAGAGTCGTTTGTAATTTTAAAATTTATTTGGGTGTTCAATGTTAATAAATCTAAAGGTGGGATGTTCTATATTCAAAAATTCATTTCACATCTAAATATAAATAAATGTATTGAATTTTTAAAAAGGTTCTGACACAAAAATGAATTTAAGCAACAATATTTATTAATATGTAAGTTTTTCACTATAAATCAAGACATCCATGCTGGTTATACAATGACTAATCCCTCGTTAAATTTATGCATTTTAACTGGTCCCTGTTATGTACTTCTACTCTTAATTGTAGATACCTCAATTGGTATTTACTTCATATTTAAAGTTAGGATTCTAATCTGTAAAATTATAAATTATGAATTTATTCCACTCAACCACACATTTGATTGAGCAGTATTAGTAATAGTGATAGTGATATATTAACAAATTAGTATAATAAAACAAATATTTGGTATATTAACAATTTAATAATAAATAAAATTTTATTATAAATGGATAAAGAGAAAAGAAATCAACAAAAAATGATGGAATAAGAAAGAAAAATTATATCCAAATGTTTATTTGTAATTTTCCAAACATGAAAGGTAGGTTATGAAATATTTTTATCTAAGGGGGTACAAGTTATAATTATCCAATTTCGTATTCCAAACATGAAAAGATAAGTTATTTAGTATTATTATTTAAAAGGGTACGAGTTGTAATTACTCTATCTCACGATGGATATTAGGATACAAAAGTACTCTACATTATATATATATATTATATCGTAGCTCCAAAACCTTGAGTAGTTGAGTTAGTAGGTAATATAATAATGATAAAAATATCATAGGATTAGATATGCTAATCATTTGATATCCCAAAATCTGCGTCCAATTTGATGTTTTATGCATGCACTACTTGTGTCGTTTCACCTTTCACACCATCTTGTAATATCTAAATCAACCCAAGGCAAGGATACTTTTCACAAGGATAATTATATATATATATATATATATATATATATAACCATGTATATCGTAGGTATCAAACCATCACAACTCATGATTTTAGTATTTAAATATTTAAGTAAGAAAAATCAAATAATGAATAAATCATTACCTTTAAATGTGTATGTATCAGGCTCAAACTAAAATTCCTTAAACTGATTCAAAGGTTTTTATTATAAGAGTACGTGAATGAATATTCAAATAAAACATGTACCAAGAGATTACATTGTTAAACCAACTTTCCAAGTGAAAAATTACATTTTTTTTGTGTGAAAATGACTTTTTCCAACTAATTTCCGACCAACTCCAAGTCAACTAAAAAACTCTCTATCAAATTTTCTTGTAAACAAACGTTGCAATTACATTTCCGCAAATTTACATTCTTGAGAAAGGTCCGAAATCAATCGGCTACCCTCGCATTTCCAACAAACTTACATTCCGACGAACTTCTAGCGAAATCACCGGCCACAATTCGACCAAAAATTCGAATTTAATTCCATAATTATGTCAACTCATCACATTGTATTCTCAACATTCCTCAATGAAATATCCAAAATCATACAAAAAAAGTAATTAATTCAATAACCCCATCCATCACCAACCTATACCATATATTGAGTTGAGTTGGAAAACAACAAAGGCCCACAAGAAGAAGCAAACACAACAGTCATATTAGGGGTATGGAGAAGAGACAAAGGCATGTAACTGACATGATGTGGACAAAATGGGCATTCACTCAAAAGTGAAATCAAGTCACACAATTTGCGACTAAGTACTACTTTCCTCTTCTCCTTCTTCTTCTCTCGTTGCTATTGCGTGTGCAGTACTGTGTCTGTCTTCCCCACATTCAAAACACTTTCGTAATGCTCAGAAAATGTCCCAATCACAGAGATTTTGTGTGGATGCTCTTTTCCCATTTCTGGTTTCACATTTTTGCATACTTTATGGCATTTGATGAGGCATGATCCCCATTCTTGAGGGTTATTATTTGTACATGTGAGATAATAATTGGAAATGGACAATGCTTCTTGATTTCTCTTTGGAAGAAATGAAGATTTAGTTTTGTGGATATATCCAAGATGAGATCTTGGGAGCTTTTTAATCTCTTAGGTACGTAATGTCCTTTATTAGTAAGAATATGGCAATCACTAGCATAATCTTTCACCTTTCTAACGCTACCTAAAGTGCATTTGCTCCAAGTTTGATTGCTTTTTGTATAACTTTCGTCAAAATTGTTCTACTTTGCTTGTTTCAGCATTATTTTCTGGGTTCATTATTAGTTCCATCCATCGACTACTCTATTCCTACGAAAGGAGCCGCGGGGGGAAGGGGGTACGACAATATAAATCTTTTTCTTGAATTTCTCATGTGAAGAGTGCCGGACAGAGTGTCGAATACGAGTATAAGATCCGATGCGACAAAACAGTGTATCACATGGGAAATGTCATATTTATCGCTTGGGGAGAGGAGAAAAACATACAAAGGAGACAAATACAATCACCATAGATGAGATCGTAAAAGCAAAAAGATTCACATTAGGGATAGTTATGAATACTTTTTGGAGTTTAATTCAATTAAAAAATAATAATTAAGAAATTATGTAAAACACATCAAGAGATTTTCTGAACAAAGATTACCAAAAACACCGTGAGAAACTACAAATCACATCTTCGTTTAGGATACTTTTTTGTAATTTCTTAACAATGAGAGTTTTCTCCCTAATTAAATTATACCCCGCACGACTATTCGTAATTATCCCTTTAGAGAATACAAGCATCAACAGACACAAAAAACAATCAATCCAATCATAATTGTAGTTTTAAGAGAGAATAAATCTCCTCTAGAAAGAACAAATTACAACCAAATGAACTCTTAAGCCCTGACAAGAAGTGGATGATTATTTTGAAAATGAAAGACAGAGTAACAAATAAGTATTATTTCATAACAAACAAAAATCAATACAATAGTATGATCCATCATGAAAAGAAACCAAATAAAAAACTATCAAATCATAAGCAACATACATTGTCACTAAGATTCTGAAAGACAGAATAGAAACTACCAAATAACTTAATAAGGATGGTAAAACCAAACATTTGTTTCTCATCCAGCAAAAGGAATAATGTAAGTAGTGCTGGCAATTTGTTACCATTACAACAGAAAAGCTTCACAAAGGATGATGTTATGTTTTGGATCATTGGTAAAGGAGATCACAGATTAAGTATTTTAAAAAATGTGAAGAATATACCAATCTCTAATTGATGGAATAGTAGCACAAGGCGCCAAATATATAAACAACATTTGGCTTATTTATATGTACCGATATTACAGTTCGTACCCACCTAGACGAATACGTTATAAAACCCATCCCTTAAAAGTTTACATATTACACAAAGCACGCCTTATAGTTTTGAAATTACCGGAACACCAATGGATAATTCGAAGAGTTACAAGAAAGAGAATTCCACATGACGGGGGTATTTTGTGACATTTTATATTTGCAAAGGTGAGGAAATGAAAATTTTCCATATAGAAGGGTGCCAACTGTAATATTGAATTTTTCTTTTAAGGAAGAATAGAAGTTCCATCTAGAAGGTCCAAACACGAAAGAGGCCAAGAAAATTCTCTTCCCCTTGTAACAAAGAAACAAGTCAATCCAAGATGTCTGATGCATATTATTCCAATTATTCTGTGACAGCATAGAGAGCAAATAATCGAAGATGTCCAAGATTCAAATTATTTTATAACTACGGGATGTCTCATAGGCAGCTATTGAATAGCCTTCAGGATTCACCTTATTAACTACTTGGAACTTACGGTTCAATATTTGATTTTGAATTCATAATTTTGTACCATGTGTAAGGCATACCCCCATAACTAACTCTGATTTCGTACAATTTCAAATTCCAGTTAATAGTTTCAAAATACAAGTGAGAAATTCATGCTTAACCACAACCCATCCATAAAACTTTCACTAACATTAACAAGGAAATTACATAGTTCCCTTTTTGTGCTTATTTATACAAAGACAGTGTAACAATAAATCATTTTGATACTTCACATAAAATTTTTTCTTCAGCATATTTACAATGACTAAGAGGTGATAAGAGCTTTGAAACTCTCAAAAAGGTCAACATGTAATAAGAAACTATGACCCCTACGTGCTTGCTAGAACATAGAGTTGTAAGCCTATCAGATAACTTAAAAAGAAGAGAATGATGAAAAGCACACGGGGGCATTAATTAAGCTTGCATACCTCATCTGTGGAGAAAACCTTCTGCCTTGACAATTTTGTCGTCCACATCCGAAGTTGCTCATATGTCAGGCTTCAAAATTGCCTTCATATCTCAAATGTCAAATGTGCAGCAGAAATCAAAGTTCATTGCTTCACCTGCAATTAATTGTTTCAGACTTCCAGTAAACGAAGGAAGGAAAATGTAAGATGCACATATCCCTTATGGGGCATTCCTATGGTTAACCATAATTCGCCAAATTGGAGAAAGGAGTAATAAAGAAAAAAGAAATAGCAAACCAAAATCTCCAGGCAGAAAAGACATAAAGAAGGTACCGGGGATGTTTATTACTTCCTTCCAACATATGCTGCTAATTTAGATAAGTCTGGGATCCAAAACGATAACTCGGAAGAACCAGTCACAAACATCAAGTTTCCAGGAGCCCATTTAATTACAGGTGGTTCAGCTTCAGTACTCAACCAACTTGCAACCTGACAAAATCCGAAACGACCATAATAGAAACTAACCTGTTATTACTAAATAGTATACCTTTGGTTTGAGTTTTGAGTAAACAGCAAGTTCAGAATTCAATTTATTACTTATTACATTGAAAACCCGTAAGCAACACAGCAGAAAGACTCACTTGGAGAGACTAAAAAGCAAGGCTCCACTCATGACTAGGGTTTTATAATTTGACAGACAAACATTATAAAATGAAACTTAAAGAATAGAAATAGAACATTTCACAACAGAACTCATGCAAAAGAATCTTATCATAGGGCAAGAATGACATTATTTTGTAGGCTGAAACTCTCAATGTTATGCGCATATTTGCAATATTTATGGATGATGCATGGTTGTAATATCCGAAGAAATTTTACGTTTTCCTGCTCTATTATTGGGCAGGCTATGGATCATTGTTTTTCAGATCTTTCCTTCATCAAGGATATCATGACATGAACAAGTATAGCCATGTCATGTAATAATTCTATCATAATAATGCTAAAGCAAGAATCACAAATGATGTGAAATAACACTTCACAATAAAAGAAACAAGTGGTTTATCATACTTCTTTGCCACTCCGAACACTCCAAGCGTAAACACTACCGTCCCCAGAACCTGCAGAGAAGCACAAATAGTACAATGTCAGTGCTCTTTTTAAAATCCTGCATATGTTAACTCGTACAAAACATTTGTCAAGTTCCTCAGTGAAATTCACAAGGATTATAAGGGATAACAAAAGGAATCCAACATCATGTCTGCTGAATTGCCCATACAAGGATTTTGTATTGTCATAAGGCAATTCAAGTCAGTAATACAAATGACATGTTTGATATTCTAGTCTGTTATCTATTCAAAGTATGACACACCACACAATCCATAAACTATATTGATATACAGTTAATATTCGAACTCTTAATTATTCTAGAATCTAGACTGCCTACAATATGGAACCCAAGCATTTAGACATGCACAGAGAAATGAATTGTGTAGCTCAACTTATTTTCTTAAACAGAGCAAGAGGAACCATAAAAAGCAAATGAAATGAGATTTTTGCTTAGCATTAAATATTCTCTCTTGGCTATTAGACTTAAATACTTATATGGTCCACAATTAATCTTCCAGTCTCTGGTTCTACATTAAACTCGTGACCAACTAAAGCACCACGCAAAGACAGGCAAAACTAATATACTTTCATAGATATTGTTCTTCCATAAGGTGATTTAATTGGAAAAGAACCCATCTGATGTGAATTCAAAGGTATAAGTCTACTGTAAAATTGATACAAAAATTTGACCTAAGGTTGAGTCAAATGAGTCGCATGTTACATCTTTTATTATCAAGACCAAGCCCCCACTGCTCACCCCCACCCCCACCCGCTGAAAACAGAAAAAAGAAAAAAGAAAAGCTTTGGCAAGTAATAAATGATAAACCAATGTGTTACTTCGGCAAATATTCTAGACACATTGACAATATCACCAATACAGCAAGGGAAAGTAAGTTAGAAACCCAACAAACCAAGTCAAGTTAGACTAAAGGTAAAATTCTTCAGCAGGGCTGTTAATGAACCTGATATGACGAACATTCCCTCAGGGCTGAAAGATGCCTCCAAAGTAGAATGGCTTGAAACTGGCTTGACATTATATGTTGATAACTAGACCAAAAGATAAAACACTTAAAAAGGCCAGCTTTCATCCAAAGAAAGCTACAGCATTATAACAAAGACTGTCCTAAAGAAATGAGTACAACTCACAAGGGTGCCACGGAAGGAATCGAGCACATGGATATGCCCATTCGATGTTGTCAAAAGCATAAGTCTTCCATCATTACTAAACTTCACAACATTAGCTTCCGAAATATCTCCCCCAAGGGAAAATATGTCAAAAGGGCCCTTCAAGTAGTTACTAAATCAGTATCTGCATGAAATAAAACTGAACAACATTCTCTTCTAGGGAATTCCAACGCATTCAGACTCTCTGACCTTTTCATATTTGCGAGCATCAAACATTCTTATGTATCCTCCAAAAGCGACAGCAAAAGTAAGTCCTTGATCATCATAAGCTGCTGCCGGTCTCCCTTGAACACGTAGAAGACCCTAATTCCAGATAATCACATCAACGGAGATGAAAGAACAATATTCAAATAAATAAGTATTACAATGCATGGCTCCACCTGACATTTCTCTGCTCTTTGGTCCCAAAGCAAAACCGTCCGGTCAAGAGATCCTGAAATAAAACAATCTTTTCTGGAACATAGACTAAGGGAAACAACCCTGTAAATAAATGTCATAATATCTCATTTCACTGTGTAATCAGTATTCTAAAATGCTGGAAGCAGAAAATTTCTATAAGGTTCAGAGACCATGCCTGTCATGATGACCCTTGAAGTACCTCAAGTACTTGTTATCATGCAGTGAAAGAAGCCGCAGTGATTCTGTCGTCAAAAAGAGAATGCATTAGTTGTTGTATGTGTTAGTCAGAATTGTAGTTGGGCAAAATCATTATATATACATACCATCCCAGCCATTCTTTGAGGAGTAGATAACAGTTGTAGGATGAGAGGTAAAGCTAACTAGATCAACTCCATACTTTTTACTGTTTATCGTCTTCAGACACCTGAATGCAACAAGCAGATCTCTTACCATATCATGAAACTATACAGAACTAGAAGCTGATGCTGAACATATGAATTAGTAATATCTCTGATGCTTAAATACAACTAGTAAAAGATCCAGATCTGTTGCAGATAGATTATAGTAATAAATAAATAAAACCATTATTATACTCGATGAAAATTAGAAGGCTGGAAGCAGCATAAAACTTTCATCATAACTGCAGTATCGGTCATAAATATTAAAAGAAGATGAAGGTGTAAACTCAATAAGAAATAGGTAGAAGAAAGCAACAAACTTTCACGAATCTAAGAAGCTGTAAACTCAACAAGAAAAAAGTAGAAGCAGCAACAAACTTTCACAAATCTATGAAGTTGTAAACTCAACAAGAAATAGGTAGGAAAAAAAAGCAACAAACTTTCACGAATCTTGGTTTATATAGAATAACAGAACTTTGAGGTCCCTTTATACGGATCAAGATGCTTGCTCCAATAATATATGAGATTTAAAAATGTAGACTCCGATGATTTGAGGTTCGATTAACTACTGTAGGGAAGATTAAGAATGCAATAGAACAGATAATATGGAGATGATAGTTTTGATGGTAATTAGTAAGATACTTATAGAAGACTTTCTCCATGTGGAAGTTCAGAATGGCGGCTCTATCCAGAGAGGAAAACCTCACTTGATTTCATATTTAAATACCACAAGAATTCGATCTCTGGCAAACTCTCTTTTATTGTTAATCAGATCACCAATCGCAAGCTTTTACTATATCCTATTGAAAAGGGAGGAATTATATGGATCAATCACAAAATAGTGGCCTTCTTCACACTACAGTTTTGTGTAGACATACATATTGAATGGCACGTGGGCAATTCCAGATCAGCATTAGTTGTTGTAAACTATAAGAGACATATTCAACACATGTCAGTATCACTCAAGCAGATTCTCCAGTTGGGCTCCAACACGTAAGTCAGATCATATGCCAATGCATCACTAGTTTACCTTCAATTCTACAACATAGATAATCCCAAACTTTTGAAGTGCTAAAACAATGGGTAACCATCATTCAGAATCTTAATGAAGACAAATTCAGCTCAAAATGTTAAAGTTCACAACTTGCAGACCACCTCCACAAAGCAAAATGCTTTCTCTAAAGCTCTCATCCCAGTTAATTGTAATCAACCAAACAGAATGATTGCCCGAAAACTCAGAAAGCAATAACTCCTCTCATGAAATGTATAAAAAAGTAAATTCACCAAGTTAAACACTTGAACTTAAATGACAGAAGGGTAGAAGATGCTTACGTTGCGCTAGCTACATCATACAGGCGAATGGATTCATCATCACTAGCAGTCACCAAATAACTTGATGTTTTATGGAAGTCCATCGAACTGATCCTACCATTCTACAGAGGGGCAATAATAGATCAGTTTATTGTTAAACAGAAGTTCCATTCAGAGCATCAGCTAAGGTAAAATTATATATTTGTGAAAGATAAAATATACAATGAAGATGGCCTCATAGTATTAGACTTTTACATGAAACCCCAACAACAAAATATACTTAATTCGCACTTTTGAAGATTGACATTTAGGAAATTGAACACAAAAGCATCTTCAGAAAAGTTTTGTCGCAAGTTTTTTTTTTAAGATAAGATCCTTTTGAACCAAATTTATTTGAATTGTAGATATTCTTAAACTCACAGAGATGAAAGAGAATCAATGCTATCATTTCAGAAACAATAAGAATGAAGAATAAAATTCCATCAGCAACTTTCTCACTAAAAATTCATGGATGAAAGTGTAATGATCCTACATAAACTTATTATTAACCTTATTACTGAAAAATTTTTAACACTCAGAGCACTCACATTCAAAGTTCTGAAGAATAAAAAAAAATTAGGTTTGCAAGACCAAGAAGAAAACAAGCATCACCATCACATTCACATATCTGAAATTTAATCAACTAAATGTATCTGGAATAAAAATAAGCTGACAATTAACAACAAAGAGAAGCTAAATCAAGAAAACGCTACATCTTCTCGGAGAATTACCATTAAGAGCGGCACAAATTCAAAGGACAATAACAAAAGAATACATACGTAATCTCGAAAGGCCATCCCAACTTCCATACTCTGAAGGATTTCTTCGGTGAGTTCCAACGAGACTTTGTCTTCTCGCTCATGACCACCTTTCGAACAGGAATATAAAAGAATACAGAAATTAGCACTGCAATTAATGAGAGTTAAAAGGAAAAGAAACGACTCGGGAGTAGGAAACACTAATCGAACAAACTCTATATATAAACAGCAAATCGAAAGCGATTTCAATTAGAGGGCATGCCCACTAACCCGCCATTGAAGTTCCTTCTTGGTTGTCAAATACAGACGAGGGGAAGAATAGCATCCTCGTAGTTCAAGAGAAAATATATATATATGGAAAATGTCCCAATGCCCCTTCTGATACATTTTTCATGTCAACCCCTGAAAGATGAAAATTGTTTAGCCACTCCTTACGTTATTTTTAAAAGAGCACGCCCTGCTTAATAGAAAGTGTGATATTCACATGTAAATCCCTGAAAGAGAAAATTGTTTGTCACTCCTTACGTTATTTTTAAAAGAGCACGCCCTCCTTAATAGAAAGTGTGATATTCACATGTAAAATTTGAGAGTGGTTACAAGTGATTTTTTAATTTAAAGCACAAATTGTCCAAATTAATCTTATAATGTTTTGATATATTTGTGCTACTTTCTTTCTTTCTTCTTCAATTGAATGTAAATTTTTTTTTGCAGGTTGAAGCTTGGAGTAGAGGGTTTTGTCCATGGGGTTTTTTTCACCAAACGCCGGCCTGAAAATGCTCGTTTCATCGATTTGAGGTACGACAACACACCTTACTGTAAATGTCGATCAAAGTGTGAGGTTAAAGTTGTTGATCTCAAGAAAAAACTTCAAATGGCCACCTCTATTATTGTTGCCCTAATAAGAACTCACGGTGTAAATTCTTTCGTTGGTGCACTCCGGTTAAAGCTATTCTTAGCTCCAAAGGTTGCCCAGTTGAAACTGATGCAAGAAATGAGGGATTCAGCCAATCAAATGTTAAAGAACAAATTGAATGTGGAGAGGTTGCTCATGGGGTTTCAAGGGTGTCAATAGTTGGTGGTTACTCAAAAAATGAAGTGAATGAGACTTTCATACACATTTCTTGGGTATTTACTGCTGTTTTCTTCATAATGATGGTGATGTTTTGGATGAAATTGTAATATTTATAAGTTTTTAGTGTCAGGGGGTGTTAGTGTAATATTTGGGAATTTATGTAAGGGGTTTAGTGTAATCTCTTTTTGTAATAAAAGCTGTCAAATTAATGAATAATCCAGTAATTTATGTACCAAATAAAGTGAATGATGCAAAATTCCCATTCCATTTCATACCTATAAAAATGATGCACTAAACATTTGGTAAACAAAAGTATAGATCATATCACCCAAATGATATACCAAATGCTCAAAAGTTTGCAAAATATAAGTACCAATTGTTGATGCACTGATCATAGGGTAAAGGAAATGGTACAAAATGAACAACAGATGAGGCAAAACCAAAAGGATATGCATTCATGTCATCTAAAATAATTACAGTTGGCAGGAACAATAATCCTGCAAAATATATGCCATCATGCTAAACATAAACTTATAAACAGGTTTCAATAAGTGCTACATTTGGTATCCTGCAAAATATATGTACTTTAGGCTTCAATCAGTCAATGCAATCAACGCACTCTTTTTCCTCCGGGTGATGGTAAGGGTAGCTAGCCCTCAGCCATCTAATCACGGTGAGCATCAGGAACATGACTCCTATGCCCGGAACTCCTTCCTCCATCAAACCTCCTAGTGGATTCAGGGGTCATCCCAACAATGTGGGACTATGCAAGAGGTCTCCGTCGCCCCGATACCTGCCCGGTTTGCTCAATACACAAGTCCCAGGGCCCATAATCAATCTGCAGTTCAATATCTCACCAAACCAGGAAGGGTCAGGAGATAACAATAACAATAGGTTCAATTTCAATAAAGTTTTACTCGATGTCACGCTTGAAAACAATATAAATATAAATATGGTTTTAGGCCAAAAGTTATTCATGCAGGTTTTTGGGTATAACACATAACTAGAAAGAAAAACACCCTCACCTGGGCACGACATAACAAGAACACGATCTATGCGGGTGCCTACTCGATCAATAAGTCTCCGCCCTAGAAAAGAACTGTACAAGAAAGGAATCGATGTGTACTCGTGAGTGGAGACTCAATATGGTACCAAATAAGACGCACGACATTGATGTGAAGTGTCATGGATGATATAGAATGATATATAAGATGATATGATATGTCGTAATCGTGTTCATGTGCACAATTAATGTCACACGTAGCAATTAATACACAATTAAGGTGTACGTGTGATACATGGTCAATCAATGCAGGCTTAAAAGCATTTAAGTCACGTAGCACTCGAATCCAACAAACAAGTTCAAATCATATTAAATTATGTAAATAAAATGAAGTAATAACACTTAAGGCATGCATAGGAAGTCATAAAAATAGCATAATATACAAAAACACAATAAATCACCAAAGCAAGGCCCGAAACTGCCTCACACATCCTGGGAACAGTCGTTCTCACCAAGCTCCGCACCTGGGAACGGCCGTTCCGGGTTGTGCTTGAGCTGGGAATGGCCGTTCCCACCTCACCGAGGCTCTGTAAAGAAATGGCCAAAATGGCCCTTGGGAAGGGCCGTTCCCAATCCTAGTTTAAAACGGGAATGGTCGTTCCCATCTGGTTCGCTAAAAAGAGCAGCAACAGTAACAATGGCGACGAGAGAAAGCAACACAAGCACACATGACCACACACAACTCCGAATCACCCAAAAATCATACCACGTAGCAAAATCTAACATGTATATCACATATTCGTACACAAGAGCTCCCGAAACGAGCTTAAACTCACAAATCTCAAACCCGGCACCATTCATCGTCTTCCCCCAATTAACACGTAGGCACAAAACCGAGGCACGAAAGAGATATTAAAACGAAACACGTAACGAGTAGAGCATAAATCTTACCTTGGGTCGTTGATCGGATGGTTGGATCTCGCAAACTTGAGCTCGAGAGCCATGGGTTCCAAAAGGAGAAAAGTGCTTCTCCTTCTCTCTTCCTGGTGTGCTGATCGTGGAAATGAGGAGAAAGGGAATAGAATGGCCCTTTTAGGGTCGGGTAAATGGGGCAGTTGAAACGGGCAGGGTCAAACGGTATCCGATCGATTCGGATCGGATTTTGAAATGGTAGGGCGATCAATTGGCCTTAGAAAATTAAAAGGTAAATCCATTGAATCTGAATCGTCGAAACGAACTCAACGGTAAGATCCGAATTCGAATTCGAATTCCTGAGCTCAAGATAGCCACAAGGCTAAAAACACCCTAATTATAATTAGGTCCCTAATTTTCAAATATTGGACAATTGAGTCAAAGTACATTTAATTAAATTCTAAGGCGCACAAATTAAAATTAAATGCACGTTGACACTTAAAGCATGCAACATCACATAAATCAGGAAACACAAAATTAAACTCTCGCGTGACGTCATAGCTGGCCGATCTGAAAATACGGGGCATCACAACCTCTCCCCCTTAAGAAGGACCTGTCCTCAGGTCCACTGCTTCAATTTCTGGACTCTAAGGTAAACTCCTGTGTTCATCCCATGCGGCGTTCATGATATCCCGATAGAGATTAGTTCAGAAAGGTCTTCAAACACAAGGGGGATCTTCACAGCCACGGTTTGATATTGAGAAGATCGAACCTTCTCAATTAGGTGTTATGCATCCACTTTGTCAGGGAAACTCCACTGGCACGATACGACCCTCATCTTGCTGTAAGCCTAAACAGTCATAGAAATCTAAGTTGCCACCAGAGGCTAGCTAACCAACAACATGCAAACTCACGCACTCAGCATGCGCAAGCAAATAAACATCATACACAAGTAGTCACTACTAAGAGATCAACCAACAATTAAATTATAATGAATGTGTGAATGTATCGTGAATGTTTAAGTTACCGTTCATCGAAGTAATAGAATTGTAGTTGGTGGCTTTTTGATAAGGTTGGATGATCAAATCCTTAGCTAGCTCAGTTCTTGACATGTCTCTTATATCTTTAGTGTACGTTCGGCTGAGGAGATAGACAACCCTCGATGGATCTGATTCTTGACTTTTGTTCCGACTCTTACCCACTATTTTCTCCTTTGGTTCTTATCTGCACTCTTGACCTTAACCTATATAACTCGTCTTTCCAAAACAAGTTGTATCCGACGTTTTGGTCTTCTTGAGGTTTGTATCACTTTCTTCAATTTGATAGAGTTCTTGATTTCAATTAAACCTTTGGAGTTAACAATCACTCACTCTTCGATCCCTTAAATAAACCTGTAAATCTTCTCCCAACACAACTAGCTCTTTATATAACCGAACTATAGCTTATCCCACATATCTTTAGAACATTCATCCCTGTACTTGGTTCAATTCTACTATCATTGACCGTATCAAAATCTCCCAAATCCTTGACACTAGGAGTTGTTAACGATATCTCCAAAAGCTTGGTGGAGGATATAACTTTTCTCTTCCTGGGTAGTTGAGAAGATTAAATTTCAATTCCTGACTCCATCTATGTCCCAACTGGTTTACTCCTTTCTTGAGAACTTGGTTAACTGGAATTCTTTGTCACCATCTTTAAAGATGACAACTTGATTAAGCTTCCTCTTCCCATAGCTATCATATAATTCATCAGAAGTTCCCTAATAATACCATCATCTTCAGTATCTGAAACGCTTACATATGAATTTCCAAATGAAGCTATTCCTTCGATACCCTACACAGGTTTTCAACCTAGTTGTAGTAACTGAATTTTCTTCTTGCAAGTCTTCCTTAATGTTATTTTAGAAAGACTGATCTTCACCTTGACGATTTTAAGCTGATAAGGTCGTTTCTTCTTCCTGTCACTATTATTAGGACTTTCATTGTAGCACCCGGAGCGGCGAGCCACCACATCCCCCGCACCTAGACCCGAACCTACATATGAAATAAAAATCCATACATGAGCCCAAGACTAAGCGAACAGGAACCTACACACACTCGCTAAGCCAGCCGGAGCTAAGATAGGACCAGAGCACGTAAAACAAAAAAAAAGTGGAAGCATATAACAAAATTCAAGAAGATAAATCCACAAAAACGGGTTCAACTATCCCTAGAAGCCTGTCCCTAATATATACATAAACAAAATTCAAAGATACATACATAATTCTATTAACAAATCTAAATCATATACAAAGTGTAACCGAATGCAAATGAAAATGCAACTTGGACTAGGAAGCTATAACTCGACCGACTCACGACTCCGCCTAGCACGAACCACAACTTACAAACTGAAAAGTAGAAAGGAGAGGGTCAGTCCACTGACTGAGTGAGGGGGGCTAACACCCACCCACACACGTATACATATAGAGCAAAGCACATATTAAATAAAAGGCCATGAACCGGGATAGGGTTTTGCATGCCAAAAACCATTTTTGAATCAACTTATACATATACATATCATAACCGAATATAGCTTAAAAGAAAGGTCCTATCCCGTTTCATAGTCAACATATCTTAACGAAATCTTATACCCGGCGAGTACGGGTCTTACTCTAACTCCCCAATTATTAACATACGTATTAAAACAGAAAATACAAATCATAAACCAATCCAACCCCAACAACATGTAGTTCGGGGAGCAAACCCTCACTACTCTTACCAATGCACAAGGGGTAGCTAACCTATGTTGTGCTTGAAGCACCACGCCTCCTCAACCTCCAAAAGTCGAACGTAAGTACTTTAAATGGGAATCATGCACAGGCTTAACCCTAAGGCCCTTGCCGTCCCGGGCGTCCTTACCCACAATTCCCTGGGCCCGACAAATCTGAACATAACTTAACAGATCATAACTCGCAACATAACATACTTAGAACATAACAAACTTACATACCTTAGCATACCTTACCTTGCAACTCGGCCTATGCTTTTAACGTACCTCTCCATGTCATCCTAAATCATAGCATGTGGAAGAAGAGCAAAGCTTGCACGAAGACACACGGTTTGGAGCATAGCCTTATTGCAAAACATTTTCAAGCTCACATATGCTCGTACATATAGTTCAAAATCATTTAGTCTTATAACAAGATCATAAACGTATCTTTTAAGCACGTATCTATGCGGGCTTGAAAACGAGCACGTAGGGTTGTAGGTCGTATTAACTAAAAAGAAACAAACCTAAACCTCACCTTTTACCAAAAGTGCTCACGGACGAGCGTTGGCGATCAAGAAGAAGCTAAATGGTGGAACCGACACCTCCCAAACTCAAATCTGAGACAAATAAACACATACTCAAGACTTAGACTTAATCATGAATCAATTAGATGCCCAACAATGCTTATGAATGCAATGTATGCATATAAAGTGCAAGAAAGTGCCACTTAAAGTGTTTAGGTTCGAATCACGTATAACTCGTATCACATAAATTCATAAAATTAATACAAGACATTTAACACAGTATAACATGCTCACATAGCATATAATTCATAAACGAATAAAAAGGAAGACATTAGAAAGCACAAACGAAGTACAGAATTCATGCATGCAAAATTCAAATTAGAGAGATCATACTATATTAAATATTCAAATTATAACACTTAAAATTCATATTAATTAAATATATAACATACAATGTAGCATCCCGCTAATTCGGCATTTCCAGGTACGCGCCATGAGAGAGTTTAATTCCGTATTTATGTGATTCGCATGCTTTAAGTGTCAATGTGTATTTATTTAAGTTATATGTGCTTTAGAATTTTAACTAAATTGCTTGGGCTCGAATGCCTAATATTTGAAAGTAAGAGACCTAATTTTAATTAGGGTGTTTTCAGCCTTTGTGGTAATCTTGAGCTCGGGAATTCGAATTTGAATTCCAACCTTACCATTGAATTCGTTTCGATAATTCGGATTCGATGGAATTAGCTTTGTAATTTTCTAAGCCATTTGATAGCCCTACCGTTTGAAAATCCGATCCGAATGGACGGGATCTTTTGACCTGACCCGTTTTCAGTTGACCCTACCCATTTTAGCTCTAAAAAGAGCTGAAAATATCAGCCCCTTCCTCTCATTTTTCACATACCAAGAAGGGAAGAGAGGAGAGAAGAGAAGAAAGCCAAGCCCTCACCCTTTAGAGCTCAAGTTTCGACTCCATTTCTCGCTCGATCAACAATCTAAGGTAAGAGGTGAGTTCCTCTCTTCGAGTGCTTCGTTTCTATCCGATTAAATTCCATTTTCTTTGCTTGAATTCTTGGACTTGAAAGAGATGATGAATAGTTTAAGAATGTGAAATTTTGCTTCCAATGTCTCCATATTTGAATTAGATGCTCTAAGATTGATATATGTTATTCCCATGAACTTCCTTGTCGTATATTTATCGGAATTTTGATCGTTGGTTGAGTGTTTCTTGATACTCCATTAATGGAGCTTGAGTTTTGAATGGTAGAACTTGATACGCTCCAATACATGCTTCTTTTATGAGCTTGGATGATAAAATATGTGTTTTTTGATGCATTTTGGGGTATAATTTGATTGGAATGTGGTTTGGGGTGGTTTGGGAACCACCCCCGTCAATCTCCTGCTTTTCTGCTCTTTTTTTTCGGAGAAGACTACCCAACACGGCGGTTTCCACCCTTAGTTCATTTCCAACATGGCCGTGTCAAGCCTCGAGTTGGAATTTTTTTTATTCCGACACGGCCTTGTCAGCTTCTAGGCCAATTTTGACACGGCCGTGTAGCCTTCGTTTGTGATCCGTTTGGCCTGAATCTCGGAAGATAGAAACCTTTTTGAGTCTAGAACATTTTCCAATTGGAATCACCTCAAAATTCGTTCTAGATTGAAAGATATAACCATTTGAAATTTGTGTCGCCATCTCGCCAAAATTCTGCTTTCGTCTAACTTCAAACATACGCCATTTTCGCCTCGCTTTGAACCACATTTTGAGCCATATATCATTTTAAATATCTTTATGTCTAGTTTCAGTTCCAACAAACAAAACTCAATTTCCACTTCTCAAACTCAAGTTATGACCGTTTTCCTATAGCTTGTCCGTTTCGGAAAATTTCCAGCTTTTGCCCGTTTGTGCTCGGAACAATCTCTTGTGCTTTTCTTTCGGTTTTCTTGCACCTTGACACCTCCGAATTCATTCCTAACTTGTTTTATCCTGTTTATGTCTATGTACTTGTTGCTATATGTGTTTTATGCTGCTTATTTAATATAAATTAATCGCACGAAGCACCTATGCACCTTGTTATGTATCTCCACCTTGTAATATGCATTAATTGTGCACTTGAACGTGTTATATGATTATAGATGTATATGTTGAGCGACCTAATGTCTTAGATTGTATGTAATGGATTCAAATATGAAAATTTCCAAGCCACTTTTACCTATCAAATGTTGGGTTCAAATGAATCCTTGTAAAATTTTATGAATTATGGTATCATTCCCGAGCCCTAATTCTCATTATAACTCCCGTAGTAACCAAAACCGTCCAAAAACCCTACTTTAACCCTATATTTTGAGATTTCCGAATTTCAACGTTTTCCCTATTCAATATTATAGTTAAAACGATCCTTGAATTAATTTGTGAATTTTCATGCATTTACCAAAACTTGATTCCAACCATAGCATATTTTATAAATATTTTCCTTCTTAAAAATTATCATTTTATTTAAACAAATTAGTTTTTATTCAATATTCGAAATTATACTTAAAACGTTTCTTGAAATTTTCCCTAAGCTATGATAATTTTTACAACCTTTAAACTTTATCATAGCTTCGTTTATATAATTTTCTCATGATTTTCATCATCTTTAACGTTCATAATTTATAAACGAAAACTCTAAATATTCCACATTTATAATCATAACAAAGCATATTTTTCACTCGTTCTTTCGTCAATTTACTACTTCAAGTTTTCATCTCTCGATTCTTAAATAAATTTTATATCATTTTACATTTATTTTTATTCAACATAACATCATCCATGACAACATAGGCTTCTAGAAAGTTTAAATAAGTGAATATAATTTCTCCACAATTCCTATATAATTACCAAGCATATGTTTAAATCGAGAGACAACCACATTTTTTATATAGCTACCAAGCATTTGTTTGAATTAGGAGACATCCACATCTCCCTTAAACTCTTATAAATTGCTCTAAGACCCCTCATGACTACCTATAAATACCCCCACAAAGCATCATTTATAACTCACAAATCAACACACAAAAATCCTCTCATTTCTCTCCATTTTCGGCCACTCCTTCTCTCCCTACATAAGGTGTGCTTTTCTTTTATTATTTCATGCTTTATATTATGTTCTTAATATATTATGAATTATAGCATGCTTAGATTTAATTAAATTATGCTTTAGGAATTTATTTTATGAAATATATGTTATTTATGTGGGGAAAATCCCTAAACCGTAACAAACATGTCGAAATCATTGAGAACACACAAGCGGAAGCGTACCTTGATCCATAGCAATCCGTTTTCGACCAGCAATCCAAGGTTGAGGTCTTCTAAGCCTTGATACGCCGTCAATTCTATTCTTTCTGGGATGGGGCAGAAAAGAAAACAAAGAACGTATCTGACTTAGGGACCACAACCCTAATATACAACCAAAAGTAGGGCACCTTAATTATGGGCCCATCAATCATAATTAAGTGTCCATGGGTTTCTACACATAATAGACCCATACTTCAACCAATATTTCTATAAGCCCATATAATTAAATAAATCCTAAGTAGATCACTCAATTGGGCTCGTATTATGAGATAGCCTATGTACAATTTAATTAAATATGTGAGACCACTAAATAGAAAATCCAACAATCTCCCACTTGGTCCACATATGGTTCCAAATAATTGTACATAGTTTTAAGACCTTAGTGCGCGCAACCTTATGCTGTCTCTACTTTCGAAATATTTCCAAACAATCTGGTCCATCAATTATGTTATTGTAGGATCAAAGCAGCTTTCGTTACACAATTCGTAACTAAACCGAACAATGGTCACAATACTAACATAATCAATGACATAGATCAAAAGTATGGCATGTAGCATGGAAATTACATGTAATGTGATCTTAGTCATGTCTATTTCCAACTGGTCCTACCTTATGACTCAAAGAGTCCCAAAGCACTTTCAAATACTTAATGCAAAACCGCAATAGAAAGCCAAAATCTTTATTGTCAGAGTATTCAATCAAATAAAACTTTATTTGTCTCATAAAACCTTAGTCTGTACAGAACATAAAACATGTCAATAAGCAAGATGGAAAGACCACAAACTCACACCACTAAGACATGTCATCTAGTTTGATGACACCCATATGAGCCACATGTCCATGAAACACTTTAGGTGGCAATCCCTTAGTAAGTGGATCTGCTAGCATTGAGTTTGTACTTATATGCTCTATTGACACTTGAAGACTCTGAACTCTTTCCTTCACAACCAGATACTTAATATCTATGTGCTTAGATTTAGATGAACTCCGGTTGTTCTTTGAATATAACTCTGCAGCCTTATTATCACAATTAATTCTCAATGGCCTTTCAATGTCATTGACAATTTGCAGCCCAGTGATAAAATTTCGGAGCCATATCCCCTGATTCGATGCCTCAAAGCATGCTACAAATTCAGCCTCCATAGTGGAAGAAGCTATCAGTGTCTGTTTGACACTTTTCCAAGAGACAGCTCCTTCAGCCATCATGAAGACATAACCTGATGTGGATCTTCTACTGTCAAGGCATCCAACATAGTCTGAATCGGAGTATCCAATGATCTCCAAATGATCCGATCTCCGATAGGTGAGCATGTAATCCTTAGTCTTTTGTAGATACCTCATAACCCGTTTTGCTGCCCTCCAATGATCCATTCCCGGGTTACTTAGATATCTGCCTAACATCCCCACTATGTACGCTAAATCCGGACGCGTACACACTTGAGCATACATGAGACTCCCTACTGCAGATGCATAAGGGATTTCCTCCATCTCTTTCTTCTCTAGGTCCGTCTTAGGACATTGGAACAAGCTAAATTTATCACCTTTTGACACAGGTGTGTCCCCTGGTGCACAGTTCTGCATGCCAAAACGGCTCAGCACCTTATCGATATAGGCCTTTTGCGATAAACCGAGTATACCTTTGAAACGATCCCGATGGATCTGTATACCCAGAACATATGAAGCCTCCCCAAGATCTTTCATCTCAAATTTACTTGATAGAAATTTCTTGGTTTCACGCAATAGACTTATATCGCTGCTTGCTAGTAGAATATCATCTACGTACAACACCAGGATAATAAATTTGCTCCCACTGACCTTGAGATATATGCATTGGTCAACAGTGTTTTCCTTAAAACCAAAAGAGGAAATCACCTTATCAAATTTCCGGTACCATTGACGGGATGCCTGCTTTAGACCATAAGTGGACTTCTTTAGTTTACATACTAGGTGCTTTGAATCTTTGGACTCAAAGTTCTCCGGTTGCACCATGTATATAGTTTCTTCAATGTCTCCATTGAGAAACGCTGTCTTTACGTCCATTTGATGGAGCTCTAAATCATAATGAGCCACAAGTGCCATAATGATTCTAAAAGAGTCTTTTGTTGAAACTGGAGAGAAAGTCTCTTTAAAATCAATGCCTTCCCTTTGAGTGAAACCCTTGGCAACAAGACGTGCTTTATATCTTTCGATGTTACCATTTGAATCCCGTTTGGTTTTAAAAATCCATTTACAACCAATTGGTTTTACTCCTTGTGGTAACTCGACAAGATCCCAAACGTCATTGTCCATCATAGATTTCATCTCTTCATTCATGGCTTTGATCCATTCATTAGAGTTTGAACATAACTTTACTTGATTGAAAGATGTAGGATCATCTTGCAATCCCATATCAAATTCATGTTCATGGAGGTAAACGACATAGTCATCTGAAATCGCTTTCCTCTTTTCTCTAGTGGACCTCCTTATAGGCACTTCATTCTGAGGTTGTTGTGGTGCATCATTTTGAATAGATGATGGTTCTGGATCTGATTCAGTGGGTCCTAACTCATTATTTTGAGTCAATGATGGACCCGTAACTGATTCAGTAGGAATCCCAAATGTGATTGTGTTTTCTGAATTTACTTGATTCGCAGGCTGAGGAGTGATAGGAATATTTATCCAATCATTCTCAGCTGCAACTATAGTGGGAATGTTAACACATTCCTCGTCAAACACAATCTTTCCAATTTGATCCCTCCCACTGTAATCAACATCCTCAATGAATTTGGCATTTCCCGTTTCGAAAAAGGACTTGTTTGAGGGGTCATAAAACTTAAATCCCCTCGACCTTTCTGAGTAACCTACAAAGTAGCAGCTAATTGTTCTTGAATCCAATTTTCTTTCGTTAGGCTTATAGGGCCTAGCTTCAGCTGGACATCCCCAGACATGCAAGTGCCTAATGCTAGGCTTCTTGCCTGTCCACAACTCGTACGGGGTTTTGTCTACTACTTTGCTTGGAACTCGATTTAAAATATAAACTGCAGTCTTTAGTGCTTCGCCCCAAAGTGATTCTGGCAATGAAGAATGATTAATCATACTTCTTACCATATCCTTAAGAGTTCGGTTTCGTCTCTCAGAAACACCATTTTGGTTTGGACTCCCTGGCATGGTGTACTGAGGTACAATCCCGCACTCACTTAAGTATTTGGCGAAAGGTCCTGGACGTTGTTCACCGGATCCGTCATATCTGCCATAATATTCTCCACCACGGTCAGATCTGACAGCTTTAATTTTCTTGCCTAGTTGATTCTCAACTTCGGCTTTGAAAGCCTTAAACACGTCCAAAGACTGTGACTTCTCATGAATTAGGTACAAATATCCATAACGAGAGTAATCATCAATAAAGTTGATAAAGTATCGTTGTCCATTCCAAGAAGCTGTAGGGAATGGACCACAAATGTCTGTATGTATCAACTCTAAAGGTTCTTTACTCCTATTGGCACCTAATTTCCTCATATTTGTTTGTTTTCCCTTTATACATTCTATACAGATTTTAAAGTCTGTAAAATCAAGGGAATCAAGAATTCCTTGTGATATAAGCCTCTGTATTCTCTTTTCAGAGATATGTCCTAAACGCTTATGCCACAACATTGATGAATTCTCATTTGTTAAGTTACGTTTAGTACCAAAGTTACTTGAATGCAGATTTTCAATATCAGTTGAAGCCTTAGTGTTCAATTTATACAAATTATCAATTAGAGTACCAGTACCAATAACATTTGAATTTAAAGAAAAAACACAGCTTCCATTCCCAAATGAACAAGAATATCCAGATTTGTCCAAACAAGAAATAGAAACCAAGTTCCGTCTAAATGACGGTACAACGAAAGTTTCTTCCAAATTCAAATAAAAACCAGTATCTAAATGAATTCTAAAAACACCAATAGCTTCTACTAAAGCTTTATTGCCATTCCCCACATAGATGTATCTTTCAGCATCAGTTGGTACTCGGCACCTTAGGCAATCCTGCATTGTGACACTTATGTGAGTAGTTGCACCCGTATCTATCCACCAAGTGTCACTAGGTACTAAAGTCAAATTAACTTCTGAACAAACAAAGTTGAGAAGTCTACCTTTCTTTTCACGCCAGGAGGCGTATTTGGGACAATCCTTCTTTATGTGATCAGGCTTCTTGCAAAAGTAACAGGAAATAACCGAATTCTGTTTGTTTTGCACCTTAGGTTGGGTTGTCCCAAATTCTGCAGTTTCCTTATCCTTATTCCTTTTCCTCTTATTGGTGGTAGCCCTAGCCTTAGAAGTCATAGCCAAATGAGCACTTTCAGTCCTATCTTGTTTCAGTCTCTCCTCTTCTTGCACACATTGAGCTATAAGCTCATTTAGAGTCCATTTCTGCTTTTGAGTATTATAGGAGATTTTAAATGGATTAAATTGTGCAGGAAGTGAGATCAAGACCAAGTGCACAAGTATGTCATCAGACACCTCAAGCTTTAAGCCCTTAAGTCTTGTCACAAGATTAGACATCTCCATAATGTACTCCCTTATGTTTCCTTTACCTTTATACCGCATAGAAACCAGCTTACTTAGAGTAGTGCTGGTCTCAACCTTTTCATTAGTTTTGAATCGGTTTGCTATTTGGTCAAGGAAACTTTTGGCATTTTCTTCATCAGGAATACCACCCCTTATGGCTTCCGGAATTGAGCGCCTCATGATCATCAAACTCATGCGATTTGATCGCTCCCACTTCTCGTATGCGGATCTCTGTACAGCAGTGCTAGTATCAGTGAGATCCGCAGGGCGATCAAACCTTAATGCATGATCGAGATCCGCACAGCCAAGCATAATCATAACATGCTCCTTCCATTGTTTGAAATTAGAACCATTAAGCTCAGGGATGTTGTTCAAGTTGGCAGATATAGAAGACACTATAAAAGAAAATAATATGCTCACAATTATTTAAACATCGAAACATGCATATACAAAGATAAAGCTAAATATCAAAATATATATGCACTGGTGGGCCCATCTCAAGATACCTAGCACAACATTATTATTTAGTCTTTGGACAGAAATAACAATTTGTAAGTGGTACTCTCTAACATAGTCAAAAATATTGATATCTAAAACGGCCTCACAATATGTCTTTCTTTGGACCGACACATTGTAAGCATGTTAACACCAAATATATCACATATTCATGACTATCATTATCTGGCCAAAACAATCTTCCTTTGGGCTGATTATTTCGCATAGATAACAAGAATAACTTAATTAACGAAAATTAATTAAATCTTACCTAATAGAGGTTACTTTGGCAACATATTAGTTCAATCTAATTAATTTTCATAATTTACAGACATATAATTGCATAAAAAATAATCTCAAATTAATTGCCGAAATCGGAAAAACTCCATACAATTGTTCCACATGTATATAGCCAAAACCTTACGGCAATATAAAAACCAATCGACAACAATGGAACTTCTGAATCTCGATGGCAAATATGCAACTCTACCAAGCAGACAACATAAATGCTCCAATCATAAAGGCTAGATAAGGTGTAATGAACAACATTAATGATTTCAGAACAAAGCATATTAGACCAAGAGATTTCCGTCAGTATATATATTGCAAGTACATATCAACTAATAATCAGGCAGGTTTAAGCCTCTGGCATTGGCACGCAAATTGAAGGTTAGTGCACAGCATGTATCTACTTGCATATGGAGTGCAAATATACTCAAATATTAATTAAAATAACAGAACGAGTTCCAACTAATTAAAACTCTTAACAATCAGACATTCTGTAACCATAGCGACATGAAATAAATCCACCGATTTCAAAACAGTTCCGGCAAATTAAACAAGCTTGTATTAATAAACCAATAAAATAAGAAACAGGATTCTTGATTCATCGAATTGCCCAACAAATTCAATGCTCCGATAAAGAGACTAAATGAAATCGGTCAACCTTAAATTACGATTTACTCGATAATCACATTCAATTTTCGATCTATTTGTTATCAATCGAAAATAAATCTCAATCCTTCGACATGAGAGTGGCTCTGATACCACTTGTAGGGAAAATCCCTAAACCGTAACAAACATGTCGAAATCATCGAGAACACACAAGCGGAAGCGTACCTTGATCCATAGCAATCCGTTTTCGACCAGCAATCTAAGGTTGAGGTCTTCTAAGCCTTGATACGCCTCAATTCTATTCTTTCTGGGATGGGGCAGAAAAGAAGACAAAGAACGTATCTGACTTAGGGACCACAACCCTAATATACAACCAAAAGTAGGGCACCTTAATTATGGGCCCATCAATCATAATTAAGTGTCCATGGGTTTCTACACATAATAGACCCATACTTCAACCAATATTTCTATAAGCCCATATAATTAAATAAATCCTAAGTAGATCACTCAATTGGGCTCGTATTATGAGATAGCCTATGTACAATTTAATTAAATATGTGAGACCACTAAATAGAAAATCCAACAATTTATGCTAGTTTAGAAAATATGATAATATATGTGAATTTTATTTAGTTAAATGCATGAATTATGATATGATATAGTATATTCATATGTTTAAGTAGTCATGATCTTGTTTGATTAAATTCATGTCAAGAATAATTTATTTAGAATTATTTTTGATAGAGAATTAATATATTTTGCTATATTATGCTTCAAATTCTATGTTATAAATATGAATATGATCAAGTGTGTTACATACCCTCTTTGAATATTCAAATAGACATAAGAACATGTTCTTAGTGTTCTTGGACATGTGTGTGTATGTGTGTGAATAGTGTGTGTGTGTGTGTGTGTGTGTGTGAGTTTGATTTTATGTTATAAGGTGTTTAATTCATAAAGAAATTGAATAGTAAATGTTTTCAATAGTAACTTTGACTTTTTGGTCAACATTTATCATGATAATTTCAAAAATTAATATTAAAATAATTATAAAATTAGTTTTGGAATTTTTAAAGAAAGATTTTATCCGAATTTTCAAAAAATCGGTAAATTGTGAATTATTTTCAAAATATAACCTACATTGTCAAATTAAATTCTAAATTTCATTTCTAATGTTATAATTAGGATTATAATGTGATTAATAAATATTTAAGTTGTTAAAGAACTCATGAAACCTGATTAATTACTTAATTTCCCTTAAACGGTTAAAATTATGGTTTACCGGGAATTCTTTAACATGCTACAAAATGTGCACCTTATGTGATTATTTGATTAGAATATTATGTACCTCATGTGCTTATTTGACTAAAATAAGGAACCTAGTTCTAAGCCTATAGTAGTTAATAATTTCAGGCGCACTGGAATCCACACTACAATGTCTGACTACCGGTATAGGTGAGGGTTAAAATGTTTTCAACTGGAATCATGCCTATACATACGTATCTATATAAAAACTATTTTCAAGCCTACCTACTATTTTGATTTATTACCCTATATACATATTACTTTACTACACTATCCCTCTTAAGGGAAAAATACTTTCATGCCGGAATCAACTTTTTACTAGGACGTTATATATTTCAAGTCCACTTTATCAAAACATTGATTCCGGGTTATGCAAGCAAAATATTGTTCTTGATTCATGTTATGGGCCCCGGCTGTATCCGTAGCGAGCAATTACCCAGAAGGTATCGAGCCGAGGGTATTGTTGGTGCTGCGGACTGCCACCACCTCTTGGTAGAGGTTTAACTGGAGGTTAGTTACTCCACGCCAAAGGGATGAGGGAGAGATAGCTGCCTCCCGAATCGTGTTCGTGGTCTCTAGGGTTTGATTCCCTATTGACATCAAGGAGTAGTGGAGTTAATATTCTTGGTTTTATTGAAGTATCGGTGTCTTGATCAACGCCGTTACTATTTTATCATGATTTAAGGAGTTAAGGATGGAGGGGCTTAGCTTGGCGGCATTAAAGTTCTTGTTACAGACAGTTCATATTTCTACAAAGATTCCCAATTACCCCTATCCCTATTTCAACAATTATTACGAATCGTTTCCTATTTGCTATATCCTATTGCCAATATTTTGATCAAGATCTTCTTGATCATATATATATATATATATACATATATATATAAGTTATTACACCCCTTCACTTAGTCACTTTGACTAACCCTCTCGCCTATTTTAAAATGCATGGTTTCAGGAATCAATGAACAACAACTAGAGGTATCTTGAAGTATTACAACCATAGGTGGGATCCGATCCTAAGAGTACACTGTCTTGAGCCTACTCTCTGCAGAAACAAACTATCTCATACTTTGTCCTTGCATGTTAACCTGTTGTACTCTTTAGCGAACTACTTTGATCAATAATGATAATCCTTGCTCATTGTACGTTATCCTCCCCGTTCATTGGTAAAGTTGAATCTCTTTATCTTCCGCTACACTGTGACATATACTCCATTCATATATTATCCTGACCGTTCGCCGTAGTATTTCCTGAGTGTTGGGTCTAACCTCCACTCAGGGAGTATTGCGGTGCGGGGTTGTAGTGTTGGGGAGGCGCTACACGTATTTTGTTGGTTTTGTCGTAAGTTTGAAAGTATGAACGCTATGTATGAGCCTATGAATGCTTAATCTCTGTTTTGATATGATTTTGAGGTAAGACTATACGCGGTATGTACGCACGATATGATAAGTACGATACGCATGAATTATGTCTGTCTGTCTGTAGCGGGTTATGGATTCTGTCTATCTGTCTGTCTGCTGGGCCCCGAAGATTTGTGTAAAGGAGCCCCGGGACGGTGTCGGGCCGTCGGGTCTACTCCTGAGTGCGGTCTCCATCTGTCTGCAAGGATGTACCGGAACCCACCAGGAGGTTTGGTTGGGGGATGGAGTCCTGAGGGTATGAGGAGCATTGAGCACTCCCCTCAACTGTTTGGATGGTTAGGGGCATGTACGACCCTTCCATCACCGGAGATAGTGGAGGTATGTTTGATTTAAGTTTTGTTTGAATATGAGGAGTTTTGGTGGTTGGAGCTCGTACCCGCCGAGTTTTGTTAAGTTGGAAATTGTTCGTGAAACCGGAGTGGATTAATTAATTGAAATTGGTTATTTTGCCGTTAGGCTTCAAATCGCCCTATACATATATTATCACGTGAAAATATTTTAGATTACAAAAACCACGCCATGGTTCATGAACTTTAAATATATTATGTGTTGTGCTCTATGTATATGTATAGTGTGCGTGTGTTAACCCCTCGCTCAGTCCTTGGACTGACCCCTCCCTCTTTATGTTTTTAGTTTGCAGGTTAGCTTTGGAGTTCGAGCTAGGCGGAGTCCGTTCGAGTCGAGTCTTTTGTTAAGTCTGCATTTTCATATTGTATCTTACTTTCGAATTACGTATGTTTGGTATGATCGCACGTTTGTACAAGATATGTTTGTTTGATTATGTTATGATTCGGGATAGGCTTCTAGGGCTAGTATGAACCCATTTTCATGTATGATTTATGTTATGTTTTGATTTTCGGGATTAGAAATCTATGCTAGTTGAACCCGTCACCTGCTTATATTGCTATGAATTTTATATGGCATGATCATGCTTCCGCATATTCATTGAGTTTTGTAGTGTGCAGGGTCTACGTTCCGCCTAGCTTAGGTTTGGTTTTTGTTTATCTCCCATTCGCTATGGCTTGGTACGTGAGCGGAGTCCTTATTTCCTTACACGTATCAGGCTATGGTGCAGGGATGTGGTACCCATCGCTTGGGGTGCTACATACAATAAATATATAATATATATATATATATATATATATATATATATATATATATATATTACATACATACATGTCTGCCACTTAGTTCACAATGAAACAAATATGAAACATATAATATATATATACATATATATACCTGCACTAAAGTTTACGAAAGGAATAATTGAGACAAATGCATGGCGGAAATTGAAGGCAACAACGTATGCATGCATGTCCAACCAGACAAATTCATACTCCCATGCAATATATATAAACACATAATATAACCTTATAAGAGTGTTTGGAGATCAGAATAAACAACAAGGATTGCATGCAGACGCAACAAAATGACGAAGAGCAAGTAACAAGGGCCATTGCGACCGCGACCCAAATTCTGTACCAACAATGGCGCGGCCACGCCTCAAACCACAAAAAGGTACTGCCATAGCTGTGCAACCGCGACACAAAATTAGCTAAGAAGCTGCACGGCCGCGACACTGCTCTGCAGCAGAAAAAGAAAGTAACCACAACAGCCGTTCAAATAAAGGAGAATGCAGGGGAAGCAGGGGCAGCAAATGAGCAAGATTATGCAGCAACTAAAGCATGTAAATGAGCAAGAAACAACAGCAAAACTGATGCATTTCAGTCCCTCAAATAGCACGCAACAGCAAACACGCAAGAAGCACAAAAGATCAACCAAATTCCATGCTTTCTTGAAATAAAACTCAAATGCATTAATGGCAACTTAATACACAATCAAATACGAACAAAATCAGTTCATATAAAAATAAGTGAAGCTCATGTGGTCCTATTTCATACATCAATTCAAGATTTCATATATATATACATAAACCCTTACTATTCATTTCATATATCATATATCCATCAAACCTAGCTCAAAATTCAAAATTCATGGATGAAAATGATCAAATAAGTATGGAGATATCAAACATATACTTACCTCTTGAAGATGATGGAGGAAAAATGAAGACTTGAGCTCAAAATCTCCTTGGGATGAATAGTGGCGGGAATGAAGGTTTTCTCCAAGTTGCTGCAAATTTCTCCACCTTTTCTTGCTTTAGTCGAAATGGAGAGAGAGAGGGGTGATAGTGTGCTGAGTTGGGGTTAAGTGGGGCTAAGAATCATGTAAAAACGTTGAAAATTGAAGGACTTATGTGCAAAATACTCCAAGGTGGCGAATCTGCACGTGTGGCTTGCTTCGGACAAATTTCGGAGGCTCAAACGGGCTTGGAAAAATACAAGGCTAGGTTCCTCAGTTCCGTATCTTCGTTATGAGTCCGGCGCCACTTCTAGAATTTGAATCCGAATTTCCGATCTCAAGTTATGGCCTCCGGAACACAAGGTGCACTAAAACTCCGTTAGACCCTCGAGCCCCCAAGAACAAGAAATGGTCTCTGACCAAAACTAACAAGTAAAAACGAATAAAATAAACACGTAAACGAGTTCATAAACATATAATTCAAATATATCACATATTCACATAGTTCGGGAGTTAAATTCAAATTAAAACAAAAAAAAAACGGAAGTAAAACGTGAAATTTAAACAATTAGGTCATATAAATCACTTAAACGAATTAATCAACAAATAAATTAAATCAAAAGAGCAAATTAAAACGTCAAAATCCCTCTCCTGACGTCATACCTGGCTTGCCGAAGAAACGGGGTGTCACATTCATGTTTGCTATGACTTGCATTTTCGTTGTTCTTGTCAAAAGTGAGTCTATTGAGCATAACCAGGAATTCAAGTTTATTTCTTGGTCATGCTCTCCCCCTTAAGGATTACTGTCTTCAACCATTGAACTAGTTACATTATTTTTCCGAATTGTAGATTCTCAACTTCTCCATCTCAACTTCCTTGATATAAACGGTTCTAGTCAAGCTTCGTGTCCGGTGATCTTGCTCACATTCACTTTGAAGTGATTGGCCGGAATAGCGACCCGAATTCCATGCTTCCAAATTTCCTCTTTTACTCCTCTTGAGATCCGGATCTAGCTGCCCAATTGTTCAACTTCCCCACTTGAATTGAGTTCCTTCGTATTTCCCGCTCAGAGTGAAGGAAACATGACAATACACTAATGGCGAGTTTCTCAAATACCTGTGCAATTTCCAGAATAGACCAAAACCATGGATCAACGAACGGTTAATTGCAGGTTCGCAGAATATCTTTTGACTTCGAGTAGAATCGGTTGATCCTCTTTTTTATCAACATAGACAACCAGAAATCATCTTCAGCCCCTTTTCAAAATTCCATTTTCGTCTCTATCTTAACTCTATCATCTAGAACATTCTTCTCCAACTCGTTTTTGTAGGACTTTGATCAACGTGGTAGTTGAAGTATAGAATAGAGAAGGCCTCCTAACAATTAAACACTAAAATGATGCATGTTGGGTTAGGATGTCAAATGCGTGTGGCACGGATTTTCAACAAAGGATATGCAACAACAAATTAACAATTATAATATTAAAGTGCGTAATTAGGAATTGAAATAATTAATTTATAGTGCATGATGCACTTGCTATGAATGCATTGAATCTATCACCGTAGTAGTGGTTTTACCGCGATATCTTGCCCCTTTAATTTCGATGTTGCAACATAGGTTGAACATTGTTCGGTTATTGATGATGCTTTCCAATCCTTGCTTGCCTCCTTGTATCAGCCGTGTGTTCCAAAGTTCCGAGAGGGTGGTACAACCCGAATTCTTCCAATGCTCCATGGTATCTTTGCTTTATCTCCACTTATTGGTCCAGGTTGGTTATCGTATTCATTAAGTTTTCTTGCTTGGCCTTGGGAACCCACATAATTGATGGTTAGCTATTCCGTATACCTTAACTAAGAGCCTTATAAACCATCGTGGAACCAGTCTTGAACTTGATATTATTCTTGAAACTTCCCGGTTTGACCTTCTATCTCGATCACCCACTTCAACCTTGAAGGTCTCGATAGTTAATACAAATGCAACTCATAATCAACAAAATTTAGATTAAACCATAAAAATTTTCATCAAGTTTCAATAGTTAATATCAACGATTAATGCAATGCACACGTTGACAAATTGTTTCTATGTCGTTCGACCTAGACTTGACATGAAATGACACTAGAACTCCAGTTTTGTAACCTGGAGCTCTGATACCAATTTAGGATGTAGCACCCGGAACGAGAGGCACCGCATCCCCCGCACTATGAGTCCGGTCCACATATGGAATAGGCTAATCCATACATTAACCAACCTCACAGCAAATGGAACACAAGAAAAAGGCTGTCCTAGTTAGGCGGAATCTTACCCTGTACCAATCAATCAGAGTAGACAAGAGTATGCGGTGCGGAAGCAATAGTTACAATAAGGTAACCACAATAATAATTTAATCCTCAAGCAACACACAACCTAACAACGGGTTCAACTAAGCATGCAACCTGTCCCGAATCAATTCAGTTTAATTCAATAAATAAATCAATTCAACAATCAATAAATGGCTCACAGACCTAATAAGTAAATCAATACACCAAAATAAATACAATATGCAGGTGTGAAGTGATTGTGTAGTGAAAGACTCGATCTAACACCACTGACTCTAACTCCGCCTAGTAACCAAGCACCCGTAAAAGAAACTGGAAGGAAGGGAAAGAAGGATCAGTCTCTAGAAGACTGAGTGAGTAGGAAGTATACGAATATATAGAAACATGCACATGCAAGTTGTAAATCCCGAGCAGAGTTTTAGGTAAAGTAGTTCCCGTGAAGGCAAGAAATCAGTTACTCTAAGCTTGGACTTTACAACTATCAATTTTATAATTTATTTTCAAATTCAGGCTATCAGTGGCTCGACGAGTGAGCGTACACAATCTCCAACCAAACTCCGATAGTGTACAATGATTAGGTTTCAGTTCTTAAGGCGAGCATGCAATTCAATCAATATAGGACGATGCAATTAATACAGTCAAATGCAACCAGTCATTGTAATCAATGCACTCTTTTTCCTCCGGGTGATGGTAAGGGTAGCTAGCCCTCAGCCATCCAATCACGGTGAGTATCAGGAACATGATTCCTATGCCCGAAACTCCTTCCTCCACCAAACCTCCTAGTGGATTCAGGGGTCATCCCAACAATGTGAGACTATGCAAGAGGTCTTCGTTGGCCCGATACCTCCCTGGTTCGCTCAATACACAAGTCCCAGGGCCCATAATCAATGTGCAGTTCAATATCTCTCCAAAACAGGAAGGGTCAGTAGATAACAATAACAATAGGTTCAATTTCAATAAAGGTTTACTCGATGTCACACTTGAAAACAATATAAATATAAACATAGTTTTAGGCCAAAAGTTATTCATGTAGGTTTTTGGGTATAATACATAACTAGAACGAAAAACACCCTCACCTGGGTACCACGTAACAAGAACATGATTTATGTGGGTGCCTACTCGATCAATAAGTCTCCGCCCTGGAAAAGAACTGTACAAGAAAGGAATCGATGTGTACTTGTGAGAGGAGACTCAATATGGTACCAAATATGGCGCACGACATTGACTTGAAGTATCGTGAATGATATAGAATGATATACAAGATGATATGATATGTCGTGATCGTGTTCACGTGCAGAATTAATGTCACACGTAGCAATTAATACACAATTAAGGTGTACGTGTGATACATGGTCAATCAATGTACGCTTAAAAGCATTTAAGTCACGTAGCACTCGAATCCAATAAACAAGTTCAAATCATATTAAATTATGCAAGTAAAACGAAGTAATAACTCTTAGCCATGCAAAAGAAGTCATAAAATAGCATAATATACACAAAACACAATAAATCACCAAAGCAAGGCTGGGAACGGCCACGCCCATCCTGGGAACGATCGTTCTCACCAAGCTCCGCACCTGGGAACGGTCGTTCCGGGTTGTGCTTGAGCTGGGAACGACCGTTCCCAACTCCCCGAACTCCTCCCTGAGGATCTGTAAAGAAATGGCCAAAATGGCCCTTGGGAAGGGCAGTTGCCAATCTTAGTTCAAAATGGGAACAACAGTTCCCGTCTCGTTCGCTAAAAAAGAGCAGCAACAGTAACAATGGCGATGGGAGAAATCAACACAAGCACACATGACCACACACAGCTCCGAATCACCCAAAATCATACCACGTAGCAAATATAACACGTAGATCACATATTCATACACAAGAGCTCCCGAAATGAGCTTAAACACACAAATCTCAAACCCGGTACTATTTATCGTCTTCTCCTAATTAACACGTAGGCACAAAACTGAGGCACAAAAGAGATATTAAAACGAAGCACGTAACGGGTAGAGCACAAATCTTACCTTGGGTCGTTGATCGGACGGTTGAATCTCACAAACTCGAGCTCGAGAGCCATGGGTGCCAAAAGGAGAAAAGTGATTCTCCTTCTCTCTTCCTTATGTGCTGATTGTGGAAATGAGGTGAAAGGGAAGAGAATATCCCTTTTTAGGGCCGGGCAAATGAGTCGGTTGAAACGGGGCAGGGTCAAACGGTATCCGATCCATTCAGATAGGATTTTAAAATGGTAAGGCGATCAATTGGCTTTAGAAAATTAAAAGGTTAATCCATTTAATCCGAATCATTGAAATGAACTCAACGGGAGGGTCCTAATTCGAATTCAAATTCCTGAGCTCAAGATAGCCACAAGGCCGAAAGCACCCTAATTATAATTAGGTCTCTAATTTTCAAATATTGGACAATTGAGTCCAAGTACATTTAATTAAATTCTAAGGTGCCCAAATTAAAATTAAATGCACATTGACACTTAAAGCATGCAACGTTACATACGGGGCGTCACAGGTTCTCTGTGCGGTCGGTCTAGTAGCTGGTTCCTAAAAAACATGACCTGGCTACTCAAATTGTTGTGGTTCGCTAACCTAACCCCTATTATTCAGATATTCATTTTGACATTATTGTTTGGGTGGTTGTTGTTGGACAAGAGATTTGCAGCCGAAAGGTGTTTCTTTAGTCTCCAAATGTGCGTGGTGCTTTCATTGTGAATCGTAACAACTCGAATTCCTTGATTCAGTTAAAGCTACTCAACAATCATGTCTTTAACCTCGACAGGGTGAAACAAATCGATTTTAATTGGTGGCGAGGGGATATGGTGGCGGATTCTAAATTCAAGGTGTATGTGAGAAAACTGGTCGTAACGGGATCGTGTGTGGGGAGATGGCAGAAACCATGTTAGGAGGGAACCCAGGTCTGGCGGGAATTAGTGGTGTGATCCTAAATGTTTATGGGAAAGTGTTCACGACCATTAGTAATTGTATAGAAATGAGTACAAACACCTTGGTAGAAATGGTAGTTGTGGTTGAGGGGGTTCTTAGAGCCAAAGACATTGGTTGCGAATTTCTTTACATCGAACTTAATGTGAAAATTATCATTGGTATCCTATCTTGGGGCTTGTTTGGGGATATAGTCATACAACAACTTATAATCCTATTTAAGAGCTAACTAAGCATGTGAATGTATGCATCATGCACATATATAAGGAGGTGGTGTTGTTACATGATGCAGGAATTTTGAAAGGGGTTCGCCTAACTCACATAGTCTCCGTTGGCGGCCAGGATGGAAGTTAGATATTGACGGTATTTGGGTACATTTTGTCCTTTTGGCAACCAAGAGTGGAGTGACTTCCTTTCACCATTATAGTGTTAGCCTTGAGGATGCTATCAACAAGAGTGCGTTCGCTTGTTGCAAGACCACATCGATTAGAGTTAATCTTGCCCGAGGGTCTGGTCGTCTGTTTAAGCCAATAAGTGATTCAATGGGTTTGATGTGTATGAGGGGCTGGATTGGTTGGAATGCCCATAGGCTTTGGCGCATTTTTTCCTTTATGTGGTTTGAACATTTTTATCTTTCGTCTATTTTTGATCTTCGAATCATGTCGTTGTACATGTACGCTTCGTATCTTGGTTACTTATATATGAGGGGGGCCTCAGTAATAACCCTACGATCTTTGTGATCGGTTTTCGAAAAAAAAAACCTCCCATATTAGTACCTAAATATAATGAATTTCAATTTAAATTTCATTTATATCTTTCTTTCTTGGTTAGGAAATTTCATTTATATCACTTCAACTCAACTATGGCTCTTTACTTTTAATATTAACCAAAATTCTTTGTGTTTATCTTTGAATATGTAATAATTATTAATTACTATCTTATTTCGTGCTATGCTCGGATTTTCAAGATAATCAGATTTTGTTAATAAATAATTAATAGAGGAAAAATATATTATCCCTAAACTATAACCATATTTTCAACTTTTTACCCAATTTTGAAATAATTCCGAGTTTTCATTAGAACTATATTAAAACTTTAAAAAGATTATATAAGTCTGTTTAGTGATAATTTCTGAACATAAATAAATCACGTGATTGGGAGGCTGCTCCTTCAAGGGTTTTCTTGTCTTTATCCCAACAAAATGAAGGCATATATTGTCTTTTATGATTGTCTCATGCCATATCTTCAGAGGGTTGTCATTCGGCCGGTTTTTGGCAGAATCGAACAGTTCAAATTTGGAAAGTCAAAATCGAACCGAACATCTTTTGGTTTGATTCGATTTTAACTGGAAAAATTTATTTCGATTTTGGGCCAAAAATTGAACTGGCTGAAGAAATAAAAAAAAATTTATATTGATATATATACATCATGCAGAAATCATCTTACAAATTTTCATAAATGTCCATTAAATTGATCACTATATTTCTACAATTTAGTGAAGCATAACTTTCTTCTGTGGCTGTTCTTCTTACATTTTGTTCGAGAGAGATAGAGAGAGTGTGACACCCCGTCTTCTCGGCAATCTAAGTACGACGTCTCGGGGAGAGTTTAATTCAATAATTGTGTGATTCGCATGCCTTACTTGTCAATTTGTAATCTATTTTAGTTATATGCGCATTAGAATTTAATTAAATGTACTTGGACTCAATCATCCAATATTTGCAAATTAGGGACCTAATTGTAATTTAGATGTTTTAACCTTCGTGGCTACCTTGAGCTCGGGAATTCGAATGCAAATTTCGACCTTGTCATTGAGTTCGTTTCAACGATTCGGATTCAATGAAATTAACCTTTTATTTTTATAAAGCCATTTGATCGCCCAACCGTTTTAAAATCCAATCCGAATGGACCGGATACCGTTTGACCCTACCCATTTATCCAACCCGTTTCAGCCCTTAAAGGCTAAAAATATCCTTCCTCTCTCCATTTTGATCGATCAAAGCACAAGGCAAGAGAGAAGAGAAGAAAGCCCCCTTGGCCATTCAAGCTTTAGCTCGAGCTTGTGCCCCATCCAACCATCCGATTGAAGAACCAAGGTAACCATTGTATTCCTCTCGTTACGTGCTTTGATTCTATGTGTATTTTGTGGTATGATTCCTTGTCTTTATGGCTATTTGGAGAAGGAAATGAATAGTGTGGGTTTCGTGTTTTGGGTGTTCGGGCTCGTTTCGGAGTCCGATTTGTGCTCTAATGTGTTCTATATGTGTTATTTGATGTTATATGTTCGTTCTGTGCCGTTTGTTGGGGTTTGGGAAGTGTTTTGGGGAGGTTCGAAACCTCACCGTGTAGCAGTCGCCATGGCTGAAAGCTTGGTTGTGCCCGTGACCGTTTTTAGGCATGAAAGTGTCGCGGTCGCGACCGTCATGCCGAGAGAGTTTCTGTCTTGCCTTCGCGGCCGCGACTGGCTTCCAGTGCAATTTTGTCGCGGCCGCGACACCCTCTTACATGCTCCATTTCGCCTGAATTTTTGACTGTAGACACCTTTTTGAGTTTAGAACATTCTCCAATTGTAATCACCTTAAAATTCGTTCTAGATTGTGAGATATAACCGTTTGAATTTTGTGTCGCCATTTCGTCGAAATTCTGCTTTCGTCTAATTTCAAACCTACGCCATTTTTGGCTCGGTTTGAACCATGATTCGAGCCATATACCATTGAAAAGATCTATGTGTCGACTTTCATTTCCAAGGAACAAAACTTAATTCCCATTTCTCAGACTCCATTTATAACCATTTTCCTACAGCTTGTTTGTTTCAAAAAAATTTCCAGCTTTTGCCCGTTTTTGCTCGGAACCATTTCTTATGCTTTTCTTCAGCTTTTCTTACACCTTTTCACCTTTGAAGTCATTCCTAACTTGTTATATCATATGTATGCATATGTATTTGTTCTTATATGCATTTTTGTGTTGCTTAAGTAATGTAAATTGTTTGCACGAAGCACATATGCACTTGTTATGTATCTCCACTCTGTGAAATGCACTCTTTTGTGTGAAATGAGTTTGAATATGAACCTTGCCTATCTTGAGCCTTCGGTGTACAGTCGGGGAGGGCACTTATGGGTTCGCTACCCCTTGTGAGTCTTTCTGTTATGGATGGTTAGGGCCAATGTGTGGCTCTTCTATCATCGGAGTAGAGGATGGATTGATTCTGCTTTATGTTATGTTCTGTTATGAGGAGTAAAGGTTGGAAGCTCATACTTGCCGAGCATATGATATCTCATGTATGGGAATTATGAATCGGGATAGAGTCTTTCTGAAAATGCTTTCTAAACTTATATCTATTTGGGTTATTTTGAAATGTTTTGGTATACAACACTTATCCTTGATTCATGAGTCCACCCTTTCGTTTTGTGCTATGCTCTATATATATATATATATTGTGGGTGTGCATTAGCCCCCTCACTCAGTCTGTTGACTGACCCCTCATTTTATCTTTTAGTTGTAGGTTTCCTTTTGGCTTTGAGCTAGGCGGATGTGAGTCTTCGGAGTCGCACATTGTCGGTCTAGCTTGAGTAAGGGTGCATTTACATACATTTTCATGTGTTGTACTTATGATTTATGCATTCGAGATTATGCTTTACTTATCTTTAGCCCTGTATGGCACTTTATTATTGGCCCTATGAGGCACTCGTTAGATTTATGTTGGATTATGAATTGATATTCAGGATTAGGTATCTATGCTAGTTGAACCAGTAACCTAATTTGCATGATTGATTTAATTGCTTCCGCTAATAATTATTGTTGGTTAGTTGCTTCCGCACTCTGATTTTGTTGAGTTTGATCCGCCTAGCCTAGAGTGTGAGTTGGTCTCCCGTTCGCTATGATTCAGATTCGGGCATGGACTTCCTATTTCATGATCGGGTCTGGGTCCTAGTGCGGGGGATGTGGTATCCTCCGTCTGGGGTGCTACAAACTATGCTTCAAACTATATGCCTCTTACGAGCCGAGAACTACGAGCTATGGATATGTTATGGATTTGATATGGAGAGGTATGTATAGCATAGTTGTTGCAAGGTAAGGTTTATATGTAAGTTATGTTACGTTAAGTTCTGTAGCGGGTTATGATATGCTCCGTTATGATATGTTTTGGTATGATGGGCCCCGGAGTTGTGGGTAAAAGAGATCCGGGATGGCCATGGGGTCGCCGGTTATCACCTCTGTGCACATTCTCCAAGTGTGATAGGACCAACCCTGAACACACCAGGAGGTTTGGTAGGGGGACGGGAACCTGAGGGTTTGAGTGTTCGCGCTCCTCTCGTTTGTATGGATGGTTAGGGTCGCGCAACCCTTCCATCACCGAAGAAGGAGGTATGTATGATATGTATGCTATATTATATTTTGTTTTGTTATGTATGATTAATCAGAGGGGCCCAGGATGTGATTAGGTACCCGTTCCCGCCGAGTTATGTCTGTATGCACTGTTAAGTTTGTGAAACGGGGATAGACTTTTAATTAAGTTAAAATATGAATCTTTTGAAAGTAAGTTAAAGTTGGATATGTTTTGGAAGATTTGATACCTTAAGTTATGTTTTGCACGTAAGATTTCGATACGTTATGTCTTTGTCTGTTTTGATAAGAAACCCCTATATGTATGTATCACGTGTAAATATTTAGTATGCAAAAACTATCCCTGAGTTCACGAACATTGTATGTTATACGTGCTTTACTCTATATATATGTAGTGTGTGTGGGTCGCCCCTTACTCAGTCCGTGTGACTGACCCCTCTCCCCTTTTGTTTTTAGTGCGCAGTTGTAGAGTGGAGTTCGTGTTAGGCGGAGTGAGTCGTGTCCTGGAGTCTGTCGAGTCCTTTGTTAAGTTTGAGTCTTCTGCATTCCTTACGACTTGAATTTTGTAAAAATATGTTAGTATGATTTTGTAAGAATTATTGTTTTATGTATTTAAATTTCGGGACAGGATTCTAGGGCTCAGATTGAACCCGTTTGCATTTATGATTATGGTATTATTCTGGATTAGGTATCTATGCTAGTTGAACCCATCACCTACTGCTTGTATTTTGATATTTAAATGAATGTTCTGCTTCCAAATAAAATGTTTGTTTTTTTGTGATGGTGTTTATTTGCAGTGTCTACGTTCCGCCTAACTTAGGTGTGTGTCTGTCTGTCTTCCGTTCGCCCCTGCTTGGTTCATGTATGGGTTTCCCATCTCGTATGTTGATTGGGCTTAGGTACGGGGGATGTGGTGACCCACCGTGCGGGCTGCTACATCTTAAAGTGGTATCAGAGCTGTAGGTTGCAAAACCAGGGCTCAGAGTCGTGTCGTGTTAGTCTAAGTTGAACGACATAGGACAATGTGGTTATGTACACGTATTTGCATCACGATTTGTTATGATATACGTTTGAACTCTTTTCATTTTGCTGCTTTTACTTTTCGTGAAGCATTGCATTTTCCTAATTGCTCTTACATGATTTAATTATGTGTCATCCTCATGTACTAACCGACATGCATATACCTATATTGTAGTTGCTGGAATTTTCAGGATGCCACCACGTCGATAAGATTTCACACAGGCATTCATATGATCAAGAGCAACCCCACGTTGGAGTGCAACCTATGAATCCGATGGCAGCACTGTATCGGGACTTCAGGACTTTTAATCCTCCCCAATTCAGAGAAGGTGATGATATTCGGGCTGAAGAATGGATTTTAGAGATAGAGAGTATCTTCGATGTGTGGCCGTGTAACTCTCAATACATAGCTCATCTTGCCATACTACTCTTACAAGGACAAGCAAGATAATGGTGGAAGAGAGTTGCCCCACAAATTGAATCAATAAGCGAGGGGTTGACCTGGGATACCTTCTTTCGGGAGTTTAGAATGAGATACTGTAACGCCTCGCATTTTCGTACGAGCAGGTAAGGGTTATGTGCGCTATTTCATTTTTTTTATTTGATTTGAATTCTATATATATATATATTTGAATTTGCTACATTTGTAATAATTTCTCTAAATTTTGTCTGATGATATATTTGGCAAATGAATATATGAACGGACTCCTGTGATTTTGAATTTCGTGACTTTGGTATTAATTGAATGAGTGCGTGTGATTCTTGTAATCCGAGGACTTAATTGTAACTTATTTGAATGTTTTAGACTCAATTGGGAATTGGGTTTGGGCTTAATTACCACTTTTTGAAAGTTTAGGGACCTATTTGAATAATAGGCAACCCTAAACGGTTTTCTTGATATCTTGAGCTCCGGTCCTCGAAATCGAGATCCGGCTTCGACGTTGAACTTGTTTCGACGATTCGTAACCTATGAACCTGGACTCGAACCTTTTCGATGTCGTTTGAATCTCCGACGAAGTGTATTTCCAACAACACGACCTTTATGACTTGACTTGATCCATTTTCTTTGAAATCGGACTTGGAGAGACCCGTATCCTATCCATATACCTTCTAAATATCAGAGATTACTCCCTTTCTTCTCCATTTTTCATCGATCATCACCTCCTCTCAAGAAGCCAAGAGAAGCTCCAAGAAACCCTTCCTTGGTCAACCAAATTTTGAGCTCAAGCTCACCTTTCATCCAATCTTTTTCCAAGGTAAGATATGATTCATATTCTTCTCATCTTCCTCTCTCTTTTCATCCATGTAAAGCTTGGTAGGAGTTGGGAAACCATATGATTGTATATGAGCATGAATAATAAAGTTAGAGATGAATTATTGTTCTATGATTATCTATGGTTTGAAGTGAGAATTGTTGCATTAAACATGATCCATATGACTTCCTTACTCTTCCTATATGCTTGAATTTAATGTTGGATGATTATATCTTGAGTTGCTATTGATGGAGCTTCAAGCTCCATGCATGAAACTTGAAGCTTGGATGATGAATTTCCCATCTTTATGTATGAATTCTTGTATATAAGTTTGAGTTACATGATTTGGATGAATTTGAGTGTTAGATTCATGTTGAGGTGTACCTAAGAGCTAATTGCAAGCTGCCCCTGTTTTTTTTTATGTTTTTCTCGTTGCTCTGTTCCAGATTTTAGAAGAAGATAACTCGACACGGCCGTGTCGAGATTACCTTGAAAATGGACACGACCGTGTTGGACTTTCGGAACCCATCTTTTATGTTTTTCAAAATTCGGACACGACCGTGTTTAAAACCTTTGAAAATGCAACATGGCCGTGTCACACCTGATTGCAGCCTCAAGGAATTCTTTCGTTGCTTTTCATTATCTTTTCCACCTTGTTTATGACATGTATGTAATGTAAACTTGCTCACTTGTGTGTATAACCATGGTATGAGCTTATGAATTGAATTGATACGATTATGGAAGTTATGAACGTGAATGAATACGGTTTCACCGTATCTTGACTAATTTGTCCGTTTATGTGTTTATATGGATCTAATTGCATTATTAATCATCTCCATTACTTGTTATTGCTTCATACGCATTTCATAGCACATTTATTGCATTGTCGAGCGTTAAATATGGTCATTTGAGTCTCACACTACTTTTATTGCATAGATCTTGGTCAGGTTAGAGACAAGGCCGGGCAGTGAGGTCCTTGTTTCTCTCTTTTATCAATTAGGTGGATTCTTCTCCTATTAGTTAAATTAATGACCCGATATACCCTAACGTGAACATTTTCGGCCAAAATATACTTATAATTATATCGAGTCTTTCAAGAGTCAATGATTTTGAATGTAAAGCCTTTATTTTATGAACCCTACCAAAAGCTTTAGTGAGAATTTATTGATCACAATGAATGGGGGCCCTTGAACTTAGTGTACGTCGTTATTCGGGGAAGCTTGGGCTGACATTGATCCTCCTATACTAGTTCCACCAAACTAAGGTGATACCGGACTTCACTAGGAGATTAGTGAAGGATGGGAACTGGGCTTTTAGGGATTCATGTACCCCACTAGCTACAATGAATGGGTGGCTGGGCTTTGCAAACCCGTCCACTAACCGGAGGAAAAATGATTATGTGAATGATTATGAACGATAAATGATTATGCACGAACGATTATGTGTGTGTGACAATTAATGATAAAATGATTATAGATACATAAGATGCAGGTTGGAGATTTAGCTACTCGTCGGCTCACGTTTAATCTAATGAACAAAATTGGTTGTCATAATTCCGATCGGTATTTCTTGATTCTGTCCCACTTGGGAAAATGTTTAACACCTCGTTTGGAATTATAACTTGCATGTACGTGTTTCAATTCCACCCTACTATTGTATTATACCTGTTTTATACCTACCAGCCTGTCTAAGACTGAACCCGGAGTTGTTTTAGTGTCTCTTTTGCAGGTGGGAATGCTAGGTGAGAATACAAGTCTAAGAGAGTCTTGCATTAGTGTCTAGCGTTTCTTTATGTATACACTCATACCTTTATCACTTTTGAGTTTTATATGTATTTTGGAGCGTATATTAATGATATGAGGGCGTGAGGGCCGGTAAATGATTAATTTTGTAATCTTGATGTGAATACCTTAATGCGTATGCTATGCTTCAGCTTCTTAATGCTTGCTCTGTTAAGGAATACTTGAATGAATGGTCAAGGGTTAGTCCCGCCTAGCTTAGCGTGTGCGTTGTGTCCCTGTTCACCACGATTTGGTACCTGTGTGGAAGTCCATTTCACATACGGGGTCGGATCTTGGTGCGGGGGATGTGACGTCTTGCGCTCGGGCGTTACAGATACACACCGACCATATTATGAGACCGAAGATTTGAGGAGTTCCTTACCTTAAAATAAGGAGACAAAACAGTCGTGGAGTACATTGAAGAATTTGAGAGGCTAGGCACTAACGTACCTTACATTATGGGCAACGATGAGATGACGACTTGGTACTTCATGGAAAGACTCCTAGACGAGTTCAAGGAGGCCATAATTACGGAGAATACGAGTACATGGGATGAAGCTACAACGAGAGCTTTAAGGGTTGAAAATCGAAGAATAATAAGAGGCAAGGAAGAAGAGAATTCGGGATCAAGAGATGACTTGGGGTTATGCTCGAATCTCCAAGTGGAAGCAAGATTTCAACATCCCGGTACCTAAGCAAAGAAAAAGATTCAGGGAAGGAAATATAAGGTTGGGAATTCTTCAAAGCCAAGGAAAGAACCTCAACTGTGCACTTATTGTGGAGGGACTAATCATGCCTACAACACGTGTTGGGATCAGTTGAGAAAGTGCTACGCGTGCGGGTCAGAGGAGCATATGGTTCCCGAGTGCGAGCAATCAAAGGCCAACAAACAATGGAGGCGAGATCAAATGCTTCAATATGGAAACCAACATGAATCTGATGATGGAGGTATTTGTACTCATGGCACGTACATTCACGACATCTTTAAATTTTCTATAATTATTTATCTATCGTGCTATAATTGCTACTTATAACATGTGTGTTTGAGTGGATATTATGTGACTCATAGCATTGGCATATATAACCCAACATGCATACTCAGTGTTTACTTGATAGGATGTCGTGTTTTTCAACCTTCAAGTTTTGTGTCCTACGAAGTTGGAAGAGATGGTTAGGGTAAGGGTTGGAATTGAGGACTCTCTTTTGAGAATGGGTTGAAGATTGTAGGGTGACTCGAAGGAGGGGTTGAGGAAGTTTGGGATGGAAAGCTTAAATGAGGTTGAAGATTCGGAATTTGGGGTACACCTTGTAGGAGGGTTAATTTCCAAGGAGGATTATTTTACCGTGTATAGGGTGTGACTTATTGAGAATCCGGGTTCAAAGGATAACGAAGGTATTGGAATTAATCCATGACAAACAACAGAGGAGAAGTATCAAGGAGTCCCTCTAATGTTGTAACCTAAACAAACTCAATGAAGACTAGAACTAGGATTCAACCCGGGACTTAGATATAAAATATGATCAATTAACATCCCGGGGGCATAGTGACTACTTTCCTACTTAATCGTGCCTTTGGAAAAGAGAATTGAAGAGGACAACCAGGAGGCCTCATTTGGATTTCTCGGAATTCTAGAATTTCCAAAGAAGAAGGGTATCAACCATAGGGAAATAATTCCAACCCCGAGGGAAATTTCACGGGGAATAATTGCAAATTTTGGAGTACGACAAATTCTTAGAATTCCTACGAGACACATGTGGGTGAAGGAATTTGGACCATGAGAGTGATGATGATGTATCGGGCTCATAAATTGTGTGAAGAATCATAACAATTAACCGAAGTTCGAGGGTTTCAATTCTGGGGAATGATAACAAGGCTCAGTGAACACTTAAGATTTGAAGAATGGGTTAGAGGGGATTCCGAGGATAGGTAACAATTGTTGAACGAAGATAGGGATGATGGCCATCGCACGAGATGCATTGGGAATTTCAAGGCATGACTGTGGGCTGGGAGACTTCTGCTTGGAGCACATCACCAGAAGATCAATTTTTCCCCACATCGGTGAAATGTATCTTGAACTTGCATACCATGTGCATCATGCATCTTTAATTTTGTTTTGTGCCTTGAGTGTGCGAGTTATGTGAGTGTGGTTTGGTGAGGGTCGTGCTTTGCAACAACCCAACAAGCCTTTTTGAAGAGTTGGTGGTATGAGAAGAGGGTTCGGATGTTAGACACTTCGGGCCTTAGATCGTAGACAAGAAGGAGACTCGGTTTGAGCTTGGTTATGTGAGAGGCGTGGGTTGTAACTACGCCCTTCGGGAGAACATCGAGCTCGAGGGTTGACTTAAATGAACTCAAACGGTGAGAGTTGAATCTACTTTAGACCCTCTTTATCGTGCTAGTCGATCAAGCAATTCAAATGACTGGATCGATCTGGAGAATTCAAACCCCTTATGCTTGAAGACCTTTCTCTAGCTAACCCTTGTCGGGACGTCATGAACCTCAAACTTGGGTGAATACGGAAAGTTGTTCGAGCTTGAAACTCGAGCATGCGAACTTGGGGACTATGTTCTCTTAAGGGGGGGAGGGGGGAGTTTGTGACACCCCGTCTTCTCGGTAATCCAGGTACGACGTCTCGGGAGAGTTTAATTTAGTAATTGTGTGATTCGCATACCTTATGTGTCAATTTGTAATCTATTTTAGTTATATGCGCATTAGGATTTAATTAAATGTACTTGGACTCAATCGTCCAATATTTGTAAATTAGGGACCTAATTATAAGTTTTAGCCCTCGTGGCTACCTTGAGCTTGGGAATTCAAATGCGAATTTCGACCTTGTCATTGAGTTTGTTTCGACGATTCGGATTTAATGAAATTAACCTTTTATTTTTCTAAAGCCGTTTCATCGCCCTATCGTTTTAAAATCCAATCCGAATTGACCGGATACCGTTTGACCCTACCCGTTTCAGCCCTTAAAGGCTAAAAATATCCTTCCTCTCTCTATTTTGATCGATCAAAGCACAAGGCAAGAGAGAAGAGAAGAAAGCTCCCTTGGCCATTCAAGTTTTGGCTCGAGCTTATGCCCCGTCCGACCATCCTTTCGAAGAACCAAGGTAACCATTGTATTCCTTTCATTACGTGCTTTGATTCTACGTGCATTTTGTGGTATGATTCCTTGTCTTTGTGGCTATTTGGAGAAGGAGATGAATAGTGTGGGTTTCGTGTGTTTGGGTGTTCGGGCTCGTTTCAGTGTCCGATTTGTGCTCTAATGTGTTCAATATGTGTTATTTGATGTTATATGTTCGTTTTCTACTGTTTGTTGGGGTTTAAGATGGGTTTTGGGGAGGTTCGAAACCTCCCCACGTAGAAGTCACCATGGATGAAAGCTTGGTCACGCCCGTGACCGTTTTTAGGCATGAAAGTGTCACGGCCGCGACCGTCATGCTGAGAGAGTTTCTGTCTTGCCTTAGAGGCAGCGACTGGCTTCCAGTGCAATTTTGTGGCCTCCGCGATACCCTCTTACGTGCTCTATTTTGCCTAAATTTTTTACTGTAAAAACCTTTTGAGTCTAGAACATTCTCTAATTAGAATCACCTTAAAATTCATTCTAGATTGTGAGATATAACCATTTGAATTGTGTGTTGCCATTTCGCCGAAATTCTGCTTTTGTCCAACTTCAAACCTACGCCATTCTCGGCTCGCTTTGGACCATGATTTAAGCCATATACCATTGGAAATATGTGTGTGTCTATTTTTATTTCCAAGAAACAAAACTTAATTCCCATTTCTCAGACTCCAGTTATAACCATTTTCCTATAGCTTGTCCGTTTTGAAAAAAAATTCCAACTTTCCCGTTTTTGCTCGGGACCATTTCTTATGCTTTTCTTCCGCTTTTCTTGCACTTTTCACCTTTGAACTCGTTCCTAACTTGTTATATCATATGTATGTGTATGTATTTGTTCTTATATGCATTTTTATGTTGCTTAAGTAATGTGAATTGTTACCACGAAGCACATATACAGCTTGTCATACATCTCCACTCTGTGAAATGCACTTCTTTGTGTGAAATGAGTTTGAATATGAACCTTGCCTATGTGTTTGCCTCTCTTAAGTGTTTATGCATACGCCGTGCATCTACATGGTTCATCTTTGGGTCTAAGCTTTGTGTTTTGGCTTGAGTTTGTTCAGGTATACCCGGGGTGGTATCTCGTTAGCCGTGTTGATTTCGGGGTGGATCAATCGTCTTATTCCCTGTTCCGTTGGTATATGGTGAGGCTAGGTTATAGTTAAACCCTATGAAATGTGTTCGTTTTCTATGTACGTGAATTATAACCTTAAGTATAAGTAAATATGTGCGAAATATGTAAGTATATGAATGTGATAAGTCTTGCAAGTATGATACGCTATGTACAAGCCTATGCACGCTTGTTTTGGTTTATTATGATATGTTTAATTGCAACATCAAACTATGCTTCAAACCATGTGCCTCTTACGAGCCGAGAGCTATGAGCTATGGATATGTTATGGATTTGACACGAAGAGGTATGTATAGTATAGTTGTTGCAAGGTAAGGTTTATATATAAGTTATGTTACGTTATGTTCTGTAACGGGTTATGATATGCTCCATTATCATAAGTTTTGGTATAACGGGCCCAAAGTTGTGGGTAAGAGAGACCCGGGACGGCCATGGGGTTGCCGGTTATCACCCCTATGCACATTCTCCAAGTTTGAAAGGACCAACCCTGAACCCGCCAAGAGGTTTGGTAGGGGGACGGGAACCTGAGGGTTTGAGTGTTCGCGCTCCCCTCGTCTGTATGGATGGTTAGGTTTGCGTAACCCTTCCATAACCGAGGAAGGAGGTATGTATGATATGTATGCTATGTTATGTTTTGTTTTGTTTTGTATGATTAATCAGAGGGGCCTAGGATGGGATTCGGTACTCGTACCCGCCGAGTTATGTATATATGCACTGTTAAGTTCGTGAAACGGGGATAGACTTTTAATTAAGTTAAAATATGAATCTTTTGAAAGTAAGTTAAAGTTGGATATGTTTTGGAAAGATTTGATACCTTAAGTTATGTTTTGCACGTAAGATTTCGATACCTTATGTCTTTGTCTGTTTTGATAAGAAACCCCAATATATATGTATCACGTGTAAATGTTTAGTGTGCAAAAACTATCCCTGAGTTCATGAACATTGTATGTTATACGTGCTTTGCTCTATATATATGTAGCGTGTGTGGGTAGCCCCTCACTCAGTCCGTGTGACTGACCCCTCTCCCCTTTTGTTTTTAGTGGGGTTCGTACTAGGTGGAGTGAGTCGTGTCCTGGAGTCTGTCGAGTCCTTTGTTAAGTTTGAGTCTTCTACATTCCATACGACTTGAATTTTTTAAAAATATGTTAGTATGATTATGTAAGAATTATTATTTTATGTATTTGAATTTCGGGGTAGGATTCTAGGGCTCAGATTGAACCCCTTTGCATTTATGATTGTGGTATTATTCGGGATTAGGTATCTATGCTAGTTGAACCCATCACCTGCTGCTTGTATTTTGATATTTGAATGAATGTTCCACTTCCGCATACACAAATGTTTTTTTATGTGATTGTGTTTATTTGCAGGGTCTACATTCCATCTAGCTTAGGTGTGTGTTTGTCTGTCTTCCATTCGCCTCTGCTTGGTTCATATACGGGTTTCCCATCTCGTATATGGATTGGGCTTAGGTGCGGGGGATGTGGTGACCCACCGTGCGGGGTGCTACAGAGAGCCTTGTTATTGAGTTGAACTTAACTCTAAGTTAGCCAGAAATCGAACGACAACAATGATGTTATTGTTGGAAAACACGAGTCAGAAGTAGCGGAAGATTAAAAATTCTCCGGCAAGAGGACCGATAGCTTGCAATTTTTATTCCAAAGCAAAAAGGGGTTTTCAAGAATTTGCTACAATTTAGTCTTTCTTGAAATGATATGAGTCAGCCTAATTTGTTCTTCAAGCGGTGGTGAATCCTTGCCCCTCGAATGGTTCTTTTCTTTCTTTAAAAATTCAACGTAGAATTCCTCTAGAATGTATCCACACCAATCTAGGATGAAATCAATCCAGTGAGTATACTAGTACTGTTGATTGTGTATTGAAAGAAACTAAAACGAGAGAGAGAGAGGGGGGGGGGGGGGGGAGAGAGAGAGAGAGAGAGAGTTTTTCCACTTTTGCAGAACCCAGTTTGACGCGTGAGAAAAACTCACGTATAAACCCAAAAGATATATTCCAACTCCTTTTTATATGACAAAATTTTGATTTCTATTATTTTCTTATTATTCGGAATAGAGAGAAGAGAAGACTCTTTCTCTTTTATCTCAAAATAACTAACTGATGAGAGAAGAATTTTTATCAGTTCTAAAAATCTGGTTTCTTGTTTAACGTAGTTAAGATATAATTAATTAATACTCCTATTATTAATTAAATCATTATCCTAACTACTTTAGGATATTATCTCATATTTATTTATTTCATAAATAAATAAATTGTGACTTATACTTTTATTTAAACAAATAAACTAGATATTATCTTTATTTATTTCATAAATAAATAAACTAATTAATATCTTATCCTAACAACGTTAGGATATTGATGGGTTCGGGAATGGGTGGATCCGAATCCGATCACTTTACTATTTGTATTTGTGGAGGAAACCACCGGAGCTTCGCCGGAAATGAGAAAGGGGTTCAACCTGTTGGGACAAGCACAAGGAAAGTCAGAAGGCCAAGCTGGGGGAACTGGGGGTGATACCTAGTTTGGCTCTCCGACGCTCAAGTCAGTTCAATGTATGAAGAAATGTAAGTTCAGTCACAGTTGCCGTGATGAAGAAAGCTTACTTGTGTAGAAGATGACTTTAGCTATTTATAGTTGAGGGTCAAGGGCCCTTTGGTCATTTGCCTCAAGTGGTCCTGGCCGAATGTTGCCCTAACACGTGGCGCTGTGAGAGAGAAACCTAGGAGGAATCTTCTGCAAAAGCGGCCAAAAGTTAGTGCTGGCAACAGTGGCAGGTACGCGGGCATGTACGTTGTGTCAGAGAGCCATGTGGGCGGTTGGTAACGAGGGCTTGAGAGCACGCTCGTGTCAACCTGGAGTACTGGAAGCCAAGACATCCGCTGAGGGGAACGAAGGCTTCAGTTCAAATGACGAGCCGATAGGGGAGGCCACTCTGAGGGAGTGTGAAGCTCGAAGAGGGCTCCCTTGGCACGTGGGCGTACCAATCCTTTAGTATGTAGGACGCTCGTGGGAGTGACAGCGCTCGTTGGGCTTAACTCCTGAAGAAGGATTGCGCTCGTTGCGCTTAGCGCTCGTGGGCTGATGGGTGCAGCCTTGGGGAGACAGATGTCATCATCTCGGTGATGCCACGTGTCTTAACGTGGGACGATCGTATTTTGACCCCATCATTTTGCCCCCCAATTCTGTAGTCCTTAGTGATAAGGACTGTAGAATTTTGACACGCTCAATCTCTTGCATGCAACGCTCGTATAGGACTTGGCGTGTTGAGCAATTTTTCCTCTGAATGCGCCATTAATGCGGTCTCTTCAATTGACCGTTCGTATCACTTCTGCATTAAATGCTGTACTATTCTGAAGCACTCGAAACGTCAGAGCATTAAATGCGGGTGCGCGTGGGGCGCGTGAGCATTGGGAAGCATGTGCCGGTTCCATAAAGTGGGCGGTTTCCTAGGCAGGAAATGATTACCATTTTGAATTTATTGCCGAAAACGGTACCAACTCCCATCCCTATAAATACGGGATTCTGAAATCTTGCTACTCTTTACGCATCCAGAACTTCCAAGCATCCTTTGCAAAAAGAATTCTCTCGCATTCCAGTTCTTAGGGCATCTTCAACCTCTTCTCCAGTTTTCCCAGAAACCTTCAAGGTAAATCTCCAGTGTAATTTTCTAACTTTGCTAACCGTAGATTCGGACTTTAGGATTTCGTAACCCCTTAGATTTTTCGCCTTTCTGAACCTTAATCTCTTTCCGGAAAACTTCCAAATCCCAGTCTCTGCCATGGCCGACCAACATATTGAGGAATTTGCTCGTGAAATCCAAGAAATGGCCACTGAAAGTTCTTCTTCCCACGATTCCCCCAGAGATGAAGAGTTGGGGGCGGCGGTGATGGCTATGGAGGATAGAAACCCTGGCGGAACGGATCCTCTTTTTGAGGAGATGAATCTGGTTATGGAGGCAGAGAGGCAAGGGTCTGTTCTCCCCATAACTCAGAGTGCCACACATCCCCACCGCCATACCGTGACCGTGGCCGTTGCGAATCCGCTTCCAGTGGCGGAAGCCATAACTGGGCCTTCAGAAAGAGCCCGTGATAAGGGAAATGGCAAGAAATCCCAAAAATCCAAAGGACATCACGAGGGTGAAGGATCAGGCTACCAAGCTACCGAGCGTACGCCTGATGAGACTCCCAGCACAGTTACTTTGGGAGAAATAAAAACGATGCTGGCTCCCATCTACTGGGACGAGCGCTATTCGTGGAGAATTCCAGAAAGCCACGAGCGCGCTAATAATCCGCCTTCTGGGGAGATGGCAGTGTACGTGGCCGCAGTGAGTTCGGGAGGCTTGAGATTTCCTATCCCAATCTCGTTGGCTCATTTGTTGAATGATCTGGGCCTCTGTCCGTCACAAATCGTGCCCAACGGATTGGCTCTCTTAACTTGCTTTGTGATTCTGATGAGAAGCATGGGCTACGATCCCTACTCGCGGAACTTCAACGCCCTTTTCCAAGTGGTCAGTTCCTCTCGTTCTTCTCCTGAGGCGGGTTTCTACTATGTTCAGGCGAAGGCCCATATGAAGCTGATCAACTCGCCCTCGAGCACCTATGGCCCCAACTGGAAAGAAAAGTTTATCTTCGTTAAGGCCCCAACAGAAGAGGGTTTTGGGGTGCCCACAGAATGGGGCTCGTTTTCAAAGAGCCGGCTACAACCAGCACTCCCTAAAGATTGGGCCAAGAGCCTGGCCGCAACCCTGAGGGACGAGGGCCATCTTATTCAAGCGAAAGATTGGATAGATGATGAGGAGCTCATGTTCCTGTGCGGCCTCTCTGACAATCCTTATTTCCTTGACAACCCTCCGGCTCGTGACATAGAGAGAGATGGTTAGATTCTTAGGGCACTAACTTTAGATAGGAATAAATACTAACTGCTTTTCTGTACTTGTAACTTGCACACTTAACAATTCTTGTCTAAGGATTTGTAACCCTTGAAATTTTCCCTTTTGCAGGAGCCGCTATATTAGAAATGGCAGGAGGGATCCGTCAAGCCGCTTGTTTCGCCCATGCTAACAGGAACCAAGCCCCACAGGGGGACCAGCAGCGCGAGCAGCAACGCCCTCGTAACCGTACCAACCGGGACGCTCGTAGCGGCGCCAGTTCGAGCGCCAATCCTGAAGTCCAACCCCCTCGTGGCTGAGGGGAGCGTAGAGTGGCCAGCAGGGAGACCAGGGGGCGGTCTTCTTCAGAGAGAGCGAGCGATGTTCAACCCCCCATGGCTGCAGAACAACCGAGGCCAGTAACCACCCTGGCGATAACTGAGGTTCCCCCGACCGCAAGTAGGCCTTCCCGCAAGAGGAAGAGGATGCCCGATTCTGCGGCAATCCAAGGCAAAGGGAAGCAAGTAGTTAAGGGCCCCAGGGGCGAGGGAGAAACTTCCTCTTCAGAGGAGGAACACGCATTGGCATTCCCCCGACGAGGGGACAGGGATTACACAGGTGCCCCCGACGACGGGCCGGTTTTGTTGAGGCCTGGCACGCTCGCCCAGGCTGTCACCGAGAACCTTTACAACAAAGCCCAGTTCTCGGAGGACCACAGGCATCTCTACAGTGAGTCTGTGGAGAAGGTGACCCTCGATACTGCCCACGCTCTAATTTCTGTAAGTCTTCACTCTTTGCTTTCTTTACTTATTTCTGTAAATTGCCATTTTTTTGGCTAACACTTTTCCCCTCAATTATGCAGCAAGTTCTTCCCCGGCTCCGGAACGTGCAAATGCGAGCCTCCACTTACGCCGAGCGCAAGGCCAAATACAAGAAGATGGCCCGCTCGAATGACCCGGCTCATATCCAATCGGAGCTAGACGCAGAAATTGCCAAGTATGAATCCCTCAAGGATTTGTACAACATGACTGAGGAGGAGCTGGGAAAGCTGAAGGAGGATTTTGTGGCGGTGGACGGCGCTCGCATTGGTTTGGGCAACCAGCTGGCCCAGGCCAACGAGCGGTGCCAGAAGGCCGAGGCGGAGAGGGAAAGCTGGAAGGCGAGGGCTTTGGAGGCCGAGCGGAAATTCAACGACGCCGTCCACGAGTGGCCTCGAAGCTTAGAGCGTGCGAACAAGGAGGCGCTAATCAAGTTCTGCCACTCCAAAGCCTTCAATTTCGCGGCCTCGTTACACTGCTTGGATGAGGCCCAAAATGCCTTCAACTTGGCAGTGGATCAGGGCATCCATAAAGGGCTGACGGATCCGGCAATGAAGGGAGCTGAGGGCACGGGGCTCATGTTCAACGAGCGCTGTGAGGAGGTGGATGAGGACCCCAACGACCCCGCGGACGCCATAGCGGAAATGGAGTACGAATTCTTGGTGAAACTGATCCAAGATGAGTACACTGACGCTCATAGGGAAGGGGGTGCGGCCCAAGATGATGATCCTGAAGATGAGCCTCAAGCGCCCATCATGGAGGAAGCCCCAGTCCTAGCCGCTGAAAATGCCAACGCTCCTGATGCCGGTGCAGACGAGCCCAACGATCCCCAAGCTCAACAGCAAGAGCCTGAGGGCCCAGTCCATGGTCCCGTGGCTCAGAATATCCTAGTGATCGTTGATGAAGACATCGCCCCCGCCGCTTGAAGCTTTGCCCTTTATCAATCCTCTTGTGTATTTTTCAGCTTTTCTGCTTTTTTGTAATAGTATTTCCTGGGCCTTTGAGCCCTTTGCTTTGTAATAATTCTCCTTTGCAATGAATAAATATCCCTTTTTTCATGACTTTGTTCTTCTGTTCATTCATGAATCATATAATAAGACTGTGTAGCATATTCCGTGAATGTTTTATTTCTCTGATGCAATGAAAATTTGTCTAAGTCTTGAGCGATCGTGAGGGTCTTATTGTGAGATTGCCCCCCACTCCAGACTTGTATAAATTTTGTTTTTGCTCATGAAAATTTGTCTAAGTCTTGAGCGGTCGTGAGGGTCTTATAGTGAGATTGCCCCCCTACTCAAGACTTGTATAAATTTCTGCCTTTGTAAATTTGTCTAAGTCTTGAGCGGTCGTGAGGGTCTTATTGTGAGATTGCCCCCCACTCAAGACTTGTATAAATTTCTGCTTTGGGGGAATTTGTCTAAGTCTTGAGTGTACGCGAGGGTCTTACTGGGTGGTTGCCCACGTTCAAGACTTGTGACAATCCTTCCGCCCTTGGGGGATTTTGCTAAGTCTTGATTGCGTGCGAGGGTCTTACTGAGTGGTGGCCCTCGTTCAAGACTTGTGCAATTCCTTCTTGATTCTGAGGCCATCGTTCGAGCGCTCTGGCTCTTGTCGTATTTCTGGCTCTGCAAGAAATCCCGCTTTCGAGCGCAAGGCGTTATAGGAAACGGCCAAGGCCTACTAGGATTTGCTCTCGTAGGAGACCCCGTTTTCGAGCGCAAGGCGTTTTTAGAAACAGCCAAGGCCTACTAGGATTCACTCTTGTAGGAGATCCCGTTTTTGCGCGCAAGGCGTTTTAAGAAACAGCCAAGGCCTACTAGGATTCGCTCTTGTAGGAGATCCCATTTTCGAGCGCAAGGCGTTTTAAGAAACAACCAAGGCCTACTAGGATTTTCTTCGTAATCTTCTTCCAAATTGCCTAATTGGTTGTGAGCGTAACCAGTCTATCCTTATGAGGGCGTCCCCCCATGCGGAGTAGAGTGCTGGCCAGCGTAACCCATACGAGATAACAGCATAAATATTGGAATGAGTTGCCAACCACGCTCGCAAAGACGAGGGACGTGGGACTTATTCATTCAAGCAACCAAAGAAATAGGAATATTAAAGAAATTAAAAAGATTATGTTACCGCTTACTGGTGATTGGAAGTACATAGAACCCGTCAAAGAGGGTTGTTACATCAGGGTTTGCAAAGAGCTTTTAAACATAAAACCGCCGGAGGTTACATGCGTTCCAAGGGCGAGGCAAGCGCTCACCTTGAAGTGTCTCCAGGGTGTAAGTGTTGTTAGCTCTGAGTTGTACCACCTTGAATGGGCCTTCCCAATTGGGGTCCAACTTTCCCACGTGCTTGGATACTTCCACTTTCTTCAAGACCAAGTCTCCCAACTGGAAAGTTCTTTCCCTCACACGCTTGTTATACTGTTGGGCCACAGAGGCTTTATAGTGGTGGATCTTAGCCCACGCTCGGTCTCTCCTTTCATCCAGCAAGTCCAACTCCAAGCTCCTGTTGCCATCGTTGAGCTGAGGCTCGAAATAGCCTACACGAGCGGATTCATTTACTATCTCCGCTGGTATCATCGCTTCTGATCCATAAACGAGCGCGTATGGTGTTTCTCCCGTGGCCGCTCGTGGGGTGGTGCGATAAGCCCAAAGCGCTCCTTGCAGTTCCTCAGCCCATTCACTTTTCTTGCTCTCAAGCATGGTTTTCAGATGTTGCAAGATGGTCCTATTGGTAACTTCTGCTTGCCCATTGGCTTGAGGATGTCCTACAGAGGTAAATCGCTGCTCGATTCCCAACTCAGAACACCATTCTCGTGTGTCAGCAGCTATGAACTGGGATCCGTTGTCTGAAATGAGCACCCTCGGTATGCCGTACCTGCAAATGATGTTCTTCCAAATAAAGTCCCTTACAACCCTGAAAGTGATTTTTGCAACAGCTTCGGCCTCGGCCCACTTGGTGAAGTAGTCGACGGCTAAAATGACAAACTTCTTTTGTCCCACAGCCATAGGCAAGGGGCCCACAATGTCTATCCCCCACTGGTCAAAAGGCCAAGAGACATCTATTGGGATCATCTGTGCGGCTGGCAATTGAGGGAGATTTGAATGAAATTGGCATTTGGGGCACTTCCTCGAAAATTCAATGGCATCTTGGAGAACTGTAGGCCAATAAAACCCACTTCTCAGAATCTTTTTTGCCAAGATACGCCCTCCGGAATGATTCCCACAGCTTCCATTGTGGATAAGTTCGAGCGTCTCCTTCGCTTGCGAGGGCCTCAGGCATCTCATTGGGGGTCCTTGAAATGATTTCTTGAACAACCTCCCCTCGGGATCCAAAGCGAAACGAGGGGCCTTACTTCTGACTTTCCTGGCTTCGACCTTGTCAGCGGGAGTGATTCCATCCCTAAGGAAAATGACGATGTCGTCGAGCCAACATGGCTCGTTTGGATCAATCATGGCGATCATCTTGGTGGCGACCCTTTCCTTGATCAAAGGTTCCTCAGTTCTAAGGAACGTAACAGAACGTTCGGAAGTGCCTTCTAAAGCTGAAGCAAACTTCGACAGAGCGTCCGCACGCTCGTTTTCTCCTCGCGGCACCTGAAGTAGATGAAATTCCTTGAACTTCCCAATGATTTCTCTAGCTTTCTTTAAGTACTGCACCATGGTGGTTTCTCGAGCCTCATAAGTTCCTTCAATCTGGCTCGCTATTAATTGTGAATCCACATAAGCAGTGATTCTGGAAGCTCCATTCTGAAAAGCAATATTCAACCCTTGCACGAGGGCTTCATATTCTGCTTCGTTATTAGTGACTTGGAAATCCAGCTTGATTGCAAAGTCCAGCTCAATCCCATCGGGGTTTCTGAGGGCCACTCCTACTCCTCCCCCTTGAGAGGTTGAGGAACCATCTGCGTGCAGTACCCATAACCCCTCATTCTCCGCAACGGTGGGCTCGAAACCAAAGCGTTCAACCAACAAATCCGCCACAACCTGAGCCTGTATCGCAGTCCTGGGCTCGAAGCATAGGTCAAACTGGCTCAATTCGATGGCCCACTTGATTAATCTACCAGATACGTCCGGCTTGGACAACACTTGCTTCAAGGGTTGGTCGGTGAGAACCGTTATGGAGTGCGCTTGAAAGTAAGGCCTTAGCCTTCTTGAGGCGTTGATAAGAGCGAACGCGAATTTCTCAATCTCCAAATACTTCTTTTCGGCTCCTTGCAATGTTTTGCTCAGATAATAAACGGGTAAATGTTTCCGCTCCCGCACAGCGATCAGAACCGCGCTCGTAGCTTCAGGAGAAACAGAAAGATACATGAATAACCTTTCTCCTTCGACAGGCTTAGTCAGCAGTGGCGCGCTCGATAAGTAAGCCTTCATATCCTGCAGCGCCCTTTCGCATTCCTCTGTCCAAGCAAAATTACGTGCGTTCCTCAAAATTTTGAAGAAGGGAAGGTTCCTGTCCGCCGAGCGCGAAATAAACCTGTTCAACGAGATGATTTTGCCTACTAGAACTTGCACTTCCCGCAAATTTCGAGGGGAGGGAATTTCCAAAATGGCCTTGATCTTCTCCGGGTTGGCCTCAATTCCCCTTTGACTGACCATGTACCCTAGGAACTTTCCCCCTTGTACTCCAAAGGTGCACTTCGTGGGGTTCAACTTCATCCCATACTGACGCAGGATGGAAAAAGTGCGCTTGAGATCTTCCCAGTGGGAATCCTGGCGCTCGCTTTTGACAATCATGTCATCCACGTAAACCTCCATGGACCTTCCAATTTCTTTTTCAAACATCCTGTTGACGAGCCGTTGATACGTAGCTCCGGCATTCTTGAGTCCGAAGGGCATGACTAGGAAGCAATACACCCCCAGATGGACAACGAACGAGGTTTTGGGGCGATCTTCTGGGGCCATAAAAATCTGATAATATCCCTGGAAAGCATCCATCATGCTCATGAGCTCGCAGCCAGCGGTCGAATCCACCAATTGATCAATCCGGGGTAGCGGGTAAGGATCTTTAGGACAGGCCTTGTTGAGATCAGTGAAATCGTTGCACATGCGCCACTTATTTGCGCTCTTGGGCACCAAGACAACGTTGCACAACCACTCCGGATACAAGATGGGCTCGATATATTGAGCCTCCAGGAGTTTATTAACTTCCTCTTCAATGACTTTTTTTCGAAAGCCATGTACATCCCGCTTTTTCTGCTTGATGTGCTTGAAAGATGGATCCACATTAAGCCTATGGACAATGACGCTCGGATCAATTCCTGTGAGATCGGAAGCTTTCCACGCAAATACATCCTTGTTTTCCCTTAGAAAATCAATCATCATGATCTGAGAAGGCCCTGAGAGGTTTGAACCTATCTGTGTAGTCTTATCCTTGTTTCCGGGTTCCAGCTCAATGGTAAGGAACTTTTCCGATGGTTCGATCCTTACCTCAGGGCGAGGAAGTTCGAGCCCCCTCTTCTTTCCTGTCAAACGGTCGCCGTGTGCTGGTTCACTCTCTCCCGGCTCGTCTCCTTCTGAGGACGATCCGCCAACGGTCCCTGGGGGAACATTCTCGAGGGGATTCTCCCCGTTGTCTCCCCTCTTCTTTTTGTTCTTTTTCTTGTTCAATTTCGCCCTTTTCCGTGCGGGGCTGTCCTCGTCCAGATTGGGGAAATCCACTGACTTCTTGGTGGAGCCAATTTGGAAGGTTTTCTCCGCTTTTGGCTTTCTGAGGGACAGCATGTAACATTCCCAAGCCTCTCGCACGTTGCACAGCACTTCTCCCACGCCCTCGGGAGTAGGGAATTTAATCTTCTGGTGGTAGGTGGAGATGATGGCTTTGAAATCCACGAGGGCAGGGCGCCCAATTATGATGTTATATGGAATGTCAATCTCCACCACCGCGTACGTTACCATGAGTGTCTTGCGTTGAGGGGCTCGGCCGAACGAAGTAGCTAGGCGTATTTGCCCTCGCGGGACAACTTCCGAGCCTCCAAAGCCAATGAGGGCTGTTTTGAGAGGCTCGAGCGGAAGATCAGCCTTCATCTTTAAGAATGTAGAATAAGGCAAAACATTAACGGAGCTTCCACTATCCACCAATACCCTTTTTACAACATGATTATGAACATCTAAACTAACCACCATGGGGCAATCTGAGGTTATGCCCTCCCCATGGGGCGTTACAATATGTTCTAAATCCCTATCATCAAAGCCTATTACATCATTTTCTCTAGACCTTTGAGCGCTTGATCTTTGGATGGCGTAGATGGGTTTAGGCACTGCTGGGCGTTGGTTGTAGCTCCGGACAAACCTCCGTCGGGAGGCATTTGAATCCCCCCCTGATGAGCCTCCTGCAATCATATTTATGACTGCGAAGGGCTCGTTTTCTTGCTCAGGGGCTTTTCCTTTATTGCCTCGGCGGCTGCTGCTTTCAGGGGGTCCCCTACCCCTTGGGCTCTTCGAACGGGAAGAACTCCTCCTTCTTCTTCCGGTGCGCTCGTTGCACTGTTCATCGTAGCGCTCAAGTACCCGGACAAACTCCTTCAGATGGCCCCCAGCGACGAGCCTCTGGATTTCAGCTTCCAACTGCCGGCACTCATCCGTGTCGTGCCCTTTCTGCTTGTGGAAGGCGCAGTATTTGTTCGAGCGCCTGAGCGAGTCTGTTTCTCTCATTTTGATGGGTCTTTTGAAGAGCTTCTTATCAGAGAGGTTATAGACTTCTGAATTTGGCCTGGTGAGCGGAATTCGCTCGAATCGACGAGGGGGTGGTGGCGACCTCCTGCGCTCTTGAGGGCGCTCCTTCTTGACGGCCACATCCCGTCCCCGCTCGTGATGAGGTCGCTCATTCCTGGCCGGGCTGTGATGCCGGGGACCATTCGTCCCGTACATGTCTTCGAGCGTGAAGAACGGCTCGGCTATTTCTCTTAAGGCCATGAGGGTCCCTGGCCTTCTTTCCACCATGGCATCAACGAATTTTTTGCTCACATATTGCTTGTGATCCACAGCTTGAAAGAGCACTGGGATCAAGAAATCCATTGAAGGCCTCTCCACCTGTAAGATCTCCTTGTTGAAGCGGGCAAAGAACGAGCGCAGAGATTAGCTCTTGCCTTGCACCACGTTGTACAGGGCAGTGGGTGCGGTGACTGGCGCTTTCAAAGAGTTGAAGTGGTTGAGGAAAGCGTTGGCCAGTTCTTCATATGAGTGGATCGAGCGCGGCGGCAGTCGCTTGTACCACTCTTGAGCCATTCCTACCAAGGAAGTGACAAACACTTTTGCCCAGTAGTTGCTGGAATACTCGTAGAGGTGCATTAGATGCACAAAGTGATCCAAATGTTCAGCTGGATCAGTTGTCCCGTCGTAACGATTGATGGAAGTGGGGACTTTGGCCATGCCTGCTTGGGCCATCAGAACTTCTTCCACGAGGGGTGAACCCCTCGCCAATGGGTGGTACTCGTACGTGCCGAAGTTTTCCTCCGGCTCCTTGCGGCGGGGGACCCTTGGTGGAGGGTCCTTGGTGCGGGTGCTTCTGGCGTCAACCCGTTCATCCCGACTAGGGGAGATCTGAGTTGAACGCCCTCGTGAGAGCTGTCCCACAATATCCTTGAGACCCTGCAGCTGGTCTTGCACAGCCGCGAGGATGTCAGGATTTACGTCTGCTTGCTTGTCTCCGTGCTTGTGGGCTCGTGAGCTCCTTCTGGAGACATGAGAGTCCCCTTCATTCTCGTTCACTCTCTCCGTGGGCTCTTTATTCCTGCCCATGGAGGGACGCTCGTTGCCCTCCTGCTGGGGCACTTCTCTGGCTGGTGGTGGTGGTGGTTGTGCCCTCAGGACAGCCTGGGCTTCTCTGAGGGGAAAGTTTTGTTGTCCGCCCAAAGGGGCTGCAACTTGAGTGGCCTGCCCAGAGGGAAAGTACATGGAATGGAACCTTTCCCATGCCCCCTGAGCCGCCTGAACCTCACACTGGGCGTAGAGAGCCCTCAACTGTTGGGTGGTCAGTGGCGGTAACTCCACTCCTTCAATCTCCCTGGGGACCACCACCGGGAGCTGGAGTTGTCCAGCATGATACGGCTGGACCGGCGGCATCATAACGGCCGGAGTAAGGGAATATCCTGGCGGAGGCATCATATAACCCTGTACTCCGAGATTCATCTGGGGATGGATCCAGGGGTTCTGTGCAAGCTGCGGAGGAGCAGAGAGAGAGGCTCCTCCAGCGGTGGTGGGAATCTGCAGTGCCGGCGGTGCAGGTGGTGGTACGGAAGACTCTGCTTGTGGAGTCACTCCTGCGGCGGGAGGTGCTCCACCAGCGGCGACGGAAGGTGGTGGTGCTCCACCAGTAGCGGTGGAGGGAATAATGATATTTGCATCCTGGGAGGCGTTATCTCCTCCTCCCATAGCTCCAGATCTCGTGGCAACCATGACTGTTAAAGGTAAGGGGGTGCTTGCTTTTCAACCAACAAAAGAAAGGAAGAAGATGAAGGACTGGTTTCCCACAGACGGCGCAAAAAATGATGGGTTCGGGAATGGGTGGATCCGAATACGATCACTTTACTATTTGTATTTGTGGAGGAAACCACCGGAGCTTCGCCGGAAATGAGAAAGGGGTTCAACCTGTTGGGACAAGCACAAGGAAAGTCAGAAGGCCAAGCTGGGGGAACTGGGGGTGATACCCAGTTTGGCTCTCCGACGCTCAAGTCAGTTCAATGTATGAAGAAATGTAAGTTCAGTCACAGTTGCCGTGATGAAGAAAGCTTACTTGTGTAGAAGATGACTTTAGCTATTTATAGTTGAGGGTCAAGGGCCCTTTGGTCATTTGCCTCAAGTGGTCCTGGCCGAATGTTGCCCTAACACGTGGCGCTGTGAGAGAGAAACCTAGGAGGAATCTTCTGCAAAAGCGGCCAAAAGTTAGTGCTGGCAACAGTGGCAGGTGCGCGGGCATGTACGTTGTGTCAGAGAGCCATGTGGGCGGTTGGTAACGAGGGCTTGAGAGCACGCTCGTGTCAACCTGGAGTACTGGAAGCCAAGACATCCGCTGAGGGGAACGAAGGCTTCAGTTCAAATGACGAGCCGATAGGGGAGGCCACTCTGAGGGAGTGTGACGCTCTAAGAGGGCTCCCTTGGCACGTGGGCGTACCAATCCTTTAGTATGTAGGACGCTCGTGGGAGTGACAGCGCTCGTTGGGCTTAACTCCTGAAGAAGGATTGCGCTCGTTGCGCTTAGCGCTCGTGGGCTGATGGGTGCAGCCTTGGGGAGACAGATGTCATCATCTCGGTGATGCCACGTGTCTTAACGTGGGACGATCGTATTTTGACCCCATCAGATATTATCTTTTATTTATTTATTACTTAAATAAATAATCTAGTATATGAAATAAATAAATAAACTAGGATATTATCTTATATTTATTTATTTTATAAATAAACTAACATTCCAATTAATAATTAATTCATAATTAATTATTCATTGGGCCTTTTATTCCGTATTGGACTTTAGAATTAATTCTCTAATTAATTCTAAGGTACCTTTATAATTAATTCTCTACTTAATTATATTTGGTCTTACAATTAATTCTTAAATTAATTGTAATTGAGCTTTATAATTAATTCTCGAGTTAATTATATTTGAGCTTTATAATTAATTCTCCAATTAATTAATACGGTCCATTCAACTAGATGGACCACGTGCTCATATGTTCTTTCACGTGCCACATGTGTGGTCTCGTTTCGATCAATTCTTTTGACCTTTCTAACAATACTCTCTCATCCTGGCATTTGTGTGTGACCTTTTAGATTCATTATTCAATTAGCAGTGACCCTAGTTAATTAATACTCTTATTAATTAATTAGTCCACAGATCACATGACCATAGTCTAGCAACAAGTGTGTGATCCCTACCCTAATAACGAATTAATTCGAAAGAATCTTTCAATCAATGACATATGTGAGATATGATCCTCCTACCATCTCATCTCTCGGTTAAAACCTAGGGCATGGGAATAATGAGAGCCCTAATAATATAATTTTTTCATCCATTTGATCTCAATTCAAGAAACTCTTTTCTTGATATCTTAATCCAGCACCTTGGTCAAGGGTTTTCACGATAGCATATAGACAACTTATGCAATAAGAGATCTTCTTGCCTCAAGCAAATGTAGGTCCTTTACTAATTCTCACATGCCTCCATATACCACTTTTGCAATCCCAACATAAGTCGTAATTCAGGTGTCTCGAGTAACACCCTTTGAGACCCATGTTTAAAATTACCTAGTAAGCTCACACAAGACATCACTGGAGTCTCAAGTCTAAGGATTAATGAAACACATCATTGAACTGTGAGATATTTCCTAATCTGAAAGTCTCTACATCTTGAAGTAGTTACTTCCTTTTCCATTTAGGAATCTTCTCACGCGGGACACCTCAGTGTACTTGTTCTAAATAGTGAGCACCCTTGTGTATTGTGTATGCATTGACTATGCATTTTACACCCCATGAAGTAGGATGATTCCTTCTTAAGGATGCAATCCCACTAACAAGTCTCAAGTGAGCCTAGTTGACACTCCCACTATTCGTTGGGCTCATCAACTTGGAGTAGTTTCTAATCTAGCTTAGATTATGGCTTATTTCATGAGTCATTACCTTGAATGACTAAGTTCTAAAAGCTTGATGGATTAGGGGTGTTCTAATACATGCGCAAATAATTGAAAACATACAAAAACGTAATTGCACATAAAGAAGTGTTTGCCCCTTGATTATTATCAAACATCTATTGTTCAAAGATTGCCCATGATACAAGGAAAGTCTCAAAGCTGATTTGGACAAATCAGCTTTCTAGAGTATTATTCCAAAAAATTATCATTGTTGCCCCTCTAATATGGTTTTTGCAATAATCTTACAACTTCTGCAGGATCTTCAATCGATTTTATCATAATTGTGCAATGGTGCAAGTTTTAAGCCAAAGATATTATATATATATATATATATATATATATATGTATATCTCGAGTCTTTTAAAAAAAGGTCAAATGCTTTCAAGTCTAAAATAACCCCTTTCCAAATGTATTACTTGTTTTATAAAAATCCCTCACCTAATGTTTTGGCAAGCAATGTTCACAATAATGAATCAGGCCCCGAAATCCGTACATTAAGTGACCCTGGAACGGTGTGGGCCATCAGGCTAGCTCTTACATGCATTCCTTTTGAGGTATTCTCGTGCAACCCAAAATCCGGTAAGGCATGAGTATTCTTTAGCCGGGAAGGCGTGGATATTCTTTAGCCAGTGGTAACCCCATAAAAGGAGCAAGAAAGTTATGAAAGTTTGCCTTACATGATCACCCATGAATGGTTGGGCCTTCAAAACCCGACCATCAAAACGGAGAAAAAAGGAGTAATGATTAAACGAATGAGCACCATGAATGATGCATAAAAGTTAATGAATGATCTAAATAGAACCCCATGATCTAATGATTGTTTTCATGATCGAATGTAAAATTGGTCTAATGTACACGAGTCAGAGTAAGGTTGAATAATTTTCCCTCTCATCGGGCTCACATATCGCTTACACTTAATTAATAAATTGGTTAGTCATAATCCTATAATGATGCTTTATCTTCTTGCGCACTTGGAAAATGTTCTAAAACATCATAATGGGATTATGACATGCATGTGCGTGTTTATGTTCCTACATGTATATTTATACTTAATCCCCCATTTTATACCCACCAGTCTCTTATAGACTAAACCCGATTATTGTTTCTTAATTCTTTTACAGGTGTGAAGTTGTGACGACCTGTCCATTTGTTAGTAAGGGTATGATGTCACGTGAGAGTTTAATTATATATTTATGTTATTTAATTCCTTTTTATATGATTTAAATGCTTTATAATTGTCAAATGTGAATTACTTGATGTAAATACGTAAATTGAAATATTTAATTATATGAAATCGTATGTTAATTTATTAATTTGAATGTCTACATTTGAATTGTATGATTCGGAGTGATTTATGTTTTGTTTGGACATAATTGTAACTTATTTGAATTGTTTGCGGTCGAAAATTAAAAATAGGACTTAGACCTATTTGTGATTTTTTCAAAGTTTGTGGGCCTAATTATAATTAGGTGATTTTGGGCCCGTTTGGGCTACTACGAGCTTGGGAATTCACATTCAAATTCTGACTTAACCTTAGATTCATTTCGATGATTCGAATTTAATGGAATTGAGCGATTATTTTTCTGAAGCCATTTGAACCCCCTACCGTTTTAAAATCCGATCAGTTTGGACCAGATATTCTACCAACCCATTTTGCCCCTTGATCCGACCCGTTTCAGCCCTACATCTCTCATTTTCCTCATTTCACTCACATCGATCAAGAGCAAGCAAGAGAGAAGAAAGAAGAACTCCCAAGCCCTCCCAACCTTCAAGAGCTCGTATCTTTCCCATTTCTTCGTCATTTCGTGATCCGAGGTAAGCTACAAACTCCCCTTGACGTGTGCTTCAATTATATCCATGAGTTGTAGCTTGTAGTTGATTATATGTTAGTGTATGAAATTTCTTGTGAATAGTAAGGGTTTTGAGATTTTTGCTGATTATGCCTTGTTGGATAAATTATATGGAAAGATATGTAGGTCTAAAGTGGTGCTACACCCTAAAGTGGTATCAGAGCCTAGGTCGTAAAATCGGGCTCTTGAGTCATGTCTTACTGGTCTAGGTCGTACGATTTTGGAACTACTTGTCAACTTGAAAGTCTTGCATTGTTATGTGATCGTTTCTTGACTATTATTTGAAGCATCTTGACTGAACTTCATGAATATTGTCTAACCTCGGCACGCATTTCTCAATGTTTACTTGTAGATGCCTCCTGGACGACCTGTACATCGAGATAGGAGATCTCTATCACCTCCTCGATACCAACACCAATAGCAATCTCCTCCTATGAACATGAAAAATTTTATGGAGGCCGTTTATAATTATGTAGAGCTAAGAAGGGCTCAAGCTCCACCACCACAACCACAACCGGTTCAACCACCCCCACCCCCACCGGTTAGGGATTCTCATGGGATATTTCTCAACTACAACCTAACTAGATTCGTGGTTACCAAGGATGATGCCGTGGTGGAGGATTGGTTGTCCCGATTGGAGAGGATCTATAATATTCGCCAATTCACTCTGCATGAACAAGCTCAATTTGGTATTTCTAACTTGATGGAGAGGCGTTTGATTGGTGGGAAAGAACTCGGGAGAAGCTTGAAGTTGCCGGACAAGAGGTCACTTGGAATGTCATTAAAATGGAGTTTCGGGAGGCCTTTGTTCCCGAAGTTGTTAGGGAGAGGAACGAGCAAGAATTTATAGAGCTTAAGCAAGGGAGTCGCACCGTGGCACAATATTTGGCCACATTCATTAGGCTTGGGAAGTATGCTCCATATATTACCCGTGAAGAGAGGAGGAAGGAAAATAAGTTTATAGCCGGTTTGAAAGAGGATTTGAGGCATGGACAAGCCGGGCACAACTTTGAGTCATTCCCTGATACAATTCAACATGCCCTTGTCCAAGAGAAAGAGTACTATAGGAAGAAAGATCCCGTTCCCTAGATCACATCAACCAGGATAAGGTTCGGGATCCAGTTCAAAGAGGCTCGCATATTCGGTGGCTCCACCTCTCAAGGCTCCCATTATTAAAGGTCCATGGAAGAAAGCCAAAACAGTGGGGCCGACTTTAGCACCACCAACGACACCACTATCGCCGCAACAAGCCAAGCCTTGCACTCATTGTGGAGGTTCCAATCATACTTGGGAAACTTGTCGCCGTCACCTTGGTGCTTGTAGTACTCCCGGAACGCAAGGGTGCCACATCCCCCGCACTATAGCTCAGTCCACATATGAAACGGACAATCTATATATGAGCTAAGCCATAGCGAACGGGAGACAAGAAACAAAGACTAACTAGCTAGACGGGACTAACTCCAAACCAGTCAACACAATGCAAAAAGGAATAAACATAAGCCTACCATACACGAGCATTTAACATGTAATCTAAAACCTAACATTAAATATCAATACATTATCATCTCTCAAATACATAACATTCCAAGTAATCCCAAATAATAATACATATGCCACAAGATAGAAAGGACACGTGCTAGACCCGAAAAGAAATACTTGACTCGACACCAATCCCGCCTAGCACACAACCTGCAAAACTGAAAGGTGAGGTGTCAGTCTCCACAGACTGAGCGAGGGGCATAATAGATATAAGCGCAGATAACATGCAAATCATAACCTCGGGTAAGGTTTTATAACAGAAATCAATATAAGTTCAATAATAACATAGAGCTCGCCCGAGATTACAACTATCAGATTTAACAATTAATCAGTTTCAATCAATCAATCAATCAATCAGTGGCCCGGAGAGTGAGGGCAATTCTCCAACCTTACTCCGACAGTGTACAATCACGATACTTTTAGTTAATTAATTAAGTGATCAAGCAATCTATTTACAGTGCACAATTAACAGTTTCAGTCCATCCTTCTACCTCCGGGTGATGGTGGGTTTGCAAGGCCCGATCCATCCACGGTAAACACGGTGTACGTCGGGAACATGACTCCCACGTACGGGACTCCTTCCTCCACCAAACCTCCTGGTGGATTCAGGGTTCATCCCCACGGTTGAGAGGAGTGTAAGAGTTACCCGTCAGCCCATGCTTTCCCGGTTGGCTCAAACACTCACTCTCGGGCCCACAATGCACGATACAATATACTCGCCCAAAACACGATCAATCAATACAGTACAATTCAGTAAATCAGTTGAAAACCATTAGAGTTTGGAAAACTATAGATATATAGATACCTTTTTGGCTTAAAACATCACATAGGGTTGTAATGGTTCTATATATATCTAGAAATTAAACCTCACCTGAACCGACAAAATAAAGAGAAAGACGCGGCCTAAGAAGCCAACTCCACGTCACTGGTGTGCTGGTCTGTGCAACAAAGACAGGTGTACATAAGACACGACTCAAATGAACCAATTAGGACGAACGGCGTAACATGATGTGCAATAACAAGAATGGACAATTATCAAATGTCATGATCATATTTAAGCATAAAACAAGCATATAATAACACGTACAATAGCATGCAACCACATATGCACGAAACAGGAGGTGACACGCCCGTGTCACCATTACACACTAAGCCGTGACACACCCGTGTCACGGTACAGCGGACATTATGTATGAAAACAGAAGGTGACACGCACGTGTCACCAAAACAAAGCAAACCATGACACCCCCGTGTCACGGTACAGAAAAACCAGACCACCTACAACCCACCCCCGTGTCACGCTGAAAGAGGGAAACGTGACACGCCCGTGTCACGTACGCAGAAGAGAAAAACGGGGCAGATATGCAGGGGAAGCATGGAATAACCCACAAATGCTCACTTAACCATCTCCAAATGCATATAAATCATGAAATAAACATGCTAACATACTTATAGTTCAATAATAACTCATATAAACACTTAAATCCATGCTTAATCATCAAGAATCATCAAGATCAAACCCACAAATGAACTCATGCTCCAAGCTTATAACCTTCACAATATATGCATCAAATCATAACTATAACCATATATTCATGCTTTCATCAACTAAAACACATTTAGGTAAGCTCAAACCATAACCCTAGTTCTCATATTTCTTCATGTATTTCCCCAACTAAGCTCAATACCTTGAGTGAATGAGAAGAAGGAAAAGAGATGATGTTGTGATTATGAATATGCTTCAATACATGCAATTCCCCCTTAAATTCAAGCTTCAAATGATGAAATCCTCTTCTTTCTTCTTGCTTGGGGTTGAACGAGATAAGGGGAGGGAGAGCAATGATCAAGTGTGCAAATGTTTGTATGCAATAAAAGGTAAAAGCTAGATATTATAAGTCTAAGCACAAATTGCAATTTAATCCCTCCCATTCATAAGTCATGCAATTAAGTTCAATCTCATGGAAAATGATCAATTAAGTCCAAGACTATTTCATGCAATTAAGTCCTCAATTTAAGAAAAAGATCACTTAAGGACAATTAAATAATTCAACTATTAAGTCATAATTGATAATTATTTAACAATAAATCACATATTGCATACTTGAAAGATTGGGGCGTTACAGTGCTTGTTTGATTTGTGGAGCCATGGAGCATCGATTGACTGGGTGTTCTCAGTATAAACCGGGTCTGAATGGAGGGCAGAGGCAGTTGGTTCAAGCTCGAGCTCATGCCATTGATAGTGAGAAGCATGATGCTGAGGTTGATCCTGTCGCCGTTGTTGAAGGTATAATATACATTAATGGTACGAGCATACATGTATTATTTAATCCTGGTGCTACACACTCTTTTCTTTCTTGTGGCTTGGTTTCTACTCTATGGTTGACTGCTATTTGTACTTCTGTGTGTTATTGTTAGGAATAGTGCCCTAAAAGCCGATGCTGTAATCCGCTTAGTACTTTTCCTTTGTAAATCACAAATAATCTTTGAATAATATACAAACTGATTTTGATCATAAGGCAATACTTCTTTATATGCTCTTCTTTGATTGTGTGTTCACTTTAACTGCGCATGTGAGAACTCCCCTAATCTAATTAACTTTTAGAACTTAACCATTTAGGTGAAATGGTTTATGAAACAAGCCCTAACTCACTTAAGTTAAGATTAGAAACTACTCCAAGTCGATGAGTCCAAAAGACAGTGGGAGTGTCAAATTGACTCGATTGAGACTTGCTAGTGTGATCACGCCCTTAAGAAGGACCACCTTGTTTCATAGGGAGTAAAGTGTATAGTTGATACGTACGTGATACATAAGGGTACTCACTTATATGAACGAGTACACTGAGGTGTCCCGCGTGAGAAGATTCCTAAATGGGAAAGAAAGTTTGTATTTTGGGAAATAGAAACTTCTAGATTAGGAAACATCTCGCAAGTCATTAATGTGATTCAGTAGTCTTTAGATTTGAGATTCCATCGATGCTTTATGTGAGCTAACTCTGTACTCTTAGAGATGGGCCTAAAAGGGTATCGTTCGAGACAACTGAACGACGACTTATTTTGGGATTTCCCAAGTGGCACATGAAAGCATATGAGAGTCGATAAAAGACCTACACTTGCTTTAGCAAGAAGATCTCTTATTCTGTAAGACATTCATATACCATCTCGGAGTCCTTGGCCAAGGCAGTGGATCGAGATCAAGAAAAGGGTTTCTTGGATCGAGATTAAATGGATATAAAATGCACTTTACATTAAGACTAAGATTATTAGGATTCTAATTATTCCCTTATCCTAGATCTTAGTTGAGAGATAGGTTGTAGGAGGACCTTATTTCACATATGTCAATAACTTAAAGGTTCTTCGAATTTATATATTCTTATTCAGCTAGGGGTTGCACACCTGTTGCTAGACTATGGCAGTGTAATCTGTGGACTAATTAATTAGTTAAGAATTGATTAATCGGTGTCACTGCTAATTGAATAAATAACCTAGAGGGTCACACATAAATGTCCGGTCACGAGGGTTAAGGCTTGAATCGATTAAACAAGTTGATCGAACCAATTAAGAATTGGAGGTGGGGACCACACGTGTGAAACACGTGTGGAGCACGAGTGCAACACGTACGTGACAAGTGTCTAGGCGAGACACGTGTCTCATGTTTGGTGATTTATTATATAATTAATTTTGCTTAATTATTTAATGGACTTTAATTTCATTATGAATTATTATAAAGTCCAAGTTTGAAATTAAGTGATCAATAAATAATTAATTATGAATTAATTAATTATTGACCTTAATTTATTTATTGTGAATAAATAAAAATGTCCCATAAAATATCTAAAAGAGTTAGATAGAATTACTTGGAGGGCAAGTTGATTAAAACGTCTTTTGGTCGAAGTAGAAAACCTTAGCAAGTAATTAGAAGTTTTGGAGGATAAGAAATCCTTGTCCAACAAGGCATACGGGTTCAAATCACCTAGCCTTATTTAAGGGAGGGGCTCAAACCCCATGGGGGTTCGATAGCAAATCTCCAAAAATCACTATACAATCCCTTAGAGCCTAAACACTGAATATAGTACTAGCATCCAGCTTGTTCAGATCGTGATCGAGGTTGGTGTGAATTATTGCTCTAGAGGACTGCGATTTCGGAGTCTTAAAGATTTGAAGATTCGAAGAAGTTCGAGGGACTTGCCACTTGAAGCGCGTTTGAGGGCAGGTCAAAACGTGTCAAGAAAGTGTCAATTTAAGTGAGTTTCTTAAAAACTTACGAATCGGGAACAGGAATTATAAGATTTGATATTGCTTATTGGGAAAAAAATTTAAATTCCTCTACGTTACTATTTCATTTTCCCAACATTTATGTGATTAGTTCTCCATTGGGGTGGAAATTAGAGACAGATCGTGTGTTTAAGGAAGTACCGGTGAGTATAGAGGGTCGTGACTACTTGATGGATTTTGTGGAGATGCCGATGAGTTGGTATGGTGCCATTTTGGGTATGGATTAGCTCTACAAGCACTGTGCCATTGTTGATTACAGAGCTAAGAGAGTTCAGTTGGGTTCAGAAGTGGTTGTGGGTTCGAGTTTGAAGACCTTGCCTTTGTTGTCTTTCACCGAGGCTTATAAGTTGGTTCATGATGGTGCTTCAGGTTTCATGGCCTATCTCCTTAACAAGCCAAAAGATCAGGCTAAACTTGAAGAGACTGAAGTGGTGAAAGATTTTCTCGAGGTTTTCCCAGAGAATTTGGGTTCTTTACCTCCTGAACGGGAAATTGAGTTTGTTATCAATTTGTATCCAGACGTTGTGCCATTTTCTAAAACTCTTTATAGAATGGCTCCTGCCGAGTTGAAAGAATTGAAGAAGCAACTCGAAGAGTAATTGTCTAGTAGGTACATTCGTCCGAGTTCATCTCCTTGGGGTTCACCGGTCCTATTTATGAAGAAGAAAGATGGGACATCGAGAATGTGCATCGATTATAGAGAATTGAATCGAATGACGGTCAAGAATAAATATCCCCTCCCATATATCAACGAGTTATTCGATATACTTCAGGGTTCAAAGGTTTATTCCAGGCTTGACCTACGTCAGGGATATTATCAATTGCAAATCCGAGAAGAAGATATCCCATCCGAGACGAGATATCCTGGAGACAGGGTTTAACACTCGGTAAGGGCATTATGAGTTTGTAGTGATGCCTTTTGGTTTGACTAATGGCCCCGCAGCTTTTATGGACATGATGCAAAAAATATTTTGACCTCTTCTCGATAAGTTTGTGGTGATCTTCATTGATGATATTCTGCTGTATACGAGGTCCATCGAGAAGTATACGCGACATCTTAAGCTTGTTTGCAAATGCTCAAGGATAATCAGTTGTTCGCAAAGTTCGGCAAGTGTGACTTTTGGATTGATAGAGTCTCTTTTTAGGTCATATTATATCCAAGAGTGGAGTTGAAGTTGACCCTGCAAAGATTGAGACCGTGTCCAAGTGCGAAAAATCGAAGAATCCTCGAAAGTTCAAAGTTTCTTAGGTTTAGCAGGATATTATAAGAGATTTGTGAAGGACTTCTCGAAGATTGCCGCTCCTTTAACCCAATTGACTAAGAAAGAGGTGAAATTTGTGTGGGATGAGGCATGCGATAAGAGCTTCAATCTCTTTAAGGAGAAATTGACTACCCCTCCCCCCCCCCTCCCCCCCGGTCTTGACACTTCCCAAAGGCTCCGAGGATTATACCATTTATACGGATGCATCAAAGGAGGGGTTGGGTTGTGTATTGATGTAAAATGGGAAAGTTGTTGCTTATGCCTCTAGAAAGTTAAAGGATCATGGGAAGAACTATCCTACACACGACTTGGAACTCGCCGCTGTGATTTTCACTCTTGCAAAATGGAGATACTACTTGTATGGGGTTCCTTTCGAAATCTTTACCGACCACAAGAGCCTACAATATTTGTTCACACAGAAGGAATTAAATATGAGACAAAGGCGTTGGATGGAGTTTCTTGAAGATTATGAGTGCAAAATCATGTACCATCCCGATAAATCTAATATGGTTGCCGATGCACTTAGTGGGAAGGCTAGTGTGCCGTGTTTGGAAGTGGGTGAAGGAAGTAAGGTTGAGCCGATTGTTCTGAAGGCTCGTGTTGCCAACATTACCGTGCAACCAAAGTTGAAGTAACATTTGTTTGAGGCCCAAACTAGTGACCCGGGAGTTCAGAAATTGGTTGCTGAGGCGAAAGAAGATCCAACGTGTCCGTTCGGGTATGATGAGACTAGATTGTTTCGATTCAAGAACCGTGTTACTTGAAAAGGCTGACAAAAAGGCTTACTCTATCTACCCCGGAAGTAACAACATGTATAAGGATTTAAAACAATATTATTGGTGGAATGGTTTAAAGAAGGATGTAGCCGAGTATGTGAGACATTGCAAGACTTGTCAGATGGTGAAATCCGAACATAAAAAACCCGGAGGTCTTCTACAACCGTTACCTATCCCCGAGTGGAAGTGGGAGCAAGTGACGATGGATTTTGTATCCGGGTTTCCGAAAGTAAAGGGTGGTTACGATGGTATTTGGGTAATTGTTGACTGTCTGACTAAGTCGGCTCACTTTGTAGCAGTTCGGATGGATGATAAGATCAACAAGCTAGCCGAGTTGTACAACAAAGAGATTGTTCACCTTTATAGGATTCCGGTTAGCATCTTGTCGGATAGGGATCCGGGGTTCACTTCGAGGTTATGGCAAGAGTTGCAGGGTCTTTTAGGTACAAGACTCAAGTTTAGCCGCTTCACACCAGCAGAAGGATGGCCTATCCCAGATATTGATCAAATATCTTGAGGATCTACTTCGGGCTTGTGCTTTAGATTTTCAGACATCTTGGGATAAACAGTTTCACTTGATTGAGCTCACCTACAACAACAGTTACCAAGCCTCGATTGGTATGGCCACGTATGAAGTATTCGAGGAATGAAAATGGACTAAGCAAGAGGGCGTAAAGAAGGGTGAGAAAAAGGAAAAACCTTCTAAGGTCGTGCGACATACGATTGAGAAAGTCCAATTGGTACAACAACGGATGAAAGCGACTCAAGATCAACAAAAGAGCTACGCCGACCTTCTTAGAAAAGACTTCAAGTTTGATGAAGGGGACCGAGTGTTGTTGAAAGTGTCTCCTCGCGAGGGATTTGCTCAGATTGGTAGAGGAGGGAAGCTTAACCCTCGATATTGTTAGGAATAGTACCCTGAAAGATGATGTAATAGTCAGCTTTGTTACTTTCCTTTTGTAAATCACAGACAATCTTTGAATATTACGAATTGAGGCAACATTTCTTTATATGCTCTTGTTTGATTATGTGTTTCCTTTTGACTGCGCATGTATAAGAACTCCTCTAATCAATATGACTTATAGGACTCAACCATTTCGGTGAAGTGGTTCATGAGATGAGCCCTATATCACATAAGTCATGATTAGAGATTACTCCAAGCCGATGAGTCCAAAAGACAGTGGGAGTGTCAACCTAACTCGGTCAAGGCTTGCTCGTGTGATCACGCCCGTAAGAAGGACCACCTTGTTTCATGGGGTGCAAAGTGTATAGTTGATACGTACGTGATACATGGGGGTGCTTGCTTGTTCTAAGTAGGTACACTGAGGTGTCCCGTGTGAGAAGATTCTTAAATGGGAAAGGAAGTTTCTCTCTAGAAATAGAAACTTCCAGATTAGGAAATATCTCACGAGTCATTGATGTGATTAAGTGATCCTTAAACTTGAGGTTCCATTGATACTTTATGAGCTAACTTTGTAGTCTTGTAAGCTTTAAAGGGTATCGCCTTAGACAACTGATTCAAGGCTTATGCTGGGGCTGCACAAGTGGCACATGAAAGTATATGAGAATCAATAAAGGACCTACGCTTGTATTTGCAAGATGATGATCTCTTATTGTGTAAGTCATTCATATATCATCTAGGAGTCCTTGGCCAAGGCAGTGGATCAAGACATCAAGAAAAGAGTTTCTTGGATTGAGATCAAATGGATATGGAATGCACTTAGCATTAAGATCAAGATTATTAGGGTTCTAATTATTCCTTTGCCCTAGATCTTGATTGAGAGATGGGACATAGGAGGATTGTATCTCACATATGTCAAGCCTTAAAGGTTCTGTCAAATTGAGACATTCTTATTCAGCTAGGGGTCAAACACCTGTTGCTAGGCTATGGTCGTTTGGTCTGTGGACTGATTAATTAATTAGGGTCACTGCTAATTGAATTAAGAACCTAGAGGGTCACACACAATAACCCGGTCACGTGGGTTAAGGCTTGAATCGATTAAACGAGTTGATCGAACCATTAAGTGAATGGTGGGGTCCACACGTGTATGTCACACGTGTGGAACACGTGTATGACACGTGTATGTCACACGTGCCTTATGGACACGTGTAGTCACGTGTGTGTATGTGTATAAATATTAAATAATTAATGTGTTAATTATTTAATGAACTTTGATTTAATTTGAATTAATATTAAAGTTCTAATTTGGAGAAATAAAGTCTAATAAATAATTAATTATGAATTAATTAATTATTAGTTTTCAAGTTATTTATTGTAAAATAAATAAGTAAAATTAATAATCTAAAAGAGTTAGATTAGAATCTTGCTTTCCAAGTTGATCAAAAGGAAGACTTTTGGCCAAAGTAAGAGACTTAGTCTCCCAGTAAGATATTCCTTTCCAAAAGAGTTTGGAGTTCCTTATCCAAGAAGGAATCTGGTTCGAACCCTAACCCTATATAAGTGAGGGGTTCGAACCCCATGGGAGATGACACACAATTTCTCCTTCCCCATAATTATACACTAAACCCTAGAGCCTAAACACCGAATATAGAACTAGCATCCTCCCTATTTGGATCGTGGTCGCGGTTGGTGGACTATTTCTCTAGAGGGCTACTATCGTGAAGTCTTGAAAGATTCGAAGGAGTTTTTGGGGATCAAGCTGCGTGAAGAGCATTCTTGGGCGGCTAGAACATGTCAACAAAACTACTATCCAATTGAGTTTCTTGATCACTACGAACTTGGGAATAAGAATTGCAAGATTCGATCCTTACTTAGTTGGGAAAATTTTAAATTTTCGCTGCGTTTCCCTTGTGTTTTCCCAACAAGTGGTATCAGAGCCACCTTGCAAGGCCTAATTCTGGTTCGTCTCAATTATTTTGAATTTGGTAGAAATTCTTAGGCTTTGATGCCACTACAAAAAAAAGCCTGAAAACCGATGGGCATTTTCCGACGGGATTTTTGAAAAACCCATCGGTTTTCGGTTGGAAAAGCCGATTTCCGATGGAAAATCGACAGGATGGCGCCCGTTGGAAAATGTATCGTCGGAATTGGGTCCCGACGGGTCCGTTCCGTTGGTTTTCCGTTGGAAATATATTTCCAACGGAATTCCGATTGAAACCGACGGAAAATTATTTTTTCCAACAAAATAATTTCCAACGGAGTTCCAACGGAAAGCCAATGGGCCATTTCCGTCGGTTTTCCGTCGGAATTTTTTTCCTACGGATTTCCAATGGAATTTTCCATCGGTATTCCGTAGGAAATAGAATAAAAATAAATAAATTTAAAAAAATTTATTTTTGAGACCTGAACCACCCCGCAAATGAGCCACACCAACACCTCGAACGAGCCACGAGCCGAGATTGAGGCAACCGAGACAACCATGCGAGAATTAATTCTCGCGATAATTGCGCACACAGGGATTTGAACTCGGGTCTCCAAGGAAGTTTGGTGACTTCCTTACCAACTCGGATAACTTACTTCTTATTAATATTATGTCTTTAAATATATTTATACACTTATTTCAATTAACTATTTAAATACTTTTTGTTATTAATTTAAAATATAAAATTTTAAATATATGATTATTCGAATTAAATATAATCATATTTATTGAAAATTTTTAAAAATACTTATTCGAATGAAAATAAAACTCATTAGAATCAAGAGTTCTCCAATCTATAGAAAATATATAGAGTATCATAATAAGAACTCTTTCTAAAATTAATATATTAATTATAAGTTACATTATAAGATATTTGTACATTTAAAAATAAAATTAGTAATACAAAAACAATTTTTACATCGTTTCACTTAAATTATTAATTCAAAATTATAAATAAAATTATTTTTCTATATAAATATAAAATCATTGCTAATAACTATTACATAATGATTAATTATATTATAAACCTACAATTTTATATATATATATATATATATATATATATATATATATATATATATATAAGTGTTTTTTTATAAAGATACATAATTAATAAAATTTTTCGTAGTTTTCATATTTTAAACTTAGTTCAAAAATTATTAACACTATATACTCATTATCAAGTATTAAATTTATTAAAAATACTTATTATTTAAATTACGATTAATAACTAATAAAATAGTATGTTAACACTATATATATATATATATATGTTTTTTTGGTGTGGAAACACTATATATATATATGTATGTATACAAGTGAGTGTTTATAATGCATGGATACAAATATGATACAACGTATATTAGTTTTTAAATTTAACAAGTGAAAGACGTTTGTCAAGATGTCCAACCTTAATATGATACTACACCATACATTACAATAATATTTATAATTGTTTGAGCATCATAAGAGTGGTAATTTAAAATTATAAACTTTTTATTTATATATGTGAGAGTGTCTAATAGAAAATTAAATTCCAATTGGGATCTCCTCACTATATTTAAAGTTAAAAAATTGATGTTCTAAATATTTTTATTTTAATTAATAATGTATAAATTGTGTATTATATACTCTAGTGTCTATTAATAATTTATAATTTGTATATTATATAATTTTTAAATATATAAATAAGTTGAAGGACCTACGGATTAACGTTATTAAAATCTAAATTTGAAGTTGAAGAAGATCAAACCATCAAAAGGGCGATCTTCTCGTTACGTAATTGATACTTTCACTATTAATTAACTCATATAATTGATAACTTAGTTTTCTTTATTAGAAATAATCGTTTATTAAAAAAATATAAATTTTAATATGAAGATGACTTAAAACTAAAATATATGTGTTGGTTTATTAAAAGATATTTGAATCGAGATTTCTAATTAAACGATGAGAAAGTCCCGTCGGTTTTTTTTTAATTGAGGAATAAAAAAACCGACGAATAATTCCCCGTCGGTTTTCCGTTGGATTTTTTATTTAATTGAAATTCCAAAGGAAAACCGATGTCGTTTTTTTTTGCGCAATTTTTTTAGAATTGCGCCAAAATTTCTGACGGAATTCCAACGGAAACCCAACGGAGTTCCGTTGGAATTTAACGGAATTTTTGGCGTAATTTTTTTTAAAATTCTGGCAAATTTTCCGACGGAATTCCAATGGGATACCGACGGAATTTTTCGTCAGTTTTTTCCCATCGGAATTCGGCTGTTTTTTTGTAGTGTGTGAATTGAGTATTCTTGAGTTCTTTTACAAAACCTGAAATACGAAACTGTATTTTTCCTAAAGTTTCTGAAAAATGTTTTCGAAAATTTGATTGAAATTATTTTGGATCAAATATTTAAATCATTTTTTAATTCTTGGATTGATTTGGTTTTGAAAACTGAAAAATACGGAACATGAAATCGCATTACGAACCGAAACACGAGGCTTGGGCGTGCTAAGGAGTCGTACGCCCAGCCCCGCCTAGCCATCGCCGCACGATGCTGGGCATGGGCCTAGCGCATACCGGTAGCCCCTCCCGCAACCGCGCGGGAGTAGTCCCGGCCGCGCCTAGGCGCGTCCGCCCACCGACTCCCGCATCCGCGCGGGAGTCTTCACCCGTCAGCTCCCGCATCCGCGCAGGAGCCTTCCGTCACCTCCCGTATCCGCGTAGGAGCCTTGCTGCTGGCATGCGCGACGCGTGCAGTCCGTCTAGGCTGGCAAACGGGCGTGGTCCGGGCCTCGTTTCGCGGCGATGTTGGTTTCGTATTTTGGTTTGATCCAATCCCAATTCGTTTTTCTGATTAAAATTTGTTTTATTAAAATTAAAATTATTTTTGTAATAATTGTTTAAATTGGGATTTGAGAAATTAAAGCGATTTAAATTTTGGGAAAAATTAACTTTATTTTCTGAAAATATTGAAGGAATAAAATTATTAATTTTTTAGAAATTAATTGGTATTTTATTAGTTTATTGTTTTTCAGGGTTTATAGAAAAGACTCTTGAACAAGAATTGCATCTAAGTTGGCGTTTTAAGCCATTAGGGCTTAAGGCGAGAATTTTAATTTATTGGTTAAATTTAAATTCTTGCAATTTATGCATGTTAGGTGATCATGGGTTTAGTCCTATGAATGGTTTTAATTTATGCACATGAATGGTTTAAATCGGGGTTGGAGCCCCATAGTTGCGTTTTTCAATTGGGGTCGGTGCCTCACTTATGTGCATATTGTTATGTGTTTATTATGTGGCTTTCCATATTACTGTTTTGAGCCCGGGGTATGCTCCGTGTAATTGTCTAAGGCCAATATGAAGATTGAGCTTTATTACTTTATGTCTTTTTCTTTTTTATTGTAATTTGAGAGTAGAGATAGGTGGTGAGGTATTTTTCTTTCATTTTAGAGACAATGCGCCCATGGAGTAAGATGGATCTACACAACAAGTAATAAGGTGGAGGCCAAAAGTGAAGACCTCTCAAAGTGTTAGAGAGGATTTCTATTATTGTAATAGATAGGGCATCATTTTATTTCCAATTCCCTTATGTGATTTAAACTGTTTTATGTGGCATGTATGTTAGAACTTGTGATTGTGGAGTAGCTCCCACGTATCACGCATAAGATAGGTAGAACTCATGATCATCACATGTTAGTATCATGCTAGGATATGTTTTCTGCTAAGTGCTTGTGTGAAATGCATTTAAGTTGTACTTGCATTAATCAAGACTAATTAAATTGGATAACATATATGTTGGTAAGGTCGAACCGGATAACTCTCCGGTTACATCGAAAATTCCCATTAAATATTAAGCTAATTTTTGAAAATAGGTGTTTAGTTCGAGGTACAAACTTTGAATTAAACTCCTAACATTCCATCAATAGGATTTAAGTTTAATAGGAGAAGCTAGATGCTGGCCACGAGTCGTGGGGTGTCTATGTGAAACCTATTAGTTCTTAGTTTCCTAATTGATCTTAAATGATCAATATTTCGTGATCAATTTTAGCAAGGGCGATGGCCGCGAGTCGTGGGTCGTTCGAACTAAGTTTTGATCATGATCTTATGATTGATGGGTCTAGCTTAACGCCTAAGTAAATATGAATGTCGGACGAGTCGTGGGTCTATATTGAAAGATAGGTGATGCAAAAAACATTACTAAGAATTCCACAGTATTGAAATTGGTAAGATGTACCTACCTTAGGCTTAATTGAGAATGGCCACGAGTCGTGGGTTCAAGGTTAAGTGCTTAGGATCTTAGTACCAATTGGGATAACAAGTATCCTCTAAGATCTCTGGGAATTATAGATCTGTGAAAAATAGCGAGAGCTACATAGATTAAAGACCTGATCTCAAGTATATCGTTATTATTCAGCATGCTCACTAGTTCTCTGTTTTTCCATTTAGGTCGTAGATTCTGTGATTCTCTACGTGTTTTGAAATGGCAACCAAAAACCCTCTAGTATCGATCCTCGAGTCAAACAAGTTGATTGGTCCCAACTATTCTGATTGGCTTAGGAATCTAAAAATCGTTCTAGATTCCGAGAAGAGAACTTATGTTCTCTACGAGGCGGAGCCCGTTCCCGAAGGGGATGCTCCGACCCGGACTAAGCGGGATGTGATCCAGAAGTGAAAGGATGATAATCTTCAAGCTCGTAGTCTCATGCTTGCTAACATGTCTCCGGACATGCAAAGATAACATGAGTCCATGGAATTCGCTTGGGAGATTTACGACCACTTAGAGCAACTTTACCGCCCTCATGAGCGTGTTACAAGGTATAACACCACAAAGGAATTATTCCATTTGAGAATTATAGAAGGTACAAGTGTCCATGAATATGGACTCAAGTTTCTTGCCCTTACTGAGAAACTTGCTTCCATGGACATGCCACTGAGGGATGAGCTTTCAGTGGATTTGTTGCTAGCCTCGTTCCCATCATCATTCAATCTTTTTGTCCTTAACTTCAACATGAATCATGCAAATGCTAGTGTAGCTGAGCTGATTAGTCAGCTTGTGACTGCTGAAAGCACGATCAAGAAGGACAATAAGGTTATGATGGTCAATGCTCCATCTTCTTCTAAGCCTTCCAAAGGCAAAGGCAAGAAAGCCCAAAAGAAGAAGAAGTCCCTTAGGCCCAATGAAGGCATCACGAAGGGAAAAGTCCAAAAGAAGAAACGTGATTAGAAAGAGGACGTTTGCTTCCATTGTGGCAAACCGGGGCATTGGAGGAGAAACTGCCAAGAGTACAAGGCTATTCTAAAGAAAGGTATGTTTCTCGTTGAAGTAAATCTTTCTATTAATTGTAACTCTTGGGTACTTAATACCGGTTGTGGATCTCATAGCTGTAATGATGTACAGATGCTAAGTGAGGTCCGGTAGCTGAAGGGAGGATAATGTGTCTTGAAGATTGGGGACGGCTCAACGGTCGAAGCTCAAGCTTTAGGCACAATTAGATTAGATTTAGGTCATTCTGTTTTAGTTTTAAATAAAGTCCTTTATGTACCAGATATTATTAGTAATATTATTTCAGTTACAATACTTGATTGCAAAGGTTATGAAATTAATATTAAGAATGGTAACTTTTTCCTCAAAAAGAATAATTTTTTAGTACATCTTGGTACATTAAACAATGAACTTTATCTAACTCAAAATAGTAATATTTTGAATATACAACGAGAAACAAAACGTAAGAGAGATGACGAAGTCTCAGCATCTTTGTGGTACGCTAGATTAGGGCATATTTCTAAGAACAGAATTAGCAAGTTAACTACCTTAGGGACATTCTCTGAAAATGACCTTAAACAGTTGACTTCCTGCGAATCCTGTCTCAAAGGAAAGATTTCCAAAACTCCTTTCAAAGGAAGTGTGGAACGAGCCACAAAGACCTTGGATTTGATCCATTGTGATGTTTGTGGACCGCTTAGTGTAAGCACTCGAAACAATCATCAGTACTTCATAACCTTTACTGACGACTTTAGTCGCTATGGTTATATGTACTTAATGAAGTACAAATCTGAGGCTTTTGAGAAATTCTTAGAATTTCAAAAGGAGGTTGAGAACCAAACTGGTCAAAAGATCAAGACACTTCGATCTGATCGAGGTGGCGAGTCTCTTATGTGAAGAATTCCTTAATCATCTCAGAGATAATGGCATTATCTCTCAGTGGACTCCTCCAGGAACTCCTCAGCTTAATGGAGTTTCTGAGAGAAGGAATCAAACCCTACTTGATATGGTTCGTTCCATGATAAGTTTCACTGACTTACCACCTTCTTTCTGGGGTTATGCTCTAGAAAGTGCAGCTAAGATTTTGAATCTTGTTCCCTCTAAGTCAGTCCCCAAAACGCCCTATGAAATGTGGCATGGTAAAATCCCTAGTTATTCTTACTTAAGAATTTGGGGTTGTCCTGCTTATGTGAAGAGGACAGTGGGAGATAAGTTAGAAGCTCGTTCTAACTTATGCTACTTTGTTGGCTATCCTAACGAATCCATAGGATACTACTTCTATGATCAAACTGAACAAAAGGTGTTTGTTTCAAGAAATGCAACTTTTCTTGAGGAATCGTTCCTAGAAGAAAAGAAAGGCAAGATCACAGAACTCGAAGAAATTCGAGATATTCCCACGCCACATTTAGAGGACACGTACCATTCTGACACCCCGCTACCAATCACGAACTACGATACACGTGAAAATCCTCCTCTAAGGCGTTCTGAACGCACTCTTAGACAGCCGGAGAGATGGTATGGTTTTCTCCATGAAATCTCTCAAGAGGATAATGATCCTCTAACATATGAGGAGGCACTGTCAGACTCGGATTTTGAACAGTGGAAGGAAGCCATGAAAACCGAAATGGATTCCATGTACTCCAACCAAGTTCGGACCTTGGTGGATTTGCCTGATGGGGTTAAACCTATAGGTTGTAAATGGATCTTTAAGAGAAAGCTTGGAGTAGATGGAAGCATTGGAGCCTATAAGGCAAGACTGGTTTCAAAAAGCTTCACTTAAAGGCCCGATGTGGACTTTGATGAAACTTTCTCACCGGTCGCAATGCAAAAGTCTATTCGGATCATGCTTGCCATAGCTGCGTATTACGACTATGAGATATGACAAATGGATGTGAAAACTGCCTTTCTCAATGGAGACATTGAGAAAGATATTTATATGGATCAACCCATAGGTTTCACATTCATTGGGAGTGAGCAAAAGGTTTGCAAACTCCAAAGATCAATCTACGGATTGAAACAGGCTTGTAGGAATTGGAATATTCATCTTGATAAAGCAGTTAAAGAGTTTGGTTTCATTCATAATTCGAATAAGTCCTGCTTGTATAGAAAGGAATTGGAGACTTCAGTGCAATTCTTGGTACTTTATATTGATGACATCCTTCTAATTGAGAATTCGAAAGATGACATAAAAGTTACCAAATCTTGGTTATCGAACCAATTCGAGATGAAAGATCTTGGTGATGCGTCCTACATTCTCGGGATAAAGATCTATAGGGATAGATCTAAGAGATTGATAAAACTATCACAATCAATGAACATAGATAAAGTACTGAAACGGTTCAGTATGGAGAATGCGAAGAATAAAGTTCTTCCCATGAGTGTAGGAACATCTCTTTCGAAGAAGATGTGTCCTAAGACGAACCTTGAGAAGGAAAGAATGACTCATGTGCCTTATGCCTCGGCAATAGGTAGCATAATGTATGCAATGCTATGTATTTGACCGCATGTGGCTTATGAACTTAGTGTAACGAGCCGTTTCGAATCAGACCCTGGAGAAGGTGACTGGACTGCCGTGAAGAATATCCTAAAGTACTTACAAAGCACTAAGGATTTGTTCTTAGTATACGGAGGATAGAAAGAGCTAGTAGTCGGAGGATACTGCAATGCAAGCTTTGCATCTGACTTAGATGATTTTAAGTCAAGGTCAGGATACATTTTCTGCCTTGACGGCGGTGCAGTAAGTTAGAAAAGTTCCAAGCAGTCGACCACTACAGATTCGACCACTAAGGCCAAATACTTAGCTGCAAATGATGCAGCTAAGGAAGGTGTTTGGATTAGAAACTTCATTCAAGAATTGAATGTCGTTCCTAGCATGAAAGACCCCATTAATGTGTTTTGTGACAACACTGGGGCGGTTACTCAAGCAAGAGAACCAAGATCTCACCAACGGACCAAGCACGTTATGAGGAAGTATCACATAATCCGTGATATCATTAAACGAGGTGATGTGCAAATTGAGAGGGTCACATCAACAGAGAACATGGCAGACCCGCTTACTAAACCCCTTAGTCGAGAAGCTTTCGAAGGTCATCTTACGAAGATGGGACTTAGATTAGCTCCTGAATGGCTTTGAGGGGTAAGTGGGAGATTGTTAGGAATAGTGCCCTGAAAGCTGATGTAATAGTCAGCTTTGTTACTTTCCTTTTGTAAATCACAGACAATCTTTGAATAATACGAATTGAGGTAACACTTCTTTATATGCTCTTGTTTGATTGTGTGTTTCCTTTTGACTGCACATGTATAAGAACTCCTCTAATCAATATGACTTATAGGACTCAACCATTTAGGTGAAGTGGTTCATGAGATGAGCCCTATATCACATAAGTCATGATTAGAAATTACTCCAAGTCGATGAGTCCAAAAGACAGTAGGAGTGTCAACCTGACTCGTTCGAGGCTTGCTCTTGTGATCACGCCCTTAAGAAGGACCACCTTGTTTCATGGGGTGCAAAGTGTATAGTTGATTCGTGCGTGATACATGGGGGTGCTTGCTTGTTCTAAGTAGGTACACTGAGGTGTCCCGTGTGAGAAGATTCTTAAATGAGAAAGGAAGTTTATATCTGGAAATAGAAACTTCCAGATTAGGAAATATCTCATGAGTCATTGATGTGATTAAGTGATCCTTAAACTTGAGGTTCCATTGATACTTTATGAGCTAACTCTGTAGTCTTAGGTGTAAGCTTTAAAGGGTATCGCCTTAGACAACTGATTCAAGGCTTATGCTGGGGCTGCACAAGTGGCACATGAAAGTATATGAGAATCAATAAAGGACCTACGCTTGTATTTGCAAGATGATGATCTCTTATTGTGCAAGTCATTCATATGTCATCTAGGAGTCCTTGGCCAAGGCAGTGGATCAAGACATCAAGAAAAGAGTTTCTTGGATTGAGATCAAATGGATATGAAATGCACTTAGCATTAAGATCAAGATTATTAGGGTTCTAATTATTCCCTTGCCCTAGATCTTGATTGAGAGATGGGACGTAGGAGGATTGTATCTCACATATGTCAATGACTTAAAGGTTCTATCGAATCGAGACATTCTTATTCAGCTAGGGGTCAAACACCTGTTGCTAGGCTATGGTCGTTTGGTCTGTGGACTGACTAATTAATTAATTAGGGTCACTGCTAATTGAATTAAGAACCTAGAGGGTCACACGCAATAACCCGGTCAAGTGGGTTAAGACATGAATCGATTAAACGAGTTGATCGAACCATTAAGTGAATGGTGGGGTCCACACGTGTAAGTCACACGTGTCCTTATGGACACGTGTAGTCATGTGTGTGTATGTGTATAAATATTAAATAATTAATGTGTTAATTATTTAATGGACTTTGATTTAATTTTGAATTAATATTAAAGTTCTAATTTGGAGAAATAAAGTCTAATAAATAATTAATTATGAATTAATTAATTATTAGTCTTCAAGTTATTTATTGTAAAATAAATAAAGTAAAATTAATAATCTAAAAGAGTTAGATTAGAATTTTGCTTTCCAAGTTGATCAAAAGGAAGACTTTTGGTCAAAATAAGAGACTTAGTCTACAAGCAAGATATCCCTTTCCAAAATAGTTTGGAGTTCCTTATCCAATAAGGAATAGGGTTCGAACCCTAACCCTATATAAGTGAGGGGTTCGAACCCCATGGGAGATGATACACAATTTCTCCTTGTCCATAATTATACATTAAACCCTAGAGCCGAAACACCTAATATAGAACTAGCATCCTCCCTATTCGGATCGTGGTCGCGGTTGGTGGACTATTTCTCTAGAGGGCTACTATCGTGAAGTTTTGAAAGATTCGAAGGAGCTTTTGGGGATCAAGCTGCGTGAAGAGCGTTCTTGGGCGGCTAGAACGTGTCAATAAAGCTACTATCCAAGTGAGTTTTTTGATCACTACGAATTTGGGAATAGGAATTGCAAGATTCGATCCTTGCTTAGTTGGGAAAATTTGAAATTTCCATTGCGTTTCCCTTGTGTTTTCCGAAAAGATATTTGGGTCCATTTGAAATACTTGAGAAGATTGGCGAAGTGGCTTACCGTTTGGAGTTGTTCCCGTCTGAGTAGTGAATCTGGGGACCAGATTCTTTTAAGGAGGGAAGGTTGTGACGCTACGTGTTTTCGTCGCACAGGTACTCACACCACGCGTATGAGTTTTCGAGAGTTAGCTTATTTGTTTATTTAATTCTGTTATTGCTTGTGTTATTTAATTTATAACCTTACTTGAATTATTTGATTTAAGTGAATTATGTGACTTACGTGAATTACATTCGCATTCATTTCATAACATATACTTACATTTCATAAATTCATTCATCAACATTCTTAATATTTTCTAAACTTATATATATATATATGTATATATATATATATATATATATATATAGGTGTGTGAATGTGGGAATTTGTTAGAGATTTCTTGATCTAAGTTTATATTCTTGTTCCTAAGCATGTTATTGTGTATATATGTGCAAATCCCTTGAATTTATTGCTTGAAAGCATGGTTGTTGGAGTAATAATTGAAATGAGGGTTTTGTGAATAGTTATGGGTGAAGTTGAAGGTGTAAACTTGTGTATTATGATGCAAACTTGAGATATTATGTGCATATATGAGTTATATACATGTTGCGACTTCATTTTCCAACTTTGATCATGTTTTGGTTGAGTTTTGGTTGGTGTTGTTGCGGCTCGAATGGAGAAGAGAAGAAAACAGGGGATTTCAACTTTGATTTCTCACAGTTGATGTGCCTGTACTGAGACACGCCCGTGTCTCTTTCATCTTCGGCCCCTGTACTAAGACAGGGGCGTGTCTCGATTTAGCCTTGAGGTGAGACACGCCTCTCTCGCATGCATACATGTTTTGCTTCGTTTAATTGTCTTGTATGTCCTTTTCTTACTTTGATTATGATGTATATGGATTGTAAACATGTTGATGTATGTGTTATGATTTGTGTATGAAGTTTATGGATCGTTTTGATATGATTTATGAAAGAGATGAATATGAGTGAATGTAATCTCTTCACGCGTTAAATGAATTGTTCGTTTATGTGCCTCTAAGACATTAATTGTGCACATGAAAATTTTCATAAATTAATATCATCAAAATCTCATGTCATAACATATCATAAGCATGCCGTTCGTCGATTATTTGGTTTATAAGTCTCGCAGTCTCACGTATACTTATACTTCTTGCATAGAGCTTGATCTAGTGGTCGAGGAGCAGAGTCCTTAGGCTTCTCTCTCTTCATTCTCTCTAGTCAAGGTAAGGATTTATTTCTAGTTATTAGAACCTGTAATACCTTGTGTGACCATTTTATCCAAAATGTAATACTTATACTTACACTTTTGAAAATATGATTTACGCAAATGTTTTCATGAAAATATTTTGGCGAGAATCATTCACATATATTGGGCCCGGGGAAAAGTGTGAGTGGAAATCGGTACGGTATCGGGTCATCGGACAATCCATTCATATAGAGTACCCTTTGAGAATATCTTTGCACGACTTAGGTAGCAAGAAGGCGAGCTATTCTTGAGCCGGTGGTTAACCCATCGAAGAAGTGGGTAAGAGTCATGATCTCCCGACTCGATACGGACCAACAAGGTGGTTGGGCCTTGCAAACCCTTCCACCGCCCTGGAGGAAGAAGGATGGAAAATCATGTTTATTATTATGATTACGATTATGATTATGGATTTGCGTGAACGCCTTATAACTTGAATATAATGCACACACTATGGGAGTAAGGTTGGAGAATTGCCCACCTGCCAGGCCACGTATTATTATTGTAAATTGAAACTTAATAAATTTATATTCGTAATTTCGAGCGATGCCTTTCCTAACTTTCCCACTTGGAATTTTACAAAACATTACTCGGAGTTATGAATTGCATGTGCATGCTCTATATTTATTTATGCCCCTCACTCAGTCTTTCGACTGGCACCCCATGTTGTTTTTAGATCTTTTGCAGGTATACTAGGCAGGGAATAAAGTCATAAGAAGTCTTTATTTTGGGTCTAGTATGTGTTAGGTTTAACATCTCTCATACTTCATTACTTTTGGACATGTATTAATCTATTTTGGAGAATTGTAAGTAATTGGGCCTCGTAGGCCATTGGTGATGTAATTATGGATTGTATGTTAGAGATATACTTCTTATATGCTAGTATAATGTTCTTATGCTTCCGCTTTACTTGTTGCATCCTTATATAATTGGTTCAAGGGTTAGCGCCGCTTAGCTAGGTTGAGTTCTTTTATCCTGGTCACCCGTTCGCCACGTATTCGATTCATGTATGAACTTTCATTTCATACGTGGATTAGGTTCATGGAGCAAGGGATGTGGTGCCTATCTATACGAGTGTTACACAAATCTTTTATGCTTGTTGGGTACACTGATGCAGATTTTGCTGGATGCAAAATTGATCAAAAAAGCATAACTGGCCAATGTCAACTGCTTGGAGGACGTTTAGTAAGCTAGTCTGGCAAGAAACAAAGTGTGGCAGCACTTTCAACTACTGAAATTGAATACATTGCACTAGGAGGATGTTGCACTCAACTGGTATGGATGAAACGAACTCTTTCTCATTTTGATCTCTGTTTTGACAAAATTCCTATCTGATATGGCATAAAATGACTGAACCACGTGGATAAAACGCCACCTTGACCGAGGAGCCGCCGAGTGAACCACACATGGCGCACCGTCCACCTCAGATCGATAAATCGACCTCAAGCACCAGTTAACCCCTGACGCGGGTTAGTGAGGCTCATCGATCCAGTCCCGATCCCCGATTTGGGCACTCACAAATCGATCCCAACCTAGCCATTCTACTTGGAAGGCCAAGGCTTCGACCTGAAGGTCGATGCCGTACGTTACCAGACACCAAGATGCTATAAAGCATCTTCGTTGGGACATGTGTAACTCTCTCATTCCTCAAGACTAGCGTACTACAAAGCATTCAATGCCCTACTATACCTCTCTCTACCCAAAGGGGAAAGAAGGTACGCTCGACCTCAGCTTGGCCAGCTTTAGCATCCGACCAACAGGTCGACTGCCTGCAGAGCAAATAATGCATAATCGCGGTACATGCACTACTGTGTTAATTGGCCAAGACTATAAATATACCTTCCTTGAATAGTAGTGGGTAATCATTCAAGAGCATTTATTTCACATTTACTGCATTTATTTCTCTCATTACGAATCCAATACTGACTTGAGCGTTGGAGCACTAAAACTGGGCTTCACCCCAAGTCCCCCAGCTTTGGCCTTTAACTTACGTGAGTTGGTGTTTTAAGATCGATTAAGAGCCCACTCTTATAAATTCTTGACTGATCGACCCAAACCTACCACCAAGTTCGACAACTCGGATGGACCAGATTTGAGCCGAATTAGTTTGGCACCGTCTGTGGGAATTCTTCCTCTTCTTTCTATCGATCTAGAGAAAAACTTCAACACCCAATCCCAGCAACCATGGTGAATAAACGCATGACCCAGCGTGACAAGGATATGAAGGAGATCACCAAAGGCAGGCACGATCTCAATGCGCCCCTTGGCAACCCCTCATCTGCTCTTCCCTCGCTGGGAATGTTGGCCCTAGCGCCAGTGTCATCTTGCCTCAATAGGAGGCCACAACAAGGGTCGCCATCACCCAGGTGGACCTGGATGCTTTTCTCGACCAATGGACGGTCGAGATTGAGAGAGCCCAGGTCGAGGGCCATGAACTAAGGCGCCCTCAGTTACCAAGGGCCAACCCTGATACCATCCCGAGTCCCGTGGTAGCTAGCGCATTGGGGCCCACCGTCCAGGCCTACGGTCTGCCCGTCCCTTACTATTTCAGCCACTCAACGGTGGACCTACCTAGGTCTTGTTGGAAAACAATCAGAGTGGTGCAACGGAAGTTTAATTTTTTTTCCAAAAGTAGATCTAAAAACTTGCATATCGTATCATATGGTGTTTCAAGAAACTCACATTGGTTGAAGCTTTCTTGTGATGTCATTACCGCCTAGCGAACACCCTTCAAGCGGAAAGTCCGTCGAAGGGCCTTCGATTAGATCTCAAAGTAGGCAATCCTCCAAAGTGTATCCACACCAGTCCTATAACACGATCAAGCGAGTGAGAATGCTAGTTTTATGGCCTGTGTTAGGCTAGGATTTTTACTTTGAAAACTTTTCTTTTATTTTTCTCAAAAACTTAACACTTCTTGAGTGTTGGTCTAAAGAATAAGAGAAGCACCACCACTAGTATATATACTAGGGGGTTCGAACCTATTAGGGTTTCCAAAACACAATTGGATTGTTCTCTTGCTCACTAATTAACTAAGTTAATTATTAATTTAATTGGAATAATAAGTTCTTAACTTATTCTCCAAGTTTAGCAAGGGATGTCTTCTCTCTCCTACAATAGGAAGTTTTGACTATTCAACCTTTACTAATTAAAGTCAAAAGTCAATATTCAATAAATAATTTAATTCCTAATTAATTATTTATTGGGTTAAGTTTATTTGAGAATAGTCTTACCAATTAATTCAAAATTAATTAATTACAATTTAATTAATTAATTCTAGAAAAGAATTCACGTGTAATATAATTACACATGTGGAGCCACGTACGTGCCACCTGGCAGCCATGCAACTACGTGACACGTGGTAGTCACGTGTCTTTGACACGTGGCAATGCCCACGTGCTCCAGCCACTTTTTGATCAACAATTTGATCATTCGTTAATCATATTAACATCATACCATAACCCACGTATTCTGGCATTTGTGTGTGACACTTTAGGTTCATTATTCAATTAGCAGTGATGGTAATTAATTAATTCCCATAATTAATTAATCACTTCACAAATCACACTACCGTAATCTAACAATGGGTGTGTGACCCCTAGCTGAATAACGAAATAAATAGAAGAACCTTTCTGTCAATGACAATTAGTGAAATACGATCCTCCTACAACTCCATCTCTCAATCAAGAACTAAGGCATGGAATATTCTTAGAGCCTTACTATTCTTGATCTTTAAAGTTAAGTTCATTTCATATCCATTTAATCTCAATCCAAGAAAACCCCATTTTCTTGATGTCTTGATCTTTTATCCACCTTGGCCAAGGGTTTCATATTTAATGGACTACGAACAACTCAATCAGTAAGGGATCATCCTTGTTCTTAACAAGTGTAGGTCCTTTATCGATTCTTCTAATTCTACATATGCCACTTGTGTAATCCCAACATAGGCTGTGGTTCAGGTGTCTATATGGCAACACCCTTTTGAGCCTATATCAAAGATTAAAGAGTTAGCTCATATGAGACATTACAGAATCTCAAGTCTAAGGATTATTAATCACGTCATTGACCTGTGAAATATTTCCTAATCTGGAAGTTTGTAGGAGACTTCCTTTCCCATTTACGAATGTTCTCACGCGAGACATCTCAGTGATGAAGTTCTCCTAACAATCACCCTTATGTATTATAAACACATCATCCTATGCACTTATCATTCCATAAAACTGAATGATCCTTAAAAAGGACATAATCACATAAGCAAGTCTCAACGGAGTCAAGGTCGACACTCCCACTGTTTGTCGGACTCATCGACTTGGAGAAGTTTCTAATCCTTGACTATGGTGTTAAGAACTTGTTTCATATGCCGTTCCCATAAGGGTAAAGTTCTTAACGGCCTCATCGGATTAGGGGAGTTCAAAACATGCAAAACACAGTCAATCCAAACAGACATAAATAAGCACATAAAGAAGTGATTGCCTATGAATAAAATCATTTCGTTTATTATTCAAAGATTGTTTGTGATTTTACAAGGAAATAGTAAAGCATAAAAGCTGCTTTAAGGGCACTATTCCTAATAGGTCATTTGGGGGCTTACCCCCCCCCCCCCCCCCCCCGATAGCCTTAGGCCAAGCCCAGGGATTCGTACCTCCACCACCACCGTCGGGGACCAGTAAGTAGGTCCCGTACGAGGGCTAGGACGAGTCGGATCATCCGAGCCGTGCCAATTGCTGCAAGCACATGCTTGACAACGACTATAAAGAGTTCGACGATTTGTGGAACCGAATCCCCACACGATCCGCCAGAGATGAAGCGGCAAGAATCATCACGGCTCACCAGAGAATGAGCGGAACCCTTACATCGACCCACCGCGAAGAAAGGTCCAAGACCGCCTGGGAGATCGATAATCCAAGATCTCCCAGTGGCAGGTCGACCTGCACGAGGGATTGAACCGACGCCCTCTGCATTTTCGAAGTGACAGGGAGGAAGCTTCTACCTTCTCCGAAGACATCCTTCGCATGACCTGTAACGGAGATCGGATCCCCACAGGGTTACCACTGTACAACGGGACCTCCGATCCCGAGAAACATATGACAGCCTTTGAGAATAGGATGTTGCTGCACCCCCACCAGCAGCAGATTTGGGCCAAACTATTCATCACCACGTTGACAGGCCCGACACAGGACTGGTTCATCCGCCTGCTGCCTCGATGCATCGCGACCTACAACCACTTTGTAGACCGATTTCTGGCACATTTCTCCTCCATGTCAGGAGAGAAACTGCCACCCTCTTACCTCAACAATCTCCACCAAGAGGATTGCAAGTCCCTATGACACTTCATCACCAGATTCTCGAGGGAAGTAGTCCGGGTCGAGGACCCAACGATGGATACTCTGCTGTCGGTCGTCGTTTGAGCGTTGCGCAATCGCATGTGGGCTGACGAGATCATCAGGGCGAACCCCGAAACTTGACCGAGATACAGGACATTGCCCGTGGCTTCATGGGGGTCGAAGAGATGGCCCTTTCTCATGGGCCCCTGCGCTTGCCTCGATCCGTTGGGTAGGATTTGGGATCGGGCTCGAACCCCAACCGGAAGAAAAATGAGCCCAAGAAGTGTAAGGGGAAAGTCAATCTACCGACCCAGATCGACCGATGAAGTTACATTCCCTTCAACACTTCCGTCGAACAAATCTTCACTGCGATGGATAAGAAGCTCCTGAACTAGCCCAAGACCATTCGAGAAGGTTCTAAGGCTAAAAAATCAGGAAATTTTTGCGGATACCACCGGCAGTGGGGCCATATCACTGAGGAGTGCAACGCCCTCCGCGATGAGATCGAGCGACTCATCCGAGTTGGGCACTTGAAGGATTTTTTGTGCAAGATCGACCACTACTCAGAGAAGGCCGGCCGATCCCAGGACCGACCCAGGTCACGGTTGAGGTCGCCTTCGATGAGGACGGGGAAACAACCCCTCGAGAGGACTGAGGACAACCCCCCAACGAACGGCACCATCTACATGATAGTTGGGGGCCATGAAGGAGGTGACTCCAACGCTGCCAGAAAGAAGAACTTCAGGAAAGCAGCTCGAGAGTACAACGGTCCCTGCGAAAAAATCCTCCAGATCGACGAGGGTAGTGAGTGGAAAAGGCAAGAGGTTAGCTTTAGTGAGAGTGACAGCCGCCCATGCCCACATCGGGAGGGCAAAACGCCTAGTTGTCCGATGGTGGTGACCTTAGGCATGACTAACTTTAATGTAACCATATGCCATGTTGACAATGGAAGCAGCACGGACATTATCCTTTACTCTACTCTTGTAAAAGTGAAACTGCACAATCTGAAGCTTGCGCTAAAGGAGGTACCTCTTGTACCGGGTGACAAAAGCAAGTGCACAAAAATTGGAGCCAACATGCACCCCCAACACGAGATCATGATGATAGAATTCCTTCAAGAAAACTTTGACATTTTCGCTTGGACGGCCCAAGATCTAACCGGGATCGACCCAGAGGTGACCTCAACAAGGCGTGCCCGAAGGACCCATACCCGCTTCCTCGCATCGATCAGCTCGTCGATTCGACGGTTGGTTACGAGATGCTAAGTATGATGGATGCTTTCCAGGGATATTACCAGATCTCCATAGTGCTGGAGGATCGACCGTACACGGCCTTCATAACTGTAAAAGGCATCTACTATTTCAAAGTAATGTCGTTCGGCCTTAAGAATGCTGGAGCTACCTACTAGAGGCTAGTGAACAAGATGTTCGAAGGTGAGATTGGCAAAACTATGGAGGTTTATGTGGATGACATGATTGTTAAGTGCAAGTGGGCTTACGAACACCTAGACCATCTATGTCGGTCGTTCAAAATCCTAAGACAATACGGCATGAAACTCAACCCGGAGAAGTGCACTTTTGGGGTCGAAGGAGGAAAGTTCCTCGGTTACATGGTGAGCCAAAGGGGGATCGAGGCCAACCCGGCCAAGATCAAGGCCATCCAGATCATACCCCGACCCCAGTGCATCAGCCAAGTCCAATCCCTAGTCGGTCGGATAATCTCTCTCAACCGGTTCATATCTGGATCCTCTGAGCAAAACCTCTCATTTTTCAAGGTGCTAAGAAATTTTCAAGGTGCCAAGTCCAATCCCTACTCGTAGCTCGTCGCAGGACAGGTAAACGGAACATACGAGGCAAGGGAGTAGTCGATGGCCGCTTACCTCAAAATGGTCAAAGAATTGACCTCGACATTCAAGGAGTTCAGGATTGAGCAGGTTTCCCGTGAGGAGAATAGGCGAGCCGATGCTTTATCTAAGCTTGCAAATGGCTTTCAAAGTACCAAAGATGGGACCATCTCGTACCTCATGTCGAGGGGCTGGGCCATCGATGAAGCGCGAACTGAAGTAGCCACCATCGATCCGTTAGAGCCGTACTGGATCGACAATCTAGTGGCCTACCTAAAAGAGGGAACATTACCCTAAAACCGCCCAGAGGTAAAACGGATGAAATATCGATCCCTGCGATACATCCTCAACCTCGATGGCAGGTTATTCAAGAAGTCCCTTACAGGGCCGCCTCTGAGATGTCTCCGACCTAGTCAAGCCCAAGATTTGTTGGAGGAAATACATGAAGGGTGCTATGGAAATCACTCAGAGGGTCGGGCCTTAGCCTACAAGGTCCTGAGAAGCGGCTATTTTTGGCCAACCTTTGTCCGAGACGCGAAGCTGCACTCTAGGAAATGTCCCAAATGCCAGAAACATGGTAACCTCATACATACACATCCCACGACTATGATCGCGATCGATGTCTCTTGACCCTTCGATCAGTGGGGTTTCGACATCAGCAGACCATTTCCCCTTTTTCCTCGACAGAAGCGGTTCGCGATTGTTGCCGTCGAGTATTTGTCAAAGTGGGTCAAGACTGAAGCAGTCCCAAAGATCACTGATGCAGTGATAAGGAACTTCATCTGAAAGAATATAATCTGCCGCTTTGGGGTTCCGAGGGTTCTCATCTATGACAATGGACCTTAGTTTTGAAGTGAAAATACCAAAAGCTATTGTCGAGACCTCGGAATTGACCTCGGATTCACCATTGTTGGCCACCCTCAAGCAAATAGCCAAGCAAAAGTCACTAACAGAATCATCATCCAAAACCTGAAGACCCGCCTCTACGCCAAGCTGGGCGCATGGGCGGAAGAGCTTGACGGTGTCCTATGGGCATATCGAACCACTCCACGAACCGCCACAGGTCAAACTCCTTACTCTTTGGTGTACGGATCAGAAACCGTGATTCCCTTAGAACTGTTGTATGAAATGGCTCGCGTCACTTAGTATCAACTTGATAGGAACAATGAAAACCGATCTGACGACCTAGATCTGATAGAAGAAAAGCGAAAACTCGCCTACCAAAAGATCAAACAGTACAAAGCGGCCGCAACCCAATCATACAACAAGCAAGTCAGGCGCATGTCATTCCAGATTGGAGACCTAGTATTAAAGAAGGTCAAAGTCCTGCAACACATCGGGAAACTCGAACCTAATTGGGAAGGCCCCTATCGAGTAACTGAAGTCGGCAATAACATGGCATATCGACTCAAAGACATGGCCGTAACAGCTCTGCCGAGACCATGGAGCGCTCACAACTTGAAGAAGTTCTATGTTTAGGCAGTCTACCCATCTCCATGTTTGTAATCGAATTGGAGCTCATTAAAGCCCGATCTCGGCTTATCTTAAAAATATCAATTGAAATGGTATACACACCTAGGTTGAATTCGTTTTGAATCGATCCATTCTCAGTACACTGTTTTCTTCACTTGCCAGCATTCGATCTACGATCATGCTATTGAGGGGGAACATGACCCCCAACCCGTTATCATCTCACATTACAAATCATAAAAGTTTTGAAGTCCAACGAGATCGTCCAGCGATCCGACGAAAACAAAACTAATAATTAAGAATCTCAGATCATGCGGTGAGAACAACGTTCAAACCGGTCAAAATAATGGACAAGGCTACTAAAAGCATTCCGATGAGGTCGAATCTCCCTAATCGACCCAAATGTGAATAAGTAACTAGCCTATGTTAAAAAGGCCTAAGTATAATCGCCCCCGCATAGATTCACAAACATGCCCCAACTTATAAACATAAAAAAACACAAGTATGGAAAAGAAGCGGCATCCAAATGTTAAAAGTATATCAGGCTCACTCTCGATGTGGCCCAACGTCTTAGATATTATTAACAATACACATAATAAGTAAATATTCACGCGGCTACACCCCAGCAGCTAGGTCGAATAAATTATCTCAAAAGTACTTGAAAAGAAATTACAAGATAGCAGATCATGAAGACGAAGCAGAGGTGGAAGTATCTGATGGACCCGACCCCACCAAGGCTTTGTTATGACCCAGCTGTGTTGGAGGAAGAAAGTTGTCGACCTCGACAGGCTGCGGAAGCTCATACACGGGGGCCCTCTTGTCTCTCTTTGAGTAGGCCCGATCGATGGCGAACCCATATTTGTGTTTGGGCCAGTCCATCTCGACCGGTGGCTCAGGATCTTCTTTAAGGGGATCGGGATAGGGATCGGGCTTGTGCACGCCAATGGAGGATTGATTGAAGGTCATTGGGATCAAGCCTTGGTTCTTTATCTGATTAAACATGAGTTTGAACCCAACCTCCATGTCGATGGCTACCATTACAGCGTTGGCCTCCTCAAAGGCAGACCCTTCAATGAATTCTCAGACCGTGTACTTCTCGATCCCATCCTTTGCTTTCCTGAAGGATTCGATCATGGCATCGATCTTGGCTTGGGCCTCTTCTAGCACTTCCTTCTGGCAATCATTCCGACCCGCCTCCCTGGCTCTCTGAGCTTCCTGTTCAGTTTGGGCCTCAAGTGGTTTCAGGTCTGCGGTATGCTTCGAAATCAGGTGCTCGATCTACTCCAAGGCACTTTTTAGCTCAACGGCCTATGCCTAAGCCACTTCATTTCTCTAGCTCTGCGCCGACCTCAATGCCTCGACCTCCTTCTAGAGATCAGCCACCTTCCCAGCATTCATCAACCTCAGTTTCCCCTTGGCGGCTCTGTACTTTTCCTTATATTTTACCATTTCGGCCTTGAAGATTTCAGCCCACTGGAAGGAGTTGATGGCGGTCGGGTGGATTTCTTGTCGATCGGGATTAGGTCGTCAAGTCGATATTTGAAAACAAATATGCAAATAGATAACAAAAGAAGAAAGCAAACGATGTGAAAACACTTACGTTGAACAGGGCCTTGCTGAAACGATACCGCTGGTTGTCTCTTGGTTCCCTAAAGAGCACCCTCTGCTCCTCGATCACACATCCTGTGTTGAAGAGGGCTGATAATAGGTCGATGTAAGGTTTACCAACACCAAGGTTTCTCGCCGTTCCATCTTCTCGTTCCCTCTCGAGCCCGGCAGGCCATTGGGGTGGGTCGATTTGGATGAAATCTAGCAATGCACCCTCCAAGTCTGAGTCATCGGAGTCGGCATCGATATTGATCTCCACCGTTGGCCCCCTCTTCTTCCGTTTTCGCAAACGCTTCCCGATCCCATGCTGCATATCTTGAGAAAGAACTAGGTCATAAGGGTTGGTGTTGGGGTCGAAATAAATGTTTAATTGGTCCAAATCAATTGCATTTTTTGGTCTTTCAGGCTCGAGCTCGATTGGGGTAGATGCAGGACCACTAGCTTCGCCATCATTCTGATTCTCTCTTTGGGGTCCAGGGGCAGGCGGGACCGCGTTGTGAGGTCGTTGAGCCAACACTTGCACCTCTGGCAGAGCTTGATTGATAGCCGCGATGGCAGTGTCGATCTCCTCTTCAGCAGCCCTGGGGAGTGGGGCATCCTTGTTTAGACCCACGGTCTCCTGGACCCTCCTTGCACAGCTCATCCTTAGAATGTGTAAACCTGCAAGGCAAATGGTTTCGATTAACACCCACGTCAGATTTCAAAATAAATTATAGACAATTAAATAATACACAAGAGCAAGGCCTGGAATCCAATCGGGGTAGGGTTAGATCGAAGAGAGAGGCTTACCAAAACTAAAATTACGTAACCTCATCCCCGGGACTAGACCCGCTTCGATCAGATGACTGGTCTTTGTCAAGTAAGTGGGGTCGAGAGGCCCCAGTTTGACCAAAAGCCCAAAATTTCTATGCAGCCACGATCGTTTGAGCGTCGGGAGCTTCTTGGGCTCGATCGTGGTCCAGGTCGGTTGGAAGGGAGGCGACATCGGGCAGTTGATAAAAAAGAACTTCTCCTTCTAATCCTTCCCGTTCGAGGAGGTCGGGATGTCGATGAGTTTTCGACCCGCCTTGGCCTGTAAATAATAGTACCTCACTCCTGACTTGGCGAAATTGTTGAGCGAGAAGAGCTCCCTAAGATCCTCAACGCTCGGCTCGAGCCCCAGGCACCGTATGATGATAATTACGTTGTGCATCATACGATCGAGTTCGGCACGAGCTAAGCTAGGCATAAGTGACTCACTCGAAAAATGTTGACATCGGAGGGTGGATCGGAAATCTAAAACCATGCTTCATTGATGCATGGCATAGACTAAAAGAATGTCGCACTTGCGGAGCCCCCACCTTCTCTCCTTCTTCAGGTAACCGAACCACAAACCCCCCAGACATACCACTTAGCCAATTGTAGACCTCGTGGTACTCATTTTCTACCATCATCGACGTCCTCTGAGTGACATGAGTTAAGGTCCTATACATGTGCCTCGACCTATCCGGGGGACCCTGCGCCAAGGTCACCTCTTCCGACCTAACGATCTCGACCTCCTCCGGTCTCTAGCACTGAAAAAGTAAGAAATGAGAAAGGGAGTGGCTGCCTATTTATAAGAGATGAAAAAAGTAAGTCCTCGAAATACGAAATGGCATCATCACTGCTCTCTTCAGGTCGATTGACTCAAAGAACGCACCCATAAATGCGGTGGCGGATCGAATCCAACAGTGGCGATGGTTCCTCTACACGTTGCCAGATTGATGACACGTTGGTAATTTTTTTTTGGGGGAGGGGGGGGAGGGCCTATGATATGACATAAAATGATTGAAGCACGTGGCACACCCCAGACAGAACCACGTGGACACGATGCTACCCTGGTCGACCCAGGAGCCTTCGTGTGAACCACGCATGGCTCACTGTCCACCTCAGATCGATACATTGACCTCAAGCACTAGTTAACCCTGACGCGGATTAGCGAGGCTCATCGATCCAATCCCGATCCCGATCTGAGCACTCAAAAATTGATCCCAACCTAGCCATTCTGCTTGGAAGGCCAAGGTTTCGATCCGAAGGTCGAGACCCTATGTCACCAGACACCAAGATGCCATAAAGCATCTTTTTCGAGATACGCATAACTCTCTCATTCCTCATGACTAGCGTATTACGGAGCATTCAATGCCCTACTGTACCTGTCTATACCCAAAGGGGAAAGAAGGTACACTCGACCACAGCTTGGCCAGCTCTGGCATCCAACCAACAGGTTGATCGCCTGTGACACAATTAATGCATAATCACGGTACACGCACTACTTTGTTAATTGGCCAAGACTATAAATACACCCTCCTTGAACAATAGTGGGTAAGCATTCAAGAGCATTTATTTCTCATTTACTGCATTTATTTCTCTCACTGAGAAGCCAATACTGACTTGAGTGCCAAAATTGGGTTCCACCCTAAGTCCCCCAGCTTTGGCCTTTAGCTTATGTGTGTTGGTGTTTTCAGATCGATAAAGAGCCCACTCATACAAATTCTTGACTGATCGATCCAAACCTGCCACCAAGTTCGACAACTTGGATCGACCAAATTTGAGCCGGATCACTATCTATTGTGACAATACTAGCGTAATATGCATCTCTAAAAATCCAGTGTTGCATTCAAGAAGTAAACACATTAACATTAAACATCACTACTTGTGAGATCATGTTCAGAACAAAGATGCCGAAATATTCATTGTTGATACCAAAAATTAGTATGTTGATATTATTAAACCACTTTCTTCGGAATAGTTTTGAGTTTATTAAGTCAAAACATTGGATTATCACATCTTATCAAAGAATCTAAACTGTGTGCTTACTACATGTACATTTCTAATATCTATGTGAATTATCTCACATGTGCTTACGTGTAAAAATTGTTCTGATACATGCGCACGTAATGGAAACAGACAATGCACGTAATGACACATAAAGAAGCATTTGCCTGTGATAATAATTAGTTGTATATTATTCAAAGATTATTTGTGATATAAGGAAAGTCCTAAAGCAGATTACACTGAATAGGCTTTCTAGGGCACTATTCCTAACAGTACCTGTTACTAGAAGTTTAGCACCTTTGTTCTAGAATGTGGTTTTATTCATTCTCCTTATGATTCCTCCATGTTTGTCAAACATACTAATTGTCATATTCTTATTCTTTTAATTTATATTAATGACATTATTCTTATATGAAGTTCTAATTCTCTTACTCAAAAATTCATTTTGGAACTTTCTCCAAGTTAAATATGAAGGATCTCAAATCACTCCACTATTTTCTTAGTACGGAAGTCTCCACTCAAATAAATAGTCTCCTTATCACTCAAACAGAATATGTTATCCAACTTCTGAATTCATATGGGTTTGATGGTATCAAACCAATTCCGACACCACATTCTAGAATTTGGTTAAATGATAGTGAAGGAAACTTTTGTAAACTTATTGAGGCTGTAACGCCCCGATTTCATTTATTAATATCTTATGTTTAAAATAATTTTATAAATTATATTTCATAATACTTTCATGCAATTTTATAAATTTATATCAAATTAAGAATTTATTTCAGGACTCGGAAATATTTATTTCGTGAAATAATTACTGAAAATGATTTAATTGTCAACTTGTCATATAGGTTCATTCTTTTAAATTTAGGGACCAAATTGCATAACATTTTCAAGGACTCAATTGATCAATTCCCAAAGCTTTCCATCCTTAGTTGCATGACTTAAATATTTGAGGGACTAAATTGCAAATTGATTATTTCATCAATTTCAAGGATGATGAATCACGTAAGAGTGCATCTCCAAACTTCCTAGTCCATTTCATCCCAAAATTGACCAACATATCCATCTTTCTTGCTTCCGGTTCTTCAAGTAGAAAGGGGAAGAAGAGATTTTATCATCACCATCAAGTTTGCTCAAGAAGCTCCAAGCTTTTAAGCTCCAAATCATCCATCTTCATCTTCTTCATCCATTTCTTTTATTCCAAGGTTGGTTGTGCATGAATTGATGATCTTGAGCATATTTGATTGAGCTAGGGTTTAGGAATTATAAGCTAGATGAGTTAGTTGAAGTTGGAAGCATGATTATGTGATCATGATCATGAATTATGGCATGATTTGTGCATGAATTTAATGGAAAATCAAGCTTGAATGATCAATATGAACTTGAGCTAGAAACCATGGAAATCTTGATGATATTTCATGCTTTGAGTGTTTAAGTGTTAGGATATCATTTCTTGAGCACATATGCATCATGTTTCCAGAAAATCATGACTTGGTTGATTGAAAATGGAATTTTGGTTGCCTTGTTGATCATTCCCGTAACATGCTCTGTTTCCCCTGTTTTTCCAGTTTCAGAAACTGGGAACGACCGTTCCCAGCCTCAAGGCATTGTGGGAACGGGCGTTCCCACCTTTTCAAATGATTTAGGCGGCCGAGCATGGGAACGGCCGTTCCCATTTTGGCCTTGTGCCGGAAGGGCCGTTCCCAGCTTCAGCGCATTTTAAAAACTGGAAATCATTGGCGTGCTTTTGGGGATTACGGGAACGACCGTTCCCATTTTACAAAGGGGTCCAGAACGGCCGTTCCCACCTGAATTGCAGAACAAAATATTCTGCATAAAATTACATTTTTAGCCCCTCGATCCAACGACTTCTTTGACCCCGAATTGCTATTATATGTGCTAATATGTACTGAAACAACATGTTATCATGCCACATTGCATTTTTCTCGTCATCTCGATGCATTTTCGCTGTTCGTCATAGTTGGTTCATTTTAGAGTCAAGTCTCACGTGTACACGTCTATTTTTGCACAGACCAGCTTCGTAGGGGCGAGGAGCAAGCTCCGTAGGCCGTGCCCTACTTGTCTTTTGTCGGTAAAGGTGAGGTTTAATTGTTAGTTATATAGAACCCATATATCCCTTATGTGATATTTCGGCCAAAAAGGTATTTATAATTATAATCTTTATAACTCATTGATCATTTCAAGTCATGTTCAAGCAAGCAAGCAAGCCATGTATTGTTTCGTGCATGTTTAGGCGAGTAGCATGACCGGTTACGTTTGGGCCCGAGGGTAGTGACCAGAGCCAACCGGGAAAGCAAGGGCTGACGGGTAACTCTGGCGCTATCCTCACCATGTTTGGGGTCACCCCTGAATCCACTAGGAGGTTAGTGGAGGAAGGAGCTCCGGGCTTAGGGATTCATGTACCCTCTGCTCAATGAGATTGGATGTTGGGGCCTTGCAATCCCATCATCAAACCGGAGGAAGAAGGAGACTGGGGACGAGTCCGGCACCACGGATGCACCTCGGGTTATTGCATGATTTCCATTTCATGAACGTGTTATATGATTACACTTTCGCACGATTGCACGATAAGTGAACTGCATGATCACCTATTAATTGATAATCAAACAAGCATGTACATGTTCATTTGGAGTTCAGTTGGAGACCGGCCTCACTCGCCGGGGCCATGTATTGACTGATTGCATGAAACGAACCAGTAATTAATATTGATAGTTGTAATCTCGGGCGAGTTCTCTATTATTATGAACGTATAATACTTTTGATTATAAAACCTTACCCGAGGTTATAACTTGCATGTGATTGCGCTAATATATATGTATTGCCCCTCACTCAGTCTTCGGTAGACTGATACTTCACTTTTCAGGTACTTGAGAGCCAGTCGTGCTAGGCGGGAGTCTGGTCCAGTCTTGCATTGTCACGAGTCTAGCAGTATACCATAATGTATATATTTTTCTACTTCTCATGTTATGTCCGTTATTATCACATTCTGAATACTTGATCATGTATAGGTATATAAGAGATGATAATGTATTGATATCTGTTGGTATCTATTAATAGCTATATCGTTGATATGAATATGGTACCTATATGTATCTATGAATTAATGCTTCCGCTTTTAACTTTTATGTATTGGTTTTGTATTGCTTTGGGGTTTAGTCCCTCCTAGCTCGTCTTTTCTTTTATTGTCACCCGTTCGCTATAGGTTAGTTCATGTACGGATTGTCCATTTCGTATGTGGATTGGCCTATAGTGCGGGGGTGTGGTATCTCTACGTACAGGGCTGCTACAGAGGCACTTCAATATCTCACCATGACACGCCCCGAATATTTCATACTGTTGATAGTGCGATCATTAAATTTTTTGTGATATTTGGATTTTCTTTCCAGTTTTCAAAGAATCGGGTGTTCTTTTTGACTTTGAAAAGATGAGTCAGGAGTATGAGGTAAGGAAGTTTAGTGTTGTTTACATCACAATACTGCATGTAGCGGAGAATGATATACCCAAGATTGACCCTTTTGCTTTTAAAAAAAGGCATACAATACAAATGTGTTAACATAACTCTTATATGTAGAGTGATTTTCGGACTTAACTGACCCAAATAGAATGTTGAGGTTGTTGATTTGATGGATTAAAGCATGTTCAGGTTTAAGAGCTCTAAGAGAAGTCCCGGCCCCCCTCCTAAAGCATAATGTTCCCCATTCCAAAGCAATTTTTTGGCTCTGTCCCAGTTGAAATAGTCGTTTTGAGGCCATTTACCTAGTTTAAAAAATTTAAAGCACTCTTGTGGACAACCTATGAGGGAGTTTATAGAATGCGGGGTAAACAGAATCTCCTCTCCCATAACAAAAGATTTAATAGCGATACCATCATCATCAATTTGATCAAAGAAGTGTGCGTTGGCATACAAAATTTTATAAAGGTAGGATAAGCTAGTACATCGATTGTAAGGAATGAAACCCAACTCATGGACTCAAAGTGTTGAACAAGTTCACATCTTGGGAAGTGAGAAAAGGATACAACTACCTCGATTCCATTTGCGGTGAGTAAGTTTGCTAAAAAAATAGTCATGGGCTTCATAATTCTAAAACAAAATAGAGTGATCTAAGGTTGCAAGATCAAGATCATCAACTTTGTGAGTCACTTTATAGAATGAGTTTGCTGAAAAAATAGTCATGGGCAATATAAGTAGTTTTCTTTTATTAGTATTAATTTTTAAATGATGGGTTTCAATATTAAGTCTTAAGTGATTTAATAAGATTTTACAATTTTGTGCCCTATTCATATCAGGAGAAACTCCAGATATAAATATTAAGGCACTACGATTGTGGCAAATAAAGAACTTCCATGTCGCACTGATGATATCCCAAGTAAGCTTATGATTGGTTCGTGTATCTCATTGCAGCACATGGGGGATAGGTGGCTGTATTTTGTTCCATGTACGTGTGAAGTGTTACCCTCGAGGTGAGGACCATGTGTTGGGAAAACACGAAGAGAAAACGCAGCGAAAATTTAAAATTTTTCCCAAAAGGCGGAATATAAACTTGCAATTCCTATTCCCAATTCGTAGGGATTCAAGAACTTACTTACATCGACGCTTTCTTGACACGTTTAAGCGCCCACAAATGCTCTTAACGTGGCAAGTCCCAAGCTCCTTCGAATCTTTCAAGACTCCACAAAAGCAGCCCTCTAGAGTAATAATCCACACCAACCTCGATCACCATCTAAACAGGGAGGATGCTAGTTCTGTGTTTAGTGTTTAGGCTCTCTAGGGTTTGTGTGATATAATTTGGAGAAGGAGAATTGCAATAAACCCATATGGGGTTCGAATCCCATGTATAAATAGGCTAAGGGGTTCCAACCACTTTAGCTTGTTGGATAAGGTTTTCTGAACCTTCTAGCTAAGGGAATTCTTGCTTGGATAGAAAGACTCTCAACTTTGACCAAAAGTCTCTTTTTGACCAACTTATCTTGCAAGACATAATATCTAACTCTTTTAGATATTTTATTTAGATATTTATTCATAATAAATAACTTGATACTAATAATTAATTAATTCATAATTAATTATGTATTAGAATTAAAATCTCCAAATTATAACTTTAATAATAACTCATAATTAAATTAAAGTTCATTAACTAATTAATCAATATTAATTATTTAATCATCATCACAAAGTGATACGGATCACTCCAGACAAGTACCCCACATGTGTGGCCCTTAACCAATATCTTGTTGGTTCGATCAACTCGTTTAATCGATGTAAGCCTTAACCTTCGTGACCGGGTATTTGTGTGTGACCCTCTAGGTTCTTAATTCGATTAGTAGTGACCCTACTTAATTAATTTCCAATTAATTAATCAGTCCACAGATCACACTACCATAGTCTAGCAACAGGTGTTTGACGCCCTGCTGAATAAGAATGTCTCAATTCGAAAGAATCTTTAAGTCATTGACATATGTGATATAAAGTCCTCCTAAATCCTATCTCTCAATCAAGATCTAGGGCAAGGGAATAATTAGAACCTTAATAACCCCGATCTTAAAGTTAAGTGTATTTCATATCCATTTGATCTCGATCCAAGAAACCCATTCCTTGATCTCGATCCACTGTCTTGGCCAAGGACTCCTTTATGGCATATCAATGACTTACACAATAAGAGATCAACTTGCTTACGCAAGTGTAGGTCCTTATTGATTCTCATAGGCTTCCATGTGCCACTTGTGCAGCCCTAGCATAGGCTTTGAGTCAACTGTCTCGAGCGACATTTTTTAAAGCTTATACCTAAGATTACAGAGTTAGCCCACAAAACATTGATGGAATCTCAAGTATAAGCACTACTGAATCACATCAATGACTCGTGAGATATTTCCTAATCTGGAAGTTTCTATTTCCAGAAATAAAAACTTCCTTTCCCATTTAGGAATCTTCTCATGGGACACCTCAGTGTAACTACTTAGAATAAGTAAGCACCCCCATGTATCACGCACGCATCATCAATACACTTTGCACCCCATGAAAGAAGGTGGTCTTTCTTAAGGGCGCTATCACATGAGCAAGCCTCGAACGAGTTATATCGACACTCCCACTGCCTTTTAGACTCATGGGCTTGGAGTGATTTATAATCATGACTTAAGTGATTTAGGGCTCATTTCATGAACCACTTCACCTAAATGGTTGAGTCCTATAAGTCATATTGATTAGGGAAGTTCTTATGGTTGGAAAATACGAAAGAGTTGAGCAGCGGAAGTTTAAAATTTTCCAAAAGTTTAATCGTTGTCTTGCAATTTTCATATCATATCGTAAGGTTTTTAGAAAGTTACAAAGGTAGAAGCTTTCTAGTGATGTCGTTACCGCCTAACGAACACCCTTCAAGCGAAATCCCTCGAACGACCTTCGAATTAGACTCCAAATTAGAAGCCCTCCAAAGCGTATCCACACTAGTACTAGAACACGATCAAGAGAGTGAGAATGCTAGTTCTATGGCTTGTGTTTGGCTAGGATTTACTTTGAAAACTTTTCTTTTGGATTTTCTCAAAAACTTAACACTTCTCGAGTGTTGGTCTAAAGAATAAGAGAAGCACCAACGCCTTTATTTATACTATATGGTTAGAACCCCCTAGGGTTTCCAAGAACCAATGGGATTATTTTCTTGCTCACTAATTAACTCATTTAATTATTAATTTAATTGGAATAATAAGGTCTTAACTTATTCTCCAAGTCTAGCAAGAGAAGACTTCTCTCTCCTACAATAGGAAGTTTGACTTTTCTACTTTCTTAAAGTCAAAAGTCAATATTCAATAGATAATTTAATTCCTAATTAATTATTTATTGGGTTAAGTTTATTTGAGAATAGTCTTAATAATTAATTCAAAATTAATTAAAAGATCAAAATTAATTAATTACAATTTAATTAATTAATTTCCAAGAAAAGAATTTATGTGTGGAATATACCACATGTGTGAAGCCACGTATACAAGACACGTGGCAGCCACACAGGCTGCGACACGTGGCAGTCACGTGTGTAAGACACGTAGCAATGCCCACTTGTTCGTGGCTTCATTTCGATCAATATTTTGATCCTTCGTTAATCATATTAACATCCTACCATAACCCTCGTATTCTGGCATTTGTGTGTGACCCTTTAGGTTTATTATTCGATTAGCAGTGACAACAATTAATTAATTCCATAATTAATTAATCACTTCATAGATCACACTACCGTAATCTAACAATGGGTGTATGACCTCTGGCCGAATAACGAAATGAATCGAAGAACCTTTCAGTCAATGACAATCAGTGAAATACGATCCTCCTACAACTCCATCTCTCAGAGCCTAAATATTCTTGATCTTTAAAGTTAAGTTCATTTCATATCCATTTCGATCTCAATCCTAGAAAACCCCATTTTCTAGATGTCTTGATCTTTTATCCACCTTGAAAGGGTTTAATGTTTAATGGACTACGAACAACTTAATCAGTAAAAGATCATTCTTGTTCTTAGCAAGTGTAGGTCTTTTATCGATTCTACTAATTCTACATATGCCACGTGTGTAATCCCAACATAGGTCGTGGTTCAGGTGTCTATATGGCGACACCCTTTTGAGCCTATATCAAAGATTACAGAGTTAGCTCATATGAGACATTACAGAATCTCAAGTCTAAGGATTAATGAATCACGTCATTGACTTGTGAGATATTTCATAATCTGGAAGTTTCTGAAAACTTCCTTTCCCATTTAGGAATGTTCTCACGCGGGACATCTCAGTGATGAAGTTCTTGTAACAATCACCCATATGTATTATGAACGCATCAACGTATGCACTTATCACTCCATGAAACTAAGTGATCCTTCAAAAGGACATAATCACAGCAGAGTCAAGGTCGACACTCCCACTGTCTGTCGGACTCATTGACTTGGAGAAGTTTCTAATCCTCGCCTATAGAGTTAAGAACTTGTTTCATATGTCGTTTCCATAACGACAAAGTTCTTAACGGCCTCATCCGATTAGGGGAGTTATACATGCAAAACACAGTCAACCCAAAAATACATAAATAAACACATAAAGAAGTGATTGCCTATGTGTAGCACCCAGACGGAGGATACCACATCCCCCGTATTAGGACTCATACCCGGTCATGAAATAGGAAGTCTATGCCCGAATCCGAATCATAGCGAACGGGAGACTAACTCACACACTAGGCTAGGCGGATCTAACTTGACAAACTCAGAGCGTGGAAGAAATTTAAACAATCATCAACAGATAGCAGAAGCAATTGAAACAACATGTAGAACAGGTGACGGGTTCAACTAGCATAGATACCTAATCCCGAATATCAATTCATAATCCAACATAATAAACAGCATAAGTATCATCATAATATCTATTAACATCCAAGTACTAGCTTACTAACCCAACCCAGGTTTATATCTAAGTAGAACATAAACATAACCTTCAAGTGTGAAACATAAATACATAACGTAAGTAAAGTATGCGACAAATGCATCCTAACACCAACTAGACTGACAAGTGTGACACCGAAGACTCACTTCCGCCTAGCACAAGCCAAAAGGAATCATGCAAACTAAAAGATAAAATGAGGTGTCAGTCAACTGACTGAGTGAGGGGGTTAACGCACACCCACAATATATATATAAGGAGCAGAGCACAGGATAAAAGGATGGACTCATGAACCGAGGATAGGTGTTGCATACAAAAACATTTTGAAAGAACCCCAATAGATATAGATATAAGTTTAGAAACCATTTTTGAGAAAGACTCTATCCCGATTCATAATTCCGTAACATAACATAATCAATTGCTCGGTGAGTACGAGCTTCCAACCCTAACTCCTCATAAAATAGAATTAACATATCAACCTCAACTTCGGGTGATGGTTGGGTTACGCGACCCTAACCATCAAGGCAGGCGAGGGGAGTCCTAAATGCCAGTACAACCCTCAGGACTCCGTTTCCCAACCAAACCTCCTGGTGTGTCTCGGTACATCCTAATCGTACATGTGGAGACTACGCAATGGGTCAATACCCGACGACCCTAACCGTCCCAGGGGACCCATTACCCGTAGCTTCTGGGCCCAAAATAGAACAAAATAGAATAACATAACATATGCCAACTTTCATGGCAATCTCGCTAAAGAACCATGACACATCAGATTTTTCCAAATAGCTTACATATGCCTCAAAAACTTGTTTTTATATATTCCCACGCTGTGGAATTTAAGCCACGAAGGCTCCTAACCTACGCAGGACACACACAAGGTCATAAACATATCATATCCAACACATATGTATTTATAATAAGGTATACTCGCATACAGGGGTAGAAATCAGCATGTAAAGGCCATAGGTCACATAACTATACAAAATCCAAAACCTCACCTTGTGCAAGTACAGTCTGAGAGTGTGAAGGGCCAAACACTCTAAACCTCGGGCCCACCGGCACTACCAAACTCTGTGACAAGACATACAGAAGCCCAGACTTAAACTCTATATGAACCAAGTAAGACGCACGGCGTATCAAGAGATGATGATATGTAATATAGAATGAAGTGTACACATAGGCCATGTAGTATGGTTCATATATTCCACCAAATCATGCAATTAACGAAGTATTAAGGTTTAACAATGCATTATGGAATGATATGAATCTCATGGGTCAAGTAGCATAGCACAGGACAAACTTTCATACGAAGTTATTCAATTAAAAATGACGTATTATCATCTAAGAGTGGAATCGAAGTCATATCATAACATATAATTCACAAAGCATTTCAAACAGATCAAGTAAACACAAAAGAACATGCATAAAAGGGGAACAGGGGGTTGGGAACGGCCATTCCCATGCATAGTCTTGCATGGGAACGGTCCTTCCTGCGGATCTCTCCAGCGAAGCTGGGAACGGCCGTTCCCAGCACAAGGCATAAATAGGAACGGTCCTTCCCATCTTCGGTGCTGATGTCAGCCCTGGCTGGGAAGGGCCGTTCCGGGCTCAAGGCCTGAATGGGAATAGCCGTTCCGGCCAGATCTGGGCGACTGTCTTATGTAGAAACGTGACAGCTTCGGGAAGAAGACTTCCAAGGCCAAAAATGGCGGATTTCACCCAATAACAACCAACAAAATTCCACGAAAATCATATATATTATCACATAAATCATGCTTATCACATAAACATCAATTTAGCTCAAGGACAAGGGTGATTTTGGCTTAAACTCATACAACCCATTTTCAAGAAAATCAAGCTTCAACCATGGCAAGATGTATCCAAACTCACTCCTTATCATACCATTAGAACTATGACACATATTCAACATGGAGAAACACGTACTCATGCTCAAGAACTCAAGGATTCACCATTAAAGCCATATTCTTCAAGTTGGGCATAAATCATCATTTTCACAAGACTTCCTCATATAAGATCATACATTCAATTTCATGCTAAGATTCATGGATAGAAATGAAATACACATCAAGGGAAATTCGTAGCTTACCTTGGCTCTTGAAATGATGAAGAAACGAGGGAGATATGAGCTCTTGAAAGTGTGGAATGGCTTAAATCTTCATCCTCTCTTGAAGCTTCTCCATGGCTGTCACAATGAGGCTATTTTGAGGTTTGAAGTGAAATGAGAAACGGGATCTAGGTTAGGGTTTCAAGATATAGTATGAGGCTAGAGGCTTTATTAGGATTTGGGCTCAAATAATGACTTTCGGCCCAATAGGTCAAATTTAAAAGGTTTAAGGTCTAAACGGTTTCTGAAAGATATAAAGTAAATTCCATTCACCGAATCAAATACAATGGTGGTGTCGGAATTTGAATTCGAATTCCCGAGCTCATATCGGTCCCAACGCACCAAATTTTACCTAATTTAAATTAGGCCCAAACTTCTAAAAATTGCAAATAGGCCCAAGTCCTATTTCAATTAAATACCAACAATTAAACTCAATTAGCCACGTTTCCCACTAACCCATTACTTCTCAAGTTGTCATGCAAGAATTCATATTTTATATTTTCCATTTTAGCCCATTAAGTCACGTATTTAGTAAATGTTGAGATTTAAACACATCAAAGGGAATTAAATCACATAAATGCGTAAGGTAAACTCTCTCGTGACGCATACCTGTGCGATTTATCGGACGGGGTATCACAATCTCCCCTCCTTAGGAGAACCTGGTCCCCAGGTTCACTCTTCGGCTTCAAACAACCTGGACACAACTTCTTCATCTCCTTCTTAGTCTCCCAAGTTGATTTCTCTGATTTCTGTCCTTCCCACAGTGCCCTGACCATAGGAATTTGCTTGTTTTCCTGAGACTTGTATCTCCCGATTTGGATCTCCACTGGATACTTCACAATCATGAAGTCCGAAGCAAATTGTAATTCTTCTATCGTAAAAAGAGTCGTCTCTTCAATGTAGGACCAATGTCTCTTCAAGGACGTCCCGTTCTTGCTTCTTGTAGTCCGTAGTCATCGACGTGCATCGTAACCGAGACAGATAGAGAGAATCCCATCTCTCAGCACAAACGGTGAGAGAACCCCGTCTCTCGAACACAGAAAGCGAAAGAACCCCGTCTCTCGATCACATAAGAGAGAGCCCCGTCTCTCAAGCAGAAAATTGAGAGAACCCCGTCTCTCAGCCTCAGTTGGACAGATTCCAGTTCAAGAAATTCCAGCATTTCTCAAACCCCTAAATTCAAGAGAATCCAGCATCTCCCGAATATCTAAGTACAAGAGAATCCAACATCTCTCGTACACAAAGCTCAGAAAGAATCTAGCATCTTCCTATCACATAAGTAGAGAATCCTGCAACTCCCTAACACATAAATTGAGAGAATGAACATCTCCCAAGCACGTAAATAGAGAGAATTAAATCTTCCTCACACTGAGAACGAGAGATCCTGACATCTCTCTAGCACATAAATATAATTATTTGAAGCACTTTTGCTTACGCACATCAAAATAGCACAGTTGAAAATTACAACAATCAACGCATATCATAATTAGCAAGTATATCACATAATAATAAGAGTCAAATAAACGATGTAGGTATGCTCGTGCTATGAATCTTTATTGTACCTTCCACTGCGGCATTCCGATTAACCTCTGCTACTTCCTCCTCTCCATCAAGGGCATATACACTAGCCTGAATAGCTGGCCTCCTCTTTGGAAAGGTGTTCCTCTTGTGCTCAGCCGAACCACACACCAAGCATCTACTTAAATACCTCCAACACCTCTCCAACGGATGAGAACCCTGACAGTGAGGGCAACGGGCCTGGGTTGGGGCCGGTAAAACTGGAGGGGCTGCGGGAGTAGTAGTTCGGGACTTCTTGTTGATAAAGCCCTGTGGTTTGATGGGGGGTATCGGAAATATCGGGTCCTTTTTGGTTCTTGATTTGAATACGCCCCTCTCGTACTCGTCGCATCTTAGCTCCCAATCGGTTACAAACAGAAATCTTATGCTTCGGCGACCCGCAACAGTAATATCTCCCCAACCCTCCCAACACGTATCGTACACATGTGTGTTTCCTCTACAATAAGTACACAACTGGGGTTCGCTCCTCGGCTTTGAAGTACTCTCGGTCTCATGTCCCTTTCCACGGATTCTGTTAGCTCGAGCCCCATGCAGATGGAATCCTCCTCCCATCGGAGAGTCTAAATACACTCTCGTCCCAAGTCCGATCCCCGATGTATGTCCTCTTCTGTCCAACTCTCTCATGCCAACCTCCACCGCTAATGCTCCCTCAGTGACCTCCTCCCAAGTGCCCGTGTTCCCCACAAGTACAAACTCCTTAAGTTCACTCCGTAGACCTTCCAAGAAATGCCTAGCCTTCATCCAATCATTTCCCATGATGTGGGGTACAAACATACCCAATCTCTCAAACTCCTCCATGTAGCCCTCAAAGGTCTTATCCCCTTGCTTCAACGTGAAAAAGGCTTCCAATTTCTACTTCTGTAGGGTGGCCGATGTGAACCTCTTCTTAAACTCCAGGACGAACACATCCCATGTCAATCCTTCACCCCTTGCCCCAAAGCTCTGAACAACTTCTCTCCACCATTGTTTTGCAGGCCCACGTAAAAGTAGAGAGGTAAGTCGTGCCATATTGTGAGTGCTGCATGGCCACGCTTCAAATAAGCCCTCTATCCCCGAAAGCCACTGACTAACACAAATTTCATCACCTTCTTCGAATAGGGCAGGGTTGAAAGACTTGAACTCCAGATACATCCTTGCCACGGGGTTAATAGGTGGTGAGTCGATTGGAAGTTACCCTTGATTGTACAGATTGGGTTGAGAAGACTGACCGTAGGGTATCATCCTGAAATATCAACAACTACAACACATGTATATGCATGTTGGTTATAAATGCTTATGTCATATAATCAATCATCAACATCAAAGGCAAGTAATGTTTCAGATTATATACTTTAAGCAATGTGATGAGAATTCAAATGTATAGCTTATCAAATCGAGATGTTCATGCACATATAACCACATTACCCTATGCCGTACAACCTAGACAGACTCAACACGACTCAAGAGCTCGGTTTTACAAACTAGAGCTCTAATACCACTTAAGGATGTAGCACCCCAGACGGAGGATACCACATCCCCCGCACTAGGACTCAGACCCGGTCATGAAATAGGAAGTCCATGCCCGAATTCGAATCATAACGAACGGGAGACCAACTCACACACTAGGCTAGGCGGATCTAACTTGACAAACTTAGAGCGCAGAAGCAATTTAAACAATCATCAACAGATAGCGGAAGCAATTGAAACAACATGTAGAACAGGTGACGGGTTTAACTAGCATAGATACCTAATCCCGAATATCAATTCATAATCCAACATAATAAACCGCATAAGTATCATCATAATATCTATTAACATCCAAGTACTAGCTTACTAACCCAACCCGGGTTTATATCTAAGTAGAACATAAACATAACCTTCAAGTGTGAAACATAAATACATAACGTAAGTAAAGTATGCGACAAATGCATCCTAACACCAACTAGACTGACAAGTGTGACATCGAAGACTCACTTCCGACTAGCTCAAGCCAAAAGGAATCCTGCAAACTAAAAGATAAAAGGAGGTGTCAGTCAACTGACTGAGTGAGGGGGCTAACGCACACCCACAATATATATATAAGGAGCAGAGCACAGAATAAAAGGATGGACTCGTGAACCGAGGATAGGTGTTGCATACTAAAACATTTTGAAAGAACCCAAATAGATATAGATATAAGTTTAGAAACCATTTTTCAGAAAGACTCTATCCCGATTCATAACTCCATAACATAACATAATCAATTGCTCGGCGATTACGAGCTTCCAACCTCAACTCCTCAACTCCGGGTGATGGTTAGGTTGCGCGACCCTAACCATCAAGGCAGGCGAGGGGAGTCCTAAATGCCAGTACAACCCTCAGGACTCCGTTTCCCATCCAAACCTCCGGGTGGGTCCCGATACATCCTAATCGTACATGTGGAGACTACGCAATGGGTTAATACCCGACGGCCCTAACCGTCCCGAGGGACCCATTACCCATAGGTCCTGGGCCCAAAATAGAACAAAATAGAACATAACATAATATATGCCAACATTCATGGCAATCTCGCTAAAGAACCATAACACATCAGATTTTTCCAAATAGCTTACATATGCCTTAAAAACTTGTTTTTATATATTCCCACGCTGTGGAATTTAAGCCATGAAGGCTCCCAACCCACGCAGGACACACGCAAGGTCATAAACATATCAAATCCAACACATACGTATTTATAATAAGGTATACTCGCATACAGGGGTAGAAATCAGCATGCAAAGGCCATAGGTCACATAACTATACAAAATCCTAAACCTGACCTTGTGCAAGTAGAGTCTGAAAGTGTGAAGGGCCAAACACTCTAAACCTCGGACCCACCGGCACCACCAGACTCTGTGACGAGACATATAGAAGCCCAGACTTAAACTCTATATGAACCAAGTAAGACGCACGGCATATCAAGAGATGAATGATATGTAATATAGAATGAAGTGTACACATAGGTCATGTAGCATGGTTCACATATTCTACCAAATCATGCAATTAACGAAGTATTAAGGTTTAACAATGTATTATGGAATGATATCAATCACATGGGTCAAGTAGCATAGCACAGGACAAACTTTCATACGAAGTTATTCAATTAAAAATAACGTATTATCATCTAAGAGTGGAATCGAAGTCATATCATAACATATAATTCACAAAGCATTTCAAACTGATCAAGTAAACACAAAACAACATGCATAAAAGGGGAACAGGGGGTTGGGAACGGCCATTCCCATGCATAGTCTTGTATAGGAACGGTCCTTCCCGTGGATCTCCCCAGCGAAGCTGGGAACGACCGTTCCCAGCACAAGGCATAAATGGGAACGGTCCTTCCCATCTTCGGTGCTGACGTCAGTCCTGGCTAGGAAGGGCCGTTCCGGGCTCATGGCCTGAATGGGAACAGCCGTTCCGGCCAGATCTGGGTGTCTGTCTTGTGCAGAAACGTAACAGCTTCGGGAAGAAGACTTCCAAGGCCAAAAATGGCGGATTTCACCCAATAACAACCAACAAAATTCCACGAAAATCATATATATTATCACATAAATCATGCTTATCACATAAACATCAATTTAGCTCAACGACAAGGGTGATTTTGGCCAAAACTCATACAACCCATTTTCATGAAAATCAAGCTTCAACCATGGCAAGATGTATCCAAACTCACTCCTTATCATACCATTAGAACTATAGCACATATTCAACATGGAGAAACACATACTCATGCTCAAGAATTCAAGGATTCACCATTAAAGCCATATTCTTCAAGTTGGGTATAAATCACCATTTTCACAAGACTTCTTCATATAAGATCATACATTCAATTTCATGCTAAGATTCATGGATAGAATTGAAATACACATCAAGGGAAATTCGTAGCTTACCTTGGCTCTTGAAATGATGAAGAAACGAGGGAGATATGAGCTCTTGAAGGTGTGGAATGGCTTAAATCTTCTTCCTCTCTTGAAGCTTCTCCATGGCTGTCACAATGAGGCTATTTTGAGGTTTGAAGTGAAATGAGAAAGGGGATCTAGGTTAGGGTTTCAAGATATAATATGAGACTAGAGGCTTTATTAGGATTTGGGCTCAAATAAATGACTTTCGACCCAATAGGTCAAATTTAAAAGGTTTAAGGTCTAAACGGTTTTCGAATGATATAAAGTAAATTCCTTTGGATCCGAATCACCAAATCAAATACAATGGTGGTGTCGGAATTTGAATTTGAATTCCCGAGCTCATATCGGTCCCAAACCCACAAAATTTTACCTAATTTAAATTAGGCCCAAACTTCTAAAAATTGCAAATAGGCCCAAGTCCTATTTCAATTCAATACCAACAATTAAACTCAAGTAGCCATGTTTCCTACTAACCCATTACTTCTCAAGTTGTCATGCAAGAATTCATATTTTATATTTTCCATTTTAGCCCATTAAGTCATGTATTTGATAAATGTTGAGATTTAAACACATCAAAGGGAATTAAATCACATAAATGCATAAGGTAAACTCTCTCGTGACGCATACCTGTGCGATTTATCGGACGGGGCGTCACACTATGATCAAAATCATTTCGTTTATTATTCAAAGACTGTTTGTGATTTTACAAGGAAATAGTAAAGCAAACATCTGCTTGAACGACACTATTCATAACACTTATATATGTACAGAAAGTAAACATACAATCAAACAAGAGCATATAAAGAAGTGTTGCCTTAGTTCATTTTATTATTCAAAGATTGTCTGTGATTTACAAAAGGAAAAGTACTAAGCAGACTATTACATTGGCGTTGAGGGCACTATTCCTAACACCACGTACTCATATAAGCACTTTTCTCCTTAAAGCACTCCTATAACTAGCTCATATTCTTCTTTGTGGAAGGCATCTAAAACATCTCAGACTCACCTGAAAACTCACCTAGTGTTTTCACCATCTTCTATTTTCTTCTCCGATCTGGAAAACAAGGAAACCTCTACTATACTTAAATTTTACATCTCATCTCTGTAGAAGCTCTAACAAAGTTTCACCACATTTTAATCATATCAAGGGGGTGTGAGATTTTCATGCTAGAACTTCTGCAAGGGTCGAAAGGTGAATGGCTTGGGATGTCCAAAAGAGTTAACCGGTGTCGAAAATATACTTTCGTCAAATACCACATTTCGTGAAATGAGAATCTTACCTGTGAAAATCTCAAAACATTTGTATCCTTTGTGGAACGGGCTGTATTCAATAAAGATGCATCGACTACTCTTAAAAGCAAGTTTTATCCTACCAAAAGGTGTTAAATATAGATAACATAAAGCACCAAATGTTCGTAAATGCACACAAGATGGCTCATCACCTTAAAGTAATACATAAGGATTATTAAACTTGATCAAGACGATAGGCAAACTATTGATAAGATATACCGCAGTGGCAAAAGCTTGAGTCCAAAATGGGGAAGATAAGTTACAATGTCTCAATAATGTAAGACTAGTTTCCACAAAATATCGATGTTTAGGTTGGCAATAACAATTTGTTTTGGTTTCCAACGAACAGCGGGAGTGTCAACTAGACTCGCTTGACACTTTGTTATGGAATTACATCCTTAAGAAGAAATCATCACGTCTCATGGGGTGTAAAGTGTATAGCCGATACATATGTAATACACAAGGGTGCTCACTACATGGAACGAGTACACTGAGGTGTCCTGCGTGAGAACTTTCCTAAGTGGAAAATGAAGTAACTGCTTCTAGACATGGAGACTTTTAGATTAGTAAATATCTCACAAGTCAGTGTCGTGATAGATTAATCCTTGGATTTGAGATTCCATTGATGTCTTGTGTGAGCTAACTAGGTAATCTTTGATATAAGTCTAAAAGGATGTTGCCTTAGACACCTGAATTCCAAATTTATGTTGGAGTTACAAAAGTGGCACATAGAGGCATGTGCTAAGGCACGAAATCTCTTATTGCATAGGTCGTTCATATTCCATCATAAAACCCTTGGCCAAGGTGATGGATTGGATCGAGATCATATTGAAATAAAATGAACATAGCTTTAAGATTAAGATTATTGGGGTTCTAATAATTCTTATGCCATAGATCTAAATCGAGAGATAGGATGGTATGAGTATCGTATTTCATAGATGTTATTGATTAAAAGGTTCTTTCGAATTAATTCGTTATTCGGCCAGGGTGTGATCTGTGGACTAATTAATTAATAAGTGAATTCATTAATTAGGGTCACTGTTAATCGGATGATGAACCTAGAGGGTCTCACGCAAATGCCAAGTTTAGAGGGTATTGTTTGAAAGATAAAAAGAGTTGATCGAAATGAAACCACGTGTGTATGGTACACGAGTGTCATGTGAGCAAGCTTTGGGTGCATAGTCCAATTGAGAAACTTGACCTTGTGTTAATTAATTGAAGAATTAATTACAAAACTCAAATATAATTGGAGAATTAATTATAAAGCCCAAATTAAATTAATAGGAGAATTAATTCTAATTATTTAATTATTCTAATGTGATTAGGATATATCTAATATGATTAGAATAAATATTATTCTAATATTATTAGAATAAATAAATAATCCTAATTTAGTTAGGAGTTTTTTTTTCCTTCAAAAGGATAAGATCCTATTATTTGGAAAATAAGAAAAAAGGTGATAAAGTTAAATTAGGAATCTAATCCTAGATAGGACAAGATATCAAACCCTATCTATTTAAGGATAGGATCGGTGTTTGAGGACTCGTGCTCATATCTTTCTTCACGCATCATGCATGAGATTTCTCTCACGCATCATTTCGGGTCTTTGAAGGGAAAAATGTTTGCTCTATTATTTCTCGTTTCATCTTTTTTTAATAGACAATATAACATTCTAGCATGCTCACTGGATTGATCTAAATTTAGGACTAGTGTGAAAACATTCTGGAGGGCTTCAACTTTGAAGTCTCGAAGGAAAGAACCGATCGAGAAACAGGAAATTCAATATTGTTTGACAAACATATGAGGGCGGCTCAAAACATTTCAAGACAATCTTTGTAAGTTACTTGAACTTTCTTGTGATGCTTTGGAATAAAATTGCGAATGGAAAATCGTTGTTGTAATAAATTTTAGCTGCCTTTTGTACTCACTTTTCCAACACACCGTGTCAAGGTACCAGTCGATATCTGGGGTGGTGGAGATGTATAACACTCACAGCATTGGTGGAGAAAGCAATGACGTCATCTGGAGCCTAATAAGTGTTTGTTTTATGGTATAGGTGACCGCACATGACACAAGACAAAGTACCAACATATCTTCTAGATGATGTTGTCGTTCTAGGAGAAGTTTTAGAAGGCATACTAGGATATGAAAATTGACCACGTCCTTATTTGGATGACCATTTCCATGACATTGACTAGGTTGTCGACGAGACGATGGATTGGATCGAATTTTAAAAGAGAATCGATTAGATATAGCAGTGAACGTTGCTAATGAAGTGGTGGTAAAGACGTCCAATCAAAGTTCAAAATCAAGCAACATACCAGATAAATTAGCAATGAAATTAAGCTTCATATTGCGCACACACATTAAAAGAGAGTTAAAAAGAACACAAAAGGGCTGGGATGTAGCAAAAAACTAATCGAAGAAACTCGATAAATAAATAAATAACTAATCAAAAGTAATTTCAATTAGAGGCATGCCCAATAACCTGTTATTGAAGTTCTTGAAAGAAACTAGTTCAACATCTTCAGACCTCCTCGTAATATATACATACATATACACACAACTAGTTTCCTATATGCTAAGTGTCCGGGTGGAATTTACTTGGAAAATTCTTTACTATTCCCTTAGTCCTTTTTACTAACTTGCAAATCACTAGTGTTTCCTTAGTTTTTCACTTTTTCCTACACTCATGTTTGCTTCATTTACTTTTGAGTGGTTTCTTTCAAGCCCAAACTAACAATTTTTTAGATCAATACAACAAGTAAAACGCACCTGCACTTGCTGAATTTAAAGGCACAAACGATATATGGAAAACTCCCAACTTTTCCCAGTCTTATATTAATTTCTAGCACAATAATATAAGGAGTTGGCTTAGCTTGAACACAAATTCTATCTAATTCGTACAAGTTATAAAGCTACATTTTATATTTCTTATTACAACCTAATCAGCTAGACAAAAAATGAAAAAGTCAACCACGTTGAGTGTGACAATTTTTCCTTGAACTATCTACAACCGCCTCACTATTATGCTATGATTCTCCTACTAACTTGGCGGCTATATTCAAGAACTGTCCAAGTATTCAGCCTTGCTCATGTTTGAATTTTATTGGTTCCTCATGAGGAAACCATTCGCACAATCGTTTGTGCACGCGCCAATCGCCCACCGTGCCCGTACAAATTTTGCAATTGTGTGTGCGCGAATGAATGATCCAAACATGCACAACAATCAGCCAGCGTGCGCGTGTGGCTTTACCGGGGTCTCATCTCTAGAACAATGCGTGCATCCATCAGTTGATGTCACCAACTTAAGAGATATCCCACTTATTTTGCCAGAAATTTGTCAAACATGCATGCAATCCTTCAAGCCTTGTGCACACCTTACGCAACATATGCACATGACTTTACCTAACACCCAACTGTCAAACATCAAACTCCTAAAATCCTTGCTCACAAGCCAAATCTATAGTGACAATGTATTTTGGCCGAAGGCAAAATACTTCGAATTATTGTGTTACCGCACTCGTTATCTGCTTTTGCCCCCATTTATCCATATTTAAGGAAAACGACTTTCAAAGGGGCTTACACACTTCCCCCACTAGAAAAACCCGATGTATTCGTCAAATTATGATCAATTCCCTTAAATTTTTTCGTAACATCATCCTTCTATTTTCTATCTTTGCACTTATCCACCTTTAAACTCAATCGAAGGGCGTCTTTGAATGATTTTGGCCTCATTTTCAATGATACACATTTCTTTACCAGGTGATCATTTTTTTATAATTGAACAACTTTTTCTCTTTGATGGTACACTTTTAGCTCTTTCGTTTCATAATCCTAAAGTTTATGGGAAAATCATATGCTTTTGTTGCCATTTGTGTTGTTACCTCTGCAACGTTCTCATCCTTCCCTGAACATATTTCACTTTTGTGAGCTTCAACTCACTTAGCATTCAATTCGGCCTAACTCATCCGGTAAATTTCTCAAGAACTTGTTTTTTCTTTTTTTTTTTTTCATCTTTTTCGAATGTTTTAGTCTTCTCTATGCCATACTCATCCTCAAATTTTTCTTCGCAGTCCCAATTAGAGCTCTAAGGTACGTGGCATTTTTCTATTTTCCATCCCCTTTAGCGTGCTCCAATCCCCCATTTTTCTTTCCAACAACCTTAGGTTCCCCCATAGAGTACTCACATCACATAAATTTAAGCACTCTTTTCTGAAATAAGATGACGCTACACTTTCTATGTCATCTTCATCTTCCATTCTGTCATGTGTGAAGATGATCATTTCCCACTTAGCGTTCAGAACTTTATTGCAAGAGATGATCAAATTGGTGCACCACTTCATACGAGACGGAACTGCACTTAGAAGCTTTGGGAAGCCTTGTGCCTTGCGTCTTCTCAACCAGTGGTTAGCTTTAGCTCCTTTGGGCGGATTGAGCCTATCAAAGACAGACTTTCGCTGAATCTTTCTTCCATTCTCATCAAGAGTGTCTTTATTCGATGAGAGTTCTTCAGATATATAGTTATTTGTCGCTCTATTTATGGTGATTCGAATAGGGCCTTGCGTGGCAAAGCCAAGTCCAACTCGCGAGTTTGGGGTGACATTGCCATCTTCTTTTGACAACCTCGACTTTATTTCTTTTGCCTTGGATATTGGAATGAGTCTTCCCAGCTTTGACTTCTCTTGTGGGTTATACCCAGCTTTACGAGAAGCTTATACGCTTTAGGTTCGTACTCCTTTGCATTTTAGAGTTTGGTTGCTTCTCCATGCTCCTTCTTACTTCCTTGGGTCGGAATGACGAATCCATTGAGTGGTGGAGAAGTAGGTTTCACAACGTCTAGTTTGGTGAGGGCAGCGTCAGCCCTTTCAGTGCCTCGGACTTTGTAGGTGAAGATCCGCCCTTTCCTTGGCAACTGATCGAAGTTGAGGCTCCAACTTTGATTTTACCTTTACAATCATCTTGTGGATCGAAAACTTCTTTTCCTTTGCTTTCTTCCACTTCCTTGCGGTAGTACTTTGCATCGGCGAAGTGGGCCTCCGCCTCAGTCAAAGGTTTGCTATCTCCAAGAACCTTCTTTATCACACCCTTCAGGCAGTACTTGAAATATTGATGCCAAGTAGATGGGACAACGCCATCTTCATGTAGCCAAGGGCGCCCAAGAAGCATGTTGTATAAAGTTTTTGCATCAATGACATGAAACAGTGCCCTTGCTAACATGTCGTCTATCAATAGTTTTAGCCCGATGGTGCCGAGAGCCCTTTGTCCTCCTTGATTGAAGCCTTGGGTCATCAGGTGACTGTTTGCTAGTTGATCCTTTGGAATTTTTAACTCGTTCATCACTCTCAAAGGCAAGATATAGACTGCATATCCTCCATCGATGAGCACTCTATTCACCTTTTGTTCGCGAGCATAACCTGTCACAAACAGTGGCCTGTTGTGAGGCTTTGAACCGAGTAGCAAGTCTTCGTCGGAAAAGGTCATGGTTGCCATGCATTTATCGTCTTTAGAGTGAGTTTCTTTGGGAACCTCTTCTTCACTTATCATTAGGCAGATCGAGGTTGTTATAGCATTTAACGTTACACTAACATCTTCAAGCGCAATCATTCCTTGCCTTGCCAACTGCATTACCTTGTTCTTGAATATGAAGCAATCATGGATTGGGTGTCCAAGCAGACGATGATACCTACAAAACTTTGGATCGTCAGTCTTTCCGGCTTCGTTGGGCCTCTTCATTTCAGGTAATTCGATGAGGTTTGCTTTGAGCAGGTAGTCAAAAATTCCGGAGACATCAGAGTCCTTGAACGGGGTATTGCTTGGCTTGCATTTCTGCTACGGACAACTTTCTGAATGTTCTCTCTTAGGGGACCTCCTTTCTTTTGTCTGTCTTGTCATTTGTCTTGGCCCAAAATTTGACAGGAATTGCGTTTACCTCCATGGACTCTTTGGACTGGGGCTTGGTGAAGGGTTTGCCCCTTTTCCTGAATTCTTGCTTTTCTCTAGGTCTGCGGAACTCCTGGATGGGCGGTCCTTCGACTCCGACAGCAATCATGCTTAATTCCATATCATGTGCTCGAGTAGCAAGCTCTTCAAACGAGTTGGGCTGAATTCCTTGGAGGATATAGCGGAGACCCCAATGCATCCCTTGAATACACATCTCGATCATCGAAGCCTCTGATAGTCGATCTTTGTAATTTAGACTAAGGTTTCTCCACCGATTGATGTAGTCAACGACGGGCTCTTCTTTTCATTATCGGGAGTTGGTGAGTTCGATTATGCTAACTGTCCGACGAGTGCTGTAGAAACGGTCGAGGAATTCGTGCTCAAGTTGTCCCCAACTATCGATCAAGGCGTCCCCAACTATCGATCAAGGCCGCCTCTCTAAGTCCGTGTACCAGTCGAAGGCATTTCCCTTTAGAGATCGAACAAACTGCTTGACTAGGTGATCTTCGTAAGTTTCAGCATTGTTGCACGTCTCGATGAAGTGAGCTACGTGTTACTTAGGATTACCTTTGCCATCGAGCTGCTGAAATTTGGGAGGTTGGTAACCAATTGGTATCTTCAAGTTATCGATTCTTTGGGTGTAGGGCTTGGAGTAGACTAAGGATGATTTGGAGCGTCCCTCGATCTTGTCTTTGATTGTACCCACAAAGAACTCCTTCAATTGCTCCACCGGGATGAGTCCGTCCGATGAAACCTGAAATTCTTTAGTTAACGGCTTCTCAATTCCACTTGATTGAGCTTTCGCAGGAGTTTCAGACTCTTCTTGCTCATCAGAATGCTTTCCCTTCACTTGGCTAGCGTTGCCACTGTCGACCTCGACCATCAATTTTGTAATGCGAGAGTCTTGCTCTTGAACATGCTTGGAGAGTCCCTCGATGACCTTCGCCAGATTCGCAAGTTGTTCTTCTAGAGTTGTTGCCCTTGTCGTCATGGCGGGCACAAAACTTGAAGAACTTGAAGTCGATTGAGACGTGGACGATGCTGAGTCGTCTTCTTTGTCTTTCACTTTTGTGGGCGACAAGTGGTGTGTTTTTTCTATCACTTTGGAGGGATCGAGCTTTCCCGAAAGACGTTTGCCCGTTCTTGGACATATTTCTTATTAGGACGAAGCTTTCGACAACAAGTTTGGAGCTAGCGGCCTCGAGATCGACGATCTTGTTGTTGGCCATTGGATGCTTCAAGGTTGTTGAATAGGAAGAGATGAGAGGTAGAGATGGTCCCACTGGGCGTGCTAGAAATTTGTAACTCAATTTCCGTGTTAATTAAATAATTAAACACAAGAAAATAATCACAAATGAATTTTATTGATTTATTCGAAATGTGGATTACAATCTCTAATTTGATACCTCTGATTATTCATACAAGAATTTGCTGAAATTCGGAAGGTTTGAAATGCCTTTGTTGATTTTGGAGCTTCGATCTTTCTTTGAATTTGATTTGATTTTGAAAAATGTTAATTGTGGGTCTTTCGACTTAATCGCGAATCGAATGCCTTGATTTTGGTGAACGCCGAAGAACATGCCGATGAACACCTTTGATGTTCATTTGAATTTGATTTAAATTTGTTGAGGAGCAACACCTCTATTTGTTGACTTTCTCGAAGAATGCTAAAGAACACTCTTGAAGTACCTTCGAAGTTGATTTGTTGACATCTTGTTACAGATCGGACGATTCTATTTGTTGACTTCCACAAAGAACATGAAGAACGCCTTGAATCTCGCTTTGATCAACTGGAATTTGACTTGAGTTCGTTGAGGAGAGTAACGCAGGAACTCTACATCGATGCTTCGATACCAGATTGAACGTCGTTGATGCTGACTTCTGTAAAGAACGCCATTGAAGATGCCGAAGAACGCCGAGGATGCTGAAGAACACCAAAGAACCTTTTTCTCCTTGCTTTGTGGCTTGCTCCATCGTATCTCCGAGTTGTGAGAGTTGTGTTTTTTTGGCTTGAAGAATGCCTCTATTTATAGGTGTAGGGGAGGCAAATCTTTCCATAATCGCCAAGAGAAGACTTCATTCTGGTTGGTCCTCGTCGATTTTGTAATCTTCTTCCATAAACCATAAGATATAATTTGATTTCCAAAATATCACATTTGACCTTCTTTATTTGGCTTGATTTGATTTTATTGCCAAATTTCGAATTTTGACACACTTAAAATATCAATTAATTAACTATTTAATTTATTTCTTTTAATTCCTAAAATTAAAATAGAAAATCTTTAATTTTTGATATTTAATATATATTTATTTCCACGTGTCGCATTTTTATTGGGCACAAATTTTGTCTGCTTACAAATGCCCCCTCGCGACTTATTTGCGACCGATGCTTTCGAGCGTGTCTTGGAGCGAACAAGTCACGAAATTCGTGCCTTAATTAGGCTGGAATTTGATGTCAACTTTAACCCAAGCCTCAATACAAAGCTTACGGACTAAACCACAACTGAAATTTGCTTAGTCCATAATTAAGGTTGAACTTAAGGCCTGCCGCAATTATGCTATTGGTCCATGGAATTTCATAAATGTTCGAAAACAGAAGAGTAAGCACAACGAAAATTTAAAATTTTTCCAAAAGATTGATCAGGGACTTGCAATTCTCGTATTGTATCACAGGGTGTTTAGAAACTTACGTATATTGAAGCTTTCTAGTGATGTCAGTACCGCCTACTGAACACCCTTCAAGCGAAATGTCCCTCGAACGGTTCTCGATAGATCCCAAAGCAGCGATCCTCCAAAGCGTATCCACACCAGTCCTAGAACACGATCAAACAAGTGAGAATGCTAGTTCTATAACTTGTGTTAATGGCTAGGGTTTTGCTTTGAAAACTTTTCTTTTATTTTTCTCAAAAACATAACATTTCGTGAGTGTTGGTCTAAAGAATAAGAGAAGCACCACCCCTAGTATAAATACTAGGTTGGTTCGTCTCGTCTAGGGTGTCCAAGACCTAATGGGAGTTTTTTTCTTGCTCACTAATTAACTAATTAATTATTTAATTTAATTGGAGAAAATAAGTTCCCAACTTGTTCTCCAAGTCTTGCAAGAATAACCTTCTCTCTCCTACAATAGGAAGTTAGACTTTTCAACTTTGCCAAAGTTAAAAGTCAAGATTCAATAAATAATTTAATTCCCAATTAATTATTTATTGGGTTAAGCTTGAGAAATGAAATCTTAATAATTAATTCAAAATTAATTAAAAGACTTAAATTAATTAATTACAATTTAATTAATTGATTTTAGAAAAGAATTCGCGTGTAATAAAATTACACGCATGGAGACACGTACGTGCCACGTGTGCATGACACGTGGCAGCCATGCAATGGCTACGTGTAACACATAGCAGTCACGTGCTTCTAACACGTGGCAATGCCCACGTGTTACTCTCTCCAATTCGATCAACAATTTGAACCTTCGTTAATCATATTAACATCCTACCATAACCCTCGTGTCCAGGCGTTTGTGTGTGACCCTTTAGGTTCATTATTCGATTAGCAGTGATACCAATTAATTAATTCACTAATTAATTAATCACTTCACCGATCACACTATTCTAATCTAGCAATGGATGTGTGACCCTTAGCCGAATAACGAAATAAATCGAAGAACCTTTCAGTCAATAACATACAGTGAAATACGATCCTCCTACAACTCCATCTCTCAATCAAGAACTAAGGCATGGGAATATTCTCAGAGCCTAAATATTCTTGATCTTTAAAGCTAAGTTCATTTCATATTCATTTAGACCTCAATCTAAGAAAACCCCATTTTCTTGATGTCTTAATCTTTTATCCACCTTGGCCAAGGGTTTAAGTTTAATGGACTACGAACAACTCAATCAATAAGAGATCATTCTTGTTCTTACAACAAGTGGAGGTCCTTTGTCGATTCTACTAATTCTACATATGCCACTTGTGCAATCCCAACATAGGCCGTGGTTCAGGTGTCTATATAGTGACACCCTTTTGAGCCTATATCAAAGATTACAGAGTTAGCTCATATGAGACATTACAGAATCTCAAGTCTAAGGATTAATGAATCACGTTATTGACCTATGAGATATTTCCTAATCTGGAAGTTTCTAGGAAACTTCCTTTCCCATTTAGGAATGTTCTCACGCGGGACATCTCAATGATGAAGTTCTAGTAACAATCACCCTCATGTATTATGAACGCATCATCGTATGCACTTATCACTCCATGAAACTGAGTGATCCTTCAAAAGGACATAATCACATAAGCAAGTCTCAACAAAGTCAAGGTCGACACTCCCATTGTCTGTCGGACTCTCGACTTGGAGAAGTTTCTAATCCTCGCCTATGGAGTTAAGAACTTGTTTCATGTGTTGTTCTCATAACAACAAAGTTCTTAACGGTCTCATCGGATTAGGGGAGTTCAATACATGCAAAAAGACAGTCAACCCAAACAGATATAAATAAGCACATAAAGAAGTGAATGCTATGAACAAAATCATTTCGTTTATTATTCAAAGACTGTTTGTGATATTACAAGGAAATAGTAAAGCCAAAAGCAGCTTTAAGGGCACTATTCCTAACAATCTCCCACTTGCCCGTCAAAGACATTCAGGAGTTAATCTAAGACCTATCTTCTGAAGATGTCCTTTGAAAGCCTGTTGACTAAGGGCCTTAGTAAGTGGATCTGCCATGTTCTCTGTCGATGTGACCCTTTCAATTTGCACATCTCCTCTCTTGATTATTTCACGGATTAAGTGATACTTCCTCAAAATGTGCTTGGTCCTTTGGTGAGATCTTGGTTCTCTTGCTTGAGCAACCGCCCCGGTGTTATCACAAAACACCGTAACGGGGTCTTTAATGCTAGGAACTACACCCAGCTCGTGGATGAAGTTTCTTACCCAAACACCTTTCTCAGCTGCGTAGTTTGTAGCTAAGTATTCGGCCTCAGTGGTCGAATCTGTAGTGGTCGCTTGCTTGGAACTTTTCTAGCTCACGGCTTCGTCGTTCAGGCAGTATATGTATGCTGACATGGATTTAAAGTCATCCATGTCTGATGCAAAGCTTGCATCACATTATCCTCTAATGATAAGATCTTGCTGGCCTCCGTAAACTAGGAATAAATCCTTAGTTCTTCGTAAGTACTCAAGCATGTTGTTTACAGCAGTCCAATGACCTTCACTAGGGTCAGATTGGAATCGGCTAGTCACACTAAGTGCATAAGCCACATCCGGTCGAGTACATAGCATCGTATATATTATGCTTCCTATAGCTGATGCATAAGGAATTTTGGACGTCCTGGACTTTTCAAGTTCAGTCTTGGGTCACAGCTTCTTCGAAAGAACTGTTCCCAGGCCCATTGGAAGCTTTCCATGTTTGGATTCTTCCATTCTAAATCTCTTTAGTACTTTGTCTATGTAAACCGACTATGATAATCCTAACAATCTCCTAGATCTATCCCTATAGATCTTTATCCCGAGAATGTAGGATGCATCACTAAGATCCTTCATCTCAAATTGGTTCGATAATCAAGACTTTATTACTTTCATATCATCTTCGCATTCCCAATGAGGAGGATGTCATCTATATAAAGTATCAAAAATTGAACCGAGGTTTCCAATTCTTTCTTGTACACGCAGGACTCATTCGGATTTTGAATAAAGCCAACGATTTGACTGCTTCATCAAATCGAATGTTCCAATTCCTAGAAGCTTGTTTCAATCCGTAGATTGAACGTTTAAGCTTGCAAACCTTTTGCTCGCTCCCACTGAATGTGAAACCCATGGGTTGCTCCATGTAAATGTCTTTGTCAATGTCTCCATTGAGAAAAGCAGTTTTCACATCTATTTGCTATATCTCATAGTCATAATATGCAGCAATGGCAAGCAAGATCCTAATGGATTTTTGCATTGCAACCGGGGAGAAGGTTTCATCAAAGTCTACGCCTGGTCTTTGAGTAAACCCCTTAGCAACTAATCTTGCTTTAAAGGCTGCCACGCTTCCATCTACTCCAAGCTTGCGCTTATATATCCATTTACACCCTATGGGCCTGATCCCATCAGGTGGATCAACCCAGGTCCAAACTTGGTTAGAGTACATGGAATCCATTTCGCATTTCATTGCTTCTTTCCACTGTTCAGAGTCTAAATCTAACAATGCCTCTTCATAAGTTAATGGATCACTATCCATTTGAGATGTTTGGTGGAACATACCATCTCTCTGGTTGTCTAGGAATGCGTTCAGAACGTCTTATTTGAGGAGGATTTTCACGTGTATCACTCTCTTGGGTAGGGATAGGGATGTTATTCTCCAAGCTAGGCGTGGGGCCTTGGTCTCGAACCTCCTCGAGTTCTGCGATCTTACCTTTCTTTTCTTTAAGGAACGAGTCCTCAAGAAAAGTGGCGTTTCTTGACACAAAAAAACCTTTTGTTCAAGAGGATCGTAGAAACAATATCCTATTGACTCTCTAGGATATCCTACGAAGTTACATAAGCTTGATCTAGCTTCAAGCTTATCTCCCACTGTCCTCTTCACGTAAGCAGGACAACCCCTAATTCTTAAGCAAGAATAGTTAGGGATTTTGCCAAACCACATCTCATATAGTGTTTTGGGTACAAATTTGGAGGGAACAAGATTCAGAATCTTAACTGCTGATTCTAGGGCATAGCCCCAGAATGATGGTGGCAATTTCGTGAAACTCATCATGGAATGAACCATATCAAGTAGGGTTCTGTTCCTTCTTTCCGAAACTCCATTTAATTGAGGAGTTCCCAGACGAGTCCACTGAGAGATAATTCCATTATCTCTGAGATAACTAAGGAATTCATCACTTAGATACTCGCCACCTCGATCAGATCAAAGTGTCTTAATCTTGTGACCAGTTTGGTTCTCAATCTCCTTCTGAAATTCCAAGAATTTCTCAAAGGCTTCGGATTTATACTTTATTAAGTACACATAACCAAAACGACTAAAGTCGTCTATGAAGGGTATGAAATACTGATGATTGTTTCTAGTACTTACACTAAGTGGTCAACAAACATCAATATGGATTAAATCCAATACTTTAGTGGCACGTTCCACTTTACCACTAAAGGGAGTTTTGGCCATTTTTCCTTTAAGACATGATTCACAATGAGTTAACTCTTTAAGTTCATTATCATAGAATGATCCTAAATTAGTTACCTTAGTAATTCTATCTTTAGAAACATGGCCTAAACGTACGTGCCATAAAGAAGCCAAGATCTTGTCATCTCTTCTGCGTTTGTTTGATTGTTGTATATTCAAAATATTGGTGTCTTTGGTTGTATAAAGTCCATTAGATAATGTACCAAGTAAAACGAAAGTTTTAATCTTCTTAAGATAAAATTTTCCATTTCTGGAGAAAGTCTCATATCCTTCACAATCTAATATTGGAATGGAAATTATATTACGAATAATAGAAGGACATAAAGGACTTTATTCAAAACTAAAGTAATGACACCTAAATCTAATCTACACGTCCCAATGGCTTGAGCTTGAACGCTTGATCCATTCCCAACCTTCAAGACGTATTCTCCTTCTTCGAGCTGCCGAACCTTATTTAGCATCTGTACATCATTACAGATATGAGCTCCACAGCCGGTATCAAGTACCCAACAATTAGAATCAATAGACAGATTTACTTCACTAAACATACCTTTCTTTAGAGTATCCTTGTACTCTTGGCAGTTCCTCTTCCAATGCCCTTTCTTGCCACAATGGTGGCAAACATCCTCTCTCTGATCCCATTTCTTCTTACCCTTTCTCTTTTTAACCCCTCCATCGGGGTTTAAGAGATCCCTTCTTCTTAGGAACTTTCTTCCCTTTGCCTTTAGAAGGCCTAGAAGAGGAAGTGACCATCATTACTTTGTTATCCTTCTTTATCGTAACTTCAGCAGTCACAAGTTGACTAATCAGCTCAGCGACAGTAGCATGAGCATGATTTATGTTGAAGTTCAGCACGAAAGGATTGAATGATGGTGGAAGCGACGCGAACAACAAATCCACGGTGAGGTCCTCGCTTAGAGGCATCTCCATGGAAGTAAGCTTCTCTTTCAAAGCGACGAACTTAAGTCCATGTTCGTGGACACTTGTACCTTTTTTCATTCTGAGATGAAAGAGCTCCTTAGAGGTGTTGTACCTTAAAACACGCTCTTTGGGGTGGTACAATTGCTCGAGATGGTCATAAATCTCCTAAGCATATTCCATAGACTCATGTTACCTTTGCATGTCTGGAGACATGTTAGCCAACGTGAGGCAACAGGCTTGAAGATTATCTTCAGACCATTTCGCAATCGCGTCTCTTTCGGCCCGAGTCAGAGCCTCCCCTTCAGGGGTAGCCTCTCCCTCGAAGAGAACATATCTTCTCTTCTCAAAATCTAAAACTATCTTTAGATTCCGAAGCCAATCAGAGTAATTGGGCCCCGTCAACTTGTTTGATTCGAGGATGGATACCAAAGGGTTTTTGGTTGCCATTTCAGTTTGCAGAGAATCACAGAACTACAACCTAAATGGAAAAACAGAGAAATCATAAGCATGTTGAATAATAACGATTATATATATTATCAAGGTTTTAAGAAATATGTTCTCCCACTGTTTTTAGAAAGTCTAAAAATCCCAATGACTTCAGAAGAAACTTATTTTCTCAGTGATCCCAAGCAATCTTAGTTTTAGACCCATGACTCGTGAGACATCCAAAGGTCTAAGAATCTTAGGTAGGTACTATTTACCAATTCGATCTCTTATTGAATTCCCAGTAATGTTTTTGCATCACTGATCTTTCAACTATGGACCCACGACTCATGAGACATCCATTTCTACTTCAGTGTTGAGCTAGACCTATCAATCATAAGATCTCAACCAAACTTAGTCCGGAACGACCCACGACTCGTGAGACATCGCCCATTCTAAAATGGTTAAGAAATATTAATTATTTAAAATAATTTATCAGGAAACTAAGAGTTAATAAGAACCACTAATTACCCCACGACTCGTGAGACAGTAATTAGGTTCACTTATTAAGTCCTAAATCCTATTGATGGAATGCTAGGAATTTTATTACCGTGATAAAATACCTATTCATTCGAATTTTGCTCAATATTTAAGAGGGATTTTCGAATGACCTCAGCAACATATAATGTTATCCAAATTTTAATTGTCTTGTTTAATGCAGTTTCATGTAAAGTGCATCACAGAAGCCATTAGCAGATAACATGTCCTAGCATGATACTAATTATGAGATGATCATGGGTATCCTATCTTATATGTGATTTCGGGAGCGACTCCAAAATCACTAGTTCTAACATTCATGCCACATAAGACAGTTCATATCACATAGGGGTACAGAATTTAATGGAAAAAATAGCCCTATCTATTACATTAATAGAAACCCTCCTAAACATTTTGAGGGGTCTTCTTATGGCCACCGTTCTTTAAGTGCTCCTTGTGGATCCTTCGTATTCCATGGGTGCTTGTCTCCAAAATGAAAATAAAAACCTCACTTCCTAAGTTCTACTCTCTTTACATAAACTAATATTGTAACACCCCCAAAGCGAAGGGTGCCACATCCCCCGCACTAAGGTCCAATACGAGTAACGAAAAGGAAGTTCGCACCCGTATCAAACCATAGCGAACGGGAGACACACAAAACTCACACCCTCGCTAGGCGGCCTAGACCCTCAAGAACTGCGAGAATTAAAATCAGAGTAGCGGAAGCAAATCATATACCAAACATGATTCCCAAGATCACATATATACATATCAAAATGGGGAAGGGTCAAGTATTCCAATCAACAAGCTAGCTTATATACAAATGCACAATGCCATCACGGCCAAAATAGCGTAAGTGTATACCGAATACATAATCCAAAATGCGTACAGTAAGGAAAAGGAAAAACCACTACGATGCATGAAGACCCAAGCTATACCACAAGTAAACCCAAAAGACACTTGCCGCCTAGCTTGACTCGGAAGAACCTGCAAACTCAAAAGAAAAGGAAAAGGGGAAAAATAACAACGAGGGTTAGTCCTAGCGACTAGTGAGGGGGCTAACTCACGCACCCGATATATATGTATATAGACCAAAGCATTTAATCAAAAGGGAATAATCCTTTAACTGAGAGTGGTTTTTGCAAGCCAAATTAATTCCCGTGATATAGATATATATAGGTTAAAGGAAAGGAAAAAGGTCCAAAGCCAAACTCCAAGTTTTAGGTAAATTAAGAATCCACTCTTGTTCCATAGATCATAAAAAGCTAAACCAACTCGGCGAGTACGAGTCACACACATCCCAACTTCCATATACAAAGATCAAAGCAAAACAAAACAAATCAGAATCCATCCCCAACACCGGTTGATAGAAGGGTTGATCGGCCCTAACTATCCACATACACAGACGAGACAAGGTTTAATTACTACCTTGAAACCTTCGTCGGTTGCCTCCGCCGGCTCAAGAGAAACACCCTTCCTCAACCTCCCAAGGTTGGGCGAGACTCTCAAATGGAGGCGTTGATGGAAGAGATCGGCGACCCCTCGGTCGTCCCGAGATTACCATACCACACTCCGGGGCCCAAACATATCACGAAAGTCACACAAACATACCTCAAAGCTTATCTTTCAAAGCCACATCTCGCTTACACACACACACTTGCACAAAACTAAACTTTTCAAACGAAAGCAAAATAGCTTATATACTTATACAAAACGTTTTCAAACTCTTATAACAAATGGGAAAAGTCCCGCAACATATGTATCATACACTTATTTACCCTATATTATATGTATTCGCATGCGAGGTTTCAAATCAAATAGGGTTATAGGTCGAGTAACTAGAAGAACAAAACCTCACCTTGTCAACGAACGTAGTGGAGACAAAAGTGTGACAACCGGACACCTACGGAGCAAGCTCGTCCTCTATAGGGAGATCCTCTGAACAAGACAAACAACAAGGAACACTCTTAGACTCAATATGAACCACATTGACGCTCGGTACATGCGTGTGTATGTTTATGATGCAAATGGTATAAAATGAATCCACTTTTAGATCATTTGTGAGCATTCAATGCATATACGGGCATATATCATAAACGAGGAGATAAATCAAAGCACAAATTCATAACATAAGGCTTAACACAAAATATAACAAGTTGGTCATGCATACACACCAAAACGAGGCAAGAAGGATCAACAAGAAGAAACGGAAAGGAAGCAAAACCAAGCAAAGACGGGCGAAAAACTAGAGTTCCTAGGGGACACGCCCGTGCCCCCCGGAAGGGCAAGTTGAGACACCCCCGTGTCTCAGTACAGAAACCGAACAACAGAAACCTAAAGGTGACACGCCCGTGTCACCAACAAAGGGCAAACCGAGACACCCCCGTGTCTCGGTACAGAAAAACGAACAACAGAATCTCGAAGGTGACACGCCCGTGTCACCACCAAAGGGCAAACCGAGACACCCCCGTGTCTCGGTACAAAAAAACGTAATCGGCTCAAACAACAAACTCAGCAACCCCAATAAAATCAAACACTCATACTCCAACTACCAAGCAAGGAAAAGTAACAAATGCTAAGCATTAAGTCCTGGGAGCATAATATCATCATCAAAACTCAAGAAAACAAGAAAGGAGCAAGAATCCAACAAATTCTCCCAACATCTACTATTCACATGCTTGCTATATCTCATTAATCAACCATGGAAATGAACTCAAGAGCACACCAAAGAGAGAAGAGAGAGAGTAGATGACAACCATGAACTTACCTTTCAAATTTGAGAAGCTTAGGTGAAGATTTGAGCTCAAAATCAAGAAAATGGACAAAGGGTTTTCTCCTTCCTTCTTGCTTCCTTGTGCTGATCGGTTTTGGGAGAGAGAGGGAGAGATTGGATTGATTTTCAGAGGTTAAGGGGGAGAGGAGAGCTTAACTCATGGATACAAAGTCAAGGTTAAGGTTGGGTTGAGTTAAGAGGGGTCCACAAAGACTTATTAGGTCAAAAAGGTGTCTCTCAAGCATAAGGGGCTCGTTACGGGTGAAATTCGAAAGTCTTAACGAGCTTAGAAAAATGTGAGGCTTGTCCCATTAAACCCGAATCATCAAAACGAGTTCAAGGGAGGTGACGGAATTTGAATCCGAATTCCCGAGCTCAAGATACGCGTCCCGGAACCCAAGGTGCGCTAAATGCTCTTTAGCCTCCTTTAGGTCCCGTCTCCAAAACGAACCCAAAAAGTAACCAAATCAAATACCAAAACATATAACGAGCACATAACCGAGTCCATAAATCATGTAATTAACACATATCACAAATTCACAAAAATCAGAATTAATTACGAATCTAAAACGAGCAAAATACAAAGTGAAGGAAAATTAAACGTTCAAGTTAAACAAATTCATACCAAAGAAATTAAGTTCAAATAACTTCAATTAATCCAAGTTAGCAATTAAATATCGCATAATCACTTAAAATAATAATTAAATAGCGTACATAAGAGGTTACCTGAAAAGTCTGATCAGTCGGGATGTTACAAACCTCCCTCCTTCAAAAGGACCTGTCCTCAGGTCCGAGGCGAGGTCTTGAAAAGATCCGGATACAACCGTTTCATCTTATCCTCAGTCTCCCAAGTGGCTTCCTCGGATTCCTGATCACGCCACAAGACTTTCACAAGAGGGATCTGTCTATTCCTCAACTCTTGCATCTTCCGATCCAACACCTGAACTGGATACTTCTTAAAAGTCAAATCCGGTTCTAACTGAACTTTCTCGACTGGAAGAATTGAAGACTCATCGGGATAATGTTTTTGAAGCTGAGAGACATGAAACACATTGTGAATCCCGGTCAAACTCGGTGGTAAATCAAGTCTGTAGGCTACTTCCCCAACTCGATCAAGGATCTCAAAGGGGCCTAAGTAGCGAGGGTTAAGCTTCCCGCCTTTACCAATCCGAGCGTACCCTTTTCTAGGAGATGCCTTTAAAAAGACCTTATCTCCTTTCTCAAACTCTAAGGGTCGTCTTCTCCTATCTGTATAGCTTTTCTGCCGGTCTTGTGCTGCTTTCAACCTCTGTTTAATCACTTTCACCCTCTCAATGGTATCCTGAATTTCCTTAGGCTTCTTAGCTCTCTCGAGCTTTCCATCTTTAGTCCATCTCCACTCATCTATATCCCCAAAGAGAGGGGATCGGCACTTCCTTCCATATAGAGCCTCATACGGTGCCATCCCGATAGAAGACTGGAAGCTGTTATTGTAGGCATACTCAATCAAATCCAACTGCTCATCCCACGAATCTTGATAATCTAAGGCACAAGCACGAAGCATGTCCTCGAGATACCTTATTAGCTTTTCAGACTGGCCATCCGTCTGTGGGTGGAATACAGTACTAAAGTGGAGCTTCGTCCCCAAACACTTCTGTAATTCCTGCCAAAAACTGGATGTGAACCGAGGATCTCTATCTGAAACAATGCTGACCGGAGTACCATGCAATCTAACAATCTCCTTCCGATATAACCGAGCCAACTTAGGAACCTTATCGGACATCTTTACCTTAAGAAAATGTGGCGACTTCGTCAACCGATCAATAATCACCCAAATGCCATCGGAACCTCCTTTAGTCCTTGGCAAGCCGGACACGAAGTCCATTGTCACTTGCTCCCACTTCCACTCGGGTATTGGAAGTGGTTGGAGAGTTCCTCCCAGTTTCTGGTGTTCTGCTTTCACCACTTGGCATGTTTGACATCTTCTAACATAGTTAGCAACGTCTCTCTTCATGCCGTTCCACCAATATAAAGTCCTTAGATCCTTGTACATTTTGGTGGTGCAGGGATGTACTGCATACACTGACTTGTGGGCTTCATCAAGTACCAACTGCTTAAGATCTTCCGGAACACACACCCGAGCCTTAAACCTGAACAACCCTGAATCATCAAATCCAAACTTGGTTTCAGGATCAATCCTTGACTTAGTTATCAACTTCTGAATCTCGGGATCCACAGATTGAGCTTCTATCAATCTCTGCTTCAAAACCGGCTGAACCGAAATATTAGTCAAACGAGCCTCTGAAACCAGAACCACTGAACCTTGTCTACTAGAATCTGTTTCCAAACCTGAGACACTAGCTTTCCTACTCAAAGCATCCGCCACCACATTAGCTTTACCCGGATGGTACTGAATCTTACAATCATAATCCTCAAGTGTCTCCATCCATCTTCTCTGTCTTATGTTCAAATCCTTCTTGGTAAACAGATACTTAAGACTCTGGTGGTCGGTGAACACTTCAAAAGTAACACCATAAAGGTAATGTCGCCATTTCATCAAGGCAAACACCACTGCCGCGAGTTCCAAGTCATGAGTGGGATAGTTTCTCTCGTGATCCTTTAACTTCCGTGAGGCGTAGGCTACAACCTTACCATTCTGCATTAACACACAACCGAGACCTTCTTTCGAAGCATCGGTGTAGACTGAGTAGCCTTCCGAACCCTCGGGTAGGGTTAAAACCGGTGCAGTAGTCAATCTCTCCTTAAGAGTTTGGAAACTCTTCTGATACGCCTCATTCCACTCGAGTTTCACCTCTTTCTTAGTTCACCGGGTCAACGGGGAGGCAATCTTCGAGAAATCTTTCACAAAGTGCCTATAATACCCTGCCAACCGAGAAAACTTCTCACTTCCGAGGCATTCTTAGGTTGCTTCTAAAGCATAACCGTTTCAATCTTCGCCGGATCCACTTCTATACCATTCCCTGAAATGAAGTGACCCAAAAAGGAAACTCGATCCAACCAGAACTCGCACTTACTGAACTTGGCGAACAATCTGTGCTCCCGAAGTGTAGACAAGACAATACTCAAATGCCGCGCGTGCTCTTCCTTGGACCTCGAATACACCAGAATATCATCTATAAAGATGACCACGAATTTATCGAGGTAAGGCCGGAATATTCGGTGCATCATATCTATAAACGCGGCTGGGGCATTGGTAAGACCAAAAGGCATGACCACAAACTCGAAATGCCCATATCTAGTGTTGAAACCCGTCTTCGGTATATCTCCCTCCCGGATACGCAATTGGTAATACCCTTGTCTTAAATCCAACTTGGAATAAACACTCGAGCCTTGCAGGAGATCGAACAACTCTTCAATGTGAGGGAGCGGGTATTTATTCTTAACCGTTAACTGGTTCAGCTCACGGTAGTCAATACACAATCGCAAAGTCCCGTCTTTCTTCTTTACAAACAGGACCGGAGCACCCCACGGAGAAGTGCTCAGGCGAATGTAACCACACTCTAAGAGCTCGTCCAATTGCGTCTTCAACTCCTTCAACTCGGCTGGAGCCATCCTATAGGGAGATTTCGCATACGGTTCTGCTCCGGGATAGAGATCTATTACAAACTCGACGTCCCGATCCGGAGGTAAAGATCCCAAATTCTCCGGAAACACATCGGGGAATTCCTTCACGATCTCCGTCTCTTCGAGCTTGGCCTGATCCTTTGGCTTATTCAAAAGGTAGGCCACATAGCCCGTCGCACCGTCCCAGAACAATCTATTTGCTTCCATAAAGGAAATAAACGGGCAGGTCTTCAACCTCTGACCCGCAAAGACCGTAGAACCCAAAGTCACCCTCTTGGCAAAACAATCCATCATAGCTCGGTAACTGTACAACCAGTCCATTCCCAGAATCACCCCATACTTCTTAATCGGCATCTTGATCAAATCTGCCGGATACTCTTGATCTTCCACAACCACCGGACAACCATGGTAAACACAATTCGTAGCCAAAGTAGCACCAAGGGGAGAAGAAACAATAAAGGAATCATCTAGGCAAGCAACATGCAATGGAAGAGTAGAAACAAGCCGGGAAGCAATAAATGAATGTGTTGCTCCCAGATCAAACAATGCATGCAATGGAATGCCATGAATGTGGATAGTACCTTCAACAACGGCATTGGCATCCACCTCTACATTCTCTTCCTCGCCCTCCAAAGCATAGGCTCTCGCTTGGATCGGTGCTCTTGGAGGCATCACATTCAACGGCTGAGGAGCTCGAGGCTGAGGTGCTCTCGCTTGAGGGCAAGTACTAATCAAATGACCGGGCTCTCCACACTTATAACATCTTCTCAATTTCTTCCGGCAATTCTCCTCGGTGTGATTGGGACCCTTGCAATAACTACATTGAATCGGGGCCGGTAGAGCTGGTGCCGCCGGTACCGGAGGTCGAGATTTTTTAACTGAAGTAGTAGGACCTTGGGGTTTGAAGACCGGAGGCCCACTATAGGATGCAGGCCTCTTCCCCAAATTAGAGCTCGAACCTTGGCCCGAAGAGTAAGTCGGTCTCAATCTTGTGTTGTTAGCTTCCACTTTGATCGCCTTCCTCGTAGCCTTCTCCCACGTATCCACGGTACCAGCCTTAAGAGCATTCTGGATCTAATATCTTAAACCATGAACGAAATTACGGGCTTTCTGGGTGTCTTCATTGGTGATGTGTGGAGCATACGGTGCAAGTCTCTCAAATTCCAAAATATAATCTTCAACTGAACGGTTCCCTTGTCTCAATTCCGTAAATTGCTGAAGTCTTCTCTCACGAGCACTTGGTGGAACATACTTGTGACGAAACTCTCTCACAAAGCTCTCCCAATCAAACTCTTCTCCATTCCTCTCCAATCGAGCTCTCATAGCCTTGAGCCAATTGGACGCGGGGCCTTGAACAAACCGGGCCGTGCAAACACCTTTCTCATGCGAAGGAGCGGGGCAAATTTTACAAATTCCTGCAACTTCTGACAACCACTCTTCGGCTTGGATGTCATCTCCTCCATACCACTTCGGGGGATTGTTGTTTCTGAACTCCTTAAAGGCCGGAGTTACTTGCCCACCTTGTCCTTCCCAATGTGGATTATCTCTTTGATTCTGCTGAAGCTGATTCAAAAGAGCCTGCACAATATTCTCAGCATTCATCGGAGGAGATGGAGGTGCTTGTGGAGAGGGTTGATTAAGATCAGGAGTCTGCTCCCTATCTGCTCTCCTTCTAGGAGGCATCCTGAAAATTCACTAATCAAGAAGATATCGATGCATGGGGTTCAGTTCATGATCATGAAGTCAATTATCTAAAATTTAAACAATTAAGTCACATAGGGATGTAGATGAATGTAAATAATCACATACTCCTATACCGAACGACCTAGACAGACCCAACACGACTCCAGAGCTTCGGTTTTGCAACCGAGAGCTCTGATACCATGCAAGGATGTAACACCCCTGGAGCGAAGGGTGCCACATCCCCCGCACTAAGGTCCAACACGAGTAACGAAAAGGAAGTTCGCACCCGTATCAAACCATAGCGAGCGGGAGACATACAAACTCACACCCTCGCTAGGCGGCCTAGACCCTCAAGAACTGCGAGAATTAAAATCAGAGTAGCGGAAGCAAATCATATACCAAACATGATTCCCAAGATCACATATATACATATCAAAATGGGGAAGGGTCAAGTATTCCAATCAACAAGCTAGCTTATATACAAATGTACAATGCCATCACGGCCAAAATAGCATAAGTGTATACCGAATACATAATCCAAAATGTGTAACGTAAGGAAAAGGAAAAACCACTACGATGCATGAAGACCCAAGCTATACCACAAGTAAACCCAAAAGACACTTGCCGCCTAGCTTGACTCGAAAGAACCTGCAAACTCAAAAGAAAGGTAAGAGGGGAAAAACAATAACGAGGGTTAGTCCTAGCGACTAGTGAGGGGGCTAACTCACGCACCCGATATATATGTATATAGAGCAAAGCATTTAATCAAAACGGAAGAATCCTTTAACCGAGAGTGGTTTTTGCAAGCCAAATTAATTCCCGTGATATAGATATATATAGGTTAAAGGAAAGGAAAAAGGCCAAAAGCCAAACTCCAAGTTTTAGGTAAATTAAGAATCCACTCTCGTTCCATAGATCATAAAAACCTAAACCAACTCGGCGAGTACGAGTCACACACATCCCAACTTCCATATACAAAGATCAAAGCAAAACAAAACAAATCAGAATCCATCCCCAACACCGGTTGATAGAAGGGTTGATCGGCCCTAACTATCCACATACACAGACGAGACAAGGTTTAATTACTACCTTGAAACCTTCGTCGGTTGCCTCTGTCGGCTCAAGAGAAACACCCTTCCTCAACCTCCCAAGGTTGGGCGAGACTCTCAAATGGAGGTGTTGATGGAAGAGCTCGGCGACCCCTCGGTCGTCCCGAGATTACCATACGACACTCCGGGGCCCAAGCATATCACGAAAGTCACACAAACATACCTCAAAGCTTATCTTTCAAAGCCACATCTCGCTTACACACACACACTTGCACAAAACTAAACTTTTCAAACGAAAGCAAAATAGCTTATATACTTATACAAAACGTTTTCAAACTCTTATAGCAAATGGGAAAAGTCCCGCAACATATGTTTCATACACTTATTTACCCTATATTATACGTATTCGCATGCGAGGTTTCAAATCAAATAGGGTTATAGGTCGAGTAACTAGAAGAACAAAACCTCACCTTGTCAACGAACGTAGTGGAGACAAAAGTGTGACAACCGGACACCTACGGAGCAAGCTCGTCCTCTATAGGGAGATCCTCTGAACAAGACAAATAACAAGGAACACTCTTAGACTCAATATGAACCACATTAACGCTCGGTACATGCGTGCGTAAGTTTATGATGCAAATGGTATGAAATGAATCCACTTCTAGATCATTTGTGAGCATTCAATGCATATACGGGCATATATCATAAACGAGGAGATAAATAAAAGCACAAATTCATAACATAAGGCTTAACACAAAATATAACAAGTTGGTCATGCATACACACCAAAACGAGGCAAGAAGGATCAACAAGAAGCAACGGAAAGGAAGCAAAACCAAGCAAAGACGGGCGCAAAACTAGAGTTCCTAGGGGACACGCCCGTGCCCCCCCGGAAGGGCAAGTTGAGACACCCCCGTGTCTCAGTACAGAAACCTGAAGGTGACACGCCCGTGTCACCAACAAAGGGCAAACCGAGACACCCCCGTGTCTCGGTACAGAAAAACGAACAACAGAATCCCAAAGGTGACACTCCCGTGTCACCACCAAAGGGCAAACCGAGACACCCCCGTGTCTCGGTACAGAAAAACGTAATCGGCTCAAACAACAAACTCAGCAACCCCAATAAAATCAAACACTCATACTCCAACTACCAAGCAAGGAAAAGTAACAAATGCTAAGAATTAAGTCCTAGGAGCATAATATCATCATCAAAACTCAAGAAAACAAGAAAGGAGCAAGAATCCAACAAATTCTCCCAACATCTACTATTCACATGCTTGCTATATCTCATTAATCAACCATGGAAATGAACTTAAGAGCACACCAAAGAGAGAAGAGAGAGAGTAGATGACAACCATGAACTTACCTTTCAAATTTGAGAAGCTTAGGTTAAGATTTGAGCTCAAAATCAAGAAAATGGACAAAGGGTTTTCTCCTTCCTTCTTGCTTCCTTGTGCTGATCGGTTTTGGGAGAGAGAGGGAGAGATTGGATCGATTTTCAGAGGTTAAGGGGGAGAGGAGAGCTTAACTCATGGATACAAAGTCAAGGTTAAGGTTGGGTTGAGTTAAGAGGGGTCCACAAAGACTTTTTAGGTCAAAAAGGTGTCTCTCAAGCATAAGGGGCTCGTTACGGGTGAAATTCGAAGGTCTTAACGAGCTTAGAAAAATGTGAGGCTTGTCCCATTAAACCCGAATCATTGAAACGAGTTCAGCGGAGGTGACGGAATTTGAATCCGAATTCCCGAACTCAAGATACGCGTCCCGGAACCCAAGGTGCGCTAAATGCTCATTAGCCTCCTTTAGGTCCCGTCTCAAAAACGAACCCAAAAAGTAACCAAATCAAATGCCAAAACATATAACGAGCACATAACCGAGTCCATAAAGCATATAATTAACACATATCACGAATTCACAGAAATCAGAATTAAATACGAATCTAAAACGAGCAAAATACAAAGTGAAGGAAAATTAAACTTTCAAGTTAAACAAATTCATACCAAAGAAATTAAGTTCAAATAACTTCAATTAACCCACGTTATCAATTAAATATCGCATAATCACTTAAAATAATAATTAAATAGCGCACATAAGAGGTTACCTGAAAAGTATGATCAGTCGGGATGTTACAAATATGGCTCAATCTTCATATTGGCCATAGACAAGTACACGGGGCATAACCCGGCCCAAAAACAATAATAAGGAAAGCCACATAATAAACACATAACAGTACGCACATAAGTAGGGCTCCAACCCCAATTGAAAACGCGCAACTATGGGGCTCCAACCCCAATTGAAATCATCCATGTGCAGAATTTAAAACCATACATAAGACTAACCCATGATCACCTAAACTAGCATGATTCCGTTTGAATTTAAATTTACCAACTAAATTTAAAATTCCCTTGACTTCAAGTTACAACTAACTTAAGTAATTTGAATATAGTTCATTATTAATTCACCGGATTATGACAAAATAACAATTAATTCAAAATTAAAATTTTGTCAAATAAATCATTCAAAGTGATTTTCGTAATTTTCTCAAAAAATTAGAACTTGACTTTAATTCATAAAATCCCAAATTTTATAATTATTTCAAATAAATAATTTTAAAATTTTAAAATCAATCATTAAAACAAAATCAAATTTTCATAATACGGGATTTTCAAAAATCAAAAAACACGAAACCAAAAGACAGGGTTCCGGAACAGCCCGGTATCCCCGCACGGCTTGCGCGCAGGCAGGCGCGCAAGGCCGCACGCGACGCGCGGCAGTTCCCCGCATGCACGTGCTGCTAGCGGGCAACGCTAGGCAGCTCCGGGTGTGGGCGGGCGTTTGGCGAGAGACGCCCAGGTGCAGCGCGTGCGAACGTGCATGGCCCTCGTGCTCTCTGCCGGCGACGCCCGCAAGGGGTTGCAACGAGGCGGGGCGGCAACTAGGTGCGCTTATGCGCGTGGCTTTGCAATACCGTCCCGTTTGAGATAGCTAGGGTTTGGGATTTATATGCTAGATGGATGAAGTGTAAATGGAAGCATGATTATGTGATCCTAGGTTGAGTTATGGCATGATTTATTCATGAAATTCTTGAATATTTGAGCTTGAATGATCAATAGAAGCTTGAGCATGAAACTTGGAAATCTTGATGGTATTGCATGGTTTACTTGTTTAAGTGTTATATTATCATTTCTTGAACATATGTGCATCTTATTTCCAGAAAATATTGGTTGATGTTGATCAAAATTGGAATTTGTTGCTTGCTTTGTTGCTTTCCGTAACCATGCTCTGTTTTCCTCTGTTTCTGCATCTTCTGCGTATCGGGAACGGCCATTCCCGTTCCCTTTGTAATTAGGGAACGGCCGTTCCCATATTTTGAACAATGTGCTTGGCGACGAGGACGGGAACGACCGTTCCCATTTTGTCTTGCGAGCCGGAAGGGCCGTTCCCATCTTCGGGGAGCCCGACAGCGGGAACAGCCATTCCCACTTTGAACTGAAACCTGGAACGGCCGTTCCCAGCTCTCTGGTAGTGCAGAAACTTTCTGCATAAAAATAGAATTTTGGGACGTCGTTCCAACGGGTTATTTGACCCCAAATTGGTATTATATGAATGATTACATGCCAAAACGTGATATTTACATGCTACATTGTGTTTTGCTTGATGCGTCGTACATGATCATGCCGTTCGTCATTATATGCGATAATATGCTTGAATTGTGGTCTCATGCACGTACATTGTCCCGTTTCTTGTCCAGTTATTCTCCAGGGCGGAGATTGTGGATCATGAGCACATTCACGTATTCACGAGTCGTGTGTCGCCTGTCAGGTGAGGTTTAATTTCTAGTTATATAGAACCTTTATAACCTTTACGTGATTTTTGGCCAAAGGTATTTATATTATAATTTCATGAAATCACTTATTATTTCAAGTATGTTAGTGTTCACGAATCAAGCATGCCATGTTCATGAAAGCAAGTAAATGCGTTCTCCTGGCCAGGTCCTCCTTAGTGAGGGCGTTGGGCTAGTCTTAGAGCTGGTGGTTGTCCGTCCAACCACAGGAAGAACAATGCCTTATCTTGTACGTGCGTTCTCTTGGCCAGGTCCTTCTTAGTGAGGGCGCTGGGCTGGTCTTCAGGCTGGTGGTTGTCCGTCCAACCACAGGAAGAACAAAGCCCTATCGTGTACCTGTGTTCCCCTGGCCAGGTTCTCCTTAGTGAGGGCGCTGGGCTGGTCTTAGAGCTAGTGGTTGTTCGTCCAACCACAGGAGGAACAAACCCTATCGTGTTACAAGCAAGCCATGTATTGATTGCATGATTTCCATTCCATGAATGTGCTAATTGAGTACACTATCGCACGATTGCACGGTAATTGAATTACGTGATCACCTATTAATTTATAATCAAGCAAGCTTGTTTCATGTACATTTGGAAACCGCCGCACTCGCCGGGGCCATGTATTGATTGCATGAATAGAACAAGTATTTAATATTGATAGTTGTATTCTCGGGCGAAGCTATATCATTATTGAACCATATATTTACCTTTTATAAACCTTTACCCGGGAATATAAATTGCATGTTATCTGCGCTAATATGTATTTAAACCCCTCACTCGGTCTTCACAGACTGACGCCTCCACCTTTCAGGTATTGCAGGTGCACGCTAGGCGGGAAGTGAGTCGAGTCCAGTCCTGGTAGTCGAGTCTTGCACGGTGCATTTTATTTAATTGTTTATTTATTGTTCAAGGGATTTAGGTTATTGTTATTGTTCATTTGGAGATGATAATGTATTGATAAATATAGTAAAGCATGTTTAGATTGATAAATGAAACATGATAAAGATTAGTTTGTGCTTCCGCTTTAATTTTGTTGCATGAGTTAGTTTTCCCGCCTAGCCTATTGAGTTATTGCATTGTCACCCGTTCGCTATAGGTTAGTTCGTGTATGGATTGGTCATTTCGTATGTGGATTGACCTATAGTGCGGGGGTGTGGTACCTCCACGTGTAAGGGGTGCTACATCTAAGGTGGTATCAGAGCCCGGTTGCAAAACCGAGGTTCTAGTGTCGTGTCGTGTCAAGTCTAGGTCGTACGGCATAGGAATTACTTGACAATTTGAGAGTCCTGCATTTTGTTTGAACTTGTTGACTTACTTGAATTCCGTGAAATACTTGAATTAAGTGATAAATTGAGTGTTGTATTGAATTTATTAATTGTTGTTGACTACTTGATCTTGAATTATTTGGAAATTTAGGTAATTAACGTGGCTTATTTCATGTATTGATGAATTACTTATTGCATTTTATATTAAATTCCTGTTATCGGCATCAAGTAGGTAACAACTATGTGACATGAACGCGCTTCACTCACATGTATTTATTTGCAAAGTAAGTTGTGAGTGACAGGTTTTGGAAGTGTATGAATCAAGGTCAGAGGATTTTGAAGATTAAGAGACTGATCAACCGTTCGAACCAAGTTGCAATTCGGTCAACCAATAATGGACGCGGGAATCAAGTCTAACATTTCTACGGTGCCAGGTTCTTCAAGGCATTCATAAGCACGTGCATCAAAGTCACTAATTAATTGCTTTTCATTTATAAACCTTGTTCTAATTATATGTCAAAACTATACATTAGTTACATTCCTTTATTCATACGTATATCTTCGAGTTGATATAATTGTTCCAACGTGTTGCATTTCCAATTTGTTGATAGGTATGCTATGTGCAATAACATTTTAACCATCATGCATTATTTAGTGTTTATTGTGAATAGGCTGTCCTATACTCTGCACAATCCTTGCTCCTGTTTCTACAACTTGAATTTGAAAGAGGAGATTTCTGAATCATTGGGTATCGTGTTGGGAATCGGGTCATTTGATTTCGCTTGAAGATTAAAATATTTGGGACTGTGAGAATTTATTGATCCAGGAGTTACTAGGAGTGGGTATGATATAAATATTTAGAAACTTTTGGAAACTGGGAAATGATGATAGGTTCAAGCAGATAAATGTTCAGCGGGTCTTTCAACCTTCAGAAATTAATTAGTATTTCGGGGATTCAGTAAGGGTAGGAGAAAGAATTTTTCTTGCTTCGGATCAGGGTGTTAACTTGGTGAATATCAACTCTCGAAGCAGTAGGTGGTAAGTACAGAATATGTCAATTTTCGCGAATGGCAGAAGGGTTATGGGATGCTGGAAAATTTTTTTAATATCAAATCAAAGTGGTGACGGTCGGGAAATTTCAAGTTGGGTACGCCGTTAACAGAAAAGATTAGAAAAGAACTATTAATCAAAATCTTGATTAATAACAAGTACGACGAGGAAAAGGTTACGGGAATGGATACAGCAGAGAAGCTTGCAAGTGGGGAAGGACAGAGTGAATTTAAAGAATTAGAAAATTCCTATTTTCTTAAGGGGGAGAGTCGGCCTGAAAATAAGTGTAAGTCTGAAGTTAGACAACACTCGAGGAAGTTGGGAATTTTGAGAGAATCAATTCTTCCTGGAATTCTTTATCACAACCATGTGAAAGAAGTTGTCAATAATTTAAACTTTTCTCCCTCTTACACCAAGAAAAGTCCCATCATCGACAGTACCTTTGTTCCATCATCGTTTTCAAGAAAGTGGGTACACCGTCTGCAATTCTCCGATAACCTCAGGATATCATTTAACTCAGTAAATAGGAGAGGGAATCCGATCTGGCAAATTTGGTTAGTAAATCTTGAATCTTAATCCCTCTTGCCATCGGAATGTCTACAATAAACGGAAGGAAAGAAAGTGCCGCCGTGTTCTTGACTAAGGAAATAAGAGCTCAACTTTCGCATTTCAAATAAAGTTAAAGAGTTTAAGATCCTTGCTTAGGGAATCATTGTTTCGGGAAATTATTTTACTTTGATTATGAAGGTCGAGGAATGGTACAACCTGTTCTCTCTGTTTGTCGGAGAAGAATTTGCTTGGAGCATAAAGCTAGTCTTTTAAGCTTGAATATACCATTATTCCATGACAAGAAATCTCGGGTTGTCTCAATTCCAAAACCTGCAAGTGGATATGGTAATTAAAGAAAAGAATGGTGGGACCGGAAAATCTGAGGTTATACACAGGCATGAAGATGGGGTGATTAATGATGATTTACGGATTATGTTAGAATGTAACACTAAAGTTGGAGTGGCTATCAAGAATGGGAATATTGAACCGTAATGGCACCACGTGGAAAAGAAATCACAATTAAAAGAATCAAGAAATCAGCCGAGTTATTTCAACACTGGAACTTCATTCCTCGATGAACGGTACACTTAATCATGCAAATCACGTGCATCATTATTTTATTATTATTATCATTACCTTGCTATTCTTGTATATGCTTTCCCGATCATTACTACTACTTGTTTACATGAACGGTTATTTGCATAAATGATAATTTTTATTGACCCCTATGTGTCAATTGTAAACATTTATCTAAGTACTCGCTTGAACTTTTATTTCGTGTGCGTGAGAGACGTGGATTCTCTCAGGGTTATCAAGAGACGGGGTTCTCTTGCTACTTGCTCGAGAGACGGGGTTCTCTCGTTAATTGTTTGATAGTCGGGGCACTCTCAATGTTTTCAGCTACTTGCTAATTTGTTTAGTGGAAGGTTAGATTTTCTTACAAGTGTTTAGGATCCGGAAAGTTGAGGGTCGTGATATCATACATTGGAGGACCTTGTGGATCGAAGATCTCTTTCGAACTAATCCCTGACGGGGAGTAGCTAACCCGTGTGGGATGAACACGTAAGAGCCAATTAAATTTCAGGAATTCAGGACATGGAATCCGAGGACGGATTCTCTTAAGGGGGAGAGAGTTGTAACGCCCCTAATTTCAGACAGTCAGGTACGCTCGACACGTGTGAGTTTTGAGCGTTAGGATTTTATTCTATTATTTTGTTTATTCACTTTTTACGTGTTATATTAATTTTATAAATAGTGTTTCAACATGATTACGTGAAAATATATGAAATGTATGCCAACTTGGGAATTATGTTACATATGGAATTTAATTGTTACATGAATTAATTGTCCAATTTGGTTTAATTGCCAAATTGTCCTTAATTGCTCTTCTCTTGTACTTTAAGGACCCAATTGCACGAAATTGTTAGGGGACTAAATTGACCATTTCCAAACCTTTGATACCTAATTGCATAACTCATAGAACTTTAAGGATTCAATCATAAATATTACATTTTCTTCCCTAATATATCGTTATTTGCATCCCTTCCACAATCATCATTCTTCATTCATCAAGAATCATCTTCCTTTCTTGCTCCTTCTTACCGAGCTAAACCCCAAGGAGGAAAAAGGGAGGTTTCATCCTTTCAAGCCATGATCATGAAGGAATTAGGAGTTTTGGGAGTTAAATCATCAATTTCCATCACCTTCTTCCATTTATTTCTATTTCAAGGTATATATGCTCATGTATATGAATTCTTGATCATATTTGAGATAGCTAGGGTTTGGGATTTATATGCTAGATGGATGAAGTGTAAATGGAAGCATGATTATGTGATCCTAGGTTGAGTTATGGCATGATTTATTCATGAAATTCTTGAATATTTGAGCTTGAATGATCAATAGAAGCTTGAGCATGAAACTTGGAAATCTTGATGGTATTGCATGGTTTACTTGTTTAAGTGTTATATTATCATTTCTTGAACATATGTGCATCTTATTTCCAGAAAATATTGGTTGATGTTGATCAAAATTGGAATTTGTTGCTTGCTTTGTTGCTTCCCGTAACCATGCTCTGTTTTTCTCTGTTTCTGCATCTTCTGCGTATCGGGAACGGCCATTCCCGTTCCCTTTGTAATTAGGGAACGGCCGTTCCCATATTTTGAACAATGTGCTTGGCGGCGAGGACGGGAACGACCGTTCCCATTTTATCTTGCGAGCCGGAACGGCCGTTCCCATCTTCGGGGAGCCCGACAGCGGGAACGGCCATTCCCACTTTGTACTGAAACCTGGAACGGCCGTTCCCAACTCTCTGGTAGAGCAGAAACTTTCTGCATAAAAATAGAATTTTGGAACGTCGTTCCAACGGGTTATTTGACCCCAAATTGGTATTATATGAATGATTACATGCCAAAACGTGATATTTACATGCTACATTGTGTTTTGCTCGATGCCTCGTACATGATCATGCCGTGCGTCATTATATGCGATAATATGCTTGAATTGTGGTCTCATGCACGTACATTGTCCCGTTTCTTGTCCAGTTATTCTCCAGGGCGGAGATTGTGGATCATGAGCACGTTCACGTATTCACGAGTCGTGTGTCGCCTGTCAGGTGAGGTTTAATTTCTAGTTATATAGAACCTGTATAACCTTTACGTGATTTTTGGCCAAAGGTATTTATATTATAATTGCATGAAATCACTTATTATTTCAAGTATGTTAGTGTTCACGAATCAAGCATGCCATGTTCATGAAAGCAAATAAATGCGTTCTCCTGGCCAGGTCCTCCTTAGTGAGGGCGCTGGGCTAGTCTTAGAGCTGGTGGTTGTCCGTCCAACCACAGGAAGAACAATGCCTTATCTTGTACGTGCGTTCTCTTGGCCAGGTCCTTCTTAGTGAGGGCGCTGGGCTGGTCTTCGGGCTGGTGGTTGTCTGTCCAACCACAGGAAGAACAAAGCCCTATCGTGTACCTGTGTTCCCCTGGCCAGGTTCTCCTTAGTGAGGGCGCTGGGCTGGCCTTAGAGCTAGTGGTTGTCTGTCCAACCACAGGAGGAACAGACCCTATCGTGTTACAAGCAAGCCATGTATTGATTGCATGATTTTCATTCCATGAATGTGCTAATTGAGTACACTATCGCACGATTGCACGGTAATTGAATTGCGTGATCACCTATTAATTTATAATCAAGCAAGCATGTTTCATGTACATTTGGAAACCGCCGCACTCGCCGGGGCCATGTATTGATTGCATGAAAAGAACAAGTATTTAATATTGATAGTTGTATTCTCGGGCGAAGCTACATCATTATTGAACCATATATTTACCTTTCATAAACCTTTACCCGGGAATATAAATTGCATGTTATCTGCGCTAATATGTATTTAAACCCCTCACTCGGTCTTCACAGACGGACGCCTCCACCTTTCAGGTATTGCAGGTGCACGCTAGGCAGGAAGTGAGTCGAGTCCAGTCCTGGTAGTCGAGTCTTGCACGGTGCACTTTATTTAATTGTTTATTTATTGTTCAAGGGATTTAGCTTATTGTTATTATTCATTTGGAGATGATAATGTATTAATAAATATAGTAAAGCATGTCTAGATTGATAAATGAAACATCGTGACTTGGTAAATGGAAATGCTTGATAAAGATTAGTTTGTGCTTCCACTTTAATTTTGTTGCATGAGTTAGTTTTCCCGCCTAGCCTATTAAGTTATTGCATTGTCACCCGTTCGCTATAGGTTAGTTCGTGTATGGATTGGTCATTTCGTATGTGGATTGACCTATAGTGCGGGGGTGTGGCACCTCCACGTGTAAGGGGTGCTACATCTAAGGTGGTATCAGAGCCCGGTTGCAAAACCGAGGTTCTAGGGTCATGTCGTGTCAAGTCTATGTCGTGTCAAGTCTAGGTCGTACGGCATAGGAATTACTTGACAATTTGAGAGTCCTGCATTTTATTTGAACTTGTTGACTTACTTGCATTCCGTGAAATACTTGAATTAAGTGATAAATTGAGTGTTGTATTGAATTTATTAATTGTTGTTGACTACTTGATCTTGAATTATTTGGAAATTTAGGTAATTAACGTGGCTTATTTCATGTATTGATGAATTACTTATTGCAATTTATATTAAATTCCTGTTATCGGCATCAAGTAGGTAACAACTATGTGACATGAACACGCTTCACTCACATGCATTTATTTGCAAAGTATGTTATGAGTGACAGGTTTTGGAAGTGTATGAATCAAGGTCAGAGGATTTTGAAGATTAAGAGACTGATCAACCGTTCAAACCAAGTTGCAATTCGGTCAACCAAGAATGGACGAGGGAATCAAGTCTAACATTTCTACGGTGCCAGGTTCTTCAAGGCATTCATAAGCACGTGCATCAAAGTCACTAATTAATTGCTTTTCATTTATAAACCTTGTTCTAATTATATGTCAAAACTATACATTACTTACATTCCTTTATTCATACGTATATCTTCGAATTGATATAATTGTTCCAACGTGTTGCATTTCCAATTTGTTGATAGGTATGCTATGTGCAATAACATTTTAACCATCATGCATTATTTAGTGTTTATTGTGAATAGGCTCTCCTATACTCTGCACAATCCTTGCTCCTGTTTCTACAACTTGAATTTGAAAGAGGAGATTTCTGAATCATTGGGTATCGTGTTGGGAATCGGGTCATTTGATTTCGCTTGAAGATTAAAATATTTGGGACTGTGAGAATTTATTGATCCAGTTGTTAGTAGGAGTGGGTATGATATAAATATTTGGAAAATTTTGGAAACTGGGAAATGATGATAGGTTCAAGCAGATAAATGTTCAGCGGGTCTTTCAACCTTCAGAAATTAATCAGTATTTCGGGGATTCAGTAAGGGTAGGAGAAAGAATTTTTCTTTCTTCGGATCAGGGTGTTAACTTGGTGAATATCAACTCTCGAAGCAGCAGGCGGTAAGTACAGAATATGTCAATTTTCGCGAATGGCAGAAGGGTTATGGGATGCTGGAAAATTTTTTTAATATCAAATCAAAGTGGTGACGGTCGGGAAATTTCAAGTTGGGTACGCCTTTAACAGAAAAGATTAGAAAAGAACTATTAATCAAAATCTTGATTAATAACAAGTAGGACGAGGAAAAGGTTACGGGAATGGATACAGCAGAGAAGCTTGCAAGTGGGGAAGGACAGAGTGAATTTAAAGAATTAGAAAATTCCTATTTTCTTAAGGGAGAGAGTCGGCCTGAAAATAAGTGTAAGTCTGAAGTTAGACAGCACTCGAGGAAGTTGGGAATTTTGAGAGAATCAATTCTTCCTGGAATTCTTTATCACAACCATGTGAAAGAAGTTGTCAATAATTTAAACTTTTCTCTCTCTTACACCAAGAAAAGTCCCATCATCGACAGTACCTTTGTTCCATCATCGTTTTCAAGAAAGTGGGTACACCGTCTGCAATTCTCCGATAACCTCAGGATATCATTTGACTCAGTAAATAGGAGAGGGAATCCGATCTGGCAAATTTGGTTAGTAAATCTTGAATCTTAATCCCTCTTGCCATCGGAATGTCTACAATAAACGGAAGGAAAGAAAGTGCCGCCGTGTTCTTGACTAAGGAAATAAGAGCGAAAGTTCTTGACTAAGGAAATAAGAGCTCAACTTTCGCATTTCAAATAAAGTTAAAGAGTTTAAGATCCTTGCTTAGGGAATCATTGTTTCGGGAAATTATTTTACTTTGATTATGAAGGTCGAGGAATGGTACAACCTGTTCTCTCTGTTTGTCGGAGAAGAATTTGCTTGGAGCATAAAGCTAGTCTTTTAAGCTTGAATATACCATTATTCCATGACAAGAAATCTCGGGTTGTCTCAATTCCAAAACCCGCAAGTGGATATGGTAATTAAAGAAAAGAATGGTGCGACCGGTAAATCTGAGGTTATACACAGGCATGAAGATGGGGTGATTAATGATGATTTACGGATTATGTTAGAATGTAACACTAAAGTTGGAGTGGCTATCAAGAATGGGAATATTGAACCGTAATGGCACCACGTGGAAAAGAAATCACAATTAAAAGAATCAAGAAATCAGCCGAGTTATTTCAACACTGGAACTTCAGTCCTCGATGAACGGTACACTTAATCATACAAATCACTTGCATCATTATTTTATTATTATTATCATTACCTTGTTATTCTTGTATGTGCTTTCCCGATCATTACTACTACTTGTTTACATGAACGGTTATTTGCATAAATGATAATTTTTATTGACCCCTATGTGTCAATTGTAAACATTTATCTAAGTACTCGCTTGAACTTTTATTTCGTGTGCGTGAGAGAAGTGGATTCTCTCAGGGTTATCAAGAGACGGGGTTCTCTTGCTACTTGCTCGAGAGACGGGGTTCTCTCGTTAATTGTTTGATAGCCGGTGCACTCTCAATGTTTTCAGCTACTTGCTAATTTGTTTAGTGGAAGGTTAGATTTTCTTACAAGTGTTTAGGATCCGGAAAGTTGAGGGTCGTGATATCATACATTGGAGGACCTTGTGGATCGAAGATCTCTTTCGAACTAATCCCTGACGGGGAGTAGCTAACCCGCGTGGGATGAACACGTAAGAGCCAATTAAATTTCAAGAATTCAGGACATAGAATCCGAGGACGGATTCTTTTAAGGGGGAGAGAGTTGTAACGCCCTGAATTTCAGACAGTCAGGTACGCTCGACACGTGTGAGTTTTGAGCGTTAGGATTTTATTCTATTATTTTGTTTATTCACTTTATACGTGTTATATTAATTTTATAAATAGTGTTTCAACATGATTACGTGAAAATATATGAAATGTATGCCAACTTGGGAATTATGTTACATATGGAATTTAATTGTTACATGAATTAATTGTCCAATTTGGTTTAATTGCCAAATTGTCCTTAATTGCTCTTCTCTTGTACTTTAAGGACCCAATTGCACGAAATTGTTAGGGGACTAAATTGACCATTTCCAAACCTTTGATACCTAATTGCATAACTCATAGAACTTTAAGGATTCAATCATAAATATTATATTTTCTTCCCTAATATATCGTTATTTGCATCCCTTCCACAATCATCATTCTTCATTCATCAAGAATCATCTTCCTTTCTTACTCCTTCTTACCGAGCTAAACCCCAAGGAGGAAAAAGGGAGGTTTCATCCTTTCAAGCCATGATCATGAAGGAATTATGAGTTTTGGGAGTTAAATCATCAATTTCCATCACCTTCTTCCATTTATTTCTATTTCAAGGTATATATGCTCATGTATATGAATTCTTGATCATATTTGAGATAGCTAGGGTTTGGGATTTATATGCTAGATGGATGAAGTGTAAATGGAAGCATGATTATGTGATCCTAGGTTGAGTTATGGCATGATTTATTCAGGAAGAACAAAGCCCTATCGTGTACCTGTGTTCCCCTGGCCAGGTTCTCCTTAGTGAGGGCGCTGGGCTGGTCTTAGAGCTAGTGGTTGTCCGTCCAACCACAGGAGGAACAAACCCTATCGTGTTACAAGCAAGCCATGTATTGATTTCATGATTTCCATTCCATGAATGTGCTAATTGAGTACACTATCACAGGATTTCACGGTAATTGAATTGTGTGATCACCTATTAATTTATAATCAAGCAAGCATGTTTCATGTACATTTGGAAGCCACCGCAATCATCGGGGCCATGTATTGATTGCATGAAAAGAACAAGTATTTAATATTGCTAGTTGTATTCTCGGGCGAAACTATATCATTATTGAACCATATATTACGCCTCCACCTTTCAGGTATTGCAGGTGCACGCTAGGCAGGAAGTGAGTCGAGTCCAGTCCTGGTAGTCGAGTCTTGCACGGTGCATTTTTTTTAATTGTTTATTTATTGTTCAAGGGATTTAGGTTTTTGTTATTGTTCATTTGGAGATGATAATGTATTGATAAATATAGTAAAGCATGTTTAGATTGATAAATGAAACATGGTGACTTGGTAAATGGAAATGCTTGATAAAGATTAGTTTGTGGTTCAGCTTTAATTTTGTTGCACCTATTGAGTTATTGCATTGTCACCCGTTCGCTATAGGTTAGTTCGTGTACAGATTGGCCATTTCGTATGTGGATTGACCTAAGTGTAAGGGGTGCTACATGCCAGCATCTTACCTATACATACTTCTTGTGATAAACCAATCCCCTTATTCCTATGATCACGACAAAAGTCTGATCCTTGAAACAACATTGGTCTCACATAGGTCTTTTCCTGTCAAAATGATTTGACGTCCGAATCTTGACCACTTACAAAATTCTTGCATCATTCCCAATAAACAGAATATTAATTACGTACAAAGTGAAAATGTTAGAACGCTATCATGATGTTATTTTGTACACTCATGGTTCATCAGGCAATTATGCAAATCCAATGAATTTAAATTGCCTTATAATTCTGATGCTCCATAATCTAGACGCTTGCTTAAGATCATAAATCGATCTGTTAAGCTTGCATTAGATGCACCTAATTTCTGACTGTGAAGCCTTTAGGTTGTACCATGTATCTCTTCTTCTTGAAATTGCCCATTCAAGAACATAGTCTTTACATCCATTTATCTAATCTCATAATCGATAATGAGATAAAATGGAGAGGATAATGGACTTAAGCATTTCCATAGTCGAGAAGACCTCATAAATGATTTCTTCTTTCTGGGTAAAATCCCTTGCCATAAGTTTGCTCTAAAGTCTCTACTTTTTCGTCATTTCTCCTTTTATCGTCTTGTAGAACCCAATTGTACTAATAGGGTTTAATGCCTTCAGGCGCCTCTACAAGTTCAAGACTTTGTTAGAATACAGAGATTCTAACTTAGATTACATGGCTTTTGACCAAACGGTCAGCGTCTATATCATCCACAACTTCATTACACGTGACAGGATCAGATACGTTAGATTCAACCTCTTGGGTTAATCTTAGGTACCTTGTCAGGCATCCTGACAATCCTCCCACTACAATGATGCTCTCGTGTACACGTCTCTACATCACATGTTGTATTTGGTACATCACATGTATCTAATATATTTTTAGTTATCACGGGTTTATGGAAATCAGTATCCAATACTGTTATTTCTTTTAACATTACTTTGCTTCCACCTTTTGTGGTTATCTATGTAATTATCTTTGAAATATTCACAAACATCTTTTGTGATTTCTTAAATTACAAAATATACCACCTCTCGTTCTTCTAGGATAACCTTAGAACAAGTAAACCTTTGTTCTTTATTCTAACTTGTCAGGATCCATCCTTAACTCGTGGACCAGGCTACCTTAAATCCGAAGATAAAAGATACAGGGTTTTCACCCTACATACAGATCCATGAGTATTTTAGGAACTCACTTAGATTGAACTAGGTTTAATGTGCTTTGTCGTTTTGAGCGCAAGACTTTAAAACGAACTTCGTAGGGTAGCATGATTCTTCATGAATCTTTTCCATCTCTATCAGAGTTTTATTTCTCTTTTCTGTAATACATCTTTGCCAAGTCGTATCTCATACAGATAGTTGAGATCTAATCTCATTTGAGAAATTCTATTTAACTCTGAACATAGATACTTATCACTACTTCGATCTAATCGAAGTGCCTTGATATGTTTTCTAATTTGACTCTTTGACTTCAGTCTTATATTCTTTGAACTCTTCAAAATTACAGACTTAAGTCTCATCAAATAAACATATCTGTATCTAGAGTATTCATTAATGATGAAGTACGCAAAAACTTTCTCTTGCTTGAACATTCATAATATCATAGTTTCGTATGAACCAACTCAAGCAAGTTCATGGCTATTCCCTTTGTCTCCAAAAGGCTTCTTGGTCATTTTAACCTTCTAAATAGGATGCGTAGATTGATACTATTTTCAAGTCAATAGGACTCAACAATCAGTCTTTGGATCATATTCAGATTCAATTGACCAATAGATAGGTGCCACGTAGAAGTTTTTCCATTTAGATAGTAAGTCAAGCTTCTTAATGTTAAACTTGAATTAAGGTTTTCATTGAGGTATAAAAGACCATCTTTTATTGTGCCAAAGCAAATAAACCTTTTATTTTGCTTAGCGGTAAACTTTTGTTCAAAACAAACAGTTAAACTATTAGTTATCAAATAACTCACAGAAATTAAATTTCTGTTTATACGCCACACGTAATATAAAAACCCTATTGCCAAAATACGACTTTATAGTCCTTAGTGCTAATACAATTACACTTGTATTATCCCCGAGCAGTAGTTGTGTGTTAGCCGTTTTTCAAACTTTCTGGTTAGTTTGATTTTTCGCAATGACTTGCAAATATGATTGGTTGATCTCAAGTTCACACACTAGGAGTCTGGTGAATTTCCAACTAAACATATTTTCAACGAGTAAGATATCTTCATATCTTATCTAAAACGGCGTAGTAAAAGGACACACTAAGTATTTCGGATAATTTCCTTTCCAATACCCATTACCACCGAAATAGAAACACTTTTCCATTGTCGAATTTGACTTTCTATTTCTGAACCTTAGATTGGAACTTTTCCTTTTTCTTTCTTCCACTTACTGGCTTTCTAGGCCGTGGATATTGATGTCTGATTAGAGAGAACTTTTTCCCTTAGTCTATATCACCCTTTCTGCCATATTGAGGTCGTTCATTGGTTTTATAAAAATTTATTTAAAATAATCTTGAACGTTCAAATGACTTAGGCAGAGAGTATAGGATCGTATCCTATCTGTTAAGATTGTCTCTTTAAGTACAGAGGCTTTCAATCTCGTTCAGATTAGTTATCATATTCATAATATGATTATGAATCGGTGATCCTTCAAACATTTTAACTGACAACCGTTTTCATGGCTCGTACCTTCGTACGACTCTGTCTTCAATACATGTTCTTATCAGTGGACATCTCATGCATCTGATGCTCAAGAACATCTAAAACAGATGTCAGGATATAAGACTAGCCAGATCATTACACTTGATCTATTTGGAATAACCGTCTTTCTAATATATCCTGACTGGTTGTAGTTTTCGGAATTTTCGGATAAGGTTCAGTGAGTATGTGAACTTTCGTGTCTCAACACGATGTCAAGATTCATTTCCTAATCAGCATAGTTGAACCCTTACTAGCATATTTCCTTATAGACATACAGTTTGGAGTGGGCTAAGAGAGATCGTAATTATAAAACTGAAATAAATAAATAAATGCAAGTTATGATTATGTATTTCAGTTTCTTCTGCGTCTAACCAATAAATGAAATCCACATAAACATTTTTGATTTATGCAATGGTGACTTAACTAACCGCAGTTGACTCCCCGGAGGCGAGGTCGAAAACCGCTTAGAAAAGCAGGAACTACTCTTTATTAACATGTCATCTAGGTAACTCTTACCAAACAATGTTAATCCACCATGTCAACCCTTGGCCTCTAAGTAAATGTAACAGAGCTCCGAAGGGAGGTTAATACATTACTTAGTCAAGTGTGTACCCTTACCTAGAAGTTCGTACGAGTAGGTCAAGACACTCCACGGAGGCGGGGTCGAGCTGACTTCCCCGTATTTCATTCTATCCGTGGAAGTCTAATCTTGTATATTGCGAATATATACCCGCCAAAGGGAGTAGTATATATCCACTATACTATAGACCGGTAATGGAGGCCGTGAGATTCCAACTCTTTTCATCTCGCTCCCACTTGAATTTTTAAAAGGTGTGGATTATCTTTTGATTATTTAATAATCACTTTTGGCGTCTTATTGTTGGAAGTAATTAATCTAATTAATACCCTCCCACTAGGATTACCAAATCACATTTATAATCCTAATAATATTTTAAGGCTTTAATAACAATTTATTAATTAGGCCGAAAAATATTAGTTCAATTATGCATCGCGTCTAATCTCTATTAAACAATACTATTTAATCACATTAAATAAAATATGCATAATTGAAATATCATAATATCTCATATTATCATGATCATGCCATAAAATAAAAATAATTAAGCATGCTTTCATATAATTATCACATAATCATCATGCTTAAAATTTTAAATGACACAAAACAAATATACCATAAATTAAATCAATTAAGCATGCTGGTATAATTATCACATAATTATCGTGCTTAAAATAAATGGCATAAAGTTAACATGTTATAAATAAATTATCTCATAATTTAAATCATGTTTACTGATTCGGTAATTAACCAGGAAGATTATTGAAATCGATTCCCAGAAAATTACCATTCCACGTAAATTCCCAAGAAACACTGGAGGGGTCACAAACGGACCCACTTAAAAACCAGCCTCCTTTGACAGAATTTACGTGCACAGTAGCAGATTTAAAATTATGCATCGCATGCATCATATCAATGCATGTATATATCTAGAGCACGGCTCTGATACCAGTTGCTGGGAGGTGGGCCCAGAACAGTAGCAGTCCGGGACCACATTTTAAAATTTTTATTATAATACAAGTATTAAAATATTTCTAAAACATTTTAATACAAAGCGGAAGACTTAGCCGGATCTACTCAAGTATATACATGCAATTGATAATAAATTTTAAATCACTTAAGCAGATAAATATCTAACATGCAATTAACACTTAAGAGCACATAATTTATCATGCTTAAAATAAAACAACTGTAAAATATTACCGTACTGCAAACATGGCTATCTAACGGCATTTTTCCAGCTCCTATCCCACTCGTGAGACCGGCAGAGCTTCCCTGCAATAACCCCGGAGAAACCCTCGGAGTGTGGGCTCCGAAAGTATTTCTCTAAATACTTAGAGAAAATAAACTTTAAACTAGAAAACCCTTTTCAGGGTTTATTCTCCCGAAATTAGGCGTTTTATTGAAACACCTAATTAAAATTAATTCCAAAATAAATCGCAATTAACTAGGAGAAAATGGGACTTGATTTCAAAGCCAAAATTGGCCAAAACCATCCCAAAATTGTTATGAGAAATGAGGGAGGGGGTCAGCCTATTTATAGGCAAAAACCCGAGGGCAAAACGGTCATTTTAAGCATAAGTGGAAGGGTATTTTGGTCATTTCGCACTGCCACTTGCAAAATTAACGGAGTATGAGAGCACCACGTTAAAGCTCTCATTGCCACGAATCCAACGCCGCCGGCCACGCGCCAATCGGAGTTGGCACGTGCCGTCACGCGCCGCCTTCCACTCGAGGCTAGGGTTACTCACGATGTGGCCGATTCCTGTGCCGCCACATGTCCGGGTCTGGCCCTGTCCAGACCCGGTTTTCCGACCCTATCCGGATTCGACCCGAACCGTTGACCGACCCTGACCCGTTTGACTGACCCGGTCGGATCTCATCTAGGCCGTTCACGGGCGCTGACGTGGCGTGATCCTAGCCGTCCACGTGTCGCGCCACGCGACACCCAGTCAGCGCCACCTGGGACCTGTCTGCTGACGTGGCATGCCACGTGGACTGCCACGTCAGTAATTTTTTTTTTTTAATTTAAATTTTTATTTTCTCCAAAATAAAATTCCGGGTATTTCCAACTCTTTGGAAATTGATTTATTTTCTTAAAATAAATCCCTTGGCTATTTTCAAACACTTTGAAAAATCATTTCTCTTTCTCCTTTTAATATTTTCTCTTCGGGTTTTCAATTGGGGCTTGCAGGGGGACCTGCAGGACTAATTAATTTTAGCTCCAAACGGGTTAATATATTATCATCTCATGATAGTTATTAATTACCGTTTAACAATATTTAATTCCACTAAATAAATATTGTTGCACTCTAAAATTAATTAAATTATTCACGAATTTTTCGATCTAGAATAATTTCGCATTTCACTCCTCCGTGAAGATATCCATGAAAAATAAATTGCGACTACTATCATTTATTTTTTCATCTCTAATTTGAAATTTATTGATTCGCCCTCAGTTCAAATTCTCTGTATGTGAAACACATTCAACATACAACTTCGGTGACGTTATCACGCGAAGTGCTTTGGCTAAAGTCTTAATTCGAACTTTTGCAAATCTATTTCAGGGATATCTCTTACCTTCCAGCAGGGCCACAGATTCCTTGATCAATATAACTCTTTAGCGCATTTCATATAATCACCGAACATACAAAGTATTTTGGCCACTCGTTACCGAGACCTCACTTCGAGTATGTTACAGTGACTACCACTACATGCCTAAAGCCGAAATATTATCAGGATTAAGAGTACAATGCTTCCTGAGATTTTATTCATTTTAGATAGCAATATAAAATGAATTATCTCAGTGGTCCAGTTCGATGTTTCCAATCCTATTGAAAATCATCAACGTGTTATAATTGGAATCACCATTCCGAAAGACTAATCATCTTATATAACCACGTTATTGTCTTGATAAGAACATATTCTTATCTTACCGACTAGAACTTTAATGACACGTGATTTCTGTATTCAAAGTCTTTTTCCTATGAAACACATTTCATATAAGAATACCAACACACGTCATTAATTATCAATATGTTAAATACTCACAACTCGCTGTAAATTCAGTTTAATTAATTCAACAAATTGAATTTTCAGGGCACTATTCCCAACAGGAGGCCCGTAAGAAGATTCACAAGGTGGAGTTCGTGGCTTGGAATTGTAACGCGTTCGAGGCCCACGAGTAGTTCTGTTTTATTGTTAATGGAGAAGGCTCTGAGATTGAACATAACTATTTTATGTCGATTCGATCTTGCTACTTGCCCTTGAGACAAGGGGATCACTTCATCATCAAGCCATACAGTCCTCACCGTTTTGCTCGTCAGTTTGGATTTTATCAAGTGGTGCCCGGGGTTCTCAAGGATAATTTCCGCGATGCTCGTCTAGACGAAGGACTCAACCTTTGGTGCGTGTGCACTTTATCGAAGTCTATGGATGGAGTAGTCTTTTCCCCAATGACTGCAACTGTTAAAAAGATATGTTCCAAGAGCTATATGGGGTGGTGGTCAAGAACTCATGGCAGCTTCTTTGATGACAACATTGCAAAATTAATCAACTTGAAAGTTGCCCCTATTCAAGTTGAGAAAGTCGACCTGATTGAAGGATAAAAGAGAAAGACTCCCCCCCGTTCATTCGGCAAAGAGTAAAAGTGGCACTGCAGATCGCCATTGGAAGAGGCCGAAGAAGTGTGACAAGTCTGGTGAAAAGGTCATTTTCGCCCTCTTCTTTATTTTTCTCCAATGCTTTTCTATCTTCCTTCATTAAGCATCGAACATGTTTCCCTTGTAGTTGGAAGAGGAGCCTCTTAAAGCTGATGATGTAGAGTCACAAGGATCGATCCTCGGGCCTATTCTTTTGGAGACAGGTCTTATTTCTGAAGGAGAGGCGCAATCAAAGACACTTGTGCTAAACGAAGAAAAGCAAACCCCCCAGCGTCCCGCAGCCTCAGTTTTCCAAGCATCGAAATTTGTCGCCGCTCATATGCAACAGTTTGTCAAGATGATGTGGAGTAATCTTCTCCAGAAAATAGAGAGCACTCCACTTGACTTTGTTTCATACTTCAGGGACGAAGTTCAATCGGTGTTGGACACGAGTAGGGGTTTTGACAAGCCTTTTGTTTCTGTCGTCGAGAAGTCATTAGAGATCTTGTTTGCCAAGGCGACTGGTTATGATGAGGCGAGGTCTGCAGCTTCTGGAGAGACTTCGAAAGATTGTCTTTCTTAGTAGTTGAGCGAAGCAAGGGATCGTCTTGCTGGTGCCCAAGCCGATGAAACAACCGGAGCGAATCAAGTTAAGACAACTAAGAAGACACTGAAGAGCATTGATAAGATACTTAACAGGCGGCAGAAGCAGAGGATAGACCTATCGACTTCATTGGAGTGACATCAACAACTTTATCAGAATGCCCAATCTCTCATTCAGACTATCAGTAAAGAGATTGAGACCCTTAGACTCCTCCATCAGATGGCAAAGTTGTCCTCAAGGCGTTCAAAGTTGTGAAAGATTCACTAGCACTTCTGAAGGTGGCGAAGGAAGACTTGAAGAATTTGAGCCCCTCCCCTTGATAGTTTAGGATGCTTTTGCTTTTATTTGTTTCTCGAATTCTATTAGATGTAATGAACCTTCTTGATATTTTGAGACCTTTTTTATGAAGGACTTATTTGCTTTACTTCATTCTTACATGCATCTCCCTTTTCAATAGTTCATAATGAATTCACTTTCGAATGTAAAGTATGAAAGCAAAACTTATCGAACTATTACAACTTCTTAACTTCACAAGTTAATAACTTTTGCTTCTTTTGCACTTCTTTTGTTTTGTTTTAACTTGAAGAATAAAGTTTTCAACAAGAAAAACATAAGCTAATGAACAATCTTGACTAAACTTAGTTGATTTCTAAGCTGCGTACGTATCCCGGTGAAGGGATCAAGTTATAACGTAGTTCAAGAGAAAACTTCTTTTGAGAAGATTAGGGGGATGTCGTTCACAATTTATACTCATGCAGGCCAGGAGCATTCAAAGTTTAACCACCCTGAACAAGAGTGGGGAATTTCTGTTTTAGCCACACGAAACAGCATCAGTGGAGTAACTTAGTAGTTTAGCCACTTGTTTTACCATTAGTGGGTACCGTACACAGTTTATACTCGTGTAGGTCAGGAGTGACATGCAGTTTAGGCTCGTACGTCAAGGAGCAATCTTCAACTTATACATAGTAACATTTCAAGAACTTCCCATTTATAGGACCAATTCTCAAACCATCTTCAGCGATCAACCTGTAAGCGCCGCTTGTGTAGACTTCCTTCACAAAATATGGACCATCCCATTTGGAGGTGAACTTATTCCCCGTTCGATGAGAAGTGATGATCGGCCTTCTCACAGCAAGCACCAAATCCCCAACTTGGAACGAGCAAGTTCTCACCTTCTTGTTGAATGACCTGGAGAGATGAGCTGGATAGCACTCGAGTCTTTGTTGAGCCTCCAACCTCTTCTCACCGAGCGCCTCCAATTCTCCAAGTCATGGGCGAGCATTTTCATCTTCGGTAAAATCTTCTTGAATTGCTATCCTTAGCGATGGAATTTGTTGTTCGAGAGGAATAACGGCTTCGACACCGTACACCAAAACATAAGGGGTCGCTTGGGTAGGTGTTCTATAGGTGGTTCGGTAAGCCCACAATGCTTCTCCAATCCTTTCATGCTAGTCTCATTTCGACTTGGAAACCACCTTCTTCAGCAAACTACATAAAGTTTTGTTGAAAGCTTCGGCAAGACCATTGGCAGCGGCGTTATACATCGAAGACTTCCTTTACTTAAATCCAAACTTCAGACAGAGTTTGTCTATCAAGCTATTGCTAAATGGCTTCCCATTATCCATGATGATATAGTGAGGCACGCTGTAGCGTTAGATAATGTTTATTCGGATAAAGTCGGCAACATTCTCCTTCTTCACTTCTTTTAAAGGAACTACTTCTGCCCACTTAGAAAAGTAATCAATCGCAGCCAAAATGTAGAGGTGACCGGCAGAAGACTTCGTTATGGGGCCTACCACATCCAATCCCCAAGCATCGAAAGGCCACGAGGCAACCGTCAGATGTAACGGTTCGGGCGGTTGGTGAATGAAGTTAGTGTGAAACTGGCAACCTTGACATCGTTGCGTGTATTCCATGCAATCTTTCACCATCGTTGGCCAATAGTATCCCATTCTCTTTATACAAAAGTGCAGCTTTGGGCCCGACTAATGAGCACCGCAGACTCCAGAGTGTGCTTCTTCCATGGCTTGGTTTACTTCGTCTTCGTCCAAACACCTCAGGAAGACTCCATCGAACGAGCGTCGGTATAGTGTATCCTTAAAGTAGATGAATCGAGCTGAGCGTCGTCGTACGTCAACTCTCTGTCGCGGATCATTGGGTAACTTTTCATATTTGAGATAGTGAACAAGGGGTTGTCGCCAGTCTTTCTTTTCGACTTCAAACACTTCAACCACATGATTTTCTTCTTCTTCAAAGTTTTCTTCATAGAAGATTGGAGGTATAACCCAATTCTTGCAAACCGACACTCAAGTTTCCTTCTCCGGCATGGCCAATGTAGAGGCAAGGTTCACCAACACATCCGCTTGGTTGTTCTCTTTTCTGGGCACGTGTTCGATCGTCACATCTCCGAGAAATCCTATCAGCATTTTAGCGTAGTTAACATAGGGGATCAATTCAGGCTTTTTGACGTCGTACGAGCCTTCCAATTGGTTGACAACTAACTTCGAGTCTCCATACACTCTGAGGTGTAACTGCTTGATGTTGATCGCCATTTCCAACCCGAGTATAAGAGTTTTATATTCAGTGACGTTGTTGGAACACTTCTATGTTAGGGTGAAGGAATATGGTAGAACCTCTCCATCGGATGTAATGAATACGACCCCGGAGCCGGCTCCTTCTTTGTGTGAAGCTCCATCAAAGAACATCTTCCAAGGGGGAGTAAACTCTCTAGAAGCGCGTTTTCATCAGGTCTGCCAGGAAGTCAGCTATAACTTTTCTTTCACCACCTTTTGGGGGATGTAAACAATCTTGAACTGCTGGAGTTGGAGATACCATCTTACGAGTCTATCCGAAAGCACCGGCCTTGACATGATGTATTTTAGAAGGTTTGCCTTCGAGATGAGATGTACTGTATGTGCTTGGAAGTAATGTTTTAGCTTTTAGATCGCAAAGATCAAGGCCAAAAACATCTTCTCAATGGGCGAATACTTCAACTAGTTCAGTAAAATTGTTCTAATCAAATAGTACAAAGAACTTTCCTTTCCTTCGTCGTTTTCTTGGGCGAGTAAGGCACCAACAGATCGTTCTTGAGCTGCGATGTAGAGAATCAATGGCCACCCCAGAGTAGGTGTAACTTGGACAAGTGGCTTCATCAAGTATACCTTTATGCTCAGAAGGCTTTGTGGCACGCTTCATCCCATTCGAAGGGAAAACCTTTCTTCATAAGCCGACTGAATGGTTGACACCGGCCGGCCAGATTTGAGATCAATGTTCGGATATAAGCCAACTTTCCTTGCAAACTCTTTAGGTCGTGGATATCTCGGGGTGGCGGCATTTTCAAGATCGCATCTATCTTTGCTTATTCGTTTTCAATGCCAGCGGACGACGAACCCGAGGAATTTTCCTGACGAAACTCCAAAAGCACACTTGAGCGGATTCATCGGGAGTTGGCACCTTCTTAACCGTTCGAAGATGTTACTTAAGTCTTGTAGATGATCTTCTCACTTCTTGGACTTTACCACCAAGTCGTCCACATAACATTCAATGTTCTTATAAAGTAGATCATCAAAGATTTTCTATATCGCCCTTTGATACGTAGCACCTATGTTCTTCAACCCAAAAGGCATCACTTTGTAGTAGTATATCCCTTTAGGGGTGCAAAATGTCGTAAGCTCTTCATCTTCAGGTGCCATTCGTATTTGATTATAACCCGACGAGCCATCCATGAAGGAAAGAGCTTCATGGCCCACGGTAGCATCGATCATGAGTTCGATTATAGGCAGTGGAAAATCATCCTTCGGAAAAGGGATATTTAGGTCTCTGAAGTCGACACATAACCTAATCAGTCCATTTTTCTTCCTCGTCGGCACTATGCTAGAGATCCACGTGGGATACTTCACTTCTCGAATGAACCCGACTTCGATGAGCTTGTTTACCTCGGCTTCAATTGAGGGAACTAAGTCTGGTCGGAAATGCCACTGAGCTTGTTTCATGGGACGAGTGCCTTTCTTCACAGAGAGGTGATGTGCTGCAACTTTCAGATTTAGCCCCGGTATTTCTTTGTAGGAGCATGCAAACACGTCCCTGAATTCGAGCAAGAGTTCAACATAGGCTTTCTCCTCATCGCCGGTCAATAAGACGATATTGTAAATCAGGCGAGAATCATCGGTGTTGCCTAAGTTGACTTCTTTGAGATCGTCCACGGTCTCCTTAACTCCTTCTTCAAGCTCGGGTAGTGCATCTTCGGCATCCTTCTTCACCGAATTTTCCTTGACCGAGGTGATATGGTAAGATGACGCTACACTTTCTCTGTCATCTTCGTCTTCCATTCTGTCACATGTGAAGATGATTGTTTCCCACTTAGCCTTTAGAACTTTATCGCACGAGATGATCAAATTGGTGCACCACTTCATACGAGACGGAACTACACTTTAAAGCTTTGGGAAGCCTTGTGCCTTGCGTCTTCTCAACCAGTGGTTAGCTTTGGCTACTTTGGACCGAATGAACCTATTGAAAATAGACTTTCGCTGAATCTTTCTTCCATTCTCATCAAGAGTGTCTTCAGTCGATGAGAGTTTTTCAGATATATAGTTATTTATCGCTCTATTTATGGCAATTCGAACAGGGCCTTGCGTGGTAAACCCGAGTCCTACTCGCGAGTTTGGGGTGACATTTCCATCTTCTTTTGATGACCTTGACTTTGTTTCTTTTGCCTTGGCCGTTGGAATGAGTCTTCCCAGCTTTGACTTCCCTTGTGGGTTGTACCCGGCTTTGATGAGAAGCTTATACACTTTATGATCGTACTCCTTTGTATTTTGGAGTTTGGTTGCTTCCCCGTGCTCCGTCTTAATTCCTTGGGCCGGACAAACCAATCCATTGAGTGGTAGAGAAGGAGGTTTCACAACGTCTAGTTTGGTGAGGGGCAGTGTCAGCCCTTCCAGTGCCTCGGACTTTGTAGGTGAAGATCCGCCCTTTCCTTGGCAACCGATCGAAGTTGAGGCTCCGACTTTGCTTTCACATTTACAATCATCTTGTGCATCAGAAACTTATTTTCCATTGCTTGCTTCTACTTCCTTGTGGTAGTACTCTGCATCAGCGAAGTGGGCCTCCGCCTCGGTGAAAGGTTTGCTATCTCCAAGAACCTTCTTTATCACACCCTCCCGGCAGTACTTGAAACATTGATGTCAAGTAGATGGGACAACACAATTTTCATGTAGCCAAGGGCGCCCTAGAAGCATGTTGTATGAAGTTTTTGCATCAATGACATGAAACATTGCGCTTGATAACATGTCGTCTATCAATAGTTTTAACCGGATGGTGCCGAGAGCCCTTTGTCCTCCTTGATTGAAGCGTTGGATCATCAGACGACTGTTTTCTAGTTCATCCTTTGGGATTTTTAACTCGTTCATCACTCTCAAAGGCAAGATATTTACTGCAGATCCTCCGTTGATGAGCATTCTATTCACCTTTTGTTCACGGGCATAACCTGTCACAAACAGTAGCCTATTATGAGGCTTTGAACCGAGTAGCAAGTCTTCGTCGAAAAAGGTCATGGTTGCCATGCATTCATCGTGTTTAGAGTGAGTTTCTTTTGGAACCTCTTCTTCACTTATCATCAAGCAAGTCAAGGTTATTATAGCGTTTGACGTTGCGCTAACATCTTCAAGCGTGATCATTCCTTGTCTTGCCAACTGCATTACCTTGTCCTTGAATATGAAGTAGTCATGGATTGGGTGTCCGAGAAGACGATGATACTTGTAATACTTTGGATCGTCAGTCTTTCCGGCTTCGTTAGGCCTCTTCATTTCAGGTAATTCGATAAGGTTTGCTTTGAGTAGGTCGTCAAAAATTCCGGAGACATCAGAGTCCTTGAACGGGTATTACTTGGCTTGTATTTCTGCTAAGGATAATTTTCTGAATGTTCTCTCTTGGGGGAACTCCTTTCTTTCATTTGTCTTGTCGTTTGTCTTGGCCTGAATTTGACCAGAATTTCATTTACCGCCATGGACTCTTTGGCCTAGGGCTTGGTCAAGGGTTTGCCCCCTTTCCTGAATTCTTGCTTTTCTCTAGGTCTGTGGAACTCCTAGACGGTCAGTCCTTCGACTCCGGTAGCAATCATGCTTAATTCCATATCATGTGCTCGAGTAGTAAGCTCTTCGAATGACTTAGGCTGAATTCCTTGAAGGATATCGCGAAGACCCTAATGCATCCCTTGAATACACATCTCGATCGTTGAAGCCTCTAATAGTCGATCTTTGCAATTCAGACCAAGGTTTCTCCACCAATTGATGTAGTCAATGATGGGCTCTTCTTTCCATTATCGGGAGTTGGTGAGTTAGATCATGCTAACTGTCCGACGAGTGCTATAGAAACAGTTGAGGAATTCGTGCTCAAGTTGTCCCCAACTATCGATCAAGTCCGCCTCTAAGTCCGTGTATCAGTCGAAGGCATTTCCCTTTAGAGATCGAACGAACTACTTGACTAGGTGATCTTCGTAAGTTCTGACATTGTTGCACTTCTCGATAAAGTGAGCTATGTGTTTCTTAGGATTACCTTTTGTTGGAAAACACGAATCAGAAAGCAGCGGAATTTAAAAAAAATTTCCAACAAAAGGATCTTGGACTCGCAATCGTGTAACCAAATTCGTAGAGATAGAAAACTTACTTTTCTTTTATTCTTTCTTGAAGCATTTCAAGCCACCCAAGAACGCTCTTCTCGCGGCTTGACAACCCGTCCCTCGAAAGTCTCTTTCTACTTCAGAATCCATTGTCGGGATAGCAATCCACACCAACCTAGATTCAATTCATGTTAGAGATGTTCTTAACAATATAACATAAAGAAAGAAACATGAAACGAGAAAAGCAGGATTGAAACTCCCTTCGAAAACCAGTTTTGTGAAAGTAGAAAACTGCCAGTCACAAAACCCTCGTGAAAAAATTCATCCTTCAGGATATGGACGAACGGTTTTCGCCATCTTCTTTGGTTCGATTTTTTCATTCGCTTCACGTCGGGTTCAGAATCGTTGCATCATCCCTTCTGATCGTTTTGCTTGATCCCCACTTTTTGGTAAAGCTCGAATCTTCAAAACTTCTAACTTGAAGCTCTCTAGAGATAGTCCACCAACTTGGCTACAATCTAACTAGTAAGGATGCTAGTTCTCTAGTTAGTGTTTAGGCTTAACCTAGGGTTTCGTTTATCTTGGAGAAAGGATGGTGTTCAACACATGAACCAAAAGAATTCGATTAGCTCTAAAGGGGAGCATGAGCTCCCCTATATATAAGAAAGGGGAGGGACAAAATTCCTAGTCCTTAATGGGCTAGGATTTTTGGTCTCTCTCTCTTTTACTTGATCATCAAGTAATTTTGACTTTGACTTTGAATTCTAATTCAAATCAACTTTCAAGAGAGCTAAAAATATCCAAACTATTTTTGGATAATTTTATACTTTATTTATTATAAAATAAATAACTTATTTTTATCTAATTAATTAATTCGTAATTAATTAACTAGATTATTTTCTCCAAAATAAGACTTTCCTTTTAATTCAAAATTAAACCAAAGTCTATTAAATAATTAACAGATTTAATTATTTAATACATATATATACAATATATATATATTCACACGTGTATGACACGTGTCACAGTGACACGTGTCACAGTGACACGTGTCACTCACGTGAGCCACACGTGTGATTTCACACGTGTGGAACCCTCTAGGCTTGATTAACTCGTTTAATCATTTTAAAGCCTCAACTCATGTAACCAAATTGTTGTGTGTGACCCTCTAGGTTCTTAATTCAATTAGCAGTGACCCTAATTAATTAATTCACTAATTAATTAACCAGTCCACAGATTAAACAACCATAGTCTAGCAACAGGTGTTTAACCCCTAGCTGAATTGGAATGTTTGGATTCGACAGAACCTTTAAGTCATTGATTCATGTGAGATACAATCCTCCTACTTACTATCTCTCAACCATGATCTAGGGTAAGGGAATAATTAGAACCCTAATAATCTGGTCTTAAAGCTAAGTGCATTTCATATCCATTTGATCTCAATCCAAGAAACCCTTTTCTTGATGTCTTGATCTACTGCCTTGGCCAAGGACTCCATATGGTATATGAATGACTTACATAATAAGAGATCACCTTGCATATGCAAGTGCAGGTCCTTTCTTGATTCTCATTCACTTTCATGAATAACTTGTGCAGCCCCAGCATAAGCCTTGAATCAGTTGTCTAAGGCGACACCCTTTAAAGCTTATACCAAAGACTACAGAGTTAATTCATAAAGTGACAAGGAACCTCAAGTCTAAGGATCAATTAATCACATCAATGACTCGTGAGATATTTCCTACTCTGGAAGTTTCCATTTCCTGAAATAGAAACTTCCTTTCCCATTTAGGAATGTTCTCACACGGGGCACCTCAGTGAACTTACTTATTAAAGTAAGCACCCTCATGTATCACGCACGTATCAACTATACACTTTGCACCTCCATGAAACAAGGTGGTCCTTCTTAAGGGCGTGATCCCACAAGCAAGCCTTAGAGGAGTCAGGTTGACACTCCCACTGTCTGTAGGACTCATCGGCTTGGAGTATCTTACTAATCATGACTTATGTGATATAGGGCTCGTTTCATGAACCATTTCACCTAAATGGTAGAGTCCTAAAGTCATCAGGATTAGGGGAGTTCTCATACATGCACACATAATGGAAACACTCAAAACACGTATTGGCATATAAAGAAGTGTTTGCCTATGATCAATCGTATATTATTCAAAGATTGTCTGTGATACAAGAAAAGTCCCAAAGCAGATTTCATCGAATCGGCTTTCTAGGGCACTATTCCTAATAATTTTGCCATCGAACTACTGAAATTTGAGAGGTTGGTAACCAATCGGCATCTTCAAGTTATCGGTTCTTTGGGTATAGGGCTAGGAGTAAACTAAGGATGATTTGGAGCCTCCCTCCATCTTGTCTTTGATTGTCCCCACAATGAACTCCTTCAATTGCTCCACTGGGGATGAGTCCGTCCGTTGAAACCTGAAATTTTTTAGCTAACGGCTTCTCAATTCCACTTGATTGAGCTTTCGCAGGAGTTTCAGACTCTTCTTTCTCATCAGAATACTTCCCCTTCACTTGGCTAGCGTTGCCACTATCGACCTTGTCCATCAATTTTGTAATGCGAGAGTCTTGCTCTTGAACATACTTGGAGAGTCCCTCGATGACCTTCGTCAGATTCGCAAGTTGTTCATCTAGAGTTATTGCACTTGTCGTCATGGCGGGCGTAAAACTTGAAGAACTTGAAGTCGAACGAGGCGTAGATGATGCTGAGTCGTCTTCTTCGTCTTCACTTTTGTGGGCGATAAGTGGTGTGTTCTTTCCATCACTTTGGAGGGATCGAGTTTTCCCGAAAGACGTTTACGCCTTCTGCGACATATTTCTTATTACGACAAAGCTTTTGGCAACAAGTTTGGAGATGGCAGCCTCGAGATCGACGATCTTGTTGTTGGCCATTGGATGCTTCAAGGTTGTTGAGTAGGAAGAGATGAGAGGTAGAGATGGTCCCACCGGGCGTGCCAGAAATTTATAACTCAATTTTCGTGTTAATTAAATAATTAAAAACAAGAAAATAATCACAAATGAATTTTATTGATTTATTCGAAATGTGGGTTACAATCTCTAATTTGATTCCTCTGATTATTCCTACAAGAATTTACTGAAATTCGGAAGGTTTGAAACGCCTTTGTTGACTTTGGAGCTTCGATCTTTCATTGAATTTGATTTACTTCTGAAAAACGTTAATTGCGGGTCTTTCGACTTAATCGCGAATCGAACGCCTTGATTTTAGTGAACGCCAAAGAACATACCGATGAACACCTTTGATGTTGATTTGAATTTGATTTGAATTCCTCAATGCCGAAATCTGGATTTGATGCTTTGATTGCGGATTGAATGCCTCGATTTGTTGACTTTCCCGAAGAACGCCGAAGAACACTCTTGAAGCACCTTCGAAGTTGATTTGAGAAGAACGCCGGATTCCCGGACTTAACGCCTTGTTACGGATCGGACGCTTCTATTTGTTGCCTTCCACGAAGAACGCGAAGAATGCCTTGAATCTCGCTTCGATCAACTTGAATTTGACTTGAGTTCGTTGAGGAAAGCAACGCCGGAACACTGCTTCGATGCAGGATTGAACGCCGTTGATACTGACTTCTACGAAGAACGCCGTTGAAGATTCCGAAGAACGCCAAGGATGCTGAAGAACACCGAAGAACTTCTTTCTCCTAGCTTTGTGGCTTGCTCCTTCGTATTCCCAAGTTGTGAGAGTTGTGTTTTTTTGGTTGGTAGAATGCCTCTATTTATAAGTGTAGGGGAGGCAAATTTTTCCATAATCGCCAAGAGAAGACTTCATTCTGATTGGTCCTCGTCGATTTTGTAATCTTCTTCCATAAACCATAAGATATGTTTTGATTTCCAAAATATCACATTTGACCTTTATTTGGCTTGATTTGATTTTATTGCCAAATTTCGAATTTTGACACATTTAAAATATCAATTAATTAACTATTTAATTCTAGAAATATTATTTCTTTTAATTCCTAAAATTAAAATAGAACATCTTTTATTTTTGATATTTAATATATATTTATTTCCACATATCGCATTTTTATTAGGCATAAATTTTGTCTGCTTACAGTAACAACCCGCTCTTCCGACGTACGAGCTACGCCACGTGTCGACTTTCTTGTGTGTTTAATTCTATGATTTTGTGTTTTGTGTGGCCCTATTTTCAACTCTTTAAGAGTTTATTGTGTGTTTAATTACAATTTTCTCTTTTTAGGGGTTTTTCGGTCATTACTCGTTCGATCGAGATTTTAACCTCTCGGACCCCTTTTTCGCGTTCGAGGCATCGAAATGAGTTTGTAGACTCTAAGTTTGCCCAATTTTGACGTTGTTAACCCTTCCTACTGATCGTTTTCACGATCGAGGACCCGAGATAAAATATCCAGATCCCCGTTGGACGAAGCTCACACGAACCGGCTCCTTCTCTCTCCTCTCTCTATCCCGTGACACAACCGTCCACCCCTTCCCATCACTATTCACAAGCATAAACACTCACTAACTCAAACTCTGTCTATACTCTACCGATTTGGACGAATGAGTAGTGCTTTTCGAAGAGCTCGACGAGAGGAACATGATAGTACCAAATGTTGGCCCAACGACAAGCAGTGGCGGAGATATTCCCGTTTTTCAATCACGCAGGGCGGGTGGTGACGGGCCGTGAGTTCACCGGCCTTTTCCGACGGTTTTCGGTGATGACTTTGGAACACGACCACCTAAGCTTGAAGCGCGACTTCCAAGAGACGCGTACCCTGTAGCAGCGTGTACTGCCATCGGGTGAAGCTCACTCGCTGCTGGAAGCTCCAAAGGTGGCAGCGTGTGTACTGTAATAGCCTCGTTTTCATCGCTCCGGTGGCTTTTTCCGATGAAGATCGGTGATTTCCAAGGTTTTCCGACCCCCTGGTTTCATTTTCGCCTCAGATTGACCCAATTCGCGGCGTAGGTGGTGGCTTTGGCCTTTGCAGCGGCGGCGGGATCTTCGACAGCCATCGGGGGGCCCTTTCCGGTGATCTTTTGGCGATGGGCCCTTAATGGAAGTTGTTCAGTACGACGAGATCCTTTTTTCCCCGTTCGCACGACTCGAAATTCAGCCGTTTGGTGGTGGCGTGTGGCGGCACTCGGCGGGTCAACGTCGGTCAATGCTCTGGTGACTTTTTCCGGCAATTGAGTTAAGGATTTAGAAGTACTGGATGAGGCCTTTCCAACGGTATGCTCGGATTTCATTTTCGTTGAACGGTTTGGATTTAATTTCATTTCCTGGCTTTCGCAATCTAATTGTTTAATTAGATCATTTTTTCCTTATCTAAATTCGGTAGGTTCCGTATTTTCAGAAATTGATTGAGGGCTTTTGTCCAGCACGTTGAGACGTACGATTTGCCATTCACGGGGAATTTTCCGACCACCGGAGGTGGTGGTCCGGTGGCTGCAGGTGGCGGTCCGACAGGTTCCAGCGGCAGCAGTCTGACACCCTTCGAACAGCGGGTCCCTTTCATCGTGGTGAGTCCAACGCCACTTTTCATTCGTCAATCGGATGTCCGGTTGATTTGTTGTGAATTATTTTGTGTAATTTGAATATTTGAATTTAATTGTTTTAAATGCAACGAATTGTTTATTGTTGTAATTGTCGATCAATATGTACGCCAATATATATGAAATCGGGTATTGTATGAAATGTGATATGTATGGACGTTTTGATTTGCAAATTGAATCTCGATACGTTGAAGTTGTGCTAATTGTTTAGCTTAGAAGGGGTGTATATGTAATTTTTCTAAATATGTACATTTGTATAAATTGAATTGATTAAACTTTGTCATTTGATAAATAAATATGCTAATCTTCACTACGTAAAAATGAATTATTATATCTTGAATGATTAAACTTGAAACTTTCGTAATTAAAGTCTAACTACTTAAGTTGAATTTGAATCTATTATGCAATGTATGAATTATATGAACTTTGAATGGTTAAATGGCTTAGTTGGAATTTGATATGTAACCTCGTAGGTTTTAAATGAAATTCATAGCATGCTATTATATGATTTATTTGGCCTTGCTATGTGTGAATTTTATATGAAATGTGTTATATGAAAATAGTTGGTTTGTCCTGCGAATGTGCATTGTATGTATTTCATTTTGTGCATTCATGAGCATTGTCGTGCGTCTCTGTGTGGTTGTCTGAGTCTAAGTCTGAGCCCTATCTTATGTTTTGTGTGCTCGGTTGGTACAGGTGCACCCTGGGTGGCGACATGTGGGTCGTGCAGGTTCCGGGGTGGACCATTTGCTTTGTGTTCGGCTTTGTTTAGTGAGGTTAGGTTATAGTTAAACCTTAGAGATATGTACCCGATATGTCATGTGAAATAAGCCTTACGTATACGTAATATGTGTAAGTTAGGAATATGCAGAATATGATCTCCGTTATAGAACAAGAATATGATATGCATGTTATGATAAGTACAATGTTAGGTTTGTTAGTAAATATGAATATGATTATGTTAGAATATGATTATGCTAGGGTATAAGTATGCTAGAATTGTGATCATGGATATGCTATGTATATGATATGCTATGAGTATGATATACTGTAACACCCCAAGCGGTGGGGCATCACACCCCCGCACTATGGCCCGGCACGTGTACGAAATGGAAGGTCCGCACACGCACCAAGTCACAGCGAACGGGTGACAAACGAAAAACAACCTAAGCTAGGCGGTACCTGAACCCTGTACAGAAACAGATATGGAGAACCTGAATGCGGAAGCAATGCAAAAATATGAATTTTCAAAAACTTAAATCAGCAATCATAAATTCATATATCCAGAAAGTAAAACAGCATCAACCTAAACGGGTTCAACTAAACAAGGCAACCTGTCCTAGCCTGTCCCGAATAACTATACAACAAAACGGGTTTAACTGGCCCTAGAAACCTGTCCCGATCAAACATATAATCAAACGGGTTCGACTAATCCGAGCACCTATCCTAACCTGTCCCGAATTCTATACATTCAAATCATAAGTACGAACCTGCATAAAATATATCATAGCTTGTACAAAATTAACAAACGTAATTCGAATAAAACACTTATCAAACTCAGACAAACTGACACCGACTCGACAGACACTAACAGCCTCCTAGCTCCAACGAACTCCAAGGCAAAACCTGTAAACTAAAACATAAAAGGGGAGGGTTCAGTCCAAAGACTGAGCGAGGGGTTAACACACGCACGCTATACATACATACAGAGCACAGCACAAAGTAGAAGTAATATTCGTGAACCCGAGGTTAGTTTTTGCACGCCAAAACATTTCCCGTGATAATATACATATAGGGAGACTTATCAAAACATAACGAACAAAACTTAGCTTATGCATATCTCAAAACATACGTTCAACTCATGCAGACTTGGCACACGTATCAAAACATAACTTATTGGTTTAATAGTAAAATCCAATTTTTATCTTAATTTAAGAATCTACCCCCGTTTCACGAACTTATGACAGACGGACAGACAGAACACTCGGCAGGTACGAATTTAATCCAACCAAGCTCCTCAGATCACACACAGGCATAAACAACGGAATCAAATCAAACGTACCTTCCTTCACACCGTTTGGGGAAGAGAGGTACCCCTCTCAACCCCCACACAGAAATGTAATGAGACGGGGGATCCACCCGCTCCTTCGACGAGTCACGTAGCACGCCACCGGCTCAAGAAGACCCGCTTTTCCCTCGACCTCCAGAGGATGAGCTAAGTCTCCCTTTTGTGGAGAAGTGCACAAGGGTCGTAACCGGCGACCCCATGGTCGCCCCGGGTCTCCCTTACCCACAACTTCGGGGCCCATCATGCAGATAACACACATATATCGGAAACTTAACCCGCCATACACAGACAGACAGACTTATCTCATACATATCGTACTTATCATATTGTACGTACATATCACGCAGACTGACCTCGAAGTTATAACAAACTGAAAATAAGCATACATAGGCTCATACATAGCGTTCTTTACTTTCAAACTTATGACAAAACCATCAAAGTACATATTTCACACATATCTACGTATATACCAGGCTTATAAATCGCACACATTCGAAAACGGGCACGTAGCAATAGGGTATAACTATATCCTAACCTCACCTGGCACCAAACACAGCCGAAGACACAGCGAATGGTTCACCCCGGAACCTGCACGACTCACTTGTCACCACCCCGGGTGCACCTGTACCAACTGAACACACCAAATACAGTACAGAACTCAGACTCAGACTCAGACTCAGACAACCATATAAAGACGCACAACACATGCTCAAGCACTTAAGAAATGCAATCACATAAGCAGGGCTCACATTATTTCATATAAATTCATATATCAAATAACCAATTCATATTCGTACGAATAACTTATTTCTTACGTGCAAAAGTTTCTAATTTAATCATATAAGCTTCATACAATTCATATATCGCATAATAGGATTATTTTAAATTAAATAATTAAACCTACGTTACAAAGTTAGAAATTAAATCATCCAAGACATACTAATTTCATTCTTACTAAATCATAAATTGCATAACAAATTCTTATATCATATAATAAATTCTAATTCAATTTAAGTGATTAGACTAATTAAAAGCTTCAATTTTAGGCGTAATAATTTCTCTTAATCGAAATCATAATTAGCATATTTGTTTACCAATCGACAAGGATTAACTAATTGAACTCATACAAGTTATATGTTTAGCGAAATTACACATACACCCCCTTCCAACATAGGCAAATAGCTCAATTCGATATATCGGAATTCAAATGGCATATCAAAGCATCAATATAATCCATAATTCATTTAATACATGATTTCGTACCTATTGAAATACAATTCGATCGACAAATCAAGCAATTAGCAATTAAAACAATTAATTTTAAATATTCAAGTTATACAAAATAAATCACAATAAATCAACCGGATATCCGATTGACAAACGGAAAGTGGCGTTGGACTCACCACGACGAGAGGAACTTACTGCCCGAAGGGCGTCGGAATGCCACCCCCGGAACCAGTCGGACCGCCACGTGCAGCCGCCGGACCACCACCTCCGGTGGTCGGAAAATTCCCCGGAATGACAGAAACGTATGCCTCGGCCTGCTTGACAAAAGCCCTCAACCAATTTCAGAAAATACCAAGCACACCGGACTTCGTTGACGAAAAACCGAACTAAAATCCTAGTACGAAAACTGAAATTAAATACAAACCGCAACACGAAAACAAAATCCGGACATACTGTTGGAAAGCCAGTAGCGAGGCCTTCGAAAGCCCCTAACCTATTTGCCGGAAAAGTCGTCAGAAAATCAGACCGCCGGTCCACCACCGGTTCGCTGCCGCTTACCGGTTCTCGAGTCGGGGCCAACGCCATCCGCTAAGATCTATCATTCTGAGCAACTTCCGTGAAGGAACTACCACCAAAACCGGCCAGAAAAAGGTCCCAAACCGCCACCGAAAGTCCGTCGGTGCGCCACTCGCCGGTTCAGCCAGCTCCGGCCTTCGTTTGCTCCAACCGACCCCGGAATCGGACTCACCACGTCGAAAACATTCGGAAAAGGTACCCCCTCGTCGGAGAAGACTGCCGGAAACCGCCAAACGCCGCCGCTACTGTACCACCGCCGCCCGTCGTGACTTTTAGGCGGCGCTACGGGCTTTCCAACAGTATCCACCGCCGCCAACACCATCCACTGCGCCGGGAAGCCTCCTTCAAGGGTCTGAGGCGCTTGTCCGAGAATCGCCACCGGAAGCCACCGCGAATGGGCGGCGAAGTGGCAGCTCTAAGCCACGCCACCTGTTGCTCGCCATTGCTCCACCACCGCTGATTTTTTAGCCTCCGATTTGTATACCATTGTGACGGGCTCGTCGAGTTGATAAATTTCCACTACTCAAACGTCGAATTCCGTCGAGAAACGAGCGAGAAAGGACATGTGTGTGTTTTTACACCTCCACTGTGTGAACAGTACCAATCGCGGGAGGAAGACGATGAGTCTGGAGCTGAAATTCTGACACGCAAAACGAGGATCCGGGGTATATATCTCGGGTCCTCGTACGCAAAAACGGTCGGAAGAACGGGCTAATAAAGTCGGAATGGGGCAAACTTAGAGTCTACGGACTCGTCTCGATGCCCCGAACACGTTGAAGGGGTCGAAAAGGTCGAAAACTCGATCGAACGAGAAATGACAGAAAAAAACCCTAAAAAGAGAAAATTACAAAGGGGCCCCTAAACTCTAAAAGAGTTCAAAATAGGGCCACGAAAAATATAAAATCATATAATTAAACACATTAAAAGGTTGAAACGTAGCGTACCTTATAAATCTGACGAGCGGGATGTTACATATACGATGGGTATGCTTATGAATATGAATATGAATATGATGCGGATGTGAATACGATTATGCTATGATATGAACAGGAGTTTGGCTATGAATCTGATTCTGGATACGGTAAGAATATGACTTTGAATCTGGCTTTGACTCTGACTCTGAATATGTTTGGGGCTCGGTGATTATGGGTAAGGGAGACTCGGGACGCCGGGTACTACTTCCGTGCATGATCATCTCGATGTGGGATAGGGGATCCGAGACGGACATTACCCCTATGCACATTTCCATTTGTGTGAAGGTTTGCTTATGTTTGTTTCCGTTAGGTTAGTTTGTTAAGAAATTGTTCGTGAAACGGAAGTGGATTCTCAATTATTAAAATTTGGTTGTTTTGGCCTTTGGCCTAACTCTTTTACTCTCTATATTTAGCATCACCTGAGAAAATGATTTAGAATGCAAAAACCACGCCCCGGTTCATGAACTCCCCTCTAAGATATGTGCTATGATTTGTATATGTATGTACACGTGCGTGTGTAGCCCCTCACTCAGTCAGTGTGACTGACCCCTCCCTCTTTGTGTTTTTAGTTCCAGGTCCGGGTCGTTGGAGTTCGTGTTAGGCGACTGTGTGCCGAATCTGTGTCAGTCCATTGGAGTTTGTTAAGTACTTTGTTCTGAATTATGTTGAAATTATGTATACGACATATTCAATACAGGTTTATGATTATGATTTGAATGTGCGAAAATTCGAGACAGGTTAGGACAGGTTCTTGGATTAGTTGAACCCGTTGATTTATGATTTTTGTTTGATTTCGGGATTAGGTATCTATGCTAGTTGAACCCGTCAACTGTTATTGCATGATTAATTTGATTTAATTGCTTCCACTTTTGCACTTGCTCTGTGGATTGATTTTTGAAGTTCAGGGTCTACGTTCCGCCTAGCTTAGGTGTGAGTCTGTCTGTCTCCCGTTTGCCACTGTTTGGTTCATGTACGGGCTTCCATCTCGTATGTGTATCGGGCTTTGGTGCGAGGGATGTGGTGACCCACCGTGCGGGGTGCTATATTTAACTTGCTAGTTTTAGGACAATCTCATATTCTATGATCACCACCACAAAGATAACAACCGATTTTTACCTTTCTAGCAACAATCTTGGGCATAACCTCTAGTTCTTTAGTTTCCTTCTTTATGAACTTGAATTTGCCCTTGTCTTTTCTCGCACCCTTCTCTCATTTTGTGAATTGAGGCATCCAACACCTTAATACCTTGTTGATGAAGTTCGGCTTGTGACCATAATTGAAAACCCCCCATGAAATTGAATAACTTATTTTCCCTCCAACATTTTTTGATATCTGACAACAATAAGCTAAACCTTTTGAAGTAATTTTGGATAGTCCCAACATGTTTAAATTGCTTTAGCTCGAAGAAAGATTACTTGCTTTATTCTATTATTGATTGGACACTAAATACTATGATGTTGAGTGTAATTTTATCATTAACTAATTTTTATGCATCTAATATAATCATTATTTATTATTATCTCAATATTTATTCAAAACTTGATTTTTATTTTATTTTTTCATCGTAAATAGTAAATTGTAATTTTTGACATAATCGTTTAAAATTTTACATTATCATAGTATATACCACCAAATTTACCCTAATTGTGACACCCCGTGTTCTTGACTTTCAGGTACGCACGCCACGTGAGTGGTTTTCCGAGAGTTAAGATTTGTTATTTATTTTAATTATGTTTTTCTTATGCGCGTTTGAACTATATGGTTATTTAATTATGTGATTATATGAGTTATATGCTTAATTAAATTATAATTGGACTTAATTGTCTTAAAATTGAAACTTATGAGGCTTAATTGAAGCATGCTTTAACTCTTGGACTTAATTACAATTACTTTTGGACTTAATTGAAACAATTGAAAGTTTATGAACTTGAGTGAATTAAAGTAAAACCTAAAGGACCTAATTCAAAATTAACACTTATATTTTACATTATACAAGTTATGCATACTATTCATGCAACACATTTTCATTTCTTGCATAATACAAGAACACTCACACACACACACACCCTTTGTGGCCGAGAGAGGGAAGAAAAGAAGGGTAGCCACCGGTTGTTGTCGCCGTTCGCCGTCGGAAGCTCGCAGATCATCACCACCATCATCTTCTCCATTTCTTTCTTCCTTCTTTCTTTTTTAAGGTTGGTTTGAATGTGGATACATGTGTGTGTATGTGAGAAATTTGAAGAATACATTGGGGTTTTTCAATCCAAGCTTGGTAACATCTCTAGAGATGTATTTATGCATGAAAATGCGGATGAATATAATTTTAATTCATGCTAGATGTGGTTGTTGGAGAAAAAAATGTATTTATATTAAATAAGGGTTTTGTGTGTTGATTCTTGACAATATAGGCTGCTACAAGTTGCAAATTGAAGTTTAATTTAAGTAAGTTGTGTATATGCATGTATATTGTTGTTTTGGATTGGTTTTATGCAGTTTGGTTTGATTATTTTGGGGTTTTGAGCTCAAACCCGAGACCCTCTGCGCATGCCCTGTTTTTCGAGTTATAGTTCCTGGACAGAATCACTTTTAGTTCAGAAACGATCCCGGCCGGGATCACTGAACAGAAGGTGGCCTAATCATTGATCCCGGTCGGGATATTTTCACCAGGCCGGGATTGATGGACAACTGCTCTCGGTAATGCAATCTTAGGCGAGATTAATTTTAGTACAAAACTTGTCCCAGCCGGGATCTCATTACAGCTGGGAATCAGGACACCTATCTCGGTCGGGATTAATTCTCTCCTGACCGGGATAGTTGTGCAGATTAGCTACTGGAGGCCTATCCCGGTCGGGTTCCAAAATGAACTAAAAAAAGTCCCAGTCGGGAAGGGCCACTAGAAGTGGTACTTTTTTATTTTAATTGTTTTAATTCTTATCTTGTGTATAAGTTATTATATGCTCTCATTTGGCTTAATTACAACATATTCATGATAATTTAATTCATTTCTCATATCATAACATGCATAAGCACACCGTTCATCAATTAATTAGTTCATAGTGTCGAGTCTTACATGTAATTGTCTTTTTTCTTACACAAAGGTCGATCCAGGACTTGTGGATTAGGCTCCTTAGTTTGTATCCTTCTTTTGGTTACAAAGTGAGGTTTTCTCTTTATTTATTGAAAGCCCATATAACCCAATGTGGAAGTTTCCGCCAAAATTATAATATATACTTATAGTTTTCGAAAATACAAATGTTTTACAAAGAAACCTCTTCTCAAAGTAAAATGATTTCATGATAAACCGTTTTGGTGAGAAAATGCACCGCACTCTTTGGGCCCTAGGGAAACGTGGGATTGGAAATCGGTACGGGAGAATTTTTTGCGTGACCCAGGAGAAAGGAAAGCAAGTTATTCTTGAGCCAGTGGTTTTAACCATCGAAGGAGCGGGTAGGAGTTATGAGCCCCCGACTCAAAATGTTAATGAGATTGCTCGGGCCTTGCAAACCCGACCATCGAACCGTGGGGAAAATGATGGAAATGAATGAATGTTAATGTATATCACATGCATGATCGCTCACCAATTAACTTAAATGAATTACACTGTCGGATTTTGGTTAGAGAATTACCCACTTGCCGGGTCACGTATTGCCTAATGTATTAATGTAATTAAGTTGACACTTGTAATTCCGAGTACTGATCTCTTTCCTAAATTTATCCACTTGGATTATTGCTAAAACTATACTCGGGATTATGAGTTGCATGTTATGTGACTTATATATATAAACCCCTCACTCAGTCTTCACAGACTAACCCCTCCTCACTTTCAGTTTTTGCAGGTTCTTGGTAGGCGAGGAATTAGAGTCGATCGTGTCTTTAATTTTTGGCCTATCTTGAATTATTACATGTATTGACATATACTTGCTCTCTTGGAGTATGTATTTCTATTTTGGAGATTGGTGATGATTGCAGGCAATGGTGGCCATAATTGTACTACTTTGCTCACTACATGATATTATCTATAGTTGCTTCCGCTTTGTTCGTATGCATTATCCCTTAAGCGATTGGTGGTTTAAGGGTTAGCCCCGCTTAGCTAGGGTTCTTTTATTGTCACCCATTTGCCACGTGTTTGATTCATGTATGGATTTCTATTTCATATGTGGATTGGATACTTGGTGCGGGGGATATGGCGCCTATTATTGCGGGTGCTATATCCTAAAGTGGAGAGCTAGGTTGCAAAACCGGGCTCTTGAGTCATGTCATGTGGGTCTAGGTCATACGGTTTAGGAATTACTTGTCGACTTGTGTGTCTTGCATTGATATTTGCTCTACTACTTGACTTAATTGTTGATTATTATGTGATGAATTTAATTGCACTTCATGGATAATTTCTAACACCAGCACGTATTTTTCAATGTTTGCTTTTATAGATGCCATGAGGTCGACCTCTACGCCGGGATAGAAAAACACCATCACCTCCCCGACATCAACAACAATAGCCTCCATCGCCTCCGATGAACATGGAAAATTTTATGGAAGCCGTTTTTAATTGTGTGGAGCATAGGAGAGCTCAAGAACTGCCACCACAACCACCGGTGGAGCCACAAACACCACCACTTCCACCTATGGTCCGAGATCCTCATGGGCTATTCTTAAGTTACACTCCGCCAAGGTACTTGGGTACTATGGATGATGTAGTGGCGGAGGGATGGTTAACCCGTAATGAGAGGATTTATAGTGCTCGCCAATTCACAAAGCAAAGAAGGCCCAATTTGCTATTTTCTAACTTAATGGTGTGGCCTATAATCGGTGGGAGAGGACCCAAGAAAAGCTCGAAGTGGATGAGGAAGAGGTTACTTGGGAGGTCTTTAAAAGAGAGTTTCGGGAGGCCTTTGTTCCCGAAGTGGTTCACGAAAGGAAGGGGCAAGAGTTTGTGGATTTGAAATAAGGTAATAAGACTGTGGCTCAATATTTATCCTTATTCAATCACCTTAGGAAGTATACCCCTCACATCACCCAGGATGAGAAGAGAAAATCCAAGAAATTCGTTGCCGGTTTGAGAGAGGACTTGAGACATAGAAGTGTCGGGCACAAGTTTGAGTCTTTTGTCGATACCGTTCAAAAGGCAATGGTATAAGAGGAGGAATATAGGAAAAATGACCCAGTTCCTCAATTTCAAAAAAGACAAGGTTCGGGCTCGAGCATACCCTTGCCACCGGCCGCAAATACCAAGCCGTATTCTTATTGTGGTTGGGATAACCACACGTAGGAATATTGTAGGTGTCGTCTCGGAGCTTGTCTACTATTTGGGTCCTTGGTGGATAAGATAGGCACTTGTTCGAAGAACACCAGGCCCAGACCGAATGGAAGACAAAGGAAACTAGTGAGAGCCCGTGCTTAGGCCATTCATGGTGAGGAGAAAAATACTGATGTGGATCCCGCCGCCGTTGTGAAAGGTACTACATACATACATGGCACGAGCATTCATGCATTATTTGATCATGGAGCCACGCATTCCTTTTTTACTCGTGGTTTAGTTGCTACTTTGTGCTTACCTGTTGCTTGTACTTACGTGTGCTATGTGATTAGTTCCCCATTGGGTGGGAACTTAGAGACAAATCATGTGTTTAAGGAAGTACCAGTGAGTATAGAGGTCCGTGTCTACTTGACGGATTTTGTGGAGATGCCAATGAGTCGGTACGGAGCTATTTTGGGTATGGATTGGCTCTACAAACACCGTGTCGTTGTTGATCGTCGAGCTAAGAGAGTCCAGTTGGGTTTGGAAGTGTTTGTGGGTACAAGTTCGAAGGCTTTACCTTTGTTATCTTTTACCAAGGCTCAAAGACTGGTTCGTGATGGTTCAATGGGGTCTGCTGCCTATCTCCTTAATAAGCCAAAAGATCAGGCAAAACTTGAGGAGACCAAAGTGGTGAAAGATTTTCTCGAAGTTTTACCAGAGAATCTTGGTTCTTTACCACCCGAGCGGGAAATCGAGTTTGTGATCGATTTATATCCGAATGCCGAGCCTTTCTCTAAAACTCCTTATCGGATGGCTCCCGCCGAGTTGAAAGAATTGAAGATACAACTCGAGGAACTCTTGTCTAGTAGATACATTCGTCTCCTTGGAGTGGACCGGTTCTATGTCTACAGAAGAAAGATAGGACCTTGAGAATGTGCATCGATTATAGGGAGTTAAATCGGATGACGGTCAAGAACAAGTATCCCCTCCCGCATATCGAGGAGTCATTCAATATACTTTAGGGTTCAAGGGTCTATTCTAAACTTGACCTACGCCAAGGATACTATCAACTGGGAATCCTAGAAGAAGACATCCCGAAGATAGGATTTAATACTCGGTACAGGCATTATGAGTTCGTGGTGATGTTGTTCGGTTTAACTAATGCCCCTGCAGCTTTTATGGACATGATGCACAGGATATTTCGGCCTTTCCTCGACAAGTTTGTGGTGATTTTCATAGATGATATCCTTGTGTATTCGAGGTCCTCCGAGGAGCACGCTAGACATCTCAAGCTCGTGTTGCAAACTCTCAAGGAACATCAATTGTTCGCGAAGTTTAGCAAGTGTGATTTTTGGATTGCTGCGTCTCTTTCTTGGGTCATATTATTTCTGAGAATGGTGTTGAAGTTGATCCTACAAAGATTGAGACCATGATTAAGTGGGAGAAACTGAAGAATGTCTCAGAGGTTCGAAGTTTCTTGGGTCTAGAGGAATATTATAGAAGATTTGTGAAGGACTTCTCCAAGATTGTCTCTCCTTTGACCCGATTGACTAAGAAAGAGGTAAAGTTCGTGTGGGATGAGTCGTGTGATGCAAGTTTTCATCTTTTGAAGGAGAAGTTGACTACCGCCCCGGTCTTGACACTTTCCAAAGGCTCCGAGGGTTATGTCATGTATACGGATGCATCGGAGGAAGGATTAGGTTGTGTGTTGATGCAAAACGGGAAAGTGGTTGCTTATGCTTCTAGAAAATTAAAAGAGCATGAGAAGAATTATCCCACACATGATTTGGAGCTCGCCGCCGTGATCTTTGCACTTGCAAAATGGAGACACTACTTGTACGGCCTGCCTTTCGAGAACTTTACCGACCACAAAAGCCTCCAGTATTTATTCACTCAAAAAGAATTGAATATGAGGCAAAGGCGTTGGATGGAGTTTCTTGAGGACTATGAGTGCACAATCAAGTACCATCGTGGCAAAGCCAATGTGGTCGTCGATGCACTTAGTAGGACAGCTAGTGTAACGAGTTTGGAAATGGGTGAAGGAAGCAGAGCCGAGGCAATTGTTTTGAAGGCTCGTGTTTCTAATATCACCGTGCAACCGGAGTTGAAGCAACGGTTGTTTTAGACTCAGAATAGTGATCCGGGAGTTCAGAAGTTGGTTGCTAAGGCCAGGGATGATCCAGAGTGTCCGTTTAGTTTTGATGACACTTTGATGACACCGGCCTTCTTCGATTCAAGAATCGAGTTGTGGTACCCAAAGAACTAAAAAGGGTGTTGCTTAACGAGGCTCACAAGCCGACTTATTCTATCCACCCTAGAGGTAATAAAATGTAAAAAGATTTGAAATAATTTTATTGGTAGAATGGGATGAAGAATGATGTAGCTGAATATATGAGACATTGCAAGATATGTCAGTTGGTTACGGCCAAGAATCAGAAACCCAGAGGTCTTTTACAGCTATTAGCTATTCCAGAGTGGAAGTGGGAGCAGGTGACGATGGATTTTGTGTTCAGGTTGCCAAAAGTAAAGGGTGGTTATGATGGTACTTGGGTGATCATGGACCGCCTGACTAAGTCGGCTCATTTTCTAGTCGTTCGGATGTCCGATAAAGTTAGCACGCTAGCCGAGCAGTACTGTAGAGAGATCATTCGACTTCACGGAATTCTGGTTAGCATTATGTCAGATTGAGATCCGAGGTTTACTTCGAGGTTGTGGCAAGAGTTACAGGGTCATTTGGGTACAGGCTCAAATTCAGTACTGCTTCATACCCTCAGACGGATAGCCAATCCAAGAGATTGATCAAATATCTCAAGGACTTGCTCCGAGCTTGTGCCTTGGATTTTCAGACTTTATGGGACAAGCAGTTGCATTTGATCGAGTTTGCCTACAACAATAGTTATCAAGCCCAATCGGTATGGCCCCGTATGAAGTTCTTTACGGTCGAAAGTGTAGATCTCCGTTGTTCTTTGATTTTGAGGAATAGAAATGGACTAAACAAGAGGGCGTTAAGAAGGGTGAGAAGATGGAGAAACCTTCTAAAGTCGTACAAGATGCAATAGAGAAAGTCCAATTGATACAAAAACAGATGAAAGCGGCTCAAGATTGACAAAAGAGCTATGCCGACCGTCGAAGAAGGGATCTCGAGTTTGAGGTTGGGGACCGTGTGTTCTTGAAAGCGTCCCCACGTGAAGGAATTGCTCAGATTGGGAAAAGAGGGAAGCTTAATCCTCGATACTTGGGTCCGTTTGAGATACTTGAGAGGACCAGCAGAGTGGCATATCAGTTGGACCTGCCACCGAGCTTAACCGGGATTCACAATGCCTTCCATGTCTCTCAACTAAGGAAGTATTATCCCGATGATTCCGAGATCCTTCCTGTTGAAGAGGCCGAGTTGCAACCGGGTCTAAATTTTGTCCAAAAGTCGGTGAAGATTTTGGATCGTAAGTTTCAAGAGTTGAGAAACCGGCTAATCCCTTTGATAAAACCAAGGATGCCTTGTGGGAAACCGAGGACAAGATGAAGAAGTTCCATCCGGAGTTATTTCCTCCCGAGCAATGAATATGGGGGCCAGATTCTTTGAAGGGAGGAGGTTGTGACACCCCGTGTTCTCGACTTTCAGGTACCGAGAGTTAGGATTTTTTATTTATTTTAATTATGTTTTTTTTAATGCGCATTTGAACTATATAGTTATTTAATTATGTGATTATATGATTTATATGCTTAATTAAATTATAATTGACCTTAATTGTCTTAAAATTGAAACATATGAGGCCTAATTGAAGCATGCTCCAACTCTTGGACTTAATTGCAATTACTTTTGGACTTAATTGAAACACCTAAAAATTTATGAACTTGAGTGGATTAAAGTAAAACATAAAGGACCTAATTGCAAAACTAACACTTCTATCTTACATTATACAAGATATGCATACTATTCATGCAACACATTTTCATTTCTTACATAACACAATCACACTCAAAGACACACACACCCCCTTTGTGACCAAGAGAGAGAAGGAGAGAAGGTGTTGTCGTTGCCGTCGCCGTCACTGTTCGTCGTCGGAAGCTCACCGATTATCACCACCATCATCTTCTCCATTTCTTTCTTCCTCCTTTCTTGTTTCAGGTTGGTTTGAATGTGGATATATGCGTGTATATGTGAGAAATTTGAAGAATAAGTTGGCGTTTCTTAATCCAAGCTTGGTAACATGTCTAGAGGTGTATTTATGCATGAAAATGTGGTTGAATATAATTTTATTGCATGCTGGATATGGTTGTTGGAGAAATAAATGCATTTATATTAAATGAGGGTCTTGTGTGTTGATTGATGATCTAGGCATGTTACTGTTAGGAATAGTGCCCTGAAAGTCGATGTAATAGTCCGCTTTAGTACTTTCCTTTTGTAAATCACAGACAATCTTTGAATAATACGAATTAATGCAACACTTCTTTATATGCTCTTGTTTTATTGTATGTTTACTTTGACTGCGCATGTATTAGAACTCCCCTAATCAATATGACTTATAGGATTCAACCATTTAGGCGAAATGGTTCATGAGACGAGCCCTATATCACATAAGTCATGATTAGAAATCACTCCAAACCGATGAGTCCTAAAGACAGTGGGAGTGTCACCTTGACTCGTTCGAGGCTTGCTCGTGTGATCACGCCCTTAAGAAGGACCACCTTGTTTCATGGGGTGCAAAGTGTATTGCTGATATGTACGTGATACATGGGGGTGCTTACTTATTCTAAGTAGGTACAATGAGGTCTCCCGTGTGAGAAAATTCCTAAATGGGAAAGGAAGTTTCTATTTCTGGAAATAGAAATTTCCAGATTAGGAAATATCTCACGAGTCATTGATGTGATTAAGTGATCCTTAGACTTGAGATTCCATTGATACTTTATGGGCTAACTTTGTAGTCTTAGGTATAAGCTTTAAAGGGTGTCGCCTTAGACAACTGATTCAAGGCTTATGCTAGGATTTCACAAGTGGCACATGAAAGTATATGAGAATCGATAAAGGACCTACACTTGCATTAGCAAGTTGATCTCTTATTGTGTAAGTCATTCATATTCCATCTAGGAGTCCTTGGCCAAGGCCGTGGATCGAGATCAAGAAATGGGTTTCTTGTATCGAGATCAAATGGATATGAAAGGCACTTAACTTTAAGATCAAGATTATTAGGGTTCTAATTATTTCCTTACCCTAGATCTTGATTGAGAGATAGGACGTAGGAGGATTGTATCTCACATGAGTCAATGACTTAAAGGTTCTTTCAAATTGAGACATTCTTATTGTCATACACCTGTTGTTAGACTACGGCCGTATGATCTGTGGACTAATTAATAAATTAGGAATTAATTAATTAGGGTCACTGCTAATTGAATTAAGAACCTAGAGGGTCACACATAATAACTCGGTCACATGGGTTAAAGCTTGAAATCGATTAAACGAGTTGATCGGACCAATAGGAGATTGGTGTGTATGTGTTAGTTGAATAATTAATCTTGATTAATTATTTAATGAACTTTAATTTAATTATGAATTAATATTAAAGTTCTAATTTGGAGATTTTAAGTCTAACAAATAATTAATTATGAATTAATTAATTATTAGTCTTCAAGTTATTTATTATTTAATAAATAAAGTAGAATAAAATATCTAAGAGAGTTAGATATTATTCTTGCTTGACAAGTTGGTCAAAAGGAGACTTTTGGTTAAAGTAAGAGTCTTTCTCTCCAAGCAAGAAATCTCTTACCAAAAGGGTTTAGGAAACCCTTGCTCCACAAGCAAAGGGGTTCGAACCCATTGCCTATTAATATATAGGGTTCGAACCCCTTAGGGGTTAATGCACAAATTCTCCTTCTCCAAATTATACACTAAACCCTAGAGCCTAAACACCAAATATAGAACTAGCATCCTCCCTATTCGTAACGTGGTCGCGGTTGGTGGACTAATTCTCTAGAGGACTACTATCGTGAAGTCTTGAAAAATTTGAAGGAGCTTTTAGAGATCAAGCCGCGTGAAGAGCGTTCTTGGGCGGCTAGAACGTGTCAAGAAAGCTACTATCTAAGTGAGCTTCTTGATCTCTACGAATTTTGGAACAGGAATTGCAATATTTGATTCTATCTTTTGGGAAAAATTTTAAATTTTCGCTGCATTTCTGTTTTATTTTCCCAACAGTTACAAGTTGCAAATTGATGTTTAATTGAATTATGTTGTGTATATGCATGTATATTGTTATTTTGGATTGGTTTTATGCAGCTTGGTTAGATTGTTTGGGGATTTTGAGCTCAAACCTGAGACCCCCTATGCATGCCCTGTTTTTCGAGTTGTGGTTCCCCGACCGGGATCACTTTTAGTTAAAAAACGATCCTGGTCGGGATCACTTGACAGAAGGTGGCCTGATCATTGATCCCGGCTGGGATGATTTTAGTCCAAACTGGGATTGATGGACAGGTACTCTCGGTAATGCAATCCAAGCCAGGATTAATTTCAGTACAAAACCTGTCCCAACCGGTATCTCATTACAGCTGGGAATTTGGACGCCTGTCCCGGCCGGGATTAATTCTGTCCTGGCCAGGATGGTTGTGCAGATTAGCTACTGGAGACCTATCTCGGTCGGGGATCCAAAATGAACTGAAAAGTGTTCGGGCCGAGAAGGGCCACTTGAAGTGGTACTTTCTTGTTTTAATTGTTTTAATGCCTATCTTATGTATAAGTTATTATATGCTCTTATTCGGCTTAATTGCAACATATTCTGTAACGCCCCGTTTTCCCGACAAGTCAAGTACGACGTCACGAGAGAGTTTGATTCAGTAATTATGTGATTTATGTGACGTCGCATGTTAAACGTGTCAACATGTAATTTTATTTAATAATGTGCGCTTTAGAAATTTATTTAAATTGTACTTGGACTCAATTGTCCAATAATTACAAGATAGGAACCTAAATTTAATTGGGGAGTTTTGAGGCCTTTGTGGCTACCTTGAGCCCGGGAATTCGGATTCGAATTCCAACCTTATTATTGAGTTTGTTTCGATGATTCGGATTCAAATACTTAACCTTTTATTTTTCTAAAGCTATTTGATTGCCCAACCGTTTTAAAATTCGATCCGGTTGGACCGGATACCACTTGACCCTACCCGTTTCTACCGACCCGATTGACTAGCCCTAAAAGGGCCAGCCTTTTCCCTTTTTCCCCATTTTGGTCGATCAATCATCAGCCATGAAGAGAAGGAGAAGGAAAATACCCAATTTTGGCTCCAAGGCCTCAAGCTCGGGTTTTCAAGATCCAACCGTCCGATCAACGACCTAAGGTAAGATTCGTGCTCTATTCGTTACATGCTTTAATTTGATATAGCTTTCGTGCCTCGGATTTATGCTTATGTGATGATTTGGGAAGATGATGAATAGTAATCGGGGTGTGAGTTTTATGTGATCAAGGCCGCTTTACTAGTTCTAAAGTGCAAATACATGATCTATGTGATTTACTTGGTCCGTGGTATTAATTTCAAGCATTTTGGAGTGGTTTGGGGTTGTGTTTGTGTGTGGAGTGTGTCTTTTCCGCCATTGTTGTTGTTTCTGCTTCGTACCAGGCGAACCAGGTGGGAACGGTCGTTCCCGTGTTGAACTGGAGCTGGGAACGGCCCTTCCCAGGAGACAATTTCGCCAATTTCTTACAGAGCCATGGGGAGAGTTCGGGGAGCTGGGAACGGAGTGGAACCGGAACGGCCGTTCCGGTGAGCGGAGCTGCTGGGCATAGCCATTCCCAGAGTGGGCGAGATCGTTCCCGGTACTGTTTCAGTGTATTTTCATGCTTTGTTCGTGTATTGTTATTTCGTGACTTCCTTTGCATGTCTAAGTAATATTACATCGTTTTACTTACATAATTTCATGTAATTGAACTCGTTTATTGAATGTAAGTGCTAATTGATTTAATTACCTTAAATGTACATAAACATGATCATGACTTAGCTTAACATCTTATATATCGTTCCATGATATTCATGTCATTTCATATCAATGTCGTGCGTCGTAGTTGGTATCATTATTGAGTCTCCTCTCACGAGTACCCATTGTTTCCTTTCTTGTCCAGTTCTTCTCCAGGGTGGAGATCATCGATCGAGTGAACACTTTCTTGCACGTTGTCTTGTTCTGTCGCTTGTCAGGTGAGGGTATTTTCGTTCTAGTTACCTATCGAACCCTAAACCTGCATGAATGATATTTGGCCTAAAAAACATATTTATATTTAAATTGTTTTCATGTGTGTAATCGAGTAAACCTTTATTAAATTGGACCTATTGTTATTGCTATTGTTATTCACTGACCGTTCCTGTTTTGGCGAGATACTGTACGGCACACTGATTGAGGGCCCTGAGACTTGTGTATTGAGCGAGCCGGGGAGGTATCGGGCCGTCGGTGACCTCTTGCACAGTCTCACACTATTGGGATGACCCCCTGAATCCACTAGGAGATTAGTGGAGGAAGGAGTTCCGGGTATAGGAGACATGTTCCTAATGCTCACACGGACTGGATGGCGAGGGCTAGCTACCTGAACCATCATGGAGGGAGAAGGAGATCTTGGGAGAATCCAGCACCACGAGTGACCCAGGGATTATTGTCGTGAATAATTGCACTGATTGACTGTACTGAGTGTGAACATTATTGCACTATTGCACCGTATAATAACGATTGAATTGCATGATCACCTTTAAAATAACTGAAACTTAATCATTGTACACTGTCGGAGTTTGGTTGGAGATTGTGCACGCTCAGTCACCGAGCCACTGATAGCCTGAATTGTAACTAAGTGTCTAAAGTGATAGTCGTAAAGTCCGAGCAGTGATTAACTGATTTCTTGCCCTCACGGGAACTACTTTAACTAAAATGTTGTTCGGGATTTACAACTTGCATGTGCATGTTTTTATATATATGTATACCTCCTGCTTACTCAGTCTTCTAGAGACTGATCCCTCTTTTCCCCTTCTCTTCCAGGTTCTTTGTAGGTGGTTGCTAGGCGGTGTTAGAGCCTTTGTGTCTCTGTCTGAGTCCTCCACTTGTACACTCACTGCATATTGTATTTTAATTACTGTATTGAATTTGCTATTGGTTTAGTATGACATTTACTAAATTAAATTGAACTCGGGACAGGTTTCTAGGGCTTTAGTTGAACCCGTTTTATATTATTGTATTCAAATGTTTCGGGACAGGTTAGGACAGGTTCATTGAATTAGTGGAACCCGTATTTATTTTCCTTGAAATTACATTCATGATATTGATATTGAATATGGATTGTCTTGCTTCCACATCTTGGTCATTGTTGAATTGCTACAGGGTTAGATTCCGCCTAGCTAGGATAGTCTTTTTATTGTCTTCCGTTCACTGTGAGTTTAGTTCATGTATGGATTAGTCCATTTCATATGTGGACCGAACTCATAGTGCAGGGGATGTGGTGCTCTCATCGCGGGTGCTACATATTCATGACATTTTAATTAATTTCTCATATCATAACATGCATAAGCACGTCGTTCGTCAATTAATTGGTTCACGGTGTCGAGTCTTACACGTAATTGTCTTTTTTCTTGCACAGAGGTCAATCCAGGACTTGGGGAGCAGGCTCCTTAGTTTTGCATCCTTCTTTTGCTCACAAGGTGAGGTTTTCTCTTTATGTATTGAAAGCCCACATAACACAATGTGGAAGTTTCGGGCAAAATTATAATATAAACTAATAGTTTTCGAAAATGCAAATGTTTTACAAAGAAACCTCTTCTCAAAGTAAAATGATTTCATGATCAACCGTTTTGGCGAGAAAATGCACCGCACTGTTTGGTTCCCGGGGAAACGTGGGATTGGAAACCGTTACGGCATTGGGCCGTCGGGCACGCCTTAGCACGTAGTACCCTTTGAGAATTTCTCGCGTGACCCAAGAGAAAGGAAGGTGATTTATTCTTAAGCCGGTGGTTTTAACCATCGAAGGAGCGGGTAGGAGTCATGAGCCCCCGTCTCGAAATGTTAATGAGATGACTCGGGCCTTGCAAACCCGACCATCAATTTATCCACTTGGACTATTCCTAAAACTATACTCGAAATTATGAGTTGCATGTTATGTGACTTATATAAATAAACCCCTCACTCAGTTTTCACAGACTGCCCCCTCCTCATTTTTAGTTTTTACAGGTTCTTGCTAGGCGAGAAATTAGAGTCGATCGTGTCTTTAATTTGTAGCCTATCTTGAGCATATTACATGTATTGATATATACTTGCTCTCTTGGAATTTGTATTTCTATTTTGGAGATTGGTGATGATTGCAGGCAATGGTGGCCATAATTGTACTACTTTTGCTCACTATATGATATTATCTATAGTTTCTTCCGCTTTGTTCGTATGCATTGTCTCTTAAGCGATTGTTGGTTTAAGGGTTAACCCCGCTTAGCTAGGGTTCTTTTATTGTCACCCGTTCGTCACGAGTTTGATTCATATATGGATTTCTATTTCATATGTAGATTGAATACTTGATGCGGAGGATGTGACGCCTATCATTACGGGATGTTACATTAATATTATATTATATAATAATGTATTTGTGTACGTGTCTGGTTAAACAACAAAACATTAAATGGAAAATTAAAGTGCTAATGCGGTGTGCCTAAAATGTAACCGTGAAACCCTACTATAATATACATCTTATATTATAATTATATGGCAAGTAATCGTATTACGTATAGTTAAGATTTAATGAAAAACAGAAAAATAAATGCCCACAAAACCAATTCCAAGTCAATATATACATATCAGATCCTAAATAATCTGAACCGAACCCTACTCAATACCCCTCTACGCCGCCGTCACTCGGCAGCCCAACTCTACCACCACCGATCGCCCCGCCTCCGCAGTCACGGCGTCGTCGACAACATTAAATATGAAATCACAACATTTTTTTTCTACAAGCCTCGTGCATCAATAAAACTCGTTTAATTCAGAATTACTTGGATTGCCGGTAAATAAAAAAATAATTTTTTATGGAAGTTCTTTTTTCTCGTCAAAGTAAACTTATATCTACACATCAACTACAAGTTTACCGGACGCCTATCCGGTTCATCGGAAAATAAACCGGCTTCATCCGCAGTCTTAGGTTCCAAACACTTGAAAGAAGGCATCTTGACCGGTGGCCGGCTGCTGCTTCCACCACCGTCGCCGGCTTCCGCCACCACTTTAGGCGATTTCATTGATAGTCCTCTCGTGAAAAGTACCCACCGGTCCGATTTCGCTTGCCGGTCCGATCTCTCAATCCTCCTGTAAGACCTTCCGGCCCGGCTGCTCCCCTCCCCTCCGCCGCCGGTTCTGTACCCTCTTCTCGAACTCCCCTCTCTTGGCAAAACAGCCGCAAAGCTTCCAGTACGGTTAAGAGCTGCTCGATCAATTACCTCCTTCCTCACATCTTGCGGCAATCTCAAAGTGAACCGGTCCAGGTTTTCCCCCGGTTGGACCAACGAGTGCCCCGTAGAGTGCGACCGGAACTTGTCGAAACCGAAAACCCTCGCCGGTCTTCGTATGGACCACGATCTCGGCGGCCGGTTCGGGTGGTTCGCGGCCGCAACGTCTCCTAATTGGTCTGTGTTTTCATCAATATGGATGGCAATTTCATCGTTGGTTCTTGAATTGGTCGTAGTCTCCGTCGTCGCCGCCGCCGCCGGCGGTTCGGCCTGAACCGGGTCGTCCCCGGGGGCCAAATCAGCTCTGCAGACCGGGCAGGTGACGTGGGACTCGAGCCAAGCGTCGATGCATTCGGGGTGGAAGACGTGATCGCACTTGGGAAGCAAACGCAGCGTTTCGTCGTCCTCGAATTCGTTCAAGCACACAGCGCACTCCAGAGCCCCTTTTCCGATCTTGTGATCTTTCACCTCGGAGTAGGAGAAAGTAGGGAACGTTTCTATGACCGAAGCGTCGAGTCCACGCGCCGCCGCGGCGCGGCGGTTCCGCATCGAGAGAGCGCGGCGGACGCTGGCGGCGGCGCCTGATGAGTCGGAGCAGTGGCGGATGTAGATGGAGAAGAAACCCATGAAGAAGAGCGCCGCGATGAGAACGACTATGATTATCGCCATGGAAGGGCTGAATCTCGCGTAGTTCATCTGGTTTTCCGGTTGGCCCGGCTGAGCTCCGATTTCCTGCCATAGTAACAGGAAGAAGACGGAGAGGATAATGATCCGATGATGTTCGGCGGGCGTTGTCGCCATTCTGTAAAGCTGGAGAAAGTTTTTTAGCCACAAAAGTGTATACATAGTATATATAAATCTTTGTTCTTTTTCGGCGTATTAAAGAGAGAGAGAGAGAGCGAGTAGAGAATAGGTATAGGCTGCTGGAAGGTGTCGTAAAATTCAAGGAAATGGACGACGAAGACATCACTTCTGACTTTTCCAGTATGATAGAACCTTCTTTACGAATTTCCTTTATGCTTATTTGACGCGTTCGTTTCGGTCCTCTTTAACATGCTGGCCTGATTTGACAATACAGAGGCATGACTCATAAGCATAATTTTACACCATAACAACAAATTATTGCTAATGTAATCGCGTGTTGACCATTAACAACTATTGAAGAAATAAGAATCGCTAATCAATCATGGCTCTACAACCCCCATAAACTTACAGATTTTTAGATATAATTAACTATATATGTATATTCTTTGTATTAGAAAAATTTAGAGTAAGAGAGTGTTTTTCACTTGGGCATTTGGCTATCTAATGATATTAGGAAATGAATAGTATTTATTTTTTCATTTAATCACAAAAATCAGTGTTTACTTCACTACGCATATTTGTTAAATGACCTACTTTTGCATGTTGTGTTTACTTGCCTAATTTATAATTCATCCTTTTGATTGTCAAATTCTTAAAACACCCTGGTAATTCAATTTTTTTTGAATTTGGAAGGATAAATATGAAAACAAAAATGTCATTTTACGGCTTATCCAAGATGTGTGGCTATATATTTGGTAATTTGGAAGGATAAATATGGGAACAAAAATGTCATTTTACAGCTAATTGAAGGTATATGGTTATATCTGATATTATCTAGGGTTATCCCTTTAATCTAAGACCTTAAAAATGGTAAAGTGTACACGACCGGTGTTAAATAACTAATACCTCTTTTCGCTCGATGTAAACTTTTTTTAAAACGTTTATAAAATTTAATGGTATATTGCCATGTAAATAAACAATAGAGTTATGTGATATTTCAAAGTAAAATAAAATTTGGATGAGTGTGTATATCATTTTCAAAATATTATATATTTTATTGCAACCATCTTTGACGTTTTCTCCTAATGTCACATTCTTTACTATTTAGTTAATTAAATTAAATGTACGGTTGAGTTTTTCTTTTATATCTTTATTCTTTCATTAGGTTTAATAAAACGGATAATTAATCAAAGATCTCCATTATACCATAACATTTATCCTAAATCCCCAATTGGTTTTTTATATGTTTTAAGGACCAATTATTCATCAAACATTTCCTAAACCCCCTATTTCGCGTAAAAAGACTAAAATGCCCTTAAAAAATATGAAAAATTACCCCATTACTCCTTTTTTTTTCTTTTTCTTTTTCCTTTTCGTTTTCCATTCTTCTTCCTTTTTTTCTGTTGCAGACGCAGCCGCACGTGGGCGGTGGAGCCGCCGTCTCCGGCCATTTTCCGGAGACGGAAGCTACGTGTTTTAACTCATTTCGACGATGCGACTTCATTGGTACCAACCACGTCTATTGAAAATGGCCAGAGAAGGCGCCGGGAGGCCCACCGGAAACCTGCAAATTTCAATAGAAAATGGGTTTTCCGTCCGGCGATTTTTTCCGACGAAAATGGTATGGATCTTGAAGTTCTCGACATGATAAACATATTGCACGGAACGAATTCGATTTTCGTCAAGCGGTTTGTAAGTTATCGTCATTTCTTTTTTAGATCTAAAATTTTTAGATTTGAAATTTGGGACAAATGAATTCGAATTTTAAAAAACTAACCGAAGATATGGTACGAGAAGTACGTGCCCGGTGAATTTTTTGGGAATGTTTGGACCACCTCCGACGGTGGTGCTGCGGCGGCCCGACGGTGGCGGCGGCGGAGCTTCGACGAATGTCTTGAGGAAGAAGATGATGGTGTGGAAGAAGTGAAAATAGAGTGGAAAAAGTAAAAAAATGATGGTAAAGTAGACTTTTTAGGTGATTGGGGGGTTTAGAAAAAATGTTTTGTGTATTGAGGATTATAAATGTATAAAAATTGAATTGGGGGTTTTGAATAAGTATTAGGGATATTTGGTCCTTATAAAAAATTGCCTTAATAAAACTAAGATCTAATATAAGAATAAAAATTCCATGTTGATAAATTTTACCTCTTGAAAAAATAATGTATATCAAGTTTCTAAGTGGATTAATAGAGTTGATATAAAAGTATCTATAGTGAAATATTTGACCCAAAAATAATCATCATTTTTACCCCATCAACACTATATACGAGCTTTAAACTAAATATTCGGACCCTCAACACAATTCTAAGAACATCGTCGACATTGATGCGATCATCTATTTCAAGGAAAATGCTCATTGGCGAACCATGATACCGCCCGGATGTCTAGAAGCTTTAATTCAGAGGTCATTAAATAATTTTTTTGAGTCGATATGTGTTAGGTATTATAGCTTAATGGATGTCCACATGCTAGGTACTGTTTCAATTTTGATTGTTGGGCATTTTGATTTATATGCCTTATTGGAATGTGGATTATGGAAAAATGTTTTTTGACTTTGAATTTTGGTTGATCATATATGAGGGGATGTGGATAATAATTAATAATCTACAATTGTATGGCCTTTTTTATTATTTTTTTAAATTAAACATATTTTAATCTTCATTGTGAATATTTTATTTAAAAGGAACAATTCGCTTATAAAATTTATACATAAATTAAAAATAATTTTAAGAATATTAAAAGATAAATTTTATATTAAAAATAATTTTTTTATGTTTTCAATTTTCCAAAAAATTATAAAAATGCAAAGATTGATGTGAGTGATGTGACCATGTGGTTTTTATTAAGGGGAGTGATACGAATTTTCTTTCAAGAAACAAATGATAAATTTTATAAAAAGTTCAGTTTATGTTTCGGAAATATACATTTAAATTTTCATACATATATATGAGTTCAGGCCTTCAGGGACAATTTGGTCACCTTACCAAATGAAGGTAGACTGATAGAGATTTGTAGTTTTTTATTTATAGATTAATGGTCAAACGTGTAATTCCCATTAGTAGAATTGACATTGGAACTACGGTCACGATTATTTGTTATCAAATGAGACTTGTTTTGCTATTTTGATAATCTTAAGACCACGATTAAAAAATAAATAAAATTATGTGCATAACAATTTTCCTTATAATACCATATCACTGTTGAAAAGATTGCAATTTTTATACAATAAGATGTAAAGTGCGTTAGGGTGTGCATCATTATTTTTACATATTTAATTTTAGGACTAATTCCGGTCACTCCCAACCTTTAGGGAGGTGTACGTTTTGCCCCCTATATTTTCAATCGGTGCACTTAACCCCCTTCACCTTTGAAAAATGTTCACTTAACCCATTTCCAACGGAATATTCTAGGAATATTCCGTCAGACTTTATGAATAAAATTTTGCTTGATTTCTAATGGCAAATTCATACAAATCAGATGTCAAATGTGTTGATATTATAGATCAAATCGAAGCTCTTAACGTAAAGAACACAATGATTGTTTCAAAATCAAAATCCGACAACTAACATATGATGAATCGTTGGTCAAAGATGATACATGACCGGCGAAGCTTCGCAGGTGAATTCGACGGCCAATAGAGCTGAATGGGATATGGGTTTTATCCGTCATGTAGAGAGGAACACGATGGTAGTGGTTTTGACTCTTGGGTCACCGTGACGGAGGAGAAATCGACGGTCAAAGTTAATTTTGAACGGAATATTCCGTCGGAATAGTGTTGAAGGGGCCAAGTGTTAAGTTTTACAAAGGTGAAGGGAGAAAACGCACCCGATTGGAAGGTGAGGGGCCAAACCCCCCCCCCCCCCCCCCCCCCCCAAAGGTTAGACGTGACTGGAATTAGCCCTTAATTTTAATTCTAAAATTTTTAAAAATGGTTTAATATTAGTCGTGTTATTTTTTTGGATAGAATTTTCATGTGCCTTTCACATGTACCGTTAGTAGATTTCATTAATTATATTTTAGACTTTTTTTTATAGTTATAATCATATGTGACGGTTTTTTTATTTTTTAGGATTTAGACAAAAATAATTAATTTTTCCGCGCACATATGATCATTTGAAAAATCAATTAAAAGACAATTAATGGAACTAACTAATAGTCCACGTTAGAATTTCGTCCAAAAACTAACAACATAATCAATATTGTACTATTTTTCAAAATTTTGGAATTAAAACTAGACAAGCGGGGGAAAAAAAAAAAAAAAAGGTACACACAATCACAGACGACTTTACACCATATAATAAGAAAATGTGTTTTCCTCTCATTCTTATCTAATGTTATCTTTAACAACAAATCACTATGAAGTGAAACATGACACACTAATGTTTATTATATAAAAACTGCAAATCTAATATGAGATACATAATAAAATATAGCAAAACACACGTCCATAAATAAAGTTTTAGATGATTGGCTGCCTAATCAAAACTTTCATAACTAATTAAACGAATACTTTACAAATTTTAATCAACCTAGCTTTTGGATAAATGTTATTTTCTTTAGCTGCTTCCTTCCGCATTGTGAACTAGTAAAGTAATTCTTATCCCTTAATGCAGGTAGCATATCAAAATAGAATTTTTTATCTTAAAGAATATCTTCGAAAGTTCTTGGCGTACTAAGAATTTGGATACAATTTTTGAATGGACTATATTATCATTATCACGTTGTTCCTAAGCCGTACGATCTAAACTTGACACAACACGACACTAGAACTCCAGTTTTACAACCCGAAGCTCTGATACCACTTTAGGATGGAGCCCGGAGTGGCGGGTTACCACATCTCCCGCACCTAGACTCGAATCCACATATGAAATGGGAGTCCATATATGAATCCAAGTCTAAGCGAACGGGGACCTACATGCACACACTAGCTTAAGTGGGGCTAAACGGTATCAGAGCGCACAAAACAAAAGATATACAAAGTGCGGAAGCAATGAATAAAATTCACTAAACCTTAGCAAAAGACATATACAATAGCCATACGACCCAAAATAGATTAACTATTTACATCGAGTGTTGAAACTTCACCAGAATACAAACCAATACATATTCAAGTCATAAATATTCAAAGATGCAAGTATGAAATGCTGGCTCGACTCAAACTAGCTAGTACAACACGACCATGTACTTCCCCGCTTAGCTCAAGCAAACCTGCAACTAAAGGTGGGAAAAGAGAGGGGTCAGTCACAACCCGACTGAGTGAGGGGGCTAACGCACACTCACACACTATATAAATATAAATATAGAACAAAGCACGTAATAATCAAAAGATTATGAACCGGGAGTAGGGTTTTGCATACCAAACCAATTTCCAAAGAAACTTATACATTTCAGAATCAAAATAAAACGTACTGAAGTTTAAAATAAGCTCCTATCCCATTTCATAATCAACGAATCATACAAAAGCTCGGCTAGTACGAGCATCTAACCCTTACTCCTCTACAACGTAAGAAAACCAAGAAAAACATAAATACATAAAACTTATTCATCCCCAACAACAACGGTATTTCAGGAGTCAAACCCTCTCCACCTAATTACCAATGCACATGGGGTAGCTAACCCGCAATGTGCTTGAAGCACCACGCCTCCTCAACCTCCAAAAGTCGCGCGTAAGTACTCCAAATGGAGATCATACACAGGCTTAACCCGAATTCCCTTGCCGTCCCGGGGGTCCTTACCCACGTCTCCGAGGCCCATTAATAACCAATCATCTCATTAAACTTACTTAACTCGCTACATAAATAAACGTAACTTACGTACCTTATCGAGCATACCTTACCTTGCAACTCGGCATATGCTATACGCGTACCTCTCCGTATCTTCCTTAACATTAAGATTTTGAGGTAGATCCTAGCTTGCATGACAATACACGGTTTGGAGCATAGCCTCGTTGCAAAACATTTTCAAGCTTATATATGCTTACACTTATAGTTCAAAACGTTTAATCGTAAGACAAGGTCATAAACATATCATATGACACATATCTAATATATAAATCTATAGTATATTCGCATGCAGGGTTAGAAATCATCACATTTAGGCCATAGGTCGATTAACTAAAGGAAAAGATCCTAAACCTCACCTTTTACCAAAAGTGCTCGCAGACGAGCGTTGACGGCCAAGAAGAGGCTAAATGGCGGATCCGACACATCTCAAACTCAAATCTGGAACAAACAAACACATACTCAAGACTTAGACTCGATCATGAACCAATTAGACACACGACAATGCATACGAATGCAAGTGGATGCAATGCAAGTCATATAAATTCATACTAAGGCATAATGGAGCAAATAACGAAATATCACATTAAGAATCCAAGAATTAAACTCATATCATATCAAATAAACTCATAATGTATCATATTATAGCATACCATAAGCATTCATGAGTTTAAAATGCATGAAGGAGGCAAACTAAACGAGAAAATATTACACGTATCGCTTAAGACATATCAAATCATAACTCGTTCAAATCATATCAAATAAATTCAAAAATCAACTACAAACAAATTAGCACATAATAATACATGTTAGCAAAGCTTAGGGATCATATTAGGGATGAGAGAATCAAACAAGCGAAAAGAAACAAGAAAACAAAGTTTGGAGCGAAAAGGACCGCTGCCCTAAATCCACCCCGGTGGATTTTTCTCAAAGGGGAAATCCACCCCCGTGGATTCAAGGCAGACAGTTTGGAGAGGGCCTGCCTCAAATCCACCCGGGTGGATTATTTTCAAAGCAAAAATCCAACCCGGTGGATTTGGGTCAGAGGCCAAAAATTCGAGAAAAAGCTTGCAAACCAAGGTAAAACCAAGCCATATCAAATCCATAACATGAAGAAAGCTAAAGGGACAATTATACTACCATATAATGCAAGGAATCCAAGCAAATACCAATCTAAACTCATTCAAGGAAGCAAGGATCAAAGAAACACAAGTATTCATCCATTCTTGCAAGAACTCATATGAACATAAATGGTAAATCCCTCCTCAACCAACTACCATCAAATAGGAGCAAATAGAAGTAATAAAGGAGTCAAGATGATCAATATATCAAGCTTTAAACTCAAGGAAAACAAGAGATGCACTAGTTCCACAAAATTCTCATAATATCTAACTATTCATCAACCCTAGCATATTCATACATCTCTAACATAAAAGCATGATTCATGGAGTGTAAAATGATCACAAGATCAAGGAGATCAAAATTCCTAACTTACCTTTAAAGATTGGAGCAAGAAATGGCTAAATCTTGAGCTGTAAGGTCACAACAATGGAGGAAATAAACTTGGAGCTTCTCTTCCTTCTTCCCTTTCTTCTTGGTTCGAAAATCAGGGGAAAAAGATGAGGGAAAGAGAGGTTATGGCTGAACTTAAGTCAAGGGAAGGACAAGAGATGATTAGGTTAGTCTCCAAGTGGCTATAGGGCCGTTTTAGGTACGTTCGTTGGGGGTCAAAACGTCATCGAAAAAGTACAAGGCTTGTTCCATTGACTCCAAATCATCGATTTAAGTACAATGGCGAAGACGGAACTCGAATCCGAGTTCCCGAGCTCAAGTTACGGAGAAATGACTCAAGAGTGGCCAAATTGCAAATTGGCCTAAAAGTTTGAATAAAAATTCAATTGAGTCCAAACAAGTTCAAACAAGTCCAAAACATATATAAATCATGAAATTAAGTCCAAGAATCATATAATTCATGTATTACACAAAATTAGCATACTCGGGATCGAATTAAAAATCTCAAATGTTCAAATAGGGCAAAACGTGCCAAATATTTCACATAGTTCATATAGGAGTTGAATAATGAAAGGAATTCAAATAAGATGCATCAATGAAATAAGAAAATAAACGTAAATATAGAAATTAAACTCACACGTGGCACTAACCTGTACGTGCGAGCAGACGGGGTGTCACAATCTCCCCCCCCCCTAAGAGAACCTGGTCCCCAGGTTCTTCTGCTCGAGTTTCAAGATGAAGCAACTTCCCGTATTCATCCCATGTTCGAGGTTCATGACTTCCCAAAAAGGATTAGTCCTGTAAGGTCTTCAAGCACAAGGGGTTTGATCAAATCTTGAAGTCTTGATGCGGTAACTCTACACAACTTGATCCGGCTTAGAGCAGTCTAAAAGTCTCGCACGATAGGAGGGGTCCAAAATGATTCATCACCTACCGTTTGATCTGTTCCAACTAACTCAAAAGCTCGGTATTACACGAGTGGCGTAGTTACTGGACTCTCACCACTTGCACTTTCCAAGGCGGAGGTCTTCCTCAAAAGGTCATCCTTCAGTTTGCTACTTGCCTCGAGAGTCCGTTGTTCTCGAACCTCAACTTACTACACTCTCGTACTCTCAAAACAACACTCGGGACGAGTAAGGAATCAACAAGTATCAAATACACTTAAGGAAGTAATTAAATAATCCTAATCAAAATTTAAGAATGCATGATGCGCGCGCCATGAATGATTTATGTACCGTTCACCATTGTGAAATTACTGGATATTCAAATGATTAGGTGACTAGCTGAAATTGATATTGTGCGGTTCATGGCTCGACAGTCTCGATCTCAAGCTTTCTCAATAAATCTCAATGTGCCATTTGATTACTCCACTAACTCCGTCTTTTCTAATCCTTATATCCGCCCAATGTGTTCTCCAAATTCCCTAACCAACCCCCTTGTTGCGGTAAGAAATTATTTACGTTGATCTCTTTTGAGAGCTTCCTCCTACTCTTCGTCAATTATTCCGTCCGACGCTCAGTCAAAAGGTATAATAGCGCGTCCTAGGTGACTTCAGACCATGCCTTGACAAATTCTCGAATTCCTTTAAAACCCCACGGTCTTCAAAATCTCCATGAATCTTCTTACATCAGCTTGTATATTTTCACGGTCTGAGATTGCGATTTCTTGAATCCAATTCTTCTATGTCTATGGAATTAGTATCCTGACTTCTTCCTATTAATTGGCCTCCCATTGTTATTCCAAATCTTCACCTAGTTATCACCTCGATGGAAGTCCCCTGGTTTTACTCTTTAAGAATTCGAATTGGTTGTATGACTTGTCCTCTATTGACTCATACTTAGGTACATGATTTCCTTCCAAAACTCTTTGCCTTTCTTTACCATTTCCATTTGTTGCTTCATATCTCCCAATTCGACTTCACAAGATGGCAAATTCAACTTGGATCTGGAAAGTAAACTCCAATCCATCCCGAAGATAGAACTTCTTGCATCTTGGTTTCTCCATAGACTTGGAATCACTATAATGATCGATTCTTTTTAACTCCTCCCAATACAACTTCTTCCATACCCGAATCTGAGGTGTCTCAATTCTCTCTTCTTCTCCCTCTTTCCCGAGCTTGACTTTTAATGAATTGGTCTAATTGGAAACTTTTTTGTGATGGTACGTAGTGCTCATTATCCCCTAACCCTCTGATATTCGAACCTTCTCCGAAAATCTTTGTTACTTATCCCCTTAAAGAACCTATTTTACCTTTGAGTCCTCTTGAAGATCATTACCTTATCATTGATCTGGATCTCGAATTAAACATTTCCAAGATCTTTCCTTTGTTCTTTTCTCGGGTTAGATGATCTCGTGGAATCCGATTAAAATTCCTCTAGAATCGGGGAGTTATCCGTTTCCCTCCTAGGAATTTAGCTTGAATAATTGTTCCCAGATCGCGGTTTCAATTCTCCCTTCAACACTCCCTTGATTACTCATCATTAAAGAATCCTTTCCTTTTCGTAGTGTCCATGGCTTTCTTGCTATTATCTCCTCTAAATCCTTTGAATTTTCACCTTCTTCTTACCCCGGTTCTCATTACTACGAGGAAAACTGCACTCGGAGGTGTAAAGATCTCATACATGCTATCACGAAGAAATGGAACTTATACATGTTGGGTTAGATTTTCTTATGCTATGCGTCACGTTATCACCCAATAAAGTAAGAAAACAACAAGTAATAACAATACATAACACCCATCACAATAATGTAATAAGGTACGATGCAAGATAAGTGCGTATGCTATGAATGCGATTACCACTCGGTTGTTTCTTTGGCCTTAGTCGATCACACGCATCCAACTTATGCTTTGGCGATCCACACCCACAACATCGTCCCAGCCTTTTCTAGCAATTCTCATAGATGTGGGTCGTGCTCTTGCAATGTGCACACGGAGGTTGTTTCGGTAGTTGAGTCTCTTTCATCTTCCTATTCTTATTTGAGCTTGGTGGATTAAACCCTCGGCTCCGTTTTGATCTCGACCCTGAGCTACTTTCTGCTTCAAATCTTCCCACCATGCTCTTTTACCGTAATTCCTTTGACTCAACTTTGAGAGCTCTCCTTGTGGACTCAAGCCATTCATTTGGTTAGGTTCTGGACTTAATGTGTAGCACCCGGAAAGGCGAGATGCCACACCCCCCGTACTATAGCTCAGTCCACATACGAAATGGAAAGTTCGTACATGAACCAAAACTATAGCGAACGGGTGATAAAAAAAAAGACAACACTAGCTAGGTGGGACTAACCCTCAAAATATAACACCATGCATAGGCAATAAAAAGAAAACATAAAACTTTACATGCTTTTCATTATCTTCCTCCAAGTTCAACTCCAACATTTTATATACAAATCAAACTTCCAAGATAAAACATAAATACCAAAAGCCACAATAAACTACATATGCATAAATAAAAGATGAACTGAACTATGCTAGACCCGAAATAAACTTGACACGACTCCCATCCCACCTAGCACACACAACCTGTAAAACTGAAAAGGTGAGGTGTCAGTCTATGAAAGACTGAGCGAGGGATTTATAAATAAATATTAGCGCAATTACCATACAAGTCATAGTCTCGGGTAAGGTTTTATAAAAGGGAAGCAATATAAGTTCAATAATAAAATACAACTCGCCCGAGATTACAACTAATCAATTTAACATTATAACCGTTATCACTTCAATTCAATTAGTGGCCCGGCGATTGAGGGCAATTCTCCAACCTTACTCCGACAGTGAACATTACCAATATTTAGATTATCAATGGTTAAGTGAGCATGCAAGTTATTCAGTGCACAATAAGCAGTTTCAATTCCCTTCTTCCTCCGGTGATGGTGGGATTGCAAGGCCCCACCACCCAATCTCATTGAGCATAGGGTTCATGAGTCCCTATGCCCGTAACTCCTACCCCCACTAATCTCCTAGTGGGTTCAGGGGGCATCCCAAGGTTTGTGAGGATAGTGCAAGAGTTACCCGTCAGCCCTTGCTTCCTCGGTTGGCTCAATACACTACCCTCGGGCCCAAAGTGAACATGCTTTACTCGCCAAAACAATCAATCAATCAGTCAATCAATCAATCAATGAATCGATCCGTTCGATCTGTGAAACCAGTTGAAAATCAATAGAGTTTGGAAAACTATAGATATATAGATACATTTTGGCGTAAAACATCACATAGGGTTATATAGGTTCTATATATCTAGAAATTAAACCTCACCTGTGCCGACAATTAACAAGGTACAACTATGAAGCTTGCTCCTCGTCAACGGGAAGACAATCTGTGTAAAAGGGACAAGTGTTCGTGATACACGACTCGTATGAACCATTTACGACGCACGACAAAGTCATGATCAAGTAGGAGCATAATTATTAATTAAACAAGTATATATATCATATGATTCACATATGGGAGCCAAGAGAGTGAAAGGGATGCAATAAGAAAGGTTTTGGTGAAGTTTGGCAAAAATGGACAATTATAGGAAACGTACATGTTGAGGGAAAACTGGAATATCTTTAATTCTAGAAGTGGGAATTGAGATTTCTTTGTTGGGAATGAAACTAGACACAAATACCATTCCGATGATATATGGCACGTTTTCTAGTTCAAAGCGAGGAGAAAATGGCATAAGCTTGAAGTTAGGCGAGTGTAGTTTGTCGGGAAAGTGGCGACACCTAAAAGAATTGATTATATCTCACAAACTAGAATAGATATTGAGATGATTCCAATTGGAGTTGTTCTAGACTTCAAGAGGTTTCCAACGGTTCAAAAATTAGGTCATTTGGATTTTGGATGAGGGAGTACCCGGCCGGGTAAAATTCAAGGGAAAAGTTCCCCGACCGGGTAAAGCTGTCCAGAAGCTTTTCGGCACAAAAGTACCCGCTATGCACAAAAAGTACCCGCCCGGGTACCCTTCCAGGGCTGGAAAAAGGGACAAAATAGGGTTTGCTTCGGAGGAGAAAGAAAAGGGATCAAAACCCGAAGCAAACTCAACCAAAATGCTCCAAAACAATCATATATCATGCATATAACTTGGAGACATCATTTAGGTAACATTTAATCCATCAAATGTGCATCAATCATCAAGGAATCATCAATCAAAACCCATATAATTCCATGGCCTCCAACTCTCATTTTATACAAGATTTCATGCAAGCTTTGAAGGTTAATGATCCTAATCATGCTTCTAACATCAAATAAACAAGTAATCACATCATAGATTCTTAAACCCTACTTCATGTATAAATCAAGAATTCAATAATATCTCCAACTCTACCTTAATGAAAGAAAGAAGAGATGAAATGAAGTATGATGTTGATGTTCCAAAATATGCAATTTCCCCTTGAATTCAAGCTTGAAAATGATGAAATCCACTTCTTCTCCTTGGGGTTTTTGGATCGGGATGAGGGAGAGAGATGAGGGATCATGTGTGTATATGTTTGTATGCAATAAAGTGATATATGCTAGATATTATATGACTAGGCACAAATTGCAATTTAATCCCTCCAAATCATAAGTCATGCAATTAGGTTCACACTTATGGAAAATGGTCATTTAAGTCCTAAGCAAAGTTAATGCAATTAAATCCACCAATTTAAGAAATGATCACTTAAGGGCAATTAGGCAATTAAACCACATTTGTCAAATAATTCACGTAATTTCTCACGTTAACAATTATTTCATATAAGTTCATAGAAAATATAGTGCATCTAAGGTTATGCAATGTATATAAATTATCACATATTGCACATAGGAAAAACGGGGTGTTACATAATGTCCTTAAGGTCTCTTCTAATACTGTTGATAAGTTGTATATTTGCCCAATTTCTGAGTTATAATTGTTATAATTGACCCCTGACTTAATTTAAAATTTTGGATAGCTGATTGGTTTTATGCTTCTCTTAGGAAAGCTTGGGCAATTAAAGCTTTGGAGGATTTTTAGGATTTTTGGGGACAACATTTGTGCGTGACCAAGACTCCACAGTTATTAAAGCAGCCCATTGTCTCATGGACTAATTGACAACAACATTCGGCCCGAGAGAGAGAGAGAGAGAGAGAGAGAGAGAGAGTCCAATTACTTGTTGATAGGCCACAATTGGGAAGAAGTTCACAAAGCCTAAGCCCTGTTTCTAGCAAAAGTCCATTATCTCCTCCAACATTGACTTCGGACGATTTCACAAGAGAAGAACTGCACGTTTAGGCAGTTACAAGACCCGCGTTACCTTGGGGATTTTTATTCAAAATTTGAGTTCTGAACGTGGGACGAAACAGGGGAGAACGTGGATGACGAGGTAGAGGCAACAACTCAAGTTTGGGCTGAATTATTTAAGAAAAGAGAGCAGCAGTTACAGAGGGGAGAAGGACAGATATACACGGAAGTTTGGGGGGGGGAGAGAAGAGCAGCACGCAGCAGCAGTAGTACGGGGGGAAGGAGATTAGAAGCAGATATTAGTTTATTTTCTTTTGCTCCCCTTTCCTCTATTTTTGAACATCATGTTAATTTTACTGTTTTATTCGTTTGAAATTATTATGAGTTTCTAAGTTCTTCTTTGGTTGGGATTTTCCAAGTATGTGTTAGACTTTGTGAGACTACTTTTAGGTTGATTAATTCAAGGTTATCTGTTTTATTTCTGATTTCATTTTATTGGGTGTTGTTTTAATTCTTTGATTTAGGGCCCGAAATCTTAAGATTATCACACACCTACAGCTAGTTGATTTATTTGGTGGTGTTAACCGGATGATTAACGTAGTAGCAATCAACACTAGGGCATAAGGCTTGTCTGAATTCGTGTAGTGGAATAATTCAGTCTAATTAGACGAAGTAGGAGTTCTTACTAAGTCTGTTAGGGCTAGTGTTTCTTTAGCTCGTAAAGCAACTAGTTAATTGAATCTTTGAAGGAGTTTCTGATAGGGTTATTAACTAGTTAGGGAATTTTCTTTAGGAGTTTCTTTAGATTATTCTAAAAATACGAAGAAACGAGGGAGCCTAAGGTAACTGGTAACTATAGCTAGCCTAATCTGGAATTAATCACATAGTCCGTGATCACAGTCTGATGCCTGCGTAGGGAAATCCCGACCATTTGTCGTTGTTGAATTTGTTTAAGTTTAATCCAGCGTTCTTATTTTAGTTTACCTATAATTTTTTCGATTAGTTAGTCGTCTTTGTCCTTAGTTTAATTAGAAAATCTCAAAAACCCACCATTTTAATTATTTGTATTCGTTCCTTGGCATATTAAGAGTCACGATATCGTCCAATCCCCGTGGATCGACCCCTTTTACCACTATTTGTAATTTAATTGTATTCGGTATTTGGGATTTATTATAGGTGGCCTCGACACCCATCAATTTTTGGCGCCGTTGCCGGGGACTTGGTCTTAACTGATTTTATTTCTTTTTCTTATGCCTATGAGCCTTCGCTCAGGACAGCTTGTTGCATACGATTCCGAGATCGAAAAGACTGCTAAGAAGATTCGAAAGTGGACGAGAAAAAGAAAAAAACAAACAGCAGTTGGTGAATCATCGAGTTTGTTTGAACTGGATGCAGATATTGAGTCTGAACAGGAGTTAACAGGTGCAGAGCAGACTGAAGAGAAGCCTGACAGTGATCACGGTCAGGATATGGCTCAGAACAGAACACTTCGAGACCTTGACCGACCTACTGAAGCACAACAGCCACTGTGTATTACTTTCCCAAACCTGCAGGAAGGCTTCGAACTGAAGTCAGGGCTCATCCATTTGTTGCCAACCTTCCGTGGGTTAGAGAATAAGGATCCAAACAAACATTTGAAGGAGTTCCATCTTGTGTGCACATCCATGAAACCACATAATGTCACGGAGGATCAGATTAAGTTGAGGGCCTTCCCTTTCTCTTTGCAAGATGCAGCTAAGGATTGGTTATACTACTTACCTTCCGGGACAGTCAATACTTGGGCGGAGATGTCTAGATAATTCCTTGAGAGATACTTTCCAGCTTTCCGTGCCACAAATGTTAGGCGAGAGATTTGCGGTATCAAGCAAAAAGATTCTGAGAGCCTTTATGAGTATTGGGAGAGGTTCAAGAGGTTGCTAGCGAGTTGCTCCCAACATGGGATTTCGGATCAATTGGTTATTCAGTACTTTTACGAGGGCCTAACTCCGATGGAACGTAGGATGATGGATGGCGCGAGTGGTGGAGCTATTGTTAGCAAGGCACCGACCGAAGCTAGAGAGCTTATTTCAACTATAGCAGCAAATTCCCAACAATTCGGAGCTCGGTAGGATACACCAAGGAGGGTAAATGAGGTAAATGGAAATTCACTTGATGAAATTAAATTTTTGCTAACAACTTTGGTGTATAAAATGAATGTAGGTACTAATGCTCCCGCACGAGTATGTGGCATTTGCACTAGCCCCGAGCACCCAACCGATGCGTGCCCTACACTCCACAAGGAGACACCCACGGATGTAAATGCCATGGATTTTCAGCAGAGAAAGTTCAATCCTTATTCGAACACTTACAACCCCGGATGGAAATTCCACCCGCATTTAAGCTACGCCAACAATCAACCAAATAATCAGAATTTCCGTCTACCACCTCCGCTGCAACCAAGACCACAACACCCTCAGGGTTCAGGTACACCTCTTAGTGAAGTTGTTCGTTTGTTGGCCACTAATTCCGAGAAATATCAACAGGATACGACGAACAGGATTCAAAAGATAGAGGACACTATCAAGACCATGGAGACTCATATGGGACAAATTGCCTCTTCGGTGAGTAAATTGGAGACCCAAGGTAAACTACCGTCGCAAACACATGACCCTAGACACAATGTGAGCGCGATTGTGTTGCGAAGCGGCAAGGAATTACAGCCTCCAGTGGATAGGATTTCAAAACGTGATCAACTGCAGGGATCTGATATAGAAACTGAAAAAGAGATTGAGAAGAATCCTGACAGTGATCATGGACATACTTCCAAACAGGCTGAAATCACTCAGAAGTCTAAGCCACTGGTAGTACCACCACCATTCCCTCAGAGACTGGCCCAGAACAAGAAAGACAAAGAGGATAAGAGCATCTTGGCTCTTTTTGAAAAAGTTGAAGTAAACATTCCACTTCTCGAGGCCATCAAACAGGTTCCACGCTACGCCAAATTCCTTAAGGAATTATGCACCAATAAGCCTAAGTTGACAGGTAAAGAGAAGGTGAGTGTTGGTGAAAATGTTTTAGCCATCTTACAAAGGAAATTACCACTTAAGTGTCGCGATAGAGGTATGTTTTCTATCCCTTGCAAAATTGGTAATATGGGTATTGGTAATGCTATGTGTGATTTGGGAGCCTCTATCAATGTGACGCCTTTGTCCATTTACACTTCTTTGGGTCTTGGTCCATTAGCTCACACCGGGGTTATTATCCAATTAGCCAATCGTTCGCATGTTTATCCCGAGGGTGTCTTAGAAGATGTTTTAGTACAAGTGAATGAATTGATTTTCCCCGCTGATTTCTTTGTTCTTGATATGGAGAAGTATAGTTCTACTAAGTCTTTGGACATTCTATTGGGTAGGCCTTTCCTTAGCACGGCTAAAGCGATAATCGATGTTTATAGTAGTTCTTTGACTTTGGAGTTTGATGGTGAAATGATCAAGTTTAATTTGTATGATGCTATGAAACATGTTGATGATGTGTCTTGTGTCTACAATGTTGATATCATAGATAACTTGACTAACAAAGTGATTGCTTTGAACCATGATGATGAATTAGACTATGTCTTATGCTATAACTTGTCCATTGATAGAATGAGGAAATTTGATGATAAATTCAAACTTTCTGAAAATATGATTGAGATAATTTATGCTTTGGAAGTTCTCCAAGTTACAAGTTCTAAATTTGTACCTTTTGAGCTTAATCGGTCTGAATCTAAACTGTTACCTTCTGTTTTACAGGCCCCAAAGCTGGAACTCAAGACATTGCCGGAACACTTGAAATATGCCTATCTGGGAGACAAAGAGACACTGCCAGTGATCATAGCCAGCAAGCTCAACCGTCTGGAAGAGGAGAAATTGATCAGAGTACTTCGAGAGTACAAACAGGTGATTGGATGGACCATTTCTGCTATCAAATGACTCAGTCCTTCCACGTGCATGCATAAAATCATTTTGGAGGAAGGTGCCAAACCATGCCGTGAAGCACAACGAAGACTCAACCCACCAATGATGGAGGTAGTGAAAAAGGAGATCATCAAACTCCTTGATGCAGGTATGATCTATCCGATATCCGATAGCGAGTGGGTAAGTCCCGTTCAAGTTATGCCCAAGAAAATGGGTATTACGGTTGTTGAGAACAGAGATGGTGAGTTCGTTCCTACTAGAGTTCAAAATGGCTGGAGGGTGTGTATGGATTATAGAGGTCTTAATGCCTCTAACTAGGAAAGATCATTCCCCCCCCCCCCCCCCCCCCCCCCCCCCTTTATTGATCAAATGCTCGAACGATTAGCTGGGAAAACTCACTGTTGTTGCCTTGATGGTTATTCAGGATTCTATCAAATTCCCGTGGCACCCGAGGATCAAGGGAAGACAACCTTTACGTGTGCATTTGGGCCCTTTGCATTTAGGCGAATGCCATTTGGACTATGCAACGCGCCGGCTACCTTCCAAATGTGTATGGTAAGCATATTTTCTAAATATGTCGAGCATATTATTTAGGTGTTCATGGATGACTTCACGGTTTATGGAAATTCTTTTGATGAATGCCTCACTAATCTTGCTACGATATTGAAACGTTGCATTGAAACAAATTTGATTTTGAACTATGAGAAGTGTCATTTTATGGTTGATAAGGGTCTAATTTTGGGTCATATTGTTTCTGCACATGGTATTGAAGTTGATAAGGCTAAAATTGATGTCATTAAGTCTTTACCTTACCCCGTGAGTGTGCGGGAAGTGCGTTCCTTTCTTGGACATGCAGGTTTTTATAGGCGATTCATCAAAGACTTTTCCAAGATTACCAAACCATTGTGCAAGTTGCTTCAAAAGGATGTGAAGTTCGAGATAGATGATGCATGCAAAGTTGCCTTTGACTTGTTGAAAGAGAAGCTAGTTTCGATCCCAATCATTCAACCACCAAATTGGGAGTATCCATTCGAAATCATGTGCGATGCAAGTGATTACGCCGTGGGAGCTATGCTTGGACAAAAGATCAACAAAAATTCCCACGCGATCTATTACGCCTCGAAATAGCTAGATAACGCTCAAAGCAACTACACTACCACCGAAAAGGAGCTTTTGTCAATTATTTATGCATTAGATAAATTTCGTTCTTATTTACTTGGTACTAAAGTTATTGTGTATTCTGATCATGCAGATTTGAGGTATCTTCTCACCAAGAAGGATGCGAAACTGAGGCTCATTCGGTGGATTCTGCTCTTGCAAGAGTTCGACTTGGAGATAAGGGACAAGAAGGGTTGTGAGAATCTGGTAGCTGATCCTCTCAGCAGAATTCCTATGTTTAAACCAGATTCCCAGACTATCAATGATGAATTTCCAGACGAACAGCTTTTTGCTGCTCAGGGAGCTTATCCGAGGTCACGGACAGGATTCCAGACGCCCTGGTATGCTGATATTGTTAACTTTTTAGCTACTAGTGTCCTGCCTGATTATTTGTCTAGGTCTGAAAAAGATAAGGTCAAGTCTAATTCGAAATATTATATTTGGGATGACCCTTATTTGTGGAAAATAGGCTCCGATCAGATTATAAGGCGATGTGTAGGTGAAAATGAAATTAATTCTATACTTGAGTTTTATCATGCTTATGGTGGTCACTTCGGTCCTAAACGAACGACTCATAAAGTGTTAGAGAGTGGATTTTTCTGGCCTACACTTTTTAAAGATGCATACTTGTGTTGTAAAAGTTGTGTGAATTATCAAAAGACGGGCAACATAGGTCCTAGGAATCAAATGCCTCTTAATCCTATACTTGTTTGTGAAATCTTTGATGTGTGGGGTATGGATTTTATGGGTCATTTTCCTTCTTCTTATGGTAATTTATACATTATTCTTGCCGTTGATTATGTGTCGAAGTGGGTGGAAGCAAAGGCCACCAGGACTAACGATTCTAAGGTTGTAGTGGATTTTGTTAGGTCTCATATTTTTGTCAGGTTTGGCATTCCTAGAGCCATAATCAGCGATAGGGGAACTCACTTTTGCAACCGAACGGTCGAGGTACTTTTCAAGAAGTATCATGTGACCCATCGCACCTCCACGGCCTATCATCCACAAACTAATGGCCTCGCGGAAGTCTCGAATAGGGAGATCAAGTCTATTTTGGAGAAAACGGTTAATCCGAACCGTAAAGATTGGAGTTTGAGACTCGAGGATGCACTATGGGCTTATAGGACGACTTACAAGACTCCACTTGGTATGTCACCATATAGGTTGGTGTTTGGGAAAGCTTGCCACCTTCCGGTGGAACTAGAGCATAGAGCCTATTCGGCGATCAAGAAGTGCAACTTTGGAATGGAAAAGGCAGGGATACATCGGAAGCTTCAATTGGAAGAGCTAGAGGAGAATAGGAATGATGCGTATGAAAACTCTAAAATCTATAAGTCCAAGGCTAAGGCTTTTCATGAAGGGATGTTATCTAGGAAGAATTTCAAAGTTGGCCAAAAGGTGTTGCTCTACCAATCCAAGTTGAGACTTTTTCCGGGTAAATTGAGGTCAAGATGGGTTGGTCTGTACGTTGTGAGCAAGGTTTTTCAACATGGAGCTGTGGAAATTGGAGAAATTGATACGGATAAGACTTTCAATATGAACGGGCATAGACTTAAGCCATTTTATGAGGGATTCGAGCCACACACGGTTGAAGGAATGAATCTAGAGGATCCCCCTCTAGGAGCTTGAGTATGCAAACAAGAACTCGTCGAGTCCATGCCATTAAACAAGTGCGCTCCATGGGAGGCAACCCATGTTTCTTTCCCTTGCTTTTGTTTCTTCGCTTTTCCTTTCCTTGTTTTGCTTGATTTTCTCGTCCCGTCTAAAATTCCCTCTCTTCGTGTTTTTCAGGTGATTGTCCGAATGATATTTTTGAATAAGTGTGGGGGAGGCAAGTTGCAGATCAATAGTTGACATAAGTTAGAATCACTCAAGATAGAATTTTTGCTACTGTGAAAACACTTGCCTGAGGTCACGGCCAGGGATCCGACCAGCAAAAACAACCCAGATCCGCCCACCAGCCTACGACCCGCTTCACCCCAACCCTAAAACCCTCAACACCCTTGATCTTGAATCAGCCGCCCGCAACAAAAATACCCCAACCTCTGCCTAAGTCTTCTTCCCACAGAAAAACCCCCAATCTGCAAACCTAATTCCACCATGAGAAATAAAAAACTTCAGCACCCCAAGCCGCCGCCACCCACAATCGACAGCGGAGTCACACTATTGCAGCCATCACCGCCGTGCCGGACCTCGGCGAGTCTCCATCCTCACAGGCCCGTGATTGAAAATCCGCCCCAACCATCCGCCACTGCTTCTCCTCCACTCACCACGGCAGCGGCAGCATCACATCCGACACCCATCTCCGAACACAGCACCGGCGAGCACGGCCAGGGAACCATGGCCACTTCGCCCATCTCCTCCACCGACCTAATCTCCAGCTCACTATCCCTCTCTAGCGAGCAGCCCGAACACACGGAGTCCCCCGTAGCCGCCTCCATCCCTCCACAACCAACCACCACCGCTGGCCCTTCAAGAAAGCGCCGCCGCACTACCGCCACCACACCTGTTCCAGCGCCGCCACGACAGACCTCCACCCGCATCCAAAATCGGACAGCATCATTACAGGCTACTTTATTAACCCTCGCTCTTCTCCCAGCGGCCAACTCTGACGGCGCATCACCACCGGAACAGGATGAAGAATCCTCTTCTGGTGCTACTTCAGATTTCGAAGCCCCTATTGAGAGCCATGAGTCAGACCATGACTCTAATGAGCACGACGCCGAGCCACAACAATAGCCCTTCGATCCCGATCTGGATCTGACTCAGCATGTTCGCAACCGAGGAAGTGATGTCCATATTATCCCGGCACTAAAACATTTGAAGTAGATTGGCCATCTCACTTTCGAGAATGAGGCTCACGCGGACAGACTCAAACGACTGCCAAAACGAAAGGTAATTCACGGTAAGATGCTTCATACTCCCACACTGGAAACTTTGAATATTCATGATAGGGTTATGGAGTTGATTGATGGAATTGGTTGGCGTTCGTTCTTTATACTTGATTGCCCGATTATCTATGAATTGGTGTATGAATTTTTCTGCACATTTAAGTTCGACAAGCATGCCAATCTCGACATCAATTCGCATGTGGTGTATTTTGCTTGCTTGGGAGGAATTATGAGTTTACAATTTCTGACATTAACGTAGCCTTGGGTATTGTGACTGATCGGGATGACCCCGACTATGAGGCCAGTCTTTGTAATTACACCAGTGAGTCTTTTAATATGAAATCTGCTTGGACTTTGCTCACTGGAAGTCCCGGATCTGATTATTCTAATTCTAGTTGTGATAGGTACATTATTGATCCTGCCTTACGTTATTTGCACAGGTACAATGCATATTCATTTTCTGATAGAAGTAAGACTACACCCACTGTCACACAAAGTGAATTGTTTTTCCTTTGGGAAATGGTGACCAAAACTCGTGTTAACCTTGGCTTTTGGGTTTTAACTGCTTTTAACTATGCACTAGCACCTACACGTTCACTTATTATGGGTCATATCATCACATGGATAGCTGCATATATGCGTGCGATTGATTTAGAGGCATTAGGGGCACGTGTTGCACGACCATTGGTTTATCTTGATTTGCTAACCCTGGATCTGATGATGCTTCTAGTTCGTGTGGATGGTGCTCTTTCTATGACCCCTGCAGGTGTTAAGGCCCGGGTTCGAGTTTTTCACACAGATGCTCGCCGCCGCCGCGAGCCCATTGTTGCTGCACCACCTAGCATCGAGGAGCGCCTCGCTCGTCTCGAGGACCTTGTGCTTACTTTCGGAGACATTCCAGCTCGACTCGCACGGTTGGAAGAACGGGTCCCGGTTATGGAGGAGCAGCTTGACACCATTCTCAGCCTTGTCCGAGAGATCCATCAGCGCCGCTGGGCGGCGCATCCCCCCCCCCCCCCCCCCGGGTTCAGGGAAGTCCTCCGTTTACCCTTTCTAGTTTACTTTTATGTTGAGGACAACATGTGTTTAAGTGTTGGGGGGGGGGGGGGGTCTTAAGAGCTGAGAAGACATATTTTTTTTTGAATTTTTGCATGATCTTGAAACATGTTAAGGCTGATGGTTTTCGGGATACTGCTGCTGTTGCTTTGACTACTAGAATTGATGATTTTCTACCTATTTTTGTGTGTATGATTAGCTGTGAATAGTTAATTTAGGGCTGCCCGTGTGACTGAAATTCTGAAAATTTGATTTGTAGCATGGAATTGTTCACTATGGCATGATATCATTTCTATACGCTTTTTACAGCTTCTTGGTTGTTGGTGGGTTAGTTTGAAAAGGAAATTGAGTTGAAACTGATGATTCTGTATGACTTTCATGACATAGAGTAAAGTTTGATCGATGCTTGATATTGCAAGAATAATATGAGCTCATGATAATGGAATAAACTTAAAGTTACGTGCTTAATTGACGCCGTGCTATGAATGAATCTTGTCTAATGTGGTTAATTGGTTTAATATCCATTGAGTTTTACTAGTATGTTGAGAAACGGTAGATTGGTGGTTGAGCTAAGCTAAGTCTGATTCGATAAACATTTAGATGTGAGGGGGAGCTTGCGAGGGGCCAACTAGAGAAAGACTGGTCAGTAGAACTCGCGCGACTCTCTGGCCTTGGAAGAATTCCAAATCAATTAAGCGCCATAAGTAGGGCTGTATCTTGCTAATTCAGCCACTCTCAAAATTGTTTTTCCAACACTTAAAGGGACAAACAATTGGAGTTTGCCTTGCTTTGCGAAAAACTCAGAAAAGAAACGAGATTTGTAAAAAAAAAAAAAAAAAAAAAAAAAAAAAGTAAGGGCTGTCGAGAAAAAAATAAACAGAAAAGTACGTTTTAAGGAGGTGTTGTGTAAAAGCTCTCTAGGGATAGTAGGTTGCTCGTCTAAGAGGATAAAACTTAGCTCTTCACCGTATCTTTGGTATTCTTAACGTATGCGCAAAATTTGTTGATATTCGATTGATTAATTACCTTATACTTGCTTCCTTTGTATCGCATAGGCTTAACAAACTCGAACTAAGTGTGCATGATAATTGGAACTTGAGCTCATATGTTCTTACATTAGATGGTTGACTTCGAACTTAACTTTGTGTTGAGTTTGTTGTGAATGATCTTCGGTGACAATGAATTTTTCCTAGTTTACACGCCGGAATGCTGCTCTTAGGATTATAGAATGTGATAATCGCCTTGATTCCATGCTATGCTTGAGGGCAAGCATTGTCTAAGTGTGGGCGAAATTGATAAGTTGTATATTTTCCCGATTTCTGAGTTATAATTGTTATAATTGACCCCTGACTTAATTTAAAATTTTGGATAGCTGATTGGTTTTATGCTTCTCTTAGGAAAGCTTGGGCAATTAAAGCTTTGGAGGATTTTTTGCATTTTTGGGGACAACATTTGTGCGTGACCAGGACTCCACCGTTATTAAAGCAGCCCATTGTCTCATGGACTAATTGACAGCAACATTCGGCCCTGGAGAGAGAGAGAAAGAGAGAGAGAGAGAGAGAGTCCAATTACTTGTTGATAGGCCACAATTGGTAAGAAGCTCACAAAGCCCAAGCTATGTTTCTAGAAAAAGTCCATTATCTCCTCCAACATTGACTTCGGACGATTTCACAAGAGAAGAACTGCATGTTTAGGCAGTTACAAGACCCGCGTTACCTTGGGGATTTTTATTCAAAATTTAAGTTCTGATCGTGGGACGAAACAGGGGAGAACGTGGATGACGAGGTAGAGGCAACAACTCAAGTTTAGGCTGAATTATTTAAGAAAAGAGAGTAGCAGTTACAGAGGGGAGAAGGACAGATATACACGAAAGTTTGGGGGGGGGGGGGGGAGAGAAGAGTAGCACGCAGCAACAGTAGTACGGGGGGAAGGAGATTAGAAGCAGACATTTGTTTATTTTCTTTTGCTCCCCTTTTCTCTATTTTTGAACATCATTTTAATTTTACTGTTTTATTCGTTTGAAATTATTATAAGTTTCTAAGTTCTTCTTTGGTTGGGATTTTCCAAGTATGTGTTAGACTTTGTGAGACTACTAATTTAGGTTGATTAATTCAAGGTTATCTATTTTATTTCTGATTTCAAGTTATTGGGTGTTGTTTTAATTCTTTGATGTAGGGCCCGAAATCTTGAGATTATCACACACCTACAACTAGTTGATTTATTTGGTGGTGTTAACCGGATGATTAACGTAGTAGCAATCAACACTAGGGCATAAGGCTTGTCTGAATTCGGGTAGTGGAATAATTCAGTCTAATTAGACGAAGTAGGAGTTCTTACTAAGTTAGTTAGGGCTAGTGCTTCTTTAGCTCATAAAGCAACTAGTTAATTGAATCTTTGAAGGAGTTTCTGATAGGGTTATTAACTAGTTAGGGAATTTTCTTTAGGAGTTTCTTTAGATTATTCTAAAAATACGAAGAAACGAGGGAGCCTAAGGTAACTGGTAACTATAGCTAGCCTAATCTGGAATTAATCACCTAGTCCGTGATCACAGTCTGATGCCTACGTAGGGAAATCCCGACCACTTGTCGTTGTTGAATTTGTTTAAGTTTAATCCAGAGTTTTTATTTTAGTTTACCTATAATTTTTTCGATTAGTTAGTCGTCTTTGTCCTTAGTTTTATTAGAAAATCTCAAAAACCCGCCATTTTAATTATTTGTTTTCGTTCCTTGGCATATTAAGAGTCACGATATCGTCCAATCCCCGTGGATCGACCCCTTTTACCACTATTTGCAATTTAATTGTATTCGGTACTTGGGATTTATTATTGGTGGTCTCGACACCTATCAATTGTCCATAAATCCGGCAAACCTTTCGGATTCTTTAGCTCGCCTTTGGTCATTAAAGGGACATACGTCAATCTTATGATTTGGAGCACCACATCCGAAGTAAGTTCCTAGTTGCTTCCTACAATTGTCGTAGGTGTGATTTGGCCCTTTACAATGAGCGTAGAAGAATTGTACTTCAGGAACAGGTGCACTCGAGGAGACCAAAGTGTGTTATACGCTTTATTCTTTAAAAGTCTTATTAATTGGAAAAAAATGTTTTTGAAGATAGAACACACTTTTAAAGAAACGTTTAACCTTCAAACCCTCAGAAATTTCAAAAAACTCTCCTTCTTCCTTCTGTCAAGAAAACCAACCGTCTCATCCCCCTCCGCCTTCAACCACTGCAACCCTCACCGAAATATGAAGACAAGATCTGAGAAATCCCCTCCACCACTTAAACCCTACAAAAGGAAGGTCACTCAGAAAAGAAGGGGTTCTGAAAGTTACCCCTAAACCAGCGGAATCCGTCCATGTAGAGGAGGTGGCGCCACCAATCAATACGCCATCACCACTGTCTGAAACCGCACCAGAACCCTCCATTCCTCAAGAAGAACCCAACCTTAACCCTTCTCCTCCTGTTGACACAAACCCTACCACCATAACTCCTGAACCCCCTGTAATCGTTGTGGAAGAGCGCAGACAAGCTACAGACCCTACTTTGGGTTCAATTTTGAAGCAAATCAGGCGATCTTATGAGCCGAGGAAACGAAAATTTCAATTAAGAGATGAAGGAGAGCCTTCTAATCCTCAAGAGCCTGAGAAAGCACAACAAAAATCCAAGAAGAAGAATCCGAAAAAGAAATCCAAAAAGAAAGAGAAAACTGAGAAGAAAAAGAAACCCTCTCCAACTGACTCTGAAGAATTGAGGGCGGCAGAAACTCTTACGCAAATAGTAGAAGAATTACAAGTGGAGGAAGAACAAGAGAAACAACAAGAAGAAATCGATGAGGAGGTTGAAGAGGGATACAAGATAGCAAAGGAGAGGTACGATGAAGAAAATGCCAATGCAGAGGCAGAACAAGAGACTGATGGTACTCCAGAACATGAAGAAGAAATGCATGAAGCAGATGTTGCAGAAAATGAAGAAAGTCATATGGAAGAGGATGAGCATGTTGAGGAAGAGCAAGTGCCTACGCAGCCTTCAAAGAAAACACATATCCCCAAGAAGCACAAAAGAAGCAGAGTACCAAAAACCAGAACCCCTGCTCCCGCAAGATTTCAAAATCTTGGAGGACACCTCAAATTCACTGCCAAAACAGAAAAAGTAAGGTACAATCAAGTTAAAGAACTTTCTATTGCTACTGCTAAGAAAATTGATATGCCTACACTTGAGAAATTTGAATTGATTGAACCTGTCTATGCGTTGCTTAATAACATAGGATGGAAAGAGTTTATGGAAATAGATAACTTTTTTGAATTTTGGTATAAGTGTTATGCTGGAACCCTCACTTTATCTTTTGTTTTGGTGGAATTTAGACAGTCCAGAATAAGCACCCTTTGATCATATGTTGTGATTGGTCTTTGGTAAATATGCATGATTAAATGAAATCTAAATTCCTTAACATTCTCTAGCAAGTTAAACATTTAAGATTTGTTCTTTTCCATCTTGAAGGCTGTGGAGACTTGCTATGATGCTTATTTTAGTGTTCACATTTTCTCAATAAGAAACTGTGGGGCTGAGGTGGTTTGATGGGGTTCATTTTGCAGTTTGTTAGGATAGAAAGCTGTTGCTTAGGGACAAGCGAAAGTCTAAGTGTGGGGGGATTTGATAGTATGCATAAATTACATGAAAATCCCTTTAATTTCCCCCTGAATTGGATTAGATTTCTACTTAATTTGCTTCTATTTGGCTTTTGCAGAAACATGTTGATAAATGAGGGATTTGGCAGAATTATGAAGAAAAAGATGCTATGTGCTGAAAATGCCTGAGCCATGACCACAATGCATGATCATCCCTAAGGCTAATGCACGTAAAGCAGACCACGGTCAACAAGTACGGCTGACTCCTCTTGTTGGGACAGGTGGCACACATGCAACAGCTTGCTAACATGACTGACATGCAAGAAGATTGATCCTGTATTTTTGAGTTTCAAGAGTCCTAATCATGTTTTTGGGGACTTGTAAAAGTTAATTTGTTCCCCTTGATCATTATCCTAAGATAGCCTTTTAAAAACTAGTTAAGTGGGAAAAAAAAGAAGGGAGAACTTTGGATAACTCCGAAAGTAGAAGATAACAGCAGCTAGTAGCAGAAACGCCGAGGGATTTTCTTCCTCAAAACTGTGATCGTTTCCAGACTTGAAGTATTTGGTTTCGGTTTTTATTTCAATTAAGTTTTAAAGTTTAGTTTATGATCAGAGTACTTATTGTCTATCTTGCATGATGATCCGTGGCTGAACATATCTATCTTAGTTAGGTTGTATCTTTATTCCTTGCCAATATTTATGAGATCTAAGTGAATGAACGCGAATCTGATCTATGGTATTTATGCATGCTTTGAACGTAGTTGTATAAGTTGTTTTCAAATCATCTTTCTGAGCAATCGATGCCTAGATAACAACTTGATAAGGTTACACTGATACTTGATACGTAATAGTCTTGTAAAGGTGTAGAAGAACCGCACACCAGTGAGAGTTTACCACCATGTTTACTCAATAAAATGATGAGGCATGTGTAATATGATTTCACAAGTCCAAGCTTCTTGAGATTTTGGATCATGATTAATATCCTTTTGGGGCTCAATGCTATCATACAGTTAAATCCTAGATACTAGTTCGCGGGACTGCTGTGTGGTAAGAATTTAATTGATGAGCTTCTCTTGATTAAGTTGAAATTAAGAAAGGATGACATAGATAAGCTTCTTGTCTATTGTAAGTTAATCTACCATTCGATCAAGTTTGATTTTTGCATCTAGGATTAGATACGAGAATGGAATGAAGTAACAACTTAGCTAAGATATTTCTCATCATAATCAACCTTCACAACTCTCTTTGCTTTCAGTCTTAGTTAATTGAAGAAATCTAGTTTCGTACTTAAAATTAGTTTGTTTTAATTACACAAACAACCCCCCCTTCTAAGTCTCTTTTGAATATTCTCTTGGATGCATTGAATATAAGTCTATCTAGTCCTGTGGGTTCGACCCTTTGCTACTATATTACAATTTTAATTTTCATACAGTGAGTAAAGGATTTAGTTGATGGGTTCGACAACCATCAACTTTTTGGCGCCGTTGCCGGGGACTAGACTAAACTGTTTTGTATTCTTTGTATGACTAGGTCAGAACGTTCGAAGAAACTGATTCCATATGACCCAGAGACTGAGAGGACATTAAGACAAATCAGGAAGGAAAATATATTGAGGAGGTTGCAGATAGAAAGCAGTGATTTTCTGGAAACAGATTCCTTCCCCTGTTTGGTTAGATTATTTACTGTTACAGATAACGGAAGCATAAGCGGTGGTCATCCCTTAAGCATGGCTGCGCAAGATCAGACACTTAGACAGTTAGCTGCACCGCCTGTAGCCCAAGAGCCATTATGCATAACTTTGCCTACTTTAAATACTGATTTCGAGTTAAAATCGGGTTTAATCCACTTACTTCCCACTTTCAGAGGCAAAGAAAATGAAGACCCACAGCATGAGGCCAAATGGAGTTACAGAAGAGCAGATCAAACTGAGAGCATTTCCGTTCTCTCTGGCTGATGATGCAAAAGAATGGCTGTATTATTTACCACCAGGATCGATTACAACGTGGACAGCCATAGCCTCAGCCTTCCTGGAGAAATTCTTCCCAACGTCTAGAGTTGTATCAACTAGGAGAGAAATAGTTTCTGTGAAGCAAAAGGAATCTGAAACTCTCCATGATTATTGGGAGAGATTTAAGAAATTGTTGGCTAGGTGTCCACAGCATGGACGTACAGAACAAGCCTTGATCCAGTACTTTTATGAAGGATTAATTCCTATGGAGAGGAGGATGATGGATGCAGCGAGTGGTGGTGCAATTGTCAATAAAACACCTAATGAGGCCAGGCAGTTAATTTCAACCATGGCTGCTAATTCTCAGCAGTTTGGAAATCAGCAAAATGTCACAAGGAAAGTGAATGAGGTAAACTCTGCTTTAATTGACACTCAATTAAATAAACTAACAACTTTGGTGCAGAATTTGGCTGTAGCAAACTCAACACCATCTTTGGTTTGTGGAATTTGTACAAGTCCTGATCACCACACAGATTTATGTCCAACACTCCAAGTGGATGGAACTGAAAATGTGAGTGCAATGGGAGGAGGCTTCCAACAACGAAAGTATGATCCGTATTCAAATACATATAATCCGGGATGGAAGGATCATCCTAATTTCAGCTATGCACCAAGGCCTTAATTGCTTCAAGGACAACAAAATTTTCAGCTAAGGCCACCCATACAAAGACCACCTCAAAACTTCCAGCCACACCAGAATTTTCATCCCTCAACTTCCAATCAATTTCAGCAGCCTTCTACATCTGGTGCAGGTACTTCTTTAGAAGATATGTTTAAAGCTTTTATGACTAACAATCAACAATTTCAGCAGGAAACGAGGGCAAGTATGCAGCAGTTCCAGTCCACTGTTCAAAATTTGGAAAATCAATTGGGACAGCTAGCAACTTCAGTCAGCAAGCTTGAAAACAAAGGAAAATTGCCATCACAAACGATTGATCCAAGGCAAAATGCTAGTGCTAATACCATGAGGAGTGGAAAAGAGCTCGAATTGCCTGTAAGGAAGCAGAAAGCAGGACAAAGTAATGAAAAAACAGAGCAAAACAGAGCAGATTTTGATATTGATGCAGATTCAGTAGGCAAAGGTGTAAGCCATGATCATGGCTTTGAAACAGAACAAGAAGCGGAACCTACTGCACTTCCTGAACCTATGGTGATCCCACCACCATTTCCTCAAAGGTTGACATCAACAAAAAGGGCCAAGGAAGAAAAAGAAATTCTGGACACATTTAGAAAGGTTGAGTTGAATATTCCCCTCCTTGATGCCATAAAGCAAATACCAAGGTATGCTAAATTTCTTAAAGATCTTTGTACAAATAAAAAGAAACTGCTAGGAAATGAGAAAATTAGCATGGGTGAAAATGTGTCAGCTGTACTTCAGAGGAAACTCCCACCTAAATGTAAGGACCAAGGTATGTTTACTATTCCGTATAGAATAGGAAACTTAGGCATAAATCATGCTATGTGTGATCTTGGTGCATCAATAAATGTTACGCCTTTATCAGTTTATTCTTCATTGAATATAGGTCCTTTAAAAGGAACTGGAGTTATCATACAGTTAGTGGATAGATCAATAGTACACCCTGAAGGTGTGCTGGAAGATGTGCTTGTACAGATTAATAATTTAGTATTTCCTGCAGATTTCTTTGTGGTCAACATGGAAGATGACAAAATATCCAAATCTTCAGATTTACTGCTTGGAAGACCATTTTTTAGTACAACAAAAGCAAAGATTGATGTCTATAATGGGACGTTAACACTGGAATTTGATGGAGATTTAATTAAATTTAATGTTTATGAAGCCATGAAATTTCCATCTGAAAATATTTCAAATGTTTCTTCTATAGACATCATTGATAACTTTGTACAAGCTACTGCGAAGCTAGATTTTTATGATGAACTTTATTTAGCCTTAGAGGATAGCATTTATATTAATCAACTGAAAGAATTGGAGGCTAAATGTGAAGTGAAAAAAAGATATCAGTGATGTTGTCTATGCACTGGAATCTGTGGAATCTGTTAAATTGAACATGACTTGTAATAAATTAACTTCTTCTTATACTAAAATGCTTCCTTCTGTTGTGCAGGCTTCAGAATTAGAACTCAAACCTTTGCCATCGCATCTGAAGTATGTATATTTGGGCAGTGGTGAAACCTTACCAGTGATCATCTCTAACAAGTTATATGAACTAGAAGAGGACAAATTGATAAGAGTTTTGAGAGAATTCAAGACTGCTTTGGGATGGACAATTGCAGATATAAAAGGTTTGAGTCCATCACTTGCATGCATAAAATAATTTTAGAAAAGGATTGCAAACCAGTCAGACAAGCCCAAAGAAGACTAAATCCCCCAATGATGGAAGTAGTAAAGAAAGAAGTCTTGAAGCTCTTAGCTGCTGGTGTGATCTATCCTATTTCAGACAGTGTGTGGGTAAGTCCAGTGCAGGTGGTTCCTAAAAAGACAGGTATAACTGTAATTGAAAATGCAACAGGTGAATTGATTCCAACTAGAGTACAAAATGGTTGGCGTGTGTGCATGGATTACAGAAAATTGAATTCAGCCACCAAAAAGGATCATTTTCCCTTGGCATTTATTGATCAAATGTTAGAGAGACTTGCAGGAAAAACACACTACTGCTGTCTTGATGGATACTCTGGATTTTATCAAATTCCAGTAGCACCAAAAGATCAAGAAAAGACCACATTCACATGTCCTTTTGGAACATTTTCATTCAGACGCATGTCTTTTGGACTGTGTAATGCACCAGCCACTTTTCAAAGGTGTATGGTAAGCATTTTATCTGAATATGTTGAAGATGTAATAGAGGTTTTCATGGATGATTTCACTGTATATGGTAATTCTTTTGATGAATGCTTGAAGAATTTGGCAAAAGTTTTAGAGAAGTGTTTGGAAAATAACCTTATTTTAAACTATGAAAAATGCCATTTTATGGTTGATCAAGGTTTAATTTTAGGCCATATAGTATCGGTCAGAGGTATTGAAGTTGATAAATAAAAAATAGATGTTATTGAATCCCTACCTTACCCCTCGACTGTGAGGGAGATTTGTTCTTTTCTTGGACATGCAGGTTTTTACAGAAGGTTCATAAAAGATTTCTCAAAAATAACCCAACCTTTGTGTAAATTATTGCAAAAGGAGGTAGAGTTTCAGTTTGACAAAGCTTGCAAGGAGGCATTTGATTTGCTGAAGGTGAAACTGACATCAGCACCCATAATTCAAGCACCTAACTGGAATCATCCCTTTGAACTAATGTGTGATGCCAGTGATTATGCAATAGGAGCTGTGTTGGGACAGAAGATAAATAAATCACCACATGTGATTTATTATGCATCAAGAATGTTGGATGCAGCTCAAATCAATTATACCACAACTGAGAAAGAACTTTTAGCAATTGTGTTTGCTTTAGATAAATTTCGTGCATACCTTCTAGGTACTAAAGTGATTATTTATTCTGATCACACAGCTTTGAAGTACCTATTGAAGAAAAAAGAAGCAAAACCAAGACTGATACGTTGGATACTGTTGATGCAAGAGTTTGATATTGAAATCATGGACAAAAGAGGATCAGAGAATTTTGTAGCTGATCATCTAAGCAGACTTTTGGTAAGTAAAAGCTCACCACCAATTAAAGAAGAATTTCCAGATGAGCAATTGTTCCTGGTAACTCAAGGTAAAACAAGGTCATCCCTAACACCTCACCCTTGGTACGCAGACATAGTAAATTATTTGGCATCTAATGTCTTTCCAGAAAAAATTATCCAGAACAGAGAAGGATAAAATCAAAAGTGATGCTAAATATTATGCATGGGATGAACCTTATTTGTGGAAATATTGTGCAGATCAAGTGATCAGGAGATGTGTAAATGATGAAGAATTTAATTCAGTTTTACAATTTTCTCATTTACATGCCTGTGGAGGTCACTTTGGACCAAAAAGAACTGCAAGAAAAGTGTTAGAATGTGGTCTTTATTGGCCAACACTGTTTCGAGATGCTTTTGTATTCTGCAAAGCATGTGAAAACTGTCAAAGAACAGGAAATTTAAGCTCAAGAAATCAAATGCCAATGTCCCCTATTTTAATTTGTGAAATATTTGATGTATGGGGCATAGATTTTATGGGGCCATTTCCTAATTCTTTTGGCAATTTTTACATCCCACTTGCAGTTGATTATGTTTCTAAATGGATTGAAGCCAAAGCAACACGTACTAATGATGCTAAAACTGTTGTAGGTTTTATGAAATCAAATATTCTCAACAGATTTGGGACACCAAGAGCAATTATCAGTGATAGAGGAACCCATTTCTGCAATAAAGTTGTAGCATCCCTGCTAAAGAAATACAATGTTACACACTGTACATCAACAGCATATCACCCACAAACTAGTGGACAAGCTGAGGTTTCAAACCATGAAGTAAAAATTATTTTGGAAAAAACAGTAAATCCTAATAGGAAGGATTGGAGTTTGAGGCTTGATGATGCATTATGGGCTTATAGAACAGCCTATAAAACACCCATTGGCATGTCTCCATACAGGTTAGTGTTTGGGAAAGCTTGTCATTTACCTGTGGAAATAGAACATAAAGCCTTGTGGGCAATAAGACAGTGTAACATGAAGATAGATGAAGCTGGAGCTCATAGGAAGTTGCAACTGCAAGAATTAGAAGAACTAAGGAATGAAGCCTATGAAAGTACCATACTGTATAAAGAAAGAACTAAAAATTTTCAAGATAAAATGATTTCCAGAAAAATATTTCAAATTGGGCAGAAAGTTCTATTGTTCCATTCTCGATTGAAACTTTTTCCTGGAAAACTGAGATCAAGATGGATAGGACCATTTGTTGTTACTAATATTTTCCCTCATGGTGCAGTATCCATTAAGAGTGTAGAGACAGGAAAAGCATTCAAGGTTAATGGCCATCGCTTAAAACCATTTTATGAAGGATTCAAAGATTACACAGTGGAGGAAGTCCCTTTGGATAACCCCATTCCTTTATCCACATAATGATAGAATCACTGTCTAGCCTAAGACATTAAACAAGGGCGCTTGATGGGAGGCAACCCATTAATTTTAGACTAATCTATTTTGATATTCCAGTTTCTCTTTCCTATTTTGTCCAAGAGATAACTGTGATTTTTGATAAGGAACCATTCCTCTGTTCATTTCAGGTAATGACAAGCATGCACAATCAGGAACATGAACCCTAATCATGATCATCCCTTAAACTCATTCCATAAGCCTCTCCCCACACTTGGTGAAATAAAACAGATTTGAAAAGACCAAAGTGTGTTATACGCTTTATTCTTTAAAAGTCTTATTAATTGGAAAAAAACGTTTTTGAAGATAGAACACACTTTTAAAGAAACGTTTAACCTTCAAACCCTCAGAAATTTCAAAAAACTCTCCTTCTTCCTTTTGTCAAGAAAACCAACCGTCTCATCCCCCTCCGTCTTCAACCATTGCAACCCTCTCCGAAATATGAAGACAAGATCAGAGAAATCCCCTCCACCACTTAAACTCTACAAAAGGAAGGTCACTCAGAAAAGGAGGGTTCTGAAAGTTACCCCTAAACCAGCGGAATCCGTCCATGCAGAGGAGGTGGCGCCACCAATCAATACGCCATCACCACTGTCTGAAACCGCACCAGAACCCTCCATTCCTCAAGAAGAACCCAACCCTAACCCTTCTCCTCCTGTTGACACAAACCCTACCACCATAACTCCTGAACCCCCTGTAATCGTTGTGGAAGAGCGCAGACAAGCTACAGACCCTACTTTGGGTTCAATTTTGAAGCAAATCAGGCAATCTTATGAGCCGAGGAAACGAAAATTTCAATTAAGAGATGAAGGAGAGCCTTCTAATCCTCAAGAGCCTGAGAAAGCACAACAAAAATCCAAGAAGAAGAATCCGAAAAAGAAATCCAAAAAGAAAGAGAAAACTGAGAAGAAAAAGAAACCCTCTCCAACTGACTCTGAAGAATTGAGGGCGGTAGAAACTCTTACGCAAATAGAAGAAGAATTACAAGTGGAGGAAGAACAAGAGAAACAACAAGAAGAAATCGATGAGGAGGTTGAAGAGGGATACAAGATAGCAAAGGAGAGGTACGATGAAGAAAATGCCAATGCAGAGGCAGAACAGGAGACTGATGGTACTCCAGAACATGAAGAAGAAATTCATGACGCAGATGTTGCAGAAAATGAAGAAAGTCATATGGAAGAGGATGAGCATGTTGAGGAAGAGCAAGTGCCTACGCAGCCTTCAAAGAAAACACATATCCCCAAGAAGCACAAAAGAAGCAGAGTACCAAAATCCAGAACCCCTGCTCCCGCAAGATTTCAAAATCTTGGAGGACACCTCAAATTCACTGCCAAAACAGAAAAAGTAAGGTACAATCAAGTTAAAGAACTTTCTATTGCTACTGCTAAGAAAATTGATGTGCCTACACTTGAGAAATTTGAATTGATTGAACCTGTCTATGCGTTGCTTAATAACATAGGATGGAAAGAGTTTATGGAAATAGACAACTTTTTTGAATTTTGGTATAAGTGTTATGCTGGAACCCTCACTTTATCTTTTGTTTTGGTGGAATTTAGACAGTCCAGAATAAGCACCCTTTGATCATATGTTGTGATTGGTCTTTGGTAAATATGCATGATTAAATGAAGTCTAAATTCCTTAACATTCTCTAGCAAGTTAAACATTTAAGATTTGTTCTTTTCCATCTTGAAGGCTGTGGAGACTTGCTATGATGCTTATTTTAGTGTTCACATTTTCTCAATAAGAAACTGTGGGGCTGAGGTGGTTTGATGGGGATCATCTTGCAGTTTGTTAGGATAGAAAGTTGTTGCTTAGGGACAAGCAAAAGTCTAAGTGTGGGGGGATTTGATAGTATGCATAAATTACATGAAAATCCCTTTAATTTCCCCCTGAATTGGATTAGATTTCTACTTAATTTGCTTCTATTTGGCTTTTGCAGAAACATGTTGATAAATGAGGGATTTGGCAGAATTATGAAGAAAAAGATGCTAAGTGCTGAAAATGCCTGAGCCATGACCACAATGAATGATCATCCCTAAGGCTAATGCACGTAAAGCAGACCACGGTCAACAAGTACGGCTGACTCCTCTTGTTGGGACAGGTGGCACACATGCAACAGCTTGCTAACATGGCTGACATGCAAGAAGATTGATTCTGTATTTTTGAGTTTCAAGAGTCCTAATCATGTTTTTGGGGACTTGTAAAAGTTAATTTGTTCCCCTTGATCATTATCCTAAGATAGCCTTTTAAAAACTAGTTAAGTGGGGAAAAAAGGAAGGGAGAACTTTAGATAACTCCGAAAGTAGAAGATAACAGCAGCTAGCAGCAGAAACGCCGAGGGATTTTCTTCCTCAAAACTGTGATCGTTTTCAGACTTGAAGTATTTGGTTTCGGTTTTTATTTCAATTAAGTTTTAAAGTTCAGTTTATGATCAGAGTACTTATTGTCTATCTTGCATGATGATCCGTGGCTGAACATATCTATCTTAGTTAGGTTGTATCTTTATTCCTTGCCAATATTTATGAGATCTAAGTGAATGAACGCGAATCTGATCTATGGTATTTATGCATGCTTTGAACGTAGTTGTATAAGTTGTTTTCAAATCATCTTTCTGATCAATCGATGCCTAGATAACAACTTGATAAGGTTACACTGATACTTGATACGTAATAGTCTTGTAAAGGTGTAGAAGAACCGCACATCAGTGAGAGTTTACCACCATGTTTACTCAATAAAATGATGAGGCATGTGTAATATGATTTCACAAGTCCAAGCTTCTTGAGATTTTGGATCATGATTAATATCCTTTTGGGGCTCAATGCTATCATACAGTTAAATCCTAGATACTAGTTCGCGGGACTGCTATGTGGTAAGAATTTAATTGATGAGCTTCTCTTGATTAAGTTGAAATTAAGAAAGGATGACATAGATAAGCTTCTTGTCTATTGTAAGTTAATCTACCATTCGATCAGGTTTGATTTTTGCATCCAGGATTAGATACGAGAATGGAATGAAGTAACAACTTAGCTAAGATATTTCTCATCATAATCAACCTTTACAACTCTCTTTACTTTCAGTCTTAGTTAATTGAAGAAATCTGGTTTCGTACTTAAAATTAGTTTGTTTTAATTACACAAACAACCCCCCCTTCTAAGTCTCTATTCAATATTCTCTTGGATCCATTGAATATAAGTCTATCTTGTCCTGTGGGTTCGACCCTTTGCTACTATATTACAATTTTAATTTTCATACAGTGAGTAAAGGATTTAGTTGATGGGTTCGACAACCATCAAATTTTGGCACCGTTGCCGGGGACTAGACTAAACTGTTTTGTATTCTTTGTATGACTAGGTCAGAACGTTCGAAGAAACTGATTCCATATGACCCAGAGACTGAGAGGACATTAAGACAAATCAGGAAGGAAAATATATTGAGGAGGTTGCAGATAGAAAGCAGTGATTTTCTGGAAACAGATTCCTTCCCCTGTTTGGTTAGATTATTTACTATTACAGATAAAGGAAGCATAAGCGGTGGTCATCCCTTAAGCACGGCTGCGCAAGATCAGACACTTAGACAGTCAGCTACACCGCCTGTAGCCCAGGAGCCATTATGCATAACTTTGCCTACTTTAAATACTGATTTTGAGTTAAAATCGGGTTTAATACATTTACTTCCCACTTTTAGAGGCAAAGAAAATGAAGACCCACATCAACATCTTAAGGAATTTCATGTGGTTTGTTCCAGCATGAGGCCAAATGGAGTTACAGAAGAGCAGATCAAACTGAGAGCATTTCCGTTCTCTCTGGCTGATGATGCAAAAGAATGGCTGTATTATTTACCACCAGGATTGATTACAACGTGGACAGCCATGGCCTCAGCCTTCCTGGAGAAATTCTTCCCAACGTCTAGAGTTGTATCAACTAGGAGAGAAATAGTTTCTGTGAAGCAAAAGGAATCTGAAACTCTCCATGATTATTGGGAGAGATTTAAGAAATTGTTGGCTAGGTGTCCACAGCATGGACGTACAGAACAAGCCTTGATCCAGTACTTTTATGAAGGATTAATTCCTATGGAGAGGAGGATGATGGATGCAGCGAGTGGTGGTGCAATTGTCAATAAAACACCTAATGAGGCCAGGCAGTTAATTTCAACCATGGCTCCTAATTCTCAGCAGTTTTGTAGCACTCGGAGCGCCGAGCCACCACATCCCCCGTACCTAGCCCCGAACCCACATATGAAATAAAAATCCATACATGAGCCCAAGACTAAGCGAACGGGAACCTACACACACTCGCTAAGCCAGGCGGAGCTAAGACAATACCAGAGCGTGCATAATATTAAAAAAGCGAAAGCATACATCAAAATCCAAGAAGATAAATCCACAAAAACGGGTTCATCTAGCCCTAGGAGCCTGTCCCGAAAATATATAAATATAATTCAAAGAGCATACATAAATCAAATCCCAGAGATGCATATACAATTGGATTAACAAATCTAAAACATATACAAATGTGACCGAAAGCTAATGGAATGCAACTTGAACTAGGAGACTAGAACCCGACTGACTCACGACTCCGCCTAGCACGAACCAACCTGCAAACTGAAAAATTGAAAGGAGAGGGTCAGTCCACCGACTGAGTGAGGGGGCTAACGCACACCCACACACGTATACATATAGAGCAAAGCAAGTATTAAATAAAAGACTATGAACCGGGATAGGATTTTGCATACCAAAAACCATTTTCGAATCAAACTTATACATATTCATACCATAATCGGACATAGCTTACAAGAAAGGTCCTATCCCGTTTCATAATCAACATATCTTAACGAATTCTTATACCCGGCGAGTACAGGTCTTACTCTAACTCCCCAAATTATTAACATACGTATTAAAATAGAAAACACAAATCATAAACCAATCCAACCCCAACAACATGTAGTTCGGGGAGCAAACCCTCACTACTCTTACCAATGCACAAGGGGTAGCTAACCCACATTGTGCTTGAAGCACCACGCCTCCTCAACCTCCAAGAGTCGTGCGTTAGTACTTCAAATGGGAATCGTACACAGGCTTAACCCGACGGCCCTTGCCATCCCGGGCGTCCTTACCCACAATTCCCTGGGCCCGGCAAATCTGAACAAGACTTAACATACCAAAACTCGCAACTTAACATAATTAGAATGTAACAAACTTACATACCTTAACATACCTTACCGTGCAACTCGGCCTATGCTTTTAATGTACCTCTCCGTGTCCTCCGAAAACATATCAAGTTGAAGAAGAGCAAAGCTTGCACGAAGACACACGGTTTGGAGCATAGCCTTGTTGCAAATCATTTTTAAGCTCACATATGCTCATACATATAGTCCAAAACATTTAATCTTATGAAAAGATCATAAACGTATCTTATAAACACTTATCTATTATATAAATATAATAGTATAGTCACATGCGGGCTTTAAAATGAGCACGTAGGGTTGTAGGTCGTATCAACTAAAAAGAAAACAAACCTAAGCCTCACCATTTACCAAAAGTGCTCACAGATGAGCGTTGACGGCCAAGAAGAGGCTAAATGGCGGAACCAACACCTCCCGAACTCAAATCTGAGATATACAAACATAAACTCATGACTTAGACTCGATCAAGAACCACTTAGACGCACGGCGACTCATACGAATGCAAATGGATGCAATGCATATCAGATGGATTCATACTTAGGCATATCAGAGCAAATAACGAGAGATCACATAAGGAATTCAAGAATTAAACTCATACCATATGAAATAAACTCATAATGTGTCATATTATAGCATAATATAAATGTTCATGAGTTTAAAATGCATAAGGGAGATACACAATTCAAGAAAGAATTACACGTATCACTTAAGACATAATAAATCATAACTCGTTCAAATCATATCAAATAAATTCAAAATTCCAAAACAAGCAAATTAACACATAATAATTCATGTTAGTAAAGCTTAGGGATCATATTAGGGGTGGGAGAGAAGCAAACAAGCGAAGAAAACAAGAAAACAAAGTTCGGAGCAAACATGAGCCACTGCCCTAAATCCACCCCGGTGGATTTTTTCCAAAGGGGAAATCCACCCCCATGGATTTAGGGCAGACAGCTCTCTGCCTCAAATCTACCCCGGTGGATTATTTTCAAAGCAGAAATCCACCCCGGTGGATTTGGGTCAGAGGCTAAAAAAACGAGAAAAAGCTTCCAAAAATCCATGAAACCCATCCGAAACCAAAGTAACAACAACAAGACATGGAATGGTGCAAATATAATACAAATATATGCAAGAAAAACGAGCAAATACCAACCCGAGTTTCATGAAATTAACCGGCAAAGCAAGGGAATCAAGAGATGCAAATGTTTTATCCATTTTCTTGCAAAACCTCTAAGTGTATCAATGGTGAATCATACTCTAATCAATTAACATGTATTAAGTTCATAGATATGTAACAAATAAACTCCATAGATCATCAAATAAGTCATAAAATTCCAAGAAAGCAAGAAATGATCAAGTTCTTCAAATCTCTAACAAACCCATACTATTCATCATTCAAGCCAAAACCATGGAATCTCTAGCATAGAATATGATTCATGTAGGGTAAAAGAAGAACAAGAACAAGAACAAGGAGATAACAAATCCACTCTTACCTTAAAAGATTGGAGCAAGAAAAGCTAGTTTTTTAGCTTGAAAGGGGCAAAAATGGAGGTTTCCTTCCATGGCTTCTCCTTTCTTCTTTCTTCTTGAGGGGGCACGGTTTTCAGCCCAAAAAATGAGAGGGAGAGAGAGTTATGGCTGAATTCTTGGTCAAAGAGAAGGTACAAAAGTAAGTCTAGGGTGAAATATAGGTTTTAGGAGCGTTCTAGGTACGTACGATGAAATCTGCATCGTCGGGGGTCGAAATGAAGTCAAAAAGTTATGAGGCTTGTCCCATTGGATCCAAATCGTCGAATCGAGTCCAATGGAGGTGACGGAACTCGAATCCGAGTTCCCTAGCTCAAGATACGAATTAATGACTCAAGAGTGGCCAATTTGCAAAAAGGCCCAAAAATTCAAATAAAGTGCAACTGAGTCCCAACTAAAATCAATAAAGTCCAAAACAAATTCAAATCATGCAATTAAGTCCTAAAATCATATAATTTATGTAATTCATAAAATTGGCATGCTCGGGATTCCAATTCTTAAATCGTAAATTTCACAAATTGCATGTATTCACATTATATTTTCAAATAGGGCAAGTTCTTATCAAATAATTCAAGTTGTTCACATAGGAAAATAAAATGAGGTAACATAATTCACATAAGGTCACAAATTAAATAAAGAATCATATAGATTACGAAAAATAAACTCACACGTGACGCGTACCTGTACGTGTGAGCGAGCGGGGTGTCACAATCTCCCCCCCTTAAGAGAACCTGGTCCCCAGGTTCTACTGCTTGAGTTTCAAGCTCGAACAACTTTCCGTATTCACCCAAGTTCGAGGTTCATGACGTCTCGACAAGGGTTAGCCCGGTAAGGTCTTCATGCATAAGGGGTTTGATCACTTCTTGACATCTAGATGGAGTAATTCCTCACCGCTTGATTCGGGCTAGGAGCAACTAAAATGTTTCGCACGATAGGAGGATCCAAGTTGATTCATCACCCATCGTTTGATCCATTCCAACTACTCAAGAGCTCGGTGTTACACGAATGGTGTGGTTATCGAGCCACCACCGCTCGCACCTTCTAACTCAGGAAGTCCCTTTGCTAGAGATCTAAACCACCACTGCTTGTTCGCTCCGGAAGACCGTTGACCCTCAACTTACAGTAAGAAAACCACACACACACACGAGCAAAACACACAACAACATGCACACGCACAAGTAAAACACATGTCAAATATACAATTAAAATGCATGATGCACGTGCCATGAATAATGTAGGTACTGTTCACCATTTATCGTACTCCTTCACATAAGGAGATGGAGTGAGGAGTCAAAGTTGACGTCTTAAAGCTCATGATTCTAATTCCTTGACCTTGGCTTTCTTGAACGGATCCTAGCTTGGCAATTTCATTCCTTCTTCCCAACTTTATCTGTAATTGTCTCGAGGGATTGTTTCAATTCTTTTCCCCCGAAATCTTCCATATCCCATTAAATCTTGAACCATTCTAAACTCGGTCGACAATGATCGTATCATGGTCTCCGATGGTCTAGAAGTCTCTCAACCCACTCTTTTTAGGATATCCTTAACTTTGTCTAATCCAACTCCCAGTTTCTCGACATCTCTCTTTTGTATTTAGGGTCCGGTGAAGAGGTACCCCTCAGAGTCATCAAAAGGCATGCCCTAGTATTCACTTCTTCACAATCTCCATTGTCAGTCAATTTTTTTAAAGCCCGTGATCCCAATTCTTGATGTCTATGGAATTAACATCTTGGCTTCTTCCTAATAATCGATCTCCAGTTGTTGTGTTGAATATCCATCTAGTTATCACTTCGATGGGAGTTCTCTGATTTTACTCTTTATGAATTCAAATTGGTTGTATGACTTGTCCTCTATTGACTTGCACTTGGGTAGACAATTGCCTTCCAAAACTCTTTGCCGTCCTTTCTTTATCGTTTTCATTTGTTGCTTTATATCTCCCAATTCAACTTCACAACACGGCCAAATCCACTTGGATCTGGAAAGTAAACTCCAATCCATCCTGAAGATAGAACTTCTCGCATCTTGGTTTTTCTATAGACTTGGAATCACTGTAATGATCGATTCTTTTTATATTCTCCCAATACTACTTCTTCCTTACCCAAAATCCAAGGTGTTTCAATTCTTTCTTCTTCTTCTTCTTACCCGAGCTTGAATTCTAATGGATTGGTTTAATTGGAAACTCTTCTTTGATGGCCCGTATTACTTATTATCCACTAACCATATGATATTCGAACCTTCTCTGCCGATCTTCGTTACCCATCCCCTTAAGAACCTATTTTACCTTGGGTCCTCTTGAAGAACCATCATTGATGTAGATCTTGAATTAAAGCATTTCCAAGATCTTTCCCTTTCTCTTTTCTTGGGTTAGACAATCCTGTGGAATCGGATTAAAGTTCCTCTAGAATCGAGAGTCATTCGTTTCCCTCCTAGGAATTGGGTTTAAATACTTATTCCCGGTTCCACTTCTTATTTCGATACTTTCTTGATTATTCATCGTTGGAAAAGGCCTTCCCTCTCGAAATCCAAACCCCTACATCAAGTAGATAAGGAGGAGGTTCATGTGTACCGATCTTCTCCCTTTGATTAAGCCCTCAACTTCTTGATATAACTTCAACCGGATCTTTAAAATCACCACTTTCTTCTTACCCCGGTTTTCACCCTCACGAAGGGGGACTTCTCTCAATTATAAGCTATCATGAAAACATTAAACTCATGCATGTCGGGTTAGATTTGCATATGCTATGCATCACGTTATCACCAACTCAGGCAAGAAAACAATAAGAAATAGCAATATGTAACACACATTCCAAGTAAGTGTAAAATACAATATGGGATGGATGCTCGTGCAATGGATGCAATTACCTCCCGGGAGTCTCTTTGGTCTTTGTCGTTCATATTCTTCCAACTTGTGTTTCAGCGATCCACATCTGTAGCATTGCCCCAACCTCTTCCAACAATTCTCATAAGTATGAGAATTTCTTCTACAATGAACACGCGACGGTTGCTCCACGGATGAGGATTCCTTCGCTTTCTTCTTTCCTTTCGATCCCACTTGAGAGTCCTCTCGGTCTCTTTTTAATCCCGATCCCGAGCTACTTCCCAATCACATCCTTCCTACTCGGCTCTTTTCTTTTAGTTTCTTGGATTCAACTCGAAAAGCTTCTCGGGTACTTACAATCTAAGCTTTAGACTCTATCCCAGTTTTTTTTTAATTCCCGAAGATCTTCCCTAATTCCATCTATAAATTGAGCCACTCTTTCGGATTCGTTCGGTCTCCTTAGGTAGATACGAGGGCATACATTGACCTTGTGTTCGGAGGAACCGCATCTAGTACACCTGCCCAACCTTCTCCAATAGTTTATATAACTATGGTTGGATCCTCCGCAACGGGTGAGTGGAATTTGTTCTTCGAGAAACGACGCACCCGACAAGAATATAATATCTCTTCCAACAATCGAGCCATTTTACCCTTCATCTTGGAGGATTGATTATCGGTACGACGATTCGACGGTCGTGAAGAGCTTTCATCTCTACTTGATCCAAATTTTAGCTTAGGGGCCATAGTCGTTGAGATGAGTGGTTAATCATTGTAAAATATTAACCTATGATGCACAAAGGAGACTAAAGTACGATGCATACGGTTAGTGAGTGATTATGGCATGTAAATGGAACAATTAGCGCACATAAAGTATGCAACAACAACAATTAATGAAAAGAAAGTAAAAAAAATTTAAGACACATAATTCAAGAAAGTCACATATCTTAACGCAATGCACACATTAGCACGTTGTTCCTAAGCCGTGCGACCTATACTTGACACAATCACGACACTAGAACTCCGGTTTTGCAACCGGGGCTCTGATACCACTTTAAGATGTAGCGCCCGGAGCGCCGAGCCACCACATCCCCCGCACCTAGCCCCGAACCCACATATGAAATAAAAATCCATACATGAGCCCAAGACTAAGCGAACAGGAACCTACACACACTCGCTAAGCCAGGCGGAGCTAAGACAATACCAGAGCGTGCATAATATTAAGAAAGCGAAAGCATACATCAAAATCCAAGAAGATAAATCCACAAAAACGGGTTCATCTAGCCCTAGGAGCCTGTCCCGAAAATATATAAATATAATTCAAAGAGCATACATAAATCAAATCCCAGAGATGCATATACAATTGGATTAACAAATCTAAAACATATACAAATGTGACCGAAAGCTAATGGAATGCAACTTGAACTAGGAGACTAGAACCCGACCGACTCACGACTCCGCCTAGCACGAACCAACCTGCAAACTGAAAAATTGAAAGGAGAGGGTCAGTCCATCGACTGAGTGAGGGGGCTAACGCACACCCACACACGTATACATATAGGCCAAAGCACGTATTAAATAAAAGACTATGAACCGGGATAGGATTTTGCATACCAAAAACCATTTTCGAATCAATCTTATACATATTCATACCATAATCGGACATAGCTTACAAGAAAGGTCCTATCCCGTTTCATAATCAACATATCTTAACGAATTCTTATACCCGGTGAGTACGGGTCTTACTCTAACTCCCCAAATTATTAACATACGTATTAAAATAGAAAACACAAATCATAAACCAATCCAACCCCAAGAACATGTAGTTCGGGGAGCAAACCCTCACTACTTTTACCAATGCACAAGGGGTAGCTAACCCACATTGTGCTTGAAGCACCACGCCTCCTCAACCTCCAAGAGTCGTGCGTTAGTACTTCAAATGGGAATCGTGCACAGGCTTAACCCGACGGCCCTTGCCGTCCCGGGCGTCCTTACCCACAATTCCCTGGGCCCGGCAAATCTGAACAAGACTTAACATACCAAAACTCGCAACTTAACATAATTAGAATGTAACAAACTTACATACCTTAACATACCTTACCGTGCAACTCGGCCTATGCTTTTAACGTACCTCTCCGTGTCATCCGAAAACATATCAAGTTGAAGAAGAGCAAAGCTTGCACGAAGTCACACGGTTTGGAGCATAGCCTTGTTGCAAATCATTTTTAAGCTCACATATGCTCATACATATAGTCCAAAACATTTAATCTTATGAAAAGATCATAAACGTATCTTATAAACACGTATCTATTATATAAATATAATAGTATAGTCACATACGGGCTTTAAAATGAGCACGTAGGGTTGTAGGTCGTATTAACTAAAAAGAAACAAACCTAAGCCTCACCTTTTACCAAAAGTGCTCACGGATGAGCGTTGACGGCCAAGAAGAGGCTAAATGGCGGAACCAACACCTCCCGAACTCAAATCTGAGATATACAAACATAAACTCATGACTTAGACTCGATCAAGGACCACTTAGACGCATGGCGACTCATACGAATGCAAATGGATGCAATGCATATCAGATGGATTCATACTTAGGCATATCAGAGCAAATAACGAGAGATCACATAAGGAATTCAAGAATTAAACTCATACCATATGAAATAAACTCATAATGTGTCATATTATAGCATAATATTGTTGGAAAACACGAATCAGAAAGCAGCGGAATTTAAAAATTTTTCCAACAAAAGGATCTTGAACTCGCAATCGTGTATCCAAATTCGTAAAGATAGAAAACTTACTTTTCTTTTATTCTTTCTTGAAGCGTTTCAAGCCACCCAAGAACGCTCTTCTCGCGGCTTGACAACCCGTCCCTCGAAAGTCTCTTTCTACTTCAGAATCCATTGTCGGGATAGCAATCCACACCAACCTAGATTCAATTCATGTTAGAGATGTTCTTAACAATATAACATAAAGAAAGAAACATGAAACGAGAAAAGCAGGATTGAAACTCCCTTCGAAAACCAGTTTTGCGAAAGTAGAAAACTGCCAGTCACAAAACCCTCGTGAAAAAATTCATCCTTCAGGATATGGACGAACGGTTTTCGCCATCTTCTTTGGTTCGATTTTTTCATTCGCTTCACGTCGGGTTCAGAATCGTTTCATCATCCCTTCTGATCGTTTTGCTTAATCCCCACTTTTGGTAAAGCTCGAATCTTCAAAACTTCTAACTTGAAGTCTCTAGAGATAGTCCACCAACTTGGCTACAATCTAACTAATAAGGATGCTAGTTCTCTAGTTAGTGTTTAGGCTTAACCTAGGGTTTCGTTTATCTTGGAGAAGGGATGGTGTTCAACACATGAACCAAAAGAATTTTGATTAGCTCTAAAGGGGAGCATGAGCTCCCCTATATATAAGAAAGGGGAGGGACGAAATTCCTAGTCCTTAATGGGCTAGGATTTTGGTCTCTCTCTCTCCTATTACTTGATCATCAAGTAATTTTGACTTTGACTTTGAATTCTAATTCAAATCAACTTTCAAGAGAGCTAAAAATATCCAAACTATTTTTGGATAATTTTATACTTTATTTATTTAAAATAAATAACTTATTTTATCTAATTAATTAATTCATAATTAATTAACTAGATTATTTTTCTCCAAAATAAGACTTTCTTTTTAATTCAAAATTAAACCAGAGTCTATTAAATAATTAATCACATTAATTATTTAATATATAAATAAATATACACATATATTTATACACGTGTGTGACACGTGTCACAATGACACGTGTCACTCACGTGAGGCACACGTGTGGTTTCACACGTGTGGAATCCTCTTGGCTTGATTAACTCGTTTAATCATTTTAAAGCCTCAACTCATGTAATCAAGTTGTTGTGTGTGACCCTCTAGGTTCTCAATTCAATTAGCAGTGACCCTAATTAATTAATTCACTAATTAATTAATCAGTCCACAGATTAAACAACCATAGTCTAGCAACAGGTGTTTAACCCCTAGCTGAATTGGAATGCTCGGATTCGACAGAACCTTTAAGTCATTGATTCATGTGAGATACAATCCTCCTACTTACTATCTCTCAACCAAGATCTAGGGCAAGGGAATAATCAGAACCCTAATAATCCGGTCTTAAAGCTAAGTGCATTTCATATCCATTTGATCTCAATCCAAGAAGCCCTTTTCTTGATGTCTTGATCTACTGCCTTGGCCAAGGACTCCATATGGCATATGAATGACTTACACAATAAGAGATCACCTTGCATATGCAAGTGTAGGTCCTTTCTTGATTCTCATTCACTTTCATGAATCACTTGTGCAGCCCCAGCATAAGCCTTGAATCAGTTGTCTAAGGCGACACCCTTTAAAGCTTATACCAAAGACTACAGAGTTAATTCATAAAGTGACAAGGAACCTCAAGTCTAAGGATCAATTAATCACATCAATGACTCGTGAGATATTTCCTAATCTGGAAGTTTCCATTTCCTGAAATAGAAACTTCCTTTCCCATTTAGGAATGTTCTCACACGGGGCACCTCAGTGAACTTACTTATTAAAGTAAGCACCCTCATGTATCACGCACGTATCAACTATACACTTTGCACCTCCATGAAACAAGGTGGTCCTTCTTAAGGGCGTGATCCCACAAGCAAGCCTTAGAGGAGTCAGGTTGACACTCCCACTGTCTGTAGGACTCATCGGCTTGGAGTATTTTACTAATCATGACTTATGTGATATAGGACTCGTTTCATGAACCATTTCACCTAAATGGTAGAGTCCTAAAGTCATCAGGATTAGGGGAGTTCTCATACATGCGCACGTAATGGAAACACACAAAACACGTATTGGCATATAAAGAAGTGTTTGCCTGTGATATTAATCATTCGTATATTATTCAAAGATTGTCTGTGATACCAGGAAAGTCCCAAAACGGATTATGACTAATCGGCTTTCTAGGGCACTATTCCTAACAATCTCCCACTTGCCCGTAAAAGCCATTTAGGTACTCTAAGTCCCATCTTCTCAAGATGCACTTTGAGAGCCTATTGACTTTGGGCGTTTCCAAAGTGGATCTGCTATATTCTCTGCTGATGTGACCCTCTTGTTTACACATCTCTTAGGAAACACCTTTTCCTTATAAAGTGATTCGTAATCACGTGTTCAGTCTCTTGGTGAGGTCTGGTTCTCTTACTTGAGCAACCATCCATTTTATCATACAATATGATAAAGGAGTTGTTTCATGCTAGGAACTTCATCTAACCAGTTAGATGGAGTTTCTTACCCAAACACTTAACTTAGCGTTATATAATACGACTAAGTTCTCAACTACGATAGTCGAGTTTTGCAATGTCCGTCCTTGGAACCCCTTTCCAACACATTGCATTACCATTCTGGTAGAAGTTGTACCCTTTCAATGATTTCATAATCATCTATGTTTGATGAAACAATTACATCAAAATATCCTTTCAATGATAAGATCTTTTGGGCTCTATAAACTAATACATATCCTCATTTCTTCTCAAGTACTCTGAGGACATCCTTTACAGAGATCTAATGACCTTCTCTGAGGTCATATTAGATTCGGCCCACTACGCTTAGTGTTGCGCCATATCAAGTCTAGTACATAACATTTCATATATTATGCACCCTTTTACTTAAAGGGATTTTGGACATTCTAACTTTCTTAAAGTTATCTTAGGACACATACTCTTCAAAAGAGATGTTCCATTGTCCCTACTAAACTCCTTTTAGTATTATGGTTATGTACTCGTTTTGTGATAATCCTTTCATTCTCTTAGATCTATCTTCTATAGATCTGAATGTCGAGAATTTAGGATAATCACTAAGATCTTTCATGTCAAATTATTTCTTAAACAAGAATTGGTAACTTTCATGTTATCCTTAACATTCCTAATGAGAAGGACGTCGTCTTCTAAAGAACCAAAAATTGACTCTTACATCACTAACTTTCATATGTACACTTTTAAGACTTATTCGACTTCCATCTGTGCCAAACGATTTGACTATCCTATGGAATCGAATTGTCTAACTCCTAGAAGCCTTTATCAATCCATAGATTGACTTTAGGGATTTGTATACCTTATGCATACTCCCACTGAATATGAGATTTATAGAAATACCTTATTTCAGTCTCTTTCAATCTCATATTGAACAAGATAGTTCTCATATTCATTTATCATATCTCATAGTCAGAATATGAGGATGTGATAAACACAATCCAAATGGACTTTCGCATTTCAACCGTCAAGAAGGTTGTAATGCTTTCATTCACTCGAAGCTGCACGAGCTTGATCCTATCAGGTGGATCAACCAAGGTCAAAACTTGGTTCGAGTATATGGAATCCATATTGGATTTCAAGGCTTGCTTACACTACTCAGATTCCAAATCTGACAGTGTCTCCTCTTCAAGTAATTCCTTGGCTATCTAGGAACGCGTTTTAAACACGTCTTAAGAGAAGGGTTTCACACGTGTACATGCTCTAAAATTTGGCTAAGTTTTATCAGATGGGCTCGTTTCTTCTCTATGTGGCGTGGATATTTATCCTCAAATTTCTTTGAGGTCTGCTTGCTTGTCTTTCTTCTTCTACAGGAACGATTCCTTAAGAAAGATACATTCCTTGAGACAAACAACCTTTGTCTAAGGGAATTGCAGAAACGATATTCAATATCGTTGTATAAACTTGAACTCATTTCAAACTTATCTCCCACTATCCTCTTCACTTAAGAGGATTCTACTAAATTCTTGGATAAGAATAATTAGGGAATTTAATATGCCACATTGCATAGTGCAACTAAAGGACTGATTTTGGAAGGTACTAAATTCAAAATCTCTCACTGCATAATCTGGGAGTTTATTCCTAGAATGATTATAAGTCAGTAAAGCTTGCAATGGAATGGACCATGTTGCATTAGGTTTCATTCCCTCATTCGGAAACACTAAGGTGTTCTCGAATTAGTTTACTGAGAGATAATCCTATTATCTCTAAGATGACTAAGGAATTAGTTACTAAGATATTGGCTATCTCGATCATATCGATTTACCTATAACTTATGACTATTTCGGTTCCTAACCTCCTTTTGAAATTCCAAGAATTTCATATAAGTTTCGAATTTGTACTTTAACAAGTACATTCATTCATAATGATTAAACTGACGATTGTATCTAGTGCTTACATTAAGCATCTTACACTCATCAGCATGGATCGAAATCCACTATAATTTTGGAACGTTCCATGTTTCACCTAAACAATGTTCCGGGAACATTTTCCCTTTGACAGGATTCATAGGAAGTCAACACTATAGGTTCATTTTCATAGAATGATCTTAAGGTGTCCGACTTGCTAATCCTTTTATATCTCAACGTTCCAAAGTAATTCGAAGCTTTGTCATCTCACTTACTTTTGTTATCTCGTTGCATGTTCAGAACATTAGTACCTTGAGTCTTTGCATAACGGATTATGCAGAATTGACTCAAGACTAGTGAATTCTATTCCTAGTAGAATTACTAAACGAGGTAACATTTCAGAGTACTCATACTCTTCGCAGTTCCCTTTCAAAGTCCTTATTTGCTACCATAGAAGCAAACGTCCTATTTGATCTCTAGTGTCTTTTGGGCGAACCCCTTACATGCCCCTCCATTGGGCTCTTAAGGGTTTCTTCTTCTTTAGGCGTTCAAGCCTTTAACTTAGGGAGTTTAGAAGAAGAATTAACCATCTCAACCTTTTATTCCTTCTTAAGGATGCTCTCAACCATTATCAACTAAATGATTAACTATGCTACATTAGCATCATTCTAATTGAGCATAAAGGGTTTGAATGATGGTGGAAGCAATGTAAGCAATCAGTGCATAGAGAACTCTTTTCTCGGTTGATGATCGAGACCATAAGATCTTCAAGTAAGATCTTTAGACCTTGTTCGTGTGCACTTGTTTCCTCATTTGGAATATTGAATAATTCCATAATGTTATACATTGTAACATTTTATGAGGTGGTTCAATTGCTCTTAAGTGGTTTGGAAAAATCCCATTACCTCAGGTTGCTTCTCTTTTGGCCCGGGTCGAATTTTCACAATTGAAAAACTTCGCCTTTTAGAGAACGCCTTTCTCTAGTCGGATTCTAAAATGAATTTTAGGATCTGAAGCCATTTAGAGTTAGTCAGTACTTAGTCAACTTATTTGACTTAAGGATGGATACGAATGGGTTTTCATTTCGTATTGTAGAGAATCACAGAACTACATCCTAAATGCTAAGCAGAGAACTAGGTGAGCATGCTGAATAATAACGATATACATAAGATAAGGTCTTTAATCTAATGTAGCTCCCACTTTTTTTCAAAATCTATAATTCCCAAAGATCTAAGAGGAACACGTTTCCCAACGGGTACTAAGATCCTAAGCATTTTACCTCGAACCCACGACTCGCGGACATTCTAAGTAAAATCCTAGGTAGGTACAACTTACCAATTCTAACACCTTTAGAACTCTTAGTAATTGTTTTTGCATCACCCATATTTCAATATGGACCCACGACTCGTGCGACATCCATATTTACTTAGGCGTTAAGCTAGACCTATCAATCATAAGATCATGATCAAAACTTAGTTCGAACGACCCACGACTCGCGGACATCGCCCTTGCCAAAATTAACCACGAAATATTGATCATTTAAAATGATCAATTAGGTAACTAAGAACTAATAAGCTCCACTAGCTATCCCACGACTCGCGGATAATAACTAGCTTTACTTACTAAACTTAAAACCTATTGATGGAATGCTAGGAATTTAATTCAAAATTTGCATCTCGAATTAAATACCTATTATTCGAAATGAGCTTAATATTTAATGGGAATTTTCGAATCAACCGAAGAGTTGTTCGGTTCGACCTCACCAACATATATGTTATCCAATTTATTTCAAACAAGCACATAAACAGATAACATGGCTTAGCATGATACTAACATGTAATGATCATGGGTTCTACCTATCTTCTGCGTGATATGTGGGAGCCACTCCACAATCACAAGTTCTAACAAACATGCCACATAAACAGTTTAAATCACATAAGGGAAAGCGGTAACAAAATACGAGCCCTATCTCTATTACATTTAACAATTGAGATTCCCCTCCCTAACATTTTGAGGGGTCTTCACTTATGGCCTCCTTGTTACTTGAATGTGGTCCATCTTACTCCATGGGTGCATTGTCTCCAAAATGAAAATAAAACCTCACCACCTATCTCTACTCTCAAATTACAATAAAAAGAAAAAGACATAAAGTAATAAGGCTCAATCTTCATATTGGCCTTAGACAATTACACGGGGCATACCCCGGCCTCAAAAACAGTAATATGGAAAGCCACATAATAAATCACATAACAGTACGCACATAAGTGAGGCTCCAACCTCAATTGAAAAACGCAACTATAGGGCTCCAACCCCAATTTAAACCATCCATGTGCATAAATTAAAACCATACATAGATCTAAACCCATGATCACCTAACATGCTTAAATTGCAAGAATTTAAATTTACCAATAAATTTAAAATTCCTTTAACTTTAAGTTCGACTAACTCAAAGTAATCTGAAAAACAGTTCCTTGTTCAAGAATAATTTCAAAATCAAAAGCTAGAATCTGATAAAATTCAAGTTAATTCAAAAATTAACAATTTTATTAAAATCATTATTTCAAAAAATAATAATTATACTTTTCCCGAAAAATTAAAATTGACTTTGATTCCCGAAATTCCCAAATTATAATTTTATTTCAAAATTAAAAATATTTTCATTAAAAAAGATTTTTAAAATAATTTTAAAATAAAATTTGGGCAAAAAACACGAAAAATCGCATAGCGTCACATCCGCCCGAAAGCGTGCGGGTGATCCCGCACAGCCCCGCGCAGACGCGTGCGGGCAGTCCCGCACAGGGTGTGCGGGCGATCCCACACAAGGCTGGGCGGACGCGTGCGGGCAGTCCCGCACAGGGGTGTGCGGGCGATCCCGCACAGGGCTGGGCGGACGCGTGCGGGCAGTCCCGCACAGGGGTGTGCGGGCGATCCCGCACAGGCTGTTCTGGACGCGTCCGGACCCGTCCGCGTGCGGCGACGACGAGCGACAAACTCGCTTGGTCCTCGTCGTCCCACACCGTTTTCCGTACAAAATTTTTCAGAAAAATTTTGGTCTCGATTCGGGAATCAAAATCGCGATTTTAATAAATCTAAAATAAAACCCTTTTTTCAGAAAATGATTTTCTCAATTTATCAGGAAACCTCTCAGATTCAAAAGCTCAGATTACGATACAAATTCAAGAATACCTAATTGTAATTCAGATTCAAGAATTTCTCAAAATTCAGTTTAATTGAGACGAATCAGAAACACGATTAACTAGGTGGCTCTGATACCACTTGTTGGAAAACACGAATCAGAAAGCAGCGGAATTTAAAAATTTTTCCAACAAAAGGATCTTGAACTCGCAATCGTGTATCCAAATTCGTAAAGATAGAAAACTTACTTTTCTTTTATTCTTTCTTGAAGCGTTTCAAGCCACCCAAGAACGCTCTTTTCGCGGCTTGACAACCCGTCCCTCGAAAGTCTCTTTCTACTTCAGAATCCATTGTCGGGATAGCAATCCACACCAACCTAGATTCAATTCATGTTAGAGATGTTCTTAACAATATAACATAAAGAAAGAAACATGAAACGAGAAAAGCAGGATTGAAACTCCCTTCGAAAACCAGTTTTGCGAAAGTAGAAAACTGCCAGTCACAAAACCCTCGTGAAAAAATTCATCCTTCAGGATATGGACGAACGGTTTTCGCCATCTTCTTTGGTTTGATTTTTTCATTCGCTTCACGTCGGGTTCAGAATCGTTTCATCATCCCTTCTGATCGTTTTGCTTAATCCCCACTTTTGGTAAAGCTCGAATCTTCAAAACTTCTAACTTGAAGTCTCTAGAGATAGTCCACCAACTTGGCTACAATCTAACTAGTAAGGATGCTAGTTCTCTAGTTAGTGTTTAGGCTTAACCTAGGGTTTCGTTTATCTTGGAGAAAGGATGGTGTTCAACACATGAACTAAAAGAATTTTGATTAGCTCTAAAGGGGAGCATGAGCTCCCCTATATATAAGAAAGGGGAGGGACGAAATTCCTAGTCTTTAATGGGCTAGGATTTTGGTCTCTCTCTCTCCTATTACTTGATCATCAAGTAATTTTGACTTTGACTTTGAATTCTAATTCAAATCAACTTTCAAGAGAGCTAAAAATATCCAAACTATTTTTGGATAATTTTATACTTTATTTATTTAAAATAAATAACTTATTTTATCTAATTAATTAATTCATAATTAATTAACTAGATTATTTTTCTCCAAAATAAGACTTTCTTTTTAATTCAAAATTAAACCAGAGTCTATTAAATAATTAATCACATTAATTATTTAATACATAAATAAATATACACATATATTTATACACGTGTGTGACACGTGTCACAATGACACGTGTCACTCACGTGAGGCACACGTGTGGTTTCACACGTGTGGAACCCTCTTGGCTTGATTAACTCATTTAATCATTTTAAAGCCTCAACTCATGTAACCAAGTTGTTGTGTGTGACCCTCTAGGTTCTCAATTCAATTAGCAGTGACCCTAATTAATTAATTCAGTAATTAATTAATCAGTCCACAGATTAAACAACCATAGTCTAGCAACAGGTGTTTAACCCCTAGCTGAATTGGAATGCTCGGATTCGACAGAACCTTTAAGTCATTGATTCATGTGAGATACAATCCTCCTACTTACTATCTCTCAACCAAGATCTAGGGCAAGGGAATAATCAGAACCCTAATAATCCGGTCTTAAAGCTAAGTGCATTTCATATCCATTTGATCTCAATCCAAGAAGCCCTTTTCTTGATGTCTTGATCTACTGCCTTGGCCAAGGACTCCATATGGCATATGAATGACTTACACAATAAGAGATCACCTTGCATATGCAAGTGTAGGTCCTTTCTTGATTCTCATTCACTTTCATGAATCACTTGTGCAGCCCCAGCATAAGCCTTGAATCAGTTGTCTAAGGCGACACCCTTTAAAGCTTATACCAAAGACTACAGAGTTAATTCATAAAGTGACAAGGAACCTTAAGTCTAAGGATCAATTAATCACATAAATGACTCGTGAGATATTTCCTAATCTGGAAGTTTCCATTTCCTGAAATAGAAACTTCCTTTCCCATTTAGGAATGTTCTCACACGGGGCACCTCAGTGAACTTACTTATTAAAGTAAGCACCCTCATGTATCACGCACGTATCAACTATACACTTTGCACCTCCATGAAACAAGGTGGTCCTTCTTAAGGGCGTGATCCCACAAGCAAGCCTTAGAGGAGTCAGGTTGACACTCCCACTGTCTGTAGGACTCATCGGCTTGGAGTATTTTACTAATCATGACTTATGTGATATAGGGCTCGTTTCATGAACCATTTCACCTAAATGGTAGAGTCCTAAAGTCATCAGGATTAGGGGAGTTCTCATACATGCGCACGTAATGGAAACACACAAAACACGTATTGGCATATAAAGAAGTGTTTGCCTGTGATATTAATCATTCGTATATTATTCAAAGATTGTCTGTGATACCAGGAAAGTCCCAAAACGGATTATGACTAATCGGCTTTCTAGGGCACTATTCCTAACAAATATAAGTGTTCATGAGTTTAAAATGCATAAGGGAGATAAACGATTTAAGAAAGAATTACACGTATCACTTAAGACATAATAAATCATAACTCGTTCAAATCATATCAAATAAATTCAAAATTCCAAAACAAGCAAATTAACACATAATAATTCATGTTAGTAAAGCTTAGGGATCATATTAGGGGTGGGAGAGAAGCAAACAAGCGAAGAAAACAAGAAAACAAAGTTCGGAGCAAGCATGAGCCACTGCCCTAAATCCACCCCGGTGGATTTTTTCCAAAGGGGAAATCCACCCCCATGGATTTAGGGCAGACAACTCTCTGCCTCAAATCCACCCTGGTGGATTATTTTCAAAGCAGAAATCCACCCCGGTGGATTGGTCAGAGGCTAAAAAAACGAGAAAAAGCTTCCAAAAATCCATGAAAACCCATCCTAAACCAAAGTAACAACAACAAGACATGGAATGATTCAAATATAATACAAATATATGCAAGACAAACGAGCAAATACCAACCCGAGTTTCATGAAATTAACCGGCAAAGCAAGGGAATCAAGAAATGCAAATGTTTTATCCATTTTCTTGCAAAACCTCTAAGTGCATCAATGGTGAATCATACTCTAATCAATTAACATGTATTAAGTTCATAGATATGTAACAAATAAACTCCATAGATCATCAAATAAGTCATAAAACTCCAAGAAAGCAAGAAATGATCAAGTTCTTCAAATCTCTAACAAACCCTTACTATTCATCATTCAAGCCAAAACCATGGAATCTCTAGCATAGAATATGATTCATGTAGGGTAAAAGAAGAACAAGAACAAGAACAAGGAGATAACAAATCCACTCTTACCTTAAAAGATTGGAGCAAGAAAAGCTAGTTTTTGAGCTTGAAAGGGGCAAAAATGGAGGTTTCCTTCCATGGCTTCTCCTTTCTTCTTTCTTCTTGAGGGGGCACGGTTTTCAGCCCAAAAAATGAGAGGGAGAGAGATTTATGGCTGAATTCTTGGTCAAAGAGAAGGTACAAAAGTGAGTCTAGGGTCAAATATAGGTTTTAGGAGCGTTCTAGGTACGTACGATGAAATCTGCATCGTCGGGGGTCGAAATGAAGTCAAAAAGTTATGAGGCTTGTCGCATTGGATCCAAATCGTCGAATCGAGTCCGATGGAGGTGACGGAACTCGAATCCGAGTTCCCTAGCTCAAGATACGAATTAATGACTCAAGAGTGGCCAATTTGCAAAAAGGCCCAAAAATTCAAATAAAGTGCAATTGAGTCCCAACTAAAATCAATAAAGTCCAAAACAAATTCAAATCATGCAATTAAGTCCTAAAATCATATAATTTATGTAATTCATAAAGTTGGCATGCTCGGGATTCCAATTCTTAAATCGTAAATTTCACAAATTGCATGTATTCACATTATATTTTCAAATAGGGCAAGTCCTTATCAAATAATTCAAGTTGTTCACATAGGAAAATAAAATGAGGTAACATAATTCACATAAGGTCACAAATTAAATAAAGAATCATATAGATTACGAAAAATAAACTCACACGTGACGCGTACCTGTACGTGTGAGCGAGCGGGGTGTCACAAGTTTGGAAATCAGCAAAATGTCACAAGGAAAGTGAATGAGGTAAACTCTTCTTTAATTGAAACTCAATTAAATAAACTAACAACTTTGGTGCAGAATTTGGCTGTAGCAAACTGAACACCATCTTTGGTTTGTGGAATTTGTACAAGTCCTGATCACCACACAGATTTATGTCCAACACTCCAAGTGGATGGAACTGAAAATGTGAGTGCAATGGGAGGAGGCTTCCAACAACGAAAGTATGATCCGTATTCAAATACATATAATCCGGAATGGAAGGATCATCCTAATTTCAGCTATGCACCAAGGCCTCAATTGTTTCAAGGACAACAAAATTTTCAGCTAAGGCCACCCATACAAAGACCACCTCAAAACTTCCAGCCACACCAGAATTTTCATCCCTCAACTTCCAATCAATTTCAGCAGCCTTCTACATCTGGTGCAGGTACTTCTTTAGAAGATATGTTTAAAGCTTTTATGACTAACAATCAACAATTTCAGCAGGAAACGAGGGCAAGTATGCAGCAGTTCCAGTCCACTGTTCAAATTTTGGAAAATCAATTGGGACGGCTAGCAACTTCAGTCAGCAAGCTTGAAAACAAAGGAAAATTGCCATCACAAACGATTGATCCAAGGCAAAATGCTAGTGCTATTACCTTGAGGAGTGGAAAAGAGCTCGAATTGCCTGTAAGGAAGCAGAAAGCAGGACAAAGTAATGAAAAAACAGAGCAAAACAGAGCAGGTTTTGATATTGATGCAGATTCAGTAGGCAAAGGTGTAAGCCATGATCATGGCTTAGAAACAGAACAAGAAGCGGAACCTACTGCACTTCCTGAACCTATGGTGATCCCACCACCATTTCCTCAAAGGTTGACATCAACAAAAAGGGCCAAGGAAGAAAAAGAAATTCTGGACACATTTAGAAAGGTTGAGTTAAATATTCCCCTCCTTGATGTCATAAAGCAAATACCAAGGTATGCTAAATTTCTTAAAGATCTTTGTACAAATAAAAAGAAACTGCTAGGAAATAAGAAAATTAGCATGGGTGAAAATGTGTCAGCTGTACTTCAGAGGAAACTCCCACCTAAATGTAAGGACCAAGGTATGTTTACTATTCCGTGTAGAATAGGAAACTTAGGCATAAATCATGCTATGTGTGATCTTGGTGCATCAATAAATGTTATGCCTTTATCAGTTTATTCTTCATTGAATATAGGTCCTTTAAAAGGAACTGGAGTTGTCATACAGTTAGCGGATAGATCAATAGTACACCCTGAAGGTGTGCTGGAAGATGTGCTTGTACAGATTAATAATTTAGTATTTCCTGCAGATTTCTTTGTGGTCAACATGGAAGATGACAAAATATCTAAATCTTCAGATTTACTGCTTGGAAGACCATTTTTTAGTACAGCAAAAGCAAAGATTGATGTCTATAATGGGACGTTAACACTGGAATTTGATGGAGATTTAATTAAATTTAATGTTTATGAAGCCATGAAATTTCCATCTGAAAATATTTCAAATGTTTCTTCTATAGACATCATTGATAACTTTGTACAAGCTACTGCGAAGCTAGATTTTTATGATGAACTTTATTTAGCCTTAGAGGATAGCATTTATATTAGGGAAAATTACATCCAACTACCCTGAGGTTTGTCCTAATTACGAATCAGTCCCTCTTTTTTCGTTTATTACATATTAACCCCTAAAAATACTGTTTCAATTACATTTTAACCCCTAAAGAGGGACTGATTTGTAATTGAAACAGTGTTTTTAGGGGTTGACATGTAATAAATGAAAAAAGAGGGACTGATTCGTAATTAGGGCAAACCTCAGGGTAGTTGGATGTAATTTGCCCTTTATATTAATCAACTGAAAGAATTGGAGGCTAAATATGAAGTGAAAGAAGATATCAGTGATGTTGTCTATGTACTGGAATCTGTGGAATCTGTTAAATTGAACATGACTTGTAATAAATTAACTGCTTCTTATACTAAAATGCTTCCTTCTGTTGTGCAGGCTCCAAAATTAGAACTCAAACCTTTGCCATCGCATCTGAAGTATGTATATTTGGGCAGCGGTGAAACCTTACCAGTGATCATCTCTAACAAGTTATATAAACTAGAAGAGGACAAATTGATAAGAGTTTTGAGAGAATTCAAGACTGCTTTGCGATGGACAATTTCAGATATAAAAGGTTTGAGTCCATCACTTGCATGCATAAAATAATTTTAGAAAAGGATTGCAAACCAGTCAGACAAGCCCAAAGAAGACTAAATCCCCCAATGATGGAAGTAGTAAAGAAAGAAGTCTTGAAGCTCTTAGATGTTGGTGTGATCTATCCTATTTCAGACAGTGTGTGGGTAAGTCCAGTGCAGGTGGTTCCTAAAAAGACAGGTATAACTGTAATTGAAAATGCAGCAGGTGAATTGATTCCAACTAGAGTACAAAATGGTTGGCGTGTGTGCATGGATTACAGAAAATTGAATTCAGCCACCAAAAAGGATCATTTTCCCTTGGCATTTATTGATCAAATGTTAGAGAGACTTGCAGGAAAAACACACTACTGCTGTCTTGATGGATACTCTGGATTTTATCAAATTCCAGTAGCACCAGAAGATCAAGAAAAGACCACATTCACATGTCCTTTTGGAACATTTGCATTCAGACGCATGCCTTTTGGACTGTGTAATGCACCAGCCACTTTTCAAAGGTGTATGGTAAGCATCTTATCTGAATATGTTGAAGATGTAATAGAGGTTTTCATGGATGATTTCACTATATATGGTAATTCTTTTGATGAATGACTGAAGAATTTGGCAAAAGTTTTAGAGAAGTGTTTGGAAAATAACCTTATTTTAAACTATGAAAAATGCCATTTTATGGTTGATCAAGGTTTAATTTTAGGCCATATAGTATCGGTCAGAGCTATTGAAGTTGATAAATCAAAAATAGATGTTATTGAATCCCTACCTTACCCCTCGACTGTGAGGGAGATTTGTTCTTTTCTTGGACATGCAGGTTTTTACAGAAGGTTCATAAAAGATTTCTCAAAAATAACCCAACCTTTGTGTAAATTATTGCAAAAGGAGGTAGAGTTTCAGTTTGACAAAGCTTGCAAGGAGGCATTTAATTTGCTGAAGGTGAAACTGACATCAGCACCCATAATTCAAGCACCTAACTGGAATCATCCCTTTGAACTAATGTGTGATGCCAGTGATTATGCAATAGGAGCTGTGTTGGGACAGAAGATAAATAAATCACCACATGTGATTTATTATGCATCAAGAATGTTGGATGCAACTCAAATCAATTATACCACAACTGAGAAAGAACTTTTAGCAATTGTGTTTGCTTTAGATAAATTTCGTGCATACCTTCTAGGTACTAAAGTGATTATTTATTCTGATCACACAGCTTTGAAGTACCTATTGAAGAAAAAGGAAGCAAAACCAAGACTGATACGTTGGATACTGTTGATGCAAGAGTTTGATATTGAAATCATGGACAAAAGAGGATCAGAGAATTTTGTAGCTGATCATCTAAGCAGACTTTTGGTAAGTAAAAGCTCACCACCAATTAAAGAAGAATTTCCAGATGAGCAATTGTTCCTGGTAACTGAAGGTAAAACAAGGTCATCCCTAACACCTCACCCTTGGTATGCGGACATAGTAAATTATTTGGCATCTAATGTCTTTCCAGAAAAATTATCCAGAACAGAGAAGGATAAAATCAAAAGTGATGCTAAATATTGTGCGTGGGATGAACCTTATTTGTGGAAATATTGTGCAGATCAAGTGATCAGGAGATGTGTAAATGATGAAGAATTTAATTCAGTTTTACAATTTTCTCATTTACATGCCTGTGGAGGTCACTTTGGACCAAAAAGAACTGCAAGAAAAGTGTTAGAATGTGGTCTTTATTGGCCAACACTGTTTCGAGATGCTTTTGTATTCTGCAAAGCATGTGAAAACTGTCAAAGAACAGGAAATTTAAGCTCAAGAAATCAAATGCCAATGTCCCCTATTTTAATTTGTGAAATATTTGATGTATGGGGCATAGATTTTATGGGGCCATTTCCTAATTCTTTTGGCAATTTTTACATACCACTTGCAGTTGATTTTGTTTCTAAATGGATTGAAGCCAAAACAACACGTACTAATGATGCTAAAACTGTTGTAGGTTTTATGAAATCAAATATTCTCAACAGATTTGGGACACCAAGAGCAATTATCAGTGATAGAGGAACCCATTTCTGCAATAAAGTTGTAGCATCCCTGCTAAAGAAATACAATGTTACACACCGTACATCAACAGCATATCACCCACAAACTAGTGGACAAGCTGAGGTTTCAAACCGTGCAGTAAAAAGTATTTTGGAAAAAACTGTAAATCCTAATAGGAAGGATTGGAGTTTGAGGCTTGATGATGCATTATGGGCTTATAGAACAGTCTATAAAACACCCATTGGCATGTCTCCATACAGGTTAGTGTTTGGGAAAGCTTGTCATTTACCTGTGGAAATAGAACATAAAGCCTTGCGGGCAATAAGACAGTGTAACATGAAGATAGATGAAGCTGGAGCTCATAGGAAGTTGCAACTGCAAGAATTAGAAGAACTAAGGAATGAAGCCTATGAAAGTACCAGACTGTATAAAGAAAGAACTAAAAATTTTCATGATAAAATGATTTCCAGAAAAATATTTCAAATTGGGCAGAAAGTTCTATTGTTCCATTCTCGATTGAAACTTTTTCCTGGAAAACTGAGATCAAGATGGATAGGACCATTTGTTGTTACTAATATTTTCCCTCATGGTGCAGTATCCATTAAGAGTGTAGAGACAGGAAAAGCATTCAAGGTTAATGGCCATCTCTTAAAACCATTTTATGAAGGATTCAAAGATTACACAGTGGAGGAAGTCCCTTTGGACAACCCCATTCCTTTATCCTCATAATGACAGAATCACTGTCTAGCCTAAGACATTAAACAAGGGCGCTTGATGGGAGGCAACCCATTAATTTTAGACTAATCTATTTTGATATTCCAGTTTCTCTTTCCTATTTTGTCCAAGAGATAACTGTGATTTTTGATAAGGAACCATTCCTCTGTTCATTTCAGGTAATGACAAGCATGCACAGTCAGGAACATGAACCCTAATCATGATCATCCCTTAAACTCATTCCATAAGCCTCTCCCCACACTTGGTGAAATAAAACAGATTTGAAAAGACCAACGTGTGTTATACGCTTTATTCTTTAAATGTCTTATTAATTGGAAAAAAACGTTTTTGAAGATAGAACACACTTTTAAAGAAACGTTTAACCTTCAAACCCTCAGAAATTTCAAAAAACTCTCCTTCTTGCTTCTGTCAAGAAAACCAACCGTCTCATCCCCCTCCGTCTTCAAACATTGCAACCCTCACCGAAATATGAAGACAAGATCAGAGAAATCCCCTCCACCACTTAAACTCTACAAAAGGAAGGTCACTCAGAAAAGGAGGGTTCTGAAAGTTACCCCTAAACCAGCGGAATCCGTCCATGCAGAGGAGGTGGCGCCACCAATCAATACGCCATCACCACCGTCTGAAACCGCACCAGAACCCTCCATTCCTCAAGAAGAACCCAACCCTAACCCTTCTCCTCCTGTTGACACAAACCCTACCACCATAACTCCTGAACCCCCTTTAATCGTTGTGGAAGAGCGCAGACAAGCTACAGACCCTACTTTGGGTTCAATTTTGAAGCAAATCAGGCAATCTTATGAGCCGAGGAAACGAAAATTTCAATTAAGAGATGAAGGAGAGCCTTCTAATCCTCAAGAGCCTGAGAAAGCACAACAAAAATCCAAGAAGAAGAATCCGAAAAAGAAATCCAAAAAGAAAGAGAAAACTGAGAAAAAAAAGAAACCCTCTCCAACTGACTCTGAAGAATTGAGGGCGGCAGAAACTCTTACGCAAATAGAAGAAGAATTACAAGTGGAGGAAGAACAAGAGACACAACAAGAAGAAATCGATGAGGAGGTTGAAGAGGGATACAAGATAGCAAAGGAGAGGTACGATGAAGAAAATGCCAATGCAGAGGCAGAACAGGAGACTGATGGTACTCCAGAACATGAAGAAGAAATGCATGAAGCAGATGTTGCAGAAAATGAAGAAAGTCATATGGAAGAGGATGAGCATGTTGAGGAAGATCAAGTGCCTACGCAGCCTTCAAAGAAAACACATATCCCCAAGAAGCACAAAAGAAGCAGAGTACCAAAAACCAGAACCCCTGCTCCCGCAAGATTTCAAAATCTTGGAGGACACCTCAAATTCACTGCCAAAACAGAAAAAGTAAGGTACAATCAAGTTAAAGAACTTTCTATTGCTACTGCTAAGAAAATTGATGTGCCTACACTTGAGAAATTTGAATTGATTGAACCTGTCTATGCCTTGCTTAATAACATAGGATGGAAAGAGTTTATGGAAATAGATAAATTTTTTGAATTTTGGTATAAGTGTTATGCTGGAACCCTCACTTTATCTTTTGTTTTGGTGGAATTTAGACAGTCCAGAATAAGCACCCTTTGATCATATGTTGTGATTGGTCTTTGGTAAATATGCATGATTAAATGAAGTCTAAATTCCTTAACATTCTCTAGCAAGTTAAACATTTAAGATTTGTTCTTTTCCATCTTGAAGGCTGTGGAGACTTGCTATGATGCTTATTTTAGTGTTCACATTTTCTCAATAAGAAACTGTGGGGCTGAGGTGGTTTGATGGGGATCATCTTGCAGTTTGTTAGGATAGAAAGCTGTTGCTTAGGGACAAGCAAAAGTCTAAGTGTGGGGGACTGCTGTGTGGTAAGAATTTAATTGATGAGCTTCTCTTGATTAAGTTGAAATTAAGAAAGGATGACATAGATAAGCTTCTTGTCTATTGTAAGTTAATCTACCATTCGATCAGGTTTGATTTTTGCATCCAGGATTAGATACGAGAATGGAATGAAGTAACAACTTAGCTAAGATATTTCTCATCATAATCAACCTTCACAACTCTCTTTGCTTTCAGTCTTAGTTAATTGAAGAAATCTGGTTTCGTACTTAAAATTAGTTTGTTTTAATTACACAAACAACCCCCCCTTCTAAGTCTCTTTTGAATATTCTGTTGGATGCATTGAATATAAGTCTATCTAGTCCTGTGGGTTCGACCCTTTGCTACTATATTACAATTTTAATTTTCATACAGTGAGTAAAGGATTTAGTTGATGGGTTCGACAACCATCAAATTTAGGCGCCGTTGCCGGGGACTAGACTAAACTGTTTTGTATTCTTTGTATGACTAGGTCAGAACGTTCGAAGAAACTGATTCCATATGACCCAGAGACTGAGAGGACATTAAGACAAATCAGGAAGGAAAATATATTGAGGAGGTTGCAGATAGAAAGCAGTGATTTTCTGGAAACAGATTCCTTTCCCTATTTGGTTAGATTATTTACTGTTACAGATAAAGGAAGCATAAGCGGTGGTCATCCCTTAAGCATGGCTGCGCAAGATCAGACACTTAGACAGTTAGCTGCACCGCCTGTAGCCCAGGAGCCATTATGCATAACTTTGCCTACTTTAAATACTGATTTTGAGTTAAAATCGGGTTTAATCCATTTACTTCCAACTTTCCGATGCAAAGAAAATGAAGACCCACATCAACATCTTAAGGAATTTCATGTGGTTTGTTCCAGCATGAGGCCAAATGGAGTTACAGAAGAGCAGATCAAACTGAGAGCATTTCCGTTCTCTCTGGCTGATGATGCAAAAGAATGGCTGTATTATTTACCACCAGGATTGATTACAACGTGGACAGCCATGGCCTCAGCCTTCCTGGAGAAATTCTTCCCAACGTCTAGAGTTGTATCAACTAGGAGAGAAATAGTTTCTGTGAAGCAAAAGGAATCTGAAACTCTCCATGATTATTGGGAGAGATTTAAGAAATTGTTGGCTAGGTGTCCACAGCATGGACGTACAGAACAAGCCTTGATCCAGTACTTTTATGAAGGATTAATTCCTATGGAGAGGAGGATGATGGATGCAGCGAGTGGTGGTGCAATTGTCAATAAAACACCTAATGAGGCCAGGCAGTTAATTTCAACCATGGCTCCTAATTCTCAGCAGTTTTGTAGCACCCGGAGCGCCGAGCCACCACATCCCCCGCACCTAGCCCCGAACCCACATATGAAATAAAAATCCATACATGAGCCCAAGACTAAGCGAACGGGAACCTACACACACTCGCTAAGCCAGGCGGAGCTAAGACAATACCAGAGCGTGCATAATATTAAGAAAGCGAAAGCATACATCAAAATCCAAGAAGATAAATCCACAAAAACGGGTTCATCTAGCACTAGGAGCCTATCCCGAAAATATATAAATATAATTCAAAGAGCATACATAAATCAAATCCCAGAGATGCATATACAATTGGATTAACAAATCTAAAACATATACAAATGTGACCGAAAGCTAATGGAATGCAACTTGAACTAGGAGACTAGAACCCGACCGACTCACGACTCCGCCTAGCACGAACCAACCTGCAAACTGAAAAATTGAAAGGAGAGGGTCAGTCCACCGACTGAGTGAGGGGGCTAACGCACACCCACACACGTATACATATAGAGCAAAGCAAGTATAAAATAAAAGACTATGAACCGGGATAGGATTTTACATACCAAAAACCATTTTCGAATCAAACTTATACATATTCATATCATAATCGGACATAGCTTACAAGAAAGGTCCTATCCCGTTTCATAATCAACATATCTTAACGAATTCTTATACCCGGCTAGTACAGGTCTTACTCTAACTCCCCAAATTATTAACATACGAATTAAAATAGAAAACACAAATCATAAACCAATCCAACCCCAACAACATGTAGTTCGGGGAGCAAACCCTCACTACTCTTACCAATGCACAAGGGGTAGCTAACCCACATTGTGCTTGAAGCACCACGCCTCCTCAACCTCCAAGAGTCGTGCGTTAGTACTTCAAATGGGAATCGTGCACAGGCTTAACCCGACGGCCCTTGCCATCCCGGGCGTCCTTACCCACAATTCCCTGGGCCCGACAAATCTGAACAAGACTTAACATACCAAAACTCGCAACTTAACATAATTAGAATGTAACAAACTTACGTACCTTAACATACCTTACCGTGCAACTCGGCCTATGCTTTTAACGTACCTCTCCGTGTCCTCCAAAAACATATCAAGTTGAAGAAGAGCAAAGCTTGCACGAAGACACACGGTTTGGAGCATAGCCTTGTTGCAAATCATTTTTAAGCTCACATATGCTCATACATATAGTCCAAAACATTTAATCTTATGAAAAGATCATAAACGTATCTTATAAACACTTATCTATTATATAAATATAATAGTATAGTCACATGCGGGCTTTAAAATGAGCACGTTTGGTTGTAGGTCGTATCAACTAAAAAGAAAACAAACCTAAGCCTCACCTTTTACCAAAAGTGCTCACGGATAAGCGTTGACGGCCAAGAAGAGGCTAAATGGCGGAACCAACACCTCCCGAACTCAAATCTGAGATATACAAACATAAACTCATGACTTAGACTCGATCAAGAACCACTTAGACGCACGGCGACTCATACGAATGCAAATGGATGCAATGCATATCAGATGGATTCATACTTAGGCATATCAGAGCAAATAACGAGAGATCACATAAGGAATTTAAGAATTAAACTCATACCATATGAAATAAACTCATAATGTGTCATATTATAGCATAATATAAGTGTTCATGAGTTTATAATGCATAAGGGAGATAAACGATTCAAGAAAGAATTACACGTATCACTTAAGACATAATAAATCATAACTCGTTCAAATCATATCAAATAAATTCAAAATTCCAAAACAAGCAAATTAACACATAATAATTCATGTTAGTAAAGCTTGGGGATCATATTAGGGGTGGGAGAGAAGCAAACAAGCGAAGAAAACAAGAAAACAAAGTTCGGAGCAAACATGAGCCACTGCCCTAAATCCACCCCGGTGGATTTTTTCCAAAGGGGAAATCCACCCCCATGGATTTAGGGCAGACAGCTCTCTGCCTCAAATCCACCCCGGTAGATTATTTTCAAAGCAGAAATCCACCCCGGTGGATTTGGGTCAGAGGCTAAAAAAACGAGAAAAAGCTTCCAAAAATCCATGAAACCCATCCTAAACCAAAGTAACAACAACAAGACATGGAATGATGCAAATATAATACAAATATATGCAAGAAAAATGAGCAAATACCAACCCGAGTTTCATGAAATTAACCGGCAAAGCAAGGGAATCAAGAGATGCAAATGTTTTATCCATTTTCTTGCAAAACCTCTAAGTGCATCAATGGTGAATCATACTCTAATCAATTAACATGTATTAAGTTCATAGATATGTAACAAATAAACTCCATAGATCATCAAATAAGTCATAAAACTCCAAGAAAGCAAGAAATGATCAAGTTCTTCAAATCTCTAACAAACCCTTACTATTCATCATTCAAGCCAAAACCATGGAATCTCTAGCATAGAATATGATTCATGTAGGGTAAAAGAAGCACAAGAACAAGGAGATAACAAATCCACTCTTACCTTAAAAGATTGGAGCAAGAAAAGCTAGTTTTTGAGATTGAAAGGGGCAAAAATGGAGGTTTCTTTCCATGGCTTCTCCTTTCTTCTTTCTTCTTGAGGGGGCACGGTTTTCAGCCCAAAAAATGAGAGGGAGAGAGAGTTATGGCTGAATTCTTGGTCAAAGAGAAGGTACAAAAGTAAGTCTAGGGTCAAATATAGGTTTTAGGAGCGTTCTAGGTACGTACGATGAAATCTGCATCGTCGGGGGTCGAAATGAAGTCAAAAAGTTATGAGGCTTGTCCCATTGGATCCAAATCGTCGAATGGAGTCCAATGGAGGTGACGGAACTCGAATCCGAGTTCCCTAGCTCAAGATACGAATTAATGACTCAAGAGTGGCCAATTTGCAAAAAGGCCCAAAAATTCAAATAAAGTGCAACTGAGTCCCAACTAAAATCAATAAAGTCCAAAACAAATTCAAATCATGCAATTAAGTCCTAAAATCATATAATTTATGTAATTCATAAAGTTGGCATGCTCGGGATTCCAATTCTTAAATCGTAAATTTCACAAATTGCATGTATTCACATTATATTTTCAAATAGGGCAAGTTCTTATCAAATAATTCAAGTTGTTCACATAGGAAAATAAAATGAGGTAACATAATTCACATAAGGTCACAAATTAAATAAAGAATCATATAGATTACGAAAAATAAACTCACACGTGACGCGTACCTGTACGTGTGAGCGAGCGGGGTGTCACAATCTCCCCCCCTTAAGAGAACCTGGTCCCCAGGTTCTACTGCTTGAGTTTCAAGCTCGAACAACTTTCCGTATTCACCCAAGTTCGAGGTTCATGACGTCTCGACAAGGGTTAGCCCGGTAAGGTCTTCATGCACAAGGGGTTTGATCACTTCTTGACATCTAGATGGAGTAATTCCTCACCGCTTGATTCGGGCTAGGAGCAACTAAAATGTTTCGCACGGTAGGAGGATCCAAGTTGATTCATCACCCATCGTTTGATCCATTCCAACTACTCAAGAGCTCGGTGTTACACGAATGGCGTGGTTATCGAGCCACCACCGCTCGCACCTTCTAACTCAGGAAGTCCCTTTGCTAGAGAGCTAAACCACCACTGCTTGTTCGCTCCGGAAGACCGTTGACCCTCAACTTACCGCAAGAAAACCACACACACACACGAGCAAAACACACAACAACATGCACACGCACAAGTAAAACACATGTCAAATATACAATTAAAATGCATGATGCACGTGCCATGAATAATGTAGGTACTGTTCACCATTTATCGTTGTCCTTCACATAAGGAGATGGAGTGAGGAGTCAAAGTTGATGTCTTAAAGCTCATGATCCTAATTCCTTGACCTTGGCTTTCTTGAGCGGATCCTAGCTTGGCAATTTCATTCCTTCTTCCCAACTTTATCTGTAATTGTCTCGAGGGATTGTTTCAATTCTTTTCCCCCGAAATTATAACACCCCACCTTTTTGGAGCAAGATACGATGTCGTTTTCATGCGATTAGTTTGTTATTTATTTAATTCGGCTTGTGCTTGAATTGCCTTATTCATGTTTTAATAATTTAATTAACTCAATTGCAATCTTATATAAATATGTGAACCTAATTGGGATATGAGTTTAATTCCTAATTGCTCTTTAATTTAAATTATGTGGGCTGATTTGAATTTAACTAAAATTGGAGATCTATTTCTAATTATGAGAAATTCAATTTGGACTTATTTGAACACTTTCTCCCTCGTTCACCAGCGACGCCTTCTTCCTCAGCCACACCATCACCGGCGATGATTCAAGGCCAAACCCACTCAGATCCGGACACCCCGCTTTGGTCAACAACAACCTCGTTTCTTCGCCCAGATCTGAGAATCCCCTTTTCACCACCATCTCTCTCCCTCCTTTCAGCGACGACCAAGCTGACAACCACCAAGTTCCGCCGCGACTCAACCCTACGCCACTGTGAAGCCGCCGCTGATCCCTGTCCGAGGTACGACCACTACCGCAGTAAGGTTCAGATCTGGCAACCACTCCATTTCTTCCCCCTCCTTCCTTGCTCAGATCTGAGCAGAACGGAGAAGCTCCCTTCTTCCGCCAGCAACCACTCTCTGCCGGTGCTTCCAGCGCCGATCACCACCGTGAGCCATCACCCTGGATGCTTTACCCTCTTAGTCTAGCGTCTCTAAGCCAGCAGAGGAAACAAGGCAGAGGTTTCAATGCCGCCAGCGCCCTCACTGCCGCGAGGGTCATCGGAACACCACCATAGTCGCTGGTGCTTCGAATTCCAGCTGACCTTTTTCTGCTCTACCACCACTCCGCCAAGAAGGCAACCACCAGCCTGGCCTCCTTCACTTGCTCAGCCGAAACAGGGGAAAACAAAAGGAAGGGAAGCAACAAACGCTCAGCCCGCCTCGACTGTCCTAAGCTTCTACTTTTCTTTTAATTGTAAATTCCTTCTTTTCCTAATTTCTTTACATATGCAGTATACACTTATTTAATTTATGGGAAGTATCGTGTATTGTAATTTGGTTTAATTATTGAATAAATTAAATTAATATATGTTTTAAGCTTGATGCTACTGAATTTCAGAATCTGTTGGTTATCATAAATTGGCTTAGTAACTTGTGAATTTGTGTTTGATGTCGTGTGTATGCGTGAGTGTTGGTATATAGATATATAAATAAATTCGAGTACCTATACGAAATATATGCTGTAATTTGGATTTGTGAGATTGTATTGAATTTGGAATTTGGGTGTGTGCGTGTATGCTGAGCCTATGTTGTATACAAATTGAATTGTTTGCTATATTGGATAATTCCCTAATTGTTATATATATTACTAGGTGAAATGTTTGAGATTAGTGAATGTTTCATTAAATGCATCTGTTATTTACTACTCAAATCATGTTAGTATGAGATTGATTATGATGGATATTAAATTTAATTGAGCTCCTAATATTAGTGGTAACAGGTGTAATATCACTAAAATGATTTACTAACCGTACATAGTTTGGTGTAACTATATGCTAGATGTGCACCTATATTCATATATATATATATATCATTGTGTACATCTTATTCAATTATGGTTAATGTCATAATTCGTTTAATACATGAGAAGGTTGAATTAGGGATTTATTTAATTTATATATATTGGGCATGTATATTTTGTGATCACGAACTACACGTACAATTGAATTATGTGGTTGTTTGTTATGTGGGATATTAATTGTGCACATGATCACTTTCATGTCACTTTGTAATTTCTGTGAACATGTCATATTATTGCACGTCATCTCATGATCATTGCCGTGCGTCTCTATGGTTCATGTTTGAGTCGTGTCTCACGAGTATGCTGTGTTCCCCTTTTCTATATAGTGATCTCCAGGGCGGAGATGACCTTGTCGCGTATGCATTCGTCTTGTCGGTTCTGGTATCTCGTCGTTTCTCAGGTGAGGTTTAGGATTTTGTATAGTTATGCGACCTAAGACCTTAATATGCTGATTTCAACCCCTGCATGCGAGTATATCTATTATATACGTATGTGTTGGATATGATATGTTTATGACCTTCTGAATCAACTCTGTTTGGAAAATTAAATATGAAAGCATATATAAGCTATTTTGAAAAGTACTTTACGTTATGTTCTGTAGCGAGATTGCCATGAAAGATTGGCGTATGTGATCCGTCGTGATCTGTTATGTTGTGATCCGTTGTGATCTGTGTGTGGATCGATCCTGGTGAGCTGCGGAATGGGTACCCCCGGGACGGTTAGGGCCGTCGGGGCATTTATCCTTTGCGTAGTTCCATTTGAGATATCATTGTGCGACCTTAGGGTGATGAGGGAGGCGTGGTATCTTGAGCCTTCGGCTAAGGTCGGGGAGGACTCTTGTGGGTTCGCAACCCCTTGAGGGTGAGTCTATTTTAGACGGTTTATTCTCGATGGTATGGGGACGGTACATCTCCTCCATCATTGGTGTAGAGGTTGGATTGATTTTGATTTATGTTATGAGGAGTTGAGGTTGGAAGCTCGTACTCGCTGAGCAGTTGATTATTGTTATGTTATGGAATTATGAATCGGGATAGAGTCTTTCTGGAAAATGGTTTCTAAACTTATATCTATATCTTATTCGGGTTCTTTCAAAACGTTTTGGTATGTAACACCTATCCCCGGTTCATGAGTCCATCCTTTTTATTCTGTGCTATGCTCCTTATATATATATATTGTGGGTGTGCGTTAGCCCCCTCACTCGGTCAAGTTGACTGACCCCTCATTTACACTTTTAGTTGCAGGATTGTTGGCGTTTGCTAGGCGGAAGTGAGTCCTTTGAGTTGCACTTCGTCGGTCTAGTCTTTCTATTTGCATTTGTCTTTTCATACACTTTACTTATGCTTTGAATTATAGACTTGAGATTATACTTTACTATTCGGTAGCCCTGCGTGGCACTCTCATTCGGCCCTTGTGGCACTTGATGATTATTACTTTATGTTGATATTCGGGACTAGGGATTTATGCTAGTTGAACCCGTCACTTATTATGTTTGTTGATTTATTATTCGGGATTAGGTATCTATGCTAGTTGAACCCGTCACCTGCTTTGTACGTTTTGTTTTAAATGCTTCCGCTATCTATTGTTGTTGGTTTTAATTGCTTCCGCACTCTGAGTTTTGGTCAAGTTAGATCCGCCTAGCCTAGTGTGTGAGTTGGTCTCCCGTTCGCTCTGATTCGGATTCGGGCATGGACTTTCATTTCATGTTCCGGGTCTGGGTCATAGTGCGGGGGATGTGGCACTTCTCCGTTTGGGGTGTTACATCCTTAAGTGGTATCAGAGCTCTAGGTTGCAAAACCGAGCTCTTGAGTCGTGTTGAGTCTGTCTAGGTCGTACGGCATAGGAATAACTGCGCATTGCATTTGATTGGCTTGATACTTTGACCCTTCGACATAAATTGTTTCGTGATTATATGATTGTCTGTACACTATGACTTTAATTATGCAACACCTTATTTTATGAGCTTTATAAATTGCAATTAATTGTTGCATTTACGTGATATATGTGTTACATTTCATGTGCATCCTTAACCGGCATGCATCGAATTTAGTGTTTGAATTTAAGGGTGTCTTATGAGTCAACATTGAGAATTCCCTCCATCAACACTACTTATTGGCACTACAACGGAAACACACCACAATCTGAGGATGAAAGGAGTCATCACCAAGATCAATGGTCGCAAAAAGGGTTCAGAGTTGAAGGAATGAGATTTACTATATAGACTTACTATCTTAAAGTCAATTGAAAGATGAAGTTTGATGAATTTTCGCCTTGAGGATTCGTTTATTTGAAAGTAGTCAACTTGTTGAGGGAAATGAGTCAATGGAGAAGAATCTGATCAAGTAGAGCCGATTTGAAGGAGTTTGATGAACTTTCGCCTTGATGATTCGTTCATTTGGAAGTAGTCACTTTGTTGATGGAAACGGGTTAATGTAGAAGAATTTGATCAAGTTCGATCCGATCAAGTCCAAGGGATGCAGATAAGTAACCATGTTGGTGCTAACTTAAGTAACGAGTTACAAACCATCGGTGGGTGTTGAAGGTTTTGGTACTGTTTAGAGTTAACAAATGACAAGACAGGATTGGTTCTTTCTTCAAGATGAGATGGAAGACACTGTTGAGGTGGGAATAGATCACATAGATGCCAAAAGATTTTATTCAAGTTTTAGAATCATATACCATGGATTGCTTTGGGAAATGACTAATACCACTAGCGTCGAGCTTAGCTCTGAGATAGATTTCTGATTGACGACCAATTTATGGTCAATTTCTCGAAGATGAACAGGTTAAGGTTTCACACATGAATTAGGATTCTTGGTGGGAACCGAAGATGATTCTGGTTGAACAAGGGCTACGGTCTGGTAAAGGGTTGGATTATAAGCATGCTTGCTGGGTTACCTCTTCACACAAAAAGATTCATGATCTTATTCACGTTTCAAAATCGTGTGCCATGACTTACCTTGGGAAATGCTTAACATCATGATCGTCCAGCATAACTCAAAGATTAATTTTGGATTGGCAATCGAATTGTGGAATTCCTTGAGGATGAGCAGACTAAGGTTTAACACATAAGTCAGAGTTCTTGAAGGAGACTGTGGATGATTCTGGGTGAGCAAGGATTATGGTTTAGTAGAGAGTTGGATTATGGACATAACTGATGAATTGCCTCTTCACATCAAAAGATTTAAGACAAGAAGTCCAGATGATGTAGAGTGCATCATTATCGACTTAATCAACTCCTACCACTTCGTCTCAACTTCCTGTCAAGAGTTGACACTACGGTGATCGGTACGCCTAGCATTCATGGCATTTGCATACATGCATCGCTTAAGTATTCTTACCTTATTTTGCTTGATGTGTGTGATGACTATGGTTTTAATTGTGATAACTTGGATATCTGATCTAGCATTGATAACCTGGAGTATCTGTTTTTGGTGAACTATTGCTGAAATGAATAAGTTACGTGTTTATGCGGATTAAGCATGTTTATGTGATTTAGAACTCCCTTGAATGCTCACTAACCTCGCATATAACATACATACACACTGTAATCTGGTTTTACAGGGATTCCATCACGATATCCCCCTTGAGTTGAGGTATGAGCGTGGAATCTATACTCAAGGGATACCAATATCAGTAGTGTAAGGTACACCAAACATGCACCGCATACTTTTCATCAAGTGTTACTCTGATTTACGTATGTATGAATGGTGATCTGTGAATTTAATTGCAAGAGAGACCTCAGGTTCCCTCTTTTTACGTGTTGGAGGGATGTAGGATTCTCTCTATTGATGTGATAGGAAGATGTTGGATTCTTTCTAAGTTTTGTGCACAAGAGATGTTGGATTCTCTTGTACTTAGATATTCGGAGATACTGGATTCTCTTGAATTTAAGGGTTTGAGAAATGCTGGATTTTCTCAAACTAGAATTTCTGGGAGATGTGGAAATCTATCAGACCTAGGTTGAGAGACGGGGTTCTCTCATTATGTGCTCGAGAGACGGGGTTCTCTCAAATCCGTGCTCGAGAGACGGGGTTCCCTCAAATCTGTGCTCGGGAGACGGGGTTCTCTCACCTATTGTGCCGAGAGATGGGAATCTCTCTTGTCTGTTGAGGTTGCGTTACGCGTTGTCCTGACAACGGTCTGCAACTGATGAGTTTACGACGCCATCGAAGTTGAGTGCAGTGATAACTATTCGTCTCATGGGAATGGTCGAAGAACTTGATGGAAGCAACGATCCAGTGCTCAAATGGATCCCAATGACGACGAGACACCGCGAGAAAGGTTCAGTAAAGACAATGACAGTAAACTACACAACAGAGGCTATGTTTTATGCAATTCCGGGAGAAGGGTTAAGACACCATCAACTCGAAGCTTTTCTAGCTCAGGAGTGGAACCTGGGGACCAGGTTCTCTTAAGGGGGGAAGGTTGTAACACCCCACCTTTTTGGAGCAAGATACGATGTCGTTTTCGTGCGATTAGTTTGTTATTTATTTAATTCGGCTTGTGCTTGAATTGCCTTATTCATGTTTTAATAATTTAATTAACTCAATTGCAATCTTATATAAATATGTGAACCTAATTGGGATATGAGTTTAATTCCTAATTGCTCTTTAATTTAAATTATGTGGGCTGATTTGAAATTAACTAAAATTGGAGATCTATTTCTAATTATGAGAAATTCAATTTGGACTTATTTGAACACTTTCTCCCTCGTTCACCAGCGACGCCTTCTTCCTCAGCCACACCATCACCGGCGATGATTCAAGGCCAACCCCACTCAGATCCGGACACCCCGCTTTGGTCAACAACAACCTCGTTTCTTCGCCTAGATCTGAGAATCCCCTTTTCACCACCATCTCTCTCCCTCCTTTCAGCGACGACCAAGCTGACAACCACCAAGTTCCGCCGCGACTCAACCCTACGCCACTGTGAAGCCGCCGCTGATCCCTGTCCGAGGTACGACCACTACCGCAGTAAGGTTCAGATCTGGCAACCACTCCATTTCTTCCCCCTCCTTCCTTGCTCAGATCTGAGCAGAACGGAGAAGCTCCCTTCTTCCGCCAGCAACCACTCTCTGCCGGTGCTTCTAGCGCCGATCACCACCGTGAGCCATCACCCTGGATGCTTTACCCTCTTAGTCTAGCGTCTCTAAGCCAGCAGAGGAAACAAGGCAGAGGTTTCAATGCCGCCAGCGCCCTCACTGCCGCGAGGGTCATTGGAACACCACCATAGCCGCTGGTGCTTCGAATTCCAGCTGACCTTTTTCTGCTCTACCACCACTCCGCCAAGAAGGCAACCACCAGCCTGGCCTCCTTCACTTGCTCAGCTGAAACAGGGGAAAACAAAAGGAAGGGAAGCAGCAAACGCTCAGCCCGCCTCGACTGTCCTAAGCTTCTACTTTTCTTTTAATTGTAAATTCCTTCTTTTCCTAATTTCTTTACATATGCAGTATACACTTATTTAATTTATGGGAAGTATCGTGTATTGTAATCTGGTTTAATTATTGAATAAATTAAATTAATATATGTTTTAAACTTGATGCTACTGAATTTCAGAATCTGTTGGTTATCATAAATTGGCTTAGTAACTTGTGAATTTGTGTTTGATGTCGTGTGTATGCGTGAGTGTTGGTATATAGATATATAAATAAATTCGAGTACCTATACGAAATATATGCTGTAATTTGGATTTGTGAGATTGTATTGAATTTGGAATTTGGGTGTGTGCGTGTATGCTGAGCCTATGTTGTATACAAATTGAATTGTTTGCTATATTGGATAATTCCCTAATTGTTATATATATTACTAGGTGAAATGTTTGAGATTAGTGAATGTTTCATTAAATGCATCTGTTATTTACTACTCAAATCATGTTAGTATGAGATTGATTATGATGGATATTAAATTTAATTGAGCTCCTAATATTAGTGGTAACAGGTGTAATATCACTAAAATGATTTACTAACCGTACATAGTTTGGTGTAACTATATGCTAGATGTGCACCTATATTCATATATATATATATATATCATTGTGTACATCTTATTCAATTATGGTTAATGTCATAATTCGTTTAATACGTGAGAAGGTTGAATTAGGGATTTATTTAATTTATATATATTGGGCATGTATATTTTGTGATCACGAACTACACGTACAATTGAATTATGTGGTTGTTTGTTATGTGGGATATTAATTGTGCACATGATCACTTTCATGTCACTTTGTAATTTCTGTGAACATGTCATATTATTGCACGTCATCTCATGATCATTGCCGTGCGTCTCTATGGTTCATGTTTGAGTCGTGTCTCACGAGTATGCTGTGTTCCCCTTTTCTATACAGTGATCTCCAGGGCGGAGATGACCTTGTCGCGTATGCATTCGTCTTGTCGGTTCTGGTATCTCGTCGTTTCTCAGGTGAGGTTTAGGATTTTGTATAGTTATGCGACCTATGACCTTAATATGCTGATTTCAACCCCTGCATGCGAGTATATCTATTATATACGTATGTGTTGGATATGATATGTTTATGACCTTCTGAATCAACTCTGTTTGGAAAATTAAATATGAAAGCATATGTAAGCTGTTTTGAAAAGTACTTTACGTTATGTTCTGTAGCGAGATTGCCATGAAAGATTGGCGTATGTGATCCGTCGTGATCTGTTATGTTGTGATCCGTTGTGATCTGTGTGTGGATCGATCTTGGTGAGCTGCGGAATGGGTACCCCCGGGACGGTTAGGGCCGTCGGGGCATTTATCCTTTGCGTAGTTCCATTTGAGATATCATTGTGCGACCTTAGGGTGATGAGGGAGGCGTGGTATCTTGAGCCTTCGGCTAAGGCCGGGGAGGACTCTTGTGGGTTCGCAACCCCTTGAGGGTGAGTCTATTTTAGACGGTTTATTCTCGATGGTATGGGGACGGTACATCTCCTCCATCATTGGTGTAGAGGTTGGATTGATTTTGATTTATGTTATGAGGAGTTGAGGTTGGAAGCTCGTACTCGCTGAGCAGTTGATTATTGTTATGTTATGGAATTATGAATCGGGATAGAGTCTTTCTGGAAAATGGTTTCTAAACTTATATCTATATCTTATTCGGGTTCTTTCAAAACGTTTTGGTATGTAACACCTATCCCCGGTTCATGAGTCCATCCTTTTTATTCTGTGCTATGCTCCTTATATATATATATTGTGGGTGTGCGTTAGCCCCCTCACTCGGTCAAGTTGACTGACCCCTCATTTACACTTTTAGTTGCAGGATTGTTAGCGTTTGCTAGGCGGAAGTGAGTCCTTTGAGTTGCACTTCGTCGGTCTAGTCTTTCTATTTGCATTTGTCTTTTCATACACTTTACTTATGCTTTGAATTATAGACTTGAGATTATACTTTACTATTCGGTAGCCCTGCGTGGCACTCTCATTCGGCCCTTGTGGCACTTGATGATTATTACTTTATGTTGATATTCGGGACTAGGAATTTATGCTAGTTGAACCCGTCACTTGTTATGTTTGTTGATTTATTATTCGGGATTAGGTATCTATGCTAGTTGAACCCGTCACCTGCTTTGTACGTTTTGTTTTAAATGCTTCCGCTATCTATTGTTGTTGGTTTTAATTGCTTCCGCACTCTGAGTTTTGGTCAAGTTAGATCCGCCTAGCCTAGTGTGTGAGTTGGTCTCCCGTTCGCTCTGATTCGGATTCGGGCATGGACTTTCATTTCATATTCCGGGTCTGGGTCATAGTGCGGGGGATGTGGCACTTCTCCATTTGGGGTGTTACATCCTTAAGCTTCCATATCCCATTAAATCTTGAACCATTCTAAACTCGGTCGACAATGATCGCATCATGGTCTCCGATGGTCTAGAAGTCTCTCAACCCACTCTTTTTAGGATATCCTTAACTTTGTCTAATCCAACTCCCAGTTTCTCGACATCTCTCTTTTGTATTTTAGGGTCCGGTGAAGAGGTACCCCTCAGAGTCATCAAATGGCATGCCCTAGTATTCACTTCTTCACAATCTCCATTGTCAGTCAATTTTTTTAAAGCCCGTGATCCCAATTCTTGATGTCTATGGAATTAACATCTTGGCTTCTTCCTAATAATCGATCTCCAGTTGTTGTGTTGAATATCCATCTAGTTATCACTTCGATGGGAGTTCTCTGATTTTACTCTTTATGAATTCAAATTGGTTGCATGACTTGTCCTCTATTGACTTGCACTTGGGTAGACAATTGCCTTCCAAAACTCTTTGCCGGCCTTTCTTTATCGTTTTCATTTGTTGCTTTATATCTCCCAATTCAACTTCACAACACGGCCAAATCCACTTGGATCTGGAAAGTAAACTCCAATCCATCCTGAAGATAGAACTTCTCGCATCTTGGTTTTTCTATAGACTTGGAATCACTGTAATGATCGATTCTTTTTATATTCTCCCAATACTACTTCTTCCTTACCCAAAATCCAAGGTGTTTCAATTCTTTCTTCTTCTTCTTCTTACCCGAGCTTGACTTCTAATGGATTGGTTTAATTGGAAACTCTTCTTTGATGGCCCGTATTACTTATTATCCACTAACCATATGATATTCGAACAGTAACAACCCAAAACAGGGCCTGGATGAAAACAGTAAGTTAAGGAAGTGGTAAAGCGTTTATAGACCGTGATCCAACTTTTTGAATCATCATGCATTGCATTCTTACATGAACTTGGTGCTCGTATTTGTTCTGATATGTTTTAAGGGGGAATTCTTGACCTTTGATACAGTTTACTATTCATAACCCGAGCCTACCTTGTTCATATTGCTACTCGAACCCTAGAGGTTCATCACACATGTTTCCCAATCGTTTGAACTGGTTTCCCGAACTCAGAAAGTCTTTCTTGAGCCATAAGGGTATTTTTGGAACTTACCGACCAAAGTTACTATTCATCAAAAAATGAGCTTTTGATTCTGATACCTTTTTCTACCCAAGTTACAGTCGAATCGATCCTTGAGTCGAGACGAGTCTTTTGATATTATTCTTGACTTGGAAATCCATTCCGGAACTTTGTTTTATTGAAAACGTTTTTGAAAACCTAGTTTACTATTCCTTTTACGAACGGTTTTCATTCGAAAAATGTTTTCTCTTCGGATTTGCACTACTTGAGCTATTTCAAGATTTTTGAGATGTTTTACAACTCTTGATTCAAACCCTAGCTTGAAATTTTGAAGCGTACGTTCGTACGTGAGAATTCACTATTCATCCTACGTTTTCAACTTTTTAACGGTAAAACGTTTTATAGTCGATTTTGGACTCAAAACGCTTCTCGATTTATTTCTTGAATTTTGGAAGCAATCCGGACTTGAAAATCATTCTAGAAAGTCGTTTTTCACTCGTGTCGAGTTTCGAGCTCAAAACTTTTATTCACTAAAACTAATGTATCTTTCAAACGGTAAATCCGATTTCGACGAATGAATATGCGTTTCGAAGCTAATTTTCTTGCCGTCGGAATGGTTTAACTTCCAGCCACTTATCCTCGAGCCTTGGGGGACGAAATTACAGAATTACCCCCAGCAGTCCCATTTTTAGCTTCAACATCCCTAAAGCTTCTAGAAGATACAAGTGGATGAACTCTTGTTTTGCTCTCCTACCCTTAAGCCATTTCTATTTGCAAGGTGAGGGGCTTCTTCACACCTATAAATACCCCTCTCATGGCATTTGAATCCTTGCTCAAAGTTGTGTTAACAACACCCTTTCTTCTCTCCCTCTCCCCCTCTTGCCGTCGGCCACCCCCCTCCATTAGCTAGGTTTGTTTTATTTTTTATGCTTTAGTTTATGTTATGTCTTAGTTAGTTTATGTTTTTATGTTATGGTATGTTTATATTATGTTTAGGTTGGGTCTTAGGGTCTTCCCTAAGCCATATAGGATTTTATTTTATGCATTTATTATATAGTTTTCATGATATGTTTTGATAGTTGTTTATATGTTTTAATTGTTTAGTATATGCTTGAATATGTTATGAATTGCTCTAGTATATGCTTTGATCATGTGATATGCTTGTTATATTATGAGAATTGATGCATGATTATGGAATTTGAATTATGTTCATGCATGCTAGCTAATGGAATAGTGATTTACAATTTATTATGTCACAACTTGTTACATGTTGATATGGAATTAAATTGTTACATGTTACATGCCTAAAGGTTTATGATATATGATATGATATGATATGAGATATGTTGTGACATGTTGTCACATTGTTATATGACTCTTGAATTATGAATTGAGCTTATGGTATGATTTGGATTAATGGATTAGTGCCTTGATCATGTTATACACTTTAATAGTGTCACATGTTATAACCTAAGATAGATTAATGTTTCATAACTTGATCTTATGCCTTAATTGGATCTCTTAACTATAGGTTATACCTTTAACCTAGATCACACTTGATTATATTAACATGAACTTGAAAATATAGGTTATAATCAAGATCATAATTTAATTAGGGTGTGTGTGTGTGTGTGCATGCCGTGTGTGTGTGTGTTCGTGCATGGTGTGTGTGTGTACCGTGTGTGTGTGGGTGTGTGTATAGTAAGGGTTTGACCCGACCCTTTGACCCAACATGTGAATAGTAACCTGTGAATAGTAATTTGGAATAGTACTTTTAAATAGTGCTTTTGAATAGTAAAAATGAATTAAAACTTGTGCTTTCTCTATAGACATTTGCACCTAGGGTTTCCATATCCAGGGTCTAAAATGTGTTTTCAAAAATGTGTTTTCTTTCGTGGACTTGTTTCTTAACCTAAGGTTTGCGATATGATTCATAATTTGACTAAAGCTTACTCGGTTATAGTAAGATCATAGTCTAACGTTAAGAGTAACTCACTTTAAGGTATTCCTTTGTGTGTTACCTTTCTTGGATACCTTAAATGGTATTACTCTCTTGTGTTACATGTTCCTTGTTCATTTGTTTCTTGCATTTCATATGCATCTTGGTTAGTAGTGGGTCTTAGTTGTTAAGCTCACTCTAGTACGCCACCTACAGGAGTTAAAGTTGAGCACTGGGATCCCCAGGGCACCGCATAATCTGTCTACATACCTTTTGTTACTATTAGGTGAGGTGAAGTTATAAATGTTTTCCAACTGGAACCACGATTATACTATCGTATCATATGTTTTGAAATTCAAAGCTAAACCTTGTTTTGAACTATCCCTTTTATCGGGACATTCTCTTGAAAGGATCATTCATACTTTAATAGTATACCTTGATCAACAGTACATGTTTTCCAAAGTTCTGCATTCTTGTTCAAAGACAGTTACATGTTTGCATATGTTTTCAAAGTACAGTTTACAGACAGAATCACATGTTTTCAGACAGAATCATATGTTTTACAGACAGCATCATATGTTAGAGTTACAGTTTCACATGTTATAGTTAGCATACTGGAGTGATACTCTGGTCACTGCTAATCTTAAATGCAAGCATACAGTTTACAGTTTGGGCCCGGCGGTTATGTGTGGAGGTGATGCTCGGGAGGTGAGCGCTAGCGACATCACCAATACCGGCCGCCACACTTAGACTATTGACACCGACTTTTAACAGGAGGTTTGTTAAGTCAGGACAATTTGTCTAGGAACGGACAGCAAATCTGCTCCCATTACATGTTTACAGGTCGCCTAGGGCTAGCTACCCGAAGTGACAACCGGTGGAGGATGGTGCATGTTTGTATGTGTTGGTAAGAGTCGTTGTTGACCTTGGTCCGATAGTCTACTATGTGCGGAGTTGTTGTTGACCTTGGTCCAATGCTCTACTTTATGTGGGGTTATTGTTGATCTTGGTCCGATACTCTACTAAACGTGGAATTATCGTTGATCCTGGTCCGATGCTCTACCGAATCATGTTTTTCTGGAGTAAGGATGGAGGAGCCTAGCTTGCGGGCAAAATTCTGTTTCATAAAGGATGGTTCATATCTGGAAAAGTTCACTTTACCCTTATCCCGTTTTATGAAAGAATTATGAACCATCAACAGCATATGTGTGCGCGTGTGATAGCATTCATGAAAATGTTTTATAACGTGCATTCTTTTACAGCATCGCATTCAAAGAGTTTTATCAATCGAACTTGTTTCAAGTTCTTCTTTAAAGCATCGCATTTAACAGTTTCGAACTTTACTTCAAGTTCTTTAATTCAGTACTTTCTTTAAAGTATTCCCCCGCTTAGTCCTTTTGACTAATACCTCTCCCGTTTTCTTGCCTCGTGGTTTCAGGTCTTGCAGCCGCAGTCTAGAGGTATCTTGAAGCTCTAGATTGTCATTTTTGTTTTAGTCAGGACTTAGTATTACTTCCTCTTTTGTGTCCTGCATATGTTTTATGGCTGCATCACTTTATGTTTCTGTATATGTTTCTGAATACTTGAGTATCTTCGTTATACTCTTTCTGCTACTCTGTTACCGATATTTTGAACTCTGCTGTATCGGTACTTATATGTGAATCTGTTATATGTTCTGATACGCCGAGTCTCTCTTACACGATCAATATGTTATTGCTTGTTACATGCCATCACGCACATGTTTTGAAAAGTTTTAAAATACTCTGATTTTCTGCTGTATAGCCACATCGTTGTACATGTATAGTTCTGATAGACAGCCGTTCGCTGGAGTAATTCTTGAGTGATGGCTCACACCATTACTTGAGAGGTGCTTCAGTGCGGGGGTTGAGACGCCGCTCTCCTCTTGTTCTGGTACGGGTGGGGGCGTTACAGCCTGAGGTGGTATCAGAGCATCGGGTTAAGTAAGAAGAGACTTAACCTAGATTGCTCTCATGTTGCATCATGGATTGTTCACGCATTGCATCCCGGATCATTCTCATATTGCATCGAGACAGGATATTTGGGGATTGCATGGTTCTGTTATCTGGATTTCATATCTGTGGTATCTTCTGTATAGCTATGGCAGTTCAGCCACACCAGGATCCTAATCAGCAGATGGATGAGGCTTTCTTTGAGCAGTTTGAGGCCCCGCGTACTGTGGCAGTTTCTCGCCGTGGAGGTACTCGTTTCTACACTTGGCGTAGGTCTAGGAACAGTGGCAGACCTGGGTATTCCTATCCTAACAGAGTTGTGCACTATCTCGAGTCTGAGAGAGATGGTTACTTTCAGGAGTATCAGAGGACCCGTGAAGTCAGGTTGGAGTCTCTGCGCTATCAGGATCAGTCACTGCAGTACCAGATTGACAGGGACATCGCTCGTGAGCATGCTGCAGAGATGACTCATATTGCTGATCAGAGGGCTGCTCGTATTGCTGAGCTGGAGGCAGATCTTATGCAGATGACTATCGATCGCGATACCTCTATGGAGCGTCACCAGCATTTTCGTGCCCGTGTGAGAGCTCGCCTGTATGATACCTATCACTTATCCGATGAGCAGGCAGTTGAGGAGGTCGAGGGTCAGGATGTCAGTCAGGCCTCTCAGGAGCCCGAGCCTATGCAGGATCAGTCTGATGGAGGCGATGGAGGGTCTGATGATGATGATGATGGCGGAGATGATCCAGCAGGACACGGATAGGGTGAGGTCGTTGCCGTTTCTGATGACACCACCAGGGGTTCTTTGGACCACAGTTATCAGGGTTGATTGCTGATGGGAGATTTTTGTATATAGTACTGATGCATATATATCTATCTATGGATGGCGGACGTATAGCCGGGACAGTTCAGGACTGACTTTTGGATGAGGGGATGTATAGCTCTGGTAGATGATCCCCGACTTTTGGCACCACGGATTACGGTTCAGATGACTTGGTACCTACTAGGTTATTTTCAGCAGGGTTGGACGGATTGGTAAGGCCTGTAAGGGAGTCAACTCGATAGTATCGGGTCCTCCCCATTTTTGAATTAATACTGTTAACATGTGGCCTGTAGTAAATTTTACCAAACCTTGCACAGTTATAACACTTTCGGCTTTATGTTGAATATCTGTTTACTGCTTTCCATAACTGTCATTGCATGAGTCTTAGAGTTGCTTCAAGATACCATTAGGACCATTTATAGGATCATGCCATTTCATTTATTGTTAGCATGCTATTGTTCTTGATATGTTGAATACGCTTCTGGATATGTTGATCATGTTACAGTTCTTGTTGATATGACAGTACACGTTCTGTTCCCGTTTTACATGTTGATCATGTTTTGGGATGTGTTATACATGTTTCTGATATGTTGATATGTTACCCGAGCTTCTGTTCTCGTTTACATGTTATCTGACAATTGTTTCTGATTATATGATATGTTTGGAGATCTTGAATCTTTGCTGACATGTTGTTATGGGAATGTGTTGTTCTCATACTTATGTGTGACTACGTGAGAATGTGAATACGTGGTTACGGATTCTGTGAATCATTATATGTCATGCATCGAATATATGTATCTGAATGCTTATGAATTCAGTAACAACATGCCACCGAGAAGAGCACCCCGGAATCGTGTACCACCACTGCCACCCCAAAGAGATGTCACGCCACCCCCTGAAAGGGAAGGAACTCCGGAATTAAGGGATGTGCTACGACAATTTATGAGGGCTTCTGCACCGAGAGATAACCCTCCTAATGAAAGGTCATTGGAGAAATTTCTGAGGATGAATCCGCCTAAGTTCTATGGAGAACCGAACGACCTAAAGGCTGAGAATTAGATTACCAGTCTTGAGAAGATTTTCGAGGCTATGGAGATCTACCCAGAGGATCGTGAACGAGTTCGGTATGCTACTTTTCTTATGGAAGGAGCTGCATACAATTGGTGGAAGCACGTTCAGCAATGTGGATTGAAAATAACGTTGAAGGAAGTTGGGATGAGTTTATCAGAGAGTTTCAGCAGAAGTATACGCCTCAAGTGACTCGTGATGCACGAGAGGCTGAGTTTATGAGTCTGGTTCAGGGAACTATGAATGTGATGGAGTATGAAGCTAGGTTTGTGAGGCTGATCAAGTATGCGCCTCATATTCTGAATGATGAGCGTCGCAAGACGAAGAGGTTTATTGATGGACTGAAGCCCGAACTTCGGTTGGCACTTGCATCTTTGGTTATTGAGACCTACAACCAGGCTGTTGATAGAGCACTAAGGGTTGAGGCTGCACACAAGGAGATCAAGATAACTACTGCCCGTCAAGGACCTTCTAACCCTAAGCCTTATCAAGGTAATAAGCGACTTTCCGGATCTTTTCCCCAAGGAACTGGAAAGAGGCCAATGGTAACACCACAGCGTCAGCAGCAGAATGCTCCACCGAAACAGCAAGCACAGAAGCAGAAAGCGCCACAGCAGTATCAGAAGGCGCCACAACAGCAGAGAGCACCTCAGCCAGGTCCAGAGGAAATTGTTTGCCGATATTGTCGCCGAACGGGACACACTGAGGAGAACTGTCGCAAGAAAGCTGGACAGTGTTTCGCGTGTGGTTCCCCTGAGCACCAGATGGACAGTGGCCGCACAAGATCAGGAGATTTGGGGTCCAGGATAAAGGAAAAGCAGTGGTGGGTACGACGAACAAACCGGTGGTCAAAGGCAGAGCTTATGCTTTGGATGGTAAGGAGGAGGTTGATCCTTCGTCTGTTGTGGAAGGTATTGTGCACATTCTTAAAACGCCAGTTAAGGTCTTGTATGACCCTGGTGCTACGCATTCATTTGTTGCTTCTAAATTATGTGCGCATTTACAGTTTCCGCTTGAATACTTGCCATATAAATTTGAAGTGAGTTCTCCTTTGGGAACTTGCCTTGTTACGGATCAAGTATATAAACGCTGCCCTATATGTATTGGTACCCGTTGTTACCCGACGGATCTTATTCAGTTGCCGATGACAAGATATGATGTTATACTTGGTATGGATTGGTTGTCTAAGTACCGAGCTAAGTTGGATTGTTACAAGAAAGAGATCATCTTGCAAGAAGATGAAAGTGGGACATCAGAAGGGAAAGTTGAGAAGTAATCAGTGATTTCTTCGATGGAAGCTAAGAAGTTGATTCAGAAAGGAGCTAGTGGATTTGTGGCTTATCTTTTGAATAGACCGAAAGATCAACTTAAGATCGAAAAAGTGGAAGTGGTGAACGAGAGATGTGTTTCCTGAGCATTTGGATTCGTTACCCCCTGACCGAGAGTTGGAGTTTACGATCGAGACGATATCAGAAGCTGAGCCGTACTCAAAGACACCTTACAGAATGGCTCCAGCTGAATTAGATGAACTGAGAAAGCAATTGGATGAACTGATTGAGTCTGGATATGTTCGACCGAGCACATCGCCGTGGGGAGCACCTGTTCTTTTCGTTAAGAAGAAGGATGGATCATTGCGTTTATGCATTGACTATCGGGAGCTGAACAGGATGACAATCAAGAATAAGTATCCTCTCCCTCATATCGAAGAGCTGTTCGACATACTACAAGGATCAAAGGTCTACTCCAAGTTAGATCTTAGACAAGGGTATTATCAGTTGAAGATCAGGGAAGCAGATATTCCGAAGACTGCTTTCAACAGCCGATATGGACATTATGAGTTTGTGGTAATGTCGTTTGGTTTGACGAACGCACCAGCTGCATTCATGGATTTGATGCACCGTATATTTAAGCCGTTTCTCGACAAGTTTGTAGTGATCTTCATCGACGATATCTTGGTATTTTCGAAGACACCGGAGGAACATGCTGAGCATCTTCGAATCGTGTTACGCACTTTGCTGGATCACAAGCTATATACAAAGTTCAATAAATGTGAGTTCTGGCTTGAGAGAGTTACGTTTCTCGGACACATCATATCAGGATCTGGAATCGAAGTAGATCCCTCGAAGAACGAGACGATTATGGATTGGAAGTCACCGAAGAATCCTTCAGAAATGAGGAGTTTTCTGGGATTAGCTGGTTACTACTGGAGGTTTGTCCAAGATTTCTCGAAGATAGCTACACCTCTCACTAAGTTGACTAAGAAAGAAGGGAAGTTCGACTGGACGGAGAAGTGTGAGCAAAGTTTTCAAAGATTGAAGGAGATGCTAACAACTGCACCCGTGTTAGCGTTACCAGAAGGAAAAGAAGGATATACTGTTTACACCGACGCTTCGAAAGAAGGACTAGGAGGAGTTTTGATGCAGAACGGGAAAGTGATTACGTATGCATCAAGGAAACTCAAAACGCATGAAGTCAACTACCCGACTCATGATTTGGAGTTAGCAGCGATAATTTTTGCTCTGGGAAAGTGGAGACATTACCTGTATGGAGTTACGTTTGAGATCTTTACTGATCATAAGAGCCTGCGATATCTATTTACTCAGAAGGAGTTGAATATGCGACAAAGGAGATGGATGGAATTTCTGGAGGACTACGATTGCATTATTCAGTACCATCCAGGAAAGGCGAATGTTATAGCCGATGCACTAAGCAGGAAAGTTCGTTTGGCACAGATTTCTGCCAACCCCGAGGTTGAACGAAGAGAGAGAATGGAGGTGATAACTAAAGCTCGAGTCGCGAACGTTGTGATGATATCACCTTTGAAAGAACAAGTGCTGGAGGCACAGAAGAACGACGAGTGGATCAAGAAATGTCTCGAATCTAAGGAGAAAGATGATGAGACCAAGTTCAAGGTTGATGAACATGGAATATTGAGGTATAAAGGTCGAGTATGCGTACCAACTATTTTGAGGAAAGAAATTCTCGACGAAGCGCATAAGACTAAGTACACGATACATCCCGGAGGCACTAAGATGTATCAAGATGTTAAGACGCATTTCTGGTGGAACGGAATGAAGAGAGACATAGCCAACTATGTCAAGAAGTGCTTAACTTGTCAGAAAGTTAAAGCGGAGCACCAAAAGCCGAGTGGGAAGTTGCAACCATTACCGATTCCGACTTGGAAGTGGGAGCAAATCACGATGGATTTTGTCACTGGATTACCCAAAGTCAGAGGAGGACAAGATAGTATCTGGGTGATCATTGATCGATTGACAAAGTCAGCGCACTTTTTGCCAGTAAAGACGACGGATAAGGTCAGCACGTTGGCAAAGCTGTATCAACAAGAGATTGTTAGACTACATGGAGTCCCAAACAGTATAGTGTCGGATAGAGATCCGAAATTCACGTCGCACTTATGGAAAGAAATTCAGACTTTGATGGGAACGAAGCTGAACTTCAGTACTGCAGCGCATCCTCAGACGGATGGACAATCAGAAAGGATGATTAAATACTTGGAAGATATGCTAAGAGCTTGCGCTTTAGACTTCCAGGAAAGTTGGAAAGAGTGTTTACCTCTTGTGGAGTTTGCATACAACAATAGTTATCAAGCTTCTATTAGAGCTGCTCCATATGAAGCTCTGTATGGAAGGAAATGTAGATCCCCGTTATACTGGGATTTGGATGAAGCGAGATGTACTGAGGAAGGACCGATCAGAGTGAATTCAGCTAAATGGATAAGAGAAGCGACAGAAAAGATTCAGATCATTCGCCAGAGAATGAAAGCTGCCCAGGACAGGCAGAAGAGTTATGCGGATCGACGAAGAAAGGATTTGGAATTCGCAGTGGGCGAAAAGGTATTTCTGAAGGCATCGCCAAGGAAAGGGTTTTCCCGAATTGGGAAAGGTGGAAAGTTAAACTCGAGATATGTTGGACCGTATGAGATACTAGAGAGAGTCGGACCGACAGCTTATAGATTGGATTTGCCTGTAGGTCTAACAGGAATCCACAACGTATTTCATGTATCTCAGCTTCGCAAGTGTTTCTCGGATGAGACAGAGGTTGTGCCGATAGAGGAGATACCGTTGGAACCGGATTTGACTTATGTTTTGAAGCCCGCTAAGATTCTAGACAGGAAGTTTCAAGAGTTAAGGAATAGGAAGATTCCTTTGGTTAAAGTCCTTTGGAAGGGACATGGGACAGAAGAGGCAACCTGGGAGATAGAAGAGAAAATGCAGAAGCATCACCCTGAGTTGTTTGCAGTTACAGCGGAAGAATCTGAGGACAGATTCTCTTTAAGGAGGGGTGATTGTAACAGCCCAAAACAGGGCCTGGATGAAAACAGTAAGTTAAGGCAGTGGTAAAGCGTTTATAGACCGTGATCCAACTTTTTGAATCATCATGCATTGCATTCTTACATGAACTTGGTGCTCGTATTTGTTCTGACATGTTTTAAGGGGGAATTCTTGACCTTTGATACAGTTTACTATTCATAACCCGAGCCTACCTTGTTCATATTGCTACTCGAACCCTAGAGGTTCATCACACATGTTTCCCAATCGTTTGAACTGGTTTCCCGAACTCAGAAAGTCTTTCTTGAGCCATAAGGGTATTTTTGGAACTTACCGACCAAAGTTACTAATCATCAGAAAATGAGCTTTTGATTCTGATACCTTTTTCTACCCAAGTTACAGTCGAATCGATCCTTGAGTCGAGACGAGTCTTTTGATATTATTCTTGACTTGGAAATCCATTCCGGAACTTTGTTTTATTGAAAACGTTTTTGAAAACCTAGTTTACTATTCCTTTTACGAACGGTTTTCATTCGGAAAATGTTTTCTCTTCGGATTTGCACTACTTGAGCTATTTCAAGATTTTTGAGATGTTTTACAACTCTTGATTCAAACCCTAGCTTGAAATTTTGAAGCGTACGTTCGTACGTGAGAATTCACTAAACGTACGTGAGAATTCACTATTCATCCTACGTTTTCAACTTTTTAACGGTAAAACGTTTTATAGTCGATTTTGGACTCAAAACGCTTCTCGATTTATTTCTTGAATTTTGGAAGCAATCCGGACTTGAAAATCATTCTAGAAAGTCGTTTTTCACTCGTGTCGAGTTTCGAGCTCAAAACTTTTATTCACTAAAACTAATGTATCTTTCAAACGGTAAATCCGATTTCGACGAATGAATATGCGTTTCGAAGCTAATTTTCTTGCCGTCGGAATGGTTAAACTTCCAGCCACTTATCCTCGAGCCTTGGGGGACGAAATTACAGAATTACCCCCAGCAGTCCCATTTTTAGCTTCAACATCCCTAAAGCTTCTAGAAGATACAAGTGGATGAACTCTTGTTTTGCTCTCCTACCCTTAAGCCATTTCTATTTGCAAGGTGAGGGGCTTCTTCACACCTATAAATACCCCTCTCATGGCATTTGAATCCTTGCTCAAAGTTGTGTTAACAACACCCTTTCTTCTCTCCCTCTCCCCCTCTTGCCGTCGGCCACCCCCCTCCATTAGCTAGGTTTGTTTTATTTTTTATGCTTTAGTTTATGTTATGTCTTAGTTAGTTTATGTTTTTATGTTATGGTATGTTTATATTATGTTTAGGTTGGGTCTTAGGGTCTTCCCTAAGCCATATAGGATTTTATTTTATGCATTTATTATATAGTTTTCATGATATGTTTTGATAGTTGTTTATATGTTTTAATTGTTTAGTATATGCTTGAATATGTTATGAATTGCTCTAGTATATGCTTTGATCATGTGATATGCTTGTTATATTATGAGAATTGATGCATGATTATGGAATTTGAATTATGTTCATGCATGCTAGCTAATGGAATAGTGATTTACAATTTATTATGTCACAACTTGTTACATGTTGATATGGAATTAAATTGTTACATGTTACATGCCTAAAGGTTTATGATATATGATATGATATGATATGAGATATGTTGTGACATGTTGTCACATTGTTATATGACTCTTGAATTATGAATTGAGCTTATGGTATGATTTGGATTAATGGATTAGTGCCTTGATCATGTTATACACTTTAATAGTGTCACATGTTATAACCTAAGATAGATTAATGTTTCATAACTTGATCTTATGCCTTAATTGGATCTCTTAACTATAGGTTATACCTTTAACCTAGATCACACTTGATTATATTAACATGAACTTGAAAATATAGGTTATAATCAAGATCATAATTTAATTAGGGTGTGTGTGTGTGTGCATGCCGTGTGTGTGTGTGTTCGTGCATGCCGTGTGTGTGTGTACCGTGTGTGTGTGGGTGTGTGTATAGTAAGGGTTTGACCCGACCCTTTGACCCAACATGTGAATAGTAACCTGTGAATAGTAATTTGGAATAGTACTTTTAAATAGTGCTTTTGAATAGTAAAAATGAATTAAAACTTGTGCTTTCTCTATAGACATTTGCACCTAGGGTTTCCATATCCAGGGTCTAAAATGTGTTTTCAAAAATGTGTTTTCTTTCGTGGACTTGTTTCTTAACCTAAGGTTTGCGATAGGATTCATAATTTGACTAAAGCTTACTCGGTTATAGTAAGATCATAGTCTAACGTTAAGAGTAACTCACTTTAACGTATTCCTTTGTGTGTTACCTTTCTTGGATACCTTAAATGGTATTACTCTCTTGTGTTACATGTTCCTTGTTCATTTGTTTCTTGCATTTCATATGCATCTTGGTTAGTAGTGGGTCTTAGTTGTTAAGCTCACTCTAGTACGCCACCTACAGGAGTTAAAGTTGAGCACTGGGATCCCCAGGGCACCGCATAATCTGTCTACATACCTTTTGTTACTATTAGGTGAGGTGAAGTTATAAATGTTTTCCAACTGGAACCACGATTATACTATCGTATCATATGTTTTGAAATTCAAAGCTAAACCTTGTTTTGAACTATCCCTTTTATCGGGACATTCTCTTGAAAGGATCATTCATACTTTAATAGTATACCTTGATCAACAGTACATGTTTTCCAAAGTTCTGCATTCTTGTTCAAAGACAGTTACATGTTTGCATATGTTTTCAAAGTACAATTTACAGACAGAATCACATGTTTTCAGACAGAATCATATGTTTTACAGACAGCATCATATGTTAGAGTTACAGTTTCACATGTTATAGTTAGCATACTGGAGTGATACTCTGGTCACTGCTAATCTTAAATGCAAGCATACAGTTTACAGTTTGGGCCCGGCGGTTATGTGTGGAGGTGATGCTCGGGATGTGAGCGCTAACGACATCACCAATACCGGCCGCCACACTTAGACTATTGACACCGACTTTTAACAGGAGGTTTGTTAAGTCAGGACAATTTGTCTGGGAACGGACAACAAATCTGCTCCCATTACATGTCGCCTAGGGCTAGCTACCCGAAGTGACAATCGGTGGAGGATGGTGCATGTTTGTATGTGTTGGTAAGAGTCGTTGTTGACCTTGGTCCGATAGTCTACTATGTGCGGAGTTGTTGTTGACCTTGGTCCAATGCTCTACTTTATGTGGGGTTATTGTTGGTCTTGGTCCGATACTCTACTAAACGTGGAATTATCGTTGATCCTGGTCCGATGCTCTACCGAATCATGTTTTTCTGGAGTAAGGATGGAGGAGCCTAGCTTGCGGGCAAAATTCTGTTTCATAAAGGATGGTTCATATCTGGAAAAGTTCACTTTACCCTTATCCCGTTTTATGAAAGAATTATAAACTATCAACAGCATATGTGTGCGCGTGTGATAGCATTCATGAAAATGTTTTATAACGTGCATTCTTTTACAGCATCGCATTCAAAGAGTTTTATCAATCGAACTTGTTTCAAGTTCTTCTTTAAAGCATCGCATTTAACAGTTTCGAACTTTACTTCAAGTTCTTTAATTCAGTACTTTCTTTAAAGTATTCCCCCGCTTAGTCCTTTTGACTAATACCTCTCCCGTTTTCTTGCCTCGTGGTTTCAGGTCTTGCAGCCGCAGTCTAGAGGTATCTTGAAGCTCTAGATTGTCATTTTTGTTTCAGTCAGGACTTAGTATTACTTCCTCTTTTGTGTCCTGCATATGTTTTATGGCTGCATCACTTTATGTTTCTGTATATGTTTCTGAATACTTGAGTATCTTCGTTATACTCTTTCTGCTACTCTGTTACCGATATTTTGAACTCTGCTGTATCGGTACTTATATGTGAATCTGTTATATGTTCTGATACGCCGAGTCTCTCTTACACGATCAATATGTTCTTGCTTGTTACATGCCATCACGCACATGTTTTGAAAAGTTTTAAAATACTCTGATTTTCTGTTGTATAGCCACATCGTTGTACATGTATAGTTCTGATAGACAGCCGTTCGCTGGAGTAATTCTTGAGTGATGGCTCACACCATTACTTGAGAGGTGCTTCAGTGCGGGGGTTGAGACGCCGCTCTCCTCTTGTTCTGGTACGGGTGGGGGCGTTACAGCCTGAGGTGGTATCAGAGCATCGGGTTAAGTAAGAAGAGACTTAACCTAGATTGCTCTCATGTTGCATCATGGATTGTTCACGCATTGCATCCCGGATCATTCTCATATTGCATTGAGACAGGATATTTGGGGATTGCATGGTTCTGTTATCTGGATTTCATATCTGTGGTATCTTCTGTATAGCTATGGCAGTTCAGCCACACCAGGATCCTAATCAGCAGATGGATGAGGCTTTCTTTGAGCAGTTTGAGGCCCCGCGTACTGTGGCAGTTTCTCGCCGTGGAGGCACTCGTTTCTACACTTGGCGTAGGTCTAGGAACAGTGGCAGACCTGGGTATTCCTATCCTAACAGAGTTGTGCACTATCTCGAGTCTGAGAGAGATGGTTACTTTCAGGAGTATCAGAGGACCCGTGAAGTCAGGTTGGAGTCTCTGCGCTATCAGGATCAGTCACTGCAGTACCAGATTGACAGGGACATCGCTCGTGAGCATGCTGCAGAGATGACTCATATTGCTGATCAGAGGGCTGCTCGTATTGCTGAGCTGGAGGCAGATCTTATGCAGATGACTAACGATCGCGATACCTCTATGGAGTGTCACCAGCATTATCGTGCCCGTGTGAGAGCTCGCCTGTATGATACCTATCACTTATCCGATGAGCAGGCAGTTGAGGAGGTAGAGGGTCAGGATGTCAGTCAGGCCTCTCAGGAGCCCGAGCCTATGCAGGATCAGTCTGATGGAGGCGATGGAGGGTCTGATGATGATGATGATGATGGCGGAGATGATCCAGCAGGACACGGACAGGGTGAGGTCGTTGCCGTTTCTGATGACACCACCAGGGGTTCTTTGGACCACAATTATCAGGGTTGATTGCTGATGGGAGATTTTTGTATATAGTACTGATGCATATATATCTATCTATGGATGGCGGACGTATAGCCGGGACAGTTCAGGACTGACTTTTGGATGAGGGGATGTATAGCTCTGGTAGATGATCCCCGACTTTTGGCACCACGGATTACGGTTCAGATGACTTGGTACCTACTAGGTTATTTTCAGCAGGGTTGGACGGATTGGTAAGGCCTGTAAGGGAGTCAACTCGATAGTATCGGGTCCTCCCCATTTTTGAATTAATACTGTTAACATGTGGCCTGTAGTAAATTTTACCAAACCTTGCACAGTTATAACACTTTCGGCTTTATGTTGAATATCTGTTTACTGCTTTCCATAACTGTCATTGCATGAGTCTTAGAGTTGCTTCAAGATACCATTAGGACCGTTGATAGGATCATGCCATTTCATTTATTGTTAGCATGCTATTGTTCTTGATATGTTGAATACGCTTTTGGATATGTTGATCATGTTACAGTTCTTGTTGATATGACAGTACACGTTCTATTCCCGTTTTACATGTTGATCATGTTTTGGGATGTGTTATACATGTTTCTGATATGTTGATATGTTACCCGAGCTTCTGTTCTCGTTTACATGTTATCTGACAATTGTTTCTGATTATATGATATGTTTGGAGATCTTGAATCTTTGCTGACATGTTGTTATGGGAATGTGTTGTTCTCATACTTATGTGTGACTACGTGAGAATGTGAATACGTGGTTACGGATTCTGAGAATCATTATATGTCATGCATCGAATATATGTATCTGAATGCTTATGAATTCAGTAACAACATGCCACCGAGAAGAGCACCCCGGAATCGTGTACCACCACTGCCACCCCAAAGAGATGTCACGCCACCCCCTGAAAGGGAAGGAACTCCGGAATTAAGGGATGTGCTACGACAATTTATGAGGGCTTCTGCACCGAGAGATAACCCTCCTAATGAAAGGTCATTGGAGAAATTTCTGAGGATGAATCCGCCTAAGTTCTATGGAGAACCGAACGACCTAAAGGCTGAGAATTAGATTACCAGTCTTGAGAAGATTTTCGAGGCTATGGAGATCTACCCAGAGGATCGTGAACGAGTTCGGTATGCTACTTTTCTTATGGAAGGAGCTGCATACAATTGGTGGAAGCACGTTCAGCAATGTGGATTGAAAATAACGTTGAAGGAAGTTGGGATGAGTTTATCAGAGAGTTTCAGCAGAAGTATACGCCTCAAGTGACTCGTGATGCACGAGAGGCTGAGTTTATGAGTCTGGTTCAGGGAACTATGAATGTGATGGAGTATGAAGCTAGGTTTGTGAGGCTGATCAAGTATGCGCCTCATATTCTGAATGATGAGCGTCGCAAGACGAAGAGGTTTATTGATGGACTGAAGCCCGAACTTCGGTTGGCACTTGCATCTTTGGTTATTGAGACCTACAACCAGGCTGTTGATAGAGCACTAAGGGTTGAGGCTGCACACAAGGGGATCAAGATAACTACTGCCCGTCAAGGACCTTCTAACCCTAAGCCTTATCAAGGTAATAAGCGACTTTCCGGATCTTTTCCCCAAGGAACTGGAAAGAGGCCAATGGTAACACCACAGCGTCAGCAGCAGAATGCTCCACCGAAACAGCAAGCACAGAAGCAGAAAGCGCCACAGCAGTATCAGAAGGCGCCACAACAGCAGAGAGCACCTCAGCCAGGTCCAGAGGAAATTGTTTGCCGATATTGTCGCCGAACGGGACACACTGAGGAGAACTGTCGCAAGAAAGCTGGACAGTGTTTCGCGTGTGGTTCCCCTGAGCACCAGATGGACAGTGGCCGCACAAGATCAGGAGATTTGGGGTCCAGGATAAAGGAAAAGCAGTGGTGGGTACGACGAACAAACCGGTGGTCAAAGGCAGAGCTTATGCTTTGGATGGTAAGGAGGAGGTTGATCCTTCGTCTGTTGTGGAAGGTATTGTGCACATTCTTAAAACGCCAGTTAAGGTCTTGTATGACCCTGGTGCTACGCATTCATTTGTTGCTTCTAAATTATGTGCGCATTTACAGTTTCCGCTTGAATACTTGCCATATAAATTTGAAGTGAGTTCTCCTTTGGGAACTTGCCTTGTTACGGATCAAGTATATAAACGCTGCCCTATATGTATTGGTACCCGTTGTTACCCAACGGATCTTATTCAGTTGCCGATGACAAGATATGATGTTATACTTGGTATGGATTGGTTGTCTAAGTACCGAGCTAAGTTGGATTGTTACAAGAAAGAGATCATATTGCAAGAAGATGAAAGTGGGACATCAGAAGGGAAAGTTGAGAAGTTATCAGTGATTTCTTCGATGGAAGCTAAGAAGTTGATTCAGAAAGGAGCTAGTGGATTTGTGGCTTATCTTTTGAATAGACCGAAAGATCAACTTAAGATCGAAGAAGTGGAAGTGGTGAACGAGAGATGTGTTTCCTGAGCATTTGGATTCGTTACCCCCTGACCGAGAGTTGGAGTTTACGATCGAGACGATATCAGAAGCTGAGCCGTACTCAAAGACACCTTACAGAATGGCTCCAGCTGAATTAGATGAACTGAGAAAGCAATTGGATGAACTGATTGAGTCTGGATATGTTCGACCGAGCACATCGCCGTGGGGAGCACCTGTTCTTTTCGTTAAGAAGAAGGATGGATCATTGCGTTTACGCATTGACTATCGGGAGCTAAACAGGATGACAATTAAGAATAAGTATCCTCTCCCTCATATCGAAGAGCTGTTCGACATACTACAAGGATCAAAGGTCTACTCCAAGTTAGATCTTAGACAAGGGTATTATCAGCTGAAGATCAGGGAAGCAGATATTCCGAAGACTGCTTTCAACAGCCGATATGGACATTATGAGTTTGTGGTAATGCCGTTTGGTTTGACGAACGCACCAGCTGCATTCATGGATATGATGCACCGTATATTTAAGCCGTTTCTCGACAAGTTTGTAGTGATCTTCATCGACGATATCTTGGTATTTTCGAAGACATCGGAGGAACATGCTGAGCATCTTCGAATCGTGTTACGCACTTTGCTGGATCACAAGCTATATGCAAAGTTCAATAAATGTGAGTTCTGGCTTGAGAGAGTTACGTTTCTCGGACACATCATATCAGGATCTGGAATCGAAGTAGATCCCTCGAAGAACGAGACGATTATGGATTGGAAGTCACCGAAGAATCCTTCAGAAATGAGGAGTTTTCTGGGATTAGCTGGTTACTACTGGAGGTTTGTCCAAGATTTCTCGAAGATAGCTACACCTCTCACTAAGTTGACTAAGAAAGAAGGGAAGTTCGACTGGACGGAGAAGTGTGAGCAAAGTTTTCAAAGATTGAAGGAGATGCTAACAACTGCACCCGTGTTAGCGTTACCAGAAGGAAAAGAAGGATATACTGTTTACACCGACGCTTCGAAAGAAGGACTAGGAGGAGTTTTGATGCAGAACGGGAAAGTGATTGCGTATGCATCAAGGAAACTCAAAACGCATGAAGTCAACTACCCGACTCATGATTTGGAGTTAGCAGCGATAATTTTTGCTCTGGGAAAGTGGAGACATTACCTGTATGGAGTTACGTTTGAGATCTTTACTGATCATAAGAGCCTGTGATATCTATTTACTCAGAAGGAGTTGAATATGCGACAAAGGAGATGGATGGAATTTCTGGAGGACTACGATTGCATTATTCAGTACCATCCAGGAAAGGCGAATGTTGTAGCCGATGCACTAACCAGGAAAGTTCATTTGGCACAGATTTCTGCCAATCCCGAGGTTGAACGAAGAGAGAGAATGGAGGTGATAACTAAAGCTCGAGTCGCGAACGTTGTGATGATATCACCTTTGAAAGAACAAGTGCTGGAGGCACAGAAGAACGACGAGTGGATCAAGAAATGTCTCGAATCTAAGGAGAAAGATGATGAGACCAAGTTCAAGGTTGATGAACATGGAATATTGAGGTATAAAGGTCGAGTATGCGTACCAACTGTTTTGAGGAAAGAAATTCTCGACGAAGCGCATAAGACTAAGTACACGATACATCCCGGAGGCACTAAGATGTATCAAGATGTTAAGACGCATTTCTGGTGGAACGGAATGAAGAGAGACAGAGCCAACTATGTCAAGAAGTGCTTAACTTGTCAGAAAGTTAAAGCGGAGCACCAAAAGCCGAGTGGGAAGTTGCAACCATTACCGATTCCGACTTGGAAGTGGGAGCAAATCACGATGGATTTTGTCACTGGATTACCCAAAGTCAGAGGAGGACAAGATAGTATCTGGGTGATCATTGATCGATTGACAAAGTCAGCGCACTTTTTGCCAGTAAAGACGATGGATAAGGTCAGCACGTTGGCAAAGCTGTATCAACAAGAGATTGTTAGACTACATGGAGTCCCAAACAGTATAGTGTCGGATAGAGATCTGAAATTCACGTCGCACTTATGGAAAGAAATTCAGACTTTTATGGGAACGAAGCTGAACTTCAGTACTGCAGCGCATCCTCAGACGGATGGACAATCAGAAAGGATGATTAAATACTTGGAAGATATGCTAAGAGCTTGCGCTTTAGACTTCCAGGAAAGTTGGAAAGAGTGTTTACCTCTTGTGGAGTTTGCATACAACAATAGTTATCAAGCTTCTATTAGAGCTGCTCCATATGAAGCTCTGTATGGAAGGAAATGTAGATCCCCGTTATACTGGGATTTGGATGAAGCGAGATGTACTGAGGAAGGACCGATCAGAGTGAATTCAGCTAAATGGATAAGAGAAGCGACAGAAAAGATTCAGATCATTCGCCAGAGAATGAAAGCTGCCCAGGACAGGCAGAAGAGTTATGCGGATCGACGAAGAAAGGATTTGGAATTCGCAGTGGGCGAAAAGGTATTTCTGAAGGCATCGCCAAGGAAAGGGTTTTCCCGAATTGGGAAAGGTGGAAAGTTAAACTCGAGATATGTTGGACCGTATGAGATACTAGAGAGAGTCGGACCGACAGCTTATAGATTGGATTTGCCTGTAGGTCTAACAGGAATCCACAACGTATTTCATGTATCGCAGCTTCGCAAGTGTTTCTCGGATGAGACAGAGGTTGTGCCGATAGAGGAGATACCGTTGGAACCGGATTTGACTTATGTTTTGAAGCCCGCTAAGATTCTAGACAGGAAGTTTCAAGAGTTAAGGAATAGGAAGATTCCTTTGGTTAAAGTCCTTTGGAAGGGACATGGGACAGAAGAGGCAACCTGGGAGACAGAAGAGAAAATGCAGAAGCATCACCCTGAGTTGTTTGCAGTTACAGCGGAAGAATCTGAGGACAGATTCTCTTTAAGGAGGGGTGATTGTAACAGCCCAAAATAGGGCCTGGATGAAAACAGTAAGTTAAGGCAGTGGTAAAGCGTTTATAGACCGTGATCCAACTTCTTGAATCATCATGCATTGCATTCTTACATGAACTTGGTGCTCGTATTTGTTCTGACATGTTTTAAGGGGGAATTCTTGACCTTTGATACAGTTTACTATTCATAACCCGAGCCTACCTTGTTCATATTGCTACTCGAACCCTAGAGGTTCATCACACATGTTTCCCAATCGTTTGAACTGGTTTCCCGAACTCAGAAAGTCTTTCTTGAGCCATAAGGGTATTTTTGGAACTTACCGACCAAAGTTACTAATCATCAGAAAATGAGCTTTTGATTCTGATACCTTTTTCTACCCAAGTTACAGTCGAATCGATCCTTGAGTCGAGACGAGTCTTTTGATATTATTCTTGACTTGGAAATCCATTCCGGAACTTTGTTTTATTGAAAACGTTTTTGAAAACCTAGTTTACTATTCCTTTTACGAACGGTTTTCATTCGGAAAATGTTTTCTCTTCGGATTTGCACTACTTGAGCTATTTCAAGATTTTTGAGATGTTTTACAACTCTTGATTCAAACCCTAGCTTGAAATTTTGAAGCGTACGTTCGTACGTGAGAATTCACTAAACGTACGTGAGAATTTACTATTCATCCTACGTTTTCAACTTTTTAACGGTAAAACGTTTTATAGTCGATTTTGGACTCAAAACGCTTCTCGATTTATTTCTTGAATTTTGGAAGCAATCCGGACTTGAAAATCATTCTAGAAAGTCGTTTTTCACTCGTGTCGAGTTTCGAGCTCAAAACTTTTATTCACTAAAACTAATGTATCTTTCAAACGGTAAATCCGATTTCGACGAATGAATATGCGTTTCGAAGCTAATTTTCTTGCCGTCGGAATGGTTAAACTTCCAGCCACTTATCCTCGAGCCTTGGGGGACGAAATTACAGAATTACCCCCAGCAGTCCCATTTTTAGCTTCAACATCCCTAAAGCTTCTAGAAGATACAAGTGGATGAACTCTTGTTTTGCTCTCCTACCCTTAAGCCATTTCTATTTGCAAGGTGAGGGGCTTCTTCACACCTATAAATACCCCTCTCATGGCATTTGAATCCTTGCTCAAAGTTGTGTTAACAACACCCTTTCTTCTCTCCCTCTCCCCCTCTTGCCGTCGGCCACCCCCCTCAATTAGCTAGGTTTGTTTTATTTTTTATGCTTTAGTTTATGTTATGTTTTAGTTAGTTTATGTTTTTATGTTATGGTATGTTTATATTATGTTTAGGTTGGGTCTTAGGGTCTTCCCTAAGCCATATAGGATTTTATTTTATGCATTTATTATATAGTTTTCATGATATGTTTTGATAGTTGTTTATATGTTTTAATTGTTTAGTATATGCTTGAATATGTTATGAATTGCTCTAGTATATGCTTTGATCATGTGATATGCTTGTTATATTATGAGAATTGATGCATGATTATGGAATTTGAATTATGTTCATGCATGCTAGCTAATGGAATAGTGATTTACAATTTATTATGTCACAACTTGTTACATGTTGATATGGAATTAAATTGTTACATGTTACATGCCTAAAGGTTTATGATATATGATATGATATGATATGAGATATGTTGTGACATGTTGTCACATTGTTATATGACTCTTGAATTATGAATTGAGCTTATGGTATGATTTGGATTAATGGATTAGTGCCTTGATCATGTTATACACTTTAATAGTGTCACATGTTATAACCTAAGATAGATTAATGTTTCATAACTTGATCTTATGCCTTAATTGGATCTTTTAACTATAGGTTATACCTTTAACCTAGATCACACTTGATTATATTAACATGAACTTGAAAATATAGGTTATAATCAAGATCATAATTTAATTAGGGTGTGTGTGTGTGTGCATGCCGTGTGTGTGTGTGTTCGTGCATGGTGTGTGTGTGTACCGTGTGTGTGTGGGTGTGTGTATAGTAAGGGTTTGACCCGACCCTTTGACCCGACATGTGAATAGTAACCTGTGAATAGTAATTTGGAATAGTACTTTTAAATAGTGCTTTTGAATAGTAAAAATGAATTAAAACTTGTGCTTTCTCTATAGACATTTGCACTTAGGGTTTCCATATCCAGGGTCTAAAATGTGTTTTCAAAAATGTGTTTTCTTTCGTGGACTTGTTTCTTAACCTAAGGTTTGCGATAGGATTCATAATTTGACTAAAGCTTACTCGGTTATAGTAAGATCATAGTCTAACGTTAAGAGTAACTCACTTTAACGTATTCCTTTGTGTGTTACCTTTCTTGGATACCTTAAATGGTATTACTCTCTTGTGTTACATGTTCCTTGTTCATTTGTTTCTTGCATTTCATATGCATCTTGGTTAGTAGTGGGTCTTAGTTGTTAAGCTCACTCTAGTACGCCACCTACAGGAGTTAAAGTTGAGCACTGGGATCCCCAGGGCACCGCATAATCTGTCTACATACCTTTTGTTACTATTAGGTGAGGTGAAGTTATAAATGTTTTCCAACTGGAACCACGATTATACTATCGTATCATATGTTTTGAAATTCAAAGCTAAACCTTGTTTTGAACTATCCCTTTTATCGGGACATTCTCTTGAAAGGATCATTCATACTTTAATAGTATACCTTGATCAACAGTACATGTTTTCCAAAGTTCTGCATTCTTGTTCAAAGACAGTTACATGTTTGCATATGTTTTCAAAGTACAATTTACAGACAGAATCACATGTTTTCAGACAGAATCATATGTTTTACAGACAGCATCATATGTTAGAGTTACAGTTTCACATGTTATAGTTAGCATACTGGAGTGATACTCTGGTCACTGCTAATCTTAAATGCAAGCATACAGTTTACAGTTTGGGCCCGGCGGTTATGTGTGGAGGTGATGCTCGGGATGTGAGCGCTAACGACATCACCAATACCGGCCGCCACACTTAGACTATTGACACCGACTTTTAACAGGAGGTTTGTTAAGTCAGGACAATTTGTCTGGGAACGGACAGCAAATCTGCTCCCATTACATGTTTATAGGTCGCCTAGGGCTAGCTACCCGAAGTGACAACCGGTGGAGGATGGTGCATGTTTGTATGTGTTGGTAAGAGTCGTTGTTGACCTTAGTCCGATAGTCTACTATGTGCGGAGTTGTTGTTGACCTTGGTCCAATGCTCTACTTTATGTGGGGTTATTGTTGATCTTGGTCCGATACTCTACTAAACGTGGAATTATCGTTGATCCTGGTCCGATGCTCTACCGAATCATGTTTTTCTGGAGTAAGGATGGAGGAGCCTAGCTTGCGGGCAAAATTCTGTTTCATAAAGGATGGTTCATATCTAGAAAAGTTCACTTTACCCTTATCCCGTTTTATGAAAGAATTATGAACCATCAACAGCATATGTGTGCGCGTGTGATAGAATTCATGAAAATGTTTTATAACGTGCATTCTTTTACAGCATCGCATTCAAAGAGTTTTATCAATCGAACTTGTTTCAAGTTCTTCTTTAAAGCATCGCATTTAACAGTTTCGAACTTTACTTCAAGTTCTTTAATTCAGTACTTTCTTTAAAGTATTCCCCCGCTTAGTCCTTTTGACTAATACCTCTCCCGTTTTCTTGCCTCGTGGTTTCAGGTCTTGCAGCCACAGTCTAGAGGTATCTTGAAGCTCTAGATTGTCATTTTTGTTTCAGTCAGGACTTAGTATTACTTCCTCTTTTGTGTCCTGCATATGTTTTATGGCTGCATCACTTTATGTTTCTGTATATGTTTCTGAATACTTGAGTATCTTCGTTATACTCTTTCTGCTACTCTGTTACAGATATTTTGAACTCTGCTGTATCGGTACTTATATGTGAATCTGTTATATGTTCTGATATGCCGAGTCTCTCTTACACGATCAATATGTTCTTGCTTGTTACATGCCATCACGCACATGTTTTGAAAAGTTTTAAAATACTCTGATTTTCCGCTGCATAGCCACATCGTTGTACATGTATAGTTCTGATAGACAGCCGTTCGCTGGAGTAATTCTTGAGTGATGGCTCACACCATTACTTGAGAGGTGCTTCAGTGCGGGGGTTGAGACGCCGCTCTCCTCTTGTTCTGGTACGGGTGGGGCGTTACAGCCTGAGGTGGTATCAGAGCATCGGGTTAAGTAAGAAGAGACTTAACCTAGATTGCTCTCATGTTGCATCATGGATTGTTCACGCATTGCATCCCGGATCATTCTCATATTGCATCGAGACAGGATATTTGGGGATTGCATGGTTCTGTTATCTGGATTTCATATCTGTGGTATCTTCTGTATAGCTATGGCAGTTCAGCCACACCAGGATCCTAATCAGCAGATGGATGAGGCTTTCTTTGAGCAGTTTGAGGCCCCGCGTACTGTGGCAGTTTCTCGCCGTGGAGGCACTCGTTTCTACACTTGGCGTAGGTCTAGGAACAGTGGCAGACCTGGGTATTCCTATCCTAACAGAGTTGTGCACTATCTCGAGTCTGAGAGAGATGGTTACTTTCAGGAGTATCAGAGGACCCGTGAAGTCAGGTTGGAGTCTCTGCGCTATCAGGATCAGTCACTGCAGTACCAGATTGACAGGGACATCGCTCGTGAGCATGCTGCAGAGATGACTCATATTGCTGATCAGAGGGCTGCTCGTATTGCTGAGCTGGAGGCAGATCTTATGCAGATGACTATCGATCGCGATACCTCTATGGAGCGTCACCAGCATTATCGTGCTCGTGTGAGAGCTCGCCTGTATGATACCTATCACTTATCCGATGAGCAGGCAGTTGAGGAGGTCGAGGGTCAGGATGTCAGTCAGGCCTCTCAGGAGCCCGAGCCTATGCAGGATCAGTCTAATGGAGGCGATGGAGGGTCTGATGATGATGATGATGGCGGAGATGATCCAGCAGGACACGGACAGGGTGAGGTCGTTGCCGTTTCTGATGACACCACCAGGGGTTCTTTGGACCACAGTTATCAGGGTTGATTGCTGATGGGAGATTTTTGTATATAGTACTGATGCATATATATCTATCTATGGATGGCGGACGTATAGCCGGGATAGTTCAGGACTGACTTTTGGATGAGGGGATGTATAGCTCTGGTAGATGATCCCCGACTTTTGGCACCACGGATTACGGTTCAGATGACTTGGTACCTACTAGGTTATTTTCAGCAGGGTTGGACGGATTGGTAAGGCCTGTAAGGGAGTCAACTCGATAGTATCGGGTCCTCCCCATTTTTGAATTAATACTGTTAACATGTGGCATGTAGTAAATTTTACCAAACCTTGCACAGTTATAACACTTTCGGCTTTATGTTGAATATCTGTTTACTGTTTTCCATAACTGTCATTGCATGAGTCTTAGAGTTGCTTCAAGATACCATTAGGACCGTTGATAGGATCATGCCATTTCATTTATTGTTAGCATGCTATTGTTCTTGATATGTTGAATACGCTTCTGGATATGTTGATCATGTTACAGTTCTTGTTGATATGACAGTACACGTTCTGTTCCCGTTTTACATGTTGATCATGTTTTGGGATGTGTTATACATGTTTCTGATATGTTGATATGTTACCCGAGCTTGTGTTCTCGTTTACATGTTATCTGACAATTGTTTCTGATTATATGATATGTTTGGAGATCTTGAATCTTTGCTGACATGTTGTTATAGGAATGTGTTGTTCTCATACTTATGTGTGACTACGTGAGAATGTGAATACGTGGTTACGGATTCTGTGAATCATTATATGTCATGCATCGAATATATGTATCTGAATGCTTATGAATTCAGTAACAACATGCCACCGAGAAGAGCACCCCGGAATCGTGTACCACCACTGCCACCCCAAAGAGATGTCACGCCAAAGGGAAGGAACTCCGGAATTAAGGGATGTGCTACGACAATTTATGAGGGCTTCTGCACCGAGAGATAACCCTCCTAATAAAAGGTCATTGGAGAAATTTCTGAGGATGAATCCGCCTAAGTTCTATGGAGAACCGAACGACCTAAAGGCTGAGAATTGGATTACCAGTCTTGAGAAGATTTTCGAGGCTATGGAGATCTACCCAGAGGATCGTGAACGAGTTCGGTATGCTACTTTTCTTATGGAAGGAGCTGCATACAATTGGTGGAAGCACGTTCAGCAATGTGGATTGAAAATAACGTTGAAGGAAGTTGGGATGAGTTTATCAGAGAGTTTCAGCAGAAGTATACGCCTCAAGTGACTCGTGATGCACGAGAGGCTGAGTTTATGAGTCTGGTTCAGGGAACTATGAATGTGATGGAGTATGAAGCTAGGTTTGTGAGGCTGATCAAGTATGCGCCTCATATTCTGAATGATGAGCGTCGCAAGACGAAGAGGTTTATTGATGGACTGAAGCCCAAACTTCGGTTGGCACTTGCATCTTTGGTTATTAAGACCTACAACCAGGCTGTTGATAGAGCACTAAGGGTTGAGGCTGCACACAAGGAGATCAAGATAACTACTGCCCGTCAAGGACCTTCTAACCCTAAGCCTTATCAAGGTAATAAGCGACCTTCCGGATCTTTTCCCCAAGGAACTGGAAAGAGGCCAATGGTAACACCACAGCGTCAGCAGCAGAATGCTCCACCGAAACAGCAAGCACAGAAGCAGAAAGCGCCACAGCAGTATCAGAAGGCGCCACAACAGCAGAGAGCACCTCAGCCAGGTCCAGAGGAAATTGTTTGCCGATATTGTCGCCGAACGGGACACATTGAGGAGAACTGTCGCAAGAAAGCTGGACAGTGTTTCGCGTGTGGTTCCCCTGAGCACCAGATGGATAGTGGCCCCACAAGATCAGGAGATTTGGGGTCCAGGATAAAGGAAAAGCAGTGGTGGGTACGACGAACAAACCGGTGGTCAAAGGCAGAGCTTATGCTTTGGATGGTAAGGAGGAGGTTGATCCTTCGTCTGTTGTGGAAGGTATTGTGCACATTCTTAAAACGCCAGTTAAGGTCTTGTATGACCCTGGTGCTGCGCATTCATTTGTTGCTTCTAAATTATGTGCGCATTTACAGTTTCCGCTTGAATACTTGCCATATAAATTTGAAGTGAGTTCTCCTTTGGGAACTTGCCTTGTTACGGATCAAGTATATAAACGCTGCCCTATATGTATTGGTACCCGTTGTTACCCGACGGATCTTATTGAGTTGCCGATGACAAGATATGATGTTATACTTGGTATGGATTGGTTGTCTAAGTACCGAGCTAAGTTGGATTGTTACAAGAAAGAGATCATCTTGCAAGAAGATGAAAGTGGGACATCGGAAGGGAAAGTTGAGAAGTTATCAGTGATTTCTTCGATGGAAGCTAAGAAGTTGATTCAGAAAGGAGCTAGTGGATTTGTAGCTTATCTTTTGAATAGACCGAAAGATCAACTTAAGATCGAAGAAGTGGAAGTGGTGAACGAGTTCCTAGATGTGTTTCCTGAGCATTTGGATTCGTTACCCCCTGACCGAGAGTTGGAGTTTACGATCGAGACGATATCAGAAGCTGAGCCGTACTCAAAGACACCTTACAGAATGGCTCCAGCTGAATTAGATGAACTGAGAAAGCAATTGGATGAACTGATTGAGTCTGGATATGTTCGACCAAGCACATCGCCGTGGGGAGCACCTGTTCTTTTCGTTAAGAAGAAGGATGGATCATTGCGTTTATGCATTGACTATCGGGAGCTGAACAGGATGACAATCAAGAATAAGTATCCTATCCCTCATATCGAAGAGCTGTTCGACATACTACAAGGATCAAAGGTCTACTCCAAGTTAGATCTTAGACAAGGGTATTATCAGTTGAAGATCAGGGAAGCAGATATTCCGAAGACTGCTTTCAACAGCCGATATGGACATTATGAGTTTGTGGTAATGCCGTTTGGTTTGACGAACGCACCAGCTGCATTCATGGATATGATGCACCGTATATTTAAGCCGTTTCTCGACAAGTTTGTAGTGATCTTCATCGACGATATCTTGGTATTTTCGAAGACACCGGAGGAACATGCTGAGCATCTTCGAATCATGTTACGCACTTTGCTGGATCACAAGCTATATGCAAAGTTCAGTAAATGTGAGTTCTGGCTTGAGAGAGTTACGTTTCTCGGACACATCATATCAGGATCTGGAATCGAAGTAGATCCCTCGAAGAATGAGACGATTATGGATTGGAAGTCACCGAAGAATCCTTCAGAAATGAGGAGTTTTCTGGGATTAGCTGGTTACTACTGGAGGTTTGTCCAAGATTTCTCGAAGATAGCTACACCTCTCACTAAGTTGACTAAGAAAGAAGGGAAGTTCAACTGGACGGAGAAGTGTGAGCAAAGTTTTCAAAGATTGAAGGAGATGCTAACAACTGCACCCGTGTTAGCGTTACCAGAAGGAAAAGAAGGATATACTGTTTACACCGACGCTTCGAAAGAAGGACTAGGAGGAGTTTTGATGCAGAACGGGAAAGTGATTGCGTATGCATCAAGGAAACTCAAAACGCATGAAGTCAACTACCCGACTCATGATTTGGAGTTAGCAGTGATAATTTTTGCTCTGGGAAAGTGGAGACATTACCTGTATGGAGTTACGTTTGAGATCTTTACTGATCATAAGAGCCTGCGATATCTATTTACTCAGAAGGAGTTGAATATGCGACAAAGGAGATGGATGGAATTTCTGGAGGACTACGATTGCATTATTCAGTACCATCCAGGAAAGGCGAATGTTGTAGCCGATGCACTAAGCAGGAAAGTTCGTTTGGCACAGATTTCTGCCAACCCCGAGGTTGAACGAAGAGAGAGAATGGAGGTGATAACTAAAGCTCGAGTCGCGAACGTTGTGATGATATCACCTTTGAAAGAACAAGTGCTGGAGGCACAGAAGAACGACGAGTGGATCAAGAAATGTCTCGAATCTAAGGAGAAAGATGATGAGACCAAGTTCAAGGTTGATGAACATGGAATATTGAGGTATAAAGGTCGAGTGTGCGTACCAACTGTTTTGAGGAAAGAAATTCTCGACGAAGCGCATAAGACTAAGTACACGATACATCCCGGAGGCACTAAGATGTATCAAGATGTTAAGACGCATTTCTGGTGGAACGGAATGAAGAGAGACATAGCCAACTATGTTAAGAAGTGCTTAACTTGTCAGAAAGTTAAAGCGGAGCACCAAAAGCCGAGTGGGAAGTTGCAACCATTACCGATTCCGACTTGGAAGTGGGAGCAAATCACGATGGATTTTGTCACTGGATTACCCAAAGTCAGAGGAGGACAAGATAGTATCTGGGTGATCATTGATCGATTGACAAAGTCAGAGCACTTTTTGCCAGTAAAGACGACGGATAAGGTCAGCACGTTGGCAAAGCTGTATCAACAAGAGATTGTTAGACTACATGGAGTCCCAAACAGTATAGTGTCGGATAGAGATCCGAAATTCACGTCGCACTTATGGAAAGAAATTTAGACTTTGATGGGAACGAAGCTGAACTTCAGTACTGCAGCGCATCCTCAGACGGATGGACAATCAGAAAGGATGATTAAATACTTGGAAGATATGCTAAGAGCTTGCGCTTTAGACTTCCAGGAAAGTTGGAAAGAGTGTTTACCTCTTGTGGAGTTTGCATACAACAATAGTTATCAAGCTTCTATTAGAGCTGCTCCATATGAAGCTCTGTATGGAAGGAAATGTAGATCCCCGTTGTACTGGGATTTGGATGAAGCGAGATGTACTGAGGAAGGACCGATCAGAGTGAATTCAGCTAAATGGATAAGAGAAGCGACAGAAAAGATTCAGATCATTCACCAGAGAATGAAAGCTGCCCAGGACAGGCAGAAGAATTATGCGGATCGACGAAGAAAGGATTTGGAATTCGCAGTGGGCGAAAAGGTATTTCTGAAGGCATCGCCAAGGAAAGGGTTTTCCCGAATTGGGAAAGGTGGAAAGTTAAACTCGAGATATGTTGGACCGTATGAGATACTAGAGAGAGTCGGACCGACAGCTTATAGATTGGATTTGCCTGTAGGTCTAACAGGAATCCACAACGTATTTCATGTATCGCAGCTTCGCAAGTGTTTCTCGGATGAGACAGAGGTTGTGCCGATAGAGGAGATACCGTTGGAACCGGATTTGACTTATGTTTTGAAGCCCGCTAAGATTCTAGACAGGAAGTTTCAAGAGTTAAGGAATAGGAAGATTCCTTTGGTTAAAGTCCTTTGGAAGGGACATGGGACAGAAGAGGCAACCTGGGAGACAGAAGGGAAAATGCAGAAGCATCACCCTGAGTTGTTTGCAGTTACAGCGGAAGAATCTGAGGACAGATTCTCTTTAAGGAGGGGTGATTGTAACAGCCCAAAATAGGGCCTGGATGAAAACAGTAAGTTAAGACATTGGTAAAGCGTTTATAGACCGTGATCCAACTTTTTGAATCATCATGCATTGCATTCTTACATGAACTTGGTGCTCGTATTTGTTCTGACATGTTTTAAGGGGGAATTCTTGACCTTTGATACAGTTTACTATTCATAACCCGAGCCTACCTTGTTCATATTGCTACTCGAACCCTAGAGGTTCATCACACATGTTTCCCAATCGTTTGAACTGGTTTCCCGAACTCAGAAAGTCTTTCTTGAGCCATAAGGGTATTTTTGGAACTTACCGACCAAAGTTACTAATCATCAGAAAATGAGCTTTTGATTCTGATACCTTTTTCTACCCAAGTTACAGTCGAATCGATCCTTGAGTCGAGACGAGTCTTTTGATATTATTCTTGACTTGGAAATCCATTCCGGAACTTTGTTTTATTGAAAACGTTTTTGAAAACCTAGTTTACTATTCCTTTTACGAACGGTTTTCATTCGGAAAATGTTTTCTCTTTGGATTTGCACTACTTGAGCTATTTCAAGATTTTTGAGATGTTTTACAACTCTTGATTCAAACCCTAGCTTGAAATTTTGAAGCGTACGTTCGTACGTGAGAATTCACTAAACGTACGTGAGAATTCACTATTCATCCTACGTTTTCAACTTTTTAACGGTAAAACGTTTTATAGTCGATTTTGGACTCAAAACGCTTCTCGATTTATTTCTTGAATTTTGGAAGCAATCCGGACTTGAAAATCATTCTAGAAAGTCGTTTTTCACTCGTGTCGAGTTTCGAGCTCAAAACTTTTATTCACTAAAACTAATGTATCTTTCAAACGGTAAATCCGATTTCGACGAATGAATATGCGTTTCGAAGCTAATTTTCTTGCCGTCGGAATGGTTAAACTTCCAGCCACTTATCCTCGAGCCTTGGGGGACGAAATTACAGAATTACCCCCAGCAGTCCCATTTTTAGCTTCAACATCCCTAAAGCTTCTAGAAGATACAAGTGGATGAACTCTTGTTTTGCTCTCCTACCCTTAAGCCATTTCTATTTGCAAGGTGAGGGGCTTCTTCACACCTATAAATACCCCTCTCATGGCATTTGAATCCTTGCTCAAAGTTGTGTTAACAACACCCTTTCTTCTCTCCCTCTCCCCCTCTTGCCGTCGGCCACCCCCCTCCATTAGCTAGGTTTGTTTTATTTTTTATGCTTTAGTTTATGTTATGTTTTAGTTAGTTTATGTTTTTATGTTATGGTATGTTTATATTATGTTTAGGTTGGGTCTTAGGGTCTTCCCTAAGCCATATAGGATTTTATTTTATGCATTTATTATATAGTTTTCATGATATGTTTTGATAGTTGTTTATATGTTTTAATTGTTTAGTATATGCTTGAATATGTTATGAATTGCTCTAGTATATGCTTTGATCATGTGATATGCTTGTTATATTATGAGAATTGATGCATGATTATGGAATTTGAATTATGTTCATGCATGCTAGCTAATGGAATAGTGATTTACAATTTATTATGTCACAACTTGTTACATGTTGATATGGAATTAAATTGTTACATGTTACATGCCTAAGGTTTATGATATATGATATGATATGATATGAGATATGTTGTGACATGTTGTCACATTGTTATATGACTCTTGAATTATGAATTGAGCTTATGGTATGATTTGGATTAATGGATTAGTGCCTTGATCATGTTATACACTTTAATAGTGTCACATGTTATAACCTAAGATAGATTAATGTTTCATAACTTGATCTTATGCCTTAATTGGATCTTTTAACTATAGGTTATACCTTTAACCTAGATCACACTTGATTATATTAACATGAACTTGAAAATATAGGTTATAATCAAGATCATAATTTAATTAGGGTGTGTGTGTGTGTGCATGCCGTGTGTGTGTGTGTTCGTGCATGGTGTGTGTGTGTACCGTGTGTGTGTGGGTGTGTGTATAGTAAGGGTTTGACCCGACCCTTTGACCCGACATGTGAATAGTAACCTGTGAATAGTAATTTGGAATAGTACTTTTAAATAGTTCTTTTGAATGGTAAAAATGAATTAAAACTTGTGCTTTCTCTATAGACATTTGCACCTAGGGTTTCCATATCCAGGGTCTAAAATGTGTTTTCAAAAATGTGTTTTCTTTCGTGGACTTGTTTCTTAACCTAAGGTTTGCGATAGGATTCATAATTTGACTAAAGCTTACTCGGTTATAGTAAGATCATAGTCTAACGTTAAGAGTAACTCACTTTAACGTATTCCTTTGTGTGTTACCTTTCTTGGATACCTTAAATGGTATTACTCTCTTGTGTTACATGTTCCTTGTTCATTTGTTTCTTGCATTTCATATGCATCTTGGTTAGTAGTGGGTCTTAGTTGTTAAGCTCACTCTAGTACGCCACCTACAGGAGTTAAAGTTGAGCACTGGGATCCCCAGGGCACCGCATAATCTGTCTACATACCTTTTGTTACTATTAGGTGAGGTGAAGTTATAAATGTTTTCCAACTGGAACCACGATTATACTATCGTATCATATGTTTTGAAATTTAAAGCTAAACCTTGTTTTGAACTATCCCTTTTATCGGGACATTCTCTTGAAAGGATCATTCATACTTTAATAGTATACCTTGATCAACAGTACATGTTTTCCAAAGTTCTGCATTCTTGTTCAAAGACAGTTACATGTTTGCATATGTTTTCAAAGTACAGTTTACAGACAGAATCACATGTTTTCAGACAGAATCATATGTTTTACAGACAGCATCATATGTTAGAGTTACAGTTTCACATGTTATAGTTAGCATACTGGAGTGATACTCTGGTCACTGCTAATCTTAAATGCAAGCATACAGTTTACAGTTTGGGCCCGGCGGTTATGTGTGGAGGTGATGCTCGGGAGGTGAGCGCTAACGACATCACCAATACGGGCCGCCACACTTAGACTATTGACACCGACTTTTAACAGGAGGTTTGTTAAGTCAGGACAATTTGTCTGGGAACGGACAGCAAATCTGCTCCCATTACATGTTTACAGGTCGCCTAGGGCTAGCTACCCGAAGTGACAACCGGTGGAGGATGGTGCATGTTTGTATGTGTTGGTAAGAGTCGTTGTTGACCTTGGCCCGATAGTCTACTATGTGCGGAGTTGTTGTTGACCTTGGTCCAATGCTCTACTTTATGTGGGGTTATTGTTGATCTTGGTCCGATACTCTACTAAACGTGGAATTATCGTTGATCCTGGTCCGATGCTCTACCGAATCATGTTTTTCTGGAGTAAGGATGGAGGAGCCTAGCTTGCGGGCAAAATTCTGTTTCATAAAGGATGGTTCATATCTGGAAAAGTTCACTTTACCCTTATCCCATTTTATGAAAGAATTATGAACCATCAACAGCATATGTGTGCGCGTGTGATAGCATTCATGAAAATGTTTTATAACGTGTATTCTTTTACAGCATCGCATTCAAAGAGTTTTATCAATCGAACTTGTTTCAAGTTCTTCTTTAAAGCATCGCATTTAACAGTTTCGAACTTTACTTCAAGTTCTTTAATTCAGTACTTTCTTTAAAGTATTCCCCCGCTTAGTCCTTTTGACTAATACCTCTCCCGTTTTCTTGCCTCGTGGTTTCAGGTCTTGCAGCCGCAGTCTAGAGGTATCTTGAAGCTCTAGATTGTCATTTTTGTTTCAGTCAGGACTTAGTATTACTTCCTCTTTTGTGTCCTGCATATGTTTTATGGTTGCATCACTTTATGTTTCTGTATATGTTTCTGAATACTTGAGTATCTTCGTTATACTCTTTCTGCTACTCTGTTACCGATATTTTGAACTCTCCTGTATCGGTACTTATATGTGAATCTGTTATATGTTCTGATATGCCGAGTCTCTCTTACACGATCAATATGTTCTTGCTTGTTACATGCCATCACGCACATGTTTTGAAAAGTTTTAAAATACTCTGATTTTCCGTTGCATAGCCACATCGTTGTACATGTATAGTTCTGATAGACAGCCGTTCGCTGGAGTAATTCTTGAGTGATGGCTCACACCATTACTTGAGAGGTGCTTCAGTGCGGGGGTTGAGACGCCGCTCTCCTCTTGTTCTGGTACGGGTGGGGGCGTTACACGAACCTTCTCTGCCGATCTTCGTTACCCATCCCCTTAAGAACCTATTTTACCTTGGGTCCTCTTGAAGAACCATCATTGATGTTGATCTCGAATTAAAGCATTTCTAAGATCTTTCCCTTTCTCTTTTCTTGGGTTAGGCAATCCTGTGGAATCGGATTAAAGTTCTTCTAGAATCGAGAGTCATTCGTTTCCCTCCTAGGAATTGGGTTTAAATACTTATTCCCGGTTCCACTTCCTATTTCGATACTTTCTTGATTATTCATCGTTGGAAAAGGCCTTCCCTCTCGAAATCCAAACCGCTACATCAAGTAGATAAGGAGGAGGTTCATGTGTACCGATCTTCTCCCTTTGATTAAGCCCTCAACTTCTTGATATAACTTCAACCGGATCTTTAAAATCACCACTTTCTTCTTACCCCGGTTTTCACCCTCACGAAGGGGGACTTCTCTCAATTATAAGCTATCATGAAAACATTAAACTCATGCATGTCGGGTTAGATTTGCATATGCTATGCATCACGTTATCACCAACTCAGGCAAGAAAACAACAAGAAATAGCAATATGTAACACACGTTCCAAGTAAGTGTAAAATACAATGTGGGATGGATGCTCGTGCAATGGATGCAATTACCTCCCGGGAGTCTCTTTGGTCTTTGTCGTTCATATTCTTCCAACTTGTGTTTCAGCGATCCACATCTGTAGCATTGCCCCAACCTCTTCCAACAATTCTCATAAGTATGAGAATTTCTTCTACAATGAACACGCGACGGTTGCTCCACAGATGAGGATTCCTTCGCTTTCTTCTTTCCTTTCGATCCCACTTGAGAGTCCTCTAGGTCCCTTTTTAATCCCGATCCCGAGCTACTTCCCAATCACATCCTTCCTACTCGGCTCTTTTCTTTTAGTTTCTTGGATTCAACTCGAAAAGCTTCTCGGGTACTTACAATCTAAGCTTTAGACTCTATCCCAATTTTTATTTTTAATTCCCGAAGATCTTCCCTAATTCCATCTATAAATTGAGCCACTCTTTCGGATTCGTTCGGTCTCCTTTGGTAGATACGAGGGCATACATTGACCTTGTGTTCGGAGGAACCGCATCTAGTACACCTGCCCAACCTTCTCCAACAGTTTATATAACTATGGTTGGATCCTCCGCCACGGGTGAGCGGAATTTGTTCTTCGAGAAACGACGCACCCGACAAGAATATAATATCTCTTCCAACAATCGAGCCATTTTACCCTTCATCTTGGAGGATTGATTATCGGTACGACGATTCGACGGTCGTGAAGAGCTTTCATCTCTACTTGATCCAAATTTTAGCTTAGGGGCCATAGTCATTGAGATGAGTGGTTAATCATTGTAAAATATTAACCTATGATGCACAAAGGAGACTAAAGTACGATGCATGCGGTTAGTGAGTGATTATGGCATGTAAATGGAACAATTAGTGCACATAAAGTATGCAACAACAACAATTAATGAAAAGAAAGTAAAAAAAATTTAAGACACATAATTCAAGAAAGTCACATATCTTAACGCAATGCACACATTAGCACGTTGTTCCTAAGCCGTGCGACCTATACTTGACACAATCACGACACTAGAACTCCGGTTTTGCAACCGGGGCTCTGATACCACTTTAAGATGTAGCGCCCGGAGCGCCGAGCCACCACATCCCCCGCACCTAGCCCCGAACCCACATATGAAATAAAAATCCATACATGAGCCCAAGACTAAGCGAACGGGAACCTACACACACTCGCTAAGCCAGGCGGAGCTAAGACAATACCAGAGCGTGCATAATATTAAGAAAGCGAAAGCATACATCAAAATCCAAGAAGATAAATCCACAAAAACGAGTTCATCTAGCCCTAGGAGCCTGTCCCGAAAATATATAAATATAATTCAAAGAGCATACATAAATCAAATCCCAGAGATGCATATATAATTGGATTAACAAATCTAAAACATATACAAATGTGACCGAAAGCTAATGGAATGCAACTTGAACTAGGAGACTAGAACCCGACCGACTCACGACTCCGCCTAGCACGAACCAACCTGCAAACTGAAAAATTGAAAGGAGAGGGTCAGTCCACCGACTGAGTGAGGGGGCTAACGCACACCCACACACGTATACATATAGAGCAAAGCACGTATTAAATAAAAGACTATGAACCGGGATAGGATTTTGCCTACCAAAAACCATTTTCGAATCAAACTTATACATATTCATACCATAATCGGACATAGCTTACAAGAAAGGTCCTATCCCGTTTCATAATCAACATATCTTAACGAATTCTTATACCCGGCGAGTACGGGTCTTACTCTAACTCCCCAAATTATTAACATACGTATTAAAATAGAAAACACAAATCATAAACCAATCCAACCCCAACAACATGTAGTTCGGGGAGTAAACCCTCACTACTCTTACCAATGCACAAGGGGTAGCTAACCCACATTGGGCTTGAAGCACCACGCCTCCTCAACCTCCAAGAGTCGTGCGTTAGTACTTCAAATGGGAATCGTACACAGGCTTAACCCGACGGCCCTTGCCGTCCCGAGCGTCCTTACCCACAATTCCCTGGGCCCGGCAAATCTGAACAAGACTTAACATACCAAAACTCGCAACTTAACATAATTAGAATGTAACAAACTTACATACCTTAACATACCTTACCGTGTAACTCGGCCTATGCTTTTAACGTACCTCTCCGTGTCATCCGAAAACATATCAAGTTGAAGAAGAGCAAAGCTTGCACGAAGACACACGGTTTGGAGCATAGCCTTGTTGCAAATCATTTTTAAGCTCACATATGCTCATACTTATAGTCCAAAACATTTAATCTTATGAAAAGATCATAAACGTATCTTATAAACACGTATCTATTATATAAATATAATAGTATAGTCACATACTGGCTTTAAAATGAGCACGTAGGGTTGTAGGTCGTATTAACTAAAAAGAAACAAACCTAAGCCTCACCTTTTACCAAAAGTGCTCACGGATGAGCGTTGACGGCCAAGAAGAGGCTAAATGGCGGAACCAACACCTCCCGAACTCAAATCTGAGATATACAAACATAAACTCATGACTTAGACTCGATCAAGAACCACTTAGACGCACGGCGACTCATACGAATGTAAATGGATGCAATGCATATCAGATGGATTCATACTTAGGCATATCAGAGCAAATAACGAGAGATCACATAAGGAATTCAAGAATTAAACTCATACCATATGAAATAGACTCAAAATGTGTCATATTATAGCATAATATAAGTGTTCATGAGTTTAAAATGCATAAGGGAGATAAATGATTCAAGAAAGAATTACACGTATCACTTAAGACATAATAAATCATAACTCGTTCAAATCATATCAAATAAATTCAAAATTCCAAAACAAGCAAATTAACACATAATAATTCATGTTAGTAAAGCTTAGGGATCATATTAGGGGTGGGAGAGAAGCAAACAAGCGAAGAAAACAAGAAAACAAAGTTCGGAGCAAGCATGAGCCACTGCCCTAAATCCACCCCGGTGGATTTTTTCCAAAGGGGAAATCCACCCCCATGGATTTAGGGCAGACAGCTCTCTGCCTCAAATCCACCCCGGTGGATTGGTCAGAGGCTAAAAAAACGAGAAAAAGCTTCCAAAAATCCATGAAAACCCATCCTAAACCAAAGTAACAACAACAAGACATGGAATGATTCAAATATAATACAAATATATGCAAGACAAATGAGCAAATACCAACCCGAGTTTCATGAAATTAACCGGCAAAGCAAGGGAATCAAGAGATGCAAATGTTTTATCCATTTTCTTGCAAAACCTCTAAGTGCATCAATGGTGAATCATACTCTAATCAATTAACATGTATTAAGTTCATAGATATGTAACAAATAAACTCCATAGATCATCAAATAAGTCATAAAACTCCAAGAAAGCAAGAAATGATCAAGTTCTTCAAATCTCTAACAAACCCTTACTATTCATCATTCAAGCCAAAACCATGGAATCTCTAGCATAGAATATGATTCATGTAGGGTAAAAGAAGAACAAGAACAAGGAGATAACAAATCCACTCTTACCTTAAAAGATTGGAGCAAGAAAAGCTAGTTTTTGAGCTTGAAAGGGGCAAAAATGGAGGTTTCCTTCCATGGCTTCTCCTTTCTTCTTTCTTCTTGAGGGGGCACGGTTTTCAGCCCAAAAAATGAGAGGGAGAGAGAGTTATGGCTGAATTCTTGGTCAAAGAGAAGGTACAAAAGTGAGTCTAGGGTCAAATATAGGTTTTAGGTGCGTTCTAGGTAAGTACGATGAAATCTGCATCGTCGGGGGTCGAAATGAAGTCAAAAAGTTATGAGGCTTGTCCCATTGGATCCAAATCGTTGAATCGAGTCCAATGGAGGTGACGGAACTTGAATCCGAGTTCCCTAGCTCAAGATATGAATTAATGACTCAAGAGTGGCCAATTTGCAAAAAGGCCCAAAAATTCAAATAAAGTGCAACTGAGTCCCAACTAAAATCAATAAAGTCCAAAACAAATTGAAATCATGCAATTAAGTCCTAAAATCATATAATTTATGTAATTCATAAAGTTGGCATGCTCGGGATTCCAATTCTTAAATCGTAAATTTCACAAATTGCATGTATTCACATTATATTTTCAAATAGGGCAAGTCCTTATCAAATAATTCAAGTTGTTCACATAGGAAATTAAAATAAGGTAACATAATTCACATAAGGTCACAAATTAAATAAAGAATCATATAGATTACGAAAAATAAACTCACACGTGACGCGTACCTGTACGTGTGAGCGAGCGGGGTGTCACAAGTTTGGAAATCAGCAAAATGTCACAAGGAAAGTGAATGAGGTAAACTCTGCTTTAATTGAAACTCAATTAAATAAACTAACAACTTTGGTGCAGAATTTGGCTGTAGCAAACTGAACACCATCTTTGGTTTGTGGAATTTGTACAAGTCCTGATCACCACACAGATTTATGTCCAACACTCCAAGTGGATGGAACTGAAAATGTGAGTGCAATGGGAGGAGGCTTCCAACAACGAAAGTATGATCCGCATTCAAATACATATAATCCGGGATGGAAGGATCATCCTAATTTCAGCTATGCACCAAGGCCTCAATTGTTTCAAGGACCACAAAATTTTCAGCTAAGGCCACCCATACAAAGACCACCTCAAAACTTCCAGCCACACCAGAATTTTCATCCCTCAACTTCCAATCAATTTCAGCAGCCTTCTACATCTGGTGCAGGTACTTCTTTAGAAGATATGTTTAAAGCTTTTATGACTAACAATCAACAATTTCAGCAGGAAACGAGGGCAAGTATGCAGCAGTTCCAGTCCACTGTTCAAAATTTGGAAAATCAATTGGGACAGCTAGCAACTTCAGTCAGCAAGCTTGAAAACAAAGGAAAATTGCCATCACAAACGATTGATCCAAGGCAAAATGCTAGTGCTATTACCTTGAGGAGTGGAAAAGAGCTCGAATTGCCTGTAAGGAAGCAGAAAGCAGGACAAAGTAATGAAAAAACAGAGCAAAACAGAGCAGATTTTGATATTGATGTAGATTCAGTAGGCAAAGGTGTAAGCCATGATCATGGCTTAGAAACAGAACAAGAAGCGGAACCTACTGCACTTCCTGAACCTATGGTGATCCCACCACCATTTCCTCAAAGGTTGACATCAACAAAAAGGGCCAAGGAAGAAAAAGAAATTCTGGACACATTTAGAAAGGTTGAGTTGAATATTCCCCTCCTTGATGCCATAAAGCAAATACCAAGGTATGCTAAATTTCTTAAAGATCTTTGTACAAATAAAAAGAAACTGCTAGGAAATGAGAAAATTAGCATGGGTGAAAATGTGTCAGCTGTACTTCAGAGGAAACTCCCACCTAAATGTAAGGACCAAGGTATGTTTACTATTCCGTGTAGAATAGGAAACTTAGGCATAAATCATGCTATGTGTGATCTTGGTGCATCAATAAATGTTATGCCTTTATCAGTTTATTCTTCATTGAATATAGGTCCTTTAAAAGGAACTGGAGTTGTCATACAGTTAGCGGATAGATCAATAGTACACCCTGAAGGTGTGTTGGAAGATGTGCTTGTACAGATTAATAATTTAGTATTTCCTGCAGATTTCTTTGTGGTCAACATGGAACATGACAAAATATCCAAATCTTCAGATTTACTGCTTGGAAGACCATTTTTTAGTAAAGCAAAAGCAAAGATTGATGTCTATAATGTGACGTTAACACTGGAATTTGATGGAGATTTAATTAAATTTAATGTTTATGAAGCCATGAAATTTCCATCTGAAAATATTTCAAATGTTTCTTCTATAGACATCATTGATAACTTTGTACAAGCTACTGCGAAGCTAGATTTTTATGATGAACTTTATTTAGCCTTAGAGGATAGCATTTATATTAATCAACTGAAAGAATTGGAGGCTAAATATGAAGTGAAAGAAGATATCAGTGATGTTGTCTATGTACTGGAATCTGTGGAATCTGTGGAATTGAACATGACTTGTAATAAATTAACTGCTTCTTATACTAAAATGCTTCCTTCTGTTGTGCAGGCTCCAAAATTAGAACTCAAACCTTTGCCATCGCATCTGAAGTATGTATATTTGGGCAGCGGTGAAACCTTACCAGTGATCATCTCTAACAAGTTATATAAACTAGAAGAGGACAAATTGATAAGAGTTTTGAGAGAATTCAAGACTACTTTGCGATGGACAATTGCAGATATAAAAGGTTTGAGTCCATCACTTGCATGCATAAAATAATTTTAGAAAAGGATTGCAAACCAGTCAGACAAGCCCAAAGAAGACTAAATCCCCCAATGATGGAAGTAGTAAAGAAAGAAGTCTTGAAGCTCTTAGATGCTGGTGTGATCTATCCTATTTCAGACAGTGTGTGGGTAAGTCCAGTGCAGGTGGTTCCTAAAAAGACAGGTATAACTGTAATTGAAAATGCAACAGGTGAATTGATTCCAACTAGAGTACAAAATGGTTGGCGTGTGTGCATGGATTACAGAAAATTGAATTCAGCCACCAAAAAGGATCATTTTCCCTTGGCATTTATTGATCAAATGTTAGAGAGACTTGCAGGAAAAACACACTACTGCTGTCTTGATGGATACTCTGGATTTTATCAAATTCCAGTAGCACCAGAAGATCAAGAAAAGACCACATTCACATGTCCTTTTGGAACATTTGCATTCAGACGCATGCCTTTTGGACTGTGTAATGCACCAGCCACTTTTCAAAGGTGTATGGTAAGCATCTTATCTGAATATGTTGAAGATGTAATAGAGGTTTTCATGGATGATTTCACTGTATATGGTAATTCTTTTGATGAATGCCTGAAGAATTTGGCAAAAGTTTTAGAGAAGTGTTTGGAAAATAACCTTATTTTAAACTATGAAAAATGCCATTTTATGGTTGATCAAGGTTTAATTTTAGGCCATATAGTATCGGTCAGAGCTATTGAAGTTGATAAATCAAAAATAGATGTTATTGAATCCCTACCTTACCCCTCGACTGTGAGGGAGATTTGTTCTTTTCTTGGACATGCAGGTTTTTACAGAAGGTTCATAAAAGATTTCTCAAAAATAACCCAACCGTTGTGTAAATTATTGCAAAAGGAGGTAGAGTTTCAGTTTGACAAAGCTTGCAAGGAGGCATTTGATTTGCTAAAGGTGAAACTGACATCAGCACCCATAATTCAAGCACCTAACTGGAATCATCCCTTTGAACTAATGTGTGATGCCAGTGATTATGCAATAGGAGCTGTGTTGGGACAGAAGATAAATAAATCACCACATGTGATTTATTATGCATCAAGAATGTTGGATGCAGCTCAAATCAATTATACCACAACTGAGAAAGAACTTTTAGCAATTGTGTTTGCTTTAGATAAATTTCGTGCATACCTTCTAGGTACTAAAGTGATTATTTATTCTGATCACACAGCTTTGAAGTACCTATTGAAGAAAAAGAAAGCAAAACCAAGATTGATACGTTGGATACTGTTGATGCAAGAGTTTGATATTGAAATCATGGACAAAAGAGGATCAGAGAATTTTGTAGCTGATCATCTAAGCAGACTTTTGGTAAGTAAAAGCTCACCACCAATTAAAGAAGAATTTCCAGATGAGCAATTGTTCCTGGTAACTGAAGGTAAAACAAGGTCATCCCTAACACCTCACCCTTGGTATGCAGACATAGTAAATTATTTGGCATCTAATGTCTTTCCAGAAAAATTTTCCAGAACAGAGAAGGATAAAATCAAAAGTGATGCTAAACATTATGCATGGGATGAACCTTATTTGTGGAAATATTGTGCAGATCAAGTGATCAGGAGATGTGTAAATGATGAAGAATTTAATTCAGTTTTACAATTTTCTCATTTACATGCCTGTGGAGGTCACTTTGGACCAAAAAGAACTGCAAGAAAAGTGTTAGAATGTGGTCTTTATTGGCCAACACTGTTTCGAGATGCTTTTGTATTCTGCAAAGCATGTGAAAACTGTCAAAGAACAGGAAATTTAAGCTCAAGAAATCAAATGCCAATGTCCCCTATTTTAATTTGTGAAATATTTGATGTATGGGGTATAGATTTTATGGGGCCATTTCCTAATTCTTTTGGCAATTTTTACATCCCACTTGCAGTTGATTATGTTTCTAAATAGATTGAAGCCAAAGCAACACGTACTTATGATGCTAAAACTGTTGTAGGTTTTATGAAATCAAATATTCTCAACAGATTTGGGACACCAAGAGCAATTATCAGTGATAGAGAAACCCATTTCTGCAATAAAGTTGTAGCATCCCTGCTAAAGAAATACAATGTTACACACCGTACATCAACAGCATATCACCCACAAACTAGTGGACAAGCTAAGGTTTCAAACCGTGCAGTAAAAAGTATTTTGGAAAAAACAGTAAATCCTAATAGGAATGATTGGAGTTTGAGGCTTGATGATGCATTATGGGCTTATAGAACAGCCTATAAAACACCCATTGGCATATCTCCATACAGGTTAGTGTTTGGGAAAGCTTGTCATTTACCTGTGGAAATAGAACATAAAGCCCCTTGCGGGCAATAAGACAGTGTAACATGAAGATAGATGAAGCTGGAGCTCATAGGAAGTTGCAACTGCAAGAATTAGAAGAACTAAGGAATGAAGCCTATGAAAGTACCAGACTGTATAAAGAAAGAACTAAAAATTTTCATGATAAAATGATTTCCAGAAAAATATTTCAAATTGGGCAGAAAGTTCTATTGTTCCATTCTCGATTGATACTTTTTCCTGGAAAACTGAGATCAAGATGGATAGGACCATTTGTTGTTACTAATATTTTCCCTCATGGTGCAGTATCCATTAAGAGTGTAGAGACAGGAAAAGCATTCAAGGTTAATGGCCATCTCTTAAAACCATTTTATGAAGGATTCAAAGATTACACAGTGGAGGAAGTCCCTTTGGACAACCCCATTCCTTTATCCTCATAATGACAGAATCACTGTCTAGCCTAAGACATTAAACAAGGGCGCTTGATGGGAGGCAACCCATTAATTTTAGACTAATCTATTTTGATATTCCAGTTTCTCTTTCCTATTTTGTCCAAGAGATAACTGTGATTTTTGATAAGGAACCATTCCTCTGTTCATTTCAGGTAATGACAAGCATGCACAGTCAGGAACATGAACCCTAATCATGATCATCCCTTAAACTCATTCCATAAGCCTCTCCCCACACTTGGTGAAATAAAACAGATTTGAAAAGACCAAAGTGTGTTATACGCTTTATTCTTTAAAAGTCTTATTAATTGGAAAAAAACATTTTTGAAGATAGAACACACTTTTAAAGAAACGTTTAACCTTCAAACCCTCAGAAATTTCAAAAAACTCTCCTTCTTCCTTCTGTCAAGAAAACCAACCGTCTCATCCCCCGCCGTCTTCAAACATTGCAACCCTCACCGAAATATGAAGACAAGATCAGAGAAATCCCCTCCACCACTTAAACTCTACAAAAGGAAGGTCACTCAGAAAAGGAGGGTTCTGAAAGTTACCCCTAAACCAGCGAAATCCGTCCATGCAGAGGAGGTGGCGCCACCAATCAATACGCCATCACCACCGTCTGAAACCGCACCAGAACCCTCCATTCCTCAAGAAGAACCCAACCCTAACCCTTCTCCTCCTGTTAACACAAACCCTACCACCATAACTCCTGAACCCCCTGTAATCGTTGTGGAAGAGCGCAGACAAGCTACAGACCCTACTTTGGGTTCAATTTCGAAGCAAATCAGGCAATCTTATGAGCCGAGGAAACGAAAATTTCAATTAAGAGATGAAGGAGAGCCTTCTAATCCTCAAGAGCCTGAGAAAGCACAACAAAAATCCAAGAAGAAGAATCCGAAAAAGAAATCCAAAAAGAAAGAGAAAACTGAGAAGAAAAAGAAACCCTCTCTAACTGACTCTGAAGAATTGAGGGCGGCAGAAACTCTTACGCAAATAGAAGAAGAATTACAAGTGGAGGAAGAACAAGAGAAACAACAAGAAGAAATCGATGAGGAGGTTGAAGAGGGATACAAGATAGCAAAGGAGAGGTACGATGAAGAAAATGCCAATGCAGAGGCAGAACAGGAGACTGATGGTACTCCAGAACATGAAGAAGAAATGCATGAAGCAGATGTTGCAGAAAATGAAGAAAGTCATATGGAAGAGGATGAGCATGTTGAGGAAGAGCAAGTGCCTACGCAGCCTTCAAAGAAAACACATATCCCCAAGAAGCACAAAAGAAGCAGAGTACCAAAAACCATAACCCCTACTCCCGCAAGATTTCAAAATCTTGGAGGACACCTCAAATTCACTGCCAAAACAGAAAAAGTAAGGTACAATCAAGTTAAAGAACTTTCTATTGCTACTGCTAAGAAAATTGATGTGCCTACACTTGAGAAATTTGAATTGAATGAACCTGTCTATGCCTTGCTTAATAACATAGGATGGGAAGAGTTTATGGAAATAGATAACTTTTTTGAATTTTGGTATAAGTGTTATGCTGGAACCCTCACTTTATCTTTTATTTTGTTGGAATTTAGACAGTCCAGAATAAGCACCCTTTGATCATATGTTGTGATTGCTATTTGGTAAATATTCATGATTAAATGAATTCTAAATTCCTTAACATTCTCTAGCAAGTTAAACACTTAAGATTTGTTCTTTTCCATCTTGAAGGTTGTGGAGACTTGTTATGATGCTTATTTTAGTGTTCACATTTTCTCATTAAGAAACTGTGGGGCTGAGGTGGTTTGATGGGATCATCTTGCAGTTTGTTAGGATAGAAAGCTGTTGCTTAGGGACAAGCAAAAGTCTAAGTGTGCGGGGATTTGATAGTATGCATAAATTACATGAAAATCCCTTTAATTTCCCCCTGAATTGGATTAGATTTCTACTTAATTTGCTTCTATTTGGCTTTTGCAGAAACATGTTGATAAATGAGGGATTTGACAGAATTATGAAGAAAAAGATGCTAAGTGCTGAAAATGCCTGAGCCATGACCACAATGCATGATCATCCCTAAGGCTAATGAACGTAAAGCAGACCACGGTCAACAAGTACGGCTGACTCCTCTTGTTGGGACAGGTGGCACACATGCAATAGCTTGCTAACATGGCTGACATGCAAGAAGATTGATCCTGTATTTTTGAGTTTCAAGAGTCCTAATCATGTTTTTGGGGACTTGTAAAAGTTAATTTGTTCCCCTTGATCATTATCCTAAGATAGCCTTTTAAAAACTAGTTAAGTGTAGAAAAAAGGAAGGGAGAACTTTAGATAACTTCGAAAGTAGAAGATAACAGCAGCTAGCAGCAGAAACGCCGAGGGATTTTCTTTCTCAAAACTGTGATCGTTTCCAGACTTGAAGTATTTGGTTTCGGTTTTTATTTCAATTAAGTTTTAAAGTTCAGTTTATGATCAGAGTACTTATTGTCTATCTTGCATGATGATCCGTGGCTGAACATATCTATCTTAGTTAGGTTGTATCTTTATTCCTTGCCAATATTTATGAGATCTAAGTGAATGAACGCGAATCTGATCTATGGTATTTATGCATGCTTTGAACGTAGTTGTATAAGTTGTTTTCAAATCATCTTTCTGATCAATCGATGCCTAGATAACAACTTGATAAGGTTACACTGATACGTGATACGTAATAGTCTTGTAAAGGTGTAGAAGAACCGCACATCAGTGAGAGTTTACTGTTAGGAATAGTGCCCTAGAAAGCCGATTGTATATTCGCTTTGTGCTTTTCCTTATTGTAATCACAGACAATCTTTGAATGAAATAACGAATTGAGGCAACACTTCTTTATATGCTCTTGTTTGGTATGCGTTTACTTTATCTGTGCATGTATGAGAACTCCCCTAATCCTGATGACTTTAGGACTCTGCCATTTAGGTGAAATGGTTCATGAAACGAGCCCTATATCACATAAGTCATGATTAGTAAAATACTCCAAGCCGATGAGTCCTACAGACAGTGGGAGTGTCAACCTGACTCCTCTAAGGCTTGCTTGTGGGATCACGCCCTTAAGAAGGACCACCTTGTTTCATGGAGGTGGAAAGTGTATAGTTGATACGTGCGTGATACATGAGGGTGCTTACTTTAATAAGTGAGTTCACTGAGGCGCCCCGTGTGAGAACATTCCTAAATGGGAAAGGAAGTTTCTATTTCAGGAAATGGAAACTTCCAGATTAGGAAATATCTCACGAGTCATTGATGTGATTAATTGATCCTTAGACTTGAGGTTCCTTGTCACTTTATGAGTTAACTCTGTAGTCTTAGGTATAAGCTTTAAAGGGTGTCGCCTTAGACAACTGATTCAAGGCTTATGCTGGGCCTGCACAAGTGACTCGTGAAAGTGAATGAGAATCAAGAAAGGACCTACACTTGCATTTGCAAGGTGATCTCTTATTGTGTAAGTCATTCATATGCCATATGGAGTCCTTGGCCAAGGCAGTAGATCAAGACATCAAGAAAAGGGTTTCTTGGATTGAGATCAAATGGATATGAAATGCACTTAGCTTTAAGACCGGATTATTAGGGTTCTGATTATTCCCTTGCCCTAGATCTTGGTTGAGAGATAGTAAGTAGGAGGATTGTATCTCACATGAATCAATGACTTAAAGGTTCTGTCGAATCCGAACATTCCAATTCAGCTAGGGGTTAAACACCTGTTGCTAGACTATGGTCGTTTAATCTGTGGACTGATTAATTAATTAGTGAATTAATTAATTAGGGTCACTGCTAATTGAATTGAGAACCTAGAGGGTCACACACAACAACTTGGTTACATGAGTTGAGGCTTGAAAATGATTAAACGAGTTAATCGGGCCAAGAGGGTTCCACACGTGTGAAATCACATGTGTGGCTCACGTGAGTGACACGTGTCACTGTGACACGTGTCACACACGTGTGTATATATATATTATATATATATATTAAATAATTAATTAGTTAATTATTTAATAGACTTTGGTTTAATTTTGAATTAAAAAGAAAGTCTAATTTTGGAGAAAATAATCTAGTTAATTAATTATGAATTAATTAATTAGATAAAAATAAGTTATTTATTTTATAATAAATAAAGTATAAAATTATCCAAAAATAGTTTGGATATTTTTAGCTCTCTTAAAAGTTGACTAGAATTAGAATTCAAAGTCAAAGTTGGAAAATACTTGATGATCAAGTAATAGGAGAGAGAGGAACCAAATCCTTGTCCAATAAGGATTTGGATCGGCACTCCCTCCTATATATAGGGGAGCTCGAGCTCCCCTTTAGAGCTAATAGACAATTCTTGGTTCATGTGTTGAACACCTTCCTTTCTCCAAGATTAAATTAAACCCTAGGTTAAGCCTAAACACTAACTAGAGAACTAGCATCCTTACTAGTTAGATTGTGATCAAGTTGGTGGACTTTCTCTAGAGACTTCAAGTTAGAAGTTTGAAGATTCGAGCTTTACCAAGGAGAGGGGATCAAGCCGAGAGAAGAGCGTTCTTGGGTGGCTTAAAACGCTTCAAGAAAGAACAAAACAAAAGTAAGTTTTCTATCTTTACGAATTTGGTTACACGATTACGAGTCCTAGATCCTTTTGTTGGAAAAAATTTTTTTTAAATTCCGCTGCTTTCTGATTCGTGTTTTCCAACAAGAAGTGGTATCAGAGCCACCTCATTAATCGTGTTTCTGATTCGTCTCAATTATTCTGAATTTGGTAGAAATTCTTAGGCTTAGATGCGAATTAGGTATTCATGAGTTCTATTAGAAAGCCTGAATTACGAAACTGTAATTTTTCCTGAATTTCTAAAACTGTTTTCTCAAATTGTGTTTTTGAAAATTGTTTTGATTAAAATATGTTTAAATCGAATTTTTTAATTTTGGATTGAACCGGGTTTTCGAGAAACCCAGAAATACAACGAACACGAAAAGCAACGAGCCTAGGCGTGCTAGCACGTCGCACGCCCAGGCCCGTCGCCGCCACCCAGTTCCTCCCGCAACAGCGCGGGAGCCGTTCCAGGCACGCCTGCCCAGCCCGTCCCGCAACCACGCGGGACGCCTGCCCAGTCCGCCTAGTCGCGGCGGGCGCATGATGCGCGGCCGGTTGCCGCGCGCTGTGCGCGCGCTGCTGCGCGTCTGTGCCTCGCGCGGCTAGGCCCCTTTTCGTGTTTCGTGTTTTTCGTGTTTTCAGTCCGTAAAATCCCGATTTAATTTTATTTTAATTTTATCTTTTAAAATCAGTTTTGTTAAAATAAAATTATTTTAAAATTTTTGATTAAATTGGGATTTTTGAGAAATTGAAGCAATTTGGATTTTGGGAAAAATTATGAATTTTATTTTCTGAAAATAATGGAAGAATAAAATTATTAATTTTGGAAATTAATTGGAAATTAATTGGTTTATTGTTTTTCGGGTTTTATTGAAAAGGCTCTTGAACAAGAATTGCATCTAGGTCGTGTTTTAAGTCATTAGGACTTGAAACGAGAATTTTAATTTATTGGGTAAATTTAAATTCTCGCAAAAGCATGTTAGGTGATCATGGGTTTAGATCTATGTATGGTTTTAATTTATGCACATGGATGGTTTAAATTAGGGTTGAAGCCCTATAGTTGCGTTTTTCAATTGAGGTTGGAGCCTCACTTATGTGCGTACTGTTATGTGATTTATTATGTGGCTTTCCATATTACTGTTTTTGAGGCCGGGGTATGCCCCGTGTAATTGTCTAAGGCCAATATGAAGATTGAGCCTTATTACTTTATGTCTTTTTCTTTTTATTGTAATTTGAGAGTAGAGATAGGTGGTGAGGTTTTTATTTTCATTTTGGAGACAATGCACCCAAGGAGTAAGATGGACCACATTCAAGTAATAAGGAGGCTATAAGTGAAGACCCCTCAAAATGTTAGGAGGGGAATCTCAATTGTTAAATGTAATAGAAATAGGGCTCGTATTTTGTTACCGCTTTCCCTTATGTGATTTAAACTGTTTATGTGGCATGTATGTTAGAACTTGTGATTGTGGAGTGGCTCCCACATATCACGCATAAGATAGGTAGAACTCGTGATCATTACATGTTAGTATCATGCTAGGACATGTTATCTGTTTATGTGCTTGTTTGAAATGCATTTAAGTGTACTTGCATTAATCAAGACTAATAAAATTGGATAACATATATGTTGGTGAGGTCGAACCGGACAACTCTCCGGTTGATTCGAAAATTCCCATTAAATATTAAGCTCATTTCGAACAAATAGGTGTTTAATTCGAGATGCAAATTTTGAATTAAATTCCTAGCATTCCATCAATAGGTTTTAAGTTTAGTAAGTAAAGCTAGTTATTGTCCGCGAGTCGTGGGATAGCTAGTGGAGCTTATTAGTTCTTAGTTACCTAATTGATCATTTTAAATGATCAATATTTCGTGGTCAATTTTAGCAAGGGCGATGTCCGCGAGTCGTGGGTCGTTCGAACTAAGTTTTGGTCATGATCTTATGATTGATGGGTCTAGCTTAACGCCTAAGTAAATATGGATGTCGCACGAGTCGTGGGTCCATATTGAAAGATAGGTGATCCAAAAAACAATTACTAAGAGTTCTAAAAGTGTTAGAATTGGTAAGTTGTACCTACCTAGGGTTCTTACTTAGAATGTCCGCGAGTCGTGGGTTCGAGGTAAAATGCCTAGGATCTTAGTACCCATTGGGAAACGTGTTCCTCTTAGATCTTTGGGAATTCTAGATCTTTGAAAAACAGTGGGAGCTACAATAGATTAAAGACCTTATCTTTTGTATATCGTTATAATTCAGCATGCTCACTAGTTCTCTGTTTTACCATTTAGGTCGTAGATTCTGTGATTCTCTACGTGTTTTGAAATGGCAACCAAAAACCCTCTTGTATCGATCCTCGAGTCAAACAAGTTGACTGGTCCCAACTATTCTGATTGGCTGAGGAATCTAAAAATCATTTTAGATTCTGAGAAGAGAACTTATGTTCTCTTCGAAGGGGAGCCTAGTCCCGAAGGGGAGGCTCCCACTCGGGCCGAGCGGGACGCGATTCAGAAGTGGAAGGATGATAATCTCCAAGCCCGTTGCCTTATGTTGGCTAACATGTCTCCGGACTTGCAAAGACAACATGAGGCCATGGAATTTGCTTGGGAGATTTACGACCACTTAGAGCAACTTTACCGCCCTCATGAACGTGTCACAAGGTATAACACTTCAAAGGAATTGTTCCACTTGAGAATGAGGGAAGGTTCAAGTGTCCATGAATATGGACTCAAGTTTCTTGCCCTTACTGAGAAACTTGCTTCCATGGACATGCCGCTGAAAGATGAGCTTTCAGTGGATTTGTTGCTAGCTTCGCTCCCACCATCATTCAACCCATTTGTCCTTAACTTCAACATGAATCATGCTGGTGCTACTGTAGCTGAGCTGATTAGTCAGCTTGTGACTGCTGAAAGCACGATCAAGAAGGACAATAAGGTTTTGATGGTGAATGCTCTATCTTCCTCTTCTGGGCCTTCTAAAGGTAAGGGCAAGAAAGCCCAAAAGAAGAAGAAGAAACCCCTTAGGCCCACTGGTGGCATATCGAAGGGGAAGGCCCAAAAGAAGAAGCGTGATCAGAAAGAGGATGTTTGCTTCCATTGTGGCAAAGCGGGACATTGGAGGAGAAACTGCCGAGAGTACAAGGCTACTCTAAAGAAAGGTATCTTTCTCGTTGAAGTAAATCTGTCTATTAATTCTAGTTCTTAGGTACTTGATACCGGTTGTGGAACTCATATCTGTAATGATGTACAGATGCTAAGTGATGTTCAACAACTAAAAGAAGGAGAATGTGTCTTGAAGATCGGCGATGGCTCAAACGTTGAAGCTCGAGCTTTAGGCACAATTAGATTAGATTTAGGTAGTTTTGAGTTAGTATTAAATAAAGTCCTTTATGTACCGAGCATTATTCATAATATAATTTCAGTTCCAATATTAGATTGTGAAGGTTATGAAACTTATATTAAGAATGGTAAATATTTTATCAAACGGAACAACTCTTCCGTTCATATCGGTACTCTAAGTAATGGACTTTACCTAACTCAAAATATCAATATTATGAATATACAACGAGAAACAAAGCGTAAGAGAGATGACAAAGTTTCAGCTCCCTTATGGCACGCTAGATTAGGACACATTTCCAAGAACAGAATTAGCAAGATAAACACTTTAGGATCATTCTCTGAAAATGATCTCAAAGAGTTGACTTCCTGTGAATCCTGTCTCAAAGGAAAGATGTCCAAAGTTCCTTTTAAAGGAACTGTGGAACGTGCCACTAAGGTTTTGGATTTGATCCATACTGATGTTTGTGGACCGCTTAGTGTAAGCACTAGAAACAATCATCAGTATTTCATAACCTTTACTGATGACTTTAGTCGGTATGGTTATGTATACTTAATGAAGTATAAATCTGAAGCTTTTGAGAAATTCTTAGAATTTCAAAAGGAGGTTGAGAACCAAACTGGTCACAAGATCAAAGCATTTCGATCTGATCGAGGAGGCGAATATCTTAGTGAAGAATTCCTTAATCATCTCAAAGATAATGGGATTATCTCTCAGTGGACTCCTCCGGGAACTCCTCAGCTTAATGGAGTTTCTGAGAGAAGGAATCGAACCCTACTTGATATGGTTCGTTCCATGATGAGTTTCACTGACTTACCACCTTCTTTCTGGGGTTATGCCCTAGAAAGTGCAGCAAAGATTTTGAATCTAGTTCCCTCTAAGTCAGTCCCTAAAACGCCCTATGAAATGTGGCATGGTAAAATCCCTAGTTATTCTTATTTAAGAATTTGGGGTTGTCCTGCTTACGTGAAGAGGAAAGTGGGAGATAAGTTAGAATCTCGTTCTAACTTATGCTACTTTGTAGGTTATCCTAAGGAATCCATAGGATACTATTTCTATGATCAATCTGAGCAAAAGGTGTTTGTTTCCAGAAATGCCACTTTTCTTGAGGAACCGTTCCTTAAAGAAAAGAAAGGCAAGATCATAGAATTAGAAGAAGTACAAAGTGACCCCACACCACCCACTAAAGAAACGTCCCACTCTGATCAACCACAACCAATTACGAATTTCGATACACATGAAAATCCTCCTCTAAGGCGTTCTGAACGCAATCCTAGACAGCCGGAGAGATGGTATGGATTCTTCCATGAAATCTCTCAAAAGGATAATGATCCTTCAACATATGAGGAGGCACTTTCAGATTCTGAGTCTGAACAGTGGATAGAAGCCATGAAATCCTAAATGGATTCCATGAACTCCAACCAAGTTTGGACCTTGGTAGATTTGCCTGATAGGGTCAAACCCATAGGTTGCAAATGGATCTTTAAGAGAAAGCTTGGAGTTGATGGAAGCATTGCAGCCTACAAAGCAAGACTGGTTGCAAAAGGATTCACTCAGAGACCCGGCGTGGACTTTGACGAAACCTTTTCACCAGTTGCAATGCAAAAGTCTATTCGGATCATGCTTGCCATTGCTGCATATTATGACTATGAGATATGGCAAATGGATGTGAAAACTGCCTTTCTCAATGGTGACATTGACAAAGACATTTATATGGAACAACCCATAGGTTTCACATTCAGTGGGAGTGAGCAAAAGGTTTGCAAACTCCAAAGATCAATCTATAGATTGAAACAGGCTTCTAGGAATTGGAACATTCGATTTGATGAATCGGTCAAAGCGTTTGGCTTCATCCAAATTTCGAATGAATCATGTGTGTATAGAAAGGAATTGGAGACCTCAGTGCAATTCTTAGTATCTTATTGGGAATTCGAAGGATGACGTGAAAGTGACTAAGTTATGGTTATCGAACCAATTCGAGATGAAAGATCTTGGTGATGCGTCCTATATCCTTGGAATTAAAATCTATAGAGATAGATCCAGAAGGTTAATAGGACTATCACAGTCGATGTACATTGACAAAGTATTGAAGAGATTCAATATGGAGTCAGCAAAGGTTAAGAACCTTCCTATGAGTGTAGGAACGTGTCTTTCAAAGAAGATGTGTCCTAAGACTAACCTTGAGAAGGAGAGAATGACTCATACACCTTATGCATCAGCAATAGGTAGCATAATGTATGCAATGTTATGTACTCGACCGGATGTGGCTTATGCACTTAGTGTAACAAGTCGTTTCCAATCTGACCCTGGAGATGGTCACTGGGCTGCCGTGAAGAATATTCTTAAGTACTTGAAAAGTACTAAAGATTTATTCTTAGTTTACGGAGGTCAGAAAGATCTTACTGTCGAAGGATACTGCGATGCAAGCTTTGCGTCTGACTTAGATGATTTTAAGTCAATGTCAGGATACATTTTCTGCCTAAACGGCGGAGCAGTGAGTTGGAAGAGTTCCAAGCAAACTACCACTGCAGATTCGACCACTGAGGCCGAATACTTAGCTACAAATGATGCAGCTAAGGAAGGTGTTTGGATTAGAAACTTCATTCAAGAGTTGAATGTTGTTCCTAGCATGAAAGACCCCATTATTGTGTTTTGTGACAACACTGGGGCGGTTGCTCAAGCAAGAGAACCAAGATCTCACCAACGGACCAAGCACATTATGAGGAAGTATCACCTAATCCGTGATATTATCAAAAGAGGAGATGTGCTAATTGAGAGGGTCACATCAGCAGAGAACGTGGCAGATCCACTTACTAAACCCCTTAGTCGAGAAGCTTTCCAAGGTCATCTTCAGAAGATGGGACTTAGAGTAGCTTTAGAATGGCTTTGACGGGCAAGTGGGAGATTGTTAGGAATAGTGCCCTAGAAAGCCGATTGTATATCCGCTTTGTGCTTTTCCTTATTGTAATCACAGATAATCTTTGAATGAAATAACGAATTGAGGCAACACTTCTTTATATGCTCTTGTTTGGTATGCGTTTACTTTATCTGTGCATGTATGAGAACTCCCCTAATCCTGATGACTTTAGGACTCTGCCATTTAGGTGAAATGGTTCATGAAACGAGCCCTATATCACATAAGTCATGATTAGTAAAATACTCCAAGCCGATGAGTCCTACAGACAGTGGGAGTGTCAACCTGACTCCTCTAAGGCTTGCTTGTGGGATCACGCCCTTAAGAAGGACCACCTTGTTTCATGGAGGTGGAAAGTGTATAGTTGATACGTGCGTGATACATGAGGGTGTTTACTTTAATAAGTGAGTTCACTGAGGCGCCCCGTGTGAGAACATTCCTAAATGGGAAAGGAAGTTTCTATTTCAGGAAATGGAAACTTCCAGATTAGGAAATATCTCACGAGTCATTGATGTGATTAATTGATCCTTAGACTTGAGGTTCCTTGTCACTTTATGAGTTAACTCTGTAGTCTTAGGTATAAGCTTTAAAGGGTGTTGCCTTAGACAACTGATTCATGGCTTATGCTGGGGCTGCACAAGTGACTCGTGAAAGTGAATGAGAATCAAGAAAGGACCTACACTTGCATTTGCAAGGTGATCTCTTATTGTGTAAGTCATTCATATGCCATATGGAGTCCTTGGCCAAGGCAGTAGATCAAGACATCAAGAAAAGGGTTTATTGGATTGAAATCAAATGGATATGAAATGCACTTAGCTTTAAGACCGGATTATTAGGGTTCTGATTATTCCCTTGCCCTAGATCTTGGTTGAGAGATAGTAAGTAGGAGGATTGTATCTCACATGAATCAATGACTTAAAGGTTCTGTCGAATCCGAACATTCCAATTCAGCTAGGGGTTAAACACCTGTTGCTAGACTATGGTCGTTTAATCTGTGGACTGATTAATTAATTAGTGAATTAATTAATTAGGGTCACTGCTAATTGAATTGAGAACCTAGAGGGTCACACACAACAACTTGGTTACATGAGTTGAGGCTTGAAAATGATTAAACAAGTTAATCGGGCCAAAAGGGTTCCACACGTGTGAAATCACACGTGTGGCTCACGTGAGTGACACGTGTCACTGTGACACGTGTCACACACGTGTGTATATATATATTATATATATATATTAAATAATTAATTAGTTAATTATTTAATAGACTTTGGTTTAATTTTGAATTAAAAAGAAAGTCTAATTTTGGAGAAAATAATCTAGTTAATTAATTATGAATTAATTAATTAGATAAAAATAAGTTATTTATTTTATAATAAATAAAGTATAAAATTATCCAAAAATAGTTTGGATATTTTTAGCTCTCTTAAAAGTTGACTAGAATTAGAATTCAAAGTCAAAGTTGGAAAATACTTGATGATCAAGTAATAGGAGAGAGAGGAACCAAATCCTTGTCCAATAAGGATTTGGATCGGCACTCCCTCCTATATATAGGGGAGCTCGAGCTCCCCTTTAGAGCTAATAGACAATTCTTGGTTCATGTGTTGAACACCTTCCTTTCTCCAAGATTAAATTAAACCCTAGGTTAAGCCTAAACACTAACTAGAGAACTAGCATCCTTACTAGTTAGATTGTGATCAAGTTGGTGGACTTTCTCTAGAGACTTCAAGTTAGAAGTTTGAAGATTCGAGCTTTACCAAGGAGAGGGGATCAAGCCGCGAGAAGACCGTTCTTGGGTGGCTTGAAACGCTTCAAGAAAGAACAAAAGAAAAGTAAGTTTTCTATCTTTACAAATTTGGTTACACGATTACGAGTCCTAGATCCTTTTGTTGGAAAAAAATTTTTTTAAATTCCGCTGCTTTCTGATTCGTGTTTTCCAACATTTACCACCATGTTTACTCAATAAAATGATGAGGTATGCGTAATATGATTTCACAAGTCCAAGCTTCTTGAGATTTTGGATCATGATTAATATCCTTTTGGTGCTCAATGCTATCATATAGTTAAATCCTAGATACTTGTTCGCGGGACTGCTGTGTGGTAAGAATTTAATTGATGAGCTTCTCTTGATTAAGTTGAAATTAAGAAAGGATGATATAGATAAGCTTCTTGTCTATTGTAAGTTAATCTACCATTCGATCAGGTTTGATTTTTGCATCCAGGATTAGATACGAGCATGGAATGAAGTAACAACTTAGCTAAGATATTTCTCATCATAATCAACCTTCACAACTCTATTTGCTTTCAGTCTTAGTTAATTGAAGAAATCTGGTTTCCTACTTAAAATTAGTTTGTTTTAATTACACAAACAACCCCCCTTCTAAGTCTCTTTTGAATATTCTCTTGGATGTATTGAATATAAGTCTATCTAGTCCTGTGGGTTCGACCCTTTGCTACTATATTACAATTTTAATTTTCATACAGTGAGTAAAGGATTTAGTTGATGGGTTCGACAACCATCATACGGGCATCTAACCCTTACTCCTATACAACCTAAGAAAACCAAGAAAAACGTAAATACATAAAACGTATCCATCCCCAACATCAACGGTATTTCGGAAGTCAAACCCTCTCCACCTAATTACCAATGCACATGGGGTAGCTAACCCGCAATGTGCTTGAAGCACCACACCTCCTCAACCTCCAAGAGTCGCGCGTAAGTACTCCAAATGTAGATCGTGCACAGGCTTAACCCGATGACCCTTGCCGTCCTGGCGTGCTTACCCACGCCTCCGGGGCCCATTAATAACCAATTATCTCATTAAACTTACTTAACTCGCTACATAAATAAACGTAACTTACGTACCTTATCGAGCATACCTTACCTTGGAACTCGGCATATGCTATACGCGTACCTCTTTGTGTCTTCCTTAACATTAAGATGTTGAGGTAGATCCTAGCTTGCATGACAACACACGGTTTGGAGCATAACCTCGTTGCAAAATATTTTCAAGCTTATATATGCTTATACTTATAGTTCAAAACGTTTAATCGTATGACAAGGTCATAAACATATCATTTGACACATATCTAATATATAAATATATAGTATATTCGCATGCGGGGTGAGAAATCATCACATTTAGGTCATAGGTCGATTAACTAAAGGAAAAGATCCTAAACCTCACCTTTTACCAAAAGTGCTCGCGGACGAGCGTTGACGGCCAAGAAAAGGTTAAATGGCGGATCCGACACATCTCAAACTCAAATCTGGAACAAACAAACACATACTCAAGATTTAGAATCGATCATGAACCAATTAGACGCCCGACAATGCATACGAATGCAAGTGGATGCAATGCAAGTCATATAAATTCATACTTTGGCATAACGGAGAAAATAACGGAATATCACATTAAGAATCCAAGAATTAAACTCATATCATATCAAATAAACTCATAATGTATCATATTATAGCATAGAATAGCGTTCATGAGTTTAAAATGCATAAACGAGACAAACTACATGAGAAAATATTACACGTATCACTTAAGACATATCAAATCATAACTCTTTCAAATCATATCAAATAAATTCAAAAATCAATTACAAACAAATTAGCATATAATAATACATGTTAGCAAAGCTTAGGGTGATTATCAGGGGGTGGGAGAGACTTAAACAAGTGAAAAGAAACAAGAAAACAAAGTTCGGAGCGAAAAGGACCGCTGCCCTAAATCCACCCCCGTGGATTCAAGGCGGACAGTTCTGAGAGGGCCTGCCTCAATTCCACCCTGGCGGATTATTTTCAAAGCAAAAATCCACCCAGGTGGATTTGTGTCAGAGGCCAAAAATTCAAGAAAAATCTTACAAACTAAGGTAAAACCAAGCCATATCAAATCCATAACATGAAGAAAGGTAAAGGGACACTTATACTACCATATAATACAAGAAATCCAAGCAAATACCAATCTAAACTCATTCAAGGAAGCAAGGATCAAACAAGCACAAGTATTCATCCATTCTTGTAAGAACTCATATGGACATAAATGGTAAATCCCTCCTCAACCAACTACCATCAAAAAGGAGCAAATAGAAGCAATAAAGGAGTCAAGATGATCAATATATCTGTTGCGATTAGTGCCCTGAAAATCCAATTTCTTTGTAAATATTTCACATTTTGTTGGATTAATAAAACTGAAATTATCGCAAGTTATGAGTATATTAATATAATTAATAACGTGTGATGATATTCTTATATGAAATTTGTTTCATAGGAAAGGACTTTGGATATCGAAATCACGTGTTATTAAAGTTCTAGTCATAAGATAGGAATAAGTTCTTATCAAGACTATAATGTGTTATATAAGATGATTAGTCTTTCATCATAGGGAAATGGAGTTTTCAGTTATATCACATTGATGATTTTCAATAGATTTGGAAACATCGAACTGGACCACTAAGATATTTCATTTTAAACTACTATCTAAAATGAACCAGTCTTATGGAGCATTGAACTCTTAATCCTGGTAGTATTTCGACTTTAGGTATGTAGTGTTAATCATTGTAATGTGCTCATAAGTGAGGTCTCGATATCGAATGACTGAAACCTTTGTACGTTCAGTGATTACATGAAATGTGCTGAGGAGAAATATTGATCGAGGAATATGTAGCTTTGCTGGAAAGTTAAAAGATATTCCTGAAATAGATTTGCAAATTTTGAATTAAAACTTTGGCTAAAGTACTTCGTGTGATGTGTCATTGAAGTTGTATGTTGAATGTGTTTCACGTACAAGAAATTTGAACTTAAGGCGAATCAGGAGTTTTCAGATTAGAAATGTAAAATAAATGATAGTAGTATTAATTTATTTTTCATGGATATCTACACGGAGGAGTAAAATGAAAAATTATTCTAGATCGAGGAATTCATGAATAATTTAATTAATTTTAGAGTGCAACAATATTTATTTAGTGGAATTAAATATTGTTAAAGGGTAATTAATTATTATCATGAGATGATAATATATTAACCCGTTTGGAGCTAAAATTAATTAGTCCTGTAGGTCCCCCTACAAACCCCAATTGAAAAACCGAAGAGAAAATATTAAAAGGAGAAAGAGAAATGAATTTTCAAAGTGTTTGAAATAGCCAAGGGATTTATTTTAAGAAATAAATCAAAGTTCCAAAGAGTTGGAAATGCCCGGAATTCTATTTTGGAGAAAATAAATTTAAAATTTTTTACAAAAAAAAAAAAAAGACGTGGCAGGTGCTGACGTGTCACGCCACGTCAGCAGGGCGGGACCCAATTGGTGCTGACGTAGCGCCAAGTGGACGGCGCAGATCGCACCGCGTCAGCGAAAGCGATGGCCCAGATTGATTGTTGACCTGGCGGGTCAACGGGGCCATCGGGTCGGGTCAAATGGATAGGGTCACGGATAGGGTTAGCCAGGCCGGGTCCGGTTCGGACCGACCCGGCTACGTGTCGCAACCTGGTGAGGCTGCGTGTGCCAACACGAGCCAACCACTTTGCGGCCTTCTGGCGGCGCGTGGTTGGCGGTGTTATGACCGCGGCGGAGAGTTCTACAACCTGGTGCAATTTGATTGGCTGGAGTAGACACAGTTTGTACGCGGTTGTGCAAAATGATCGTTTTGCCCTTTCATTTATGCCGAAAATGACCGTTTTGCCCTCATATATTTGCCTATAAATAGGTTGATCCCAACCTCATTTCTTCACAACATTTTTGGGATGATTTTGGCTGATTTTTTGCTTTGAAATCAAGTCCCATTTTCTCCTAGTTAATTCCAATTTATTTTGGAATTAATTTTAATTAGATGTTTATATATAAAATGCCTAATTTTGGGATATTAAACCCTGAAAAGGGTTTTTCTAGTTTAAAGTTTATTTTCTCTAAGTATTTAGAGAAATACTTTCAGAGCCCACACTCCGAGGGTGTCCCTGGGGTTATTGCAGGGAAGCTCTGCCGATTTCGCGAGAAGATCGGGAATCGGGTTCCCGGGAGGTGAATTCCGGGCGTAGTAGCTATCTTCGGTGAAAGGTATTTTTATATTATTTTTGTTTAAGCATGATAAATTATATGCTCTTAAGTGTTAATCGCATGCTTTATTTATCTGCTTTGTGATTTAAAATTTATTATCAATTGCATGTATATACTTGAGTAGTTCCGGCTAGTCTTCTGCTGTTTGAATTTAAATATTTTAGAAATATTTTGATACCTGTATATTAGGGAAATTTTTTTAAAGTACCCTGCAATATCAAGCTTTAAACTCAAGGAAAACAAGAGATGCACTAGTTCTACAAAATTCTCATAATATCTAACTATTCATCAATCCTAGCATATTCATACATCTCTAACATAAAATCATGACTTATGGAGTGTAAAATGATCACAAGATCAAGGAGATCAAAATTCTTAACTTACCTTTAAGGATAGGAGCAAGAAATGGCTAAATCTTGAGCTCTAAGGTCACAACAATGGAGGAAATGAACTTGGAGCTTCTCTTCCTTCTTCCCTTCATTCTTGGTTCGAAAATTAGGGGAAAAAGATGAGGGAAAGAGAGGTTATGGCTGAACTTAAGTCAAGGGAAGGACAAGAGATGATTAGGCTAGTCTTCAAGTGGCTATAGGGGCGTTTTAGGTACGTAGGGTCGAAATCTACGTCGTTGGGGGTCAAAACGTCATTGAAAAAGTACAAGGATTATTCCATTGACTCCAAATCGTCGATTCGAGTACAATGGCGAAGACAGAACTCGAATCCAAGTTCCGGAACTCAAGTTACGGAGAAATGACTCAAGAGTGGCCAAATTGCAAATTGGCCCAAAAGTTTGAATAAAAATTCAATTGAGTCCAAACAAGTCCAAAACATATATAAATCATGTAATTAAGTCCAAGAATCATATAATTCACGTATTACACAAAATTATCATGCTCGGGATCGAATTAAAAATCTCAAACGTTAAAATAGGGCAAAACGTACTAAATATTTCACATAGTTTATATAGGAGTTGAATAATGAAAGGAATTCAAATAAGATGCATCAATTAAATAAGAAAATAAATGCAAATACGGAAATTAAACTCACACGTGGGACTAACCTGTACGTGCGAGCAGACGGGTGTCACATAATCCAGAATACAATCAATCTATCAACACAGAAATCCCACATCACGTAACACAGAATCCTTGTGAGAGAATAGTGTGGAATTCTCTATTCACCGTATCCAAATATCAAAGCACTTCAGTCGTGGAATTAAGTCTGCTTATCCTAAGCAAACTTGGACCGCTTGTACGTGAAGGATTCAAGCAAAGAATCTGTGAAACATCTCAAACGATCCGTAGAATTAAGGTATGTTTGGAGATTTATTTAGGGAAAAAGATTTTTTGGCATCCGAACTATGCTCGTTTTTGCAATTTACCATCCAAACAATTTTTCATTGCAAATCGCCATCCAAGCTTTGTATTTGTGACAAAACGCCATCAGAAGGTGGTTTGGTCCGACGTGTATGTTTTAGGAAAATGCCATATGTCAATTTTTTTCCCCAAAACCACCAAAAAAAAAATGGTTTAGATGGCGGTTTGTCACAAATGCAAAGGTTGGATGGCGGTTTGCAATGAACAATTTTTTGGATGGTAAATTGCAAAAACGGGCATAGTTCGGATGCCAAAAAATATTTATCCCATTTATTTATTCCACTTAGTAAGTTTAAATCTTCAGAAATATTTGAAATATATTTCAATTACTCATAGTATTTATACATATACTGTATATTTCAAATATAGTAACAATCAGTACTATTTAATTTGAACAATATGTGTTGCTTAAAACATCATGTGTAATATTAATTGTTGGATATAGTTATATTGTGATTACCTTTGATTCACTTTTAAATTGTAATGCTTACTTAAGCAAATCTTGAGCTTTATCTCGAATTTGGTGTACACTAATTACTCCAAGGAATTGTGTAATGACTTTGGATTTTTTTTTTAATTTTTGCATCCTTCTTCATTTGTGATTCAGATTCTTAAATGCTACGTGATCACTAACGCTTGTCCATTGGCGTATAATGTGACGGCCCGTCTCTTCGGCAATCCAGGTATGACGTCGCGAGTGAGTTTAATTATGTAATTTAATTGTTTTAATTTCTAATATGTGAATTATGTGATGTTGCATGCCCTACGTATCAACATGAAGTTTATTTCAAGTTATTTATTTTCCTAGAACTTAACTATTATGTGATTAGACTCAAAAGTCCGATTTGATTTAAGTTAGGGACGTAATCGCTATTAGGGTTTTTGAGCCGCTCTTCGGCTAACTTGAGCTCGTCGGATTCGAATTCCGGCTTCATCATTGGATTTGTTTCGACGATTCGGGTCCAACGGAACAAGCCTCACCTTTTTCTAAAGTCGTTTGAACTCCCTACCGATTTAAATTCTAACCGATCAAACCGAACCCATCTTGAACCGAACCGAACCGAATCTGTTTTTCTTGGCCTTAAGACCGAACCAACAACTCTCTTCTCCCTATTTCTTGCACCACGTTCCAAACAAGAAGAGAAATGAGAAAGAAGGGTTTTCCCATCTCAACCTTTGGAGCTCAAGTTCGTATCCGTCTCTCACCCGATCAACGATCCAAGGTACGCTATGAATTCCTCTCTTCGTGTACTCCATTCTCAACCAATTAAATTCCGTTTTCCTTGCTTGAATTCTTGAACTTGAAGAAGATGATGAATAGTACAAGATATATGAAATTTGCTCCCAAGTCTTTATTCTTGAATAATACGCTCCAAGATTTACGTATGTTGTTCGTTTAAGCTCCCTCGTTCACTACAAGAAAACAGCCGAATTTCGAGGGAATTACGAGGGAATTCATTCGTTCGGAAAAAGCCTCCTCGGAATTGGTTTAAAGAGAAAATTTTACGAGGGAATTCCCTTGGAAATATCTTTCCGAGGGAATTCCGAGGGAAATAAAAATGATTTTCATTTCCCTTGGAATTCCCTCGAAATGTATCCAAAGATGATATTCCCTCGGAAAATAAATTTAAAAAAAATTAGACAAAAATATTTCCAAGGGAATTCCCCCGAAAAATAGAATTAAAAAATATTGGACAAAAACATTTCCGAGGGAATCCCCTCGGAAAATGTAAAACAATTTATTTTATTTTTTTATTAATTATTATACATTTTTTGAATATGAAAATTTGAATATAATCTAATTCTAAATACATTCTATATATGAGTATTTAAACACACAATTATAAATATCTATTTCGTAACGCCCTAAAAAAAATATTTTTTGACCTCACTGATTGACAATCTGGAAGTAGCCCCTGGTCTATGAGAAAATTAGAAATTTGCACACTTAATTGAAATTCATAACAAAAATATAGAAAAATCAAAACAAGTACGTTTTTCATTAACATGAATCGTACAACCTCAACAATCTTGAGAAGGTAAGAAATAAAAATGAGTGCCGATGACAAGCATCAAGATAATCTCGAGTGATATCATGACAATCATCAAGATAAAGGTTCTTGAATGAGTTTGATTTTTGCGTGTCTATAAGAAAATTAGAAATGTTGCTATACTTTCATCATCTTTGTATATATTATCATCCCCCTCATTAAATTTGTTGCTCTTTTTTTTTTTTTTTTTTTCTTTTATCTTTGAATAGCTTTTTCCTTATTTCGTTCTTTGTTTTCTTCATCTCTTATTTCTTTTGTTCTTGTTCTCCCTCTATCTTTGACATCATTATGCTCTTCTTTCACTTCTTCAACTCATACTTTTCCTGAATTAAAAAAAATAATGAATATATAATTAACATTGAATGAGAAATATAAATATTGAATTTGAAATATAAATGGTTAGTTTCTTGTGTTAGAGACCCAATTACAAATATTCATAATTAAGATCAAGAGTCTCATCGGAGTTAGAAACATGAAAATATTCTTGTGGTTCTTCTACATCCATAGTTATCAAGTACATCACCTTTTTCTTTTTCTTATTTTTAAAAAGCATCATTATTTTGTGAAATGGATATAATTTGTTTTCTCGAAATATCAGTCTTATGATCTATAAGTTTATGGGTATAGAATGTCCCTCTGGCCCAAACATCTTGGAACAATTAAAAAATGTTTTGGTGAGCAGAGTCATTATACTGTGTAAGGAGCGTGAACTCTATGGGGGAATATAATTGGAAGAGGTATACATACCATAAATTCACACAATTACAAGGTCATCTTCTCAAGTATCCTAAAATATTGGTAGATGTTGATGGCAATATACGTTTATCGCTTGGGATGAAAACTTACCAGATCTTGGGAGCAGACTCCTAAGAGCTCTTCTCTCATTGTCGGTGATACTTTGAAAACCAGCCCTAATGAAACATTGTAGAATGTTCGGCCAGATATTTAGGTAGTGCAGTTCTTAGTAGAGTTGGATTGTTTCCCTTTTTCTTTTTACGTTTTGTTTTTATTTTTATATTTGTTTGGTGGGATAGTGGTTGGAAATTGAATAGTGGTTTGTTGATATATTTGTGAGTATATGTCTATAGACATGATTTAGGAAACTTGGCAAAAAGAAAATAGTGTATAATAATTGTACTAGTACGTAGCATGCATGGACACCAATGCTTTCAAAGCGTCCTCGATCGAACTGATACAACGTTATGAATGAATAAATGAATGAACGAATAATAATAATGTACCAGTTATGAATGAATGAATGAATAATAATAATAATAATAATAATAATAATAATAATAATAATAATAATGTTATGAAAACAGAATTAAAAATAAAAAACATCACCCGTTATCTATATATATTATAAAAGTACGAATTGGGATTTTGGTTCTTTAGAACTTTTTGATCGCCTGAATACCCTCATAATAATTATTTCAATAATATTTAATCAAGAATAACCATGTAAATACATATTATAAATTATTAATATTTTTGTAATATTTAATCAAGAATAACCATGTAAATACATATTATAAATTATTAATTCAAAAATATTAAATAAAGTACTTATCGACTTAGAATATGACACTAAAAAGGGGGTCTTTATAAAGTAGAATTATGACTAATTTAATTTATAATAATAAGCATAATATTGTTCATTCATAAGAATAATATAGAAATATCAATGACAAAGGTTTTTGAATGAGTTTGATTTTCGAGTGTTTATAAGAAAATTAGAAGTTTGCACGCTTATTGAAATTCATAAGAACAATATAGAAAAACCACAACAACAAGTACGTTTTTCGCTAGAAGCATAATATTGTTATTTCATAAGAAAAATATAGAAATATCAATGATTAAAATTCTTGAATGAATTTGATTTTTGAGTGTCTAAGAGAAAATTAGAGATTCGCACTCTCAATTGAAATTTATAAGAACAATAAAGAAATATCACAACAACAAGTACGTTTCTCATTGAACATGAATTGAACAACCTCAACAATCATGAGAAGGTCTAAGAAACCAAAATGAGTTGTGATGACAAGTATCGAGATAATCTTAAGTGATATTATGACAAGCATCGAGATAAAGGTTCTTGAATGAGTTGGATGTTTGAGTGTCTATAAGAAAATTAGAAATATGCACAATAGATTAAAATTCATAAGAACAATATCGGAAAATCATAACAACAAGTACCTTTTTATTTAGAAGCATAATATTATTCTTTCGTAAGAACAACATATTAATATCAATGATAAAGGTTTTTGAATGAGATTGATTTTTTAGTGTCTATTACAAAATTGGAAATTTGTAGTAATTCATAAGAACAATATAGAAAAATTACAACAAGAAGTATGTTTTTCACTAAACATGAGTTGAACAATCTCAACAATCATGAAAAGGCCTAAGAAACCAAAAAGGACGGGTATGACAAGTATCGAGGTAATCTCAAGTGATATCATGATTTCTTCTATTTATATGTTTACACACTAATCATGCATTAATTTATATCTAGTTCAGTTATTTTAGCGGAACAAGATTCCAACTAACCATTTTGAGTTACCTCGAAAGAGTTGTGAAATTAAATGAGGACAGGGCTTTGTATCTTACAAGCATTGATCTACTATTTATTGGTGACGATGAGATGATATAAAAGAGTGTGGATTGATTGGCCAATATCAAGAAATGCAAGTGTTTAAGGACAAATTCAAAATTCAATCGTGATAGGTTAGCGGCCTGATTGAGAATGATTTGGATCGATAATTTAAATCTCAGGGTCACCTATTGTGTTGCACCATATAAGATAATCATAAAGGGAAGGGAGTTGGTTCGAGATGATTCGTCAATGTTGTAGTGTTGAAAGTGAAATTCGTTCTCTTTTAAATATATTTCCAAGATGGTGAAATATTATGTAAATTTTGTTGTTGTACCTTTTTTAATTAAAGGTTCTTGAACTAGTTTGATTTCTGAGTGTTTATTGAAAAATAATAATTTTACACGTTTTATTGAAATTTATTAGAACAATATAGAAAAATCAACACTACGTACAACAGTAAAAAAGAACTGAAAATTTGCAAGCTCTATTGAAATTCATAATAACAATAGAAAAATCATCGATAAAGGTTTTTGAATAAGTTTGATTTTTGAATGTTTATAGAAAAACTAAAATTTTGCATACTCGATTGGAATTTATAAAAACTATATAAAAAATCAACAATAAGTATATTTTCCATTAAAATTGAAGTAAAAAAATCAACAATCATGAGAAGAAGCTCTAAGAAATTGAAAGGAACAACGGTGGCAAGCATTGAGATAGTCCCAAGTGAATTAATGATCAACAAAGTATTTGCTCGAGTTGTTGCCACTTTGTTTGCTGTTATTTTTCTTGTCAAACACAAGTATGTTATCCGAGAAAAGAACACACACACACATATATGTATATACTAGCGAACATGTCCCTTTTTTTTCTGTTATTTCGACCTTCAAAAATTAATGAACGTTCGTTTTTAGGTTCCTTATTTGGAATATTTGTAATGGATCTCAAGTAAATGTATCGAATTCGATCAAATTCTTTCAAAACTAGCAATTCTAGATCACACATGAGGTTGTGCATGATGTAAAATCCTTTATTGTCATCCCCAACTTGTAGTAAATGTTTATTGTAGAGTTAAAAAAGAAATAATGTTAAGAAATATGGGAATGGACTCAGAATGACACGGGTGATCCCTGTTCTTAAAGTGTTAATTGCCCCTAACTTTTGTAAGTTTTGCTAAAGGTTGCAGACGATTTATTTTTAGATTATATGTCAAGTTAGAAAAATGAATTTCAAACAACAACAATTTGGTTTGAAATTGGACTGAGTTAGGCCAACTCAAGCTAAATCAGAAAGGCTCCGGGTTCTGAGGCGAGGCTGCAAGATCCGATGCGCATGTGTTAAGTGCAAATTGCGCCATCAAACGCCACAATCGCCCAAGCCCAACCCACATCCCACGACCCGTACCCGTGCTAGAGCCCATGCGCGTGCCTACGGTGCACCGCACCGCGTGTGAGCCCATCAGTCCACTCTTGAGTTTCACAATTTAATAACATACACATCATTTTAATATATAAAGCTGCCTACTGTATATTATTCTTCTGATGTGGGATAATCAATGCACGGTTTTTCAAACAACCTTTCATATGCCTTTGTGCATTTGATGTTCCCAATAATTAATTCTCCAACAATTAATTATTAAACATCTATCAAGGCATATATATACAACAATCCCCCACTTGTTTGGAAAATTGCTCTTTTGCCAAACAAGTCACTGAGCAATTTTGTCAAAGATCACATACCCAAAAGAAAGTATGACTAACATTAAACCTTCCCTTAGTGTAAATAACTCAAGACTACGTCGAAATTGACGATATCCGTAGATTGAACCTCAACTCCTTTATGACGTAGTCGGAGTTATCACACAGACGTGTTCTTTCTAATACAACAAGCACTCCACTGCTTGGCGCTTATTAAGCCATGCGTCATATACCTTTTCATGAACCTCTAAGAGAGTAAATCATAACTGTCTATAAGAAGCGGCTCCACTTCTAGTTCATATAGGCAAAATGTTTCTCAAGCACTTATAACATAGTGTGTAGCATTTTGTTAAGAGCATAGCTCAATTTTATCATATTGCAACCTACTGTGCTATCTTCTACTACACATGAGAGACCATTCGATAGCTCTAACTAAACTGTGACTTGTTTTTCCCTTTGAACATATAACTAGGGGTAGCCTAAGTTATAGGTAGGGTTACCATCACTTCGGTTCAGGTGGTTTAAGTCTCATATCTCTTGTAGTTGATGCTACTATGTCTCTCGTCAGAGGTTTGATAAAGGGATTAGCTAAATTCTTATTTGACCTCACATAGATAATTGTTATAACACTATCTTGTATCAATTATCTCAGAAATGCGTGTATTAGACTAATATGTCTAGACTTACCATTATAGGTACCACTTTACGCTTGTGTAAGCATTGCTTCGCTGATACAATATAACGAAATTGGAGGTATTGGATTTGGCCCAAGATCTATGTTTAACAACATATTTCTAATCTAATCAGCCTCTTATCCAGCTTGTGCTAAAGCTATGAACTCGGATGCCATGGTAGAATGAGAGATAATTGTCTGTTTCTCGTTTGCCCAAGAAACAGCCCCACCGGCAAAAGTGAAAATTCACCCGCTTGTAGATTTGTTATCTCCCACGGTAGTTATCTACAACACAGTAGGAAATTTGTTATACAACAAATCAAAGCTAATAGTTCTCTTAAGGTACCCGAGTACCGTATTAACAACTTTCCAATGATCAGCATTGGGACTGCTCGTGTATCTACTAAGTTTTGAAATTGTAAAGGAAATATCTGGTCTAGTGCAATGCATTGCATACATAAGGCTTCCAATAGCACTTGCATACTCAAATTGTGCAATAGCTCTACCAGTATTTTCCTTTAGTTTCAGTTCGTTGTCAAACGGAGTATTCACCTCCTTGATCTCGAGGTGTTTAAACTTAGTCAACACTTTCTCAATATAGTGAGATTAGTTTAGTGAAAAACCCCCACTATATTTTTTAACTTTAATGCCTAAAAGAGTATCTACTTCACCTAAGTCTTTCATCTTAAAGATCGAGGATATATACTTTCTAGTCTCGTTTACTTCAATCATATTCGTCCCAATGATCAACATATCATCGATATATAAGTAGACTATCGCCATATAGTCAGCTGTACTTTTGGAGTAAATACACCTATCAGCACTGTTACACTTGAATCCAAAACTTAAGATTGCAGTGTTGAACTTCTCGTGCCACTGTTTTTGTGCTTGTTTTCAGCCCATACAGAGATTTGACTAACTTACACACTTTAATTTTAGTTCCTGGTGCTACAAAGCCTTCAGGTTACTCCATATAGATTTCTTCCTTTAAGTTGCCATTTAAAAATGTTGTCTTTACGTCCATTTGATGAACAAATAGATCATAAAGAGAGGCCAATGCAAGAGGAATTCTAATGGAAGCAACTTGAGCCACCGGTGTATAAGTGTCAAAGTAGTCTATCCCTTCCACTTGTCTGAACCCTTTGGCAACTAGTTTAGCTTTGAAAGCTGAGATAGTTCCATCGGTGTTTCATTTTTTTCTAAATACCCACTTGCATCCAATGGGTTTAGAACCACTAGATAAGTTTACTAGTACCCAAGTATTATTATCCAAAATCAAATTTATTTCATCGTTTATAGCTTCCTTCCAAAAAGGAGCATCTCAAGAAGCCATAACTTCTGCAAATGTCTTAGGATCCCTCTCAAGTGTAAATATAAAAGGTATTTCACTTACCGCTTTATTATCCTGGTCCCCCTCCACCAAGAATAATAAAGCCTCAAAAGAGATAAAGTCTTCATCCAAAATTTTCTCTTTTCTTGCTCTAGTACTCCTTCTAGGCTCAGTCAGTTCTATAGGAATGTTTTTTCCACAACCGGCCTTATAGGACCTAGGCTCAATTTGGGGTGGCAGAGTTTCATTTCCATCATCTTTTGAAAATGTACTTTCGAAGAGCTCGACATCCCTGGGCTCAGTTATCACATTAGACTCCAAGTCCAGAAGTCTATAGGCCTTGCTATTAAGAGCACATCCGACGAATACACTTTTAATAGCTCTAGCCCCTAACTTAGTCCGTTTGGGATCCGAAACCCGAAAGTAAGCCACACACCCCCACACTTTGAAATAACTTATGTTGGATTTTTTGTCTTTCCATATTTCATAGAGACTAATCTTCACAACAGAACTAGGTATCCTATTCGAAATATGGCACGTAGACAGAAGAGCTTCACCCAATAAGTTATGAGGTAAGTTAGCATGATTTAGCATGCAATTTACCACATACAAGGTATTATTTTTTCTTTCAGTTACACCGTTCTGCTGGGGTGTATAACCGACAGTTGTTTGATGTATGATACCACTTTCTTCGCAAAGTGTATCAAAAGCATTCAAATAATATTCCATGCCTCGATCAGAACGTAGAACCTTAATCTTCTTCCCAAGTTGGGTTTCCACTTCTAACTTGTATTTCACAAATGAACTAAGAGCTTCATCTTTAGTTTGTAATAGATATACATAGCAAAAACGACTAGCATCATCAATAAAAGTAATAAAATACATTTTTCCACCTCTAGTTAAAATTCCATTTAACTCACAAATATCTGTATGAATTAAATCTAATATTTGTGATTCTTTTTTAACACTAGGAAAAGGTTTGCTTACAATTTTTTATTTTGCACATATTTCACATTTATTAAGTTCATTTTTACCAATATAGATTAATCCCATTGCATGCATACTTTTCAAATTTTTTGCACTAATATGCCCTAATCGGCTATACCATAAAGAAATTAAAGAAAGCATATAAGGAGAAACTGAATTCATATTATTAATCGACATCTTGTACATTCCATTGCAAGCATAGCCTTTTCCTACAAAGTCACCATTTTTCATGATGATAACTTTCCCAGACTAAACATAAATTTTAAAACCTTTCTTATCTAACAAATCAACATAAATTAAACTTTTCCTAACATCTGGTACAAATAAGACATTAATCAAAGTCAATTTTTTCCCGGAGGTATAGTTGAGGTCAACAAATCCTTTGCCTCCAAGGCTGGCTTTGGAGCTATTACCCATCTGAACCTGTAACGCCCCAATTTCAGGTACGCACGACACGTGTGATTTTGAGGGTTAGGATTTAATCGTAATTCTTTTATTTATTAAATTCCTACATTTTATGATAAATGATATAAATGTATTCCGATATGTTTACGTGGAAATAAGTGAAATGTGTATCGATTTGGGATTTAATTGTTACATGAATTAATTGTCCAATTTGATTTAATTGCCATATTGTCCTTAAATGCTCATTCATTTTAATTGAGGGACCAAATTGCATGAAAACTTTGTGGACCTAAGTGGTCATTTCCAAACCTTTGATACTCAATTGCATAAATGAGAGAACTTGGAGGATTTACTTGCTAATATTACATTTTTCCCTCTTGAAATGTCGGTATATGCATCTCTCCCTCAATCATCTTCATTCTCATACCAATCATCTCATATTTGCTTCCTTGCTCCACCGAACCAAAACCTCCAAAAAGGGAAGAAGGAGAGATTTCATCAAATTCATTAAGTTTTCCAAGAAAAATATTGATTTGGGAGTCCATTCATCATCCTAGCTTCATCATCTTCTTCTATTTTCTTCCAAGGTAAAGATGGAGATATATGTGATTTCTTGGTAACAATTCATGAAACTAGGGTTATGATTTTGATGTGATAACTTGCCCATATGATGTTAGAATTGTGATTATGAGCTTTAGGCTTGAATTCCATGTGTAATTCTTGAAGATTAGGAGAGTATATGATGAGTTCATGTATATGCCAAAGTTGGTGATTATGGAGTTTGAAGCATGAATTATGTGTTTATATTGAGTGTTATTATTTCCCAAGCATGTTTACGTATTATCCTTTACGAATTCTAGCTTGTGTAATTGAATTATGGGAGTTTGATGAGATTTGGGAGTGGTTCGTGCATGCCCTGTTCTTCTCCCCTGTTTTCTGAACCTTCTGTGTAACGGGAACGGCCCTTCCCGTTCCCTTTGAAAATGGGGAACGGTCGTTCCCATTATTTGAATAATGTGTCAGGCGGCGAGGACGAGAACGCCCGTTCCCACTTTGTCTCACAGACGGGAACGGCCGTTCCCATCTTCGGGGAGCCCGACAGTGGGAACGGCCATTCCCACTTTGAACTGAAACCCGGAACGGCCGTTCCCAGCTCTCTGGAAGTGCAGAAACATTCTGTATAAAATGTGAAATCCCAAACCCTTTTCTTTACCTTTATTTAACCCCAACATGATATTATATGATCAATTACATGTCGTAATATGAATATATCATGCTACATTCGTGAATGCATATCATCTCGTTGTATAGTCCTGTCGTGCATCTTATTTGGTAGCATTGATAAGTTATTGTCTCACAAGTACACCGTGTCCTGTTTCTTGTCCAGTTACTCTCCCGGGGCGGAGATTGTGATCAACAGAGCACGTTCACGCATCCATGAGTCGTGTGTCGCCTGTCAGGTGAGGTTTAATTGCTAGTTACTTAGAACCCGTATTACCTTATGTGACTTTTGGGCCGAACGGTATAAAGGTATATATATTTACAAGTGTTTTCAACTACCAAGTCGTGTTCTTTAAAGGTAATCGTGTTCCTTGAAAGTAAATCGTGTTTCCTGAAACTAATCATGCTCATGACAAGCAAATCATGTATCGTGTTTATGATCAAGTCATGAATCGTGTCATCATGTTACCGTGATCGTGTTTGGCGAACTCGTGTACCGTGTATCGTGTTTATGGGCCCGAGGGTGAGTGTTTGAGCCAACCGGGAAAGCATAGGGCTGACGGGTAACTCATAACGCCTCTCTCAAACCGTGGGGATGCCCCCTGAATCCACCAGGAGGTTTGGTGGAGGAAGGAGTCCCGTACGTGGGAGTCATGCTCCCGACGTATGTCGTGTTATCGTGGGTGGTTCGGGCCTTGCAAACCCACCACCAATGGAGTGAAGGATGGATTTCATGTTATTGATCGTGTGCACTTTAATGACTTGCATGATAACCTAATTAAATGAAAGTGCAATCCTTGTTCACTGTCGAGGTTGGTTGGAGATCGTGCATGCCCCTCGCCAGGGCCACTGATATTTATAATAGCCGTGATTATCGTGTTAAACCTGATAGTTGTAATCTCGGGAGAGTTATTGATATTCTTGCACTTATTGATGATATTATTATTATTATGTTACAAAACCTTACCCGAGGTTACAACTTGCATGTTCTTTGCGCTAATATATATCTATGCCCCTCACTCAGTCTTCCATAGACTGATACCTCCACCTTTCAGGTTCTTGCAGTGCATATTGTTTATTGTCGTGTTAGAATTGTTAATATAGTTACTTGTTATTTATATTCGGAGATGATAATGTATTGATATGGAAAGCTAGAACATATTTTGTCTTACTTGGCAATCGAGAAATGTCGTGACATGTTTATTGATTATATTTGATCGTGATTAGTTTATGCTTCCGCTTTCACTCGTTGCATGTATACATATCCCGCCTAGCTTGTCGTTTATTGCATTGTCACCCGTTCGTTGTAGGTTGGTTCATGTACGGATTGTCCGTTTCGTATGTGGATTGACCTATAGTGCGGGGGTGTGGCACCTCCACGTGTACGGGGTGCTACAGAACCTCTTGCCCGATAATGTCTTCAAAGGTCTTGAAAAGCCTTCGATAGTTGCAAATGTGAACGGTTGCTCCAGAATCCAACCACCAGCTTGAAAGTTCACTTGCCATATTGATTTTAGAAATAATAGCCACATCGAGGTTAAGATCCGTAACCATGGCAACCAAGTTTTCCTCAACCATATTTGCAACACTGGACCCACTCTTCCGTTTTGGGCATTCTCTCGCATAATGTCCTATTTCTCCACAAACATGACATTTGTCTTTTCTTTTGTCAGATTCATTTATAGGTATAGATTTCTGTCCGGTTTTCTTAAATTGTCCAGAATTCTTTTTGACGCCAAAACCCTTTTTCTTAGGATTTCCAGCCTCAACATAATTCACACTGGACTGCCCTTGAATCAAATTCTTTCCATCGCGTTTTCGAGCCTCCTCTTCAATACACAGATTTTTTAAATTTGTTCCAAGGACAAGTCCTCAGATTTATGTATCAATCTCTTTGCATAATCGATCCGAGCCGCAGGGAATTTTGAAATTATAGCTGCAACCTGGAATGTTTCTGGAAGTACAATTTTAACCATTCTCAGTTTGTTTACAATTACCTGGAGCTCATGCATTTGCTCCATGATCGGTTTATTGTCAACCATTTTGAAATCTAAATATTTAAATACTAAATATTTGTTTGTACCTTCCGCCTCAGCCTTGTAATTATATTCTAATGCCTCCCAAAGCTCTCAAGGAGACTGCACATTCGTGTATAGATCGTACAGCCTGTCAGACAAAGTATTCAGGTGTTCTCGAGCCAGTTCTTCATCTTCTGCTCTCTTCCTCCTTTGTTGCTGAAGGGTCTCCACTATCTACTGGTGGATCTGCAAAGCATTTCGGGAAGGACCTGTTCCTACAATGTTGGCAGGAGTGTTGTTACCACCTACTGTAGTTGGATTTGCAAGAGGTACTCCACCTGCTGCTGGTGGTGGATCGTGATCTACAGTGTAACATCCAGCTCTTCCGAAGTACGAGCTTCACCACGTGTTGACTTAATTTCTTGTGTCTTTAATTCTGTGATTTTGTGCTTTGTGTGGCCTTATTTTCAACTCTTTATGAGTTTAGGGGCTTGTTTGTAATTTTCTCTTTTTAGGGGTTTTTCGGTCATTTCTCGTTCGATCGAGGTTTCGACCTTTTGGACCCCTTTAACGCGTTCGGGGCATCAAAACGAGTCCGTAGATTCTAAGTTTACCCAATTTTGACATAGTTAGCCCTTTCTATCGTTCGTTTTTGTGTGTTAAAGACCAATATAAAACACTCGGATCCCCGTTGGACGAAGCATTCACGCACCAGCTCTTTCTCTCTCCTCTCTCATGTGATACTCTCTCTCCCACCATTATTCACATGCACAAACACACACTAGCTGGAACTCGGCTGTTTCTCGATGGAATTCGACGTTTGAGTGGTGTATTTCGAAGAGCTCGATGACGCGAACACAACCATACCAGTTTCACCGCCCGATGACAACCGACGGAGGCAATACGGCCGTCTGAAAGTGGCGGGTTGTGCCACCCCCCACCGACGGAAATCCTACCACCTTCGCCGGCCAACAACTACCCTAACCCACGTTTTTCAACCTCCTGATCACATATTCGGCATCAGTTCGGCACGAAAGCGGCCGAAAATGGCGTTTCCGACAATGAACAGCAGCAGCGGTGGCACGCGACTGTAGCAACTGTAGATGGCAATTTCTGGCAACCAACGACGATGGGACTTGAGGGGGAAAGACTTAGGACAATGAGGCGTGTCGATTAAGGTCAGGCCCGCCACCTGAAACTCGCCGAATTGGCGGCGGCGGTTCACGGCGGAGGTTAGCTCCGGCCAAATTTTTCGGCGAATCTCTTATGGGTTTCGAAGGCCTCGTCACGGGTAAGCCAATGCAATTTACCGATTTCGTTTTCGTTCACCGGTTTGGAAGTAATTTGGATTTGAAGATTTTGGGGTTTTCGTATTCTTAGATCTGAAATTGGAGACAAACGGCTTGGAATTTTAGAAATTGATTGAGGATTTGGAATGGGCATGAAGACTTTATTTAGGACTGATTTTTCGGGATTTTTCCAGTGACCTTCGGCGGTGGCCCGGTGGCGGTCAGGCGGTTTTCCGATGGCTACAGTGGTGGTGTTTCGGCGACGTTCGGGCAGAATGTCCCTCTCGTTATGGTGAGTTTGACGCCGTTCCCCGTTCGTCAATTGGACATTCGGTTAATTTATTATGAATTATTTCGTGTTTCTTGAATTAATTGAATTTATCATTTAATTGTCATTTTAATTGCTTTTCGTGCCAATATGACTTTATTGAGCTAGAATATGATTGAATACATGTTGATGGATATATTTGATAGTTCATATGAATTCGGTTGCCCTATTTGAAAGGTTATTATGCTCGTTTTGTGCCGAACGTGAACAAATTGATAACTTTGATATACGAATTTTTTCTAAATTTGGCTCGAGTTTAAATAGCCTCTATTTTCATGTTGATTGATGCTTAAAATAATTATTGTGCTTGTAAATGATTAGTTCCTAATTGTGTAATGTGCATAAATGCTCAAATGAATGAATTATGCCTCAATATGATAGTTCTTGGAATCTTTGTATGAATGTAACCTTATGATTTATGAACCCTGTCATAATTTCTTGCGAAACATGTTGGTTGATTGACAATGGAATGCATGATTTTAAATGAGACTATGTCGAATTTGTTTATTAAAGACTTTAGGGGATTTTTGTGTAATTTTTCTAACCTTTATGAATTGCTTAGGTGATGTTTGTGTAATATCTATAAACTATAAAGATATGCTATAAATGAGCTTGTGTGCTCTTTTCCTTCCCCTACCACGTCCCTTATGTGTTAGAACTTGCATATATGTTGCTTAGCTAATTGTTTAACTTATCTTTGTTACGTACTTTGTATTCCTTGTCGTTATTACTTATAATTTACTAAGATATGCATTCTTGTGAACTTGAACGTACCTTATGGTTATGTTTAGATGTGTTACTTGTGAATATGATCTCGTTGAATATTAACATGCTTTGATTGGCCACGACACTACGTTAAAAGCACAATATGGACACTTATGCATACCGCTATCATGTTGAACATTGTCGTACGTCTTTGTGGTTCATTCTTGAGTCTAAGTCCCTTGTTTTGCGTTCAGCTTGGTACAGGTGCACTTGGAGTGGGTCTTGTAGGTTTCGGGGTGAACCGTTTGCGTTGTCTTCAGCTTGTTTGATGCCTGGTGAGATTAGGATATAGTTATACCCTATTGCAACGTGCTCGTTTTCGAATGCATGCGGTTTATAAGCCTTATGTATATGTAGATATGTGCGAAGTACATATTTTGCTGATTTTGTCATATGATTTGATTTGAAAGTATAAACGCTATGTATTAGCCTATGTATGCTTAGTTCAGTTTGATATGATTTTGAGGCCAGCATGTGTGATATGTACGTGCGATATGATAAGTACGATATATATGAAATACGTTTGTCTATCTGTCAGTAGCGGGATGTGAAACTTTGCATTTTTCACTTTCCCTTAGGTCCCGGAGATTGGTGCAAAGGAGCCCCGGGACTGTGTTGGGCTGTCGGGTTACTCCCGAGTGCGGTCTCCACACTTAGGATCACCCCAGAACCCACTAGGAGGTAAGTGGGGGATGGAATCCTTGGGCGTGAGTGTCATGAAACTCACGACACTGACATATTTGTGCGGATGGTTAGGGTATGTACAACCCTTCCATCACCCGGAGAAAAGGTATGTTTGTTTGACTTAGATTTTGTTTGAAATATGAATATGAGGAGTTTGGTTGGTTTACACTCGTACCCACCGAGTTTTGTTAAATTTGAAAGGGTTCGTGAAACGGGAGTGGATTTATAATTAATTAAAATTGGTTATTTTGCCGTTAGGCTTCAAATCTCCCTATACATCTATTATCACGTGAAAATATTTTAGACTGCAAAAACCACGTCCCGGTTCATGAACTTTAAACACTTTATGTGTTGTGCTAGTATATAAGTATAGTGTGCGTGTGTTAACCCCTCACTCAGTCAGGGTGACTGACCCTCGCCCCTCCTTATGTTTTTAGCGTGCAGGTTTAGCTTTGGATTTCGTGGGATCTAGGCGGTTGAGTCGAGTCTTTCGTTTTGTTCGAGTTAAGTTTAGTCTTTGCATTTGTATATGTTTTGTACTATGTTTTGCATTCATTTGTATTTGATTTACGTTGTTAAATGTATAAGTTTAATTTATTCGTTGATCTATGCTATTCGGGTCAGGTTAGGACAGGTTCATGGATTAGTTGAACCCGTTTTTATTGTGTTCTATTCGGAACAGGTTAGGAAAAGTATAGGGATTAGTTGAACTCGTTTTTATTGTGTGCTATTCGTGATAGGTTAGGACAGGTTCATGGATTAGTTGAACCCGTTTTTATTGTGTGCTATTCGGGACAGGTTTCCTTTACTAGTTGAACCCGTGTAGTTGATGTTATTTACTTTCTGAAATGTATTAATTATGCTTGTTGTTGGAAGTTTTTTAAAAGTTCGTATTTTGTATCGCTTCCGCATTCAGGTCTTACATATTTTCATTTATACAGGGTTTAGGTACCGCCTAGATTAGGTCGAATTTTTGTTTGTCACCCGTTCGCTTTGACTTGGTGCATGTGCGGACTTTCCATTTCGTACATATGTCGGGTCTTAGTGCGGGGGATGTGGTGCCTTTCGCTTGGGGTGCTACGTACAGGCTGCTGAGGAGCAGGAGTTGGGGGATCTTCTTGAATTGGTGGCAGGCTGGGATCCAGAACGTAGGCCAGTTTCAGGACAGTGAGCAGGAATTTTATCTTGTCCTACCAGCGACTGAAATTGTTGGGATCGAAGCGGTTCAGTTTCTACTGATTTATGATACGGAAGGATTCTGATTCCATCTCAAACGAATTAACACTTTAAGATTATTCAGAAATATGAGAATGGACTCAGAATGACACAGGTGATCCCTGTCCTTAAAGTGTTAATCACCCCTAACTTCTTTGAGTTTTGCTAAAGATTTCAGACGATTTACTTTTTATAATATATGTCAAGCTAGAAAAATGAATTTCAGACAATAGCAATTTGCTAGAAATTCAGGTGAGATTTTGCTGTATAATTTCAGGTTAGGGGGAGGTATTTATAGCTCTCAGGTGTTAGCCAAAATTAAAGTGAGAATTTAAATAAATTAATTTCAGGTGTAATGGCCTGAACTTTAACCCATTAATTGCCAACTCTGGTTAAAAAAGAATGGCTTTGGGCTCGGAGGCAAGGCTCCAAGCTCCAAGTGATGATGCGCAAGTGCGTCATCAAACGCCCGAGCTCATACAGTGTAACCACGTGCGAGCCCATCAGTCCACTCTTGATTTCCATAATTTAATAACATACACACCATTTTAATATATAAAGCTACTTACTGTATATTATTCTTCAGATGTGGGACAACCAATGCACAGTTTTCTATACAACCTTTGATATGCCTTTGTGCATTTGATATTCCTCATAATCAACTCTCCAACAATTAATTCTTAAATATCTATCAAGGCATATATATACAACAAATAATACAAAATTATAATTTAATTTTTCATGTTAATTTTTACAATATACCTTAAATTTTTTTTATATGAGTGGTGCATTCAGTATATACGAAAATGACCAAACCGAAGTTTCAATAAACTAATATTTCGGTATGTCGAAATGTTGTACCGAATACCAACTAAAATTTTTGGTTTGATTCTGTTTTTATCAAAACTACTTCGGTAGGTACGAAATGGAATTACCGAAATGAAAAAAATAAGAATAATAAAAAGAAAAACACACAAAAAAAAGCCATTACTGAATATAAACTTACAGCAAGTCATAACAGGAACATGAGTCTGAACTCTGAATGTTTGGCCTAAGGAGAACAGAAGCGTCTTGGCCTTTGAGAGATAAGTGGTCTAATTTAGTCCATACAGAAGTTTGAATGTGTAATAGAGAATCGCGGTTTTTATTTTAAAAGTTAAAGTGTTATATAGAAAATTATAACTTACGGAAACGTGTTAGAATATTAGGAAAAAATAAATAATATGTTATCTATGTATATAAATAATTAAATTATAATAATATAATAAAAATATATTATAAATTTAAAAAAAGAACATTTACGTATTTCGATCAGTTCGGTATATCGCACCTAAACACCGATACCGAACTGAAAATCAAAATTTTTTTAAAGTCTTATACCGAACTGAATTTTCGGTCTGGTTTTCAATGCGTACCGAATTTTCGATTTCGATGGGTTTTTATCAAACTAATTTGCACATCTTTGTATATAATGTGTGGACACAAATACGATACTATACAGTTAACTTTTAAATTTAACACGTAAAAAGTGTCTTACACAGTGTCCTACACGAAATTAATAACACATAGCAAAATATATAATATTTTTACAAGGTATTATGCATCATATGTGAAAATAAATTTAAAACTACAAAATTTTAATTTGTATACATTAAGAAAATTAGGTTTTAATTGGGTCTTATTATTATGTTTAAAACTAAAAAAAAATTGACGCCCTAAATAATTTAATTTTATAAATTTTCTATTTAAAAATATATAGATAAATCATATATTTAATATGTAACGCATATTGTTTTTACTAATTATAATTAAAATTTAGACTATATGTGTTGAATATCAAAAACATATAATACTAAATATGCTATACAAAGACTTCCACAACCAAAATTAGATCAGGTGCATATTTATAAAACCAAAACATTTTGCCAATAAAAAATGACATTTACTCACGAAATTGCAAGCATAAGCATGAAATTAGATAAGCTGATAGAAATTAATCCAAATGGTTAAATTTTTTTTATCTAAGATAATAATTTGGATCCGAATCCCTCCTTCCATTTGGGATGCAGTGTGTTAAAGGAAAAAAAAAAAAGCAACCAAATTAGATCCTTTGGCTTTTGGAAAGCAATAGTATACCAAGACTTAAAGATCTTCAAACAAGCAACAAAAACTAGTCCATTAAGTTCTCATTCACATCATCAATATAACAACAACTCGAGTATAATTTATTATATATCAACCTCAAATCATCCATGTAAAATTCCATAGAATTTATGCCAAAAAGTTTAAAATCACGTCTCATAGAATTCATTGCCAATAGAATTATAGAATTTTTGAAATTGCCCCCTCTTAGATTAGTGCATTGACAGTTAAAAAAATTATATAAATAATGAAACATGAGAAAATATATGTATAAATCAAATTTGAGGGGAGCTTTTTGTAATTACACCAAAGAGTAGATATAGTCACCCTAAAGATAAAGAAAATTCTTAAGTACCAAAAAGGCCAAAACTATACGTCTATACCCCTGAAAAGAGGAAAAAAGACATTCAGCCAAAGAAATCGAACTCAGTCAATCACGGAGCTCCGATCACTACATAACAGGCAACGGAATCACAACTTCCGTCGCCTCTGAAGCTTCCATCCGGGTGTCGGCGGTGGTGGTGGAAGATTTCTTGATGAACTCTATGCAGTCCGCGACGGCTTCGCTGTGGTGGGGATCGTTAGGGTAGTAGTACTGATTAGCCGAGCGAGAGGAGGAGGAGGTGGCGCGGGCGGTGGAGGGTTTGGAGAGGGCGGAGAGCATGATGAGGCGGAAGACGGCCTCCCTGAAGCGGTCGAGAAGGGACATCGGAGTCAGGCGGCTGCTGGTTTTTCCGGCGGCGGCGGGTCTGAGCCTGGGCGTGCAGAATGGGTTCTTAATGATCATGTTTCTTCTTTGCGGTGTGAAGGGATAGTATTTTGTGGGTTGTTTTTCTGTGTTTGTGGGAGAGAATCTATGACTGTATGATGAATTTAAGCACATGCATGGGATTAAATAAACGGCGGTTTGTGATTGATTGCTTTCTAGTCCTTTTTTTTTTTTTTTCTTTTTAACTTAAGTTAGTGCTGGCTGGCTTTGTGAATTTCAAGCGGAACAAAATTTTTAAATAAAGATATGAGTGCTTATGATTTGAATTTAGTCAAATAAGTGTAGTTAAAAGTGAGTATTCATGTTTATAGTATGATTGGTGGCAATTATAGGGAAATTAAAGTTTACATAGCAAGTTTTGTGATTGGTTGGTGTTTAATTAGTAGAGTCCAATCTAACATAATTTTTTTTTTAGAAATATGTTATGTAAAATTAAAAGTATTTTTACAAGGGACCCACCTAATGTGCGAAGAGCATACTGCATATGTAGTTATATAAAGTATATATATATGGAATAATATAAATTTTTTTGTAAGAATATTGTAAATGGTAAAGCAAGAAAATTGATATAGAAATGATTGAATTGCATATTTATAAAATAAATAGTTAGACAGAGAATTTTAAACGCAAATTAATAATGAAATGTTAGGGGAAAGGAAGAAAGGAGATGGAGGAGAATAAAATGAAAGATAGTGAAAGTATTATCTTTTTTTTTTTTTTTTTAAAGATAGTGGAAGTTGTTACTTTAGATCTTCACACTTTATTAATATATATAAAATATGTGAGTGTGTATCCACATAATTATTCTTTTGAATAATTAATATATTTACATGTATGCCTGGACGGAGCCAAAGAGGCATGCCGTGACTCCGTTTCTCTTGAATTTTGAAAATTTTCTTATATAATACATATATATATATAATATTATATTTTTACTTTCCTGAATTTCTAATTTTATTCCCTTCATTTTATCTGGGTCCACCTCGGCATGTATATGTATTTGGCTAGATGGATATTTAATGCCAAGATTGTAAGAACTGTGGATGAATTCTCGTGTATCCAACTGCCCATTTTAAATATTTCTTTTTAATTCCACATTCAAAATCTTATACTAACCAACGCATGTCCATCTTAATTTCATGACATGAAAATAAGATAAACTAAATTCTTCTTCTCCGAATTCGTTTTAATTACAAGTTTTTTCCTCTATTTTTAATTGTAATTATAAATAGGGACTAAGTCAAAGGACAGAATGTGGTGGCCCCATCATTCTAAATGGTGATTTTTTTTTTAATTTTTTATTTTTTTGTTAAAATATTTAATTTTCGCCACCTCTTATATTAAATCTTGATTCCATCTCTAATTATAAATTCCTAAAATTTCTTTTGTCTGTAAAATCCTTGAAAAAAGAAAATTGTTAAAAACAAAATCCTAATATCACATTCGAGATAAATAAAAAGTTAAAAAACATTGTCTCTCAAGAATGCATATACTAATAAATTAAAGGAGCCCTACCAAAGGTCAGTTGGCTCAATTGGATAAGAGTTTGAGTTCACTTAAACAAGATTTCGGGTTCGAACCTTGTGGATGTAAAAACTTAAGTTGAAAGAGATCCCCGAAATAAGCGCTTTCATTACCTCGAGAGATTAGTCTCTCACTCAATTGGGTGGGGAGAAACTTTGAAAGATAAAAATAAAAAATAAAAAAATGAAGGAGCCCTACAGAAATGACATCTAGCGAAATAGTCTCCAAGGTAATTTCAGATAAATCAGAATATCAATATATATAATAATATACTATATATCTCATGGCCTGAAATGACAATGGAACAAATTCTTTGATCTGCTTTAGATATATAATTCCTAACGGAATAATGAATTAGACATACAATATTGTAAGAGCATATGAAATATCATAAACAACCAAAACCTCTAAAACACATATTTGGAAACTTATTTCTTCTGCAAAATAAATTTCAAGGATAAGAGGAGTTTGACCTATATTCAAATCTCTCCGACCATTTGAGGGTGTGGATATTTAAAAAAGAACTAAAAAAACAGAAGAGTTTTTTCATGGGATTTTACAAGTTTCTCCCCCTACAAATTCCCAATGATTTTACAATATCTGGTAATACTGTAAATTTTATATAAAATATAATATCAAACAATTTCAATTTTAATCTAGCTAGTACCATACTGTAGCATAGACACAGATATAGATTTTCTTTTTACATATAGAATATGTTCGATACGACATCATAAAACGTAAGTATAACAAATTTACAATGTTGAAAATTCCACAAAAGCATTTAAGTAAAAACAACTAATTTACTTTATTAGAAATAGATATATTAATTATTTAAAACACTAATTTCTATATTTACTAAAATACTGTAAGAGCTCTATTCTATTGGCAAAACTCAAGAAAATAAAAGAATACACTATATTATTTAACAACTCTAAAAAAGAGTTTTTAATTAACTAGGATAATCTATCGTACTAAATAAAATGAATTGGATATTTAATAAAATTTTAATATGATTATATTAAATACAATTAGATAATAAACCAAGAAAATAAATATTTTCTAAACGAATGTGCCAAGCATGAAATTAATAAAACGGGTATCAATAGTTACCAGAAATTTCGCCTGAAAAAGGTGGTGTTGAATTATTAATTAAGGCAATGAATAAAGAGAGTAAGGCACCAAGGCCCCTCCCTAAACACTCTCTTTGGAAGAGTGTAAATGATATAAGTGGTGTCTACGCAACTAGGGATCGGAAATTATTACTTTATTGTTGTCCTTGTCCCATCTAATTTATTACTTATTTCATGGTTCTCCGCAAACTTAGGTCTATTAGAAATGGTTTATAATAGTTTAAAGGACAAATTACATTTAAACCCTCTATATATATATACTAGTGTGTGTCCCGTGCTATGCACGGGTTTTAATGTATAATATATAATTTATAATATTAAGTATTAATATTATAAACTGAAAAACGACAATATAAAAATTAAAAAAGAACGTTTATCATAACGCTGCGAAAAATCAACAAAACTTAGATTTTTTTTTTTTTTTTGGTCCTACAAAAACATTAAAAAGTCCTATTCTTTTTTTTTTTTTTTTGCCCTCGATAAATTTAATCTCAAAATGCAATTAATTCACTTTTACTTCCACCGATATTAAGTCTCAACCAGAGTTTTACACCTAAAAAATTTATGTAAATAGTTTCTTTTTTTTAAGAAATACAAATTTATAATTCTTTTTTCTTAAAAGAAGTCATATTAAACATTAAAAAAACTATCATATAAGTGATATGGATTTTATTTTTATGATAAATAAATTATTATATTATATTATATTATAAAATATAAATATTATATTAAAATTATAAAATCAAAAAATATTAAAATTTCATATAGAACAACATAAGTAATAACATAATTTTTAGTAAACAAAACTCTAAAACAAAATTTAAATATTAAAGTAAATTTTATTTTCTTACCACGCACCGTGCTATGCACGGGAATTACGCTAGTTCATTATAATAAGACAAAGCATTTTACTATTGTCAGGAGGATGATAAATGCTAACCGCATGTCCTGATCACCATCAATGTCCAAAAAGGATCCGACAATCAATTTCCTGCAACTCATATTAACTATACAATAAAATCTAATACTTCTAACAAAATTACCTTTTACGGTGCACCTCCATTGAAATCGCATTTTTGTCAATCCATAGACTTTCGCATTCATTTCAATTCATAGACTTTTTGGCAACAAAGCAAATTCTATTAGAACACCAGGACAATAAAATATAAACAAAAATAACAAACAAAATATAAAAGTGTTAAACCAACGTTAAAAGTAAAATATTAAAAAATAGTCAACAAATCTGCAAATACAACAAAACAAATGTAAAACATAATAAACAATCTGATTTAAATAAACAAATAATATTAAAATATAATCAAAATAATAAACAAATATAATTTTTGAATGAACTAAAATAATAATCAACATAGATTACAAAAAATAATAAAATTAAAAATTTGAAAAACAAACTAAAAGAATAGAATGAAATGTGTCTACATCTACCTTTTAGCTCTTCTGTTCACCCGAAAAAAAAAAATTTGTAGAGACGTAGAGTAGAAAAGAAGAGGATGAAAGCTAGGTGGAAAACAGTTTTTATATACATTCAATTTATTTTGGTAGATAATATTCTTTCATTGGTGAAAGATATTAAATTGATTTGCTTGAATAATTTAAGCAACCTAATTAATCCAATTTATTTTTAAAAGGTCTGATTTTAAATTTAAAACTGTAATAGTTTTTACAAAAATTGTATCATAATTTAAATGACACCATTTTACATAATTTGTATTTTTATTTTGAAAGTTAAAAAAATATTACATTTAATACATTATCTCTTGCACTCGTTTCTTTTAAACACGTATTCTTGACTTTTATTTTCTCTTTCCTCATTTCAATTTCTTTATTTTTTATATAATTTTTATCATTTTTCCCTTTTATTTTTTATTTTTTATTTTAATTACTATTATAACATTAGACTACCTATTCATTTGTTTATCATAACTTAGTTATTATATTAAAAATAATTATAGAATATATATACACATATTAATAAAAAGATTTTTATTTAATATATTTATACATTAATAATTTTTTATTTGCACATGCATAAAATATACAAAGTTACTGGTATATATAAATAGTGAATTCTCAATAAATAAATTAATGAGAATTTCTTAACTAATTAAAGAAATCTTAAATCACATGAAGTAGTTTTTCAAACAATAGAATAACATTTTGTTCAAATTTTTTCTACTGAAAAGAAAGTTCAAATTTTATAATTTAATTTGTTAAAATTTTTATTCATGTAATTTAAATACAACCGGCTGGAATGACCCCAGATATTATTTTCTTTTCTTTTTTTCTTTTTTCGGATCAAGATTCTTTGCTTCCTTTTTTTTTTTTCTAATTTCAAATAATTTATGAAAGATTTAAGAGATTAATTTTATTGATTTAACATTAATTAAAAACTATGATTAGAATAAATAAATATCAATAGCTTATAGAAGAATTAATAATGAAATTTTGCTGAATAAGGAAATATTTGTTTTGAAACTATCAATAAATAATTTTATTTGAATTTTGGATATTGTAATTAATGCATGAACTGTATTTGAATTTAAATTAATATATATTTTTCTAAATTTATGCCTTGAAATAATATGTACCATAAATTGACACTTTAATTGCGGACAACTTCCGAAAATCAAGGACTATTAACATTGTTAAATAAATAAATTAATTTAATATCCATCAACCAATCACAATTTTTAGTTTTAATTAAAATTTTGTCAAAAATAATTATTTTTCTGAGTTACTATTTATTTTCATAATAAAAATGATATTTTGTGTTTTTTTTTTTTTTTAGATTTTCAATTAAATGGAAAAAATATAATTGGCTTTTTTTAATTTTGTATATTATTTTATTATGAAAATAAATAGTAACTCAGAAAAATAATTATTTTTGACAAAATTTTAATTAAAACTAAAAATTGTGATTGGTTGATGGATATTAAATTAATTTATTTATTTAACAATGTTAATAGTCCTTGATTTTCGGAAGTTGTCCGCAATTAAAGTGTCAATTTATGGTACATATTATTTCAAGGCATAAATTTAGAAAAATATATATTAATTTAAATTCAAATACAGTTCATGCATTAATTACAATATCCAAAATTCAAATAAAATTATTTATTGATAGTTTCAAAACAAATATTTCCTTATTCAGCAAAATTTCATTATTAATTCTTCTATAAGCTATTGATATTTATTTATTCTAATCATAGTTTTTAATTAATGTTAAATCAATAAAATTAATCTCTTAAATCTTTCATAAATTATTTGAAATTAGAAAAAAAAAAAGGAAGCAAAGAATCTTGATCCGAAAAAAGAAAAAAAGAAAAGAAAATAATATCTGGGGTCATTCCAGCCGGTTGTATTTAAATTACATGAATAAAAATTTTAACAAATTAAATTATAAAATTTGAACTTTCTTTTCAGTAGAAAAAATTTGAACAAAATGTTATTCTATTGTTTGAAAAACTACTTCATGTGATTTAAGATTTCTTTAATTAGTTAAGAAATTCTCATTAATTTATTTATTGAGAATTCACTATTTATATATACCAGTAACTTTGTATATTTTATGCATGTGCAAATAAAAAATTATTAATGTATAAATATATTAAATAAAAATCTTTTTATTAATATGTGTATATATATTCTATAATTATTTTTAATATAATAACTAAGTTATGATAAACAAATGAATAGGTAGTCTAATGTTATAATAGTAATTAAAATAAAAAATAAAAAATATAAGGGAAAAATGATAAAAATTATATAAAAAATAAAGAAATTGAAATGAGGAAAGAGAAAATAAAAGTCAAGAATACGTGTTTAAAAGAAACGAGTGCAAGAGATAATGTATTAAATGTAATATTTTTTTAACTTTCAAAATAAAAATACAAATTATGTAAAATGGTGTCATTTAAATTATGATACAATTTTTGTAAAAACTATTACAGTTTTAAATTTAAAATCAGACCTTTTAAAAATAAATTGGATTAATTAGGTTGCTTAAATTATTCAAGCAAATCAATTTAATATCTTTCACCAATGAAAGAATATTATCTACCAAAATAAATTGAATGTATATAAAAACTGTTTTCCACCTAGCTTTCATCCTCTTCTTTTCTACTCTACGTCTCTACAAATTTTTTTTTTTCGGGTGAATAGAAGAGCTAAAAGGTAGATGTAGACACATTTCATTCTATTCTTTTAGTTTGTTTTTCAAATTTTTAATTTTATTATTTTTTGTAATCTATGTTGATTATTATTTTAGTTCATTCAAAAATTATATTTGTTTATTATTTTGATTATATTTTAATATTATTTGTTTATTTAAATCAGATTGTTTATTATGTTTTACATTTGTTTTGTTGTATTTGCAGATTTGTTGACTATTTTTTAATATTTTACTTTTAACGTTGGTTTAACACTTTTATATTTTGTTTGTTATTTTTGTTTATATTTTATTGTCCTGGTGTTCTAATAGAATTTGCTTTGTTGCCAAAAAGTCTATGAATTGAAATGAATGCGAAAGTCTATGGATTGACAAAAATGCGATTTCAATGGAGGTGCACCGTAAAAGGTAATTTTGTTAGAAGTATTAGATTTTATTGTATAGTTAATATGAGTTGCAGGAAATTGATTGTCGGATCCTTTTTGGACATTGATGGTGATCAGGACATGCGGTTAGCATTTATCATCCTCCTGACAATAGTAAAATGCTTTGTCTTATTATAATGAACTAGCGTAATTCCCGTGCATAGCACGGTGCGTGGTAAGAAAATAAAATTTACTTTAATATTTAAATTTTGTTTTAGAGTTTTGTTTACTAAAAATTATTTTATTACTTATGTTGTTCTATATGAAAATTTAATATTTTTTGATTTTATAATTTTAATATAATATTTATATTTTATAATATAATATAATATAATAATTTATTTATCATAAAAATAAAATCCATATCACTTATATGATAGTTTTTTTAATGTTTAATATGACTTCTTTGAAGAAAAAAGAAATATAAATTTGTATTTCTTAAAAAAAAAAGAAACTATTTACATAAATTTTTTAGGTGTAAAACTCTGGTTGAGACTTAATATCGGTGGAAGTAAAAGTGAATTAATTGCATTTTGAGATTAAATTTATCGAGGGCAAAAAAAAATAAAAGAATAGGACTTTTTAATGTTTTTGTAGGACCAAAAAAAATAAAAAAAATCTAAGTTTTGTTGATTTTTCGCAGCGTTATGATAAACATTCTTTTTTAATTTTTATATTGTCGTTTTTCAGTTTATAATATTAATACTTAATATTATAAATTATATATTATACATTAAAACCCGTGCATAGCACGGGACACAAACTAATATAATAGTATAGATAGATACGCAGGACTTAATTGATTTAGAAAAATTATATTTTAACGGTCATAATTTATTAGTCGTCAATTGCAAACATCTCTTTCTAACACATTTCGATCATTCAAATTTTGATGTGTAGTAAAAGAATTATCCCATCGCTGATATCATGATTTTGATGGTAGTCGCTCAAAATATTTTGATAAAATTTAAAATTTTAATTATTTCAGTTCGACCACTTTAAATTTTTTTGATAAAGATGATGGTTCCTTCAAAATCGATTTGATTAGTTTTAACGGTAGCGCTCTTCTTACATCAATCCATTTAATAAATTTTAGTACGAAGGATGTGTTTGTAATCCGGTAAAAAAAAAAATAATAATAATTTCTATGCACACCATTACTCAGGCTAATCGGTTTATTAGGTGGTGTTAGGATTAGTTAAATATATAATAGGGTTCACAATTCACATGCATACATGTGACAACTTTCATTTATTCATTAATAATTTTCATTTATTCATTATATTAACTATTTAAATCAATAATTTTATCCCCTTAATTACGAGTCTTGATGACTTCACCACACCCCAATTATGTTCAATATAAAGAACCGACTTACCGACCCTAGATATATCTAATGTTTTTTTGTTTGTTCCGTTGTCACAAACAACATTCTATTCAATGTTTTTTCCTCGACAATTGAGATCTCAAGAATATCCCTCAAAAAAAAAAAAAAAAAAAAAAAAAAAAAAAGATCTCAAGAATAGATATGACAGATCTTTATGGGAAATTGTAAACAAGAATTAACAATAATAAGTAAATTAGGATGCGTGGGTTGGCAAATTATATTGCATAGGCTGTGGTTTTATTTGTAAATGTTTCGTTGTCATGTAATTTTTTTAATTAAATCATGAAGATTCATGTATTGCGTCAAGAAAGTTAGGCCCGATTGATTGTAATTCTATTTTGCTTAGTAATAACTTTTACATATTGTCTAGTGATAGTAATTATTTTTAGTTTGTAAGTTTTTATATGTAAACATATATATAAATACAAGTGACCTGGCAGGGACCCACCTACTGATGTGACACATTCTTGGCATGACACATAGCAATCATGCCCTGCTCGACCATCCTTTCGTATTCGACCGTGAGCTCGAAATAGTACTCCCCCGCACCCTCAAATAAATGTGAGACTTTCCGACCAGGTAGTTGAAGGGCAATCGATGGCGTCGATCGACCTTTCTCAACCCTTAATTCGCCACGTGGCCGCTCACAATTGTTGGAAGTAGTGACCGACCATGCATTAAATGCACCATAATAATGGGGCAACTAGCAACTAGAACACCTCCCACACCGATAAAACCCCACCTTGTCCGGAGCTGGCCTCGAACTCATGTTTTTCTCAATTGGTCAAGCAGTCTTTCCCAAATCAACAAATTCTATGTGATCCAGTTGATCCATAGCTCAAGTTCAACACTCTAGATTTTGGCTCGATCATTTTGACGCCATTTGTGGGAATCTACAACAAAAAGCCTACCAAAACCATGAAGACGATAGCAAGTGGGCGTTTGTTCGATGAGAATGGTCGAGAGATACTCCCCCAACTCCAATCTGGAGCTAGTAACCAAGTTCCCCCTCGCGTAGCTGCACAACCGATAGTTGTTCTACCTTAACTTGTCTACTTGACACTCGAGTTAGATAACTATCTTAGAGCTTGTCGGGAAGAAGCATTGGCTGCAACGGTCGAGGTTAGGGAACCCAAGATGCTGGAACGACCACACCCAGGCCGATCGAAATTGCTCCCCATCCTTTGGTCTATCCTCAACCTTATGTGCAACCACTACAATATCTACCTCTAGCCATAGAATACTGGGGATATCAACATGATCAGACAACCTTCATATCATTCTTCTTAGCATTATCAAGCCGCTCCGCTTGCTTGTCCTGATGAACCTCAAAGAACAAGGGATTGATTATCCCATCGAATAGATGATGAAGCGAAGTCCGACCCTCCGAGAAGGAACTTTGAAAATGAACAATCACGGATTGAGAGAGGGAATCTGAGTACTCTTGCAGTAGAAAAGGACTCGTCGATCCAGTCCTCTTAGAGAATAGACTGTCACTTCACATGGGGAACCTGCCAATTGAGGAGAAGTGTTGTAGAAACATTCGGGAGGAGTGTTTGACCGTCTAGGGGGCCCCCCCTGAAGACATAAGACGAGCAAATAGGGAATTCATTGTAGGATCCCGAGATTTGAGGAATCAGCTCCCTCATTGAGACCATCACTGAACACCTCCTCGGGACGGAGAGAGGGCACATCAGAAGATAACGAAGGGGAACGATCTTATAATCGATTTATCAATCGACATACTTCTCAACACGATCAACAATCTAATCGAATGGACCCTCCACCTTGGAAGTACACGAGTGAGCGAGAGACCAATTCCCCTTTCTGTGATGAAATTATGGAGGCCACATCAGGAGAGAAGATTTCGAACAATCTCGCCATGTATAATGGAACTACCAACCCCGACAAGCATGTGTCTCATTTCGAGATGCAGTTAAGTATGTTTAGTCATCATCCTCACATTTGGGCAAAGCTCTTCGCAACCACACTGGAAGAGGCAACCCAAGATTGGTTCACGAGGTTGCTGCCTCGATGCATCCCCTCATATACCAATCTGGCCGAACGCTTTATAGCACAATTCTCCTTAATGAAAGGAGTTACGTTGCCTCCGAGCTGCCTCTATAATATTGTGCAAAGAGAAGATGAATCACTTAGGGATTACTTTACTAGGTTTTCTCAAGCTTCTGTAAAGGTTGAAGAGTCTGGGACCAAGTTGTTGATCCAGACTTTGTACAGGGCGCTTAGCAATGAGAAGTGTATAGAGAATTTCATCCTTGCTAGGCCTCAAAGTCCTTCAAAAATATACGAGATCACAATAAATTGGATGAGGGTGGAAAAATAAGAGAAGTCAAAGTCGAACATACTAGGTCATAGAACTGATCATACCCGACCTGCTAAGGTTGACACTGAACCAAAAATCAAGCTAACCTCAGAAAGCAGCTCGAAGAAGCATTACACCTAGCTCACTTGACCTATCGAGGAAATCTATAATGTGGTCGATCCCAAGTTGTTTAGAAAGCCAAGCCAATCCGAGAAATACCCAAAGGGCGAGAGTATTGAAAATATTACAATTTCCATCAAAATCGGGGCACGCCAATACTGAGTGCATCGAGTTATGTGATAAAATCGAGCGACTGGTGAAAGGAGGCCCTCTTTCAGAGTTTGTCAATAAAATGGACAACCGCACCAAAAATAAGGTCCAACACATCAAGTGTTCCCCACATCGTCTGAAACTGGCAAAACTGCTAATCGAGAGGGATTCCAACCACCCTCCATGCCTCGGAAAGATTGATATGATTGTAGGAGGATTGACAGTGGGGACTTATGACACCCCGTTTTTTCGGCAAACCAGGTATGAAGTTACGAGAGCATTTAATTCTGTATTTTCGTGACTTATGTGAATTCGTATGCCTTACGTGTCAATTTGTACTTTATTTTAAGTGTGTGCGCATTAGAATTTAACTAAATGTACTTGGACTCAATCGTCCAATATTTGCAAATTAGGGACCTAATTGTAATTAGGGTGTTTGAGCCTTCGTGGCTACCTTGAGCTCGGGAATTCGAATTTTAACCTTATCATTGAGTTCGTTTCGATGATTCGAACTCGATGGATTAACCTTTTATTTTCTAAAGCCATTCGATTACCCTACCATTTTAAAATCCGATCCGAATGGATCGGATATCGTTTGACCCTACCCATTTTGCCTGACCCCTTTCTTGACCAGAAGAAGGAGCTAATCCCTTTCTTTCCCCTCATTCTTCACGTAAACAAGAGAGAGAGGAGAAGAAGAAGAGAAAAACCCCCTTTTGGCCATTCAAGCTTCGGAGCTCGAGCTTGCTTCATCCGACTACCCCGATCGAAGAGTCAAGGTAAGATTTGTATTCCTCTCGTTACGTACTTCGATTCTACGTGCATTTCGTAGTGTGATTTCGTATCTAAGTGGCTTATTTGGGGAGATGATGAATAGTGTCGGGTTTAGGATTTTGGGTGTTTGAGCTCGTTTCGGGAGCTCTAAGTTGTATTTATGTGACCTAAGTGTTATGTTTGCTTTCTGGTGTTAATTTCAGAGTGTTTCTTGGTTGTTTGTTGCCTTTTTGGGAGCTTTGTTGCTTCCCATGGCTGTTGCATCTCGAGCAGCGATGGTTGTGACTTTTTGAGCTTGAGAACGGCCGTTTGTGGCTCTCATTTAAGGGGGAGAACGGCCGTGCCGGGGTTTTAGCTTACCTTTTTGTTGCCGCGGCCGAGAACGGCCGTTCCGAAGTCCTTTTGTTATTTCGAATGGCCGTTCCCACTAGTGGCGACCTTCTGTACACCTGAACGGCCGTTTGGCCTAGTAAGGGGGTGATCCGAACGGTCGTTCGGGTCCCCTGAGGTGTGGTTGTGTTCCGTTTTGTCTGTTAACCCGTTTCTTTAGCCTTTTCCATTCCCGATCTTGATCCCCTCATGAAATGTGCTCAATATATGATGTAATATGATATGACATGTGAATTTATGGTATGTTATTAAATGTTAGAATGTGTTATGTGTTCTTAAATGACTAAGTGCCACTATATGCATTTCGATTGCCCTTATTTGCACTAATTGTGCACATGAGCAGGCCTTAATTTTTTATGCATATGTTAAGTTATGAAATGCATTTCTTTGCACAAAACGAGTTTGAATATGAACTTTACCTATGTAATTGCATCTCTTATGTACCTATGCATACGCCGTGGGTCTATGTGGTTCATGCTTTGGGTCTAGCTTTGTGTTTTGCCCTCAGTTTGTCTAGGTGCACCCGAGGTGGTCTTTCGTTAGCCGTGTTGATTCCAGGGTGGATCATGTAACGCCCTGGTTCCGGATGAACAGGTAAGCACGCCACGTGTGAGATTTTGAGCGTAAGATTCATTTTAATTCTTTTAAATTTCTATTTTCCTACGTGACATCTCATAATTTTATAAAATTCATGATAGATTATTTACGTAAATTATATGATTTCATATCATTGGAAAATTATTTCAAGTCATGGAAAAATAGTTATTACGAAATTATCCCTAGATGTTTATTTCTTTAAATTTAAGGACTTAATTGCATAAACTTTCAAGGGCTTAATTGATCATATTTCAAAACTATACATCCTTGATTGCATGACTTAAACATTTAAAGGATTAAATTGCAATTTATGGCATTTCACATATTTCAAAAAAGGGATGTAACGGTATATGCATCTCCAAGCTTCCTTGATCCCATTTCATCCAAAAATATCCCAACATATTTGCTCCTTGTTGCTCGGTTCATTCAAGAAGAGAAAGGAAAGAGATTTTCATCATTTTCATCAAGATTTTTCCAAGAAATAATCCAAGTTTGGACTTTAGGCATCATCTTAATCTATCTTCTCCATTTCTTTAGCTCAAGGTGGGTGTTTTGCATGGATTGATGATTCTTGATTATATATGAAATAGTTAGGGTTTGTGATTCTATAGAATAAATGGATTAATTGTTGTTTGAAGCATGACTACATGATTATAACTTGGTTGGAAGCATGAATTCATGAAAGATTGGGGCTTGGATGATGAAATTTTACATGAACATGAAGATGTGATTCTTGATGATTCTTTATGATTTGAGTATTAAAATGAAGTGTTAATGTTTCTTGAGTATATATGCATGTATATTACCAGAATTCATGCCTTTTTATTGATCAAAATTTGAACTTTGTGGTTGTTTTGTTGTTGCCGTAGCCATCCTCTGCTTCTGCTCTGTTTTTCCAATTGCAGAAGCTGGGAACGGCCCTTCCCGCCTCAAGGCCTTTTGGGAACGGTCGTTCCCACGCTTCAGTTTAGAATAGGAGGCCGAATCTGGGAACGGCCGTTCCGGGCAAGAGGTGCGCTTTAAAAATTTAAAACGCTGGCACGTTTTGGGGAATACGGGAACGGCCCTTCCCATTTTCAAAGGGAAGCCGGAACGGCCGTTCCCACCTTGTCTGGCAGAAGGAAAGCTACTGCATAAAATTCAATTTTTGGCATGTTGATCCAATGCTTTCTTTGATCCCAAATTTCTATTATATGATTGAATATATGTCAAAACAAGATATTTTCATGCCACATTTTATATTGCTCATCATCTCGTTGCATTTTGGCAGTTTGTCCTATTTGGTCCATTTTGAGTCATGTCTCACGTATACACGTCGTGTTTGCACAGGTCACGAGGTCGTGGACGAGGAGCAGGCTCCCTAGAGCATATCCTTGTTGTATTTTGTAAGCAAAGGTGAGGTTTTGGTTAGGTACTTAGAACCTTACAACCTTTATGTAACATTTTCGGCCAAAATCTATTATATTTATAAACGTTTTCTAAAATATAAACATTTTCAAGCAAGAAAGCCATGATTGTTCACGAGTTCAAGCATGTTTTGGCGAGTCATGATTGCACTTGGGCCCGAGGGTAATTCTTGAGCCAACCGGGAAAGCAAGGGCTGACGGAGTAACCCTTGAATTATCCTCACCTCATTGGGATCACCCCCGAAGCCACTAGGAGATTAGTGGTGGAAGGAGTTCCGTACGTAGGGAGTCATGTTCCCGACGTACACCATGTCGTGGATAGTTGGGCCTTGCAAACCCACTATCACCCGGAGTAAGAAGGAGACTGGGGATGGATCCGGAACCACGGATTATCCTCGGGTTATTGCATGTTTCAAGCATGATTATATCTAATTGAGCACTAAATGAAATGCATGATCACGTATTGAATTATTCAAGCAAGCACATATTGTTCACGTTGGTGTTAAGGTTGGAGATTTGCCCTTACTCGCCGGGGCCACATGTCTCATGAAATTGACAAGTTAACAAGTTAAACCTGATAGTTGTAATCTCGGGCAAAGAACTATCGATTCTTAGACTTTATATTTATTTCATTTCCAAGCCTTCACCCGAGACTATAACTTGCATGTGACGCGTGCTATATATATATATATATATATATATATATATATATATATATATATATATATATATATATATTACCCCTCACTCAGTCTTCGGTAGACTGATTCTTCACTTTTCAGGTACTTTTGGTCGTGGTCGTGCTAGGCGGGAGTCGAGTCAGGTCTTACATTTCCCCGAGTCTAGCATTGTATCTTCTTGTATAGAACTTTTGGGCACCTCACGTTATGGTCATTATTACTACATTTTGGTTACTTGGACATGTATAACATATAAGAGATGATAATGTATTGATAGTTAATGTTGGTACCTATTATGTATATACTTTGGTAAATATCGTACCTATACATATTAATTGAAATGCTTCCGCTTTTAATTTCATGTCTGGGTTTGTGTATGTTGGAGAGTGTCCCGCCTAGCTCGTTATTTTCTTGATTGTCACCCGTTCGCTATATGTTCGGTTTATGTACGGATTGTCCATTTCGTATGTGGATCGGGCTATAGTGCGGGGGATGTAGTGCCTTGGGGGTTAGGGTGCTATATCTACAGGTGGTATCAGAGCCCGGTTGCAAAACCGAGGTTCTCGAGTCATGTCAAGTGAGTCTAGGTCGCACGACATAGGATTACTTGTTACTTGAGAGTCTGCATTTAATTGAATTATGTGATTTACCTGAATTCTTGAATTATTTGAACTACTTGACTTTCTTTAAATGTGTGCTTTAATGATATTATGGAATTATTTGCACACATTGCATTTATTGATCAAACCACGCATGTGTAGTGATTTGGTTTCAGGATGGATCGTGACAGACATCCCCGTGACCGATCCCCGAGACATCGGCATCATCATCATCACCGCCATCATCGCCATGAGAGATCACCTCCTCCTCCACCTGCTCAGGCACAACCCCAGGATTTCATGAACGCAGTAGTGGGGCTGATTGATCAGAGGTTACAGGAATGGGTTCCTCCAGCACCACCAGCACCAGTAGCACCCCAGGAGAACCCCATTTCTGCTATATTGCGCGAGTTTCAGAATCAGCATCCCCCGAAGTTCTATAAGGGCGATGATATACAAGCTGAGATGTGGTTGAAAGAGATCGAAAGGATCTGGCAGCTTATTCCATGCGATACTCAGGAGAAAGCCCGCTGTACTCTTACTCTGATTCAGGGCGAGGCCTACTCCTGGTGGGAGAGCACACAGATAGTCTTGGAGGCTGCCGGGACAACTATCACTTGGGAGGTTTTCGTACGGGAGTTCAGAAATAAGTTCATTCCTCCAGCTTCCCGTACCCGCAGGTTGAGGGAGTTCACCGAGTTGAGGCAAGGAGGGAGGTCCATTGGCCAGTACATCGCCAAGTTCGAGAGACTCTCTCGCTATGCACCCAACATAGCGAATGATGACTTTCACAAGGCGATGCAGTTCGTACAGGGACTCAGGCCAGAAATTCAGGATGCCTTGAAAGCGGCTAACACAAGCACCTGGGCCAAAGCTACCACCAAAGCTTTGAAGGTTGAGGAATCAGACATTGCTAGGAGGCCTATTCCCCGTACTGGACCGGCTTCAGGCTCGAGGTCAGGACAGGGGTCGAGTTCAGGAAAGAGGCCTATGGTTTATTCTGCGCCTCCAGCACCGAAGGACTCCGGGAAGAAGTTCAAAGCTACCGGGCCGCCACAGAAGGGTTCACGAGCTCCAGCACCACCACAGCCACCTCAGAGATCGGGCTGCAGATTTTGTGGACTTGCTACACACACATATGATAATTGCAGACGACGGTTGGGTTTGTGTTTGATCTGCGGGAGTGACGAGCATCGGGTAGACGGATGTCCGGATTGTCAGGATCCGCCACCTGCAGGCCAGAGGCCACTTGTGAGAGCTCGGGCCTACGCATTAGCCGGAGAGGAGCAGGATGCTGAGATCGACCCTGCAGCGGTAGTTGAAGGTATTATTTGCATCCATGGCAAGAACATCCATACATTATTTGATCCAAGAGCTGCACACTCCTTTCTTGCGCACTCTATTGCTATTACTTTATCTTTGCCTGCTATGTGCTCTTCTGTGCGCTATTTAGTTAGTTCTCCTTTCGGTAGTAGGCGAGAGACGGATCAGGTTTACAGGGATGTTCCAGTGGTGATTGAAGGTCGAGAGTTCTTGACAGATTTCATTGTTATGCTGATGAAAAGATACGGATCTATTCTGGGGATGGATTGGTTATACAGGCACTGTGCTACAGTTGATTGCCGGACCAAGAAAGCACAGTTGGGTTCAGAGGTTACTACGGGTTGGATTTCGAAGACCGTACCCCTACTTTCGTTCTCAGAGGCTCAGAAATTGGTTAGAGACGGGGCTACAGGGTTCATTGCCTACATTCTGAATAAGCTCAAGGATCAGGTGAAATTGTAAGATACGAAAGTGGTGAAAGAATTTCCCGAGGTCTTCCCAGAGAAATTGGATTCCTTGCCTCCCGAGCGAGAGATAGAATTTGTCATTGATCTTTATCCGAATGCAGAGCCGTATTCAAAGACTCCATAGCGGATGGCTCCAGCTGAGTTGAATGAGCTAAAGGTTCAGCTCGAGGCATTATTGGAAGTTGGGTACATCCGGCCGAGTTCTTCACCCTGGGAAGCACCAGTTTTATTTGTAAAGAAAAAGGACGGGACTTTGAGGATGTGCATCGATTACCGGGAGTTGAACCGGATGACTATTAAGAACAAATACCCCCTTCCACATATCGAGGAGTTATTCGATATACTTCAGGGTTCCAAGGTTTACTCAAAATTGGATCTAAGACAGGGGTATTACCAGCTACGAATCCGAGCAGAGGATATTCCAAAGACGGGATTCAATACTCGGTACGGGCATTACGAGTTCGTGGTTATGCTGTTTGGATTAACTAATCCCCCTGCAGCTTTCATGGATATGATGCACCGGATTTTCAGGCCTTTCCTCGACAAGTTTGTGGTGATTTTCATCGATGGTATTTTGGTTTTCTCAAAATCTGCTGAGGAGTACGTGAAGCATCTTAAGCTCGTTCTAGAGACTTTGAAAGAGCATCAGTTGTTTGCCAAATTCAGCAAGTGTGAATTTTGGATCGATCGGGTTGCTTTCTTGGGACATGTGATTTCAGGCAAGGGGTTGGAAGTCGATCCCTCGAAGATTGAGGCCGTGCTTAAGTGGGAGAAACCAAAGAATGCCTCGGAGATTAGAAGCTTCTTGGGATTGGCCGGATATTACAGAAGGTTCGTTCAGGACTTTTCTAAGATCGCTGCACCGTTGACCCGATTGACAAAGAAAGATGTCAAGTTTATTTGGGACGAGAAATGTGATCAAAGTTTCAACTTTTTGAAAGAAAAGTTAGTTTTAGCTCCGGTGTTAGCACTTCCCGAGGGTTCAGAGGAGTATGCCGTGTATATAGATGCTTCTAAGGAGGGCCTAGGTTGTGTATTGACTCAGAAGGGAAAGGTGATCGCTTATGCTTCCCGAAAGTTAAAGGAATATAAGAAGAATTATCCTACACACAACCTGGAGCTTGCAGCCGTGATCTTTGCTCTCGGGAAATGGAGACACTATCTTTACGGGACTCCTTTTGAGATTTTTACCGACCACAAGAGCCTCCAGTATTTATTCACGCAGAAAGACTTGAATATGAGGCAACGGCGTTGGATGGAAAAGTTGGAAGATTATGATTGTACGATCAAGTATCATCCGGGAAAAGCCAACGTGGTCGCCGATGCACTTAGCAGGAAGGCGAGTGTATCGAATTTGGAAGTAAAGGAAAGTGATGAAGTTGCCCCGATGGTCTTAAAGGCTCGGGTTTCCAATATTACAATTCAACCGGAATTAAAACATCAATTGCTTGAAGCTCAGACTAGTGATCCGGAGGTACAGAAATTGGTAAGTAAAGCAAGAGTCGATCCGGATAGTTCTTTTGGGTTTGATGAGACCGGGTTACTTCGATTCAAGAATAGAGTGGTCGTGCCCGAGGAGTTGAAACGGGTTCTACTTGAAGAAGCTCACAAGTCAGCATATTCGATCCACCCGGGAGGAAATAAAATGTATAAAGACTTGAAATAATATTATTGGTGGAATGGAATGAAAAGAGACGTCGCCGAGTATGTCAAACATTGCCTGACTTTTCAGAGGGTAAAGGCTGAGCACCAAAAGCCCGCGGGACTCCTACAACCGTTACCGATTCCCGAATGAAAGTGGGAACAAGTAACGATGGACTTTGTATCCGGATTACCGAAGGTAAAAGGTGGATTTGATGGAATTTGGGTAATCGTGGATAGATTCACGAAGTCTGCTCACTTTCTACCGGTCCAGATGTCTTATAAGATACCAAAGCTAGCCAAGATTTTTAATAGAGAGATCATCCGACTTCATGGCATTCCGGTGAGTATAGTTTCAGATCGAGACCCGAGATTCACATCTAAGTTGTGGCAAGAGTTACAGGCGATTTTGGGAACAAGACTCAAGGTCAGTACGGCATTTCATCCACAAATGGATGGTCAGACGGAGAGATTAATAAGATATTTGAAAGATCTACTTCGGGCTTGCGCGATGGATTTTCAGAATTCGTGGCAGGAGCAGTTATCTTTAATTGAATTTGCATATAATAACAGCTTCCAGGCTTCGATCGGGATGGCTCCTTATGAACTTTTGTATGGAAGAAAGTGCCGATCTCTGTTGTTCTTCGACTTGGAAGAATGGAAATGGTCGAAATAAGAAGGGGTAAAGAAAGGTGAAAAATTTGAGAAACCTTCCAAAGTCGTTCAGGCTATGATTGAGAAAGTTCAAACAATTCAACAACGGATGAAAGCCGCGCAAGATAGGCAAAAGAGCTATGCTGATACTCGTCGAAGAGATCTTGAATTAGAAGTTGGTGACCGGGTATTCTTGAAGGTGTCACCAAGGAAAGGTTTCTCCCGGATCGGGAAAGGAGGAAAGCTTAATCCTCGCTATTTGGGTCCTTTCGAGATCCTTGAAAGAATAGGTGAAGTAGCCTATCGACTGGACCTACCACCGAGTCTTACGAGGATTCACAACGTTTTTCATGTATCACAATTAAGGAAGTATTACCCCGATGAGACCACGATTCTACCCGTGGAAGAAGTTGAATTGGAACCGAATTTGACATTTGTTCAGAGGCCGGTTAAGATCATGGATCGAAAATTTCAGGAATTGAGAAACCGGAGGATTCCCATGGTTAAAGTTCTGTGGAGAAGCGATAAAACCGAGGAAGCTACGTGGGAAACCGAAGACAAAATGAAACGGTTCCATCCGAAATTGTTTACTCAGGACTAGAGAATCTGGGGACCATATTCTTTTAGGGGGGGGGGGGGAGAGTTGTAACGCCCCGGTTCCGGATGAACAGGTAAACACGTCACCTGTGAGATTTTGAGCTTAGGATTCATTTTAATTCTTTTAAATTTCTATTTTCCTACGTGACATCTCATAATTTTATAAAATTCATGATACATTATTTATGTAAATTATATGATTTCATATCATTGGAAAATTATTTCAAGTCATGGAAAAATAGTTATTACGAAATTATCCCTAGATGTTTATTTCTTTAAATTCAAGGACTTAATTGCATAAACTTTCAAGGGCTTAATTGATCATATTTCAAAACTATACATCCTTGATTGCATGACTTAAACATTTAAAGGATTAAATTACAATTTATGGCATTTCACATATTTCAAAAAAGGGATGTAACGGTATATGCATCTCCAAGCTTCCTTGATCCCATTTCATCCAAAAATATCCCAACATATTTGCTCCTTGTTGCTCAGTTCATTCAAGAAGAGAAAGGAAAAAGATTTTCATCATTTTCATCAAGATTTTTCCAAGAAATAATCCAAGTTTGGAGTTTAGGCATCATCTTCATCTATCTTCTCCATTTCTTTAGCTCAAGGTGGGTGTTTTGCATGGATTGGTGATTCTTGATTATATATGAAATAGTTAGGGTTTGTGATTCTATAGAATAAATGGATTAATTGTTGTTTGAAGCATGACTACATGATTATAATTTGGTTGGAAGCATGAATTCATGAAAGATTGGAGCTTGGATGATGAAATTTTGCATGAACATGAAGATGTGATTCTTGATGATTCTTCATGATCTGAGTGTTAAAATGAAGTGTTATTGTTTCTTGAGTATATATGCATGTATATTGCCAGAATTCATGCCTTTTTATTGATCAAAATTTGAACTTTGTGGTTGTTTTGTTGTTGCCGTAGCCATCCTCTGCTTCTGCTTTGTTTTTCCAGTTGCAGAAGCTGGGAACGGCCCTTCCCGCCTCAAGGCCTTTTGGGAACGGTCGTTCCCACGCTTCAGTTTAGAATAGGCAACCGAACCTGGGAACGGCCGTTCCCATTTTGGCCTGTGTGCCGGAAGGGCCGCTCCGGGCAAGAGGCGTGCTCTTAAAATTTAAAACGCTGGCGCGTTTTGGGGAATACGGGAACGGCCCTTCCCATTTTCAAAGGGAAGCCGGAACGGCCGTTCCCACCTCGTCTGGCAGAAGGAAAGCTACTGCATAAAATTCAATTTTTGGTATGTTGATCCAATGCTTTCTTTGATCCCAAATTGCTATTTTATGATTGAATATATGTCAAAACAAGATATTTTCATGCCACATTTTATATTGCTCGTCATCTCGTTGCATTTTCGCAGTTTGTCCTATTTGGTCCATTTTGAGTCATGTCTCACGTGTATGTTTGCACAGGTCATGAGGTCGTGGACGAGGAGCAGGCTCCCTAGAGCATATCCTTGTTGTATTTTGTAAGCAAAGGTGAGGTTTTGGTTAGGTACTTAGAACCTTACAACCTTTATGTGACATTTTCGGCCAAAATCTATTATATTTATAAACGTTTTCTAAAATATAAACATTTTCAAGCAAGCAAGCCATGATTGTTCACGATTTCAAGCATGTTTTGGCGAATCATGATTGCACTTGGGCCCGAGGGTAATTCTTGAGCCAACCGAAAAAGCGAGGGCTGACGGGGTAACTCTTGAATTATCCTCACCTCATTGGGATCACCCCCGAAGCCACTAGGAGATTAGTGGTAGAAGGAGTTCCGTACGTAGGGAGTCATGTTCCCGACGTACACCATGTCATGGATAGTTGGGCCTTGCAAACCCACTATCACCCGGAGGAAGAAGGAGACTGGGGATGGATCCGGCACCACGGATTATCCTCGGGTTATTGCATGTTTCAAGCATGATTATGTCTAATTGAGCACTAAATGAAATGCATGGTCACGTATTGAATTATTCAAGCAAGCACGTATTATTCACGTTGGTGTTAAGGTTGGAGATTTGACCTTACTCGCCGGGGCCACATGTCTCATGAAATTGACAAGTTAACAAGTTAAACCTGATAGTTGTAATCTCGGGCAAAGAACTATCGATTCTTAAACTTTATATTTATTTCATTTCCAAGCCTTCACCCGAGACTATAACTTGCATGTGACGCGTGCTATATATATATATATATATATATATATATATATATATATATATATATATATTGCCTCTCACTCAGTCTTCGGTAGATTGATTCTTCACTTTTCAGGTACTTTTGGTCGTGGTCTTGCTAGGCGGGAGTCGAGTCAGGTCTTGCATTTCCCCGAGTCTAGCATTGTATCTTCTTGTATAGAACTTTTGGGCACCTCATGTTATGGTCATTATTACTACATTTTGGTTACTTGGACATGTATAACATATAAGAGATGATAATGTACTGATAGTTAATGTCGGTACCTATTATGTATATACTTTGGTAAATATGGTACCTATACATATTAATTGAAATGCTTCCGCTTTTAATTTCATGTCTGGGTTTGTGTATGTTGGAGAGTGTCCCGCCTAGCTCGTTATTTTCTTGATTGTCACACGTTCGCTATATGTTCGGTTTATGTACGGATTGTCCATTTCGTATGTGGATCGGGCTATAGTGCGGGGGATGTAGTGCCTTGGGGGTTAGCTTGCTACAGATCAACTATCTCGTTGCTGGTTCCGTTGGTGTAAGACGAGGTTAGGTTATAGTTAAACCTTATGAAACGTGCTCGTTTTCTATGCATGCGAAATATAACCTTAAGTATATCTAAATACGTGCGAGATATGTAAGTTTATGAATTTGTTAAGCCTTTACAAGTATGATACGCTATGTACGAGCCTATGTACACTTGTCTTGGTTTGTTCTGATTTGTTATGGTTGCAACATTAACTATGTGCCTCTTATGAGCCGAGAGCTTGAGCAATGGTTATGTTATGGATTTGACACGGAGAGGTATGTATATCATAGTTGTTGCAAGGTAAGGTATGTTCTGTAAGTTATGTTACATTTTGCTCTGTAGCGGGTTATTTGTTCTGTTCTGTTCTGTTCTGTCCTGTCCTGTTCTGTCCGTCTGTCTGTTGGACCCCGAAAACTGTGGGCTAGGAATCCTGGGACAGCATCGGGCCGTTGGGCTCGGCCTAGGCATGGTCTCTAATTTGATAGGACTAACTCGAAACCCGCCAGGAGGTTTTATAGGGGGATGGCACCCTGAGGATTTGAGTGTGCGCGCTCCCTTCTTCTGCTTGGATGGTTATGGTCGCGTAACCCTTCCATCACCGGAGAAGGAGGTATGTCTGATTTGTCTGTTTTGTTCTGATATGTATGATTCGTATGAGGAGCCAAGGATGGGATTTGTTACTCGTACCCGCCGAGTTTTGTATGTATGCTCTGTTAAGCTTGTGAAAAGTGGATAGACTCATAATTAAGATAAAATATGGATCTTCTGAAAGTATAAGCTAAGATATGAATGTTTTGATAAGATTTTATATGATTTGTAATGTTTCATAAGTATGAATCTGTCAAGTTAAGTTTTGTTCTGTTTTGTTAAGAAATCCTTATATGTGTGTATCACGGGCAAAGTTTGGTGTGCAAAAACTATCCATGAGTTCACGAACTGTGTGATTGAATGTGCTTTCCTCCTTATATATATGTAGCGTGTGTGGGTAGCCCCTCACTCAGTCCATGTGACTGACCCCTCTCCCCTTTTATTTTTAGTGTGCAGGTGTTGCATGGAGTTTGAGCTAGGCGACGTGTCGAGTCCTTGGAGTCTGTTGTTTCTTTTGTTTGTTCAGGTCTGTTGCATTTCATACGATTTGAATTTTGTATAAGTATGTTAGTATGTTCATGTAAGCTTTGTTTGGATTATGTAATATGATTTCAGGACAGGCTTCTAGGAAACAGTTTGAACCTATTTGCATATATGATTATTGTTATATTCGGGATTAGGTATCTATGCTAGTTGAACCCATCACTTGTTGCTTGTGCTTTATTATTTGAATGAATGTTTAGCTTCCACATACGCATTTTGTTTTGGGGTTTGTTTTAATTTGCAGGGTCTACATCCCTCCTAGCTTAGGTGTGAGTCTATCAGTCTCCCGTTCGCCTCTGCTTGGTTCATGTACAGGTTTCCCATCTCTTATGTGGATTGGGCTTAGGTGTGGGGTGTTAGGAATAGTGCCCTAGAAAGTCGATTCGACGAAATCTTCTTTTGGACTTTCCTTCTGTCATAGACAATCTTTGAATAATATACGATTGATTATTATCATAGGCAAACACTGTTAGGAATAGTGCCCTTAAAGCAGATGTTTGCTTTACTATTTCCTTGTAAAATCACAGACAGTCTTTGAATAATAAATGAGATGATTTTGTTAATAGGCATTCACTTCTTTATGTGCTTATTTATGTCTGTTTGGGTTGACTGTGTTTTGCATGTATTGAACTTCTCCAAGTCGATGAGTCCGACAGACAGTGGGAGTGTCGACCTTGACTCTGCTGAGACTTGCTTGTGTGATTATGTCCTTTTGAAGGATCACTCAGTTTCATGGAGTGATAAGTGCATAAGTTGATGCGTTCATAATACATAAGGGTGATTGTTACAAGAACTTCATCACTGAGATGTCCCACGTGAGAACATTCCTGAATGGGAAAGGAAGTTTCCTGAAACTTCCAGATTAGGAAATATCTCACAGGTCAATGACGTGATTCATTAATCCTTAGACTTGAGAGTCTGTAATGTCTCATATGAGCTAACTCTATAATCTTTGATATAGGCTCAAAAGGGTGTCGCCATATAGGCACCTGAACCACGGCTATGTTGGGATTACACAAGTGGCATATGGAGAATTAGTAGAATCAACAAAGGACCTACACTTGTTAAGAACAAGAATGATCTCTTACTGATTGAGTTGTTCGAAGTCCATTAGAAATTAAACCCTTGGCCAAGGTGGATCAAAGATCAAGACATCTAGAAAATAGGGTTTTGTAGGATTGAGATCGAAATGAATATGAAACGAACTTAACTTTAAAGATCAAGAATATTTGGGCTTTGAGAATATTCCCATGCCTTAGTTCTTGATTGAGAGATGGAGTTGTAGGAGGATCGTATTTCACTGATTGTCATCGACAGAAAGGTTCTTCGATTCATTTTGTTATTCGGCTAGGGGTCACACACCCATTGCTAGATTACGGTAGTGTGATCTGTGAAGTGATTAATTAATTAGGGAATTAATTAATTGCTGTCACTGCTAATTGAATAATGAACCTAACGGGTCACACACAAATGCCAGAACACGAGGGTTATGGTAGGATGTTAATATGATTAACAGAGGATAAAAATAGTTGATCAAAATGGAGCAAAACACGTGGGTATTGCCACGTGTCAAAGACACGTGACTGCCACGTGTCACGCAAGCCTGCGTGGCTGCCATGTGTCGTGTACACGTGGCATGTACGTGGCTTTGGGCGTGTGTTTGCTTCATATGTGAATTCTTTTCTAGAATTAATTAATCAAATTATAATTAATTAATTTTGGTCTTTTAATTAATTTTGAATTAATTGTTAAGACTATTCTCAAATAAGCTTAACCCAATAAATAATTAATTGGGAATTAATTTATTTATTGAACATTGACTTTTAACTTTAAGAAAGTTGAAAAGTTCAACTTCCTATTGTAGGAGAGAGAAGAATATTCTTGCAAGACTTGGAGAACAAGTTGAGAACTTATTTTCTACAATTAAATCAATAATTAAATTAGTTAATTAGTGAGCAAGAAAATAATCCAATTGGTTCTTGGAAACCCTAGGGGTTCGAACCAACCTAGTATAAATACTAGGGATGGTGCTCTTATTCTTTAGACCAACACTCACGAAGTGTTAAGTTTTTGAGAAAAATATAAGAAAAGTTTTCAAAGCAAAACCCTAGCCATTAACACAAGCTATAGAACTAGCATTCTCACTTGCTTGATCGTGTTCTAGGACTGGTGTGGATACGCTTTGGAGGCCTTCTACTTTGGAGACTAATTCGAAGGACCGTTCGAGGGAGTTTCCGCTTGAAGGGTGTTTGTTAGGCGGTAACAACATCACAAGAAAGCTTCAATTAAAGTGAGTTTCTTGTTATTCCTAATGTTACAGTACGAAAATTGCAAGACAACGATTAAACTTGTGGAAAAAATTTTAAACTTTCGTTGCGCACTCTTTCGTGTTTTTCAACAAGTGGTATCAGAGCCACCTTGCAACGTTCGTATTGTTTCTTTACTGCTTTATGAATTTTGATGAAAATTCTTGAATTTGAGTATATGTTGTGTATTCATGGTTTTTATTTGAAATACGAAATTGCCGGATCAAAACTGTTTCTTGAAAATTTTGCGAAAATTGTTTCTCGAATAAAATCTAGTTTTAAGCTGTTTTGATTCAGATTGATTTAAACTGTTTTAATTCGAATCTGGATTGCCAGAATTTATCGAAATTACGAAACGAGAAGAGGAGCGGGTTTACCCGCGTGCTTTCGCGCCCGGGATTGTGAGTAGATGTACGCACATGGGGTAGCAAGCCGCCACCCCGCCTCACCGAAACCCGCGCGCGCAGAAGGCCGGCGCGCCTAGGCGCTGCTGCTGCGCTGACCGCCACTGCCGCCCGCTTGCGGGGCGTAGGCCAGCGCGCGTAGGCCTGGCGTGCGACCAGGCGCGCCTGCTTGCAGGACAACCCGACAGCCTTGTGGGCCGTGTGTGCGGGCGATAGGCACGCGCGCTTGTTGGCAGTCTCCGCGTGCCTCACGGAGCTGTCTCCGGCTCGTTTTCATCTCGTGTTTTCCAGTTTCGTAAAATCCGTAAAATCTGATTTTATTTTAAAATTTGATTTTAATTTTATAAAATTATTTATTTGAAATAATTATAAAATTTGGGATTTTATGAATTAAAGTCAAGTTCTAATTTTTCGAGAAAATAATAAATATCACTTCGAATGATATTTTAGATACAAATTTAATTTTGAATTAATTGTTGCTTTGTCTAGATCCGATGATTCGATTTTGAATAAATTCTTGAATAATGAACTATATTCAAATTACTTAAGTTAATTGTAACTTGATGTCAAGGGAATTTAATTTTTATTGGTAAATTTAAATTCAAGAGGAAGCATGCTAGTTTAGGTGATCATGGGTTAGTCTTATGTATGGTTTTAAATTCTGCACATGGATGATTTCAATTGGGGCCGGAGCCCCATGATTGCGTGTTTTCAATTGGGGTTGGAGCCCTACTTATGTGCGTACCGTTATGTGTTTATTATGTGGCTTTCCTTATTATTGTTTTTGGGCCGGGGTATGCCCCGTGTACTTGTCTGTGGTCAATATGAAAATTGAGCCATATTACTTTATATAAAGAGAGTAGAACTTAGGAAGTGAGGTTTTTATTTTCATTTTGGAGACAAGCACCCATGGAATAAGAAGGATCCACAAGAAGCACTTGAAGAACGGTGGCCATAAAAAGACCCCTCAAAATGTTTAGGAGGGTTTCTATTAAATGTAATAGATAGGGCGTTTTTTCTATTAAATTCTGCACCCCTATGTGATATGAATTATCTTATGTAGCATGAATGTTAGAACTAGTGATTATTGAGTGGCTCCCACAATTGCATATAAGATAGGATACCCATGATCATCACATAATTAGTTTCATGCTAGGACATGTTATCTACTAATTGCTTCTATGATGCACTTTATGTGAAACTGCATTAACAAGACAATTAAAATTTGGATAACATTATATGTTGGTGAGGTCATTCGAAAATCCCATTTAAATATTGAGCAAAATTCGAATAAATAGGTGTTTTTATCAAGGTAATAAAATTCCTAGCATTCCGTCAATAAGATTTAAGACTTAATAAGTGAAACTAATTGCTGTCTCACGAGTCGTGGGGTAATTAGTGTAACTTATTAACTCTTAGTTTCCTGATTAATTATTTTAAATAATTAATATATCTTGACTATTTTAGAATGGGTGATGTCTCACGAGTCGTGGGTCGTTCCGGACTAAGTTTGGTTGAGATCTTATGATTGATGGGTCTTGCTCAACACTAAAGTAGATATGGATATCTCACGAGTCGTGGGTCCATGATTGAAAGATTAGTGATGCAAAAATATTATTAGGTACCTACCTAAAGATTCTTAGACCTTTGGATGTCTCACGAGTCGTGGGTCCAAAACTAAGAATGCTTGGGATCCTAGTACCCATTGAAAAAATAAGTTTATTCTAAAGTCGTTGGGATTTCTAGACTTTCTAAAAACAGTGGGAGAACATATTTCTAAAGACCTTGATAATATGTAATCGTTATTATTCAGCATGCTCATGATTTCTCTGTTTTTTCCATTTAGTTTGTAGTTCTGTGATTCTCTACAAATTGAAATGGCAACCAAAAACCCTTTGATATCCATCCTCGAATGAAACAAGTTGACGGGGCCCAATTACTCTGATTGGCTTCAGAATCTAAAGATAGTTTTAGATTCTGAAAAGAGAAGATATGTTCTCTTCAAGGGAGAGCCAATTGCTGAAGGCGAGGCTCCGACTCGGGCTGAAAGAGACGCGATTGTGAAATGGTCTGAAGATAATCTTCAAGCCCGTTGCCTCATGTTGGCCACCATGTCTCCGGATATGCAAAGGCAACATGAGTCTATGGATAACGCTTGGGAGATTTATGACCATCTCGAGCAATCGTACCGCCCCAAAGAGCATGTTGTAAGGTACAACACCTCTAAGGAGTTCTTTCATCTCAGAATGAAAGAAGGTACAAGTGTCCATGAGCACGGTCTCAAGTTTCTTGCTTTGAACGAGAAACTGACCTCCATGGAAATGCCACTGAGTGAAGAACTAGCTGTGGATTTGTTGCTCGCATCGCTTCCACCATCATTCAATCCTTTCGTGCTAAACTTGAACATGAATCATCCTCATGCTACTGTAGCTGAGTTGATTAGTCAGCTTGTGACTGCTGAAGACACGATCAAGAAGGATCGCAAAGTAATGATGGTCACTTCGTCTTTTGGGCCTTCCAAAGGCAAATGGAAGAAAGTTCCCAAGAAGAAGGGGTCTCTTAAACCTGAAGGAGGGGTTAAAAATGTTGGAAAACACGAATCAGAAAGCAGCGGAATTTAAAAATTTTTCCCAACAAAAGGATCTTGGACTCGCAATCGTGTATCCAAATTCGTAGAGATAGAAAACTTACTTTTCTTTTATTCTTTCTTGAAGCGTTTCAAGCCACCCAAGAACGCTCTTCTCGCGGCTTGATCCCCTCTCCTTTGGTAAAGCTCGAATCTTCAAACTTCTAACTTGAAGTCTCTAGAGAAAGTCCACCAACTTGATCACAATCTAACTAGTAAGGATGCTAGTTCTCTAGTTAGTGTTTAGGCTTAACCTAGGGTTTTATTTAATCTTGGAGAAAGGAAGGTGTTCAACACATGAACCAAAAGAATTGCCAAAATTCGCTCTAAAGGGGAGCATGAGCTCCCCTATATATAGGTAAGGGGAGGGACAGCCGAAACCCAATCCTTGTTGGGCAAGGATTTGGTCCCTCTCTCTCCTATTACTTGATCATCAAGTAATTTCCAACTTTGACTTTGAATTCTAATTCAAATCAACTTTCAAGAGAGCTAAAATATCCAAACCATTTTTGGATAATTTTATACTTTATTTATTTAAAAATAAATAACTTATTTTATCTAATTAATTAATTCATAATTAATTAACTAGATTATTTTTCTCCAAAATTAGACTTTCTTTTTAATTCAAAATTAAACCAAAGTCTATTAAATCATTAACACATTTAATTATTTAATATATATATATACAATATATATATTCACACGTGTGGGACACGTGTCACAAGGACACGTGTCACTCACCTGACCCACACGTGTGGTTTCACAGGTGTGGAACCCTCTAGGCCCGATTAACTCGTTTAATCATTTTTAAGCCTCAACTCATATAACCAAGTTGTTGTATGTGACCCTCTAGGTTCTCAATTCAATTAGCAGTGACCCTAATTAATTAATTCACTAATTAATTAATAAGTCCACAGATTAAACGACCATAGTCTAGCAACAGGTGTTTAACCCCTAGCTGAATTGGAATGTTCGGATTCGACAGAACCTTTAAGTCATTGATTCATGTGAGATACAATCCTCCTACTTACTATCTCTCAACCAAGATCTAGGGCAAGGGAATAATCAGAACCCTAATAATCCGGTCTTAAAGCTAAGTGCATTTCATATCCATTTGATCTCAATCCAAGAAACCCTTTTCTTGATGTCTTGATCTACTGCCTTGACCAAGGACTCCATATGGCATATGAATGACTTATACAATAAGAGATCACCTTGCAAATGCAAGTGTAGGTCCTTTCTTGATTCTCATTCACTTTCATGAATCACTTGTGCAGCCCCAGCATAAGCCTTGAATCAGTTGTCTAAGGCGACACCCTTTAAAGCTTATACCTAAGACTACAGAGTTAACTCATAAAGTGACAAGGAACCTCAAGTCTAAGGATCAATTAATCACATCAATGACTCGTGAGATATTTCCTAATCTGGAAGTTTCCATTTCCTGAAATAGAAACTTCCTTTCCCATTTAGGAATGTTCTCACACGGGGCACCTCAGTGAACTTACTTATTAAAGTAAGCACCCTCATGTATCACGCACGTATCAACTATACACTTTGCACCTCCATGAAACAAGGTGGTCCTTCTTAAGGGCGTGATCCCACAAGCAAGCCTTAGAGGAGTCAGGTTGACACTCCTACTGTCTGTATGACTCATCGGCTTGGAGTAATTTACTAATCATGACTTATGTGATATAGGGCTCGTTTCATGAACCATTTCACCTAAATGGTAGAGTCCTAAAGTCATCAGGATTAGGGGAGTTCTCATACATGCACAGATAAAGTAAACGCATACCAAACAAGAGCATATAAAGAAGTGTTGCCTCAATTCGTTATTTCATTCAAAGATTGTCTGTGATTACAATAAGGAAAAGCACAAAGCGGATATACAATCGGCTTTCTAGGGCACTATTCCTAACAATCTCCCACTTGCCCATCAAAGCCATTCTAAAGCTACTCTAAGTCCCATCTTCTGAAGATGACCTTGGAAAGCTTCTCGACTAAGGGGTTTAGTAAGTGGATCTGCCACGTTCTCTGCTGATGTGACCCTCTCAATTTGCACATCTCCTCTTTTGATAATATCACAGATTAGGTGATACTTCCTCATAATGTGCTTGGTCCGTTGGTGAGATCGTGGTTCTCTTGCTTGAGCAACCGCCCCAATGTTGTCACAAAACACAGTAATGAGGTCTTTCATGCTAGGAACAACATTCAACTCTTGAATGAAGTTTCTAATCCAAACACCTTCCTTAGCTGCATCATTTGCAGCTAAGTATTCGGCCTCAGTGGTCGAATCTGCAGTGGTAGTTTGCTTGGAACTCTTCCAACTCACTGCTCCGCCGTTTAGGTAGAAAATGTATCCTGACATTGACTTAAAATCATCTAAGTCAGATGCAAAGCTTGCATCGCAGTATCCTTCGACAGTAAGATCTTTCTGACCTCCGTAAACTAAGAATAAATCTTTAGTACTTTTCAAGTACTTAAGAATATTCTTCACGACAGCCCAGTGACCATCTCCAGGGTCAGATTGGAAACGACTTGTTACACTAAGTGCATAAGCCACATCCGGTCGAGTACATAACATTGCATACATTATGCTACCTATTGCTGATGCATAAGGTGTATGAGTCATTCTTTCCTTCTCAAGGTTAGTCTTAGGACACATCTTCTTAGAAAGACACGTTCCTACACTCATAGGAAGGTTCTTAACCTTCGCTGATTCCATATTGAATCTCTTCAATACTTTGTCAATGTACATCGACTGTGATAGTCCTATTAAGCTTCTAGATCCATCTCGATAGATTTTAATTCCAAGGATATAGGACGCATCACCAAGATCTTTCATCTCGAATTGGTTCGACACTTTCATGTCATCCTTCGAATTCCCAATAAGAAGGATGTCATCAACATAAAGTACTAAGAATTGCACTGAGGTCTCCAATTCCTTTCTATACACACAAGACTCATTCGGAATTTGAATGAAGCCAAACGCTTTGACTGATTCATCAAATCGAATGTTCCAATTCCTAGAAACCTGTTTCAATCCATAGATTGATCTTTGCAGTTTGCAAACCTTTTGCTCACTCCCACTGAATGTGAAACCTATGGGTTGCTCCATATAGATGTCTTTGTCAATGTCACCATTGAGAAAGGCAGTTTTCACATCCATTTGCCATATCTCATAGTCATAATATGCAGCAATGGCAAGCATGATCCGAATAGACTTTTGCATTGCAACTGGCGAAAAGGTTTCATCAAAGTCCACGCCGGGTCATTGTGTGAATCCTTTTGCAACCAGTCTTGCTTTGTAGGCCGCAATGCTTCCATCAAATCCAAGCTTTCTCTTAAAGATCCATTTGCAACCTATGGATTTGACCCCATCAGGCAAATCTACCAAGGTCCAAACTTGGTTGGAGTTCATGGAATCCATTTCGAATTTCATGGCTTCTATCCACTGTTCAGAGTCAGAATCTGAAAGTGCCTCCTCATATGTTAAAGGATCATTATCCTTTTGAGAGATTTCATGGAAGAATCCATACTATCTCTCCGGCTGTCTAGGAGTGCGTTCAGAACGCCTCAGAGGAGGATTTACGTGTGTATCGAAATTCGTGATTGGTTGTAGTTGATCAGAAGGGGGCGTTTCTTCAGTGGGTGGCATGGGGTCACTTTGTACTTCTTCTAATTCTACGATCTTGCCTTTCTTTTCTTTAAGGAACGGTTCCTCAAGAAAAGTGGCATTTCTTGAAACAAACACCTTTTGCTCAGATTGATCATAGAAGTAGTATCCTATGGATTCCTTAGGATAACCTACAAAGTAGCATAAGTTAGAACGAGATTTTAACTTATCTCCCACTGTCCTCTTCACGTAAGCAGGACAACCCAAAATTCTTAAGTAAGAATAACTAGGGATTTTACTTTGCCACATTTCATAGGGCGTTTTAGGGACTGACTTAGAGGGAACTAGATTCAAAATCTTTGATGCACTTTCTAGGGCATAACCCCAGAAAGAAGGTGGTAAGTTAGTGAAACTCATCATGGAACGAACCATATCAAGTAGGGTTCGATTCCTTCTCTCAGAAACTCCATTAAGCTGAGGAGTTCCCGGAGGAGTCCACTGAGAGATAATCCCATTATCTTTGAGATGATTAAGGAATTCTTCACTAAGATACTTGCCTCCTCGATCAGATCGAAGTGCTTTGATCTTGTGACCAGTTTGGTTCTCAACCTCCTTTTGAAATTCTAAGAATTTCTCAAAAGCTTCAGATTTATACTTCATTAAGTATACATAACCATACCGACTAAAGTCATCAGTAAAGGTTATGAAATACTGATGATTGTTTCTAGTGCTTACACTAAGCGGTCCACAAACATCAGTATGGATCAAATCCAAAACCTTAGTGGCACGTTCCACAGTTCCTTTAAAAGGAACTTTGGACATTTTTCCTTTGAGACAGGATTCGCAAGAAGTTAACTCCTTAAGATTATTTTCAGAGAATGATCCTAAAGTGTTTATCTTGCTAATTCTGTTCTTGGAAATGTGTCCTAATCTAGCGTGCCATAAGGGAGCTGAAACTTTGTCATCTCTCTTACGCTTCGTTTCTCGTTGTATATCCATAATATTGATATTCTGAGTTAGATAAAGTCCATTACTTAAAGTACCGATGTGAACGGAAGAGTTGTTCCCTTTGATAAAGTATTTACCATTCTTAATATAAGTTTCATAACCTTCACAATCTAATATTGGAACTGAAATTATATTACAAATAATGCTCGGTACATAAAGCACTTTATGTAAGACTAACTCAAAACTACCTAAATCTAATCTAATTGTGCCTAAAGCTCGAGCTTCAAAGTTTGAGCCATCGCCGATCTTCAAGACACATTCTCCTTCTTTGAGTTGTTGGACTTCACTTAGCATCTGTACATCATTACAGATATGAGTTCCACAACCGGTATCAAGTACCCAAGAACTAGAATTAATAGAAAGATTTACTTCAACAAGAAAGATACCTTTCTTTAGAGTAGCCTTGTACTCTGGGCAGTTTCTCCTCCAATGTCCCGCTTTGCCACAATGGAAGCAAACATCCTCTTTCTGATCATGCTTCTTCTTTTGGGCCTTCCCCTTCGAAATGCCACCAGTGGGCCTAAGGGGTTTCTTCTTCTTCTTTTGGGCTTTCTTGCCCTTACCTTTAGAAGGCCCAGAAGAGGAAGATGGAGCATTCACCATCAAAACCTTATTGTCCTTCTTGATCGTGCTTTCAATAGTCACAAGCTGACTAATCAGCTCAGCTACAGTAGCACCAGCATGATTCATGTTGAAGTTAAGGACAAATGGGTTGAATGATGGTGGGAGCGAGGCTAGCAACAAATCCACTGAAAGCTCATCTTTCAGTGGCATGTCCATGGAAGCAAGTTTCTCAGTAAGGGCAAGAAACTTGAGTCCATATTCATGGACACTTGAACCTTCCCTCATTCTTAAGTGGAACAATTCCTTTGAAGTGTTATACCTTATAACACGTTCATGAGGGCGGTAAAGTTGCTCTAAGTGGTCGTAAATCTCCCAAGCAAATTCCATGGCCTCATGTTGCCTTTGCAAGTCCGGAGAAATGTTAGCCAACATAAGGCAACGGGCTTGGAGATTGTCATCCTTTGTAACGCCCCGACTTTTTGGACGTAAAGGTACGACGTATGTGTTTACCAATTTGCGCGAATTAATTGTTTTTGCGTGTTTTATATTTAATTTTATTATAAATTGTTATTATTTTATTTTATTATATTTTATTTTAATTTATTATTATTTTATATATATTTCGTATTATAATATATATATTTCAATTATTGCTAATTTAATCATTAATGTTAATTATGTTATTAATTTAATGATTATGCTAATTAAGTGTTATGTTAATTAATCATGCTTTAGTAATTAATTACGTGACTTTAAATTATGTTTATAAATTAATCTGATTCATTTAATTAATATATTTATGTATGGATTTTATTGAATTATGCATGGGAATTATAATTTATGCATGGAATTTATGATTTATGCATGAATTGCATGAAATGAGCTTGTTTGTTTATTTTGTGTTTCGTTCTTATATGAAATGATATCGAATTGCCACGAATTTGTAGTATGTCGTAAATATATGTGTTATGAACATTCTTATATGCTCGGTTTATGTTTTTGAATTTATTTGATTTGTTAACGAATTTAATTTTAATCGAGGAACCAAATCGGGGGCTAACGAGCACTTAGCGTACCCTTGGTTCCGAATTTTATATCTTGAGCTCGGGAACTCGGATTTGAGTTCCGTCAACTCCGCTGAACTCGTAACGAAAATTCGAGTTTATTAAACTTAGCCTTATATTTTTCCTAAGTCATTTGAACCTCCAAAATCCAACCGAAAAACGAATCGGCGACCAATTTGACCTTGTTGTACAAAGTTAGCCATATATCATCCAAACTATAACCAAATTAACCATGGTTTGATTCTATTGAACCCTAACTCAACCACCTATCATGACATATCATGCCCTAACCAAGCTAACCCTCACACAATCCCCAAACATCAGCCAAAGCTACTGCTCTTCAGTCCAGTCCCGTAACCCTTCCTTCCTTGGAGATTTTGGAGCTCAAATCTCATTCAAACTTCATCCATTCAACAAGGTAAGTTTAGGTTTGTCATATATGTTTATTTCTGATCATTTTCATCCTTTCATTCATGAATTTGAGCATGGAATCGTGGATTTCTGGGCCTTTTCCGAAAATGGAGTATTTTGGGCATTTTCTTGATCTCATTCGATTCTTGTTGGTTTTGATTGATTCCAAGCTTGAGATTGATTGTTTTGACATCCTTATATCATTTATGGTCATTGATTTCATGGTGGTTGAGATATTAATTAGATATCATTTATGACATTTTGAGAAAATTCCACATGAAGGTCACGTACGGTTGCTGTCTTGTTTGAGCTTGTTTGGAACTGAATTATGTGTTGAATTTATGATGTTTTGCTGCACATTTGATGGCCTTATGGACCTGAACTGATTCGGATTATTTGAGAGTAAGCATACCCTGTTTTTCTTCGAGTTTTGCCCTGTTTTTCACGCTGAGTTTTGCTGTCAATTTGCTGAGTTTCCTTCTTCCTTTTTGCTGTCATTTTCGTGGGTTCTTAGAGTGTGTTTTGGCTGAGTTCTTGCAGCTCTTTCATGCTCAGTTTTGCTGCTTTCTTGCTTGCTTTTCCTGCGTTCTTGGCTGCTCCTTTTCTGCGCAACTTTTGCTGTCAAAACAGAGGCGTCTCGGCTGTGCGACACGGGTGTGTCTTTTTCCTCCCTTCCGGCGTGTAACGGGGGTGCTGTCTGGGCCTGGGATTTCTGTACCGAGACACGGGGGTGTCTCGGTCTAGGCTTGGGAGGTGACACGGGGGTGTCACCCCGTTTTTCTTGAACTGTTTTCTGCATCTTCCTTGAACCGCTGCTGCTGCATTCATGTATATATATATGCTTGTGTGTTTGTTGTTTGTGATCTCTGTGTGTGCATGCATGTGTTGCAAGCATGTGTATAATATATAGTATATATATTATGCATGTAATATATATATATATATATATATATATATATGCATGCATGGGTGGGTTTTTGTGTGTACGTGTATATATATATATATATTATATATACATATGTTATTATATATTATTATATACTTATTATATTATATTATATATTTTAAATATTATTTAATTTAATTCAATTTTTGAAATTAATTGATTCTATTTCACGTATTTAATTTACCGACTTTTGATTGAACGTTTTATTTCTTTTATTCCTAATTGTGAACATGAATATTATGTGTTATGATTATTAAATGAACTCTTGGATTAATTGATACGCATTATGAATTTATGAATTTATGAATTTATGAAATTGAATGAAATATATGAACGAATGATTTGATTATATGTTTTAAATTTCTTAATAGTGCACATGAACATTTTTATGATATCACATGATCATTTATGAATTCATGTCATATTCACTTCATTGCCGAGCGTCATATGTGGTCATTGAGTCTCATACCTTTTCTTTTGCACAGATTCGGGTTTGGTCGGAGACGAGGGCGAGCCTTGAGACGCTTGTGCCTTTCTTTTGCTTTGATAAAGGTGGGTTTTTCTTCTACTAGTTAAAACAACCCGATATATCCCTTATGTAACGCCCCGTTTTCAATTTATGCATTATGCGATAATTGATAATGTGCTTAATCGATATTATGTGATACTTTATATATTTTTCATAACATTAGATGCATAATATTTCCATGAGCTTTTATGAATTAATTGTTAACGTGACTAAATGCTCACATATGTAAATGTGTGGATTTAATTGCATGACTTAAATAGAGTTAGATACTCATTTTACATGGATTGAAACTTAATTGCATGCATTCATATAATGGAGGGACTTATGTGCAAAAATTGATGAGTCATGCATATATGTGGAAGACTTTTGTAAATATCTCATTCATCTCTTCCATTTCATTTCATTCTCATCAAATTAACCTCACACACACACACACTAAACACCGATTTTTACACCATGGAAGAGAAGGAGGAGATTTCATCATTCCAAGTTAATTTCAAGGAGGAATTGCATGAGTGTGAGGCATCACCATCATCTCCATAGTTCCTTTCATCTTTCCATTCATTCTTTTAAGGTATATGTATGAATTGCTTGAGCTTTTGATTATTTGGTTGAGTAGGGTTTGATGATTGATTGATGCTTTCATGCTTATTCATGATTAGAAGCATGTTTAGGTCCTTGTTTCTTCATTTCTTGCATGAAACTTGAAGTTATGTTGAAGTTGGGAATATATGATTTTATATGGGTCTTTGATTGATGATTCCTTGATGATATTGCTTGGTTCATTGGATTAATTGAAGTCTAATTGATATATGTGAGATATATGCTTGATATATGATGGTTTTGGGGTGAATTCTTGTCTTGGTTTGATGTGGGTAGGCTTGGGAGCCAATTCCCGTAGGAATGCCCTGTTTTGCCCTGTTTTGTTCTGCTACGTACAGTCGACACGGGGGTGTCAACTTTGCCTTGTTCCGCGTGACACGGGGTGCAGGTTGGTTTGATTTTCTGTACGGTGACACGGGGGTGTCACGTTTTGCCTTGTAATGGTGACACGGGCGTGTCACCTTTTATTTCCTGCATTTTGTCCAACTTCGGACGAATGCCATTTTCACCTCGCTTTGAATTAGAAAGCGTGCCATATACCTTCGGAAAGGTCTTTGTGTCTACTTTCATACCCAACAAACAAAACTCGATTCCTACTTCTAGAAATTAAGATATTTCAGTTTTTCCACAACATGTACATTTCAAAAAATTGTCGGTTTTGGCCAAACTTCACCAAAACCTTTCTTATTGCATTCCTTTCACTCTCTTGGCTCCCATATGTGAATTATATGTGTTATATACTTGTTTAATTGATAAGTATGCTCCTACTTGATACTTCTTGGTACTTAATTGCTCAAATGTATTGTGTGACTCCATGCCCTATATGAATTGAACTTGAAATGATTGAATGCTTTAAATATGTGACTCCTTGAGATTTATTTCATCTTTTAAGTGTTAGTTGGTTCTCATATATGATTAAGTGCCACTTAATTGTTAATATGTATGGTTATTAAAGTGTTGGGATGGTTATTTATTTACATGAGCATTGCCGTGCGTCATACTTGGTCTCATATTGAGTCTTGTCCCACGAGTTCACGTTATTTCCTTTCTTGTCCAGTTTTTCTCCAGGGCGGAGATCATTGATCGTTGGGCACTTTCTAGTATCCTTGTCTTGTTCCGTCGCTCGTCAGGTGAGGTTTAAATTCTAGATATATAGAACCTTACAACCCTTATGTGATTTTCGGCCAAAACGTATCTATATATATCTATAGTTTTCGAACCTTATGATTTTCAATTGATTTCATGGAATTGGATTGATTGATTGATTGATTAACGCACTGATTGTTTTGGCGAGTAACTATTGTTCACGTTGGGCCTGAGGGTAGTGTATTGAGCCAACCGGGAAAGCAAGGGCTGACGGGTAACTCTTGCACTATCCTCACCATTGTGGGATCACCTCTGAATCCACCAGGAGGTTTGGTGGAGGAAGAAATCCCGTACGTGGGAGTCATGCTCCTGACGTACACCGTACCTGGATGGTTGGGTCTTGCAAGCCCGCCATCACCCGGAGGAACAAGGAGTTATTGATTGAAATTGCTAATTGCGCACTAAGTTCTATTACTTGATTACTTAATTAATTACAACTGAATTATTGTACACTGTTGGAGAAAGGTTGGAGAATTTCCCTCACTCGCCGGGCCACGTACTGAATTGATAATGATTGAATTATTAAATTGATTAGTTGTAATCTCGGGCGAGTTATCTTTTACTATTAAACTTATATTGTTTCTATTTTATGAACCCTTACCCGAGATTATGGCTTGCATGTTACTTGTGCGAATATTTATTTATAAACCCCTCACTCAGTCTGTGGTAGACTGACACCTCACGCTTTTCAGGTACTGTCAGTGGCGTGCTAGGCGGGAGTCCGAGTCGTGTCCAGTTGTTGAGTTGAGTCTAGCATTGCATTTTCATGTTCTTGGTATTTTCGGCTTATCATGTTAGTGGTTTTGGGTTATTTATACATGTATGATGTATAGGAGATGATAATGTATTGATAAATGTTGGTATCTATAAGTAAATATGTAAATACGGTACCTATAAGTATTCATTGCTATTACTTCCGCTTTTATTGCTCTGAATTGTTTATTGGTAGTGTTTGAGGGTACCCGCCTAGCTTTTGAGTTTTTTTGTTATCACCCGTTCGCCATGAGTCCGGTTCATATATGGACTACCCATTTCATGTGTGAGCTAGACTTATGGTGCCGGGGTGTGGCATCTCGGCGTTCCGGGTGCTACACCTTAGGTGGTATCAGAGCCCGGTTGCAAAACCGCGGTTCTAGCATCGAGTCGTGTCATGTCTAGGTCGAACGGCATAGGATTAATTGATAAATTGCGAGTCTTGCATCTTATTTGGAACTAATTGTACTTGTTTGAATTTATTTGAGCTTGCCTGAACATCTTTGAATCTCTTGATAACTTGTGCTTGGTATTGATTCGTATCACTACTAGTTGATTAATTGACCTTTTATGGCTTGGAAATTTATATTTTCCATGTGTCTATTTAAACTTTTGCAGGAATTTTATGTGTCAACGTGGTTTACCTTAAATTTGGTTGAGTTAATTATTGCACTTTACATCAAATTCTCATATTTGATATCAATTATGTGGCATGAGCATATACCAACCGCATGCATTTAGTCTTGAATTAATTTTGAGTTATAGGTTATGAAGATTATATCAAACCACGACCAATTTCTACGACAACCTCAATTTATCGCAAGCTCATTTTTCTAGTAAGGAATGCACCGGGGAACTTCACACAAGAATTCAAGAGCTATGGTTTTCTCTCTAATGGATTATGGTTCGAGTGATAAGGTCCGGAATAGACGAATTAATTTAGAAGCATAGTGAAGAAATCTCGAAAGTGTTTTAAGTTTTAAGGTCTCAATCACCGAGGAGGCCTCGAGGGTACTAGGGACTTAGGGTTCGGAGTTGAAAGCAAGTTGAGGATTTTCCACTATTGGAATCGAAAATCAAGTTGTGGGATGACCTACGAGCTTTAGGTAAGTTGAAGAAGTTCAAAGAGGTGGAGTTGGGGTAGATGATGCTAAGTCATCATAAGACTAATACATACACCATGCCACATCGAAAGTTAAGTTAGTTAACCAAACTCAACGGGGTTGTGCAAACCGAGGGATGGAACGAAGGGAATCTTAGAGGAGGTTAGATCGATGAAGAAGAATAAAGAGATTAAGAAAAAGGGGAATTGAAGTCACTACGGATTTTGAGTAAAGAAGAAGTTGAATTGGAAGATATGGAGCAAAAATGGAAACGGTGAAAGAAGGTAATGAGCTTATAGAAGGAAACTATATGCTTGAGTGTAAGCAATTGGAGGGTAAGTCCGTTCGACTATTTAAACTTATACAAATTAAATCGAGGATTTCGATTGAGGTGATAACTAGGTGAAGACTTCGGATAACAATTAGAGACTACTTTTCGAAAGAGGGCTAGTTATCAATTTCACGGAAGTAGAAGCATTGGAGTTCAAGAATCATAATTTGATTACCAAGTTATACGAGTCGAGATAAGGAAGCTTTGAACAAGAAAATATTTAAGGTGAAGGCTCGAACCACACTTAGAATCTATAAATTGGAAGGAATACTTGGGGACAGAATTGAGTTCAAGAAATTTCAGTCCTCGAGTGATGGAAACGTACGGGTTGATGCTGGGGATTTTGAAGAAAATTGGAAGACCGTGGGTAACCAGGAATAACCAACAAATTCGAGGCAAGCTTGTAATTCAACAAAACAAAGAACAAGTGCTAAGTTAAAGGATGCAGCTACGGTGACAGGTTCAAAGCATTCATGGCACGTGCATCATACATTGTTTAAATTATTTAAATTTCTTTAACTATATATGCATTCCTACTTGAGCGTAAATTTTCCAACTTGTGTATTTATTATTTATAAGTGTAATACGTGCATCAACATCTTAACCCAACATGCACTTTAAGTGTTTTCTTGATAGAAAATCTCTCCACCTCATCTATCAAGCATTACTTCAACCGAGACACAACCGAAGTATGATACGGAAAGAATTGGGTTGCAAAGTGAGGAACAAAAGGGAGAAAGAACAATTGAAAGGCCGGGAAAAGTAGTTAGGAGTTGGATGGAAGAAGTTGTCACTTCAAAGATAAACGTGAGATGAAATGTCCGAACAAGTGACGAGATTTAAAATTGCTGATATCAAGGAAGTTGAGTCGACTGGGGAAATGACTTCAAATTGTGGTTGTGCTCAAAGGAATTACATTTGTTAGAAGCAACAAAAGTGTAAGGGTTACAAATGATGGGGTTACTTGAAAGCAACAACAAGGGTTGAATTAGGAGACTGAGATGCTTGATGACCTCCAAGGTCAGGATGAGGATATTTAGGAAATGATTTTGGATAGGGTGAGAGCTTCAAGAATTGGAATGGATATTCAAGAAATGAGGAAGGATTCAGTGTTCGTTGGATTTCCAATTGATATAGAGAAATATTTCGGGAATGAGATCGAGAGTTAGAAGTGCTTCAAGAGAATTAGAAAGAAGAGAAGCTTGGATTTGAGAAAGGGTAGAACTAGTTCTAGAAGTTAGACAGAAAATATTCCTATTTTCTTAAGGGGGAGAGCCGGTCGGGGAACAACTTAAAATCAATGTTTGGATCTCACTTGGGAGAGTTGAAACTTCAAGGAAAATGGTTCTTTCGGAAACTCTCTATCGGAACTAGGTGAATGAAGTCTTCAATAGTTTAAATCTCGTGCGCCTAGAGTTCTCAAATGGAGATTTTAAAAAGCCATAAGGAGGCATATCTTGAGCCGAGTTGAAATTGAAACAAATCTGAGGAGAAATGGGAGAGATCATGATTTTTATAAGTTGAGTAAGTTTACTTTGATCAAAGGTAAGAATTTTTCAAGGAAAGCGACTGTCATTCAAGATTTGCACGAAGTGACCAAAGAGGTGCGACACTATTACCATATTACAAGATAAAAACAACTCGACGGGAACATTCTCTATCGCAAGAGATCACCTGAGAGTTACTTGTACCGGGAATATTTTGAAGGATAAAAGGTAGACCTCGAGTCATCAAATAATTAGTCCGGGCATCGGAGGAGGTCAACTATAATTGGTAAGAAGAATGGGTGGTTGGGTTACTACCAAGTGCATATTCAAGAATTGAATCTTCGAACCGTGGTGGTAGAAAGGTTAGAAATTTGATCGCGGGATGGAGATTGAGTAGTTATTGGGGTACATACTGACATCAGGCATCCTAGGAATGGCATTTTGGTTAGAAGGGATTCTGATCAAAGAATCAAGTATTGAATAAAGTTACTGCCACTGAAGTTTTCTAAGACCATGGTGAACGGTACACCAAAACATGCATATCATGTGCAATGTACATTTTATTATCACCACGTATGGTTCTTTGTATTTGTTAATTGCTTTTGTAAGACTAGTTGGTATTTGACTTCTCCTACTTGTTCGTTTCGTGAAGTTCTGTGTGAATGTTTAATTAAGCGTTCTCTTGAAATTCTTGCTTGTGTGAGAGTCGGGGTACTCTCCTTAGTTGTTAGAGAGACGGGGTTCTCTCTTTATTTGCTAGAGAGACGGGGTTCTCTCATTTCTTGTTCGAGAGACGGGGTTCTCTCATTTCTTGTGGAGAGACGGGGCTCTCTCGTTACTTGTCTAAGAGACGGGGCTCTCTTGTTGCTTGTGCATCATTTTAAACTCGGCAGTGGACCTGGGGACCAGGTCCTCTTAAGGGGAAGAGAGTTGTAACGCCCCGTTTTCAATTTATGCATTATGCGATAATTGATAATGTGCTTAATCGATATTATGTGATACTTTATATATTTTTCATAACATTAGATGCATAATATTTCCATGAGCTTTTATGAATTAATTGTTAACGTGACTAAATGCTCATATATATAAATGTGTGGATTTAATTGCATGACTTAAATAGAGTTAGATACTCATTTTACATGGATTGAAACTTAATTGCATGCATTCATATAATGGAGGGACTTATGTGCAAAAAGTGATGAGTCATGCATATATGTGGAAGACTTTTGTAAATATCTCATTCATCTCTTCCATTTCATTTCATTCTCATCAAATTAACCTCACACACACACACACTAAACACCGATTTTTACACTATGGAAGAGAAGGAGGAGATTTCATCATTCCAAGTTAATTTCAAGGAGGAATTGCATGAGTATGAGGCATCACCATCATCTCCATAGTTCCTTTCATCTTTCCATTCATTCTTTCAAGGTATATGTATGAATTGCTTGAGCTTTTGATTATTTGGTTGAGTAGGGTTTGATGATTGATTGATGCTTTCATGCTTATTCATGATTAGAAGCATGTTTAGGTCCTTGTTTCTTCATTTCTTGCATGAAACTTGAAGTTATGTTGAAGTTGGGAATATATGATTTTATATGGGTCTTTGATTGATGATTCCTTGATGATATTGCTTGGTTCCTTGGATTAATTGAAGTTTAATTGATATATGTGAGATATATGCTTGATATATGATGGTTTTGGGGTGAATTCTTGTCTTGGTTTGATGTGGGTAGGCTTGGGAGCCAATTCCCGTAGGAATGCCCTATTTTGCCCTGTTTTGTTCTGCTGCGTACAGTCGACACGGGGGTGTCAACTTTGCCTTGTTCCACGTGACATGGGGGTGTAGGTTGGTTTGATTTTCTGTACGGTGACACGGGGGTGTCACGTTTTGCCTTGTAATGGTGACACGGGCGTGTCACCTTTTATTTCCTGCATTTTGTCCAACTTCGGACGAACGCCATTTTCACCTCGCTTTGAATTAGAAAGCGTGCCATATACCGTCGGAAAGGTCTTTGTGTCTACTTTCATACCCAACAAACAAAACTTGATTCCCACTTCTAGAAATTAAGATATTTTAGTTTTTCCACAACATGTACATTTCAAAAAATTGTCGGTTTTGGCCAAACTTCACCAAAACCTTTCTTATTACATTCCTTTCACTCTCTTGGCTCCCATATGTGAATTATATGAGTTATATACTTGTTTAATTGATAAGTATGCTCCTACTTGATACTTCTTGGTACTTAATTTCTCAAATGTATTGTGTGACTCCATGCCCTATATCAATTGAACTTGAAATGATTGAATGCTTTAAATATGTGACTCCTTGAGATTTATTTCATCTTTTAAGTGTTAGTTGGTTCTCATATATGATTAAGTGCCACTTAATTGTTAATATGTATGGTTATTAAAGTGTTGGGATGGTTATTTATTTACATGAGCATTGCCGTGCGTCATACTTGGTCTCATATTGAGTCTCGTCCCACGAGTTCACGTTATTTCCTTTCTTGTCCAGTTTTTCTCCAGGGCGGAGATCATTGATCCTTGGGCACTTTCTAGTATCCCTGTCTTGTTCCGTCGCTCGTCAGGTGAGGTTTAAATTCTAGATATATAGAACCTTACAACCCTTATGTGATTTTCGGCCAAAATGTATCTATATATATCTATAGTTTTCGAACCTTATGATTTTCAATTGATTTCATAGAATTGGATTGATTGATTGATTGATTAACGCACTGATTGTTTTGGCGAGTAACTATTGTTCACGTTGGGCCCGAGGGTAGTGTATTGAGCCAACCGGGAAAGCAAGGGCTGACGGGTAACTCTTGCACTATCCTCACCATTGTGGGATCACCTCTGAATCCACCAGGAGGTTTGGTGGAGGAAGAAATCCCGTACATGGGAGTCATGCTCCTGACGTACACCGTGCCTGGATGGTTGGGTCTTGCAAGCCCGCCATCACCCAGAGGAAGAAGGAGTTATTGATTGAAATTGCTAATTGCGCACTAAGTTCTATTGCTTGATCACTTAATTAATTACAACTGAATTATTGTACACTGTTGGAGAAAGGTTGGAGAATTGCCCTCACTCGCCGGGCCACTTACTGAATTGATAATGATTGAATTATTAAATTGATTAGTTGTAATATCGGGAGAGTTATCTTTTACTATTAAACTTATATTGTTTCTATTTTATGAACCCTTACCCGAGATTATGGCTTGCATGTTACTTGTGTGAATATTTATTTATAAACCCCTCACTCAGTCTGTGGTAGACTGACACCTCACACTTTTCAGGTACTGTCAGTGGTGTGCTAGGCGGGAGTCCGAGTCGTGTCCAGTTGTCGAGTTGAGTCTAGCATTGCATTTTCATGTTCTTGGTATTTTCGGCTTATCATGTTAGTGGTTTTGGGTTATTTATACATGTATGATGTATAGGAGATGATAATGTATTGATAAATGTTGGTATCTATAAGTAAATATGGTACCTATAAGCATTGATTGCTATTACTTCCGCTTTTATTGCTCTGAATTGTTTATTGGTAGTGTTTGAGGGTACCCGCCTAGCTTTTGAGTTTTTTTGTTGTCACCCGTTCGCCATGAGTCCGGTTCATATATGGACTACCCATTTCATGTGTGAGCTAGACTTATGGTGCGGGGGTGTGGCATCTCGGCGTTCCGGGTGCTACACCTTATGTGAAAGGTTTTAAGCCAAAATAGTATATTTATATAATCGAGTCATTTTGGGTAAATGATTTCAAACGTTTGACCCCTTTTTATTTATGAAACCCTACCTTATGTTTGGCGAGATATTTATGATTTATGATTGCACGGGCCCCGGGACTTAGTATATGTGGCTAACCGAGGAAGCAAGGGCTGACGGGGATCCCATATACTAGTTCCAACCAAACTGCGGCGATACCGGCCCTCGCTAGGAGGTTTAGCGAGGAATGGGAGCTGAGTGCCCTTGGGGGATTCATGTACCCCCATTGGCCTATGTATGAACCGGTGGCCGGGTCTTGCAAGCCCGTCCACCACCCGGAGGAAGAAGGAGTATATGAATGATTATGATCATGTATTTATGAGCACAAAAGATTTATGTATGATAACGAATGATTGAATAATTGATTATGATTACACGAGGAGTAGGTTGGAGATTGTGCACGCCCACTCGCCGGGCCATAAACCCTTATGAACAATTATGAATGAATATGAACATCGTAATCCCGTTGATGTTTCCTTTTGTTTTAACCACTTGGTAAATTCTTATCAAACTTCACAAGGGATTAGGGCTTGCATGTATGTGCTTAATTTATGCGATATTATATCTTATGCCCCGTTTTTATACCCACCAGTCTCTTTTAGACTGAACCCGGTTGTTTTCAGTTGTTTTGTGCAGGTATAGGAGTGCTAGGCGGGAATACAAGTCGTCTAGGTCTTGCATTTATGTTTAGCACTTCTTTTCAGTCTCATATTCATACTCTTATTGGTATATTGTATTTGATCATAGTTTATTCTTGGAGCGTTATGTTTTTGTAGGCCGTGAGCGCCGTTGAGTATGGGAATGCTTTTGTATATCTATTTTTGGAGCTTGGTGGCTCACTGTAAATATGCTATGTTATTCTTGCTTCCGCGTTTATTGTAACTCTGATTTTATGTTTCTTGAGTTGATTGGTTTAAGGGTTAGTCCCGCATAGCATAGCGTGTGTGTTGTGTCCCCGTTCGCCGTGGATTTGGCACGTGTATGGACTTCCATTTCATATACGGGCCGGGTCTCGGTGCGGGGGATGTGGTACCTTACGCTCGGGTGCTACATCCTTCCACTTCTGAATCGCATCCCGCTCGGCCCGAGTGGGAGCCTCCCCTTCGGGACTAGGCTCCCCTTCGAAGAGAACATAAGTTTTCTTCTCAGAATCTAAAATGATTTTTAGATTACTCAGCCAATCAGAATAGTTGGGACCAGTCAACTTGTTTGACTCGAGGATCGATACAAGAGGGATTTTGGTTGCCATTTCAAAACACGTAGAGAATCACATAATCTACGACCTAAATGGTAAAACAGAGAACTAGTGAGCATGCTGAATTATAACGATATACAAAAGATAAGGTCTTTAATCTAATGTAGCTCCCACTGTTTTTCAAAGATCTATAATTCCCAAAGATCTAAGAGGAACACGTTTCCCAATGGGTACTAAGATCCTAGGCATTTTACCTCGAACCCACGACTCGCGGACATTCTAAGTAAGAACCCTAGGTAGGTACAACTTACCAATTCTAACACCTTTAGAACTCTTAGTAATTGTTTTTGCATCACCTATCTTTCAATATGGACCCACGACTCGTGCGACATCCATATTTACTTAGGCGTTAAGCTAAACCCATCAATCAAAAGATCATGACCAAAACTTAGTTCGAACGACCCACGACTCGCGGACATCGCCCTTGCCAAAATTGATCACGAAATATTGACCATTTAAAATGATCAATTAGGTAACTAAGAACTAATAAGCTTCACTAGCTATCCCACGACTCGCGGACAATAACTAGCTTCACTTACTAAACTTAAAACCTATTGATGGAATGCTAGGAATTTAATTCAAAATTTGCATCTCGAATTTAAATACCTATTTGTTCGAAATTAGCTTAATATTTAATGGGAATTTTCGAATCAACCGGAGAGTTATCCGGTTCGACCTCACCAACATATATGTTATCCAATTTTATTTGTCTTGATTAATGCAAGTACACTTAAATGCATTTCAAACAAGCACATAAACAGATAACATGTCCTAGCATGATACTAACATGTAATGATCATAGGTTCTACCTATCTTATGCGTGATATGTGGGAGCCACTCCACAATCACAAGTTCTAACATACATGCCACATAAACAGTTTAAATCACATAAGGGAAAGCGGTAACAAAATACGAGCCCTATCTCTATTACATTTAACAATTGAGATTCCCCTCCCTAACATTTTGAGGGGTCTTCACTTATGGCCTCCTTGTTACTTGAATGTGGTCCATCTTACTCCATGGGTGCATTGTCTCCAAAATGAAAATAAAACCTCACCACCTATCTCTACTCTCAAATTACAATAAAAAGAAAAAGACATAAAGTAATAAGGCTCAATCTTCATATTGGCCTTAGACAATTACACGGGGCATACCCCGGCCTAAAAAACAGTAATATGAAAAGCCACATAATAAATCACATAACAGTACGCACATAAGTGAGGCTCCAACCTCAATTGAAAAACGCAACTATAGGGCTCCAACCCCAATTTAAACCATCCATGTGCATAAATTAAAACCATACATAAGTCTAAACCCATGATCACCTAACATGCTTTTGCAAGAATTTAAATTTAACCAATAAATTAAAATTCTCGCCTTAAGCTCTAATAGCTTAAAACACGACTTAGATGCAATTCTTGTTCAAGAGCCTTTTCTATAAAACCCGAAAAACAATGAACTAATAAAATTCCAATTAATTTCTAAAAATTAATAATTTTATTCTTTCAATATTTTCAGAAAATAAAGATTGTAATTTTTCCAAAGTTTAAATCGCTTAAATTTCTAAAATCCCAATTTAAACAATTATTTCAAAAATAATTCAAATTTAATAAATAAAATTTTCCAGAAAAATTAAATCGGGATTGGATTGGACTAAACACGAAAATCAAGATCGCGAAACGAAGGGCCCGGAACGGACTGCACTCCAGCCCGAGACCAAGCCCGGCAGACGCGTAGCATTGCGCACATGGACGCGCGCGCCATCGCTGCGCGCAGCCGGCAGCGTGAGCTGCCAGCCCGCACGCGCATCCTCGCGCGCGTCGAGCGCATCAGCTGGGCGGGGACGGGCGGGCGTGACCGGCAGGCTCCCGCGCAGTTGCGGGAGGGATGTGCGGGCACGTCTGGGAATAGTGCCCTAGAAAGCCGATTGTATATCCGCTTTGTACTTTTCCTTATTGTGATCATAGACAATCTTTGAATAATATAATGAATTGAGGCAACACTTCTTTATATGCTATTGTTTGGTATGCGTTTACTTTAGCTGTGCATGTATGAGAACTCCCCTAATCCTGATGACTTTAGGACTCTACCATTTAGGTGAAATGGTTCATGAAACGAGCCCTATATCACATAAGTCATGATTAGTAAAATACTCCAAGCCGATGAGTCCTACAGACAGAGGGAGTGTCAACCTGACTCCTCTAAGGCTTGCTTGTGGGATCACGCCCTTAAGAAGGACCACCTTGTTTCATGGAGGTGCAAAGTGTATAGTTGATACGTGCGTGATACATGAGGGTGCTTACTTCAATAAGTAAGTTCACTGAGGTGCCCCGCGTGAGAAGATTCCTAAATGGGAAAGGAAGTTTCTATTTCAGGAAATGGAAACTTCTATATTAGGAAATATCTCACGAGTCATTGATGTAATTAATTGATCCTTAGACTTGAGGTTTCATGTCACTTTATGAGTTAACTCTGTAGTCTTAGGTATAAGCTTTAAAGGGTGTCGCCTTAGACAACTGATTCAAGGGTTATGTTGGGGCTGCACAAGTGACTCATGAAAGTGAATGAGAATCAAGAACGGACCTACACTTGTATTTGCAAGGTGATCTCTTATTGTGTAAGTCATTCATATGCCATATGGAGTCCTTGGCCAAGCCAGTAGATCAAGACATCAAGAAAAAGGTTTCTTGGATTGAGATCAAATGGATATAAAATGCACTTAGCTTTAAGACCGGATTATTAGGGTTCTGATTATTCCCTTACCCCAGATCTTGGTTGAGAGATAGTAGGTAGGAGGATTGTATCTCACACGAATCAATGACTTAAAGGTTCTGTCGAATCGAGACATTCCAATTCAGCTAGGGGTTAAACACCTGTTGCTAGATTATGGTCGTTTAATCTGTGGACTGATTAATTAATTAGTGAATTAATTAATTAGGGTCACTGCTAATTGAATTGAGAACCTAGAGGGTCACACACAACAACTTGGTTACATGAGTTGAGGCTTTGAAATGATTAAACGAGTTAATCGAGCCGAGAGGGTTCCACACGTGTGAAACCACACGTGTGGGTCACGTGAGTAGCATGTGTCCTTGGGACACGTGTCTCACACGTGTATATATATATTGTATATATATATATATATATTAAATAATTAATGTGTTAATTATTTAATAGACTTTGGTTTAATTTTGAATTAAAAAGAAAGTCTATTTTGGAGAAAAATAATCTATTTAATTAATTACGAATTAATTAATTAGATAAATAAGTTATTTATTTATTAATAAATAAAGTATAATATTATCTAAATGGGTTTGGATATTTTAGCTCTCTTAAAAGTTGATTTGAATTAGAATTCAAAGTCAAAGTTCAAAATTACTTGATGATCAAGTAATAGGAGAGAGGGACCAAATCCTTAGTCCATAAGGATTAGGTTTTCGGCTACCCCTCCCCAATTATATATAGGGGAGCTCGAGCTCCCCTTGAGAGTGATAGAGAGATTTCTTTTGGTTCATGTGTTGAACACCATCCTTTCTCCAAGATAAAATAAACCCTAAGTTAAGCCTAAACACTAACTAGAGAACTAGCATCCTTACTAGTTAGATTGTAGTCAAGTTGGTGGACTATCTCTAGAGAGCTTCAAGTTAGAAGTTTTAAAGATTCGAGCTTTACCAAGGAGAGGGGATCAAGCCGCGAGAAGAGCGTTCTTGGGTGGCTTGAAACACTTCAAGAAAGATTATTGAAAAGTAAGTTTCTAATCTCTACGAATTCGGATTCACGATTGCGAGTTTCGATCCTTTTTGTTGGAAAATTTTTAAATTTCCACTGCTTTCTGATTCCTGTTTTCCAACACCCTCCAAATCTGTACCCAAAACCCCACTTGAGATGTGGTTTGGCAAAATCCCTAATTATTCCTACTTGAGAATTTGGGGTTGTCCTGCTTACGTGAAGAGGACAGTGGGAGATAAGCTTGAAGCTAGATCAAGCTTATGTAACTTCGTAGGATATCCTAAAGAGTCAATAGGATATTATTTCTATGATCCTCATGAACAAAAGGTTTTTGTTTCAAGAAATGCTACTTTTCTTGAGGACTCGATCCTTAAAGAAAAGAAAGGCAATATCGCAGAATTCGAAGAGGTTCGAGACCAAGGTCCCACGCCAAGTTTGGAGACTAACGTCCCTCAGCCAATCGCAGATAGTGATACACGCAAAAATCCTCCTCAAATAAGACGTTCTGAACACATTCCTAGACGACCAGAGAGATGGTATGGTTTTCTCCACCAAGCATCTCAAATAGATAATGATCCATTAACTTATGAGGAGGCACTATTAGATTTGGACTTTGAACAGTGGAAAGAAGCAATGAAATGCGAAATGGATTCCATGTACTCTAACCAAGTTTGGACCTTGGTTGATCCACCTGATGGGATCAGGCCCATAGGGTGCAAATGGATATATTAGCGCAAGCTTGGAGTAGACGGAAGCGTGGCAGCCTTTAAAGCAAGATTAGTTACTAAAGGTTTCACTCAAAGACCAGGTGTAGACTTTGATGAAACCTTCTACCCGGTTGCAATGCAAAAATCCATTCGGATCTTGCTTGCCATTGCTGCATATTATGACTATGAGATATGGCAAATGGATGTGAAAACTGCCTTTCTCAATGGAGACATTGATAAAGACATCTACATGGAGCAACCTATGGGTTTCATATTCAGTAGGAGCAAACAAAAGGTTTGTAAGCTCCAAAGATCAATCTATGGATTGAAACAAGCTTCTAGGAATTGGAACATTCTATTTGATGAAGTAGTCAAATCGTTTGGCTTTATTCAAAATCCGAATGAGTCTTACGTGTACAAAAAAGAATTGGAAACCTCGGTTGAATTTCTGATACTTTATGTAGATGACGTCCTCCTCATTGGGAATGCGAAGGATGACATGAAAGTAACAAAGTCATGGTTATTGAACCAATTTGAGATGAAGGATCTTGGTGATGCATCCTACATTCTCGGGATAAAGATCTATCGGGATAGATCTAGGAGATTGTTAGGATTATCACTGTCGGTTTACATAGACAAAATACTAAAGAGGTTTAGTATGGAAGATTCCAAACATGGAAAGCTTCCAATGGGCCCGGGAATAGTTCTTTCGAAAAAGCTGTGTGCTAAGACTGAACTTGAAAAGTCCAGGATGTCCAAAATTCCTTATGCATCAGCTATAGGAAGCATAATGTATGCGATGCTATGTACTTGATCGGATGTGGCTTATGCACTTGGCGTGACTAGACGATTCCAATCTGACCCTGGTAAAGGTCACTGGACTGCTGTAAAGAACATCCTTAAATACTTACGAAGAACTAAGGATTTGTTCTTGGTTTACGGAGGCCAGCAAGATCTTGTCATTAGAGGATACTATGTTGCAAGCTTTGTATCAGACACGGATTACTTTAAATCCATGTCAGGATATATATTCTGCCTGAACGGCGGAGCAGTGAGTTAGAAAAATTCCAAGCAAGCGACCATTGCAGATTCGACCACTGAGACTGAATACTTAGCTGCAAACGATGCAACTAAGGAAGGTGTTTGGGTAAGAAAAACTTCATCTACGAGCTGGGTGTAGTTCCTAGCATTAAAGACCCCGTTACAGTGTTTTGTGAAAACACTGGGGTGGTTGCTCAAGCAAGAGAACCAAGATCTCACCAAAGGACCAAGCACATTTTGAGGAAGTATCACTTAATCCGTGATATCATCAAGAGAGGAGATGTACAAATTGAAAGGGTCACATCGGCAGAGAACATGGCAGATCCACTTACTAAAGCCCTTAGTCAACAGGCTTTCGAAGGACATCTTCAGAAGATGGGTCTTAGATTATCACCTGAGTGGCTTTGACGGGCAAGTGGGAGATTGTTAGGAATAGTGCCCTTAAAGCAGATGTTTGCTTTACTATTTCCTTGTAAAATCACAGACAGTCTTTGAATAATAAATGAGATGATTTTGTTCATAGCCATTCACTTCTTTATGTCTGTTTGGGTTGACTGTGTTTTGCTTGTATTGAACTCCCCTAATCCGATGAGGCCGTTAAGAACTTTGTCATTATGGGAACGGCACATGAAACAAGGTCTTAACTCCATAGACGAGGATTAGAAACCTCTCCAAGTCGATGAGTCTGACAGACAGTGGGAGTGTCGAGCTTGACTCTGCTGAGACTTGCTTGTGTGATTATGTCCTTTTGAAGGATCACTCAGTTTCATGGAGTGATAAGTGCATACGTTGATGCGTTCATAATACATAAGGGTGATTGTTACAAGAACTTCATCACTGAGATGTCCCACGTGAGAACATTCCTGAATGGGAAGGAAGTTTCTTGAAACTTCCAGATTAGGAAATATCTCACAGGTCAATGACGTGATTCATTAATCCTTAGACCTGAAATTCTGTAATGTCTCATATCAGCTAACTCTGTAATCTTTGATATAGGCTCAAAAGGGTGTCGCCATATAGACACCTGAACCACTACTAATGTTGGGATTACACAAGTGGCATATGGAGAATTAGTAGAATCAACAAAGGACCTACACTTGTTAAGAACAAGAATGATCTCTTACTAGTTGAGTTGTTCGTAGTCCATTAGAAATTAAACCCTTGGCCAAGGTGGATCAAAGATCAAGACATCTAGAAAATGGGATTTTCTAGGATTGAGATCGAAATGGATATGAAACTAACTTAACTTTAAAGATCAAGAATATTTGGGCTCTGAGAATATTCCCATGCCTTAGTTCTTGATTGAGTGATGGAGTTGTAGGAGGATCGTATTTCACTGATTGTCATTGACTGAAAGGTTCCTCGATTCATTTCGTTATTCGGCTAGGGGTCACACGCCCATTGCTATATCACGGTAGTGTGATCTGTGAAGTAATTAATTAATTAGGGAATCAATTAATTGTTGTCACTGCTAACCGAATAATAAACCTAAAGGGTCACACACAAATGCCAGAACACGAGGGTTATGGCAGGATGTTAATATGATTAACAGAGGATCAAAATAGTTGATCAAAATGGAGCAAAACACGTGGGCATTGCCACGTGTCAAAGACACGTGACTACCACGTGTCGTGTACACGTGGCATGCACTTGTCTTTGGACGTGTGTTTGCTTCATATGTGAATTCTTTTCTAGAATTAATTAATTAAATTGTAATTAATTAATTTTAGTCTTTTAATTAATTTTGAATTAATTGTTAAGACTATTCTCAAATAAACTTATTCCAATAAATAATTAATTGGAAATTAATTTATTTATTGAACATTGACTTTTAACTTTAAGAAAGTTGAAAAGTCCAACTTCCTATTGTAGGAGAGAGAAGAATATTCTTGCAAGACTTGGAGAACAAGTTGAGAACTTACTTTTTCCAATTAAATCAACAATTAAATTAGTTAATTAGTGAGCAAGAAAACAATCCAATTGGTTCTTGGAAACCCTGGGGTTCAAACCAACCCAGTATAAATACTAGGGATGGTGCTTCTCTTATTCTTTAGACCAAGACTCACGAAGTGTTAAGTTTTTGAGAAAAATAAAAGAAAAGTTTTCAAAGCAAAACCCTAGCCATTAACACAAGCTATAGAACTAGCATTCTTACTTGCTTGGTCGTGTTCTAGGACTACTGTGGATACGCTTTGGAGGCCTTCTACTTTGGAGACTAATTCGAAGGACCGTTCGAGGGAGTTTCCGCTTGAAGGATGTTTGTTAGGCGGTAAAAACATCACAAGAAAGATTCAATTAAACTGAGTTTCTTGTTATTCCCAACGTTAAAGTACGAAAACTGCAAGACAACGATTAAACTTGTGGAAAAATTTTTAAACTTTCGCTGCGCAGTCTTTCATGTTTTCCAACAAACACTTCTTTATATGCCAATACGTGTTTTGTATGTTTCTATTACGTGCGCATGTATTAGAACTCCCCTAATCCATAAGGTTGTTAGGGACTTTGCCATTAGGTGAATGACAGATGAAACAAGCCCTAACTCAAGGCCGGATTAGAAATCACTCCAAATCGATGAGTCCAACAAATAGTGGGAGTGTTGATTTTGCTCGATTGAGACTTGCTCGTGGGATTGCGTCCTTAAGAAGGATCATCCTGTTTCATGGGGTGTAAAGTGCATAGCTGATGCGTACGCAATACATGAGGGTGCTCGTTGTGAAAAACGGGTACACTGAGGTGTCCTGCGTGAGAAGATTCCTAAATGGGAAAGGAAGTTTCTATACCTAGAAATAGAAACTTCCAGATTAGGAAATATCTCGCAGGTCAATGGCGTGAGTAAATTAATCCTTTGACTTGAGATTCCATTGATGCTTTGTGGGCTAACTCTGTAGGCTTAGGTATAAGCTTTAAAGGGTGTCGCCTTAGACAACTGATTCAAAGCTTATGCTGGGGCTGCACAAGTGGCTCATGGAAGCATATGAGAATCAACAAAGGACCTACACTTGCTGTAATGCAAGAAGATCTCTCATTGCATAAGTCGTTCATACGCCATCTTAAACCCTCGGCCGAGGTAGTGGATCAAGACATCAAGTAAAGGGTTTCTTGGATTGAGATCAAATGGATATGAAACAGATTTAGCTTTAAGATTGAGATTAGTAGGGCTCACATTATTCCCATGCCCTAGATCTTAATCGAGAGATGGGTTGGTAGGAGGATCGTACCTCACAGCTATCATTGATTGAAGGGTTCTTTCGAATATATATTCATTGTTCGAGTAGGGGTCATACAGCTGTCGCTAGATTATGATTGTATGATCTGTGAGCTAATAATGCGGATTAGTCTCGCTGCTAACTGAAAATGAACCTAGGGGTCACACACAAATGGCGGGGTACAAAGGGTACTGAAAGAAAGATCAAGTAGTTGATCAAAACGAGACCACACGTGTAAATATACACGTGTGGCACGTGAACTCGAGTTTGGGCGTGTGGTCCAATTGTGAAATTGGACCACATGTTAATTAATTAGAGAATTAATTATAAAGCCCAAATATAATTAATTAGAGAATTAATTATATGAACGAAATAAAATTAATTGGAGAATTAATTTTAGCTCATTGGAATTAATTAGAGAATTAATTCTAAAGCCCTTCATGGAATTAATTAAGAGAATTAATTCTAAGTATTTAATTATTTAGTTGTTCTAATTTGATTAGAATAAATAAATAAATAAATATCTTCTATTTATTATTCTAGTGAATATTAATTTTAATATGATTAGAATAAATATTATGAGAATAAGATATTAATTATTATTTGAATAATTAATATTCCTAATATTAATTAGGAACTCTTTTTCTGGAAGAAATAGAAAGTCTTATTTTGAATAAGATTCCTATTTCTTGGAGGAAAAGAAAATAGAAGAAAAGTCAAAGTTGTCATCCGATTCCAACTAGAAAAAGGGGTGTTCGAACCCTACTTATAAATAGGGGCTTGGGGCGTGAGTTTTCGCCCTACGCGTGATCAAGGGGATCACGCCCAATCTTCATGGATTCAAGAATTGGGGATAATTCTCTTGCTCTCTTTCTTCTCGTTTTATGTTTCTTTCTTTACATATGTTATATTGCTAGCACTTTCCCTGACATCATTTGTATCTAGGTTGGTGTGGATTATTACACTAGAGGAAACCTACTTTGGAATCTAGTAGAAAGAATCTTTCGAGGGACGAGGTTGCCATTACCGCATGAAGCGCGTTTGAGGGCGTCTCAAAACGTGTCAAGAAAGTGTCGATTCTTGTAAGTTCTTGAATCCCTACGAATTTGGGAATAGGAATTACGAGTTCCGATCTTGCTTAGTTGGGAAAAATTTTAAATTTCCGCTGTGTTTCTATTCCGTATTTTCCAAGAAGTGGTATCAAAGCCACCTTGTAACGCTTATTCCTGATTCGGCTTCGTAATACGAATTTGGTAGAAATTCTTGAACCTGAGTTACAGTTAAGTATTCTTGAATTTGTTTTGTAATCTGAGCTTTTGAATTTGAGAGGTTTCCTGATAAATTGAGAAAATCGTTTTCTGAAAAAAAATTTAAAATCATTTTATTTTAGATTTATTAAAATCGCGATTTTGATTTCCGAATCGAGACGAAAATATTTCTGAAAAATTTTGCACGAAAAACGGTGTGGGATGACGAGGACCAAGCGAGTTCGTCGCTCATCGTCACCGCACGCGGACGAGGCCGGAAACTTCCTGTCAGGCATCGTCGGGTGTCGTCTGGATGTTCCGCACAAGCCTATGCGGGCTGTCCCGCACGCATCCGCAATTGCTTGGGTGGGACGTCCCGCAATCGTCGGCACCATTCTGTGCGGGACTGTGTGGGACGCCTCGCAAGCGTCCCTAGATCTGTGCGGGACTGCCCGCACGCGTCCGCACAGTCTAGTGCGGGATCGCCCGCACGCCTCTGTGCGGGACTGCCCGCACGCCTCTGCATGGCCCTATGCGGGATTGCCCGCACGCCTCTGTGCGGGTCTGTGCGGGATCTCCCGCACGCGTGCGAGCGGACGTGCCGCGATGCGACTTTTCGTGTTTTTTGCCCAAATTTTATTTTGAAATTATTTTAAAATTATTTTTTTACTGAAAATATTTTATTTTTGAAATAAAATTAGAATTTTGGAATTTCGGGAATTAAAGTCAATTTTAATTTTTCGGGAAAAGTAATATTATTATTTTTGAAATAATAATTTTATAAAATTGTTAATTTTGAATTCACTTGAATTTTCTCAGATTTGAGCTTTTGATTTTGAATAAATTCTTGAACAAGAAACTGTTTTTCAGATTACTTTGAGTTAGTAGAACTTAAAGTTAAAGGAATTTTAAATTTATTGGTAAATTTAAATTCTTAAAATTTTAGAATATTAGATGATCATGGGTTTAGTCTTGTGGATGTTTTAATTTATGCACATGGATGGTTTAAAATTGGGGTTGGAGCCCCATAGTTGCGTGTTTCAATTGGGGTCGGTGCCCCACTTATGTGCGTACTGTTATGTGTTTTATTATGTGGCTTTCCATATTACTGTTTTCGAGGCCGGGGTATACCCCGTGTATTTGTCTATGGCCTATATGAAGATTGAGCCATATTATTTTATGCAAAGAGTGTAGATTTTAGAAAGTGAGGTTTTTATTTTACTTTGGAGATTTGCACCCATGGAGTAAGATGGATCCACACAATAAATTAACAAGGAGGCCATAAAGTGAAGACCCCTCAAAATATTAGGAGGGTTTCTATTATTGTAATAGATAGGGCATCATTTTATTTCCAATTCCCTTATCTGATTTAAACTGTTTTATGTGGCATGTATGTTAGAACTTGTGATTGTGGAGCGGCTCCCACATATCACGCATAAGATAGGAAAACCCATGATCATCTCATATTAGTATCATGCTAGGACATGTTATCTACTAATTGCTTGTGTGTAATGCATTTATGTGAAACTGCATTAAACAAGACTAATTAAAATGTATAACTGTACATGTTGGTAAAAAACTGGACAACTCTCCAGTATTCGAAAATCCCATAAATATTAAGCAACCTCGAAAAATAGGTATTTTGTATAAAGATAAAACTTTAAACAAAATTCCTAGCATTCCATCAATAGGTTTTAAGTTTAGTAGGGGAAGCTAGTTATTGGCCACGAGTCGTGGGATAGCTAGTGAAACCTATTAGTTCTTAGTTACCTGATTGATCATTTTAATTTTTGCTAGGGCGATGGCCGCGAGTCATGGGTCGTTCGAACTAAGTTTTAATCATGATCTTATGATTGATGGGTCCTGCTTAAACGCCTAAGTAAATATGGATGTCGTACGAGTCGTGGGTCCATATTGAAAGATGGTTGATGCAAAAATATCACTAAGAGTTCCATAGAGATAGAATTGGCAAGTTGTACCTACTTGAGGCTTTATTGAGGATGTCCGCGAGTCGTGGGTCCAAGATAAAGTGCTTGGGATCTTAGTATCCACTGGGAAAAAAAGTTTCCTCTTATATCTTTGGGATTTTAAGATCTTCTAAAAACAGTGGGAGCTACGTATGATTAAAAGACCTAAATCCTATGTATTACGTTATTATTCAACATGCTCACATTTTCTCTGCTTAGCATTTAGCTTGTAGTTCTATGATTCTCTACAATATGAAATGCAAACTCATTCGTATCCATCCTTAAGTTAAACAAGTTGACTAAGTCCTAACTAACTCTAAATGGCTTTGGATCTTAAAATTCGTTTTAGATTCCGAAAAGAGAAAAGTGTTCTCTATAGGGTGAGATTTTCACATACTTGTGAAAATTCGACCTGGGCCAAAAGAGAAGAAAATGAGGTGGATGGATTTTTCCAACCACTTAAAGAGTAATTGAACCACCTCATAAAAATGTTACAAGGTATATCAATATGGAATTATTCCATATTCTAAATGAGGAAACAAGTGCACACGAACAAGGTCTAAAGATCTTATTTGAAGATCTTGTGGTCTCGATCATCAACTGAGAAAAGAATTCTCAATGCACTAATTGCTTACATTACTTCCACCATTGTTTAAACCCTTTATGCTCAACTAGAATGATGTCGTTGTAGCATAGTTAATAATTTAGTTGATCACGGTTGAGAGCATCCTTGAGAAGGACTAAAAGGTTATGATGGTTAATTCTTCTTCAAAACTCACCAAGTCAAAGGTTTGAAGGCCTAAGGAGAAGAAACCCTTAAGAGCCCAATAGAGGGGCATGTAAGGGGTACGCCCAAAAGACACTAGAGATCAAATAGGAAATTTGCTTCTAAGGTAGCAAATAAGGACTTTGGAAGGGAACTGCAAAGAGTATGAGTACTCTGAAATGTTACCTCATTTAGTAATTCTACTAGGAATAGAATTCACAAGTCTCGAGTGTTGGAAAACAGGAATCAGAAAGCAGCGGAAATTTAAAAATTTTCCAACAAAAAGGATCGAAACTCGCAATCATGAATCCAAATTCGTAAGGCAAAGAAACTTACTTTTCAATAATCTTTCTTGAAGCGTTTCAAGCCACCCAAGAACGCTCTTCTCGCGGCTTGATACCCTCTCCTTGGTAAAGCTCAAATCTTTAAAAACTTCTAACTTGAAGCTCTCTAGAGATAGTCCACCACCTTGACTACAGTCTAACTAGTAAGGATGCTAGTTCTCTAGTTAGTGTTTAGGCTTAACCAAGGGTTTATTTGATCTTGGAGAAAGGATGGTGTTCAACACATGAACCAAAAGAATTATCAATTACTATCTAAGGGGAGCTCGAGCTCCCCTATATATAATATAGAGAGGGGCGGCCGAACCTAGTCCTTATGGACTAAGGATTTGGTCCCTCTCTCTCTGATTACTTGATCATCAAGTAATTCCAAACTTTGACTTTGAATTCTAATTCAAATCAACCTTTAAGAGAGCTAAAATATCCAAACCCCTTTTGGATAATATTATACTTTATTTATTAATAAATAAATAACTTATTTATCTAATTAATTAATTCGTAATTAATTAAATAGATTATTTTTTCTCCAAAATAAGACTTTCTTTGTAATTCAAAATTAAACCAAAGTCTATTAAATAATTAACACATTAATTATTTAATCACATAAATATATATACACGTGTGACACACGTGTCCCCAAGGACACGTGTTACTCACGTGACCCACACGTGTGATTCACACGTGTGGTACCCTTTTGGCTCGATTAACTCGTTAATCATTTCAAAGCCTTAACTCATGTAACCAAGTTGTTGTGTGCGACCCTCTAGGTTCTCAATTTAATTAGCAGTGACCCTAATTAATTAATTCACTAATTAATTAATCAGTCCACAGATTAAACGACCATAGTCTAGCAATAGGTGTTTAACCCCTAGCTGAATTGGAATGTCTTGATTCGACAGAACCTTTAAGTCATTGATTCATGTGAGATACAATCCTCCTACTTACTATCTCTCGACCAAGATCTTGGGTAAGGGAATAATCAGAACCCTAATAATCTGGTCGTAAAGCTAAGTGCATTTCATATCCATTTGATCTCAATCCAAGAAACCCTTTTCTTGATGTCTTGATCTACTGCCTTGGCCAAAGACTCCATATGGCATATGAATGACTTACACAAGAAGAGATCACCTTGCAAATGCAAGTGTAGGTCCTTTCTTGATTCTCATTCACTTCCATGAATCACTTGTGTAGCCCCAGCATAAGCCTTGAATCAGTTGTCTAAGGCGACACCCTTTAAAGCTTATACCTAAGACTACAGAGTTAACTCATAAAGCGACATGGAACCTCAAGTCTAAGGATCAATTAATCACATCAATGACTCGTGAGATATTTCCTAATCAGGAAGTTTTCGTTTCCTAAAATAGAAACTTCCTTTCCCATTTAGGAATCTTCTCACACGGGGCATCTCAGTGAACTTACTTATGGAAGTAAGCACCCTCATGTATCACGCACGTATCAACTATACACTTTGCACCTCCATGAAACAAGGTGGTCCTTCTTAAGGGCGTGATCCCACATGCAAGCCTTAGAGTCAGGTTGACACTCCCACTGTCTGTAGGACTCATCGGCTTAGAGTATTTTACTAATCATGACTTATGTGATATAGGGCTCTTTTCATGAACCATTTCACCTAAATGGTACAGTCCTAAAGTCATCAGGATTATGGGAGTTCTCATACATGCACAGCTAAAGTAAACGCATACCAAACAAGAGAATATAAAGAAGTGTTGCCTCAATTCGTTATTTTATTCAAAGATTATCTGTGATCACAATAAGGAAAAGTACAAAGCGGATATACAATCGGCTTTCTAGGGCACTATTCCTAACAATCTCCCACTTGCCCGTCAAAGCCATTCTAAAGCTACTCTAAGTCCCATCTACTTAAGATGACCTTCGAATGCTTCTCGACTAAGGGGTTTAGTAAGTGGATCTGCCATGTTCTCTGCTGATGCGACTCTCTCAATTTGCACATCTCCTCTTTTGATAATATCACGGATTAGGTGATACTTCCTCATAATGTGCTTGGTCCGTTGGTGAGATCTTGGTTCTCTTGCTTGAGCAACCGCCCCAGTGTTGTCACAAAAGACAGTAATGGGGTCTTTCATGCTAGGAACAACATTCAACTCTTGAATGAAGTTTCTAATCCAAACACCTTCCTTAGCCGCATCATTTGCAGCTAAGTATTTGGCCTCAGTGGTCGAATCTGTAGTGGTCGTTTGCTTGGATATCTTCCAACTCACTACTCCACCGTTTAGGCAGAAAATGTATCCTGACATTGACATAAAATCATCTAAGTCAGATGCAAAGCTTGCATCGCAGTATCCTTCGATAGTAAGATCTTTTGGACCTCCGTAAACTAAGAATAAATCCTTAGTACTTTTCAAGTACTTAAGAATATTCTTCACGGCAGCCCAGTGACCATCTCCAGGGTCAGATTGGAAACGGCTTGTTACACTAAGTGCATAAGCCACATCCGGTCGAGTACATAACATTGCATACATTATGCTACCTATTGCTGATGCATAAGGTGTATGAGTCATTCTTTCCTTCTCAAGGTTAGTCTTAGGACACATCTTCTTAGAAAGACATGTTCCTACGAATCTCTTCAATACTTTGTCAATGTACATCGACTGTGATAGTCCTATTAAGCTTCTAGATCCATCTCGATAGATTTTAATTCCAAGGATATAGGACGCATCACCAAGATCTTTCATCTCGAATTGGTTCGATAACCATAACTTAGTTACTTTCATGTCATCCTTCGAATTCCCAATAAGAAGGATATCATCAACATAAAGTACTAAGAATTGCACTGAGGTCTCCAATTCCTTTCTATACACACATGATTCATTCAAAATTTGAATGAAGCCAAAAGTTTTGACTGATTCATCAAATTGAATGTTCCAATTCCTAGAAGCCTGTTTCAATCCATAGATTGATCTTTGGAATTTGCAAACCTTTTGCTCACTCCCACTGAATGTGAAACCTATGGGTTGCTCCATATAAATGTCTTTATCAATGTCACTGTAACACCCCGCTCGTCCAACGTATAAGGAACGCCACCTTCCAACTTTATTATGTGTTTAATTATATTATTTTGTGTTTTGCCTGGCCCTATTTTGAACTCTTTTAGAGTTTAGGGGTCTGTTTGTAATTTTCTCTTTTTAGGGGTTATTCGGTCATTTCTCGTTCGGTCGAGAGCTCGACCCCTTTGACCCCTCTTTTGCGTTCGGGGCATCGAGATGAGTCCGTAGACTCTAAGTTTGCCCCATTCTGACTTCGTTAGCCCGTTCTTTCGATCGTTTTGCGTACGAAGACCCAAGATATAATACCCCGGATCCTCGTAATTCGTGCCAAACGCAGCAGACCTCAGCCTGCTCTTTTCTCTCTCCCGCTTCAACGTTTCACACACATTGAAGGTGTGAAAACATGCACAAGTCCAAACTCGGCCTTTATGCGACGGAATTTGACGAACCAATAGTCCATTTCGACGAGCTCGACGAGCCCGACACGATGATACCAGTCTTGTGGCTTGAGAATGGCTGACGACGGCGCAGTGGTGGTCCGAAGGTGACGGGTTGCGCCACCTCATCGCCGGCGACAATCCGACGACCCTCGCCGGCCAACAACCACCCAACCTTATGTTTTCCAACCCGCTGGTGACATTTCCGGCCTCGGTTCGACGTAAAAGTCACCGCAGGTAGCGGTTTCGATGGGGTGCAGCAGCGGCGGATTTCGTGCCTGTTTTCGCCGGCTTCCGGTGACCTTCCTTCGACACGCACACCACGACCTATTAGAGGACTCACCGGTGTTTCTGTCCGTGTTGGCGGCGCAGCTTTTGGATAGCCAACGGTGGCTCACGCGCCGATCAAAGCCAGCGGCGGTGGCGCGCGTTACTGTAGCCGCCACGTTTGGCGGCTTCCGGCCTTCTTCTCCGACGAACAGGTACCCCTTTCTGACGTGTTCGACGTGGTGAGTTCATTTCCGGTCTCCTTTTTGTCCGAATCGCGGCGTAGGCGGTGGCACGACAGCGGTACAGTGGCGGTTGGCAGTGGAGGCCTGTTCCGGGGATTTTTTCGGGCAACCCTTATATGGCTTTCGTAAAGCTCGTCACGGGTAAGCCGATGCCTCTTTCGGATCTCATTTTGGTTCATCGGTTTGAAAGTAATTGAAGTTTGAAGATTTTAGGGATTCGTATTATTGAAACTGGAATTGGAGACAATGAGCTTGGAATTTACAGAAATTGATCGAGGATTTGGATTGAGCACGACGAATCCTTGCACGGGTGATTTTTCAGGATTTTTCCGGCATGCTCCGGCGGCGGCCAAGAGGCGGCCCGCCTTTGTTCCGACGGCTCCGGTGGCGGCGATCCGGCGGGCTTCGGACAGAATATCCATCTCGTTATGGTGAGTCCGTTGCCGCTTTCCGTTCGTTATCGGACACTCGGTTTATTTTCTACGAATTTATTTGTGTATTTGAGATTTATTTGATTAATTGTTCTAATTGCAAATTAATTGTCATATACTTAGAATTGTCGATCGAAATGTATTCCAATGTATATGAAATCATGTATTAAATGAATGTAATATGTATTGATGCTTTGAATTGTATATTGAACCCCGTTATGGCGAAATTGTATTAATTGTTAATTGTTTTAAAACGTAATTTGTTCTTGTATGCTTGATAATTAATGAATATGCATTGTATGGCATTTGAAAACATGTAATAAATTATGAATGTATGAATTCATGTTGTTGTTGATATTAGTTTCGTTTCATGCCATTAGATTTAGTATAGCACTTGTAGGAGGGGTGTTTGTGTAATTTTAGATAATATGAGTTGTATGAACTTTGTATAGTTGAATGATATAGTTGGGAATTGATAAATGACTTCGTGAATCTATATGGAACTCGTAACATGTTATATGAATTAATTGACCATATATTATGTGAATTTGTATGAAATGTGATATATGAATTTGTTTGATTTAATTAAATAGAATTTGTAGCATGCTATGATATGATTTAGTTGGCTTTGAAATACGTGCAATTTTATGAAATGTTATATGTGAATTGACTTGATTGCTTTGTAAATGCGCATTATATGAACCTGGTATGCACTATCTGAATTGAATAAGATTTATATGATTAAATTAGAAACATTTTAATTGGTCTAATCACTTAAATTGAATTGAATTGGAATTTATTATATGATATAAGAATTTGTTATGTAATTTATGACTTAGTAGGAATTGAATTAGTATGTCTTGGATGATTTAATTTGAAACTTTGTAATTTAGATTTAATTACTTAATTTAGAATAATCCTATCATGCGATATATGAATTGTATGAAACTTATATGATTCGTACGAATATGAATTAGTCGTTTGATATATAAATTTATATGAAATAATGTGACATGCATTGTCTTTCCATTTTGTTTATTTAAATTAATTGTGCATAAGAACATCTCTTGATCTACTTTATGAATATGATGAACTATGCGATATTTTATTTTACAAGTAATTAGTATGATTATGAACTTGACTTATGTGATTGCATTTCTTAAGTACTTGAGCATATGCCGTGCGTCTTTATATGGTTGTCTGAGTCTGAGTCTGAGTTTTGTACTGTGTTTTGTGTGATCAGTTGGTACAGGTGCACCTGGGGTGGTGACTTGTGGTCGTGCAGGTTCCGGGGTGGACCATTTGCTTTGGATTTGGCTTTGTCTGGTACCAGGTGAGGGTGTTTTCGTTCTAGTTACATATTAAACCCTACAACCTTTATGTGACAAGTTTTGGCCAAAACCTTATGTATATATCTATATATATATATATTATTTTCAAAGTGGAGTCATCGAGTAAATTATTATCGAGTAACCTTTTCTCCAAAATTATAAAATATGTTATGTTTCTTATGAACTGAAATGTTTTGGCGAGATTATGCATTTATGATATGTTCACGGGCCCAGGGACTTAGTGCAAGTGGCTATCCGGGGAGGCAAGGGCCGACGGTGATCCCTTGTACTAGTCCCAACTTATGTACGGTGATACCGGCCCTCGCTAGGAGGTTTAGCGGGGAATGGGAGTTGAGTGCCCTTGGGGGAGTCATGAAACCCCATTGGCCTATGTATGAGCTGGTCGGGTCTTGCTAACCCTTCCACCACCCGGAGGAAGAAGGTTGGAACTTATTTATGATTATGATTATGATTATGATTATGTTATGATTGATAGGCACCGTGCGGGAAGGCCGGGACACGGATTGCCCAAACGAATATGTTTAGGATATGATATATGGTTTGTGTGTATTATGATATATTGCATGATCACCTATTTAATGTATCAATGATATTTGTCGTACACGGTCGGAGTTTGGTTGGAGATTGTGCACGCTCACTCGCCGAGCCTTTATGTTTATGTATGAATTATGAACTTAATGAATTTAATATGATTAGTCGTAAAGGCCGAGCGTTGCTGAGTTATTCTCTTACCCTTTTGGGAACTAACTTTAAATAAAACCTTGCTCTGGATTTATGACTTGCATGTGAATGTTTTTATATATATTTATCGCTCCTGCTCGCTCAGTCTTCTAGAGACTGACCCTCCCCCTTCTTTTCCACTTTTCAGTTCTTGAAGGCTTAGGCTAGGCGGCCTTGAGTCGGGTCTGTTGAGTCTGTGTCGGTCAGTTTGATTTGTTATATACTTTGTTTTGATTTGGGGAAGGAAACTATGTATATGATATGTATGTATTATGCAGGTTGGTACCTATGATTTGGATGTATGAATTTTGGGACAGGTTAGGACAGGTGCTCGGTTTAGATGAACCCGTTTTGATTATATGTTTGATCGGGACAGGTTTCTAGGACAGTTGAACCCGTTTAGCTGATGTTGAGTTACTTTTTGAAATATATGAGTTATGATTGCTGATTAAGGTTTTGAGAATTCATATTCAGGTCTTGCATATTTGCGCTTGTACAGGGTTAGGTACCGCCTAGCTTAGGAGTGGTTTTTGTTTGTCACCCGTTCGCTATGACTTGGCGCATGTGCGGACTTTCCATTTCGTATACGTGTCGGGTCATAGTGCGGGGGTGTGGTGCCCCACCGCTTGGGGTGCTAAAGTCACCATTGAGAAAGGCAGTTTTCACATCCATTTGCCATATCTCATAGTCATAATATGCAGTAATGGCAAGCATGATCCGAATGGACTTTTGCATTGCAACTGGTGAAAAAGTTTCATCAAAGTCCACGCCGGGTCTTTGAGTGAATCCTTTTGGAACCAGTCTTGCTTTGTAGGCTGCAATGCTTCCATCAGCTCCAAGCTTTCTCTTAAAGATCCATTTGCAACCTATGGGTTTGACCCCATCAGGCAAATCTACCAAGGTCCAAACTTGGTTGGAGTTCATGGAATCCATTTCGGATTTCATGGCTTCTATCCACTGTTCAGAGTCAGAATCTGAAAGTGCCTCCTCATATGTTAAAGGATCATTATCCTTTTGAGAGATCTCATGGAAGAATCCATACCATCTCTCTGGCTGTCTAGGAGTGCATTCAGAATGCCTTAGAGGAGGATTTACGTATGTATCAAAATTCGTGATTGGTTGTGGTTAATCAGAAGGGGACGTTTCTTCAGTGGGTGGCGTGGGGTCACTTTGTACTTCCTCTAATTCTATGATCTTGCCTTTCTTTTCTTTAAGGAACGGTTCCTCAAGAAAAGTAGCATTTCTGGAAACAAACACCTTTTGCTCAGATTGATCATAGAAGTAGTATCCTATGGATTCCTTAGGATAACCTACATAGTAGCATAAGTTAGAACGAGATTCTAACTTATCTCCCACTGTCCTCTTCACGTAAGCAGGACAACCCCAAATTCTTAAGTAAGAATAACTAGGGATTTTACCATGCCACATTTCATAGGGCGTTTTAGGGACTGACTTAGAGAGAACTAGATTCACAATCTTTGTTGCACTTTCTAGGGCATAACCCCAGAAAGAAGGTGGTAAGTCAGTGAAACTCATTATGGAACGATATCAAGTAGAGTTCGATTCCTTCTCTCAGAAACTCCATTAAGTTGAGGAGTTCCCAGAGGAGTCTACTGAGAGATAATCCCATTATCTTTGAGATGATTAAGGAATTCTTCACTAAGATACTCGCCTCCTCGATCAGATCGAAGTGCTTTGATCTTGTGACCAGTTTGGTTCTCAACCTCCTTTTGAAATTCTAAGAATTTCTCAAAAGCTTCAGATTTATACTTCATTAAGTATACATAACCATACCGACTAAAGTCATCGGTAAAGGTTATGAAATACTGATGATTGTTTCTTGTGTTTACACTAAGCGGTCCACAGACATCAGAATGGATTAAATCCAAGACCTTAGTGGCACGTTCCACAGTTCCTGTAAAAGGAACTTTGGACATCTTTCCTTTGAGACAGGACTCGCAAGAAGTTAACTCTTTGAGGTCATTTTTAGAGAATGATCCTAAAGTGTTTATCTTGCCATAAAGGAGCTGAAACTTTGTTATCTCTCTTACGTTTAGTTTCTCGTTGTCTATTCATAATATTGATATTCTGAGTTAGATAAAGTCCATTCCTTAGAGTACCGATGTGAACAGAAGAGTTGTTCTGTTTGATAAAGAATTTACCATTCTTAATATAAGTTTTATAACCTTTACAATCTAAAATTGGAACTGAAATTATATTACGAATAATGCTCGGTACATAAAGGACTTTATTTAAAACTAACTCAAAACTACCTAAATCTAATCTAATTGTGCCTAAAGCTCGAGCTTCAACATTTGAGTCATTGCCGATCTTCAAGACACATTCTCCTTCTCTGAGTTGTTGGACTTCATTTAGCATCTGTACATCATTACAGATATGAGCTCCACAACCGGTATCAAGTACCCAAGAACTAGAATTAATAGAAAGATTTACTTCAACGAGAAACATACCTGTCTTTAGAGTAGTCTTGTACTCTGGGCAGTTTCTCCTCCAATGTCCCGCTTTGCCACAATGGAAGCAAACATCCTCTTTCTGATCACACTTCTTCTTTTGGGCCTTCCCCTTCGAAATGCCACCAGTGGGCCTAAGGGGTTTCTTCTTCTTCTTTTGGGCTTTCTTGCCCTTACCTTTAGAAGGCCCAGAAGAGGAAGATGGAGCATTCATCATCAAAACCTTATTATCCTTCTTGATCGTGCTTTCAGTAATCACAAGCTGACTAATCCGCTCAGCTACAGTAGCACCAGCATGATTCATATTGAAGTTAAGGACAAATGTGTTGAATGATGGTGGGAGCGAGGCTAGCAACAAGTCCACCGAAAGCTCATCTTTCAGTGGCATGTCCATGGAAGCAAGTTTCTCAGTAAGGGCGAGAAACTTGAGTCCATATTCATGGACACTTGAACCTTCCCTCATTCTCAAGTGGAACAATTCCTTTGAAGTGTTATACCTTGTAATACGTTCATGAGGGCGGTAAAGTTGCTCTAAGTGGTCGTAAATCTCCCAAGCAAATTCCATGGCCTCATGTTGCCTTTGCAAGTCCGGAGACATGTTAGCCAACATAAGGCAACAGGTTTGGAGATTATCATCCTTCCACTTCTGGATCGCGTCCCGCTCGGCCCGAGTGGGAGCGTCCCCTTCGGGACTAGGCTTCCCTTCGAAGAGAACATAAGTTCTCTTCTCAGAATCTAAAATGATTTTCAGATTCCTTAGCCAATCAGAATAGTTGGGACCAGTCAACTTGTTTGACTCGAGGATCGATACAAGAGGGTTTTTGGTTGCCATTTCAAAACACGTAGAGAATCACAGAATCTACGACCTAAATGGTGAAACAGAGAACTAGTGAGCATGCTGAATTATAACGATATACAAAAGATAAGGTATTTAATCTAATGTAACTCCCACTGTTTTTCGAAGATCTATAATTCCCAAAGATCTAAGAGGAACACGTTTCCCAATGGGTACTAAGATCCCAAACATTTTACCTCGAACCCACGACTCGCGGACATTCTAAGTAAAACCCTAGGTAGGTACAATTTACCAATTCTAACACCTTTAGAACTCTTAGTAATTGTTTTTGCATCACCTATCTTTCAATATGGACCCACGACTCGTGCGACATCCATATTTACTTAGTCGTTAAGCTAGACCCATCAATCATAAGATCATGATCAAAACTTAGTTCGAACGACCCACGACTCGTGGACATCGCCCTTGCCAAAATTGACCACGAAATATTGATCATTTAAAATGATCAATTAGGTAACTAAGAACTAATAAGCTCCACTAGCTATCCCACAACTCGCGGACAATAACTAGCTTCACTTACTAAACTTAAAACCTATTGATGGAATGCTAGGAATTTAATTTAAAATTTGCATCTAGAATTAAACACCTATTGTTCGAAATTAACTTAATAATTAACGGGAATTTGCGAATCAATCGGAGAGTTATCCGGTTCGACCTCACCAACATACATGTTATCCAATTTTAATTAGTCTTGATTAATGCAAGTACAAGTTAAATGCATTTCACACAAGCACTTAGCAGATAACATGTCCTAGCATGATACTAACATGTGATGATCTTGGGTTCTACGTATTTTGTGCGTGATATGTGGGAGCCACTCCACAATCACAAGTTCTAACATACATGCCACATAAACAGTTTAAATCACATAAGGGAAAGCAGTGACAAAATACGAGCCCTATCTCTATTACATCTTCAATTGAGATTCCCCTCCCTAACATTTTGAGGGGTCTTCACTTATGGCCTCCTTGTTACTTGAATGTGGTCCATCTTACTCCATGGGTGCATTGTCTCCAAAATGAAAATAAAACCTCACCACCTATTCTACTCTCAAAAAAATGAAAAAGTATTGAAAAGTAATAAGGCTCAATCTTCATATTGGCCTTAGACAAATACACGGGGCATACCCAGGCCTCAAAACAGTAATATGGAAAGCCACATAATAAATTACATAACAGTACGCACATAAGTGAGGCTCCAACTTCAATTGAAAAACGCAACTATAGGGCTCCAACCCCAATTTAAACCATCCATGTGCATAAATTAAAACCATACATAAGTCTAAACCCATGATCACCTAACATGCATAAATTGCAAGAATTTAAATTTAACCAATAAATTAAAATTCTCGCTTTAAGCTCTAATAGCTTAAAACACGACTTAGATGCAATTCTTGTTCAAGAGCCTTTTCTATAAAACCCAAAAAAACTATAAACTAATAAAATCCCAATTAATTTTTGAAAATTAATAATTTTATTCTTTTAATATTTTCATAAAATAAAGTTTGCAATTTTCCCAAAATTTAAATCGCTTAATTTTTCAAAATCCCAATTTAAACAATTATTACAAAAATAACTTTTAATTTAAATAAAAAAAAATTCAGAAAAATTAAATCCGGATTGGATTGGACTAAACACGAAAATGAAGATCGCGAAACGAACGACCCAGAATGGATTGCACGCCCGCCTGAGACCATGCCAGGCAGCCGCGTACGCGCGCGCGCATGGTGCGCAGCCGCTGGGCGGGAGGGGGCAGGCGTGGCCCGGCAGGCTCCCGCACGGTTGCGGGAGGGGTGTGCGGGCACCCCTAGGCACTGGCGGGCGGCCTCCCGCGCGGTTGCGGGAGGGATGGGCGGACAGTCCCGCACGGCTGCGGGACTGCTGTGCGGTGGTGGTGCGGGCCTGGGCATACGACGCCCTAGCACGCCTAGGCTCGCGTTTTCGTAACGCGATTTTCGTATTTCATGTTTCGTGTTTCAGTTCAAAAACCAACAACAATCCAAAATTTAAAACACGATTTAAATATATTTGATCCAAATAATTTCAATCAAATTTTCGAAAACGTTTTTCAGAAACTTTTTGGGAAAAATATAGTTTCGTAATCAGGCTTTCTAAAAGAACTCAAGAATACTCAATTCGCATCTAAGCCTAAGAATTTCTACCAAATTCAATTAAGTGGAGACGAATCAGAAACGCGATTAACGAGGTGGCTCTGATACCACTTGTTGGAAAACAGGAATGAGAAAGCAGCGGAAATTTAAAACTTTTCCAACAAAAAGGATCGAAACTCGCAATCATGAATCCAAATTCGTAAGGCAAAGAAACTTACTTTTCAATAATCTTTCTTGAAGCGTTTCAAGCTACCCCAGAACGCTCTTCTCGTGGCTTGATCCCCTCTCCTTGGTAAAGCTCGAATCTTTAAAAACTTCTAACTTGAAGCGCTCTAGAGATAGTCCACCAACTTGTCTACAGTCTAACAAGTAAGGATGCTAGTTCTCTAGTTAGTGTTTAGGCTTAACCTAGGGTTTATTTGATCTTGTAGAAAGGATGGTGTTCAACACATGAACCAAAAGAATTGTCAATTACTCTCTAAGGGGAGCTCAAGCTCCCCTATATATAATATAGAGAGGGGCGGCCGAACCTAGTCCTTATGGACTAAGGATTTGGTCCCTCTCTCTCTTATTACTTGATCATCAAGTAATTCCAAACCTTGACTTTGAATTCTAATTCAAATCAACCTTTAAGAGAGCTAAAATATCCAAACCCCTTTTGGATAATATTATACTTTATTTATTAATAAATAAATAATTTATCTATCTAATTAATTAATTCGTAATTAATTAAATAGATTATTTTTTCTCCAAAATAAGACTTTCTTTGTAATTCAAAATTAAACCAAAGTCTATTAAATAATTAACACATTAATTATTTAATCACATAAATATATATACACGTGTGACACACGTGTCCCCAAGGACACGTGTTACTCACGTAACCCACACGTGTGATTCACACGTGTGGTACCCTTTTGGCTCGATTAACTCGTTAATCATTTCAAAGCCTTAACTCATGTAACCAAGTTGTTGTGTGCGACCCTCTAGGTTCTCAATTTAATTAGCAGTGACCCTAATTAATTAATTCACTAATTAATTAATCAGTCCACAGATTAAACGACCATAGTCTAGCAATAGGTGTTTAACCCCTAGCTGAATTGGAATGTCTTGATTCGACAGAACCTTTAAGTCATTGATTCATGTGAGATACAATCCTCCTACTTACTATCTCTCGACCAAGATCTTGGGTAAGGGAATAATCAGAACCCTAATAATCTGGTCGTAAAGCTAAGTGCATTTCATATCCATTTGATCTCAATCCAAGAAACCCTTTTCTTGATGTCTTGATCTACTGCCTTGGCCAAAGACTCCATATGGCATATGAATGACTTACACAAGAAGAGATCACCTTGCAAATGCAAGTGTAGGTCCTTTCTTGATTCTCATTCACTTCCATGAATCACTTGTGTAGCCCCAGCATAAGCCTTGAATCAGTTGTCTAAGGCGACACCCTTTAAAGCTTATACCTAAGACTACAGAGTTAACTCATAAAGCGACATGGAACCTCAAGTCTAAGGATCAATTAATCACATCAATGACTCGTGAGATATTTCCTAATCAGGAAGTTTTCGTTTCCTAAAATAGAAACTTCCTTTCCCATTTAGGAATCTTCTCACACGGGGCATCTCAGTGAACTTACTTATGGAAGTAAGCACCCTCATGTATCACGCACGTATCAACTATACACTTTGCACCTCCATGAAACAAGGTGGTCCTTCTTAAGGGCGTGATCCCACATGCAAGCCTTAGAGTCAGGTTGACACTCCCACTGTCTGTAGGACTCATCGGCTTAGAGTATTTTACTAATCATGACTTATGTGATATAGGGCTCTTTTCATGAACCATTTCACCTAAATGGTACAGTCCTAAAGTCATCAGGATTATGGGAGTTCTCATACATGCACAGCTAAAGTAAACGCATACCAAACAAGAGAATATAAAGAAGTGTTGCCTCAATTCGTTATTTTATTCAAAGATTATCTGTGATCACAATAAGGAAAAGTACAAAGCGGATATACAATCGGCTTTCTAGGGCACTATTCCTAACATTGAGTTGATTCTGCATAATCCGTTGTGCAAAGACTCAAAAAACTAATGTTCTGAACATACAACGAGATAACAAAAGCAAGTGAGATGACAAAGTTTCGAATTGCTTTTGACACGTTAAGACGAAAGGATTAGTGAGTTAGACATCTTAGGATGAACCTAGAAAGTTGACTTTCCTATGAATCCTGTCTTAAGTGAAACGTTGTCAAAACCCCGTTTAGGAGAAACTTGGAAACGTGCCGAAACACTTGGTAGATTTTGATCCACATTGACGTTTTGTCTATTACTCAGTGTGACCACTAGAAACAATCATTATTTTAATTATTATGAATGATTGTACTTGATGAAGTACAAATTCGAAACTTATATAAATTCTTAGAATTTCAAAAGGAGGTTAGGAACAGAAGTAGTCATGAGTTATAAGCAACTCGATCTGATCGAGATAGCGAATACCTTAGAGACTAATTCCTTTGTCATCTTAGAGATAATAGGATTATCTCTCAGTAAACAAGTTCAAGAACACCTTAGTGTTTCTAAATGAAAGAACAAAACCTTATAAGATATGGTTAGTTCCATAACAAGCTTTACTGGCTTATATTCATTTTAGGAATAAACCCCTAGAATATGCTGTTAGAGATTTTGAATCTAATACCTTTCAAAACCAGTTCCTTAATTGCACTATGAAATATGGCATTCAATAGTTCCCAATTATTCTTGTCCAATAATTTTGGGAAATCCTCTTGAGTGAAAAGGATAGCGGGAGATAAGCTTGAAACCAGTTCAAGTTTACACAGCGATATAGAATATTGTTTCTGCAATTCTCTTGAACAAAGGTTGTTTGTTTGTAGGAATGTACCTTTCTTAACGAATCGTTCCTGTAAGAGAAGAGAGGCAAGAGAGCAGACCTCAGAGAAATTTGAAGATATTTATCCCACGCCACATATAGAAGAAACAAGCCCATCTGATAAAACTTAGCCAAATTTTAGAGTATGTACAAGTGTGAAAACCTCCTCTTAAGACGCGTTTAGAACACGTTCGTAGATAACCGAGGAATTACTTAAAGAGGAGACACTGTCATCTGAGTAGTGTAAGCAAGCTTTGAAATCCAATATGGATTCCATATATTCAAACCAAGTTTGGACCTTGGTTGATCCACCTGATAGGATCAAGCTCATAGAGCTTCGAGTAAATGGAAAGCATTACAACCTTTTTGACGGTTGAAATGCAAAAGTCCATTTGGATTGTGTTTACCACATCTTCAATTTCAAAAGTCCATTTGGATTGTGTTTACCACATCCTCATATTCTAACTATGAGATATGATAAATGAATATGAGAACTGTCTTGTTCAATATGAGATTGAAAGAGATTAAACTAAGGTATTTCTATGAATCTCATATTCAGTGGGAGTATGCATAAGGTATGCAAATCCCTAAGTCAATCTGTGGATTGATAAAGGCTTCTAGGAGTTAGACAATTCGATTCCATAGGATAGTCAAATCGTTTGACACAGATAGAAGTAAAAAAAGTCTCAAATTGTACATATGAAAGATGGTGATGTAAGAGCTTCAACTTTTGGTACTTTAGAAGATAACATCCTTCTCATTAGGAGTGCGAATGATGATATGAAAGTAACCAAAATTTTGTTTAAGAAACAATTTGACATGAAAGATCTTAGTGATTATCCTAAATTCTCGAAATTTAGATCTATAGAAGTTAGATCTAAGAGAATAAATGGATTGTCACAAAGGAGTACATAATCAAGGTACTAAAAGGAGTTTAGTATGGACAATGGAACAACTCTTTTGAAGAGATGTGTCCTAAGATAACTTTAAGAAAGTTAGAATGTCCAAAACCCCTTAAAAGAAGGGAGCATAATGTATGCAAAGTTGTGTACAAAATTAGATATGGCGCAACACTAAGCGTAGTGGGCCGAATCTAATATGACCTCAGAGAAGGTCATTAGATTTCTATAAAGGATGTCCTCAAAGTACTTGAGAAGAAATGAGGATATGTATTAGTTTACAGAGCCCAAAAAGATCTTATCATAGAAGGTTATGTTGATGTAATCGTTGCATTAAACATAGATGATTGTAAATCATTGAAAGGATACAACTTCTACCTAAATGGTAATACAATGTATTGGAAAGGTGTCCCAAGGACGGACATTGCAAAAGTCGACTATCGTAGTTGAAAACTTAGTCGTATTAAATAACGCTAAGTTAAGTGTTTGGGTAAGAAACTCCATCTAACTAGTTAGATGAAGTTCCTAGCATGAAACAACTCCATTATCATATCATATGATTAAATGGGTGGTTGCTCAAGTAAGAGAACCAAGACCTCACCAAGAGACTGGACACGTGATTATGAATCATTTTATAAGGAAAAGGTGTTTCCTAAGAGGGTCACATCAGTAAAGAATATAGCAGATCCACTTTGGAAACGCCCAAAGTCAATAGGCTCTCAAGGTACAGTGTTTTGTGTACCTAAATGGCTTTTACGGGTAAGTGGGAGATTGTTAGGAATAGTGCCCTAGAAAACCGATTCGATGAAATCTGCTTTGGGACTTTCTTTCTGTCACAGACAATCTTTGAATAATATACGATTGATTATTATCATATGGAAACACTTCTTTATATGCCAATACGTGTTTTGTGTTTTTCCATTACGTGCCCATGTATTAGAACTCCCCTAATCCATAAGGTTGTTAAGGACTTTGTCATTAGGTGAATGACACATGAAACAAGCCCTAACTCAAGGCCGGATTAGAAATCACTCCAAGTCGATGAGTCCAATAAACAGTGGGAGTGTTGATTTGGCTCGATTGAGACTTGCTCGTGGGATTGCGTCCTTAAGAAGGATCATCCTGTTTCATGGGGTGTAAAGTGCATAGCTGATGCGTACGCAATACATGAGGGTGCTCGTTGTGAAAAACGGGTACACTGAGGTGTCCCGTGTGAGAAGATTCCTAAATGGGAAATGTAGCACCCGGAACGCAAGGTAGCCACATCCCCGCACTATAGCGCAGTCCACATACGAAATGGGTAATCCGTACATGAACCAAGACTATAGCGAACGGGTGACACTAAAGAAAAACTAACCACTAGCTAGGCGGGACTAACCCTCATCTAATTCCAACATGAACAAATAATAAAACTGAAGCATAAGGTACATGTATTTTATTATCACCCTTCAAGTTCAACTTCATTACAAAAACCTCCAAGGTGACTTCTTCCTCGGCGGCATCTAGAACAATTTTGGTGCTTTCCCACCAAGAGTAAGCCTTACCTTGAATTAATGAAATAGTGCATTGGGCTTTCTTCGGCGAGTCACATGGAATAAGTTCCCAATTCTTTCAACCTCGTTAAGCCATTGCTCTGCCTGAATATCATTTCCTTTGTAGAATTTTGAAGGTTGCTAATTTTGAAACTCCCTAAGCACGATAAAAATCTATGTTGGTTGTGGCGGTGGTGCCGGTGGTGCTGGAGGAACAAAATCTCTTACCCCCTGATCAACAATTCGAACTACAGAATTGAGAAAATCCTGAGGCTGTGCCGGAGGGGGTGGTTGTGGAGGAACCCGAGGAGAACGATCTCGGCGATGTCTCCTATGACCGGGGGAGTGCTCATGACGAGGAAGAGCACGAGGCATCCTGTAATCAAGACACTAGGTAAGCATGTTGGATTAGTGGATGCAAATGGATACAATTAAGACCACAAGATGCAAATAAAACACATAATTCAACTAGTTCAAATAAGTTCAAGTAATTCAAGTAAATTCAAATAAAATGCAAGACTCTTTAAATTATCAAATAATCCTATGCCGCACGACCTAGACTTACAAGACACGACGCTAGAACAGCGGTTTTGCAACCGGGCTCTGATGCCACCTTAGGATGAAAGAAAGAAGGGAAGAAATGATGGAATGATGTTGATCATGCTTCAAAGCATGAAATTCCTCCAACAATCTAGTGTGTGTGAGTGTGTGAAATGTTTGATGAAATGTGATGAATGAATGTGAGAGATAAAGATATATGCAAAAGTCTTCCACTATGAAGCATGACTCAACACGTATTGCAATTAGGTCCTTGGAATATTTGAATTGATGCACTTAAGTATTAACTCCTGGCAAAAGATCAATTAAATCCATTCATGTTATGCAATTAAGTCCACACATATAAGGAATGATCAAGTAGGGACATATACGAGCGTTTAGTCACATACGTAAATAATTCACATAAATTCCACGTTAACGGTAATTCATATAAATGCGTAAAGATATATTGTATATAATGTTATGAAATGTTTACAAAATATAACATAATACATAAATGGAAAACCGGGCCGTTACAGGAAAGGAAGTTTCTATACCTAGAAATAGAAACTTCCAGATTAGAAAATATCTCACAGGTCAATGGCGTGAGTAAATTAATCCTTTGACTTGAGATTCCATTGATGCTTTGTGGGCTAACTCTGTAGTCCTAGGTATAAGCTTTAAAGGGTGTCGCCTTAGACAACTGATTCAAGGCTTATGCTGGTGCTGTACAAGTGGCACATGGAAGCATATGAGAATCAACAAAGGACCTACACTTGCTGTAATGCAAGAAGATCTCTCATTGCATGAGTCGTTCATATGCCATCTTAAACCCTCGGCCGAGGTAGTGGATCAAGACATCAAGAAAAGGGTTTCTTGGATTGAGATCAAATGGATATGAAACGGACTTAGCTTTAAGATTGAGATTAGTAGGGCTCTTATTATTCCCATGCCCTAGATCTTAATCGAGAGATAGGTTGGTAGGAGGATCGTACCTCACAGCTATCATTGATTGAAAGGTTCTTTCGAATATATATTCATTGTTCGGGGTAGGGGTAATACAGATGTTGCTAGATTATGATTGTATGATCTGTGAGATAATAATGCGGATTAGTCTCACTGCTAACTGAAAATGAACCTAGAGGGTCACACACAAATGCCGGGTACAAAGGGTACTGAAAGAAAGATCAAGTAGTTGATCAAAACGAGACCACACGTGTAAATGTACAAGTGTGGCACGTGAGCTCGAGTTTGGGCGTGGTTGTGAAAATTGGATCACATGTTAATTAATTAGAGAATTAATTATAAAGCCTAAATATAATTAATTAGAGAATTAATTATGAATCCCTAATGTAATTAATTAAGAGAATTAATTATATGAACGAAATAAAATTAATTAGAGAATTAATTTTAGCTCATTGGAATTAATTAGAGAATTAATTCTAAAGCCCTTCATGGAATTAATTAAGAGAATTAATTCTAAGTATTTAATTATTTAGTTGTTCTAATTTGATTAGAATAAATAAATAAATAAATATCTTCTATTTATTATTCTAGTGAATATTAATTCTAATATGATTAGAATAAATATTATGAGAATAAGATATTAACTATTATTAGAATAATTAATATTCCTAATATTAATTAGGAACTCTTTTTCTAGAAGAAATATAAAGTCTTATTTTGAATAAGATTCCTATTTCTTGGAGGAAAAGAAAATAGAAGAAAAGTCAAAGTTGTCATCCGATTCCAACTAGAAAAAGGGGGTGTTCGAACCCTACCTATAAATAGGGGCTTAGGGCGTGAGTTTTTGCCGTACGCGTGATCAAGGGGATCACGCCCAACCTTCATGGATTCAAGAATTGGGGATAATTCTCTTGCTCTCTTTCTTCTCGTTTTATGTTTCTTTCTTTACACATGTTATATTGTTAGCACTTTCCCTGACATGATTTGTATCTAGGTTGGTGTGGATTATTACTCTAGAGGAAACCTACTTTGGAATCTAGTAGAAAGAATCTTTCGAGGGACGGGGTTGCCATTACCACATGAAGCGAGTTTGAGGGTGGCTCAAAACGTTTCAAGAAAGCGTCGATTCTTGTAAGTTCTTGAATCCCTACGAATCTGGGAATAGGAATTACGAGTTCCGATCTTGCTTAGTTGGGAAAAATTTTAAATTTTCACTGCGTTTCTATCCCGTATTTCCCAAGACGGGGGATGTCGTGACGCACTGTACGGGGTGCTACATCCTAAAGTGGTATCAAAGCTCTAGGTTGCAAAACCTGAGTTCAGAGTCGTGTTGTGTCTATCTAAGTCGAACGACATAGGACAATGTGGCTTTGTGTGTGCATTTGCATCCTGATTCGCCATGATATGTATTTGAAATTTTATCATTTTGCTGACTCTATATCTTTTGATGCATTGCACTTCCTAGTTGCTCTTACTTGACTTATTTATATGGCATTCTCACGTACTAACGGACATGCATAAATCTATATTATAGTTGTGGGAATTTTCAGGATGCCATCACGTCGACAAGATTTCAATCAACCATCACATCGACATCGTTACAATCAAGAGCCACATCACGCCGAGTTACAACCTAAAAATCCGATGGCATCATTGTATCATGACTTCAGGACCGACAATCCTCCCCAATTCAGAGAAGGCGATGATATCCAGGCCGGAGAGTGGGTTTTAGAAATAGAGAGTATCTTCGAAGTATGGTCGTGCAACTCTCAAGATATGGCTCGCCTTGCCATATTACTTCTACAAGGACAAGCAAGATAATGATCCCACAAGTTGAAGCAACGAGCGAAGGATTGACATGGGATGCCTTCATTCAGGCGTTTAGAAAAATGGTATACACCGGTTATTCTACAAGACCAAAGGTTTGAAGAGTTCCGTACACTAAAACAAGGAGACAAAACGGTCATGGAGTACCTTGAAGAGTTCGAGAGTTTAGGCACTTACGTGCCTCATATGATGAACAATGAAGAGATGAAGACTTGGTACTTCATGGAAGGACTTCGGGATGAGTTCAAGGAGGCCTTAATTGTGGAGGACACGAGCACCTGGGATAAAGCTACAATGAAAGCTTTATGGGTTTAAAATCGAAGAATAACAAGAGGCAAGGAAGAAGAGCATTCGAGATCGAGAGATGAATTGGGATTATGCTCGAATCTACAAATGGAGGAAAGATTTCAACATCTCGGTACCCAAGCAAAGAAAAGGATTCAGGAAAAAAACATAAGGTTAGGAATTCTTCGAAACCAAGGAAAGAACCACAACCGTGTGCCTATTATGGAGGAACCAACCATGCTTACAACACGTGTTAGGATCGACTGAAGAAGTACTACGCGCAGATCAAAGGAACACACGGTTTTCGACTGTGATCAATCCAAGACTAACAAACAATGGAAACAAGATCAAAGGCTTCGAATCGGAAACAAACGTGAATCTAAGGATGGAGGTATTTACATCCATGACACGTGCATTCATAACATATTTAAAATTTTGCATTTATTTATTTGTCATGCCATAATTGTTATTTATAATGTTCTTATGTGCTGAGTGGAAACAATGTGATGCATCCCATTTACACTTTAACCCGATATGCATATTTAGTGTCTACTGTTAGGGTGATGTTTCTTCTACACCATCGAGTTTTGTTCGAGAGGATTTGGAAGAGTTAGTTGGGGTAAGGGATCGATTTGGATAAAATCAACATACAAGGTTGAAGACCTGGAAGAGTGGATTGACTAGAAAAGTTGGTTTGGGAGAGTTACGTGCAAGGTAGAAGATTCGAAATTTGGGGTACACTTTGAAGAAAGGTTAAGTTCCAAGTAGGTTCATTCTACCCGGCATAGGGCGTGATTCATTGGGAGCTTGGGTTCGAAGAATAATGAAGGTGCTGGAACTAATCCATGACAAACAATGGAGGAAGAATATCAAGGAGTCCGACTAACGGTGTTAATTAAACAAACCCAACATGGGTTCAATTTGGGACTTGGGGACAAACCTGATCAACTAAAATTTCGGTGGGGTGGTGAATGCCTTTCTACTTAACCGTGCCTTTGGAGAAGAGAATTGAAGAAGATTTTTAGGAGGCCTCATTTGGATTTCGCGGGGCTCTAGAATTTCTAAAGAAGAAGAGTGCTAGCCGTAGGGAAAATAATTCCACGCCTAAAGAAAATTTCGTGAGGAATGATTATAATTCCAAAGTGAGGCTAATTCTTGGAAATTCTACGAGATATATACAGGCGAAGAGATTTAGGTTATGAGAGTGATAATGATTAACCGAAGTTCGAAGAATCAAAATTTTTGGGGAGCGTGAGCAAAACCAAGAGAACGTTTAAGAGGGGAAGATATAAGTCAAAGAATTTTTAGAGAGAGACAACAACCGTGGGGTAAAGGATGGGATGAAATTTGAAGCATAAGGTGCATCGTGAACTTCAAGGTATAAATGTGGGCAAAGGGGACTTCAACTTTGATCAAATCATCACAAATAAGATTTTCCCCATCAGTGAACGGTACACTAAAACTTACATATCACGTGCATCATGCATTTTAGTATTGTTCGTGTTTGTTGTTTTGTTGTTTGCTTGTTACCCTTCGGGGTAGTTTTGAGTGTTTGAGAGTGTTGCTTCGGTAAGACGAGGGTCGTGCTTTGCACCAACCTAACAAGCCTTTTGAGGAGTTGTTGGGCCGAGAAGAGGGTTCGGATGTTAGACACTTCGGACCTCAGATCGTGGACAAGGAGGAGATTCGGTTTGAGCTTGGTCATGGAGTGGCGTACCTGAGCTCGAGAGTTGACTCAAATGAACTCACATGGTGAGAGTTGAATCGTCTTTAGACCCTATTTATCGTGCGAGTCGATCGAGCAATTCAAATGACCGAGCCGATTTAGAGACTCAAACCCCTTGTGCTTGAAGACCTTACCAGGCGAACCCTCGTCGGGACGTCATGAACCTCGAACTTGGGTGAATACGGAAAGTTAATCGAGCTTGAAACTCAATTCTCTTGGGAGGGGGGAGAGAGATTGTGACACCCCGTTTCTTCGGCAAACCAGGTATGAAGTCACGAGAGCGTTTAATTCTATATTTTCGTGACTTATCTGAATTCGTATGCCTTACGTATCAATTTGTATTTTATTCGTATGCCTTAGGTATGAAATATACTTGGACTCAATCGTCCAATATTTGTAAATTAGGGACCTAATGTAATTAGGGTGTTTGAGCATTCGTGGTTACCTTGAGCTCAGGGATTCGAATTCGAATTCTAACCTTATCATTGAGTTCGTTTCAATGATTTGGACTCAATGGATTAACCTTTTATTTTCTAAAGCCATTCGATTACCCTACCGTTTTAAAATCCGATCTGAATGGACCGGATATCATTTGACCCTGCCCATTTTGCCCGACTCATTTCTTGACCAAAAAAAGGGACAATCCCTTTCTTTTCCCTCATTCTTCACATGAACAAGAGAGAGAGGAGAAGAAGAAGAAGAAGAGAAAAACCCCCTTTTGGCCATTCAAGCTTCGGAGCTCGAGCTTGCTTCATCCGACCACCCGATCGAAGAGTCAAGGTAAGATTTGTATTCCTCTCATTACGTGCTTCGATTCTACGAGCATTTCGTGGTGTGATTTATTATCTAAGTGGCTTATTTGGGGAGATGATAAATAGTGTTGGGTTTGGGATTTTGGGTGTTTGAGCTCGTTTAGGGAGCTCTAAGTTATATTTATGTGACCTACGTATTATGCTTGCTTCGTGGTGTTAATTTTGGATTGTTTCATGGTTGTTTGTTGCCTTTTTAGGAGCTTTGTTGTTTCTCGTGGCTGCTGCGTCTCGAGCAACCATGATTGTGACTTTTTGAGCTTGTGAACGGCCGTTCGGGCTCCCCTTTAAGGGGAGAACGGCAGTTCCGGGGGTTAGCTTCCCCTTATGTTGCCACGGCCGAGAATGGCCTTTCTGGAGTCCTTTTGTTATTCCGAATGGCCGTTTCCACTGGTGGTGACCTTCTGTACACCTGAACGGCCGTTCGGCCTAGTAAGGGGATGATCCGAACGGTCGTTCGGGTCCCCTGAGGTGTGGTTGTGTTCTGTTTTGTCTGTTAACCCATTTCTTTGGCCTTTTCTCTCCCCGATCTTGATCCCTTCATACAATGTGCTCAATATATGATGTAATATAATATGATATGTGAATTTATGGTATGTTATTAAATGTTAGAATGTGTTATGTGTTCTTAAATGACTAAGTGCCTCTATATGTATTTCGATTGCCCTTATTTGCATTAATTTTGCACATGAGCATGCCTTAATTTGTTTATGCATATGTTAAGTTATGAAATGCATTTCTTTGCACGAAACGAGTTTGAATATGAACTTTGTCTATGTAATTGTATCTCTTATATACCTATGCATACGCCGTGCGTCTATGTGGTTCATCCTTTGGGTCTAAGCTTTGTGTTTTGCCTTTAGTTTGTCCAGGTGCACCCGGGGTGGTGTTTCGTTAGCTGTGTTGATTTTGGGGTTGATCAATCGTCTCGTTCTTGGTTCCGTTTGTGTAAGCTGAGGTGAGGTTATAGTTAAACCCTATGAAACGTGCTCATTTTCTATGCATGTGAACTATAACCTGAAGTATATATAAATACGTCCGAGATATGGAACTTTATGAATTTGTTAAGACTTTACAAGTATGATACGTTGTGTACGAGCCTATGTACGCTTGTCTTGGTTTGTTCTGATTTGTTATGGTTGCAACATTAACTATGCTTCGAACCGTGTGCCTCTTATGAGCCGAGAGCTACAAGGTAAGGTATGTTCTGTAAGTTATGTTACGTTTTGTTCTGTAGCGGGTTATTTGCTCTGTTCTGTTTTGTCCGTCTGTATGTTGGGCCACAGAGACTGTTGGCTAGGAATCCCGGGACGGCGTCAGGAAGTCGGGCTCTGCCTAGGTATGGTCTCCAACTTGATAGGACTAACCCGAAACCCACCCGGAGGTTTTGTAGGGGGATGGGACCCTGAGGATTTGAGTGTGCGCGCTCCCCTCTTCTGCTTGGATGGTTAGGGTCGCGCAATCCTTCCATCACCGGAGAAGGAGGTATGTCTGATTTGTCTGTTTTGTTCTGATATGTATGATTCGTATGAGGAGCACAAGATGGGATTTGTTACTCGTACATTTTGTATGTATCCTCTGTTAAGTTCGTGAAACGGGGATAGACTCATAATTAAGATAAAATATGGGTCTTTTGAAAGTATAAGCTAACATATGAATGTTTTGATAAGATTTGATATGATTTGTAATGTTTGATATGTATGAATCTGTCAAGTTAAGTTTTGTTAAGAAATTCCTATATATATGTATCACGGGCAAAATTTGGTGTGCAAAAACTATCCCTGAGTTCATGAACTGTGTGATTGAATGTGCTTCGCTCCTTATATATATGTAGCGTGTATGGGTAGCCCCTCAATCAGTCCATGTGACTGGCCCCTCTCCCCTTTTGTTTTTAGTGTGCAGGTTTTGTGTGGAGTTCGAGCTAGGCGGCAAGTCGAGTCCTTGGAGTCGATTGTGTCTTTCGTTTGTTTGGGTCTGTTGCATTTCATACGATTTGAATTCTGTATAAGTATGTTAGTATGTTCATGTAAGCTTTGTTTGAATTATGTAATATGAATTCGGGACAGGCTTCTAGGAAACAGTTTGAACTCGTTTGCATAAATGATTATTGTTATATTCGGGATTAGGTATCTATGCTAGTTGAACTCGTCACTTGTTGCTTGTGCTTTATTATTTGAATGAATGTTTAACTTCCGCATACGTATTTTGTTTTGGGGTTTGTTTTCATTTGCAGGGTCTACGTCCCACCTAGTTTAGGTATGAGTCTATCAGTCTCCCGTTCGCCTCTGTTTGGTTCATGTACAGGTTTCCCATCTCGTATGTGGATTGGTCTTAGGTGTGGGGGATGTGGTGACCCCCCGTGCGGGGTGCTACAGGACTCAAAGACTGCTTGAAAGTGCACTAGGCGAGAGGTAGCTTGAAGTTTTTTTGGGCCCCAGGATGTGATGCATGTGGAACCTCGAGAGGAATGGCTTGACCAAGACATAATCTTTAGCGATAGGGACTTGAGGAAAGTGCCACATGGGAGGGCATAACACCTAGTTGTCCGATGGTGGTCCCTCTCGATGTATCAAATATTACTGTAACAAAAATTTTCGCCGATAATGGAAGTTCTAGCAACATTATCCTTTACTCTACTCTTGTTAAAATGAATTGCATAGAGATTTACAGCTTGATCCTATCAAAACTCCTTCAAAAAGTTTTGGTGGAGGCTGAAGTCTACCCAAGGGGTTGAGTAAAATTGGTTACTTCCATAGGAACGTTACCCAGGCAAGCCACAAAAGAGGTCAAATACCTTGTGGTTGACATGCCCTCAGCCCATAACATTATCTTTGGAAGACGAGGGCTCATCGACTTCCATGCAGTCATTTCGGCCTAACATCAATTGATTAAAATCCCCACTTTGGCTCGAATACGTGAGCTGATATGCGATGTCGTGACTCCTTGGGCATGCTACTTGATTTATATGGAAAAGGTAAAAATGCTGAGTGGAAATATGGTTCTAGTTTTGGAAATTGACGACATCAGAAAGATGACTTTATTGATTCAACTCCATCCGTCTCGGAGCATTCTAGCAAAATGTATTCTAATCATACTAATCAAAGGAAAAGGTAGGAGGATAGTAGAATCAAAGTAGTTGGAAGAACCGAGACAATATAGATTGTTCCGAGACTACCCAAAAAGATAACCTAAGTCAAAACTAGCCGGTCGGGAAAAGAACAGTGTCTTCTAATTTAGTTTTTGAGAGACAATGTTGATGTCTGTGTTTGGAGTTCCTCCGATCTAGTAGGTGTCGATTGGAATGTGATCGAGAATTATCTAAATGTTGATATGTCCTTTAATCCAATCAAACAAAATTTGTGCACTCAAAGTACTGCTTGAAATGGGATCATCGAACAAGAAGTCAACAAGCTACTCAATGTGGGCAATGTTAATCCAATCCAGTATATGTATTGGCTCTGTAACAACATGCTCATGCCTAAACCTGGGGATAATTTGTACATGTGCAATGATTTTACCAACCTAAACAAGGTCCCCCTAATTGACCCTTATCCTCTACCCAGGTTCGACCAGCTAGTCGACTCTATTGCGGGTTACAAATGATAAGTCTGGTGGATGCTTTTTAAGGCTATTATCAAATCTTCATAGCACCCGAGGATGAGAAAAAGATCGTCTTTATTGTGTTTTAATGGCATCTATTACTTCAAAGTAATGCTATTTGGGCTTAAGAATGCGGGCGCTACTTATCAAAGAACTATCAACAAGGTGTTCGAGCCAGAGATCAGGTGGACTATGAATGTCTACGAAGATTACATAATCGTGAAAAGCAAAAAGGCTGAGTATCATCTTGAGCACCTGTCTTGGTCTTTTGAACTCCTACACAAATATAACCTTAAGCTCTACCCTAAAAAATGCACGTTCGGGGTCGAAAGAGGGAAATTCCTGGGTTATATGGTAAGCTAAAGAGAAATCGAGGCAAATCTCACAAAGATCTTGCAAATCAGGCATGTTTAGCGCTTGGTCGGATGCATAATTTCTCTCAATCGCTTTATCTCCAGATCCTTAGAAAATAACCTTTCATTTTTTTCAAAATTTTATGCAACGTCAAGCAGTTTGAATGGACGAAAAAATGTGATCAAGCGTTTGAGTAGCTGAAAGCCTATCTCACTTCTCCACCTCTACTAACAAAATTGGTTGATGGCAAACCTCTATACATATATCTGGCAATGTCTGTAGAGACTATCATCTTGGCCATTGTGGTGATTAGAGATGGAAAGCATATGCCCGTTTATTATGTTAGCAAGATCGTTCATGGCCCAAAAGTCAGGTAATTGAAGATCGAGAAGTTTGTGTTGGCTGTAGTTCACACTGCACGCAAACTTCCACCATATTTCCAAGCTCATCCAATGATAGTCTTGACTAACCAAGCCTTAAAGTAGGTCTTAGACAAGCTTGAGGTTTCAGGTCAGTGAGTGATATGGGTAATTGAAATTGGACAGTCTGATATATCTCAACCTCGAGCAGCTTATCAAGCACAGGTACTGGTCCACTACTTGGTCAAAAAGGATAGCACTACCACTGGCGCCTACATCGCTCCTTTGTGGACACTGGCGGTCAATGTCTCCTCGACCTCTTTCGATGGAGTAATTGGGGTATCCCTATATAGCTTGCATGGTAACAAGCTCGAATTCGCCATTGGACTGGACTTTTCGGCCACTAATAATGAAGCTAAGTATGAAACCTTAATGGCATGACTGAAAATGGCCAAGAAAGATCAAGAGCTTAATTGGGATCACAAATTCTCAATTGATTGCGAGTCAATTCAACGGAGAGTACGAGGCTCAAAAGAGACCATGATCCATTATCTAACTTTAGCCAACGCATTAGCAGATGATTTTAAGGAATTTCATTTGGAACAGGTCCCTCGAGAGGAAAACACTCAAGTCGATGCCCTATCAAAATTTATAAATGGTTTGAGGGGTACGTGAGATAGATCGATAACCTTCCTGACCTCCTCGACTAGGAAAATTGATTGAGTATGCTGGGACATCAATTCAATCGACCCTACAAAGCCTTTCTGGCTTCACAAATAGGTATTGTACCTGAGAGATGGGATTTTGTCAAACAACCCTGCGAGGCCAAACGTGTAAGATATAGACCAGCTAGTTATTTACTTGATCCAGAAGGGCGTTTGTACAAGAGGTCATTCATTGGACCTATAAAGCAATGTCTCCGACCTGCACAAACACAAGAAGTCCTAGAAGAAATTCACAATGGGAACTATGGGAATCATGCTACAGATCGATCTCTAGCCGAAAAGGTCTCTAGGTCTGGTTTTTATTGCCCCACCCTTCCAAAAGATGTAGCAAAATTTGTCAAATGATGCCAACGGCATGCTACCATACCCCACCAACATCCAACTAAGATGATATCAATCGATGTCACGTGGCCTTTTGATCAGTGGGGTATCAACATTATTGGTCCATTTCCTCTAGCGTCAAAACAAAGATAATTCGTCATTGTAGCCCTCAAATACTTCACAAAATGGGTCGAAGCACTTGCTGTACCAAAAATCAGTTTTCATGTGATTCGAAACTTCATTTGGATAAACATCATTAATTGTTTTGGTGTTCCTAAAGTATTGATCTGCGATAACAGGCCCCAATTGAGAAGTGCTCAATTGAAGTTTTATTACTCGAATTTTAGTATAAGTTAGAGGCTTACGTTGGTCTGTTATCCATAGGCTAATGGTCAAGCAGAGGTCACTAATCACGTTATTACAAAAGGAGCCCTAGGTTGATGAACTAGATGGTGTTCTAAGGGCCTATCGAATTGTGCCTTGGACGACTACCGGCTTGACCCTGTCCTCGATGGTCTATGGATCTAAAGCCAGATACCTGCCAAAATTATACATGAGGCTACTCGAGTGTCCCTCTATTAGTTGGATCGGAACAACGAAAATAGGGCATTCGACCTGGATACGATTGAAGAGAGAAGAGAAAAGGGGTACAAGCGAAAGCAATAGTATCGCACCACTATAGCTCGATTGTATAACAAACATCTCCGACCTAGAACCTTCCAAGTCGGTAGCCTTATACTAAAAAAGATAGAAGTAACAAAGCAAGTGGGCAAGCTCGGCGAGAATTGGGCAGTGCCTTTTCGAGTGGTGAAGATTGGAAAAAATCAGTCTTACCATCTCGAACAACTCAACGGGAAGACCCTACCTTGATCATGGAATGATCATAATTTAAAAAATTTCTATGTTTATGTTTTTGCTCAACCACATGTAAGTTTCTTGAATAAATAAAATGAATTCATATTTGTTTGATCTTTTACTTAGTCGAGTTTTATTTTTATATGCACAAACTACGCATTGATATCCGATGGGGGCAGAAACACTCCCACAACCCTCTTGAAATGTACAAACGATAAAATTCAAAGACAAATAAATAAATTTAAGCAGTACAAAGGAAAGCAAGTTCAAAAAACATAAACATTGAAATTAATTACATTCTAAAATGAGATACATTTTGGATTGTTTCAATGGGAGAAAATCATGCTGGAACCCCTACTTATTTACAACTGGATTTAGAGCACATCAAAACTAATGAAAAGGCCCTAGCGACCGACCTACAACTTAAAATTTTGAAATTAAATGAGATAAACAGTCAAATTTTGGAATGCTTTAATCTCAGCCCAGGAGTAGGGTTGGCTCACCTCCTAGCTTTCTGCAAACCACTACTGATTCCTTTCTCTATGTTGCAAATTGCCTCGGAACAAAATAGCTCTGGAAATATTTCTTCATGGGTGAAGGTCCCTCCAACATCGATTGTTGGGGGCATCCTATTCACCTCTTCCTCGGTATTCATATACATTGATTGAGCCAAATAGACGCCAAAGTTACACTCATCGTTGGTCCAGTCAGGCTCTGGCTCTAAGGGTTTGGCACAACGAACTAGTCTTGTTTTAATCATAGTCAAAGGGCAAATGGCCTGCTGCACAGACTTAAGCCAAGTATAACTTAGAGCCTGACTATGGGGGAAGCCTTTTAGAATTCCTTCTATCTCATGAACTTATATGCCCCATACTTCTTTTGACATTCCGACGACCCAATTCATGACAACACCAGTGGATACTAAGTTGGGCACCTTTCTTCTCGCCAATCTTTTGACCTTGGCCGCGTGAGCAACACTCTCATTCTCGAGGTCATTTGCGAGATTTTTCTTGACAGTCTACAATTTCATTTCAATGCTAGAGAGTTTCATGGTCGCCTCGAACAAGCTATGCTAGAGTTGAGACTTAACAAATTTAGTTTCTTTTAGTTTTTGCTCATTATGTGCCAACTGCTCTTGAAGACCCTTGACCCCCACCTCGAGATCCATCCTTGCAACCTTGTACACATACGCCCTTGAGGTGATATGAAAGAGATCCTGCATGAACTGAGAAAGAGCAAAAAGATTGAGAGTGTATCTATGGATCCACAAGATAGCAAAATCATAAGAGAAAAAGAAAAGTTTATACCCCAACTCCCTTGGTCACAACTTATGCCTCCATCTCCTTGTTAGTGGCTTCCTACTGCTCTCAATGGTCCACCTCTGTCTCGATCAAGGAGTAAATCGCCCCCATAACTCTATAGTCTCGAGGGGTGATGCTAATTTTCCTTAAGTTCCCCTCGAAGTCAACACTATGGATCCTATTTGGAAAGTGAGGCTCTGCATGCTTATGATACTTGAAGAAGGCCTCAATATCAGACTCTTTGAGGTCCCAAGCCTCAGATCCTATTGGCCTCTTTTTTTCTAAGAGGGGCGTTCAGGATCTAGCAAGGACTATCGATGCACTGGGGGTTGGAGTTACAGTTGGCGGTCTGGCGGGAGGAGCTGCTGGAATTTTCTAGACCTCTTTTGATTTAGAAGGGGTACCCTGGACTGAGGACTTGGAGAGATGACATTGCTTCGTTTTCTTGGAATTATGGGAGTTGGAAATAGTGGTCTTCTAAGAGGGCTATTTTGACTTATGGCTCGAGTCTCTTTTCTTTGGAGATTCAGGAGTCCTGTATTGAAGGACGTTTGGAAGAGCTTCGGAGGAAGCTTTCTTTTGTGCCTCAACTTCTTGAGGAATCGGGCCAACCTTCCCCTTGTTTTCAGTAGCCTTCCTCAATTCTTCCATCTCCTTCATTTGAGCTTCCAACTGAGCGTCCATGATAAGTTGATCCGTAAAATAAATCGAGTTAAGGCATTCGATCCACAACTTAACATAGGACTAGATACAAATATACACGATAAGAAAGAAAACGCGTAAGGTATGACCTTAAGAGAGTTTTCCATCGAGTACCAGGGTCAAAGTCTCCTTGTACGCCTGGAGCAAGTCCTAAATCGATCAACGTTTGATCCTCAACCATAATTTTTAACTCGAGAGCCCCAAACTCTCACAAGTCTCAGATCAGATTATTGGGCCACCTAGTGTTTCCTCTGTTAAGAGCCGATTAAGGTTTCCAACTCTAGGATCGATTCATTAACCTCGGCTATCCCTTCTCACACTTCACAAAGACATATTGCTATTTCCATCCCTCGCCACTTAATGGGGTCAACGATCGAATTACCCTAAAATTTTATCTCGATTGCAGTTGGATGTATCCGGGCCATGAAATAGATTTTTCCAATGTCACAGTTGATTAAAAAATCTCACTCAAGCAATACAAAGAAGATTTATAGCCCAAAAACTTTAACAGAGCCCGAAGCTCGTTGATCATGGGGTAGGAATTAGGCAACAGCTAGATAAGGCTTATGCTAAGTGTATTCAAAAAATGAAGAATGGCGACGGAGATTGGAATGCGAAAGTTATAATCGACCGAATGAGAGTTGAGGGTAATGCAATCCATGGGGATGAGTCATTCGATTCTCGTTCTTGGGTTGAATAATAGTTTATCCGCCATACTTGAGGGCTCCACCAAATAACAAGTCCCTCAACTCATCAAACTGGTCCCTTGAAATTTTACAAGAAATCTTCATCAGATCCTTAGCCAAAATCTCTTGCGGCTCAAAATCCTCCTCCTCCTCATCTTCTTCATCCTATTCCATCCGACCTAAAGTTAAAGGAGCATCCTCTTGAGCATCCCTACGATCGAAACCTCTTTAAATTCTTCCTCTAGCATTGGGTCGAACACGTCCATGATATCTACCTGCTCATCGGTCATTTTGTTATTGGAAGATGCAGTCGAGGTGCTGTTAGAATCACTCTTTGAACCTAAATTCGAGTCAATCTTCGAGCTAGAGTTTGAACTGACCCCCAGTACTCGAGGAGATTAAATATTCATTCTCCACCACCCGATCTCCCGTCTCAAGTTCATCCGGATTTCTAATCATCTCCGCAAGGAGAATGTCCTCTTCCCTTATAAACTCGAATGGGACAACGATTTTTTATAAATCTAGGAACTGAGTCCTGTGGGTAGATTTGGGGATCTCTTTCCTCAAGGACAAAATTACAATAGATATAAGAATACTACACTAAATCTAAAGAGCTGGGTCGGAGGATACCAAAAAGGTTAAGGTCAATAGAACTCAAAGATCAGATGCCTCTGGAAACGTTCGAATCTCAACTTTTAATGTAAGGTAGAGAATGAAGTTACTGGAACTTTATTTTTAGGAGGTAAAAGGGTGGGAATCGAAAGGTGAAACGACGCAATGATTACAGGTGGGGCCTCCATCGGGAGTCAAAACGTCGCCACCATGTCATCGTTAGTTGGCAGTCTTTCAGGGGCTAATGACATGGCAAGACCCCACCTGTAGACATACCATATTCCCAACACGAAACATAGCTATCATGCCCTACTCGATCTTTCTTCTGTATTTGATCGTGAGCTCGAAATAGTACTCCCCACACCCTTAAATAAATGTGAGAATTCCCAACCAGGTGGTCGAAGGAAACACTCGATGGTGCCAGTCGACCCCTATTAACCCTTAAGTGGCCACGTGGCCATTCACAATTCCTATAGGTAGTGGCCAACCACACCTTCAATTCACCATAGTGATGGAGCAGCTGGTAGTTGGAACTATAGCACCCGAAACGCTAGGCTACCACATACCCGCACTAGGACCAGACCCGCATGCAAAATGAAAAGTCTGTACACGAGCCATATCAAAGCAAACGTACGACAAAACAAAAATACACCTGCGTTAGGCGGGACTAGACCCTGTACCAATAATTGCTCAACAGAAACATAAATGCGAGAGCGAAAAGGCAAATACAAGTATGGCCATAGCCCAACGATGATAAACACACAACGAGCATGCCTACCCAATTCATAAATCCAATAGCAATAATGTAAGTACGGGTCCAACAAAAGGCCCTAGATGTTGGGGAAAACATGAAAAAAAAGGCACAGTGGAATTTAAAATTTTTCCCAAAAGCAAGATCTAGCCTTACAATTCCTATTCCAGATTCGTAAGGTATCAAGAACTTACTTAGATTGAAGATTTCTTGACACGTTTGAACGCCCAAAAATGTTCTTAAAGCGGCAAGTCCCACGAGCTCCTTTCGAATCTTTCAAAACTCCAAAATAGCAGCCCTCTAGAGAATAGTCCATACCAACCTTGATCACGATGTAAACAGGGAGGATGCTAGTGCTATGGTTAGTGTTTAGGCTATCTAGGGTTCGTGGGATATAATTTGAAGAAGGAGAATTTGTCTAACACCCTTTATGGGGTTTAAGCTTGAAATTCATGAAAATGGGTGTTTGAGAAATTGGGCAAAAACCTTCCTAAACTTGAATTAATTGATGTTTTGATGCTAAGCATGATTTATATGATGTTATACTTGAATTTCGTGATATTTTATGGTTGATTTCGTGTTGGATTGATGTTTTTGGGTCTTCCCCTTCTTCTACCAGAAGCTGTCAAGCTTCTGCTCCAGATTCATGACCGGAACGATCGTTCCCATTTGTGCTTTAAGCTTGGAATGGCCCTTCCGGGCTAGGGTTTGGTTAGGGGGACCGAATATAGGAAAAACCGTTCCCTTGTGTGCCGTTCCCAGTCTCGCTTGGCCTTGGCATAAGAAGGACCGTTTCCATGTTGTGTTATGCATGGGAATGGTCGTTCCCATGCGTCTATGAACCTTTTTACTTGCTTTTTCGTGCATATTTGATTCGTTTGAGTTTCTACTTGACTTATATGCTACAATATGACTTGGAATGCACCTCTGAACCTTAATAATTCATTACTTGCATGATTTACTTGAATATTTGAATTGTCCCTTGTGACCAACTTGATAAGCATCAATCCATTTCAAATGTCATTCATACTTTGTACATCGTGCGTCTTACTTGGTTCATGTAGAGTCTAAGTTGGGCTTCTGTATGTCTTGTTACAGAGTTTGGTGGTGCCGGTGAGCCCGACCTTTAGAGTGTTTGGCCCTTCACACTCTCAGACTCTACTACCACGAGGTGAGGATTAGGATTTTATATAGCTATGAGACCTATGGACTTTACATGTTGATTCCTACCCTTGCATGCGAGTATGCCTTATGATAAATACGTATGTGTTGGATATGATGCGTTTATGACCTTGTGCGTATGTCCTGCGTGGGTGGGTGCCGGAGGGCTTAAATTCCACAGCGTGGGGATATAAAAATGAGTTTTGAGGCATATGTAAGCTATTTTGGAAAATTCAGTTGTGTTATGATTCTGTAGTGAGTTGGCCATGATATATGGTATCTATTTTGTTGTGGATCCGAGGAGCTACAGGTAATGGGTCCCCCGGGACGGTTAGGGCCGTCGGGGTTTCAGCCATGTGCGTAGTTCCATTTGACATATCATTGCGCTACTCAAGGAGATAAGGGAGGCGTGATATCTTGAGCCTTCGGTGTTTTTATCCGGGGAGGACTCTTGTGGGATAGCTACCCCTTGAGGGCGGGTCTGTTCTGGATGGTTTGGGGATGGTATATCTACTCCATCATTGGTGTAGAGGATGAATTGATTTTGATTTCTGTTCTGAGGAGTAAAGGTTGGAAGCTCGTACTCGTCGAGCATGTGTTTTGTTCTGTCTGGGAATCGTGAATCGAGATAGAGTTTCTGAAATGTTTTCTAAACTTATATACTTATCTTTTGGGGTACTTTTAGAAATATCTTTGGTATGCAACACCTATCTCTGGTTCATGATTCCCTCCTTTTGATCTGCGTTGTGCTTTATATATGTATATATTGTGGGTGTGCATTAGCCCCCTCACTCGGTCAAGTTGACTGACCCCTCATTTAACCTTTTAGTTGCAGGTCTTTTGGCGTATACTAGGTGGGGAGTGAGTCTTTTAAGTTGCACTTCGTCAGTCTAGCCTTTCTAGTTGCATTTTTCCTTCATACACTTTACTTATGTTATGACTTGTAGACTTGATATTATACTTTACCTTTCTGTAGACCTGTGTGGCATTCGTATTTGGCCCAGTGTGGCACTTGTTAGTTACTACGTTATGCAGATTTGATATTCGCGATTTAGGTATCTATGCTAGTTGAACCCGTCACTTGCTTTGAATGTTGTTTTAATTACTTCCGCGCTCTGAGTTTATCGAGTTAGATCCGCCTAGCATAGCGTGTGTGTTTGTCTCCCGTTCGCTTTGATGCGGATTCGGGCATGGATTTCCATTTCATGACCGGGTCTGGGTCTGAGTGCGGGGGATGTGGCATCCTCCGTTTGTGGTGTTACATCTTTAAGTGGTATCAGAGCTCTAGGTTGCAAAACCGAGCTCTAGTGTCGTGTCGAGTCTGTCTAGTTGGTACGGCATAGGACAATGTGATTATATGACTCATTTACTTGAATACGTGTTTATTTCTAATACTTGTATACATAAACAAGTACTAATCCACATGCATCAATATTGCTTAAATCTTTGAATTTCAGGATGCCTCCTAGACGCCGTGACCGAGAGGCTTCATCGGATGTGCCTAATCCACCTCCGCAACCACCACTGAATGCGGAGAACATTGTTCAGGCACTTCTCAATCAGTTGCAACAGAATCAGAGATAACAGGCACCGCCCATTGATGGTCAGGATGGTACTATCTCAGCTGTGTATAGGGAGTTTCGGAACAACAACCTTCCTAAGTGGTTTGGGGGAGATGATATCAAGGCTGAGGAGTGGTTAGCTGAGATCAGTGGTATTTGGGAGATTTGCCCAGGGAATTCTCAGGATAAGGCTGTTTGTACTGCTCGATTCATTCAGGGACAGGCAGCTAACTGGCTCAAGGGAGTTCGATCCAGACTTGAGAGGAGTGGTATGGAGTTCACTTGGGAGACTTTTGTGCATGAGTTCCACGAGAAGTTGATACCTCATAGTGCACGAGGGCGCAGACTTCAGGAGTTCTCTGAGCTGAAGTAGGGATCCAGATCTGTTGAGGACTACATTATAGAGTTCGAGAGACTTGCTCCCTATGCTACCCACATCACTGATGTTGATTCACACAGAGCCCGTCACTTCCTTCATGGGCTTCGAGAGGATATTCAGAGAGCTCTTCAGGCTAACAATGTTAGCACTTGGGATAAGGTTACTAAGAGGGCTATTCAGGTCGAGGCTCAGTGACAGAGGTTGAGGCCCCCATCTTTCTCTTCGGGGCATGGTTCGGGTTCTAGATTGGGCAAGAAGCCCGCTACTCATGTTTCTACTACTTCTACACCAGTTTTCCGTCTACAGGGCTTCATTAACAAGAAGCCCCGACCTACTGCTCCTACAGTGCCACCAGCATTACGGGCACCAGCTCCAGCTATTTGTTCTCACTGTCAGGGTCCTCACCCGTTGGAGAGGTGTTGGAGGTATTTGGGTAGATGTTTGGTGTGTGGTTCGGCTGAGCACAAGAGGGATGCTTGTCCGAGGAAGAGGCCGGTAGTTCAGGCTCGTGCTTATGCTATGGATGGTGAGGAGGAGGCAGCAGAGATTGATCAGAATGCTGTGGTGGAAGGTACAATACATATTTATGGCATATCATTACAGGCATTATTTGATCCTGGGGCTACTCATTCTTTTATAGCCCGGGATATTGTTGCCTCTTTGCCTTTGCTTGCTGAGATATCTGCGCATGCGTTTGTGGTGAGTTCTCCCTTGGGGGGGGGGGGGGAGCTTGGAGACGGATAGAGTGTTTTGTGAGTGTCCGGTGAGTTTTGGGGGTCGAGTCTTTCCCATTGATTTGATCGAGATGCCGATGAGGAGGTATAGGGTGATTCTTGGGATGGATTGGCTCTACCGACATTGTGCAGTTATGGATTGCCTTTTGAAGAGGATTTCTTTTGGTTCTGTGGTGTTTTCGAGAGAGAGAGATTGGGATCCAGTCTGTTCATATCCATTATTGAGGCTAGTAAGCTATTTCGGGACGGTGCTACAGGTTTCGTGGTTTACCTTCTGAACAAACCGAAGGACCAGGTCAAACTTGAGGAAAGGGAGGTCGTACGGGAGTATCTGGATGTGTTCCCGGAGAGTTTGGGGTCCTTACCACCGGACAGGGACATTGAATTTGTAGTGGACCTCTATCCCGGAGCTGAGCCTTATTCGAAGACCTCCTACAGAATGGCTCCTGCCGAGTTGAAGGAGCTGAAGAAGCAGTTGGATGAACTTTTGGTTAGCGGATACATTCGTCCGAGCACTTCTCCGTGGGGTGCTCCCGTCCTGTTTGTTAAGAAGAAAGATGGGACGTTAAGGATGTGTATAGACTACCGTGAACTGAACAGGATGACAGTTAAGAACAAGTATCCATTACCCCATATTGAGGAGTTGTTTGATAGCTTGCAGGGTTCGCGAGTGTACTCCAAATTGGATTTGAGGCAGGGTTACTATCAGTTGAGGATTAGAGAGGAGGATATCTCTAAGACTGGATTCAACACGAGATACGGGCACTTCGAGTTTGTGGTTATGCCATTTGGGTTGACGAATGCTCCGGTAGTGTTTATGGATATGATGCACCGGGTGTTTAGACCGTTCCATGATAAGTTTGTGGTGATCTTTATAGACGACATCTTGGTGTATTCGAGATCGGTTGAGGAGCATGCACAGCATCTCCGGATTGTGTTGGAGACACTTGGAGAGCACAAGTTGTATGCTAAGTTCAATAAGTGCGAGTTCTGGATTGATCGAGTCACTTTTCTGGGTCACATTATCTCAGGCGATGGAATTGAGGTCAATCCCTCTATGATTGAAACGGTGTTACATTGGGAGAGGCCTAGGAAAGCCTCTGAGATACGGAGTTTTCTGGGTTTGGCAGGTTATTATAGGAGATTTGTGATGGATTTCTCTAAGATTGCAGCCCCGTTAACTAGGTTGACTAAGAAGGAAACCAAGTTTGAATGGGATGATAGTTGTGAGATGAGCTTTCAGACTTTAAAGGAAAGGTTGACTACAGCACCGGTTCTTACCCTACCCGAGGGGGTTGAGGGTTATACGGTTTATGCAGATGCTTCTAAGGAAGGACTGGGTTGTGTGTTGATGTAGAACGGTCGGGTTGTAGCTTATGCCTCTAGAAAGTTGAAGGTGTATGAGCAGAATTACCCCACCCATGACCTAGAGCTTGCAGCCATCGTGTTTGCGTTGTCTAAGTGGCGCCACTATCTCTATGGTGCTACATTTGAGGTGTTCTCGGATCATAAGAGTCTTCAGTACTTGTTCACGCAGAAAGAGCTTAACTTGAGACAGAGGAGATGGGTTGAGTTTTTAGAGGACTACGATTACACGATTCAGTACCATCCGGGTAAGGCAAATGTGGTTGCCGACGCTTTGAGCAGGAAGGCCACTATTTCGAGTTCAACTGTTGTGGTTTCCGTGGGTAAGTTAGCCAACATCACGGTTCAGCCTGATTTGAAGCAGAGATTGTTAGAGACTCAGCCTACGGATGCCGAGATTCAGAGATTGATTACCCGTTCCAGAGATGATCCAAAGACTAAGTTTGGGTTTGATGATTCTGGTTTGTTCAGGTTCAAGGGAAGAGTGTGTGTGGCTAACCAGCTCAAGAGGGTAATACTTGAGGAGGCGCACCGCTCCGGTTATTCCATTCACCCGGGAGGTACGAAGATGTACCAAGACTTGAAAGAGTTATATTGGTGGAGTGGCATGAAGAGGGATGTTGCATTCTTTGTGAAGTGATGTCTAATATGCCAGATGGTCAAGGCAGAACATCAGAAACCGGGAGGTACTCTCCAACCACTTCCGATTCCGGAGTGGAAGTGGGAGCAGGTGACTATGGACTTTGCGTCCTGCCGGCCGAGGTCTAGGAAAGGATTCGACGGGATTTGGGTAGTGGTAGACCGTTTGACTAAGTCTGCCGATTTTCTTAAGATTCGGATAACGGATAAGGTACCTAAGTTAGCTGAACTGCATTGTAATGAGATAGTGAGGCTACATGGAGTTCCGGCTAGCATCGTGTCAGATCGGGATCCTCGGTTTATATCTAGTTTTTGGCAAGAGCATCAAAAGTGCTTGGGTACACAGCTTAAGTTTAGCACCGCATCACATCCTCAGACTGATGGACAGTCAGAGCGGCTGATTAAGTATCTTGAGGATATGTTAAGGGCGTGTGCATTGGATTTTAAGGATAAATGGGATAAGCACTTGCCATCGGTTGAGTTCTCTTACAACAACAACTACCAGGCTTCGATTGGTATGGCCCCTTACGAGGCACTCTAGGGGAGGAAGTGTAGGTCGCCACTATATTGGGATATTGAGGATTGGCGATGGACTAAGGAGGGTAAGCTCATGAGAGCAAAGGCCTCTGCTAAGATTGAGAAGACGGTTGAGAAGGTTAAGTTAATTCAGCAGAGAATGAAAGCAGCTCAGGATAGACAGAAGAGTTATGCGGATAAGAGGAGAAGGCCCCTTGAGTTTGAGGTCGGAGATCGTGTCTTCTTGAAGGCATCACCTAGGAAGGGCTTTTCTCGTATTGGTAGAGGTGGAAAGATTATCCCTTGATATCTTGGACCGTTTGAGATTCTAGAGAGGATTGGAGAAGTGGCGTATAGGTTGGACCTACCATCGAGTTTGACTAGGATTCATAATATGTTCCATGTTTCACAGCTTCGGAAGTTCTACACCGATGAGTCGACGGTTTTACCGGTTGAAGAGGTACAGCTTGAGTCCGATTTGACGATTGTGAAGCACTCGGTTGAGATTCAGGATCGGAAAGTACAAGTGTTGAGAAACAAGCAGATTCCCTTGGTCAGAGTGTTATGGAGAGATCAGAAATCTGAGGAATCAACTTGGGAGACTGAAGAGAAGATGAGGAAAATGTATCCGGAGTTGTTTCGAGCAGCGAACCTCAGGACAGGTTCTCCTAAGGGGGGGAGGTTGTGACGCCCCGTCCGATAAATCGTGCAGGTAAGCGCCACGAGAGAGTTTACCTTACGCACCTATGTGATTTAATTCCCTTTTTATGTGTTTAAATCCAACTTTGATTGAAAGTGTGACTTAATTGACTAAAATCCAAAAAGGTAAAATATGAATTCTTGCATGAAAACTTAAGAATGGAACTTAGTTGAATTTAAATTAATTGTTGGAGTTGGATTTAAATAGGACTTGGACCTATTTGTGTATTTGGGCCTAACACTGAGTTAGGTGAGTTTGGGTCGTTCAGGACCAATATGAGCTCGGGAATTCGAATTCGAATTCCGACACCGCCATTGTGTTCGTTTCAATGATTCAAGTCCAATGGAATTTATTTCACAATTTTTGGATACCGTTTGGGCCTTTATCCCTTTTATTGACCGGTTCACTTGAACCGGGAGTTACTTAAACCGGTTTTCTTATCTTGACCTAAAACTATCAGCCACTACATAACCTAGATCCCTTTTTCATTTCATTTCAAACCACACAAGTTAGCCTCAAAGAGAAACTCATGGAGAAGCTTCAAGAGAAGATCAAGACTTGAACCATCTTCAACTCTAAGAGCTCATATTCTTCGATTCCTCATTCCTTCACAAGAAAAGGTAAGTTTTGGATCTCTTTTGATGAGTATTTCATTCCTATTCTTGGATTTGAGCATGAAATTGTTGGTATAAACTTGAATGGAGAAATCATGTGAAAATTTGTAATTTATGCCCAACTTGAATATTATGATTAACTATTGAATCCTTAAGCAAGCCTTGGTGATTTGAATGCTCCTTATGTGTCCTAGTTGCTGGAAATTCGTGTAAGGAAGGCTAGGAATTCATATATTCATGTTTAAGCTTGAATTTCATGAAAATGGGTGTTTGAGAAATTGGGCAAAAACCTTCCTAAACTTGAATTAATTGATGTTTTGATGCTAAGCATGATTTATATGATGTTATACTTGAATTTCGTGATATTGTATGGTTGACTTCGTGTTGGATTGATGTTTTTGGTTCTTCCCCTTCTTCTTCCCGAAGCTATCAAGCTTCTGCTCCAGATTCATGACCAGAACGACCGTTCCCTTTTGTGCTTTAAGCTTGGAACGGCCCTTCCGGGATAGGGTTTGGTTTGGGGGACCGAACATGGGAATGACCGTTCCCATGTGTGCCGTTTTTAGTCTCGCTTAGCCTTGGCATGGGAAGGATCGTTCCCATGTTGTGTTATGCATGGGAATGGTCGTTCCCATGCATCTGTGAACCTTTTTACTTGCTTTTTCGTGCGTATTTCATTCGTTTGAGTTGCTACTTGACTTATATGCTACGATATGACTTGGAATGCACCTTTGAACCTTAATACTTCATTACTTGCATGATTTACTTGAATATTTGAATTGTCCCTTGTGACCAACTTGATAAGCATCAATCCATTTCAAATGTCATTCATACTTTGTACGTCGTGCGTCTTACTTGGTTCATGTAGAGTCTAAGTTGGGCTTCTGTATGTCTTGTTACAGAGTTTGGTGGTGCCGGTGAGCCCGAAGTTTAGAGTGTTTGGCCCTTCACACTCTCAGACTCTACTACCACGAGGTGAGGATTAGGATTTTATATAGCTATGCGACCTATGGACTTTACATGTTGATTCCTACCCTTGCATGCGAGTATGCCTTATTATAAATACGTATGTGTTGGATATGATGTGTTTATGACCTTGTGCTTATGTCCTGCGTGGGTGGGTGCCCGAGGGCTTAAATTCCACAATGTGGGGATATAAAAATGAGTTTTGAGGCATATGTAAGCTATTTTGGAAAATTTAGTTGTGTTATGATTCTGTAGCTAGTTGGCTATGATATATGGTATTTGTTCTGTTCTGTTCTGTTGTGGATCCGAGGAGCTACGGGTAATGGGTCCCCCGGGACGGTTAGGGCGACGTCGGGGTTTCAGCCATGTGCGTAGTTCCATTTGAGATATCATTGCACGACTCAGGGAGATAATGGAGGCGTGATACCTTGAGCCTTCAGTGTTTTTATCCGGGGAGGACTCTTGTGGGATAGCTACCCCCTTGAGGGCGGGTCTGTTCTGGATGGTTTGGGGATGGTACATCTCCTCCATCATTTGTGTAGAGGATGGATTGATTTTGATTTATGTTCTGAGGAGTAAAGGTTGGAAGCTCGTACTCGCCGAGCATGTGTTTTGTTCTGTCTGGGAATCGTGAATCGAGATAGAGTTTCTGAAATGTTTTCTAACACTTATATACTTATCTTTTGGGGTACTTTTGGAAATGTCTTTGGTATGCAATACCTATCTCTGGTTCCTGATTCCCTCCTTTTGATCTGTGTTGTGCTTTATATATGTATATGTTGTGGGTGTGCGTTAGCCCCATCACTCGGTCAAGTTGACTGACCCCTCATTTAACCTTTTAGTTGCAGGTCTGTTGGCGTATGCTAGGCGGGGAGTGAGTCCTTTGCGTTGCACTTCGTCAGTCTAACCTTTCTAGTTGCATTTGTCGTTCATACACTTTACTTATGTTATGACTTGTAGACTTGAGATTATACTTTACCTTTCTGTAGACCTGTGTGGCACTTGTTAGTTACTACGTTATGCAGATTTGATATTCGGAATTAGGTATCTATGCTAGTTGAACCCGTCACTTGCTTTGAATGTTGTTTGAATTGCTTCCGCGCTCTGAGTTTGTCGAGTTAGATCCGCCTAGCATAGCGTGTGTGTTTGACTCTCGTTCGCTTTGATGCGGATTCGGGCATGGATTTCCATTTCATGACCGGTTCTGGGTCTCAGTGCGGGGGATGTGGCATCCTCCGTTTGGGGTGTTACAATCTTAATGTTAAGTTGATTTCATTTCCATTTGATCTCGATCCAAGAAATTCATTTCTTGATCTCGATCCACTGCCTTGGCCAAGGTCTCCCAGATGGCATACGAATGATTTACACAATAAGAGCTCAAATTGCTTATGCAAGTGTAGGTCCTTTATTGATTCTCATATGCTTTCATGTGCCACCTGTGCTGTCCCAACATAAGCCTTGAATCTGCTGTCATGGGGGACATCCATTAAAGCTTATACCTAAGACTATAAAGTTAGCTCACATAAAGCTTCGATGGAATCTCAAGTCTAAGGACTAATGAATAACATAAATGTCTTGTGAGATATTTCCTAATCTAAAAGTTTCTATTCCCAGAAATCGAAACTTCCTTTCCCATTTAGGAATCTTCTCACACGGGACACCTCAGTGTACTCATATAAAATAACCGAGCACCTCCATGTATCATGCATGTATCAGCTATACACTTTACACCCGATGAAATAAGGTGGTCCTTTTTCAGGGCGTGATCACATGAGCAAACCTCAAGCGAGTTATATCGACACACCCACTGTATTGGACTCATCAACTATGAGTGGTTTCTAATCATGACTTATGTGATTTAGGGCTCGTTTCATGAACCACTTCACCTAAGTGATAGAGTCCTATAAGTCAATTAGATTAGAGGAGTTCTTATACATACGTAGCCAAAGTAAACATTCAATCAAACAAGAGCATATAAAGAAGTGTTACCTTATGATCGAATCAGTGTATTTATTATTTAAAGATTGTCTGTGATTTACAAATGGAAAAGTACAAAGCGGATTACAACATCGCCTATAAGGGCACTATTCCTAACAATCTCTGCTAATGCGACCCTCTCTATTTGCACACCACCTCGTTTGATGATATCACGGATTTGGTGATACTTCCTCATAATGTTCTTGGTCCGTTGGTGAGATCTTGGTTTTCTTACTTGAGCAACCGCCCCAATGGTGTCACATAACACAATAATGGGGTCTTTCATGCTAGGAACAATATTCAATTCTTCAATGAAGTTTTTTACCCAATTACCTTCCTTTGATGCATCATTTGCAGCTAAGCATTCTGCATTAGTGGTCGAATCTGCAGTGGTCGTTTACTTGGAACTCATCCAACTCACTGCACCGTCGTTAAGGTAGAAAATGTATCCTAACATTGACTTGAAATCATCTAACTCCGACGCAAAACTTGCATCACAGTATCATCCGATGATCAGATCTTGTTGTCCTCCGTAAACTAAGAACATATCCTTAGTTATTCGTAAGTACTTTAGGATGTTTTTCAAAGCAGTCCAGTGCCCTTATCAAGGGTCAGATTAAAAACGACTTGTAACACTAAGTGCATAAGCCACATCCGGTCGAGTACATAGCTTTGCATAAATTATGCTACCTATTGTCAAAATATAAGGTACTTGAGCCATTCTGTTCTTCTCAAGATCAGTTTTAGGACACACCTTCTTTGAATGAGATGTTCCCACGCTCATTGGAAGTTTCCCTTTCTTGGAATCTTCCATACTGAACCGTTTCAGTACTTTTTCTATGTACATCGTTTGTGATAGTCCTATTAACCTCTTACATCTATCTCTATAGATCTTAACGCATCACCAAGATCTTTCATCTTGAATTAGTTCGATAACCATGACTTGGTAACTTTCATGTCATCATTTGAATTCCCAATTAGAAGGATTATTGGGAAAAACATGAAACAGTAACGCAGGGGAATTTAAAAATTTTCCCAAAAAGTAAGATCGGACTTGCAATTTCTATTTCCAATCTTAGTGATTCAAGAACTTACAAGAATCGATGCTTTCTTGACACGTTTTGAGCCACCCTCAAATGCGCTTTATGCGGTAATGGTAACCCCATACCTCGAAAGATTCTTTCTACTAGATTCCATAGTAGGTTTCCTCTAGAGTAATAATCCGCACCAGACCTAGATTCAAATCATGTTAGGGAGAGTGCTAGCTGTATAACATGTGTAAAGAAAGAAACATAAAACGAGAAGAAAGAGAACAAGAGAATTATCCCATCATCAAGCCATCGTGTCATTTGGGCATGATCTCTCTATCACGCGTGAGCTGAAAATTTCGACCTCCTTGCCTATATACAGGCTAGGGTTCGAAACCCCCTTAGTCTAGTTAGAATCGGATTCCAACTTTGACTTTTCTTCTATCTTTTCTTTTCCTTCAAGTAATAGTAATCTTATTTAAAATAAGATATTTATTTCTTCTAGAAGAGAAGCTCCTAATCAAATTAGGAATATTTAAGTATTCTAATAATAATTAAATATCTTATCCCAATAATAATTATTCTAATCAAATTAGAACAACTAAATAACTAAATACTTAAATTCATAGAATTAATTCCATGAATGGTTTTAGAATTAATTCTCTTAATTAATTCTAACGAGCTAAAATTAATTCTCTAATTAATTTTATTTGGCTTTATAATTAATTCTCTTAATTAATCATATTAGGGATATATAATTAATTCTCTAATTAATTATATTTGGACTTTATAATTAATTCTCCAATTAATTAACACGTAGTCTGATCTCTCAATTAGACCACACGCCCAAATCTCTCTCAAGTGCCACACGTGTACATTTACACGTGTGGTCTCGTTTTGATCAACTTTTTCATCTTTCCTTCAATACCCTTTGAACCTGGCATTTGTGCGTGACCCCCTAGGTTCATTTTCAGTTAGTAGTAAGCCTAATACGCTTTATTAGTTCACATATCACACAACCATAGTTTAGCCACATGTGTGTGACCCTTACCCGAACAATAAATATATATTCGAAAGAACCTTTCAGTCAATGACAACTGGTGAGGTACGATCCTCCTACCATCCCATCTCTCGATTAAGATCTAGGACATGGGAATAATGAGAGCCCAACTAATCTTAATCATAAAGCTAAGTTCATTTCATATCCATTTGATCTCAATCCAAGAAACCCTTTTCTTGATGTCTTGATCCACTACCTCGGCCGAGGGTTTAGGATGGCATATGAACGACTTATGCAATAAGAGATCTTCTTGCATTAAAGTAAGTGTAGGTCCTTTGTTGATTCTTATATACTTCCATGTGCCACTTGTGCTGCCCCAGCATAAGCCTTGAATCAGTTGTCTCGGGAGACATCCTTTAAAGCTTATACCAAAGACTATAGAGTTAGCCCACAAAGCATCAATGGAATCTCAAGTCAAAGGATTACTTTACTCACGCCATTGACCTGTGAGATATTTCCTAATCTGGAAGCATCCTCTTCCTAAAGTGGAAACTTCCTTTCCCATTTAGGAATCTTCTCACGCGGGACACCTCAGTGTACCTGTTCTAAAAGCGAGCACCCTCATGTATTGCGTACGCATCAACTTATGCACTTTGCACCCCATGAAATAGGATGCTCCTTCTTAAGGATGCAATCCCACGAGCAAGTCTCAATCAAGCCTAATCAACACTCCCACTGTTTGTTAGACTCATCGACTTGGAGTGGTTTCTAATCCTTCCTTGAGTTAGGGCTTGTTTCATGTGTCATTCACCTAATGACAAAGTCCCTAAGAGCCTTATGGATTAGGGGAGTTCTAATATATGCGCACATAATGGAAACACACAAAACATGTATTGCACATAAAGAAGTGTTTGCTATGATAATAATCAATCATATATTATTCAAAGATTGTCTATAACATAAGGAAAGTCCTAAAGCAAAATACGTCGAATGGGCTTTCTAGGGCACTATTCCCAACAAGGATGTCATTTTCATAAAGCACCAAGAACTTTATTGAAGTTTCCAGTTCCTTTCTATACACGCAGGACTCATTCGTATTTTGAATGAAGCCAAACGCTTTGACCGCTTCATCGAAACGAATGTTCCAATTTCTAGAAGCCTGTTTCAATCTATAGATTGTTCTTTAGAGTTTGCAAACCTTTTGCTCACTCCCAATGAATGTGAAACCCATGGGCTAATCCATGTAAATGTACTTATCAATGTCTCAATTGAGAAAGGCAGTTTTCACATCCATTTTCCGCATCTCGTAGTCATAATACGCTGCTATGGCATGTAGCACCTGGAGCGCGGGCCACCATATCCCCCGCACCTAAACCCGAACCCGCATATGAAATGGAAAATCCATACACGAGCCCAAGTCTAAGCGAACGGCAGACCACACACTCGCTAGGCTAGGCAGAGCTAAAACTTACTCAAAGCGCACAGTAAACACTTCAAATGGCGAAAGCAAGGAGTTCTGACAACATGAGATTCAAAATCAAATATATGCACCAAGTATCCAAATATACATATCCATAACAAATCATATTTACATGACAAAATACATTTCAAGATCAATTCATTAAATACAAATCCAAAAAGGTATGCGATGCACCTAGTACGACCTACACCCAAAAGTGGGACTCGAACGACTCACTTCTTCGCCTAGCTCGTGCTCAAAAGACCTGCAAACTAAAAGGGGTAAAGGAGAGGTGTCAGTCATATCTCGACTGAGTGAGGGGCCTAACGCACACCCACACACTATACATATAGAGCAAAGCACGTATAAGATAAAGGTTATGAACCGGGAATAGGTTTTGCATACCAAAATATTACATATCATATACGTATACATTACATTAATAAAGACTTTATTCCCGTTCCATAATCCAACCATTTCATTAAGCTCGGCGAGTACGAGCATCCACCGTTACTTCTCATCACATTACATTACATAAAACAAATCACATTCAATCCCCGACTCCGTTGATGGAAGGTTTCGTCAACCCTAACCATCTATTAGTAAATTCCTCGAGGGGCGGTTAACCCACACGAGTGCCATTATAAATTCCTCGAGGGGTAGCTAACCCACACGACTCCTCCTCGGGTTCATACCGAAGGCATCAAGAGCACCACGCCTTTCCCACCTCGGGTCGCGCATAATACCTTGGAGGGAAACCATGTTTAGGCTTAACCCGACGGCCCGCTACCTTACCGGGCGTCCCAACCCGTAGTCTCCATGGATCCAACATTACCTTTACTAATCATTCTCGCTCATTACAAACCATTAACATTACGTACATAAGCATTAAACTTTCATAAACATTAAACTTCCATTAAAACATAAGCCCATATATGCTCGTAGATATCGCCCTCTCGAAAGCCAAAACATTATTTCAAGATCATAAACATATCATATATCACATATATTTAACTATATATATAATATATAGTCTCATGCGGGCTAGAAAATGAGCATTTAAGGGTCTTAGGTCACTTAACTAAAAAGAAAAGAACCTAAACCTCACCTTTGAACAAAAAGTGTAGTGTGGTGCGAGAAAACAACCACGAACACCCTTAAACTTCGGGTACGGCTCCTCTCGAAAGCACCCCTGTGACAAACAAATGCAATACTAAAGACTTAGACTCAAATATGTACCATTTAGACGCACGGAAATGCAAATGAATGCTATGAATTCAAGGAAGTACAAGAAGGTACCACTTAAAGCGTTCAAGTTCTTAAAACGTAAAACTCGTATCAAATAAATCCAAAAAATTAATACAAGACTTTTAAGCATACAAGTCATAAACAAACAAGAAAAAGGCATTAGAAAGCAACAGCACGAAGCACGAAGCCATGCATGCAAGTTCAAATTTCTTGAGATCATATCATCTAAATGTTCAAAATTAACCACATTAAAATTCATATTAAATAATTTAATAACTAATTACAAGACGTATTATATAGTAGTATAACAAGTTTACAATTTAAGAATCAACAAAACATATGCCTGGAAACAATTAAATACATAACATATGTTATTATATATATATATATATGCATTAACATTTACACTTAAGTAACAAAAGATAAAGCATTACACGGTATAATCAAAAGGGAAGCAATTTACGTGATGCATGAAAGGCCATGCACGGAACAATCATGAAACAAGAAAAATAAAAAACATGCATGCAAGCCTAGGCACGAAATTTAATTCTTGATCACACACGGGCGTGTGCATTTTCATGTAATAAAGGTGCCACGGGGGTGGCTGGGTACAGAAGCAATTTCCCAAATTTGCAGCAGTCACGCAGCACACATACACTCTGTTTTCCTTCCAATAACGCAACAACAACAACAATTCACGCAGCAGAAGCAAGACAGGAACGCAGCAGCGACTAAGCAGCAAATTTCATGCGTCGCATACACCCCTTTTTCCCCTGTTCTTCAACACAGCAGCAGCAACAAAGGAACGCAGCAGCAGGGTAGAAGATATAGGCAAGAAACGGGCCACAAAATCATACAAAAACTTGGGAAATATAACACCCAAACCTCTTAGACATGATCAGCAGTTAATATGCATAAAATCCCAACCAAAATCCAAGTTTTCCAGCTTCAATTCATGCCTCATAAATGGTGAAATAACTATAACTCAATTACCAAATATTCAAGTACATAGATGCATTAAAGAAGTTCATATGATCATGAAACAAGTCTTAGAATCAAAAATGGAGCAAGGATGATCAAGAAATTCAAGATATGCATTTAACCTAACTATTCATCTTCTTCTTCATGTAGCATGAATCCTTAACTTAAAACATGAATTAAATGAATGAAAATGATCACAAGAATATGGAGAATAAAAATCTTACCTTGATCTTGAAGATGGAGCAAAAGAAACGAACTTAAGAGGTCAAAGATGGAAAAATATGGAGGTTTTATTTTCTTCCTTTCTTTCCTTTTTCTTTTCTCATTTTCCCCTGTCCCAAATCGTGTATCAGCGAGGGGGAGAGAGAGGGATAGTTTTGGTTGAAATTAAGTCAAAAAAATAATGAGAAGTAGGTCTCATAGCTCATAGATAGGTCATAGGGGCATTTAGGATACGAGTGGCTGAAATTTGCTTCGTCAGGGGTCGAAACGGCATCAAAAATTATGAAACTATTTCCATTGCGTCCGAATCGTCGAAAGGAGTCCAACGCCAAAGACGAAACTCGAATCCGAGTTCTCGAGCTCAAGTTATAAATTAAAACGTACACAAGTGTACTAAAATGACTTGTTTTTCAAACAAGTCCAAAACTTTCAAAAAGTTGCAATTAAGTCCAAAGCCAAGTTTTCAATTAAGTCCAACATATTTTAAATTCATGTAATTACATCCTTAAATCACATATGTCACATAATTCACAAAATTAGCATGCTCGGGAATTAAATTCATAGATCATAAATTCATAATTCTCAAGAATTAACATCATAGCTTCACTTAGGGCAATTTCTTGACATTTAAATCACATATTTCACATAATTTTCAAATAATTCATATAAGAAACAATAGAAATAAAAGATAAACACATCAAATAAAAGTGAAAATAAATACAATTACGGAAAATAAACTCACACGTGGCACAAACCTGTACGTGCGAACGAGCGGGTTCTCACATGGCAAGTATGATTCAAATAGACTTTTGCATTACAACCAGTGAACAGGTTTCATCAAAGTTCACTCCTGGTCTTTGAGTGAAGCCTTTAGCAACAAGTCTTGCCTTGTAAGCCGTAACACTACCATCTACTCCAAGATTTTGCTTAAAGATCCATTTACATCCTATGGACTTGATCCCATCAGGTGGATCCACCAAGGTCCAAACTTGGTTAGAGTACATGGAGTCCATTTCAGATTTCATGGCTTGTATCCACTACTTAGAATTCGAATCTGACAGCGACTCCTCATACGTCAGTGGATCGTTATCCACTTGAGAGATTTTATGGAGAAAACCATACCATTTCTCAGGCTATCTAGCAACGCATTCAGAACGCCTTAGAGGAGGGTTTTCACATGTATCTGTTGGAAAACAGGAATCAGAAAGCAGAGGAAATTTAAAAATTTTCCAACAAAAAGGATCGAAACTCGCAATCGTGAATCCGAATTCGTAGAGATTAGAAACTTACTTTAAAATAATCTTTCTTGAAGCGTTTCAAGCCGCCCAAGAACGCTCTTTTCGCGGCTTGATCCCCTCTCCTTGGTAAAGCTCGAATCTTTAAAACTTCTAACTTGAAGCTCTCTAGAGATAGTCCACCAACTTGACTACAATCTAACAAGTAAGGATGCTAGTTCTCTAGTTAGTGTGTAGGCTTAACCTAGGGTTTATTTTATCTTGGAGAAAGGATGGTGTTCAACACATGAACCAAAAGAAATCTCTCTATCACTCTCAAGGGGAGCTCGAGCTCCCCTATATATGATTGGGGAGGGGTGGCCGAAAACCTAGTCCTTATGGACTAAGGATTTGGTCCCTCTCTCCTATTACTTGATCATCAAGTAATTTTGAACTTTGACTTTGAATTCTAATTCAAATCAAATTTTAAGAGCTAAAATATCCAAACCCTTTTGGATAATATTATACTTTATTTATTAATAAATAAATAACTTATTTATCTAATTAATTAATTCGTAATTAATTAAATAGATTATTTTTCTCCAAAATAAGACTTTCTTTTTAATTCAAAATTAAACCAAAGTCTATTAAATAATTAACACATTAATTATTTAATATATATATATACACGTGTGAGACACGTGTCCCAAGGACACGTGCTACTCACGTGACCCACACGTGTGGTTTCACACGTGTGGAACCCTCTCGTCTCGATTAACTCGTTTAATCATTTCAAAGCCTCAACTCTTGTAACCAAGTTGTTGTGTGTGACCCTCTAGGTTCTCAATTCAATTAGCAGTGACCCTAATTAATTAATTCACTAATTAATTAATCAGTCCACAGATTAAACGACCATAGTCTAGCAACAGGTGTTTAACCCCTAGCTGAATTAGAATGTCTCGATTCGACAGAACCTTTAAGTCATTGATTCATGTGAGATACAATCCTCCTACTTACTATCTCTCAACCAAGATCTAGGGTAAGGGAATAATCAGAACCCTAATAATCCGGTCTTAAAGCTAAGTGCATTTCATATCCATTTCATCTCAATCCAAGAAACCCTTTTCTTGATGTCTTGATCTACTGCCTTGGCCAAGGACTCCATATGGCATATGAATAACTTACATAATAAGAGATCACCTTGCAAATGTAAGTGTAGGTCCTTTCTTCATTCTCATTCTCATTCACTTTCATGAGTCACTTGTGCAGCCCCAGCATAAGCCTTAAATCAGCTGTCTAAGGTGACACCCTTTAAAGCTTATACCTAAGACTACAGAGTTAACTCATAAAGTGACATGGAACCTCAAGTCTAAGGATCAATTAATCACATCAATGACTCGTGAGATATTTCCTAATCTGGAAGTTTCTATTTCCTGAAATAGAAACTTCCTTTCCCATTTAGGAATCTTCTCACACGGGGCACCTCAGTGAACTTACTTATTGAAGTAAGCACCCTCATGTATCAACTATACACTTTGCACCTCCATGAAACAAGGTGGTCCTTCTTAAGGGCGTGATCCCACAAGCAAGCCTTAGAGGAGTCAGGTTGACACTCCCACTGTCTGTAGGACTCATCGGCTTAGAGTATTTTACTAATCATGACTTATGTGATATAGGGCTCGTTTCATAAACCATTTCACCTAAATGGTAGAGTCCTGAAGTCATGAGGATTAGGGGAGTTCTCATACATGCACAGCTAAAGTAAACGCATACCAAACAAGAGCATATAAAGAAGTGTTGCCTCAGTTCGTTATATTATTCAAAGATTGTCTGTGATCACAATAAGGAAAAGTACAAAGCGGATATACAATCGGCTTTCTAGGGCACTATTCTTAATAGTATCGAGGTTCGTGCTTGGCTTTGGAGTATCAGATTGGATCATTTCTTATGAATTTGGCATGGGGTCTTCTCGAATTTCTTCGAGTTCTAAGATTTTACCTTTCTTCTATTTAAGGAACGGTTCCTCGAGAAAAGTTATATTTCTTGAAACATACACCTTTTGTTCAAGAGGATCATAGAAGTAGTATCCTATGGATTCCTTAGGATAACCTACAAAGTAGTAAAAGATAGAATGGCATTCTAACTTATCTCCAACTGTCCTCGTCACATAAGCAGGACAATCCCAAATTCTTAAGTAAGAATAGTCAGGGATTTTACCGTGCTACATTTCATAGGGCGTTTTGGGGACCGACTTGGAAGGAACAAGATTCAGAATCTTGGCTGCACTTTATAAGGCATAACCCTATAATGAAAAAGGTAAGTCAGTAAAATTCATCATGGATCAAACCATATCGAGCAAGGTTCGATTCCTTCTCTAAAAAACTCCATTTAACTGAGGAGTTCGCGAAGGAGTCCACTAAGAGATAACCCCATTATCTTGACTAAGGAATTCATCACTTAGATACTCGCCACCTCGATCAGATCGAAGTGTCTTGATCTTTTGACCAGTTTGGTTTTCAACATCCTTTTGAAATTCCAAGAATTTCTTATAAGCCTAAGACTGATACTTCATTAAATATACATAACCATCACGACTAAAGTCGTCAGTGAAGGTTATGAAATACTGATGATTACTTCAAGTGCTTACACTAAGCGGTCTGTAAACATCGGTATATATCAAATCCAAAACATTAGTGGCGCGTTCCACACTCCCACTGAATGGAGTTTTGGGTATTTTTCCTTTAAGACAGGATTCACAAGATGTTAACTGTTTAAGTTCATTTTCATAGAATAAACCTAAGTTGGTCAACTTGCTAATTCTATTCTTGGAAATATGTCCTAATCTAGCGTGTCATACAGTCGTTGAGACTTCATCATCCCTCTTACGTTTTATTTCTCGTTGTATATTCAGAACATTGATGTTTTGTGTTAGACAAAATCCATTATGTAATGTACCAAGTATTATGGAAGAACCATTCTTCTTAACGAAAAAGTTACCATTCTTAATATAGGTTTCATAGCCTTCACAATCAAGTATTGGAATTGAAATTATATTACGAATAATGTTTGGTACATAAAGGACTTCGTTCAAAACTAAAATGAAAACACCTAAATCTAGTCTAATTGTGTCTAAAGCAAGAGCCTCAACACTTGAGCCATCTCCAATCTTAAAGAAACATTCTCCTCCTTTGAGCTATCGAACCTCACTTAGCATCTGTACATCATTGTAGATATGAGATCCACAACCGGTATCAAGTACCCAAGAGTCAGAATTAATAGAAAGATTTACTTCAACGAGAAACATACCTTTGTTTAGAGTATCCTTATACTCCTGGCAGTTTTTCCTCCAATGCCCCGGTTTGCCACAATGGACGTAAACGTCCTCTTTCTGATCACGTTTCTTCTTTTAGGTTTTTCCCTTCTTGATGCCTCCATTGGGCCTAAGGGGTTTCTTCTTCTTTTGGGCTTTCTCGCCCTTGCCTTTGGAAGGCTTAGAAGAAAATGGAGCTATGACCATCATAACCTTGTTATCCTTCTTAATCGTGTTTTCAGCAGTGACGAGTTGACTAATCAGCTTACCTACACTAGCATTCGCATTGAAGTTTAGCATGAAAGGGTTAAATAATGGTGGGAACGAGGCTAGCAACAAGTCCACTAAAAGCTCCTCTCTCAGTGGCATGTCCATGGAGGCAAGTCTCTCAGTGAGACTAAGAAACTTGAGTCCATACTCCTAGATACTCGAACCTTCCCTCATTCTCAAATGAAATAATTCCTTTGAGGTATTATACCTTATAACATGCTCATGAAGGTAGTAAAGTTTCTCTAAGTGGTCGTAAACCTCCCAAGCTTGTTCCATCGATTCATGCTATCATTGCATGTCCGGAGATATGTTAGTAAGCATGAGACAACAGGTTTGGAGATTATGATCTTTACACTTCTGGATCGGGTCTCGCTCAACCCGGTTCGGAGCCTCTCCTTCCGGAACGGGCTTCGCCTCGTAGAGAACATAAGTTCTCTTTTCGAAATGTAGAAAATTTTTTAGATTCCTTAGCTAATCAGAATAATTGTGACTAGTCAACTTATTTGACTCGAGGATTGATACTAGAGGGTTTTTGGTTACCATTTCAAAACATGTAGAGAATCATAGTATCTACGACCTAAATGGAAAACAAAGAACTAGTGAGCATGATGAGTAATAACGGTATACATGAGATTAGGACTTTAATCTATGTTGCTCCCACTGGTTTCAGAAGATCTATAATTCCCTAAAGATCTTAGAGGAAACTTGCTTTCCCAATGGGTACTGAGATCCCAAGCACTTTATCTTGGACCCACGACTCGCGGACATCCTTAATAAAGCCTTAGGTAGTTACGAATTTCCAATTCTAACTCTGTGGAATTCTCAGTAATGTTTTTACCTCACCTATCTTTCAATATGGATCCACGACTCGTGCGACATCCATATTTACTTAGGCGTTAAGTAAGACCCATCAATCATAAGATCATGATCAAAACTTAGTTCGAACAACCCACGACTTGCTGACATCACCCTCACCAAAATTGGCCACGAAATATTAATCACTTAGTGTGATCAATCAGGAAACTAAGAACTAATAGGTTTCACATGGCCACCCCACGACTCATGGACAGCAACTAGCTCCTCTATTAAACTTAAATCCTAGTGATGGAATGCTAGGAATCTAATTCAAAGTTTGTACCTCAAATTAAACACCTATTTTCGAAATTTGCTTAATATTTTTAAGGGAATTTTTTATTTAACTGGAGAGTTGTCCGGTTTGACCTCACCAACATATATGTTATCCAAATTTTAGTCTTGCTTAATGCAATTACAACTTAAATGCATTTCACACAAGCACGTAGCAGATAACATGTCCTTGCATGATACTAATATGAGATGATCATGGGTTTTCCTATCTTATGCGTGATATGTGGGAGCCACTCCACAACCACAAGTTCTAACAATACATGCCACATAAAACAGTTTATATCACATAAGGGATTGGAAAAAAAATGATGCCCTATCTATTACATTAATAGAAACCCTCTCTAACATTTTGAGGGGGGGTCTTCACTTATGGCCGCCATGTTACTTATTGTGTGGATCCTTCTTACTCCAAGGGTGCATAGTCTCCAAAATGAAAGAAAAAACTTCACCACCTAAATCTACTCTCAAATTACAATAAAAGGAAAAAGACATAAGGTAATAAGGCTCAATCTTCATATTGGCCTTAGACAAATACACGGGGCATACCCCAGCCCAGAAAAAGTAATAAGAAAAGCCACATTCTAAACACATAACAGTACGCACAAAAGTGGGGCACCAACCCTAATTGAAATAACGCAACTATAAGGTTCCAACCCCAAATTTAAACCATCCATGTGCAGAATGTAAAACATCACAAGACTAACCCATGATCACCTAATATCCTAAAGTTGCAAGAATTTAAATTTACCAATAATTTCAAATTCTCGCTTTTAAGTTCTAATAACTTAAAAACACGACTTAGATGCAATTCTTGCTCATGAATTCTTTCTAATAATCCAAGAAAAATTAAATCAATAAAATTCAAATTAATTATCAAAATTAATAATTTTATCTTTCAATTATTCTAGAAATAACATGTGCAATTTTCCCAAAAATTAAATCCGTTTCGATTTCATAAAATCCCAATTTTAATTTATTGTTTCAAAAATAAATTTAATTTAATAAAACTGATTTTAGAAAATTAAAACGAGATCGGATCTAGCAAAACGCGAATGTGACCGCCAAGGGCCCGGACACGCCCTTCCGCCAGCCCGTCAGCCACGCGCTAGAACGTGCACACAATGTCGCATACGCAATACGCGCAGCCGCTGGGCGGCAAGTGGATGCGAAAGGTGGGGCTGGGCCACAAGCAGCAAGGGCATCAGCGTTGCCGGCAGGCCTAAGTCGGCCTGCACGCATGCGTGCAGGAGGTATGCGCCCCAGGGGGGGTTAGGTGGCGGCACGGGGCAGTGGTGTGCGACTCTTTAGCACGCCGCGAGCCTCATATTTTTGTTCCCAACTTGTTTTTGTGTTTTACAATTAAGTTCAAAAGCTCAAGATTCAATCTTTGAAATTAGAACGCGATTTAATTAATTTGATTTAAAACAGTTTTGAATCAAAAATTTTTGAAAATGTTTTACAGAAATTTTAGGGAAAATTACAGATCCATTTTTCTCAGATTTCTAAAAAATCCAAGAATACTCAATTGCATCCAAATCTAAGAATTTCTATCAAATTTGTATCCTAAGACGAATCAAGAATAGGCCTTGCAAGGTGGCTCTGATACCACTTGTTAGGAAAAACACAAAACAAAGGCACAGCAGAATTTAATATTTTTCCCAAAAGCAAGATCTAGACTTACAATTCGTATGGTATCAAGAACTTACTTAGGTTGAAGCTCTCTGGACACGTTTGAGCCACCCACAAATGCTCTTTAAGCGGTAAGTCCCACGAGCTCCTTTCGAATCTTTCAAGACTCCAAAATAGCAACCCTCTAAAGAATAGTCCACACCAACCTTGATCACGATCTAAACAGCGAGGATGCTAGTGCTATGTTTAGTGTTTAAGCTATCTAGGGTTTGTGGAATATAATTTGGAGAAGGAGAATTTGTCTAACACCCTTATTGGGATTCGAACCCTACGCTTATATAGGCTAGGGGTTCGAACCCCTCATCCCTTTGGGAGAAGGATTCCTTGTCCATCAAGACAAGGGATTTCGTGCTTGGAAAGAAAGTCTTCCTACTTTGATCAAAAGTCCACTTTTGACCAACTAGTCTTGCAAGAAATAATATCTAGCTCGTTTAAATATTTTTTATTTATTCATAATAAATAAATTTATGCTAATTGTAGCACCCCGTACGGTGGGTCACCACATCCCCCACACCTAAGCCCAATCCACATACAAGATGGGATACCCATACATGATCCAAGCAGAGGCGAACGGGAGGTAAACAAACTTACACCTAAGCTAGGCGGAACGTAGACCCTGAACTTCAAATACAAACAAGCACAAATGCGGAAGCATAAACGTGGCAAACAAAAATTCAAATATAAGCAAGTGACGGGTTCAACTAGCATGGATACATAATCCCGAATTCAAAACATAAACCATAAATCAACGGGTTCCCACTATCCCTAGACACCATTCCTTAAACAATACATAATTTAAACAACGCATAAAATATACACAAACACACATCAATCGTACACTCTTATTTGAATTACAAATGCATATGCAAAGGACTCGAACTTAACAAAACTTGACTCGAAACAGACTCCAAAGACAGACACACGCCGCCTGGCTCGTACTCTGAAGCAAAACCTGCAAACTAAAAACAAGCGAAGAGGAGGGGTCAGTCCAAAGACTGAGTGAGGGGCTACCCACACACACATACATATACATAGAGCATAGCACGTTCAAAATTAAATGTTCGTGAATCCGGGATTTGTTTTTTCCCACCAAAACATTTGCCCGTGATAATATATATAAGAGGTGACTTAACAAATTCTTAATAAAACAACTTAAACATATCCTGCCATATGTTCATACCTAGTGTATCAAATGTTTCAAAACAGAGCATAACTTGACAAAACATTTCATAGCATGTTTTATTAGGTTAATTATATTCCAAATTTTTTCTTAATTTATGAATCTACCCCCGTTTCACGAACTTAGACAAACATAACAAGAATCGGTGGGCACGAGTTCAAACCAACCATACTCCCAAGACATATTGTATCAAATCAAACGTAATAAAACAAAATAGACATACCATATCATACGTATCATACCAACCTCTTCTCCGGCGACGGAAGGGTTACGCGACCCTAACCTTCTAAACAGGTGAGGGGAGTGCTCAATGCTTCTCCAACCCTCAGGACTCCATCCCCCAACCAAATCCCCTAGCGGGTTCCGGTACATCCTTTCATACAGCTGGAGACCGTGCTCAGGAGTAAACCCGATGGCCCGACACTGTCCTGGGGCTCCTGAGCACAAATCTCTGGGGCCTATCAAATTCAAATTCATATTCAAAGTTATATTCGTATTCAAATTTAAATTCATATTTGTAGCCCGCCACAGACCGACATATGTATTCATATCATACTTATCTTATCGTGCGTACATACTATACACATACTAACCTTAAAATCATATCAAAATCGGGAACAAGCATACATAGGCTCATACATAGCGTTCATACTTTCAAAAGTATGACAAAATCATCAAAATACGTACTTCGTACATATTTACTTATACGTAGGGATTATAAGACACACGCATTCGAAAACAAGCATGTTACATTAGGGTTTAACTATATCCTAACCTCACCTTACACCAACAGAGACGAAGACACACGATCGATTCATCCCAGAATCAACTTGACCAATAAAACACCACCCCGGGTGTACCTGAACAAACTGAACACAAATGCAAAACTTAGACTCGATAATGAACCACATAGATGCACGGAAAATGCATGAATGTACACAAAACATAATTCATATAATCCATGATCCAAACTTATTCAAATTACACGCGATTTAAACATAAACAATCATATCATAGCAATTAAAGCAATGCATAAATAAAACAATCATACACCATGTTGGGAACATGCTTGGGGAGGGAAAGAACCAACAAAAGCGGAAGAAACAAGAGAAAACACAAAAATCCCAACACTGTACAGTGTCACGGCTGTGCCTAAAAGCGTCACGGCCCCACCACAACATCAATGGCGAAACTGGAAGGCCGTCATGGCTGCACCCGAGACGGCCACACCCTCGACCGAGTTTCATAAGGTCCACTGACAAGGTGTTGCGGCTACGATCGTAATGAATGCATTTTCGATCGTGGCCACGACCGAACTCCTGGCAGAATAGCCATGGCGGCTGTCGAGCGAGGAGGTTTCCAACCTCCCCAAAAATAACCTTAAACCCCACAAAATGGTACAAAATCGACATATAACATCATATAACACACGTAGAACACATTAAGCCACAAATCAGACCCCAAAACGAGCCCGAATGCCAAACCCGAAAACCATACTATTAACTACCTTCCCCAAACAAGCACATAAACACGAAACTATAACACAAGAGACACGTAGAAACGAAGCACGTAACGAGAAGAATACAATGGTTACCTTGAAAAGGGTTAGCTTGGGTTTTCTTCTTCTTTTCTTCTTCTCTCCCTTCTTTCTTGTGTGTACCGATCTAAATGGGGAAAAAAGGGGAAATTCTCCCTTTTCTTGGGCCAAGAAACAGGTCGGTTAAAACGGGTGACGTCAAACGGTATCCAGTCCGTTCAGATCGAATTTTAAAATAGAAGGGGTATCAAACAGGCTCTGAAAAATGCAAGGCTAATTTCATCGGATCCGAATCATCGAAACAAATCCAATGGTGGGTCAGAATTAGAATCTGGATTCCCGAACTCAAGATAGCCAAAAAGGCTCCAAAATACCCTAATTGCAATTAGGTCCCTAAGCTGTCAAATGTTGGACATCGAGCCCAATGCATTTAATTAAATTCTAATATGTACATAGCTTAAAATAAATTGCAAGTTGACACTTAAGGCATGCGATAGCATATAATTCATGAGCATACATAATTAAACTCTCGCGTGACGTCTTAGCCGGGTTATCGAAGAGACAGGGCGTCACACTAATAACTTAATTAATTCATAATTAATTATTTATTAGACTTAACATCTCCAAATTAGGACTTAATACCAATTCATAATTAAATTAAAGTTCATTAAACAATTAACCATATTAATTATTTAATCACCACAACAAGGATGAAACGTGTCACGCCTGGACACATGTCCCGCACGCACGTGTGCAATACATGTGTGGCCCCTTTCCAACACTTGGTTGGTTCGATCAACTTATTTAATCGATTCAAGCCTTAACCCTAGTGACCGGGTATTTATGTGTGACCCTCTAGGTTCTTTGTTCAATTAGCAGTGACAGTGATTAATTAATACCTTATTAATTAATCAGTACATAGATCACACTACCATAGTCTAGCAACAGGTGTGTGACCCCTAGCTGAATAAGAATATTTCAATTCAAAAGAACCTTTAAGTCATTGACATATGTGAAATAAGGTCCTCCTATAACCTATCTCTCAATCAAGATCTAGGGCAAGGGAATAATTAGAACCCTAATAATCCTGATCTTAAGTTAATTTATATCCATTTGATCTTGATCCAAGAAACTCATTTCTTGATCTCGATCCACTGCCTTGGCCAAGTTCTCCTAGATGGCATATGAATGACTTACATAATAAGAGATCAACTTGCTTATGCAAGTGTAGGTCCTTTATTGATTCTCATATGCTTCCATGTGCCACTTGCAGTCCTACCATAAGCCTTGAATCGTTTGTCTCGGGCGACATCCTTTAAAGCTTACACCTAAGACTACAGAGTTAGCTCAGACAAAGCATCGATGGAATCTCAAGTCTAAGGACTAATGAATCACATCAAATACTCGTGAGATATTTCCTAATCTGAAAGTTTCTCTTTCCAGAAATAGAAACTTCCTTTCCCATTTAGGAATCTTATCACACGGGACACCTCAGTGTACATTCATTTAAAATAAACGAGCACCCTCATGTATCACGCACGTATCAGCCATACACTTTGCACCCCATGAAACAAGGTGGTTCTTCTTCAGGGCGTGATCACACGAGCATGCCTCAAGCGAGTCATATCGACACTCCCACTGTCTATTGGACTCATTAGCTATGAGTGATTTCTAATCATGACTTATGTGATTTAGGGCTCGTTTCATGAACCACTACACCTAAGTGATAGAGTCCTATAAGTCAATTAGATTAGAGAAGTTCTTAAACATGCGCAGTCAAACTAAACGTACAATCAAACAAGAGCATATAAAGAAGTGTTATCTTATGTTCGAATCAGTTTGTTTATTATTCAAATATTGTCTTTGATTTACAAATGGAAAAGTATAAAGCGGATTAAAACATCGGCTTTAAGGGTACTATTCCTAACACTAGAGTCCTGTCCCTAATTCAATCAATCCATCGTAACAATATATATGGCCAACACGGCCCAAAAACAAATCATATAATGTACATACGGTGTAAAAAGTTCGACCTGAACAAGAACAAGACTCAAATGAAAGACCTTCAGCAACTCCTGCCTAACGAATACTGAACCTGCAAGACGAAAACTAAAAACAACAAGGGAAGGGGTCAGTTAAGTGACTGAGTGAGGGAGGATACACATGCATATATAAATATACAAGCAGTCATGCAGTCGTAATTCCACTGTTCGATTCATCAATAAAATGATTGTCATGAATCAAGAATCAATCAATATAGACGGGTGGAATTACGTTCTTTCAATCAATCAATCAATGCATGAGTTGATATCCATGGCCCCGCTGTTGATGCCTTTTTACCTTAGCAACATCCTCGAGCTCCAGCACTAAACAGGGATGATAGCATGCCAGGGGGCTACGGATATCTATGATTTACATTTTAAGACAACCCGACGAGAACATATTTTTATTCTATCTTGGATTCCTCTATCCCTTATTACACGACATGAATAAGGCATACATGGCATAGATGACGATAACATGATCATTAACATAATTATATTTAAATAATTAACCTCCTTCTTCGGTGATGGTCTGGGTAACTACCCCTTGCCATCCATGACATAGTGATCAGTGGGTGCATGACTCCCAAATACCGAAACTCCATCATCCACTAAACATCCTAGCGGAATCTGGGTTCATGTTAACAGTGTGGGACTATGCAAGAGATCACCATCGGCCCGATTCCTTTCTAGTTTGCTCAATACATAAGCCCGTGGGCCCTATGAACAATACATGAATCTGCACCGGCCAACCTTGTGCTGGAAGCGCCGGGGGTAACACGATTTCATGAAACATTTTCGGTAGTATCCGGTATAGAATGTATTACGTATTACTAGTTTTATATTTAAAAACACTTTCGCTTGGGGTTCTAGGTTGAATATAAAGAAAACCCTCACCTGGAAATGACAATGCAAGAAGGACCAAGAAAGGAACCACGAGTCTCGATTATCTCCACCCCGGAGATTAACTGTGCAAGAAAGGCAATAAGGTGCATTCGTGAGACACAAGACTCAATCATGAAACCACATAAACACACGACAATGCTCATGAAACGGTGTGATGTATTATAAGATGATTCAATATACAATGAAATCATGAAAGTCATGAAATGTTGTGATCATGTTCACGGACACAATTAATCCCTCCACATAACTAGGAATCAATTTATTTATGTCATGTAAATACATAGAACAATCACACAATCTCAATATATATCAAAAAGTTCCATAATTAAATCGATTATCAAGAAAGACACTTTTAACCATGTATAGCATTCAATTAACACATAAAAGATGCAATTAAACCCAAGGAGATCACATCAGCATTAACTTCAACCATACGGATCCAAGTAATTCAATTTAAGAATTTAAGGGTCATAAAGCACAATTTAGCAAGATAATTATCAATTAGGAATGCATACCATTTATATAATCCATATACGGAGGTCAAGGAAGTGAAAAGAACGCAACAAAATGGATTTGGCAAGTCTTAGCAAAACCTGACAGTTTTTTCGAATGCGCAAGCTGTAGAGAAATGGGAATATCTCGAGTTTTAGAAGTTCGAATTGGGTTTTTTTGTTGGATATTAAACTAGATAAATAGGTATTTACAAGGGGTGACACGGTTTTGTAAGGGTTATATCTCATTACTCATGAATAATTTTAATGTGATTTACTCTAGACTTCAAGAAGTTTCACTGGTTAAAATTTTAGGTCAATAAGAGCATGTTTGGATAGGTAACGGTCGTTACTTTTAGCCTTCACAAAAGAGGTAACGACCGTTAGGCCCTCCAAAGTACACAAAATTCAGATTTTAGAAAATAGGAGATGGTGAACGAGGCATCCTCTTTCCAAATGAATCATTCAAAATCAACCCAAAAACACCTCAAACATGTAATAAACCATCTAGGAGCATCAAATACATGTTTATACCATGTTTAAACACATTATTCCACGCATAACCTTCCAAAATCAAACAAACAAACCTTCATTTGTTACATTCTTATATTTGCAACCAACAACCCAACTTTCATGCATTTTATTCATGGATAGTATAAAAATAACATAGAGGTAAGAAATCGTGCTTTAAGTTCATGAAGTCACAAAACTCTAGTCTAACATCACATATTCATATGATACTCATTTTATACCTTAGAAGAAAGGAGGAGAAGAGAAGGAGATGAAGATGAAATCTTACTTTTGACTTGATGTAGGTGTAATGGGCTTGATCCCTTTTCCTCTTGCTTCCTTGTCTTGGACCGATTGGAAGGAGATAAAAAGAAAAGGGGTGGAGGTGATTTGTTGGGAGAGAAAAAGAAAGGAATAAGAATTAGGTGTATGGGGGTGTTTGGGCCGATATATGTGAGGGGGGGAGAGAAGAATTTTTTTGCACTTTGGCCCTTCAAGAATTTAAGTGATACAATTGGGCCCCAAAGTTTCGAAAAGTGAGCAATTCGATCTAATTCATAAATTAATTTAAGTTCAATAATTTCATGAAATAAACCTTTTAATTAACAACTAAACACGTAATAATTGAACTTAAAAGCATAATCATGTAAGTCATATAAACATATAATTGAAATTTGAAATTAAATTACTCATATACGGAGAAAGAAAGTCCTATCTCTCAAAACTCACACGTACGACGAGGGTACTTGAATAATTTGAAAATATAGGGTGTCACAAGAACGCCTCCCATGCCGAACGTCACCACACCGTGGCCAAAAAGTATAATACCCCATCATTTAATTCGGTAGATAAGCTTCATTTACTGCACTCACTCTCGACCTCTTTCATTTGACATAATACAAATTCACTGATTTTAGCTCGGAGTGTCAACTCCGGGTAAAACCCCACCTTGTCCAGGACTGGCCTTGGGCTCATGTTTTTCTCATCTTTTCAACCATTAATTAGTCGAGAAGTCTTCCCTAAATCAACAAATTCTAAGTGATCCAGCCGATCAATAGCTCTAGTTTAACACTTGAAATTTTAGCTCGATCAAGTAGTATATATTTATGTATGTTAATATTATTGTGTTCAAAATTGGAGATCAATATAGTCAGATAATCAACATGTTGAGGCTCTTACAAGGGTAGCTAGTTAATTGACTTGAGGCTCAAAGAGTTTGGTTTAAGGGTTAATTGTAACCTGTGTCGAGTGAGTGAAAGAAGTTGGAAATTGTACTAAAATATATCTATTATTAGCAATTTGATACTCAAAAAATTAGTAAAATATACTTGAGATTTCAAAGTAGTGTTGGGTATAGTGCCCTAGAAAGCTGTTATGCTTTGGGACTTTCCCTTTATCACAGATAATCTTTGAATAATATACGAATGATTATAATCACAGGCGAACACTTCTTATGTGCCAATACGTGTTTTGAGTGTTTCCATTACGTGTACATGTCTAGAACTCCCCTAATTCGATAAGGTCGTTAAGAACTTTGTCATTATGGGAATGACACATGAAACAAGTTCTTAACTCCATAGGCGAGGATTAGAAACTTCTCCAAGTCAATGAGGCTGACAGACAGTGAGAATGTCGACTTTGCCTCTATTGAGACTTGCTTGTGTAGTTATGTCCTTAAGAAGGATCACCCGGTTTCATGGGGTGATAAGTGCATGGGTTGATGCATTCATAATACATAAGGGTGATAGTTGCAAGAACTTCATCACTGAGAGTGCAACGCGTGAGAAGATTCCTAAATGGGAAAATAAGTTTCCTGAAACTTCCAGATTAGGAAATATCTCACATGTCAATAACGTGAGGAATTAATCCTTAGACTTGTGATTCCACATTAAATCATATGAGCTAACTCTGTAATCTTTGATATAGGCTCAAAAGGGTGTCGCTATATAGACACCTAAACCACGGCCGAAGTTGGGATTACACAAGTGGCATATGAGAATTGTTGGAATCAATAAAGGACCTACACTTGTTGTAGGCAAGATGATCTCTTATTACACAAGTCATTCATGATTCCATCCTGAAATCCTTGTGCAAGGTGGTTAGATCAAGACATCAAGAAAATGGGGTTTTCTTGGATTGAGATCAAATGGAATATGAAGGGAACTTTGTTTTAAGATTAAGGTTAGTAGGGCTCTCTATATTCCCATGCCCTAGATCTTAATCGGGAGATAGGATGGTAGGAGGATCGTATCCCACATGATGTCATTGACTGAAAGGTTCTTTCGAATATACATTCGCATTTCGGGTAGGGGTCACACACCTGTTGCTAGACTATGGTCATGTGATCTGTGAGGTAATTAATTAATAAAGTGGATTAATTAATTAGGCTCACTACTAACTAAAATTGAACCTAGAGGGTCACACACAAATACCAGGTTCAAAGGGTATTATGGAAAGATCAAACAGTTGATCGAAACGAGACCACAGTGTAAAGTACACATGTGGATCGAGAGCATTGTTTAGGACGTGTGATCCATTTGAGAAATTGGATCATGTGTTAATTAATTATCAAGCCCAAATATAATTAATTGGAGAATTAATTATAAAGCCACAATATAATTAATTAGTGAATTAATTATATAGCCCAAAGGAAATTAATTAGGAATTAATTTTATCCCGTTAGAATTAATTGGTTAATTAATTCTAAATCCCTTCATGGAATTAATTGGAGAATTAATTCAAGATATTTAATTATTTAATTGTTCTAATTTGATTAGAATAAATAAATAAGTTAAATATAAAATATCTTCTATTTAACATTAATTCTAATTTGATTAGAATAAGATATTATTAAAACAAGATATTTAATTATTATTGGAATAATTAAATATTCCTAATTTGATTAGAAGGAGCTCTTTCTAGAAGAATAATATCTTCTTTAGATAAGATGTTATTGCTTGGACAGAAAGAAAAATAGAAGAAAAGTCAAACTAAGAATCCTGTTCCTAAAACAGACTTAGGTTTTAGGAAACCCCATATATATATATAGGGCTGATGGAATTATTTTTTTCAATGGCATAATCAGATTGAAAAAATACGAGTTTCTTGGGAATACGAAGTCGGTTCGTGCAGAAGACGTTCGTACGACATGTTTTTCGTGGCAATGGCGTGGCTGATCAATCTTCGTCAAACAGGAGTTTTGAAGAGAGATTTAATCATGCTCTCAATTTAATCTCGTTTCTTGTTTCTTTAATACGCATGTCATAGTACTAGCATACTCACTAACATGATTTGAATCTAGGTTGGTGTGGATTAATACTCTAGACGATTTCTACTTTGGAATCTCAAAGAAAGAATCGATAAAGAAACGGGGATTCATGCTGCATGAAGAACGTTTGAGGGCGGCTCAAAACGTTTCAAGATAGCTTCAATTGTTGTAAGTTTCTTGATATCCCGGTGTTATGATACGAACATTGCAAGATCATGATTCGCTTTTGGAAAATTTTTAAACTTTCACTGCTTTAACTCTGTTGTTTTCTAACAAGTAGAAGAGCTCGTACAAAGAGTATAGAGAAATACCTTTCACAAGGGACGTGATGAATAGAATCAAGTTGCATTTTATAACAAAATAGCTAGTTAAGGTTATGAAACGAGACAGGTGAAAGTTTAAGATCGTTAGTTTAAAACCAAGTGTAATACAAGCTGTAAAAATTTTTTTGCTACATATTATTGTAATTTGAACCTGATATCAAATTATATTTTTTATTACTTCTACAAAACCATTGTGTGTGTGGCATATTTAATATTGTTACTTCTTAGTATCGAGAAATTATTATTTTTTGATACTAAACAAAAACACCTAACAATTAACAACATCCTTCTCGGCCTCATCTAAGCCATCCAGACCAGTCAGTTTTTTTTTTCCTAAAGTGCTTAGAGGGATTCAAACTCAAAATTATTGTCTTAGAGAAAGAACCCTTAATTTCTTGGGCCGACCACTGTTAGCAGCTAGAGATTGATCCCTGGATTTCTAGTTCTCAACAAGCGTATGCCCTAATTTCGCCATCTTATCATCAATTTCATTCCCAACTTTTTTTATGTTTGAATTTTAGTCTCCAGTAGGTTATGAACAATTGTCCACTAATCCATGATTATGTTCTCCATTGGACTGCCCTTCACACTGTCTTTTCTAACTAATTTGAACACTACTTTGGAATCAATCGTTATCTCAATGCTTGGCCACCTCCATTTGCAAGAGAATTTTAGCCCTTCTTGTACTCCCGTTAGTTCAACCACATTTATGGATATATCTCCTAACCTCATGGCAAATCCCATTATCCAATTCCCGATCTCATCCTGGAAAATTCCCCATGATGTCCTTGTTTTTGTGTGTGGAAAATAATTGTAATAGGTTTAATTTGACCCACCACATATTTAATTTATGCCACAGTACTTTTCTTTAATGTTGTCCCTAGTCTCCAACTTTCTCTTTTCTATTTGTCCAAGATCCTCTACCAATATGTTGTCCAAGGTGACTTTTGGTGGTTCTCTTATCTTTTGCTAAAACAACTTGTATCGGGTGTTTTATAAGCTCTATAAATTGGTAACAAATACTTCTGGCCATTGAGCTTTCCGTGCAATGGTATTATTAATTTCCAACATCAGTTTAGTTTAAATTAGAAGTGGCAAAATGGGTTTTTGCCCATGGTTCCAACCCAACCCAATAGAATTGGACTAGTTTTGAGTTTAATTATTTTGTGTTGGGTCGGTTCTGGGTTGGGCTTATATGAATTAGGAAAATATTGGTTCAAAAATGGGCCGAACTAGGCTCGTTATGGTTTGGTAATGGGTTATTAATGGGTTAAGCCCGTTTACGTAATCTTAATGTTAAATGACTATTATACGCTTTAATGTTAAAAATAATAATATTTGCGAAATAACTGAGAAATTAAGAATCGACCAAAAAATTGAGAGCAAAAACCCTTGGCCATTCTGACGTTCCATCAGTGCCTCTAACTTCTAGCCACCTCGGGCACCTCCTCTTCCAGCTGCGATCGATGCCTACACTAGTCTCGACTGCCGCCTACTCCAGCCTCGACCACCGCCTACACCAGCCTCGACTGCCATCTACTCCAGCCACCGCCATTGCTCGCTAGCTGATTCAACCTCCAGGCCTTCCATAAACACAAAAAATCTTACTTCTCTTTCGTTCTGAGACGGGTACGCCTCCTTTCAAAAAATCTAACTGGCATTCCTTTGATGGGTTTTTGAAATTGTTATGTTTTAGGAAAAAAATATGTGTGTATGATTGATAGTTGTCGATGTAGAACATTCTCTGGCTTCAAATCTATGGGTATGATCGATAGTTGTCGATGCATATAATATAACCCCACTAAAATGTGCAAACAAATTTCTTTAATAGACATATGACGAGTCATTTGATCATATTATTCTGGTACGATTATGAACTTTCACATAACTTTAGCTTTATTTTCATTTCTTTTGAAGTTCAAAGGATTCTTATTTCGTGTAGTTTGTTAATTCTTGTAGGTAAGCTAAGTTCTGTATTTCTGAGATGGGCATGTTGTTAGTTTGCAGTTAGAGATGGAAAAAAGTGCAGATAGTTTTGTAGTACCCCGCACGGTGGGTCACCACATCCCCCACACCAAAGCCCAATGCACATACAAAATGGGAATTTCGTACATGAACCAAGCAGTGGCGAACGGGAGACTGACACACTCACACCTAAGCTAAGCGGAACGTAGACCCTGAACTTCAAAATTCAAACAACAAAAATGCTGAAGTGAAAATAAGCCATACAAAATTCAAACATATATAAACAGGTGACGGGTTCAACTATCCCTAGAAGCCTGTCCCGAAATTCATATCAATACATAATATAGTCCAAAATTGAACATTCATTCATTCTTTCATATCTAATACAAAAAGCTAAATTAAAAGTAATGCATATGCAAGACAACTTAACTAATATAATAAACTTGACTTGAAAACAGACTCCAAAGACTGACTCCGCTTACCCCGAACTCCAAGCGAAACCTGCAAACTAAAAACATAGGGAGGGAGAGGGTCAGTCACACTAACTGAGTGAGGGGCTACCCACACACACTATATATATAAAGGATCAAAGCATATACAAAAATCATAATATTCGTGAACTCAGGGACGGGGGGTCATAATATCCTCCCCCCCCCCCCCAACCTACTGCTCGAGTTAGAACTATGAGCAACTCTCCCGTATTCACCCAAGTTCGGGGTTCGTGACATTCCGAAAAGGGTTAGCTCGAGAAAGATCTTCAAGCATGAAGCGAGTTCAATTGTTCACTTTAAGCTTCACACGAACTCGATCCCGATTAGGAGTAGCTCAGACGTCTCGCGTGATAGGAGGGGTCAAAAGTGGTTCAACTCCCACCGTTTGAATCTATCCAAACCAACTCACAACTCGGAATTACGAGTGGAGTTGTTAAAGAACTCCCCATCACTCGTTCTCCAACCCAAACGGGCCTTCTATCGTCACCACAACTTTATGATTCAAAGTTGAAATTCGAACCGTTGCTTGCCTCTAACCGTAGGCTCTTGGAACTCATTGTTAAAACCGTTACAAAACATGACCCTCATCTTACCTCGCGGCAGAAGCACTCGTTCACTCAAGTCACCCCTTAGGGCAACCAAAAACTAACAACAACACATGCATAGCAAAATTTAGAAGATGAATGATGCAAGTGATATGTATGTTTCATGTACCTTTCACCGTTCCATTGGAATCTTTTCTTTGTGATAATTTAATCAATGTGGGAGTTTCATTTACCTACGATTATGCCTTGGAATTCCTGATGCACCTTATGCTTCAAATATCATCCCGATGTTTATCCTACGGTTGTTGCCTATCCTTGAAAATCCTTCTAGTTCGATCTTCCACTCTTAAGTGTTCTCTTGGTCTTGTTCTTGTTCCCAAGAATTGAATCCCTTGGGCTCCTGTTTATTCTCGTGACCCTCTGTATAGTTCATGAGTCCGGTAAATCATCAACAACTTTGAGATCCAAGTTTTTCCTCTGGTAAAATTCCTTATGGAGATTCCACAAAATGGTCTTGCTTTCTTCCCGCTTAGATTTCCTTGAGTATGGTGTAGACATCCACACGGTTAGCACAATTCCTTTCTTGAAATATCAGAAAAGTGTACCCGAAGTTTCTTGGTAATTCCTTCTTAATTTTTTTTCCTCATTCGTCTAAGCTAGTCATTTGCATGGCTCGCGTTGTTCGTTAAATTAGTACCCCGGATTTATCATTGATCACATTTGTTTACCAAATCTTGAGTCGAACCCTTGTTTCAATACGGTTTGTGCTTGCTGGAATTACATCGCTAGTGGGACTCCTCGATGCTTTTCCTTAATTATTTCCAATTTGTAAATTCCTGCATTATTCTTTGAGCCCGGATCTACAATCAACTTTGTCTTTTGCCCGGTAATATAAATCTCCTCGAAAACTTAATCTTCCTTCAAAGTGTGTGCCCATTCCCAAGTCTCCATCGTTGTACATAGACTTTCCAAATTGACCATTTTATAAAATCCACCTCTTCCAAATTCCATGATCATAATTTTGGTGGTATGATAGAAGCAACATCCTAAAAGCAAACACTAAATATGTATGTCGGGTTAAAGTGTAAATGGGATGTATCTGTAGCACCCCGCACGTGAGGCACCACATCCCCCGCACTATGGCTTAACACGAGTAACGAAATGGAAAGTCCGTACCCGTATCCAACCATAGCGAACGGGAGACAAACAAAATACCTTCCTAAGCTAGGCGGAACTTAGACCCTGCACACTAACCAATCAACAAAATATAATGCCTCGGAAGACTAAAAGTCAAACACACAGACCAAAAGCAGACTTGGGCTCTTCAGGCCTCTTTTAAACTCATAATCAAAGCCAACAAAAGCAATTCAATAGCACTTAAACAAGATTCAACTCCAATATTCTTACAAGGTTACTTCATTCACAATTAAATACATAAGATGAATGCAGGGACACTTCTAGCTTAACTTGACCGACTCACTCTCAACATAACTCCGCCTAGCTCGAAACTCCAAAGCCAAACCTGCACACTAAAGTGTTGGGGAGGGAGAGGGTCAGTCTCTAGAAGACTGAGTGAGCAGGAGGGATATACATATATAAAACATGCACATGCAAGTCATAAATTCCGAGCAAGGTTTTATTTAATATTAGTTCCCAAAAAGCGCAAGAGAATGACCAAGCAATACTCGGATTTTACGACTGATCATATTAATTCATTACATTCATAAATCATACATAAACATAAGGCTCGGCGAGTGAGCGTGCATCATCTCCAACCAAACTCCGACCGTGTACGACGAATATCAATAATATTTTAAGTAGGTGATCATGCAATACATCATAATACACACAACTCATATATCATATCCTAAACGTATTCGTTTGGGCAATTCGTGTCCCGGCCTTCCCGCACGGTGCCTATCAATCATAAACATAATCATAATCATAGTCATAAAATAAGTTCCAACCTTCTTCCTCCGGGTGGTGGACGGGTTTGCAAGGCCCGACCACCCAATCATATCAATGCGGCTATGAGGTTCATGAGGCCTCAAAGCCCGGTTAGCGTTTCCCCGTCAAAAACTCCTTGACGAAGTCCGTTTCGCCTTAATTGGTTGGAACTAGTATATGGGGTCCCCGTCAGCCATTGCTTCCTCGGTTAGCCACATATACTAAGTCCCGGGGCCCGTACAATCATAAATCATAAATGTGTCTCGCCAAACATATCAATTCATAAGAAACATAACATAATTCATAAATCATTTGAAAAGGGTTTACTCGATTAATATTTACTCGATACTTATCATTTGAAAACCAAATATAACTATATTAGGTTTTTGGCCAAAGCTTGTCACATACGGTTGTAGGGTTTAATACGTAACTAAAACGAAAATACCCTCACCTGAACCGTGACGAAACAAGGAACGAGTACCAAGTGCCTGAACGATCAAGATCTCTCCACCCTAGAGATAAATTGTACAAAAGACAACATGACGTGTTCGTGAGACTCGAGACTCCAATGAACCATATAAGACGCACGGCATGCCATGAACATGATATGAATGCGTAACAGGTGATATTATATCACAAAATGTTCATGTGCACTATTAAAGAATTTAAAACATATAATCAAACCATTCGTTCTTTCATATCATTCAAATACATAAATTCATAAATTCATATTTCATAATTTCATAATATTCATAACTCATATTAGTTAATCTAAAATTCCATTTAATAATCATAGCAAGTAATATTCATATTCACAATTAGAAATGGAATAAATAAAACGTTCAAGCAATAGTCGGTAATTTAAATATGCGGAATAGAAATCAATTAGATTCAACAATTGAATTAAATCAAATAATATTTAAAATATATAATAAATATATCATATAATAAACATATATAATATAATAATTATATAACAATTATAATAACATATGTATCTATGTAATATATATATATATATATATACACGTACTCATACATGCATGCATAAATTACACTTAATATAACTAATACATATATATATATATATAATCATGCATGCATAATATATATATATTAACATAATTAATACATATGTACAACATATATAATACTACCCATGCATGCACGTACACACACAAATATATATAATATATATACATGCATGCAATTACAAACACAAGTCATGCACACACACACAAGGCATGCATACACACTCACACACAGTACATGTATATATACATAACCAGCAGCCCGTGTCACCTCCCAAGCCCAGATCGAGACACCCCCGTGTCTCGGTACAGCAATTCAGGCCAAGAATGGCACCCCCGTTCCGCGCTGGAAAGGCAGGCACGACACCCCCCGTGTCGCGCAGCAGCAGCCTCCCCTGTTTTTTAACAGAATCGCAGCAGAAAAAGGCAGCAACGTACGCAAGAAATGCAGGCAAGAAAGGCAGAAAAATTAAGCATGAAAAGCTGCAAGAAACTCAGCTAAAACACACACCAAGAAGCCACGAAAATGGACAGCAAAAGAGAGAAGGAATGCAGTAGCCAAGACAGCAGAAATTCAAGCCAAAACAGAGCAAAGCTTACGGGAAACAGGGCAAGAACAATTCACTTCATCTCCATCTATTCATATCAGTTTAGAACAACAAATACTCAGTCAAGCAACACCATTTCAACATATATATCAGTTCCAAACAAGCTCAATCAAGAAAAGGAAGCATACGTGACATTTATGGAAATTTTCTCAAAGTGTCATAAATGATAACTCATTAATACTTCAACCACCATGAAATCAATGATCATAAATGATATGAGGATGTCAAAATAATCATTCTCAAGCTTGGAATCAATCAAAACCATTAAGAATCGAATGAGATCAAAAATATGCCCAAAACTCTCCATTTTCGGAAACAGCCCAGAAATCATGAAACCATGCTCAAATTCATGAAAGAAAGGATGAAAATGATCAGAAATGAACATATATTACAACCCTAAGCTTACCTTGTTGATTGGAAGAAGTTTGGATGAGATTTGAGCTCCAAAATCTCTAAGGAATGAAGGGTTACGGGACTGCTTGAAATTCCAGTGACTTTGGCTGAGTTTTGGGGATTGTGTGAGGATTGGTTTGGTTAGGGCATGCTATATCCGGTTAGGGGGTTGAGTTAGGGTTCAATAGAATCAAACCATGGTTAATTTGGTTAAAGTTTGAATAAGATATGGCTATTTTTGTACAGCAAGGTCAGTTTAGTCTCCGTTTAGTTTTTCGGTTGAATTTCGGAGGTTCAAATGACTTAGGAAAAATATAAGGCTAAGTTTACCAAACTCGAATTTTTGTTACGAGTTCAGCGAAGTTGACGGAACTCGAATCCGAGTTCCCGAGCTCAAGATATTAAATTCGGAACCAAGGGTACGCTAAGTGCTCGTTAGCCCCCGATTTGGTTCCACAATTCAAATTAAATTCGTTAACATATCAAATAAATTCGAAAACATAAACCGAGCATATAATCATGTTCATAACACATATATTTACGACATACTACAAATTCATGGCATTCCGATATCATTTCATATAAGAACGATGCACAAAATAAGCAATATGCACATTTCATGCAATTCATGCATATAATATAAATTCCATGCAATAAAATTTAAATGAATAAATTAAATCTAATATTAAATAAATTAAATTAAAGTCACGTAATTAATTAATTAAAGCATGATTAATTAACATAACATTTAATTAGCATAATCATTAAATTAACAACATAATTAACATTAATAATTAAATTAGCAATAATTGAAATATATATATATATATTATAATACGAAATGTTTTTAAAATAATAATAAATTATAATAAATTATAATAAAATAAAATAATAACAATTTATAATAAAATTAAATATAAAACACGTAAAAACACTTAATTCGTGCAAATTGGTAAACACATACGTCATGCTATACACAATAAGAAAAACGGGGGCGTTACAACCTCTCCCCCTTAAAAGAATCCGTCCTCGGATTCACTATCTGCCTGAAAACAATTAATGAAGGAACCCCGTTCCTTACAAACAACAAAGAGAGAATCCCCGTCTCTCAAACACAGCAAAGAGAGAACCCCGTCTCTCAAAACAACAAAGAGAGAACCCCGTCTCTTAAGCAGCTATGAGGGAACCCCGTCTCTCGCAAGCAAAGAGAGTACCCCGTCTCTCAAACAAAATATGAGAACCCCCGTCTCTTAGAAATAACGAGTGCACCCCGTCTCTCAAACAAAATGAAGCAAGGAAGTCTCCAATACTCCCAAGCAACACATGCACAACCAAAGTTAAAATCACACAAAGACATGTAATAACCCTCAATTACAATATAACCAAGCACAACGAAAATAATCAATTAGTAAGGCGTAGAATATTAAGAATCAATTAAATTAAATTGTATGTATGCTTATGCCATGAATGTTTTATGTACCGTTCACCGTAGTTAAGAAATTTAAATTTGTAAGTTGTCGTTGTCCAGTGTATGATCTGTCCCGAAGATAGACTCAGTGCTCAGTTTGTCTTTAACCTCTTCAGGGTACCCCGATGAAACAATTGATGAATCCTTTAAGGATTATACTCTTAGATCCCTTCTGCTTAGTACTGCTTCCAGTCTTCATCATTTCCCTTAATCCTCATTCGACTAACCAACTCTTTTTAATTAATCGAGCTTGACCTCCGAATACCCTTAGACCATCCGTCTCGAAGTTAGGTCCCTAGCTACTATCTTACCCCTATCGGAGTTTAAAATACCCTCGAGGATAACTACTCCTGACAACCTTGACGATTCAATCCCCACCTTGAGGTATTGATCATTAGGATCTACCTTAACATGAATCCTTTTTCCACCTTCCGTTCATGTTATCCATTCATTCTCTTAAACCCCTTAAGGTTATATTCGGTATCTGGCCCCACATTTCTTGAATCGAAGATAGAATGTTCTTGATGGTTCTTGAAGTTTGATGTAAATCCTCCAATAATCATCTTTTTCGATTTGGTTTCTTCTGGAATTTCCTTCCGAATAATCGTGGGAATAACCAATGACTTGATAATATTGTCATTATTGAACCCCCTTTGTACTCTATTGGATTACCCTTGATCGCCATCATTCCATTATTTGCTAACTTGATTCGACTCTCTCTCTTGTCAATTCTGACTTAGGGGTTCACAGAAGCTCCCTTATAATTTGTTATCCCCAGATCCGTATTTTATACATAAGAATATTCTCCAAGCCATTTCCTTTATACCTAGTGAGGGACTTCAATCCGGATTTAGTAACTCAACTCCTCTCTTAACAACTTAACCAATCAAGCCGCCTTATTTATCTCTGATCCTCACTAATAGGACTTCCAGGTCTTCCTTAATTTGTAATTTCCTTATTCCTACTAAAATATTTCTTCGAACACCCCTTCAATCGTTCAATTTGTTCCTCGGTCGTGCTCTCCCCCTTAAATTTCTATTGTCACATATTGAACTCCATTAGGGAGGATTTTGATCAAAATGGCAACCCCAAGGTTTTACATTTCAACTTCCCTTCTAATTCGCTTAATGTCCGAAACCCCTTTCCTATTCTTATCCGATCTAAACACCCCGCAATCCACTCTAATCTCGTTTCCCCTTATGAAGTCCCGTTTTCATTAACCTATCCCTTACTTGAAATTCTTTATTCCTCGAAGTCATCTTCATCGAATTCGAGAGTGGCTTGGCTGAGTACTACATGATAGGTGAGGTGAATGAGCTTCCTATCAAATAAACACTAAAATGCATGTCGGGTAAAGATGACGATGCACATGGCACATTTGCAACAAAGTAAGAGGCAACACATAACAGCAATAAAATCAAACAGAAATGCGCGAATAGACGTAAGGCTAGAAAATAAATACTTAGTGCGAGGTATGATGCACGTGCTATGAATGTTTTGGAACCTGTCACTAATGTGGTAGGTTGTTAACTCGGGAGCTTTTCATCGTTCCTCCAAATCCCGGAGTTACTTTGACTTGTTGATTATTCCTTGCCTTTTCCCATGGTCTTCAAGACTTCCAAGAATTCTTGTATATCAGCTTGTACCTTCCACCATCCGGAGTTGAAGTTTCACAATCCCTAATTTCTTCTACATTCCTGGAGTTAGTGTCTGAACTTCTCCCCGAGAATCATCCTTTAACCAGGCGTCGCCTTTCTTTATCATTCTCATTTGTTGCTCCTTATCTTCCAATTCAACCTCACAACATGCCAATTCAGTTTGGATTTGGAAAATTGAACTCAAGTCCTATCCTTAGCATTATCACCCTCCATGAATTGTAATTATCCAATTACTTATCTTTCTCGAACCCCTTCTCGACTTGTTTCCCATCTTAACTCGCCTCCTCTTAATTATTGATACCTCTTCTATAATCCAAATCCGGGACCAAAATATCTTCAAGGTTTTGTTCACTTCATTCTTTAGGTTGAAAGATCCCATTGAATCCAATTAAAGCACTCCAAGTAGTGGATTCACATAAGTTGATCTTCTGAGTCACAACCATCCCTTGATTAACTCCTATTCCACCAAATGTTCCTCCGCCCTCGCATCGCCAAAGTCGAACCTCCCATTCTGAATCTTAACCGTTAATTGCAACTTAGTCTATGAAGCCACGCATCAAGCATTCTCCACATTCCTCCCCGGGGCATCCTTCTTATCTTCCGTGCCTCCGAAAGAATTTGCAATAGATTGTGGTGATCATAAAACTTGGTCGTGGTTTGATATTAGCTTTATAAACTGGAAATCATAACTCCTTTTGGGAATATATACATGCGGTTAGTGCATGCTCGTGGCACATATTCAACACTAAAGACAAGGATCCATATAATAATGCAACAGGTAGTTCAACAAAATTAAAAAGGAAAGCCAAAATTCACGTTCAAGATCGATGCAATGCACACATGGTTATATAGTTCCTAAGCCGTACGACCTAGACTGACTCACACACGACACGAGAACACCGGTTTTGCAACCGGGCTCTGATACCACTTAAGGATGTAGCACCCCGAATGTGAGGCACCACATCCCCTGCACTATGGCTCAACACGAGTAACGAAATGGAAAGTCCGTACCCATATCCAACCATAGCGAACGGGAGACAAACAAAATACCTTCCTAAGTTAGGCGGAACTTAGACCCTGCACACTAACCAATCAACAAAATATAATGCCTCAGAAGACTAAAATTCAAACACACAGACCAAAAGCAGACTTGGGCTCTTCAGGCCTCTTTTAAACTCATAATCAAAGCCAACAAAAGCAATTCAATAGCACTTAAACAAGATTCAACTCCAATATTCTTACAAGGTTACTTCATTCACAATTAAATACATAAGATGAATGCAGGGACACTTCTAGCTTAACTTGACCGACTCACTCTCAACATAACTCCGCCTAGCTCGAAACTCCAAAGCCAAACCTGCACACTAAAGTGTTGGGAAGGGAGAGGGTCAGTCTCTAGAAGACTGAGTGAGCAGGAGGGATATACATATATAAAACATGCACATGCAAGTCATAAATTCCGAGCAAGGTTTTATTTAATATTAGTTCCCAAAAAGGGCAAGAGAATGACCAAGCAATACTCGGATTTTACGACTGATCATATTAATTCATTACATTCATAAATCATACATAAACATAAGGCTCGGCGAGTGAGCGTGCATCATCTCCAACCAAACTCCGACCGTGTACGACGAATATCAATAATATTTTAAGTAGGTGATCATGCAATACATCATAATACACACAACTCATATATCATATCCTAAACATATTCGTTTGGGCAATCCGTGTCCCGACCTTCCCGCACGGTGCCTCTCAATCATAAACATAATCATAATCATAGTCATAAAATAAGTTCCAACCTTCTTCCTCCGGGTGGTGGACGGGTTTGCAAGGCCCGACCACCCAATCATATCAATGCGGCTATGAGGTTCATAAGGCCTCAAAGCCCGGTTAACGTTTCCCCGTCAAAAACTCCTTGACGAAGTCCGTTTCGCCGTAATTGGTTGGAACTAGTATATGGGATCCCCGTCAGCCCTTGCTTCCTTGGTTAGCCACATATACTAAGTCCCGGGGCCCGTACAATCATAAATCATAATTGTGTCTCGCCAAACATATCAATTCATAAGAAACATAACATAATTCATAAATCATTTGAAAAGGGTTTACTCGATTAATATTTACTCAATACTTATCATTTGAAAACCAAATATAACTATATTAGGTTTTTGGCCAAAGCTTGTCACATACGGTTGTAGGGTTTAATACGTAACTAAAATGAAAACACCCTCACCTGAACCGTGATGAAACAAGGAACGAGTACCAAGTGCCTGAACGATCAAGATCTCTCCACCCTGGAGATAAACTGTACATAAGACAACATGACGTGTTCGTGAGACTTGAGACTCCAATGAACTATATAAGACGCACGGCATGCCATGAACATGATATGAATGCGTAACAGGTGATATCATATCATAAAATGTTCATGTGCACTATTAAAGAATTTAAAACATATAATCAAACCATTCGTTCTTTGATATCATTCAAATACATAAATTCATAAATTCATATTTCATAATTTCATAACATTCATAACTCATATTAGTTAATCTAAAATTCCATTTAATAATCATAGCAAGTAATATTCATATTCACAATTAGAAATGGAATAAATAAAACGTTCAAGCAATAGTCGGTAATTTAAATATGCGGAATAGAAATCAATTAGATTCAACAATTGAATTAAATCAAATAATATTTAAAATATATAATAAATATATCATATAATAAACATATATAATATAATAATTATATAACAATTATAATAACATAGGTATCTATGTAATATATATATATATATACACGTACTCATACATGCATGCATAAATTACAATTAATATAACTAATACATATATATATATATATATATAATAATGCATGCATAATATATATATATTAACATAATTAATACATATGTACAACATATATAATACTACCCATGCATGCACGTACACACACAAATATATATAATATATATACATGCATGCAATTACACACACAAGTCATGCACACACACACAAGGCATGCATACACACTCACACACAGTACATTTATATATACATAACCAGCAGCCCAGAAATGCAGGCAACAGTTCAGAAAAACGGGGTGACACCCCCGTGTCACCTCCCAAGCCCAGACCGAGACACCCCCGTGTCTCGGTACAGCAATTCAGGCCAAGAATCACACCCCCGTTCCGTGCTGGAAAGGCAGGCACGACACCCCCCGTGTCGCGCAGCAGCAGCCTCCCCTGTTTTTTAACAGAATCGCAGCAGAAAAAGGCAGCAACGTACGCAAGAAATGCAGGCAAGAAAGGCAGCAAAATTAAGCATGAAAAGCTGCAAGAAACTCAGCTAAAACACACACCAAGAAGCCACGAAAATGGACAGCAAAAGAGAGAAGGAATGCAGCAGCCAAGACAGCAGAAATTCAAGCCAAAACAGAGCAAAGCTTACGGGAAACAGGGCAAGAACAATTCACTTCATCTCCATCTATTCATATCAGTTTAGAACAACAAATACTCAGTCAAGCAACACCATTTCAACATATATATCAGATCCAAACAAGCTCAATCAAGAAAAGGAAGCATACGTGACATTTATGGAAATTTTCTCAAAGTGTCATAAATGATAACTCATTAATACTTCAACCACCATGAAATCAATGATCATAAATGATATGAGGATGTCAAAATAATCATTCTCAAGCTTGGAATCAATCAAAACCATTAAGAATCGAATGAGATCAAAAATATGCCCAAAACTCTCCATTTTCGGAAACAGCCCAGGAATCATGAAACCATGCTCAAATTCGTGAAAGAAAGGATGAAAATGATTAGAAATGAACATATATTACAACCCTAAGCTTACCTTGTTGATTGGAAGAAGTTTGGATGAGATTTGAGCTCCAAAATCTCTAAGGAATGAAGGGTTACGGGACTGCTTGAAATTCCAGTGACTTTGGCTGAGTTTTGGGGATTGTGTGAGGATTGGTTTGGTTAGGGCATGCTATATCCGGTTAGGGGGTTGAGTTAGGGTTCAATAGAATCAAACCATGGTTAATTTGGTTAAAGTTTGAATAAGATATGGCTATTTTTGTACAGCAAGGTCAGTTCAGTCTCCGTTTCGTTTTTCGGTTGAATTTCGGAGATTCAAATGACTTAGGAAAAATATAAGGCTAAGTTTACCAAACTCAAATTTTCGTTACGAGTTCAGCGAAGTTGACGGAACTCGAATCCGAGTTCCCGAGCTCAAGATATTAAATTCGGAACCAAGGGTACGCTAAGTGCTCGTTAGCCCCCGATTTGTTTCCACAATTCAAATTAAATTCGTTAACATATCAAATAAATTCGAAAACATAAACCGAGCATATAATCATGTTCATAACACATATATTTACGACATACTACAAATTCATGGCATTCCGATATCATTTCGTATAAGAACGATGCACAAAATAAGCAATATGCACATTTCATGCAATTCATGCATATAATATAAATTCCATGCAATAAAATTTAAATGAATAAATTAAATCTAATATTAAATAAATTAAATTAAATTCACGTAATTAATTAATTAAAGCATGATTAATTAACATAACATTTAATTAGCATAATCATTAAATTAACAACATAATTAACATTAATAATTAAATTAGCAATAATTGAAATATATATATATATTATAATACGAAATGTTTTTAAAATAATAATAAATTAAAATAAATTATAATAAAATAAAATAATAAGAATTTATAATAAAATTAAATATAAAACACGTAAAAACACTTAATTCGCGCAAATTGGTAAACACATACGTCATGCTATACACAATAAGAAAAACGGGGGCGTTACAACCTCTCCCCCTTAAAAGAATCCGTCCTCGGATTCACTATCTGCCTGAAAACAATTAATGAAGGAACCCCGTTCCTTACAGACAACAAAGAGAGAATCCCCGTCTCTCAAACACAGCAAAGAGAGAACCCCGTCTCTCAAAACAACAAAGAGAGAACCCCGTCTCTTAAGCAGCTATGAGGGAACCCCGTCTCTCGCAAGCAAAGAGAGTACCCCGTCTCTCAAACAAAATAAGAGAACCCCCGTCTCTTAGAAACAACGAGAGCACCCCGTCTCTCAAACAAAATGAAGCAAGGAAGTCTCCAATACTCCCAAGCAACACACGCACAACCAAAGTTAAAATCACACAAAGACATGTAATAACCCTCAATTACAATATAACCAAGCACAACGAAAATAATCAATTAGTAAGGCATAGAATATTAAGAATCAATTAAATTAAATTGTATGTATGCTTATGCCATGAATGTTTTATATACCGTTCACCGCAGTTAAGAAATTTAAATTTGTAAGTTGTCGTTGTCCAGTGTATGATATGTCCCCGAAGATAGACTCAGTGCTCAGTTTGTCTTTAACCTCTTCAGGGTACCCCGATGAAACAATTGATGAATCCTTTAAGGATTATACTCTTAGATCCCTTCTGCTTAGTACTGCTTCCAGTCTTCATCATTTCCCTTAATCCTCATTCGACTAACCAACTCTTTTTAATTAATCGAGCTTGACCTCCCGAATACCCTTAGACCATCCGTCTCGAAGTTAGGTCCTTAGCTACTATCTTACCCCTATCGGAGTTTAAAATACCCTCGAGGATAACTACTCCTGACAACCTTGACGATTCAATCCCCACCTTGAGGTATTGATCATTAGGATCTACCTTAACATGAATCCTTTTTCCACCTTCCGTTCATGTTATCCATTCATTCTCTTAAACCCCTTAAGGTTATATTCGGTATCTGGCCCCACATTTCTTGAATCGAAGATAGAATGTTCTTGATGGTTCTTGAAGTTTGATGTAAATCCTCCAATAATCATCTTTTTCGATTTGGTTTCTTCTGGAATTTCCTTCCGAATTATCCTGGGAATAACCAATGACTTGATAATATTGTCATTATTGAACCCCCTTTGTACTCTATTGGATTACCCTTGATCGCCATCATTCCATTATTTGCTAACTTGATTCGACTCTCTCTCTTGTCAATTCTGACTTAGGGGTTCACAGAAGCTCCCTTATAATTTGTTATCCCCAGATCCGTATTCTATACATAAGAATATTCTCCAAGCCATTTCCTTTATACCTAGTGAGGGACTTCAATCCGGATTTAGTAACTCAACTCCTCTCTTAACAACTTAACCATTCAAGCCGCCTTATTTATCTCTGATCCTCACTAATATGACTTCCAGGTCTTCCTTAATTTGTAATTTCGTTATTCCTACTAAAATATTTCTTCGAACACCCCTTCAATCGTCCAATTTGTTCCTCGGTCGTGCTCTCCACCTTAAATTTCTATTGTCACATATTGAACTCCATTAGGGAGGATTTTGATCAAAATGGCAACCCCAAGGTTTTACATTTCAACTTCCCTTCTAATTCGCTTAATGTCCAAAACCCCTTTCCTATTCTTATCCGTTCTAAACACCCCGCAATCCACTCTAATCTCGCTTCCCCTTATGAATTCCCGTTTTCATTAACCTATCCCTTACTTGAAATTCTTTATTCCTCGAAGTCATCTTCATCGAATTCGAGAGTGGCTTGGCTGAGTACTACTTGATAGGTGAGGTGAATGAGCTTCCTATCAAATAAACACTAAAATGCATGTCGGGTAAAGATGACGATGTACATGGCACATTTGCAACGAAGTAAGAGGCAACACATAACAGCAATAAAATCAAACAGAAATGCGCGAATAGACGTAAGGCTAGAAAATAAATACTTAGTGCGAGGTATGATGCACGTGCTATGAATGTTTTGGAACCTGTCACTAATGTGGTAGGTTGTTAACTCGGGAGCTTTTCATCGTTCCTCCAAATCCCGGAGTTACTTTGACTTGTTGATTATTCCTTGCCTTTTCCCACGGTCTTCAAGACTTCCAAGAATTCTTGTATATCAGCTTGTACCTTCCACCATCCGGAGTTGAAGTTTCACAATCCCTAATTTCTTCTACATTCCTGGAGTTAGTGTCTGAACTTCTCCCCGAGAATCATCCTTTAACCAGGCGTCGCCTTTCTTTATCATTCTCATTTGTTGCTCCATATCTTCCAATTCAACCTCACAACATGCCAATTCAGCTTGGATTTGGAAAATTGAACTCAAGTCCTATCCTTAGCATTATCACCCTCCATAAATTGTAATTATCCAATTACTTATCTTTCTCTAACCCCTTCTCGACTTGTTTCCCATCTTAACTCGCCTCCTCTTAATTATTGATACCTCTTCTATAATCCAAATCCGGGACCAAAATATCTTCAAGGTTTTGTTCACTTCATTCTTTAGGTTGAAAGATCCCGTTGAATCCAATTAAAGCACTCCAAGTAGTGGATTCACATAAGTTGATCTTCTGAGTCACAACCATCCCTTGATTAACTCCTATTCCACCAAATATTCCTCTGCCCTCGCATCGCCAAAGTCGAACCTCCCATTCTGAATCTTAACCGTTAATTGCAACTTAGTCTATGAAGCCACGCATCAAGCATTCTCCACATTCCTCCCCGGGGCATCCTTCTTATCTTTCGTGCCTCCGAAAGAATTTGAAATAGATTGTGGTGATCATAAAACTTGGCCGTGGTTTGATATTGGCTTTATAACCTGGAAATCATAACTCCTTTTGGGAATATATGCATGCGGTTAGTGCATGCTCGTGGCACATATTCAACACTAAAGACAAGGATCCATATAATAATGCAACAGGTAGTTCAACAAAATTAAAAAGGAAAGCCAAAATTCACGTTCAAGATCGATGCAATGCACACATTGTCATATAGTTCCTAAGTCGTACGACCTAGACTGACTCACACACGACACAAGAACACCGGTTTTGCAACCGGGCTCTGACACCACTTAAGGATGTAGCACCCCGAATGTGAGGCACCACATCCCCCGCACTATGGCTCAACACGAGTAACAAAATGGAAAGTCCGTACCCGTATCCAACCATAGCGAACGGGAGACAAACAAAATACCTTCCTAAGCTAGGCGGAACTTAGACCCTGCACACTAACCAATCAACAAAATATAATACCTCGGAAGACTAAAATTCAAACACACAGACCAAAAGCAGACTTGGGCTCTTCAGGCCTCTTTTAAACTCATAATCAAAGCCAACAAAAGCAATTCAATAGCACTTAAACAAGATTCAACTCCAATATTCTTACAAGGTTACTTCATTCACAATTAAATACATAAGATGAATGCAGGGACACTTCTAGCTTAACTTGACCGACTCACTCTCAACATAACTCCGCCTAGCTCGAAACTCCAAAGCCAAACCTGCACACTAAAGTGTTGGGAAGGGAGAGGGTCAGTCTCTAGAAGACTGAGTGAGCAGGAGGGATATACATATATAAAACATGCACATGCAAGTCATAAATTCCGAGCAAGGTTTTATTTAATATTAGTTCCCAAAAAGGGCAAGAGAATGACCAAGCAATACTCGGATTTTACGACTGATCATATTAATTCATTACATTCATAAATCATACATAAACATAAGGCTCGGCGAGTGAGCGTGCATCATCTCCAACCAAACTCCGACCGTGTACGACGAATATCAATAATATTTTAAGTAGGTGATCATGCAATACATCATAATACACACAACTCATATATCATATCCTAAACATATTCGTTTGGGCAATCCGTGTCCCGGCCTTCCCGCACGGTGCCTATCAATCATAAACATAATCATAATCATAGTCATAAAATAAGTTCCAACCTTCTTCCTCCGGGTGGTGGACGGGTTTGCAAGGCCCGACCACCCAATCATATCAATGCGGCTATGAGGTTCATGAGGCCTCAAAGCCCGGTTAGCGTTTCCCCATCAAAAACTCCTTGACGAAGTCCGTTTCGCCGTAATTGGTTGGAACTAGTATATGGGGTCCCCGTCAGCCCTTGCTTCGTCGGTTAGCCACATATACTAAGTCCCGGGGCCCGTACAATCATAAATCATAAATGTGTCTCGCCAAACATATCAATTCATAAGAAACATAACATAATTCATAAATTATTTGAAAAGGGTTTACTCGATTAATATTTACTCGATACTTATCATTTGAAAACCAAATATAACTATATTAGGTTTTTGGCCAAAGCTTGTCACATACGGTTGTAGGGTTTAATACGTAACTAAAACGAAAACACCCTCACCTGAACCGTGACGAAACAAGGAACGAGTACCAAGTGCCTGAACGATCAAGATCTCTCCACCCTGGAGATAAACTGTACATAAGACAACATGACGTGTTCGTGAGACTTGAGACTCCAATGAACCATATAAGATGCACGGCATGCCATGAACATGATATGAATGCGTAACAGGTGATATTATATCATAAAATGTTCATGTGCACTATTAAAGAATTTAAAACATATAATCTAACCATTCGTTCTTTCATATCATTCAACTACATAAATTCATAAATTCATATTTCATAATTTCATAACATTCATAACTCATATTAGTTAATCTAAAATTCCATTTAATAATCATAGCAAGTAATATTCATATTCACAATTAGAAATGGAATAAATAAAACGTTCAAGCAATAGTCGGTAATTTAAATATGCGGAATAGAAATCAATTAGATTCAACAATTGAATTAAATCAAATAATATTTAAAATATATAATAAATATATCATATAATAAACATATATAATATAATAATTATATAACAATTATAATAACATATGTATCTATGTAATATATATATATATATATACACGTACTCATACATGCATGCATAAATTACAATTAATATAACTAATACATATATATATATAATCATGCATGCATAATATATATATATTAACATAATTAATACATATGTACAACATATATAATACTACCCATGCATGCACGTACACACACAAATATATATAATATATATACATGCATGCAATTACACACACAAGTCATGCACACACACACAAGGCATGCATACACACTCACACACAGTACATGTATAGATACATAACCAGCAGCCCAGAAACGCAGGCAACAGTTCAGAAAAACGGGGTGACACCCCCGTGTCACCTCCCAAGCCCAGACCGAGACACCCCCGTGTCTCGGTACAGCAATTCAGGCCAAGAATCGCACTCCCGTTCCGCGCTGGAAAGGCAGGCACGACACCCCCCGTGTCGCGCAGCAGCAGCCTCCCATGTTTCTTAACAGAATCGCAGCAGAAAAAGGCAGCAACGTACGCAAGAAATGCAGGCAAGAAAGGCAGCAAAATTAAGCATGAAAAGCTGCAAGAAACTCAGCTAAAACACACACCAAGAAGCCACGAAAATGGACAGCAAAAGAGAGAAGGAATGCAGCAGCCAAGACAGCAGAAATTCAAGCCAAAACAGAGCAAAGCTTACGGGAAACAGGGCAAGAACAATTCACTTCATCTCCATCTATTCATATCAGTTTAGAACAACAAATACTCAGTCAAGCAACACCATTTCAACATATATATCAGTTCCAAACAAGCTCAATCAAGAAAAGGAAGCATACGTGACATTTATGGAAATTTTCTCAAAGTGTCATAAATGATAACTCATTAATACTTCAACCACCATGAAATCAATGATCATAAATGATATGAGGATGTCAAAATAATCATTCTCAAGCTTGGAATTAATCAAAACCATTAAGAATCGAATGAGATCAAAAATATGCCCAAAACTCTCCATTTTCGGAAACAGCCCAGAAATCATGAAACCATGCTCAAATTCGTGAAAGAAAGGATGAAAATGATCAGAAATGAACATATATTACAACCCTAAGCTTACCTTGTTGATTGGAAGAAGTTTGGATGAGATTTGAGCTCCAAAATCTCTAAGGAATGAAGGGTTACGGGACTGCTTGAAATTCCAGTGACTTTGGCTGAGTTTTGGGGATTTTGTGAGGATTGGTTTGGTTAGGGCATGCTATATCCGGTTAGGGGGTTGAGTTAGGGTTCAATAGAATCAAACCATGGTTAATTTGGTTAAAGTTTGAATAAGATATGGCTATTTTTGTAGAGCAAGGTCAGTTTAGTGTCCGTTTCGTTTTTCGGTTGAATTTCGGAGGTTCAAATGACTTAGGAAAAATATAAGGCTAAGTTTACCAAACTCGAATTTTCGTTACGAGTTTAGCGAAGTTGACGGAACTCGAATCCGAGTTCCCGAGCTCAAGATATTAAATTCGGAACCAAGGGTACGCTAAGTGCTCGTTAGCCCCCGATTTGGTTCCACATTTCAAATTAAATTCGTTAACATATCAAATAAATTCGAAAACATAAACCGAGCATATAATCATGTTCATAACATATATATTTACGACATACTACAAATTCATGGCATTCCGATATCATTTCATATAAGAACGATGCACAAAATAAGCAATATGCACATTTCATGCAATTCATGCATATCATATAAATTCCATGCAATAAAATTTAAATGAATAAATTAAATCTAATATTAAATAAATTAAATTAAAGTCACGTAATTAATTAATTAAAGCATGATTAATTAACATAATATTTAATTAGCATAATCATTAAATTAACAACATAATTAACATTAATAATTAAATTAGCAATAATTGAAATATATATATATATTATAATACGAAATATTTTTAAAATAATAATAAATTATAATAAATTATAATAAAATAAAATAATAACAATTTATAATAAAATTAAATATAAAACACGTAAAAACACTTAATTCGCGCAAATTGGTAAACACATACGTCATGCTATACACAATAAGAAAAACGGGGGTGTTACAGTATCACATAGCTACCACTCATACACGTAGTAGTAGTAGTAACAATTAACAATTAACAACTAAAGCACGGAGAATAAATAATTGCAAAATTTAAGCGCGGTATGGATACACGTGCCATGAATGCAATTACCTCAATTTTCGGGTTCAATTCGGTCTCCAATTTGAAGCTTTTGGTATCATCTCCTTTGCTTAGTCACGGTTGAGACTTGTACGCCTCGAATTGACTTTATACCTGGTTCCAAATTTTCGATTGGAAGAAGATCTTCACTCTTTGATTTGCACTCACGTGTCCTTGGTGAGCTTCGTTCCAAAAGATCACGGCGATCACCTTTCGACGTTGGAAGTCAACTCTTTGGTATCTCTCTCTACGTACCCGTTCTTTCAAGTTATTCTGATGATGTAAATGTATTCTTTAAGTTCCAAAACCTAGTGAAATTCCTTGAGGCCTCTTTTTCCTTAAACCCTATAAGATGCCGATCTTTGTTGACATCAACCTAGCAATTTTGGATTGTGCTCCTCTTTAAAGGTTTTAGACTTATGAGATTGTCCCCACATCCCTTCACGATCATTCCGTGCTACTAAGCTCTTTTTATAGCTCTTTATTGGTCCAAATTGGAACTTCTCAGTAGTCCCTATCAAAGATAAATCCCTAATTAAATTGAGAACCTCAACTCTGTCTTCTAAAGCACATCGTTGGCCCTGGGATTCTCCCAAGATCAACTCCACATCAACTAGTCCCCCGTAATTTGCTTAATCAGTCTGTTCAAGAACTCCCTTGTTAATTTCTCTTTATCATCCTGTCCTCCACACAAGATATCCCACTGCAACAAAGAAACATTCCTTCATCTTGATAATATCCATCTCGACATTCCCCATCAAGATTGAAGTCAAACCCTTTTCGAATCCGAGTCTCTCTCTCTCTTTAATTTGAACCTTAATTTAGCTCAATCAAAACGCCATCCAATAAAGTTCATCCAAAGGAGGAGAGTTTTTTATCTTATTACAGGATATCCTCAGATGTAAACACTCAAGCCTATGCATGTTCAGTTAGAGATGACAATGCTATGCACCACACAATTCACAAAGTAGCATGTACAACACATAATTGCAACAATTAATGCAATGCATCATAGAAAATAAAATTGACAATATTAATAGAAATCAAACACATAGCTTAACAAATCATTATGCACATGCTCACAAAATCAAATTGCCCTATATCGTTCAACCTAAACAGACGCAACATGATACTGAACCCCGGTTTTGCAACCTGGGCCTCTGATACCACTTAAGGATGTAGCACCCCGCACGGTAGGTCACCACATCCCCGCACCAAAGCCCAATCCACATACGAAATGGGAATTTTGTACATGAACCAAGTTGTGGCGAACGGGAGACTGACAGACTCACACCTAAGCTAGGCGGAACATAGACCCTGAACTTCAAAATTCAAACAACAAGAATGCGGAAGTGAAAATAAGCCATACAAAATTCAAACATAGATAAATAGGTGACGGGTTCAACTATCCCTAGAAGCCTTTCCCGAAATTTATATCAATACATAATATAATCCAAAATTAAACATTCATTCATTCTTTCATATCTAATACAAAAAATTGAATTAAAAGTAATGTAAATGCACGACAACTTAACTAATACAATAGACTTGACTTGAAAACAGACTCCAAAGACTGACTCCGCCTACCCCGAACTCCAAGCGAAACCTGCAAACTAAAAACATAGGGAGGGAGAGGGTCAGTCACACTGACTGAGTGATGGGCTACCCACACACACTATATATATAAAGGAGCAAAGCGCGTACACAAATCATAATATTTTTGAACTCAGGGATAGTTTTTGCACACTAAATCATTTTCTCGTGATATTTACATATAAGGGTTGCTCGCAAAACAAAACGATACGAGCTTATCTTATACATAGCATACATATACGTTCATATCATATCATATCACCTTTCATAACAAAACTTATCCTTTCTTAACATATTTCTGAATTTAGCTTATCTTATTAAAACGTTTCCAAATTTTAACTTAACTTAGAATCTATCTTCGTTTCATAAATCTTAACAGAACAGATAGAACAGATTACTCGACGGGTATGAGCTTTCAACCTTTACTCCTCAGAACAGAACAAAATAGAAATTTATAAACCTATCCAACCACCACACCAATGATGGAAGAGCCACGCGCGGCCCTAACCATCCAGAACTTTAACAAACCCACGAGGGGTAGCTAACCCACAATGTGTCCTCCCCGGCTTTTACACCGAAGGCATCAAAATACCATGCCTTCCCTAGCTCCTGGAGTCGCGCGTGATACCTTGGATGGAACTATGCACAGGCCGAGCCCCGATGGCTCGATACCATCCCGGGGATTCCTTACCCATAGCTCCTAGGGCCCAACATTCACAAAACAGATCATAATAGAATATTCACTTAAACCGCTACAGAGGAACATAACTTATACATACATACGTGTACATAACAAATCAAAATCAAGACAAGCATGCATAGGCTTGTATATGGCTTATCATACTTGCGAACTCATGACAAATCCGAACAAATACATATCTCACACATATCTGCATACATATAAGGCTTATTGAACCGCATGCATTCAAAATCGAGCACATTGCATTAACGTCATAACTAATAATCCTAACCTCACCTTACACCGATGAGGCCAAAGACAAGATGTTTGATCTACCCCGGAATCAACTCGGCCAACAAAACACCACCCCGGGTGCACCTGGACAAACTGAACACAAGAACAAGACTTAGGCTCAAGAATGAACCACATAGACGCACGACATATGCTTATGAAAGCTACGGATACATTTATGTAGGCCTTAAACATAATTCATGATATGCATACAGCATAATGCTTGTTCGTGTCATGTCCAAGTAATTAGGCACCTTGTACAAATAATTCAAGTTGCAAGTGAAACACAAAATCAAGCACATAAGTCATATAATAGTGATTCGACAAGCAATTGCATAAAAGATTACATACACGACCAAATAGACACGTTCAAAACTGATCAAAATTCAATTAAATCATATAAGAGCATATAATTTCATTTCAAGTACAAGGAAGTCACTCAAGGTTTCACATAATCAATCACACTTGCACAATTAAGGTATAATACCAAGAAACAAGTTCATGTAAGTTGCATATTTAGAACAAATATAAACACATATATATGATATAACAAGTTAAGAACAAGTTCATAGGTGTAAAGGTACAAGAAAAGTGGAAGAAAAACACGAAAAGTGGTTCCGAGCGAAAATGGGCAAAAGCTAGAAATTTTCCAAAACGCGCAAGTCGTAGGAAAATAGGAATATCTTGAGTTTGAGAGGTGGGAATTGAGTTTTGTTTCTTAGATATGAAACTAGATAAATGGATCTTTCTAATGGTGTATAGCTTGAATCGTGATTCAGAGCGATCCGAAAATGGCGTAGGTTTGAATTTGAACAAAAGCAGAATTTTGGCGAATTGGCGACACAAAATTCAAACGGTTATATCTCACAAACCACAACGAATTTTAAGGTGATTCCAATTCGAGAATACTCTAGAGTTCAAAAGGCTTTCGTGGATAAAAATTCAGATCAATCGGAGCACTTTTGCTAGTCTAAACGGCCATTTGAAAATTGGTCTAAAATGAGAAACCGTCGTTTGAAGGTTCTTGGGTGAGACAGGGGCTGTCCAAACGGGCGTTTGGTAAAACCACTATGGACCCAAACGGCCGTTTGGGCCCTGTCTGGCAGAAAAAACATAGAAGAACATCAGCAACTCGTCGGGGGTGGTTTCAAAACCACCCCAAACTTCAATCCAACACCAAAACACCTCTGAATCAAGCAAAATTGGAGACACAAGTTCATATACGCATGCTCTATCATAATATGCTATCAAAACGGCACGAAACGAGCTAAAAATCAAGTTGCCATTAAAGTTCATTTAAGCTCCATTAATGGAGTTTTAAGAAATATGCAACAACAATCAAAATTTCACCAAATATGCAACAAGGAAGCTTGAAGGAGCAACATATTTCAATCTTAAAGCAAGGGAATCAAAGAATAAGACATATTCTCAAATTTTCGTATATTGGAACTATTCATCTTCTTCTCCAAAACTCAAGAAATCAAGCAATAAAATAAGATTCAATCAGGAAGAAATGAAGCTCGTGAAAAGAGGAATTCATTAGATCATTGGGCGAAGATCTTGAGCTCAAAGGACAAGGGTTGGGGCTTGGCTTCTTTCTTCTCTGTTCTCTTCTCTTCTCACGTTCAAGAATGAAGAGGAAAGGGGCCAATTTCAGCTCTTAAGAGCTGATATGGGTCAGGTTAGGATAAAATGGGTCGGTTCGAAAAGATCCGATCCATTCGGATCGATTTTAAATGATAGGGCAATCAAACAGTTTTAGAAAAATATAAGGTTAATTCCTTCGGCTCCGAATCGTCGAAACAAACCCAATGGCAAAGTTGGAATTCGTATTCGAATTCCCGAGCTCAAGATAGCCAGGAAAGGCCAAAACACCGTAATTACAATTTGGTCCCTATCTTCCAAATTTTGAACAATTGAGTCCAAACACATTTAATTAAATTCTAAAGCACATATAATTTAAAATTAATACACGTTGACACTTAAGGTATACGGCATTACATAATTCACAAATATAAGGGATTAAACTCTCTCGTGACGCCATACCTAGATTGCCGAAAGGACGGGGCGTCACAAATTTAGTGATTGGGTCAAGTTCTAGGAGCTTTTGTTCAAATGTATGGAAATCATTTGATCAGATTGTCTTGGATAGAAAACAAAAAGCTAAATGCAAAAAGTGTGGATAAATTAATGCTTTGGGTAATGTTAGAAGGTCAACTTTAAAGCGTCATATAAGTGAAAGATGTCCGTATCGTGAGGTACGCCAATATGGGCTTCAAAATGAGAAATTTGATCAATCTGTATTTAGGGAAAAAGTAGCTAAGGCAAAGATTAAGCATAATTATCCATAAATTTTTGTTCAACATGAAGGGATACGAGATGTTTTTTTATTACTTGATCCCTGTTGTTGTCAATGTGTCTTAAAACACATCAAAAGTCGATGTTATAAAGATATATCAAGTAGAAAAAGAAAGGCTAAAAGCAATATTAGAATCTTTTATTACCAGAATATGTTTGACATTTGATATACGAACTTTTCTTGTGTCAAACGAATATATGACAATTATGGCTCACTATGTTGATAATGATTGGGTGTTACAAAAGAAAAGTTTTTCAATAATTGCCCCCACCACATGATGGTCAAAATGTTGGGGAGTAATTAATTAATTATTTGCAAGAATGGGGTATTAAGAGGAAAATTTTTACTTTGATATCAGATAATGCAAGATACAATTATGGTGTTGTGAATTTTCTGAAAAATCACCTTCTTTTGATGAATCCTTCAGTATGTGAAGGAATCTTTTTACACATGAGATGTGCTGCACAGATCTTAAATTTGATCGTGCAAGCTGGTTTAAATGCATAGAGAAAATTCGTGATAGTGTGAAGTATGTCAGGGGGTCTAAAATCAGGATAATAAGATTTTCAGAGTGTCCCAAACAATTAGATTGGGACAGAAGAAGAAAATTGAAGCAAGATATGCCTATTAGATGGAATTCGACATGGAGTGATGCTAGATAATGCTATCGTGTACAAACTTGCATTCTGTAAATTAAGGTTGGTTGACCCTCACTACAAATGGTGCCCTACACCTGAAGAATGGAGGGAAGTGGAAAAAATCACAAGATTTCTCAAACCGTGTTTTGAGTTGACTGAACTTTTCTCTGTGCAGCGTTATCCCACATCAAATCTTTATTTTCGCAATATGTGGTAGATACAAATGCTTATACAAGAAGAAATGATAAGTGATGATGCCGATATAAATTACACGGCCACGGATGAGGTCAAAATTCAACAAGCACTAGGAGGATTACAGTGCAGTATTGATATTTTCCATTATTCTTGATCCTAGGTATAAATTTTCGTTTCTTGAGTTTTGCTTCAAGAAACTTGATTCAACTACTTCACCTCAAAAAATTCAGGAGCTAAAAAATCAAATGGAATTGTTATTTGAAGAATACTTACATGCACTTCCTTCACTATTTGAACAATTTTCAGTTGATAATTCAACTGCACACGATGATAACGAGGATATCATGATGGAGGTATTTTTATTCTTTATTATTTATTTTATTAGTTTTCACAATTATTGGTAAAAATAAAGAAACATTTCACATTTTATAGGAATTTGATTCATTTCGGACTACAAGTGCAAATTTTCGATGTCAATCTCAATTGGAATCCTACTTAGGAGAGCCTCTAATTGCCAGAACTAGATGTTCTTGACTTTTGGAGAGGGACTAGTGCCAAATATCCTTAACTCTCGTTGATGGCTCGTGATATTTTGACTATCCCCACCACAAAAGTTGCCTATGAATCTGCATTTAGTCATGGTGATAAAATAATTGGAAAATTTGGTAGATTAATTCTACCGAATAATGCAGAAGCAAGATTATGTGCTCGTGATTGGCTTGAAGGTGTAAATTTTCTTTCCTTTGATTTTTTTCTTAGAAATATAAAATATATTTTTTTGATAAATCACTCTCTATGTGATTTCATGCTCTACAGCTTACGACTCTGAAGATGAGGATGAGAAAGACCTCTCACCTAATAATGAAAATCTGATTAATCAACTTGGAAGTTTTTCATTGCAAACTGGAGAAAGAAGTGAATGAGAGGTTGATTGACTTTTATTTTAATGTTAATTAGAATTGAATGAATACATGCATGAAATAGTTAAGTAGGACCTACTGTAGGAGTTTTTTGTAATTGAAAATTGGTTTATTTTCAATTAAGTGTAGGAATACAGCGACATGAATACGACACGATATGAAAATGATGATACGGGATTTTTTCTTAAATAATTGAATTTACAAATTCTAGACCACCAACCTAAGTCCAAGAGTGGTTGATCCTACTTAATAAAAATCAGTCCAACCCCTCCACCAAAATTGGGGTCGTTACTAGTCAACAACCGCCAATCAAGCTACCGGGTTTGAACTCCTCCGTGGCGCCTTTCCATACGCTAACATCTTCGCCAAAATTATTGCAACAAGATATTGAAAATCTATAATATGAGGAGGAATCAATCGATTAGGAATAAATTAATAATAGATGGGCAGCAAGCATTGATACTATTGTTGACGAGATTGTAGATCAGGCTCTCGCAGTGAATTAAAAAAAAAAAAAAGAAAAAGACAAGGAATCGGTCAAAGTTTGCAAAGAAAATAAGCACTCCGGAATATTTTCAGAATTCTCTAGAGTTGACTTCAAAAGGCCCCTACCGAAAATTAAATCGGCTATTAGTGTTGTTTTAGATGAAGAGTTAGAGCAGCCGATTTATCGAGAAACTTGTTGTAGCACCTCCCCAGTACTACAACTCCCGCACCGTAATACTCCCCAAGTGCAGGTTAGACCCAACATGCAGGAAATACTACGGCGAACGGTCAGGATAATATATGAGTAAAGAGTATGACACAGTGCAGCGGAAGATAAAGAGATATAAGACTTTGTCAGTATATGGGGAGCATAACGTATAAAGAATAAGGATTATCGCTATTGATCAAAATAGTTTACAAAAGAGTACAACAGGATGAAGTATGAGATGGCTTAATTATACCGACAATAGGCTCAAGACAGTGTATCCTTAGGATCAGTTCCATGCTACTATTCATAACACTGTAATGTTTCAAGATACCTTTAGTTGTCGTTCCCTGATTCCTGAAATCATGCATTTTAAAGTAGGCGAGAGGGTTAGTCAAACTGACTAAGTAAAGGGGGTATAATATTTCGTAGATATATGTATACATATATATTTATATGATCAAGAAGACCTTGATCTAAAATAGTAGCAATAGGATATAGCAAATATGAAACAGTTCATTATATGTGTAAAGCAAGGATAGGGGAAATTTGGAATATTTGTAGAAATATGAACCGTCTGTAATAGTAACTTTAATGCCCGCAAGCTAGGCCTCTCCATCCATAACTCCTTAAATAATTTGGTAAAACAGTACCGGGCTGATCAAGGCACCGATACTTTAATAAAACCAATATGATAATACCTCCTTAACTCCGGTGTCGCGCCCAGGGAGCTACCCCGCGGTAACGTAACAATAATTGGAAGCTCATACCACTCCCAGGGAGCTCATACCACTCCCTTGTATATCTCTTGGCATGGAGTAACTAACCCCCAGTTAAACCACTACCAAGAGTTGGTGGCAGTCCGCAGCACCAACAACACCTTCGGCCCGAAACCTTCCGGGTAATTGCTCGCTACGGATACAGCCAGGGCCCATAATAACAGTAATAATAAGATATTTTTCTTGCTTAGTCGGGAATCAGTTCTTAGTAATAATAGGACTAAAATATATAATGTCCGGATAAGATCCTGATTCCGACTTAAAAGTATTTTCCTCGTAAAGAGGGATATTGTATAGTAATAGGTATATAAGGTGATAAATCATAAATAATAGGTAGGCTTGAAAATAGGTTTTGTGTAGATACATAAGTATAGGCATGATTCCAGTTGAAGACATTTTAACCCTCACCTATACCGGTAGTCATGTAGATTCCATTGCTCCGTCCTAATTTCGCCTGTAAGTATTAACTACTATAAGCTTAGGACTAAGTTCTTATTATTCTAATCAAATAGGCACATATGGTACATAATGTAACACATTAGATTTTATTGTTCTAATCAAATAGACACATAAACTGTAACACGTTAGAGAATATTCGGTAAATCTTAATTTTAACCGTTTAAGGGAATTTAATTAATTAATTAGGTTTTATGAAGTCTTTAACTAATCCAATATTTATTAATCACATTATGATCCTAATTAGACTATTAGAAATGAAATTTAGGGTCTAATTCAACAATGTAGGTTAGATTTTAAAATTATTTCATAACTTACTGATTTTTGGAAAATTCGGGTAAAATCTTTCTTTAAAATTTCCAAAACCTATTTTATAATTATTTTTAAATAATTTTCGAAATTAATTGAATATGGGTTGACCAAAAAGTCAAAATTACTATTAAAAACATTTACTAATCAATTTCTTATGAATTAAACATTTTATAACATAAAATTGAACTCACACACACACCTACTATCACACGTGCACTTAAAATTGATCAAGAACATTATGAATGTGTTCTTAGGCTTATGAATGTGTTCATATTAGCTCATGATCAGATCTATCAAGTTCTAAGTCCATAACGCATAATTAAACTCATAATGTAGCACTTTATGTAACTTTAATCATAAATTTAATTCTTAAAGAAATTAATCTAGGCATGAATTTAATCAAACAAGATCATAATTATTTAAACGCATATTCATATCATATCATATCATAACTCATTCATTTAATTAAATAAAATTCATATATGTTACTACATTTTTCCTAAAACTAGTATAAATAGCATATATTTCATAAAATAAATTTCTAAAGCATAATTTAATTAAATCTAAGCATGCTATAATTCATAATATATTAAAAACATAATATAAAGCATGAAATAATAAAAGAAAAGCACACCTTATGTATAGAGAAAAGGAGTGGCCGAAAATGGAGAGAAATGAGAGGATTTTTGTGTGTTCTTGGAAATGATCTTGGAGGGATATTTATATTTGGGATTTAGGGGCTTATGTTGCAATTTCCTAAAGTTTAGGGTATGATTCATGCTGATGAGTAAGCTAGGAGTATAATTATGGGGGGTTTAGGTGTTATGCTAGGTGTATAAGTGATGTAGGAGCTTATGTATACATAATTATGTAAGAGAAAGAGGATCGAAAGGGTTTTCCTATTGTTACAAACTTTAAACGTTTAGAATTAAAGTAGTAAAGGTTCGGAATTTTGAAAAATATGATAAAATACATAAAACGAAGCTAGGATGAGATTTAATTTCCGAGAAAGTGTTCATGATTCATAAAATAATTTGAGGATTATTTTGAGTATAATATTGAATATCAAACGCCGTACGGTTTAAAAGTTAGTTTTTACGGCAGGAATAGTACTTTAGGAAAAATAAGAAAAATTTATAAAACGAGCTAGGATTTGAACTAGGGTTTGGGAAATTTCTTAAAATTCATACAATAATTCAAGGATCGTTATGGTTATAATATTGTGTAGGAAAAACGTTAGAATTCGAAAATCTTCACTTTAGGGCAAAACTAGGGTTTTTGGCCAGTTTTGGCTACTACGGGAGTTATAATGAGAATTACGGTTTGGGAATGATATCATAATTCATAAAATTTCATAAGGATTCATTTGAACCCAATATTAGATAGGTAAAAGTGTCCCGGAAAATTTCTACGTTTGTGAAGTGAAGAGTAACTAGGGACCTAATGGTAATTTTTGACAAATAATGTTCAAAGTGTGTTTTGAAGTAACAAAAGCTAAGATATGAGTCCGGAAAATGTGAAATATGATTTTCTAAGGTTTCATAAGGAATATGTGAAGGTTTTGACTTGGTGAATGAATAGTGATATGAGTCTTGTAATGAAAGAACAGTTAATAATCGAGGCGTAAAAGCACATTGTCCACATAAAGTGAAATGCATAATGAATTAGTGCTTCCTTCTAATCTTTGATTTACCTATTTCTTCTAGGCCCCGAAATCCGGGATGTTACACTTGTGTTATTAACCAATCTCAGGAAGTTGAGGAAAATGATCCAGAAACAATAAAAAAGATGGCTATTTTCAAACGTTCAAATTCGTTTAATAAATATATGGAGAAGACGTTATGTTTGCAAGATATTAATGAAAGCACCACAGTATTGAAGAGATCTCTGTCAGGAGGGGCTCGCCTTGATAGACCGTTAACTTTCGCATATACAGACATTGAGGCTCTTTAAAAAAAAATCGAGAAATTGAAGATTTTAATCAAAATAATTTTGATAATGATATTTTTGGTTTAAATGCTTTATTATTTAAGGAGCAATACTTCTTGTACTTTATTTTCTAGACCTTTCTGTTTTTATTTTCATTATTATTTTCTTTTGAGGTGGGGTCCTCTCTAAAATCGACTTTTTATTTAAAAATAAAAAATAAATTTAGAAAAGAGTTTCACTTATATTGAATAGTTTTCAATAATAATTGTAATGAAAATATTTTTATGACTTAATCTATGTATTTATTTATCATTTCATATGTGTCGAATATCTAAAAAATAACTAACTAATTTGAATTGAATATTAAAATTCAGGATGTATTGATTAAGGAAACTAAAATTGAAGACTTGAACGAACCAATAGTGATATGAAAATATAATCAGAAATCATACACTCTCCTTGGTGATACTCCTGTTACCTTTTTTTTCATTCTTTTTTCCCCGAACATGTCTAAAATTGGTCTAAGTGGGTATAAAATATATCAAACATATTAAAAAACGAGTGAAACAGGTTCAAAATATGTTAAACGAATTTAATATAGGTTGAACATGTGGAAAATGGGTGAAACATGTTCAAAATGTGTCAAACGGTCTAAAACAAGTCAAGCAAATAGAAAAATAGGTGAAACGAAACTAAAAAGGATCGAACGTGTCAAAAATAAGTTGAACAGGTCCAAAATAGTTTAAACAGATCGAAAACAGGTCAATGGGATCAAATGGGTTAAAAATAACTCAAATGTATCAATGAGTATATTTTGGACATTTAACTATTTAATTTAAGTATAAATCCATTAAAACCTCATTGTTAAACCCAGTAACTGTCCACTAGAACCCGTCATAATCAGCTTAAAACCATTAAAAACCTAACCTATTAAGAATAAATTAGTCTTCAACCTATTTTTAGCCCAAATTATTTTTAACCCAAACTATATTAACTCAGTCCAAATCAACTCAATCCGTCCATTAGTCACCCGTAGTTTTAATCTGGTTACCACTATATAAACTACAAAGCCTTGGACTCTTCTTGGTATTGTTATACCAATCCTAATTTGCGACATAATTTGTTCCATATATAAGTGACATGTCGCAAAACAAAATTGCGGCACACAGATAATTCAATTTGTAAGAATTTTCAAATAAATCACGTATTCAATGAAAATCATTTGTGATCAAATAAATACTGTGCAACATCATTTCAACTATTGGATATCAATTATCAATCATAAAACCATTTGGGACCAAACATACTTTAAGTTGTATACTTGTATCTATAAATTGGACTAGAATACATAATATTGTTTAAAATAGATGATCTAACATAGTTAGAATGAAACTAAAAGAATCAAAACCAAATACAAAATAGAACACCCCACATTAAAAATAAAAGATCAATCCAAGATATACGTAATTCACAAACTATTGCCTCATTAACGACAATCTAAATCATCTATTTCCAAGCCAACATTTCTCCAGATTTGAGGGTTATGTGATCTCCTGTTTTATGTTTGTATTTTATATTCTATTTTACTCACATACACATGTCAAACACATTAATGGATAATCGAGATTAGAAGAGAGCAATAAGTTGAAATAAGTGAAAAATCTCTCTCCTAATCTTGACCATCCGTTAATACACTTGGCACATATATGCAGTAAAACAACAGATAAAACACACACCTAAAACAGGAGATCCAACCTCAAAATTTCACAAAAAATAACATAAAAAACATATAGAAATATCTCATCATTACACATATATAACACGATCAATCCAATGTCCTCAATCAAATTTAACTGCTCCCTTTCTTCTTCGAGAACAACCCTCCAATCAATGGAACCAAAGGCCTCTTCTTTGTCTTCTTTCTACTAGGGGATTTCCCCCCCTCATGATGATGGTCACTACCGACATTATCTTTTGTAACGATCATCTTCGTTAGCAATGGAGGACTCGCAAACTTGACAGATCTTTTCTTCTGAAACTCCTTATTCGCGATCCCATATTCACGTTCTTGATCATCACCATCAGCTGCATTGTTTTTCGCCTGGATACTTTTCATCTCCTGCACTAATTTGGCTGTGTTTTCGACGAACTTAAGCTCTTCAATTCCCGGTTGGATATTCAAATGGGGTTTTGTTTGTGTTGTAGCATTGGTCTTGAGTTGATGAAGCTCTTTCTTTGTCTGTTCGAGTTCTTTTCTAAGAGAATCGAGACAGTGAGCCATTAGGTTGCCTTCTTCTTTGGCCCTTTCGAGGCTTTGCTTTGTCTCTTCAAGCTCGGCCTTTGCTGGTCCATATCTCGGAAAGCCATGCTTCTGACCTTTACTTGCTTTGCTATCTTCCATCTGGGGAATAATCACAATGATTGTGTTATCGTTATGTACACAAATTTGATTTCCATTATATAATGGATTGTGATTTTGTCTGCTTAATGTTACGTAATGCAGAGTTAATTGCATTTTTAGTTTCATACCTCCGTCCTATTTTATATATGGAGGGTGGGGGCTTGGTAACCCGATGGCCTCATTGGTTGGTTTCTTTAAAAAAAAAATAATAAAAACTAGGGAGGTTTTAAATGTAATTAATCATAATATATATAAGGGGCAGAATACAATATATACCTTCTAACTTGAATAAAATATATTTTGATTCTCTTTATTAATACGTGCAAATATCATTTGAACTTGTTAATGTTTAAACTATAATATTTTTCAAATATATTAATAATGGGGAAGATCAAAATAGGTTATCTTTTCATTGGTTTAGGGAGTAAAAAGTTCTAAGAAAAATTTAAGATAACTAAGCATATGCTAACGTAAAAAACCAAACGCCTGAATTTTTGCTTGTTAACTGTAACTTGTAAGTCGTAAGGAAGTGTAAATGAAGTTTTATAAAGAACAAAGGTCAATATAGCATGGACCAGTGATTAGCTTACAAGTACATTGTTTTAATTAGTTTTGTAGTGAGCATATAGTTTTTACAAATTACTTTGGGTATTAGGTACAAATAAAATTAGGAAAATTTAATAATAAAGGGACTAGGAATATAATACACCAAAATTATTAACAGGTTAATAACTTATAATATGCGTATTTAGAACTAAGAAATTGACACTATAGAATATTAAGATTAGGGATTAAGAAGGTTTAAAAATATTAACGTTTTCCAATACAATACTAACATTTAGTAATTGTAGAACATTCTAGTCCCCCAATAGTAATTTTTCTAATAAAATTCTAATAACATATTAATATATTCTTTTTATATATATATATATTAACAAGGAGGGACAAGATGCTCAATATAAGAACTCACGATCAAGGTTACTCGAGATAATTTAGATGGCGATTAAAATGACATGAAACCTAAACTATAGAGTCTAAGCGATTAAAATATGAACGAGTGAAAGTTCTCGCTGAATGAGAAAAAGAATTCAAAAAAAGTGACTGTTATATAACAATTTTGAAGCAAAAACAATTAGTTATTAGATTCAATCACATCTCACGCAAAAATATTAAGTAAACTATATATTAAACAAACAATCACCATTTTACACGCGTTGAATTTCATCATAATTGTTGGTTGGGTTTTCTGAAGCTATACATAACCTTGAAGCATTATATATATATAAAACCATCAAATAGACAAAACAAAACTAGAAAGAAAAGAAACCCTTAGAAAAGAGATCAGATAAGATATGATCACCTCTTTGAGCTTGTTTCCATAGACTTGTCCTGCGAGTATTTTCTCCCCAAACAACATAACCGCTTCTTTCACGGACCTAAACGGCTGTCGCGTGTCGATCTCCACCCTCCCTCTCACCACCACACCTTCTTCTCCGCCTTGCATTATTCTTTGTGTGTATTCGTCTCTGTGTGTGTTTTCTTGATGAGCTTATAATTGAAGCTAGGTTTCAAGAATTATCGTACGAATTCTTGAACATGAGTTGATATATATAGGGGAACGAAATATGGGTTTAAGTTAGCTGGTGAAAAGGGTTTTGTGTTAGTGGTGGTGGGACAATATAGAAATTACAATATAGGGTTTTTTATGTTAGATTAATAATGGAAGAAGTTAAATAAAAATGATAATGAAGGTTGCAAGTTTGGTTTAATTTCTTCGCGTCCACTTCACTAGAGATCTGTTAATTGATGCTGATGGGTGGGTTATGTGTGGTGGTTGCCCCATCTTAATTCACATCAAAATCCTACTCCAATATGTACATTAAGTTATCTATATGTGTATGTACGTAAACTGAATTTTGTTGTCTGTTGGTTTATACTTGTGTCTTTGTACTATAATATGCACATCTAACCCGTTAACTTTAACACGAATATGATCTAATCAAACTAATATAATAAAGGGTTAGTATTTTTACACTCATCATGTGATTGATAAAATTAAAATTTACATAGCCTAACCAAATTCTTGTAGATAATTGTCCACCCCTATTTGATGACGAAGAAGAAGATATTAAAGAATGTACTCGCGAATGCGAGACATTGGCTTGTTGGTTGGGTTCTTATATATATATATATATGTATGTTAGACACCAAAATATCGAAGATTATAATTAGTTAATGACCTAAATAAAATTAGCTATTAACTATTATTATTATCGATTAAAGTCCATACTAAATTTAAGCATTATTATAATTTGATTCAAAATAATAAATATAAATTTATTATTATTTTGGATTAGTTAAATGGGCTAAAATGAAAAGTCCGAGCCCATAAAGTCAAGCATGCCCATAAAGTGAAGAAGCCCAAAATCCGCCTATAAATAATACACCCGGACTCACAATTCAGGCATCTGGAAGGCATATCATCCACAAACCAAATCAAAGAAGCTCTCAAATTTCCAAGCTCCTGCTACAAAGATTCAACACTTCTTTAAGGCCTAAACCTCTGAGTCTTCCAAATTAATCCCCAAGTTTTCCAAGTTGAAGTTTGAGCATCCAAGCTCTCAAGTCTCTGAGCACGTGCAACGATCCAACACCTTCGACCCAAATTCTACATCAGATTCGAGATTAAACATCAAGTTCTCGAATCAACCTGTATAGAAGAATCAAATGACATATAGAGATTGCACCACTTTCAAATTAAATTTGATATTATCTTTGTTTTTTCCTATTTTCTTGTATTTTGTAATAATTTATTGTAGATTCAACAAAAATTTGTATAAACAATATATAAAGAAACAATAGGTATTATATTTTTACTTCACTTGAATTTGATTAATTTGATCAAACATCCCAAATGTATTATTACATGTACATGAACCTTTGTTTTCTAAAAATTAAATTGGGATGAATATTGGATATATATTAATACATGCATTATTTCAGGTTGAAAACAGTTCAACCTATCGAAAATGGGTCAAACAGATTTAAATGGGTTGAGCGTGTAAAAAAAAGGTTGAACGGATCCAAATAGCTTAAACGAATCAAAAATGGGTGGTCGAAAATGAGTCAAATAGGTTCAAATGGGTTAAACGTGTGAAAAATGGGTCGAACAAATCCAAATAGGTTCAAAGGATCGAAAATGAGTCAACCTGTCGAAAATGAGTCCAGCGGATCCAAAAATGGGTTGGTTGATAATTCAATGGTTGTATTACTTTCATAAGTTGTGTTTGCATATTGTGAATTATTAGTATGGCTGCTATGGCCTTAAATAAAAAAATTTCATTCATGAAATCTGATTTATTGGTTTATTGATAATATTAATAATATTGTATAATTTTGTAATTAATTGTCTTGTTGTTAGTTAGTAATTAGTTGAGTTTACTGACAGAAGTTGTATGTCATTGAATTGGTATTTTGTTATTGTCTGTAAACTGAATTTTGAGATATGGGATGGAGATTTACTATAACTTGTGCATTTGACAATACCGTGTATAATATATATATAGGGAAAATTGCAAAAATGGTATACCATCTTCACCCATTCAGCAAGATTGGTACACCAATTATTCCGGTGACAAATCTACCCCATAGGTCCCAAAATCACGCAATTTGATGCAAAAATTCGCCGGAGACCAAAAAACCAGTTAGAAAATCGCTTCGGTTTCATAAAACCTTGGCTGACGTGTCTTTGACTCCTATGTGGCCGAAATGGGCTTGCCACATACAAAAAATTTGCCAAGTTGCAGCTTATGTGGACTTACACATAATAACAACTAAGCAAAATGAAAAATAAAAATTTTACAATCATTAAATATAAATAAACATTTAATATAAATTATTTATTAATTTAATAAATATAATATTGTAAATTATTATATAAATAATTTTCATGAGCAATTGAATACAAATTATTTATTAATTTAGTAAATATAATATTTCTAATTATTATATAAATATTTTAAATCATCCATTGTCAATTTAATAAGTACTTGTATGACTATTTTTTTTTTTTTCAAATTTTAGAATTAATTAACAAACGGAAACTACAAAAAGACGTTTCTTTCATTGGAAATTTTTTATTTTTTATCAGAAATTTTAAATGTCTTAAATGCCCTTCGTAAAATTGTTGCGTCTCTTGGGGGATTCATAATTTGAGATCCCAAAAATTTTCAACTTCCGGCATATTCAAACTCTTCCTATTTTATCCACAATTCTGAATCCAACAAGAACAAAAATTAACACCAAATGGTTAATTATTTCTCAATAAATCAAATTAGATAGAATATCTTGATGGGGTGTACGGATCCATGGAGGCTATGGGTTTCTTATGCTTTCCGCCTTATATTTGGCAGTCGCCATTGTTCTGCACGATGGAGATGGTGTACGCGGCGGACAGATCTGGCGGTCGGAAAATCATTGGCGATGGCGGCGGAAGCATGCCATGATGCAAGAGTATATATAGGTTAGATCCAGAAGATGGAAGCTAAAGGCGATGAGAATGGTGGCGAGCCGGATTTGTGGTGGCGGATCTGGGCAGAAGGCCACAGAAGGTAGCTGATGATGGTGGTAGGCGGTGCCAGATCTGAACAAGGTGGGTCGATTTGGTGGCGTTGGAGGTGAATGGCGGCGTGTTGTTTTTTTTTTTAATGGTAGTGGTGAATGGTGCGCTGATTTGGCGGATCTGGTGGCGGCGTTGGGCCTTGTAGCACCCCGAAGGTACCACAACCCCGCATCGTCATTCCTCTCGAGTGAATAGGAGCCTAACACCCAAAAGGCACGCCGGCGAACGGACTATACATTATAGGATCAGAGTACTAAAAGAAAACATTGCAGCAGAAATATGGGCAATTTAAAACTTTTGGAAACAATAACAAGGATACAAGAGACTAAGTTGATTAAGGCCTAACAGAACAATACGATAACAACAAGTGAGTGGAATTTAAGATGGTTCAAAAGAACTTGACCGAAAGAGTACAACAGAAGATTTCCTATGCTTCAAGGTACCAACCAACCAGCAAACGCAAAACCTGAAACCATGAGGTTAGAAAACGGGGTAGAGGTATTAGTCAAAGGGACTAAGTGAGGCATAACTTTGGAATCATATAAATACTTAAAACTTTAGACTTTTCAGAAAAGGTTTTACTTCAAAACGGTACTTTAATACTGAATTTCAGAACCTTACTTTAACACTTTATTTCAGAACGGAACTTCAAAACATTACTTTAGAACAGGATTTTCAAGAAAGCACACACATGCGCACACATCAGAGTTTCCGGTTCATATATACTTTACAAAACGGGAATAAGGTATTGGGTATATTTTTCAAAATATGAACCAGTCTTTAAAAACAGAATTTGCCCGCAAGCTAGGCGTTCTCCAACCTTTACTCCCAAAAACATTAACAGAGTTGGTATCGAGACCGGTTAGGACCCCGATACCCATAATCACATGCACCATCCTTCTTCCTCCAGTTGTCGCGCCCAGGGAGCTACCCCGCGGTGACGTAAACAGGAATGGGAGGAATTACATCCACCTCTCCCGACCTTCGATGTGGAGTAACCAACCTCCGATTAAACCATCATCAAGGTCTGTACGACGGCCAGTATCATAGTAGCCATTGGCGCACGCCTCCCGGTCTACTACTCAACCATACCGTCAAGGCCCAACAGAACAGTATATCCAAAGCTTGCATTGTTCAAAATTTCAGAAGTGCATAAAGCACACAAAATCCAGAACTAAACGTTGATCAGAACAGAACTCTAAAACATTACTCATTGCTCGTTAATCAAAACGGTACAACTTTAAACAAATGGAATATCAGAAAACATTATCTTTAAACAAAAGAGTATCTTTAAAATGAAACAGTGCCATAAGAAGGGAAACGTTTATCTTTGAAAACAAGGATCTTTAAAACCTTTAGAGATTGTTTTCAAACGTTTTGCATACATACATATTTTCATGGTTCCAGTTGAAAATAGATTTAAACCTCACCTACAGAAAATGGTATTATGCAATAATATCGGAGCCTCAGTATATCCAAACTTCACCTGTAAGTGGTGAATAACTATAAGTTTCTATCCTCAAACCATATAGTCACAGAAGCACGTTCAAACCACCTCAAAACATTCAATAGCACATAATGATATCATATGATCAGGATAAAACTTTATCGAAACATGTCATAACATGTAACGAAATCTCATGATAAAATCTGATAATCATTAATACCATAATACATCATGAAAGCATGATCGAGTTCAAGTAATAAATCACATAATTGATAAGAAGGAACATTGCTCAAGAAGGATCACCCTTATCAGAAAAAGAATTCAAGTAAAAGATCAATCTTACAAAGATTATAACGTAAAATCAAATATCAGACTTAAAATTCTGAAACAACTTCAATCGAGTTAGAGTTTGGTTTGAAAAGCTTAATTTGATCCCCGATTTTGAGAATTAGCGAAAAAAGCTTTTCCCGTTGAATCCGTCTCGTCAAAACGAGTCCGTTGATATAAAGTCAAAGTCAATTGTCAAAGTTACTATTCCAGTCAAAGTTACTGTTCCAGTCAAAGTTACTATTTTGACCAAAATTACTGTTCACGTATACGGTATTTGTACGAAGGTACATATAGTATTAATACGAAAATACATTTGGTACTTATACGAAAATACTTTAAGTATTTATACTAAAATACATTTGGTATTTATGAAAATACATTAAGTATTTATACTAAAAATACATTTGGTATTTATACAAAAATACATACCGTATTATACGTAGGAAAACTAATATGTATACGTATTTTATACATGTACAACATAACTTATATCAATTGATTAGGGAAACATGTAACATATGATCATATATTATAATTCATAACATAATTATTCATATAATATAAACATGTAACATGTTATAAATGTAACATAATTCCTATCATATAACATAATTAAATAACATGTAACATTTCATAAGTCATGTAATAATATAAGTTGCATAAGTATGATTATATTATAGATAACATGTAACATGTCATAATAGTTGTCACATAATTAAATTGTAGCATAATTAAATCATGTAACATTTAATTTGTAAACTATAGATTATAAAACATAAATCATATAATTCATGAATTTAAAACATAATTTTAAATACATAATTCATGCATAAAACAAAACATATAATAATCTAAAATATAACAAAACTAAAACCTAAAACTAAAATATAATAAAACATAAAATAAATAAACTAAAATATAAAAAGAAAACTTACCTATTCAGAAAGGGGAATTCGCGCAGTGCTATGAGCAAGGGAAAGTGATTGCCCAATATCTTATTTTAAAGGAATAATTAGGGGGTAGGGTTCAATTAATAATTGTTCCAGGGACCGCGGGGTACATTGTGTAATTTTTGATAATAAATAAGATTTTCCCTAAAATTAATTATAAAATGGTAGAAAAAGGATATTTAGGTCGTTTCACCTTCAAACGAGTAGCTACGAGAATGGAAAAAGTGTTCAAATTTCGGGAAATAAAATTTCCTTCGAAACGACTGCTCATTCGTCAAAATTGGACGTACGGTTTAAAAGTTCTAATTCGCGAAATGAATAGTAACTTATTCGTTAAACATTTTCGTTTACTACTCGAGCTAGGGTTGGAATTAGGGTTTGAAAAGCATACCAAAATTCATAAAATAATTCAAGGATCGTTTTAAGTATAATATTGAGGGGTAAACGGTGTACCGATCAAAAGTTCATTTCGGCGGTGAATAGTAACTTTAAAAGAAAATCCTAAATTGCTTCAAAAATTCATGAAAGGTTCCCGGGACTTGAAAAACAAGTTTGAATGATTAAAAATCATGCGTTTTGTTCCTTTAAAATTTCATTGACAAAACGGAGCAGTAGTGGTTCGGGAAATGAATAGTACTTTAGTGTTTTAGTGCCGACTTTCCCTCGAAATAACATAATATCACAAAAGAGCACATTTTTCACTTAAAGATGCAATGCATGAAGTGTTTTAAATATGGATCAAGGTTTATAAACGCTCTTACGATACCCTTATCTTACCGTTTACGACCAGGCCCCGATCCGGGCTATTACAGGCCTAGTGGTGGTGGTGAGTGGATTTGGTGGTGGCGTCCTAAATTTTCTGCAGATAGGCGGTGGTGGCCATGAATTTTCTGCATTTTTTTTAAAAAATAATCCGTATTTAATCTGTACTATCCTTTCACCTTTTTTATTTTTAATCTGGTGGTGAGCTATCAAAGGTGGCAACCGTGAGAGCAAATTTTGCTATGCCTTAGCTATTCCCCGTAGTCGATGCAACCATACATTGTATAATATACATTGAGGTTATATTGCATAAGTGTCATGTATGAAAACTTGGAGATCTCAATTGCATCCATTTTGCCAAGTAAGATATAGGTATTTATTTTTTTTAATAATCTGTACTTAATGATTAATTCATGTTATTTATTTAATATTAGTAATATTAATGTTGACGTGGCACGTACCCGTTGTCGATTCGGACCAATCACCTTGCTCCACGTGTGTGGTCGAAGGTCACATCCTGCTCGAGGATTACATCTCGACCATCACACTCGAGATCCATTTACCACACGGAAGTTACCGTATAGGTCGTCGACCCATAGTCGGACTCCCAGGCCGCTATCGGCGACCCAAACCCCTCGACCAACCAGCGCATTACTCCACTAGTAGAAGGAAGTGGCCGACCACGCATTTAATGCACGGTCTTAGTGGGGCACCTGTCAGCTCCCCCCGCCAACACGTCGAAGCGGTAACTTCTCTCTCCTCTCCGTATAAATACTCCCCTCCTCATTTATTGCACGGTAAGTTTTTCCCACCTAACTCTTTTCACCGCTCACTTGTCTCGACCTTCTTCTTCGAACCTGACTTGAGCGTCGGAGTACCAACCCGGGCTGTAACACCCGGATCGCTAGGCGTCACATCCCCCGCACTATAATCTCAATCCACATATGAAACGGGTAATCCATACATGAATCGAAACTATAGCGAACGGGAGACAATAAAATTCAAAAGCTAGGCGGGTACCCTCAATTAATACCAATAAACAATTCAGAGCAATCAAAGCGGAAGCAATAGCATTCAATACTTATAGGTACCATATTTACATATTTACTTATAGATACCAGCAATTCATACCAATACAATATCATCTCTAACATGAATTAAAGCATACTACAAAATATATCAAGTATCTTTACATGAACAAAATATGAAGGTGCAGTGCTAGACCCAAATAAAAGACAAGCTAGACTCTAATTCCCGCCTAGCACTAACCTGCAAAAACTGAAAAGTTGAGGTGTCAGTCCAACACGGACTGAGCGAGGGGTATAAATAAATATATGCGCACATACAGGCAAGTTATAATCTCGGGTAATAATTTTTGGAAAATAACAATACAATTCCCTAAAATAAGAGATACTATCGCCCGAGGTTACAACTAATTCAATTCACCAATTTAATCAATTCAATACAATCAATTTGTGGCCCGGAGAGTGAGGGCAATTCTCCAACCTTACTCCGAACACTTAATTATGGTGATCAAGCAATTAATTATGGTGCACACTTAGCAGTTTCAGTAACTCATTCTTCCTCCGGGTGATGGTGGGATTGCAAGGCCCCACCATCCAATCAGTCTGGGCAGAGGGTACATGAATCCCTAAGCCCGGAACTCCTTCCTCCCCTAATCTCCTAGGGGGTTCAGGGGTCATCCCAGTTTGGTGAGGATAGCACTCGAGTTACCCGTCAGCCCATGCTTTCCCGGTTAGCTCGAGCCACTATCCTCGGGCCCACAGTGCAATTCAATGACTCACCAAAACAATCAATCTGTTAATCAATCAATCAAGCAATTGGTTTAGTGAAATCATTTGAAAATCATAAAGTTCGAAAGCTATAGATATATAGGTACATTTTGGCCGAAATAGTCACATAGGGGTTGTAAGGGTTCTATTTATCTAGAATATAAACCTCACCTTGACAAACCAACCAAAAAGGAAGCAAGCGAGCACCCTACGGAGCGGGCTCCTCGAAATCGGGATCGTGATCTGTGTAACAAGGACAAGTGTACATGAAACTCGACTCTTATGAACCAATTAAGACGAACGACAAAGTCATGCGATAACAATTTAAGGAATGTCAAATAAGAGCATGATTATCAATAAACCAAGTATATAACACATATAAGTCACATATGGGAGCCAAGGAAGTGAGAGGAATGCAATAAGAAGGGTTTTGGTGAAGTTTGGCAAATCGACAATTCTTGAAAATGACCATACTGGGGAAAAATGGGAATAACTCAAGTTATAGAAATTGGAATTGGGTTTTGTTTATTGGGAATAAAACTAGACAAGTAGACCTTTAAAATGATATATGGCTCGTTTCCTAATTCAAAGCGAGTAGAAAATGGCGAATGTTTGAAGTTGGGTGAATGTAGTTTGTCGGTAAAGCAGCGACACCAAAAAGAATTGATCATAACTCACAAATGGGAAAAGATATTGAGATGATTTCAATTTTAGGTTGTTCTAGACTTCAAGATCTTTCCAACGAATCAAAAATCAGGTCATTTGGAGTTTGGATGAGGGAGTACCCGGCCGGGTAAAATTCAAGGGAAAAGTTCCCCGACCGGGTAAGCTATCCAGAAGCTTTTCGGCATGAAACTACCCGCCCGGGTACTGTTCCAGGGCTGGAAAAAGGGGCAAAACAGGGGTAGCTTAGGGGAAGGAAGAAAAGGAATGAAAACCCAAAGCAAACTCAACCAAAATGCTCCAAAACAATCATATAACATGCATATAACTTAAATACAACATTTAAGTAACATTTAATCCAAGGTAACATACTTAGATCATCAAGAATTCATCAATCAAAACCCATAAAATTCATATATTCCAACTTCAACATAACTTCATGTTTCTTGCAAGAAATGAAGAAACAAGGACCTAAACATGCTTCTAATCATGAATAAGCATGAAAGCATCAATCAAACCTCAAACCCTACTCATATACTCAATCAAGGAATTCAAATACTCTCCAATATATACCTTGAAATGAAAGAAGAATGAGATGAGATGAAGAGAAGAAGATGATGCTCCAAGTTGGTTGCTAATTCCTTGAATTATAGCTTGAATTTGATGAAATTTTCCTTCCTTCTCTTGAATGTGTAAATACCAATTTTTTGTAGGGGTGTGTGTGTGTGTGAAATTCTCTTGTATGAGATGTATGTAATGTAATGTGAAGGAAGAGAGGCATACAAGATATATTATATCTTCCACTAAGTATAATACCAACCTAATTGCATAATACTCCCTCAATTATTTAAATGAATGCAATCAAGTCATATCTCTACACCAAAGATCATTTAACCCCAACCCATGCTATGCAATTAAGTCCATAAATTTTATGAGATGATCAATTAGACACATTATCAGTTAATTCACGAATTTCACAGTAAAACTAATTCATATAAATACATAGAAACGTATAATGCACGTAATATTATAATGAAATCATAATAAGCAAGTAAATATATAAAATTAAACCCCCAACTCCCGAAGACCCGCACGTGGTGTGCTTACCTGAACTTCCGGAATTTGGGGTGTTAAAACTCCCCCCCCCCCTTAGAAGAATCTGGTCCCCAGATTCATTGGTCGGATGAAAATAACTCCGGGTGAAACCTCTTCATCTTCTCTTCCGGCTCCCAAGTCATTTCTTCGGTCCTGTCACTCCGCCATAACACTTTCACCATAGGAATATTCCGATTTCTCAACTCTTGAAATTTCCTGTCCAAAATTCTGACCGGTTTCTGCACAAAAGATAAATTCGGTTCCAACTCCACTTCTTCAACGGGGAGAATTTCTGTTTCATCCGGATAATAATTCCTGAGTTGAGATACATGAAAAACATTGTGAATTCCGGTAAGATTAGGAGGTAGGTCCACTCGATACGCCACTTCTCCAATTTTCTCGATAATCTCTAACGGACCTAGATAACGGGGATTCAACTTTCCTCCCTTTCCAATTCTAGAAAACCCCTTTCGTGGAGATACCTTCAAGAAAACCCGGTCCCCCACTTTAAATTTGAGATCCCTCCGGCGAATATCGGCGTAAGTCTTCTGCCTATCTTGTGCAGCTTTCATCCTTTGTTGAATCTGTTGAACTTTATCAATGATAACTCTCACAGCTTTAGAAGGTTTCTCAAGCTTTTCGCCTTTCTTGATTCCTTCCTGTTTCGACCATTTTCCACTCTTCCAAATCAAAGAATAACGGTGATCGACATTTTCGCCCATATAACAATTCATACGGAGCCATACCAATCGATGCTTGAAAGCTGTTATTGTAGGCGAACTCCACCAAAGGAAGTTGATCATGCCACGAAGTTTGGAAATCCAAGGCACAAGCTCGAAGTAGATCTTCCAAATACCGAATAACCCTCTCAGACTGCCCATCAGTTTTTGGATGAAACGCCGTACTGAACTGAAGCTTTGTACCCAAAATCTCTTGTAACTCTTGCTATAACTTTGAAGTAAAACGGGGATCTCGATCCGAAACAATGCTCACCGGAATACCATGAAGTCGTACAATCTCCTTGTTGTAAATCTTAGCCAACTTTCGGATCTTAAAGGACATTCTGACCAGTAGAAAATGAGCTGACTTGGTCAGACGATCCACTATCACCCAAATACCATCGAATCCACCCTTCACTCTTGGCAACCCGGATATAAAATCCATCGTCACCTGTTCCCACTTCCACTCGGGAATAGGTAACGGCTGTAGAAGTCCCCCGGGCTTTTGATGCTCAGCTTTGATCTTCTGACAAGTTAAGCAACACTTCACGAATTCTGCCACATCCTTCTTCAATCCACGCCACTAATAATAACGCTTGAGATCCTTGTACATCTTATTCCCTCCAGGATTGATCGAATAAGCCGACTTGTGAGCTTCCTCGAGTAATACTCTTTTCAAATCATCGGGTACTACTACTCGGTTCTTGAAACGAAGAAGACCGGTTTCATCGAACCCGAATGGACTTTCCGGATCCTCTCTAGCCTTAGAGACCAATCTTTGAACTACCGGATCCTTACCTTGAGCCTCAAACATTCTATACTTCAAGTCCGGATAAATGGAGATATTGGAAACTCGAGCTTTAATCACAATAGACTCAACTCCATTACTTGCACCAACTTCCAAGTTCGAAACACCCACTTTCCTACTTAGAGCGTCGGCAACTACATTAGCTTTCCGGGGATGATACTTGATAACACAATCATAATCTTCTAGTCGCTCCATCCATCTTCGTTGCCTCATATTGAGCTCCTTTTGTGTGAAAAGATATTGGAGGCTCTTATGATCGGTGAAAATCTCGAATGACACTCCATACAAATAATGCCTCCATTTCCCGAGTGCAAATATAACTGCAGCCAGCTCAAGATCATGTGTGGGGTAGTTCCTTTCGTATTCCTTCAACTTCCGAGAAGCATAAGCAATAACTTTGCCATTCTGAGTTAACACACCACCCAATCCTTCCTTCGACGTGTCTGTATACACAGCATATCCCTCTGAACCCTCTGGAAGAGTTAACACTGGAGCAGAAACCAATTTCTCCCTCAAAACATCAAAGCTCTTCTCACACTTCTCATCCCACTCATATTTCACATTCTTCTTAGTTAACCGAGTCAAGGGAGCGGCGATCTTTGAGAAATCTTGTACGAATCTTCTATAGTACCCTGTCAATCCCAAGAAACTCCTAATCTCAGATGCGTTCTTTGGCTTCTCCCACTTCAACACCGCTTCAATTTTTGAAGGATCAACCTCTAATCCATTCCCCGAAATAATATGACCCAAGAAGGACACTCGGTCGATCCAAAACTCACACTTGCTAAACTTCGTGAATAATTGATGCTCCTTCAACGTTCTTAACACCAATTTGAGATGCCTTGCATGTTCCTCGGCCGATTTAGAGAAAATCAATATATCGTCAATGAAGATCACAACGAATTTGTCAAGGAACGGCCGGAAAATCCTATGCATCATATCCATAAAAGCGGCGGGAGCATTCGTCAATCCAAAAGGCATGACCACGAATTCATAATGCCCATATCTTGTATTAAAACCCGTCTTCGGAATATCCTCCGCTTGAATTCGTAATTGGTAATACCCTTGCCTCAAATCAAGCTTCGAATATACTTTAGATCCTTGGAGTATATCAAACAACTCCTCAATGTGTGGAAGAGGATATTTATTCTTAACGGTCATCCGATTAAGATCCCGGTAATCAATACACATTCTTAGGGTACTGTCCTTCTTCTTCACGAATAAAACTGGAGCACCCCACGGTGACGAGCTCGGTCTTACATACCCCACTTCCAAAAGACCATCAAGTTGCACTTTCAATTCCTTCAATTCTGTCGGTGCCATACTATATGGAGTCTTAGAATAAGGTTCGGCATCCGGATACAAATCAATCACAAAGTCTATCTCCCTATCCGGTGGCAACGAATCCAACCTATCAGGAAACACTTCGGGAAACTCTTTTACTATCTCGATTTCCTTTAATTTCACTTGATCTTTTGGTTGATTAAGAATATAGGCTATGAATCCCGTAGCTCCATCACGAACAAATTTCTGAGCTTCTGAAAAAGATAATAAAGGCACCGTCTTCGAACTCTGACCCGTAACAAACTCAGAACCCAAACTAACTTTCTTGGCCCGACAATCAACAGTGGCATAGTGCTTGTACAACCAATCCATACCCAGGATAGATCCATACCGAGATATAGGCAAATCAATGAAATCCGTTGAGAAAACCCGACCCTCAATGCTCACCGGCACCTCTCTAAAAACCCGGTTAGTTTCTATACTACCACCAAAAGGAGTACTAACCACATAGCATGCATCAGAATAAGTAACACACAAAGGCAATTTAATAGAAACATCACAAGAAATGAAGGAGTGAGTAGCTCTCGGATCAAATAAAGTGTGTATGTTGATGCCATGAATGCAAATGGTACCTTCAACAACAGCAGCTGGGTCCACATCTGCATTTTGTTCCTCGCCTTCCAAGGCATAAGAACGGGCCCTAATCAACGGTCTCTGTCCCCCAGGCGACGGATTACTTCGATCCGGACAAGTATCCACCATATGATCGGCAGCCCTGCAAATTAGGCATAACCCTAGGCGCCTTCGACAATTATCGTAGTGATGTGTAGGTTGCCCACAGAAAGTACACTTGGGTTTCTCCGGTGGTGGCGGCATAACCGGTGGCTGAGGAGTCTTCTGGACTGGCCCTTGTGGTTTAAACTTTTTCATAGGGCCCTTAAACTGTGGAGGAGCTGTATCATAAACCATTGGCCTCTTGCTGGCATTGTATCCCGATCTTGACCCAGAACCTGAACCCTGTCCCGATCTATAGGAAGATCTTCGTGCATTAACCGAGTCTTCAACCTTAAGAGCCTTTGTAGTAGCCTTCTTTCAAGTGCTTGTATTGACCGCTTCGATTGCCGCTTGAATATCCGGCCTCAAACCCTGAACAAATTGCATAGCCTTGTGGAAGTCGTCGCTAGCAATGTTAGGAGCATATTTGGACAACCTCTCGAACTCAGCTATATATTCGGCAACCTATCTACCTCCTTGCTTAAGCTCCGTGAATTCCTTAAGTCTTCTTGTGCGTGAAGAAGGAGGAATAAACTTGTTCTTGGACTCTCTCTCGAAAACCTCCCAAGTAATTTGCTCCTCGGCGGCATCAAGGACAATTTTGGTACTCTCCCACCATGAATATGCTTCCCCCTGGATGAGGGTAAGAGTGCATCGAGCCTTTTCCCGAGATTCACATGGAATAAGTTCCCATACCCGTTCAACTTCTTTAAGCCATTGCTCAGCTTGAATATCGTTCCCCTTTTGGAATCTCGGCGGATGTTGGTTCTGAAATTCCCTTAAAATAGCGGAGATAGGTGCCTGTTGTGGTGGTGGAGGAGCTGGTGGTGCTGGAGGCACATAATCCCTTAGCCTCTGATCCATGAGTTGCACTATGGAATTTAAGAAATCTTGGGGTTGAGCTGGAGGAGGAGGAGGAGGAGTCCTATCACGCCGATGATGACGTCGATGCCTAGGAGAACGATCACGGTGATGTCGGTCACGAGCCATCCTGAAATTCAAACACTGTACATGCATGTTTGATTAACAAGTGCAAATGAGTGTAATTACAACACACAATTGAATCAAACCACGTAGTCACATAATCCAAGTACTTCAAATAGAGTCATATAAGTTCAAGTGGGTTGCAAGACTCTCAAATAATCAATTAATCCTATGTCGGACGACTTAGACTCACAAGACATGACACGAGAGCCGCGGTTTTGCAACCGGGCTCTGATACCACCTTGGGATGTAACACTCGGATCGCTAGGCGTCACATCCCCCGCACTATAATCTCAATCCACATATGAAACGGGTAATCCATACATGAATCGAAACTATAGCGAACGGGAGACAATAAAACTCAAAAGCTAGGCGGGTACCCTCAATTAATACCAATAAACAATTCAGAGCAATAAAAGCGGAAGTAATAACATTCAATACTTATAGGTACCATATTTACATATTTACTTATAGATACCAACAATTCATACCAATACAATATCATCTCTAACATGAATTAAAGCATACTACAAAATATATCAAGTATCTTTACATGAACAAAATATGAAGGTGCAGTGCTAGACCCGAATAAAAGACAAGCTAGACTCTAATTCCTGCCTAGCACGAACCTGCAAAAACTGAAAAGTTGAGGTGTCAGTCCAATACGGACTGAGCGAGAGGTATAAATAAATATATGCGCACATACAGGCAAGTTATAATCTCGGGTAATAATTTTTGGAAAATAACAATACAATTCCGTAAAATAAGAGATACTATCGCCCGAGGTTACAACTAATTCAATTCACCAATTTAATCAATTCAATACAATCAATTTGTGGCCCCGCGAGTGAGGGCAATTCTCCAACCTTACTCCGACTGTGTACAATCAATCAATTATTAGGTGATTAGGTGATCAAGCAATTAATTATGGTGCACACTTAGCCGTTTCAGTAACTCCTTCTTCCTCCGGGTGATGGTGGGATTGCAAGGCCCCACCATCCAATCAGTCTGGGCAGAGGGTACATGAATCCCTAAGCCCGGAACTCCTTCCTCCCCTAATCTCCTAGGGGGTTCAGGGGTCATCCCAGTTTGGTGAGGATAGCACTCGAGTTCCCCGTCAGCCCAAGCTTTCCCGGTTGGCTCGAGCCACTATCCTTGGGCCCACAATGCAATTCAATGACTCGCCAAAAAAATCAATCCGTTAATCAATCAATCAAGCAATTGGTTTAGTGAAATCATTTGAAAATCATAAAGCTCGAAAGCTATAGATATATAGGTACATTTTGGCCGAAATAGTCACATAGGGGTTGTAAGGGTTCTATTTATCTAGAATATAAACCTCACCTTGACAAACCAACCAAAAAGAAAGCAAGAGAGCACCCTACGGAGTGGGCTCCTCGAAACCGGGACCGTGATCTGTGTAACAATGACAAGTGTACATGAAACTCGACTCTTATGAACCAATTAAGATGAACGGCCAAGTCATGCGATAAAAATTTAAGGAATGTCAAATAAGAGCATGATTATCAATAAACCAAGTATATAACACATATAAGTCACATATGGGATCCAAGGAAGTGAGAGGAATGCAATAAGAAGGGTTTTGGTGAAGTTTGGCAAAAACCAACAATTCTCGAAAATGACCATACTGGGTAAAAATGGGAATAAATCAAGTTATAGAAATTGGAATTGGGTTTTTTTTATTGGGAATGAAACTAGACAAGTAGACCTTTAAAATGATATGTGGCTCGTTTTCTAATTCAAAGCGAGGAGAAAATGGCGAACGGTTGAAGTTGGGTGAATGTAGTTTGTCGGTAAAGCAGCGACACCAAAAAGAATTGATCATAACTCACAAATGGGAAAAGATATTGATATGATTTTAATTTTAGGTTGTTCTAGACTTCAAGATCTTTCCAACGAATCAAAAATCAGGTCATTTGGAGTTCGGATGAGGGAGTACCCGGCCGGGTAAAATTCAAGGGAAAAGTTCCCCGACCGGGTAAGCTATCCAGAAGTTTTTCGGCATGAAACTACCCGCCCGGGTACTGTTCCAGGGCTGGAAAAAGGGGCAAAACAGGGGTAGCTCCGGGGAAGGAAGAAAAGGAATGAAAACCCAAAGCAAACTCAACCAAAATGCTCCAAAACAATCATATAACATGCATATAACTTAAATACAACATTTAAGTAACATTTAATCCAAGGTAATATACTTAGATCATCAAGAATTCATCATTTAAAACCCATAAAATTCATATATTCCAACTTCAACATAACTTCATGTTTCATGCAAGAAATGAAGAAACAAGGACCTAAACATGCTTCTAATCATGAATAAGCATGAAAGCATCAATCAAACCTCAAACCCTACTCATATACTCAATCAAGGAATTCAAATACTCTCCAATATATACCTTGAAATGAAAGAAGAATGAGATGAGATGAAGAGAAAAAGATGATGCTCCAAGTTGGTTGCTAATTCCTTGAATTGTAGCTTGAATTTGATGAAATTTTCCTTCCTTCTCTTGAATGAGTAAATACCGATTTTTTGTAGGTGTGTGTGTGTGTGTGAAATTCTCTTGTATGAGATGTATGTAATGTAATGTGAAGAAAGAGAGGCATACAAGATATATTATATCTTCCACTAAGTATAATACCAACCTAATTGCATAATAGTCCCTCAATTATTTAAATGAATGCAATCAAGTCATATCTCTACACCAAAGATCATTTAACCCCAACCCATGCTATGCAATTAAGTCCATAAATTTTATGAGATGATCAATTAGACACATTATCAGTTAATTCACGAATTTCACATTAAAACTAATTCATATAAATACATAGAAACGTATAATGCACGTAATATTATAATGAAATCATAATAAGCAAGTAAATATATAAAATTAAACCCCCAACTCCCGAAGACCCGCATGTGGCGTGCTTACCTGAACTTTCGGAATTTGGGGCGTTACACGGGCCTCCCATCCACTTTTCCCGAGTTGGTCTCGGAGCTTACGTTTGCTTCGACCTGTGCAGATTTCGAGTAGTTAGACGGCTGTTCCCCCTCAATAAATAGAGTGATTGTGTCGAACCTCTCGATCGGACCTCAAGTAGAGATTTGGCTCGATCATTTGGCGCCGTCTGTGGGATTTCGCAATGACAAGCCATCGAGCATGACTACTCGCAATGTCACTAGCAATCACCTATTCGACAAGAATGGTCATGAAGTCCTTCCTCAGATTCCTTTGCAAGTTGCTGCACCTACAATCATCGCACCACAGCTAGTCTACTTGACGCCCGAGTTAGATAAATACTTAAAAGCTTGTCGAGATGAAGTTGTAGCTGCAGCTTCAGAAGGGAGAGAACCACGGATGCCGGAGTGCCCCCAAACTCGACCGGTGGAGGTCATTCAGCCTGTAATGAATCATCCTGGGTATGTACAACCGATGCATTATCAACCACCTGTCGGATATTGGGCTGGAATTGGACAAACTATACACCCTCAACCTCAGCAACAACAGCCACAACCTGCACAGGGAAGTGCCAAAAGGCCAGTTCAAGATCGCTTGTCATTCCGACCGAACGATGAAGTCGATTCTAGGACCCCCACTGACACCAGGATACATCGAAATAACGATCATCGAGGACAAAGTGTATCCTGACGAAGATCTCAACCCTCTCATTCTCGAGGAAAGAATAACGACCGAAGGGAACGAGGCACCTTCCAACGTGATAAATCCCCTCATAGTTCGAGTAGAATCTTTAGCCGACTCGGGCCCCATGGTCGAGTTAACCAGATCAGGAGATCGAATAGGGGACATATTGTGAGATCGAATGACCTTCGGAATCAGATACCTCCACATCCCAGTCGACATGATAGCCAATATCGGAGCGAGAGCCAGGGGTCTCATAGCCACTCTCCCAACCGATCTCGCTCCACCCGGCGTGAACGATCTAGATCACCCCGACACACACCGCCAGACCCGTGATAAGCCCGACAGTGGAGATACCGCAGCGAAAGAGAAGCTCAGTCTCCGTTTTGTGACGCGATCATTGAATCCACCACCGATGAAAAGATCCCCACTGGGCTACCTATGTATGACGGGTCGACTGATCCTGAAAAACATGTGTCGCGCCTCGAAATGCAACTCAACATGTTCGGTCATTCGCCTGACATTTGGGCTAGGATCTTTATCACAACCCTCGATGGGCCAGCGCTGGAATGGTTCTCGAGACTTCCTCCTCGATCCATACCTACGTACAAGGTTTTGGTTGATCGATTCAAGGCTCAGTTCTCTGCCATGAAGGGAGATAAACTACCTCCGACCTACTTGTACACCATCAAACAAAGTCCTAAAGAATCTCTCCGAGACTTCTTAACTCGCTTTTCTCAAGCAGTGGTCAAGACAGAAGAACCGAGCATCGACCTCTTGAGACCCATTGTTCACAATGCTTTGGTTAGCATTGAGGCCGCTCGATACATCTTCTTGCTGAAACCAAAGAATTTAGCAGATATCCAAGCTGCCGCCTGCGATTGGATGCAACTTGAGGAATTGGAAAATTCCCAAAGGAGCCCGACTCAAAGGGCATAACACTTCCGAGTGCAATGCATTAAGAGATGAGATCGAACGCTTAATCAAGGGAGGTTACCTTCTTGAGTTTGTAAAGAAAATGGACGACAATGCTCGGAACCGAGACCATCATGACAGGTCAACACCCAGACAATGACAGGCCAAGCCTCCGACCGAACGCGACCCGCATAACCGACCGTGCCTTGGCCGGATTGACATGATTTTCGGAGGACCATCTGGAGGAGATTCAAAGTCCGCTCGGAAGAGGACACGACGAGCAGCAGCCCAAAGCTTCTATGGGCCTCGAGAAGCTATGCAAGTTCGACCGGAAGACGCTTGGATTAATGAAGAAGTAGCGTTTAGCGAAAACGATGTAATCGATGTACCGGTACAGTCGAGCGAGACACCTAGCTGTCCTATGGTCATCACGCTCGATGTCGCCAACTTTGCTGTATCTCGCACTTTGATAGATAATGGAGGCTCTAGCAACATTATCCTTTACTCGACTCTTATTCGCATGAATTTACATGATAAATTACTTCTAGATCCTATTCGAACACCTCTTACAGGATTCGGAGGAGCAGAGGTCTACACCAAAGGACGGGTACGTTTGATCACATCCATGGGTACCTTGCCCAGACAGGCTACACGCGAGATCGAATATCTTGTCGTCGAAATGCCCTCCGCATACAACATCATTTTCGATCGATCGGGTCTCATCGATTTTCGAGCAGTCATATCCACTTACCACAAAATGGTAAAATTGCCCACCCCCTCCGGGATTGGGGAATTAAGGTGCGATATATCGACCGCTTGGAGTTGTTATTCCATCTCATTGGAAAAGCCCAAACCATCCACAGGGAAACATGTGCCTCTGATTATTGATGACCCCATCATCGAAGATGAGTTCGTAGACCCAGAAGCAATCGATCCAGAAAATTCTAAGAAAATGAGTTCCTCTCATGCTGCAAAAAGAAAGAAACAAGAGGATAAAAAGCTCGAGCCCATAGAAGAGCTTGAAGAAATCTAATTAATTCCGGGGCAAGCTGAGAAAATTACACGCATAGGGAGCGGTCGAAAGGGCAAAGAACAATGCATGCTCATACAATTCCTTCGAGATAACCTTGACCTGTTCGCTTGGAGCGCTTCCGACCTTGTGGGAGTCGACAGGAAAGTGATCGAACATCACCTGAATGTTGACCCATCCTACAAGCCGATCAAGCAAAAATTGCTCTCTCTGAGCGACTCTCGGAACGCTATCATTGAATCTGAAGTTAACAAACTTCTCGATGCGAGATACATCATTCCGATCCAATATGTCGAGTGGCTTTGCAATGTTGTCCTTGTGCCCAAGCCGGGAGGAAAGTGGCGAATGTGCAACGATTTCACCGATCTAAATAAATCCTGTCCGATGGATCCTTATCCATTGCCACGAATCGACCAACTTGTCGATTCCACGGCCGGATGCGAGCGATTGAGTATGATGGACGCTTTCCAAGGCTACTACCAAATTTTCATGGCCATCGAAGATCAACCCAAGACAACCTTCATCGTTTTCAATGACATTTACTGCTTCAAGGTTATGCCATTCGGGCTCAAGAATGCAGGAGCAACCTACCAACGAATGATGAACAAGGTCTTCGAACCAGAAATCGGAAATACCATCGAGGTATACGTCGATGACATGCTCGTGAAAAGTGAAAAGGTCGTCGACCATCTCAACCACCTAAAGAGAGCCTTCCACCTTCTCCGAAAATACAATCTGAAACTCAACCCAACCAAGTGTACATTCAGGGTCGACGGTGGGAAGTTTCTTGGTTATATGGTCAGCCAGAGAGGGATCGAAGCCAACCCGGCCAAGATAAAAGCTATAAAGCTGCTTCCAACTCCCAATTCGATCCGCGACGTACAGAGGCTGGTCGGTCGCATCATCTCACTGAATCGATTAATATCTCGATCTTCCGAAAAGAACTTACCATTCTTCAAAATCTTACGAAACATCAAAAATTTTGAATGGACTCCGGAGTGCGACCAAGCCCTTGAAGATCTGAAGAAGTATCTTTCCTCCCCACCTCTACTTGCCAAGCCGGTCGATGGGGAAACGTTGTACCTGTATCTGGCCATGTCCACTGAAACAATCAGCTCTGTACTTGTCACCGCTCGAGATCGAAAACATCTCCCTGTGTACTACGTGAGTAAAATTCTCCACGGTCCTGAAGTGCGTCATCTCGAGATCGAAAAATTTGCTCTTGGGGTGGTCCACACTTCCCGCAAGCTTCGACCATACTTCCAAGCACATCCCATCGTCGTCCTCACCGACCAATCACTGAAGAGTGTCATGGACAAGCCAGAAGTTTCTGGTCGACTTACGAAATGGGCGATCGAACTCGGACAGTTCGAGGTGACATATCACCCCCGGATAGCGTATCAGGCACAGATCTTAGCCGATTTTTTGGTCGAAAAAGATCCTCACTCGACAACCAGAAGCGATCACACCGTTTGGACTTTATCGGTCGACGGCTCTTCGACCGCCTCGGGGGAAGGAGCCGGTATATCCCTCTCTAACATGAAAGGTCAACAGATCGAATATGCCGTCGCCCTCGAGTATCCTGCAACTAACAACGAGGCAGAATATGAAGCTCTTTTAGCAAGACTGAGAATCGCAAAAATGCAAAACATCAAAAAACTCAGAGTCTTAACCGACTCACAACTGGTCGCCGGTCAAGTCACTGGCGAGTACGAAGCTCGAGAGGAGTCCATGATCAAGTATCTCGCTTTAGTTAAGAAGGCTATATCGGGGTTTGAAGAATTCAAGATCTCCCAGGTTCCTCGAGAAGAGAATCTTCGAGCAGACGCTCTCTCTAAGTTTGCGAGTGGATCGATTGGAACATAAGATCGGACCATAACCTTCACGACATCCTCCGCCCGATCCATCGATCCAATAACTCCAGAGGTCAACCCCATCGACGCAGCCGAACCCTGCTGGTTCGATGATATAATCTCGTATCTACAGGATGGTACTTTACCAGAGGATTCGATCGAGGCAAAAAGACTCAAACAACGTGCGCTAAGTTACGCGCTAGACCAGGAGGGTCGTCTGTACAAGCGTTCACCCATCGGTCCAACCAAACGATGTCTTCGACCGTCACAAGGTCGGGAAGTCTTATCCGAAGTCCATGAAGGATCAAGTGGAAACCATGCCGGGGGACGATCCCTCGCCCAGAAAGTATCTCGATCGGGATTCTTTTGGCCTACACTGCGTAAGGATGCGCTCGAATTTGTGAAGAAATGCGATCGCTGTCAGAGACATGCCAATTTGACTCATTAACACCCCGCAGATATGATCCCAATCGAATCCTTCTAGCCTTTTGAGCAATGGGGAATCGACATCATTGGCCCTTTCCCGATAGCGACTCGACAAAGGCAATTCGCTATCGTCGCGATCGATTACTTCTCTAAATGGGTCGAAGCATTGGCAGTTGCAAAGATGACTTTCCATGCCCTACAATACTTCCTTTGGAAACACATCATCACTCGATTTGGTGTGCCTCGAGCCATAGTATGCGATAATGGACCCCAGTTTCGAAGTTCAAGATTCAAAACATACTGTTCGGACTTCAAAATTAGCCAAAGGTTCACTTCAGTCGGACACCCTCAGGCTAACGGGCAGGTCAAAGTCACAAATCGAACCATCATACAGAACTTGTGCACGTGACTCGAAGCCAAGAAGAGTCACTGGGTATATGAACTCGAAGGTGTACTATGGGCATACCGAACGACTCCTCGAATCCCAACCGGTCAAACACCTTTCGCCATGGTGCATGGCTCGGAAGCAATGATACCGGCCGAAATTATACACCAATCCCCTCGAGTGGCCCACTTTCAGCTCGAACGAAACAATGAGCTAAGGGCTTTCGATCTCGACACAATAAATGAAACCAGGGAAAAGGGGAACATGAAGATGCATCAATATCGAGCCACAACAGCTCGAGCATACAACAAAAACTTACGACCCCTCTACTTTCAAGTCGGAGATCTAGTCCTTAAAAAAGTTGAAATCACTAAGCACGTGGGCAAGCTAGATGTTAATTGGGAAGGACCTTACCGTGTGGTCGAGATAGGCAAAAATCGAGCGTATCATCTTGAAGATCTCGATGGACAACCCTTGCCTCGATCATGGAACGCACACAATTTGAAGAAGTACTACTTGTAAATAAATTTTGTAAACATTTGGTCGATGAATTAATAAAGTTTTCGCTTTTCTTTCGATATGCCTGTTATTCGATCTTATACTTGTATTTTACGACGCCCGTACTAAAGTATTATTCATTCGAAAGATTAGAGCAGTTTGCCTTAACATCTTCTCGATCAAAGATATCGATAACATTCAGAGATCTATCAAAGAATTCAAGAGAACACTTAAATTGATCATTCATTAAACTCCAGAAGAGAACTTACATAATAAATTTAAGATAAATGCATCGATTACAACTTTTCGATCGCATTCTTGCACAGATTTGGATTTTGCAAACGGGAACAACAAACACTCGGATTCCTACCTATTTACAAATGAATCTCGAGCCAACAACTACAAAAGTTCGACCCCAACAGTCGATACTTTAAAATTTTGATTCTCCTTGGCAAGAATTTCCTAGTACAGAGATAGGGCTAGTCTATTCTCTCCGACTCACTTCTCGGCTGCATGTGACCCGGTTCCTTCCTCGATCGGTACAATAGCTCCATCCCCGAAGTACTCAGGGCACATGTCCTTTGGATTGAAGGAGGCGTCGAGGTTAAGGTCATAAGTTTCTATGTCGTCCGGCTCCCCTGCGGCCCTTGATCGAGCCAGCTTCACAGCAAAGCCGAATTCATCATCGTCCCAGTTTGGCTCGGGTGATGGAGGTCAGGTGACTGGGTCGACGGGGCGAGGATCATCTTGGAACAGGCCAACCTTCTCCTGATCATAATCCGGTGGGAGATACTTGGCCGCCTGCACTTGAGCCATGCACAAGTTAAAGCCATCTTCTACATCTTTGAAGCTCGCGATCGATACGGCTTTCTCGTAGGCTTTAGACCTAATAAACCTGTACACTCCTCGACGCTCGAGGTCGGAGACAGATTCTTCCAACCCTCTCTTGCATCAACTCAGAGCCAACATTGCGCCCTTCCTCTCCCCCTTCGCCAGACCGCGAGCCCTTACGTTGGCTTCCTCCTGGATCGACCTCGTCACCCGGCCCTCGGCAATTTTCAGGCTCTTCTCGACCTCAGAAAGTCTCTCGATAGCCTCCAGGAGGTCGTGGTCGAGTTTCTCCTTATCCTTGTTGGCCTCGACCAACTTCTTATCTTTCTCCTCCAGCTCGAGCCTCATCCGTTCGACCTGCTGGTCGGCCCTAGCCCTCATTTGCCGATGAACCCAGCCTCGTCGAGCTACTTGGAAGAAATCTTGACCCATCTGTAAAAGAATACCGATCATCAGCATCTTCGAGCCAACACTTCACCAAATACAAGTAAAACAATTCTACTAGTGTACTTACAGCGAAGTATTTTTGCACCCAAGATGCCTCGACCTCATCATCCAAGAGCGCCCACCTCTCCTTATGGTCGACCGTCGTCTGGATCGAGCTATATAGAGCCCCGAGAGCATTATAATCCTTGGGGGCCGTGCCAATCCGCCTGGGCTCGTCGTTTTCGTTTACACTCGAGAGGCCGTTCGGAAAGTGGGGCCCCTGGAGGATCGGATAGTCAAAGAACAGCCTCTTGTCTTCATCGCTGGGCTTCCACGGTACAGCGGTCGCCGCTCGAGCCCCCGGAGGCGGCCTTCGCACCCCTGCGAGGATGCTCGCAACATTTCGAGGTACGATGGCCCCTTGACCCTGACTTGGTGGGGTCGAAAACTCTCCAGCTTGGACCTCGACGTTCGGTCCATAGACGGGTGGCATGGGCAGCGAGGGGGTTTTCTCCCGACCCTTCGCTTTGGTCTTCTCCGCCTCGACCGTAGACTTGGTGTGGCGGCTAGTTTTTTGCTTTTTGGAATGGGGGGCTTCCGGATCTTCGACCCCCGATGGGGCTCTTCCCCTCTTTTCAGGGGCGTCAGCTGTCCTCATCGAAAGGACATGAGGAACTGCGTCGATTGTCGCGTCGGTTGCGGCTGCAACCTCCGCCTAGGTCGGAGGAGGCATCTTCTTCTTCTCAGCCGCCTTCTTCAACTCGGCCATTTCCTTCCTCCTCACATTCAGAGCAGCCGACATGACGTATTGATCTACAAGAATGAAATATTCGATCAATGAGTTAAAAAAAAAAGGGAAAGGAAAAAGAAAGCAATAAGAGCATGTAAATGCGATGCTTCGAGGGGTGCATTCGAGGTACCGGGGTCGAAATGTTTTCTGACTCCTGGCGCGAGCCCAAGCTCGATTAATGACTGTGGAGCGATCATATCTTCCGACTCAACACTTCCCATCATCCTTAAGGCTGCCATCAGTGTGTTCGGCCAGCCCGGTTGTCCTCTCGGAAGGTCTGCTCGAGGAACCCAACTCCACCCTGGATACTTTAGACCGGGCCAACCCTTCTCGCATTCGATGAAAACAAACCTTTGCTTCCATCCCACCCCATTCGATGAGGTTGGCGACCTGAAGACCCGATAATTGCTTTTTGATTGAAGCTGGATGTACCCCGGGCCCGACTTCGATGTCTCGGTTGTTAGCCCCGCCTGGAAGATCTCGGAAAAGCAGTATATATTGGTCTTCATCCCCAGACATTTCAACAAAGCCCTCAACCCGTTCACCATCGCGTAAGAGTTGGGCATCAACTGCAGAGGGCTGATTCTAAGGGTATTGAAAAAATCGATCAAATCCTCGGAAATGGGCACCCTAAACCCATTTTTGACCGCCAAGTAGTTGATCGCGATACAATTCTCAGGCGAGTTAGTCATCCTTTCCCCGACCCTGGGCCTTATCACTCGATAGCCCCCATACTCCGGAGCACCACCAAATAACCAGTTTTGGATCTCCCCAAACTTCTCTTCCGATATAGAGGGAGTAATGGCTCGAGGGTCCTTCACTAGCCGACCCTCTGGTTCGAGGTTCTCTACCTCTTCTTCTTCCTCTTCCTCCTCCTCTTCTCCTAGTCGACCTGAAGTGGATATCACCTCCCCCGATACTCGAGGTGCGACTACCTCCGCTGACTCGACCTCAGGCAGCGGCTCGGAGACCTCCACAACCTCAACGCTCTCATCCCTTCCCTGTGGATTCGTCGACCTCGTTTCTACAGTGGCTCCCGAGTTCGATGTTGAACTCGATTCCAATGAACCCGAACTCGACCCCACACTTGTATCCGCCACTTCTATCCCCTTAGGGCCAGCCTCTGCTCGATTTGTTGACATCCTACAATGATAGAATCATGTTTCACTATTTGGGTCGGATACGAACAAATTGAGAGAGAGGAAGCCTTCGAAAAGGGAAGTTGTACACCTCTCCCTCGAAGCGATCGAGAATAAAAATAAAAAACACGAAGAGATAGAATCGAGCTAAAGATCGAGAATATTACCTTTTGTTGTCTGGAAAAATCCGAAGGTTGCCTTCTTTTAAAATAAGCGACCCAGAAATTCGACGCACAACAACACTTAATGGATCGAAAACAGCTCGGAGCTCTCTTCAGTTCTTTTTCGCAAAAGTAACAAATGAAATTACAGAGGGAACTATTTATAGAAGTGAAAATGGGCGGGAATCGAGAAGGTGAAACGACGCAATGATTACAGCGGGTCCCACTCTTGGGGTTTGAAACGCCACTGCCACGTCAGCCCTAGCAGATGACATTTTGGAGGGTTTATGACGTGGCACGTACCCGCTGTCGATTCGGACAATCACCTTGCTCCACGTGTGTGGTCGAAGGTCACATCCCTCTCGAGGATTACATCTCGACCATCACACTCGAGACCCATTTACCACACGGAAGTTACCATATAGGTCATTGACCCATAGTCGGACTCCTGGGCCGCTATCGGCGACCCAAACCCCTCGACCAACCAGCGCATTACTCCACTAGTAGAAGGAAGTGGCCGACCACGCATTTAATGCACGGTCTTAGTGGGGCACCTGTCAGCTCCCCCCGCCAACACGTCGAGGCAGTAACTTCTCTCTCATCTCCGTATAAATACCCCCTCCTCATTTATTGCACGGTAAGTTTTTCCCACCTAACTCTTTTCACCGCTCACTTGTCTCGACCTTCTTCTTCGAACCTGACTTGAGCGTCAGAGTACCAACCCGGGCCTCCCATCCACTTTTCCCGAGTTGGTCTCGGAGCTTACGTTTGCTTCGACCTGTGCAGATTTCGAGTAGTCAGACGGCTATTCCCCCTCAATAAATAGAGTGATTGTGTCGAACCTCTCGATCGGACCTCAAGCAGAGATTTGGCTCGATCAAATATATGTATTTATTTTTCATTCAAAGTTCATTTTTAATATTGTTTAATTATTAAATTTATTTCATTGAATTATACAAAAATTTTGGCTTGTAGAATTGTAATTTGTATATTTTATACAAAAAAAGTTGTATGTAATGATCAGTTCAAACATAGAAAATATGTGGCATTTTTAATTTTGTTTTAATTGCCACATGTTCGGTGGTTTATGCCCTGGCAAAGCCTGTATTGCCACATAAGAAAGAATAGGGCCACGTTGGATTACGGGTCGGGTCTCCGATGGGTTTTATAAATTCCGGCGAATTTTTGCATCAAATTACGTGATTTTGGGACCTTTGGGGTAGATTTGTTACAGGAATAGTTGATGTACCAATCTTGCTGAATGGGTGCAGATGGTATACCATTTTTGCAATTTTTCATATATATATATATATATATACTACAAACGGGTAATGATGGATTTTGTAAATGGTGTTTTCGTTTTGAAATAAAATTTGATTATAATTATGCCTACATATTTGTAAGTCTGTGGGTGGCTGTGCTAATTAATTAGCATGCGAACTTGTGTATATGATTATTTACGCAAATATATTATACTTAAGTTGGGAAGTTGTTGTTAGTTTGCAAAAGGCCGAGCCATTTTTCTTGTCTGAGATATGTGCCTTTTGTAAATTACGTAATGCAACATGTTAATGTGAAGTGGGTGCATGTGATGTTGCATGTGCTTAGGCGTGCTGTTATACATATATGTATTGATCGAGCCAAATCCCTGCTTGAGGTCCGATCGAGAGATCCGACGCGGTCATTCTATTTGTTGAGGGGAAACTTCCATCCGATTACTCGAAATCTGCACAGGTCGAGACAAACATAAGCTCCGAGGCCAACTCGGGGAAAGTGGGTGTGAGACCCGGGTTGGCACTCCGACGCTCAAGTCAGGTTCGAAGAGGATGGTCGAAGTGATTGAGCGGTGAAAGAGGTTAGGTGAGAAAAACTTGTCGTGCAATAAATGAGGGGGAGCTATATATACGGTGAAGAGAGAGAAGTTACCGCCTCGATGTGTCGGCACGGGGAGCTGACAGGTGCCCTACTAAGACCGTGCATTAAATGCGTGGTCGGCCACTCTACTAGTGGACTAATGTGCTGGCTGTTCGAGGGGATTGGGTCGCTAGAACCGGTCTGAAAGCCTGACCATGGGTCGACGGCTAGAGCGGTAATTTATGTGCGGTAACTGGATGTCCAACCAGGTGATCGAGATATGATCTTCGATCGTGCAGGTGGAGTAAGGTGATTGGTCCAACTCGACAGTGGGTACATGCCACGTCATAAGCCCCCCGAAACGTCATCTGCTAGGGCTGACGTGGCAGTGACGTTTCAACCCCCAGGCGTGGGACCCGCTGTAATCATTGTGTCGTTTCACCTTCTCGATTCCCGCCCAATTTCACTCCTATAAATAGTTCCCTCTGTAATTTCATTTGTTACTTTTGCGAGAGAGAACTGAAGAGAGCTCCGAGCCGTTTTCGATCGATCAAGCGTTTTTGTGCATCGAATTTCTGGGTCGCTTGTTCTTAGAAGAAGGCAATCTCCAGATCTTTTCTAAACATCAAAAAGGTAATATTTTCGATCTTTAGCTTGATCTTCTTTCTCTGTGTTATTTATTTTTCTTTTCTTCTCGATCGCTTCGAGGGAGAGGTCCACCACTTCCCTCTTCGAAGGCTTCCTCTCTCTCAATTTGTTCGTATCCGATCTATTAGTAAAACATGATTCTATCGTTGTAGGATGTCAACAAATTGAGCGGAGAGTGGCCCAAAGGCGATGGATGTGGTGACCACAAGTGTGGGGTCGAGCTCGGGTTCATCAGAATCGAGCTCAGCTTCGACGGATTCAGGAGCCACCGTAGAAACGAGGTCGACTAACCTACAAGGAAGGGATGAGGATGTCGACGTGGTGGGGGTATCCGACCCATTGCCTGAGGCGGAAGTAGAAGAGGTTGTTGCACCTCGGTCGATTGGAGAGGAGACATCGACTTCAGGTCGAGGAGAGGAGGAGGAAGATGAGGAGGAAGTCGAGAATCTCGCGCCAGAGGGTCGCCTAGTGAAGGACCCTCGAGCAATAACCCCCGCTATAACAGATGAAAAATTTGGAGAAATCCAACACTGGCTGTTCGGGGGTGCACCGGAGTTTGGGGGTTATCGGGTGATACGTCCCAAGGTCGGAGAGAGAATGACTAATCCGCCAGAGAACTGCATCGCGATCAACTATCTGGCGGTCAAGAACGGGTTCAGTGTGCCCATTTCCAAGGAGTTGGTCGAATTCTTCAATACCCTTAGAATTAGCCCTTTGCAGTTGATGCCCAACTCTTAAGCGATGGTGAATGGGTTGAGGGATTTATTGAGGTGCTTGGGGATGGAGACCAACATTTACTATCTTTCCGAGATCTTCCAGGCTGGACTAATGACCGAGACCTTGAAGTCGGGCCCGGGGTACATTCAACTTCAGTCGAAAAGCAACTATCGGGTCGTTAGGTCGCCCACCTCATCGAATGGAGTGGGATGGAAACAAAGGTTTGTTTTCATCGAATGCGATAAGGGTTGGCCCGGTCTAAAATATCTGGGGTGGAGTTGGGTCCCTCGATCGGACCTTCCGAGGGGACAACTGGGCTGGCCTAACACTTTGATGGCAGCTTTGAGGATTATGGGAAGTGTGGAGTCGGAAGACATGATCGCTCCACAGTCGTTAATCGAGCTGGGACTCGCACCTAGAGTTAGAAAACATTTCGATCCCGTTACCTCGAATACATCCCTCGAAGCAGCACATTTACATGTTTCTGTTGTCTTTTTTTTTTCTTTGTCCAAGTTTCTGATCGAATATTTCTCCTTCGTGTAGAGCAATACATCATGTCGGTGGCTTTGAACGCGAGGAGGAAGGAGATGGCCGAACTGAAGAAGGTGGCTGAGAAGAAGAAGATTCTTCCGCCGACCCAGGCGGAGATTGCTGCAGCTAACGACACCACGGTCGATGCAGTACCCAAGGTCCTCTCGATGGGGACAGCTGACGCCCCTGAAAAGAGGGGAAAAGCTCCATCGGGGGTCGAAGATCCAGAAGCCCCCAAATCCAAAAAGCAAAAAACTAGCCGCCACACAAAGTCTACGGTCGAGGCGGAAAAGACAAAAGCGAAAGGTCGGGAGAAAACCCCCTCGCTGCCCATGCCACCCGCGTATGGACCAATCGTTGAGGTCCAAGCTGGAGAGTTTTCGACCCCACCGAACTAGGGTCGAGGGGCCATTGTGCCTCGAAATGTGGTGAGCATCTTGGCAGGAGTGCGAAGGCCGCCTCCTGGGACTCGATCGGCGACCGCCGTACCATGGAAGCCCAGCGATGAAGACAAGCGGTTGTTCTTCGACTATCCGATCCTCCAGGAGCCCCACTTTCCGAACGGCCTCTCGAGTGTCAATGAAAATGGCGAGCCTAGGCAGATCGGTACAGCCCCTAAGGATTATAATGCTCTCGAGGCGCTGTATAGCTCGATCCAGATGACGGTCGACCATAAGGAGAGGTGGGCGCTCTCGGATGATGAGGTCGAGGCATCTTGGGTCCAAAAGTACTTCGCTGTAAGTACACTTGTAGAATTTTTTACTTGTATTTGATAAAGTGTTGGCTCGAAAACGCTGATGACCAATATTCTCTTTTTTGCAGATGGGTCAGGACTTCTTTCAGGTGGCTCGGAGGGGTTGGGTCAATCGGCAGATGAGAACAAGGTCGGAGCAACAAGTCGAAAGGATGAGACTCGAGCTGCAAGAGAAGGACAAGAAGTTGGCCGAGGCCAACAAGGACAAGGAGCAACTCGACCATGACCTCTTGGAAGCTATCGAGAAGCTCTCCGAGACCGAGAAAAGTCTTAAGATTGCCGAGGGTCGGATTGCGAGGTCAATCCAGTAGGAAGCCGATGCAAGGGCTCGCGGTCTGACGGAGGGGGAGGGGGAAAGGTGCGAAGCTGGCCTTGAGTCGAGCCAAGAGAGGATTGGAAGAATCCATCTCCGACCTCGAGAGACGAGAGGTGTACAAGTTCATGAAGTCCAAAGCTTATGAGAAGGTCGTGTCGATCGCGAGCTTTAAGGATGTTGAGGAGGGCTTCAACTTGTGCCTGGAACAAGTACAGGCGGCCAAGTATCTTCCACTTGACTACGATCAGGAGAAGGTTGGCCTGTATCAAGACGACCCTCGTCCCGTAGACCCAGTCAGCCGACCCCCTACACCCGAGCCAAATTGGGAGGATGACGAGTACGGCTTTGCTGCGCATCTGGCTCTGTCTAGGGTTGCAGGAGAACCGGACAATATCGCCACCTTTGATCTCGACCTCGATGCCTCTTTCGACCCAAAAGATATGTGTCCGGAGTACTTCGGAGATGGGGCCATCGTACCGATCGAGAAGGGGACTGGGCCATACGCGGCCGAGAAATGAGTCGGAGAAAATGGACTAGCCCTATCTCCGTGCTCGGAAGTATAGCTAAGGCGAACCAAATTTTACAGAGTATCGACTGTTGGGGTCGGACTCTTGTAGTTGTTAGCTCGAGATTCATTTGTAAATAGGTAGGAATCCGAGCGTTTGTTATTCCCGTTTGCAAAATCCAAATTTGTGCAAGAGTGCGATCGAAAAGTTGTTATCGACGCACTTACTTTAGATTTATTATGTAATTTCTTTTCTGGAATTTAATGAATGATTAATTTAAGTGTTCTCTCGAATTCTTTGATAAATCTTTGAACGTTATTGATATCTTTGATCGAGAAGATGTTGAGGCAAGTTGCTCTAATCTTTTGAACGAATAATACTTTAATACGGGCATCGTAGAATACAAGTATAAGATCGAATAACATGCATATCGAAAGACAAGGGAAAACTTCATTAATTCATCGACCAAAAGTTTACATAATTTGTTTACAAATAGTACTTCTTCAAGTTGTGGGCGTTCCATGATCGAGGCAAGGGTTGTCCATCGAGATCTTCAAGATGATACGCTCGATTTTTGCCTATCTCGACCACACGGTATGGTCCTTCCCAATTAGCATCTAGCTTGCCCACGTGCTTAGTGATTTCAACCTTTTTAAGGACTAGATCTCCGACTTGAAAGCGAAGGGGTCGGAAGTTTTTGTTGTATGCTCGAGCGGTTTTGGCTCGATATTGATGCATCTTCATGTTCCCCTTCTCCCTGGTTTCGTTTATTGTGTCGAGAACGAAAGCCCTTAGCTCATTGTTTCGCTCGCGCTGGAAGTGAGCCACTCGAGGGGATTGGTGTAGAATTTCGGCCGGTATCATTGCTTCCGAGCCATACACCATGGAGAAAGGTGTTTGACCGGTTGGGATTCGAGGAGTTGTTCGATATGCCCATAAGACACCTTCAAGTTCATCGACCCAGTGACCCTTCTTGGCCTCGAGTCTCGTACACAAGTTCTGTATGATGGTTCGATTTGTGACTTCGACCTGCCCGTTGGCCTGAGGGTGTCCGACTGAAGTGAACCTTTGGCTAATTTTGAAGTCCGAACAGTAGGTTTTGAATCTTGAACTTCGAAACTGGGGTCCGTTATCGCATACTATGACTCGAGGCACACCAAATCGAGTGATGATGTGTTTCCAAAGGAAGTCTTGCAGGGCATGGAAAGTAATCTTTGCAACTGTCAATGCCTCGACCCATTTAGAGAAATAATCGATCGCAACGATAATGAATTACCTTTGTCGAGCCGCTATCGAGAAAGGGCCAATGATGTCGATTCCCCATTGCTCAAAAGGCCAGCAGGATTCGATTGGGATCATATCTGCGGGGTGCTGATGAGTCAAATTGGCATGTCTCTGACAACGATCGCATTTCTTCACGAATTCGAGCGCATCCTTGCGTAGTGTAGGCCAAAAGAATCCAGATCGAGATACTTTCTGGGCGAGGGATCGCCCCCCGGCATGGTTTCCGCATGATCCTTCATGGACTTTGGTTAAGACTTCTCGACCTTGTGACGGTCGGAGACATCGTTTTGTCGGACCGATGGATGAACGCTTGTATAAACGACCCTCCTGGTCTAGCGGGTAACTTAGCGCACGTTGTTTGAGTCTTTTTGCCTCGATCGAATCCTCGGGTAAAGTACCATCCTGTAGATATGAGACTATATCATCGAGCCACCAGGGTTCGGCGGCATCGATGGGGTTGACCTCTGGAGTTATTGGATCGATGGATCGGGCGGAGGATGTCGTGAAGGTTATGGTTCGATCTTGTGTGCCAATCGATCCACTCGCAAACTTAGAGAGAGTGTCTGCTCGAAGGTTCTCTTCTCGAGGAACCTGGGAGAGCTTGAATTCTTCAAACTCTGATATAGCCTTCTTAACTAAGGCGAGATACTTGATCATGGACTCCTCTCGAGCTTCGTACTCGCCAGTGACTTGACCGGAAACTAGTTGCGAGTCAGTTAAGACTCTGAGTTTTTTGATGTTTTGCATTTTTGCGATTCTCAATCCTGCTAAAAGAGCTTCGTATTCTGCCTCGTTGTTAGTTGCAGGATACTCAAGGGCGACGGCATATTCGATCTGTTGACCTTTCATGTTAGAGAGGGATATACCGGCTCCTCCCCCCGAGGCGGTCGAAGAGCCATCGACCGATAAAGTCCAAGTGGTTTGATCGCTTCTGGATGTCGAGTGAGGATCTTTTTCGACTAAGAAATCGGCTAAGATCTGTGTCTGATACGCTATCGGAGGTCGATATGTCACTTCGAACTGTCCGAGTTCGATCGCCCATTTCGTGAGTCGACTGGAAACTTCTGGCTTGTCCATGACGGTCTTCAGTGGTTGGTCGGTGAGAACTACGATGGGATGTGCTTGGAAGTATGGTCGAAGCTTGCGGGAAGTGTGGACCACTCCAAGAGCAAACTTTTCGATCTCGAGATAACGTATTTCAGGGCCGTAGAGAATTTTACTCACGTAGTACACAGGGAGATGTTTTCGATCTCGAATGGTGACAAGTACAGAGCTGATTGTTTCTGTGGACACGGGCAGATACAGATACAATGTTTCCCCATCGACCGGTTTGGCAAGTAGAGGTGGAGAGGAAAGATACTTCTTCAGATCTTCAAGGGCTTGGTCGCATTCCGGAGTCCATTCAAAATCTTTGATGTTTCGCAAGATTTTGAAGAACGGTAAGTTCTTTTCTGAAGATCGGGCTATGAACCGATTCAGTGAGATGATGCGACCGACTAGCCTCTGTACGTCGCGGATCGAATGGGGAGTCGGAAGCAGCTGTATGGCTTTTATCTTGGCAGGGTTGGCCTCGATCCCCCTCTGGCTGACCATGTATCCAAGAAACTTCCCACTGTCGACCCCGAAAGTACACTTGGCTGGGTTGAGTTTCAGATTGTATTTTCGGAGAAGGTGGAAGGCTCTTCTTAGGTGGTCGAGATGGTCGACGGCCTTTTCACTTTTCACGAGCATGTCATCGACATATACCTCGACGGTGTTCCCGATTTCTGGTTCGAAGACCTTGTTCATCATTCACTGGTACGTTGCTCCTGTATTCTTGAGCCCGAATGGCATAACTTTGAAGCAGTAAATGCCATTGAAAACGATGAAGGCTGTCTTGGGTTGATCTTCGATGGCCATGAAAATTTGGTAGTAGCCCTGGAAAGCGTCCATCATGCTCAATCGTTCGCATCCGGCTGTGGAATCGACAAGCTGGTCGATTCGTGGCAATGGATAGGGATCCATCGGATAGGCTTTATTCAGATCGGTGAAATCGTTACACATTCGCCACTTTCCCCCCGGCTTGGGCACAAGGACAACATTGCAAAGCCACTCGACATATTGGATCGGCATAATGTATCTCGCATCGAGGAGTTTGTTAACTTCGGACTCAATGATGGCGTTTCGAGAGTCGCTCTGAGGGCGCAATTTTTGCTTGATCGGCTTGTAGGATGGGTCAACATTCAGGTGATGTTCGATCACCTTCCTGTCAACTCCTACAAGGTCGGAAGCGCTCCAAGCGAACACGTCAAGGTTATCTCGGAGGAACTGCACGAGTATGCATTGTTCTTTGCCCTTTCGACCGCTCCCTATGCGTGTAATTTTCTCAGCTTGCCCCGGGATTAATTGAATTTCTTCAAGCTCTTCTATGGGCTCGAGCTTTTTATCCTCTTGCTTCTTTCTTTTTGTAGCATGAGAGGAACTCATTTTCTTAGAATTTTCCGGATTGATTGCTTCTGGGTCTACGAACTCATCTTCGATGATATGGTCGTCAATAATCATAGGCACATGTTTCCCTGTGGATGGTTTGGGCTTTTCCAATGAGATGGAATAATAATTCCAAGCGGTCGGTATATCGCATCTCAATTCCCCGACCCCGGCGAGGGTGGGCAATTTTACCATTTGGTGGTAAGTGGATATGACCGCTCGGAAATCGATGAGACCCAATCGACCGAAAATGATGTTGTATGCGGAGGGCATTTCGACGACAAGATATTCGATCTCGCGTGTGGCCCGTCTGGGCAGAGTACCCATGGATGTGATCAAACGTACCCGTCCTTTGGTGTAGACCTCTGCTCCCCCGAATCCTGTAAGAGGGGTTCGAATAGGATCTAGAAGTAATTTATCGTGTAAGTTCATGCGAATAAGAGTCGAGTAAAGGATAATGTTGCTAGAACTTCCATTATCTATCAAAGTGCGGGATACAACAAAGTTGGTGACGTCGAGCGTAACGACCATAGGACAGCTAGGTGTCTCGCTCGACTGTGCCGGTACATTGATTACATCATTTTCGCTAAACGCTACTTCTTCATTAATCCAAGCGTCTTTGGGTCGAACGTGCATGACTTCTCGAGGACCATAGAAGCCTTGAGTCGCTGTTTGTCGCGTCTTTTTCCGAGCAGACTTCGAATCTCCTCCGGATGGCCCTCCGAAAATCATGTCAATCCGGCTTAGGCACGGTCGGTTATACGGGTCGCGCTCTGTCGGGGGCTTGGCTTATCGTTGCCTGGGTGGTGACCTGTCGTGATGGTCTCGGTTCTGGGCATTGTCGTCCATTTTCCTCACAAACTCAAGAAGGTGACCTCCCTTGATTAAGCGTTCGATCTCATCTCGTAGTGTATTGCACTCGGAAGTGTTGTGCCCTTTCTGCTGGTGAAAGTTGCAGAATTTACTGTTTTCTCGAGTCTTGGGAGTCTCTCGCATTGGTTTGGGTTTTTTAAGAAGAGCGGGATCGATGACGTTGTAAATTTTATCGATCGGTCGCGTCAACTGCGTGAAGTGCTTCCGAGGGGCGGATCCGGTCGGTACTTCATTCTTGGGTCGGATATCTTGCCTAATGGGACGGCTAGCCTCTGTTTTTCGACCATGAATCGGGCTTCTTTGAGAATTTTCCAATTCCTCAAGTTGCATCCAGTCGCAGGCGGCTGCCTGGATATCTGCTAAATTCTTGGGTTTCTGCAAGAAGATGTATCGAGCGGCCTCAATGCTGACCAAAGCCTTATGAACAATGGGTCTCAAGAGGTCAATGCTCGGTTCTTCTGTTTTAACCACTGCTTGCGAAAAGCGAGTGAAGAAGTCCCGGAGAGATTCGTTAGGACCTTACTTGATGGTGTACAAGTAGGTCGGAGGTAGCTTATCTCCCTTCATGGCAGAGAACTGAGCCTTGAATCGATTAACCAAAACCTTGTACGTAGGTATGGATCGAGGAGGAAGTCTCGAGAACCATTCCAGTGCTGGTCCATCGAGGGTTGTGACAAAGATCTTAGCCCAAATATCAGGCGAATGACCGAACGTGCTAAGTTGCATCTCGAGGCGTGACACATGTTTTTCAGGATCAGTCGACCCATTACATGTGGGTAGCCCAGTGGGGAGCTTTTCATCGGTGGTGGATTCAATGATCGCGTTGCAAAACGGAGACTGGGCTTCTCTTTCGCTGCGATATCTCCACTGTCGGGCTGGTCGCGGGTTTGGCGGTGTGTGCCGGGGTGATCTTGATAGTTCACGCCGGGTGGAGCGAGATCGGTTGGGAGAGTGGCTCTCACTCCGATATTGACTATCATGTCGACTGGGATGTGGAGGTATTTCATTCCGAAGGTCATTCGATCTTACAATGTGTCCCCTATTTGATCTCCTGATCTGGTTAACTCGACTATGGGGCCCAAGTCGGCTAAAGATTCCACTCGAACTGTGAGGGGATACGCGGGAAGGAGCCTCGTTCCCTTCGAGGCTCGAACCGCCCACGGTCGTTATTCTTTCCTCGAGAATGAGAAGGTCGAGATCTTTGTCGGGATATACTTTGTCTTCGATAGTCGTCATTTCGACGTATCCTGGTGTCAGTGGGGGTCCTAGAATCGACTTCATCGTTCGGTCGGAATGACAAGCGATCTTGAACTGGCCTTTTGGCACTTCCCTGCGCAGTTAGTGGTTGTTGATGTTGAGGTTGAGGGTGTATATTTTATCCCGTCCCAGCCCAATATCCGACAGGCGGTTGATATTGAACCGGTTGTACATACCCAGGATGATTCATCAAAGGTTGAATGATCTCCATCGGTCGAGTTTGGGGGCACTCTGGCATCCGCGGTTCCCTTCCTTCCGCAGCTGCAGCTATAGCTTCATCTCGACAAGCTTTTAAATATTTATCTAACTCGGGCGTCGAGTAGACTAGCTGGGGTGGAATGATGGTAGGTGTAACGATTTGCAGAGGAATCTGAGGGAGGACTTCCCGACCATTCTCATCGAATAGATGATTACTAGTGATATTGCGAGTAGTCATGTTCGATGGCTTATCATTGCGTTTCCCACAGATGGCGCCAAATGATCGAGCCAAATCCCTGCTTGAGGTCCGATCGAGAGATCCGACACGGTCACTCTATTTGTTGAGGGGAAACTTTCGTCCGACTACTCGAAATCTGCACAGGTCGAGACAAACATAAGCTCCGAGGCCAACTCGGGGAAGGTGGGTGTGAGACCCGGGTTGGCACTCCGACGCTCAAGTCAGGTTCGAAGAGGATGGTCGAAGTGATTGAGCGGTGAAAGAGGTTAGGTGAGAAAAACTTGCCGTGCAATAAATGAGGGGGAGCTATATATACGGTGAAGAGAGAGAAGTTACCGCCTCGACGTGTCGGCACGGGGAGCTGACAGGTGCCCCACTAAGATCGTGCATTAAATGCGTGGTCGGCCACTCTACTAGTGGACTAATGTGCTGGCCGTTAGAGGGGATTGGGTCGCGAGAACCGGTCTGAAAGCCTGACCATGGGTCGACGGCTAGAGCGGTAATTTATGTGCGGTAACTGGACCAGGTGATCGAGATATGATCTTCGATCGTGCAGGTGGAGTGAGGTGATTGGTCCAATTCGACAGCGGGTACATGTCACGTCACGTATATATTTTATGAACTAAATAAGATATACATGATTTTATACTTTTATTTTATATGTTAATACTTCAAAACATAATTTTTATACTTTATATGTAAAAATTAATATTTTCTTTTCATATAGGTGGATGGTGAGGTGAAAATTAATTGTTGATTTACATTTTGAAGTATTAATTAGAAATTATAAAGAATCAAAATTATAAAACAGAGTATCGAAATTATAAAATATAGTATTTTAAGATTTTCGAATTGTAAAACAGAGTATCTAGATTTAAAAGTAGAGTATTATTTGTAAAAGTTAAAGTACTCAAATTTAAAATTGAAGTACGAGAAGGAAAAATAAAGAAAAAGAAAAGAAAAAAGAGTATTGTTCGTAAAAGTTAAAGTACTTACGTTTGAAAATTAGATTATTTATAAAAGTTAAAATACCCAAATTCGTAATTGAAATATTGTTCATAAACATTAAAGTATTCAAAGTTAAAAATAGAGTATTATTCATAAAAGTTAGAGTATTCAATTTAAAACTAAAGTATGAAAAGAAAAAAAAAAAGTATTGCAGTTAATTTAGGTACGTGGGGAGTAAAATCAAATTATAAATGTGAACTGGGAAATTAGTATTTTTTTTTTTTTAACATGGAGGAATAAACTAAATTATTTTCAAGTGAGACAGATTTATTAATTATGGTCCTATTAAAAAATGAACAATTTTAATTTTTGTATATAGTTATCAATTTTATTCTTATTGTATATAACTCAAATTTTGTATTTTTGAGCAAATATATATGTTGTAATAATTTAACAAATACTAATATGGTCTGTAAAAAAAAATACTAATATGGAATATTTGACCAAGTTGAAGAGGTAAAAGGGTTGAGTTGAGGCTGGAGAAATTGAATCCAAGTTGAGTTTGGAAATTTTTGGAATAAATCCTGTTGAGAAAGTGATGCAAGACATTGAATTTTTCTAGATCTCTGGATCTCAAGACATGAAATAACTGCTGCAGTTGCTTCTAAAAAGCAGAAGAAATTGAAATTTCGTGGTGATTGGTATTGATATGGAGTTGGTGGTAGTGGTGCTGCGTTGGGTGGTGGTGGTGCTGTTTGCGGCTGCGGCGGTGGTGCTGCTTGGAGGTTTGGGAGCAGCGTGTTGCTGCTTGGGGTGAGAGAGAGAGAAAATAGGTGGAGAGAGAGAGAGAGTATGGTAATAAAAATAGGGTTATAATTGTCATTTATTATTTTTCTAAAATAATTTTTTCTCTTTTGAAAAATGACAGACAAATCCTTAAGGGTGCGGATGACTTTTCTCATTTTCCGGTTGCGACCTCAAGTCAAACACATCATACAAGGACTAATATTTAATTTCTCAAACAAGAGATCATGTGTTTTAATTTCGCCTATTGTATGTAATTTCTCAAACAAGAGATTATTCGTTGAATTTCACCAATTGCGAGAGTAGTCAAATATAATTTGTCCTAAAAAAAAATAAAGACAAGTCTAACAGCATGAGAATAGTCAGATATAATTTGCCCTAAAAAAAAATAAAGACAAGTGTAATAGAATACAATCAAGTCCCGCAACACTTAATTTGTGTGTAGATAAAAAATTATTATTTCAATATATGAAATTAAATTATTCATTTTAATATAAATTTAATAATGATATATTAATAGAAAATAGTTAAAATATAAATTTAAAAAATACGGATAATTAATTAAATATCCCTAGTATACCACAATACTTTTTCTAAACCCCCCCATTGGTTTTTTATATGTTTTAAGAACCAAATATTCATGAAAGTTTTCCTAAACCCCCTAATTCGCATAAAAAGACTAAAATGCCCTTAACAAATTATGAAAAATTACCCTCAATACCCCTTTTTTTTCTTCCCCTTTTTTCTTTTTCTTTTTCCTTTTTTTTCCTTTCTTCTTCCTTTTTTTCTGTTGAAGGCGCAGGAACACCTGCCGTCTCCGGCCACTTTTTGGAGATGGGACCTACGTGTTTTAACTCATTTCGACGACGCGACTTCATTGGTACCAACCACGTCTAATGAAAATGGCCGGAGAAGGCGCCGGGAGGTCCGCCGGATGTAGCACCCTATACGCCAAGGCACCACATCCCCGGCACTATAGCTCGATCCACATACGAAATGGATAATCCATACATGAACCAAACATATAGCGAACGGGTGATAATACAAGAAACATTCTGGCTAGGCGGGACTAGACCCCAATTCATTTAAATCCAATACATGAAAATGCAAAAGCGGAAGCATAACCACTATCATTTCATCATCTTATACCAAATATCCAAAAGTTCATCATATTCTAGCTTACATATCAATACATTATCATCTCTCACATACCATACATGCATAAGTTTCCAAAAGGTATCAAAAGCCATAACAGGATAATCCGGAAATATCAATAACATGAAAATGCGGTGCTAGACTCAGCTAAATGAAAGACATGACTCGACCTCCCGCCTAGCACGCAACTGTGAATACCTGAAAAGTGAGGGTGTCAGTCTACCAAAGACTGAGTGAGGGGCATAAATATATATAAACACACGTAACATGCAAGTTATAACCTCGGGTAAAGCTTTTGGAATAGAAAATAATATAAGTTTCAAAAGGAAATATTCTTTGCCCGAGATTACAACTATCAAGTTTAACAATTCATTTAATCAATTTCATTTGATACGTGGCCCGACGAGTGAGGGTAATCTCCAACCTTTACACCAAATAGTGGACAATACATGCTTGCTTTATTAATTATCACGTGATCATGCAATTCAATTAGTGCGATCAATTAGCATTTTCATGAACACTTCTTCCTCCGGGTGATGGTGGGTTTGCAAGGCTCAACCATCCATGACATGGTGTACGTCGGGAACATGACTCCCACGCACGGGACTCCTTCCACCACCAAACCTCCTGGTGGCTTCAGGGGTGATCCCAAAATGGTGAGGATAGTGCAAGAGTTACCCGTCAGCCCTTGCTTTCCCGGTTGGCTCAATACACTACCCTTGGGCCCAAAGTGCAATCATGCTACTCGCCAAAACATGCTTGAATCATGATCATTCATGGCTTGCTTGCAATAATTTATAATTTGGAAATAATATTTATAAATATAATATATTTTGGCCGAAAACGTCACATAAGGATTGTAAAGGTCCTATGTAACTAGAACAAAACCTCACCTATATGACAAATGAACAAGGATATAACTAAGGAGCTGGCTCCTCGTCACCAGGAACGTGATCTGTGCAAGAAAGACGTGTATACATGAGACTTGACTCGAAATGAACCAATTATGACGAACGGCGAAATGCAACAAGATGACGTGCCATGATCAATGTAGTATGCAAATATCATGTTTTGGCATGAAATGTATCATATAAGAACAATTTGGGGTCAAATAAGCCATGGGATTGAAAAGTGAAATTTTGAAATTTTGGCTGTTTATGTGAGGGTCGCGGACCTTATTTTTCAGAGATTTTTCGGGCAATTTTCAAGAAGTCGAAAGTTTGCCAAATTTTGGTAGCGGCCGCGACCTGATTTATGTGTATTTTAGGTCACCGGCGCGACCTGCTGCTCCGCCAAAACTGAGAGTGGGTCGCGGGCGCGACCAATTTTACTCTATTTTCGGTCACGACCGCGACCTTCAAGAACAGCAGAAAAAAAAAAACAGAGCAGAAAACAGGGGAGTCTCGGCCAACAACAACAACAACCCAAATCAACAATTTTCATGCACCCAAATACAAGTTTTCTGGGATTTTGCATGCATACATACAATAAAGTCCCATATAAACCTTCAAATCAAGCATGATCATCAAGAATTCTCACTTTCAAGTTCATGCATCAACTCATCATACAAGCTCAAATTTCCAAGAATTCATGCATCAATTCATGTTATAATCATATATTCACGTCTCTAACAATCAATAATCCACATATTTCATGAAATCTCAAACCCTAGCTTCATGAATAATCATCAAGAGATCAAATACTGAAGCTTCATATACCTTGAATGAAAAGAAGTGGAAGAAAAATGATGCTTGATCTTCAAATATGAAATTCCTTGGAAAATTCTAGCTTGAAGATGATGATTCCTAATTTTTTTCCTCTTCTTGATTGTCTCGTAGATGATGGAGCAAGAGAGAAAGCAATTGTATGAAATTGATGAAATAGAATGAGATGGAAGACCATGGAAAGCTTTTACGTGAATCATCATCTTTGAATTTGATGAAAACCTCAAATTGCAATTTAATCCCTCAAAGATGTAAGTCATGCAATCAAGTTCCAATCCTAGCTAATTAATCAATTAAGTCCAAATATATCATGCAATTTGGTCCTCTAATTTAAATAAATGAGCAATCAAGGACAATTCAAGAATTTAAATCACGTTCGACAATTATTTCACGTAACAAGCATTTTCAAAGTCATGCAATATTTCTCAAATTGACATGAATTCATATAATTTCACGTAAATATGTTGAAATACAATTTATAAAAATTATAATGGAATGTAGAAAATTAATAAATTAAAGAAATAAATAATTAATCCTAACGCTCAAAGCTCACACGTGGCGTGCTTACCTGCTCATCTGGAACCGGGGCGTTACAATTCTCCCCCCCCTTAAAAGAATCTGGCACACAGATTCTCTACTCTTGAGGAAACAACTCTGGATGGAACCATTTTATTTTATCTTCGATTTTCCATGTAGCCTCTTCCGTTTTATCACTTTTCCACAGAACTTTAACCATGGGAATCCTCCGGTTTCTTAACTCCTGAAACTTCCTATCCAAGATCTTAACCGGCTTTTGCACAAAGGTTAAATTCGGTTCCAATTCAACTTCTTCAATGGGGAGGATTGTGGTTTCATCGGGGTAGTATTTTCTTAGTTGAGACACGTGGAATACATTGTGAATCCCCGTAAGACTCGGTGGTAGATCCAATCGATAAGCTACTTCACCAATTCTTGTAAAAATCTCGAAAGGACCTAAATAACGAGGATTAAGTTTTCCTCCTTTCCCAATCCGAGCAAAACCTTTTCTTGGAGACACTTTCAAGAAGACCCGGTCTCCAACTTCGAATTCAAGATCTCTTCTACGGATGTCGACATAGCTGTTTTGCCTGTCTTGGGCTGCTTTCATCTGTTGTTGTATCAATTGGACCTTTTCAATCATAGCTTGGACAACCTTAGAAGGTTTCTCTAGCTTTTCACCTTTCTGTACACCTTCCTGTTTCGACCAATTCCATTCCTCCAAGTCGAAAAACAATGGAGACCGATATTTTCTACCATAAAGAAGTTCATAGGGAGCCATACCGATTGAGGCCTGATAACTGTTATTGTATGAAAATTCAATCAATGGAAGCTGTTCTTACCACGAAGTTTCAAAGTCCATCGCGCAGGTTCGAAGTAGATCTTCCAAATATCTTATTAATCTCTCCGACTGACCATCTGTTTGCGGGTGGAATGATGTACTGAACTTGAGTTTCGTCCCCAATATTCCTTGTAATTCTTGTCACAATTTAGACGTGAACCTTGGGTCTCGATCTGAAACTATACTGACCGGAATTCCATGAAGTCAAACAATTTCTCTATTATAAATCTCAGCTAACTTGCGGATTTTCCAAGATATCCGGACCGGTAGAAAATGTGCAGATTTCGTTAATCGGTGCACAATTACCTAAATACCATCAAACCCACCTTTCACCTTTGGTAACCCGGATACAAAATCCATCGTAACCTGTTCCCACTTCCACTTGGGAATAGGTAGAGGCTGTAGAAGTCCTGCAGGTTTCTGATGCTCAGTTTTTACTTTCTGACAAGTCGAACAATGTTTCACATACTCGGCCACGTCTTTCTTTAATCCATTCCACCAATAGTATTGTTTCTAGTCTTTATACATTTTATTTCCTCCGGGGTGGATTGAATAAGCCGACTTATGAGCTTTCTCGAGCAAACCCCGTTTCAATTCCTCAGGCAAAACCACTCTATTCTTAAAACGAAGCAACCCGGTTTCATCAAATCCAAAAGGATTTTCTGAATCACCTCTTGCCTTAGCTACCAATTTCTGTATCTCCGGATCATTATTCTGAGCTTCAAATAACCGATATTTCAATTCCTGTAGCACCCACACGTAGGTCCACATCCCCCGCACTATAATCCAAACCCGAATACGAAATAGAATGTCCGCACCCGAATCCGAATCATAGCGAACGGGAGACCAAATACACACTCTAGGCTAGGCGGAGCTAAACTAAACCGAATCAGAGTATGCGAAAGCGAATAATTAAACAACACATATATACGTATAGGTGCGTATATACGTATAGGTACCATCACATATATACGTATAGGTACCAACACATACTTATCCATATAATATATACATATAGGTACCAACATATAATCCTGTACAAAAGCCATCACGGTTCGAGCAAAATGTAAGTAAGTATCTACAAACCATAGTTATACAAATACAAAATAATAAAGTGCAGGTATGTAAATGCACCTAACGAGACCTAGACCGACAAGTGTATAAGGAAGACACACTTCTCCGCCTAGCTCACGCCCCAAAACCTGCAACTAGGTCAGTCAACTGACTGAGTGAGGGGGCTAACGCACACCCACACCCTATATAAATAAAGCAAAGCACGTATCAAAACGGGTGGAGATATGAACTGGAATAGGTTTTACAAACTAAAGCTTTCAAAATAAATACGTATACTTTAGAACCTTTTCACAAACACTATCCCGATTCATACTTCCCAAACATAACATAACACAATGCTAGGCGAGAACGAGCTTCCAACCTTTACTCCTCAGAACCAAGCAAAACATAAATCTTAACACATCAACCTCTACTCCAATGATGGAAGAGCCACCGGCGGCCCTAACCATCCATAGCATATACAGACTCACGAGGGGTAGCGAACCCACATCGTGCCCTCCCGGATTTTTACACCGAAGGCATCGAAATATCACACCTTCCCTAGCTCCCGGGGTCGCGTATGATACATCGGATGGAGACTACGCACAGGCTTAACCTCGACGGCCCAAACCGTCCCGAGGGATCCCTACCCTTAGCTCCTTGGATCCACAAACACAAATCATATCATATGCCAAATCTTCATGGCAATCTCGCTAACTAGAACCATAAAGACTTTTTCCAAAACTTAGCTTACATATACCTATGTAGTATCTTTCCAAAACAAGAGTGTTCACAAGGTCATAAACATATTCTAATCAACACATACATAGCTATATGTATAATATAGTCACATGCGCGGCTTGAAAACATCATATAAGGCTTGAGGTCACTTAACTAATCAAAAGTCCTAAGCCTCACCTTGTGCTTGACAAAAACGAGTGGACGTGAACAACTTAAGCCTCGGGCTCGTCAACTGGAACCTCCTCTGAAAAGAAAACATGAAAGCCCAAGACTTAGACTCTATATGAACCAAAGAAGACGCTCGGCAAAATGCATGATTCATGATCACATATAAAATATTACAATTAGGTCATATAATTCACAGATTATAGCATCATACATTTATTTACAATTTATCATGCAATAAAAATCAAGTTATAACATCTAACATGCAAAAGAATAGCAATTAAAGTCATAAAAAATGCATAATTTAGATAAAAAGAAGCAGTGGCAGCTCCCAGGTTTCGGGAAGGGGTAGGAACGGCACTTTCACTGTGGGGAACGGCCGTTCCCAATCTCGCTTAGAGTTTCTGGAAGATGGGAACGGCCGTTCCCAGTTTGTACTGGGGACAGGAAGGGCCGTTCCCATGGCCAAATATTTTGCAAAACTTACAGATGCTCGGGGAGGATTTCGGGTATTTGGGGAACGACCCTTCCCATTCACAGTACAAACTGGGAATGGCAATTCCCATTCTTGGCAAAATACAGTAAAGTGGCCCGAAAGGGCCGTTCCCAATTTATAACTGGGATGGGAACGGCCGTTCCGGCCTGGTTCGAAAAGCTGGAGCAGAGACAGACATTACAGATGCAGGGGAAGCTCAAAATTTGCCAAAAATGGCCAAAATTCAAAACCAAAAAGTTGCCACAACTTCTCAAATTGCACAAATAATTCACATAAATCATGCTTGACATATTAACACTCAAATAGCTTAAGAAAAACGGAATTTAAAAGCATAATCCAAGGATGCAAAAATCAAGCTAAAAAAACATGATCATCATAAATGCTCAACTACCATGAGGTTTCATGCAATAAATACAACATATATAACATAAACAACTCATATATGAAGCTAGAAATCAATTACATCAAGCATAGAGCACATATTCAACAAAAACACCAAACCCTTACTATTCACGTAGGGAAGCAAAGGCATACCAAACTCACTCCAAACTCAGATTTTAAACCATAGAAATGACAACCAAGACGAAGGAAAACCGAAACATACTTAAGTTCGAGAAAAGACGAAGAATCGAGGGAGATCTTGGCTTGAGAAGGTTGGATGATCAACTTGGGGTTTCTTGGCTTCCTTGGATAAGAATTGTTGCTATGTTTCACGTGAAATGAGGGAGGAGAGAAATGGCGGTTCACGGGTTCGGTTCAAGGTTTTCCAGTTCAAGTTGGTTCAGTTCAACAATTACGGGTTCAAACAAGGCCAACTCAATTAATATAAGTAATTCACATACGCAATTAATTCAAATAAATTCATATAAGTCATATACAATTAATTTAAAACGTGAATAATATTAAATCACATAATTTACCTGTACTGACTGTGAGGCGGGGTGTCACAATTCCGGTTGTATGGAAATATTAGAAACCCGAGCTTTTAAAATAATTGGTTGAACTTCACTACTTTCATTCACTTCCAAGTTCAATACACTCGCCTTCCTGCTAAGTGCATCGGCGACCACATTGGCTTTCCCGGGATGGTATTTAATAGTGCAATCATAGTCCTCTAATCTTTCCATCCAACGCCGTTGCATCATATTTAAATCTTTCTGGGTAAACAAATATTGGAGGCTTTTGTGGTCGGTAAAAATCTCAAATGATATCCCGTAGAGATAGTGTCTCCATTTCCTGAGTGCAAATACCACGGCTGCGAGTTTCAAATCATGTGTAGGATAATTCTTTTCATAATCTTTCAATTTTCGAGAGGCATAGGTAATCACTTTTCCTTGCTGAGTTAACACACAACCTAAACCTTCTTTGGATGCATCAGTGTAGACTGCATACCCTTTTGAACCTTCCGGGAGTGTTAGCACTGGAGCTGAGACTGACTTTTCTTTTAAGAAGTTGAAGCTTTGATCACACTTCTCGTCCCATACAAACTTGACATCCTTCTTGGTTAACCGGGTTAACGGCGCTGCAATCTTAGAGAAATCCTTTACAAATCTTCGGTAGTAACCGGCCAATCCTAAGAAGCTTCGAACTTCCGAGGCATTCTGTAATATCCCACATCGCTCGGGTAGGAGAACGAAGTCCTCCTTATAAGGTGGATAGAAACCTATCCTTGTGGACGCATTTTGAGTAGACTGGTCCACAGTCCCTGCTCAGGAACAAAACCGTGAGTGTAGCACCCGAGCGCAAGGTACCACATCCCCCGCACCGAGACCTGACCCGAATATGAAATGGACGATCCATACTCGAGCCAAGTCACGGCGAACGGGGACAAACACACACGCTATGCTAGGCGGGCTAACCCTTAAACCATAAAATCAGAGTGATTACAAATGCGGAAGCAATAACTGGCCATAATATAAACAATGAGCAATCAAACTCCAAAAATAGTCCATATACATTATCAAATGCCGTCAAGGCTCAAACAACCAATACGCTCCATTATTAATCAATACAATGATCCAACGTGCAATATGTGAGTGTAAGACCAAAATACAAGGGCTAAAAGACGAAAGTAAGACCTATGACTCGAAATCCCGCCTAGCTCCCTTGACACCTGCACAACACAACTGAAAGCCAAATGGGTTCAGTCCAAAAGGGACTGGTGGGTATAAAAGCAGGGCATAATATAATATACAACAGAATTTAAACAATCACATGCAAGCTATAATCCCAAGTGAGGTTTTGAAGAATTTCCCAAGTGGGCGAATAGAAATCATCAAAAGGGATTATAACAATTCATTAACATTAGGTCATTATTGGCCCGGCGAGTGGGCGTGCATTATCTCCAACCAACACCTCGTGTAATTCATTAACGTTCATTAACATTCATTCATTCATTCTTTTCATGCATTTCATTCTTTCGTGCGCATTCAATAACATTCCACCTTCTTCCTCCGGGTTGGTGGCGGGTTTGCAAGGCCCATCCACCCATTCATTGACCAAAAGGGGAACATGACTCCCCAGATGGCACTCAGCGTCCATTCCTCGCTAACTCCTAACGAGGTCCGGTTACACCGTTCATTAGTAGGACTAGTGTGAGGGTTTCCCGTCAGCCCATGCCTCCTCGGGTCCCCACTCACACCAAGTCCCTGGGCCCCATTCATTGTGAACATTCATTCATTCTCGCCAACACATTTGGTAGGTTCATGAAAGAAAGGCTTTACGTTAAAAACATTACTCATTAAAACGACTCTATATACATATATATGCTTTTGGCCGAAAACTTTTCACATTGGGAGTATATAGGGCCATCTATCTACATAGAAGAGAAACCCACCTTAAACCAACAAAAGAGAGCACAAGAGCCTCACTGACCGGCCTCGTCTCCAACAGGATCAAAATCTGTGCAAGAAAGGTGAAGTGAGACTCAAAATGACCAAATAGGACGCTCGGCAATGTAATGATCATGATATGAATGAAGAGAAGATGCTATAATGTAATGAACACGTTCATGTGCACTATTAAAGTCTTAAAGACATATAAACATTCAATTCATTCATTCAATGAAGCATTCGTATTCAAACGAGTTCATATCCTTCACATTTCACTTCCAATCAATTCAATTCAAGAAATTCAAAGCATAAGATCCAACATTTAGGCAAATAAGAGCATTGAAGTAAATTAAGTTCAACACACATTCAAACGTATTCAATCTTTCACAAAACGCTACTTCATACATCATATCACATAATGTAACATATTTCCAAAGTTTGAGAACAAGAACAAATCATATGATAAGGGAAATGGGTTACGGGAATCATAAACGCCTCAAAACGCACGTAAACGGCATTCATCAAAAGCATGCCTAAACCTCACCCAAAGGTTAAGAAATTAAACCACAATACTCCCAACACATAGTAAAACAAGTTCATAGTTCAACATAAATGAAGATAAAGGCATTAAAGAGGTGAAACAATCAAAAACCGAAAAGGAAAAAGCAAGAAATGCGCAGGGGAAGGGACACTGTAACGCCCCTGTTTTTCAGTTTAAATAATGTGACGTATTTGTTTATAAATTGCGCAAATTAATTATTTAATTATATGATTAATTGTTTATAACTGTTTTATTTGATTTAAAACCGTAAACTATTGTTACTTTAATTTAATTCATTTTATTTCTACTTTGATATTTAGTGTTAAATTTTCAATTAGGGTTTCATGTTACCTTAAATATTTCAGTAATTCTGTTAATTAATTTCAACATGTTATTAGTTGGTTTTAATTTAATTAATATGGAATTTAAGTTTTAGTAAATTATTTATAACAATATGAATTCGTTCATGCGCATGAGTGTTCTATTTGTGCTTCGTTCATATATGTAATGATATCGGATTGGTATGAAAATTTAGTACGTCGTATATATGTGTGTTATAAACAAGCCTATATGCTCGGTTTATGTTTTCGGATTCATTTGACGTGTTTATGAATTTAATTTTGATTGTGGAACCAAATCGGGGGCTAACGAGCAATTAGCGCACCCTTGGTTCCGTACGTGATATCTTAAGCTCGGGAATTCGGATTCGAATTCCGTCAACTCCGTTGCCTTCGTATCGACGATTCGGAGACAATGGAACAAGCCTCATGCCTTTTTGAAATCATTAAGACCTCCGAAATCCAACCGTAACGAGCAACTCGTGCAAGAAGAACTTCTTTTGGTTGACTAGTCTTCATGGTGGGACCCCATAACACTTCTTAACCTAACCATACCCTAACCATGACTTATCTACCTTGAGTTAAGCCCTTTCTCTCCTCTTTAGCTCTGAAAACCGAACCATATACCTCCATTTCCAGCTGCAACTGATCGAGAGAAGGGAGAAGAGGAGAAAGGAAGAAAACCTTGGCCATCCTTTGTGATTTTGAGCTCAAATCTCTTCCCTTCCTCACCAAATCTTTAAGGTATGAATATTTATGTCTTCTCTACTCTATTATACTTGATTTCATCTCCTTACATCATGATTTGGATCAGTTTTGGTTAGGGTTTGGGCTAAGAGCATGAATAGGGTTTTTGGGGAAATTTGCTCTTATGATCTTGTTTGCTTGTGTAGCTGATTTCCTTGCTTGTAAATGAGTATATGAGCTTGTTTCTTGGCTTATTTCTTTCCTAACTGATAGTATATGATGTTATGAGGATTTCATCTCTAGCTCCTTTTATAAAATTTTGAGATATGGAGTTCCAAACTTGATGATCAAACTACTTCCCCTGTTTTCGAACTGCTGTGTGAAATCTTGTGTTGATACTTGATCAAATGGTCTCCATTTCGTGTGAAATTGCTTGGAGTTGATGTACACTCATTGTTATATATGTTATCACTCATGTTTCAAGTATTTGGATCCATTTGAAGCCTCAAAACCGAAATACATGACCTGTTTTATGCATGCTCCATGACAGATTTGTTGCTGTTGCAATTGTGTGGTTGTTGGTCACCCTAATGTGCTTTAAATTGTACCATTTTGCATATATATGATGTATATTAGTTGTTTAGTATTTTAGCATGCTTTCCCCAAAGTTTCAGATCCAAACTCAACCTCTAAGTACGTGATCAAGGCATGATAGAATCATTAGGGCTCATATGTGCGATTTTGGCGACCCAGTTTTGTTGCATGGATTCGACGACCTTAACGTGTGATTTAGCCTTTGTACTCTAAATGAAAAATGTTCATAACATGCCAAATATGTGGTATATTAAGTTTCAGAGCATTTGGAGTTCATTTGGTATGCCTTTGGATTGAATTTGTATGAGTTCAGTTTTGCCGGTAAAATTTTACGTGTGATTTAGTTCTGTACCGTGACACCCCCGTGTCTCATTTACTCATAAGAGTGAGACACGGGCGTGTCACACCTTCTGGGCAGCTCTGTACTGAGCCACGCCTGTGGCTCAGTTGGGCTAGGGTTGGTGACACCCCCGTGTCACTTCCCATGCGCAGTCTTCGTTACTTCCTCTTCGGTTTTTGATTCGTTTCACCTCCTTAATGGCTTTATCTCCTTTTGTGTTGAACTATGAACTTGTTTTACTATATTTTAGGAGTAATATGGTGTAATTTCATGGCTTTTGGAGGTGTTATAGGCATGCTTTTACGTAATGCCGTTTGTGTGTGTTTATATGTCGTTTATGAATCGCATCACTTATTTTCTATATCGTATGACTTCTCCTTGTTGTCAAACCTTGGGAATATGCTATGTTATGTAATTTGAAGTTTGTAGTAGCGTGTTGGGAGAGCGTGAACATGTTCTATGTTCCTCTTTGGATTCTTGAATTGAAATTGATTGGAAATATGAATCGATGAATTGAATGAAAATGAATGAACAAGTGAATGAATTGGTTATATGATTTAAATGCCTTAATATGATCTTTATGCCTTCCTATCATGCTTGAGCATTGCCGTGCGTCATATATGGTTCATATAGAGTCTTGAGTCTCACGAACACGTCTTGTGGTCTTTTGTATAGTTTGTCTCCAGGGTGGAGAGCTTTTGATCGTTCAGGCACTTGGTGCTCGATCCTTGTTTCATCACGGTTCAGGTGAGGGTGGTTTTTGTTTTAGCTATGTAACAAACCCTACAACCCTTATGTGAAAAGCTTTGGCCAAAACCGTATGATTATATATATATATGGTTTTCAAACGAAGTTATCGAGTAAATTCTTCTGAATTATACGTATGAGCGTATATAAGCTTAAAAATGGTTTTGTAATGAGGCTATGCTCCAAACCGTGTGTCTTCATGCTAGCTATGGATTAGGATGACACGGAGAGGTACGTATATAGCACATGCCGAGTTACACGGTAAGGTATGATTTCTTATAGTATGTATCCTATGTATTATTGACATGTTTTGGCGAGACACATTTATTACTTATTACGGATCGGGCCCCGGGACTTAGTATATGTGGCTAACCGAGGAAGCAAGGGCTGACGGGGATCCCATATACTAGTCCTACTATTAAACAGCGGTACCGGACCTCGTCAGGAGATTGGCGGGGAAAGGGAGCTGAGTGCCATCTGGGGAGTCATGTAACCCCTTTTGGTCAAAGATCGGGTGGTCGGGCCTTGCAAACCCACCACCAACCCGGAGGAAGAAGGTTGGAACTTATTTAGGATTGAAATGATTGATTGACTGATTGATTATTGATTGATAGGCACTGTGCGGGAAGGCCGGGAAACGGATTGCCCAAACAAATATATTTAGGATATGACATGATTTATGGTCTGCCTGTATTATGATATATTGCATGATCACCTACTCAATATATTATTGATAATCGTCGTACACGGTCGGAGTTGGTTGGAGATTGTGCACGCTCACTCGCCGAGCCTTATATTTATGTATGATTTATGATTGTAATGAAACTAAGATGTTTTAGTCGTAAAATCCGAGCGTTGTTTATCTATTTTCTTACCTTTTTGGGAACTAGATTCAAATAAAACTTTGCTCGGGATTTATGACTTGCATGTGCATGTTTTATATATATTTATCGCTCCTGCTCACTCAGTCTTCTAGAGACTGACCCCTCTCCCTCCCCATTCTTTTAGTGTGCAGGTTTGATCTTTGGAGTTTCGGGCTAGGCGGAGGTGTTTGAAGTTTTTGAGTGAGTCGAGTTAGATTAGGAGAGTCTCTTCACTCATTCATGTATTGAAATTATGTATGACTCGTTCGGTTATATATTAAGCTTGAATATTCATGTAATTGTTATTGAACTGACTTTACTGGGTTTTGCTATGATTTAAAAGAGGCCTGAAGAGCCCAAATTCCGTTTATGATTGGTATGATTGAACTTTGGCTTTTCTACATTATATTTTGTGGATTGGTAACCGTTGTCTAGCTCCGCCTGGCTTAGGAAGGTTTTTATGTTTGTCTCCCGTTCGCTATGGTTTGATACGGGTGCGGATTTACTGTTTCGTTACTCGTGTTGAGCCATAGTGCGGGGGATGTGGTGCCTCACGTGCGGGGTGCTACATCCTTAAGTGGTATCAGAGCCCGGTTGCAAAACCGGTGTTCTTGAGTCGTGTCGGAGTCAGTTTAAGTCGAACGGCATAGGGACTATGTGATATTATGTGCATTGCATCGATCTTGAATTTGGAATTTGGTTTCCTTAAGAATTTCGTTGAATTACTTGTTGCATTTTTCTATGGATTCTTGTCTTTCGTATTGAATATGTGTCATGAGCATGCACTAATCGCATGCATCTACTCTTGAAGTAAGTTATGATTTCCAGGTTATAAAGATGATATCAAACCACGGCCAAGTTCTATGATCCCAACAATCTATTACAATTCCTTCGGAGGCACGGAAGATAGGAAGGATGCCTGGGGAGGAATGTGAAGAATGCTAGTTGTGTGGCTTTGTAGACTGAGTTGCAATTAACGATTGGGATTCAGAATGGGAGGTTCGACCTTGGCGAAGCGATAGCAGAGGAACATTTGGGGGAATAGGAATAGGAGTTAATCAAGGGATGGTTGTGACTCAGAAGAATAACTTATGTGAATCCACTACTTGAAGTGCATTAATTGGATTCAACAGGATCGTGCAACCTAAGGAATGAAGGGAACAAAACCTTGAAGATATATTGGTCCCGGATTTGGATCATGGAAGGGGTACTAGTAATTAAGAGGAGTAGAGATAACAGGGGTCCGGTAGAGGTTATGCATCAAGGGTCTACAAAGAAGGACTTCGAACTAAGCCTAGTGATTAGAAGTTGGGTGCTAGAAGGCAAGCATTTGGGTAAACACGAATAGAGGGAAGGTGGCGATATGGCGAACAGGATTTGAGTTCATTTTCCAAATCCCAGCTGAATTGTCATGTTATGAGGTTAAATTGGAAGATATGGAGCAACAAATGGAAACGAGAAAGAGAGGAAATCATGCGCTCAAGTAGAAGCAATTGGAGGTGAATTAAATCCACAAAGGATAAGCGCGGAATTCTTGATTGAGGTGACGATTAGAAGTAAAGGTCGAATTTCGAGAAGAAGTTGGATACTAACTCTGGGGACGTGGAAGAATTAAGGATTAAGGAATTGCAATCTCGGATAGTAGAAGATACAAGTGATGGACTCATGGAAAACTTGAAGACCGTGGGAAAGGCAAGGGATAATCACCAAGTCAAAGTAACCTCGGGATTGGAGGAACGAGGAAAAGCTACCGAGCTAACTACTTATCACCTTGGTGACAGGTTCTAAAACATTCATAGCATGTGCATCATATTTTGCATTAATTGTTTATTCTTTTCACCTTATGTTTATCTGTGCATTTCTAATTGGTTTCGTTGTGCTAAGGTATTGTATAATTACTTGATGTAAATGTGACCCATGCATTGTCATTTTGACACAACATGCATTTTAGTGTTTATTTGATAGGGAGTTCTTTCGCCTCAACTATCAAGTATCAGTTCAACCGAGCCGCATCTGAGTTATAAGGAAGAGAAATAATAGGATGATGTTAGAAGGAAGGTGAACTTGGGAAATAAGAACTTCTATTAAGGGATAGGTTAACGGAAACAAGGATTCAGAAGGAGAGGTGAGACTAGAGTTCCGGACAAGAATAAGGAAGGAGTTTCGGACATCAAGAGAACTGGGGAAGGAATTGAAAGGCCAAATCCTTGATTTCTATGTCAGTTAAACCTCACCTAATGGGATTTACTCATCGAGGAATTCGATAAAAGAAGAATCAATGGAGTTCAACCCGGGACAACAGAAATTTAAGGGGGAGAGCACGACCGAGGAACAAATTGGACGATTGAAAGGGTGCTCGAAGAAATATTTCAGTAAGAATAACGAAATTGCAAATTAAGGAAGACCTGGGAGTCCTATTAGTGATGATCAGAAATAAACAAGACAGCTTGAATGGTTAAGCTGTTAAGAGGAGAGTTAAGGAGAGTTAAGTTACTCAAGTCGGGTTAGAGTCCCTCATTAGGTATAAAGGAAATGTCTTGGAGAATATTCCTATGTATGGAACATGGATCTGGGGATAACAGAATTATAAGGGAGCGTCTGGAAACTCCTAAGTCAGAATTGACAAGAGAGAGAGTCGAATCCAGTTAGCATACAATGAAATGATGGCGATCCAGAGTAATCCAATAAAGTACAAAGGGGGTTCAATAATGACAATATTATCAAGTCTTCGGTTAGTCCCACGATAATTCGGAAGAAACCAAATCGGAGAAGATGACCATTGGAGGATTTACATCAAACGACAAGAATCATCAAGAACATTCTATCTTCAATACAAGAAATGTGGGGCCTGATGCCGAATGTAACCTTAAGGGGTTAAAGGGAATGAATGGATAATATGCGCGGAAGATGAAAAAGGATTCGTGTTAAGGTAGATCCTATTGACGAATACCTCTAGGTGGGGATTGAATCGTAAAGGTGGTCCGGGATAGTCATTCTTGAGGATATTTTAAACTTCGATATGAGTAAGATAGTAGCTATGGACCTAACTTCGAGACGGATGGTCTAAGGATATTCGGGGAGGTCAAGCTCGGTTAATTAAAAAGAGTTGGTTGGGCGAATGAGGATTGAAGGAAATGGTGAAAACTGGAAGCAGTACAAGTCAAAAGGGATCTAAGAATGCTCCAAAAAGAATTCATCCATCGCTTCACCGGGGAACCCTGAAGAGGTTCAAGGCAAGCTGGGCACTGAGTTACGGTGAACGGTACTTATAGCATTCATGATACATGCATACATGCAAATTTAACCTACATAAATTTTATGTTAAGTGTTTTGATCTCGTACGGTGTTAAATTACTTGGAGTAATTGAAAATCAATGTGAGAGACATCTATTACTTGCTCTGGGTGCCTTACGTGATTTTAAATTTGGTTTTGCGTGAGTTGCTTGGGAGTATTAGAGACTTCCTTGCTTTATTTTCGGTTGAGAGACGGGGTACTCTCTTTGCTTGCGAGAGACGGGGTTCTCTCATTGTTGTTGGAGAGACGGGGTTCTCTCATTGCTGCTCGAGAGACGGGGCTCTCTCCTTATTGTTTGTGAGAGACGGGGAATCTCTCATTGTTTGATTTCAAGCGTGTTTTGAATCCGAGGACGGATTCTTTTTAAGGGGGAGAGATTGTAACGCCCCTGTTTTTCAGTTTAAATAATGTGACGTATTTGTTTATAAATTGCGCAAATTAATTATTTAATTATATGATTAATTGTTTATAACTGTTTTATTTGATTTAAAACCGTAAACTATTGTTACTTTAATTTAATTCATTTTATTTCTACTTTAATATTTAGTGTTAAATTTTCAATTAGGGTTTCATGTTACCTTAAATATTTCAGTAATTCTGTTAATTAATTTCAACATGTTATTAGTTGGTTTTAATTTAATTAATATGGAATTTAAGTTTTAGTAAATTATTTATAACAATATGAATTCGTTCATGCGCATGAGTGTTCTATTTGTGCTTCGTTCATATATGTAATGATATCGGATTGGTATGAAAATTTAGTACGTCGTATATATGTGTGTTATAAACAAGCCTATATGCTCGGTTTATGTTTTCGGATTCATTTGACGTGTTTATGAATTTAATTTTGATTGTGGAACCAAATCGGGGGCTAACGAGCAATTAGCGCACCCTTGGTTCCGTACGTGATATCTTGAGTTCGGGAATTCGGATTCAAATTCCGTCAACTCCGTTGCCTTCGTATCGACGATTCAGAGACAATGGAACAAGCCTCATGCCTTTTTGAAATCATTAAGACCTCCGAAATCCAACCGTAACGAGCAACTCGTGCAAGAAGAACTTCTTTTGGTTGACTAGTCTTCATGGTGGGACCCCATAACACTTCTTAACCTAACCATACCCTAACCATGACTTATCTACCTTGAGTTAAGCCCTTTCTCTCCTCTTTAGCTCTGAAAACCGAACCATATACCTCCATTTCCAGCTGCAACTGATCGAGAGAAGGGAGAAGAGGAGAAAGGAAGAAAACCTTGGCCATCCTTTGTGATTTTGAGCTCAAATCTCTTCCCTTCCTCACCAAATCTTTAAGGTATGAATATTTATGTCTTCTCTACTCTATTATACTTGATTTCATCTCCTTACATCATGATTTGGATCAGTTTTGGTTAGGGTTTGGGCTAAGAGCATGAATAGGGTTTTTGGGGAAATTTGCTCTTATGATCTTGTTTGCTTGTGTAGCTGATTTCCTTGCTTGTAAATGAGTATATGAGCTTGTTTCTTGGCTTATTTCTTTCCTAACTGATAGTATATGATGTTATGAGGATTTCATCTCTAGCTCCTTTTATAAAATTTTGAGATATGGAGTTCCAAACTTGATGATCAAACTACTTCCCCTGTTTTCGAACTGCTGTGTGAAATCTTGTGTTGATACTTGATCAAATGGTCTCCATTTCGTGTGAAATTGCTTGGAGTTGATGTACACTCATTGTTATATATGTTATCACTCATGTTTCAAGTATTTGGATCCATTTGAAGCCTCAAAACCGAAATACATGACCTGTTTTATGCATGCTCCATGACAGATTTGTTGCTGTTGCAATTGTGTGGTTGTTGGTCACCCTAATGTGCTTTAAATTGTACCATTTTGCATATATATGATGTATATTAGTTGTTTAGTATGTTAGCATGCTTTCCCCAAACTTTCAGATCCAAACTCAACCTCTAAGTACGTGATCAAGGCATGATAGAATCATTAGGGCTCATATGTGCGATTTTGGCGACCCAGTTTTGTTGCATGGATTCGACGACCTTAACGTGTGATTTAGCCTTTGCACTCTAAATTAAAAATGTTCATAACATGCCAAATATGTGGTATATTAAGTTTCAGAGCATTTGGAGTTCATTTGGTATGCCTTTGGATTGAATTTGTATGAGTTCAGTTTTGCCGGTAAAATTTTACGTGTGATTTAGTTCTGTACCGTGACACCCCCGTGTCTCATTTACTCATAAGAGTGAGACACGGGCGTGTCACACCTTCTGGGCAGCTCTTTACTGAGCCACGCCCGTGGCTCAGTTGGGCTAGGGTTGGTGACACCCCCGTGTCACTTCCCATGCGCAGTCTTCGTTACTTCCTCTTCGGTTTTTGATTCGTTTCACCTCCTTAATGGCTTTATCTCCTTTTGTGTTGAACTATGAACTTGTTTTACTATATGTTAGGAGTAATATGGTGTAATTTCATGGCTTTTGGAGGTGTTATAGGCATGCTTTTACGTAATGCCGTTTGTGTGTGTTTATATGTCGTTTATGAATCGCATCACTTATTTTCTATATCGTATGACTTCTCCTTGTTGTCAAACCTTGGGAATATGCTATGTTATGTAATGTGAAGTTTGTAGTACCGTGTTGGGAGAGCGTGAACATGTTCTATGTTCCTCTTTGGATTCTTGAATTGAAATTGATTGGAAATATGAATCGATGAATTGAATGAAAATGAATGAACAAGTGAATGAATTGGTTATATGATTTAAATGCCTTAATATGATCTTTATGCCTTCCTATCATGCTTGAGCATTGCCGTGCGTCATATATGGTTCATATAGAGTCTTGAGTCTCACGAACACGTCTTGTGGTCTTTTGTACAGTTTGTCTCCAGGGTGGAGAGCTTTTGATCGTTCAGGCACTTGGTGCTCGATCCTTGTTTCATCACGGTTCAGGTGAGGGTGGTTTTTGTTTTAGCTATGTAACAAACCCTACAACCCTTATGTGAAAAGCTTTGGCCAAAACCGTATGATTATATATATATATGGTTTTCAAACGAAGTTATCGAGTAAATTCTTCTGAATTATACGTATGAGCGTATATAAGCTTAAAAATGGTTTTGTAATGAGGCTATGCTCCAAACCGTGTGTCTTCATGCTAGCTATGGATTAGGATGACACGGAGAGGTACGTATATAGCATATGCCGAGTTACACGGTAAGGTATGATTTCTTATAGTATGTATCCTATGTATGTATTGACATGTTTTGGCGAGACACATTTATTACTTATTACGGATCGGGCCCCGGGACTTAGTATATGTGGCTAACCGAGGAAGCAAGGGCTGACGGGGATCCCATATACTAGTCCTACTATTAAACAGCGGTACCGGACCTCGTCAGGAGATTGGCGGGGAAAGGGAGCTGAGTGCCATCTGGGGAGTCATGTAACCCCTTTTGGTCAAAGATCGGGTGGTCGGGCCTTGCAAACCCACCACCAACCCGGAGGAAGAAGGTTGGAACTTATTTAGGATTGAAATGATTGATTGACTGATTGATTATTGATTGATAGGCACTGTGCGGGAAGGCCGGGAAACGGATTGCCCAAACAAATATATTTAGGATATGACATGATTTATGGTCTGCCTGTATTATGATATATTGCATGATCACCTACTCAATATATTATTGATAATTGTCGTACACGGTCGGAGTTGGTTGGAGATTGTGCACGCTCACTCGCCGAGCCTTATATTTATGTATGATTTATGATTGTAATGAAACTAAGATGTTTTAGTCGTAAAATCCGAGCGTTGTTTATCTATTTTCTTGCCTTTTTGGGAACTAGATTCAAATAAAACTTTGCTCGGGATTTATGACTTGCATGTGCATGTTTTATATATATTTATCGCTCCTGCTCACTCAGTCTTCTAGAGACTGACCCCTCTCCCTCCCCATTCTTTTAGTGTGCAGGTTTGATCTTTGGAGTTTCGGGCCAGGCGGAGGTGTTTGAAGTTTTTGAGTGAGTCGAGTTAGATTAGGAGAGTCTCTTCACTCATTCATGTATTGAAATTATGTATGACTCGTTCGGTTATATATTAAGCTTGAATATTCATGTAATTGTTATTGAACTGACTTTACTGGGTTTTGCTATGATTTAAAAGAGGCCTGAAGAGCCCAAATTCCGTTTATGATTGGTATGATTGAACTTTGGCTTTTCTGCATTATATTTTGTGGATTGGTAACCGTTGTCTAGCTCCGCCTGTCTTAGGAAGGTTTTTATGTTTGTCTCCCGTTCGCTATGGTTTGATACGGGTGCGGATTTACTGTTTCGTTACTCATGTTGAGCCATAGTGCGGGGGATGTGGTGCCTCACGTGCGGGGTGCTACAGACACACCCGTGTCCCTCAACTTAAGTATACTGAGACACGGGGGTGTCTCGGTACAGACAGGCAAAAAGGCCTGACACGGGGGTGTCACACAATACAAGGCAAATGAGACAGACACGGGGGTGTCTCGGTACAGACCCAAAATTGAAAACAAGGTTTACCGGCAAAACAAACCTTCTACAATATCAGTCCAAAAGCATACCAAATCAACTCCAAATCTTATGAAACTTAATATAAAACATATTTAGCATGTTAGGAGCATATTTCATTTAGAGTGCAAAGTCCAAATCACAAGTTAAGAGCACCGAAATCATGCATCAAGCCTGGGGCGTCCAAAACCGCACATACGAATCCGATTGGTTCAATCATGCCATGATCAAGTACTTAGGGGCTGAATTGGGATCTAAAACCTTGGGGAATGCATGCTAACATACTAAACAACTAATATACATCATATATATGCAAAATATCACGAATTGAAGCACATTAGGATGACCAACAAACTACAACAAAAATGCAACAGCAGCTGTCACGGGTCATGCTTAAGAACAGGTCATGTATTTCGGTTTTGGGGTTTAAAAAGGATCCAAAGGCTTGCAATGTGAATCCTAACATATAAAACAATGAGTGTACATCATCTCCATGCAAATTCACACGCAAATAAGGCCATTTGATCAAGTAACAAAGCATAATTCCACACAGCAGTCCCGAAACAGGGGAGGTAGTTTGATCTTTAAGTTTGAAGCTCTATATCTCATAATTTCATCAAAGGGTCTAAAGAGAAAATCATATTAACATCTTATACTATCAGTTAGGAAGCAAATAGGCCAAGAAACAAGCTCATATAATCATGTATAAGCAAGGAAATTAGCTGCTCCACTAAGTAGGTCAATAGAACAAAAATCCCCAAAAAGTCCTATTCATGATCTTAGCCCAAACCCTTATCAAATCTGATGCAAAGCAAGTATTAAATGGATGAAATCATGTATAAAAGATTAGAGGATACATAAATATTCATACCTTGAAGATTTGGTGAAGAAGGGAAGTGATTTGAGCTCAAAATCACAAAGGTAGCCAAGGTTCTTCCTCTTTCTTCTCTCCCTCTCTCTCGATCAAGTGCAGCAGAAAAAATGAGGGTTTGGCTCGGTTTTGGCTGTCCAAAAGGGGGAAGAAAGGCTTAACTCTAGTACACAAATCATGGGTTAAAGTATGGTTAGGTTAGAGAGGTGTTAAGGGGTCCCACCATGAAGACTAGTCAACAAAAAGGGTTTTCTTGCACGAGTTGCTTGTTACGGTTGGATTTCGGAGGTCTTAATGATCTCAAAAAGGTATGAGGCTTGTTCCATTGTCTCCGAATCATCGATACGAAGGCAACGGAGGTGACGAAATTCGAATCCGAATCCCCGAGCTCAAGATATCAATTACGGAACCAAGGGTGCGCTGATTGCTCGTTAGCCCCCGACTTGGATTCCAAAATTAAAATAAATCCAAAACACATGCAATTAAATCCAAAAATACGAAACGAGCATGTATTCATATACAAGACACGTATAAGTCCAACATATTAAATTTTTACGAAATTTCGGTATCAATTTAAATAGAAACGAAGCACGTAGATGTCAGTCATACACAATGTAACAATAAAATTCATAATATTTCCAAATTCAAATAAAATTAAGAATCCAATTAAAATATTTAAATATATACAAAATGCATATAATGGGAAATTACTGAAAATTACAATTAGTAATTAGGAAAAATGATTAGTTAAGAAAGTAAATAATGTAAATGCGCAATTAAAGAGCACACAAGTTATTCACATAAATTCAAATTCAAATATTGCATATATTTCAATTAATCAAGATTTAACAATTAAACAATGAAATTTAAATATAGAAAACACTAAAAACCAATTAATTTACGCAAATTAGTAAACACATATATCATTTTAAAATACTGAGAAGTTGGGGCGTTACAGTGAGGCTGCGGACAATATCCACATACTGGGTCGGTCCTTGGTCCTTTCATTTGAAATGGTATCAGAGCCGATGCCAGGAAGGTGGTGTGCCAGCGAGGACGCTGGTCCCCTCTGAGGGGGGATGGATGTAATGTCCCACATCGCTCGGGTAGGAGAACGAAGTCCTCCTTATAAGGTGGATGGAAACCTATCCTTGTGGACGCGTTCTGAGTAGACTGGTCCATAGTCCCTGCTCAGGAACAAAACCGTGAGGCTATGGCCAAAGCGGACAATATCCACATACTGGGTCGGTCCTTGGTCCTTTCATTTGAAATGGTATCAAAGCCGGTGCCAGGAAGGTGGTGTGCAAGAGAGGACGTTGGTCCCCTCTGAGGGGGGGTGGATGTAATGTCCCACATCGCTCGGGTAGGAGAACGAAGTCCTCCTTATAAGGAGTGATGGAAACCTATCCTTGTGGACGCGTTTTAAGTAGACAGGTACACAGTCCCTGCTCAGGAACAAAACCGTGAGGCTGCGGCCAAAGCGGACAATATCCACATACTGGGTCGGTCCTTGGTACTTTCATTTGAAATGGTATCAGAGCCGGTGCCAGGAAGGTGGTGTGCCAGCGAGGACGCTGGTCCCCTCTGAGGGGGGGTAGATGTAATGTCCCACATTGCTCGGGTAGGAGAACGAAGTCCTCCTTATAAGGTGGATGGAAACCTATCCTTGTGGACGAGTTTTGAGTAGACTGGTCCACAGTCCCTGCTCAGGAACAAAACCGTGAGGCTGCGGCCAAAGCGGACAATATCCACATACTGGGTCGGTCCTTGGTCCTTTCATTTGAAATGGTATCAGAGCAGGTGCCAGGAAGGTGGTGTGCCAGCGAGGACGTTGGTCCCCTCTGAGGTGGGTGGATGTAATGTCCTACATCTCTCGGGTAGGAGAACGAAGTCCTCCTTATAAGGTGGATGAAAACCTATCCTTGTGGACGCGTTCTGAGTAGACTGGTCCACAGTCCCTGCTCAGGAACAAAACCGTAAGGTTGCGGCCAAAGCGGACAATAAACACATACTGGGTCGGTCCTTGGTCCTTTCATTTGAAACGGTATCAAAGCCGATGCCAGGAAGGTGGTGTGCCAGCGAGGACACTGGTCCCCTCTGAGGGGTTGGATGTAATATCTCACATCGCTCGGGTAGGAGAACGACGTCCTCCTTATAAGGAGTGCTGGAAACCTATCCTTGTGGACACGTTCTGAGTAGACTGGTCCACAGTCCCTACTCGGGAACAAAACCGTGAGGCTGCGGCCAAAGCGGACAATATCCACATACTGGGTCGGTCCTTGGTCCTTTCATTTAAAATGGTATCAGAGCCGGTGCCAGGAAGGTGGTGTGCCAGCGAGGACGTTGGTCCCCTCTGAGGGGGGTGGATGTAATGTCCCACATCTCTCGGGTAGGAGAACGAAGTCCTCCTTATAAGGTGGATGAAAACCTATCCTTGTGGACGCGTTCTGAGTAGACTGGTCCACAGTCCCTGCTCAGGAACAAAACTGTAAGGCTGCGGCCAAAGCGGACAATATCCACATACTGGGTTGGTCCTTGGTCCTTTCATTTGACCAAGGACCGACCCAGTATGTGGATATTGTCCGCTTTGGCCGCAGCCTCACGGTTTTGTTCCTGAGCAGGGACTTTGGACCAGTCTACTCAAAACGCGTCCACAAGGATTGGTTTCCATCCACCTTATAAGGAGGACTTCGTTCTCCTACCCGAGCGATGTGGGATATTACATCCACCCCCCCCCCCAGAGGGGACCAGCGTCCTCGCTGGCACACCACCTTCCTGGCACCGGCTCTGATACCATTTCAAATGAAAGGACTAAGGACCGACCCAGTATATGGATATTGTCCGCTTTGGCCGCAGCCTCACGGTTTTGTTCCTGAGCAGGGACTGTGTACCAGTCTACTCAAAACGCGTCCACAAGGATAGGTTTCCATCTACCTTATAAGGAGGACTTCGTTCTCCTACCCGAGCGATGTGGGATATTACATCCACCCCCCCCCCCCACAGGGGACCAGCGTCCTCGCTGGCACACCACCTTCCTGGCACCGTCTCTGATACCATTTCAAATGAAAGGACCAAGGACCGACCCAGTATGTGGATATTGTCCGCTTTGGCCGTAGCCTCACGGTTTTGTTCCTGAGCAGGGACTGTGGACCAGTCTACTCAGAACGCGTCCACAAGGATAGGTTTCCATCCACCTTATAAGGAGGACTTCGTTCTCCTACCCGAGCGATATGGGACATTACACATTCTTCGGCTTTTCCCATTTCAATACGGCCTCAATCTTTGAAGGATCGACTTCCAAACCATTTCCCGAGATAACATGTCCCAGAAAGGAAACCCGATCTATCTAAAATTCACACTTACTGAACTTTGCGTATAACTGATGTTCCTTTAAAGTCTGTAGAACAAGCCTGAGATGTCTTGCATGCTCTTCAGCGGACTTGGAAAATACCAAAATATCATCAATAAAAATTACCACGAATTTGTCGAGGAAAGGCCGAAAAATTCGGTGCATCATGTCCATGAAAGCTGCAGGGGCATTAGTTAAATCAAACGGCATCACCACGAATTCATAATGCCCGTGCCGAGTATTGAATCCTGTCTTTTCTCGGTTCGGATTCGCAGCTGGTAGTATCCCTGTCTTAAATCGAGTTTCGAATAAACTTTAGATCCCTGAAGTATATCAAAGAACTCCTCGATATGTGGGAGGGGATACTTGCTCTTGATTATCATCCGATTCAACTCCCGATAATCAATACACATTCTCAAAGTTCCGTCCTTCTTCTTTACAAACAACACCGGGGCACCCCAAGGAGAAGAACTCGGTCTAATATATCCAACTTCCAACAATGCATCAAGCTGAACCTTTAATTCTTTTAATTCTGCTGGAGCCATCTTATATGGAGTCTTTGAGTAAGGCTCTGCATTCGGATATAAGTCAGTCACGAACTCGATCTCTCATTCAGGAGGTAAGGAATCTAATTTCACTGGAAAGACCTCGGGAAAATCCTTCACCACTTCTGTTTCCTCCAACTTTGCCTGATCCTTGGGTTTATTTAGAATATAAGCAATGAATCCCGTAGCCCCATCCTTAACCAACTTTCGAGCCTCAGAGAAGGAAAGTAGAGGTACTGTCTTTGAACTCCAACTTGTAACAACTTCTGAACCCAACTGTACTTTCTTTGCCCGACAATCCACTGTAGCACAATGCCTGTATAACCAATCCATTCCCAGAATAAACCCATATCTCTCCATCGGTATTTCAATAAAGTCTGTCAGAAATTCTCGACCCTCAATCCTTACTGGAACATCCCTGTACACCCGATCTGTCTCTCTACTACTACCAAAAGGAGAATTAACTACATAGCGCACATAAGAGCACATAGCAGGCAAAGGTAAAGTAATAGCAATAGAACGCGCAAGAAAGGAGTGTGTAGCTCCCGGATCAAATAATATATGAATGTCCGTGCCATGTATGCATATAGTACCTTCTACAACTGCAGCAGGATCAATGTCTGCATCCTGCTCCTCTCCAGCTAAAGCATAAGCCCTAGTCCTTACCAGTGGACTCTGACCCCCAGGTGGTGGATCCTGACGATCCGGACAGCCTTCTACTCTGTACTCGGCGCTCCCACAGATCAGACATAACCTTAGTTGATGCCTGCACCCATCGTAGGTATGAGTAGGCAGTCCACAGTAGGTACAACCAGGCTTCTGAGGTGGTGGTGGTAAAGCAGTAGCACGTGGAGCCTTCTGAACTGGTCCTGCCGGTTTGAATTTCTTCCCTGGCCCCTTCAGCGCTGGAGGTACAGAATAAGAAATAGGCCTCTTCCTGGAACTCGAACCCTGTCCTGATCCCGAGCCTGAAGCCTGTCCAGAGCGAGGAATAGGCCTCCGTGCATTTACCAAATCCTCAACCATCAAGGCCTTTGTAGTTGCCTTGACCCAGGTACTTGTATTAACCGCCTCCAATACAATCTGTATATCCGGCCTAAGTCCCTGCACGAACTGCATTGCTTTATGGAAATCATCACATGCTATATTTGGTGCATATAGGGGCCAACCTCTCAAATTCCGCTATATACTCCGAAACAGATCGTCCTCCTTGCCTTAACTCGGTAAATTCCTTCAACCTGCGGGTGCGAGAAGATGGAGGAATGGACTTATTCTTGAACTCTCTAACGAAAACATCCCAAGTTATTTCCTCCCCAGCAGCATCCAATATAGTCTTAGTGTTCTCCCACCACGAATAAGCCTCACCATGGATCAAAGAGATAGTGCAAAGGGCCTTCTCCTGTGAACTGCAAGGAATAAGCTCCCAAACTCGTTCAATTTCTTTCAACCATTGCTCTACTTGGATATCATTTCCTTTATAGAACTTGGGAGGATGCTGGTTCAGAAATTCCCGAAATGCTGCAAAAATCTGTATAGGCTGTGGTGGTGGAACTGGCAGCACTGGAGGAACATATTCCCTAAGCCTCTGATCAATGAGACCCACAACTGCGTTCATAAAGTCCCGGGGCTGAGCAGGAGGGGGTGGAGGTGGAGAAGCATGAGGAGAATGCTCGTGATGGTGTCTTCTGTATCCTGGAGAGTGCTCACGATGAGGTCTACCTCGAGGCATCCTGAAATCAAATCACTGTACATGCATGTTCGATTAATAAATGCAAATGGGTGCGATTAATTTCATAATACCAATAAATCACATAATTCAAGGTAATCAAGTAATTCAGTTAATTCAAGAATTCAGGTAAATAACGTAGTTCAAATAAAATGCAAGACTCTCAATTAACAATTAATCCTATGCCGCACAACCTAGACTCACGAGACACGACACTAGAACCTCGGTTTTGAAACCGGGATCTGATACCACCATAAAATGTAGCACCCTATACACCAAGGCACCACATCCCCCGCACTATAGCTCGGTCCACATACGAAATGGATAATCCGTAGATGAACCAAACATATAGCGAACGGGTGACAATACAAGAAACATTCTAGCTAGGCGGGACTAGACCCCAATTCATTTAAATCCAATACATGAAAATGCAAAAGCGGAAGCATAACCACTATCATTTCATCATCTTATTCCAAATATCCAAAAGTTCATCATATTCTAGCTTACATATCAATACAGTATCATCTCTCACATACCATACATGCATAAGTTTCCAAAAGGTATCAAAAGCCATAACAGGATAATCCGAAAATATCAATAACATGAAAATGCAGTGCTAGACTCAGCTACATGAAAGACATGACTCGACCTCCCGCCTAGCACACAACTGCGAGTACTTGAAAAGTGAGGGTGTCAGTCTACCGAAAACTGAGTGAGGGGCATAAATATATATAAACACACGTAACATGCAAGTTATAACCTCGGGTAAAGCTTTTGGAATAGAAAATAATATAAGTTTCTAAAGGAAATATTCTTTGCCCGAGATTACAACTATCAAGTTTAACAATTCATTTAATCAATTTCATTCGATACGTGGCCCTGCGAGTGAGGGCAATCTCCAACCTTTACACCAAATAGTGGACAATACATGCTAGCTTTATTAATTATCACGTGATCATGCAATTCAATTAGTGTGATCAATTAGCATTTTCATGAACCCTTCTTCCTTCGGGTGATGGTGGGTTTGCAAGGCCCAACCATCCATGACATGGTGTACGTCGGGAATATGACTCCCACGCACGGGACTCCTTCCACCACCAAACCTCCTGGTGGCTTCAGGGGTGATCCCAAAATGGTGAGGATAGTGCAAGAGTTACCCGTCAACCCTTGCTTTCCCGGTTGGCTCAATACACTACCCTCGGGCCCAAAGTGCAATCATGGTACTCGCCAAAACATGCTTGAATCATGATCATTCATGGCTTGCTTGCAATAATTTATAATTTGGAAAGAATATTTATAAATATAATACATTTTAGCCGAAAACGTCACATAGGGGTTGTAAAGGTCCTTTGTAACTAGAACAAAACCTCACCTGTATGACAAATGAACAAGGATACAACTAAGGAGCTAGCTCCTCGTCACCAGGAACGTGATCTATGCAAGAAAGACGTGTATACATGAGACTTGACTCGAAATGAACCAATTATGATGAACGGCGAACTGCAACAAGATGACGTGCCATGATCAATGTAGCATGCAAATATCATGTTTTAGCATGAAATGTATCATATAAGAACAATTTGGGGTCAAATAAGCCATGGGATTGAAAAGTGAAAATTTGAAATTTTGGCAGTTTATGTGAGGGTCGCGGACCTTATTTTTCAAAGATTTTTCGGGCAATTTTCAAGAAGTCGAAAGTTGGCCAAATTTTGGTAGCGGCCGCGACCTGATTTATTTGTATTTCAGGTCACGGGCGCGACCTGCTGTTCCGCCAAAACTGAGAGTGGGTCACGGGCGCGACAAATTTTACTCTATTTTCAGTCGCGACCGTGACCTTCAAGAACAACAGAAAAAAAAAATAGAGCAGAGAACAGGGGAGTCTCGGCCAACATCAACAACAACCCAAATCAACAATTTTCATGCACCCAAATACAAGTTTTCTGGGAATTTGTATGCATACATACTCAACATACAATAAAGTCCCATATAAACCTTCAAATCAAGCACGATCATCAAGAATTCTCACTTTCAAGTTCATGAATCAACTCATCATACAAGCTCAAATTTCCAAGAATGCATGCATCAATTCATGTTATAATCATATATTCATGTCTCTAACAATCAATAATCCACATATTTCATGAAATCTCAAACCCTAGCTTCATGAATAATCATCAAGAGATCAAATACTCAAGCTTCATATACCTTGAATGAAAAGAAATGGAAGCAAAATGATGCTTGATCTTCAAATATGAAATTCCTTGGAAAATTCTAGCTTGAAGATGATGATTCCCAAATTTTTTCCTCTTCCTGATTATCTCGTAGATGATGGAGCAAGAGAGAAAGCAATTGTATGAAATTGATGAAATAGAATGAGATGGAAGAGCATGGAAAGCTTTTACGTGAATCATCATCTTTGAATTTGATGAAAACCTCAAATTGCACTTTAATCCCTCAAAGATGTAAGTCATGCAATCAAGTTCCAATCCTAGCTAATTAATCAATTAAGTCCAAATATATCATGAAATTTGGTCCTCTAATTAAAATAAATGATCAATCAAGGAAAATTCAAGAATTTAAATCACGTTCGGTAATTATTTCACGTAACAAGCATTTTCAAAGTCATGCAATATTTCTCAAATTTACATGAATTCATACAATTTCATGTAAATATGTTGAAATGCAATTTATAAAAATTATAATGAAATGTAGAAAATTAATAAATTAAAGAAATAAATAATTAATCCTAACGCTCAAAGCTCACACGTGGCGTGCTTACCTGTTCATCCGGAATCGGGGTGTTACACCGGAACCCTGCAAATTTCAATAGAAAATGGGTTTTCCGTCCGGCGACATTTTCCGACGAAAATGGTATGAATCTTGAAGTTCTCAACATGATAAACATATTATAACGCCCCGATTTCAGGTTATTCAGGTACGCACGACACGTGTGAGACTTTTCGAGAGTTAGGATTTATTTTAATTCTTTCGTTTAATGAATTCCTACATTTATGAAAAATTATATGAATTATATTTCAAGATGTTTATGTGAAATTATGTGAAATTGCACCAATTTGGATTTAATTAGTACGTGAAATAATTGACGAACGTGATTTAATTAATTGGTATGTGAAATAATTGACGAACGTGATTTAATTGACAATTTGGCCTTATATGATCATTTCTTTAATCGAGAGGACTAAATTGCATGCAATTTCCTTGGACTAAAATGATCTTTTTCATGAGTGTGAACTTGATTGCATGAACTTACAAAGCTTAGGGGCTTAATTGCAAATTGTGGTGATTCATCTCTTTTAAGAGATGAATTACGTTATATGCATCTCTTCCACAACCTTCATTACATTTCATACATCCAAATTTGCTTCCATGCCTCTCGGTCCATCCCCAAGAAGAAGGAAGAAAAGATTTCATCATCTTCAAGCTATTTTCTGGCCAAATTAAGGATTTTGAAGCATCATCATCTCCATAATTGCATCTCTTTTCTTCCCCTTTTCATTCAAGGTATAAATATGAGATATTTATGATTTCTTGCTATCAATAAATGAAGCTAGGGTTAGGATTTGAACATGTTAACTTGATTATTTGATGTTGGAAGCATGATTCTATGCCTTACACTTGAATTTGAGCTTGAATTCTTGGAAATCATGGAAGTACATGATGAGTTTATATTTGAGTTGAAGTTGATGATTTTGATGATCAAGGCATGATTTAAGTGTTTATATTGGAACTTATTGTACCTCAAGCATATATATATGTTTCTTTACATGAATTATAGCATTTGGGATTGAATTATAAGTGTTTTGATGAAATTTGATTGTGGTTCGAGCATGCCCTGTTTTCTGCTCTGTTTTCTTCTGCTGCATTTGAAGGTCGCGGTCGCGACCGAAAATAGAACAAAAACCGGTCGCGCCCGCGACCCACTCTCACATTTGGCGAAAACTCAGGTCGCGCCCGTGACCTGAAAAACACATAAATCAGGTCGCGACCGCTACCAAAAATTGGCCATGTTTCGACTTGTGAAAATTGCATGAAAATTCATGAAAAAAAATAGGTCGCGCCCGCGACCCCTGCATATTCTGCATGAAAATTCGAATTTCAAACTTTAATTGCATGGTTTTCTTGGCTCATTTCCGGTATGTACACTTCATTAATATGTCATATAATATGTTATCTTATGTGTTATGAAGTTTCATGATTTTTCGTGGAATATTTTACGAGTTATATTTCAACGTGTCTTCATTACTCCAAGTATGTGCATGTATGAATCTTTGTTATCATTATGACACATTTTATGTAAAAACATGATGTTATCATGCCACATTTATTAATGTATGTCCTCCCGTTGCATGATTATGCCGTGCGTCATATTTTGGTATCATTATTGAGTCATGTCTCACGAATGCACCATGTCCTCTTTCTTGTCCAGTTCTTCTCCAGGGCGGAGATTATGGATCAATGAGCACCTTCATGCATTCTTGAGTTGTTTTGTCGCCTACCAGGTGAGGTTTAATTGCTAGTTATCTAGAACCCTTAGTACCTTTACGTGAAACTTTGGGCTAAAAGGTATACATATATCTATAATCTTTCAAAGGCATTCAAATGATTTCAAGCAAGCTATGTTAATCGAAAGCAAGTCATGTTCATTGCAAGCAAGCCATGTTATTGTCATGTACCGAGCATGTGTGGCGAGTATCATGTATTGTTCACTGTGGGCCCGAGGGTAGTGTCTTGAGCCAACCGGGAAAGCAAAGGGCTGACGGGTAACTCCTGCGCTATCCTCACTATTGTGGGATCACCCCTGAATCCACCGGGAGGTTTGGTGGAGGAAGGAGTCCCGTACGTGGGAGTCATGAACCTGACGTACACCATGTCGTGGATGGTCGAAGGCTCGCTACCTTCCCATCATCGGAGGAAAAAGGAGTTCATGAAACTGCTACTTATGCACTGTAACCGAATTGCATGATCACGTGATAATTAAACAAAGCATGTATTGTTCACTATTGGTGTAAGGTTGGAGATTTGCCCTCACTCGCCGGGCCACTGATTGATTGATTGAAAATGATTAAATTGTGAAACTGGATAGTTGTAATCTCGGGGCGATGTTTACTTTAGTATTGAACTTATATTGTATCTTTCCTTAAAACTTCACCCGAGGTTATAACTTACATGTTATCTGCGCTAATATTTAAATTATACCCCTCACTCAGTCTTTCATAGACTGACGCCTCCACCTTTCAGGTTCTTGCAGGTACGTGCTATGCGGGAATTGAGTTGAGTCCAGTCTTTGCATTCGGGTCAAGCACGGTCCATTTACAAATTAATTGTTATAATGCATTATTTACTTCGGGAAATTGTATGTTTTTGTATTAATCTGTACCTAAGTAGTGACCTATTTACATATGATATGATTATGCTTCCGCGTTTCATTAGTATGCATGAATGTAAATGGTTTGGGGTTCTAGTCCCGCCTAGCTGGAATGGTGTATTTTCTTTTACTGTCACCCGTTCGCTATAGGTTAGTTCATGTACGGACTACCCATTCCATATGTGGATCAACCTATAGTGCTTGGGTGTGGCATCTTTGCGCTTTGGGTGCTACACATATTGCAAGGAACGGATTCGATTTTCGTCAAGTGGTTTGAGAGTTATAGTCATTTCTTTTTCAGATCTAAAATTTTTAGATTTGAAATTGGGGACAAATGGCTTCGAATTTTAAAAAACTAATCAAAGATATGGAACGAGGACGAGGAGTACGTTCCCGATGAAGTTTTTGGGAATTTTTGGACCATCTCCGGCGGTGGCAGACGGTGGTCCGGCGGCGGTTCGGTGGTGGTGGTGGCGGCGCTCCGGCAGCTTGAAGGAGGAAGGAGATGATGAAGAAGATGAGGTGTGGAGGAAGCAAAAAGGGTGTGGAAAAAGTAAAAAAAATAGGGAGAAAATAGACTTTTTAGGTGATTAAGGGGTTTAGGAAAAGTGTGTTATATATTAGGGATGTGAAATGTATAAATTTTGAATTGGGGGTTTTTGGATAAGTATTAGAGATATTTGATCCTTTTAAAAAATTGGCCCTAAAAAATATGAGTAAGAAAAATAAAAAAATATGCCAACAGAATTGGTCCAAGTGTTTAAAGAGTTCTTTTTCCAAGAAAATGACTGTGTCGAATCCTACTTAAATGTATATGTTAAAAAAAAAAGGATAATGTGGGATAAATCCCCAATTGGACATCATATTTTTACTTAACTCCCCATTTTGGCAAAATGTCATATAATTTTCACATAATGTAGTACTTAAAATACCTCTCAAAATATGTTGTATAATTTTCACAAAATGTAGTATTAAAACGTTCTAATGCATTATTTATATCTTATTATGTCGTATAATTTTATGGGGAGTTAAGTAAAAATATTCCAAACTGGTGGGGAGTTATTTCAAGGTGCCAAAAAAAAAAAAAAAATCATAGACAGAATTTAGGGTTAATAAAAGAGTATAAATATAGATGAGGCCAAGGGCTGTCAACGGGTCGGATTTTAATCCGAATCCGGTTCGAATCGGATCCGAAATTTGATAGATTCTATTGATAAAAAAGTTTGATAGATCATATCCGATTATAATAAATGATGCAAATATGAAATTAAACAATTGGATCGGTTAAAAATAAATCTGAATCCCATTTATATAATATATATTAAATTAATTATTTTTTATATTAGTAAAAAAAATTAAAATTAAAACTTCAACGCGTAGATTATCCAACTTAAATCTAGGATTTTTTATACAAGTAAGTATTTTTAATAATAATTTATATTATATTATATATAATAAAATTAAAATAGAAGGTAGTGTACAACACTAATTAAAAGAAAAATTGAACTTTCCCAACAAAGTTCTATCTCCATTACTTTTTCCATCTTTTCCAACTAGATAGTCTCGTCTCCCCCGTCCCCCTCCATTCATGGGGGAGTTCATTAAATAACCCCCACAAGTCTTTTTTTCGTTATGTAACCCATAGTTTCTAAAGAATTAGGTATATGACCCTCCGCTTCATTAAGGTGTAATTAGGGCTTAGTTAATTACTCAGCCTAATCAAATCATTGCCACGTCATTTTTTTGGAGCTTCTTTTTGACCCCAGTATTTACAGAAAATTAGAATCTGACCCAAAAGCACATTCAACCTAATTCCTCTCCTCTCCTGGCTCTGCGACGAAGAACTCAAACCCCAATTTTTCTATAATTTCTTCTCCGATCTGTGTTGTTCGTTTGATTATTCGAAGACCCCTAAAGTATCAACAAATCTATCTGATTACACGGACAATGGCAAACGACGACAATCAAAGGTAAGATAGATTTCGGTTCATACGAAGTGTTTTCGGAACCCTATTCTACGTTTTCACTGAGAAATCAAGAATCACTCTTTACCCACCTGGGTTCGGCTTTGCTATCTTTCTGGGTTTAATACAGAACAACTTCTAACCTGTTTTGGACGCCAATACAACATGTCCATATGGTATTTCAACTCATCCTTGATTGATTCGACGTAAAAACATGATCGTGGGCTTTCTTCATTCTCTTAACAGTGGTCGATTACTAGATTAAAAGTATCTATTGATAGATCATATATCTACTGATAGATCATACCATGTCGAGTGATGGATCCTTTTTTTCTTTTTTTCTTTTTTACTGCATGCATGGTTTATTTTTTCCATGCAACGTGTTTCTATAGGGTTTTCTTAATTCAATAGCACATGATTCATTTGATCGCTTGCTGGATTGATATATATCTAGTGATCGACCATGATATTCTAGTGCTAGATCATGTATGGCGCACTGGAATACATATATCTAGCATTCGATCCTTTTTTTCTACTTTTTTTTTATTTTTTCCATGCAACATGTTTCTATAGGGTTTTCTTAATTCAATAGTCCATGATTCATTTGATCGCGTGCTTGATTGATATATATCTGGTGCTAGATCATGATATTCTAGTGATAGATCACGTATGGCACACTGGAGTACATATATCTAGCATTCGATCCTTTTTTTCTACTTTTTTTTTATTTTTTCCATGCAACATGTTTCTATAGGGTTTTCTTAATTCAATAGCCCATGATTCATTTGATCGCGTGCTTGATTGATATATATCTAGTGCTAGATCATGATATTCTAGTGATAGATCACGTATCGCGCACTGGAATACATATATCTAGCATTCGATCCCTTTTTGTTCTTTTTTTTTTTTTTTACTGCATGCATGGTTTATTTTTTCCATGCAACGTGTTTGTATAGGGTTTTCTTTATTCAATAGCCCATGATTCATTTGATCGCATGCTAGATGATTCTTATGCATGTATGGATAATTAAATATTCTTTCCTAATGTGTACAGGACGTTTGTTGTTGGAGTTGAATTTGGAGTGTGGCAAGAAGAATCCACTCGTTGGAACTGGGTTGCGGACAAAAAGCAAACAACTGCTCTTGTTGTCACCAATCAGACTACACTTCGAATGTTGATAAGTGATGTTCTTGAACAATCAGGACTTGCTTGCTCCCATGATGACGTACATGTGAAATATTTTCTTTCAAGTGCACCTCCAACCAGTCATCCAACTGAAATAAAGTTTGGTCGTGACCTTCAAGTTTACTTCGCAGATATCCATCCTCAGGGCTGGAGGCCGATCTTGAATGTTTCTTTTGATAGGAGGGAGAGTGAAACAGAATCCGTACGGGTTGGGACAATAGTGTTCACTACATCTGAGGATGATAATGATCAATACGAACATAATTATGAGGATTTCACCCTTCCTGATAACAACGAGGACGACTGGACTCTTGGTGATAATGAGGTCAAAATATAAGCAAAATTCATTTCAAAAGATTAATCTAGTACTAGATTATTTCTTACACCAACTGATCCAGTACTATATTATTCATTACTGGGATGGAATAGGGATTTTAAAAGGTAAACAAGAAATATTATTGCTACATTACACATATTACGTACCCCAACAAATAATGGGTTGAAAAAAATAAGTGAAATTCGTTTCAAGTGATTGATCTAGTACTAGATTACAAGAAATCTAGTACTCGATTCTAGCTGGATTTCGATTTCTCGATATTGGACCAGGATTTCGAATTCTCCATTTGGTTGGGATTTTTTGCCAACACCATGTTCCAAAATGTTTGCAGAATGGCCACAGGCGAGGCAATACGTTTTCAGAATGGATACAGGGGAGTCAATTGCAGATCTTTTCAAACTCGGTTAAATAATACAGTTGATATTGATGACTCTGTGTTATAGTACAAACACCGAATCATCAATACCAGCATTATTATTTAAAGTTTGGCAGATTATTCCATACGCTTTTCAAAGCAGCAGAGGAAAGAAGTGACCAGAATTTTGTCATTGCTCTAGAAAGTAACATGCGCTTCGTGATTTTTGATCAAAATTTATGTGGAATTGTGTGCAAAAATTACGAAACAGCATGCTACTATCTAGAGATAAGACACACTGGCAGCCGGAGAGGAGATCTGGTGGAATAAGTTTGAGGGCGGCGGCGAGAAGTATGAAGAAGAAAGAGAGATTAGGGTTTCGTTTGTTATTGGATCATGGCTATGGAGTTATAAATAAAGTGAATGGAACTCATCAAATTCTGCAGCGGCGGTGACGAAGAAGGAGGAGAGAAGAGAGGAAAATGAAGAGAATTAGGGTTTTGAGGGCATTTGTGTACCACTAATACATTTATTATATTTTGCAAAATAGCCTTAAAGGTTTCTTCTTTTACAAATCGAGCTAAACACCTTTAGCTTATGAGTTAATACTGCCACGTCAGATAATATGGGGGAAAGAAAAGAGGAAAAGAAATTGAGGGTTATATCCCTAAAAAAAGACTTGGGCGTCCCTTGGAGCCTAATTCTTGTTGGAAAACAGGAATCAGAAAGCAGCGGAATTTTAAAATTTTTTCAACAAAAGGATCTTGGACTCGCAATCGTGTATCCAAATTCGTAGAGATCAAGAAACTCACTTGGATAGTAGCTTTCTTGACACGTTTTGAGCCGCCCTCAAACGCGCTTCATGCGGTAATGGCAACCCGTTCCTCGAAAGTCTCTTTCTACTTCAGAATCCATTGTAGGGATAACAATCCACACCAACCTAGATTCAAATCATGTTAGGGAAGTTCTTAACAATATAACATAAAGAAAGAAACATGAAACGAGAAAAGCATGATTGAAACTCCCTTCGAAAACCAGTTTTGCGAAAGTAGAAAACTGCCAGTCACAAAACCCTCGTGAAAAAATTCATCCTTCAGGATATGGACGAACGGTTTTCGCCATCTTCTTTGGTTCGATTTTTTCACTCGTTTCATGTCGGGTTCAGAATCGTTTCATCATCCCTTCTGATCGTTTTGCTTGATCCCCACTTTTTGGTAAAGCTCGAATCTTCAAAACTTCTAACTTGAAGCTCTCTAGAGATAGTCCACCAACTTGGCTACAATCTAACTAGTAAGGATGCTAGTTCTCTAGTTAGTGTTTAGGCTTAACCTAGGGTTTCGTTTATCTTGGAGAAAGGATGGTGTTCAACACATTAACCAAAAGAATTCTCGATTAGCTCTAAGGGGAGCTTGAGCTCCCCTATATATAGGAAGGGAGGACCGAAAATCCTAGTCCTTATGGACCAAGGATTTGGTCCCTCTCTCCTATTACTTGATCATCAAGTAATTTTGACTTTGACTTTGAATTCAAATTCAAATCAACTTTCAAGAGAGCTAAAATATCCAAACTATTTTTGGATAATTTTATACTTTATTTATTTAAAATAAATAACTTATTTTATCTAATTAATTAATTCATAATTAATTAACTAGATTATTTTTCTCCAAAATAAGACTTTCTTTTTAATTCAAAAATTAAACCAAAGTCTATTAAATAATTAACACATTTAATTATTTAATATATATATATCATATATACATATACACGTGTGAGGCACGTGTCCCAAGGACACGTGCTCCTCACGTGACCCACACGTGTGGTTTCACACGTGTGGAACCCCTTTGGCCCGATTAACTCGTTTAATCATTTTAAAGCCTCAACTCATGTAACCAAGTTGTTGTGTGTGACCCTCTAGGTTCTCAATTCAATTAGCAGTGACCCCAATTAATTAATTCACTAATTAATTAATCAGTCCACAGATTAAACGACCATAGTCTAGCAACAGGTGTTTAACCCCTAGCTGAATTGGAATGTTCGGATTCGACAGAACCTTTAAGTCATTGATTCATGTGAGATACAATCCTCCTACTTACTATCTCTCAACCAAGATCTAGGGTAAGGAAATAATTAGAACCCTAATAATCTGGTCTTAAAGCTAAGTGCATTTCATATCCATTTGATCTCAATCCAAGAAACTCTTTTCTTGATGTCTTGATCTACTGTCTTGGCCAAGGACTCCATATGGCATATGAATGACTTACACAATAAGAGATCACCTTGCAAATGCAAGTGTAGGTCCTTTCTTGATTCTCATTCACTTTCATGAATCACTTGTGCAGCCCCAGCATAAGCCTTGAATCAGTTGTCTAAGGCGACACCCTTTAAAGCTTATACCTAAGACTACAGAGTTAACTCATAAAGTGATAAGGAACCTCAAGTCTAAGGATCAATTAATCACATCAATGACTCGTGAGATATTTCCTAATCTGGAAGTTTCCATTTCCTGAAATAGAAACTTCCTTTCCCATTTAGGAATCTTCTCACACGGGGTACCTCAGTGAACTTACTTATTGAAGTAAGCACCCTCATGTATCACGCACGTATCATCTATACACTTTGCACCTACATGAAACAAGGTGGTCCTTCTTAAGGGCGTGCTCCCACAAGCAAGCCTTAGAGGAGTCAGGTTGACACTCCCACTGTCTGTAGGACTCATCGGCTTGGAGTATTTTACTAATCATGGCTTATGTGATATAGGGCTCATTTCATGAACCATTTCACCTAAATGGTAGAGTCCTAAAGTCATCAGGATTAGGGGAGTTCTCATACATGCACAGCTAAAGTAAACGCATACCAAACAAGAGCATATAAAGAAGTGTTTGCCTATGATATTAATCAATCGTATATTATTCAAAGATTGTCTGTGATACTAGGAAAGTCCCAAAACGGATTATGACTAATCGGCTTTCTAGGGCACTATTCCTAACAATTCTCTCCTCCATTCATAGTGTTTTATCGAATCCGAATAGAACTTGTTGTAACCCTAATCTTCTGTTTAAGAAACCTGCAAACCTAAAATTTCGAGAAGGAACCTTATAAGGAATCACATGGGGCTGGCGCTTTTACAGGGACCGGTGACTTTCACTATAGCTCTCCAAAAGAATGCACAGCCGAGGCACCACACGTTGCCGCCGCTGAGGCACCACGGGGCGTCGCCGCTGACAGCGTTGCCGCTGCTGAGGCACCACCCGGGGTTGTCGCCGAGAACTCTTTCACATACGATGAATTGTAGCAAGCTTAGCTATAATGCCCCTGAAGAGCAAGCCGACGAGATCCGCCACGTCTTTGAAGAGTATTATACCAATCTTAGCTATAATGACATTTTTCTGGCTTTGTGTTTTACTGTGTGATTCTTTGTGCTTTTGGGACATGATAGCTTGGTTTTGTATTATACTGTGTGATTCTTTGTGCATTTGGGGATAAGACATGATAGCTTCGCTTCTCCTCGCCTCGGCCTAGTAGTTTCACAAAAATGAACAATAATTGAAATCACATTTCTGTTTGAATTTGTGGTTTTGTGGTATATTGTGTGATTCTTTGTGCATTTGGGGACATGATAGCTTCGCCTCCGGCCTAATATTTTCACAAAAATGAACGATAATATTGACATTTGATAATGCAACATATTCTACCAACTAGAAAAATCCTAACATTTTTATCTTTAACTAGTTAAATCCCCAAATTTTTTATCTTTAACTAATGAAATCCCCAAATTGACCCGCACCAGCAGTACTCCCACATCTTATTCTGCTGTCCATAAGCTGATAAGCAAATCTTCATCAATTTTTGCTCTTTCTGATAGTTGGTGCAAAGAATATGGCCGAACTTATCCTTCGGCAGAGGAAAGAGAGCATAGATTTGAAGTTTTTAAAAAGTGGTATGAATTCGTCAATCAACATAATGCACAAGGAAAGTATTCATACGGGGTGGGGCTCAATGTCATGACCCTGGACCAATTGCAAGGTATGGGACTTGTCCCACATCGGTTGTATGGGCAATTGATGTGGGGTTTATAGGCCAAATGGGCTCTCTCTCCCTTCAGACTAGTCTTTTGGGATGGACTCTCCTGTTTGGTCTATAACAATTGGTATCAGAGCCGGCTCGGAGTGGTGGCCTACGGAGTGGTGGCCCACGGAGTGGTGGCCTAGAGGAGCTAGCCGTGACCAACGTGGCCGTGACCAACGTAGCCGTGACCAACGAGGACGTTGGCCCTTAAGGGGGGTCGATTGTCATGACCCTGGACCAATTGCAAGGTATGGGACTTGTCCCACATCGGTTGTATGGGCAATTGATGTGGGGTTTATAAGCCAAATGGGCTCTCTCTCCCTTCAGACTAGTCTTTTGGGATGGGCTCTCCTGTTTGGTCTATAACACTCAATCAATTTTGTGATCTAACTATCGAGGAGTTTAAGGATACGTACTTGTTTCCGCCTAGTTATTGTCCAGTTCCGTTCATGCGTTTCTCGGGTGGGCTTTCACAGGAGTGAAGATCAGGTTGGTTTTTTTTTTTCTTTTTTTTTTTTTTTTTTTGGCAAAGGGTCAATTAATTGATTCTCGAACTTGAAGTCCATGCCTTGTTGCACTGTTTGTCAGATCCCATATTTGCAATTCATTATTTTTGTGGTAAATCATGAGTTATGTGATGGTGAAGTTTGTTGGCATAAGTTAAAGAAATTGTGGTGCCTTTAGTGATAACTTTCTACAAGTTAGGCTAGTTAGCTATGGAGTTCGGTTTCTTGAATCTTGACTTAAGTGATGGAACAAAGAAATGGGATTCATTATTTTTGTTATTCTTTTTTCTTCGTATTTTTAAACAATGTTTCTAGCTTCAATCAGGTCGGTTGCCTTCGTCGTTCTTATTTGATTTCACTAAGCTTTTCCTTTTAAAACATTTAAACTTTTAATTTTGCTTACATATCTAGGTGCATGTTAGTCATTCTTAGATTTCGCGTAGCTATTCCTTTTAAAATATTTAAACTTTTAATTTTGCTCACGATATCTATGTTGTGAAGGTGCAGGTTGGTCATTCTCAGTAGTAAAAGTTTGGTCCATTATATTCAAATTGCAGGAGTAAACTGTACTTTCATGTCTTCATGTATTTGTAACATTACAATGTGTTCTTGCAGGCAAGGAAAAGGGCCTCTAAGACACCCTACAAGAAGTCGGTGTTTGATCATCTAACAGAAGATGGAACAATTAGCTAGGGAAGGAACATGTTTCACTATGTTTTGGGCTATAGAACAGATGGTTGCTTTTGTAAATGAACAATGTTTTTTGGTAGGATAAATGGTTCTGTTATTTATGAACAATGGTTATAGTAGGATAGATGGTTGCTTTTGTGTATGAACAATGTTTATTCTCATGGATGCATTCTAAAAAAAAAAAAGAGCTTTAAATGCACTTTAGAGTGTAGTAAGATAAACATCCTTACTACACGATCTCTTACTACATTTTCTACAAGTGTAGGCACGATTGATGTAATAAGAGATGTTGCTACACTTTAAAATGAAGCAACATGTATAAACCTACATTCTTATATGTAGTAACAAAAGAAGTCTTACTACACTTTTAAATGTATTTACAATTAAAATTTTAATTTAAGATTTTAAGATTTTTAACTCTTCCTACAAATAAATGTGTAGTAAGAAATTAATATATTAAAAAATTATTATTATTTATAAATTTTTGCATCCAAATTTTACGATAAAATAGGTTGCAAAACATAATTAATTTTTATATTTCATATTTATTTACCATAAAATTTTATTGTAAAAAACAAATTTTTGGTCGTTGCAAAACAATATCAATTTTGCAGTTAAATCTTTTCAATTTATTATCCAACATTTAATATTTTAATTTCACATTTTCAAACAAAATATTGCAAATTCAGCTAAAAAAATAGTGCTATGATTTTCTAAAATTGTCAATTCCAAACCCTATATTACCAATAAAATCAAAATATCAAACAAACATTTCAATTACAAATATTCTGTAAATAAAACAATAATATATATGATACAACAATTCAAAAAAGAATAAATATTACATTGTACTAAATTAATCCTATAAAATAATCAACCATTTCTACTCGTTTCCGTTTCGTCATCAACTATTTCTGAGTCTCTGTCCTGTTTCAAAGAACATTCCATTTGGATGAGTTAGAAATATAACAACAAAGCATCACAAGTCATGCATATAATTATTAAGCCAAACACATACAAAAATACATAAAACAAACCAGGCATTCATGTGAAAGATAGGGAGACTAATTAACTTCAAATTCATATGGAAGTGTTCTTTTTTTTTTTATTAAACACAAAAACATTTTAACTAACCATAATGACTTGCACCAATCTTACCACCTCATAATCGGACAAACATTTCTGTCTGGGCAAAGTTTTGGATATTGATACCAACATCAACATGTGAGAAACAAAGTTAAACTGTAGTCTTCATCTTAGAAGCATCTCCTGCATGAATTTCATAACCTTCCTTAGGCTCGACATGAAACCACTTGCCTCCACTTAGCTTATGGTGCTAAAATTTGACACATCCTTCCTTTAAAGCATAAAGAGTGGTCTTTCCCTATCCCAACATAATTTCCTGGATGGAAATGTGTAACCCTTTGACGAACAATGATATTTCCACGAATTATTCTCTGCAACAAATATCACAAAATTTAATATCAGAACGAATCCACAGTTCAATTATAAAATCTCTTAACCAAATCTTTCTCACCTCACCACCAAATTTTTTAACCCCAAGATTCTTGGGTAATGAATCACAACCATTTTTTTGATCCTGCTACTTTTTTGGTAGCCCATCTCAATCCTTCTCCAGATACATCTGTAATGTTAGATGAAGAAGAACATCACAAACTCAACCAATTGTGACGGTCAGATGTATGCGAGATGGTATTCATACCACTAGCAGAACCGTATAAAGGTGTATTCACAATCAGATCCAATATTCAATATACAAATTAACTCCCAAAATACTAATGCACAATAATAATACTCATTTGAACAAAAAAATGTCATACGATTAAGTAAAGGTGTCCCAAAATTCTCACACAATCTTAAGCACAAAATTGAACAAATACCAAAGTATTCGGATGATAGCATATTGTGACTTGACTAAAGTTTAGTCCAAGACAAGGAGAAAAGCGCAAGCAGTGCCATCGTTTTAAAGGTACGATTTAGCGCCAGCACCACATCCACCAAACATCTTCCGTTCACATATATATCCACCAAATTATATATCTTATTTAAATCTGCAGTGCATAACTAGAGTTTCGTCCCAACAAGCTGAACTTTCTAAAAATGCTTCAGAATCAGTGAATCACTAGTCTAAACACCAATCAATTTTCAGTTCCCAGTTTATAAACTTAAACTCAAGAATAGTAAATTAATCATACACAGGAAAAGCAAGAATTTACAATATGAATAACAGCTCCAACGATGAGGTACCTGGACTTCAACGAGACCAGTACTCTGAACAATAACAACTTCAATGGTTCCATCGAGTTTTGACCGCCAGAACCCACTCTCAGAGTGCATCGGCTCTCCGCTGCTCAATTTCGTCTTGGAAGAATACGCTATCACAGGCTTTTCACACAATTCCAAAATCCTTTACATTAAGCCATGAATTTGATACGATCTAACTTAATTGGGGATGAATGCAGAACAAAAGATACCTACCTTGATGGGGGAGTGGGAGAATTGAAGCTCTTCGGTGTATTTGAAAGGGGAAATGGTGGGATAACTATCTTCCCTTTGTCCTCTCCACGTGCCCAGCAAGCACGACAGCGGCTGCACCGCTAGGTGAACGGCCAATTGCTGCGGCGGCGGCGGTGGTGTGGGAGGTCTCTGCAGTTGGATCGTAGGTCCCAGATCTGTGATTTGCAGGTTTATGAGACGGCGGGTGAGAATAGCAAAGCCACCGCGGCGATGAGGAGAAATAGGCGGCCATGGCTGAGGATTGTGGTGGTGGTGGAGTATGGACTAGGGAAGGGTTTATAGAAAAACTAGAATGGTATTGAAGCCAAAGAACCCATAAGAGCAGACAAGAACTAGGTTTGGGAATGAAAAAGAGAAATTTGGGGGAATGAGAATAAATTTGGGGGCAATAAAATTTGACGGATAAAAAATGGTGGGAACAAATATAATTTGGGAATTGGAATGGAGGGCAGGATAAGAATAATTGAAATTCATTTCCGACTAAAATTGGCTTTGCAATTTCGTAATCAGGGGTCTAGTTTATTTTTACAATTTGTAAATTCAATTGTTAAAATTAATAAAATAGATTTTAAATTATATTATATATATTTTTTATAAAAAATTATATGTTATATCATTTAATACACTTTTATATATATGCATGATGTAATTAATTGAATTTTAAAATTACACTAGTTATGTACACCCTGCCAAAAAAAATCAAATATTATTATTAAAATAGATTAAAATTAAAATTTTTGATTAATAAAAATTAAATAATTACTAAATTATGATAAATAAATTTGTTGATATCATTAGAAAAAAAAAATAATAAGAATATATAAAAGTTATTAAAAGAAAAAAATTATCGAGATATAAGAGAAAAGAAAGTTCAGATATAATACGTGAAATAGTAAAATAAATAAATAAAAGAGTTTTAAAGATAAAATAGTGGCATAAAAGATACACAATATTGAAAAAGATAAAAAAACTGTGAAAACATTAACGTGATTTGAAAGAAAAAGGAGTTCAGGGATAATACGTCAATAAATAAATAAATAAAAATTTAAAAAGTCAAGGACAGGAAAAAAAAAAAAAAAAAAAAGGAGTCCAAGACACCATCTCTACCCCTGACCCTTAATAATATAGTATAGATAAATCAATAAAAAAGTACCAAAAACATATCAACTAAGATTTATTTTAATAACTAAATTCAAATATAATCTAACTAAATATCAATTCATAAATTAATTGTACATGCGCACATGGGTTTTTTTTTAAAATATACCACTTTTTAAAATATATTGCAAATCTATTGTCCTTAGTAGAGGTATTGCAAAAATATTGTAAATCGGTAACATTGTTACCGGCTACTACATGTTTTTTTTTTTTTTGGGAATTTTTACTAAAGCCGATTATAAAATTACTGTTTTTATTAAAAAGAGATTAGCTTTTTAACTGTAACAGGTACATATTTATTGTTGTCATTTAATTGAAAACCGTGTACCACTGGTGTTTATTAAATCTTGATGTGGCTAAACCAATGGTAATTTATATTTATGATTTGCTAAATTTTCTGTAAGGTAAAGTTAAATTATATGTATTATTTGTTAATTACATTTTAAATTTTAAATTAAATTGTAGGGTGATTATTCGATCAAAAATTTAGAGTTAACTCATCAAATGATATTTGAATTTTGAGTATATTTCCCAAGCTAGAATATTTTTTAGTGTACTCCCTATTTTAAATTTTATTTTATTCTATTTCAAATTGGAAGTTTCATGGAAAAAATAAATCAAATTTTTTTTAACACACACACCCCAAGTGACCAGATGGATTCGAACCACTTAATCAACCCCTGTTGGCAAAAATAAATCAAAATTGAAAACACTTAGGTTTGAAAACGGCTTTAAGATTTTGAATTATTTTGTTTAATTAAATTTCAGCCATGAAAAATTGATCGAAAAAAATAAATTAAAAAATAAAACCGGTTATTTCGAAACCGGCTTTAGTCTAAATTTCAAAAAAAAAAAAAAAAAGAAAAAGAAAAATACATACTATAGCCCGGAATGGTGTAATAGGTTTACAATATTTTTACAATAGCTCAAAAAAGTACAATAAATTTGCAATATATTTTGGAAAGTGCTATAATTTTAGAAAATGCCCTGCGCACATGCTCTAAATAATATTTAAGTGAAAAGTATAATTGAAATATTCCAAAGACAAAAATTGAATTATCATCGGCCAAAATTGTTTATTGCCTATAATAATAATAATAATAAATGTAGCGCCTCCCCAACACTACAAGCCCGCACCGCAATACTCCCTGAGTGGAGGTTAGACCCAAAATTCAGGAAATACTACGGCGAACGGTCAAGATAATATATGAATGGAGGATGTGACACAGAACAACGGAAGATAAAGAGATTCAACTTTACCTATGAACGGGGAGGATAACGTATAATGAGCAAGGATTATCATTATTGATCAAAGTAGTTCGCAAAAAAGTACAACAGGTTGACATGTAAGGACAAAGTATGAGATGGTTTGTTTCTACAGAGAATAGGCTCAAGACAATGTACTCTTAGGATCGGATCCAACCTACGGTTGTAGTGCTTCAAGATACCTCTAGTTGTCATTCATTGATTCCTGAAATCATGCATTTTAAAAATAGGCGAGAGGGTTAGTCAAAGTGACTAAGTGAAGGGGGGTATAATAACTTATTGATATATGTATATATATATATATGTATATGATCAAGAAGATCTTGATCTGAAATATTAACAATAGGATATAACAAATAGGAAGCGGTTCATAATAATTGTAAAACAGGGATAGGGGTAGTTTGGAATATTTGTAGAAATATGAACCGTTTGTAACAAGAACATTAATGCCCGCAAGCTAGGCCTCTTCATCCATAACTCCTTAAATGATTGGTAAAATAGTATCGGGCTGATCAGGCTCCTATACTTCAATAAAACCAAGAATATTAACTCCACTACTCCTTGATGTCAATAGTGAATCAAACCCTAGAGACCACGAACTTGATTCGGGAGGCAGCTATCTCTCCCTCATCCCTTGGCGTGGAGTAACTAACCTCCAGTTAAACCACTACCAAGAGGTGGTGGCGGTCCGTGTCACCAACAACACCCTCGGCCCGATACCTTCTGGGTAATTGCTCGACACGGCTACACGCCGGGGCCCATAACATGAATCAAGAACAATATTTTGCTTGCATAACCCGGAATCAATGTTTTGATAAAGTGGACTTGAGTAAAACGTTGATTCCGGCATGAAAGTATTTTTTCCTTAAGAGGAACATTGTAGTACAATAATATATATATAGGGTAGTAAATCAAAATGATAGGTAGGCTTGGAAATAGTTTTTATATAGATACATATATATAGCATGATTCCAGTTGAAAACATGTTAACCCTCACCTATACCGGTAGTCAGACATTGTAATGTGGATTCCAGTGCGCCTGAAAGTATTAACTACTATAGGCTTAGAACTAGGTTCCTTATATTAATCAAATAAGCACATAAAACACATAATGTTCATGCATAAAAGGATTACATCAAGTAAACACATAAACTTTATCATGTTAGAGAATTCCCGATAGACTCTAATTTTAACCGTTTTAAGGGAAATTAAGTAATTAATCAGGTTTCATGAATTCTTTAACCACTTAAATATTTATTAATCACATTATAATCCTAATTAGAACATTAGAAATGAAATTTAGAATTTAATTTGACAATGTAGGTTATATTTTGAAAATAATTCACACTTTACCGATTTTTGGAAAATTCAGATAAAATCTTTATTTAAAAATTCCAAATCCAATTTTATAATTATTTTAATAATATTTTCGAAATTATCATGATAAATGTTGACCCAAAAGTCAAAGTTACTATCGAAAACATTTACTATTCAATTTCTTATGAATTAAACACCTTATAACACAAAATCGAACACACACACTCACACACTATCACACGTGCACTTAAAATTGTTCAAGAACCATGTTTCGTGCATGTTTTAGGCGAGTAGCATGACCGTTCACGTTGGGCCCGAGGGTAGTGGCTTGAGCCAACCGGGAAAGCAAGGGCTGACGGGTAACTCTCGTGCTATCCTCACCACATTGGGATGACCCCTGAATCCGCTAGGAGATTAGTGGAGGAAGGAGTTCCGGGCTTAGGGGTTCATGTACCCTCTGCTCAACATGTCGTGGATGGTGAAGGCTAGCTACCTTCCCATCATTGGAGGGAGAAGGAGACTGGGGACGGGTCCGGCACCACGGATTGTCCTCGGGTTGTTGCATGATTTCCATTCAATGAATGTGTTACTTGATTACACTATCGCACGATTGCACGATAAATGAATTGCATGATCGCCTAATACTTAACAAAGCAAGCATGTTTCATGTACATTTGGAGTAAGGTTGGAGACCGCCCTCACTCGCCGGGGCCATGTATTGATTGCATGAAAATGATCAAGTATTTAATATTGATAGTTGTATTCTCGGGCGAAGACACCTTATTATTGAACTTATATATATTTATCTTTTATAAAACTTTACCCGAGAATATAGCTTGCATGTTATCTGCGCAAATATTTATCTAAACCCCTCACTCGGTCTTCACAGACTGACGCCTCCACCTTTCAGGGTATTGCAGGTTCAGGCTAGGCGGGAGTCGAGTTGAGTCCAGTCCATGTAATCGAGTCAAGCACGGTGCATATTGTTTATTATTGCCTTAGAGTTATTATTACAATTAATTGTTATATATTCGGAGATGATAATGTATTGATATATGAACTAGTATACGAGTTATGTGATGAGTAATCAATGTCATAGCATGTTTAATAGTTATAATTGCAAGTTGATCGATTATGCTTCCGCTTTATTTTGTTGCATGTATAAGTTAGTCCCGCCTAGCTTGTCGTTTTATTGCATTGTCACCCGTTCGCTATAGGTTAGTTCATGTACGGATTACCCGTTTTGTGCGTGGATCAACCTATATTGCGGGGGTGTGGTATCTCCACGTGTAGGGGTGCTACACAATTTCTCCTCTTCTTCTTGCCTTGGACGAAATGAATGAGGGAGGGAGTGATAGAGCTATGTATTAGGAAAAAGTGGGGCCAAGAATTAGATAAAAAGCTTAAGTATTGAGGGAGATATGAGCAAAATGGTAAAAGGTGGTCATATACGCGGATGAAGCATAATACGGGCAAAATTCAGGGGTCTAAATGGGCTTAGAAAAATATAAATTTAGGTTCCTTGGTTTCCTTTCTTTGTTACAAATCCAGCGCCTCTTCCGGAATTTGAATCCGAATTCCCGAGCTCAGGTTACGGCCTCCGGAACAAAGGTGCGCATAGTTCTCTTAATCTCCCAACTTGGTCTCGTTTCCAAAATAAAATTCGTTAACACACCAAACAAAATCGAAAACATGAAACAAGCACGTACACATGTTCATAACACATAAATCTACAACATTCTAAAATCACACCAAATTCCGAAATCAATTCACGTAAGAACGACACGCGATCAAAACATATAAGAGCATAACATTCAAGAATTCCTTTAAAATTCAAATATTTTCAATTAAAAAAAATTAATTTCCATTTTAACTTTTGATTAAAATATAATGAATTAAATATAATTAATATGATTAATTAAAAAAATATATAATTATAATTTAAACCATTAATTATGTAATTAAATAATTTAAACTTGCAATTACTTAAACACATACGTCATATTATTCGACGGGGAAAAAAAATCGGGGCGTTATAATCTCTCCCCCTTAAAAGAATTCATCCTCGGATTCACTATACGCCCGGAAATAAAAAATAAGAGAACCCCGTCTCTCGCAAGCAACAAGGAGAGAGAACCCCGTCTCTCACAAGCAACAAGGAGAGAGAACCCCGTCTCTCGAACAGCAAATTAAAAAAGATCAAAATACAAAATACGGTCACAACGAAGGGCACAAACCAAGAAGAAAGCATCGAAACGTCCAATTACGACAACTCATAAACAAAACAATAACAGAAAGCCAAGGAACAGTTATCACTTACATCCAACATCGATTATACAACAGTAGTTAACACACCAAAGAGTCAAAGCACATATTATCAAAATTATTTAAATTAACAATGTGTGCATGCATATGCCATGAATGTCCGATGTACCGTTCACCACGATAAGGAAATTTGGAGAAGAGGATCTCATGCTAACTTGTAGGGTCGAATCCAAAGGCTAGCTTGATTCTTGACTTGTCTTGAATACCCTGGGTGTGTATCCGGTTAAAATGAGGATGATAAACTTACTATTGATTCTATTCTCGATTTCTTTCTGACTCTTACCCACCATTGTCTTCTTTAATTCATGACCGTGCCCCTTAATTTAATTCAATCAACTCGTTTCCCAAAATGAGGTGGAACCATCGATTTCCAGAGTATAGATCAATATTCCCATGGATCATTTCGCCATTCCTTATCTAAATCCCTCCTCTAATATTCTTCAAGCCCCTATGCATGTTCTGGGTCTTAGTTCCCTCAACTAACTTCTCTTAAATTCTTTCTCCAGTCATCGTGGAAAACAAATAACAACGTAATAACATTTGTCTCTGTTGAGTGCTGTCCCAAATCACTTCCGCTAGCCCCATTATAGAGTATGGTAATCTGATTCGGCTTTCCTTCCTCAAAATTGAATAGACGCTTTCACATAATCATCTTTAGTATCTGAGGCATGCTAGTTTAGTTCTCTATTGAAGACTTGGTTAACTAGAAGTTGTTACCATCATCTTTAAAACATGACAACTTAATCAATCTTCCCTTTTCCTGAAGTTATTTTAAAAATCCATTAGAAGTTCCCTGATAACACCACCATCTTTGGTATCTGAATCCCGTATGTACGTATGCCTAAAGAATCACTTCCTCCAATACCACGTAATAATCTTCGTCCCCAAATTTTGTGACTTAACTCTCCTCTTAATAGTTTAATCGCTAAAGCCGTCTCTTTCTCCCCATCGCTATCATCAGAATCTTTCATGCATACCGTAACTTGTATTCTACCGTTTCCACTAATAATATCTTCTTAAAGCAAAACCATGAATTTAAGTTTATCCTTTAATTGTGCTCTCCCCCTTAATAGTCTTCGCCTTTACATATTGAACTCCATCTATCCTTCTTTCATCTAAATTCTGAATGAGCAATTTTTCATTAGAGAGGGTTTTAACCAAAATAGCAACCTGAAGATTTTGGTTTGTAACTTCTCTTCTAATTCTCTTGAGGTCCGGAACTCCTTTCTCTATTCTGGTTCGGTCCGAACCCCCAAAATTCTGTTTCTATAAACCTATCCCTTATTTGGAGCTTTTCATCTCCCAAAATCATCTCCCTTGTAGTGTGCAACCTAATGATTTCTTCTTATCTTAATTCGAAGGTAGCTCGTTTGGAAGGATACTTGATAGGTGAGGTGAAAGAACTTCCTATCAAATAAACACTAAAATGCATGTTGGGTCAAAATGCCAATGCACGTGACATAATTGTAAATAATTAAATATGCAACACATTAGAGCAATGAAATCAAATAGAGATGCGCGCACAAGTGTAAGCAAGAAAAATTAAATAATGTGATGCGAAGTATGGTGCACGTGCTATGAATGCTTTGAACCTGTCACCAAGATGGTAAATTGTTAGCTCGGTAGCATGTCCTCGTTTCTCTAATTGCGAGTTTACTTTGACTTGATGATCATTCCTTGTTTTCCCCACGGTCTTCAAGATTTTTATGAATCTTTGCGCATCAACTCGTATCTTTCACCATCTGAGATTGCTATTTCTTGATCCCTAAATTCTTTTACATCCATGGAATTAGCACCCGAACTTCTCCTCGATAATCAACTCTTCAACATGCCCGAACTCTCTTACAAAATTGACCCCTAATATGGTTCCGAATCCTACTTCTATTCATCACCTTGATCAAGATCCCCTCACTTATCCTTTATGAGTTTAGATTGATGACTTGAACTTGTTTTCCAATTGCTTACACTTGAGCACATAATTTCCTTCCAAGGAGTCTTTGCCTTTCTTTATTGTTTCCATTTGTTGCTCCATATTTCGCAGTTCGACCTCACAACATGAAAATTCAGCTTAGATTTGGAAAATAACCCAACTCCAGTCCTTAGCATTGTTATCTTCCATGAACATGTATTTACCACGTTACTTGGCTCTTTCTAATCCCTTCCCAACTCATTTTCCATCTTAGTCAAAATCCAAAGCACCCGAATTTCAACTCTTCTCGATCTTGGCATCCACAAATTCGATCTCTAATAGTTAGGTTTATTTAGAAATCCTTCTTTGATGACCCTTGGTGCTTAACTCCCACTGGACCTTTGAGATTCATTCACTTCATTCCTTAGGTTGAAAGACCCCGTTGAATCCAATTAAGGCACCCTATGTAGTAGAGCCGTACTTGTCGGTCTTCTAAGCCACAGGCACCCCTCGGTCAACCCTTATTTCACCAAGTGTCCCTCTACCACTGCATCCGAAATTTCGAACCTCCCATTTCGAATCCTAATCCTTGAACCATAGCCCTATTTAAGAAGGCCACACATCTCGAATTTTTTCTATATTCTTCCCTGGTACATCCTCCCTATCTTCCATGCCTGCGAAAAAACTTGCGATAGATCATTGCTACCGTAGAACTTGGCCGTGGTTTGATATTATCTTCATAACCTACAAATCATAACTCATTTCAAGGATATATGCATGCCATTAGTACATGCTCATGTTACGTATTCAGCACAAAAGCATGGATTCAATGCAAGAATGCAACACGTAATTCAACAAGATTCAAAAGGGAAGGTAATTCATGTTCAAGATCGATGCAATGCACACATTATCACATAGTTCCTAAGCCGTACGACCTAGACTGACTCAATCACGACACGCGAACCCCGATTTTGCAACCTGGAGGCTCTGATACCGCTTAAGGATGTAGCAACCCAAACGGAAGGCACCACATCCCCACACCTGGACCTGACCCGTATATGAAATGAGAAGTCCATACACGTGCCAAATCAAGGTGAACGGGGACCACTCACTCATTAAGCTAGGCGAGAGCTAACTTTGAAACCAAATATGCAATTCAAAAGAATAAAATGCATGTGCGGAGGCAAAACATATAATCAGTCATAAATACAAATAGCAAATGACGGCTCAACTATCAAAATTCCTAGTCCCGAATCAATACAACATAATCATAACATTTTATACATAACTCTATATCTTATTCAATTAACAATATACTTGAAGTGACCTAAACTTGACCGTACGACTCGACCGACTCGAAATCCCGCCTAACACTCCAAACCTGCAAGAGAAAACTGAAAACAAAGCCGGGTTCAGTCTATAAGAGACTGGTGGGTATAAAACAGGCATAAATATAATATAAGACAGTATTTAAACATTCACATGCAAGCTATAATCCCAAATGAGATTTTTAAAACATTTCCCCAAGTGGGTGAAATAAAGAAATCATCAAAAGGGATTATAACAACCAATTTCCATTAGGTCTTTCGTGGCCAGGCGAGTGGGCGTTCATTATCTCCAACCAACACCTTATGTAATTCATTAAACATTCATTCTTTCTTTCTTTTCATGTATTACATTCTTTCGTGTACATTCATGATCATTTACACCTTCTTCCTCCGGGTGATGGCCGGGTGATCGGCCCGAACCATCCATGCATTGACCAAAAGGGCAACACGACTCCCCAAATGGCACTCAACGTCCATTCCTCGCTAACTCCTAACGAGGTCCGGTTACGCCGTTCATTGGTTGGAACTAGTGTGAGGGATCACCGTCGGCCCATGCTTCCCCGGATAGCCATTCACACCAAGTCCCTGGGCCCCATTTTGTGCATCCATTCATTCTTTCTCGCCAAAACATTTCGTAAGTTCATAAGAAAAAGGGCTTTACCTTAAAATCATTGACTCTTAAAAATGACTCTATATACATATATACTTTTGGCCGAAATCTTTACACATTGGGAGTATATAGGGTCATTTAACTAAATAGTAGAGAAACCCACCTGTTACACCTTACCGGACAAAACCAAGGAAGAAAAGGAGACTCGAAAGTGTCCTAAGAACCCGACACGTCTCCGCCCTGGTGAAAGCTGTACAAAGGACAAAGTGGTGTACTCATGAGACACAAGACTCCAAATGAACCATATATGATGCACGACAATGCATTGAACATGATATGAGATGCATAAGAAGTAAAATAATGTCATGAAGTCATGAAATCAAGTAATTCGTTCAATATGCTCAAGTATATACAATGTATGAAAGTTTCATATTTATTCTTTTCATATCTTTCATAATTCATAGCAATAGCGAGCCAAAATCTTCAAACTATAATCATATTACACATTCAACATGTTTACAATGTACATAGTAAGTATAAAGGCAAGAGGATTCACTTAAGACATCAAAAGAATGCAAGAAGACACTTAACGTTTCTCCTAGAAGCACTTAAACCAAGTTATAGCAATTCAAGTCATGAATTTCGTATAACAATTTTATAAATAGAGAATAAACAAACGAAGGCATTTAAATCAATTAAATATGTAAAATGTGAAATAGATACGAAATTAATTCCAACTAAATCAAATAATATATAGTACATATATACACAATTCATGCACACACTACATTATATATATATATATATATATATATATATATATATATATATATATTACATACACGTACCTACACCTAAACACATTTTTCATGCACAATTATGTAATATACACATGCACACACAAGAATACAACATAGATATATATACCATAAACATGCATCATACACTACACACACACACACACACACATTTATATATATATATATAACATATATCATACGTATATATGTATTGTTTATACATGCATTATATACGTATGATATATGTTATATATCTATATATATATATATATATATATATACACATGCAGCCTCACGTAATTAACACACACATGCATAATTAATTCATGCAACAATAAACAATTAAACACAAGCCAATTCAATTAATATACAAAACAGCAGGTCGAAGACAGCCCCAAATGGGGTCGCGGTCGTGACCCCAAACCTGTTCAAAGGTGGTCGCGGGTGAGACCACCAAATCCTCCAGCAACTCAGCAATTAACAAGTCGAAACATGGCGAAAGTTGGGTCGCGTCCGCGACCAAAAATGACCTGATTTCAGTCGCGGCCGCGACTGCTTGTTGCAGTCTCAAATCTGGAAGCAAACAACCCCTGTTTTCTTCGTCCTTCTCTCGCAGCAACATCAGTCAAGGAAGCAACAAAAAGGAGCAGAAAAGATGCCACACAACACATAGAAATAAGCATGAAACTAGCATAATAACAACCACAACAACACGCAGCAGCGAGGAGAGCAAATCAAGCACCAAAGTTTCAAAATTTTACTCATTTCATGAAGAACAGGGTAGCAGCCATGGTGGTTCAAAATTCAAGCAAAATCCATGAAATTCATACATAAAAATGAGTCAACCAACCTACATATATCATAAATTCAGATCCACATCACAAAATGCAACAAGAACGAGCAAGAATCCAACAAAACTTCATCAAACCCTTACTATTCATATATAAATTCATAGCGTGATCAATACTCCAAGAAATTCAGTAAATAAATACTTAAAAGAGAGTCAAGAAGATGAAAAACAAGATCATAAACTTACTCCTTGAAATTGGTTGAGTTAGGAAGAGATTGGAGCTTCAAAATCCTTCAAGTGAATAGTGATGGGGAATAGTAGTTAGGTCTCCTAATTGCAGCAATTTCTCCTCTTCTTCTTACCTTGGACGAAATGAATGAGGGAGGGAGTGATAGATCTATGTATTAGGAAAAAGTGGGGCCAAGAATTAGGTAAAAAGCTTAAGTATTGAGGGAGATATGAGCAAAATGGTAAAAGGTGGTTATATATGCGGATGAAGCATAATGCGGGCAAAATTCGGGGGTCCAAATGGGCTTAGAAAAATATGAATTTAGGTTCCTTGGTTTCCTTTCTTTGTTATGAGTCCGACGCCTCTTCTGGAATTCGAATCCGAATTCCCGAGCTCAGGTTACGGCCTCCGGAACCAAAGGTGCGCATACTTTTCTTAATCTCCCAACTTGGTCTCGTTTCCAAAATAAAATTCGTTAACACACCAAACAAAACCGAAAACATGAAACGAGCACGTACACATGTTCATAACACATAAATCTACAACATGCTAAAATCACACCAAATTCCGAAATCAATTCACATAAGAACGGCACACGATCAAAACATATAAGAGCATAACATTCAAGAATTCCTTTAAAATTCAAATATTTTCAATTAAAAAAAATTTATTTCCATTTTAACTTTTGATTAAAGTATAACGAATTAAATATAATTAATATGATTAATTAAAAAAAATATAATTATAATTTAAACCATTAATTATGTAATTAAATAATTTAAACGTGCAATTACGTAAACACATACCTAATATTATTCGACGGGGAAAAAAAAAATCGGGGCGTTACATGTCATCTCTAGCAACAACATCACTCGAAGGGTCCTCTAGTATATTAGTTAATTCCTGCATTGTTTCCTATATAGAAAGAGACACACAAAGTTGTATAAATCAACAATATAACAATAAATTTAAATTGAATATATTTACCAGTAGCTCTCCTGCATCTCCTTCTTTTTCTACCGGAAAACATTCTCTGTAAGTTTCAACTTGAGTGGGTGGGCGATTCAAGTTCCCTCCTAATTTGTAATAAAAAAAACCAGTAAGCAAAAAATAAGTAACAAGTATCAATGTAAACAATGTTAATGTAAAAGTAAATATAATAAACTCATTTTCTCACCAGTTCTTTTCGAATCTTCGCAAATGACTTTCTGTCTGTCTTATGATGTACATTCTTATGTTTTCTGCTTTCTTTCCCTCGTATACTAGCTTGCTGAGATTGTAATAATAAAATGTTTATAAAATAATATATAAGAAATTAAAAAATAAACATTCATAATTTATTTGCACCTTTCCCTGGTCAGATAGCCAATACATAATAAGATTCCTCCATTGCTCTTCGTTGACCCTTTCATCTCTTTCTTTTACCAATTCCTCAACAGGTAATGTAGGGTCAAAGTAATCAAACTTCAAATCAGCTTTCCAATTTCTCCACTTAGTCCCAATTGATTGCAAAATCCATTCGTCAATGCCAATGGGACAAACAAAATTTTCCTATATTAAAATAATATCATTAGGTAGAGTTGTTAATTATTTTTAAAATAAAAAAAAAATTAAAAATTTAAAAAATTACCTTCAACAAATCCAGCATATCTTTTTTTTTAGAGTTTGGCATTTTCCGCCAATCAAGAACATCAATAGGAGCATATGAATGTGTTCTAGATATCACACCTAGAAAACTGTAGCACCCGCAGCGCCGGGTCACCACATCCCCCGCACCATGACCCGAACCCACATATGAAATGAATTTCCATACATAAGCCCAAGTCTAAGCGAACGGGGACCTACACGCACACACTAGGCTAAGCGGGGCTAAACCAAACAGAGCGCGCGAAACAGATAGATATATAAGCGGAAGCAACAAACAGGATAAAAAAGGAGCTCGATAAAACATATAACTTATAAATATATACAATGGCCACACGGCCCAAAATAAGGTCAAGTATTTAAGAGTACCATGAACACAATTCATATACAACATTAATCACAAAAGAGTATCCAAAATGCAACAAAGACATATGCAGACTCGACCTAAGCGAACAAGTACGACTCTAGACGATGCACTTCCCCGCCTAGCTCGGTCAACCTGAAAGGGTAAAGGAGAGGGTCAGTCTACAACTCGACTGAGTGAGGGGGCTAACGCACACCCACACATATAAATACGTATATAACAGAGCATATATCAAAAGGGGATGATCATAAATCGAGGTAGGGTTTTGCATACCAAAACATTTCAAAGCTTACATAACATACTTAAGGAAATCCTTCCCCAATTTATAATTCACCAATACAAACTTAAGCACATGTTCGGCGAGTACGGACCTCCAACATCTCCTCATATCAATACATAACATAAAATGCATAATTCATAAATATCAATCCAACCCCAACATCAATGGTGATCGGGAATCAAACCCTTTCCACTCACAATACCAATATATACGGGGTAGCTAACCCACACTATACCTTTCCCGGTTATCCACCGAGGGCTCAAAGCACCATGCCTTCCCTAACGCCACGGGTCGCGCATGAATACTTCAACTGAGAGCGTGCACAGGGGTCATAACCGGTGACCCCATGGTCGTCCCGGGTCTCCCTTACCCACGTCTCGGGGGCCCAACGAACCAATCATACCAAACTTCCCATCTTTCAGGGTATACCTCGCTCATACCAAACATAAACGTACAAAAAGGAAATTCAAATTTTAGCTTACGTATGCTCATACTTATACCATTTTCATAAATTCCAAGGGGATTCATAAGATCATAAACATAGCTTAAGCACTCATATTTACTATATAATAAGTATATAGTCGCATGCGGGGTGAGAATTCATCACATAAAGGCCATAGGATTCATATCTAAAAGAAAAGTCCTAAACCTCACCTTAGCAAAAGAGTGGGAGAAAAAGGGCCAAAACGAGCAAACCACCACCTAAACCTCGGGTTCGTTGGCTTCCGGAAGAGGCTCTGAAACACAAGAACACGACACCCGAGACTTAGACTCAAACATGCACCAAATAGGCACTCGGCAATGCTCATGAGTGCAAGGTATGCATATGAAGTGCATATAGGTATCACTTAAAGCATATAAGTTCATAACTCGGAATCAATGTATCAAAGGAAGCCATAAATTAATACCTTGCACATAACATATAGTATAACATGTATACCATGCGTGTGAGTCATAACAATGCAAAAGAAACGAGCATAAGAAGCAAAGAAAGGAGAAAAAATCTCATGCGCAATCAAGGTAGGGGTTAACGGGCGTTAACCCCAAGCAAGCACAAAACCGTAACGCCCGTTAACCGGTACATATGAAAATCCTGCACAGTTAACGGCCGTTACCACTGCCCGTGATCACAGGCAGTAACCCCCGTTACAAGGGACAGTGGCCTAGACGAAGGAGGTAACGGGCATTACCTCCCAAAGCATGAAAATACCGTAACGGGCGTTAACGGCCTCAAGCCTCCAAAACCTGCAAAAACCTCCCTTGCTACAACGAAGCAAACAACCACAACAACAAAGGCAAGAAAGGAACTCCAAAACCAAGCTACAAATGAAGAGGATACTCAAAACTTGATCATATTTCTCAAATTCATGAATAGCTCAAAGAATTTATGCAAAATTCCCAACTCTGATGCTCCAACAACAAGTTCATAAATGAAGAGATTGATCAAGCTCAACTACCAAGCCTTCAACATTAAATAAGTCCCAAGATATGCAATTAATATCCACTCATGCTCATCAATTCAAGCTTTAAATCAACAAATAGGCAAGAGATGCATAAAAGCTCCAAAACCTAACTATTCATCCACCCTAGAATATCTCAAGATCTCTACCATAAAAACAAGATTCAAGGAGTGCAAAATAATCACCATAACAAGGAGAGCAAGAATCATGGATTACCTTAAGAGTTTGGAGCAAGAAAAGCACAAATATTTGAGCTTGCAAGGTTCAAAAATGGAGGAATAGCTTGGGAGCTTCTCTTCTTCTCTTTCCTTCCTTCTTGATCCGATTTTCAGCATATGGGAGAGAGAGATGGCTGATTTTGGTTGGTAAGAGTTAAGGAAAGTACAAGTGAAATGATAGGCCTAGTCTCCAAGTGGTTCATAGGGGCATTTTAAGGTACGTATGGAAAAATCTGCGTCGTTAGGGGTCGAAACGATATCAAAAAAGGATAAGTCTTGTTCCATTGGCTCCAAATCATCGATTCGAGTCCAATGGCGAAGACGGAAATCGATTCCGAGTTCCCTAGCTCAATTTACGAATTAAGGACTCAAGAATGGCCAAATTACAAATTGGCCCCAAAAGTTAAAACAAAGAACAATCGAGTCCACTAACAATCAATCGAGTCCAAAACAAGTTCAAAGCTTGCAATTAAGTCCAAGAATCATTTACGGCACATAATTCATAAAGTTAGTATGCTCGAGATTCAAAATCATAAATCGAAACTTACACGTATAGCATGAATTCATAGCCTATAGTCATATAGGGCATAAATTGTAGCAGATACTCCAAAGAGTCACAAAAGAATATAAAATCAAGTAGTAAATGCATCAATTCACATGCAAGAATAAGTAAATACTGAAATTAAACTCACACGTGGCACAAACCTGTACGTGCGGCCGGACGGGGTGTCACAACCTCCCCTCATTCAGAGAACCTGGTCCCCAGGTTCGCATCACTACTGAACAACTCGGGGTAGAACTCTCTCATCTTCTCCCCTGTCTCCCAAGTCGACTCTTCAGACTTCTGATCTCTCCAAAGAACTCTGACTAAGGGAATCTACCGGTTTCTTAACTCTTGCAACTTTCGATCCTGAATCGCAACCGGGTGCTTCTTGATCGTCAGATCCGGCTCTAACTGAATTTCCCCAACAGGGAGAATAGTTGCCTCGCCGGGATAATACTTGAGGAGCTAAGAAACATGAAACACGTTGTGTATCCCGATCAAACTTGTGGTAGGTCCAACCTATACGCCGTCTCCCCAATCCGTTCTAGGATTTCAAAAGGCCCGAGGTATCGTGGATTGAGCTTTCCACCTTTACCTATTCGAGTGAAGCCCTTCCTAGGAGATGCTTTTAAAAAGACTCTATCTCCGACTTCGAACTCCAAAGGCCTTCTTCTCTTGTCAGCATAACTCTTCTGACGAGCCTGAGCTGCTTTCATCCGTTGACGGACTTGCTGAACCTTCTCAATGGTAGCAGCAATCCTCTCCTTAGGCTCTACTCTTTCGAGCTTATTCTCCTCGGTCCACCTCCAATCCTCTATGTCCCAGAACAAAGGAGGCCTACATTTCCTCCCGTAAAGTGCCTCGTACGGAGCCATCTTGATCGAAGCCTCGTAACTGTTGTTGTAGGCAAATTCAAGCAAAGGTAGGTGCTCGTCCCACTTATCTTGAAAATCCAGAGCACACGCCCTAAGCATATCCTCGAGATACTGAATTAACCTTTCAGATTGTCCATCGGTCTGAGGATGCGAAGCGGTGCTAAACTTGAGCCGGGTGCCCAAACACTTCTGAAGATTCTGCCAAAAGATCGAAGTGAACCTCAGATCTCTGTCCGAAACAATACTAGTCGGAACTCCGTGCAATCTTATAATCTCCCGAACAAACAACTCGGCTAGCTTAGGAACCTTTTCGGACATCCGAACCTTGAGGAAATGGGCTGACTTAGAGAGTTTGTCGACAATTACCCATATTCCATCAAACCCTCCTTTAACTCTAGGCAAGTCGGACACGAAGTCCATAGTCACTTGCTCCCACTTCCATTCAAGAATAGGAAGCGGTTGGAGAGTACCTCCCGGTTTCTGGTGTTCTGCCTTCACCCTTTGACACGTTAGACATCGCTTCACAAAGTTCGCGACATCCCTTTTTATGCCACTCCACAAGAATTGTTGTTCAAGTCCCGATACATCTTGGTACCTCCCGGATGGATAGAGTACCTTGAGCGATGTGCCTTCTCAAGTACAAGCCTCTTGAGCTCTTTCGGGACACATATTCTCGCTTCAAATCTCAACAAACCCGAATCATCTAAACTGAAGTTGGAATTCGGATCCACTCTTGATCGGGCAACCAATTTCTGAATTTCGGTATCCGAAGTCTGAGCTTCTAGCAACTGTTGTTTCAAATCTGGCTTGACAGTGAGATTAGACAACCAAGTCCCCGACACCAACACATCTAAACCTTCTGAACTAGAACTCGAAGAACCAGCTTCCAAACTAGCCACACTCGCCTTCCTACTCAAGGCATCGGCTACCACATTGGCCTTACCAGGGTGGTACTGAATCGTGCAGTCGTAGTCCTCCAAAAACTCCATCAACGCCTCTGTCTCACGTTAAGATCCTTCTGAGAAAAGAGATACTTGAGGCTTTGGTGATCAGTAAACACCTCAAAAGTTGTACCATACAAGTAATGTCGCCACTTCAACAATGCAAACACAACGGCAGCTAACTCAAGATCATGGGTAGGGTAATTCTTCTCATGCTCCTTCAATTTTCTCGAAGCATAAGCTACCACTCTACCATTTTGCATCAACACACAACCGAGACCTTCCTTGGAAGCATCCGTATGCACTGCATAACCTTCGGTACCCTCGGGTAGGGTAAGAACCGGTGCTGAAGTTAACGTCACCTTCAGAGTCTGAAAACTGGCCTCACACTTGTCATCCCATTCAAACCTTACCTCCTTCTTCGTCAACCGAGTCAATGGGGCGGCAATCTTGGAGAAGTCCTTAACAAACCTGCGGTAATACCCTGCAAACCCAAGAAAACTTCTGATCTCTGAGGCATTCCTCGGTCTCTCCCAATGAAGCACTGACTCAATCTTGGACGGATCCACCTCGATTCCATTGCCTGAAATTATATGACCAAGAAAAATGACCTTGTCGATCCAAAACTCATACTTGCTGAACTTAGCATAGAGCTTGTGTTCCCTTAGAATTTCTAAGACAATCCGGAGATGCTGGGCATGCTCTTCAGCGGATCTTGAATACACCAGAATGTCATCTGTAAAAATCACCACGAACTTGTCAAGGAACGACCTGAACACTCGGTGCATCATATCCATAAACACAACTGGAGCATTCGTTAACCCAAACGGCATCACAACGAACTCGAAATGGCCATACCGAGAATTGAACCCGGTCTTCGAAACATCCTGCTCCTTAATCCGCAGCTGATAATAACCCTGCCTCAAATCTAACTTGGAGTAAACCTGAGAACCTTGCAGAATATCGAACAAATCCTCGATATGAGGCAACGGGGTATTTGTTCTTCACGGTCATCCTGTTCAACTCGCGGTAATCTATGCACATCCGTAACGTTCCATCCTTCTTCTTTACAAACAAAACGGGAGTACCCCACGGAGAAGTGCTCGGACGAATGTACCCGCAAGATAGAAGCTCATCAAGCTGCGCTTTCAACTCTTTCAACTCAGTAGGAGCCATCCTGTAGGGAGTCTTCGAGAAAGGCTCTGCTCCGGGATAGAGGTCGATCACAAACTCGATGTCCCTATCTGGCGGTAGAGAACCTAACGTCTCAGGGAAAACATCGGTATACTCTTGGATGACCTCCGTCTCCTCAAGTTTGGCCTGATCCTTAGGTTTGTTCAAGAGATAGGCCACAAAACCTGTCGCACCGTCCCAGACCAGTTTACTTGCCTCAACAAAAGAAACAAACGGGCTGGACTTCAACCTCTCGCCCGTGAAAACCACTGAACCCAAAGATACCTTCTTCCTACGATAATCCATCATAGCTCCATGCTCAAACAACCAATCCATTCCAAGGATTACATCATACCTCTGTATCGGTATCTCAACCAACTCGGCAAGGAAAACTCGACCCTCAAAACTCACTGGACACTCTCGATACACTCTAGAAGTCACCAAACAACCTCCAAGAGTAGAACTAACCACATAATCATGCGCCGAGACAGTAACAGGCAAAGGCAAAGAAGAAGCAAGATCCCGAGAAATGAAAGAATACGTAGCCCCGGGATCAAATAATGCATGTAATGTAGTGCCATGAATGCTAATGGTACCTTCAATCACGATATTTGGATCAATCTCAACCGCATCTTCCTCCTCGCCTCCCAAAGCATAAGCCCTTGCTTGAATCGCGAGCCTTTGATTATCCCCAGTCTTCTTCTTTGGATATGTACTCACCATGTGATTCGGTGCCCCACAAATGAAACACCTCTTATGAAGTTTGAAGCAATTCTCCACTAGGTGGGCGCCCTTACAATAAGTGCAATGAGGCTTGACCGGTGCCGGAAGGGCTAAAGGTTGATTTTGTCCGGCGGGGCGTGGTTGCTTGTTCTGAGGCTTTACCGGTTGAAAAGCTTGATAAACCGGCCTCTTCCCGTACTTATTTTGATTTCTCGAGCTAGAACCATGCCCGGTGTGAGAAGTCCTCTTCCTAGCCACCACTCGTTCTTCTACCTTCAAAGCCTTTTCGGTGACAAGGGCCCAAGTATCGGTATCAACAGCCTCAAGAGCATCTTTCATATCCTCCCTCAAACCTTGAAGAAATTGAAGAGCTTTTTGTCGATCATCATTGGCAATATTAGGAGCATATCGAGATAGACGGTCAAATTCATCAATATATTATGTAACCGTCCTTCCACCCTGTTTTAGATCCATAAATTCCTTAAGCCTCCGGTCTCTCGCGGCGATGGGGATATACTTGTTCCGGAGCTCTCTAGCAAATGTTTCCCAATTCACTTCTTCCCCTGCAGCATCCAAGCGAATCCGAACGGTACTCCACCAACTGTAAGCTTGCCCCTGCACCGTGGTGATAGTCCACCTCACTTTTTCCTCCGAGCCACATGGTATCAAATCCCAAATTCTTTGAATCTGTGTAAGCCACTCCTCCGCTTGTATATCATTTCCACCTTCGAACTTAGGAGGGTTTTGGTTCCTGAATTCCCTCAAGATGTGTGTAATTTGACCTCCTTCTTGATTCCCAACCGGGGGTGTATTCTGTCGATAACGGGTGTAAAGGAAAGCACACAATCTCTGCATGAATCCCTCCGGTTCCATCTGAGGTGGAGGATTATTTTCAGCCAGAGGTGAGTGGTCTCTATGATGGCGGCAGCCCGGTGATCTCTCACGTCGATGATCTCTACGTGGAGGCATCCTGAAAAACCAAGGAATTCCAATATTTATGCGTGAGGGTTAGTATATGTTCATGTATACACGTAATAAGAATGTAAACAAATAGCCATATAAGTCACATAACCACATTGTCCTATGCCGTACAACTTAGACAAACTTAACACGACACCAGAGCTCCGATTTTGCAACCGAGAGCTCTGATACCACTTTAGGATGAAGCACCCGCAGTGCTGGGTCACCACATCCCCCGCAGTGCTGGATCACCACATCCCCCGCACCATGACCCGAACCCACATATGAAATGGATTTCCATACATAAGCCCAAGTCTAAGCGAACGGGGACCTACACGCTCACACTAGGCTAAGCGGGGCTAAACCAAACAGAGCGCGCAAAACAGATAGATATATAAGCGGAAGCAACAAACAGGATAAAAAAGGAGCTCGATAAAACATATAACTTATAAATATATACAATGGCCACACGGCCCAAGATAAGGTCAAGTATTTAAGAGTACCATGAACACAATTCATATACAACATTAATCACAAAAGAGTATCCAAAATGCAACAAAGACATATGCAGACTCGACCTAAGCCAACAAGTACGACTCTAGACGACGCACTTCCCCGCCTAGCTCGGTCAACCTAAAAGGGTAAAGGAGAGGGTCAGTCTACAACTCGACTGAGTGAGGGGCCTAACGCACACCCACACATATAAATACGTATATAACAGAGCATATATCAAAAGGGGATGATCATAAATCGAGGTAGGGTTTTGCATACCAAAACATTTCAAAGTTTACATAACATACTTAAGGAAATCCTTCCCCAATTTATAATTCACCAATACAAACTTAAGCACATGTCCGGCGAGTACGGACCTCCAATATCTCCTCATATCAATACATAACATAAAATGCATAATTCATAAATATCAATCCAACCCCAACACTAATGGTGATCGGGAATCAAACCCTTTCCACTCACAATACCAATACATACGGGGTAGCTAACCCACACTATGCCTTCCCCGGTTATCCACCGAGGGCTCAAAGCACCACACCTTCCCTAACTCCATGGGTCGCGCATGAATACTTCAAGTGAGAGCATGCATAGGCGTTATAACCGACGACCCCATGGTCGTCCCGGGTCTCCCTTACCCACGTCTCGGGGGCCCAACGAACCAATCATACCAAACTTCCCATCTTTCAGGGTATACCTCGCTCATACCAAACATAAACGTACAAAAAGGAAATTCAAAGCTTAGCTTACGTATGCTCATACTTATACCATTTTCATAAATTCCAAGGGGATTCATAAGATCATAAACATAGCTTAAGCACTCATTTTTACTATATCATAAGTATATAGTCGCATGCGGGGTGAGAATCCATCACATAAAGGCCATAGGATTCATATCTAAAAGAAAAGTCCTAAACCTCACCTTTGCAAAAGAGTGGGAGCAAAAGGGCCAAAACGAGCAAACCACCACCTAAACCTCGGGTTGGTTGGCTTTCGGAAGAGGCTCTGAAACACAAGAACACGACACCCAAGACTTAGACTCAAACATGCACCAAATAGACGCTCGGCAATGCTCATGAGTGCAAGGTATGCATATGAAGTGCATATAGGTATCACTTAAAGCATATAAGTTCATAACTCGGAATCAACGTATCAAAGGAAGCCATAAATTAATACCTTGCACATAACATATAGTATAACATGTATACCATGCGTGTGAGTCATAACAATGCAAAAGAAACGAGCATAAGAAGCAAAGAAAGGAGAAAAAATCTCATGCACAATCAAGGTAGGGGTTAACGAGCGTTAACCCCAAGCAAACACAAAACCGTAACGCCCGTTAACCGGTACAGGCAAAAATCCTGAACAGTTAACGGTCGTTACCACTGCCCGTGATCACAGGCAGTAACCCCCGTTACGGGGGACAGTGGCCTAGACGAAGGAGGTAACGGGCGTTACCTCCCAAAGCAAGAAAATGCCGTAACGGGCGTTAACGGCCTTAGGCCTCCAAAACCTGCAAAAACCTCCCCTGCTGCAACGAAGCAAACAACCACAACAACAAAGGCAAGAAAGGAACTCCAAAACCAAGCTACAAATGAAGAAGATACTCAAAACTTTATCATATTTCTCAAATTCATGAATAGCTCAAAGAATTCATGCAAAATTTCCAACTCTAATGCTCCAACAACAAGTTCATAAATGAAGAGATTGATCAAGCTCAACTACCAAACCTTCAACATTAAATAAGTCCCAAGATATGCAATTAATATCCACTCATGCTCATCAATTCAAGCTTTAAATCAACAAATAGGCAAGAGATGCATAAAAGCTCCAAAACCTAACTATTCATCCACCCTAGAATATCTCAAGATCTCTACCACAAAAACAAGATTCAAGGAGTGAAAAATAATCACCATAACAAGGAGAGCAAGAATCATGGATTACCTTAAGAGTTTGGAGCAAGAAAAACACAAATACTTGAGCTTGCAAGTTTCAAAAATGGAGGAATAGCTTGGGAGCTTCTCTTCTTCTCTTTCCTTCCTTCTTGGTCCGATTTTCAGCATATGGGAGAGAGAGATGGCTGAGTTTGGTTGGTAAAAGTCAACGAAATTACAAGTGAAATGATAGGCCTAGTCTCCAAGTGGTTCATAGGGGCGTTTTAAGGTACGTATGGCAAAATCTGTGTCGTTAGGGGTCGAAACAATATCGAAAAAGGATAAGAATTATTCCATTGGCTCCAAATCGTCGATTCAAGTCCAATGGCAAAGACGGAACTCGATTCCGAGTTCCCTAGCTCAAGTTACGAATTAAGGACTCAAGAATGACCAAATTACAAATTGGCCCCAAAAGTTAAAACAAAGAACAATTGAGTCCACTAACGATCAATCTAGTCCAAAACAAATTTAAAGCTTGCAATTAAGTCCCAGAATCATATACGACACATAATTCATAAAGTTAGCATGCTCGGGATTCGAAATCATAAATCGAAACTTACACGTATAGCATGAATTCATAGCATATAGTCATATAGGGCATAAATTGTAGCAGATACTCCAAAGAGTCACAAAAGAATATAAAATCAAGTAGCAAATGCATCAATTCACATGCAAGAATAAGTAAATACTGAAATTAAACTCACACGTGGCACAAACCTGTACGTGCGGCAGGACGGGGTATCACAAAAACAAACAAATTTAGATCTATTATCATTTATAGGTTAACCAAATTCATTACATTCAACTTCAAGTCTATCTCTCGTAGGTAATGCCCAAATTTCTGGCATGTGAATAGCTCCTTTTGTTCTTTTCCGTTCTTTGTTCTGACCTAGCAAATGAAACACAAAATAATAATAATAATAATAATAATAATAATAATAATAATAATAATAATAACAACAACAATAATCATAATCATTATCATCATCGTCATAATAATAATAATAATAATAATAATAATAATAATAATAAAGAATGGTATAAACTTACTTGAAATAACTTCCGAATTTGTTGAAGGATTGGACATCCTATTTCTTTTTGGAACTTTTTTAGTCATCACTATTAAAATAGAAACATAAAAATTGAGCAGTAATTAATTAATAAATTATAAAATTAAAATTTCAATAAAATATACATCTATAATCAAAACAAACAAAAAAAGTTTTGCAACAAAAAAGTAACAAAACAATCTCATGATCAAACTAAACACTGTTCATATTATAACTACAATACTAAAGTTGCACAATGTTTTCCTCTTTGTCGTTTTATTTTATCCATCTCTTTTTTCCGTCGAAGCATTTCTGAAATTGTTGTGATTGGCATGTCAACTTTGGTTCCGGCAACCCCCTCTCTTACCCAACTAACATCTTCATTATCAAAAGATGTTTGGGTGCTGCAATCTGCATGTTCACTACTCTCAGGCTCTTCTATTAAATCAAATTGATCTCTTGGAATTGATCTCAGTACGACTTGCCAATTTGAATCGACAGGGTCTTCAATATAGAACACTTGTTGGTCTTGAGATGCAAGTACAAAAGGCTCATTGTGATGCTTCACATTTGTGAAGTTTGTTAAGGTGAATCCATCTGCATCTTGTTTTAACCTTTTTCCTTTTGAAACCCAATCGCAATCAAACAAAACGATCTTTTTTCCTCTCATATAATCCAACTCAATGATATCTTTGATAACACCATAATAACTTAGCTCACTAACAATAGGATCGTTATCTTTTCTACTTGCAAAACTAGAAGTCACTGCAGAGACCATAAGTCCAGAATTCTGAGTTTTTCTATTTTTTTCATGATCTTTTGTGTGAAATCTACACCCATTTAATATAAATCCCTTGTATAGTTTTGCTATAACATTTGGTCCTTTAGCTAACAACTTTGCATCATTTGAAGTCGGATCATTTTCACCCAAATTCGGACTTCCCACCTATTAAATTGAAATAAAATAAAGAATATTAAAAATTAATCCATAACTATATAAATCTAAAAATCTTAGAATTAAATTTAAGTGAAAAACTTACATGATGGTCAAACCAAGATGCAAATGTTTCATTGTGGATACACTGAATTTCATGTTGTGAAGACAAACGATGTTGACTAACGATCAAGGCTTTGTGCATGCTGTAAATAAATATATAAGTACTAAATCATTATAAAAAAATAATTAAATATTGATCGAGATAACTTACTTGATATATGGTTCTATATTCTTGCAGTTGAACAACACATATCTGTGAGCTTGTGATAAAGTTTTTGCATCTAATTTCACAATTTCAAATTTTCCAATTGCGCGCCCAGACATCCAAAAGATATCCAACCCTTCTTTAGGAGTTTCATCATGAACAACATTTCTTTTGCTTTGATTAAATCGTGTCTCGACATCATTTGAGAAATATAACGAACAAAATGTCAAGCACTCATCTACAATGTATCCCTCGGCGATTGAACCCTCTGGATGAGTGCGATTGCGTACATAGGATTTTAAAGTTGACAAATACCTAGTTCATTGCACGTTTAAAAGTTTAGAATAAATGTAAAAATATTATGGTATTATAATAAAATTTATAAACATATTATAATTACTATAAAAAAAATTTAAGTACCTTTCAATTGGATACATCCAACGGTAATGAACTGGACCTGCCATTCTAGCCTCGTTGGCCAAATGAACAGATAAATGCACCATAATATCGAAAAAAGATGGAGGAAAAATTCTTTCAAGTTGACATAGTATCTCTACAATATCTTTTTCCATTCTAACCAAATCATGGGGCCGGAGCACTTTAGAACACAAGTCTCTGAAGTACCGACATAATCGAATCAACAATGTGCGCACAGACTTCGACAATACTCTTCGTAAGGCCAGTGGGAGTAATTGTTGCATTAGTACATGATTGTCATGACTTTTTAGACCAAAAATTTTGGGAGGTTTAAGTTTCACAGACCTTGATATGTTAGAAGAATATCCATCTGGAACTTTTACCCTTTTTAGAACTTTGAAAAATATTTCCTTCTCTTTTTTGTCCATAGTAAATGATGCAGCAGCCAAGATAGATTTATTACTTTGGCCCTCTCTTGGATGTAGTCTTGGCCTAATGCCCATATCTTGTAGGTCAAGATGCGCACATAAATGATTTTTTGACTTTCCTTGTACATCTAGCAGTGTGGAAAGAATACTATCACATATATTCTTCTCAATATGCATGACATCCAGGTTATGACGAACCAAATTGTCTTTCCAATACGGAAGATCGAAAAAGATACTTTTTTTCCTCCAAGCATGTGGTAACTCTGGATTATCAGTAACTTTGTTTCCAAACTTGATTGGTTGATAGTTACTAAGCTCATCAATGATCATAGTTCCTGTCAGTTGAGGAGGGGGTCCTTCGAGTTCTTGCGTACCATCAAAAGAAATTGCATCTCTTCGAAAGGGATGATTCTTAGGTAAAAATCGACGGTGACCTATATAATACTCTTTTTTAGAAAAATGTAGCCTTAGTGAGGATATAGATTTGTGACATACAGGGCATGCATAATATCCTTTGGTTTGATAACCAGACAAGTAAGAATTCGCAGGAAAATCACTGATTGTCCATAATAAAGAGGCATGCATTTGAAAATTCTTCTTGCATGATGCATCATAAGTACTTATCCCCTCAATCTATAGTTCGTTCAGCTCAGCTATAAAAGGTTGTAGACACACAACCATATCATTGTCGGGTTGATTCGAACCTGGAATAAGCAACGACAACATGAAGTAAGGCTTCTTCATGCATATCCAGGGGGGTAGGTTATATGGAATCAATACTACCGGCCATGAACTATGCTGCACGCTCATAGTTCTAAATGGATTAAACCCATCAGACGCCAAACCTAACCTGACATTTCAAGGATCTTTTGTAAATTTAGTATTATAATGGTCAAATATGTGCCAAGCTGGAGAATCTGCAGGATGTCTCAATTTTCCATCTTTAGGATGATCTTTGGCGTGCCATTGCATAAACGATGCAGTTTTAGATGACATGAAAAGACGTTGCAGTCTAGGTTTTAAAGGAAAATGCCATAAAGTTTTAGCTGCAACATTCTTAGTGTCTGTTTTTTTTTTTATCCATCTAGGTTCATTGCACGTTTTGCATTCCGTCCTCCATTCATCTGGACCCCAATACAACATACAGTCATTCCGACATAAATCATATTTCTCATGACCCATACCTAACTCTTTGATGATCTTTTTTGCATCATACCAAGATTTTGGTAATTGTACACCTTTCGGAAAAGCCTCATTCAACAAATCAATCATCATGGTAAATGACTTGTCAGTCCATTTACCAAGACACTTTATATGAAGCATTCTAATCAAAAAATTTAATTTAGTGAAATCTTCACATCCAGGATATAGTTCTTGTTGAGAATCTTCCAAGAACTTATAAAATCTTTTAGCTTCCTCATTCGGTTCTTCATTTTCCTCTTGGTGTGAGTCATGCATAATACAATCATCATGCTCAAGTCGAAAAACATCACTTAGTAAACTCTGCATGTCATCATGTTGGTTCGTTTTGGTAGGTGGTAGGGTTGAAGTTGCATTATTTGAATTAAGTTCACCATGTACTATCCATTGTGTGTAACCCTTCATAAAACCATCACAAATTAGGTGTTTTTTCACTACTTCTCTTGTCTTGCTTAATCCATTCTTACAATTTTTACAAGGACACAGAATCATTTCGTCAACACTAGAATTAGATAATGCAAACTCTAGAAAGTTGTGCAAACCCCGTTCATACATTGTACTTGATCTTGGAAGATTCATCCAACTTTTATCCATATTTTTATCGGATATAACCACCAAAAAACTTATAACTGCAAATAAAATAAATGCAATCAATATAAAATTAATAAATCTTGAGACAGTTTTTAATCATAAGTTATATTGTTCTTCAAGTATTTTTAGTTAAAATGGATAATCAAATCAAGAATTTGAGTTTTAATAGAACCAAGCAATTATTTTAGTTATTCTTTTCCCCATATTTTTTTATTTTATATTATTTTTTATTAATGAAATATTGTCTTATTTTATTTATTTATCTTAAATTTATAACTATATTTAAAGTAATTTTAAAATGAATATTAACATAAAAAATAATAATTCAATATAAATTTAAATAATAATATTTTTTTATTTGGATACACATGTATAGTGTGTGGGATTATTAGTTTTTAACAACGCAAAAAGAAATATATATAAATTAATTCTTTACATTTTAGCTATATATTTTTGATTTATAATTTAAACAATGCTATTATTTTTTATTTATTTTTCTCATTTATACTATTATATTAAGTGTTAGAGTGATTGTGGTTTCATGGACTCTTGGTCTCTTTTTTTTTTCTATTTTTCTTATTTATTTATTTTATTTCATAACTCCAACGTCTTTCTAACTTCTTTTTTCTCTCTCATTACTTCAACTCTTTTCTTTTCTTTTCCTTTTTTATCTCTTTTCACTTATATTTTAAAATTTTAATTTTAATTATTAATATACACTATCTTATGCTATTTATTTATCGTAATTTTTTTATTATATTAAAAATAATTATAGAATATATATTGATAAAAAATTTATTTTAATATATTTAAATACTAATAATTTTTTTATTTGCACATGCATCGAATGTGCGGAGTTGCTAGTTATATATTAAGACAGAGCGGAAAATGTAGTGTCATGAACTCTTGGTCTTTTTTTTTTCTTTTTCTTATTTATTTATTATTTTTCTTCACCACTAGAAGGTAACATGTTAATTCCTTTTATCTCCTTTAACTACTCTTTTCTCTCACCTCAATTTAATTCTTTTTTCTAATAAATGTCTTAATATTTATTTTATCTTTTTTTTTCCTGATATTTTGTAGACTATATTTTGATAATATTTTTATTAATATAATATTATCATAATTTATTTATATAATTTAATAATTATATTAAAAATAATTATAAAGTATATATTAATACGAATTTAATTTTAATAAAATTAAATAATAATTATTATTACGTTGCACACGCATAGAGTGTGCAGAAAATTACTAGTTTTTATAATTCAAAATCCCACTTTCTCTCCACCAAATAAGCTCCCACTATTATTGTTGGAATGAATTGAATATATGTGTCTATATATATATATTTGAGTTAATTAATATTGTGAATATCTGTATGAGTAGGTGTGTTTGTTGTTTTTGCGTTATAATAGTTTTATTTTTTAAATTATTATAGTAATATAATATAATAACATTATTTTTTATACTATAATAATAATAAGAAGAAGTAGAAGAGATCATTGTGTTTTATTATATTTTATTATGGTAATATAATATAATATAATGGTATTTAGTATTTACTATATATATGTGTTGTTTATTTTTATTTTTTAATCGGTATTTGATGTTGTGGAGGTAAAAAGGGAAAAGACGGCAAATCGGCAATGATATTTGTCGAGAGGAGGTGATCAGTGACTCTTGATTTAGACTGTGGGATTGAGTGTGGAAGTTTTTAATTTGACAATTTTAATATAAAAATACTATAGACAAATTATTATTTTATTAAACCTTTGTTTAATTAAAATTTAAATTATAGGAATTATAATTCTACGTATACACTAAACAATTAGTAATTTTCCTTTTCTCTACTACTAATTCAATAGATATCAATCCTTTTTCCTTTTCTATCTCAATATTCTTATTTTGCATATCAACTAATTGCTAATCCTTTTCTATTTCTATCAATCCGAGTGTTTTTCCTTTTCTATCTCATTATTCTTATCATACATATTGCTAATCCTTTTCTATTTCTATGTCTAAGAGAGTTTTGAAACAACTCACTAACAAAATTTATCAATTCAGTAAACAAAGAGAATAATCTTTCAATATTCATATAAAATAAAAAATAGATAGTGATACTAACCTAATTAACTCCAAAAGCGCGGGATTTGAGAAAAAAGTGCTTCGTTCTCCAATTGATTCTCGCTTTGCCTAATCTGAAAAGAAAATATTTTAATCTCTTAAATCGTGAATTTGATTTTGATTTTCTTAATTTTTCTCTATCTGAGTTATTTTTATCTGACCGCGTACTTTACCTATAAATAAAAGAAATTAAGAAAATCAGAATAGTATGGACACTTTACCAATGAGTTTTCTTTCTTTTCAACGTTACAATTTTATCTACACAATTCTACATTTAGAGTTAATTTTTTAATATTTATATAAAATAAAAAATAAAAAACAAAGACTAACCAGCTCCAAAAGATTCCAATTCTCCAATCTCTTGTTTTCCGTGTTTTAATAATCTATAAAGAAAATAATTTAGGAAAATCGGAATAGCATTAGAGTTAATTTTTTAATATTCATGTAAAATAAAAAATAAAAACAAAGACTAACCAGTTCCAAAAGATTTCAGTTCTCCAATCTCTTGTTTTTCGTGTTTTGATAATCTATAAAGAAAAGAATTTAGAAAAATCAGAATAGTATTTAATAACAACACAAAAGTTAAAATTTTATATTTTTGAATATTCATATGAAATAAATAATGATACTCAGCAACTCCAAAAGATTTGAGAAGATAACACAATCCGCCAATCTCCAACTTATTCTTGCTTGATTTATAAGAAAAAACTTGAATCCCTTCGGCCAAGCTCCAATTTATTCTTTCTTGATCTATAACAAAACACTTAAATCGTTTCGTGATTGAATTTGATTTTCTATTGTGAAAGTTTTTCTCTCCAACTCATAATTTATTGATAAACAGAACAGAATTTAAAAAGAGATTTAGGAGGAGTTGAATTTAAATTTGAATTTAATTATGAGTTGGTGACTCTGAAAAAAAGATTGAATCCGTTAGATTTTTTTCTTTCAAACGGTAAAATTTTATCTATACAATTCTATTTAGATTTAAACTCTATATATTATTTATATTTTCACTAAAAAAAGAAAAAAAATATTTATATATTACCAAAATTAAGAGATTTTTGTTATTCTTACTACAGTTTGTAAACATGCGTAGGGAGTATAAAAGAAGATAAATATAAAAACTAATTATTTATATTCTTACCACACTTTATAAAAATGTGTAGGGAAGTACTTTTCTTGCTACACTTCCAAAAAAACGTGGGGAAGTATGTGCAGTAAAAACTCTTTTTTTTTGTAGTGATATGGTCGCTTTTGTGTATGGACAATGTTTATTTGCATGAAATCATATAGTTGCTTTTGTGTATGAACAATGTTTAATTGAATGGATGCATTTTGAGATTGATGTAATGAAATGAATCCCGAACAAGTTGTGGATTGCTTTTGTACATGTATTTAAATGCTCTGCTGGATGCTCGAGTATTATGCTGACTGTGAGGCCCCGTTTCCCGAATAAGGTGTTTTTTGGTTATGAGTGAGCTCGCTTTACCTTTTCGTGCTTTAATTGCCTAGTATGTGTTTAATTTTGACTTGTATGATTCCTGAATTATGTGATAAGCATGTTATACTTGAATTATATGATTTTATGATATGTAGATTATGTGCCCGTGATGTTTATGTATGAAGTTTTGCATGCTTCGTTGGTTAACAACCGAATTTGCTTAATTGGAAATTAAAGTGTAAATAAGAGCAAAATGGTAAATTTATTTTCCAGCCTGTAAACGGACTAGATAACCATGGGGTTGGATGGGAAATTTAATTACGAGTTCGTGAGTGCTTGAATCGTCAAATCGGAGTTCGAACGGAGAAGTAATGGCGTTTTGTGAAACCGAACGAAAAAGTTTAACTTTTTGACCATTTGAGTTGACCAGCGACCCAATTTCAATTTGGACCCAATTGTGACCCGATTTAACTTAAATCCTACCCAATTGACCCGGTTCGTGACCCACATACTTCGAACAAAATGGTGTCCTCTTCTTCTACGGAGGAGCCAAAGCTTAGGAACCAAAGGGGCTGATATCTTAGGGAGTTTATTCTCGCACCCGGTGGCCGACACCCCGGAAAATCAGGAGCGTGAGTATGGGTATTTTCTGGTTGGGGTTTATGCAGCAGCAGGGTACAGAGGATATGCGGAAAGTGGGGATTTTGGAGTCTGCTTTGGTGTTATGCAGGATGATATGTGGTGTTAGGAGAATTAAATCTTTGGATTTTGGTGAATTGGTTTACAGCAAGGTGGGTTCGGATGGTGAATTCTTTGCTTTGGTGAGATAGTGCTTCAGCGAGAAGCGTTGTTTTGCGATGCGTCTTATCAATGCCACCCGTATTTTACATTATCAAATGGTATCGGGGCTGTTTAATTTGAGGCCTAGCTTGTGGGAAACCTTGGAACGCCGGCCTCTTCCCGAACTTATTAGAACTCCCCAAACTCGAACCCTGTACAGCATATAACTCTTTCTCCTCAGGACCACCCTATCCTCAACTCTCAAAGCTTTATCGATCACCTTCGCCCACGTGCTCGTATTAGCCGCTTCCGAGGCATCTTTCATATCTTCCCGAAGACCCTGAAGGAACTGAGAGGCTTTAGCTTCATCATCGTGTGCAATGCTAGGAGCATAGCGAGAAAGCCTTTCAAACTCATTGATATAATCTGTCACGGACATTCCCCTTACTTGAGATCCATAAACTCTCTCAAGCGTTTGCTTCGGGTAGCCTTCGAAATACACTTGGTCTTGAATTCCCGCTCGAAGACATCCCATGTAATCTCCTCCCCAGAAGCTTCTAACTTCACCTAGACACTGGACCACCAACTATAAGCCTGTCCCTGAATCATTGTGAGAGTACATTGCAGCTTTTCCATCGGGCCTCAAGGAATAAGACCCCATATTCTGTTCGTCTGGATCAACCATTCCTCCGTCTGAACATCATTTCCACCAATGAAGACCGGTGGATTCTGATTTTTAAACTCTCGGAGAATAGCAGTAAGAGCATTTCCTCCATGATTTCCAGCCTGAGGGGCATTGTTCCTTTCCTGAGCTCTCTGTTCCAAGAACATTGCTAATCTTTCCATGAAGTTCCCGGGTCCATTTGTAGTGGTGGTAGTGGATTATTGTTCTCTTGTTGCGGAGAATCATCCAGGTGATGGCGGTGTTCAGGGGATCTATCCCGGCGGTGATGTCTTCTGGGCAGCATGATTCTGCAAAATCAAAGATTTCAATTCATATGTGTGCGGGTCAATACATGTTCATGTGCACAATTAACAAGAAAATAATCAAATAAGCCACGTAAATCACATAACCACGTTATCCTATGCCGTAAGACCTAGATAAACTCAACATGACTCTACAGCTCCGGTTTTGCAACCGAGAGCTCTGATACCACTTTAGGATGTAGCGCCCGGAACGGTGGGCCACCACATCCCCCGCACCTAAACCCCGAACCCACATATGAAATGGACCTCCATACATGAGCCCAAGTCTAAGCGAACGGGGACCTATACTCACACACTAGGCTAAGTGGGGCTAAAACCAACAAAGTGCGCAAACAATTAGAAATATGGAAGCAATAACCAGGATCCAAACGAGCTCAATCAAACAAGCATTAACACATATATATATATAACGGCCAAGAGGCCCAAAAATACAAGTATTAAAGTTCATACACATATTCCAAAAGTTAGAGTATTCAAAAGATGCAAACGTGAATGCAGACTCGACCTAAACAGCTAAGTACGACTCGACACGACGTACTTCCCCGCCTAGCTCGAGCAACCTGAAAGGAGTAAAGGAGATCTACAACTCGACTAAGTGAGGGGCTAAACGCACACCTACACACGTATAAGTATAACAGAGCATATATCAAACGGATAGTCATGAATCGAGGCTAGGGTTTTGCATACCAAACATTTTCAAAAGAATAACGTAATATACATAAAAGAAACCTGTCTCAACTCATAATCTATCAAAACATAACATAAGTAAACGCCCGGCGAGAACGGACTCCTACAAACTCCTCAAAGCATAATATAAAAATCGAATTCATAAACATAATCCAACCTCACAACCATGGTGTTTTGGGAATCAAACGCTTTCCACCTACATTACCAAAAACATACGGGGTAGCTAACCCTCAATATGCCTTCCCCGGTTATTCACCGACGGCTCAAGATACCACGCCTTCTGTAACATCCCGGATTTCGGGGCCAAGAAGAATTCCTTCTAAAGTCCGTAATCACTATTCATTCCTAAACGTAGAAATTTTCCAAGCTACTTTTACCTATCCAATATTGGGCTCAAATGAATCCTTACAAAATTTTATGAATTTTGATATCATTCCCGTACCCTAATTCTCATCCAAACTCCCGTAGCATTAGAAATCGTCCGAAAACCCTAACTTTAAAGTATTTCGTATTCAAACACTTTTCCTATTCGATATTATATTCAAAATAATCCTCAAATTATTTTATGAATCATGATCACTTTCTCGAAAATTAATTGTCATCCTAGCTTCATTTTATCATATTTTTCCTAATTTAAAACCTTTACTACTTTAACTTTAAACGTTTAAACGTAAAGTGTTTATAATCATTCCAAAGCTCATTTTAAACTCGTTCTTTTACTATTTTCATTACTTCAAGCTCTCGTCTCTAGACCCTTAAATTATTTTTGTATTATTTTATATCTAATTATGACATCATGGATGACATCATAGAAAGCTAGGTGTAGGGACAAGAATTGTCCACATTTTTCCTACAAAATTGTTACACTTTTGAGATCCTAATTTCTCCACATTTTTATAAGATTTCTATACTTTTATGATCAAGAATTGTCCACATTTCCTACATAAAATTATAATTCCCTCTAGGTCCCAATTTAATACCTATAAATATCCCCTCATACCTCACATTTAAAGCATCAAAATCCCTCCATTTCCCTCTCTCTCCCTCACGCCACTCTCTCCCTCTCCCAAGGTAAGTTTTTATTTTATGCTTTAAATTCTTGCTTTAATTCATGCTTAGTCAATATAGTATAATTGGTATAGTTAATATGTTTTAATTCATGCTTAGTTAATTTATGCTTTATGAATTAATATTTCATGATTAGATATAATATGTTATATTTTCATGAATTATATTTAATTAAATACATGATTTATGATATGATATAGTACATTCATGGATTTAAATATTCATGATCTTGTTTGTTTAAATTCATGCCTAGAACAATTTATTTAGAATTATTTTTCACAGAGAATTTATATATTTTGCTATATTATGCTTCAAATTCTATGTTACAAATATGAATATGATCAAGTATGTTACACACCTCCTTTGAATATTCAAATATACTTAAGAATATGTTCTTGATATTCTTGGATCAATGTGTGGACCGTGTGCTAGTGTGCGTGTGTGTGAGATTGATTTTATGTTATAAAGTGTTTAATTCTTAAGAATTTGAATAGTAAATGTTTTAAATAGTAATTTTGACTTTTTGGTCAAACCATAAGCTGAATATTTTGAAAATATTATTAAAATAATTATAAAATTAGTTTTGGAATTTTTAAATAAAGATTTTATTCGAATTTTCTAAAAATCGGTAAATTGTCAATTATTTTCAAAATATAACCTACATTGTCAAATTAAATTCTAAATTTCATTTCTAATGTTATAATTAGGATTATAATGTGATTAATAAATATTTAAGTGGTTAAAGAATTCATGAAACCTAATTAATTACTTAATTTCCCTTAAACGGTTAAAATTAGAGTTTACCGGGAATTCTCTAACATGATATAGTTTATGTGTTTAGTTGATTAGAATAATGTCTAATCCTTTTATGCATGAACATTATGTATTTTATTTGCTTATTTGATTAAAATAAGGAACCTAGTTCTAAGCCTATAGTAGTTAATACTTTCAGGTGCACTGGAATTCACATTACAATATCTGACTACCGATATAGGTGAGGGTTAAAATATTTTCAACTGAAATCATGCCTGTATCTATGTATCTACATAAAACTATTTTGAAACCTACCTATTATTTGATTTACTCCATATACGTACTATTATACAATATCCCTCTTTATGAGGAAAATACTTTTTATGTCGGAATCAGGGTCTTACCCGGACATTAAACACTTCAGTCCTATTATTACTAAGAACTGATTCCCGACAAGCAAGCAAAATATCTTATCATTATTATTATGGTCCCCGACGCTTAACCTTATCAAGCAATTACCCGGAAGGTATCGGCCCGAGGGTATTGTTGGTGATACGGACCGCCACCAACTCTTGGTAGTGGTTTAACTGGAAGTTAGTTACTCCACGCCAAGTTATAAGGGAACACTACTTCCCACATATTGTTTATGGCCATTAGGGGTAGCTCCCCACGGCACTGGAGTAAGGAGATATTATCATATTGGTTTTATTAAAGTATCAGCGCCTTGATCAGCCCGATACTATTTTACCAATTATTTAAGGAGTTATGGATGGAGAGGCCTAGCTTGCGGGCATTAATGTTCTTGTTACAAACAGTTCATGTTTCTACAAATATTCCAAGTTACCCCTATCCCTACTTTTACAAATATTGAGAATCGTTTCCTATTTGCTATATCCTATTGCCAATATTGTAGATCAAGATCTTCTTGATCATATAAATATATATATATATATATATATATATATATATATATATATATATATATATATATATAACCCTCATACCCTCTTCACTTAGTCACTTTGACTAACCCTCTCGCCTATTTTAAATTGCATGATTTCAGGAATCAATGAACGCCAACTAGAGGTATCTTGAAGCATTACAACAGTAGGTTGGATCCAATTCTAAGAGTACACTATCTTGAGCCTACTCTCTCCATCATCTTCAAAAAGTAAGTGTGTATTTGATATCTTCATGATTATGTGATCATTTCCATCCATTAATATCATGTTTTGAGCTATGTTTGATATATATTTGAGCCCCCAATGAGCATAAGTAAAAAAGGATCATATCTCTTCTTCGACCCAAGAACCATTACCTGTTTCGAGCCAGCATTTGAAGCAATTTTCAGTAAAATATTCCATAACTACCATGCTGTTAAATGAGTCGGTTGCAATCCAGAAAACAATCGACAAAGTGAAAACGAGATAAATAAAGCAAGTTGGAACAATTTTGCATCTGTTTCATTCAAAAACGAGGTCAAGCCCCGATTCAATTACAAGAGGAGAGGAAAAAAAAATTAAAATGTCTAATTACAAATCATTTCATGAGAGTCAAGAGTCTGAAGCAGGAAGGTTCCGAGGGTTGGAGGCAGTTTCTTCGGTCGGAAGCGGAGCATTTGGCTCAACCGTTGAAGGGGGAGTCGCTATGGTCGCTGCTCCAGTTTCAGAAGTAGCTGGAGCTGGAGGAAGTGCGGCCAAAGGTGGAATTGGTAGAGCCGGGCCATTTGCATTTGCTTGGATTTCACCGTCCTTCGACCCGCTACTTGAGGGTGTGTAGGCCGCCAACAAGGTCTCCTTAGCTTTTTCCAGATCCACTGGCTCCGGCAGCTCTAACTCCGACTCCGGGCACTTGTCAACTTTTGCATCGGCCCACTCCACCACCCAACCGTACAACACTTTGCTCCAATCGGGCTCCTCATCATCGCCTCCTCGCGTTCCGCCGCCACTTGAGCCTCTTCCTCCTCGTGCGCCACGCGAGCCAGGAAGTACTCAAGAAGCGTTTTAGGGATATAGCCGTTTGTGGCATTCAATTTACTGGGGTCGTTGAGAAGCTCATGTGGCATGGGGTGGTGGAGATGGATCTGGGAGAGACATCTCATGAAGCCCGTCTCAATGTCAGAGACTCCCAAGGTGCCAGAGACGTTGTCGAACACCTCTGACCGCAGGAACTCCAACACAGCATTGTCTTTAATTTGGGCCATCAGTTTGTTCAATGTCCAAAAGGTGGTTGTCGTCCCATCCCTTTGACCCTCCACGAAGCCGTCTTTCCACCCATCCTGCTTGCCCTTGGCGTACGTGGCCTCCTCTTTCTTTTCAGCGATATCAAGCAAGCTCCTGGCCTGAGCAAGCCCGGTTTGAAGTTTCTCATTTTCATCCCTGAGATGGGCAACCTCCAACTCTAGGGAAGACTTCTCCTTGGCCGAATCCTTGAGCACTTTGTCTATCTTCTGCAACTTGCCCATGTATACCGTCTTTGTGTCCGCCGGCTCCTTGGTCAGCTTCGCCATCTCATCTTTCCAACTCTTGTCTTCTAAAACCTCGGCCCTCTCCGACAGCAGCTTGTATCGGGATTCGTTGTGTAGCTCCAAGCGCAGGGAGGAGTGATACTCCCTCACTATCAGCTGGGAAGGAGAAAGACGGAAACATCAGGAGGTTATAGTGGAAAAAGCAAATGAGAAATTTTAGAGACAGGAATCCTTACCGCATTCAACAGTGCGATCTTGTTATAAGATAGAGTGGCATTGCTCTCCTTAGCCAGCTCTTGGTGATCCGCACTCGTTTGTAGTGAATAGTAAGTGACCCCCACCACATCTTGATCAACCTCCCCAGTCGCGACCCGCCTCTCGAAGCCGTCTCCAGTAAACTCCAAGAGGTTGAACGGGTACTTTGGTCCCTCAAAGTCGGGGATGGTAGTTATCCTTTCGTAATCCCCCCGTAACATAGAGAACCCAGGGGAGGTACCGGACTTGAAGAAGGGAGGAGCCCACCCACCAATAGGTTGGAATGCAGTCTAGCCCTTCCTTGGCATCTTTGAGGGGACCCCCCTTCTTCGCCGTCCTTGTGCTTCCTCTTCTGGGTCCATCTCCCCTTGGGAACCTCGATCGAAAATGACCTAGGGACAGTCTCTGAGTCAGATTCCGGCCACCCCGCTGAGGGAACGGACTTTCCTTTGTGCTTTGGGAGATGGGTAACCCTCTCGTCCACGACCGGGGCCGAAGCATCATTTTCAGGAGGAACCGAAGCGGCCCCTTGCACATCAGCTTCTCTCCCCTCTATTGGGACGTGGGCATCCGCCCATCCCTGGCCCGCCGCTCTCTCCACTGCGGTGATTCTAGCAAGAGAGTCTTCTTCAGTTAAGCCCTCCGCCTGGGCTATCTCTTGGATTGTAGGGATAGGGCCTCCAGCTTGCCCTTCTTGAATTTTCTTGGCCTCCTCGGCCTGTTTCTCCTTCAGTTTTCGGTCGAGGAACTTAGCTCGTGCGGCAACCATTATCGATCCTGCACAAGGAATAAATAAGGTCAGCACACCAACCCTGTCAAGCAGACGCAAAGTAAAAAGATAAATTAAGGATATGGATTCAAGAAGGAGAGAGAGAACATGCTTGGCCTAAGGGGATTGGCGACATAGTTACCAATTCTGAAGTCGATGTACCGCGGTGTACCCGGAGCCAACCCTAGGCTTATCAGCAGATGGGTACTCATAAAAACCCCCGTATCGAGGGGATATACCTCCCTCAGGGCCGATAGCAAACTGTTCGGCCACCGTACCGACCCCCTCTCCAGCCAAACCTGGGCAACGTCGTTCCATGAGGTGTGCTCCAAACCGTTCCACCCGTCCTTGTACCACATGAAAACGAACTTCTTCTTCCAATCCACCCCGTGGGAGGTCTTCTCCGTGTCGAATATTTTGCTCCCCGAGCAGGATTGAAGTTTCACAAACCCCCCCTTATTGGGGGAAACTGCCGCGTCGACTAAGGCCACAAACAATTCAGCGAAGTGCTCCACGCCCTCCACTTGACCCAGGATTTTCATTAGCATCCAAAATGCCGTTATCATGGCGTGGCCATTAGGCAGTAGCTGGATTGGGCTGATTTGCAGGTGATTGAACAAGGCAATCTGGAACGGAGATAAGGGGAGTCGGAACCGTATTCAATGGCTTGCAAAGAAATGGCAATGCATCCTTCAGGAGGGGCTCCCATGTGCTCGTGAATGTTGGGAGTAAAGACTCGCGGTTCATATCCAGGTCTCTCCACCCAGTCAATCTCTTCTCCGCCGTGTTCCTCTCCGCTCCCCAAACCTCAGCCCGGAATTCATGATAATATTTTGTGCACTTCTGCTACCCTTTCTTCTTTTTCCCCTTTTGAGGCCTAGGCTTAACTTCGGAGGTGGAGGCAGCCCTTCCTTGGTCGGGAGACTTCCCCTCCAGAGACATCTCCTCTGTTTCTGCAGCCATGTCCTCCACCGCCTTCGGATTGACCTCCTTCTCTCTTCCTTCGCTCGAAGATAGTGAATCTGCCTCTCTGGGGGGGTCCCTCTCAACCGTCTTCCCGCAGACAGGGCCTGTGACCTCTTCCTCCACGTTGGGGATATACATCTCAGTGTTAGGGTCCTCCCATCTATTTTTCTCAGGGTGTTTTATCCCGATGCATTCAACGGACACTTTGGGGTCAGACGGGATATCTCTCGGCCCATAGTTTCTCTGGTGAGTGACCCGGGGTTGGCTACCGGAAGGTACAGAGGTGGGTCTTTTGGAAGCAATTTGAGTTGGGTTTAGAGAAGAAATGAGGAAAGGAGAGTGCAAGGAATGAAAGGTATACCTTAAGGGTTTTATTATGGAAATGCACTGGGAGTTACGGTCTCGCAGGAGTTAGGGAAAGATTGAGACTCTTCAGTTTAGGTTCTCTCTTGAAAGTGGCGTGAAAAAGGGGAAAGATTGCCTAAGTCCCCCGTTTTATAGCTACGGATTAAATCAAATCGCAGTTAATTCTCGCCACGCGTCAGGAGGATAACTCACATAGGGGCGAACGTGGCCCGTTATCGCACGACGGCGGCAGATATCCCCCTCTTAGGAATTGTGCCTAACCCTCCAAATTCAAAAAGTGCAATCATTGCGCTGATAAGGGAAAAACCTAGCGTTTCCCGCCCAAGGATTTCCAGGAGACACGCGCGTGTGACCTCACCGTAGGTCCACCGACCCCATGGGTCGAAGAGCACTGGCTCGAACGCGTCTCAGCTCGAGTGCATCCTGGCTCGGATGAGATCTCGCTCGGTGGCTTGGCTTGGTAGTACTGGGTGCGACCCATCTCCGTTCGTAGTAGCTCTGCAGCCCTTTTCCCACGCCATCAAGACGCCTTTCTCAAGGTCTGACATCCCTCAGGAGCGTGATACCCGACCTTTGGGGGGGGGGAGATGATAAGGGGAAAATTAGGGGACTAGATTAGGCGCCAGGTGTCACCTCCACGTGGCAGCCCAAGCCAAGTCAGCTCCTATATCCGACCCAGGTCCGCAGACTTTCGACCCAGCACTTGGGGAAGGTAGCCTAAGGCTAAGCGATGGGAGCTCTCGACTCAGAGTCTCCCCCTTTCGACCCAGAAAGGTACAACCCAGCCTCGGATCGACCCAAGTGCTACTGGACAACCGTATTCAATCCGCTTACCACTCATTGCAGGTCGTATTAACTGCGAGCCGAACCAAGTACTGTGTCAGGCATCTAGCAGGAACAGGAGAACAGTGCTTTAGCCAGAAAAGCACTGTTCCGTCCGGGGACGTCTCTTTCCCTCCAAACCAGATCCACTCTTACTGGATGGTGTACTTGCACGAATGGAGTCCATCTCCAAGCTATAAAAAACCCACCTTCACCTTCAGTAATGGTAAGCTTTTCTACGCACTCTGAGTCCAGTATTTTCAATGTACTTTCGACCCAGAGCCTTAGCTGACTTGAGCATCGGAGTGCCAAAACGGGTCCAACCCCCACCTTCCCCCGTTTTGGCCTTCAAGTTCACGTTTGTTTCACCCTTCGTAGCTTAGGAAAGCTTCGAAGTAACCCCACGTCTACAAATATCTTGGGTGATTGGGAGTCCTAATCTGCAGTCCAGCGCATTGCCAGATTTTGACACTATCAGATTCCATCATTTAAAATGGGAATATTGTTATTTTTCTTTTTAATTTTTTTCTTTTTTATTCCATAATCTTGAGAAATTATAATTTGGTATATCATAATCACTGTTGGGTTCCTCCCTAGTCACTCTTTTCTATCATTTTCTCTCATATTCTCGTTGATACCTTTGATTCTTCTTCCTTTATTTATGGATATCAAACTTCTTTTAGTCTCAGTTATTCGTTCTCTTCTTAACCTAGATTCGTTCTTATTTTCAAGCTTAGTTATGACTTGTTGGACATTTCATAGAATCCCATATGTGCTAACCTCTCTTGGTTTTACTCTTACCGGTTCGCTTCACGCCGCTTCCTCAGTTCGCCACCTGATGGAGAAATGACCGGCCTTCTCCTTAGGTGTTGATATTAGGTTTGGTCTGTTAAAGGACCAATGAGTATGTCCCCAACAATCACCAATTTTAATGTAATTATCTTGGACTAAATATCTATTTCTCAAAACTGTGGGTTTGACATATCATCATTTTCAATATTGCCCTTTTTCTCAAATCTCCATCGAGTTATTTTTCTCTCTATTTAATTTATACCTTAAAATTATATTTTTTCAATTATATCCGCATACAATTTTCAATTGTAATGAGAAAGAAAAACTTTATGGATACTTGTAAACTAAGCTTCCTATAATATTTTGAGTTATGTTCTCCTTAAACAATTAAAAGTGTTAGTAATATAATTATACAAAATATTAATAAAACTATTAATGATTCATTTATTTATAATATATTAAAGAAACAATATTTTATGGAAATTAATTAGAATTTCAATTGATTTTTGATATCTATATATTGAGCAACTTCTATACTCCAAATAATATGATGGAAACACTATACCTGTATGTATAACATTTAGTACCACTTTGTACCTATTATTAATTCAATAATAATTTACAATATGAAATTGATAAATGAAAATATCACTTATTGATGGTTTGATATTTTTATTTTGCTTTTGTACAAGTTTTATATCTTCATTATTACACTTTTCATAGGAAATACCCTTTTCAAATTTGTATATGATGCATTGCATTTTTTACACGTCTCATATCATAAGAAGGACTTTTTCTTTTCAAGGGATAACTATTTGTAACATCCTGAACTGTTACGTTTTTTTGATGCAACTCGATCTATAAAATGTCTAAGTTTGCTACCTCAACTATTGTTTTTTAATAAATTACAACTTGATTCCACTTATCGTATGACACGTACATAAAATTTCTTCCACGTGCCACATGATGAGCGGAATCAGGTTGCACTTTGCTATGAAATAATATTTGAGGTTGCAAATTTAGATATTTTATAATTTGGGTTGCAACTCCCAAAAAACGCAATAGCTCGGGATGGTCAAAATTTTTATCCTTTTTTTTATTCTTGTCAGTCTCCTTTAAAACAATAACATGTATATCTTATATAGTGAAAAAGGTATAACTAATATTATTTCTTTTGCACGATTTATAACTCTAATTATATTCAATTATTTTTCCTTCTATCTTTTCAATATTTTTTTTCCTAAACGAAGCAACCCAACATAGGAAAAATAGCCTCAAGTTAAAACTCATCCAGTTTTGTCAACGGAGCATCCGAAACGCAAAAACGATATTGAACCTTGTGACCTATCCTCGCCAACTTATCTCGGGATTTATTTAATCTAATTTATCCAGGGCCTTTGGAGTAAGGATCTGCAATTAAATATCACATTTCTCATTGGGTACTTTTCAATATCCTCCGTTGTCATCTATTTCACGACCGTCTCTAAATCAATCTCCACATTAATTTTTGAAAATTAGTGTCTCTCCCAAGCTAGTGTTAATCCCTCATGTAAGCCCAATAACTCCTCTACATTATTTAAATTCTACCAAGATTGTTAGTGTATCCAAGCACCCATCTTCACCTGTCATCTCGAATAACGCCTCTGGCCAAAGCATTATTGGTGTGGTTATAAAAACTTTCATCCGATTTTAGTTTCACCCATCTCTTATTGGGTTTATTCAACGACAACTGAGTGAAGATTTTCTTTTGTCTATATTTTTTGTCCTCACTTATTAGTACTGAGGGCTCAAATAACTCTTTATGTAGCAAAAAAGTGATACTTCTAAGCTTTATAATATTTTGATAGCTTCATCTGTTACATGCTTTCCAAAAATTCTAAATCGTCAAGATCAAAACAATTCATCCAGGATATTCCGGTAACATATTACTCTCAATTTTGCTACTGAAACTCTCTTTGAGCCCGTCCAACTCTCACAAGTCACAAAGATTTCGTTCAGTCTGTGCATTAACAATCTTGTCCTATACAGGAGTGCGAAATAATTTCTCAGTACGTGGTCCATCTATTCATGTCCTATATAACAACCTGTACAAACTTTACTTTTCCTAAATTTTCTATCATACTTCACTACATTCGTGAGCAAGCTATCATGTTGGCAAGGCCATAGGAAAATCTTGGACTTTTTGTGGGTGAGGTAATTTCCAAATTTATTTTCAATTTTTCTCGCATGTCTCATCCAACACCATAAGCAAACTATACGTCGTTTTATAGGAGAATTTATCGTTAGTCTATCCAGTCCAAACTCTCTTATCTTTGTTATCATGCAGTGCATTAGGACACTAAGTATCTCATTCACAACCTCCTTGGACAATAATGTTTTCAGCTTATTCAGGTTTTAGTTTTTATCTGTGTCAATGGGATTACATATCATAAGATCTTTATACTCCTCATAAATGTTATCTCCAAAGATGTCCGCTAGTTTGTCTTGTGATAACCATCTATCGCTCTATAAAAACGTCCCTTCATTGTTCAAAATCCTCCAGTTGCAAAATGGCTCCACCATTCAAGTGTTTCTAACTATTCCCTTCCATGCTCGGGAAACCATAAGTTGAGGCTTATATTCGATCAAGAATGTCCTCCACTTTTAAATATTTTTTCTTGTGTATCTAGTTTCACACCGTGGTTTTCTTGCTGGGCGTTCTCCATCCTCTTTTGGCGAGCATTTCTATATATTTTTTAGGCTTTTCTAAGACTTAATCCACCTTCTCACTTCTTTCTAGTCATCTTCTTCTACACTACAAAATGGGTCCGTTTCTTTGTTATATCAGTCGCCTAAAGAAAGTCGTGCTTATGTCGATCAAGTTTATCGCACACGTGATTGGGGATCCAATTTGTGTGCATGTGGTAGATGGAGATCGAAATCGTGATGGACTAAATAAGTGTCATTTGTCCGAAAAGATTTGTCATTTTGGCTTTCTATCCAAAGAGGAGCTTTTCGACTCTTTGAAACACAATTGAGAAATGCTCATTATAGTTTCAGCTAAAGTTCATTTGCACCCCCCAAATAGTTACTTAAGTTGCCTGTACTTTTCATGCTAAGAATTCTAGTAACCTACTGCTTTAAATCATTTAACACATAAGGTGCGAACAACACGTGTGATTTGCTGAAGTTTAATTTGAGGCTCAATGCCTTGTGAAAGACCTTAACCGCACTTTGAATGCACGTTACTCCATTCATTGTAGCTTTGGCCCCTAATTAAGTCATTCGCAAAAGGCAAGTGTGAGATATGAGGGCTTCTCTAATATACCATAATTGGCTTCGAGGTTCGGCTAAAATAGTCCCCTCAATCATATATGTAAATTGTTTTATGCAGATTACAAAGAAATAAGGCGATAGTGGTTGCCTTATCTAATGCCACACATCCGTACAACCTTCGTCGGTTCACCATCTATAAAATTTCCGGTTGCATCCTCTACATCTTGCTAATAATGATATTGATGATTTTGGTGGGGAATTCGAAGAAATTTAAAATTTTTCTTAGAAAATTCCACTAGATTTTGCCACACGCCTTTTCAAGATTCAATTTGAGCACGCCTTCAATTGATCATTATTGGTGACCAATTCATTGCCCATTTTGAGAGCATTCATCTGATTCCTCCTTCTCGTTGTAATGGAACATGAAAGAAACGTGTTATGTTTATCACTGAATTGGAGCCAATTAATTCTCAACTCTTAAAACCAAATAATCTCTTCTTGTTGCAATAGTTTGTTATATTCTACCATCAATTTTTTTTTTATCTAAATCATTTTAATATTTACTTTGCTTATCTCATGCATAATTCTCTGGAAATTCTTTGTAATTTTTTTTATTTTTCATTTTTCGAACACATTGAAAACTGTTTAAGGACCATTGTTTTGGATCAATGATCCAAGACAAAAAGTCCTTCAAATTTTGATTCGGCCAATAAGTTGTGTATTGCTACTTTGGAAAATATAGATCTAATTTATAGTTGTTGAATCATTTTCGTTCAAATTAAATTCAAAAATTCTTCATATTGTTTCTTGAGCTAAAACCCAATCTAGGATCTTAAAATTTTTAATCTAAATTTCAAAATTCTGGTTATCATTGTAGGCAATATTAATTCTCACTTTGTCATGTCCTTTATGAATATATTTATAAAGGTATTTCACAGTTATCCTTAATTTTGATATGTATGTGTATATACATTAAAATCAAGTAATTCTTCTTTTAACTAACTATTTTTTATCTCTTATTTATATTCTCTTTGCCATTAGATTTTGCATTTCATTTTCGTGTATGTATTTTTTTAATGATTATTATTTAAGACTTATGTTAATTTTTTTATAATTGATTTTGTGCCTTTAGTAGAAATAATTAAAAGCGTATATTTATATAAAATATTCAAAGAATATTCAATCAAATATTATAAAAATTATTTATAAAATTAGATTATATCTTATTTTTATATGCATACACATTGAGTCTCTTTAGGATTCTTAATTTAAAGTAACTTTGATCTGACGATCTGCAATTAAAAATTGTGGTATATTAAATCATAACAAACCAAAAACTCTATTCTTACTTTTATGTATTTAATTTATATTTTATTATATAAACTAAAGGAAGATTATATTGTTAGTTTTTTTTTTAATTTAGATTATATGGTTCGGTAGATTTAGATAATTATAATTATATTAGTATTAGTTAATTAAAAAATATTACATTAGGATTAATTAATTTATTGAAAAATATTTTACGTAAATAATTCAATTATATTATTTTATTAATTAGATAAGTTTATATAATTATAATATAATCATAATTTAAGAAAGTTTATGAACTTAAATAATTAGAATTACATTAGGATTGATTTATAGAAAGTTATGTCATGTAACTCATTCAATTTGAATAATATTTTATTTTATATAATTACCAAAATTTATTAAAATTTATAAAGTGAATCAATTTGTTGTTTCCAATTCATTAGATATATCTTATTATAACATTTTAAATTATAGGCCTTAAAATTAAAAAATGAACGATTTCTATTAATATTAAAACAATTCGTGTTGAACTATATATCTTTTTTGGGTAAGTTTGAGAAATTTTAATTCTACCAAAAGTCCTATTTTACGTTAATAAGTGCTTTTTATATATAATTAAATTAATAATTTAAAACATGTACTTACATCATTATCCTGAATTAATAGTTGTTGACATAATTATTATGAGGATATTTTAAACGATCTATATTTTGTAAAAGAACAAAAATTCATCTCGTGCTTTTATAATATACAAGACATAATATTAGAATACTATTAGAATTAATTTATTCAAAAGCTTATGAGATATAATTAATACTATTAGAATTAATTTATTCAAAAGCTTATAAGATTATAATTATATAGTGTTCTATAATTAAAGAAAGATTTATACAATTATATTTTGATTAAAATTACATGAAGATAATCAAGAGTTTAATTAGAAGGAAATATCCTGCAAGAATATTTACATATTTAGTATTTTACAAAACTACCATTAATTGTATTTTACTAAAAATCTTACAATAAGGGTATTTTGGTCGATCACAAAAAGAATATTTATGTATCAATTTAGTATTTTACAAAAATACTCTTAATTGTATTTTACTAAAAGACTTACAATAAGGGTATTTTGGCCGATCTCAAAGTTTCAAGAAACAAAAAAACCCAACACAAATATTTTACAAAACTACCATTAATTGTATTTTACTAAAAATCTTACGATAAGGGTATTTTGGTCGATCACAATAAGAATATTTATGTATCAATTTAGTAGTTTACAAAAATACCCTTAATTGTATTTTACTAAAAGACTTACAATAAGGGTATTTTGACCGATCTCAAAGTTTCAAGAAACCAAAAAACCCAACTCACACTTTTATAATATATATAGATGAGAGAAAGCAAGGCTTGTAATCCTTTTAGAGTGACCTTTAAGCTTGCTTTTCACCTGAGAATAGAGAATGAGGATTAATAATTCACTTTGGCATAACTTTCCATAAGCTAAAACTAAATTTAAGAACTTCTGTAAGTGACGCACGTTATATATCTGAATTGTGGAATCATCCATTCCAATTGCAATTACATTATTATCCTAAGGATGGAATGCTAAAAATGTTGCTGGTGGTGGTGGAGGATTCCATATTCTCCATACTGGTCCTCCCACGTCAGATATGATAGATCGAACACAAGCTAAAGTTACTTCTTTTGTTAATTTAATATTTTGAGGGATTTAAGTTTATCACCATATATGTATTTATTATTCTACTTTTTGTTTAGAAAAAGTTGTTGCTAATGACGAAACTTTATAGTTGTCACATCATTTCTATTTACTGGATGAGCAATTCTATCATAGAAGTCAAAAATAAATTGATATAAATACTAAATAAAAAAGCATCTTGTGCCTTGCAAGCTATAACCAGAAACATCTTGTTAAGCTTTAGAAGATGCAGTTTGGAATAGAATTTCAATAATCATAAAAGCCTCTGCTCTTCTACCATAAAGTCATACTTATCTCATGATAAATTCTGGTCACAAAAAATATCTCCCCAGATTAGGAAATGAAGAAAAAGAGAATATAACACAACTTTGTCACTCTTAAATTTTCAGGTAACCTCATTGAGCGGCACTGAGACGGTTCTATTAAAATATTGGTGCTTAGTTTTTGAATTTTCTAGATTATGTTTAGAATATTAGTGATAATGGTAGATTAATCTAGATAGTCATACCATATCTAATTAGTCAAAAATATATAGATTAGTCTAGATAAGTCAATGTTAATTAGCAAGATAATTATGGAATTATCTAGAGATGCAAGTTGCATTAACCGACCTTCATGAAGTCGGTTAATCCAATATAAATACATGTAATCTCATTTGTTATAATGGAATGAAAAAACCCATTTCCAATCCTTCCCTATTTCTCTCTATTCTATCCTTTCGGCCACTCAACTAATTTCAACAGTTTCTTCTAAAAAACCAGAGCCCATCGTTACCCTAAATTAAGCCTCCTCCTTCCTATAAAAAACTATTTTCTCCGTCTAAATTGTTTTTAAATTCCAACATTTGGTATCAGAGCTAACTTACTCCAAGCCTATCACAAAATGACCCAAAATCTTACAACATTTAATCACACCTCCTCCATGGTCCCGATATTTGATGGGGAGGCCTACGGGTTTTGGAGTATCCAAATGAAAACTCTATACATATCACAGGGTCTTTGGGAGTTGATAGAAAATGGCTACGAGCAACCCCGAGATGCTATCGAATTGGAGTCTTAGGACAATAATAAGAAAAAGGAATATAATGAGAATCGGAGGAAGGATGCAAAGGCGTTGTCATATATGCAACAAGGGGTTACGAGACCCATATTTCCAAGGATCATGGTTGCAACAACAGTAAAACAGGCTTGGGAGATCTTGAAGAATGCATACAAGGGCACCGACAAGGTAATCTCCATTAAACTTCAATCTTTATGGAGAGACTTTGATACGTTACTGATGAAGGAAGATGAATCGATTGAAATATTTTTTAATCGGGTCTCAAATATAATTAATCAAATAAGAAGTTATGGAGATACAATTGAAGACAAGAAAATCATTCAAAAAATATTACGGAGTCTTCCTATTAAGTATGATCACATAGTGGCTGTAATTGAAGAGTCTAAAAATTTATCGGTATTAACTTTAACGGAATTAATGGGCTCGCTACAAGTGCATGAGGATAGAATGCGCCGATTTAATGAGCAACCACTAGATCATGCATTCCAAAGTCATTTAAACTTTTCTAAAAAGGATGGTAATCAGAAAAATGGGCATGGTAAAAAAAATTTCAAAAAAGAGTAAATTCAAATTATCATGGAAAGGGGAGAGCAAATTATGAAAATAGTAGATCAGTCCCATATTGCAAATTATGCAAGAAAAATAATCATGATACACAGAATTACTGATTTAAATGCAAGAGATGCAAAAATCATACTCATTTTGAAAAATATTGTTTTCACCGGTAAAAGGATGAGGCTAGATTTACTACAGAGGGTAATTCTAAAGATCATGTTTTTTATTTCATGCTTAAATGGACACCAAGAGTTACATGATATCTGGTATGTAGATAGCGGTTGCTCTAATCATATGATAGGCAACCGTGAATCTTTTGTTACACTCGATGAAAATATTAAGAGTCAAATTACTCTTGGTGATGGGAGAAGTCAAAATGTCGAAGGAATGGGTACTATTGCTGTTAGAACTAAAGATGGCTCCATTAGAAAAATTCATGATGTTTTTTATGTCCCTGGTCCGACCCAAAATTTATTAAGTGTTGGTCAATTAATTCAAAGAGGTTACAAGGTGAATTTTGATAATGATAAATGTCTCATTATTGATAAGGAAAAGGGTCAGTCGATTACTATGATAAAAATGGCCCCTTATAAAATATTTCCTCTAAAAATGCCCATAGATAAAAAAGTATTCTTTAAAATGTGGAGAAGTTGATGAATCCACATTATGGCATTTAAGATATGGGCATTTAAATTTTAATAGTCTCAAAGTATTAAAGGATATGGTGAAGGGTCTTCCCTCAATAAATAATGAAAAGAAAATATGTGAGGGATGTATTTATGGAAAAATGCATAGACTGTCCTTTCTTAAAACATCTTGGAGGGCAAAGAACCTATTAGAGTTGGTGCATGCAGATATATGGGGTCCTTCTCAAAATCCATCTTTGGGTGGAAAAAGATATTTTTTATTATTTGTCGATGATTTTACCCGAAAGATATAGGTTTATTTCCTGGAGCAAAAATCGGAAGCATTCTCCTTCTTCAAGTAATTCAAGGCTTTCGCAGAAAATCAATGTGGGCGGTCTCTAAAAATTTTGAGAACAGATCAAGGGGGAGAATTCACAAGCAATGAATTCTTCCAGTATTGCAAACAGCACGGGATAAAAAGGGAGTTGACAGCCAGATATACACCATAACAAAACGGAGTAGCGGAATAGAAGAATCGCACGATCGTGGAAATGGCCTTGAGCATGTTGCAAGAAAAAAATCTTCCAAAAAAGTTCTGGGCAGAAGCAGTTAACACCGCAATCTACATCCTTAATAGGTCCCCCACAAAAGTTGTGGTCAATAAGACACCCTACGAGGCGTGGAGCAAGAGAAAGCCGACAGTGTTGCATTTCAAAATATTTGGATGTATACCTTATGCCCACATTCCTAAACAAACACGGTCAAAGCTCAATGAAAGAGGAGAAAAATGCATCTTCATTGGCTACAGTGACGATACAAAGGGCTACAGACTCTACAACCCAGACACAAAAAGGCTGGTTATATCAAGGGACGTGATATTTGATGAGATGTTGGAATGGCAATGGAGCACAGACACATCACCAGTCCCAGCCATCATAGAGAAAATTCAAGAACCAGATCCAACCCCATCATCACCAAGTCTAGGGCCAAGTCAGACAGAAATTCAAGAATCAAGTCCTGCACCAACACTAAGGCTATCCCAAAGAGATAGACAACCTCCAGTATACTATGAGGATTATCTTACTAATGTCGCTGCATATGCTCTATTTGTTGGAGAACCAACAAATTATGAAGAAGCAGCTAAGGAAGAAGAATGGGTTAAGGCCATGGACGAAGAAATTCACATGATAGAAAAGAATCAAACATGGGAGCTTGCAAACACACCTCCAAACAAGGAGATTATCTGGCTAAAATGGGTGTACAAGATCAAACACAATGATGATGGAAGCATCCAAAAATATAAAGCCCGACTAGTCGCTAAGGGATATTCACAACAACCAGGAGTCGATTTCAATGAAACATTCGCACCGGTTTTTCGGATGGAGACAATCAGGACAGTCCTCGCTCTTGCAGCTCAACTAAAGCTTCCAGTCTACCAACTGGATGTCAAGTCAGTATTTCTAAATGAAGAGCTCAAGGAGGAAATATATGTGGAGCAACCCAAGGGATATGTGATCAAGGGGCAAGAAGATAAGGTCTATAGACTACGCAAAGCTTTTTATGGTCTCAAACAAGCTCCACGAGCATGGAACAACAAGATAGATGACTATCTACAGGATCATGGATTTCTCAAAAGTCTAAATGAGCCATCACTCTATGTCAAGAAGCAAGGTGCACATGACTTTCTCATTTTATGTCTCTATGTTGACGACCTGATTTATACAAGCACAAGCAAAGAAATGATCATGGAGTTCAAGAAAGCCATGATGCAGGAGTATGAAATGACCGATCTTGGTCTTATGATGTATTTTCTTGGCATACAAATCAAGCAAGAGCCTAGACGGATATTTATATCACAAGAGAAGTATATTGATGATCTTCTGAAGAAATTTCAAATGAAAGATTGCAAGCCGATGCCGACACCAATGATGACCAATGAGAAGCTTTCAAAAAATGATGAAGCTGAAAAGGTGGACGAAACCATCTACTGGAGTCTTGTGGGATCACTATTCTACCTTACTCATACAAGGCCGGACATCGTTCACGTAGTCGGCATAGTATCAAGATTTATGAGCGAGCCAAACAAGAAGCACTTTGCAGCGGCAAAAAGAATTCTAAGGTACATCAAGGGAACGAAGAAACTGGGGATTTTATATGAATCAGAAGAAGACTATAGCCTACGAGGATACACAGATAGTGACTAGGCAGGAAGTGTTGATGATTGAAAAAGCACTAGTGGATATCTTTTCTGTCTAGGCACTAAACCAATCTCCTGGTCATCTAAGAAACAGGCAACAGTTACACTATCATCAGCAGAAGCAGAATATATCGCTGCAACAAGTGCAGCATGCGAAACAATTTGGCTCAGAAGAATTCTGCTGGATCTTCAAATCGGGGAAGAGACATCGACACCATTATATTGTGACAACATGTCGATAATCGCCATGACGAAGAATCCAGTATTCCACAGTCGAACAAAACATATCGAGATACGTCACCACTTTATTCGAGAATTGGTTGAGAATCAAGAGATCGAGTTACAAATTTGCAACACAAATGATCAACTAGCAGACATCTTTACGAAGGCACTAACACGAGACAAATTCACCACACTACGAGAAAAGATCGTAATTATTGAAATGAGCACCAAGGGGGAGTATTAAAATATTGGTGCTCAATTTTAGAAATTTCTAGATTATGTTTAGAATATTAGTGATAATGGTAGATTAATCTAGATAGTCATACCATATCTAATTAGTCAAAAATATATAGATTAGTCTAGATAAGTCAATGTTAATTAGCAAGATAATTATGGAATTATCTAGAGATGCAAGTTGCATTAACCGACCTTATGAAGGTCGGTTAATCCAATATAAATACATGTAATCTCATTTGTTGTAATGGAATGAAAAAAACCATTTCCAATCCTTCCCTATTTCTCTCCATTCTATCCTTTCGGCCACTCAACTAATTTCAACATTTTCTTCTAAGAAAACAGAGCCCTTCATTACCCTAAATTAAGCCTCCTCCTACCTATAAAAAACTATTTTCTTTAAATCTTCCTTCCGTCTAAATTGTTTTTAAATTCCAATAGGTTCACTAATTTCACTGAGCTTCCAAATCTTTTATTTGTCATTAGTCTCTTCTGTTATTCTCGGTTTAACATCTCCAAGGTTTCTCGAATCCCCATTCTAAAAAACCAAAGGCATTACATATGCAAAACAACAGCGTGGCAGTTTCAGCATATAGTGGAGACAGAGAGAGAGAGGGAGAGTGAGAGAAGACAGACAGAGAATAATAAACTAAAATAAAACAAACCAACCATTGCAGAGATACCAACAACCGAGGGCACCCTTTCGGAGAGTCCAGCACTGCTTGCCACTGTAGCAGAAATTGGGTTTACAATAGGCTGCACACCAACAATAAACTTAGAATACCACCAGTCTTCATTATTCAGGCTCTGAAAAATGATGCTACGTCAACAAGTAGAAGCGAAAATACCTTCGAAGGTTCAGATTTTCTAGAAGCATCAAAAGCAAGATTCTCAAATATGCGTAGTAAACGAAGCCCATCACTATTTGCTAAGATTTTTATTCCATTTTCATTGGCGGAAACAGAACAATGACCCATCTTTTTAAAACCGGATCTTCAGACTCGCCTTGAATTTGTCAAAAACTAAATCAGAGACAACATAACCGTTTCTTTAGAATAAATACATAAATGTAACATCATCAACAACACTCATTGGAAGGCCTCCTTCAGCATCACTGCTGTTAAAATCTGAGTATTATCCATATTCTAGAATTTTACAGAGAAATCATCTGCAACTGCCAAGAACCTATTTTTAGTTGTATCAAATTGCACGACTCCCAAAGACCTTTTCCTGAAACCATGATATGCTCTCTTCACAGCTCCTTCACTTTTATTCCACTCAACAATGTGTGACTCTCCACCTCTACTGGTCCCACAAGTGAAAAGCCTAAGGAAGAAGATTGTTTGTTATTAAAATCTGGTCATGAGTAAAAAATGTAAATTGTGATACAGAGATTTTCAGAATATACTACCTTGTTCCATCAGCACTACAGGCCATGGTTGTACACCAACGACCAGGGGCGTCGGAGTCCACTCGAGATCCCAAATTGTCATATAAACATGCCTTAATCTTTCCATCTAATGCTGTAGAGAATATAAACTGAAAAATAATGGCTGAAACATCGTAACTAGCTTAAGTTCCGTACACACACATACATATAGGAAAATTCAAAATTCACCACCCCTGAATTTTAGTGTGGTTAAAATTAGTCCATTTGTTTCGGAGATTACCAAAAATAAAAACCAGGTAACATTATTCATGTAAAACTAGACAAAATTTATAGAAATGCTACTACCTCTAATGTTTAAAGAAAAAGGACGATAAGTTATAAGCGTAATGGTTATAACTGAATGTTTCCTTTGTGATGAGGGCAGACTGAATATACAGGGGCCTCATGACCTTCAAAACTCTATTGCTTGGTACCATTTGTGGCATCCCAAACCTACGTGGCAGATATTAGCAGGAAATTATTCAGTACTTCACTTTATATGATCAGTGTCGAAACTATAAATATGCATTTAAATAACAACCTTGATAAGCTTGTCATCCCCACAGGTTATCACAAAAAGCTGCTTATTGGGGTGTGAAAATGCAAGATCATTAACTCCTCCAACATGATCATCAAACTAAAACAACACAAGTCAGTGATATAAACTACTAAAAATAATTCGAACTTCCACAAATTGAGATAAATGACTAAAGTATACCTCCATATGCTGACGAACATCATCTTTTCCATGATATGAATAGATCTGTACAAGTTGTCTTGAATACGGAACCCCTATTTATGAAAAGCTTGATATGAGACCACTTACATCAACAATTTTGTAGTTAATTATATAATTTTAAGCCAAATTACCAAATAAGGAGCCACTAGGGCTCCAAATCACATGGTTTACAAATACACTAGGATCCTTCACCAGACTAGCCTGGATTAAATAGAGAAGTTATACTTTCCACATAATTGATACTTAAGATGTTGTCAGATCAAATAGAACTTGGTCATGAAATTTAAATAAGGAAACATGTGGCACTTGTAAAGGCATTGAGCATGCTGTGAGATCCCAAACTTTGAAGTTTCTCTGAACCAGCCTTTCTCTTGACCCAACTTCCCACAACCCAATAGCTCTCACTTTTGTGCCAACTGAGTTATCATTATACCAACAACAAGGAAATGTATTAAATTTATGAGACTTTAATACGAAAAGCCCACAAAACAAACACTAACCACTTTTAATGCTCCAACTTTTGACAATTTTAACTTTCACTTGTACTTCTCAAAAAGCAAATGTTTCTGCCAACACCACCATTATGTGGCAGCAAAACAAACCTAGAAGGAGAGTCTGCTGGATAGGATGAAAATCTATGCTCATATGAGAGGATCCTTGGTTTAAAGTTCTTGCTACTGTCTTGGGTAAGTCATCTGGTGCATTGAAGGCCTGGCTGTGGGCATGCCCAAGAAACGATACTGGAAGAACATTCACAAGAAGGCTCACCTGAATATATAAATGAAACAACAATGAGAATAAGATTTCAATATCAGATAAGATGGAATTTTAACCTTCAGATTGTAATATTATCTCACATTTGCAACTACCTCATCGGTAAGTCCTAATGGCCTGGTTCTTTTGCTTGCATGTTCAGAATCAGCAGATGGAAAATCGAATGAATTGGTGGAGTCCTTGGTTGCTTCAGGGCAGCTGCACTAAGAAATAAGATAGAATTTATTAAATAAGTAAATGCAACTGACCTAGTGTCAATGAGACACCAGTTAATTGCTTACGCACAAATTATTTCTAGTAAATAATCTATCACATACACTACATCTGATAATCGAGTAAGTCATGCAACACATTGTGAAATTAGTTTAAGCCAATATACCAATTTCTCTTAAAGTAAATGTCTTAACTAGACTAATATATCATGTGCTTGGTAAAATTCAGGAAAAATGTCACATTTCTGATGAACAAACAGTAAGGATATTTGACTTGCACAGTTGCACCATTAGTTTTTTAATCAAGGAAGTAGAACGCGTAACTTCTTGTAACAGTCATATTTATATGCTATCTCCCATATAATAATAAGAAGAAGAAGAGGTAAATCGGTTTCGAAGAGCTAACGAACAGTTTATTAAGATTGAAGGAGAGAGAAATTACATAATGAGAAATCTAATTTATGTATTGAATATGTCCAAAGTACAGTACAACAATGTATATATATACGGAGAGAAATACTACAACAAATAACTAGAAGATCATATCTAAAAGTAACTAATCATTCTTATCTAAAACAATTAAGTAAAAGTAAACCACAATATAATAAATCGTGTATTCTAATACTCCCCCCTCAATGTTAGCCTGTAAGCATCATGAACGGCTAACTTGAAGATGGTTGTACTAAATAGAAGTGCCGACAAGGCTTTGGTGAAGATATGGACCAACCGGTGCTGAGAAAGAATTGGCTTGAGACAGATGACTCCAGCCATTTTTGTACGTTCATGGAAGATAGAATTGAGAATAGATTGTCATGGAACAAATAGAGAGAGAATAGGAGAAGATTTGAAGAACTTGATGTGATTTGAAAGAGAGTTCTTGATTGGATTTGAAAGAGAAAAGAATTTAACTGAGAGAAGAGCAAATTTGAAGAACTCCTTTTTGATTTGAAAGAGCAAATGAGAAAACCTTGATTTTGAAGAAGTACATTTCCAAGGGAGGAATTTTAATTTTTGACTAGAAGAATTTGATTTTTGAATTAAGGAATGTAATTTTTGAATAGAAGAATTTGATTTGAAAAAAAAAAGAGACAGAGGGTCAAATTTTGAAGAACGCCATTGGAAAGAGTAGAGTGAGAGTATGGCGTGATAAAATCATGAAGAAGAAGAAGAAAAATGTAACACCCCAAACGGAGGATGCCACATCCCCCGCACTAAGACCCAGACCCAGTCACGAAATGGAAAGTCCATGCCCGAATCCGAATCAAAGCGAACGGGAGACCAACTCACTCACTAGGCTAGGCGGATCTAACTCGACAGACTCAGAGTGCGGAAGCAATTTAAACAATTATCATCAGATAGCGGAAGCAATTAAATCAACGTACAAAATAAGTGACGGGTTCAACTAGCATAGATACCTAGTCCCGGATATCAGCATACATTACCTAGTCCCGAATCTTAAATCATCGCAACGTAATAAACCAATATAAGTATCAGCAGAATAGCTAATTACATCCAAATGCTAGCATACTAACCCCACATGGGTTTAAGTCTAAGTAGAGCATAAAACATAATCTCCAAAAGCGAAATAAGAATACATAACATAAATAGAGTATGTGACAAATGCATCTTAACACCAACTAAACCGACAAGTGTGACCCAGAAGACTCACATCCGCCTAGCTCAAGCCAAAAGAAACCTGCAACTAAAAGATAAAATGAGATGTCAGTCAACTGACTGAGTGAGGGGGCTAACGCACACCCAGTGTATATATATAGAGCATAGCACATATCAGAAGGGTGGACTCATGAACCGGAGATAGGTGTTGCATACCAAAACATTTCCAAAAGTACCCAAAAGATAGTTATATAAGATTTAGAAAATATTTCAGAACTCTATCTCGATTCATGATTCCCAGACAGAACAAATCACATGCTCGGCGAGTACGAGCTTCCAACCTTTACTCCTCAGAACATATCAAAACATAAAATACCAAATCAATCCAACCGTCACACCAATGATGGAGGAGATGTACCGTCCCCAAACCATCCATAACAAACATACCCTCAAGGGGTAGCGAACCCACAAGAGTCCTCCCCGGCCTAGCCGAAGGCTCAAGATACCACACCTTCCCTACAGCACGGGTCGCGTGAAGATATCTCAAATGGAACTACCCACAGGTATATCCCCGACGGCCCTAACCGTCCCGGGGGCTCCTTACCCATAGCTCCTCGGATCCACATACATACATACATACATACAGATGCTAATATTTCATGGCCAACTCACTACATAATCACAACACAACTGTTTTTCCAAAATAGCTTACATATGCTTCAAAAACTGATTTTTATATATATTCCTACGCTGCAGGGATAGACCGCCCACGCAGGACTCACACACTTACATTCCCACGCTGCAGGGATAGCCCGCCCACGGAGAAGTGCAAGCATAAGATCATAAAAATATCATATTCAACACATACATTACTATTGTAAGGTATACTCGCATGCAGGGGTAGAAATCAGCATGTAAAGGCCATAGGTCGCATAACTATACAAAATCCTAAACCTCACCTCTTGAAAGTAGAGTCTGAGAGTGTGAAGGGCCAAACACTCTAAACCTCGGGCCCACCGGCACCACCAAACTCTGTGACAAGACATACAGAAGCCCAGACTTAGACTCTATATGAACCAAACAAGACGCACGGCGTTGCTCAACATGATCGTGGTTATGCATAAGTGTTCATGTTGTGCTTGGATAAGGTGTCGTGGTCATTCAAGGCATATCAATGCTCAACAAGGTCATATTTACAAGCAACCATCATGCAATTCCATATCCAAAGATGCAAGATCAATTTAGGAAGTCAATGTATTCACAAAATGCATATTAAATAATCCAATGTCACAGGGTTCAATTATAATATTAGAATTAAGCATCAAGTTCATGACGAGTAGTAAAGTGCATAAGTAAGAGCAACTTGATCATATAAACATACAAAGTTGTTGTACGTAGATAGCATGCTTGATACAAATAAAGAGTGCATTTAATTCACTTAAGATCATACTTTACAACTTCACAACATGTTTGGTGCACATGCTCAAGTCACATTCATAGTTTCATAAATATTACACTTACATCCCCTAAGTTATTTATAAAAGTTTAGAATTATTACACATATATCCCCTTAGTCGATTGCTAAACATAATTGTTCATTTAAAGTGTTTATACAATTATTCAACTAGGAATTAATTACTTACAAGCATGACAATTATCAATTTATCGTAATTCATAATATACCATTTTCGAGTAGTAAGAGTAAATCAAGATATTACAATTCTAACTCCTATCATGCATCAAGTCTCAAGTTGTTCAAGCATCCTTCATATATCTCAATTTTATATTTGAAACACAATTTACAACAAACATAACATTGAGAACGTCTCAAATCCATATAGAGAAATCACATGTTCGTTCTTCTAAAATATCATTCAAGTTCATTTAGTCACATAAAAGATTAGTTTCTAAATATAACACTAACACCCCTTCGTACTTAACAAATAGCGTAAATTCATCACACCGGGATTCAAATTGTAAATCAAAATATTCATGCATATCACAATTCATTCAATACATATTTTCGTATATGATTGGAATACATCTCGATCAACAAACCAACAATAAACAATTTATTTGCACTTAAAATAATTAATTCAAATAGTCACAACTACGTAAAATAATTCGTAATAAATAGATCGAGTGTCCGATTAACGAACGAAAAGTGGCGTTGAACTCACCACAACGAGAAAAACATTCTGACCAGACGCCGCCAGAAGGTCACCACTGTAGCTGCCAGAATTTGGCCGGACCGCCGCCGAAAGTCACCGGAAAAATCCCGAAAAATCAGTCCTGAATGAAGTCTTCGTGCCGTTCCGAATCCTCGATCAATTTCTGAAAATTCCAAGTCAATCTCCTCCAATTTCAGATCTAAGAACACGAAAACCCTAAAATCTTCAAATTCAAATTACTTCCAAACCGGTGAACCAAAATGCGATCCGAAAGAAGCGTTGTCTTACCCGTGATGAGCTCTTCGAAAGCCCTAAGGTAGCTTGCCGGAAAAATCCTCGGAGCTAGTGCCGCCGTTGCACCGCCGCGATCCGCCGCTAAACCGCCAAATCTGGAGTTGCGTGATCAATGGCCACTAGTTCTCGTCGTTCCGAACAACTTTCGTGAAGAGCCCGAGACCAAAAGATGGCCGAAAAAGGCCCCCGTTGGCCGCCGAATATTCTGCCACCGCACACGTCGCCGGAACCACCACCTACGGCCAAAATCTGGTGAAATTGATGTCGGAAATGAACTCAGGGGGTCGAAAAACCTTGGAAACCAAAGAGGGACCCTGAAAAAGACCGCCGGAGGCGGCGGAATCGCTCCGCTACAGTGACGGGCGCCGCCCCCGAGAGCTTCAGGCGGCGCGTGCGGCGCCGTCGCGGCCCGGATGGCCGTGTCACCGACGTCAAACGATGCACTGGGAAGTCCTCTTACTGGGAATGGGGCGCGTGCATCAAGGAGGTGGCCGGAAACCGCCGCAAAAGACCGGCGAAGTGGCGGTGGTCTGACACCTCCACCGCTTTTACTGAAATCCGGTGATAACTCCACCACTGTTCGTCGTTAGGCCGTGAAATTGGTACTCTTGCGTACGTCTCTCCGAGATAATCGAAATGGACTATTCGTTTATTGTATTCCATCGAGAAACGATCGAGTTATGGGCTCGTAACCGAAGCCGCGTATAGTGACCGCGGGAGAGAGAGTGGGAGAGGAGAGAGAGAGAAGAGAGAGAGAGAGAGAAAGGAGATTTGGGAGAAATGTGTCTTGTGCACATGCTATATACAACCGGGTATCCTTATCGCGTAGCAAAGAGTAATAGCGCGTACAAATAATCGTAAATAAAATTGGTAAAGTTACGAATAAACATTCAAGCTCCGAATTAATTTTATAAATTAAAATGAAATAGAGATTTACCAATTAGAGTTTAATTCAATTTAATTTTATAAACCTTTCGTACAATTTAACGACACTTCGTAAACACATGATTGATAATTAATCTCAAGGAATTCAAGTAAACCGAAATTAAACAAGTTAAGTAACATGATGGATTTAAAATCAACTTGACAATTATTTCATGGAATAAATTTGAATTAAATCAAATTAGAAAGCTAGGGTTAAATATGCACGTAATTAATTAAGTTGACAATTAATCTTAGAATAATTCGAATGAACACATATTAAATTGAATTTACATTGAATCACATAATTCAAGAACTCTTAAATTAAACACACACAAGTGTAGAGACTTACTTGTTAATATCGTAAGGACGCCCTTCGAGAACACGGGGCGTCACAAAAAAGGTGACAGAGCACAAAAATTGTGAGGAAATATTTATAACCTTCAATTGAAGAGGTAGAAATTGGTCCCAAAATGTCCACATGAATCATATCAAACATATTCAAAAGAAAGAAGAGTGAAGAAATTTTGAGAGGTAAGGACCATATAACAGAAAAGGAGAAAAGAAAGAAATCGTCGAGAATAACGAGGAACTCATTGAGAAAGAGGAAGAATAACTCAAAAATCATTGAGAAAGAGGGATTTCGACAGAATGACCTTGAGAAATCAGTAAGAAATTAGAGAAGGTTTTGGATGGAAAAAGTGGTGGAGAAAATATGGGCTCGCTTGATGAAGATGTGGATCAACTGTAGCGCCCTGAAATTAGCGTGTTAAGGAGTCGCCATGAAATTTTGATTTTTTTTTTTATATATATATTTTTTATTTGGAGAAGTCCCATGAAACCTAAGAAAAGAGGAGTCGCCATGATATAACAGGCTTTCTGAAGAAGTCGCCATGAAACTCAAGAAAAGAAAGAGAATTGTGTGCGGAAGAATTTTAAAACAACTGATACCATATTAAGATTGAAGGAGAGAGAAATTACATAATGAGAAATCTAAATTTATGTATTGAATATGTCCAAAGTACAGTACAACAATGTATATATATACGGAGAGAAAGATTACAACGAATAACTAGAAGACCTTATCTAAAAGTAACTAATCATTCTTATCTAAAACAATTAAGTAAAAGCAAATCAAGATATAATAAATCGTGTATTCTAATACAGTTAGCTTTGTAATAAAATTTATGGCAAATATGGACAAAATTAAACAAACAAAGCTCTCCTATTCAGTTTGAAGAAATAAGAAATTTCACATATATTAAATTATGTACTAGGCATTTGATGGGTTCAGAGATGGGAGAATCCGAATCCGATCACTTTACGATTTGTATTTGTGGAGGAAACCACCGGAGATTCGCCGGAGATGAGAAAGGGGGTTCTACCTGTTGGGACAAGCACAATAAAGGTCAGAAGGCCAAGCTGGGGGAACTGGGGGTGATACCCAGTTTGGCTCTCCGACGCTCAAGTCAGTTCAAGGTCTGAAGAAATGTAAGTTTAGTCACAGTTTCAGTGATGAAGAATGCTTACCAGTGTAGAAGATGACTTTAGCTATTTATAGTTGAGGGTCAAGGGCCCTTTGGTCATTTGCCTCAAGTGGTCCTGGCCGAATGTTGCCCTAACACGTGGCGCCATGAGAGAGAAACCTAGGAGGAATCTTCTGCAAAAGCGGCTAAAAGTTGGTGCGGGCAACAGTGGCAGGTGCGCGGGCATGTACGATGTGTCAGAGAGTCATTTGGGTGGTTGGTAACGAGGGCTTATGAGCCCGATCGTGACAACCAAGAGTATAGGAGGCCAAGATATCCGCTGAGGGGAATGAAGGCTCCAGTTCAAGTGACGAGCCAAAGGGGAGGCCACTCTGAGGGAGTGTGACGCTCGAAGAGGGCTCCCTTGGCACGTGGGCGTGCCAATCATTTAGTATGTAGGACGCTCGTGGGAGTGACAGCGCTCGTTGGGCTTAACTCCTGAAGAAGGATTGCGCTCGTTGCGCTTAGCGCTCGTTGCGCTGATGGGTGCAGCCTTGGGGAGACAGAGGTCATCATCTCGGTGATGCCACGTGTCTTAACGTGGGACGATCGTATTTTGACCCCATCATTTTGCCCCCCAATTCTGTAGTCCTTAGTGATAAGGACTATAGAATTTCGTCGCGTTCTATCTCTTGCACGTAGCGCTCGTATAAGGCTTGGCGTGTTGAGCAATTTTTCTTCTGGTTGCGCTATAAATGCAGTCTTTTCAACTGACCGCTCGTAACACTTCCTCATTAAATGTTGTACTATTCTGAAGCACTCGAAACGTCAGAGCATTAAATGCGGGTGCGCGTGGGGCGCGTGAGCATTGGGAAGCATGTGACGGTTCCATAAAGTGGGCGGTTTCCTAGGCGGGAAATGATTACCATTTTGAATTCATTACCGAAAAAGGTACCAACTCCCATCCCTATAAATACGGGATTCTGAAATCTTGATACTCTTTTAGGCATTCAGAACTTCCAAGCATCCTTTGCCAAAAGAATTCTCTCGCACTCCAGTTCTTAGAGCATCTTCAACCTTTCTCCCAGACTTTCTCAGAAACCTTCAAGGTAAACTTCCAGCGTAATTTTCTAACTCTGCTAACTTTAGATTCAGACTTTAGGATTTCATAACCCCTTAGATTTTTCCCCTTGAGGAAACCCTAATCTTTCTCCAAGAAAACCCCATTGTCTAACTGAGACTGAATTTCTCTCAAATCTCAGCTTCTGCCATGGCTGACCAACAAGTTGAGGAATTTGCCTGTGAAATTAACGAAATGGCCACTGATAGTTCCTCTTCCCCCGATTCTCCTAGAGATGAGGATTTGGGGGCGGCAGTGATGGCCATGGAGGATAGGAATCCAGGCGGAATGGATCCTCTCTTTGAGGAGATGGATCTGGTGATGGAGGCAGAGAGGCAAGGGGTCACTCTCCCCATAACTCAGAGTGCCACTCATCCCCACCGCCATACCGTGACCGTGGCCGTTGCGAACCCGCTTCCAGTGGCTGAAGCCATAACCGGGCCTTCAGAAAGAGCCCGTGATAAGGGAAAAAGCAAGAAATCCCAAAAATCCAAAGGGCTTAACGAGGGTGAAGGATCAGGTTACCAGGCTACCGAGCGTACGCCTGATGAGACTCCCAGCACAGTTACTTTGGGAGAAATAAAGACGATGTTGGCTCCCATCTACTGGGACGAGCGCTATTCATGCAGAATTCCAGAAAGCCACGAGCGCGCTAATAATCCCCCTCCTGGGGAAATGGCCGTATACGTGGACACGGTGAGTTCAGGAGGCTTGAGGTTCCCTATCTCGGTCTCGATGGCTCACTTGTTGAATGATCTGGGCCTCTGTCCATCACAAATCGTGCCCAACGGCCTGGCCCTGTTAACCTGCTTTGTGATTCTGATGAGGAGCATGGGTTACGAGCCCTTCTTGCGGAACTTCAACGCCCTTTTTCAAGTGGTCAGCTCCTCTCGTTCATCTCCCGAGGTGGGTTTTTACTATGTTCAAGCGAAGGCCCATATGAAGCTGATCAACTCGCCCTCGAGCACTTATGGCTCTGATTGGAAGGAGAAGTTCATCTTCGTCAAGGCTCCAACAGAAGAGGGCTTTGGGGTGCCCACGCAATGGGGCTCGTTTGCAAAGAGCCGCTCGCCACCAGCACTCCCCAAAGATTGGGCCAAGAGCCTGGCAGCAACCCTGAGGGACGAGGGTCACCTCATTCAAGCGAAAGATTGGATTGACGATGCGGAACTCATGTTCTTGTGTGGTCTTTCCAACGATCCTTATTACCTTGACAACCCTCCGGCTCGTGATATAGAGAGAGACGGTTAGATTCTTAGGGCACTAACTCTAGATAGGAATGAATACTAACTTCTTTTCTGTACTTGTAACTTGCAATCTGAGTAGATGGTTTGAGGATTTCTAACTCTCGAAATTTTCATTCTTGCAGGAGTTGCTATATTAGAAATGGCTGGAGGAATCAGACAAGCAGCTCGTTTTGCCCACGCCAATAGGAATCAAGCCCAGCCAGGGGATCAACAGCGCGAGCAACAGCGCCCTCGTAACCGTAACAATCGCGGGGACGCTCGTAGCGGCGCCAGTTCGAGTGCCAATCCTGAGGTCTAACCCCCTCGTGGCCGAGGGGAGCGTAGATTGGTCAGCAGAGAGACCAGGGGGCGGTCTTCTTCAGAGAGAGCGGGAGATGTTCAACCCCCTACGCCTGCAGAACAAGTGAGGCCAGTAACCACCCTGGCGATAACTGAGGCCCCTCCGAGCGCCAGCAGGCCTTCCCGCAAGAGGAAGAGGATGCCCGATTCAGCGGCAATCAAGGGCAAGGGCAAACAAGTTGTCGAGGGCCCCAGGGGAGAGGGGGAAACTTCCTCTTCAGAGGAGGAACATTTGTGGGAGTTCCCCCGTCGAGGGGACAGAGACTTTACAGGCGCCTCCGATGGTGGGCCGGTTCTGCTGAGGCCCGGCACGGTCACTCAGGCTGTCACCGAGAATCTTTACAGCAAGGCCCAGTTCTCGGCGGACCACCGGCATCTCTTCAGCGAGTCTGTGGAGAAAGTGACCCTTGATGCGGCCCACGCTCTAATCTCCGTAAGTCTTCACTCCTTGCTTTCTTTGCTGATTTCTGTAAGTTATCATTCTCTGGCTAACACTTCCTTTTCTTCTAACTTATGCAGCAAGTTCTTCCCCGGCTCCGAAACGTGCAAATACGAGCCTCCATCTACGCTGACCGGGAAGCCAAATATAAGAAGATGGCTCGTTCCAACGATCCGGCTCAGATTCAAGCGGAGCTAGACGCTGAGATCGCAAAGTATGAATCCCTCAAGGATTTGTACAACAAAACGGAGGAGGAGCTAGGAAAACTGAAAGAGGATTTTGTGGCGGTAGACGGCGCTCGAATCGGTTTGGGCAACCAATTGGCCCAGGCTAACGAGCGGTGCCAGAAGGCAGAGGCGGAGCGGGAAAGTTGGAAAACGAGGGCTCTGGAGGCCGAGAGGAAATTCAATGACGCCGTGAACGAGTGGCCTCGGAGTCTGGAGCGTGCGAACAAGGAGGCTCTTATCAAGTTCTGCCACTCCAAAGCCTTCAATTTCGCAGCCTCGTTACACTGCTTGGATGAGGCCCAAAATGCCTTCAACTTAGCCGTTGAGCAGGGCATCCACAAGGGGCTGACTGATCCGGCCATGAAGGGAGCCGAGGGCACGGGGCTCATGTTCAACGAGCGCTGTGAGGAAGCTGATGAGGACCCCAACGACCCCGCGGATGCCATTGCTGAAATGGAGTACGAATTCTTGGTTAAGCTGATCCAAGATGAGTACACGGACGCTCATCGGGAAGGGGGTGCGGCTCAAAATGATGACCCTGAAGATGAGCCTCAAGCGCCCGTCATGGAGGAAGCCCCGGTCCTAGTTGCTGAAGGTGCCAACGTTCCTGGTCCTGGTGCAAATGAGCCCAACGATCCCCAAGCTCAACAGCAAGAGCCTGAGGGCCCAGTTCATGGCCCCGTGGCCCAGAACATTCTGGTGATCGTTGATGAAGACATCGCCCCCGCAGCCTGAAGCTTTTCTCTGTATTTTCCTGCTTTACTGTCTTTTTTCTTTTCTCTTGAAACAATATTTCATGGGCCTTTGAGCCCTTATCTTGTAAGATTTTTCTTTTGCAATGAATAAATATCCCATTTTCCATGACTTTGTTCTTCTGTTCATTTATGAATCATATAATAAGACTGTGTAGCATACTCCGTGAATGCTTTATTTCTCTGATGCAATGAAAATTTGTCTAAGTCTTGAGCGATCGTGAGGGTCTTATTATGAGATTGGCCCCCCTACTCAAGACTTGTATAAATTTCTGCCTTTGTAAATTTGTCTAAGTCATGAGCGATCGTAAGGGTCTTATTGTGAGATTGCCCCCCACTCAAGACTTGTATAAATTTTTGCTTTTGTTCTTAAAAATTTGGCTGAGTCTTGAGTATGTACGAGGGTCTTATGGAGAGGCTGCCCTCGCTCATGACTTGTGACATTCCTTCCGTCCTTGGGGGATTTTGCTAAGTCTTGAGTGTGTGCGAGGGTCTTACTGAGTGGTTGCCCTCGTTCAAGATCCGTGACATTCTTTCCGCCCTTGGGGGATTTTGCTAAGTCTTGAGTATTTGCGAGGGTCTTACTGAGTGGTTGCCCTCGTTCAAGACTGGTGCAATACCTTCTTGACTCTGAGGCCATCGTTCGAGCGCCCTGGCTCTTATCGTATTTCTGGCTCTGCGGGAAATCCCGTTTTCGAGCGCAAGGCGTTATAAGAAACGGCCAAGGCCTACTAGGATTCGCTCTTGTAAGAGATCCCGTTTTTGAGCGCAAGGCGTTTTAAGAAACGACCAAGGCCTACTAGGATTTGCTCTTGTAGGAGATCCCGTTTTCGAGCGCAAGGCGTTTTAAGAAACGGCCAAGGCCTACTAGGATTTTCTTCATAATCTTCTTCCAATTTGCCTAATTGGTTGTGAGCGTAACCAGTCTATCCTTATGAGGGCGTCCCCCCATGTGGAATAGAGTGCTGGCAAGCGTAACCCATACGAGATAACAGCATACATATTGGAATGGGTTGCCAACCACGCTCGCAAAGACGAGGGACGTGGGACTTATCCATTCAAGCAACCAAAGAAACAGGAGTATTAGAGAAATTAAAAAGATTATGTTACCGCTTACTTGTGATTGGAAGTACATAGTACCCGTTAAAGAGGGTTGTTACATCAGGGTTTGCAAAGAGCTTTTAAACATAAAACCGTCGGAGGTTACATGCGTTCCAAGGGCGAGGCAAGCGCTCACCTTGAAGTGTCTCCAGGGTGTAAGTGTTGTTAGCTCTGAGTTGTACGACCTTGAATGGGCCTTCCCAATTGGGGTCCAATTTCCCCACGTGCTTGGATACTTCCACTTTCTTTAAAACCCAGTCTCCCAACTGGAAAGTCCTTTCCCTCACACGCTTGTTGTATTGTTGGGCCACAGAGGCTTTATAGTGGTGGATCTTAGCCCACGCTTTGTCTCTCCTTTCATCCAGCAAATCCAACTCCAAGCTTCTATTGCCATCGTTGAGCTGAGGCTCGAAATAGCCGACACGAGCGGATTCATTTACTATCTCCGCTGGTATCATCGCTTCTGATCCATAAACGAGCGCATAAGGTGTTTCTCCAGTGGCCGCTCGTGGGGTGGTGCGATAAGCCCAAAGCGCTCCTTGCAGCTCTTCAGCCCATTCACTTTTCTTGCTCTCAAGCATGGTTTTTAGATGCTGCAAGATGATTCTATTAGTAACTTCTGCTTGCCCATTGGCCTGAGGGTGACCTACAGAAGTAAATCGCTGCTCGATCCCCAACTCAGAACACCATTCTCGCGTGTCAGCCGCTATGAACTGGGATCCGTTGTCAGAAATGAGCACCCTCGGTATGCCGTACCTGCAAATGATGTTTTTCCAAATGAAGTCCCTCACAACCCTGAAAGTAATTTTTGCAACAGCTTCGGCCTCGGCCCACTTGGTGAAGTAGTCGACGGCTAAAATGACAAACTTCTTTTGTCCCACAGCCATGGGCAAGGGGCCCACAATGTCTATTCCCCACTGGTCAAAAGGCCAAGAGACGTCTATTGGGATCATCTGCGCGGCTGGCAATTGAGGGAGATTTGAATGAAATTGGCATTTGGGGCACTTCCTCGAAAATTCAATGGCATCTTGGAGAACTGTAGGCCAATAAAACCCACTTCTCAGAACCTTCTTTGCCAGGATAAGCCCTCCGGAATGATTCCCACAGCTCCCATTGTGGATGAGTTCGAGCGTCTCCTTCGCTTGTGAGGGCCTCAGGCATCTCATTGGGGGTCCCTGAAATGATTTCTTGAACAACCTCCCCTCGGGATCCAAAGCGAAACGAGGGGCCTTACTTCGGACTTTCCTGGCTTCCACCTTGTCAGTAGGAAGAATTCCATCCCTAAGGAAAATGACGACGTCATCAAGCCAACAGGGCTCGTTTGGATCAATCATGGCGATTATCTCGATGGCGACCCTCTCCTTGATCAAAGGTTCCTCAGTTCTAAGGAACGTAACAGAACGTTCAGAAGTGCCCTCTAAAGCTGATGCAAACTTTGACAGAGCGTCCGCACGCTCGTTTTCTCCTCGCGGCACTTGAAGTAGATGAAATTCCTTGAACTTCCCAATGATTTCTCTGGCTTTGTTTAAGTACTGTACCATGGTGGTTTCTCGAGCCTCATAAGTTCCTTCAATCTGGCTCGTAATTAACTGTGAATCCACATAAGCGGTAATTCTGGAGGCTCCATTCTGAAAAGCAATATTCAATCCTTGCACGAGGGCTTCATACTCTGCTTCGTTATTAGTGACTTGGAAATCCAGCTTGATTGCAAAGTCCAGCTCAATCCCATCGAGGTTTCTGAGGGCCACTCCTACTCCTTCCCCTTGAGAGGTTGAGGAACCATCTGTGTGCAGTACCCATAACCCCTCATTCTCCGCAACGGTGGGCTCCAAACCAAAGCGTTCGACCAATAAATCAGCTACAACCTGAGCCTGTACCGTGGTCCTGGGCTCGAAGCATAGGTCAAACTGGCTCAATTCGATGGCCCATTTGATTAATCTACCAGATACGTCTGGCTTGGACAACACTTGCTTCAAGGGTTGGTCGGTGAGAACCGTTATGGAGTGCGCTTGAAATTAAGGCCTTAGCCTTCTTGAGGCGTTAATAAGAGCGAACGCGAATTTCTCAATCTCCAAATACTTCTTTTCGACTCCTTGTAATGTTTTGCTCAGATAATAGACGGGTAAGTGTTTCCGCTCCCGCACAGCGATCAGAACCGCGCTTGTGGCCTCGGGAGAAACGGAAAGATACATAAATAATCTCTCACCTTCGACGGGCTTAGTCAGCAGTGGTGCGCTCGATAAGTAAGCCTTCATATCCTGCAGCGCCCTTTCGCATTCCTCTGTCCAAGCAAAGTTACGTGCGTTCCTCAAAATTTTGAAGAAGGGAAGGTTCCTGTCCGCCGAGCGCAAAATAAATCTGTTCAACGAGATGATTTTGCCTACTAGGACTTGCACTTCCCGCAAATTTCGAGGGGAGGGAATTTCCAAAATGGCCTTGATCTTCTCCGGATTGGCCTCAATTCCCCTCTGACTGACCATGTACCCTAGGAACTTTCCCCCTTGTACCCCAAAGGTGCACTTTGAAGGGTTCAACTTCATCCCATACTGACGCAAGATTGAAAAAGTGCGCTTGAGATCTTCCAAGTGGGAATCTTGGCGCTCGCTTTTGACAATCATATCATCCACGTAAACCTCCATGGACCTTCCAATTTCTCTTTCAAACATCTTGTTGACGAGCCGTTGATACGTAGCTCCGGCGTTCTTGAGTCCGAAAGGCATGACTAAGAAGCAATATACCCCCAGATGGACTACGAACGAGGTTTTGGGGCGGTCTTCCGGGGCCATAAAGATCTGATAGTATCCCTGGAAAGCGTCCATCATGCTCATGAGCTCGCAGCCAGCGGTCGAATCCACCAATTGATCAAACCGGGGCAGCGGGTAAGGGTCTTTAGGGCAGGCCTTGTTGAGATCAGTGAAATCGTTGCACATGCGCCACTTATTTGCGCTCTTGGGCACCAAGACGACGTTGCACAACCATTCCGGATACAAGATGGACTCGATATACTGAGCCTCTAGGAGTTTATTAACTTCCTCTTCAATGACTTTTTTCCGAAAGCCATGTACATCCCGCTTTTTCTGCTTGACGGGTTTGAAAGAGGGATCCACATTAAGCCTATGGACGATGACGCTCGGGTCAATCCCTGTGAGGTCGGAGGCTTTCCATGCAAATACATCACTGTTTTCCCTGAGGAAGTCAATCATCATAATCTGAGAAGGCCCCGAGAGGTTTGATCCTATCTGTGTAGTCTTATCCTTGTTTCCGGGCTCCAGCTCAATGGTAAGGAACTTCTCCGAGGGTTCGATCCTTATCTCAGGGCGAGGAAGTTCGAGCGCCCTCTTCTTTCCTATCAAACAATCACCGGGTGCTGGTCCACCCTCTTCCGGCTCGTCTCCTTCTGAGGACGATCCCCCAACGGTTCCTGGCGGTGCACTTTCGAGGGGATTCTCCTCGTTGTTTCCCCTCTTCTTTTTGTTCTTCTTTTTGTTCAATTTCGCCCTTTTCCGCGCTGGGCTGTCCTCATCTAGGTTGGGGAAGTCCACCGCCTTCTTTGTGGACCCAACTTGGAAGGTTTTCTCCGCTTTAGGCTTTCTGAGGGACAGCATATAACATTCCCAAGCCTCTTGCACATTGCACAGTACTTCTCCCACACCCTCGGGGGTTGGGAATTTAATCTTCTGGTGGTAGGTGGAGATGATGGCTTTGAAATCCACGAGGGCGGGGCGCCCAATTATGATGTTATAAGGGATGTCAATCTCCACCACCGCGTATGTTACCAGGAGTGTTTTGCGCTGAGGGGCTCGGCCGAATGAAGTAGCTAGGCGTATTTGCCCTCGTGGGACAACTTCCGAGCCCGCAAAGCCAATGAGAGCTGTTTTGAGAGGCTCGAGCGGAAGGTCAGCCCTCATCTTTAAAAACGTAGAATAAGGCAAAACATTAACGGAGCTTCCACTATCCACCAACACCCTTTTTACAACATGATTATGAACATCTACACTAACCACCATGGGGCAATCAGAGGTTACACTCTCCCCACGGGGTGTTACAATGTGCTCTAAATCCCTATCATCAAAGCCTATTACATCATTCTCTCTTGAACGTTGAGCGCTTGGACTCTGGATGGCATAGATAGGTCTAGGCACTGCTGGGCGTTGGTTGTAGCTCCGGACGTACCTCCGTCGGGAGGCGTTTGAATCCCCCCTGATGAACCTCCTGCAATCATATTTATCACTGCGAAGGGTTCGTTTTCTTGCACAGGGGCTTTTCCTTTACTGCCCCGGCGGCTGCTGCTTTCAGGGGGTCCCCTACCCCTTGGGCTCTTTGATCGGGACGGGCTCGTTGCATTGTTCATCGTAGCGCTCGAGCACCCGGACAAATTCCTTCAGGTGGCCCCCTGCGACGAGCCTTTGAATCTCAGCTTCCAACTGCCGGCACTCATCCGTGTCGTGCCCTCTTTGCTTGTGGAATGCGCAGTATTTGTTCGAGCGCCTGAGCGAGTCCATTTCCCTCATTTTGATGGGTCTCTTAAAGAGCTTCTTATCGGAGAGGTTGTAGACTTCTGAATTCGGCCTGGTGAGCGGGATCTGCTCGAATCGACGAGGGGGTGGCGGCGACCTTCTGCGCTCTTGAGGGCGCTCCTTCTGGATGGCCACGTCCCGTCCCCGCTCGTGATGGGGTCGCTCGTTCCTGGCCGGACTGTGATGCCGGGGACCATTCGTCCCATACATGTCTTCGAGCGCGAAGAACGGCTCGGCAACCTCTCTCAAGGCCATGAGGGTCCCTGGCCTCCTTTCCACAATGGCATCAGCAAATTTCTTGCTCACATATTGCTTGTGATCCACAGCCTGAAAGAGCACTGGGATCAAGAAATCCATAGAAGGCCTCTCCACTTGGAGGATCTCCTTGTTGAAGCGGGCAAAGAACGAGCGCAGAGATTCACTCTTGCCTTGCACCACGTTGTACAGGGCAGTAGGTGCGGTGACTGGCGCTTTCAAAGAATTGAAGTGGTTGAGGAAAGCATGAGCCAGCTCTTCATAGGAGTGAATCGAGCGCGGCGACAGTCGTTTGTACCACTCTTGAGCCACTCCTACCAAGGAAGTGACGAAGACCTTCGCCCAATAGTTGCTGGAATGCTCGTAAAGGTGCATAAGATGCAAAAAATGATCCAAGTGTTCAGCTGGATCAGTTGTCCCGTCGTAACGGTTGATGGAAGTGGGGATTTTGGCCATGCCTGCTTGGGCCATCAGAACTTCTTCCACGAGGGGTGAACCCCTCGCCAATGGGTGGTACTCATACGTGCCGAAATTTTCCTCCGGCTCCTTGCGGTGGGGGACCTTTGGTGGAGGGTCCTTGGTACGGGTGCTTCTGGCGTCAACCCGTTCATCCCGACTAGGGGAGATCTGAGTTGAACGCCCTCGTGAGAGCTGTCCCACAATATCCTTTAGACCCTGCAGCTGGTCTTGCACAGCCGCGAGGATGTCAGGATTTACGTCTCCATGTCTATCCCCTTGCCTGGGGGCTCGTGACCCCCTCCTAGAGGCATGAGAGTCCCCTTCATTCTCATTTACCCGTTCTGTGGGCTCTTTGTTCCTGCCTATGGAGGGACGCACGTTGCCCTCCTGCTGGGGCACTTCTCTGGCTGGTGGTGGTGGTGGTTGTGCCCTCAGGACAGCCTGGGCTTCTCTGAGGGGAAAGTTTTGTTATCCGCCCAAAGGGGCTGCAACTTGAGTGGCCTGCCCAGAGGGAAAGTACATGGAATGGAACCTTTCCCATGCCCCCTGAGCCGCCTGAACCTCACACTGGGCATAGAGAGCCCTTAACTGTTGGGTGGTCAGTGGAGGTAACTCCACTCCTTCAATCTCCCTGGGGACCACCACCGGGAGCTGGAGCTGACCAGCATGATACGGCTGGACCGGCGGCATCATAACGGCCGGAGTGAGGGTATATCCGGGTGGAGGCATCATATAACCCTGTACTCCGAAATTCATCGAGATGCAAATTTTGAATTAAATTCCTAGCATTCCATCAATAGGTTTTAAGTTTAGTAAGTAAAGCTAGTTATTGTCCGCGAGTCGTGGGATAGCTAGTGGAGCTTATTAGTTCTTAGTTACCTAATTAATCATTTTAAATGGTCAGTATTTCGTGGTCAATTTTAGCAAGGGCGATGTCCGCGAGTCGTGGGTCGTTCGAACTAAGTTTTGGTCATGATCTTATGATTGATGGGTCTAGTTAACGCCTAAGTAAATATGGATGTCGCACGAGTCGTGGGTCCATATTGAAAGATAGGTGATGCAAAAACAATTACTAAGAATTCTAAAGGTGTTAGAATTGGTAAGTTGTACCTACCTAGGGTTCTTACTTAGAATGTCCGCGAGTCGTGGGTTCGAGGTAAAATGCCTAGGATCTTAGTACCCATTGGGAAACGTGTTCCTCTTAGATCTTTGGGAATTCTAGATCTTTGAAAAACAGTGGGAGCTACATTAGATTAAAGACCTTATCTTTTTTATATCGTTATAAGTCAGCATGCTCACTAGTTCTCTGTTTTACCATTTAGGTCGTAGATTCTGTGATTCTCTACGTGTTTTGAAATGGCAACCAAAAACCCTCTTGTATCGATCCTCGAGTCAAACAAGTTGACTGGTCCCAACTATTCTGATTGGCTATGGAATCTAAAAATCATTTTAGATTCTAAGAAGAGAACTTATGTTCTCTTTGAAGGGGAGCCTAGTCCCGAAGGGGAGGCTCCCACTCGGGCCGAGCGGGACGCGATTCAGAAGTGGAAGGATGATAATCTCCAAGCCCGTTGCCTTATGTTGGCTAACATGTCTCCGGACTTGCAAAGGCAACATGAGGCCATGGAATTTGCTTGGGAGATTTACGACCACTTAGAGCAACTTTACCGCCCTCATGAACGTGTTACAAGGTATAACACTTCAAAGGAATTGTTCCACTTGAGAATGAGGGAAGATTCAAGTGTCCATGAATGTGGACTCAAGTTTCTTGCCCTTACTGAGAAACTTGCTTCCATGGACATGCCACTGAAAGATGACCTTTCAGTGGATTTGTTGCTAGCTTCGCTCCCACCATCATTCAACCCATTTGTCCTTAACTTCAACATGAATCTTGCTGGTGCTACTGTAGCTGAGCTGATTAGTCAGCTTGTGACTGCTGAAAGCACGATCAAGAAGGACAATAAGGTTTTGATGGTGAATGCTCCATCTTCCTCTTCTGGGCCTTCTAAAGGTAAGGGCAAGAAAGCCCAAAAGAAGAAGAAGAAACCCCTTAGGCCCACTGGTGGCATTTCGAAGGGGAAGGCCCAAAAGAAGAAGCGTGATCAGAAAGAGGATGTTTGCTTCCATTGTGGCAAAGCGGGACATTGGAGGAGAAACTGCCCAGAGTACAAGGCTACTCTAAAGAAAGGTATCTTTCTCGTTGAAGTAAATCTTTCTATTAATTCTAGTTCTTGGGTACTTGATACCGGTTGTGGAACTCATATCTGTAATGATGTACAGATGCTAAGTGAAGTCCAACAACTCAAAGAAGGAGAATGTGTCTTGAAGATCGGTAATGGCTGAAACGTTGAAGCTCGAGCTTTAGGCACAATTAGATTAGATTTAGGTAGTTTTGAGTTAGTATTAAATAAAGTCCTTTATGTACCGAGCATTATTCGTAATATAATTTCAGTTCCAATATTAGATTGTGAAGGTTATGAAACTTATATTAAGAATGGTAAATACTTTATCAAACGGAACAACTCTTCCGTTCATATCGGTACTCTAAGTAATGGACTTTATCTAACTCAAAATATCAATATTATGAATATACAACGAGAAACAAAGCGTAAGAGAGATGACAAAGTTTCAGCTCCCTTATGGCACGCTAGATTAGGACACATTTCAAAGAACAGAATTAGCAAGATAAACACTTTAGGATCATTCTCTGAAAATGATCTCAAAGAGTTAACTTCTTGCGAATCCTGTCTCAAAGGAAAAATGTCCAAAGTCCCTTTTAAAGGAACTGTGGAACGTGCCACTAAGGTTTTGGATTTGATCCATACTGATGTTTGTGGACCGCTTAGTGTAAGCACAAGAAGCAATCATCAGTCTTTCATAACCTTTACTGATGACTTTAGTCGGTATGGTTATGTATACTTAATGAAGTATAAATCTGAAGCTTTTTTGAAATTCTTAGAATTTCAAAAGGAGGTTGAGAACCAAACTGGTCACAAGATCAAAGCACTTCGATCTGATCGAGGAGGCGAGTATCTTAGTGAAGAATTCCTTAATCATCTCAAAGATAATGGGATTATCTCTCAGTGGACTCCTCCGGGAACTCCTCAGCTTAATGGAGTTTCTGAGAGAAGGAATCGAACCTTACTTGATATGGTTCATTCCATGATGAGTTTCACTGACTTAACACCTTCTTTCTGGGGTTATGCCCTAGAAAGTGCAGCAAAGATTCTGAATCTAGTTCCCTCTAAGTCAGTCCCCAAGACGCCCTATGAAATGTGGCATGGTAAAATACCTAGTTATTCTTACTTAAGAATTTGGGGTTGTCCTGCTTACGTGAAGAGGACAGTGGGAGATAAGTTAGAATCTCGTTCTAACTTATGCTACTTTGTAGGTTATCCTAAGGAATCCATAGGATACTATTTCTATGATCAATTTGAGCAAAAGGTGTTTGTTTCCAGAAATGCCACTTTTCTTGAGGAACCGTTCCTTAAAGAAAAGAAAGGCAAGATCATAGAATTAGAAGAAGTACAAAATGACCCCACGTCACCCACTGAAGAAACGTCCCACTCTGATCAACTACAACCAATCACGAATTTCGATACACATGTAAATCCTCCTCTAAGGCGTTCTGAACGCACTCCTAGACAGCCGGAGAGATGGTATGGATTCTTCCATGAAATCTCTCAAAAGGATAATGATCCTTCAACATAAGAGGAGGCACTTTCAGATTCTGACTCTGAACAGTGGATAGAAGCCATGAAATCCGAAATGGACTCCATGAACTCCAACCAAGTTTGGACCTTGGTAGATTTGCCTGATGGGGTCAAACCCATAGGTTGCAAATGGATCTTTAAGAGAAAGCTTGGAGTTGATGGAAGCATTGCAGCCTACAAAGCAAGACTGGTTGCAAAAGGATTCACTCAAAGACCCGGCGTGGACTTTGACGAAACCTTTTCACCAGTTGCAATGCAAAAGTCCATTCGAATCATGCTTGCCATTGCTGCATATTATGACTATGAGATATGGCAAATGGATGTGAAAACTGCCTTTCTCAATGGTGACATTGATAAAGACATTTATATGGAGCAACCCATAGGTTTCACATTCAGTGGGAGTGAGCAAAAGGTTTGCAAACTCCAAAGATCAATCTATGGATTGAAACAGGCTTCTAGGAATTGGAACATTCGATTTGATGAATCGATCAAAGCGTTTGGATTCATCCAAATTTCGAATGAATCATGTGTGTATAGAAAGGAATTGGAGACCTCAGTGCAATTCTTAGTACTTTATGTTGATGACATCCTTCTTATTGGGAATTCGAAGGATGACATGAAAGTGACCAAGTTATGGTTATCGAACCAATTCGAGATGAAAGATCTTGGTGATGCGTCCTATATCCTTGGAATTAAAATCTATAGAGATAGATCTAGAAGGTTAATAGGACTATCACAGTCGATGTACATTGACAAAGTATTGAAGAGATTCAATATGGAGTCAGCAAAGGTTAAGAACCTTCCTATGAGTGTAGGAATATGTCTTTCAAAGAAGATGTGTCCTAAGACTAACCTTGAGAAGGAGAGAAGGACTCATACACCTTATGCGTCAGCAATAGGTAGCATAATGTATGCAATGTTATGTACTCGACCGGATGTGGCTTATGCACTTAGTGTGACAAGTCGTTTCCAAACTGACCCTGGAGATGGTCACTGGGCTGTCGTGAAGAATATTCTTAAGTACTTGAAAAGTACTAAAGATTTATTCTTAGTTTACGGAGGTCAGAAAGATCTTACTGTCGAAGGATACTGCGATGCAAGCTTTGCATCTGACTTAGATGATTTTAAGTCAATGTCAGGATACATTTTCTGCCTAAACGGCGGAGCAGTGAGTTGGAAGAGTTCCAAGCAAACTACCACTGCAGATTCGACCACTGAGGCCGAATACTTAGCTGCAAATGATGCAGCTAAGGAAGGTGTTTGGATTAGAAACTTCATTCAAGAGTTGAATGTTGTTCCTAGCATGAAAGACCCCATTACTGTGTTTTGTGACAACACTGGGGCGGTTGCTCAAGCAAGAGAACCAAGATCTCACCAACGGACCAAGCACATTATGAGGAAGTATCACCTAATCCGTGATATTATCAAAAGAGGAGATGTGCTAATCGAGAGGGTCACATCAGCAGAGACCGTGGCAGATCCACTTACTAAACCCCTTAGTTGAGAAGCTTTCCAAGGTCATCTTCAGAAGATGGGACTTAGAGTAGCTTTAGAATGGCTTTGACGGGCAAGTGGGAGATTGTTAGGAATAGTGCCCTAGAAAGCCGATTGTAAATCCGCTTTGTGCTTTTCCTTATTGTAATCACAGACAATCTTTGAATGAAATAACGAATTGAGGCAACACTTCTTTATATGCTCTTGTTTGGTATGCGTTTACTTTAGCTGTGCATGTATGAGAACTCCCCTAATCCTGATGACTTTAGGACTCTACCATTTAGGTGAAATGGTTCATGAAACGAGCCCTATATCACATAAGTCATGATTAGTAAAATACTCCAAGCCGATGAGTCCTACAGACAGTGGGAGTGTCAACCTGACTCCTCTAAGGCTTGCTTGTGGGATCACGCCCTTAAGAAGGACCACCTTGTTTCATGGAGGTGCAAAGTGTATAGTTGATACGTGCGTGATACATGAGGGTGCTTACTTTAATAAGTAAGTTCATTGAGGTGCCCCGTGTGAGAACATTCCTAAATGGGAAAGGAAGTTTCTATTTCAGGAAATGGAAACTTCCAGATTAGGAAATATCTCACGAGTCATTGATGTGATTAATTGATCCTTAGACTTGAGGTTCCTTGTCACTTTATGAGTTAACTCTGTAGTCTTAGGTATAAGCTTTAAAGGGTGTCGCTTTAGACAACTGATTCAAGGCTTATGCTGGGGCTACACAAGTGATTCATGAAAGTGAATGAGAATCAAGAAAGGACCTACACTTGCATTTGCAAGGTGATCTCTTATTGTGTAAGTCATTCATATGCCATATGGAGTCCTTGGCCAAGGCAGTAGATCAAGACATCAAGAAAAGGGTTTCTTGGATTGAGATCAAATGGATATGAAATGCACTTAGCTTTAAGACCGGATTATTAGGGTTCTGATTATTCCCTTGCCCTAGATCTTGGTTGAGAGATAGTAAGTAGGAGGATTGTATCTCACATGAATCAATGACTTAAAGGTTCTGTCGAATCCGAACATTCCAATTCAGCTAGGGGTTAAACACCTGTTGCTAGACTATGGTCGTTTAATATGTGGACTGATTAATTAATTAGTGAATTAATTAATTAGGGTCACTGCTAATTGAATTGAGAACCTAGAGGGTCACACACAACAACTTGGTTACATGAGTTGAGGCTTGAAAATGATTAAACGAGTTAATCGGGCCAAGAGGGTTCCACACGTGTGAAGTCACACGTGTGGCTCACGTGAGTGACACGTGTCACTGTGACACGTGTCACACACGTGTGTATATATATATATATTATATATATATTAAATAATTAATTAGTTAATTATTTAATAGACTTTGGTTTAATTTTGAATTAAAAAGAAAGTCTAATTTTGGAGAAAATAATCTAGTTAATTAATTACGAATTAATTAATTAGATAAAAATAAGTTATTTATTTTATAATAAATAAAGTATATAATTATCCAAAAATAGTTTGGATATTTTTAGCTCTCTTAAAAGTTGACTTGAATTAGAATTCAAAGTCAAAGTTGGAAATACTTGATGATCAAGTAATAGGAGAGAGAGGGACCAAATCCTTTGTCCATTAGGACTAGGTTCGGCCGCCCCTCCCCTTTCCTATATATAGGGGAGCTCATGCTCCCCTTTAGAGCTAATAGACAATTCTTGGTTCATGTGTTGAACACCTTCCCTTCTCCAAGATTAAATTAAACCCTAGGTTAAGCCTAAACACTAACTAGAGAACTAGCATCCTTACTAGTTAGATTGTGATCAAGTTGGTGGACTTTCTCTAGAGACTTCAAGTTAGAAGTTTGAAGATTCGAGCTTTACCAAGGAGAGGGGATCAAGCCGCGAGAAGAGCGTCCTTGGGTGGCTTGAAACGCTTCAAGAAAGAACAAAAGAAAAGTAAGTTTTCTGTCTTTACGAATTTGATTACACGATTGCGAGTTCAAGGTCCTTTTGTTGGAAAAATTTTTTAAATTCCGCTGCTTTCTGATTCGTATTTTCCAACATTGGCATCCTGGGAGGCATTATCTCCTCCTCCCACAGCTCCAGATCTTGTAGCAACCATGACTGTTTAGGGGTAAGAGTGTGCTTGCTTTTCTACCAACAAAAGAAAGAAAGGAATAGAGGAACGGTTTCCCACAGACGGCGCCAAAAATGATGGGTTCAGAGATGGGAGAATCTGAATTCGATCACTTTACTATTTGTATTTGTGGAGGAAACCACCGGAGATTCGCCGGAGATGAGAAAGGGGGTTCTACCTGTTGGGACAAGCACAATAAAGGTCAGAAGGCCAAGCTGGGGGAACTGGGGGTGATACCCAGTTTGGCTCTCCGACGCTCAAGTCAGTTCAAGGTCTGAAGAAATGTAAGTTTAGTCACAGTTTCAGTGATGAAGAATGCTTACCAGTGTAGAAGATGACTTTAGCTATTTATAGTTGAGGGTCAAGGGCCCTTTGGTCATTTGCCTCAAGTGGTCCTGGCCGAATGTTGCCCTAACACGTGGCGCCATGAGAGAGAAACCTAGGAGGAATCTTCTGCAAAAGCGGCTAAAAGTTGGTGCGGGCAACAGTGGCCGGTGCGCGGGCATGTACGATGTGTCAGAGAGTCATTTGGGTGGTTGGTAACGAGGGCTTATGAGCCCGATCGTGATAACCAAGAGTATAGGAGGCCAAGATATCCGCTGAGGGGAATGAAGGCTCCAGTTCAAGTGACGAGCCAAAGGGGAGGCCACTCTGAGGGAGTGTGACGCTCGAAGAGGGCTCCCTTGGCACGTGGGCGTGCCAATCATTTAGTATGTAGGACGCTCGTGGGAGTGACAGCGCTCGTTGGGCTTAACTCCTGAAGAAGGATTGCGCTCGTTGCGCTTAGCGCTCGTTGCGCTGATGGGTGCAGCCTTGGGGAGACAGAGGTCATCATCTCGGTGATGCCACGTGTCTTAACGTGGGACGATCGTATTTTGACCCCATCAGCATTGGTGGAACACCAAGACCTATAGGTCCACCAGAAACAGCTGGATGAGTTCCAGTAGGAGGATTTGACATCCAACCAGCTAATTATGTTGGAACTGGTGTTGGATAAGGCTGGAATGGCTGCAAACATAAACAACATTCACTAAGTGAAAAAATACAAACATATCTAAGTATAATATGTACGAAACAGACCACGTGGGCACCCAAAGGCAGGAAGCCTCCAGGTTTCGGCACTGGTCCTCCAAGCAGGGGATTATTTGCCGGAGAGGGTGCACGTGCACCATTTGGTTGTCCACAAGAATGATCCACAAATAAAGTTTTAATTAGGGGTTTGGTCTAGGGTTTTTACAAAGTTGGTGCTGCCAGTTTAAGCTGCACAAATATAGGGCATCTTTACTTCATTAGAAAAGGAGGTTTTGGCTAAATAAACCCCCTTTAACCATTCTTTACTTTGGAAGTTTGGCAAACTGCTACTTTCCCGGAGCCCCGAGATTTCGCTGGAAAAGGGCTGCTCATTTTGCCAACAAAAATTGTTGTTGCTATTTAACCAGGTGCACTGGATTAACTAAATTGACCATCTTGCCCTTCGCCTATTTGTAGAAATTACTTGTTGTATCCTTACCATTCCCAAGAAGAGAATTCCCACCATTTTCCTCTAATTGTTCCCGCTTTCTTTTCGAGGTTTTTAATTACACAAAACTTCCAAAACCTAGGTCCTCATTTTGCAATTTGGAGAGCTGGGCATCTGCTCTGATTCTTCAGCTAAGGTAAAAGTTTTGGAATCTGTTGTGGTTATTTTTTTCTCTTTTGTTTCGATGATTTATATGATGCCAAATGGATGTTTTCTGCTCTCAATTACAACGCTTTCTTATTATCTCTTTCTCAGTTTTAACAGATATACTCGGTAGGCCTTGGATATTGTTGCCAAAGTTGTGAAATTCTTCAAGAACGTGGTTACCAAGGTAATTTATAGACTCTGCTTTCTTTGGGCATGTTTCCTGTACGGTATGCTAATTGAGGAAATTGGTTTTGTTTTTTTTTTCTTTTTCTTTTGTGCAAGAACCAATTTAGCTTGTTGACTTGCATGATGCTACAAATGTTGAATGCTTGAAAATTTAGGCTGTAACTTATTACTAGAATCCTTAATAAGGTTTTTGCTAGATCATCATTGAATACTGGTTTATAGTCTCTCGATCCTAACTTTGGCAATCAGTGATTTGCTAATAACTTCCATCCTAATTTTCTTAACATATTTTAAACAGTTTTCGCTATTGCGATGCACTCTAAGAAAGTTTTGCTCATAATCGAACTCATAAAATTTGTGTTACTTGGTATGTTGAGGGATACGATGATCCTTCTGTCACTTGTTAGCAAGAAATGTTGGCGTAGGTTAGATGATGGATCTAGATCCTCATATAGTTTGAAAGAACGGATGCCTACTCGTGTTTAATATCTAGACTATTTAACAACAAAGTCTGAAAGAAGATGCATTAATTTGCTCCGGATGGGTAGGAATGCGTTAGGTCGTCTTTGCATTGTACTCCGTGAATTAGGGGGTTTAATCGATAGTCGAGAAGTCACTATCGTGGAGCAGATGTGCATATTCCTTAGTGTTTTGTCAAACTATAAGAAGAACTCCGTTGCGAAATTCGATTTTAATCGATCTAGCCGTACTGTGTCCAAGTATTTCCACATCATGCTGAAGACAATTTTGAAACTTCACGAAATTTTTATTGCTAAAACAATACCTGTTGAGCCCGACAGTACTAATCTGTTGGAAAACACGAAAGAGTTGAGCATCGGAAGTTTAAAATTTTCCAAAAGTTTAATCGTTGTCTTGCAATTTTCGTATCGTATCGTAGGGTGTTTTAGAAACTTACAAAGGTAGAAACTTTCTAGTGATGTCGTTACCGCCTAACGAACACCCTTCAAGGGAAATCCCTCGAACGGCCTTCGAATTAGACACCAAATTAGAAGCCCTCCAAAGAGTATCCACACCAGTCCTAGAACACGATTAAGCGAGTGAGAATGTGTAGCACCCTAAACCCCAAGGCACTACATCCCTCGCACTATAGCCCGATCCACATACGAAATGGACAATCCGTATATAAACCGAACATATAGCGAACAGGTGACAATCAAGAAAATAATGAGCTAGGCGGGACACTCCCCAACATACACAAACCAAGACATGAAATTAAAAGCGGAAGCATTTCAATTAATACGTATAGGTACTATATTTACCAAAGTATATACATAGTAGGTACCAACATTAACTATCAATACATTATCATCTCTTGTATATTATACATGTCCAAGTAACCAAAATGTAGTAATAATGACCATAACGTGAGGTGCCCAAAAGTTCTATACAAGAAGATACAATGCTAGACTCAGGGAAATGCAAGACCTGACTCGACTCTAACCTAGCACGACCACGACCAAAAGTACCTGAAAAGTGAAGTATCAATCTACCGAAGACTGAGTGAGGGGCAATATATATATTTATCACACGTCACATGCAAGTCATAGTCTCGGGTGAAGACTTGGAAATGAAAGAAATATAAAGTTCAAGAATAGATTGTTCTTTGCCCGAGATTACGACTATTCAATTAACATGTTAACTTGATCATTTCATGAAACACGTGGCCCCGGCGAGTGAGGGCAATTCTCCAACCTTTACACCAACGTGAACAATACGTGCTTGCTTGAATAATTCAATACGTGATCATCCATTTCATTTAGTGCTCAACTAGACATAATCATGCTTGAAACATGCAATAACCCGAGAACAATCCGTGGTGCCGGATCCATCCCCAGTCTCCTTCTTCCTCCGGGTGATAGTGGGTTTGCAAGGCCCAACTATCCACGACATGGTGTACGTCGGGAACATGACTCCCACACACGGAACTCCTTCTACCACCAATCTCCTAGTGGCTTCGGGGGTGATCCCAATGAGGTGAGGATAGCTCAAGAGTTACCCGTCAGCCCTTGCTTTCCCAGTTGGCTTAAGAAACTACCCTCGGGTCCAAATACAATCATGAACTCGCCAAAACATGCTTGAAATCATGAACAATCATGGCTTGCTTGCTTGAAAATGTTTATAGTTTGAAAACGTTTATAGATATAATAGATTTTGGCCGAAATCAATACATAAGGGTGGTAATGGTTCTAAGTACCTAGAACAAAACCTCACCTTTGCTACAAAATAAACAAGGATATGCTCTAGGGAGCCTGCTCCTTGTCCACGACCTCATGACCTTGAAGCTAAAGAAATGGAGAAGATAGATGATAAGAATGATCAAGCTTCAAATCTTGCAATATTTCTTGAAAAATCTTGATGAAAGGATGAAAATCTCCTCTTTCCTTTTTCTTCTTGAAACCGAGAGCATGAAAGGGGAAATATGTTGATGAATTTGATGAGAAATGATCAAGGAAGCTTGGAGATGCATTTTTACGTGATTCACCAATTTTGATTTGTGTGAAATGCTCAAATTGCCATTTAATCCCTTGCCTTATGGAGTCATGCAATCAAGTATGTATGGTTTTGAAATATAATCAATTAAGTCCTTGGAAATTCATGCAATTTAGTCCCAAAAGTTAGAAAAATAAACAAGTAGGGACAAGTTCGTAATTAAAGCACTCCCGGTAATTATTTCATGTAATAAATATTTTTCCATGACTTGAAATAATTTTCCAATGATATGATGTCATATATTTGACATAAATAATAATGATATGTAATTTTATAAAATTATGTGATGTCGCGTAGGAATATTATAAAATTAAAGAATTAAAATAAATCCTACGCTCAAACTCTCACACGTGGCGTGCTTACCTGTTCATCCGGAACCGGGGCGTTATAAGTCTCCCCCCCTTAAAAGAATCTAGTCCCCAGATTCTCTAATCCTGAGCGAACAACTCCGGGTGGAACCGTTTCATCTTATCCTCGGTTTCCCACATAGCTTCTTCGGTTTTATCGCTTCTCTACAGAACTTTAACCATGGGAATCCTTCGGTTTCTCAACTCCTGAAATTTTTGAATGGCTCTGATACCATTTCTCGATTTATGCGTGTCATCCTTGCGCAGGGGCCATGCTAATCTTCTCTGTATCGTTCCAATTTTATCGGATGTCCCCGAAATTGTGATACCCTTGTCCCACATCGGGAATGTGTGAGAGTTAAGTTCAATTTATAAGTTAAAGAGTCCAAGTATAATCAATGGATATCCATTTTGGGCAGTGGTTTAGGCCCAATTTCAGGTTATACTCGGTGGGCTTGCAGACTTGCACTCGCGTCCAACGAGCCCTCGGACCCGGGGCGTGACAAATGGTATCAGAGCCACTCGTCAGTCGCAGGAGCTAAGTGCTATATGGGGCAAAGTGCTACGCACATGGGAGCCACCTCTTGAGCCTGAGGGGCGAAGTGCTACATGTGTGGGAGCCATCTCTTGAGCCCGTAGGAGCCACCTCTAGAGTCCCAACGCAGACGAGTCGGTCATGGGCTATATGTCATGCCGCGACGAGGACGTCACGATTCTGAAGGAGGGGTGATTGTGACACCCCTGTCCCACACCAGAAAAGTATAAGAGTCAAGTTCAGTATATAAGTTAAAGAGTCCAAGTATAACCGATGGATATCCCTTTTGGGCAGTGGTGTAGGCCCAATTTCAGGTTATACTCGATGGACTTGGAGACTTGCGCTCGCGTCAAACGGGCCCACGGACCCGGGGCGTGACAAATGGTATCAGAGCCGCTCGTCAGCCACAGGAGCTAAGTGCTATACGGGACAAAGTGCTACGCACATAGGAGCCACCTCTTGAGCCTGCGGGGCAAAGTGCTACATGTGTCGGAGCCACCTCTTGAGCCCGTAGAAGCCACCTCTAGAGTCCCAATGCAGACGAGTCGGTAATGGGCTATATGTCATGCCGCGACGAGGACGTCGCGATTCTGAATGAGGGGTGATTGTGATACCCCTGTCCCACATCGGGAATGTGTGAGAGTTAAGTTCAATTTATAAGTTAAAGAGTCCAAGTATAATCAATGGATATCCATTTTGGGCAGTGGTTTAGGCCCAATTTCAGGTTATACTCGGTGGGCTTGCAGACTTGCACTCGCGTCCAACGGGCCCTCGGACCCGGGGCGTGACAGTTATGCTCTGTTTTTTTTTCTCTTCTGCGTGCGTGACACGGGCGTGTCACATTTTCCTCTTTCAGCGTGACACGGGGGTGCTTGTTGGCCTGATTTTTCTGTACCGTGACACGGGGGTATCACGGATTGCTTTGTAATGGTGACACGGGCGTGTCACCTTCTGTTCGCATGCATATTGTCCGTTGTACCCAGACACGGGGGTGTCGCGGTTTAGTTTATATTGGTGACACGGGCGTGTCACCCTCTGTTTTTCATGCATTTTTGTTTTGCATGCATGGCTGTACGTATGCATGTATTATATGATTGCGTACATGTTAGAACGAGATATTTTCATGGTACATTCTATCGTACTCGTTGCATTTTCGCCGTTCGTCGTATTTGGTGCATTTTGAGTCGTGACTCACGGACAATTGTCTTTCTTGCACAGACCAGCTTCCTAGTGATGAGGAGCAGGCCCCGTGAGCTGTTTCCTTGTTTGTTTTGGGTCGTTCAGGTGAGGTTTAATTCTAGATACATAGGACTCGTATAACCCTATGTGAAGTTTTAAGCCAAAACTTATCTATATATCTATAGTTTTCAAATGATTTATCAAACTTTGAAGTAATTGATTGATTGATTGACTGGGCGAGTATTGTATTGCACTGTGGGCCCGAGGGTAGTGGCTCGAGCCAATCGGGAAAGCATGGGCTGACGGGTAACTCGAGAGCTACCCTCACCAAATTGGGATGACCCCTGAACCCCCTAGGAGATTAGGGGAGGAAGGAGTTCCGGGCTTAGGGATTCATGTACCCTCTGCCCAGACTGATTGGATGGTGGGGCCTTGCAATCCCACCATCACCCGGAGGAAGAAGGATGGACTGAAACTGCTAATTGTGCACCGTAATGAATTGCATGATCGCCTAACTATTGAATAATTGATTGATTGATTGTACACAGTCGAAGTAAGGTTGGAGATTTGCCCTCACTTACCGGGCCACAGATTGATTGTATTGAATTGTTAAGTTAATAAATTGAATTAGTTGTAACCTCGGGCGATAGTATCTCTCATTCTATTAAATTGTATTGTTATTTTCAAAAAATTATTACCCGAGATTATAACTTGCATTTATGTGCGCTTATATTTATTTATACCCCTCGCTCAGTCCGTGTTGGACTGACACCTCAACTTTTCAGTTGTTTTGCAGGGCGTGCTAGGCGGGAATTAGAGTCTAGAGTGTCTTTAATTCGGGTCTAGCACACTTCATCTCACATTTTGTTCATGTATTGATACTTCTGTTTTGTAGCATGCCTTCTAGCCTATTTTGGAGATCATATTGTATTGATGATGTAAATGTTGGTATCTATTAGTAAATAAATAAATATGGTACCTATAAGTATTGATTGAATTATTGCTTCCGCTTTTATTACTCTGAATTGATTATGTGGTTTGGGGTTAGTCCCGCCTAGCCTTGTGTAGTTTTTTTTATTGTCTCCCGTTCGCTGTAGCTTTGGTTCATGTATGGATTGACCGTTTCATATGTGGATTGGGGCTATAGTGCGGGGGATGTGGTGCCTGGCGTTCCGGGTGCTACATCCTACGGTGGTATCAGAGCTCGGTTGCAAAACCGGGTCTCTAGTGTCGTGTTTTGTGAGTCTAGGTCGCGCGGCATAGGAACTAATTGTCAACTTGAGAGTCTTGCATCGTTATTTGATATATTTGAACCTACTTGACTTATTTGAACTCACTTGAATTTGGTGAATTGTTCGAATTTTTGAATTTATGTGCAATTTGTGAATTATTTGCACACATTTGCACCTACTAATTGAACATGCATAATAGTGACTTGATTTCAGGATGGCTCGCGATAGACATCACCGTGATCGTTCTCCTAGACATCGGCATCGTCGTCACCATCGCCGGGAGAGATCACCACCTCCTCCTCCACCTCCTCAGGCTCAGCCACAGGATTTTATGAACGCCGTGGTGGGTCTTATTGATCAGAGAGTCCGGGATTATGTTCCTCCACCACCACCAGTTCCACCACCACAGCCGGGAGGCCAGATTTCATTAGCTTTCAGGGAGTTCCAGAACCAGCATCCTCCCAAGTTTTATAAAGGGAATGATATTCAGGCTGAGCAGTAGCTGAAGGAAATTGAGAGGATATGGGAGCTTATCCCGTGTGAGTCCCAGGAGAAGGCCCGATGTACTATTTCTCTGATTCAGGGCGAAGCATATTCATGGTGGGAGAGTGCCCGGATCGTGTTAGATGCTGCAGGCGAGGAAATGAATTGGGCAGTTTTCGTCAGGGAGTTCAAGAACAAGTTTATTCCTCCATCTTCTCGCACTCGAAGATTGAAGGAATTTACAGAACTTAAGTAAGGAAGCCGGTCAGTTTCAGAGTATATCGCCGAGTTTGAGAGATTGTCCCGCTATGCTCCTAATATAGCGAGTGACGATTTCCATAAGGCGATGCAGTTTGCTCAGGGCCTTAGACCGGATATTCAGGCAGCGATTGAGGCGGTCAACACGAGCACATGGGTGAAGGCTACCAAGAAGGCATTGTTGGTTGAGGATTCAGTGAATGCGAGGCGGTCTACTTATCGTTCAGGTTCGGGCTCAGGTTCTGGATCGGGTTTCAGAGGTTCCGGATTGGGGTATAAAGGTTCAGGTTCGGGTTCTGCTTCAAGCAAGAGGCCGATGGTTTATTCTTCTCCACCACCAGCTCCGAAGGGCCCAGGGAAGAAGCCCCGACCAGCGGGACCAGTGATTAGAGCTCCAGTTGCTCCAGCTTTGCCACCACCACCAGAGAGGCCTGCTTGTACTTTCTGTGGTCAGAGGACGCACATCTATGATAACTGCAGGAGGCGTCTGGGTTTATGCTTGATTTGTGGGAGCGACGAGCATATGGTCAACGGATGTCCAGACCGCAGGATGCCACCGCCGGGAGCACAGAGAATTAGAGTCTAGAGTGTCTTTAATTAGAGTCTAGCACACTTCATCTCACATTTTGTTCATGTATTGATACTTCTGTTTTGTAGCATGCCTTCTAGCCTATTTTGGAGATCATATTGTATTGATGATGTAAATGTTGGTATCTATTAGTAAATAAATAAATATGGTACCTATAAGTATTGATTGAATTATTGCTTCCGCTTTTATTACTCTGAATTGATTATGTGGTTTGGGGTTAATCCCGCTTGGCCTTGTGTAGTTTTTTTTATTGTCTCCCGTTCGCTGTAGCTTTGGTTCATGTATGGATTGACCGTTTCATATGTGGATTGGGGCTATAGTGCGGGAGATGTGGTGTCTGGCGTTCCGGGTGCTACAATTCATACATATGAAATTCAGATTTTGAAGATGATGGAATTATAAGGGGGCTCTTACTGAACTTTTAGGCCGGCTCTAGGAAAAAGGAAACCAGACCAAGTTATCATATTCCGGGATGGTGTCAATGAAGGGCTCAAGATGAGAAGAATCAAAAGGGGTACACGAAAGGGATTGATCTAAACTTAGGAGTCGATGATCTCAGCTTGATTGGGAAATAATTCGTGAGGGAACGATACGGAGCGATGACTATGCTGAAATTGGGGTTAAACTTTAAGGGTCATCGAGACTAGTTATCTTTAAGTAGGGTAGATTTTGATATTAGCAAGATAGAAGGTTTGAATTCCAAGAACTTTGCCAAATAGAAGAAGGTAAGAAGAGAGTAAGAGTCAGAAGGGAATCAAGAGACGGTCTATCGTCATCTTGATCGGACACACTAAAGGTATTAAAGACAAGTCAAGAACTGAGCTAACTTTTGGAGTCAAACCATACGTTTGGGCAACGAAGTTACCAACTTCAAATTCCTTACCACGGTGAACGGTACATCAAACATTCATGGCATATACATACATGCAATTTTAACTCAAATAAATCTTGATGCTATGTGTGTTGATCACTAACTATATCATTTGTTTAGTGTGATTTATAATTGAAGTAATTGATATTCTTTACATGTTCCCTGTATAGTTATTGTGATTGTTAATTGATGTAATTAACACATGTTACTTTTTCCTTGTGTGATTATGATGTTTGATGTTTTGCTAGCTTCTGTTTGTGTTGTTTTGTGGTGTGTCTGTGTTTTATGTTTTGGTGCTCGGGAGTATTGGAGACTCTCTTGCTTTGTTATTCGAGAGACGGGGTTCTCTCCTTATTGTTTGTGAGAGACGGGGTTCTCTCCTAGTTGCACGAGAGACGGGGTTTTTTCGTCGTTGCTTGCTACCTGTTTAGCTTACCTCTAGTGGCAGCTTAGATTCTCGGGTACTTAGGTTTCTCGGTGAGACAAAGGTCGTGATAACAATGTGCTTCATGGAACGCCTCTGGACATTCTTGATTCTGCTTGAGGATAGTTCGAGTGCATCAACATCGAATCGTGAGCGTGGTACATTGAAGATCCCCTTGTTGCTTGAAGACCTAGCCCGAACTAATTCCTTTCGGAGAGTTGCTAACCCCGTGTGGGATGAACATGGGAAAGTTTTGCATAGAATCTAGTACTCGATGCAGTGAATCCTAGGACGGATTCTTTTAAGGGGGAGAGGTTGTAACGCCCCACATTTTCGTATGTACAGGTATGACATCACAGGGTTCAATACTTACGGTTTTAATTATTTAAATATACCTTATATGTTAATTTTAATGCTTACATGCTATTTGAAATTATTTGATAAGTTATGAATATGAATTTTTAAACGTTCGAGCTTATATGATTCCGTTCTTGATATATATGTACCCGAATTTAATTCTGATTTTTGTGATAATTTGATATGCATGAGATATATGTGTTATGACCATGTCTATATGCTCGTTTCATGTTTTCGGGATCGTTTGTTGCGGTTTTGAATTTATTTTTGGGAACGGGACCAAGACAGGGTTAAAGAGTATTGGGCGCACCTTTGGTTCCAGAAGGCATAACTTGAGCTCGAGAATTCGGATTCGAATTCCAGAAGTGGAGATGGACTCACAACGAAAATTGGGAGCTAAGGAACCAAGCCTTGTATTTTTCTAAGCCTGTTTGATACTCCGAAATTTCACCGAAAAGCCAACCTTGCGCCTAAATGACCACACTTCACCATTTTGCACATCAGTCCCTCAATTCTCAAGATTTTTACCTGATTCTTGGCCCCACATTTCACTAACACATTACACTATCACTCCCTCACTCATTCATTTCGGCCAAGGTAAGGAAAAGGGGAGAAATAGCAGCCAGCCTTGGAGATTTTCACTATTCCCATCACTATTCACACCAAGGGGATTTTGAGCTCTAATCTCCATCAAACTCAACCAAATTCAAGAGGTAAGTGTAGGATGTTTTCTCCATTTTAGGATTGATTGAGATATGGTTATGGAGATTAATAGTAAGGGTTTGAGTTCATTTGAAGAATCATATGCCTTCCAATGTGTTATTTGTTGGTTTAATGCTTGAAATTTGATCATAAGAACTTCATTAATGATTTTATGGTGTCATATTTGTTGGTGGTTGAGTTTACATGAGTTTTGTGTTGTCAATTTGTTTCCATGCTCGTGCTCTGTTGCTGCTACGAATTGGAGATGATTGCCCGCTGCCTTGAGTAACCCCCGTTACCCCGTTTGCACTTAAAATTAGTAACCCCATTACCTTATTCCCTTGTTGAGGGGAGAATTGCCTGCCTCTAGTAACCCTCGTTACCAATTTTTGCTTTAGAAAGGGTAACCCCCATTACCCCCTTTTTTGCTCTTGTAATGTTTGTCTATCGTTTTGTCCTTTCATTCTTTTTCCGTCCCGATTTCATTCTCCGTTACCTATCCAAAAGAGCTCCGATTGACCTGAATTTTTAACCACTTAAACCTCTTGAAGTCTAGAACATCCTCCAGTTAGAATCACCTTAAAATCATTCCTTGATTGTGAGATATAATTGATCTATTTTGGTGTCGCCACTTCACCGATAATCTGCTTTCATCCAACTTCAAACCTTCGCCATTTTCACATCACTTTGAACCAAAATTCGAACTTTATATTGCCGGAAAGCCCTGTTTGTCTAGTTTCATTTGTAATAAACAAAACCTAATTCTAACTTCTTTTACTTTAGATATGTTCAATTTTCTAAAGATTACGCAATTCAGAGTACTGTCAGCTCTTACCGGAATCCCATTTCTCACATTCCTTTCACTCCTTAACCTTCGTATGAAATTTAAATAAATTTTAAGCATAATTACGTGATAATTATTGATGTTCAACACTCCTTGGTTCTTACTTGCTTAAACTTGAATGTTCGACTCGGTGTTTTTTATATAAATTGAATTCGTATAATTGAAATGCATGCTTATGTGATCTCCTTGGGTATGAATGAATATGTTGGGTTATGTGATGCATTTTCTTACGAGGAATTAATAAGAATATGAGTTATACGTACGTGATTGCATTTCTTACTTGCATGAACATGATATGAATTGAACATTGAACGAATAACCGATAATTAATGAAAGAATGATTATGAATGAACACGATTCGTTCGTGTAATGAATAAATGACTCATTTATGAGTCTAAGTGGCATTAATTGTGTACATGAACAACGTTATAACATGTTATTATTGTGCATGCATCTCATATCACGTTAATGCATTGTCTTGAGTCATATTTGGTTCATTTGGAGTTTTGAGTCTCACGAATGCACCGTGTTGCCTTTTTGTACAGTTTTCTCCAGGGCGGAGATATGCCGGGTTTATAGGATATCTTCAAGTCTTTCTTTCTTTGGGTAATGTTCGGTAAGGTGTAACAGGTGGGTTTTTCTTCTATTAGTTAAATAATGCCCCGTATACCTCAATGTGTAAGTTTTAAGCCAACGTATGTATATACTTATATCAGGTCATTTCAAAGGAGTTATTGATTTCATGTTAAAGCCCTGTTTCTTATCTCCTGAATCCCTAACCTAATATTTTGGCGAGACATGATCGAATGCACTGAATGGGGGCCCTGGAGCGATGTGTATGTGGCTATCCGGGGAAGCATGGGCTAATGGTGAACCCGTGCACATGTTCCAATGCATGACGGTGATACCGGCCCTCGCTAGGAGGTTAGCGAGGAATGGAAACCAGGCCTTTAGGGAGTCATGAACCTCACTGGCCACAATGATTGGGTGGATGGGTCTTTGGCCGAGTCTGCCCACTAACCAGAGGAAAAAGGAGTAAATGATTATGCATGATTATAAATGATTACGAATGATTATGAATGAATTTTGCTTGATCACTAACTAATGAATGAATAGATAATGCACACACGAGGAGAAGGTTGGAGAATTCACCTTCTCACCGTGCTCACGTAATGACCTCATGAATGTAATGAAAGAAGGAATTGATGGTTATAATCCCGAGCGTTGTTTTCTTTGTTTTCACCCACTTGGAAAATGTTTCAAAACCTCGTACGGGATTATAGCTTGCATGCGTGTGTGTTTATTTCCCAAAATATTATTGTATTAAGCCCTGTTTTATACCCACCAGTCTCTTAAGACTGAACCCAGCTTTGTTTTCAGTTTTCTTGCAGGTTTGGAGTGCCAGGCGGGAAGTCGAGTCTATCAAGTCTCGTGGTCAAGTCTGAGTCTGTCCTTATATATATTGTAATTGAATAAGTTATACGAAGATTGTATGAATGGTTATGATTATATTATATGATATTGATTCGGGACAGGCTTCTAGGGATAGGTGGAACCCGTCACTTATTGTCTATGTTGTGATAGATTATATGATCTGCTTCCGCTTATGCTTTTGTTTTGTTGAAATGCTTATTTGGTTTCGAGATTTTAGCTCCCGCCTAGCATAGCGAGTGAGTTGTGTCCCCGTACGGTCTGATTCGGCAGGTGTATGGATCACCCATTTCATATGCGGGTCGGGTCTTAGTGCGGGGATGTGGCGTCACGCGCTCCGGTGCTACAGATACAATATTGATTTGGGAATTGGAGGAATATATTCTACTTCGTTTATGTTAGATTAGGATTCCGAAATGTTAATGATATTATCTCTAAACATGTTTGGTACCCTGTTCTATTGTTTTAAAACACAAACAAAGTAACAGTTTTTAGGACATGCCTCCTGAAGCCTTAGGGGAAGTTTATGTAATTTCTAAAACCTCATAGTGAGTTTTGATTAACATTGTGTAATTTGACCGTACCTCTAATACAACTTCAATATCCTTGAGAATAAGAAGATTTTGTAAATATCTACCTTTTCAACAAGACAAAAAAACTCATATTTTAATGGTTCTCTCAAACTGCGAATCTGATATTTGCATTTTCAAACATTGCAGATGAAGAATCTGATATCCTTTACAACTTGAGTGAAAATATAACATGGAGTATGTTGAGAAAATCAGTAGAGGGTTCTTGGAATTTTCAGTTAGAGCCTCATTGTGTTTTGACCCAATTTATGACTTGAAATAAGGGCAAAAAAGCTAAGTATGGACACAAAAATCCCTAAGTATGGTACTTTTGCTAGAAAACGCGGAATCGTAATACATTCATGTAACCAAAGGTGCATCTGACTTTTTAATACAAACCCTGCAGGAAACTGGCAAAAACTAACCCAATTTCTAATGTCAGCAATGACCATCAGTACTAATATTTAAATATCAAGTTCATAAGGAGCCAAGTCTATAGCATGTTGTGCCAAAAGCCAGAGCTGCATACAAAATACTTCCACTAGAGTCTGCAATTACCATTCTCTATCAGAGCTTGTTAGGGTCATAGTCCCAAATATCCATCATCTCTTATCCGATGTCGAAGTTACGATCGTATATGTAGTAACAGCCTTGTGCACCTGCTTCGGGCTCGTCCCCCCCGGCCTTCTTTTGCACGACAATAAACCTCATCTCCTTATAAAAATCGTAGCCAACGAGTCAGAATCTTCTGAAAAGCCAACACTCCTAGGCACATAAACGAGACAATCTGATATAAGTAAGGAATTCAGGGGCATGAAAATTAAAAGTTCATATTGACTCAAATCCTCCGGCTTCACATCCTTGAAATATGCAGGATTAGCTATTACTTTCTTCTTGTTGTCTGCCAAGCGAACACCGAGGAATTCGAATAACTCATGGAAGTTGAAGAACTCACGGCTCAGATCATCAAACTTGCTCCATACTTGGGAACCTGTTATCTCAATATTAAGTTCAGCGTTCAGCGAATCCTTAACTTGGTGCAACGCAACACAGAGCTTTTCACCGGAGTCAATATCGTGCTCCTTAGAGTATTGGTAGAGATGCTTGATGAACAACTGCACAGCAGGTGTGTAGTCTAATGGGTTTACCGGATTCAGAATTCATTCCCAATGTGCTCGCTTTGTGTGTTTGACATGTAGATTTTTCCTGCGTTCATTAGTCAACGGGGTCACTGGGCGCCAGAACTTATGGTAATGAAACATTGTTGACTGTGTGAAGTTTTTAGTGTTCACTGCTATCAAGATGAACTCTTGCAGATTAGTGTAATAGCTTGTACTAATACCAATGGATTTTAAGGAGATAGGTGGCGGTTGGGGTGCATCAAATGTATTATTGAAGATCTTTGTTTAGTTTCTTTTCCTTCAATTAATGAGAGGCTTTAGGATATGCAATCTAATGATAGAAGCAGATAGTAAGGAGTCTGCTACTCAAGGGAAACTAAAGGGTTAAAGTTTGCAGGAAATCTTAGCATTTATTAGTATCTTTTAACTCTTCGTTTTCCAATATATCTTCCTCCCTTCACACACCAGAACTAGAGCCTCACTGGTTCGGTATTTATGGCCAGTATCTTCAAACACTCTGATAAATCTACCATACACCTTATACCTACCTCGTACAGAGGAGTAATAAACCTTTAACATGACTCTGCCATTACATCGACTCAGCGAAATACAGTTGGAAATGTTGCTGCTAATACCATATTTTTTGAAATCACTCACTGTGATACGTTTTTATATTTTCCACATTCAATACTGCAAATAGGAAAAGAGAACTTCTAATCACATTATTATGGCCACTTTATCAGAGTGTAGTAGGTGACAGTATTCATCACATAACAATTAAAGACACTAGTTTGTAAAGTCAGTTATAATTGCTTTAAGGTTTCTTTTTCTCATATTCCTTGTGCAGAATATCTACCACCTCATACTGGAAATTAATCAAATATCTGCTGCAGTGCTGCTAGGCGCATATAACCATGAAAGATTTTTAGACAACCTCTCTAGACATGTAAATACAATAATATACAGTCTGAAATAAGTCTTCTCAATTGGATATATATAAAGATACGCTCTATGTACAGGAACTAAATGCAACTTAATAAATGTAACTTAACATCTCAATAAGTCTAGATCTTTTCTTTTGGCGGAGTTGGTTGGGATTATTTACTTCTTTTCCCAAGCAGAATTAGTGTATAAAAGGGCCTGGATCACATGCAGTTCTCGTAGCAATGCCTTGAGTTGACAAGCTTACACAATAATACCTTAGATTGACATTTTAAAAAAAAAAAGGAAGGGTTAAACATGGGAAGCTTCTTAAATGAAAATGGAATGTTGTTCGATCAGCAGGGTTGGTCTGAACGCCTCGACGAGAAGTTCCTATGCGAGCTCGAGTATGAGGCTGTGCAAGCTAAAAGGTGTATCCGTTTCAATGATGACAATATATTCAACAATGTTCTCGAGTATGCAGTTTTATACTAACCTCCATTTCGAGATTATGGACATCCATCACCGCTTCAAGCTTGCTCATCTTCGATAGAATACATGAAAGAGGAATACGACCCTAACATGTACTCCGTCAAAGCCACAACTTGGACATGGATCGAACTCTGTAAAGGTTGAAACCTCAAACAAAATGTCAGAGAATGTGGCCGGAGCTCAATGCCATCTTCGGCTCCGACGAGGCTCGCTCTCCGGATACAAAGGCAGTGCTACCCAAGATGCCTCCCCCCCCCCCTTGGTGCTTTCCACAATATTGGTTTGGATGGCAAGACAATACCCACCATAGATGAGATTATCGCATGCTACAGTATCATTTAAGTGCCTGTTCCCAAAATATCTATAATAGCTTGAGACCAACCTTTGATCATTTTTTTATTTTAATTTCTTACATAAAACCTTCGCATGCATTTGACAAGGAGAAGCGTACATGGGAAAAAGAACAGAAGAGGAGAAACGACAACATTGAGCAAAAATACATCCTTGCGGATGTGATGAGCACCTCGAAAGGAGCTGGAAAGATGCTTGTGCCTGCAAGGGAAGGGCTTATCATATCACCCAAGAGCAGCTGTACCACAGTCTTAGCTGAATCAAGCAACGAAAATGTCCCCGCAAAACATTTCCTCTTGTTTTAATTCCTAGATGTCATGGATTTTACGATTATTTACCTATTTTACCTAAAGATAGTCCACATTGTTGGATTGTCCCCGAAGAACTGTCGTGACTTTAACCTGTACAACATCTTGTATTAGGTTACCATCATGTTTAATCTATTTTTATTTCGTTGTTGGACGCCTTTGGAAGTCTCTACAACAAAGCATAAATTTGAAGCCAGCATGCATGAAACAAAAACAAAAGATCAATCAGGAAACAATGTTAATATTAATTGTGAATTTAAGGAATAAGTATTTTTCTCTAATACAGAGCCTTTATCTGAGTAATAATCTCAGCAAACAAACTATTTTAACTTATAAAGACATATGTTTCATGTCCAAAAATTCATTACTCCCTCGGCATTGATACCAAATCAATGCAACTCAGAAATTTGGAATGAAATACAACAAATCAAAGGGTGTAACAAGGGCAAATTTGATTTATGCAACCACGAATACAAATAACAGCTACAATAGTTACAAACTTAAATGTCAGCTGGAACATTTTCTCCTAAACAACTGTCGAACAATACTACATGAAGCATCTAACCACCTAACATTACTTTATCAAGATAAGGACAGTCAAAAGAACCATAACCATGCAAAACATAGTGCAAAACAGCCCGTAGTAGCAACAAAACAGGTTCACAGGAGTTTAGGATGGGCCGGATAAGGGTGTCTGTGGTATCCCAGTAACCACACGATCGCTAAAAGAAGCCTGCTCAGACAACTCCGATTCATAACTACGTTGGAATCCATTTGCTCACCAATGAAATTTGGCATCTCGACTGTCCGGGATCATTTGAGGGAATGGCACAATCACATGGTGTAGACTTGAATGCTTGTTACTTAGTAACTCGTCTGCCTATATGAAGGAGCATGATCTATTCTTCTTTGGACATCAGTAGTAGAACCTACCTGGATTCTGAGCGTGCTTGCCAGCTTTAAGGAATAATTTTTAGCCGCTGCCACACTCACAAGGGACCACGAAACGTTGCATCTACATTCAACATCAGAGCATTCAAATAACTTAAGGTCACCAAACAAAAACAATCTTCTAAAAATTAAACATTAGGCCCGTCACTGATCAGCTTGCAATATAGTATTTCATCCAAAGAATAAATCCCGCTCGTTTGGCCGTACAGGTACGCTATTTCGGGAGTGTTAATTACGTATTTAAATTATTTATTTATGTAATTATATGTTTATTATAATGTTTAAATGATATTCTTGGATTTATTTGAGTATTTGTTAAGTATATGTTTGAATATGTGAACGTTTTACCCCCGGTTGATCCCGTTTTAATCCGTTTGACCCTGTATTTGTTTCTAATTTTTGTGACAATGTGATATGCATGAATTATATGTGTTATGAACTTGTTTACATGCTTGTTTTATGTTTTCGAGTTCATTTGATACGGTTCTTGAACCGTTTTATTTGTTAGGGACTTGAGGGCCTAACTCGTTTTAGCGCACCTTGGGTTCCGGAAGGCATAACTCGAGCTTGGGAATTCGGATTCGAATTCCGGAAGTGGCGCTGGACTCGTAACCAAAATTGGGAGCTTTTGAACCTAGCCTAGGAGAGATTTTATTTGTCTCTCATTCGCTGTAGCTTGGTACGTGTGCGGAGTCCCCATTTCGTTACATGTGTCGGGCTATAGTGCGGGGGATGTAGTGCCCTGTGCTCCGGGGTGCTACATCCTAAAGTGGCATCAGAGCTCTTAATTACAAAATTGGAGCTCTAGTGTCATGTCGGGTTAGTCTAGGTCGTTCAGCTTAGGATTATGTGCTTGTTTGCATTCACTCTCATTTATGTGTGAATTATTTGTATTATTTGTAATTAATTGTTCACATGAACATGCACTTACCGATCAACATGCACCTATATCTATATTGTAGTTGTTGAGCTTTTCAGGATGCCACCGAGTCGACAACCCTTCGGTCAACCTTTCCATCAACATCCTCGCCCATCATTTTATTGGGATTAGTGCCCTGAAAATCCAATTTCTTTGTAAATACTTCTTATTTTGTTGGATTAATAAAACTGAAATTATTGCAAGTTATGAGTATATTAACATAATTAATAACGTGTGATGATATTCTTATATGAAATGTGTTTCATAGGAAAGGACTTTGGATATCGAAATCACGTGTTATTAAAGTTCTAGTCGGTAAGATAAGAATAAGTTCTTATCGAGACTATAATGTGTTATATAAGATGATTAGCCTTTCGCCATAGGGAAATGGAGTTTCCAGTTATAACACATTAATGATTTTCAATAGATTTGGAAACATCAAACTGGACCACTAAGATAGTTCATTTTAAACTACTATCTAAAATGAACCAATCTTATGGAGCATTGAACTCTTAATCCTGGTAGTATTTCGACTTTAGGCATGTAGTGTTAATCATTGTAATATGCTCATAAGTGAGGTCTCGATATCGAATGACCGAAACCTTTGTACGTTTAGTGATTACATGAAATGTGTTGAAGAGAAATATTGATCGAGGAATCTGTGGCTTTGTTGGAAAGTTAAAAGATATTCCTGAAATAGATTTGCAAAATTCGAATTAAAACTTTAGCCAAAGTACTTCGTGTGATGCGTCACTGAAGTTGTATGTTGAATGTGTTTCACGTACAAGAAATTTGAACTTAAGGCGAATCAGGAGATTTCAGATTAGTAATGAAAAATAAATGATAGTAGTATTAATTTATTTTTCATAGATATCTACACGGAGGAGTAAAATGAAAAATTATTCTAGATCGAGAAATTTGTGAATAATTTAATTAATTTTAGGGTGCAACAATATTTATATAGTGGAATTAAATATTGTTAAACGGTAATTAATTATTATCATGAAATGATAATATATTAGCCCGTTTGGAGCTAAAATTAATTAGTCCTGTAGGTCCCTCTGCAAGCCCCAATCGAAAACCCGAAGATAAAACATTAAAAGGAAAGAAAGAAATAAATTTTCAAAGTGTTTGAAAATAGCCAAGAGATTTATTTTAAGAAAATAAATCAAGTTCCAAAGTGTTGGAAACGCCCGAAATTTTATTATTTAAAAAAAAATGATGACGTGGCATGCTGACATGGCAGTGGGTGACGTGGCAGCTGACGTGTCAGGCCACGTCAGCGAATGAGGTGAGGTGGCGCTGACTCAGCACCAGCGCAGCACAGAAACCCTAGAGGGCGCGTGTGTAACACACGTGCCACCATCCAGGCGCGCGTGAGAAGGAATTCCGGCGATCGACCGGCGGCGTTGGACTCATGGTGCTGAGAGCTACGACGTGGTTACCTTGGAATTCGTGTCCAAGTTGGCTACGCAAGTGGCATGTGAAATTACCATTTTGCCCTAAGTTTTTCCCCTATAAATAGGGGGCTTGGCTCCTCATTTTTTCTCACAACTTTTGGGAAAGGTTTTGGCTAAGTTCTCGGCTTTGAAACCATATCCCTTTTCTCCTAGTTAATTTCAATTTATTTTGGAATTAATTTTAATTAGGTGTTTATATATAAAACGCCTAATTCCGGGAGATTAAACCCTGAAAAGGGTTTTCTAGTTTAAAGTTTTATTTTCTCTAAGTATTTAGAGAAATACTTTCGGAGCCCACACTCCGAGGGTTTCTCTGGGGATATTGTAGGGAAGCTCTGTCGGTTTCACGAGGAGATCGGGTTCTCGGGAGGTGAATTCGGGGCGCAATAGCCATCTTCGGTAAAAGGTATTTTTATATTATATTTTGTTTAAACATGATAAATTAGGTGCTCTTAAGTGTTAATTGCATGCTTTATTTATCTACTTTGTGATTTAAAATTTATTATCAATTGCATGTATATACTTGAGTAGTTCCGGCTAGTCTTCCGCTGTTTGTATTTAAATATTTTAGAAATATTTTGATACCTGTATATTAGGGAAAATTTTTAAAGTACGATCCCGGAACAGTACCATTTCGAGTCCCTGTACCAGGACCTTTAACGCTAAAGAGTTCATGACCGAGATGTACCAACACTTTCAACCGAATCAAGGACCATCTTCATCTACGGTGCCACCTATGGATCCGATAGCAACCTTGTACCCGGAGTTCGGAACCTTCAATCCTTCCCAATTCCGAGGAGGTGATGATATTGAGGCCGAGGAATGGCTCTCGGGGATGGAGGGTATATTTTGAGTGTGGCTATGCAATCCTCAAAACATGGTCCACCTAGTCACACTACTTCTACAAGGACAAGCGAAATTATGGTGGTCAAGAGTTACTCAACAATTAGAGGCAACGAACTAAGAATTGACTTGGGATGTGTTTGTTCTGGAATTCAGAAAGAGGTATGTAGCACCCCGAGCGGTGGGCACCACATCCCCCGCACCATAGCTCGACACGTATAACGACATAAGGACTCCGCACACGCATCAAACCATAGCGAACGGGAGACAAGCAAAAACTAACCCTGGGCTAGGCGGTCTAGACCCTAATACAGAGCGCGTATACAAAATCAAACCATAAGCGGAAGTAGCAGGATCCAAAGTACACAAGTATACATACATATAATAATCTAGCAAAACTTAAAACAATTATACATGTCATGCCACTTGGCCAAATAAATCATAATACTTACTTTCCATAACGTAACATAATTTTATACATGAGTTCCAAAGCGTGAATATACAAAATACACCAAAAGGAATGCATGAGACTCAAACTACATGAATCCAAAGACTCAAACGACAGACCGCCGCCTAGTACGAACCACTCTAGCTCTTGCAACCCAAGAAACAAGGGGGAAAAAGAGAGAAACAACGAGGGTCAGTCCTAGAGACTGGTGAGGGGGCTAACACACGCACCCATATACATATATAGAGCAAAGCACGTAACAAGAGCGTAATAATCCATGAACTGGGGATGGTTTTTGCACACCAAAACATTTCCCCGTGATACTAAATATATATATTTAAAAGAAGTTAAAGGCCAAAGGCTAAAATAATCAATTTTAAGAAATTAGAAATCCATTCCCGTTTCATAGATTTAAGACAAGACAAGACAAGACACTCTAACTCGGCGACTACGAGTTTTCTCCTCATGTCAAAACGAGTACAAGTCAAGCAAGTTCAATACAAAACAATCTCACCTCAACTCCGGTGATGGAAGGGTGGATCTTACCCTTAACCATCCGTGCAAGCAAGCAGGATATGAGTTTCGTGACACTCACGCCTGTCGGACTCTATCCCCCACTAAACATCTAGTAGGTTCCGGTACATCCTATCAAGTGGAGATCCTGAATGAGAGGTTTGTCCGGTGACCCCTTGGTCGACCCGGATGCTCTGTCCCACAGTCTCCAGGGCCCATCAAGTCAAGTACAAGTCATATAAAAGGGATCTATCTTTAAAGGTCATTTCTCGCTACAAGTTCAAAACGTATCAAAAGCTTTTCAAAAACAAGGCAAAACTTAGCGTATATATATATATATATAAATGTTTTCAAGGTCTTTCACAAGCGAGACAAGCCCTCAAAATATATATCATGCACGTATCTATCATATAGTATATATATTTTGCATGCAAACTTCAAAACACATAGGGTTTTAGGTCAAGATAACTAAAAGAAACAAAACCTCACCTTCGAGAAGCAACAGAGACAAAAAGGAAGCAACGGACGCCTAGGAGACGACCTAGTCTCCCTTAGGACGAACCTCTAAGCAAAATAAGCACAAGAGATGACTTAGACTCAAATGAACTAATTAGATGCTCGGCAATTGTATATGAATGCATATGATGCATATGAAGTGAAATGGAAATGCATTTAGTTCATACAAGGCCATATCAATTCATAACATACCATACTTCGCGTATAATCCACGAATTCAAGTTATACACTCATAATAAAGGTCATAACACATTAGATAAAAAGTTAACAAGATCATGAATCATAAATGAGGCGAAGATAATCAACAACGAACAAGGAAACAAGAAATAAGGTCATATAAAGTTGCAAGAGATCACACGTTGCATATATGCACATATATCACACCATACATTCAAGTTGAAAGCCATAACATGCAATATAATCAATTAAGAACATGTATTAAACATATAAGGAGCATATAAGATCGTACAAAGTAAGAAAAGGAATGAAAACACGTACATAAGACCAAAGAGGCGTGCGGCCGTGACAAAAACCGACGCGGCCACGCCGCGAAGACAGTAGCTAAAAAGAAGTAGGGTCACAACGGCACAGGAAAGCGTCACGGCCGCGACACCCCTCCAGATAACCCCTCTACATGATGGTAATGGTCGTGCCACCCATACAGAAGCAAAACCCGAAGCAAAACCCGAAGCAGCATTGCGGCCGCGACGAGGTTCCTTCCTCGCGCGATCGCGGCCGGGCCACTGAGCGAAAGCTGTGAAAAACCAGCTAAAACAGAGCCAAACTCAGGGGAGGGAAGGAAGGAATCAAAGCAGCAAATAAGTATCACTCAAGGCAAGCAAAAACTCACACAAAAATCATGCCACACATGTTGTCCAATTCGAAAAGAACAAGAAGAAAGCAAGGTGATCAGGTTTTCATGCCAAAACTTCAAGTTTCATGAATGCAACAATGGTAAATCAGGCTATGATCAATTTCCATGAAATATGAGGTAAATAATGAAGTTAAGGAGTTCCAATATCCAAGAATCATACATCAATTCAAGACTTAAAGCAAGGAATGGCATGAAATCATCAAAATCACATTATAACCTAACTATACATGTATATGATCAAAGCATGGCCAAACATGGATGAAAATGAGAAAATCATGGGTCCAAAGAATCATAAGAAGCTTTGTCATCTCCCTTCAATATGAATCATGCTGGTACTACTGTAGCTGAGCTGATTAGTCAGCTTGTGACTGTTGAGAGCACGATCAAGAAGGACAATAAGGTTATGATGGTGAATGCTCCATCTTCCTCTTCTGGCCCTTCTAAAGGTAAGGGCAAGAAAGCCCAAAAGAAGAAGAAGAAACCCCTTAGGCCCACTAGTGGCATTTCGAAGGGGAAGGCCCAAAAGAAGAAGCGTGATCAGAAAGAGGATGTTTGCTTCCATTGTGGCAAAGCGAGACATTGGAAGAGAAACTACCCAGAGTACAAGGCTACTCTAAAGAAAGGTATGTTTCTCGTTGAAATAAATCTTTCTATTAATTCCAGTTCTTGGGTACTTGATACCGGTTGTGGAGCTCATATCTGTAATGATGTACAGATGCTAAATGAAGTCCAACAACTCAGAGAAGGAGAATGTGTCTTGAAGATCGGCGATGGCTCAAATGTTGAAGCTCGACCTTTAGGCACAATTAGATTAGATTTAGGTAGTTTTTAGTTAGTTTTAAATAAAGTCCTTTATGTACCGAGCATTATTCGTAATATAATTTCAGTTCCAATTTTAGATTGTGAAGGTTATGAAACTTATATTAAGAATGGTAAGTACTTTATCAAACGGAACAACTCTTCCGTTCACATCGGTACTCTAAGTAATGGACTTTATCTAACTCAGAATATCAATATTATGAATATACATTGAGAAACTAAACGTAAGAGAGATGACAAAGTTTCAGCTCCCTTATGGCACGCTAGATTAGGACACATTTCCAAGAACAGAATTAGCAAGATAAACACTTTAGGATCGTTCTCTGAAAATGATCTCAAAGAGTTAACTTCTTGCGAATCTTGTCTCAAAGGAAAGATGTCCAAAGCTCCTTTTAAAGGAACTGTGGAACATGCCACTAAGGTCTTTAATTTGATCCATTCTGATATTTGTGGACCGCTTAGTGTAAGCACAATAAACAATCATTAGTATTTCATAACCTTTACCGATCACTTTAGTCGGTATGGTTATGTATACTTAATGAAGTATAAATCTGAAGCTTTTGAGAAATTCCTAGAATTTCAAAAGGAGGTTGAGCACCAAACTGGTTACAAGATCAAAGCACTTCGATCTGATCGAGGAGACGAGTATCTTAGTGAAGAATTCCTTAATCATCTCAAAGATAATGGGATTATCTCTCAGTGGACACCACCGGGAACTCCTCAACTCAATGGAGTTTCTGAGAGAAAGAATCGAACTCTACTTGATATGGTTCGTTCCATGATGAGTTTCACTGACTTACCACCTTCTTTCTGGGGTTATGCCATAGAAAGTGCAGCAAAGATTTTGAATCTAGTTCTCTCTAAGTCAGTCCCTAAAACGCCCTATGAAATGTGGCATGGTAAAATCCCTAGTTATTCTTACTTAAGAATTTGGGGTTGTCCTGCTTACGTGAAGAGGACAGTGGGAGATAAGTTAGAATCTCATTCTAACTTATGCTACTTTGTAGGTTATCCTAAGGAATTCATAGGATACTGCTTCTATGATCAATCTAAGCAAAAGGTGTTTGTTTCCAGAAATGCTGCTTTTCTTGAGGAACCGTTCCTTAGAGAAAAGAAAGGCAAGATCATAGAATTAGAGGAATTACAAAGTGACCCCATGTCACCCACTGAAGAAACAACCCCTTATAATCAACCACAACTAATCATGAATTTCGATACACACGTAAATCCTCCTCTAAGGCGTTCTGAACGCAATCTTAGACACCCGGAGAGATGGTATGGATTCTTCCATGAGATCTCTCAAAAGGATAATGATCCTTTAACATATGAGGAGGCACTTTCAGATTCTGACTCTGAACAGTGGATAGAAGCCATGAAATCCGAAATGGATTCCATGAACTCCAACCAAGTTTGGACCTTGGTAGATTTGCCTGACGGGGTCAAACCCATAGGTTCCAAATGGATCTTTAAGAGAAATCTTGGAGTTGATGGAAGCATTGCAGCCTACAAGGCAAGACTGGTTGCAAAAGGATTCACTCAAAGACCCGGCGTGGACTTTGATGAAACTTTTTCACCAATTGCAATGCAAAAGTCTATTCGGATCATGCTTGCCATTGCTGCATATTATGACTATGAGATATGGCAAATGGATGTGAAAATTACTTTTCTCGATGGTGACATTGATAAAGACATTTATATGGACCAACCCATAGGTTTCACATTCAGTGGGAGTGAGCAAAAGGTTTGCAAACTCCAAAGATCAATCTATGGATTGAAATAGGCTTCTAGGAATTGGAACATTCGATTTGATGAATCAGTCAAAGCGTTTGGCTTCATTCAAATTTCGAATGAATCATGTGTGTATAGAAAGGAATTGGAGACCTCAGTGCAATTCTTAGTACTTTATGTTGATGACATCCTTCTTATTGGGAATTCGAAGGATGACATGAAAGTGACTAAGTTATGGTTATCGAGCCAATTCGAGATGAAAGATCTTGGTGATGCGTCCTATATCCTTGGAATTAAAATCTATCGAGATAGATCTAGAAGGTTAATAGGACTATCACAGTCGATGTACATTGACAAAGTATTGAAGAGATTCAATATGGAGTCAGCAAAGGTTAAGAACCTTCCTATGAGTGTAGGAACATGTCTTTTTAAGAAGATGTGTCCTAACACTAACCTTGAGAAGGAAAGAATGACTCATACACCTTATGCATCAGCAATAGGTAGCATAATGTATGCAATGTTATGTACTCGACCGGATGTGGCTTATGCACTTAGCGTAACAAGTCGTTTCCAATCTGACCCTGGAGATGGTCACTGGGCTGCCGTGAAGAATATTCTTAAGTACTTGAAAAGTACTAAGGATTTATTCTTAGTTTACGGAGGTCAGAAAGATCTTACTGTCGAAGGATATTGCGATGCAAGCTATGCATCTGACATAGATGATTTTAAGTCAATGTCAGGATACATTTTCTGCCTAAACGGCGGAGCAGTGAGTTGGAAGAGTTCCAAGAAGACAACCACTGCAGATTCGACCACTGAGGCCGAATACTTAGCTGCAAATGATGCAGCTAAGGAAGGTGTTTGGATTAGAAACTTCATTCAAGAGTTCAATGTTGTTCCTAGCATGAAAGACCCCATTACTGTGTTTTGTGACAACACTGGGGTGGTTGCTCAAGCAAGAGAACCAAGATCTCACCAACGGACCAAGCACATTATGAGGAAGTATCACCTAATCCGTGATATTATCAAAAGAGGAGATGTGCAAATTGAGAGGGTCGCATCAGCAGAGAACGTGGCAGATCCACTTACTAAACCCCTTAGTCGAGAAGCTTTCCAAGGTCATCTTCAGAAGATGGGACTTAGAGTAGCTTTAGAATGGCTTTGACGGGCGAGTGGGAAATTGTTAAGAATAGTGCCCTAGAAAGCCGATTGTATATCCGCTTTGTACTTTTCCTTATTGTAATCACAGACAATCTTTGAATAAAATAACGAATTAAGGAAACACTTCTTTATATGCTCTTGTTTGGTATGCGTTTACTTTAGCTGTGCATGTATGAGAATTCCCCTAATCCTGATGACTTTAGGACTCTACCATTTAGGTGAAATGGCTCATGAAACGAGCCCTATATCACATAAGTCATGATTAGTAAAATACTCCAAGCCGATGAGTCCTACAGATAGTGGGAGTGTCAACCTGACTCTTCTAAGGCTTGCTTGTGGGATCACGCCCTTAATAAGGACCACCTTGTTTCATGGAGGTGTAAAGTGTATAGTTGATACGTGCGTGATATATGAGGGTGCTTACTTCCATAACTAAGTTCACTGAGGTGCCCCGTGTGAGAAGATTCCTAAATAGGAAAGGAAGTTTCCATTTCAGGAAATAGAAACTTCCAGATTAGGAAATATCTCACGAGTCATTGATGTGATTAATTGATCCTTAGACTTGAGGTTCCATGTTACTTTATGAGTTAACTCTGTAGTCTTAGCTATAAGCTTTAAAGGGTGTCGCCTTAGACAACTGATCCAAGGCTTATGCTGGGGCTGCACAAGTGACTCATGAAGGTGAATGAGAATCAAGAAAGGACCTACACTTGCATTTGCAAGGTGATCTCTTATTGTGTAAGTCATTCATATGCCATATTGAGTCCTTGGCCAAGGCAGTAGATCAAGATATCAAGAGAAGGGTTTCTGGGATTGAGATCAAATGGATATGAAATGCACTTAGCTTTAAGACCAGATTATTAGGGTTCTGATTATTCTCTTACCCTAGATCTTGGTTGAGAGATAGTAAGTAGGAGGATTGTATCTCACATGAATCAATGACTTAAAGGTTCTGTCGAATCGAGACATTCCAATTCAGCTAGGGGTTAAACACCTGTTGCTAGACTATGGTCGTTTAATCTCTGGACTGATTAATTAATTAGGGTCACTGCTAATTGAATTGAGAACCAAGAGGGTCACACACAACAACTTGGTTACATGAGTTGAGGCTTTAAAATAATTAAAAGAGTTAGTCGAGCCAAAAGGGTTTCACACGTGTGAATCAGACGTGTGGGTCACGTGAGTGACACGTGTCCTTGGGGACACGTGTGTCACACGTGCGTATATATATGTATATGTGATTAAATAATTAATGTGTTAATTATTTAATAGACTTTGGTTTAATTTTTGAATTATAAAGAAAGTCTTATTTTGGAGAAAAATAATCTATTTAATTAATTACGAATTAATTAATTAGATAAAAATAAGTTATTTATTTATTAATAAATAAAGTATAAAATTATCCAAAAAAAAAAGGTTTTTGGATATTTTAGCTCTCTTAAAAGTTGATTTGAATTAGAATTCAAAAGTCAAAGTTTGGTATTACTTGATGATCAAGTAATAAGAGAGAGGGACCAAATCCTTAGTCCAACAGGACTAGGTTCGGCCGCCCCTCTCCTTCCTATATATAAGGGAGCTCGAGCTCCCCTTAGAGAGTGATTGAGAATTCTTTTGGTTCATGTGTTGAACACCATCCTTTCTCCAAGATAAAATAAACCCTAGGTTAAGCCTAAACACTAACTAGAGAACTAACATCCTTACTAGTTAGATTGTAGTCAAGTTGGTGGACTATCTCTAGAGAGCTTCAAGTAAGAAGTTTTAAAGATTCGAGCTTTACCAAGGAGAGGGGATCAAGCCGCGAGAAGAGCGTTCTTGGGTGGCTTGAAACGCTTTAAGAAAGTTTATTGAAAAGTAAGTTTCTAATCTCTACGAATTCGGATTCACGATTGCGAGTTTCGATCCTTTCTGTTGGAAAATTTTTAAATTTCCGCTGCTTTCTGATTCCTGTTTTCCAACACAAACTCGGTGTCCACTTGGAGTTGGGTCGAGATCCCAGGACCACGGCGTTTCAAAGGTCTCGGATTCTTGTTCCCTGGGCAAGCTTTCACCTTATGTCCCAATTTTCCGCACTCGAAGCATCATCCCGATTTCTTCCTACAAATCTCCTCCATATGATTTGGACCTTTACAAAAAGCGCAACAAATCGGGGTCGATCGAGCAGGCACGGGGATTGGTCTCGGCAATTGAAGCTTCTTTTTCTTGAATGAGTTGACATATTGAAATCTTCAGGGTCTCTCTTGTGGCACGGGCCTCTTGCCCAAACTTGAACTCGAACCGGATCCTTGTTCCAACTTAAAGGTATGAGACTTCAATCGTTGTTTATCCATTTCACTTTGAACCACCTTTCTCATTGCCTCGGACCAAAGATTCACCGTCGAAGCACCAAGAGTTTGTTGGATGTCATTCTTAAGTTCTAACATAAAATTCCGAGCTCTAAGTCGGTGGTTGTTGACGACTTGTGTAGCATAAGGGCCCCGATCTTTCAATTTCTTCCATACAATTCTCCGCCATCTTCAAATCTTGTTGGAGATCTAGAAATTCCCGAAGTCTCTTTACTCTTGCACTAGAAGGGATATACTTATTGTGGAATCCCCGAACGAAATTCTCCAATGTAAGCTCTTCTCCGGACCTTGCCAATTCCAATCTTACCTCATTGCATCAAATGGAAGCTTGACCTTGAGCCAAACGGGAAGTACAATTCACCCTATCTTGTGGTGTTCCCGATAGAGTATTCCAAATCCACGAAATCTCTGAAATCCATAATTCGGCTTTGACATCGTAACCTCCGAATCACCTTGGAGGATTACAATTTCGAAACTCTCGATAGATCAATGGTACTCGTTCTTCTCCCGATAATGAGTGTTGGGAGGACATCCTGAAAAGGAAATACAATACCAAACATCGATGCATGCGGGGGTTTAGTGCATATTCATGTGAACAATTAATACAAATAATAATCAAATAAGTCACATAAATGATGGAGTGAATGCAAACAAACACGTAATCCTAAGCGAACGACCTAGACAAACCCAACACGACACTAGAGCTTCGGTTTTGCAACCAAAAGCTCTAATACCGCTTAAGGATGTAGCCCCCCGAGCGGTGGGCACCACATCCCCCGCACCATAGCTCAACACATATAACGAAACAAGGACTCCGCACACGAATGAAACCATAGCGAACGGGAGACAAGCAAAAACTAACCCTAGGCTAGGCGGTCTAGACCCTAATACAGAGCGCGCATACAAAATCAAACCATAAGCAGAAGCAGTAGGATCCAAAGTATACAAGTATACATACATATAATAATCTAGCAAAACTTAAAACAATTATACATGTCATGCAACTTGGCCAAATAAATCATAATACATACTTTCCATAACGTACCATAATTATATCCATGAGTTCCAAAGCTCAAATATATAGAATAAACCAAAAGGAATGCATGAGACTCAAACTACACAACTCTAAAAACTCAAAAGACAGACCGCCGCCTAGCACGAACCACTCCTACACCTGCAACTCAAGAAACAAGGGGGGAAAGAGAGAAACAACGAGGGTCAGTCCTAGAGACTGGTGAGGGGGCTAACACACGCACCCGTATACATATATAGAGCAAAGCACGTAACAAGAGCGTAATAATCCATCAACCGGGGATAGTTTTTGCACGCCAAAACATTTCCCGTGATACTAAATATATATATTTAAAAGAAGTTAAAGGCCAAAGGCCAAAATAATCAATTTTAAGAAAGATTCAAGACAAGACAAGACATACTAACTCAGCGAGTACGAGTTTTCTCCTCATGTCAAAACGAGTACAAGTCAAGCAAGTTCATTACAAAACAATCCCACCTCAACTCCGGTGATGGAAGGGTGGATCCTACCCTTAACCATCCGTGCAAGCAAGTAAGACGTGAGTTTCACTACACTCACGCCTGTCGGACTCCATCCCCCACTAACCTCCTAGTGGCTATCAAGTGGAGATCATGAACGAGAGGTTTGTCCGGCGACCCCTTGGTCGACCCGGATGCTCTGTCCCACAATCTCCAGGGCCCATCAAGTCAAGTACAAGTCATATACAAGGGCCTATCTTTCAAGGTCATTTCTCGCTACAAGTTCAAAACGTATCAAAAGCTTTTCAAAAATAAGGCAAAAACATAGAGTATATACATATAAAAATATTTTCAAGGTCTTTCACAAGCGGGACAAGCCCTCAAAATACATATCATGCACGTATCTATCATATAGTATATATATTTCGCATGCAGGCTTCAACCTCACCTGTAGGGACAAAAGAGAACAAGGATACAGCCTACGGGTGCCTGCTCCCAGTCACCAGGAAGCTGGTCTGTGCAAGAAAGACAAGTGTACGTGAGACACGACCCTTATGAACCAATTAAGACGAACGACGTAATCATGAATCAATATGTCATGCATTGACAATTATGGAGTGTCATGATCAACTTCATGTATCGATCATTTAGAGGCTTAGAAACGGGAAAAAGAGAACAAGGATACAGCCTACGGTGCCTGCTCCTCGTCACCAGGAAGCTGGTCTGTGCAAGAAAGACAAGTGTACGTGAGATACGTGCCTTATGAACCAATTAAGACGAATGGCGTAATCATGAATCAATATGTCGTACATTGACAATTATGGAGTGTCATGATCATCTTCATGCATAAAGTGGGCATATAATAGCATGTATCGATCATTTAGAGGCTTAGAAACGGGATTTGAAAAGTTAATTTTATGCAGGAAAATCACAAACACCCTCTGGAGCATGGGAACGGTCGTGCCTGGTTTCAACGTAAAATGGGAAGGGCCATTCCCGGCTCCACGAACTGATCCCGCGCGTCTGTGAGAAAATGGCAATTTTGGCACTTGGGAACGGCCGTTCCGGCTGTAGGCCAAAACTGGGAAGGGTTGTTCCCAGTCTCGCGCCAGATCATTCAAAAAGGGTGGGAACGGTCGCTCCGGGAAATGAACTGGGACGGGAAGGGTCGTTCCCGCTATGTAGGAGATGCAGAAACAGAGCAGCAAAACAGGGGAGCTTCGAACCTCAACCAAAAATCATCAAATGATCAAGTAACACTCCCAAATGCATTTAAATCATGAAAGAAACATGCTAGCATGCTTAAAGTGCAATAAAATCCAACGTAAACACTTATTTCATGCTTCAATTCTCAAGAATCATCAATATCAAACCCATATACCAACTTATCATCCAACTCCATAACCATCATAATTCAAGCATCAAATTCATGTTTGAAACCTAGAATCATGCTTCAACCAACTAAAACACAAATTGCCAAGCTTAAATCATAACCCTAATTTCATCAATCAATTCAAGAATTCACACAAATAGCTCATATATACCTTGAATGACAAGGAGAACAAAAGGGATGGAGTTAAGAGGTTGATTGAGCTTCAAATTATGCAATTTTGATGGAAAAATAGCTTGGAGATGATAAAATCCCTCATTCTCCTTCTTCTTGGGGAGGATCGAGCGAAATGGAAGCAAGGAAGCAAAGTGTTTGTTGTGTATATATGTGTGTTACGTGATTGCAGCAATACCAATTTGCAATTAAGTTGTCTAAGGTGACACCTTTTAAAGCTTATACCTAAGACTACAAAGTTAACTCATAAATTGACATGGAACCTCAAGTCTAAGGATCAATTAATCACATCAATGACTCGTGAGGTATTTTCTAATCTGAAAGTTTCCATTTCCTGAAATATAAACTTCCTTTCCCATTTAGGAATCTTCTCACACGGGGCACCTCAGTAAACTTACTTATGGAAGTAAGTACCCTCATGTATCACGCACGTATCAACTATACACTTTGCACCTCCATGAAACAAGGTGGTCCTTCTTAAGGGCGTGATCCCACAAGCAAGCCTTAGAGGAGTCAGGTTGACACTCTCACTATTTGTAGGACTCATCGGCTTGGAGTATTTTACTAATCATGACTTATGTGATATAGGGCTCGTTTCATGAACCATTTCACCTAAATGGTAGAGTCCTAAAGTCATCAGGATTAGGGGAGTTCTCATACATGCACAGCTAAAGTAAACGCATACCAAACAAGAGCATATAAAGAAGTGTTTCCTTAATTCGTTTTTTTATTCAAAGATTGTCTGTGATTACAATAAGGAAAAGTACAAAGCGGATATACAATCGGCTTTCTAGGGCACTATTCCTAACAATTTCCCACTCGCCCGTCAAAGCCATTCTAAAGCTACTCTAAGTCCCATCTTCTGAAGATGACCTTGGAAAGCTTCTCGACTAAGGGGTTTAGTAAGTGGATCTGCCACGTTCTCTGCTGATGCGACCCTCTCAATTTGCACATCTCCTCTTTTGATAATATCACGGATTACGTGATACTTCCTTATAATGTGCTTGGTCCATTGGTGAGATCTTGGTTCTCTTGCTTGAGCAACCACCCCAGTGTTGTCACAAAACACAGTAATGGGGTCTTTCATGCTAGGAACAACATTAAACTCTTGAATGAAGTTTCTAATCCAAACACCTTCCTTAGCTGCATCATTTGCAGCTAAGTATTCGGCCTCAGTGGTCGAATCTGCAGTGGTTGTCTTCTTGGAACTCTTCCAACTCACTGCTCCGCCGTTTAGGCAGAAAATGTATCCTGACATTGACTTAAAATCATCTATGTCAGATGCATAGCTTGCATCGCAGTATCCTTCGACAGTAAGATCTTTCTGACCTCCGTAAACTAAGAATAAATCCTTAGTACTTTTCAAGTACTTAAGAATATTCTTCACGGCAGCCCAGTGACCATCTCCAGGGTCAGATTGGAAACGACTTGTTACACTAAGTGCATAAGCCACATCCGGTCGAGTACATAACATTGCATACATTATGCTACCTATTGCTGATGCATAAGGTGTATGAGTCATTCTTTCCTTCTCAAGGTTAGTGTTAGGACACATCTTCTTAAAAAGACATGTTCCTACACTCATAGGAAGGTTCTTAACCTTTGCTAACTCCATATTGAATCTCTTCAATACTTTGTCAATGTACATCGACTGTGATAGTCCTATTAACCTTCTAGATCTATCTCGATAGATTTTAATTCCAAGGATATAGGACGCATCACCAAGATCTTTCATCTCGAATTGGCTCGATAACCATAACTTAGTCACTTTCATGTCATCCTTCGAATTCCCAATAAGAAGGATGTCATCAACATAAAGTACTAAGAATTGCACTGAGGTCTCCAATTCCTTTCTATACACACATGATTCATTTGAAATTTGAATGAAGCCAAACGCTTTGACTGATTCATCAAATCGAATGTTCCAATTCCTAGAAGCCTATTTCAATCCATAGATTGATCTTTGGAGTTTGCAAACCTTTTGCTCACTCCCACTGAATGTGAAACCTATGGGTTGGTCCATATAAATGTCTTTATCAATGTCACCATCGAGAAAAGCAATTTTCACATCCATTTGCCATATCTCATAGTCATAATATGCAGCAATGGCAAGCATGATCCGAATAGACTTTTGCATTGCAATTGGTGAAAAAGTTTCATCAAAGTCCACGCCGGGTCTTTGAGTGAATCCTTTTGCAACCAGTCTTGCCTTGTAGGCTGCAATGCTTCCATCAACTCCAAGATTTCTCTTAAAGATCCATTTGGAACCTATGGGTTTGACCCCGTCAGGCAAGTCTACCAAGGTCCAAACTTGGTTGGAGTTCATGGAATCCATTTCGGATTTCATGGCTTCTATCCACTGTTCAGAGTCAGAATCTGAAAGTGTCTCCTCATATGTTAAAGGATCATTATCCTTTTGAGAGATCTCATGGAAGAATCCATACCATCTCTCCGGCTGTCTAGGAGCGCGTTCAGAACGCCTTAGAGGAGGATTTACGTGTGTATCGAAATTCGTGATTGGTTGTCGTTGATCAGAAGGGGATGTTTCTTCAGTGGGTGGCGTGGGGTCACTTTGTACTTCATCTAATTCTATGATCTTGCCTTTCTTTTCTTTAAGGAACGGTTCCTCAAGAAAAGTAGCATTTCTGGAAACAAACATCTTTTGCTCAGATTGATCATAGAAGTAGTATCCTATGGATTCCTTAGGATAACCTACAAAGTAGCATAAGTTAGAACTAGATTCTAACTTGTCTCCCACTGTCCTCTTCACGTAAGCAGGACAACCCCAAATTCTTAAGTAAGAATAACTAGGGATTTTACCATGCCACATTTCATAGGGTTTTAGGGGCTGACTTAGAGGGAACTAGATTGAAAATCTTTGCTGCACTTTCTAGGGCATAACCCCAGAAAGAAGGTGGTAAGTCAGTGAAACTTATCATGGAACGAGCCATATCAAGTAGAGTTCGATTCCTTCTCTCAGAAACTCCATTTAGTTGAGGAGTTCCGGAGGTGTCCACTGAGAGATAATCTCATTATCTTTGAGATGATTAAGGAATTTTTCACTAAGATACTCCCCTCCTCGATCAGATCGAAGTGCTTTGATCTTGTGACCAGTTTGGTTCTCAACCTCCTTTTGAAATTCTAGGAATTTCTCAAAAACTTCAGATTTATACTTCATTAAGTATACATAACCATACCGACTAAAGTCATCGGTAAAGGTTATGAAATACTGATGACCGTTTCTTGTGCTTACACTAAGCGGTCCACAGACATCAGAATGGATCAAATCCAAGACCTTAGTGGCACATTCCACAGTTCCTTTAAAAGGAACTTTGGACATCTTTCCTTTGAGACAGGACTCGCAAGAAGTTAACTCTTTGAGATCATTTTCAGATAATGATCCTAAAGTGTTTATCTTGCTAATTCTGTTCTTGGAAATGTGTCTTAATCTAGTGTGCCATAAGGGAGCTGAAACATTGTCATCTCTCTTACGTTTAGTTTCTCGTTGTATATTCATAATATCGATATTCTGAGTTAGATAAAGTCCATTACTTAGAGTACCGATGTGAACGGAAGAGTTGTTCCGTTTGATAAAATATTTACCATTCTTAATATAAGTTTCATAACCTTCACAATCTAAAATTGGAACTGAAATTATATTACGAATAATGCTCGGTACATAAAGGACTTTATTTAAAACTAACTCAAAACTACCTAAATCTAATCTTATTGTGCCTAAAGGTCGAGCTTCAACATTTGAGCCATCGTCGATCTTCAAGACACATTCTCCTTCTCTGAGTTGTTGAACTTCATTTAGTATCTGTACATCATTACAGATATGAGCTCCACAATCGGTATCAAGTACCCAAGAACTAGAATTAATAGAAAGATTTACTTCAACGAGAAACATACCTTTCTTTAGAGTAGCCTTGTACTCTTGGCAGTTTCTCCTCCAATGTCCCGTTTTGCCACAATGGAAGCAAACATCCTCTTTCTGATCACGCTTCTTCTTTTGGGCCTTCCCCTTCGAAACGCCACCAGTGGGCCTAAGGGGCTTCTTCTTCTTCTTTTGGGCTTTCTTGCCCTTACCTTTAGAAGGCCCAGAAGAGGAAGATGGAGCATTCACCATCAGAACCTTCTTGTCCTTCTTGATGGTGCTTTCAGCAGTCACAAGCTGACTAATCAGCTCAGCTACAGTAGCACCAGCATGATTCATATTGAAGTTAAGGACAAATGGGTTGAATGATGGTGGGAGCGAGGCTAGCAACAAGTCCACTGAAAGCTCATCTTTCAGTGGCATGTCCATGGAAGCAAGTTTCTCAGTAAGGGCGAGAAACTTGAGTCCATATTCATGGACACATGAACCTTCCCTCATTCGTAAGTGGAACAATTCCTTTGAAGTGTTATACCTTGAAACACGTTCATGAGGGCGGTAAAGTTGCTCTAAGTGGTCGTAAATCTCCCAAGCAAATTCCATGGCCTCATGTTGCCTTTGCAAGTCCGGAGACATGTTAGCCAACATAAGGTAACGGGCTTGGAGATTATCATCCTTCCACTTCTGGATCGTGTCCCGCTCGGCCCGAGTGGGAGCTTCCCCTTTGGGACTAGGCTCCCCTTCGAAGAGAACATAAGTTCTCTTCTCAGAATCTAAAATGATTTTTAGATTCCTGAGCCAATCAGAATAGTTGGGACCAGTCAACTTGTTTGACTCGAGGACCGATACAAGAGGGTGTTTGGTTGCCATTTCAAAATGCATAGAGAATCACAGAATCTACGACCTAAATGGTAAAACAGAGAACTAGTGAGCATGCTGAATTATAACGATATACAAAAGATAAGGTCTTTAATCTAATGTAGCTCCCATTGTTTTTCAAAGATCTATAATTCCCAAAGATCTAAGAGGAACACACTTCCCAATGGGTACTAAGATCCTAGGCATTTTACCTCGAACCCACGACTCGTGGACATTCTAATTAGAACCCTAGGTGGGTACAAACTACCAATTCTAACACCTTTAGAACTCTTAGTAATTGTTTTTGCATCACCTATCTTTCAATATGGACCCACGACTCGTGCGACATCCATATTTACTTAGGCGTTAAGCTAAACCCATCAATCATAAGATCATGATCAAAACTTAGTTCGAACGACCCACGACTCGTGGACATCGCCCTTGCTAAAATTGACCACGAAATATTGATCATTTAAAATGATCAATTAGGTAACTAAGAACTAATAAGCTCCACTAGCTATCCCATGACTCGCGGACAATAACTAGCTTCACTTACTAAACTTAAAACCTATTGATGGAATGCTACGAATTTAATTCAAAATTTGCATCTCGAATTAAACACCTATTGTTCGAAAATAGCTTAATATTTAATGGGAATTTTCGAATCAACCGGAGAGTTGTCCGGTTCGACATCACCAACATATATGTTTTCCAATTTTAATTAGTCTTGATTAATGCAAGTACAACTTAAATGCATTTCACACAAGCACTTAGCAGATAACATGTCCTACCATGATACTAACATGTGATGATCATGGGTTCTACCTATCTTATGCGTGATATGTGGGAGCCACTCCACAATCACAAGTTCTAACATACATGCCACATAAACAGTTTAAATCACATAAGGGAAAACAGTAACAAAATACGAGCCCTATCTCTATTACATTTTCAATTGAGATTTCCCTCCCTAACATTTTGAGGGGTCTTCATTTATGGCCTCCTTGTTACTTGAATGTGGTCCATCTTACTCCATGGGTGCATTGTCTCCAAAATGAAAATAAAACCTCACCACCTATTCTACTCTCAAAAAAATGAAAAGGTATTGAAAAGTAATAAGGCTCAATCTTCATATTGGCCTTAGACAAATACACGGGGCATACCCTGGCCTCAAAACAGTAATATGGAAAGCCACATAATAAATCACATAACAGTACGCATATAAGTGAGGCTCCAACCTCAATTGAAAAATGCAACTATAGGGCTCCAACCCCAATTTAAACCATCCTTGTGCATAAATTAAAACCATACATAAGTCTAAACCCATGATCACCTAACATGCTTCTTGCGAGAATTTAAATTTAGCCAATAAATTAAAATTCCCGTTTCAAGTCCTAATGACTTAAAACACGACTTGATGCGAGTCTTGTTCATAAAAGTTTTCAATAAATCCCAAATTACTAAAACTAATAAAATTCCCATTAATTTCTGAAAATTAATAATTTTAACAAAGATGTAGTTTTCCAAAATTATAAACCGTTTCTATTTCTCAAAAATCCCAATTTTAAATTCTATTAAAATAAATATTAATAAAAAAAATTTTGATAATAAAAATAAAATTAAAACGAGTGCGCGCGCGGCCCCTCGTGGCCAGTGGCGAGCGATCCCGGGCGTGCCCGAAAGGCCTCCCGCGCGGTTGCGGGAGGGACTGGGCGCAAGGCCCTGTGCACGCCTAGGTCAGGCGAGCGGCGGCGCACGAAGCCTTCGCGTGTGGGGTTTCGCGTGTTTGTCGTAATCCGGGTTTTCATTTTGTGTTTTCGTTCAAAAGCAAACCCAATCCAACAAATCCAAAAAAAGTTTATACAGTTTCAAATCTAAAACAGTTTTCAAAAACAAATTTTAACAAAAAACCGTTTTCAGAAACTTTCAAGAAAAATATAGTTTCGTAATTCAGGCTTTCTAAAACAGTTACAAATACTCAATCGCATCAAGCCTAAGAATTTCTACCAAATTCAGAATAATTGAGACGAATCAGAAACACGATTAACGAGGAGGCTCTGATACCAATTGTTGGAAAACAGGAATCAGAAAGCAGCGGAAATTTAAAAATTTTCCAACAAAAAGGATCGAAACTCGAAATCGTGAATCCGAATTCGTAGAGATTAGAAACTTACTTTTCAATAATCTTTCTTGAAGCGTTTCAAGTCCAAGAACGCTCTTCTCGCGGCTTGATCACCTCTCCTTGGTAAAGCTCGAATCTTCAAAACTTCTAACTTGAAGCTCTCTAGAGATAGTCCACCAACTTGACTACAATCTAACTAGTAAGGACGCTAGTTCTCTAGTTATTGTTAGGCTTAACCTAGGGTTTACTTTATCTCGGAGAAAGGATGGTGTTCAACACATGAACCAAAAGAATTGTCAATTACCCTCTAAGGGGAGCTCGAGCTCCCCTATATATAGGAAGGAGAGGGGCAGCCGAACCTAGTCCTGTTGGACTAAGGATTTGGTCCCTCTCTCTCATTACTTGATCATCAAGTAATTCCAAACTTTGACTTTTGAATTCTAATTCAAATCAACTTTTAAGAAAGCTAAAATATCCAAACCCCTTTTGGATAATATTATACTTTATTTATTAATAAATAAATAACTTATTTATCTAATTAATTAATTCGTAATTAATTAAATAGATTATTTTTCTCCAAAATAAGACTTTCTTTTTAATTTAAAATTAAACCAAAGTCTATTAAATAATTAATACATTAATTATTTAATCACATAAATATATATACACGTGTCCCCAAGGACACGTGTGATTCACACGTGTGGTACCCTTTTGGCTCGATTAACTCGTTTAATCATTTCAAAGCCTTAACTCATGTAACCAAGTTGTTGTGTGTGACCCTCTAGGTTCTCAATTCAATTAGCAGTGACCCTAATTAATTAATTCACTTATTAATTAATCAGTCCACAGATTAAACGACCATAGTCTAGCAACAGGTGTTTAACCCCTAGCTGAATTGGAATGTCTAGATTCGACAGAACCTTTAAGTCATTGATTCATGTGAGATACAATCCTCCTACTTACTATCTCTCAACTAAGATCTAGGGTAAGGGAATAATCAAAACCCTAATAATCCGATCTTAAAGCTAAGTGCATTTCATATCCGTTTGATCTCAATCCAAGAAACCCTTTTCTTGATGTCTTGATCTACTGCCTTGGCCAAGGACTCCATATGGCATATGAATAACTTACACAATAAGAGATCACCTTGCAAATGCAAGTGTAGGTCCTTTCTTGATTCTCATTCACTTTCATGAGTCACTTGTGCAGCCCCAGCATAAGCATTGAATCAGTTGTCTAAGACGACACCCTTTAAAGCTTATACCTAAGACTACAGAGTTAACTGATAAAGTGACATGGAACCTAAATTCTAAGGATCAATTAATCACATCAATGACTCGTGAGATATTTTCTAATCTGGAAGTTTCCATTTCCTGAAATAGAAACTTCCTTTCCCATTTAGGAATCTTCTCACACGGGCCACCTCAGTGAACTTACTTATGGAAGTAAGCACCCTCATGTATCACGCACGTATCAACTATGCACTTTGCACCTCCATGAAACAAAGTGGTCCTTCTTAAGGGCGTGATCCCACAAGCAAGCCTTAGAGGAGTCAGGTTGACACTCCCACTGTCTGTAGGACTCATCGACTTGGAGTATTTTACTAATCATGACTTATGTGATATAGGACTCGTTTCACGAACCATTTTACCTAAATGGTAGAGTCCTAAAGTCATCAGGATTAGGGGAGTTCTCATACATGCACAACTAAAGTAAACGCATACCAAACAAGAGCATATAAAGAAGTGTTGCCTTAATTCGTTATTTTATTCAAACATTGTCTGTGATTACAATAAGGAAAAGTACAAAGCGGATATACAATCGGCTTTCTAGGGCAGTATTCCAAACAATGAAATGGACACTCCATACCCGAGCTAAATCCCGACGAACCGGGACATACACACACGCTATGCTAGGCGGGACTAACCCTTGAACCATAAAATCAGAGTAAACGGAAGCAATAACTGATCATAATATATACCATGAGCATTCAAGCTTTAAAAATGGATCATTTACGATTGGCAATATCCAAATGAGCCATCACGGCCTAAGCTATCAAATACGCTCCAAAATACAATAACCATAAACACGAGTATGCAAGTGTAAGACCCAAAATACAAGAGCTAGCCACAAATGCAAGACACAATGACTCGAATTCCCGCCTAACTCCCCTGACACCTACACAACTGAAAATCAAACGAGCTCAGTCCAAAAGGGAGTGGTGGGTATAAAAACAGGGCATACGTATAATATAAGACAGTAATTAAATAATCACATGCAAGCTATAATCCCATGAGGTTTTTAAAGCATTTCCCAAGTGGGTGAAATAAAGAAAGCATCAAAAGGGATTATAACAACTCGTTTCCATTAGATCTTTCGTGGCCCGGCGAGTGGGCGTGCATTATCTCCAACCAACACCTTGTGTAATTCATTATTCGTTCATTCTTTCTTTCTTTTCACGCATTACATTCTTTCGTGCACATTCATTATCATTTACACCTTCTTCCTCCGGGTGATGGACAGGTTTGTAAGGCCTGGCCATCCATTCATTGACCAAAAGGGGTTACATGACTCCCCAGATGGCACTCAGCGTCCATTCCTCGCTAACTCCTAGCGAGGTCCGGTTACGCCGTTATTTGGTTGGAACTAGTGTAAAGGATCACCGTCGGCCCATGCCTCTCCGGATAGCCACTCACACTAAGTCCCTGGGCCCCATTCTGTGCATTCATTCATTCTCGCCAAAACATTTGGTAGGGTTCATAAAATAAAGGCTTTACGTTGCAATCATTTACTTTTAAAACGACTCTACATACCTATAATAAATTTTGGCCGAAATCTTTACACATTGGAAGTATATAGGGTCATTTAACTAATTAGTAGAGAAACCCACCTTAGAACGACAAAGAGAAGAGCACAAGAGCCTCACTGACCGGCCTCGTCTCCAACTGGATCGAAATCTGTGCAAGGAAGGTGAAGTGAGACTCAAAATGACCATGTAAGACGCTCGGTAATGTAATGATCATGATATGAAAGCATAAAATGTGATATTATGTAATGAACACGTTCATGTGCACTATTAATACACTTAGAGCATATAGACAAGTCATTCATTCGTTCAAGGAAGCATTCATATTCATTTAAGTTCAATCCTTACACATTTCATAACAATTCAATCGAAGAATTTCACGTTTACAATTAGAGAATAGACAAATAAATACATTCAAATCAAGATCGGAAATTAGATAAGAACATGAAATAGGTAACAATTTAATTTCCATAATTTAATTAAATCAAATTATACTTAATATCTAATAAACATATATATATATAAAATCATATCTAAATATATAAAGATATATACGTACAATATGCATGCAAACATAAATATATAACCACATACATGTATTAATATATAAATCCATGCACAAAATAATTAAATGCATGCAAACTTCAATATAAGACATGCATGCATAAATAAATTACACGAACACACACCCACTACCTTACATGCATTATAGTATATATGTATATATATATCCATGCACCAGCAATGCAAAATCACACAAAAACCATGTAAGAGTCCCAAATCAATCTCCCCGCCCGGGGAGATTTTGTACTTAAAAAGTCCCCGCCCGGGGACTTTCATGCAGAAGAGTTTCTGCACAAAGGGTCTCCGGCCGGGCATTTTCATGCCCAAAATCTCCCCGTCCGGGGAGATTTAATACAGTTGCGAAGCAGCAGTTCAAAACGAAGCTTTCCCCTGGTCCAAAGGCAAGAATTTATAGCACCAGGTAGCAAGCAATTAAGGCAATAATTCAGCAGCAAAACAGGCCATAAAAGTTCCCACAAATTGACTGAAAATGAACAGCAACAAGGTAAGGAAATAAGGCAGCAGCTCACGACAAAAACAGGGACAAAAATAGGGGAAAACTCCACAAAGCGTCAACCAACCTCAAGCTAACATGATCAAGTATGAAAGAGCAATGAAAGGTCATCAATTCAGTCCTAAATCAACACTCCAACATGCATCAAAACCATCCATATGGGAACAAGGTAGGCAAGAGCTCATTTCAACAATTTTCTTTCAAAACCTCATTAATGACATCACATTAAATCTTCAACTACCATATAATCAATGATCATAAATGAAAAGAGGGAGTTAAGACAACCATTTTCATGCTTTAAATCAACCAAAAGCATCAAGGAATGCATGAGATCAATGTATGGCTCCAAAATCTACTATTTCATCATCTTCTTCAAACTCCATGAAAACATGCTCAAAATTGGAGATGCATGGTTCAAAATGACCCATAATGAATGTATATTACAACCCTAAGCTTACCTTTTGGATTGGATGAAGTTTGGAAGAGATTTGAGCCTTGAATCTCCAAGCTTGGCAAGGGTTACGGGAATAACTGGAGAGCAGTGGTTTTTGCTGAAATTTCTCTAAGTGTGGAGGGTTAGTTCGGTTTGGGGCAGTTAAGGGATGTTAGAGGGTTGAGTTAGGGTTCCAAGGAATCAAACCATGGTTAATTTGGTCAAGGTTTGTGAGAGATATGGCTATTTTGCTAAAAGGTGGCAGTTTTGGCGAACGTTACACATTTCGGTTGAATTTCGGAGGTTCAAATAATTTTGGAAAAATATGAGGCTAAGTTTATTAAACTCGGATTTTCGTTACGAGTTCAACGAAGTTGACGGAACTCGATTCCGAGTTCCCGAGCTCAAGATATCACATACGGAACCAAGGGTACGCTAATTGCTCGTTAGCCCCCGATTTGGATTCCAAGAACAAAATAAATTCAAAACTCATGTAAATGAACCCGAAAACAGGAAACGAACATAGATTCACATTCATGACACGTATATCTCCGACATATTAAATTTTTATGAAATTTCGATATCAAATCATAGAAGAACGAAGCGCGTTTATAACACTCATGAGCAATGCATTTATAAATTCATAATATTCCATAATAAATAACAAAAATTAAATTCATTTTTAAATATGAATCAAAGTGCACGAAACAAATATAAATTTAATATTAATAAATTTAAAGATATGAATGTCAACGAATTAACATAAATTTAATATTAATAAACTTAAGATATAAATAATTAACATTTTATCATTAAATAAATAAAATTGAATTTACAAAACACTTATAAACAATTAATTCGCGCAATTTGGTAAACACTTACGCCATACCTGTATGGCCAAAGTATCGGGGCGTCATAACCTCTCTCCCTTAAAAGAATCCGTCCTCGGATTCACTGATTGCCCGGAAACAACTCGGGACGAAATCTTTTCATCTTATCTTCCGTTTCCCATGTAGCTTCTTCCGTTTCCCATGTAGCTTCTTCCGTTTTGTCACTTCTCCATAAGACTTTAACTAGTGGGATTTGCCGGTTTCTTAGTTCTTGTAATTTCCGATCCAAAATCTTAACCAGTTTCTGAACGAAGGTGAGGTTAGGCTCAAGTTCCACTTCTTCAATGGGTAGGATCTCGGATTCATCCGGATAATACTTCCGAAGCTGAGAAACATGAAATACGTTGTGAATTCCGGTCAGACTCGGCGGTAAGTCAAAACGGTAGGCCGTATCTCCAATTTTCTCAAGAATCTCATACGGTCCTAAATACCGAGGATTCAATTTTCCTCCCTTACCAATCTTTGAAAACCCCTTTCGTGGAGAAGCTTTTAAGAAAACTTTATCCCCGATCTCAAACTCAAGATTCTTTCTTCGGTGATCTGCATAACTTTTCTGTCGATCCTGAGCTGCTTTCATCCGTTGTCTGATTATTTGGACCTTATCAATCGCCTCTTGTACGGCTTTAGAAGGCTTTTCCCTTTTCTCCCCACGTTTTACACCTTCCTGTTTGGTCCAATTCCATTCTTCCAAATCAAAGAACAACGGAGATTTGCATTTCCGTCCGTAGAGAGCCTCATAGGGAGCTATTTCTATCGAGGCTTGAAAGCTGTTATTATAGGCGAATTCAATCAAAGGCAATGCTCGTTCCGTGAACTCGGAAAATCCAATGCACATGCTCTCAACATATCCACCAAATATTTAATTAACCTTTCTGACTGCCCGTCTGTCTGAGGATGGAAAGTTGTGCTGAATTGAAGCCTTGTACCCAGATTTCTTTGCAATTCTTGCCAAAATCTAGAAGTGAACCTCGGATCCCGATCTGATACAATGCTAACCGACACTCCATGAAGTCGGACAATTTCATCAACATATTTCTTAGTTAGCTTAGTCACTTTATCCGACATCCGAATAGCAAGAAAATGTGCCCATTTTGTCAATCGATCCACAATCACCCAAATTCCATCTAAACCACCCTTCACTCGTGGAAGACCTGAAACGAAATCCATCGGGAATAGGTAATGGTTGAAGTAGCACCGATGGCTTCTAATGCTCTGCTTTCACAACTTGGCAAGTCAAGCAATGTTTCGTGAAGTTGATCACATCCCGCTTAAGTCCATTCCACCAATAAAATTTCTTTAGAGATAAAGATTTTCGCCCATCCGAACTATGACCCTTTTAGCATTTCACCATCCCAACTATTTTTCACCCGAAACCGCCATCTAAACTTTCAATTACCGACAAACCACCATCCCAAAAGGCGGTTTTGACCCTTTTTTGAGCGGTTTTGACTCTTTTTTCAGCGGTTTTGGATGTTTTGAAAGTTTAGATGGCGGTTTCGGGTGAAAAATAGTTGGGATGGTGAAATGCTAAAAGGGTCATAGTTCGGATGGGCGAAAATCTTTATCTCATTTCTTTAAATCCTTATACATTTTATTTCCCCCGGGATGTATCGAATACCCTGACCAATGAGCTTCTTCCAATATTAACCGTTTCAACTCTTCCGGTACAATCACTCTGTTTTTAAAACCTTAGAAGCTCGGTGTCATCGAATCCAAACGGACTCTCTGGATCAATTCTAGCTTTCTGCGCTAACTTCTGCTCCTCGGAATCCCCTCTCTGAGCTTCAAATTATCTCTGCTGAAGATCCAGCTGAACGGTAATATTCCAAATACTAGCCCTCAGCTTGAAAGACTCAGGTTCATCCTCAATTTCCACTTTAACACTTGACACGCTAGCTTTCCTACTAAGTGCATCCGCGACCACGTTGGCCTTTCCGGGGTGGTATCGAATTGTACACTCATAATCCGCCAACATCTCCATCCAACGCCTTTGTCTCTTGTTCAACTCCTTCTGAGAAAACAAATACTGGAGACTCTTGTGGTCTGAAAAGATCTCAAAAGAAATTCCATAAAGATAGTGTCTCCACTTTCCCAAAGCAAAGATCACTGTTGCAAGTTCGAGATCATGAGTGGGATAATTTTGTTCATGATCCTTCAATTTCCTCGAGGCATAGACTATCACTTTACCATTCTGCATCAAAACATATCCCAACCCTTCCTTCGAGGCGTCCGTATAAACCGTGTATCCTTCAGTGCCTTCGGGAAGTGCTAATACTGGTGCAGTGGTCAACTTTTCCTTCAAGAGTTGAAAACTCGCTTCACATGCCTCGTCCCACTCAAATTTAGCTTCCTTCTTAGTCAACCGAGTTAAAAGGGCGCCAATCTTAGAGAAATCCTGCACGAATCTTCGCTAATAACCTGCCAAACCCAAGAAACTTCTGACTTCGGAGGCATTCTTCGGACTTTGCCACTGAATAACTGTCTCGAACTTCGAAGGATCTACTTCCAAACCCTTACTTGAGACGATATGACCTAGAAAAGCAACCCGGTCGATCCAAAACTCACACTTACTAAACTTTGCATATAACCGGTGCTCTCTTAACGTTTCCAATACCAATCTGAGATGTCGAGCGTGATCTTCCGGAGTCCTCGAATAAACAAAAATGTCATCAATGAAAATTACCACGAATTTATCCAAGTAAGGCCGAAAAATCCGATGCATCATATCCATGAATGCTGCAGGGGCATTAGTCAAACCAAAAGGCATCACTACGAACTCATAATGCCCATACCGGGTGTTGAATCCTGTCTTTGGAATATCTTCTTCCCGGATTTTCAACTGATAGTACCCTTGTCTTAAATCTAATTTTGAATAAATTCCTGAACCTTGTAGCATATCGAATAAATCCTCAATGTGGGGCAATGGGTACTTATTCTTGATAGTCATCCGATTAAGTTCCCGGTAATCTATACACATTCTCAACATCTCGTCTGTTTTCTTAATGAAAAGAACCGGAGCACCCCACGGAGACGAACTCGGTCGAATGTACCCAATCTTGAGTAATTCCTCGAGTTGAATTTTCAATTCCTTCAACTATGCCGGAGCCATTCTATAAGGAGTCTTGGAATACGGTTCTGATCCCGGATATAGGTAGATTACAAACTCAATCTCCCGATCTGGCGGTAGAGAACCCAAATTTTCTAGAAATACATCGGGATATTCCTTCACCACGGCCGTCTCCTCAAAACTCGCTTGATCCTTTGGTTTATTAAGGAGATAGGCGATAAATCCCATGGCTCCATCCTTTACTAACTTGTGAGCTTCCATGAACGATAAAAGTGGTACCTTCTTCGACCCAACTTCCCCAATCAACTCTTTACCCAACTTAATCTTCTTCTTAAAACAATCAACTTCAGCCCGATGCCGGTATAACCAATCTATCCCAAAAATTACCCCATATTTCTTCATAGGCATCACGATGAAATCTGCTGGATAATCTTTCCTTTCTATCAATACTGAACAACCCCGGATAACCCGATCTGTCTGCAAACTTCCTCCCAGAGGAGAACTCACAAAATAACAAGAATTCGAACAAATAACAAGTAGACACAGAGAGGCACATAGATCACAAGATATAAAAGAATGTGTAGCACCCAGATCGAATAATGTATGGATGTTCGTGTTATGAATACAAACGGTACCTTCCACCATGGCGTTGGATCGGCCTCAACGTTCTGCTCCTCGCCCTCAAGGGCATAAGCTCGAGCCTGAACCAACGGTCTCTGAGCTCCAGCTTGATATCTTGGAGTCTTGTCCGGGCATGCAAAAGCCATATGATCCCCTTTTCCACAAATCAAACACAACCCCAATCTCTTTCGGCAAGTATTGTAGGTGTGGGTTGGTCCTCCACAATAAGTACACAGAGGTTGATCTTTGCGGGATCCCGTAGGAACTGGTGGAGCCTGAGGTGCTCGTGGAGTTGGAGCATTTTGACCTCCTATTCGAGGCTTCTTGAAAGGTCCTTTTTTCTGGGGGAGCTGATGAAGTCATAGGCCTCTTTCCCTTATTAAATCCCAAACCTGAACCTGATCCCGGTTCCTGGCGGTAAGATGATCTCCGAGCATTCATAGAATCTTCAACTTTTAAGGCCTTTAAACTAGCCTTTCCCCAAGTGCTCATGTTGACCGCCTCAAGAGCTGCCTGGATATCCTATCGAAGCCCCTGAACGAACTGCATAGCTTTGTGGAAGTCATCACTCGCTACATTAGGTGCATAGCGACATAACCTCTCATACTCTGAAATATACTCGGTCACAGACCTCGATCCCTGCTTTAATTCAGTGAATTCCTTTAATCTTCGAGTACGGGATGAAGGAGGGATAAACTTATTCTTGAACTCCCGTGTAAAGACTTCCCAATTTATCTCCTCTCCAGCTGCTTCCAAGACAATCCGTGTGCTTTCCCACCAAGAGTAGGCCTCCCCCTGTATAAAAGTAATGGTACATCGAGCCTTCTCCCGAGATTCACATGGAATGAGCTCCTAGATCCTCTCCACTTCTTTCAACCACATTTCTGCTTGTATATCATTTCCCTTGAAAAACTTAGGAGGTCGTTGATTCTGGAACTCCCTAAGTATAACTGAAATCGGTGCCTCTGGTGGTACTGCAGGGGCAGGTGGTGCTGGAGGTGTAGGTGGTACATAATCCCGAAGCCTCTGATCGATGATGTTAATAACCGAATTAACACAAGCCTCTGTCGGCGGTGGTTGTGGAGGTGGAGGTGTAGGAGAACGATTTCTGCCACGGTGTCGATTTGGAGATCGATCCCGATGTCTACGTGGAGGCATCCTGTCAATAAACACTAAAAATGCGTGCTATTTTTAGTTTATGCATGATAATGCAATTAATTCAATCAAAATTCAAAATTTAAAGTAATTAAGCACAAAAGAGATGCATATCAGCACATTGTCAAGTAGTCCCTAAGCCGAACGACCTAGACCGACTCTCACGACACGAGAGACCGGGTTTTGCAACCTGAGGCTTTGATACCACTTAAGGATGTAGCACCCAAGCGCAAGGTACCATATCCCCCGCACCGAGACCCGACCCGACCCGAATATGAAATGGACACTCCATACCCGTGCTAAATCCCGACGAACCGGGACATACACACACGCTATGCTAGGCGGGACTAACCCTTGAACCATAAAATCAGAGTAAATATTAAAGCGGAAGCAATAACTGATCATAATATATACCATGAGCATTCAAGCTCCAAAAATAGATCATTTACAATCGGCAATATCCAAAAGAGCCATCACGGCCTAAGCTATCAAATACGCTCCAAAATACAATAACCATAAACACGAGTATGTAAGTGTAAGATCCAAAATACAAGAGCTAGCCACAAATGCAAGACACAATGTGACACCCTGGTTTTTCGGCCGTCCAGGTACGCACTTACGAGAGAGTTAGATGTGCAATTTAAAATTATTTTTTAATTTCATATTTAATTGATTTATACTTTATTATTTGAAATTCGTATATGAATTATTTGAATTTATGTGAAATATTCGAATTATATGTGAAAATTTGCCTAAGGGATTTAAGATATGAATTTTATGAATTTTATGATATGCGAATTTAATTTCCGAGCATGCTACTTTTTGTGAATTATGTGATTCGTGTGAATTAAGGGCTTAAATTGTAGGATTTATTTAATTTTGGACTTAATCGAAAATTTGAACTTGGACTTATTTGACACTTTTTAAAAGTTTTGGACCTAATTGAAAAATAACCTTTTTAATAAAATTTTATTTATTTTAAATCGTTTATTTATTATTTTAAAAAATTTTATTTATTATTTCTTTGAAAATTTAATTTTATTATTTGAATAATATGCTTATTTGTTGAAAATGTGTTGCGTTTGTGTTCGATTTGAGATCGAAATTTCATGCCAATTTAATATGCATGAATTATACGTGTTATGAATTCGTTTATGTGCTCGTTTTAATTTTTCGGACTTGTTTGATATGGTAACGAACCATATTTTAATTGTTGGGGATTCGAGGGCCTAACGTAGTTTTAGGGCGCCTTGGGTTCTGGAGGCCATATCTTGAGATCGGGAATTCGGATTCGAATTCCGGAAGTGATGCTGGACTCGTAACGAAGAATGGGAGCTAAGAAATCTGATTTTGTATTTTTCTAAGCCCGTTTAAGCCTCCGAAATTTGTCCGAACAGAGCAGCTCGCGCAGATTTGCCACCTTGGAGTATTTTGGCCATATCTCTCTCAATTCTTAACCAAATGAATTGATTCTTGAGCCTAATTAACCCTAGTTAAGCCCTCTATCTCTATCCCTAACCCTCATTTCGAACTCAGACCTGGAGAGAGAGCAGGAACAGCTGAACCGAGAGAGGAAGAGAAAGGGATTTTCTGCACTATTCATTTTTTCCAATTTCAAGCTCAATACTTCTCCGATTCGCCTCAAATTCGAAAGGTAAGTCCATGATTTGATCCTCCATCTTCTCCTCTTTCTTTTAAGTCCATATTTGTTGAGTTTCATGATCATTTGAGCATGTTTGAGGCTGCTATATGAATAGTTAGGTTTATATGAAATTTTGTTGAATCCTTGAGCATCCTTGTTTCGTTTCTCATTTATAGCTGGATATATGATCATTATGGCGTATTTGTTTCACTTATATGAATGATTTTCATGTTTCTTGAGTATATGATGAACCACCTTAGCTGCACTTCATGAAAAGCTTGGAGATATGAGGTTGAATTCCATCTTTTTGCCCCTTTGCTGCTGCGGGCGAATTTGCTGCTGTTTTAGTGTTCTTTTGCTGCGTTTTGGTGTGATTTTGGTGCCTTGTTGCTGCTGTGTTGTTGCTGGTTCATGGCTCTGCTACTGCTGCGTGGAAAGAAGGGAGAACAGGGGGATGTTACTTGCTACTGCTGCGTCTGCATCACTCTCCCCGGCCGGGGAGAATCTGCTCGTGAGGAGTACCCGGCCGGGTAGTCTCCTTGTAGTAGCTTTCTGCAGCTTTTCCTTCTTTCTTTGCTTGTGTTTTGATTTATACTGAATGCTTGTGTGTTTGTTAGGCGTGTGCTGGATGTGTTTGCATGTAATGTATATATATATATATATATATATTATAATATTTGGTGCATGCTACGTAAATGCATGAATATGCATTATACATATATGTAATACATTTATATTGTGCATGGTTTGTGATTGTGTATGCATGATTAGATGCATTTGGTATATATATATATATAACGTGTATTAAGAATATACATGCATGAGTGTTAATTTTGTAATTAATGTATGAAATCTTTAATTTGAAATTCCTATGCATATTTATTGTTGATTCTCAATTTGTACGTATTTGTAGGTTTATTTATATATATAAATATTAGAATATATGTTATGTATCTTATATATATATATATATATATATATATATATATATATATATATATATATATATTATATTTAATTATTTGAATTAGCTTTCATATAGTATGATTGTAATTAATTCGAGCTTGTTTATATGGACTTTAACCTTATGAATGCATATGGTATGCTAATGTATGATGTGATATGAGCTTATTTGATATGTTATGAATTTATTTGACGTGATATGAGTTTGATTCTTGAATTATTTGTGTGATATTTTGTTAATTACTCCATTTTGCCTAAATTTGAATTTATATGAAGTGCATTGCATCATTTGCACCCATATGCATTTGCCGAGCGTTTCTATGGTTCATATGGAGTCTTAGCGTTGATTCTTGTGTTTAGATTGCTCGAAGGGAGTTGCTCGTGGGGTGCTTTGAGCAGTCCGTTCGGTTTGTAGGTCAAGGTGAGGTTTTAGGTTTGTTATAGTTAATGCGACCTACAACCCTATATGTTCGTTTTCAAGCCCGCATGCGATTATATTATTATGTTTATATAATAGATAAGTGTATATATGATATGTTTATGACTTTGTCATATGATTAAATGTTTTGACTTATATATATGAGCATATGTAAGCTCGAAAATGTTTTGCAACGAGGCTATGCTCCAAACCATGTACTTTCAAGCTAGCTAAGGATTAGGATGAAACGGAGAGGTACGTTTATAGCATACGCTAAGTTGCAAGGTATGGTATGTTTGATAAGGTACGTATGTTACGATTAAGTTACGTTTTGTTTCGAGCGAGTTATGGTACGATATGTTCTGGTATGATATGTTCTGATTTGTTCGGTAATGTTGGGCCCCGGAGGCGTGGGTAAAGGGGACCCGGGACGACCATTGGGGTCGCCGGTTATTGACCTCTGTACACATCTCCACAGTTCGATAGGATCAACCCGGAACCCACTAGGAGGTTTGGTGGGGGATGGAATCCTCGGGCGTGAGCGTCATGAAACTCACGACCCATACTTAACGTAATGGATGGTTAGGGTCGCGCAACCCTTCCATCACCGGAGAAGGAGGTTTGTTCTTTAATGTTACTTTTGTTTTGATTTGTAATGTTTGATTCGTATGAGGAGCCCAGGATGGGATTGGTGCTCGTACTTGCCGAGCTTTTTGTACGTTATGTTGATTATGAAACGGGATAGGACTTTTAAATTAAAGATACGCTATGATTTTGATATGATATGTATACGTTTGTTTTAAAATGGATTTTGGTGTGCAAAACCCTATTCCCGGTTCATAGTTTTTTGTTTAATACGTGTTATGCTTTATATTACGTATCGTGTGAGTGTGTTCAGCCCCCTCACTCAGTCGAGTTGTAGACTGACCCCTCTCCTTTTTCCCCTTTTAGTTGCAGGTGCAGGGTTCGGGTTGTGCTAGGCGGCGGTCATCTTTTGGGTCTTTTGAGTCAAGTTGTTCGAGTCTTTTTGCATTCTGTATCTTTATCACTACGCCTTGGACTTTTAAATATGTATAAGCCTATGATTATGTATTTATGTATTTACGTTCTATGTTTGCTTTACGGGATTAGGTATCTATGCTAGATGAACCCGTCGCCTGTTTTTATTTAAGATTTTGCATGATTATAAATGTATCTGCGATCCTGTTGCTTCCGCCTTTGATTTTATTTGTTATGCACTCTGTATTAGGGTCTAGACCGCCTAGCCTAGGGGTGTGTTTTTGTTTGTCTTCCGTTCACCATGGCTTGGTGCGTGTGCGGAGTTCCCATTTCGTTACACGTGTCCGGCTATGGTACGGGGGATGTGGTGCCCTTCGCTCTGGGGTGCTACACACAATGACTCGAATTCCCGTCTAGCTCCCCTGACACCTACACAGCTGAAAAGAAAACGGGTTCAGTCCAAAAGGGACTGGTGGGTATAAAAACAGGGCATACGTATAATATAAGACAGTAATTAAACAATCACATGCAAGCTATAATCCCAAGTAAGGTTTTTAAAGCATTTCCCAAGTGGGTGAAATAAAGAAAGCATCAAAAGAGATTATAACAAGTCGTTTCCATTAGGTCTTTCGTGGCCCGACGAGTGGGCATGCATTATCTCCAACCAACACCTTGTGTAATTCATTAGTCGTTCATTCTTTCTTTCTTTTCATGCATTACATTCTTTCGTGTACATTCATTATCATTTACACCTTCTTCCTCCGGGTGATGGACAGGTTTGCAAGGCCTGACCATCCATTCATTGACCAAAAGGGGGTTACATGACTCCCCAGATGGCACTCAGCGTCCATTCCTCGCTAACTCCTAACGAGGTCCGGTTACGCCGTTATTTGGTTGGAACTAGTGTAAAGGATCACTGTCAGCCCATGTCTCCCCGGATAGCCACTCACACTAAGTCCCTGGGCCCCATTCTATGCATCCATTCATTCTCGCAAAAACATTTAGGAGGGTTCATAAAATAAAGGCTTTACGTTGCAATTATTTATTCTTAAAACGACTCTATATACCTATAATAAATTTTGGCCGAAATCTTTACACATTGGAAGTATATAGGGTCATTTAACTAATTAGTAGAGAAACCCACCTTAGAACGACAAAAAGAAGAGCACAAGAGCCTCACTGACTGGCCTCGTCTCCAACTGGATCGAAATCTGTGTAAGAAAGGTGAAGTGAGACTCAAAATGACCATATAAGATGTTAGGAATAGTGCCCTAGAAAGCCGATTGTATATCCGCTTTGTGCTTTTCCTTATTGTAATCACAGACAATCTTTGAATGAAATAACGAATTGAGGCAACACTTCTTTATATGCTCTTGTTTGGTATGCGTTTACTTTATCTGTGCATGTATGAGAACTCCCCTAATCCTGATGACTTTAGGACTCTACCATTTAGGTGAAATGGTTCATGAAACGAGCCCTATATCACATAAGTCATGATTAGTAAATTACTCCAAGCCGATGAGTCCTACAGACAGTGGGAGTGTCAACCTGACTCCTCTAAGGCTTGCTTGTGGGATCACGCCCTTAAGAAGAACCACCTTGTTTCATGGAGGTGCAAAGTGTATAGTTGATACGTGCGTGATACATGAGGGTGCTTACTTTAATAAGTAAGTTCACTGAGGTGCCCCGTGTGAGAACATTCCTAAATGGGAAAGGAAGTTTCTATTTCAGGAAATGGAAACTTCCAGATTAGGAAATATCTCACGAGTCATTGATGTGATTAATTGATCCTTGGACTTGAGGTTCCTTGTCACTTTATGAGTTAACTCTGTAGTCTTAGGTATAAGCTTTAAAGGGTGTCGCCTTAGACAATTGATTCAAGGTTTATGCTGGGGCTGCACAAGTGATTCATGAAAGTGAATGAGAATCAAGAAAGGACCTACACTTGCATTTGCAAGGTGATCTCTTATTGTATAAGTCATTCATATGCCATATGGAGTCCTTGGCCAAGGCAGTAGATCAAGACATCAAGAAAAGGGTTTCTTGGATTGAGATCAAATGGATATGAAATGCACTTAGCTTTAAGACCGGATTATTAGGGTTCTGATTATTCCCTTGCCCTAGATCTTGGTTGAGAGATAGTAAGTAGGAGGATTGTATCTCACATGAATCAATGACTTAAAGGTTCTGTCGAATTCGAACATTCCAATTCAGCTAGGGGTTAAACACCTGTTGCTAGACTATGGTCGTTTAATCTGTGGACTGATTAATTAATTAGTGAATTAATTAATTAGGGTCACTGCTAATTGAATTGAGAACCTAGAGGGTCACACACAACAACTTGGTTACATGAGTTGAGGCTTAAAAATGATTAAACGAGTTAATCGGGCCTAGAGGGTTCCACACGTGTGAAACCACACGTGTGGGTCACGTGAGTGACACGTGTCCTTGTGACACGTGTCCCACACGTGTGAATATATATATTGTATATATATATTAAATAATTAAATGTGTTAATTATTTAATAGACTTTGGTTTAATTTTTGAATTAAAAAGAAAGTCTAATTTTGGAGAAAAATAATCTAGTTAATTAATTATGAATTAATTAATTAGATAAAATAAGTTATTTATTTTTAAATAAATAAAGTATAAAATTATCCAAAAATAGTTTGTATATTTCAGCTCTCTTGAAAGTTGATTTGAATTAGAATTCAAAGTCAAAGTTGGAAATTACTTGATGATCAAGTAATAGGAGAGAGAGGGACCAAATCCTTGCCCAACAAGGATTGGGTTTCGGCCGTCCCTCCCCTTACCTATATATAGGGGAGCTCATGCTCCCCTTTAGAGCTAATAGGCAATTCTTTTGGTTCATGTGTTGAACACCTTCCTTTCTCCAAGATTAAATAAAACCCTAGGTTAAGCCTAAACACTAACTAGAGAACTAGCATCCTTACTAGTTAGATTGTGATCAAGTTGGTGGACTTTCTCTAGAGACTTCAAGTTAGAAGTTTGAAGATTCGAGCTTTACCAAAGGAGAGGGGATCAAGCCGCGAGAAGAGCGTTCTTGGGTGGCTTGAAACGCTTCAAGAAAGAATAAAAGAAAAGTAAGTTTTCTATCTCTACGAATTTGGATACACGATTGCGAGTCCAAGATCCTTTTGTTGGGAAAATTTTTTAAATTCCGCTGCTTTTTTATTCGTGTTTTCCAACATAAGACGCTCGGCAATGTAATGATCAAGATATGAATGCATAAAAGATGATATTATGTAATGAACACGTTCATGTGCACTATTAATACACTTAGAGCATATAGACAAGTCATTCATTCGTTCAATGAAGCGTTCATATTCATTCCAGTTCAATCCTTACACATTTCATAACAATTCAATCCAAGAATTTCATATAACGATCATATCACGTACTATATCATGTTTACAATTAGAGAATAGACAAATAAATACATTCAAATCAAGATCGGAAATTAGATAAGAACATGAAATAGGTAACAATTTAATTTCCATAATTTAATTAAATCAAATTATACTTAATCTCTAATAAACATATATATATAAAATCATATCTAAATATATATAGATATATAAGTACAATATGCATGCAAACATAAATATATAACCACATACATGCATTAATATGTAAATCCATGCACAAAATAATTAAATACATGCAAACTTCAATATAAGACATGCATGAATAAATAAATTACACGAACACACACCCACTACCTTACATGCATTAGAGTATATATGTATATATATATATATATATATCCATGCACCAACAATGCAAAATCACACAAAAACCATGTAAGAGTCCCAAATCAATCTCCCCGCCCGGGGAGATTTTGAACTCAAAAAGTCCCCGCCCGGGGACTTTCATGCAGAAGAGTTTATGCACAAAGGGTCCCCGGCTGGGCATTTTCATGCCCAAAATCTCCCCGCCCGGGGAGATTCAATACAGTCGCGAAACAGCAGTTCAAAACGAAGCTTTCCCTTGTTCCAAAGGTAGAATTCACAGCAGCAGGTAGCAAGCAATTAAGGCAATAATTCAGCAGCAAAACAGGCCATAAGAGCTCCCACAAATTGACTGAAAATGAACAGCAACAAGGCAAGGAAATAAGACAGCAGCTGACAACAGCAGCTCATGGCAAAAACAGGGACAAAAACAGGGGAAAACTCCACAAAGCTTCAACCAACCTCAAGCTAACATGATCAGGTATGAAAGAGCAATGAAAGATCATCAATTCAGTCCTAAATCAACACTCCAACATGCATCAAAACCATTCATACGGGAACAAGGTAGGCAAGAGCTCATTTCAATAATTTTCTTTCAAAACCTCATTAATGACATCTCATTAAATCTTCAACTACCATATAATCAATGATCATAAATGAAAAGAGGGAGTTAAGACAACCATTTTCATGCTTTAAATCAACCAAAAGCATCAAGGAATGCATGAGATTAATATATGGCTCCAAAATCTACTATTTCATCATCTTCTCCAAACTCCATGAAAACATGCTCAAAATTGGGGATGCATGGTTCAAAATGACCCATAATGAATGTATATTACAACCCTAAGCTTACCTTTTGGATTGGATGAAGTTTGGAAGAGATTTGAGCCTTGAATCTCCAAGCTTGGCAAGGGTTACGGGAATAACTGGAGAGCAGGGGTTTTTGCTGAAATTTCTCTAAGTGTGGAGGGTTAGTTCGGTTTGGGGCAATTAAGGGCTGTTAGAGGGTTGAGTTAGGGTTCCAAGGAAACAAACCATGGTTAATTTGGTCAAGGTTTGTGAAAGATATGGCTATTTTGGTAAAAGGTGGCAGTTTTGGCGAACGTTACACATTTCGGTTGAATTTCGGATGTTCAGATAATTTTGGAAAAATATGAGGCTAAGTTCATTAAACTCGAATTTTCGTTATGAGTTCAACGAAGTTGACGAAACTCGAGTCCGAGTTCCCGAGCTCAAGATATCACATACGGAACCAAGGGTACGCTAATTGCTCGTTAGCCCCCAATTTGGATTCCAAGAACAAAATAAATTCAAAACTCATGTAAATGAACCCGAAAACAGGAAACGAACATAGATTCACATTCATGACACGTATATCTCCGACATATTAAATTTTCATGAAATTTCGATATCAAATCATATAAGAACGAAGCGCGTTTATAACACTCATGAGCAATGCATTTATAAATTCATAATATTCCATAATAAATAACAAAAATTAAATTCATTTTTAAATATGAATCAAAGTACACGAAACAAATATAAATTTAATATTAATAAATTTAAAGATATAAAAGTCAACGAATTAACATAAATTTAATATTAATAAACTTAAGATATACATAATTAACATTTTATCATTAAATAAATAAAATTAAATATACAAAACACTTATAAACAATTAATTTGCGCAATTTGGTAAACACTTACGTCATACCTGTACGGCCGAAATATCGGGGCGTCACAAGAAGCTGTAGGAAAACGGGCATATCTTGAGTTTGAGAAATGAGAATTGAGTTCTGTTTCTTTGATATGAAACAATACAAATAGATCTTTCCAACGGTATATATGGATCAAAGTGTGATTCAAAGGGATCCGAAAAGGGTATCTCGAGGGGAATCTAAGGTTTGCTTATTTCCAATAAAAACCCTCACTACAATATCTATACTTTTGTGAAAAATTAAAAGTAACAAGAATAATATCATATAATCAAATCATGTAGTACAATTAATATCAAGCTAAATAGACTTAATTTCCATAAGGAAGGTGACGTGGCACGTACCCGCTGTCGATCTAAGCCAATCACCTTGCCCCACGTGGACGATCGGGGGTCAAATCTCGCTCGGAGATCACCTTTCGACCATCCTACTCAGAGGCCCATTTACCCCACGGGAATTACCTCACAGGAGTATCGACCCAAATGCTCGGAATAATCACATCTGTTAGGATCGACCCGCAATATCCGACTGACCAGCGCATTATTCCACTAGCGTAGTGGCCGACCGAGCATTTAATGCAAGGCCTTAATGGGGCACCTGTCAGCTCCCCACGCCGCCACGTCGATGCGGTAACTTCTCTGTCCTCTCTATATAAATGCCCCCTCCTCATTTATTGCACGGTAAGTTTTTCCCACCTAACACTTTTCACCATTCAATCCTTTCGATCGTCTTCACCGATCCTGACTTGAGCGTCGGAGTGCCAACCCGGGTCTCACACCCATCGCTCCCCCGAGTTGGCCTCGGAGCTCACGTTTGTCGACCTTTGCAGAATTCGAGCAGTCAGGCGATCGTCTCCCCCGTCAACAAATAGGGTGACCGCGTCGGATCTCTCGATCGATCATCAAGCAGAGATTTTGGCACGATCATTTGGCGCCGTCTGTGGGAAGACGCAACAAGAAGCCATTGAACATGACTACTCGAAACGTTGCGAGCAACCGCCTTTTCGACGAAAACGGTCGGGAGGTCATTCCTCAAGTTCCCTTACAGGTCGTTATTCCCACCTCCCTTCCGACACAGCTAGTCTACTCGACGCCCGAGATAGAAAAATACTTGAAAGCTTGTCGCGATGAGGCTGTTGCAGCGGCTGCGGAGGGGAGAGAACCTCGTATGCCAGAGTGCCCGGAGGCTCGACCGATAGAAATCATTCAACCCCCGATAAGTCATCCGGGATACATTCAACCAGTTCAGTATCCTCCGCCCGGTACATATTGGGCTGGAATTGGGCAGAATGCACAGCCTCAGCTTCCCCGACAACAACCGTTACCCTCTCAAGGAGATATACGCAAGTCAGTTCAGGACAGGTTATCATTTCGACCCGAGGAGGAGGTCGACTCTAGAACTCCAACTGACACCAGAATACATCGGGGTGGCAATCGACGGGAGGAGGATGAATCACAGCAAAAATCTCGATTGTCTCATCCTAGTGGGAGACATGGCGATCGTAGATTGTCTGGATCCCAGAGAGATCGAAGCCCCTCTCAACGTAACTCACCCCCGCATGAATCGAACGGCGTCTTTAACCGACTCGGACCACACGGTCGGGTTAATCAGATCAGAAGATCGAACAGGGGTCGTATCGTGAGGTCGAACGACCTTCGAAACCAAATACCTCCGCGTTCCGATCGACCGGATAACCGACAGAGGAACGAAAGTCAAGGATCATTCAGCCGATCGCCCCGCCGATCACATTCAGTTAGGCGTGAACGTTCTAGATCACCCCGACGCATACCGTCGGACCCAAGGCATGTCCGCCCATGGAGGTATCGCAGTGAGAGAGAGGCTCAGTCCCCATTTTGTGACTCGATCATTGAGTCCACTACTGATGAGAAGATCCCCACCGGACTACCCATATATAACGGATCGACTGACCCGGAAAAACATGTGTCGCGCCTCGAGATGCAGCTCAGCATGTTTGGACATTTGCCTAATATCTGGGCTAAGATCTTTGTTACCACTCTGGATGGCCCCGCTCTTGAATGGTTTTCGAGGCTCCCCCCTCGATCGATAACCTCCTACAAGATACTCGTCGATCGATTCAAGGCTCAATTCTCTTCCATGAAGGGAGATAAGCTTCCGCCGACCTACTTGTACACCGTTAAACAGGCTCCTGGTGAATCGCTACGAGATTTCTTCACTCGTTTCTCGCAAGCTGTGGTCAAAACAGAAGAACCGAGCATCGATCTTTTGAGACCTATTGTTCACAAGGCTCTGGTCAACATCGAAGCTGCTCGGTACATCTTCCTACAGAAACCAAAGAATTTGGCGGACATCCAAGCAGCTGCTTGCGACTGGATGCAACTCGAAGAATTGGAGAGTTCTCAGAGGAGCCCGGTACCCAATCGAAAGGCAGATATCCATCGACCAATTAAACCGGACGCCCGGCCTAAGCCAGAGGGACCGACTGGGCCTACCACCCGAAAACATTACACCCAGTTGACGCGCCCGCTCGATGAGATCTACAATGTTATCGATCCTGCCTTGCTGAAGAAGCCTAAGCCAATGCGGGACACTCCCAAGAATCGAGAGAGCGGCAAATTTTGTAATTTCCACCAGCAGAAGGGCCACAACACCTCTGAATGTAATGCTTTACGGGATGAGGTCGAACGACTGATCAAAGGAGGCCTCCTCCAGGAGTTCGTGAAAAAAATGGATGACCATGCTCGAAACCGAGATCACCCCGACAGGTCGCCTCCCAAACAACGGCTGGCTAAGCCGCCAACAGAAAGAGACCCTCACAACCGGCCATGCCTCGGTCGGATTGACATGATTTCAGGAGGACCTTCAGGTGGAGATTCAAGGTCCGCTCGGAAAAAAACGCGACGGGCCGCTGCTCAAGGGTTCTGTAGTCCCTGAGAAGTGATGCATATTCGGCCAGAAGACGCCTGGATCAACAAAGATATAGTGTTTAATGAGAATGATGTAATTGATCTGCCGGGGCGCTCGAGCGAGACACCTAGCTGTCCTATGGTTGTCACGCTCGACGTCGCCAACTTTGCTGTATCCCGCACGTTAGTAGATAATGAAAGCTCGAGCAATATTATCCTTTATTCGACTCTTATTTGCATGAATTTACACGATAAATTGCTGCTAGATCCCATTCGAACCCCTCTCACAGGATTCGGAGGTGTAGAAGTATACACCAAGGGTCGAGTACGGCTAATCACATCCATGGGCACCTTGCCCCGACGGGCGACACGCGAGATCGAATACCTTGTCGTCGAAATGCCCTCCGCCTACAATATTATCTTTGGTCGGCCGGGCCTCATCGATTTCCGAGCGGTTATATCCACTTACCATCAAATGATCAAGCTACCCACTCCGGCCGGAGTCGGCGAATTACGGTGCGACATACCAACCGCCTGGAGTTGCTACTCTATCTCGTTAGACAAACCCAAACCTTCCTCGGAGAAACACGCCCCTCTGTCAATCGATGATCCCATCATCGAGGGTGAATTCGTGGACCCAGGGGCCATCGACCCCGAGAATTCACGGAAAATGAGTTCTTCCCATACGGCAAAAAGAAAGAAACAGGAAGATAAAAAGCTCGAGCCCACAGAAGAACTCGAAGAAATTCAACTAATCCCAGGGCAAACAGAAAAAATCACTCATATTGGCGCTAGTCGAAAGGGAAAAGAACAGTGCATGCTCATTCAGTTCCTGCGTGACAATCTCGACGTCTTCGCGTGGAGTGCTTCTGATCTAGTGGGAGTGGATAGGAAAGTGATCGAACACCACTTGAATGTTGATCCCTCCTACAAACCAGTCAAGCAAAAGCTACGCTCTCAAAGCGACTCCCGAAATGCCATCATCGAGGCTGAAGTCAACAAACTCCTGGACGCCCGGTATATCCTGCCGATCCAATACGTCGAATGGCTGTGCAATGTCGTCCTCGTACCCAAACCGGGAGGAAAATGGCGAATGTGTAATGACTTCACTGACTTGAACAAGGCGTGCCCGATGGATCCCTATCCGTTGCCTCGAATCGACCAACTGGTCGACTCCACGGCCGGATGCGAACGATTGAGCATGATGGACGCCTTCCAAGGATATTACCAAATCTTCATGGCCCTCGAGGATCAGCCCAAAACCGCTTTCATAGTCTTCAATGGCATTTACTGCTTCAAAGTTATGCCGTTCGGACTCAAAAATGCGGGTGCTACGTACCAGAGAATGATGAACAAAGTTTTCGAGTCTGAGATCGGGGATACCATCGAAGTGTACGTCGACGATATGCTAGTCAAAAGTGAAAAAGCCGCCGACCATCTGGACCACTTGAAAAGAGCTTTCAACCTCCTTCGAAAGTACAACTTAAAACTTAACCCTGCCAAATGCACCTTTGGGGTCGACGGTGGTAAGTTCCTCGGATACATGGTCAGCCAGAGAGGGATCGAGGCCAACCCCGCAAAGATAAAAGCTATCCAATTTTTGCCAGTCCCCAACTCGATCCGCGACGTACAGAGACTGGTGGGTCGGATCATATCCCTTAACCGCTTCATAGCCCGATCGTCGGAAAAGAACTTGCCCTTCTTCAAAATCTTGCGCGACATCAATAATTTCGAATGGACTCCAGAGTGCAACCAAGCTCTTGAAGACCTAAAAAAGTACCTCACCTCCCCCCCTCTGCTTGCGAAACCCATCGACGGGGAGACCTTATATCTGTATCTAGCTGTGTCAAACGAAACCATCAGCTCGGTACTTGTCACCATTCGAGATCGGAAGCATCTCCCCGTGTATTACGTAAGTAAGGTCCTCCACGGCCCGGAGATACGATACCTCGAGATCGAAAAGTTTGCTCTCGCAGTAGTTCATGCTTCCCGTAAACTCCGACCGTACTTCCAAGCGCATCCAATCGTAGTCCTCACCGATCAGCCATTAAGGACCGTCATGGACAAACCAGAAGTCTCAGGTCGACTCACAAAGTGGACAATCGAGCTCGGACAATTCGAAGTTACGTATCGACCCCGGGTGGCATACCAGGCACAGATCTTAGCCGATTTCTTGGTCGAGAAAGGCCCGCACTCCACAATAAAGGGTGATCCAACTGTTTGGACCCTTTCGGTCGACGGCTCCTCAACCGCTTCCGGGGGGGGGTGCCGGGATATCCATAATTGGTACAAACGGCCAACAGGTTGAATACGCCATCGCCCTCGAGTATCCTGCAACAAACAATGAGGCTGAGTACGAAGCTCTTTTAGCGGGTTTGAAAATTGCGAAGATGCAGAACATAAAAAAACTTCGAGCTTTAACCGACTCCCAATTGGTTGCTAGCCAAGTCAAGGGCGAATACGAGGCTCGAGAGGAGTCTATGATCAAGTATCTCGCCTTGGCCAGAAGGGCAATCACTGAATTTGATGAATTCGAAATCTCCCAAATCCCTCGAGAGGAAAACGGTCGAGCCGACGCCCTCTCTAGATTTGCCAGTGGTTCGCTCGGCACCCAAGATCGGACCATCACTTTCCTGACCTCATCAACTCGGTCGATAGATCACATTCCATCCGAAGTCAACTCTATCGATGCAGCTGAGCCGTGTTGGCTCGATAACATCGTCTTGTATCTTCAAAATGGCACCCTACCCGAGGATTTGACCGAAGCAAGGAGACTCAAGCAACGCGCGTTGAGCTATACGCTGGACCAGGAGGGTCGTCTGTACAAACGTTCATTCATCGGTCCAACTAAACGGTGTCTTCGACCATCACAGGGTCAAGAAGTTTTAGCCGAAATCCATGAGGGATCCTGTGGGAATCATGCTGGGGGGCGATCTCTAGCCCTAAAGGTATCTCGATCTGGATTTTTCTGGCCTAACCTATGCAAGGATGCACTCGAATTCATGAGGAAATGCGATCGTTGCCAGAGGCATGCCAATTTGACCCATCAGCACCCCTCACACATGATTCCGATCGAGTCATGCTGGCCTTTTGAGCAATGGGGAATCGACATAATTGGACCCTTTTCGATAGCAACTCGACAAAGGCAGTTCGTCATTGTGGCGATCGATTACTTTTCTAAATGGGTCGAGGCTTTGGCAGTCGCAAAGATTACTTTCTACTCCTTACAGGACTTCCTCTGGAAGCACATCATCACTAGATTTGGAGTACCTCGAATCATAGTATGCGATAACGGACCACAGTTCCGGAGTTCAAGATTCAGAGCCTATTGCTCCGACTTTAAGATCGATCAAAGATTCACCTCGGTCGGACATCCCCAAGCCAACGGTCAGGTCGAGGTTACCAATCGGACCATCATTCAGAATCTGTGTACGCGACTCGAAGCAAAGAAGAGCCATTGGGTCGATGAACTTGAAGGCGTCCTTTGGGCATATCGAACCACCCCTCGAGTCCCCACGGGACAAACACCTTTCGCCATGGTATATGGCTCGGAGGCCATGATTCCGGCTGAGGTCATATATCAATCTCCCCGAGTGGCTCACTTCCAGCACGGTCAGAATAATGAACTAAGAGCTTTCGATCTTGACACAATAGACGAAACTCGAGGAAAAGGAAACATGAAGATGCAGCAGTATAGAGCCACGACTGCTCGGGCTTACAATAAAAACCTGCGGCCTCTCCACTTTCAAGTCGGGGATTTGGTCCTCAAAAGAGTTGAAGTTACCAAACACGTAGGAAAGCTCGATGCTAATTGGGAAGGACCCTACCGTGTAGTCGAAATAGGTAAAAATCGGGCGTATCACCTCGAGGACCTCGATGGACTACCGCTACCTCGATCATGGAATGCTCACAACTTGAAGAAATATTACTTGTGATTAATCGTTGTAATTTCTTTCTGTCAATTAAACACCATATGTAAATTCCCTGGTCGATTAATCGATAAAGCATTCTCTTGCCTTTTAGCAACCATGTTATTCGATCACATACTTGTAATTATACGACGCCCGTACTAATTTCCTGTATACTTCGAAAGATTAAAAGCAGCTTGCCTTGACATCTTCTCGATCATTATCTTTGATTAACATAAAAAAGTTAAACGCCAAAAAGCTCGAGAGAACACGTATAAAACCCAGAGGAGAACTTGCATAACATATTTAAAACAAGAAAGTCTACATCGATTACAATTCTTTGGTCATAACCTCACAAATTTGGATTTTACAAACGGGAGCAACAAACGCTCGGATTCCTACCTATTTACACATGAATCCCGAGCCAACAACTACTAAAGTCCGACCCCAACAGTCGGGACTTTGAAAAATTGGATTCCCCTTGACCACAATCCTCCGAGTGCGAAGATAGGGCTAGTCCATTCTCTCCGACTCAATCCTCGACCGCTCAAGATCCGGTCCCTTCTTCGATTGGAACGATGGCCCCCTCCCCAAAGTACTCTGGGCACATATCCTTAGGGTCGAAGGAGGCATCAAGGTCGAGCTCTTCCGTGGCTATGTTATCTGGTTCCCCCGCCGCTCTGGACCGAGCCAACTTCACAGCAAAGCCAAATTCATCGTTGTCCCAGTTTGGCTCGGGAGTAGGAGGTCGGGTGACCGGATCAACTGGACGAGGATCATCTTGATATAGGCCGACCTTCTCTTGGTCATAGTCGAGCGGAAGATACTTAGCCGCCTGCACTTGAGCCAAGCACAAGTTGAAGCCCTCCTCGACATCCTTGAAGCTCGCGATCGACACGGCCTTCTCGTAGGCCTTAGACTTCATGAATCTGTAAACTCCTCGACGCTCGAGGTCGTTCACGGATTCAGCCAGACCCCTCTTGCATCGATCCAGGGCTAGCTTGGCGCCTTTCCTCTCTCCCTCCACCAAGCCGCGGTTTCGCGCTTCGGCCTCTTCCTGGATCGACCTCGCCACCCGATCCTCAGCCACCTTCAGCTTTTTCTCGACCTCCGAGAGATTCGTTATGGCATCCAAGAGTTCATGGTCGAGTTTCTCCTTGTCCTTGGTGGCCTCGGCCAGCTTCTTATCCTTCTCTTCCAGCTCGAGCCTCATCGTCTCAACCTGCCGCTCGGCCTTCGCCCTCAACTGCCGATGAACCCATCCCCTTCGAGCCACTTGAAAGAAGTCCTGGCCCATCTGCAAGACATTATCGATCATCAAAAACTTCGACCATACACAGAGAATAATTTCTACAGTAATAATTTCTACAGGCACTCACCGCAAAATATTTCTGGACCCAAGACGCCTCGATCTCGTCGTCGGAGAGCGCCATCCTCTCCTTATGATCGACCGTTGTCTGGATCGAACTGTACAGAGCTCCGAGGGCCTGGTAGTCCTTAGGGGCAGTTCCGACCCGTCGGGGCTCGCCTCTCTCATTGACACTTGCCAGACCGCAGGGGAAGTGAGGTTCCTCGAGGATCGGGTAGTCGAAGAACAACTTCTTTTCTTCCTCGCTCGATTTCCATGGCACCGCGCTCGAGGGTCCCGGGCCAGGCCTTCGCACCCCCGCCAGAATGCTAGCCACGTTCCGAGGCACTATTGCCCCTCGACCTTGGTTCGGAGGGGTCGAATAGGCTCCTACCTGGACCTCTACAATCGGCCCAAGCGCCGGTGGCATGGGGAGTAAGGGGCCCTTCTCTCGACCTACGTTCTTATCGGCCCCTGACTTCGCCTGGCCCTTGGTTTTTTGCTTCTTGGCTTGGGGAGCTCCATGGTCCTCGACCCCCGATGGGGTTCGACCCCTCTTCTCGGGAGCATCTTTGGTCCTCATTGCAAGAACCTCCGGAAGAGCCTCGACCGTCGCATCGGTCGATGCAACAGTCTCTGCTTGGGAAGGAGGAGGCATTTTCTTCTTCTCGGCCGCCTTCTTTAGCTCGGCCATCTCCTTCCTTCTTGCGTTCAAAGCAGCCGACATGATGTATTGCTCTGCACAGAAAAGACACTTGATTAAAAAAAAAAAAAAAACCAAACAAGGGGGAAAACAACAACAAACAAATGGCAGAGATGTCTCGAGGGGTTCGTTCGGAATACCAGGGTCGAAGTATTTTCTAACTCCCGGCGCGAGCCCTAGCTCGATTAGTGATTGTGGAGCCACCATGTCCTCCGACTCCACACTTCCCATCCTCCTCAAGGCCGCCATCAATGTGTTTGGCCAACCCGGATGCCCCCTCGGAAGGTCCGATCGAGCAACCCAGCTCCATCCCGGATATTTTAGGCCGGGCCAACCCTTTTCACTCTCGATGAAAACAAATCTCTGCTTCCATCCCTTACCGTTCGACGAAGTAGGCGACCTAACGATCCGATAATTACTCTTCGATTGCAGTTGGATATACCCCGGGGCAGACTTCGAGGTCTCGGTCGTCAATCCGGCTTGGAAGATCTCGGAAATACAGTAAACGTTGACCTTCATCCCCAAGCACCTCAACAAAGCCCTCAATCCGTTTACCATGGCGTAAGAATTGGGCATCAACTGCAATGGACTAATCCTGAGGGTGTTAAAGAAGTAAACCATCTCCTCGGGAATGGGCACCCTAAACCCATTTTTGACCGCCAAGTAGTTGATCGCGATACAATTGGGCGGCGGGTCGGTCATGCGATCTCCTGACTGGGGCCTTATCACTCGATAGCCCCCGTACTCCGGAGCCCCCCCAAACAACCACTTCTGGACCTCTCCAAGTTTGTCCTCGGATATCGAACAGGTAATGGCTCGAGGGTCGTTTTGCAGCCAACCCTCTGGCTCCAAGTTCTCCACCTCCTCATCCTCTTCTTCCTCCTCTTGTCGACCTGAGGTCGACGTCACCTCTCCTGACTCCCGAGGTACTACCACTTCTGTCGTCTCATCCTCGGACAAAGGTTCTGAAACCTCTACGACCTCGACAAATTCATCCCTCCCCTGAGGATTTGTCGATCTAGTCTCCACGGTCTCCCCAGAATCCGATGTCGAACTCGACCCAGATGTGTCCGAACTCGATCTCTCACTCGCGGTCGCCACTCCCTCCCCTCTGGGGCCAGTCTCCGCTCGATTTGTTGACATCCTACAGGACAAAAACCTCGTTTTCATGGTGTAGCTCGGATACGAACAAATCGAGGGAGAGGAAGCCTTCGAAGAGGGAAGTGGTACACCTCTCCCTCGAGGCAATCGAAAAGAAAAATAAAAAGCATAGAGAAAGAAAATCGAACAACAGATCGGAAATATTACCTTTTGTTTTCCGAAAATTCGAACGGTCCTCTTATAAAGCAAACGACCCCGAAATTCAACACACAAAGGGCTCTTTATCGATCGAGAATGGCTCGAAACTCTCTTCAATTCTCTTTCGCAAAAGTAACAAATGGATTTACAGAGGGAACTATTTATAGGGATAAAAATGGGCGGGAATCGAGAAGATGAAACGGCGTAATGATTACAGCGGGTCCCACCCTTGGGATTTGAAACGCCTCTGCCACGTCAGCCCTAGCAGATGACGTTTCGGGGGGCTTATGACGTGGCACGTACCCGCTGTCGATCTAAGCCAATCACCTTGCCCCACGTGGACGATCGGGGGTCAAATCTCGCTCGGAGATCACCTTTCGACCATCCTACTCAGAGGCCCATTTACCCCGCGGGAATTACCTCACAGGAGTATCGACCCAAATGCTCGGAATAATCACATCTGTTGGGATCGACCCGCAATATCCGACTGACCAGCGCATTATTCCACTAGCGTAGTGGCCGACCGAGCATTTAATGCAAGGCCTTAATGGGGCACCTGTCAGCTCCCCACGCCGCCACGTCGATGCGGTAACTTCTCTGTCCTCTCTATATAAATGCCCCCTCCTCATTTATTGCACGGTAAGTTTTTCCCACCTAACACTTTTCACCATTCAATCCTTTCGATCGTCTTCACCGATCCTGACTTGAGCGTCGGAGTGCCAACCCGGGTCTCACACCCATCGCTCCCCCGAGTTGGCCTCGGAGCTCACGTTTGTCGACCTTTGCAGAATTCGAGCAGTCAGGCGATCGTCTCCCCCGTCAACAAATAGGGTGACCGCGTCGGATCTCTCGATCGATCATCAAGCAGAGATTTTGGCACGATCAGAAGGTACGAAAAAAAAAAAATGAAACTAGACTTAACTTTCATAAAGAATAATATATATATATATATATATATATTCGATTTTCTTCTCATAATTTCCATGTTTTTTCAAGAGCAAGAATAATATCATATAATCAAATCATGTAGTACAATTAATATCAAGCACTGGACCAAAAAAAAAAAAAATATCAAGCTAAATAGACTTAATTTCCATAAGGAAGATACAAAAAAAAAAAATGAAACTAGACTTAACTTTCATAAAGAAGATACGGAAAAAAAAAAAAAAAAAACTGAACTTAAACAAAGTAACTAAACTTCTATAGGAAGAGACAAAACTTTCACAGGGAACAGATAAAACTTTCATACACAATACTCGAAAGAAAACATAACCTAAAAAAACAATGAACATAAATCATCTTTGCATCATAAAAAAAACCAGCGGCGGAACAGATCTCCGCTAGATTTGGGAGGATGACAGTGGGAGAGTGACCATGGATTTGAGAAGATGGTGGTAGATCTGAGAGAGTAGCAGTAGATTTGGGTGAATTTCGACGGAACAATTTTGAGAAACTGCTGGCGGAATAGATTTGAGTCAATCTAGCGGTGGAACAATGATAATATTTTTCATCGTCGGATCGAAATTTCAATTGATTATCTTTTCTTGAGTCGAGTTGCATAAATTAGTATTTAATTCCCGATGTTCAAGACCGAATATTCAAATAAAAATACAATTATTCATGCATCCTCCAAACTAATATCGAAATACTCACTCGAAAAGATATACCAAAATAATAAAATCAAACAAAACCTCAAAACTCATTTAGTTCAACTCGATCCCTCTAAACCCTTGCCATAAAGCCGACCAAAGCACACACTCACTATTTTACTCTCTCACTCAACCCAATTGCTAGATAATAGTAAACGAAAGAGAAAAGTCGGTACAATTAAGTCGTGTATAAAATAGCTTAGTCCGCCCATGGAGCGGAAACTTTCCCTGAGGGGGAAAACTCACCGTGCGCGAGCGCGACTCTCCCGGTTCCTGTTGTTTGCTTCATCAAAAAAACCCCTCTCCCTCTGCTTCTTCACCACACTCAAAACCCTAGTTACATAATTAACCATCCCAAAATCGGAGTTTGTCTGGAAATTTTCATTTATGTGAACGCCACCGGCCCGCAGCCGCTGTTTGTACATCACCGTTTCATAAGTTCATAATTTTTTGCTGTTTAAAGTTAAATTCTTACTTGTTTACTTCTTCCCATAAGCCACTTTTAACAAGGTGTGGTTTATGTTTGTAGGATTGAGGTTTCTAGGTTAATTGTAGAAAATTGTATCAGCCATGAGTCCAGTTGCGAATTTCGATCAGCACTCCCGACACCTAGTCGAACCCGACCTGCGTACGCGAACTCACTTTATCTTGTGCTTTTTTTTTTTAATTTTTTTTTATTTTCTCTTTGTATATGTGGGCTTTGTGTATTAATTTCGTTTTTGTGTTGTATTGCTGTAGCAATTCAGACGAGGCTGCAAATGGCTATGGAGGTACGGGACAGTCTGGAGATATGCCACACAGGGGAGTATTTGAACTTCTTGAAGTGCTATTTCCGTGCATTTTCTGGAATTTTATATCATATTACCAAGCCCCAGTTCGTTGATAACCCTGAGCACAAACTTCGGAATATTATAATCGAAATACTAAATCGCTTACCCCACAGTGAGGTTCTTAGGCCCTTCGTTCCGGAGCTTCTTAAAGTAGCAATGCACGTTCTAACTGCAGACAATGAGGAAAATGGGTTAATTTGCATTAGGATTATCTTTGACTTGCTCAGGAACTTTAGGCCAAGTTTAGAGACAGAAGTTCAGCCATTTCTTGATTTTATCTGCAAAATTTATCAGAATTTTAGGGCTACTGTTAGTTACTTCTTTGAGAATGGGGCCATGATGGCACCGCCACCACCCTTGCCGTCCACATCTGGGTCCATGGGGTCATCCCTCAGTGGTGATGATGTGAAACCTATTGAAGTTTCTGATCAAGTAGGACCGTCAGGTGGTTATGTTGGGGCTACTGGGCAGCTTAATCCAAGTACAAGGTCTTTCAAGGTTGTTACGGAGAGTCCACTAGTGGTTATGTTTTTATTTCAGTTGTATGGTCGACTTGTTCAGACCAATATCCCACATCTGTTGCCACTGATGGTGGCTGCAATCTCTGTCCCGGGCCCGGAGAAGGTCCCTCCCCATTTGAAGAATCATTTTATTGAGCTGAAAGGAGCGCAAGTTAAGGTAAGATTGAATATTCATGTAATCTTTATTCCAAAAAGCTTGGAACTTGCTTTCAAAATTTCCCAATCATTCGATGTTAAGTTGATTGCCATAGATTGGTGTCACTGCCATCACTCTAATGATATGCCCCTTTTCCACTTTGGTTGCTTCTGAACCTTTGTTTTGAGAGAAAAAGCATAAATTTTGTACCGGTAGCTAATGGGACTGGATATGCTGGAAACCTAGACACTTCTTGTTTCAGTGGACATCCTTCAATTACGAAATATTTGGCTCTATAATTGTAGGAGAGTGCCCTTTGAGTAGAGCATAATTTTACCTGTTAATCATTTCCTCCGTGCTGCCAAATTCTCCCAATAATGAAAACAAATGTGATTCCATGTTTGTCATCTCCTTGGCATCTTTAGTATACTTCTAAGATATTTTTCATTCCTAATGTGCAGACTCTTTCTTTCTTAACTTACCTGCTGAAGAGCTTTTCTGACTATATCAAGCAACATGAGGAGAACATATGCAAAAGTATTGTGAATCTGCTAGTGACGTGTTCTGACTCAGTTTCAATTCGGAAGGTTGGCTTTCTCTAAAAGTTTATTTGTTTTTCATTGTTTAATCGCCTGAAAACTAACCTATAGAAGTTGATGGATCCAGGAACTATTGGTTGCTTTAAAACATGTTCTAGGGACGGATTTTAAAAGGGGTTTATTTCCTTTAATTGATACACTTCTGGATGAGAGGTATGCTCTTTAGCAAACTGGTTATTGTGATTATGACTTAAAGATTCTCTTCCCCTATTTGAAACAATGTTTGTGATATTATTTGGTCTATATGATATGTAGTCTACATGCCACAAAAAAGTGGGGAAAAAGAAATTCATTTTGTCATTTATATAAATTCCACTGTCCATAGATGCATTCAGTGTGAGACTGTGAAGGTTTCGTAATATTTACTATGTATCTGTTGAGGGATTGTTGTTTTTATGCTTGCTTGTTTTATGGCTATTTTGTCTTCATCATTTATTGCCACTTTCCTTGTGCATCAGCATTCCTATATTGGTATATATCAATGTGGGAGTAGGAATAAGATCATTAGCATTCAAATTTTCTTTAGAGCTTCCTCAGATTGGTTTATGTAACTCGTATATAAGTCAATGCTATGAATTAGTCAATTGAAGTTCCTTTATTGCACATTTGCTCTGATCTACAGTGTTTACCAACAATATGATAATGCCTATGACTATGGTTTTATTTGGTAAATGCCTAGTTATTAACTTATTAAAAGCACAGATAGTGCACTTCGTAGGTTCATGCCTCTCACTTCAGTTGCCTTGCGCCGTATCTTTTTCTTAGTGCGCACTATCGGTGGTTTATAGGCTATAGCGCAGAGGCTCAAGGCCAAGAAAAGGAGCTAATTCACAGAAAAGTTGAAATAACACAAAGCCGAAAAACGACCCATTCTCACTCTACTGCCACTTTGTCTCTATATTCTTGATCCACCACCACCCATCCTCCTAGTGCTGCCGCCCACCACCTCTCTTCCCAATTCTTTTTTTGTTTCAATGTTATATTTGTGTGCCCTCAACCTTTTGTAACTTTTTAGCCATTTCTGTGTTGCATTTTTGTCTTTTTTTCTTGTTTTATTCAATGCACATCAAGTCTCATTCAATGCATCGTAAGTTTGATGAAATATGATTTGGTTTATATGTTGACACTTCTGCATAATCGTTAGGAAGTATGGGCAGAATGTTTAGGGATTGCCCTTCTTTTGATGATGGGGAACTTTGCAATCATCAAATTATTTTTCTTTTGGGGACGAGAGCTGCTTACTGCAATTCTGTTAAATTGATATCTACCGAAATCCTAAGTTGAGCTTCATGAAGTTGATATCTGGTTTGCAACAGGGTCCTTGTAGGTACCGGCCGGGCATGCTTTGAGACATTGCGACCTCTGGCCTATAGTCTTCTGGCAGAGATTGTTCACCATGTCAGGGGAGATCTTTCTTTGTCTCAGGTGAGCAGAACTTCTAGTAGTCATATTTGTAGGGTCACATGAATTTACTTATGTTTTGGGATTATCCCTGTTGCTCCCCGTTTTACTAAAAATATTAGTATCTTTTCTGATATTTTCTCTAATTCTAGATATATTTACCAATATGAGTGCTTGAAAATTTATTTTAGCGGACCATCATTATTGATTCTTTATATGTGTTGCAGCTATCTCGAATTATTTACTTGTTCTCCAGCAACATGCATGATGCCTCCCTGTCGTTGAGCATTCATACTACTTGTGCTCGCTTGATGTTGAATCTGGTATATGCTCAGAATAAGTCTTAGATCCCTATAACAAACTACATTCATATCTCATGAGAATCATATATGCTTCCTCTTTACTATTCTGAAATCTACATGTTGATTTCTTCCATTAAGGTGGAGCCAATATTTCAGAAAGGTCTAGATCAGGCATCAATGGATGAAGCACGAATTTTGTTGGTATGTCTATTTTAGTGTCTTTCTCAATTTCCAGATGTGAACCTTACCTTACTCTGCTTTATAGACAGGCTTCTGCCACAACTAATGATAGTTACTTCTCAGGGTCGAATATTGGATGCTTTTGTCGGGAAGTTTAACACTTTCAAGCGCACTATTCCTCAGGTACATCAACTTAGTATCATGTATGCTTTCTTTTGCAAAGCTGATGACATCTTTTTTGTTGGCCCCAATTGCTCTATTTTGTGCGCTTTTAGATATGAATCAGAAAAAAAATGGGAAAATTTTTGTTTCCTTCAAAAACATTTTAGATAATAGTAAACTAAAGCAAGCAACTAGACTTGTACATGAAACTGAAAATGATAAAAGTTATGAAGAGAGTAGAAAGGTGAACCCTACCAACGGGCAGTTGGCTCAAGTGGATAGGGGCTTGAGTTCACTTAAGCAAGGTCTCGGGTTTGAACCTTGTGGATGTAAAAAACTACGTTGGGAGATGTCCCCGCAATAAGCGCCTTCAGCTACCTCGGGAGATTAGTCCTTCACTCAATTGGGTGGGAGGAAACTCTGAGAGATCGAATCATCGAAAAAAAAAAAGAAAGGTGAACCCTACTTCTATAATATAGGTAGTGTCCTGATTTGACGGGATCTCATGAGAAATAGAGTCAAGAAATGAAAAGTACCCGTATTTGGCCATTATGGTTTTGCTCATGTAAACATGCCCGTAATCATTATTGAGTTTCAGCATCTTCCTCAAGAACCCTATAAGTTACTATTTTCAACATATGTAAGAAGAAGAGATATATACACCAGGAGAGTTCAAAGAAATTGTAGAATTTTATTGGCCCCAAAGAAAACCAGAGGAAGAGGGAAAACTTGAGAAAGTAGAAGTTTGGAATTTCAAAGATAAGAGTTGAATTTGTATGAGTAAGAAGTGTTCTATTCGTTTTTACTCATGATACTATGATATGCTAGTGAGGGATCATCTTGAATCCTGTTAAAACTGGTATCTTTAAACTGCCTTGTGTATATGGATATGGAGATTGTAATTTCTTTCGAGTTTCCAGTTTCGTGCAATTTCGATATTTATTTTCTTAGCTGAGTCAGAGAGATGGTTTTTGTTCGAAATGCTAACTTAGTTATCTGTCATGGAGCCGTTTTCTTAGTTCACTTCTGTAGTGTTCACTCTCAAATAGTTGCATACTTTGTCGTAACTTATGAAATTTGCCTCTCTTGGATACTTTTTGTTTGTTTTGGTGATAGCTACTGGAAGAGGGAGAGGAGGGCAAAAATAGGCCTACATTGAGGGCGAAACTTGAAGTGCCAGTACAGGTGAGTTAATACATCACTTGGATTGGTGTTTTCGTAAGTTTACAATGTGGTTTAATTAATTTTTTACCGATATTTTTCTTTTTCTATAGATTATTTCTGATCTTTCATAATGTAACTGCTGCTTATGTTGGATTTCAGGGATTATTTTACCTGATAAAAACTTGCTGCTTTATATAATGTGATTCTTTCAAGCAATCGCTGCCTATTTGTTTTAAGATTAGGGAACACTAGGTTGACATGTTTTACAATGTTATTTGCAATATATCCTCTTCTTATGGGTGACCCACAATTCTTAGTTTCATGATGTAAATTTCTGAAGTAATGGGATTTTGTGGAATTTAATGTTAGATACCAGAACAAGATTATTAGCATACGAACAGTGTATAAGCACTTTATTATTTTTTTAAACTCAAGTCCTTCTTTTGCTGGGGAAAGTGGTGTTGATTTTTGTCATATTGGTAGCCAATGTATAAGCACTTTAATTTTTTTTAACTCAAGTTCTTCTTTTGCTGGGGAAGTGGTGTTGATGTTTTTCATATTGGTGGCTGCTGCAACTTCTGTCCATTATTTTCTAAAGCAATCTAAAATATGTTTTTTGTCCATTATCTTCTATGAGTATTAGGCACTATAGTCCTATACTTTACTCAACATCAATAACACAGAATTATAATTTTAGATAGCTTTGTGATTTCTGTTGGGTTCCCACTTTTCTCTAATCAAGGGCTTATTCTGGTAGGCTGTCCTTAATCTGCCAACGTCTGTTGAGCATTCCAAGGAAGTCAATGATTGCAAGCATCTGATAAAGACCTTAGTCATGGGTAATTATTCTTCTTTCCTTCTTCCACTTTGCTGAAAATGCTATATCATATTCTCGAGGGGTCACAAAAATGTCTGTTCGAATAATTAAATTTTACCGTACTATTTTCTCATCTCATGAGTCATGACTCTACTTGCAGGAATGAAGACAATTATCTGGAGCATCACCCATGCACATGTACCGCGGGGACAGGTTTGTATGCGATTGAATGATAATATTATATGCAAGGTTTAATCTTATACAAATAATTCAATAATACAGGTTACACCTGCCACACAGGGGAACCCTCAACAAGTGCTTGCATCAACATCCTCAGGTTCTTCATTATCCCAGCCTCTTGAAGGGATGAGAGAAGATGAGGTATTGGTTTTCTTGCTACATGGCCTTATTCCTATGTTGGTTTCATGGTCTTATTTATTCAAGTTTGATAGGTCTGCAAAGCTTCTGGTGTTCTGAAGAGCGGTGTGCATTGCTTGGCACTGTTTAAGGAGAAAGATGAAGAGAGAGAGATGGTCCATCTATTTTCCAATATTTTGGCCATCATGGAACCAAGGGACTTAATGGACATGTTCTCTCTGTGCATGCCAGAGCTTTTTGAGTGCATGATTTCTAACAGTCAGCTAGTGCACATTTTTTCTACTCTTCTACAAGCCCCCAAAGTTTTTCGCCCTTTTGCGGATGTTTTAGTTAACTTTCTCGTGAGCAGCAAACTTGATGTTCTTAAGCATCCCGATTCTCCTGCTGCGAAACTCGTTTTGCATCTCTTCCGCTTTTTATTTGGTGCAGTTGCAAAGGCCCCAGCAGACTGTGAACGTATTCTTCAACCACATGTGCCTGTAATCATGGAAACTTGCATGAAAAATGCTACAGAGGTTGAGAGACCGATTGCTTATTTGCAACTTCTTCGCACAATGTTTCGTGCACTTGCTGGAGGTAAATTTGAACAACTGCTTCGGGAACTGGTTCCTTCATTGCAACCATGCTTAACCATGTTGTTAGCTATGCTTGAGGGACCCACTGGTGAAGATATGCGCGAACTTCTATTAGAACTTTGTTTGACATTGCCTGCACGGTTAAGCACGCTACTACCTCATCTTTCTCGTCTAATGAAGCCTCTTGTTATGTGTCTCAAGGGAAGTGATGACCTCATCAATCTTGGTTTAAGAACGCTTGAGTTTTGGATTGATAGCTTGAATCCTGATTTTCTGGAACCAAGCATGGCAAATGTCATGTCAGAGGTGATTTTGGCATTATGGTCTCATTTAAGACCTGCACCTTATCCTTGGGGTGGCAAATCATTACAACTTCTTGGGAAGTTAGGTGGTCGTAATAGACGTTTTCTCAAAGAGCCTCTAGCACTTGAATGCAAGGAGAATCCGGAGCATGGTCTTCGATTAATTCTCACGTTTGAGCCTTCGACCCCATTTTTGGTGCCTTTAGACCGCTGCATCAGTCTTGCTGTGGCTGCTGTTATGCAAAAGAATAGCTTCATGGATAGCTTCTACCGAAAGCAAGCACTTAAATTTCTTCGTGTATGCTTGTCTTCTCAATTAAATTTGCCTGGACTAGTTAATGACGATGAATCAACATTTAGGCAGCTTTCAACTTGTCTAGGTTCTTCAGTTGATGCTTCCTGGAGAAAATCTGATACATCTGATATAAAGGTAAATGATAATATAATATTTCATTTGAGCATTTTAGTTTAGTGCTTATTGCATATTAAATTATTAGGACATTTCTTTCCACCGTGTTGTCCGTATTCAAAAGAGTTCTTCCAGTCACTGTTCTTCTGCTTTATTCTTAAGTTTCTTTAATTTGTGCTATAATTTTTTTTTTAATCCTGCCGGACTATCTAGTTTCTTTTATATGTAGCTTAATTATGTTACTTGTCCTAAACATTTTTTTCTCCTCTGAGATGTTTTCTGAAGAATCTCTTTGTTCTTCTGCTACTAGCATGCTTTGGTCTTTTTACTCAATTTCAGGATTAATGAGGAGGCTACATCTAAGTCTCTGTTCAGGGCAATATTTATTGCAATTATGCCATTATAATCTCTTAATGCAGGCTGACCTAGGTGTGAAGACCAAGACCCAACTTATGGCTGAGAAATCCGTGTTCAAGATTCTCTTGATGACAATAATTGCTGCCAGTGCAGAACCTGAGTTACAAGAAGCCAAGGATGACTATGTTGGCAACATATGCCGCCATTTTGCTATTATATTTCATTTTGAAAGTCCAACTTCTCAGACGTTGGTAGCTACCTCATCAGTTGGTGGTCCCATGCTATCTACCAATTCTAATATGAGTTCTAAGTTGAGGCATAATACTTCTCTGAAGGAGTTGGATCCTTTGATCTTTTTGGATGCTTTGGTGGATGTATTGGCAGATGAAAATAGGCTGCACGCTAAAGCTGCATTGAATGCACTGAATATATTTGCTGAGACACTTTTGTTCCTTGCTAACTCTAAACATTCTGACATGCTGATGTCTCGAGGAGGTCCTAGCACTCCAATGATTGTCTCCAGCCCCTCAATGAGCCCTGTCTATTCACCTCCTCCAAGTGTTCGGGTTTCATGTTTTGAGCAACTTTTGCCCAGACTTCTACATTGTTGCTATGGTAGTACCTGGCAAGCACAAATGGGAGGAGTTATGGGGCTTGGTGCTTTGATTGGGAAGGTCACTGTTGAAATTTTATGTATCTTTCAAGTACGTGTTGTTAGGGGATTAGTCTATGTTCTTAAAAGACTTCCTACCTACGCTACTAAAGAACAGGAGGAGACAAGTCAAGTTCTTACACAAGTTCTACGAGTGGTGAATAATGTCGATGAAGCTAACAGTGAAGCACGTAGGCAGAGTTTTCAAGGTGTTGTTGAGTATTTGGCCTCAGAATTGTTTAATGCTAATTCTTCTATAAACGTGAGAAAGATCGTGCAGTCTTCTTTGGCACTTTTAGCAAGTAGGACTGGCAGTGAGGTCTCTGAGTTGCTTGAACCATTGCACCAGCCTTTGCTACAGCCTCTTCTCGTGCGGCCCCTACGGTCCAAGACTGTTGATCAACAGGTAATGTTGCATTTTTGATGAAAATGAGCTGTGGTTTGTATGGTTGTTTAACATGCAGTTTTTCAGGTTGGAACAGTAACTGCCCTGAATTTCTGCCTAGCTTTGAGGCCTCCGCTCCTTAAGTTGACACCTGAGCTCATTAATTTCCTGCAAGATGCTCTGCAAATTGCAGAGACTGATGAAACAACTTGGGTTGTGAAATTTATGAATCCGAAAGTGATTACATCTTTGAATAAACTTCGAACTGCTTGCATTGAACTCCTATGCACTGCCATGGCATGGGCAGACTTCAAAACTCAAAACCACTTAGACTTGAGGGCAAAAATAATTTCCATGTTCTTCAAGTCCTTGACGAGCAGGAGTACTGAAATTGTAGCTGTTGCTAAGGAAGGGCTACGTCAGGTTTGTTGAGCTTACGTTTTTCATTGTACATTACACTACAACACTTCTATATTAGCCTGAAAGTGATGAATATATAGAGTTACACATGTACGTGTTTTCTTTGCTTATCTTATCATTCTAGTTATTTTTCTTTGTTTTACACTTGTACGTTATCTGAAGATCAAGGTTTGCTGCTGCTACTCTTTTTATCCATAGATTGCAAAAAGTGCTGGTTATATCTTCTGAATTGTTTTTGGATATGTGGGAAAGGGTGGCTGGTATTCTTTGATCTTATTTTGCATCTGGAGTTCATTCAAGGAGTTGGGAAGAGGATATGTTTGAATACGATTGTAACAGGAACCAAGTTTGCTTAATTATAATTTGGGAAGCTTCCATTGTCTAAATCATTTCAGTTTCCACCCATGTCTTTCCGTTGCTTCTCCACCTTTTAGATGCCTTCCCATTTATTCATTTGGTCTTTCTTTGCATGACTTGACTTATGTTTCTTGTCACTGACACATAAAAGGTTGAACTGTTGCGAAACTTCAATGTCACTTTCATTTTTTCTGTGGCCAAAAAATTTGCCATTGGCCATTTAAGCTGTAAACTCTGTAAGTTCAGGTTCTTCTTTTTCGGTAGAGGGGATCCTTTGCTATCTTGTGTGGAAGAAAACTATTTCTTTTCGTGGAATTTGAACTGGGTATTTATTTAATTTGATTAGTAAGCTCAAGTTTGAAGTTTAATTTCTCCATGTGATTCTTGATTCAATAATTCTGTGCCTGGATTTAACTTGTAATACTAATAGCTGTTAAGATTGTTGATTTATCCGGTGAATATGAATCTCTCTCTTGTATCGTGACGAGTTTCTAATTTTTTTTATTCTCTTCTACTATTTTTAGGTTATTCTACAGCAAAGGATGCCAAAAGAACTTCTGCAAAGCAGCTTGAGGCCTATTTTAGTTAATCTAGCACATACCAAAAATCTGAGCATGCCTCTTTTGCAAGGTCTCGCCAGGTTACTAGAGCTCCTATCTAACTGGTTCAATGTTACCTTAGGTGGTAAATTGTTGGAGCATCTGAAAAAATGGTTGGAACCTGACAAACTTGCACAGTGCCAGAAGTCTTGGAAGGCTGGTGAGGAACCTAAAATAGCTGCTGGTGAGTCATTTTTTCGGCTTTATGACTATTATTAGCAACATAGCACAATGCACCCACTATCTGAGCTCTACCACTGTCTCTTATTGATTTTTAATTTAATTGCAGCTATTATTGAACTCTTCCACCTGCTTCCATCTGCGGCTGGAAAGTTTCTTGACGAACTTGTAACTTTAACGATTGACTTGGAAGGTGCTCTTCCTCCTGGTCAATTTTACAGTGAGATCAACAGTCCATATCGCTTGCCACTCACTAAATTTCTAAACCGGTACCCCACATCTGCTGTTGATTATTTCCTTGCTCGATTAGCCCAACCCAAGTATTTCCGGAGGTAAATTTAAGATGGATAATGCAAATCTTTGGTAGGTTAGAATTTTGCAAGGGATTCCTTTCATTTGTTATTATTCTGATTTTGCAGGTTCATGTATATAATAAGATCCGATGCTGGCCAACCATTGCGAGAAGAACTTGCAAAATCTACAGAAAAGATAATAGCTAGTGCATTTCCTGAATTTTCCCAAAAGAATGCTGCAACTCAGGGATCATCCAATCCTTCTGGTACTTCAATGGGTGATGACGGTCTTGTTACGCCTAAATCTGAAGATCCTGTCCATTTGGTAACCACCTCTGGTGCAGCATCAGATGCTTATTTTCAGGGTCTTGCTTTGGTTAAAACTCTTGTGAAATTGATGCCTGGGTGGCTGCAAAGTAACCGTGTTGTCTTTGATATGTTGGTTTTGCTATGGAAATCTCCATCTAGAATATCCCGTTTGCAGAACGAGCAGGAATTAAACTTAATGCAGGTTTGTAAAATGGCTTTTCAATTTGATATTATAGTCATTTTTATATCTTCTTGAAAAGACTTAGTTTTGTTCCTTATAATGATGTCACCTCTTTCTAGTATATTGTATATTTTGCTGCTCTGCTTTTGTTATCTTTCTGCTGTGGTTTTTTGGGTCCTCTGTTTTACATCAGTTCTCCGTATCCTTTCTGTTTGCTGTACTATGAAAGTTGGACCAAAACAGTTCTGCATGATCTCTGACTGTATTCAGAGACATGCTGTCTTCTGTGTCAGTGTTTTCTAGCAAACAGACCTATCTCAAAGAACAGCATATCAATTACTTCATGGATCTCTGCATATTTTTAGAAAGTTATATTTGAGGTTGTGCAGATATAGTATGATTTTTCATTTGATATTCAAGCACGTGTCTTCTTGTGACACCAGCTTTAGATGATACATCCACCAAGGACTACTAGTTGATGGAGGGGGAGATTGACCTTAATTACACGATAAATCATGAGTGACACTTATTTTAATAGGCTGTGGTTGACCCAGAATTCTTGAGCTTGCGGAGGGTATATTAACTAACCCACATTAATTACTTACAAAATAAAAGGGTGGCATTATAGTGGCTTGGGCTCTCCTCACCTCATAAGCTAGATTTGGGTTGGGTTAAGCTGAACCTACATATTCTACAGGTAATATCTAGCACAATCTTTCAATTAAGTACTTTTACAATATATGTTAGTCACCCCTTTCTCCCTTTCTATCTACTAACCACCACTACGAAACATGTAGTGCCCAATGTAGCCATTGTTAACTCGAAGATAGCCTTTTAAAAGTGCCAGTCAAGAATTACTTTAACCTATATTAGTAGGGATAAGTTTCAGAGAGTTGTAATGTATTAATAGCAAAAGCTTGCTTAAAATAGTAATTTTAAAATCTTTGTTAAGTGTTGGGAGTAACAATGACTCGAAGATTCTCAAAGGACTAGGGGATCTGCAGTTACTAACCTCCTAGAATCCCTTCTATAAGTCATTGTGTCTGCTGAATCTGTCGGCAATAACAAATAATGATGAATTTGGGTAAACTATAGTTCATCAAATTTGGCTCCAATTTTTTTGAGGAGACTGTAGTTTCTCAACTCTTTGTCACTTTTGCTTGTCTTGAGTTTTAATAGACAATGTTGTCCTGATTATTAGATAATCCACATGCTTTAGGGAATGTCTTTCCACTGCATTGAGTCTCTTAGGTTTGTCCCGGAACTTCGATAAGTTAGTAGTGGTGGCATTTCCTTTTATAACCTTAAATGGTAGGGCAAATTTTATTTGAAGTTTGACGGCAATTAAGAGAGTGGGTGTTGGTGGTTATGGAAGTTCAAGGAAAGTGTTGGTAATTATGCAATTTTGCACCAAGTGCAATTTATTTTATGTTTCCCATGCTCATAAATAAATCTAAGTTACCTTACAATTATAGAATCATGCGTGCTTAAATATTGATGGGTCAGCAACTTCTTCAACCTATGGGTTCCTTTGTTAGCTAACTGTTGAGGTTGTGCTAAATTTGTGCAGGTAAAAGAAAGCAAGTGGCTTGTGAAATGTTTCCTGAACTATTTGCGTCATGATCGGATGGAGGTTAATGTATTGTTTGATATTCTTGGCATCTTCCTTTATCGGACTCGCATAGACTTTACTTTCTTAAAGGAGTTTTATATTATTGAGGTACGTAGATGTGTTACATGGCGTTTATTACTATGTTAAAGTACTCATTTTGTGTTTCCTATTATTTCTTTTCCGGTGCTGCTTTGAAGATAACTTTTATTCTTCTGTTATGTAGGTTGCTGAGGGCTATCCACCTAACTTGAAGAAAACTCTCTTGCTTCATTTTCTCGACCTTTTTCAGTTAAAACAATTGAGCCATGACCATATGGTAATTGTAATGCAAATGCTTATTCTTCCAATGTTAGCTCATGCTTTTCAGAATGGCCAAACGTGGGAAGTCATAGATGCAGCGACAATTAAGATAATTGTCGACAAACTGCTCGACCCTCCAGAAGAGGTACGTTTAGTTTGTTTATTTGATTAGTTGGTTTTATGAGGTTTTCAGCTTTAGCTTTTCATGGGCTTTTGTTTTTGTTATTTCCTTTGGGTGGGGTGGGGTGGGGTGTGGGTTTCTATTATATTTATAGAATTTCAAACTTGCAACTTTTTTGAAGTTGAAATTTGGAAAAATATGTTCTTGGAATACCTGGGACTGTCGGAGGAGTATTGAGGAAATATCAAGTGGGTGGAATCTCTGTGTTCTTTATCCTCGGGATGATTTCCCATAACCACAAAGTTGATTGGGTAAACCTGATTACAAGTGAAATGGAAAACATCAAAATTTGCCTGCCCTCCAGCCCTTCCAACCATCCCTGGCAACCTTATTTTATAACGTCTTCTCTCTGCCTCAGCAACCATCACTAGTCCTTTCCTCTGGGGCGCACAACACACTGAGCTCCAGGTTCCTCTTATCACGGTTCATTCCCTTTACATGTATATAGATGATTCATGTAGGCCTATATGGTTTTATATGCATGGATGTTTATAAAATATGTTCAGTGTAGATGGGGGGGTTTTCGATAGGGTTTAGAGGAGATGAAACAGCTGGAGTGGAGTTGAGGGTGGTCTTGTTAGAGAGTGGGGGTGGCATGGTAAGGACACCTGGTTGGAAGTGGGGATGGAAAATTAGTATGTTGGGATGGAATCAGAGGATCATTTAAAAAGTGATTGGTGATGGAAGAGTTGATCTTTTTATAATATTGAATTAAGATATCTCTCTTCAACTCTTAACAAGTGAAATGTTCTGGTTCAATGTTACAATCATGGAACAGAGCTATGTTTCTGTTGCTTTTTGTTCTTGTAGTTGGAATCATTGCTGTCCCTAGAAAATGTCATGATCTATTGTTTTCTTTAGAGTGTCGATTATTATTTTCATTTCTATTTTCCTAGATATCTGCGGATTATGACGAGCCCCTGAGGATTGAGCTTCTGCAGCTCGCCACTCTGCTTCTCAAGCATCTGCAGAATGACCTTGTTCATCATAGAAAGGAACTCATTAAGTTTGGTTGGAATCATCTCAAGCGGGAAGATAGTGCTAGTAAGCAATGGGCATTTGTCAATGTTTGCCACTTTTTGGAGGCTTATCAAGCTCCAGAGAAAATAATACTTCAGGTTCTTACACAACTTCATTCAAATTCTTCAATCACTCCTTCCTGATGCCTTTGATTCCAATCCATGTATGTAAGAGTTGACAATTGGAACATGAAATAAGTGTCATAAATGCATTGAAATCTTCATTTATGCTTGTATAATTATTCAAAAGTTAAATAAAAGCATGATTAGGATGAAATAGAAATGGATATTTCTACTTTCCTAGGCCCATAGTGTTGTCTTTACATGATAGAAAATAGAAAGAATTCTAGTTTAAGCTTGTTAAAATTTTCGAAGAGACAAGATATATTTGACGTGAAACAGTGGATAGCTTTTGTCATTTGCATCTATTTTTCAATTTAACAGATTTTATCCATTTAAGATATGATAATTGCCTAATGTCAGCCTAGTCAAATATGAAAATTTAAGGACATCCCACTTCTCTCTTTTAGAAATTGGGTTTTTTCTTTTCTTTTCTGTCTTCAATGCTTCATTGTTTCATGCATGATTGTTGGGTGTGCTGTATAGCGATGTAGCGGAAAGCTTAGAATTTCACACGGTGGAGGAAACAGATAAGAATGGTTACTTGGTTTGTAAGTTAGACTGGTAGGGTAAATTTAATAAATAATTTTATACTGATGTTGAGTTCAGTTTCATTCGTATTTGTCTTAGGATATGGAGATTGAAGTTTTTCTCTATGCTATCATTTGAACATTTTTTTTGGTTACAGTATCATTTGAACTTCCGCACACGGAAGATATAGTGAATAATTGGATGACTTCTAATCAGACCCTATCTTTAGATGATACACCTTCACCCGAGATAGTTCCGAGGCTGCCCTCTTTCTTATATAGCATTTCGATCATTTGGTTGCTAATTCTTTTCGTTGATCACCTTTTGTCGTATATAATTATATTCATGAGTTGTGCTTGTAGACTAATTGGAGCAACTGAGGATAGATAAGTTTGGTTTGATTTATCTAAAGTACATTTGCCCCAAATCTTGAACTTATATGTTCGGTTTGTAAGCTGAATTTTCCTAGTACATGCAATAACCAACTAATCCATTTGTATGGAGATTGCTCAAAACTAGGTTAACCTATTGCAGTGCATTTCATGTTGCAACCTTTCTTGTGTTTGGGTGACTTTTATGTTTATGTGTGCTGTGCTGACATACTTAAGCTACAGGTTTTTGTTGCACTTCTGAGAACTTGTCAGCCGGAGAATAAAATGTTGGTCAAACAAGCCCTTGATATACTCATGCCTGCACTTCCACGGAGATTGCCACTTGGCGATTCGCGTATGCCCATATGGATACGTTACACTAAGAAAATTTTAGTTGAGGAAGGTCACTCAATTCCCAATCTTATTCACATATTCCAGCTCATTGTCCGCCACTCAGATCTTTTCTACAGCTGTAGGGCCCAATTTGTCCCTCAGATGGTGAACTCTCTCAGTCGACTTGGGTTACCATATAATACTACAGCAGAAAATAGGCGCCTGGCTATTGAGCTTGCTGGATTGGTTGTCAATTGGGAAAAACAAAGACAAAGTGACCTAAAGAAAGGGGCTAATACTGATGCAACTGCTCAGAGTAATGATGGACTGAATCCAGCCTCCTCTACTGGAGGGGATCCTAAGATTTCTGTAGATGGATCTAGTTTCTCTGAAGATCCAACTAAGAGAATAAAGGTCGAACCTGGTTTGCAATCTCTGTGTGTGATGTCACCTGGAGGTCCATCTTCTATTCCCAACATTGAAACTCCTGGCTCTTCTGGGCAACCTGATGAAGAGTTTAAGCCTAATGCAGCAATGGAAGAGATGATCATCAATTTTCTTATAAGAGTATGTCCTATCACATTTTACATACAATATAGCACTCATACACAGATATCCTTCCTCCACACAGCTGTCATTTCAACTTTTGAATCACATAAACTTTCATTTAAATTTAACCTTGATTACACTGCCTTTCTCCACTATCAGAATGTCTTTGTTTTTTATATGCAACTCTCGTTGTTGTTATTAGATTTTATGAGCTTTTGTGCTACCCAAAATTTGTGGCTGGGTCTTTCCCTGCTATTGATTACTTATTAGGGTTGAGGCTTCTTAATTTGCTACAGCTCTTAACTCTGAACTATTTTCAAAATATTTTGCTTTGACATGGTCTGGTGAGATGATTTTCGCTATAAGTAGATGTGTGTGGGTTGCATTATTGTTTTTGATGTTTTTTTTTGTAGGTGGCCTTAGTAATAGAACCTAAAGATAAGGAGGCAAGTCTCATGTACAAGCAAGCTCTGGAGCTTCTCTCTCAAGCTTTGGAAGTGTGGCCCAATGCTAATGTCAAATTCAATTACTTGGAGAAGCTGCTCAGCAGCACTCCCTCGTCTCAATCAAAGGATCCATCTACTGCTCTATCCCAGGGCCTAGATGTGATGAACAAGGTTCTAGAACAGCAACCACATCTGTTCGTGAGGAATAATATCAACCAGATATCCCAAGTAATGTCTTTTTAGAATTTTGATTTGCTGCATAACTTCATAAGAGTCCAGTTTTCTAACATTTACAAATTTTTGGTTTGTATTTATCTTGTAGATTCTTGAGCCATGTTTCAAGTTCAAAATGCTCGATGCTGGAAATTCATTATGCTCCCTTCTGAAGATGGTTTCTTGTGCATTTCCTCCAGAAGCACCAAGCACCCCCCATGATGTAAAGATGTTGTATCAAAAAGTGGAGGAGCTAGTACAAAAGCACCTTGCTGTGGTTGCTGCCCCTCAGACTTCAGGAGAAGATAATTCCGCTAGCATGATCAGCTTTGTGCTTTATGTCATTAAAACCTTGGCAGAGGTCCAGAAAAATCTAGTTGATCCTTTCAATTTGGTACGCGTCCTTCAGCGGCTTGCACGGGATATGGGATTATCCGGTGGTACCTATACAAGACAAGTATGTTTCTTCTTCTAAGAAGCACATATTCAATGTTCTATACATGCCTACTTTAGATATGTTTTTGCTAAAATCTAAACCTAATAGATAGATTCATAACTACATTCTGAGGGTAGAGCATGCTATCTCTGCTTTAGATATTTTATAGTTAATTGAAAAACTTTTTTGAATATTTTATGTTGCATTTCAATGATTCTGGCTATTTCTTTTGCAACTGCTCGAACTTTGACCAAGACCTTTTATCTTCTCATTCAGGGTCAGAGGTCAGACCCAGATTCTTCAGCCACTTCCTCTCGTCAAGGTGCTGATGTTGGAGTTGTCATAGCCAACTTGAAGTCTGTTTTGAAGCTTATCACTGAAAGAGTCATGGTTGTACCTGATTGCAAAAGATCCGTGACTCAAATTCTTAACTCGTTGCTATCTGAGAAAGGCACTGATCCCTCTGTGCTGCTCTGCATTCTAGATTTAATAAAGGGTTGGGTGGAAGATGATTTTGGTAAACCTGGAAATCCTGTTGGATCCAGTACTTTTCTTACTTCTAAGGAAGTTATTTCTTTGCTCCAGAAGCTTTCACAAGTTGATAAGCAGAACTTTTCCCCCAGCACCGCTGAAGAATGGGACAAGAAGTATCTCGAACTTCTTTATGGACTTTGTGCCGACTCAAATAAGTAATTGCATTCCTAATTTCATTAAACACCTTGATATGTAATGCATATATTAATCTAGTTGCCTTGCAGATATCCTCCTGCCTTACGAAATGAAGTGCTTCAGAAAGTAGAGAGACAATATTTACTGGGTCTACGGGCAAAAGATCCTGAAGTGCGGATGAAATTTTTCGCACTTTATCATGAAAGCCTTGGGAAAACATTGTTTACTAGGCTGCAATACATTATTCAAATTCAGGATTGGGAGGCTCTGAGTGATGTTTTCTGGCTTAAGCAAGGGCTTGATCTCCTTTTGGCTATATTGGTTGAGGAAAAACCTATTACGCTTGCTCCGAACTCTGCGAAGATCCCACCTGTTTTGGTGTCAGGTCCAATACCAGATTGTACTGGTGTGCAGCCAATGGTCACTGATATTCCGGAGGGCTCAGAGGAAGCTCCTTTAACACTTGATAGCCTTGTTCTGAAGCATGCACGTTTTCTTAATGAAATGAGCAGACTTCGGGTATGTTATTTTCGAATTAAAACTCTCATCTTTCATTATCTTTAGTGATCAAATTGGCGTGATTTTTGATAAGGCAATGATGCAGTCTTACCTATAAATTTTATGTTCCATTACCCAAATAAAATGTGTGTATGTAGATATATATATACTTTGATATCCTAGACAATCTAATCCTTTCTCCCACCAGAAGTTTGCATGGATATGTATATGTGTATAAATCTATATATTTATATGTATGTATATTTATTTAGGTTATGTGTTTGTCTGTATATTTGGTTTTGTTGTGTTTCGTTATATGAGGACAGGGCAGATTAATTTTGATTATCATTCTCCATTTCAAATATATATAGGTGATTAACTGCTTTCGATCTGGTTTCTGCTGTAGGTGGCGGATCTTATCATCCCTCTGAGGGAGCTGGCCCATACAGATGCAAATGTTGCATACCATTTGTGGGTTTTGGTTTTCCCAATTGTTTGGGTGACTTTGCATAAGGAAGAGCAGGTAGCACTAGCGAAGCCGATGATTGCACTCCTATCAAAAGATTATCATAAGAAGCAGCAAGCACAACGACCAAATGTTGTACAAGCTCTTTTAGAAGGCCTTCAATTAAGTCACCCCCAACCACGAATGCCCAGTGAACTAATCAAATACATAGGGAAGACTTATAATGCATGGCACATTGCTCTGGGGTTACTTGAAAGTCATGTGATGTTATTCTTGAATGACACAAAGTGTTCTGAGTCTCTGGCCGAGCTTTACCGTTTACTCAATGAGGAAGATATGAGGTGTGGTTTGTGGATGAAACGGTCAATTACTGCAGAGACGAGGTCGGGTCTTTCACTTGTTCAGCATGGCTATTGGCAAAGAGCACAAAGCCTTTTCTATCAGGCTATGGTGAAGGCAACTCAGGGCACTTACAACAATACTGTACCGAAAGCTGAGATGTGCCTTTGGGAAGAACAGTGGCTTCATTGTGCTACTCAGCTTAGTCAATGGGATGCTCTTTCTGATTTTGGAAAACTTGTTGAGAATTATGAGATACTACTTGACAGTCTCTGGAAACAGCCCGATTGGGCATTTTTAAAAGATCAAGTTATTCCGAAGGCTCAAATAGAGGAAACTCCAAAACTTCGTATTATTCAGGCATATTTTGCGCTTCATGAGAAGAACACAAATGGGGTGCCAGAAGCTGAAAACATTGTTGGGAAAGGTGTTGATCTAGCCTTAGAGCAGTGGTGGCAGTTGCCTGAGATGTCCATTCATGCCAGAATACCTCTTCTGCAGCAGTTTCAGCAACTAGTTGAAGTCCAAGAATCAGCTAGGATTATAGCAGATATTGCAAATGGGAACAAACATTCTGGGAATTCTGTTGTTGGTGTTCAAGGTGTTCAAGGTGGCTTATATGCAGATCTGAAGGACATTCTCGAGACATGGAGATTAAGAACACCGAATGAGTGGGACAATATGGCTGTTTGGTACGATTTGCTTCAGTGGAGGAATGAAATGTACAATGCTGTTATAGAAGCATTTAAGGATTACGGTACTACAAATTCAGCACTGCATCATCTTGGTTTCCGTGACAAGGCATGGAATGTCAATAAGCTCGCACACATTGCTCGTAAGCATGGGTTACATGATGTTTGTGTTTCTATACTAGAGAAGATGTATGGTCACTCCACCATGGAAGTTCAGGTGTAGTTTTATTCTTCATATTTATTTTTCTCATCGGTGCTAATGAGAGGAGTAGAAAATTGAGTATTATTATTATTGTAGTGTAGTGTGTATTACATAGAGACCAACTAATTCTCTATTATATATATAAAGATTAGAGAGAGGCCAAATAAACTGAGAGTCCTAATTCTATCACATAACACAGATCTAATCCTATCTAACATTACTAGATGTCCTACTTAGATAGTAATGCTAACACACCCCCTCAAGCTGGAGCATGTCTAGCATGCACAGCTTGTTACACAAACAAAAGAAATTGAAACCCTAACAATTAAAACATTCTAATATCTCAAACTGTTTCTCCTCCCCTCAAGCTGAGAATCGCGATTTTTGGTTAAATGGTGACAGGAGTAGAGAATGACAGACAACCTGTGAAACTAGACAGTCAGATAATCACGATTAAATTGTGACAGGAGTAGAGAGAATCACAGACTGCCTGTAAAACTAGACGGTTATGGAGAATCACGAACCAATCGTGACAGAGATAGTTATAGTCAGTTGCAGAATCTAGTTCTGTCTTGAGGAGGAAAAAAAAAAAGGAAAAAGAAGAGTTAACTGAGACAGTTTTTTTTAAGTGGTATAAATTCAACACTTCAAAATGTAGAATATTTGTTTTTGGGGGGGTGGAATTGGAAAAACCTGAACTTATAATTTTCTTTTGTTTTTTTTGGGTAAGATGTGAAGGACTGAAAGGAAAAAGAGAAAATCTAGACCTAGAAAGAGAACAAATGCAGCGGGAGAGAAATAGAGAAAAGAAAACATAGAACGTAGATAGAAATAGAAGAGAAAACCTTAAACTTAGAAATAGAGGAAATGAAACCTAGAATGCAGATAGAAATAGAGAAAAGAAAAAAGGTCTTCATCATTTTTCTCTCTTTCTTCAGTTGAGGAGTAGAAAACTGAATATTATTATTATTGTAGTGTAGTATGTATTACATAGAGAATGATATGTACACGAACTAATCTCCATTATATATAGAGATTAGAGAGAGATCAAATAGACTAATAGTCATAATCCTATGACGTAACATAGATCTAATCCTTTCTAACATTGACTTTCTAATCCTACTAGATATCAACTTAGATAGTACTTCTAACGGCTGCTAATGATCCTACTCCAACATCATTTTTCTATTCTCTCTCTCTCTCTCTCACACACACACACACAAATATGCACGCTCTTGCTCTCACTCCAGGATTGTGGTTGTTCGTGACGAATATGGTACAATACTACTATTTTTTTGGTCTTGTGTTTTTATTTGTTCTCTGTTCATTGTTGATTAATTATTTGCAGGAGGCTTTTGTTAAAATAAGAGAACAAGCAAAAGCATATTTGGAAATGAAAGGGGAGCTCACCAGTGGGCTTAACTTGATTAATAGTACTAATCTGGAATATTTTCCGGTCAAACACAAAGCTGAAATTTTTCGCCTCAAAGGTGATTTTCTTTTGAAGCTTAGTGACACTGAAGGTGCTAACCTTGCATACTCAAATGCTATCTCTCTCTTCAAGCACCTGCCTAAGGGATGGATTAGTTGGGGAAATTATTGTGACATGGTATGGATCTTCATGCTTGGTTGCTAAATGTTTCTTTTTGATAACCGTAAGTGCTTATTCTGCTGACTTTCACAGGCGTACAGGGAAACTCATGAAGAGGTCTGGTTAGAATATGCAGTGAGCTGCTTCCTTCAAGGCATCAAGTTTGGGATTCCAAATTCGAGAAGCCATCTAGCCCGCGTTCTGTATCTTCTCAGCTTTGATACTCCCAATGAACCTGTGGGTAGAGCATTTGATAAGTATTTGGACCAAATACCTCACTGGGTGTGGCTTTCTTGGATTCCCCAGCTATTATTGTCCCTACAAAGGACTGAAGCTCCTCACTGCAAACTTGTTTTACTTAAAGTAGCAACTGTATATCCTCAGGTAGTGCTACTTACAACAAGCAAAAAACCAGCTTTACATTTTGATCTTCTTATTTTAAAATCATCTCCTTTTCAAATTTTTAGGCATTGTACTACTGGCTTCGGACGTATTTGCTTGAACGCCGTGATGTTGCGAATAAGTCTGAATATGGTAGAATGGCAATGGCTCAGCAAAGAATGCAGCAAAACATGTCTGTTGGTGGCGCTGGATCTATCGGCTTGCCTGATGGAAGTACAAGAGTGGCTAATCAGGGCGGGGGCACGTTGGTCTCAGAGAATCAACTTCATCAGGGAGCTCAATCTGCTGGAGGTCTTACATCACATGATGGAAGTAGCTCTCAGGTTCAAGAAACCGAAAGGTCAAATGCTGCTGAGAATAGCATGCCTTCTGGGAATGACCCATCATTACATCAGAGTTCCTCCAACAATGAAGGAAGTCAGAACACATTGAGGCGAAACAGTGCCATGGGATTGGTTGCCTCAGCTGCCAGTGCTTTTGATGCTGCCAAAGATATTATGGAGGCTCTTAGAAATAAACACACGAATCTGGCTAATGAACTCGAGGTAAATTATTCTGTCTTCCCCAGTTTAGCAATTTATTTGGCAATTTATAGCATAAGCTACAGAAGATTCAAGCAATAACCGATATACTTGTTTTCATTTGCTTGCAAGTTCATGATAATGCAACAAGCAACATTTGCACTCTTTTATTTATCAGTTTGAAAATTTGGTCAATAAGTACTTGGTTGATCCTAGGAAACTTGCGATTGCTTTAGAATTAATTGATTTTTTTAATGTGGTGATCGCAATCCTTTGCAGCTTCTACTTACAGAAATTGGCTCACGGTTTGTTACTTTGCCCGAAGAGAGACTGCTGGCTGTTGTTAATGCGCTGCTTCATCGCTGTTATAAGTATCCAACTGCAACTACAGCAGAAGTTCCCCAGTCTCTCAAGAAAGAGCTTTCTGGAGTTTGCAGAGCTTGCTTTTCAGCAGATGCTGTGAACAAGCATGTGGAATTTGTGAGAGAATACAAGCAGGATTTTGAACGTGACCTTGATCCAGAAAGTACCGCCACGTTTCCTGCTACCCTTGCTGATCTAACTGAAAGATTGAAGCATTGGAAGAATATTCTCCAGAGCAATGTTGAAGATCGGTTTCCAGCTGTGTTGAAGTTGGAGGATGAAAGTAGGGTATTGCGAGATTTCCATGTTGTTGATGTAGAAGTCCCTGGACAATATTTTGCTGATCAGGTATGACACTTGAAGTCGTTTTGAAGGACTTTCCATGTCAATTTGTAAATGTCAGGTGGTCATCAATTCTACAATTAATTACATTTAAACCCCTTTGGCAATTCTATGTCAAATTGTAAATGTCAGGAGGTGATCAATTCAAGATTTATTACATTTACACCCCTTTGGAGATTGCCATATTACCATTGTTACCTAAATGTTTGTAAACCAACAAACCACCCCATAAAAATATTCAAAATTTTAAGCACCTCCTATTTAGGGTGTGGTTTGTGTAATTTGAGAAATAATTTACAGAGTGGTATTTAGTTTTCCGAACTCTGCAGGTATATTGAAATCTCGGAGTGGGTATGGATGTAATTGACCTAATTAACATGAGGGTGATATCGTAATATTCGACTATTGGTCCCTGCTTCATATAGGCAATTGCTATTTGAGTTGGGAACTGATTTTCAGCATCCCAAATCGATCCCAAAACACTCAAACCTGAACTTAATATAAGTTCCCAAAAAATTTCTATTATCCTTGCGTTCTTTAAATTATAACTTTTGCCACTGTTTGATCACAGGAAGTCGCACCCGATCATACAGTGAAGTTGGACAGGGTTGGAGCCGACATTCCTATTGTTAGAAGACATGGTAGCAGTTTCAGGCGCTTGACTCTAATTGGTTCTGATGGCTCTCAGCGCCATTTTATAGTTCAGACATCTTTGACTCCCAATGCTAGAAGTGATGAAAGAATCTTGCAACTATTCCGTGTGATGAACCGAATGTTTGATAAACATAAGGAATCCAGACGTCGCCACATTTGCATTCACACCCCAATCATCATTCCCGTGTGGTCACAGGTAATAAAATTGGTGCATAGAAAATATTTCTTGTCCTGCACTTTGTTGTCGAAATTTTGATTTTTTATATTGTAACTCGATTCACCAAGATTTCCTGGTGCTTTTGTTCTTCACTTTGTTGTAAAAGAATTTGGCATTTTATATAGTAATTCAAATTCACCAAGATTACTAGCTATAAAAAATCAATCTTCTGATTTTCTTATGGCTATATATTTTGTTGTTTAAGAATCTTCTCCAGCCTGGCTTATATTTTCCACTATGTTCAACACTTCTCTGGCTAAAACTGACTTATATTCCTTGTTTCTTGTAATTACTCATAGGTCCGTATGGTTGAAGATGATTTAATGTACAGCACCTTCCTTGAGGTATACGAGAACCATTGCGCTAGAAATGACCGAGAAGCAGATCTACCTATCACATATTTCAAAGAGCAATTGAATCAAGCCCTATGTGGGCAGATATCACCCGAAGCTGTGGTAGATCTTCGTCTGCAAGCATACACTGATATTACACAAAAACTTGTAACAGAGAGCATTTTCTCGCAGTACATGTACAAAACTTTGCTAAATGGAAATCATACATGGGCGTTCAAGAAACAGTTTGCTGTCCAGTTAGCTCTTTCTAGCTTTATGTCCTTCATGCTACAGATCGGGGGAAGGTCACCAAACAAGATTCTGTTTGCCAAGAACACTGGAAAAATATTTCAGACTGATTTTCATCCGGCATATGATGCAAATGGAATGATCGAGTTTGGTGAACCAGTGCCTTTTAGATTGACAAGGAATCTACAGGCATTTTTCTCTCATTTTGGTGTCGAAGGTCTGATTGTATCTGCAATGTGTGCAGCTTCACAGGCTGTGGTTTCACCCAAGGTAATCCTACCCTTTTTTGCATACTGTGATGGAGCCAGTTCTTTTCTTTTCTTTTTTTTTTTTTTTAGTTGGGGGAAGGGGGGATGGAAATTATGAGTTCTAATTTTTTCCTATGGACAACAAGTTTAGTAATGAAATTTCCTAGTTCTGATAAAAATTCAATGTTTTATGATTTTGAACTGTAGGATGAAGTTTGTGTAGTTGAATGTAGTTACAGGGAAGGTCGGGCATTGAGCATTTGCTATTATCAACTTTGTTCATGAGCTGATAAGTAATAATATGTGTACCTTATTCCCTTCTGCAGCAAAGTCAACATCTATGGCATCATTTGGCTATGTTCTTCCGTGATGAGTTGATATCTTGGTCTTGGAGAAGACCTCTTGGGATGCCTCTTGCTCCTGTTGGAGGCGGTTCTTTGAGTAATGTCGACCTCAAACAGAAAGTCACTACAAATGTTGAACATGTCATTGGCCGCATCAATGGGATTGCTCCACAATACATTTCTGAAGAGGTATGTTGCCTTGGGACATATTCTACTTATATCCAAATGTGCTTTACCCTAATTGTTAAACTTTTTCATTAGGTTATCAAATCACATTTAGTATTAATGCTACTGTGTTGTTATTCAATAATTGATTGGAACAGGAGGAAAATGGTGTCGATCCACCACAATCAGTGCAGAAGGGTGTTGCAGAGTTGGTTGAGTCTGCCCTTACTCCCAGACACTTATGCATGATGGATCCCACATGGCACCCTTGGTTTTAATGCTCTAACCTTCACTTTTTATATATAGCCACCAGTCACTATAAACATTTGTAGAATGTAGATATTGTCACGGGACTACTGTAGCCTATTTCGAATATTAAGCTGTAAATATACTTTTAAGTTGGTACTAATTGGGTTGCCCCATTTCTTGAAGTTAAAACTGCCTTGTAGCCTGTAGGTCGAGAATTTTGAGCTGTATTTGCACTGGTGGAAATATATTTTTATTCGTAATTAACAAGAAAAATTAACGAGTTCATAGAGAGAACATGCACGATTAAAGGAACTTGAGCAAGCGTTGGTTATCCGTAGATTGAAGTGGTGGTGGTGTCTGCTGTGGTTGGCAAGTTACTTTATATGTGTAATAAGTAAAACAGATGTGTGAGGAGGGGAGGGGTGATCAGTGTAATAAGCAGTAAGTGCCAGGGGAGGTTATCGTAACATGGATACAAAAACTTTATTCAAACCCAACGTCTCTCCAATGTGTCGTTCCAGATGAAATATGGCTCTGTGACCTACGTACGCGAACCGCACCATGCAATTTGTAAGGCCAAATATAATGCAACCCTTGTTTTCATCATCTATAGTTCTATACCTAAAATATGGAGCACCCAAAGCGTCCATTCTTAGTGCACCTCTCAATAGTCGGTAAATCCACTCTTCCATTCTGCTCGTAATGGCCTTATTGGCAAGTAAATCTGCTGCCACAATTCCTTCTACATAGATGTGTGAGATCTTCACGTAAGTTTTATTATTCCGGTATGTCGGGATTGCACAGAGACTGCTGCTAATTTTAGATATTTCATTTTTCTTGTTGAGGATTACTTTAGGATGACTTTGATCTATTTGCTTAAGGATAGATCTCAAACTCCTAATATAATCACTTTATCCTATAATTAAATTAAATTAAATTTTCAATTAGTATTTGTATTCTTTGCATTGAAATGCTTTGGAATTTGTTTAGAAAGACGTGCTTTTCGTGACAAACAAGGCATTATACATTGAACAACTTGTTCTCGTACTTCCCAACAAACGGGATTGCCGAACGCAAGCATCGTCATTTGTTAGACGTAGCTCGTCGTTTACAGATGTATTCTCATTGTCACCAAAAAGAAGCTTGTATGCCCTCGACTACGTATCGCCAATCCTTCTTCGGGTGTTGGCCCCCCAACAACTGTCCCTTTGATAAGTAATACTGATCTTCCTATCGCTTTGTGTAAAGTTAAAACAATCTTGTACTGATTACTCAGATTCATATTTCTCATTTAATTTAGTCTTTTATGTCGTAGTTTTGTTGTCTCTCTTTACTCGGTATCTATTATGGGTGTACATAAACCCGCATAACCCACCAAATCCGTCCGAACCGAAACAAAATATCCAAAAACCGTTGGTTGAAATTTAATAATAAAAAAAAGTTGTGGTTGAAAGACCCGTCACTTTCGGATCGGGTGGTGGGTCTAATAATTCAAATCCGTCTAACCGCAATCCGATCGCTCTATATATATAATGTTCATAATTTTAGTTACATAAATACACGATATACAATACAATTGTTATGTGTTTATACAAATTATACATTTATATAATATATATTTTTGTGTTGAACAAATATTATACAAGTTGTTTATAAATTATAAAACTATACTACATGATTTATATTCATAAGATTATTTTATTTATTTAATAATATATGTAGTTTCATCTACTTTGAAATCATTATGTATTAGTGTTGCAATAGATTATAAATTAGAATAAATTCTCATATTTTTTATATTGTTTTGGTTAATGAGTTAAAATTATGAGTATAAAAGATTTTTATTAAAAAATATATATATTTAAAATCCGTCAAACCGCCAATCCATCCGCTATATAACCGTACTTGTCTAACCCGAACCGATTGGTTTGAAAAAATTATTATGCATATACTGCTTATATTTTTATAAACACGCATACTTCAGAACAGCCAATACCAGACCGCGTACACCCCTAGTATCCATTCCAAAGACTTATTTGGAGGCTATGGAACACCCATAATAGAAACTAACTATGGAAGAGGAGATGAATGCTCGTCTCTCGCAATATTTTTTATTCAGTATTCCTCCCTCTGATGCGGTTGCTTGTAGTTGGTTTCTACGCTTATATATAAACCTAATGGCACCATTGATCGATATAAGGCTCGATTGGTTGGTAAGTGCTTTTATTCGGACATATGTTTTTTACTACTTTAAAACTTTTTCTCATGTCGCTAGGCTAAACTACATTCGCGTTCTGCTCTAGTCAACAGTAAACCAAGATTGACCTATGTATCAACTTGATGTGGAGAATGTTTTTCTCTATGGAGATTTATGAAATCGCCTATATGAAGCAACCTCCAGGGTATATTGCCCAAGGGGAGACACATTTAGTATGCAAGTTGAAGAAAGTAATCTATGGTCTCATGCAAAGCCCTCAAGCAATGTTCAATAAGGTTAGTCAACACTTTATCTTTGTACGACATAGATAATCAAGGATTGTGATTTTCGTTCTCCATATGGATGACATCTTACTTCTAGGCAATGGTATTGAAAGAATACAAGATATCAAGGCATGTCTATAACATCAACTTTATCCTAAGATATGTGTCGTTTGAGATGTTTTTTGAGAACCGAGATTGCTTACAACAAACAATAGATCTTCTTTATCTTAGAGAAAATACACTCTTGATTTGCTTGAGGAAATAGGTATAGTCGATATAAAACCAACCAACATTCTAATAGAGTTAACTTCTGCCTTTTTGGATAATGGTGATGAAGATCTAGAAGACAAGACGAAGTACAGACGGTTAGGATAGTGTCCTGAACTACTATATCATAGATCCGCATAAGCATATTTCTCGTATCACAAACAATTTTTGAATAATATAGAGAAGACTCTAATATTAGGAAAATACTTCTTTACTTGCATTATGTGTTTTGCATTAGGTGTAATATCTGAGCAAGGTGCTCCACGGACCAAAACAAAACTATATAGAAATTGAGAAGTTTGTGCCTGCTTTTTTGCATGCTTCAAGGAAGTTGAAACTTTATTTTCAATCCCACTCAATAGTTGTTCTGACCGATCAACCATTGAGACAAGTGTTGAGCAAACTCGACTTGTCTAGAAAGCGTGTGAAGTGGACGATCGAACTTGTGTAATTCGAGGTCACCTATCAACCTAGAGTTTCTCAACAAGCTCAAGTGTTAGTGGATTTTTTATTAGAACATAACGGTCTGCCCAATAAGATCGTCCCAGTTGAAGTTGCTCTACCGTGGACCTTTTACATTGACGGATCATCAACAAACGAGGTGGAGTTAGGATTTCACTAAGGAGCTTGGATGGGCAACAACTCGATTTTTTAGTAAAGCTTGAATGGCAAGCCACAAATAACAAATCAGAGTATGAAGCTCTCTTGGCCGGACTTGACTTGGCCGGCACAAAGGGGAATACAACACATGGAGGTATTCACTGATTCCCAGCTTGTCGCAAGCCAAGTAGACCAGTCGTACAATGCGAATGAGGAAACCATGATCCAATATTTGAACAAGATGCGTGAACTTCGAGCTCAATTCAAACCTTCGGCCATTTGCAAATACCGAGGGGCAAGAATAGATACCTTTGTCAAATTTTGCTAATAGCATGCAAGCCACCGCTAACCATGCGATCTCATTTCTGACCATGAAGGAACCCATGATTGCCTTGGACGGACACAAAAAGGTACTCTCCCTTGATCTGGCCATGTTAGCTCGACCCCCAGTGATCTTTCATAGGAATGGAGTGCTCCCCTCAAATTAAACTTAAGCTCGGCAGATAAGGTACCTTTCTTGGTACACCTTGGATGATGAGGGGAGGTTGTTACATAAATCGTTCCTTGGGATAGATCAGAGGTGCTTTCGCCCTTCGCAAACCAAAGAAGTGCTCCAACACATCCACTCGGGTTGAGAGGAAAGCACGTGCGAGAATCACACAGGAGGAAGAGCGCTTGCCAAGAAGATAGCCCGAGCGGGTTTCTTTTAGCAAACCCTGCTCGCTAGTGCTATCGATTACGCTCGCAAATGCCCTCAATGCAAAAAGTTTGGGAATGCACTCCTCCAACTCACTACCAAGATGGTGAGTCACGAGATTTCATGGTCCTTCGATTAGTGGGGGGTCGACATCATTGGGTCGTTTCTTTTAGCAAATGCTCAAAAGCTACACACTATTGTAATAGTGGAACACTTCACCAAATGGGTGAGGCTGAACTCGTTGCGAAAATCACAGACTCCATCATTCAGGATTTCATCTGGAAGAACATTGTTTGTCGCTCTGGAGTACCTCGAGTCCTCATCTCGGACAACAGATTTTAATTCATTAACAATCGAATGGTGAATTGGTGTTATGGACTTAGTATTAAATAGCAATTCTCCTCAGTTGGCAACCCGCAGTCGAACTGGCAAGCCGAGGAGACCAACTGAATTATTTTGAAGAACTTGAAGACCATCCTCGATGCAAAAAGTACTAAATGGATCGAGGAGCTTCCTCGCGTCCTTTAGGCATACTGAACATCCCCTTAAACCGCTACAAATGAGAACCTTTTCTCACACGTGTACAGCATGGAGGCGGTATTGCTAAATGAGGTTCTCCATGAGACCACTTGAGTTACTTACTTCACGCCTCTCACCAATGAGGACAAAAAGGCACTCGAACTCAATTATCTCGAGAAAAAGCAAATTAGAGCTTGGCAAAGCATGAAACACTATCAGGCAACGGTGGTCAAGCACTATAACAAAGCAATTAATCAACGAAGTTTTTAGCTTGGGGAATCGATGCTTAAAATAGTTGAAGTTTCCCAACATGTCGACAAGCTCGAGTCGAACTGTTAAGGTCCATACAAAGTGATTGAATTGCCAATAATGCTTATCACTTGGCTGGCGTGGAAGATAAATTGTTGCCTAGGTCGTGCAACAATAAACCTGAAGAAGTTCTACACATAAGATCTATCGCATTTTAGCTAAGTATGGCATTCATTTCTTTTAGCATTTTGTTATGTTGGCATTCAGTTTATATTAGAAAATAAAGACATTTGTATCGCACAAGTGTTTCATTCGGTTCTATTAATAAAACCCGAGCCTCTCACAATTTCTTTTGTTTTTATGTTATGTTTGCATATTTTACAAAATTTTGTGCTACAGTTTATGGCTCAAGAATCCTATTTGAGGGGGGAAACCGAATCCATCCCATAACTAATTAGAACAAAAACACTTATAACACAAAAATTTTAAATTCTAAAACGAACTTGAGCACAAAATCTACTTTTGATTTTACTTGTAATACCATTAGTCAGAGTTGAAGTATCAAATTTAGAAAATCTTACTCAACTTATACGCGTGGTTTAGGAAGTTTTGCATTTCAAAGGTTGAGTTACATATCTAAGTCTAAACACAAAATTTAGAAAATTTTACCCATTTTACATGCAATGATACGGTGGGGGAGTATAAACGCATGACTTAGAAAATTTTTGCATGCCGAAGTATAAGTTACACGTCAAAGTTTGAATGAAATACTTAGAAAGTTTTGCATATAATTTACATACATTCTCATACATCCACAAACACATATTCATTAATATAAGTTTGCCAAATTCATATCCTTCATTTCGTATCGTTGGCATTACAAGATTTGAGGGCCCTTTACACAATGAACTCAAGTGACACCCTTTTCAAAATGAAAGTAAAGTAAACTAAACTACGAATGTCTTAAAAAATATATCAAATAGCAAAAGGGGAAATATGCTAACCTAAGTGTCTAAGTCGATATAGGCCATCACATCATCACCATCTTCGTTCCCCTCAACTTGCTCGAGAGCAATACTCAACCCCTCGATCACCTCAACCACGAACTTATCTCCTCCATCGTGCTCGTCTCGAGCCTCATCCCCCTCGCGCTCGCCTCGACCCTCATCCCCGATAGAAATGCCATTTACCTTGGTTTGAGGGGCCCCTTAGTAGAAAGAATAACATTAAGCTCGTCTATGACAAACCCAAACTCATGGCTGCTAAAGTCGTCATGGGCTGGTCTTGACCCACACTTGTGTCCGAGTATAGGCCTCATCTCATTGTCTTTGTCCATGAAGAATCATCAATGCTCACATCCTCGCTTATGGCTCCCAAGTGGTTGAGCTGATTGTAGGCCCGTTTGAATGCCTCCTGAAGCTAAGCAACGTTATTAAGGATGCATATGGTGTTAAACACCGGCTCCTCATGAACTTGAGCCTAGACTACATCGGTGGGGGTCCTGGAAGCCACGCCATGCTCAAACTTATCAAGCTTTACCCTTAGCTCAACGCAGGACCACTCACTCTCCTTAAACCTTTTCTCACTCTCCTCATATTTCTTCTTGCACGTAGCCAACTCACGAGCATCATCCACCAATTTCTCGGTAATTTAATCGACCTTCTTCTTGCCTAGGAGCCTCTCAACGTGCTGCAGATGGTCGAAGGCGAGGGTAGATTGGACACAAACCTCACTCTCTTTCCTTTCGACCATTTCATTCATCTTTTGGGGTTAGAGTATAAGTCTTGAGAGGTTTTAGTTCGCTCCTTGAGATGGACATGGAGCTTATTTACAAGCTCATTGTTAGAAGCAGCTTGCTTATACAATCGTCTGTATTGGTCTTTACCTTTCTTATAGATAGGAGATCGACGAGTAGAGTGAGTGGCTCTCAGAACAAGATCTTGGGAAAGAAGAAAAACACAAGTACAACGTTCAGCATAGAGACATCTAATAGGATGAATAAAAGAACATAAAGAGGCAAAAATTGACCAAGTATGAAGCTCACCATGATGTCCCTCCTCATAATTAGCTCGTTCGTCCAGAGGTCATTCTGCACCAAATGTTGGTGATCGCACTTGAAATGCAGCAAGTCTAGTATGGAAGTAAGCATCCCTAGGTCTCCAAGCATGGGTCGAAGGAAACTAATAAGCTCGTCCCTTCCGTTGGATACAGGAGTGTGTCAGAGACGAGAAAAGTTAAATCACTGATCCTACTCATCTGAATTAGAGATCCACATCTGCACTTGATCAGCAATGACCTTTCCCTTGTCATTCATAGAATCTAGACCAACCTTGCCCCTCGAGGAGCCGAGTCCCTGCAGCAATGGGCTCACATATGGTAAACGAGCCGCTATATAGAGTGAAACCTCAGCACTCTCAACACAACGCCTCTGATCAATAGGTTCCTCCCTTGGACGAGCGGCATTGAAAGATCCGACAATATCAAGTGACGGAAGATCACTCGATGTTTAAACTTGGACATCAAAGAGAAGCAAATCTTCTAGAACGTGCAAATGAGTATTAACTGCCTGGTGTCTCTTTTGAAGAAGAACTGGCAAAATGTGAGGTGCTTGTACTTGAAGAGTACTATGGGAAAACAACAACACATCTTTTAAGAGAATTGTTTTGTATTTCAAGTTCTTAGCAAGTTAGAGTTGTTTGTTATGACAAGTCCCTTGCTTCAAATCGAGGACGTGACACCCCGTCTCTCCGATGAGCTAGGTATGATGTTACGAGAGGGTTTATTTACATAATATTGTTCTTTTAATTTAATTTATATGCTAAGCCACATGTTTAAGTGACTTCTATGTCATATGTGTTTAATTCGACATTTAACTTCTCGTACTTAACTTCTTCTATTTGAATTTATTTTCAAACTTCATGACTAAGTGATCTACTTGAATTATATATCTTATGAACTTGTTTATTTTATTCTTTTAGACTCGTTTGTTGGGTCTTGGACCCTTTTTGTGAAATCTGGACTAGGCGGAGAAGTGTGTCAGTCGTTGTAGCACCAAAGCGCAAGACACGACATCCCCGCACCGAGACCCGACCGCATATGAATTGGAAAGTCCATACACGTGCCAAATCATGGCGAACGGGGACACAACACACACGCTATGCTAGGCGGGAGCTAACCCTTACACCATTCAAAAATGAGATAATATAAAATCAGAGAGCGGAAGCAATTTATAACATATAACATATAAAATGAGCTTTCAAGCTCCAAAATACATCTATAAGTACTATCCAAGTATTCCACGGCCCGCACGGCCTACTTATATAAAAATAATATGCTCCAAGTCATAATCATGTACAAGATATCCAAAATAATATGAGTGTGACCAAAAGAAAGTGCTAGACTCAAATGCAAGACCTAAACGACTCGTATTCCCGCCTAGCGCTCCCAACCTGCACAAAACAACTGAAAACAACACGGGTTCAGTCCAAAGGGGACTGGTGGGTATAAAACAAGGCATAAGTATAATTATCGCGGAATTTAAACATAAACATGCAAGCCATAATCCCGTATAAAGTTTTACAACAATTTCCCAAGTGGGTAAAACAAAGAAAAGCATTGACGGGATTACAACTATCATATTCATTCGTTAGGTTATTCAAGGCCCGGCGAGTGGGCATGCATAATCTCCAACCTACACCTTGTGTATTCATTGTTCATTCATTCATAGGTAATCACACAACAATTCTTCCGTGCACATTCATTTGGTTCCTTCATTCAATCATTCATATACACCTTTTCCCTCCTGGTGGTGGTTAGGTTTGCAAGGCCCAGCCACCCATTCATTACGGCCAGTGGGGTACATGAATCCCCAAAGGCCTCAGCTCCCATTCCCCGCTAATCTCCTACCGAGGGCTGGTATCACCGTAGTTTGGTTGGAACTAGTGCACGGGATCACCGTCAGCCCTTGCCTCCCCGGATAACCACATGTACTAAGTTCCTGGGCCCTATTCAGTGCTTGCATTCATGTTCTCGCCAAAATCATTAGGTAGGGATACATAAAAGAAAGGCTGTACATTCGAAATCCTTTACTCTTGAAAAGACTCGATATATATGTATAATAACTTGGCTTAAAACTTTTCACATTGGGGATATATTTGGTAGAGATAGCTAATAGTAGAGAAACCCACCTTGTAAAAGCAAGAGAGAAAGCACAAAAGCCTCAAGGACCGTCCTTGTCTCCGACTGGACCCAAATCTGTGCAAAAGAGATAGTGTGAGACTCAATATGACCACATACGACGCAAGGCAATGCAATGAATGTAGCACCCGAGCGCAAGGTACCACATCCCCCGCACCGAGACCCGACCCGAATATGAAACGGACAATCCATACCCGAGGTAAATCCCGACGAACGGGGACATACACACTCGCTAAGCTAGGCGGGAACTAACTTTCGCAACCAAAGAGTCAGAAAAAACCGAAATATTACGAATGCAGAAGCAATGTACATACAAATATAACAAGATAAGCAAGAGCAACGGGTTCAACTAGCATAGATACCTAATCCCGAAATTCAATAAAATCATAAAACATTAATTCAGATCCTTTCTATTCCTGTAAGCTTATCCTGAAATTACGATACTAGTAATAATCAATACCAATTATACATTCTCCGTAACTAAAACAAATCATAGTGCAATGTGCATATGGACAGACTCTGACTTAACCGAAAGACTTAATAGACTTGACTTCCCGCCTAGCACTCCAAACCTGCAAGAACACTGAAAAACAATCCGGGTTCAGTCTATACGAGACTGGTGGGTATAAAATGAGGCATAAGTATCATATAAGGCAATATTTAAACATTCACATGCAAGTTATAATCCCAAATGAGGTTTTTAGAATATTTCCCAAGTGGGTGAAATAAAGAAGTCATCAAAAGGGATTATAACGTTCATTTTTCATTAGGTCGTTTGTGGCCCGGCAAGTGGACGTGCATTATCTCCAACCAACACCTTGTGTAGTTCATTAAACATTCTTTCTTTCTTTCATTCATTCATAACATTCTTTTGTGCACATTCATGAACATTTACACCTTCTTCCTCCGGGTGATGGCCGGGTGATCGGCCCGAACCATCCATTCATTGACCACAAGGGTTTCATGACTCCCCAGGTGGCACTCAGCGTCCATTCCTCGCTAACTCCTAACGAGGTCCGGTTACGCCGTTTATTAGTTGGGACTAGTGTGCGGGATCACCGTCAGCCCATGCCTCCTCGGATTGCCACACACACCAAGTCTCCCTGGGCCCATGAACATTCATTCATTCATTCATTTCTCGCCAAAACATTCGGTAGGTATTCAATCAAGAAAGGGTTTACATTGAAAATCATAGACTCGAGAGACGACTCTATATACGTATAATATATATTTTTGGCTTGAAACTTTGCACATTGGTTGTATATAGGGTCGATTTAACTATTAGAAGAGAAACCTACCTGTACACTTCTTACCGAACAATACCAAGAAGAAAGGAAGACTCGAAAGTGTCCTATGAACCCGACAAGTCTCCGCCCTGGAGAACACTGTACAAAGTACAATGCAATAAATTCGTGAGACTCAATACTCCAAATGTACCATATATGATGCACGACAATGAATTGATCATGATATGAGATGCATAAGAAATAATATTATGTAATGAAGATGTTCTTGTGCACAATTAATTCATTTAAATTATATAAACAAGTCATTCATTCGTTCAAGGAAACGTTCATATTCATTCAAGTTCAATCCTTCACATTTCATAACAATTCAATCCAAGAATTTCACATAACGATCATATCATGTACTAAAATCACATTTACAATTAGAGGATTGACAAATAAATGCACTCACTTCAAGATCGGAAATTAGATAAGAACATGAAATAGGTAACAATTAAATTCTAAAATTTAAATAAATTAAACAATATTTATAACCTATCATATTTATAAATTAAATTTAAACAATTAAACATTTTATATATATATATATATATATATATATATATATATATATTACATATTTACATGCATGTGTTGTACGTGAATATATATATATATATATATATATATATATATATATATATATATATCAATCATGCATGCAATATAACAACAAAACCATGCATGCAATATAACAACAAAACCATTTAAAATTCTAAGTCATGCATGCAATACATACTAATATAGATATACGTAGACATGCATGCATATACTAAAACAAACAAATTAAATCAACATGCATGCATGTCTACGTATATCTATATTAGTATGTATTGCATGCATGACTTAGAATTTTAAATGGTTTTGTTGTTATATTGCATGCATGATTGATATATATATATATATATATATATATATATATATATATATAGTCATATTACAGCATGCATGCATTTCATACATTTATTACATATATATATGGGTTAATCTTTCTTTGCACCCCAACCTTTGGGGTGCGTTGCACTTTGGTACCCAACCTTTCATTTTTGACAAATTAGTACCCAACCTTTGTAATTTGGTCAATTTCAGTACCTAGGTCAACATTCCAACCAAAATCTCCGGCCAAGGCACAATGCGTGTGTTTCACACGATTTCTTAAGGGTAATTTAGTCTTTTCATTTTTTTACTAATTAAGAAATTAAAAAATGCAAAAAAAAAAAAAAAAAAAAAGGAAAATGGAAGAACTCAGATGAAGGCCAAAATCCTCCATGATTTCCTGGGATTCTCCTTCAATTCGTAACTATTGCTCTGATCACCATCTCCAGAATCTGTGAACTTTTCCTCAATCGGAAGATCACTGCCATCGTGATTGCCATCTCCATTTTCTTGGTCATCATCATCATCATCTTCGAACTCCACTTTGATCTCAGCTTTTTCTTGCGCAGCTTTTTTAGAAGTTGCAATCAGAGCCAAATGAACCCTCATATGACCTCCCAACGACTTCCCATTGAAGCAACTCTTGCTGCATATCTTGCATATGTATCTCTGTTCTTGAACTTCTCCCATTGCAAGAAAACGCTTTGTGATCGACGAAACAGAAAACGAGAAACAAAAACCCAGATGAGAAAAATCAAGGAAAAAGCAGTAATCGGTCAAGCTACGGTGATCAAAGCATCACATTGATGAAAAAACCTCAAAAATTCAATTAAAACAGAGAGATTATCCAGAATCAGATCAGCAGAAGGCAAAACTTTCTTGAGAAGCTACAAGCTGATCGCTGAAAAGCGAAAACCCACCACAAATCCGGAGCAAAACACAAGATCTGGTGACAGAGAAAAGAACCCTTATGACAAAAAAAATCACAAAATATAAATCCCAGATCTCAAAGTTTGAAGGAAGGATGAATCAATGAAATTAGTGGTGGCGAGCTTGTGGTGGAGGTGATGCTGAGGCGGATCCGATCAGTTGAGGGTGGCGCCGGAGTGCATAGGGGACGAACGCTGACGGAGCTGCTGAAATCTGCTTCGGATCTGGGCGCCATCTTCATCTTCATCGGAGCTGCTGAAATCTGCTTCGCCATCTTCATCTTTCCACCATTTGAGTTCTTCCAAAAGGAGGCCGAAAGACTGCATTTTGGGACGAGGGTTTTACTCCTTGAGGTCTTAATCGAGATCCTCCCGCATGAAACTGAAGTTAATTTGAGGAGGTGTTTGCCGTGGAAATCTGAGGCGAACCCTAACCCTTTGGGATTGGGAGCAAAACCTCTAATGAGAGAGAGATTTGGGTCGAGGAGGTGTTTCCATCCTTTGAGTTCTTTTGCAGATCTGCAGATTCTTTTCTTTTTCTTTTTCTTTTTCTTTTTCTTTTTTTGGTTTTTTTGTTATTTTTAATTCTTAATTAATAAAAAAATGAAATGACTAAATTACCCTTAAGAAATCGCGTGAAACACACGCGCTGTGCCTTGCCGGAGATTTTGGTCGGAATGTTGACCTAGGTACTGAAATTGACCAAATTACAAAGGTTGGGTACTGATTTGTCAAAAATGAAAGGTTGGGTACCAAAGTGCAACGCACCCCAAAGGTTGGGGTGCAAAGAAAGATTAACCCTATATATATATATATGTACGTATATAGCATGCAAATGTTACAAGAATACATGCATGCAAAATCTCCACCATGCATAGCTGCTACTGCAACACGAAATAAAAAATCCACTTCCGAAAGTACAACACGGCCGTGTTGATTTTTAGTTCAAAATTGACACGGCCGTGTCCGATTTTATAAAATTCAGGCAGCCAACCCAAACTTTCAACACGGCCTCGCCCATTTTTCATTGAATTTGGGCGCGGCCGTGTTGCCTTTCTTTTTCGCACAACCAGCAGCAGCAGCAGCAATTGAACTAAAGGAAGAAGCAGCAGAAGCAAGGCAACACTCAAGCAAAGAACGCAGCAATAAAACAGGCCATAAACTCCCATAAATCGACTGAAAACGAACAGCAACTAAACCAGGAAATATGCAGCAGCAGAAACAGCAGTTTCACAGTCCAAAAACAGAGCAAAACGACAAGAAAACAGAGCAAAAGCTCCTGCACAACAAGACCACTCAACCAAGCAACAAACAAGGCGGAAAGAAGCAACCAAATGACAGCAAGTTCAGTCACACAACAACAGTAGCAGTTCAGTTCGAGAAGAAGGCAAAAGACTTCAAGTTTCAACCAATTCCTCCAAAGTTCATGAATGGATTCTCAATGAATTCTCAACTATCATAAAATAAATTACCATGGATGCAAAGAGGGAGTTAAAGTAACCATATTCATGCTTTGAATCAACCAAAATCATCAAGGAATGAGAGAGATCAACATATGTACATATAACCTAACTATTTCGTTTTTTCAGCCAAAACCCATGAAAGCAGGGACGGAGCCAGGATTTTATGTGAGGGGGGGCGAAAATAAAAAAAAAATATATAATATTTTTTTAAAAATAAATATTATTTTATTCGATATATATAAATAAAATAAGTATACCTTAATAACTTTAACTTATTATTTTGTGGTTGAAGTTTCAAGAATAACATTTGTATAGGTCCATTGCTATTATAGGTTTCTTGAAATAAAACTCCAAATTTCTTTTACTCACGGTGCCTATATAAATTTAAAAAAAATCATGAACTCAATTTAACATAATTTAAATAAAATAATAAAGTCAAATAACAAAATGACATAAAAAAATAAAGAATTATTTATCTTTAACCTATTCTGATAGTCCTAAAGATAAAGATAACTATAGTTAACAAATTAATTATAAATGTTATTTATAATTTAAAAAAAAACTAAAATTACTATTTAAGATATAATTTTTTACCTAAATAATTTATCCATAATAAAAGAAAAATTAAAATTAACACAATTACTTTCATAATAAAAGACAAACTTAAATTACTATTTTGATACAATCTTTGAACTAAATAATCTCTATAATAAAAACTAAAATTAACATAGTTATTTAATAATAAATAAGGAAATCTTAATATACAGAACTCATATCAACATTAAATTATCTAAAATTAAATACAGTATATTATCTAAAAATTAAATGCATTATATTTATCTATCATTAAACAAAGTTATCGTTATCCTATTGTTATAGAAATAAAAATATGATATTTCCTTAAAATATAGAACTCTACATACTAAATTATCCAAAACTAAACAAAGATTGCACGTACTTATCTTTGATCTATTATTTTCTCAAAATATTGAACTAATGATTAACAAATTAATCATAAATTTTATCTAAATAATTTATTTATAATAAAACAAAAAAAAAACTAATATAGATTTATTGGATAACTTGGGAGACACGATCAACTCCTTTTTCCCATAAATATAGATTTTGAAGATTAAAAAAATGAGAGTTTTAAGTTGAGTATAAGAATAAGCCAAGAATAATAAAATGAAAAAGGAAGAAGACATAGATAGAGAAAAAGAAAGATTAATTAGAAACTTTTTAATATCGAAAGAAGATCAAAAGACTTTTATTGGGAAAGGGAAGCAAAAGTGTATTTGCATTGAGAAAAGTAATAGTAATTAAAGTAAATTAATAGTAAAAATAAATTTTAGCTATTATGATTGGTGAGCTAACTTTTATTTATTTAATTATTTTTTGGAGGGGGGCGAATTTATAAATTTAGGGGGGGGCAAAATAATAAAAACTTTAAAATTTAGGTATAATAATAAAAAATTTTAAAATTTTGGGGGGAGGGGGGGCGCCGGCGCCCCCCCATGGCTCCGCCTCTGCATGAAAGCATGCTCAAAATTGGGGATGAATGGATCAAAATGACTCATGATGAATGTATAATACAACCCTAAGCTTACCTTGTGGATTGAATGAGGTTTGAAAGAGATTTGAGCTTGAATCTCCAAGGATGGCTTGAGTTACGGGATTTTCTGGAACAGAGAATGTTTGGCTGAATTTCACCAAGTGATGAAGGTTGTCTCGGTTTGGGGTGCTTAAGGTTGGTTAGAGGGTTGAGTTAGGGTTCCAAGAGATCAAACCATAGTTAATTTGGTCAAGGTTTGAATAAGATATGGTCATTTTAGTAAACTGTGGCAGATTTGGTTTTCGTTGCGTGTTTCGGTTGAATTTCGGAGGTTCAAAAGATTTTGGAAAAATATGAGGCTAAGTTCATTAAATTCGAATTTTCGTTACGAGTGCAGCGAAGTTGACGAAACTCGAATCCGAGTTTCCTAGCTCAAGATATCAAATACGGAACCAAGGGTACGCTAATTGATCGTTAGCCCCCGATTTGGATTCCAAAATCAAAATAAATTCGAAACTAATGCAAATAAATCCGAAAACATGAAACGAGCATATATTCATATTCATGACACATATATTTCCAACATATTAAATTTTCACGAAATTTCGGTATCAAATCATATAAAAACGAAGCACGTTTATATCACTCATAATCAATACATGTGAAAATCCATAACAATTAAAATAAAAGACAAAAATTAAATTCATAATTAAATTTAACTAAAGTGCATGAATTAAAATACTTCATTCAAAGTGGTACCAATCATTTAATTTAAAAACAATTACACGATTTAAAATATATATATATAGTATTAATAAAATTAAAATATATATATCAACTAATTCATATATAATTAATATTAATTAACTTAATATATATAATAATTAACATTTACTATATAAAATTAAATGTATAAAACACGTATAAACAATTAATTCGGGCAATTTATAAACACATACGACATATTAGTACAAATGAAAAATCGGGGTGTTACAATGAACTTTATATGAAATGCATAAGGATGATAATATGTCATGAAGATGTTCATGTGCACAATTAATGCCTTAGAAGCATATAAAAGAGTAATTCATTCAATACACTAAGAGGTCGGGTTCATTCATATTCATTCTCGATCATATCATGTAGATATCAAGGCAAAACAACTCATAAACTTCATATGACAATCATAACACATAATATAACAAGTTTACAATTATGAAATTGACAAAACAAAGACATTCAAATTATTAGATAGGTATGAACATGAAATGGGCATCAAATAAATTCCATAATTTAAATACAAAACATATATTATAAATATAACTTGTTTAAATAATATAAAATTCAGAAGCAAATAAGACACATGCATTTGAAGGCAATTAAAGAAACCAAATACTCATGCCTGCAATCTTCAAAACCACTTATGAAATTCATGAACATACCACGTTATTTCTTATCAACAACTTTGTAAATCCATAAAAAGATAAACAATATCATATATATAATATTAGAATTGTTGTGAAGTCAGGGGCAAACAAGATAAATGCATGGAAAGAAATTAAAAAGGCAAGGGAACGATATGTATGCAACCTCTCCATACCGCGCGGCCTCGTGGAAAAAAAAAAAACCTTAAAACACGCACTGCCTCGCGCCCTAATTTTCTGAAATAATTATCACCTCGAGCATAAATGCGCGGCCATGCAATTTCTTAGTTCAAAACTCGCGAGGCCATGCAGCAAAATTTCCGCCAAGCCGAGAATTAGCACACGGCTAAGCGCTGAAAATGCCTGGAAGCTGGGCAGCCGTGCAGCTGCTTCTCTCTCAAATTTAATACGCAACAGCAGTTGATACAAGCAAGGGAGATGCAGGACAGTTCAAGGCAGCACAGAGCAAGATCTAGCAACAAATATAAGGCAAATTAGCAGCACAAAACAGATGTAATTCAGTCCCAAACCATCACGCAGCAGCAGCAAGTATGAAGCACAAATGACCAACCATTTCCAAGTTTTCTTGCATTAAAACTCAAGCACATTAATGGCATCTCAAGCATAACTCAACTACCAACAATATATACAAGCAATAAATGAGATATAAGAACCATCATACAAGTCTCTAAACATAAAGATATGCAATAGAGAGCAAGTTTTCCATAATTTGATATAAACCCTAACTATTCACTTCCATAATTATAGCTTTATCAAATCCAACTCAAAATTAGAGATTCATGGATCAAAATCACTAAAAATGAATGGAGAAACAATCATATATTTACCTCTTGAATTTGGTTGAGATTTGAGCTCAAAATCCCTTCAATGTGAATAGTGATGGGAAAAGGGTATTTTTCTCCAAAGTTTTCCGCACTTTTCCTTTCTCCTTGTGTTGGCTGAGAGTGAGGAAGTGAGAGAAGGTAGTGTAATGTGTTAGTGAAGTGTGGAGCCAAAAATCAGGTGGAAAGCTTGAGTATTGAGAGAGTTATGAGCAAAATGGTGAGATCTGGTCATTTAGGCGCGAGGTTGGTTTTTCGGTGAAAGTTCGGAGCTTCAAACTGGCTTAGAAAAATATAAGGCTTGTTCTATTGGCTCCAAGTAGTCGATTTAAGTCCAAATTTGGTGACGAAATTCAAATCCCAATTCCCGAGCTCGAGATACGATGCCTGGAATCAAAGGTGAGCTAAATGCTCTTTAGCCCCATTTTGGTTCCGTTCAAACAAAATAAATCCAAAACCTCATCAAACGACCCCAAAAACGAGCGTCGAGCATACGATCATAATCATAACTCACATAATTCATGCATACCAAGTTTTCATAAAAATCGGAATTGAATTCGAATAAGAATGACACGTATTTCATAATCATAGGAACATTTCATTCATAAATTCAATAATAAATTGATTCCATTCTAAAATATTCATAAAAATTATAACGAATTAAAAATGAAATAATTAAAAATAATTATAATAAACAATTAATTACATAATTAAATAATTTAAATGCACAATTTGGTAAACACATACGTCATACCTGTACGGCCGAAAAGTCGGGGCATTACAGTCGGGTTCTCTAGTCTCCTAGATCGAGTTGCATACTATTTGCATATGGTTGTATTTTGTATAAGATTTGTATATGTTATATCGATTGAATTGCTGAATTTATGTATGTTGTTTTGTATATTTTCAGGACAGGCTTCTAGGGATAGTTGAACCCGTCGTTTGTTGATTTATATCTTGATATTCCTGATGCTTGCTTCCACTTTGTTTACGTTTTCGCACGCTCTGTCTTGTTTTAGCTCCGCCTGGCTTAGCATGTGAGTAGGTCCCCGTTCGCTTAGTCTTGGGCTCATGTATGGATTTCTATTTCATATGTGGGTTAGGGTCTAGGTGGGGGGATGTGGTGGCTCGCCGCTTCGGGCGCTACATCCTAAAGTGGCATCAGAGCTCTGAGTTACAAAATTGGAGTTCTAGTGTCGTGTTGTGTCAAGTATAGGGTAATCGGCTTAGGAACAACGTGCTTATGTGTGCATTGCATTATGATTTTCTAAGTTATGTGCCTTATTTCTATTAACTTACTAACTTTATATTCTGAACTTGCCTCGCATATCTTAATTGCTCTTAGTTGATTTCCTTAAGTGTCATAATCATTTACTAACGAGCATGTATATCTATATATTGGTCTAGTTAAGCTTTTAAGGTTGTCTCCACAACGGCAAAACTACGGGCATCGGCCTCATCAACATCCTCGCCTATCCTTCAATACCGAGGAGTTTATGACCGCAATGTTCCAACATTTTCAATCAAATCAGGGACAACCTCCAACTTCAGTGCAACCTCTAGACCCGATGGCGGTTATGTACCGAGATTTTAAGGTCTTTAATCCTCCCCAATTTCTAGGTGGTGATGATATTAGTGCTGAAGAGTGGTTCTCCGAGATAGAGAGCATCTTCGAGGTTTAGCCGTGCCACCCTCCTTACAAGGCATGCCTTACTTCTTATCTTCTCCAAGGAGAAGCTCGACAATGGTGGACAAGGGTCATGTCACAAATAGAGGCGACAAATGAAGAGTTGACTTGGGATGTGTTTATCCGGGAGTTCCGGAAGAGGTATACTCCATCAGTTTTAAGAGGTCGAAGACTCGAAGAGTTCCTTGCGTTGAAACAAGGAAATAGAACGGCAACGGAATACCTCGAGGATTTCGAGAGGTTAGGTATGTTTGTGCCCCACATTGCAAACAACGATGGTATGAAGGCTTGATACTTCATGGAAGGTCTTCGAGAAGAGCTCAAGGAGGCTCTAATTGCAGAAGATACTAGTACTTGGGCCAAAGCTACGGAGAAGGCTTTAGGGTTGAAACCCGAAGGTTAACCATAGGTGCAGGGAAAGAGATCCCGGAGAGAAAGCTTGAACTGGGCTTCTGCTCGAATCTACAAGTAGAGGGAATCACACCCCGTGGTGCTCAGACCGCGAAAGGGCGTCGGAAGAAGCATAAAGCCGAAAAGCTCCCACGATCCGAAAGAGAGTTTCTACCGTGCACCCATTGTGGAGGGACCAACCACACTTACGATGGATGTTGGATCAAACTAAAGAGGTGTTATGCCTGCGGTTCCTCGGAGCACTAACTAGCCAATTGTAAGAGAGCTAAAGCTTCTAAACCGGGGTGGCAGAACTAAAGACTTCTAGTTGGAGACCAGAATGAACTCGGGAATTGGGGTATTTGCATTCATAGCACGAGCATCCATCTCATGTTGTATCTTTATACTTACTTGCGATATGTGTTATGCATTGTTATTCTTTGTGATAGCTTGCACGATATACCTACACTACCAAAGATGCCTCTCCTCATGATGGTGAATGTCAGGGGTAAGAAAGGAATGGTAGCTCCAAAGATTCGGTTGAGATAATGGTAAGGAAATTGAGGACATTACAAGAAGAAAAATGGTTACCGAGTTACACGGACATTGCTCTTGCCCATACAAAGTGTCACCTCGAATTACCAAGAGAAAAGTTCTTCATTAAGGAACAAACAAGGGAGTGTTGAGGTGAGAAATGGAATCGGGACCTAAGAGTAAACGAGTGAGCTCAACTCCTAGGAGAGGGAAATGTTTGATTCACTATTCAGCATGAATATCAAGGAGGAGTAGACTGTGGTAGTAATAAAGAGAAATCGTTGATTTCTTTTTCTTGGAGATTCCTAAATGATATCGTCACAAGCACTTCTCAATTATGGAAGATTTATCATGGGTATCCCCAGTAGTTACAAGGAATGGAGCTTGTCATGGAACTAGGAAGTAGATAGTTCAAACATTTGTCGAAAAATAAGGCGATTAAATTCCCATTTAAGCATACCGAGAGAAAGGAGGAGCAAGTTTAAATGGAAAATTTTGAGGCAATCGGATCTCGAAGATATCAAGACGGAATGAAGGAGTCTTAAGGGGTCATGGACTAGTGAAGGTTCGTATAGGTGTGAATGTTAGGGCGTACTAATCGATGGTCTCGAAGAGCATCCTTTCACCGGATCAAAGAAAACAGGAGAGTGATGCCGAGAAGCCGAGATCTGAATTAGACAAGGTTAAAGATAGCTTGGAAGAGATGGTGATTGGGAGACTCGAAGTAACCAAGAATCTTGATACCATCAATATCGGTCGAGTCCGGGATAATTCAAGTATGGATGAGGTATGGAAGAAATTCCGAGGATAAGGGTTTAAGGCAATTCCTCACCTATATAAGGGATTGCTACATGGAACATGGAAAGTTGGTTGGAGGTTAGTGTTGACATTTGAAAACGGAGTTGGTGAAGAAGTCGGGAATCAAGCTAGAGATCCGTTAAGGAAGTCCGAGGTCGAGAAATTCGAGTCACGAATTCTATAACAACCACCTTGGCTTTCTACCAGATTCGACTAGTGCCAAGAACTCCGAAACAATGGTGAACGACACACAAACCATTCATGGCACGTGCATTATGTATCTTTAAATTGTTGTGTGATCTTTAGTGTGTGCTTGTTAATTGTGTTTGGTGTTTGTGGGGTGAGTGGTTGTCCTGAGGGATGACCCCGAGTGTACGAGTACGCGGCTACACGGTAAGTCGAGGGTCGTGGTTTCAACAGTTTTTCGAAGCAAGCAACGAGTGGTGGATTAGTTCTCTAGTGAGGAGGTTCCTTGATTTAGAAGGTGCGAGTGGTGAAAGTTCAGTAACTGCGCCACTCATGTTTTGCGAGCTCTTGAGTAGTTTGGAATGAATCAAATTGTGGGTGATGAATCTCATTTAGACCCTCCACCATGAGAAATATTTGAGCTGCTCCTAGCCGGATCAAGTTCGTGAAGAAGTGATGCCATCAAGACCTCAAGGAATTGATCAAACCCCTTGTGCATGAAAACCTTACCGGACTAATCCTTGTCGGGACATCATGAACCTCGAACATGGGATGAATATGGAAAGTTGCTCATAGTTTTGACTCGAGCGGTGAACCTGGGGACCAGGTTCTCTTAAAGGGGGAGATTGTGACGCCCCGTCTCTCCGACGAGCCAGGTATGACGTCACGAGAGGGTTTATTTATGTTAATTTAATTATGCCAAGCCACATGTTTAAGTGATTTCTATACCCTATGTGTTTAATTCGACGTTTAACTTCTCGTACTTAACTTCTTTTATTTGAATTTATTTCCAAACTTTGTACGTGATCTACCTGAATTATATATTTTATGAACTTGTTTACTTGTTTATTTTATTCTTTTAGACTCGTTTGTTGGGGTCTTGGACCCTTTTTGTGAAATCGGGATTTGAGGGCCTAACGAGCATTTAGCGTGCCTTGGGTTCCGGATCGCATAACTTGAGCTCGGAAATTTGGATTCGAATTGTGACATAACCATTGGACTCGTTTCGACGATTCGGAGCCAATGGAATAAGCCTCATAACTTTTTAAGCCCATTTGAACCTCTGAATCTTCATCGAACCGAGCAGCTTGTACCGGATCCTCTAACCCGCCTGTTTAAGCCATATTTGACCCGTTTTAGCCCCTATTTGACCATATTTGAACCCTTATTCAACCAACTTAATCCCTCACTCTCTCACCCTCCCCCATTTCGAACACAACCCAAAAAGAAAGTGGAATTTCAGCCCCAAAGCAAGGAAGAAAGAATGAACCCGCCACTATTCATCTTCTTGGAATTTTGAGCTTAATCTTCACCATTTCCTTTTACAAGCTTTAAGGTAAGAATGGATTCTTCTCCACTTCTTTGTGATCCTTTTCATCCAATTATTTCTTGTTTTTGCTTGAGATTTCATAAGTTATGGGAAACAAGGTGAATAGTAAGGGTTTTGTAGAAATCTTGAATCATATGCATCTCTTCATGTTATTCCTTGGTTTAAAGCTTGGTTTATGATCGCTTGAGCTTTCATTACACTTGTATGAACTTTTCTTTGATGATGCTTGAGTGTGGGATGAGATGCCATTGATGTTATTGAGCTTGAATGTATGAAACTTGAAGATTTTGCATCCTTTTCTTACCCCTTTGATTTGCTACGTTTGGGATATGTTTCGGGTCAGCTTTGTGCATGGGTTTTTAGTATATTTGTAGCCATTTCATGCCTATATGTGTTGTATAAGTTGTTTCCATGGTTGAGTATGAATGCAGGGGTGAACAGGGCCAATTTCACTAAGAAGACGCAGCCTGGGGCGACTAACGCCCGTTAGCCGCCTGGTGTGCATTTTGGAACTAACGGCCGTTAGCTGTACTTGGAGGCTCTGTACGCACTAACATCCATTAGTGGGGAGATGAAAGGAGGGGACTAACGGCCGTTAGTCCCCCAGATTCTTTGGTTTGCTTGCTCTGTTCATTTGTTTGTCTGTTTTGCTCGTTTTCCTCCCCGATCTTGATCCTTGTGTGTTGTGTGCTTGTTTTTATGTATGGAATGCTATATTGCGACTTGTTATTTTTTGATTTTGATATGGTTCATATATGAATAATGTGTTATGGTATGAGTATGCAAGTTTTGGTGTGGTTTCGATGCTTGTGTACGAATATGACCTTGAATACTCGACGTGCTACCTTTTGTTGTTTCTCTTGCATCACTTGCATTCATTTACATTTGCTGAGCGTCTAAATGGTTTATGATCGAGTCTAAGTCATAAGTTTGTGTTTGTTTATCTCAGAGTTTGGTCCGAGAGGTGAGCACTTTTGGTATAAGGTGAGGTTTTAGATTTGTTTTCATTTAGTTAATGCTACCTACAACCCTATGTGCTCGTTTTCAAGCCCGCATGCGAATATATTATTATATTTATATAATAGATATGTGTTTATACGGTATGTTTATAACTTTGTCAATGGTTACGGGTTTTAAAAACTATAAGCGTAGATGAGCTTAGTGTTTTGCAACGAGGCTATGCTCCAAACTGTGTGCTCTCACCTAAGATATGCTCTACCTCGACATGATATGGATTGGATGACACGGAGAGGTACGTTTAAAGCAAATGCCGAGTTGCAAGGTAAGGTATGAATGTTAAGGTACGTAAGTTACATTATGTTTTGATAAGTATAAGTTGCTTCGAAAATGGTTATAGTGTGCAAAACCCTACTCCCGGTTCATAGTCTTTTGTTTAATACGTGCTTTGCTCTATATGTATATATGTGTGGGTGTGCATTAGACCCCTCACTCAGTTGGTGGACTAACCCTCTCCTTTCAACTTTTAGCTTGTAGGTGTTGGTTCGAGCTAGGCGGAGAAGTGTGTTGGTCGGGTTCTCTAGTCTCCTAGATCGAGTTGCATACTATTTGCATATAGTTGTATTTTGTATAAGATTTGTATACGTTGTATCAATTGAATTGTTGAATTTATGTATGTTGTTTTGTATATTTTCGGGACAGGCTTCTAAGGATAGTTGAACCCGTCGTTTGTTGATTTATATCTTGATATTCCTGATGCTTGCTTCCAGTTTGTTTATGTTTTCGTGCGCTCTGTCTAGTTTTAGCTTCACCTGGCTTAGCGTGTGCGTAGGTCCCCGTTCGCTTAGTCTTGGGCTCATGTATGGATTTCTATTTCATATGTAGGTTCGGGTCTAGGCGCAGGGTATGTGGTGTCTCGCCGCTTCGGGCACTACAGAGGAACTCCTGAAGGCGATGCTCTTTTGCACTTTGTGGGATGTATTTCTCATAAAACTCCTGCACAAAAGTCTCCCAATTAAATTCCTCTCCAGTTCTCTCAAGCTTGGATCGGACTCCCTTCAACCAATTTGCCGCTTGCCCTTGAATAAAATGGGCAATACACACGACCTTCTCTTGGGAACTTCCCGGGCATATTTTCCAAATTCTGTTAATCTTGGACGGCCACTCTTTCGCCTTAATATCATCTCCCCCAAATCATTTCGGAAGATTATTACTCCGAAACTCTCTATACACGATGGACACAAGACTCTATTGTCGTTCGGCGGGAGTGTTTGTTACCTCTGATTTTGTTGTAGTTGGTTGAGAAAGGCCTGAACTATATACTCCACGTTCAACGGTGGTGGCGGAGGCGAATTTGGTTGAGGTGGTGAAACCTCTCGATCACGGCGTCTAGGAGGCATCTTGAAAACCGCAAAACAAGGCAAGTATCGATGCATGTGGTTTAGTAAATGTCAATGATTCAAGTAATATAATTAGAGCACATAAGGTAAAAGAGGCAAACAAGCACATAGTTCTATGTCGTATGACTTAGATAGACCCAACACGACACTAGAGCTCAAGTTTTACAACCCCGAGCTCTGATACCACTTAAGGATGTAGCACCCCAAACGGTGGGATACCTCATCCTCCGCACTAAGACCCGAACCCCGAATACGAAATGGAAAGTCCGTACCCAAGTCCAAGTCAAAGCGAACGGGAGACCAACACACACGCTAGGTTAGGCGGAGCTAAGACTAAAACAAACTCAGAGTGCACGGAAGCAATAAATCAACAAGCAACATAAAAACGGAAGCGTCGAATCATTATAAAACCATCAATGACCAGATAGCATCATATAAGCCCTCACAGCTCCAATAAAATAACATAAGTACAAGATTAATATCCGTAAGTACATAACATAATAAGAGTGTATGTAAACAAATGCATACTAACTCGACCTAACCCAACAAGTGCAATTCAGAAGACACACTTTCCCGCCTCACTCGAGTCCAAAAGAAACCTGCAACTAAAAGATAAAGAGAGGGATCAGTCAACTGAATGAGTGAGGGGGCTAACGCACACCCACACACTATACGAATAGAGTAAAACACGTATCAAAGGTGGACTCGTGAACCGGGAATAGATTTTGCATACCAAAGCATTTCAAAATAAACTTATACATTTATAGGAAACATTTCATAAATCACTATCCTGTTTCACAATTCCCAAAACATAACATAAATGCCCGGAGAGTACGAGCTTCCAACATTCACACCTCAAAACATAACAAAACAAAAGTACAGAAACATATCCATCCGCTCACATCCATGATGAAAATGTCGCGTGACCCTAACCATCAATTCCTGACATAACCACGAGGGGTAGTGAACCCACAAAGTGTCCTCGCCAGTTTTACGTCGACGACTCAAGCATAGCACGCCTCCCCAAACTCCCTGAATCGCGCGTGATACCTCAAATGGGGACTATGCACGGGAGTGATGAACTCGACGGCCCAACGACATACCGGGGGTCCTTACCCATAGTCACAGGGCCCAATGTAACTGAGCAGAACATATACCAATGTTTCTTGGCTTATATCGCTAACAGAATAGAACGTAACTTAACTTTCAAAACAAGCTTATATATGCTTGCTTACTTAATCTTCAAAATCCGAAGTGAGTTCATAAGATCATAACCATAGCATACTTAACATTTATTTAACTATATAAATATAGTATACTCACATGCAAGGGTAGAAAGCATCATATTAGGGCTGTAGGTCGCTTAAATATACAAAATCCTAAATCTCACCTGTGCAGAAGGGAAAAGGGAGAGTCAGTGAAACAAACATGTGATGCATATGTATGCTCATGATGCAATACTTATGATGCATGTTCACAAAATAATGCATTCACATTCGTACAATGAAATACACAATTAATTTATACAAAAAGAAGCTAAATAAATCACATAAAAGCATTTAATGTACTCACTGATACATAATAACAATCTTACAATTCAGGAACATGCTCAAGGAGGGGAAGAACGGAAGAAAACAAGCCAAACAATACATTGGAGTTCAAATAGAATTCCGGAGCCAAAACTGAAGCAGCGACACGGCCGCTATCAAATCTTAGTTCAATTCGTCGCGGCCGCGATGAGGGGGTCGAAACCAGGCTAAAAAATCATCACGGTCGCCACAGATTTCCAGGCAACACAGTCGTCGCCACGAGGAAAAAATCGAAACACCCGTTAAAAAGTCTCACGACCGCTATCCAAAATTAACTGGTAAGCTTCGCGGCCGCGAAGAAGGTCCAAACGCTCTCTGTAATGGCCTCACGGCCGCCATCGTTTTAAGGACAAAATGGTCGCGGTCGTGGCCGCAACCCCTGTATAGAAAGTTGCAGCAACAGCTTAACAATAACGAGAAAAACAGGGGAGGCCGAAAGCCTCCCCAAACCTGCAAGCAACAACCGTCCAAAACAACACCCAACCATCCCCAATCAACCCAAGCATTCATACAAAGTCCAAGCTAGCTCAAGGTGGCAAGAAACTACAAGAATCTCAAGCATGTATACATAATCCATATTCAAGAAACTCAACCCTCATTAATGGCAACATGCATTAAATTCAACCACCAACCTATTTTGATGCATTTATTACAACAATTAGGACATGGAGAATTCATATAAACTAATATTTTGTCATATAATCCAACCCACGACTCATATTCAACGAATTTCTCAAAATCCTTATTATTCACCAAAATTTTCATTCATAATCATACACCCAACAAGAAGTCACAAATCATGGATAGAAACGAAGTACTCGACGAGGGAAATCTGTAGCTTATCTCGGTTCACGAAATGATGGAGAAACAACGGAGTTATGAGCTCTTAAAGGTTGGCTTGGCTTGAAGCTCTTCTTTCCCCTTGAAAGCAAATGTGAGGGAGAAGGAGGTGTTTCAGCCCTTTAGGTCTGAAACGGGTCGGGTCAAGGGGTGAAACGGGCTGGGCAAGGATCCAATTCAAATGGATCAGATTTTAAAACAGTAGGAGGTCCAAATGGCTTTAGAAAAATACGGGGCTAGTGTCGTCGAAACGAATCCAATGGCGAAGTCAAAATTCGAATCCGAATTTCCGAACTCATTGTAGCCGAAATAGGCTCAAAATCACCTAATTACAATTAGATCTCCAAAACTTTCAAAAAGCTACAAATAGGCCCAAGTCCTATTTTCAATTAAGCCCCAAACAATTCAAATAAAATTCAATTAAGTCCAAACGAAACATATCTCATTCCAAATCACAAAATTCATAATATGATATGCAAATTCATAATTTAACATTGAAATTCATATAATCAGGTATTTCAAATAGGCATTTAAATCAATTATATCACATAAATCAATTTATAAAGCAATTAAATCATACAAAAAGGAATTAAATAATATAAATACGTAATTAAACTCACACGTGACGTCATACCTGTACGTACGAACGATCAAACGGGGCGTCACAATTTATTTACCAAGATAGAAATGGAAAGTTTTTAAGTTCAACCAAAAAAAATTAACTGTGAAACAAGTGTCAATGTTAAAAAACTTATTGTTAGCTACAATTTAACAATGACGACGATGTCAACAACATCATCATAATAAAGTCATTCACTGCAGCTAAACATCATTAAATAATTTGAAATTAATATTATGCATCCAGGATGGGTCAAACCACTAGCATGTGAAATTTATAACTATCAAGTTACTTATGTAGAGACTCGAATAGAAAACTTTTGCTTAAACTAACGTAACACCAGTAAACTTTGAGGTTTTTATTGCTTGATACCACCTATTCTCGTAAGTAATACAAAGTTGGTGTAACTTGGTTTTCGTCCACTCTGTTACCCTTGAAGTTTGGCAAGACGCAAACAGAGTATTACCTATGAGCAAAGCTGCTTCTATCCTATAATAACTTCAGTTTCTTAAGAGAAGAGTATCTTAGACCTCATGTTCTACATTTAAATACTGAAGAGCTTGACAATAGCAAATTAGCATCTACGGCTTGGCTTCAAGGATAATGGAAGAGTAAGGGGCAACATTATATGTATCCTGAATGCCTGCAACACCTTCTGGAACAAAATCACTTGGACTCTCCAGATTGGTATCAACCTGCATATGTTCACATAAAAAGGCCTCATTAATCGTGTTGCCTCGACTTATTCATAATAGAAAAAAATGAACCAGAAACAAAAAGGAACAGCCATTTTCAAAAACGCCACCCCATTACGCAATATTTCTTTTGTGTGAATTTTTTAGAATTGTAAGTTGTTGCCTATCCTGAAATGAAAGGTTTAATCTATATATATATATATATATATATCACTAATTTCTTTTCTTTTGCAACCCAAAATTAAATTCCTTGCTCTGCCTCTTTATGAATCCATCGCATAAAGGAGACCATTGCAGATCCACAACAAATGCTATTCACAAGGTCATGTAGAACAAAGAAAGGCGTCTGAAAGAATTGTAATGAAGTTGCTCAAGTTAGAAAAATAACACAACTGCAAATTTCAGTAATAAGGCTTTTCTGTGTGATCAGGACTTAATGGAATAACAAATTGAGAGTAATTTCGAGCACTAGGAAGGAAACAAAGCATGGGATCAATATAAAAACTGAGAAAGACCGAGCTTCTTGAAAACTCAAAAAGTACGGCGAATGGTGCATATATGAGTTGTAAAATTACACCATGAGCTTATTGTGAACCAAATTTTCCTTCCAAAACTGCATCTGAAACAATAAGGTATGAATTGATAAAAGTAATATGGATAAGTTTATAATGTATAATTCATTATGTACAAGCGGAAGGCATAATCTTTAATGTTTTGTACTGATGATGAATAAAGCAAGTCAGAAAAATGAGTCCTCTAGACCTCCACAAGGGAAAACAATTTGTGGATGGATTATGTTGTAGCAAAGCACAACTACACAAACTAATTTTTGTATGCCAACTACACAGATTGTAAGTTTAAAGCCCATTATGCTATGACAACAAAAGGCTGGGAACAAAGTTGAGTTTTGAAAACTAACCACTCGAAACCACCGTCTTCTTTGAGGCGGTGAAGGTATTAGAGACTTAACAAAGTAGTCATGTGCATTGAATGCCACGTATATGTCACCTCCATTTTCATCATGAAGCCTGAAACATCCATGTGTTTGTATGAGAGAGAGATTATTGAATCCCCTTATTATTGCCAAATGCTTCATCTAAATGCAACAGAATGTTAACAGTCATCGACAACTTGTTTACCCAAAAGATAATTTATTAAACAAAAGTTTTCCCAAGGCCTTCGGACATTAAGGAAATTAAAATATAAAAGACTTCTAATTTAGAAACTTTTTATATTCTCTTCGAAGTCTGCTAATATATTGAAATCTGATTATATCAAATAAGTCACCTTCCGCAAAATTATTTTCTTTTAGGTCTAACTTAATTGAACAATTAATTGGACAAGTGCTTGAAAGAGAGAGAGAGAGAGAGAAGCGAGAAACCTATTTAAAAGTGAGTAACCTATTTTAGAACTTACAGGACTTAATTGCAAATTTTGAAACGGACAGGACCGAAATTGCCAAAATTGCAAACTTACAGGACTTAATTGCAAATTTTGAAACAGACAGGACTAAATTACCAAAATTGCAAACTTACATGAGCAAATTTGTATTTTTGCCTAAATATAAATATGTGTAGCGGTGGTTTGCACAGTATTTAACAAAAGAGTTATAAAATGCTAATAGCTACCTGTTTTATTCAGACAGCTAAGACATTATACACAAGTGCCACATTAAATTTATAGCCAAGCGTAATTACTTGTTAGAACTACTCCAAAGGTGCACTACAGTTGTCCTTCTATATCCAGGAATTGGGTCATGGAATTTTCCATAATTTGTACTCACAGAATCGCAGGATATTCAGCATCCCCTTTTTTGGGGAATGACAATGTCAATTCCGTTGATCAATACCATCTTTTTTGGATCCCCACTACAAATCTTAAAATAAAAAATTGTGCCTTATCTTTTATTTATTTCTCTATCTGTTGCCACCCCCAACCTAAAATTTTAGATTTTTTGTAACTTTCTATCTCACCCCTTTGTATTAAAATCCTAGCTCCACCCTTGCATACAGATTAGCGGGATGCAGTTGACTCACAAGGTGGCATAGAGCTGACATGGCGGGATTGACCACTGTAGCCCTGTTGTAGCCGTACTTCTACAAGAGGCAGCAGTAGACATTTCCATTTCTCATTCTAAGATTTGAGATGGATAAAAGTGTTCCTCATTAAGAGAAAATTACTGATCATAGCTTTTCCAGATGGTTGCTCTTCTAATACCAGAGCTTTATCCGAAAATATTCTTGGTTGTTTTGCTAATTTCAAGTAATCTCAGATGCAAATTAAACAGATTGAGAGATAGTGACTATAGAATGTTAAGTAACAAATGACCATAAAACAAAAGAGAAGGATAATCATGGAAATGCTTAATTTCTTACGTGAATGCAAGGAATTTACTCTCAGTGTTTCCCCAGTTGTCTTCGTGCCATGTCACTTCATTCTGCATTGAGAGGGCGCCAAATAATGCCAAGCAAGAGATTCGTAAATTTGAAGGAACCCGAGGGAAGAATAACCAAACAAACATTGCTGAAATATTCAAAGAACTCTTTGAACTTCTTAGCCAAATTTATCCAGCAAGAAGTGTTCGGTTCAACTTTCAAAACATGACAGAACTCATTACAGGAAAATCTTGTCCAGGAGCTAAAGTTTTACCTTGCCAATGAAATTTTCTCTTCTGAAGACATGATGATTCCATCTATACTTTATCATCTCCGCAAAAAACCTAAAAAGATTGTCCTTCTTGTCCTTCAACTGTCTCGCCAAATTTTGATCCCGTCTTAAAAGAATATCGATTATATAGAGAGAGATGAAGATAAATCAAATATGTACATACTTGTCCCCATTGGAAATGATTAAGGGCAGTATCATGTCCGTAGCTGTTGTTATTTCCATAACGGGTATGACCATATTCATCTCCCATTAGCATCATCGGAGTTCCCTAATAACAATAAACAAACTAAATGTTCGAATTAATAGATCGATAGAGTTTACAATGCACAACTTACGCAATATATTACCACATAAACCAAAGTGGGTCAGACTTGGATATGAGGTTTGTACTTCCACTGAGAAAGTATACCCATTGCACTTACAATGAACAGGCATTGGCTCCAAAATCTCTATTAAGTAAACAAAGACAAGGATTTTGCAAGAGAAATATAAAAGAGACAGTAGAATTGGAAGAGATTACCACTAAAGAAGGATAAAACAGAAAAAGTCTGCAACTGTAAAACTAAAATTTTCCTTTAATATAAAATTGAAGCACAGAAAAAGAGTTACCATAGGGAATAACCATGGTGCACACTCCAACCACAAGTTTTTGTAATGGCTAATGAGATTGTCGGTTATGAGCAGTAAGAGGACGTAGAAAATTATATGCTGATTGTTAATACATATAAAAGTAGTTACCTATGCATCAGTTGTTAATTCCTTGCTCACTATTTTTTGCTGCCAATTTCCAAATAAAGAATTAACCAAATTTGCAAATATAGTTTTGATATAGGAGCATGTTCTTGTCCTGTCAAAGGCCGTGCAATAAGAAAGTTGTGTATCCAAAACTAAAGTTGATCAAATAAGTTCTAGGATAATCTTATTAAAAAAAGAAGTTTTCTACCCATAAAATATTTAAAAAGGAAAAGATTTTGGGATGCATCGAAACTCACCATCAGCTATATCAGTAGACCCATGCAACCTGACCTAATGACAATCTTTTGTTAATTCCATGAGAAAAATTACATATAATCTTTTGTTAGTTTCAGATCCATCATGAAGTCATTTTAACTTAGGAAAGCAGTCTTGGCAAGTTTGAAATCTCCAACCTATTAAATTTATTTTAGACGTCAAGGGTCAATCTGCAAATGAGCATAGTTACTTATCTACCATACTATGTGGAAGAATTGGTAATTCACAGACCTCCAATGTCACAGGTAAGAAACATTGGAACATGAAGCGAGTAACATAGGATGTCATGACTTTACTTGATCTTGTCCTTGGTACAATTTTTGCTCCTTGACATTGCACTTTCTTCTTCCTTTTTCTTTTGATTTATTTCTTTAGTGGTGTTTGAAGACTGTGCAAATTAAACAGAGACTCACTAGGCTGAAGGGCCAGCCTATTTGACCCTCTACGGCACCCCTATCAGCCATTTTCAAAAATGAAAAAATTAGGTAATTGATTATAAGCTTCCAGAATCTGTAACAAAAATTGTGGAAAAAACGAGTCAATTGATTATCTAAGTGTTCTTGTTGGAAATTAGAAAAAAAAAAAAAAAAGTAGTGGAGATAGAGTTTAATTGAACATGGATTAATGGGCTTTAGTCTTAGAATAATATTTGATAAGTTATTGGAATGAAGAATAGATTTAGGAGGAGAATTAATTTGTAAAAGTAGAATTTTTATTGGAAGTTTTGGAGTGAAGTTCTTTTTGTTAAAATGCAAAAGATAGTACGTATAACAAGATAGATTACCAACATTAACAATGTCAGTTCATCGCCTTTTAATAATATTTCATTCTTTGATTTTTTAGCTATTTAGCCATGTGTTTTAATTCTAAAAGATTCTATATATTGAACGTGTTTCTATAGAAATCTAGAATCTAGATAGATATCTAGAGAAACAATTTAATATTTTAATAGTTCCGTGACATATGTTCTTGTTTCCTATTGCTTTAATCCACACAGACCAACTAAAGACTTCAATATGACGAGAATACATTTGATCCAAAGCTCAGGTGGAAAGCTTTCTTTTTTGGTTTGGGACAAAGGAATAGTTCAAATTTTACATATGTTCTCTGGCTGGGATAAGGAAAAACAATGCTGTCAGATAGGGTCTGATTCTTGTTTTCGGTCGTAAGTCAAATATTCCCCACTACTCTCTGTTGGAAAAAGCATTAACTTGTTTTCACAAAATATACAATCTCAGTATGACAGCTCAAACCAAGATCATTAATGAACATCATTGACTCTTTAGTTTCACCAAAAAAAAATCATCGACTCTTTAGTATATTTACAAGATCATTACCACATAAACTTAATTAATGTAATTATGTCATGCTACTTTCTATATGAGTTGAGTGATTTCGTCCACACTACTTTCAATACACAGAATGCACAAATCAATGGCTTTACATGTGTGCGTCCATAAGCGAAGCCTAGTTGAGACTCATTCATTTTTTCTTCTCTCTTCATTTAACTACACATGCCTAATTCCCTTTAGCGTGTAGGACAAGTTGGGCAAACCGCAACGTTCTTCTTTTCCTTCTCTTTGTATCTAATTAGAAATGTTAAATATATTATCTCTCTACTATTTAACAGCTTAAAGCAGCTTTTAGAAAAGACAATAATTCAATATGGTATTAGAACCGGGCAAATAAACTAATGAGTTCAAATCTCCAGCCACCTAATAAAGAAAAAGTGTTTCCCGTGTAAAGCTTGACTAAAACAAAAAAGTCCTCCTACATCTCAAGGGATGTGTAGATGTTAAATATTTGATGCGTCATCTCTATAGATGTGGCGAACATTACTCGTTTATATCTTGGGAACAAAGATTATTGTCTTTTTGCTGTTTAAATCTTTCATCATTCTAGAACTCCTACAAAGAAATTAACAAGCCCGATACTCTATCCCCTTTATTAATAGTTTCATTTCGGTTCGGATGAGTAGCCCTAAAAAGAAAAAAGCTAGCATAATATACTGGGTATTAGAAAATTCAACTCTCTTAACAATATCTGTTTACAAGCGAAATTCAATTGCTTGTATCATAACTCATAAGCTTGCTTCCTTGTACTTCAGATATCTCTTGACAATAATTGTTTACAGTCAAAAATTGAACAGTTTGCACATATGTTTGCACTCTCCAACTTCAAATTTTGATGGTGATGTTTTAGGAAAGAGTACCTTTCATCAGTCTCCTAAACCTATAGAGCTTTGTATTTGTAATACTAAGTGTCATCTTTTCAGCTTAAATGCAAAAAAGGAAAAGAGGAATAAACGTGTGCAAAATATCTCTGCAATTATTAAGCTCGGTCTAAGTTGAAACCTAAAGGTTACTTCTTTACCATAAAGAAGCACACCGCCAGTGAGCAACAAATATTAGTTCTCCCCCAATCTTATTTAGAAGCTCAAATGTTCCGCGATCAGAAGGAAGAAGATTTATCAAAAATACAGCAGCAAATAACTAGTTACCTATAAATGAACATGTGCTGCAATGCGATACACGAACCAAACACAAGCTTACCTGGGATATCATCAGTGCGACATGGAAGTTCTTCATTTGCCGCAAACGTAGTGCCTTAATATTTGTATCTGGAGTTTCTCCTGATATGAATAGGGCACAAAATTGTAAAATCTATTAAATCACTTAAGACTTAACATTGAAGCCCATCATTTAAAAATTAATCCTAATAAAAGAAAATTACATATATTGCCCATCATACAGGAGTATGAACAAAATTTCTCAAATGTGAAGTCATTGTAGCGCCTTGCCTGAAGGCAGGCCTGAGGGATATTAATTTTATAAAATTCGATAATTTGTTGCAACAAAATTCTAGAATTTAGATTAAGTGAATTTTCCAACTGTCTAAGGGAATGAATCTCCTTGAACAGAAGACCACGCTTAATATGAAAATAGGAAGAGAAAGACAACACAAACTTTAGAGAGAAATCCAACTTTCAGAGTTGTGGTATAAAGGCGCAAGTTATAGCAAAAGGCTAACAAATAGGAGGATATAACCTATGAAAAAGGCAAGCTTCAGATCTGCCCTCATTGAAAAAACTACTTCAAATAACTTCAGTTTACAGGCTTTGTGCATCCTTCAAACTGTACATCAAGTAGCTAATCAAGAAAATAATCTGAAAATACAAGTCCTTAAGGCCCAAGGGATAAAAAACAAACAAAAATCTGGAAAGCAGTTGGTTTGAATAATGAGAACTTTGCTCATGTTCTCAGCTCTAAGAGTGGGTAAAACCTTGTCACCAAACGAAATCTGCTTTTGCATGATTTTTATACCAATGCTTTTGTATACTACAAAAGAATGATATTTACCACCCTGTATGCATGAACCAAAATTTCTAGTTTCAAAGAAGATGCCGCACCCAAGCATTTGGGGATCTAACACAAGTGGTCCACATCAAGACATTCTAAGCTCAAACCATTACCATGGATGGGGTCAATCAGAAGGACGGTATAGAATGGGAGCAAGAGGATTACTAGTAATCAAGAATTGTTTGTGCTTGGGGCCCCTGTTGAATTGTGTAACAGCTATAGGTAAATTGTTTCATGAAATGCTTCATATACTTTGAATTTTAGGCAAATGCTCTATATTTGGAGTTTCATGACAATTTTGTTATGATTTGAAATTTGGAATGAGGATGTGACAAGGTGGTCTAATAGATTTGGCTGAATAACCCGACAAAGATTCCCCTTGCTTTACCAATTCAGTTCAGTTTTCATGCTTCCAAACCAAAAAGATTTATCCAAACTCACCTGCTTGCATCAAATTTGGCAGTTGAAGAACCACGGATAACAGGATAAGTATGGAACTATTGATGAGTAAAATCTAAGTATTTCTAAGCTTAGAGGATTGATATTAATCTTCAACACAGTAGCAGCCATTGTCAGGTATATCGTACAAGTATTGGAAGCCAACCACAAAATTTCATGTATACCAAAAAAGTGCTAACAAGGGAGTACTATTTGGGAAATATGCAATGTGAAAATAAATCAGTTGTTAAGAACATCACCAACAAAACCCAGGCATCCAGATGGATGATACTTTGGGGTTCAGATTATCCCTCTCATTCATTGATGACTGGAAGAATCAGGAAGCAAGATTGCATTCTATGAGTTCAGCGCTTGTGAAAAGCTCGTATGTTTCTTTTGCATCAAGATATATGAGGTTTGGATTCTTTAAGAAAACAAAAGCCATGAGGCCAATGAAATTGAGGAGGTAGAGAATCCCCAATAAGTATCAGATGGCATACACAAACAGCTTAAGTGTGATAATAGTTAAGGCTCACGTGGCAAGTGCAAGTGGATTATTCACCTAGACCATATATCATGACACTTCTAGAAAAGAAATTTCACAAAACTAATGTTAGTGCAAAAGAAAGGAAAAAACAGATCTATCTGAACCCAACTACCTTCAACACCACAGTTCCAGCTGTAGTTGTCATTGCATCCGTCATTTCCGCCTTCTCCATTGGCGTCATTATGCTGATTCACAACAACAAAAGACAATAAATATGGAGCTGATATTGACCATTTTGAGGTGGACACCATAACAGCAAATGATACCTTGAAATTGTACGTGACCAGGTCATACAGTGTAAACCCATCATGCGCAATTACAAAATTGATACTGTGATAAGGCTTGCGTTTATTGACCTGGGCAAAACAGAAATTTGAAGTTACGCCGACTCTCCAATCACACATCAAGTCAATGAGCCTAGTCAATTCACAATTCAAACATGCTTAACATCTTGAGTTCATGAAAGAGGAGTCGTATTCTGTTTAATCAAAACCAAAATATACATAACGTGAAATACAATGAACACATTGACTGGTCATCAATAAATGTTGTACATAGAGTCATAGACCCAACAACAACCAACATCATGTACCTAAGTATGGGAGGTGACTTAAAGAATCTAGAAAATGTTAATCTTTTAGGCATTTATCCCCATTGTGCAAAGATATGTATACCTTTATAAGAAAAGATAAATGATCACTCTTAAGATGCTAATCTATCATTGTCAACGATATTGGTACTAACTAAATGCACATTTTAACTAATAACACTAAAATGTTAGCAGCTCACCAAGCATGCTGATATATAGCTTGTGAAAGAATCTTTTCTTACTTATTTTTCAGTTACTAAAGCCTTATAAGTTGTACATTGAGTTTCCAATCTCCATACATAGGAGACTAGTAATATTTCCATAGCGCAGATTACAATTTTTTCTCACTTGACACTGATGCTATTCTTTTGAAATCCATAATTTTGAAATAATCAGAAAAATGTAAATTTACTCAAAATTGGATATAAATCTAATTGCAGAGAACACCACCTAGGAAACATCTTCTTGTACAACCAGACGTACAAAGATCAATCAGTTCACGTGCCAGAAGATCTACTAAGAGTATCAAGTCCTCGGCCCAATGACACAAGTTACACATCTAATCCCAATTACCTCGCAAGAAGTGAGCATAGATAACAAGCAAGTATATTATATGGGAACAAGAACACTAGCACTTACTTGGTAAAGATCAGCAGAACCAGCAACTCTACTCGCAAGACTTCCTTTCATACCAGTGTCACCCTATGTTCAAATTAAATTCGAAGATATAAGAATGATAGCAAATAAATCACATATTGCACATATAAGCACCATTATCCATAGAACCGATTGTTACGATGAAATCAAAGAAAATTGTAGCCAACCATTAAAGCAATGTTTTTAAAAAGGAAAAGAAACAGGTTGCTTTAGTAGCCCATAGGGAAGAGAAACCAAATGTGTCATTCAAACTCTTTAGGAAGAGTACTATGCAAACTCCCCACCATCATAAATGGAAGCACAAACAAAATCATTGATTAAAATTATTGCACAAGAAGATCAATAGATACAGTTTTAATTATCAGCACATTTCCCATAACTGTACAGTGAAATTCCTTCACTTCAAAGGGCTTTCGATCACCTACTGATGTTTACAAGTGAAAAGGTAATGGAATGACATAGGATTTCCAATTAACATGCAAGAAATATTTGAAAAGATATTGCACTTCTGCTAAATATGATACTAATTCTTTAACACAAGTACATCTTAAGGTTATTAAAGGTAATATACAGTGATCAAAATTAGTTGAGAGACCTACCCTTTTGCGTTTTAGCACCAGTTGTGCCATATAAGGGGAATTCCAAAAAACAAATCATGTGGAGAGACCACCTAATCCCTCAGTACAGGATAGGATAAAACTATTTATCCATCATTATTTATGGCCAAATTCTATTCCTGAAAGTTCCCATAGCCTTCTCAATTTTCCAGTTCCTATAACTTACTATTCATAGAAAATTGTGTTTTAATCTTGTGAAATAAGCCACTGAATATCAACTTAATCTTCTGATTCTTTTCTTCATTTTCCACTTCCTATAACTTACTATTCATAGAAAATTGTGTTTTAATCTTGTAAAATAAGCAACTGAATATCAACTTAATCATCTGAATCAAAAAAATTTACAGTTGCAGAACCTTTATAAATCTTCTAATATCATCACGGTACATCCCATTCCATTCAGCCCACCTGCAAGGCAAAGCAAACCACACGGTTATGTTGTGTTTATTTCTTTTTGTGTTGAAGGAAAATGTAGTAACTAAACAGCAAAGAGAGAAGTAACAGAAAAATAGCATGGTAGAAGAAGGATGGCTTATCTAAGCTCTTAAATATACAGAGTACATTATTTCTTAGTTAAGGTTCTCAAATATATTTTGTCAGGTTTCTAGTGGCAAAAATATTGACACTTGGTAAATCCAGTCCAGAAAAACCCTAAGCAACTTCCCATACACATGCGAAAAAGAAAAAGAATTGTAAATAATTTCATAGAAACTGAAAAGGGAAATGAGGGATTATAAGAAATTTAACACTGAGAGTTCTCCAATAAGGAACAAACCAATAAACCTAATAAACTGATGAAAACTTAGTGAAACTATGAAAGCACATGAACAACCTAGCTCAAGAATGCAATTATTCAAAATATGTCAAGGGGTCAAATTGTTTTCTCGAAATTTTTTCAAGTTTGACAGCATATAAAGAAGGAAAAATTACAACTTTCTCTCAATCTATATATTTTCTGCAACATGTGCAATATTCTTATTCCACCTTTTCTTATTTAGTTGCTAGATCTACGTGTGAGTATCCACCAAATCACAACAGTAAAAATTGTCTAAAGTTACCTATCCCAGTTTGGAAATTTTCCGACAAGATATAGGCCTCCACAATCCCAAGGTTCTGCAATGCTCTTGCATCTTGATAGAATGCTATCTTTGGCAATTGCCTGCACCATTTTATGGAGGTAATATATTTTAGTGAATGTATAGAACAAAACTTATGTATGCTGTGAGTAGTTAAAACAAAAATGATAAAAATAAGGTAAAATTATAACAAGAAAGCATGTACCTTTTACTGATAGATGTATATAATATAGCATATATATGTACATATACATATATATATATATATATATATATATATATTGAAAGAGAGATACAATATACATAAATATAGGGCATGCAAACAGAAACACTAGAGAGAGGGAGAGAGAGAGAGAGAGATTTCAATTCCACAAAATAATTTGAAGAATACTAAGGAAAATACAATTAAGAAAGCAGGGGAAAGTAAACTCAAAGAAAAGGTACTGCATAGCATCTTCCTCTGTAGTCGCCCAAATATATCTAGTTATCACACTATTAAAAGTTTAAAGCTCCGTTTCAAAAAAAAAAAAAGTTTAAAGCTCAATAAGAGGGTGCTTTTATCTTACCCGGATCAAGGGGGGAGCATTGAGTGGGGAACCATCAGTTCCTCGGCAAAGCACGCTAGCAAGATCAAAACGGAAACCATCCACATGGTACTCGGCGACCCTACAATTAGAGTAGCAATTGAGAAACACGGAAATCAAAGCAAAAAAATAAAAAGAACAAAAATAAGCAAGCCAAAATGTACTGCCACGGTGCCTAAATGTACCACCAAGATGGAAAGGAAACAAAATATTCTTTGAATAGAATAAGTAGTGCAATAACTGCAGTCATTACACTTTTCCTATTTGAAAAGGATGATGAATAAAAAATAAAAAGAAAAGAACTGACTAAAGAACCCATCATCATTAACCAGCTAATCATGAAATATAAATAAAACTTAATAAACTAAAGAATAAAGTGATCTACATTCATCAATGACAGACAAAATGCTGGCCAATAAAATTAAGCCAAGTAACACAATTGAGACCTCTGTGCTAGTTCGGGTTAAAGGAGTGACACTGCACATTCTTGGACAATCATAATAAGAATATGACCATGCAAATTTCATCAGTACATAGTACATCATAAATTTAGTTGAAATTTACACACCCAATCAGTAAGACAATTAAGACCACACTACTTCATTAGGCATTTGTTTCAAGTTTAAATGATCAATCACAAAGAGCATTAAAGATCACTGCTTCAGCATTTCTACATTCATACCAATTTATATTGTTATATAATTGCTCTATTCGCTATGCAGTTATCAAACAAAGCAACCTCTTGCTATGATGATTTTCGAATGGGAGTAGGAAGTTCACAGAATTACACATGATCACTTAACAGCATGATAGCAATTTAGATCATAATGTAATAGCAAATCATTTTCATCAATCTTAACAATGGTAGGTAAAAGCAGGTAGTTAAGAAAATAAATATCATAGCTAGACACATTTACCAAGATTACAGTATCATTAAAGGGAATAAGATAATACCAGTGTCTCAAGCTCTCGAGTATCAACTCCATGACAACAGGATGATTACAATTTAATGTATTACCTAGCAGCAAAATTATGTGTCAGAGTAATAAACAAAATCATAGATCACAGCAGAGAAGGTTCTGGGTTTCAGCTCAAAAGAGAGTCACCATAACCTACAGATGTCAAATGGTGCTTCAATGACAATGGATTCCAAAAGTAAGAGGCACACAGACAATAACCACTACTACAGGCAAAGTCACTGTTATCTTTCATCTTCTAACATCTCGTACTCATTACAAATTGATTTGAATATTTACTGTATTATACTTCTGAAGATAATATTTCATAAACACCCACATCAACTTTTCTTGGTAACCACTTCTTGTCAAAAGACAGTTACAAAGAGGTACAAGGAGTCTAGGATAAGCTTAGTGCCAGAAAAAATCAATTTAAGGTGTGAAAGGTCTTTCATGAAAAGTTCAGTCGGTTTGGTGACATTAAAGTTCCTCAGGATGCAAAATACTTTTTATAACGTAGAACACTCCATATAGGAAGTACATTGTCAGGGGATTTTAGGAGAAGACCCCATATAGTGTTGCCTAAGCATATTTATTTTATTATTTTGGTTCTATATCCGGTTTATTATGGTTTCAGGCAAAGTGGGACTACTAAAGTGTAAAGTTCTCCCTACAAATGGTAGTTGTGTACCCAAGGACTCAAACACAAGTGGTCCTATTTATACTATAATAAACTAGGAAAGTGTTTGGTAAGCTACATTAAGCTATATTGGTATGAACAAGAGAACTTAATTTTCAGTTTGGTAACTGATATTAACCTTTGCGGGCAGAGGTCATTTAGTATCCGGCCCACACAAGGCCCTCAACTGTTCATATATTAGCCTAGATTTTCATATCCAAAATCAGTAGATATTAAGTCACATTGAGTTTTGCCTTCATACTGTTCAAGGCTAATTTCATTTAATAAGCCCGACAAATATTAGCCAAAATTAGGTCAGTAAGGCAACCAAACACTTCAGGATGTTTGGAGAAAACATATCCTGCTTTTCCTACCAATACCACGGATTTACATTGGCAGATCAAAGTAAAAACCAAGTGGTCTATAACAACGAATGAGACTTATAGGTGACTAAACTAAGTATCAATTACTAGAACTTACATCCCACTTTGTACGTAAATACAGTCAATAGATTCCTTAAAACTCATACTAGTCACTAGGATGCAGCTCTTTGGTTTCCCCAGCTTGATACTCTTTTTACTAAAATCATTGTTAGGATAGCACCCCGGATCTGATAATATATTGTTTCTTGAATTGACCACAATAAATGATATAAAATAGAGAACGACAAAGGTAAGACACGAGATTTACGTGGCTCGGCTGAATTTGCCTACGTTCACGAACAAGGGGAGCGATTCCACTATAACAGAGAGTTTACAATAATTGGAGAAAAAACCTATCCTCTAATTAACCCAACACCCACAGAGAACCTCACAATTCTATCACAAGAATTAGCTCTCAAGTGTTTCCCAAACTCTCTAATTTACAAGCCTCACAACAAGCTTTCACGAAGCATAGGACTTTGCTTCGACTCTCTAGGCTTTCTATCTTTCAGCTCACTCAAAATGAATAAGAAGTCTTCTATTTATAGAAGAATTCCAACCAAGGACAACTAAATGACAACTCGTCGACAACTCATCGACAACTTGTTGACAATTCAATGACAACTTGTCTACAACTTGTACGCCACCTCAATGCTAGCTTTTCGCCAACTTGTTCACAACCTTGCGACAACTCAGCCACAACTTGTCGACAACTCAGTGCCACCTTGGGGCCAACTCAGCGTCTACTCAGTGCCAACTCAGCGCTTACATGGAACTTTCTTCATCATTTCTAAAGATTAATTTAAGCCACATTTTTAACAAATTTCCACCTTGGCTTAAATTCCATAGTAGACTCGCTCCACCTTCGAGATAAGACTCAATTATCAGCAATACCAATCAAGTCCAAGCATTGGTTGAACTTGACTTTTGGAAGAGGCTTAGTTAACATATCTGCAGGATTCTCAAGTGTAGATATCTTTCTCACTGAGATATCACCCCGCGAAATAACTTCAAGAACAAAATGATACTTGATATCAATATGCTTAGTTCTTTCATGGAACATCTAGTCTTTAGTCAAATGAATAGCACTTTGACTATCACAGAAAATGATTATATCATCAGAACAAGAACTAAGTTCCCCAAGTAAGCCTCTAAGCCAAATTCCCTCTTTGATCACCTCAGTTATCGCAATGTATTCAGCCTCTGTCGTGGATAAAGCAACCACAGGTTGTAACGAGGCTTTCCAGCTAACAGCACCTCCTCCAAGAGTGAATACATAACCTGTCAATGATCTTCTTTTATCAAGATCACCTTCATAATCAGAGTCGACATAACCAACCAAAGAGCTACTACTCCCGCCAAACTCCAGACAAGCTTCTGAAGTTCCATGCAAATATCTTAAAATCCATTTCAATGCATACCAATGTGTTTTTCCAAGACAAGACATATATCTACTAACCACACTCACAACATGTGAAATATCTCGTCGCGTACAAACCATAGCATACATAATGCTACCAACTGCACTGGAGTAAGGAACTCTAGTCATATACTGTTTTTCCTCATCTGACGTTGGTGATAAAGAAGCTGATAATCTGAAATGCGCAGCAAACGGAGTCGATACCGGTTTAGCATTTTTCATGCCAAACCTCTCCAGAACTTTCTCAATATAACTCTTTTGAGTTAGATAATTTTCCACCTTTACGATCTCTTTTGATTTCCATACCAAGGATCTTTTTCGCCGCACCAAGATCCTTCATCTCAAGCTCTCTGTTCAACTGCTTCTTTAATTCATCAATATCGGACATGTTTTTAGCTGCAATCAACATGTCATCAACATAAAGAAGCAAATAAATAAATGAACCATCATGAGTCTTCCTAAAATAGACACAACTGTCATAGCTGCTCCTTGAGTATCCGTTGCTAATCATAAAGGAATCAAACCGCTTGTACCACTGTCTTGGAGACTGTTTTAATCCGTTGCTACCATTGATTCTATCCATGTTCCCACCAAATTACATGAGGCTATTTCTGATCCTGGTTGGAAAGAGGCAATGGATGCGGAAATGTCTGCCCTTAGGCACAATGGTACTTGGGAGCTCGTTCCTCTCCCCTCTGGTAAGTCTGTTGTTGGTTGTAAGTGGGTGTATACGGTAAAGGTTAATCCGAATGGGTCTGTTAATCGCCTTAAAGCCCGTCTTGTGGCTAAAGGATATACTCAGGTTTATGGCTTAGATTATTCTGACACTTTCTCTCCAGTTGCCAAAATGTCTTCTGTTCGTTTGTTAATTTCTTTGGCAGCTACTCTATCTTGGCCATTACACCAGTTGGATGTTACTAATGCATTTCTCAATGGTGACCTTACTGAAGAGGTTTATATGGAGCAACGTCCAGGGTATGTTGCTCAGGGGGAGTTTGGATTGGTGTGTCGCCTCAAGAAATCACTATATGGGTTAAAACAGTCCCCTCGAGCCTGGTTTGGACGATTTACTAAAGCGATAATCTCCTTTGGCATGAATCAATGTCCAGTAGAGCACTCGGTTTTCCATAAGCGTACATCCACAGGTCTTATCCTTCTTGTTGTGTATGTGGACGATATTGTAATCACGGGAGATAACAACTTGGGTATACAACAATTAAAGTCTTTCTTACAGTCTGAATTCCAAACAAAAGACTTGGGTGAGTTGAAGTATTTTTTGGGTATTGAAGTTGCCAGATCCCATCTTGGCATCTCTCTCTCTCAACGAAAATATACTCTTGATTTATTGTCAGAAACGGGTATGTTGGGAGCTAAACCTGCTGATTCTCCTATGGATGTCAATACAAAGTTGTCTGATAGCGAGGGAGAACCATTAGACAATCCGGAAAGATACAGAAGACTAGTGGGAAAACTAAACTACCTAACAGTAACTCGTCCTGATATTTCATTTGCAGTTAGTACCGTTAGTCAGTTCCTCAACTCACCCAAAACCTCTCACTGGGATGCTGTTATAAGAATTTTGAGGTATCTGAAGAAGTCACCCGGCATGGGTTTGTTGTACAAGAATCATGGTCATCTCGATATTATTGGATACACTGATGCTGATTATGCCGGGTCCATTACTGATAGAAGGTCTACCTCCGGGTATTGTATTTTTATTGGGGGAAACTTGGTTTCGTGGAAAAGTAAGAAGCAAAATGTGGTATCAAGATCAAGTGCTGAAGCAGAATACCGAACAATGGCTTACACCTCTTGCGAGTTAGTGTGGATTAAAAACATGTGAGAGTCTCGGGTTTCAACAAACTCAGACCATGCAGTTAGTATGTGACAATCAAGCAGCTATCCATATAGCTAACAATCCCATGTTTCATGAGAGAACGAAACATATTGAGGTTGATTGTTATTTTGTTCGAGAAAAGGTACTTCAGAATATCATCAGAACGACTCATGTCCAAACCAATGATCAAGTAGCTAATTTGTTCACCAAGGCTTTAAATGGGGTTAGATTGAAGTATCTTTGTAACAAGCTTGGAGCATATGACATATATTCTCCAGCTTGAGGGGGAGTGTTAAAAGGCGTATTAAAACATGTTTATATTTTGTGTGGCTAGTATAGGATGGTATTTTTGGTAGATTATTTTAGGGTTCCCTACTCTCTTGTATATATAGTGTTGTATGTATTAGTTTTTTAGACAAGTAATGAAAATCCTCTTCTACCAAAGTTAACACATGGAAATCAGCCACTTGGTGGAATCAACAGAAGAAACGGCTTGAGAGTATGTAGATGGCTCGCCAACAGAATCTATTTCTTCTCCAGCATATAAAGCATATGCTACAAGATCAATTAATCTTTGTGGTGGTCTAAATTCTCTTCTTGGTCTGTCTCTTGCAATGCTTCTTTCTTCTCTAGGAGGTATTTCTTCGATAATGTCAGGCTCATCTGGAGTTTCAGACATCAATGGTGGACTAGGGATCTCATGCTCCACCTCCTTTGATATACTACCCATCTCACTTGTATTAGAAGGCTCCTTTCTCGGGGTTAGTAGAGTAGATTCATCAAACGTAACATCTCTACTAATTATAAATTTAGGTGACTTAGGATCCGGACACCACAACCTATATCCTTTCACCCCAGAAGCATAACCAAGAAAAATACATTTTCTAGCACGAGGCTCCAATTTTCCTTCACTAACATGCATATAACCAGGACATCCAAATATTCTTAAATTTGAATAATCAGCAGGTTTACCGGACCATACCTCTTCAGGAGTTTTGAACTCAATTGTTGTAGACGGTGATCGATTCACCAAAAAACAAGCCGTGGAAACTGCTTCAGCCCAAAAATCCTTAGACAAACCATCATTGGAAAGCATACACCGAGCCCTTTTCAAAAGGGTTCTATTCATACATTCAGCTACGCCATTCTGTTGTGGAGCTTTAACCACTGTGCGATGTCTAACAATTCATTCAGCCTCGCAAAATCTATTAAAATCTGAGTTAATTGCGTCAAAAACCCTGTGTTATGCCTAATTAGCACGCAGAACTCTGTGTTTCAACAATTAACATAGAAAACCCTATGATTCTATTAAATTCTCACACCGCCCCCTTTAACACTCAAAGGACAATGGAGGACAAGAAATGTCTATTTTGCCCCTTTAACACTCAAACAAGTATCATATATATATATATATATATATATATATATATATATATTAATATGTATTATATGTATCATATATATAATGTTATATATTAATATAATTAATTCAAAAAAAAAGGTATATATTTCATAATTAATTAAAATTAATATTAAAATAATATATTTTATGATATAAATTTATATATATCATATGATTAATGATTTGTATTATATATATTCATTGTAATTAATTAAAAAAAATAGATAACTAATTAAAATTAATGTTAAAATAATATATGTTATGATATAAAATTAATGTTTAAATAATATATGTTACGATATGTGGCGGTGGTGCAGCAGCGGCGGCAAGGTGGAGATGGAGCCACCACCGCCACCACGACATCCCCACGAGAACCAAGTTGAGACCCTTCCTCGCGAGCTGGAAAGCAAACATATCCACCACCCAAATCCGCCACCCACCAGATATGCCGGCAACACCACCCATATCCACCGCATATCCACCGCCACATCGCCACCACCACCACACAGAGAACAGAGAAAGAGAACAGAGAGGGAGAGACCGCCACATCGCCGCCACCACCACCACCCAGCCATCCCAACCCAGATCTGCAACCACCACCACCGCCACGAAGCCATCCCAACTCAGGTCTGAAGCCGTCACCACCACCACATGACAGCCACCACCACACGACAGCCACCCACCAGATCTGCCGCCGACACCACGCATATCCACTGCATCACCGCCACATCGCCACCACCACCACATAGCCATCCCAACCCAGATCTGCAACCACCACCACCATAACTTTCTCGCCATTCCTCGTGATCCATTGTCTTACAATATATGTTCTTCACCAAAAATGGCATCAGGAATTACAGCAAAAGAGGAAGATGAGAGCCCTTTTATCAACAAATAAGCAGAAAAACAAGAATAAGGCAAATCATAGCTTATCAAAAGTCCCTATATCTTTCCTCTTCTTCGCCTTCAACTTCTTCGTTTTCGTCTGGCGGTGGTGAAGGGTGGCGGCGGCGGGGTGCTGCTTGAGGGGGGAGAGAGACGGACCATGTAAATTTCATTTCAAAAAAAAAAAAAGAATTTGTTAGGTTAATATTTGAATTGTATTTAAAAAAAAAAAAAAAAAAAGAAAAAATATGGGTTTAATTTTATTAGGTTACATGGGGTTATAAATGTCATTTCACTGCCAATAAGTGCAAGAATTTGTAATACCAGCTGCAATTACAGCGCGTGTGACAACATGCGCGGACGGAGGGTTCCCCATGATAATTAAAATAATTCACAGGGTTTTCTACGCTAATTGTTGAAACACAGGGTTAAGAGTGCTAATTAGGCATAACATAGGGGGTTTCGGCGCAATTAACTCATTAAAATCTCCTCCACAGAATTCCAGGCCATTATCAATTCGAAGTCTTTTGATATGCTTCCCAGTCTGCTTCTCGATTATAGTTTTCCACTTCTTAAAAGTTTCAAACACATCACTCTTATGTTTTAGAAAATAAACCCAAACCATTCTTGAAAAGTCATCAATAAAGGTCAATAGATATCGAGCTCCTCCTTTTGATGGAACTGGTGATGATCCCCACAGATTAGAGTGAATATAGTCCAAAGGTCCTTTAGTTTTATGAATTCCAGTGCCAAAACTGGGCCTCTTCTGTTTGCCGAATACACAATGCTCACAGAAATCTATCTTTCCGGTACTTTGGCCACACAGAAGTCCTCGTTTGCTTAACAAAGTCAAACCTTTCTCGCTCATATGCCCGAGCCTCATATGCCATAACTTTGTAATATCAGAGTCTGGCATAGACGATGAAGAAAATGTTGCAGAGCCTATCACTGTCGAGCTTTGTAATACGTATAGGCTTCCTGCTTTTCTAGCCTTCATCACCACCAGTGCACCTTTGCTAACTTTCAATACTCCACCTTCAGCTGAAAACTTGCACCCGTTAGCATAAGGGTGCCCAATGAAATGAGGTTCTTTTTCAGGTCAGGAACATGTCTTACATCAGTCAATGTTCTGACAATTCCATCATCCATCCGGATTCGAACTGTTCCTATGCCAATTGTTTTGCAAGGTGCATTATTTCCCATCAATAGACTCATATGATGAAAACCAGTCCCGACTAGGACACATATGATAAGAACAACCCGTATCCATAATCCACTCATCATATAATTTAGCATGCTTCTCTGTCACAAGAAGCACATCGGTATCACCGCTGTCTTCAGCAACACTGGCCTCGCCAGAGTCGTTATTTTTATCCTGTGGAGCATTCTTTTTCTTGAACAGCTTATTACAATTTTTGCGAACGTGCCCTGGTTCTTTACAGTGCCAACACACAACAGATCTATTTCTGGATTTAGATCTAGATTTTGGCCTAACTTTGTCGGTTCCTCTTTCTTTGGGTCTCCCCCTTGCATATAGACCTTGTGTCTGACTATCACTTATTTGCCCAGTGATATCATGGTCAATCTTTTCTTTAGTTTTCAAAGAAAATTTGACATCTTTCAAAGAAATTGTATATTTACAATATAACATAGTTTCTCTAAAATGTCTATATGAAGGAGGTAACGAACACAACAATAACAAGGCCTTATCTTCATCATCAATTGTAACATCTAGATTTTGCAAATCCATAATTATAGATTCAAACTCATCAATATGAGAACTCAGAGACGTACCTTCACTCATTCGGAGTGAATACAAGCATTGTTTCTTATAAAGTTTTTTTTTTTAGTCTTTTTCAAATAGAGAGACTCCAATTTCTCCCATAGTGTCTTTGCCGTCCTTTCGGAGATCACCTCCTGCAAAACTTCATTTGTCAAGGACAATTGAATCGCCGAGCGAGCCTTCTCGTCCATCTCCTCCTATCTAGTGTCTGTCATACCTTCTGGCCTTACACCTAAAGCCTTTTGAACTCCATTCTGTACAAGGATTGCACGCATCCTTTCTTGCCATAGTGTGAAGTTGATCTTTCGGTCAAACTTCTCGACATCAAATTTAGTAGTCGACATACTAACTTAATAGGAAATAGCCGAAAAATATACCAACAACCAGTGCTCTGATACCAGTTTGTTAGGATAGCACCCCGGATCTGATAGTATATTGTTTCTTGAAATGACCACAATAAATGATATAGAATAGAGAACGACAAAGGTAAGACACGAGATTTACGTGGCTCGGCTGAATTTACCTACGTCCACGAACAAGGGGAGCGATTCCACTATAACAGAGAGTTTACAATAATTGGAGAAAAAACCTATCCTCTAATTAACCCAACATCCACAAAGAACCTCACAATTCTATCACAAGAATTAGCTCTCAAGTGTTTCCCAAACTCTCTAATTTACAAGCCTCACAACAAGCTTTCACGAAGCATAGGACTTTGCTTCGACTCTCTAAGCTTTCTATCATTCAGCTCACTCAAAATGAACAAGAAGTCTTCTATTTATAGAAGAATTCCAACCAAGGACAACAAGATGACAACTCGTCGACAACTCATCGATAACTTGTTGACAACTCGTTGACAATTCAATGACAACTCGTTGACAATTCAATGACAACTTGTCTACAACTTGAACGCCTAACTCAATGCTAGCTTGTCGCCAACTTGTTCACAACCTTGCGACAACTCAGCCACAAATTGTCGACAACTCGGTGACAATTCAGCGCCATCTTGGCGCCAACTCAGCATCTACTCAGTGCCAACTCAGCACCTACATGGAACTTTCTTCATCATTTATAAAGATTAATTTAAGCCACATTTTTAACAATCATGGATGTCTAGCAGGCATGTGAGTGAAGAATGTGAAGGGTCATTATCAGATGAAAAATCTCACTTCAGGATCTTGCATTTTCATTCACAGTAACGTGGTCCCTTTACAAGAGCAAGAAGAAATGTGGGGCCGTGATTGAGAAAGACTGAACTAGAGCTGTGAATCTATGACAACCAAAATGTTCAGATTAAGTAGATTGGAAAACTTTCTTGATAACAACAGGATGCACTATCATTCTGTTATGCACAATAATCAGGTTGCAGTTCTGCTTGGGAATAGTCCTACTAGGACCTAATTGGAGCTAAGATGACAAAAGCAACCTTCAAGAGTTTACCTCCCCTTGAAAAAGCTGATCCATACAGAGAAATTAGCCAGCTAATCTACATCGAAACTTATAAAACTTCTTACAAACAATATCTGAAGATGGTGCCAATTAGGGAATGGAGGCAAAAAGTGTAACAAGAGCCAGATGATTAGATAAATGACGACAACAAGAGTTAAATGAAAACCTTCCCTATAGTTTCTATTTTTTCACCTACATTCTTAATCAAGTAGAATACTTGGCAAGCAATTAGATAAAAATAATAATAATACCAGTATGCACGAAAATCAACATTCCCATTAATTAGACATGTGCTCTTTAGAGATTAAATATAATAGTGCATATGTGACCATTCCAAAGGAGTATAATGATATTGAGTTTACCACAACCAGAGAAGTTCAACAACTGCGCATTGTTGTTTAAGTCAACCATGTAATAGACCTGCAAAATGTTTAGCACATTACCACAAGATTCAAATAATAAGATGATCAACTACATCACATAATCATATGATACAACATGGACGATTGTCCGTAAATCTTATACATAGCATTGGTACAGAACTTGATAGTAACTTCCAGATTGCACAGCTTATTATAGAGGTATGAAATGAAAATTCAAAAGATAAGCATGGGGTAGTTGCAAATATGGTAATCCACAACAGAGGACCTCAGACTGCCAATTCCAGATTAAACATGACAGAAAATGTTTTGGCTGCTGCAGCCAAGAACAATAATGAATCTAAATTCAAATTACGCATTAGAGCATATGATAAATTCAGGATCAGACACTGCACACAGATAAGAAAATAGCCAGCTGAGAAAACATGCAACTTATTTACTGAGTACATATGTTTATAAAGTCACCTTGTTGTCTATGCCACGCAATGAAGTAGTATATGGGTATTTGTCATCAGCCTCATTTGTATGGTTATAAACAACATCCAGAATGACCTGGGACAAATTAGAGCAACATAAACCAGATGAAGAACGCGGACATTACTATTGGCCATTAAATTAAAATTTTGAACTGTAAACCATAAAAGTCAAGTAGAATACCTCAATTCCAGCATCATGCAATGCCTTAACCATTTTTTTAAATTCATGAGAAGCATTAATTGGTCCTCCGCCATTACTTGCATACCGACTCATAGGTGCAAAGAAATTTATTGTTGAATAACCCCAGGTATTGATCTTGCGTACAGTCACAGTTAAAAACATCAGAGATTAATTTATTTAAATGCACTTGAAGAGATCAAAGACTGATATATTATCCAAACAACCATATAGTAGCTCATACTGCATACCAGGACAACATTTCCACAAGCTCACTGAAAAAAACCTTAAAACAGCCCGCCTTTTAGGTTGCTACCTCACAGGAAGAAGGATTGATAGGCTTAAAAACAAACCTACAACTTAAAATCATTGAGAAGATCCCAGAGATGGACCTAACTCCGACTCACAGCTCAAAAGCCACTGATTAAGCATATAGCACCAAGAATCTAAAAAACCAAGAAAAGAAGAATAGGTTCGCAAATTTGAGAAGCAATTGAATCCACGAATAATAATTACGAAATTGTCTCTAAAGATTCTACAACATAACTGCTCATTCCTTCTACAAGATCATCTCTCACAAATGCATAGCAGCTCACTTGCTAGTGAACAAAATTTATATCTCTGACCAAAATACGTCGTCCTAACCATAGGAAAATAGCTCAAAGAGACCACAGAACACAAGATAAGTCTGTTGCATCTTTTAAGAATGACACACACAGAACCTCATATCGGCAAATTAGAGCCATTGAATGACTCTCAGGAGAATCCTATTCAACTACCATAGTTTTAAAAGGCGAGAGGCGAGAGGCGGGCGAGAGGTACTTTTTCAAGGTGAGAGGCGAGGCGAGAGGCGGGCGATAAAAAGGCGAACAAGGCGATATAATATAAAAAATAATATATATTATATATATATATATTAAAATAGAAAAACTATGCTATATTTTAAAAAGTTTGTAAGTTCAAAACTTCAAATATAACTAATAATTAATAAATAAAGCTAAAGGCTATAAGTGTTTTCTTTTTATCTAGGTTTATATTACGTTTTAATGTTATTTATTAGGTAATCTTTTATTTTAAATTGAAAACTAAAATTAAGCCCATTAAAGTAAGCCCATTAGTACTCATTAAATATCATAAACCTAGCAAGAAAAGATCTGAAAATTTCTGTGGAAGAAAAAGCCAAGAAAAGATGTGAAAAATTCTCTAGGGAAGAAAAGGCGACAAAATAGATAACGCCTGCCCGAGAAAAAGGCGAGAAAAGGCGTCGCCTTGCATCGCCTCTCGTTATTTGCCTCGCCTGGGCTGAGAGAGGCGCTCAGCCCTCGCCTGACCGCCTGGGGCGCCCGAGGCGAGCAAGGCGAGCGCCTTTTAAAACTATGTCAACTACGCATAGGAATCAACGGTTTAGTCTTACCATGTGATCTCTAGGATTTGGCCGCCTTTGGAACTCCATTTCATCAAACTCAAACACAGGCAAAAGTTCAACCGCATTGATACCAAGCTCCAGAAGATGCGGTATCTGCACAGAAATGGAATTCATATATATTCAAAAAGTACAAAAGTCAGCACCTACCAGGATATTTCTTTTAAGTATATAAACAACAAAAAGGAAATTGGAGCAGAGTGAGATGATATCATATTTGCATTTATCATTTCTCTTCCAATAGAAAAAGGAAAGAGAATCTAAGTGAGGGAAAGATGAATGAAAATTTTTAATTACCCCAGAAACCTATCGATGATTACACTTATGTACAGAACACCAAAACAAAACATTCATCATATGGTGAAAGAAAATGATATCCTGATCTGGATAAATCATGTTCCCACAAGAAAAACACCATACACAGAACGATGAAAGAAAGTGCTTTATCCTTCCATTGATTATATTAAGTTGGGAACCAATTAAAGAAACCACAAGTATTACATAATAAGTTTTCCAGGTATACCCCAAATTTAAAATTATAATGAACCTTGTCTAGAGAAATTCTAATAACCACCTTTTTTTCCCCTGCAAATGACCTCCTAAAAGATGGAAATGTCAAAATAACAAGAAATCATTCCAAATTTCAACAAGTATTAATGAGTCTATTTTTCTGGTCTTGTATTAAAGAATCAACTCTTGATTCTAAACAAGACGAAACAGAATAAAAAGAATAGCTCTGTTCATTAATTACTGAGAGAAGATAGAAAAGAATTAAGGAGAAATAGACAGATATGAAAAATCTTCCCAAGTTTGAACTCTAATAAAATATAGTTGTACATTGATTATTTATTTATAAGCATATCCAAGATCAATATAAAATATATTATTTAAATGCAAAAATATATTTTTACTCAAAATTAAAATTCTAAAATATGTTTTTAATATAAAAATATCTTGATCTTGTACTCAGACAATTAGAATTATTTTTATTGTTATTAGATTTTATTTAATGAAATAAATCTAAAAATTTTGTTTCATTCATTTCTTTATTACTTGAACACACCAATCATAGTAATGATATAATAAAGTCATTCCATATCCTTATTCATTCCATCCTAAATTTCATCATTTTCCTACTTTATTCCATTCATGCATAACAATAATGTGGTAAGTAACAAAATAAATGGAAATAAATGATAAAAGGGTATTTGAAATTTCAAAATGTGCAAAATGTTACCTTTTCTATTACAGCTAGATAGCTGCCACGTATTTCTTGGTCCAGGCCACTGGATTCGTCAGCTGTAAAGGCACGGACATTCATTTCGTATATAACAAGATCATTCTGCACAGCCAGTATATATGTTCAGTCAAAAGAGGCACAAACTCCACAAGCAGTATGCGTGAACATAGAGCAACATAAGATTCACAATGCAGCAGGAATACAAACTCCAAAAGCATTTCCTGAAATACTCAATAAGAGTATAGAATTTTAGTGTTAAAAATAAGGAAAAACATACAAGTATATAATAGATAGGCTATTTATCACCAACAAGATCAATAACACTGCCCTGCTTACCACCTGGGTAAATAGAAGAACACAAGACCTTCGGTGAAAGAAATCAGCTTTTAAGCAAGAAACTTCATTTAATTCAGTTGTTACAGTCAATATTAACGAACTTCAAGAGGGAGTTTCAAGTATTTCACAATTCTGAGAATTTTGGCAAAACCAAGCTACTCATAACATTTTCAGTTCATTAAGACCCTCTATTGACCCTCTCAAACTCAAAAATCAAAGAGAAACTAAGATTAATAAAATTATAAAGCAATAGAAAATCTATCTAGAGGTCATCAATATAATTGTCGTACAACACAAAAATATTCAGAAAACAATATTTGGATCCTCTCCAATTATAAGACATGTTTTACAAATGAAATAAAAAGTTAATAGACAAAATTCATATTCTAAAGGGTGAAATCCTTTTTTCCACTTCACCCTCATAAATACCAATTTTCAGGCTACAAAGTACAAAAGAGAATATAAATCAGTCAAGGTTTTAGTGATTTTCGAAAGGGGTATATTAGACCATTCTCAATACAACCAGATACATATTGTAACAGGTAACACCAAATAAATTTTGTTGTGCATTATTCATAAATAAACCTATCCAAAATAATAATGTTGCTCATCTGTATCTAATAAAAGACAATATAGGGAACACATGTACCAGGTCCAGAGCACCTTACCTCAGGTATGTTTGGAAGTTTGTAGTTTTCTCCCCAGTTAAAAGGCAAGCAATCAAAATCATATGTCCCAAAAAACTTGGACATCTTATTGCTGGCATCACCAAATACTCTGCGCCCTTCAATCAATTTTGCATATGGATCAATTAAAACATTGCCATAATCAAATCGATGTCCTTGATGCCAATCTCGGGGACCATCTACGCGGTACCCATATAAGACATTTCTACGTGGCAAATCCTAAAAAGTTACAAATTTCTGAATAAACTTATGTCCATGAATTGAACATGTTGGAAATCAATACCACAAAGAAACAGTAACAGCAAGAGAAAAATACAATGATAAAGCAACTGAGTCAGCCCCAACAAATATTGGCACCATAGTTCGCCGTCATTTTTTTTATCAATTAATCTTCCAAATACGAAGGAGAAAAAGAAAACATAAGAAACTAATTTTGCTTACAACTCCCAAATGGTAAGGAAATTATGCTGCAAGACCTAGACTTCAGAATGGTCTGTGCGTAAATGTGAGAAGTAATCTGGATAAGACATGCACAAACAATCTAAAACCAAGACAAACTTAGCAAGCAAATAGTAACTTTTGCGAAGGTGGAAACAGCCTCCATATTCCAGATCCTTCAGTCAGCATAAAACTGGAAGCATAATCAACAAAAGTTTTGCAGGCCTTATTGCAGATAATATTCTTATAGTTTCCACTGCCAAATGTGACAAACACAAACAAGCATAGAGCATCATCTTGTAATTGAGTTTACGCATGTTAGAAGTTAAAACCATGCATATCAACATGAAGTACTGCAAACCTAACATAAGCACACTTTCTTGGTTAATTCGATCGATCAACATCTGGAAACTGAGTCACTACTTTAGTTTCACCCTTATTCCTACTTAACAAGGCATGTGGGTGTTACCTACATTGTTTCACTATTTACTTTTCTTTTAATGGAAAGGTAAGATTAGATCAATTTGGATCACAGTCTATCTGACAAAACAGAGATGTTAAATTTAATAGTGTCATTAAATACAACTGATAGACTACCTCAACACAGATGTGCCATATATCTCCTGTCTTATTTACTTGTGGATCCAATGATAATTCAATCATCTGCTGATCAAGATTGTCGTGTATTCCCCTGAAGATATTCATAAGCAAATAGAAACAAGGGTAGTGAGAAAAACTTGGGTGGAAACACTAAATGCTTTCGATGATATTCTTAGAAAAGCCTTCAAATTTGCAAACTACAAATACAGAAATTATGTCCAATACTCCAATCAATATGAACATGTTGGAAACTACTGGGATAAAGTTAGACATGAAGACCCAAAAAATATAGAGAAAGTTCTAATGTCAATAAAACTAGCCTGTTTCACCAGATTGGTATGCAGAAATGGAAAACATGATTTTTTTGTGTCAACATGTAGGACATTACAGAAGCTTTGTCCAAAACATGAACTCCAAAGTTTGGGGTAAAAAAAGGGGACGGTTTCAGATGAAGTTTTAATTAACAGAATGAGCAGAAGGGCATTTTTTTACCTCTCTTCATGAACTAAGCAAAGTGTAACGGCTGTTGCATTTTGTGAGAATATTGCAAAATTGGTCCCATTTTCAACCTCAGACACTCCTAAAGGATGCGCTTGGCCTGGGAAAACTTTCAGTGATGAACTCTCTAACTTCTCGGATGCCTCTTCCTATAATTTTGAACAAGAAGAAAAGGAAATACTTGTCTTACAAACCAAGAACCTGACATTATCTCATGATAGATATTAATGAACAAAAAAAAAGTTTCAAACGACCCACTTTCAACATAAGTAGTAGCGTGAATATAAAGTCAATGTATTTCCAAATCATAATTTATCTTAACAGAGATTAATGAACGTTGAGAAAACTTAAAAAGGAAAAAGAAATGTTTTTCCAATTACAGAAATAGATATAGCAAAATTAAGAAAATTATTAAAACAATTGAAAAAATTCCAAAGCTCCCCTCAAGTCCAATGAAAAATCACATTGTCACCAAAATTTACCTACTCCGATTATTATGGAACGTAATTCCATAAAAATATCAGGCAAAAGCCGCAAAACTGAAGGGGCAAAACAATCACAAAATATGGGAAATAATCGATAACAGACCTCCTCAATTACTACACTCTGCTCCGCTACTCGAGCTGTTAGGTTATTTCCACCCAATTCTCTTCTAACCTGAGCCAATTAACACCAAAGGGCTGATACTTGAGAACTCCAAAACCACTATAAGAAAATTAAAAAATCGGCAGAAATTTTCGCACAAAAAGCAAAAACATTATGCCAAAACAATCGAACTTCCATAAAATTTAAAAAACAAAAAAAAAATCGAGAACGAAAACACAACCATTACTCCGGCAATTCTCTGCTCTGGAGTGGTGGAGACGAAACGGCGGGAAATCGAGTGCGGCGATGCGATAACCCGACGATTGATCGGCGTGAGGCGCCGGAACAGACCGGAACGGCACGGCGGAACGGCCACATTCATTTCCAAAATACTGTTTTGGGATTACACCATGCGAAACCGACGATCTTCTTCTGCTTTTATGTCTCGTCACATGCAAAGGAGTGGTGCTTGCTGGGAGAGGGATGGGGTGGCCCACAGGTGTAAGAAATATAGAGCTGTTACCAATTGACGATTTCTACATGATTTTGTAACTTTAGGATAAAAGTTGTTTAACGCTTTTTTTAATGGTTTAATTAAAATCGCTACTTACACGTGGTTCCGACGAAAAACACTTATAGAGACAATTGATTTATTTGTTATATAAATCTTTGTTTATATAAAATATTTAAAAATAATAATATTTTATTTAGTTGTTGTATAAATCTTAAAGAAAATTAGATTGTTTGTAATTTTCAAACAAATATTTTTCTAAAAATATTATTTTGTCATGTCGTGTTGGACATTGTATCTGATACTCGCCGTCTGAGAAATTCAAAAAAAAAAATTTGTCTCATCATATTCTTATCGTATTCGAATTCGTGTATCATAGTTCAAAACTTAGGAATATATATAATGTTTTCGTCTAAGCATGAATACAAATCATAAACTATATAATGTTGTTAGGGGCGTAGAAAATCGAACTAAAATATATAATTTTGTTAGGAGCATAAAAATTAGATAACTTAATTTATTTTACCCAAATTTTTTTTTTTTTTTCCTTAACATACTTCAAATAGGATTCGAATCCGAACCGTTATATTGTGGTCACATTTTACCAAGTTTAGTTTAAAAATGACTTTCTAGTTACTAGTAGTCTTCACATACCAATTAATGGCACCTCAAAATAACTGTAGCATTAAGGCTACACATGTCTAGAGGCAACATCGAGAAGATATTTTCACAAGTTCCAACAATATATATGTTGACAAAATATATGTGAAGCCACGAGATCTAAACTTTTCTCACTTCAACTATCAATATCAAACAATTATTTTAACTAAAGTATTAAAATATATATATGTGAAGCCTTTTTGGATCTTACTTGTACGCAGCTATGTTTTGAAATCCGGATCGGATATCGAACCGGGAAATTTTACTGGTTACTGATTTTACTGATTCGATCGGTTCGATCACCGGTTCGACCACTGGTGTGATATCATAATTACGTAATAATTATATTTAATTATATATATATTTATATAATATTACAAATATTAACTAAAAATAATAAAATAAGTAAAATAATATAAAAAATAGATATAACTTCAAATTATTTGTCGTAAAGATTCAATTTAACAATCTCAAAAATTTGCAAAAAATAAGACTTGTGAACCCTAACTCAGTAAGTTGTTTTGTTTAATGTTGGATATTAGGGAAAAAATGTTGGAATATTGTTTTTGAGTGTTGGATTTGCATGAAAAAGTATGGTTTTCTTATTCTAATATTGAACTATATATATATTTCATTTTAGCATGTTATATATATATATATAATTAAAAATAATATTTTTTTATTTATACACTACCGATCGAACCGGTCTGACCGGTGACCACCAAGGCCGCCCCTTTGACCTCCGGTCTGCTTTTGAATACATTGCTTGTGCGACCTCATGTTACTCTCCCATTCTTGGAATTTTTATTTTGACCATTAGAGTCTTTTTTATCAAGTTTAAAAAAATTTAGGGATAATTCTGGATACTTGATTTTATTAGTTGAGCAAGTATAAAAAAAAAATCATATTGGATCAAGGGTATAAAAAAGTCGAAAGGCACAACTTTCAAAAAGTCTCTTGATATAGCGTGAAGCATCAAATGCTCAAAGTTTCACAAAATGAATATCAAATTGATATTAATTGTTCAATCAATCAGTAAGTAAAAAACTAAAAATGTAAACCACCAAGATAGCACAAAAATAAAACTCATCAAAGAAAACTAAGAGAAACCACCCCCCACCATCTCAACCAAACCCAACAAAACATGGTGTCACAAGAAAGACATCCATAACAATGCTCAATTCACCCCCACCCTCATTCTTCATCAATCATCAGCATCATCAGTTGTCTGAAAACGAAGATGCTTCCCTTTAGGCGTCGGCAAACCTTTCAAACGCAGCACACCTCCACTAGGTGTAGATTCATCACCGCATTCATCAATTCCTTCAATCTCATCATCACTGTTGTACACAAATATGATGTGTTTTCCAGCAAATTTGTCATCCTTGACACTAATCTTGCTCAGTCCTTCACAGAGCTCATCAACACTGTCACCGTTGTCGTCACCAAAGTCTTGTCCGTATTCTTCTTCTTCTTCTTCTCCTTCACCTTCTTGTTCGTAATACGAGTAGAAACAATCAGTTTCTCCCATCTCTTCTTCGTCTTCATCATCATCTACGGTGCTGCTTGCATTCACCTGAATAGACCAGATAGATGCATTGTCATCATCCATATTACAAGAGGCTGTTGTTTTCTCCACACCTTGATATGTCACCACTGAGGAACACTCGGACGAATCCGACGGCTCTGATTTCTCGGAGAAATCCAACAGTAGAGACCTTGTGATCATATTCTCAGATTCAGTGTCCTCTTCTTTCTTCTCATTGAGCATCTCAGCTATCATCATCTTTTATGCATAAAAACAAAAGTAAAAAAGATCAACAGAAGTATTTAAGAAAAGAAGTCCGTCAACAGAATCAGCATCAATTTGCTAACATCTCTCAACTGTGCAGCATAAACAGAAGCAAAAGTAAAACCTGATGCATACATCATGTTATTATGGTGCTAATCAAAAACTGGTTTTTATGCATAAACGAGGGGACCTCCTTTTCACTGAAAGAGACATTAACAGAATCACTATAAGACTAATCATTCCCATTTCACTATCTTCTTTCAACATCTAATATCGATTCAACTTCATCAAGAAATAATTTTTATGCATAAACGAGGGGACCTTTGCACTGAAAGAGACATTAACAGAATCAATATAAGACTAATCATTCCAATTTCACTATCTTCTTTCTTCATCAAGAATTGACTATGCATAAAAAGAAAAAGACAATTATAAACTAGATAAAGAATTAATTGAAGAAATAATATAAACATGTACCGGGAAAGCCCATAAACAGAATCAATATCATGCTAGCACATCAACACTAATAACACAGAGGCAAAACCAATCAGCATATATTTCTGCCCTAAGAAAGACTAAGATTAATTAATTCAACTTCATCAAGAATTGATTTTTATGCATAAAAAATAGGGGACTTTTGCAATGAAAGACATTAACTCACTATCAAGCTCAAGCTATCACACTAATTATTTCAATTCTTTATCTTCTTTATCAAAATTTTTGTATATAAACGAGATAAAGAATTAATAGAAAAAACAATATAACCATGTACCCAAAAAAGCCCAGCATATCAACGCTACAAATTCCAATTTCATTATTTTTTATAAAGATAGATTAATAAATTCAAACACAAAACAAACAAAAAAAGAAAGAAAGAAAGATCATACCTCATTGAGCGTGGATGGAGTGAGAGAAGCCAAAGCATCATTAACTTGCGGTGTGTTAGCAGGAGTTGGGGCCACAAGGGTGATCGGAGAACTCACAAAACCTTCAACAAGATTGAACTTCAGAGGCCTATTTTCCAGCGTAATTCTGGAGAGCACAGCCTCTTCTTCAACTTTCTGCAAAAGGGTTTTAACTTGACCCCTCAATAAAGCCTCACCCGAACCCGGAGTACGAGCACTGAATCCTCCATGGCTCATCACTCTCTTTTTCGACATCGCTGACGATGGAGTATCGAGATTCCCCATGGCAACACCAACAATCGGAGAATCATTCGTTATATCGATAAGGGCAGATCGCTCCTGCTGTTTTTGGTTCTTCGCCCTCGATTTCGTCAAAACCTTTTCGGATTCATCAAGTTTCCCTGCAAAAAGAAAGCAAAATTTTAGAATTCACGGAAATCTTGAGAAGAAGGGGTTTTCAGAAGGGCTACAAACACACACACAGACACGCACTCGATAAGGGTGAGTTGGCGTTGCCGGCAGAAGCAGCCAGGGTTTGCGATCGTGTCATTCTTCTTGTGGATGATGGGGTTTCCATTGAAGCAACAGTTTCTCAGAAATGGGTCGCTTGGAAATTCACAGAAAACAGAAATTCTTGAGATGTGGGTCGCCGGAAAATTCACAGAAAACAGAAATTATTGAGATGTGGGTCGCCGGAAGATTCAAAATTTCGATCGCCGGCGGTGATGAAAGGAGAAATGGAGTCGAATGGAAGCAGTAGAAACAAGATTGTGTGAGTGGGGCAGCAGAGGGAAAGGTTATATAGAGAAGATTGTGAGAAATATTGAGAAGTAATGTGACCGTTAGAGCGTGTGGTGACTGATGGAGGCGGCGGAAACTAGCCGTTGGGGTTTGAACGGGGATTGAGGATTATAGGCTTTTGGGCTCGGCCCATTAATGTGAAATCTCAATCACAGATTGGATTACCTAAATAAATAAAATTGGTTAATGTCCAATAAATGTGTTATTTATCATTTGATTTGGATCGAAAATATCAATAAATCGAAGAAATTGATATCCCAGATTAGGGTTATTTGGCCCATTTAATTTTAGCTAATTTTTTGTTTGATACCACGTATTAAATCTGTCGACCCGGTAGAGTTAATTTTCGACCCGGTGTAATCTGCATACTTTAGAGAGATTAAGTTCTCAAATAAATCTTAGGGGAGGGGGTGTATTTATGGCAGATTAACTCTTATCTGTTATAGATAAGTTTAAAAAATTAGTTTGATTTTGTGGCTAAGCATAGAAATTACTAGATAATAAGTGAAATTAGATACCACTAAATTTATTAATTGAATATATCAAACACAAAATTAACTTCTTGTAAAAGCACTTAATTTTACTTAATTCCTCACAAATAGATTAAGTGAAATTGGATAATTTACATTAACAAACGCTCTCATACTATATTACTATTTATTAAGAATGGGTGATTGTGCACACTAGACGCGGGTGCAAATTTATTATAATTTAAATATGTATTAAATAAATTCTTCATATTAATATTTATTTATAGTTATCTTTAATACATATGTTATGATAAATAAAATAGTTACAAATTAATAAAAAATAATAGTTAAAGTAAAATTGGGCGACCGGGCCTGGCCGAGTCAGAAAGGCTTTGATGACTCAAGGCTCATATTAGGGAAAGGAGAGTGAGGGGAAGTCCCTTTCCCTCTGGGGATAGGAAAATCATGATCGGGATAGCGGACCAAAAGCTATGGTCAAAAAGGATTCTGACCGAACACTATTGAGAAAAAAATATAGACTTTTTTTTTTTTATATTAAAAATATAAGTCACCTTAGTTTCCTATTTTCAGAAAACATCGTTTGTTCATGTTGTGGATATCATCACTTTCTTTTTTATTTTAATTTTTTTTCAACTAATTTCAATATATATATATGTTGCATGCGAGGACGATGTACTCTGGTTACTAGCAATGGTGGAGCCAGAAATTTGATTCAGGGGGGTCATATTAGGCTTTTATATATATATATATATATGAAAACCTTGTGAAATAGGGAGTCATATTAGGCATTTCCGCATATATATATAGAAACCTTGTGCAATACCGAAAATACAAGACAAACCCTATATTTCAAAAATTAGTATAAAAAATCCTGTGTTTTATAAAAATAAACGTAAAAAACACTCACACGTTGTTTGAGTCATACGTGTTGCCCTTATTCACGAGAATAAAAGCAAAAATTAGACAAAACATATTTGCAAATAAAAAATTACAAAGAAAAGAAAATATGGGAAACCACATATATAAGAAATAAATGAAGAATATAAATACCACAAAAATTCTTATCGGGAAGCAAAACATGAAAGGAAAGACATAAATCAAAAGTTGGTAGAAAATATACATTAAGGAGAAATTAATCGATAAAATGATACATATTAAAATAAATTATTTTAGGACCTATTTGAGAAATTTTGTGAATATTGAGGAAAAATTGAAATTATAGAAATTAAGAGATCATGCATATAAATACAAACAACATTTTTGTAAAGAAAATTCGGAGAACCCGGGTCATAAGGTTTTCTGTACAAAATTAAGAAAAACACAAGGTTTTCTATGAGATTTTATATAACACGGGGTTTTTAAGCCCATTTCGAATAACATAAGAGAATCAGGTGTATATAACTCATATATTCTTTTTGTGGTTTCAATTATTAATAATTTACTATATTGACTCTCACTAGTATTAATTTTAACTTTGGTGGGGGGTGTCAATAATGAAAAATCCCATAAAATTACATACATATATCTATATATCTATATAATTAAAATTTTAAAAAAAGGTTGAGGGTAGGGATGTAAACAAGCCAAGCCTGCTCGCGAGCTTCACGAGCCGAGCCGAGTTGAGCTCGAACCCAAGCTCTTTTGTTTGAGGCTCATGGCTCACGAGCGTATATATTTAATTAAAAAATAAATATATATTAATTTTTATATATAAAAATACTTAATTTATATATAATATTATATATATATATGTATTAATTTATATATATATATATATTTAATTATTAAAAATAATTAATTTTTAATCCAAAATACATATTTTTACAAAGCTCGAGCCGAGACGAGACGAGCCGCTCGCGAGCCTTGTCCGAACCGATCTCGAGCCCAGAAAAAAGACCAAGGCTCGTCTCGTCTCGATTACATCCCTAGTTGAGGGGGGTCAATTGCACCCCCTCATTTATATGTGGCTCCGCCACTGGTTACTAGTAGAAAAAAAAATTAGAGTCAGATAAGAGGGAAAAAATGAGTTAAGAGAGAAATAAAAAGTAACATAGATATATTTAAGGCGTTTTTTGAGAATATTTTTTTTAGGAAATTATCTTATTATAATAATAATAATAAAAATTTATATCCCTTATTTTACTCATTTTACTTTAATTTTTATATATTTCAACATTAATAAAATGCTAATAATAATACAATTAACAACGTATTATATTAAGTGAAATATGTTGTCTTAATAATAAAATGTTAATTATATTGTTATTAACATGTCATTGTTGTTAAAATATAAAGAAATTAAAGTAAAATAATTAAGAAATATAGGTGTCTTTTTTATTTAATAAGATAGTTTTTCGCAAAAGAATATTCTCAAAAGATGAGTAAAATAAAGAATATATGTGTTCTTTTATTATAATAAGATAGTTTTCTGCCAAAAATACTAAAAAAAATACCTTAAATAAATTTTAATGGTGCACATGATCTCTACATGCTTTTTTTCTTTATCTAATTAACAATGAGATCATTAGTACAATATTTTCTTAAAGTATGAGATCATTTTTGGATATTTGAAATGAATGAGGCTAATATTACAACAGTGTAAAACTGAGTGGGACTAAAACCACAATTTTTAAAAATAGCATTTAGACATTAAAGACATAATTTGAACTATTGGTATATAAAATTCGGGGCAACATTTTAGATCAATATCTAAACTATTAATATTATTAGTTAAAATTTTAAAGTAACCATTTTGATAATATTATTTTTCTTTTTTTAAAGAGAACCGACCAAGACGATTGATGGTGTAGAAACTTGTAAAGGATTTAAACACCAATCACTTTAGAATTTGTTTGTAGAAGGGAATACCATCACAGGCGTTGAGCCTCAGGAACTGGGTTTCCAATGAGCGTGGGTTCTTCCAGCTAGGATAACACCAGTAAATCGTGCAGCAAGGGTGAAATATATGATGCTTTGGAGAAGATGAAGATGTAAAGGAAAAATGATGCCCCGTCCAGTAGTGTGGTCTCTTGTGAAGAAGATGACTTGGGGAAGAGAACATGTGCTCTCTCCTATTTATATGTTAGGGGTGAGGGGAAAGAGGTAAATTGACCGTGTGGTCCCAAACCTGCGTTGCCCTAACACGTGGCAGCCCGTGAAGGTGCGAGAGTGACGTTTCTGAAAAGGAGGCGGCGTGTCAGGTGCGAGGTGCGCACTACCTTGGTGTCAGAGTTTGTTGGCGAGGGTCGTGGGAGAGAAAGGTCCCGGATCCATTTTACGAGGGTTCAGATCCACCACGACGGTGGGGGATCACGTACGAACGCATAGGTGACGCTCGAAGAGTGCTCGGAAGGGTTCCTCACGGCTTATGATCTTTGAGCGCCGAAGCCCCGAGCGACAAGAATATGGCCCTCGTGTGGGTGATTCCCTGAGAAAGGTAACCCCGAAGGCCCGGATGGGAGCTCCGAGTCTGCCGATTCGGGTCCTTTACCTGAATAATTGGCCGAGGCTCAAGGGCCTATGCTAGCTGGCAAGTGAGTGGGCTGGGTCGGCCCACGAGCCCATCAATGCGAGGGTATAGTCTTCACGTCAGCAGATGGTGACACGTGGACGGCCCCGATACAAGCGTGTTTTCGCGTCCCATCATTTTGCCCCCCAAATTCTGTAGTATCGCTCGAGCGTACTGTAGAATTTAATAAGGAGGGAACCTTGGATTTTGAATTATCCGAGGGCCAAGCCTCAGCAAGGGAGGTGACCGCTTGGCTTCCGTAACGGGTACAGTCTGACATTGCATTAAATGGTGTCATGTCCGCATTTAATGCTGAGTGGGAACGTGGCGCGTGCACTCCGGGAGACGTGAGGCGGTTAGCAAAAGTGGGGGGATTACCTAGGCGGGAAATGATTGCTTTCGAATTTCCATGACCTAAATGATGTAAATCCTCCCCTATAAATAGGGATTTGCAGAGCCTTGGAACCTTTTTCACGCATCCAGACTCCTTCAAGCACATACGCAGCAAGAAATTTCTGCAATTTTTACAGATTCCGGCGAGTTTCTGTTCTTCAATCTTTAGGTAAAATTCCCTAAACACTTATTTCTTGTACTAACTTTAGATTTAGGTTGAGAGAGTGAAACTCTTGAGTGGAGAAGTCCCCTTCTGTTGTGGACTTTTGAGACTTCCTTCTCCATTTTCTACAATAAACTGTGTCTTCAAAGAATCATAGAGCAGATATGGCCAGACTCCCCGTAGACGATTATGTGAGGGAGATTGATGAGATGTCAGTGGGAAGCTCTTCCCCTCACGATAATGTACCCACAACTGTTCCCATGGCTAGAGCGTCCCCAGGTGAGGGGATTCCTATGGCGATTCCAGTGGCCCAGGCTCCGGTTGATGCCAGGGATGAAGAGGTTGACGCCGCCGTTCAAGGGATGAACGAGCGTGCTCCTGGAGGGGTAAACGACCTTTTTGAAGAGATGCACAACGTGATGGAAATGCAGAGGCAGGGGGAGAGAGTGTTCCCGGTGTTGAATAGCGCCGTAAGGCCCAAAGATCATAGGATTACAGTGGCGATGGTGGCCCTCGAGGGTGGTGCAGGGCCATCCGGGCGTCCATTTGAGGCTGAGCCTTCCAGAAGGCGCCAAAGACGGGGAAAAGAGCCGGCAACGCGAGTAAGGCAAGACAACCCTCACCAAACCGACATATCCCCTGATGAAATTGAGAGTATTCTGACGCTCGATGATTTGGAGGAGTTGAGGGCGAAAGCTTATTGGGATGGAGCAGTATTCCCTATGAGACTTCCCGAGGAGGGGGAGAGGGCCAACCGACCGCCGCCTGGGATGATGACGGTTTACTGGGATGCTGTCCTAGCCGGGGGCCTGAGGTTTCCAATTGCTCACGCCGCTGCTATCATCTACCATCACCTAGGGCTTTGCCCTTCACAGATCCTGCCCAACGACATAGCCTTAATCAACACCTTCATAATAACGATGAGAGCCTTAGGCCACGCATCCTCGATTGCCAATTTTGACAGTTTGATACAAGTGGCCCGCTCGCCACGCTCATCACCTACGGACGGGTTTTATTACGCCCAGGCCAAGTCGGGCTTTAAGATGATAGACTCCCCATCCACTTCCTGCGGCGAGCATTGGAAGGAAAAATATTTCTTCGTGGGGACCCCTGGAGGAATTTTTGGGGTTCACCGACAGTGGATAATACGCAGCGAGGGTCCTTTGATTAGGTCAAGGAATAAAACATTTGAGGATTGGGCAAAGGGATTAGCCCTCGGGATGAGGGGTGAGAGAAAGTGGATTAAGGTTGAGGCCTTGGTGAAAAACGAGGGGGTGTTGTTTCGTTACGGCTTATCTTGCCCTCCAGATATGATACTCAACCCTCCAGCTGACATCATGGCCCTTGACGGTTAGACTCTAGGAACTAACTGCTCTAACTTTTAGAATAGTCTCCCAACTTGGTGTGATTGCTGTATTTTCGTATTTGTGATGAAAATAACCAATCTCTTGACGCTCGTATCTCCTTACTTGCAGGTGTCCAGATATTATCGCAAGGTATGAATGCAGAGGCGCTTTCTTGCTTGCTCGGCGCTCAAGGGCAGGACGCTAACCCTCAACCCCCACAACAACAGCAAAATCGTCCTCCCAACGCTCCCAGGGGGAGGGGAACTAGACGAGGAGCTGGTCGCGGCCATAATGGCGCTCGCGGGGGCACGGAGAACGAAGCTCATAGGGCCCCCACTGAGGATTTAACGGTTGATGGCGCTCGCGTGGCTACTCCTCCACCGGTGGCCGCGAGGGTCCAATAGCACTGAGTTCGAGCGGCTCCTTCAATCGCTCGGGGGAACTGGTTCGTACCCATGAAACCATCCGGACTGACTGTCAAGGAAAGAGGAAGAGGCTGTCGGACTCCCTCCCGATTTCAGGCAAGGGAAAAGAGGTGGTAGTGGGTCATAAGGGCGAGGGCGGCGACACCTCCTCATCAGAGGATGAGGATTTCTGGAAGATAGGCTGCAAAGGCGACAGTCGCTACAAGCGCCAACGGACTGAGGGTCCCGTGCTTCTGAAGAAGAGCGCCTACTCCGTGAACCTCGTCTCGGACATCGTCGGAAAACTTCAATTTTCCGGCGATCACGATAAGCTAAACGAGCATGACGCCGCTCGTGTTGCTGATGACGCTTGTCACGCCCTTCTAACGGTGAGTCCTCAATACTTTACGGGGAATTCCAACTTCCAGTGTTCCAATTTTAACGCTAACCTTTGTTTCTGACTTTCCAGGAGGTGATCCCCAGGTTGAAGAATTTGCAGGGCCGACCGCAGGCCTACTCCAATCATAAGGCCAAATACAAGAAATTGCTGCGAATCTCTGATCCCGGAGATCCCGGCCAATTGCAAGAGGATTATGACAACATCCACGCCCAACTGACTGCTGCCAACCTTGAGAAGGATCAGTTGAGGGAGAATCTGCAGAAGGCGGACGCAGCCTATCTTACCCTTGACGATCGCCATAGGAAGTTGAAGGTAGAGCGCGACCAACTGCGGGTCCAGAACGGGGAGTTGGGCACACAGCTGGCAGAGAGCACACGCCAAAACGAAGTTACCAAGAAGGCGCTCGGTGATCTGCAAGGGAAGGTGGAAGGGCTGGCGGCGAAGGTCTCATGGGACGCAGTGATGAAGTTCGTGCGCTCCAAAGCTTGCATATTCGCAGCCAACATCCAATGCTTTGACAATGCTCGGCGCTTCTTCCGTAAAGCTATCGGGAAAATGGTGAAGCTTGGCTTGGCTCCTGACAGCGCTCGAACCGACGAGCGCTTGCGCATGGACCTGGATGAAAATTGCGAGCCTATGGTCCAAGACGAGGATCCTATTGAGAGCTTGGCGGAGCCGGAGTACCAAGAATTGGTGCAAACGCTCCAACGGGAGTTCATAGCTGCCAATACCTTAGGTCCCGGGCCCATCCAGATAGAGGACGAGGGCACCGTCATGAATGAAGCGGATGTCGTGGAACCAGGCGAGGCTCAAACTTCAGACGCCAACGTGCTAGCCCCAATTCCCCTTACGATCGCCCCTCCAGAGCCTGACTCTTAAGCCTAGTGATGATCTCCTGGTTGTTGATCCCTTTCCCTGCTGGGTTAGATTCCTTGCCTTATTTATGAACAATTAATGTCTGTACTTAAACCGTCAACTGTCTTTCTGAACGTTTTGGATTCCTTTATGCTCCTTTCCATATATTAGAACTCTTCTTTTACTGCTTGGATGTTTGAATACTTTCTCTTTTACTTTTGAATGGTGAATGATGTTGCTTCATTGCGCTCGCCGCTTTTATATTGGTCTCTCTTGTTTGAACGTTTGCGATGGGCGTGTGTGTGCACGAGGACGTTTTCTTTGAGGGTACCCTGGCATTCATCACAATGCGCCATCAGTTTAAGGTTTGGTAGCGTCTAATGATTTGAGGGACGCAAATACGGGCGCGAGGGCGTTTTCTATAGGGGTTCCCTGGCCGTATTCGTAATGAGGCTCGAATTTAAACTTAGGAAACCTCTGAGGATTTGCCTATGTACTGGCCCAGTAATATGCACCCTCGTCTCGAACGCACTAGTGAGTTGTACGCACCTTAGAAATCAACAGTAAGATTTGTTAAGTAAGGGATAAAATAGAGCGTAACCGTGGGGTTAGCGTCATTTCGAGGGACCCCTGAAAGGATTGGTCTGGGATCCACTATTTTTCGAGTGTGCTTTTACTCCATAAGTAGAGGGTCATCGGGGGTTTACGAGCACGAACTGGAGCAGCGAGCACCCAGCTGACGTGAATTAAGTGTTTAGCATTATACACTTACGAATTGTCAAACTATTCCGGGTGGATGGTTATCAACACCCAGATAGCGTTACTTCGAAACGATTGGGGTATTACTTAGGCCGTTCGACGTGGAGGATGCTCGACACGGAGTAGGCCTACTGTTGCTCGAATCATTAACCAATAGGAAAGCAAATAAATGACACAATCAACAAAAAATCAAATGCTTACTGTTATACTTGCAATTTCCAAAATGAATACAATATGCTTTCTGTCAAAAGAAAGTTCCACATGCTGCCAACGGGCAATTACAAAAGAACTGACGTTTACACGTAGAACCTTCTAAGGTTACACGCATTCCATGGCCTAGGGAGACGCTCGCCTTGCAAAGTCTCCAGTAGGTAGGTGTTATTTGCTAGTACCTGAATGACTTTGAAGGGGCCTTCCCAATTGGGGTCCAATTTACCCACATGTTTGGAGACTTCAACTTTTTTGAGGACCAAGTCCCCTATCTGGAAAGTCCTCTCTTTAACACGTTTGTTGTACTGGCGGGATACGGTTGCTTTGTATTTGTGGATACGTGCCCAAGCAGTATTCCTCCTCTCGTCCAACAAATCTAATTCGAACGCCCGATTGGCTTCGTTGAAAGCAGGCTCAAAATAGGCAACGCGTGCGGATTCTTGAGCAATTTCCGTAGGTATCATAGCTTCGGAGCCATAAACGAGGGAGTAAGGAGTTTCCCCTGTTGCCGCTCGTGGAGTAGTACGGTATGCCCACAGGGCTCCTTGAAGTTCTTCAGCCCATTCTCCCTTTTTACTCTCGAGCATCGTTTTCAGATGCTGGAGTATGGTTCGATTGGTCATCTCCGCTTGACCATTGGCTTGAGGGTGGCCCACGGAGGTGAATCGCTGTTCAATCCCTAGCTCATAGCACCAATCCCGTGTGTAGCCAACGATAAATTGGGAGCCGTTGTCTGAGATAAGCACCCTCGGGATACCATATCTGCATATGATGTTTTTCCAAATGAAGTCTCTCACAACCTTGAACGTTATCTTGGCGACCGTTTCGGCTTCAGCCCACTTAGTGAAATAGTTCACGGCGAGTATTACGAATTTCTTTTGTCCGACCGCCATTGGGAGGGGTCCCACAATATCAATGCCCCACTGATCAAAAGGCCACGAAACATCAATAGGAATCATTTGAGCCGCCGGCAACTGAGGGGTGTTAGAATGAAATTGGCACTTAGGGCATTTCTTGGAGTAGCTAATGGCATCCTGCAGCACCGAGGGCCAGTAGAACCCACTCCTTAAGACTTTCTTTGCCAAGATTCGACCGCCCGAGTGGTTCCCACAACTTCCACTGTGCACATGTTCTAAAACTTCTTTGGCCTGCGAGGGTCTTAAGCATCTCAACGGTGGGCCCTGGAAGGATCGCTTGAATAATCGACCCTCGGCGTCCAATGAGAAGCGAGGGGCCTTGATTCTGATTTTTCGAGCCTCAACTTTGTCGCTTGGGCTGGTTCCATCCTGGAGGAATCTGATAATTTCGTCGAGCCAACAAGGCTCGGTGGGGTCAATCATATTCATCTCCTTCGAAGGTTCGCCTCTACTTATCAACGACTCTTCTGCTCTAAGGAATGTAACAGCGCGTTCGCTGAAACCATCCAGGGCAGATGCGAACTTTGAGAGAGCGTCAGCACGTTCGTTTTCTGCCCTCGGGACCTGCAAAAGGTGGAATTCCCTGAACTTGGCTATCACCTCCTTAGCGCTCGCCAGATACTGCACCATGGTGGCTTCTCGGGCCTCATAAGAACCATCAATCTGACTCGCGATCAACTGCGAATCAACATATGCAGTGACCCGAGTGGTGCCATTTTGGAGTGCAATCCTGAGCCCCTGGATGAGGGCCTCATACTCAGCTTCGTTGTTGGTGACTTGGAACGCTAGCTTGATGGCGTAGTCAACTTCAGCTCCGAGAGGGTCTCTGAGGGTCACCCCGGCTCCTCCCCCTTGTGAGGTTGAGGAGCCATCTGTGTGCAGAAGCCATAGACCATCCTCTGTTGAGGGTCCGGTATCTAAGTTGAAACGTTCCACCAATAGGTCGGCCACGGCCTGAGCTTGTATCGCCGTGCGAGGCTCAAAGGTGATGTCGAATTGACTAAGTTCAATTGACCATTTAATTAATCTTCCTGAGACGTCCGGCTTTGCAAGCACCTGTTTGAGGGGCTGATCTGTAAGCACCACGATGGAATACGCTTGAAAATAAGGCCTTAGCCGCTGAGAGGCGTTAACGAGCGCAAAAGCAAATTTCTCTATTTCCATGTATCTTTTCTCCGCTCCCTGTAGAGTCTTGCTTAAATAATACACCGGCATATGCTTACGTTCGCGAATTGCCACGAGGACAGCGCTCGTGGCTTCCAAGGAAACTGATAGATAAACAAACAAGTTCTCTCCCGGGTTAGGTTTGGTCAACAAAGGCGCGCTCGAAAGGTACTGCTTCACGTCCTGCAGGGCCTTTTCGCAGTCCTCGCTCCAGGTAAAGTTGCGAGCGTTACGCAGAATTTTAAAGAAGGGCAGATTCCTGTCCGCTGAGCGGGAGATGAACCTATTTAATGAAATGATCTTACCCACAAGCACCTGGACCTCTCTCAGATTGCGAGGGGAGGGTATGTCCAGGATTGCTTTAATTTTCTCTGGGTTTGCCTCTATTCCCCGTTGGCTGACCATGTATCCCAAAAATTTACCACCACGCACGCCAAATGTACATTTGGAAGGATTCAGTTTCATACCATAACGACGCAGGATATTGAACGCTCGTTTGAGGTCTTCCAGATGAGAATATTGGCGTTCGCTTTTGACGATCATGTCGTCCACGTATACCTCCATGGACTTTCCAATTTCACACTCGAACATTCTGTTGACAAGGCGTTGGTACGTCGCCCCCGCATTTTTGAGCCCAAAGGGCATAACCTTGAAGCAATAAACACCCATATGGACTACGAACGCAGTTTTGGGATGATCCTCAAGAGCCATGAATATCTGATAATATCCTTGGAAAGCGTCTATCATGCTCATAAGTTCACACCCAGCGGTCGAATCTACCAACTGATCAATCCTAGGTAGTGGGTACGGATCCTTAGGACATGCCTTGTTGAGGTCCGTGAAGTCATTACATGTACGCCACTTGTTGGCGCTCTTCGGAACGAGCACCACATTGCAAAGCCATTCGGGATATAGAATTTCTTCTATGTACTGAGCGTCAAGCAGTTTATTGACTTCTTCTTCTATGACCTGCTTCCGGAACCCATGAACATCTCTCTTCTTTTGCTTTATAGGTTTGAAGGCCGGATCCACGTTCAGCCTGTGGACAACAACGCTCGGATCTATGCCAGTGAGGTCGGAAGCCTTCCAAGCAAAGATATCAATATTTTCCCGTAAGAATTCAATCATCATAATCTGAGAGGGACCGTCGAGACCGGAGCCTATTTGCGTAGTCTTAGCAGGATTCCCAGGCTCCAACTCGATGGCCAGAAAACCCTCCGTAGGTTCTACCCGCACTTCTGGCCTCGGTTGTTCGAGCGTTCGTTTCTTCCCTGTAACTTTCTCGCTGGTATCTCCCGAGGGTATATGATCCTCGTCTTCCGAGGAGGAATCTCCAACCGCTCCGAGGGGTGAATTCCCAGCATCTACGGGTTTGCCGGCGGCTCTCTTTTTATTCTTCTTCTTATAGAGCTTGGCCCTCTTCGCTCGGGGCCATCTTCATCTAGTTTGGGGAAGTCAACAGACTTTTTAGTGGAGTCTGCTTGGGTAGGTTGTTTGGGCTTGTGGCTTCGAAGGGAAAGTATGTAGCACTCCCAAGCTTCCTTAACATTGCACAGTACCTCTCCCGTACCCTCGGGGGTGGGAAACTTGACTTTCTGATGATAGGTGGAAATTACGGCTTTGAAGTCGACGAGGGCTGGGCGCTCAATGATGATGTTGTATGGTAGGTCCACTTCGACCACCACATAGAGAACATTTAAAGTTTTTCGCTGTGGGGCGCGACCGAAAGAGGTGGCCAAGCGAACTTGTCCGCGAGGGACGATCTCGGAACCTCCAAAGCCGACGAGGGCTGTTCTAAGGGGTTCGAGCGGGATGTTTGTGATGTTCATTTTCTGAAACGTGGAGTAAGGCAAAACATTCACGGAGCTTTCACTATACCCTCTTTACAACGTGATTGTGAACGTCTAAGCTAACCACCATGGGGCAGTCAGAGGTTTCACCGACCCCATGGGGTGTTACAATATGCTCTAAATCTTTTTCTGTGAAACCTACGCTCTCATCCTTTTCTGAGCGTGATGATTTATCAATAGAGAGCACCGACCTGGGCTGAGAAGATCTTTGATCATAACTCCGAATGTAGCGGCATCGGGAAGCATTAGAGTCGCCCCCCGAGGGTCCTCCAGCAATCATGTGAATGACCGCGAAGGGCTGGTTTTCCAAGTCTGAGGCTTTCCCTTTTCCACGGTCACTGGGCTCGGGGTGACGGTGACGCAGGCTTCGTGAGCGCGAAAGGCTTCTCCCTTGGGCACGCGCTCGCTCGGTGCAATGTTCATCGTACCTCTCCAACACCTTTACGAACTCCTTAAGGTGCCCCCCAGCGATTAGCCTCTGAATCTCACCCTCAAGCTGACGACATTCACTGGTGTCGTGCCCTTTATGTTTGTGGAAAGCGCAGTACTTCCCCGAGCGCTTCTGAGCCTCAATTTCTCTCAACTTTGGCGGCCTTTTGAACAGCTTCTTATCCGCCATGGCATACACTTCGGCTATAGGGCGGTTGAGAGGGATGCGCTCAAACTTCCGAGGGGGTGGAGAATTTCGACGAGCTGGAATAGGGCTACGGCGGCGGCCTCTGGTTGAATCTCCTCTCTCTTCAAGGGCTTTGCTGGGCCGAGGGATGTTCGCCATCTTTTGGTCCCTCGTAATATACATATCCTCGAGGGTGAAGAAAGAATCTGCTATTTCCCTAATCTCCATCAATGAGCGAGGTTTCTTCTTGGCCACCTCCTCCACGAACTCTTTACTGACGTAGTGTTTCATATTGATGGCTCCAAAGAGAACGTGCCTCAAGAAATCCATCGAGGGCTTTTCCACCAATAAGATCTCCTTGTTGAACCTTCCCATGAAGGACCTGAGGGTCTCGCTCGGCCCCTGGACTAAGCTATAGAGAGCCGTCGCAGCGGGGGCTGGGGCTTTCAAGGAGTTGAAGTGGCTGATGAAAGCGTTAGTCAGGTCATGGTATCCTCGGATTGAGCGCGGAGAAAGCTTTTTGTACCAGTCCTGGGCCATCCCCACGAGGGAGGTGACAAACACCTTGGCCCAGTAGTTGATTGGGTGATCGTATAAATGCATCAGGTGCACAAAGTGATCCAGATGTTCGGCTGGATCTGTGGTTCCATCATACCTGTTGACGGACGTGGGGATTTTGCCCTTCCCCGCACGGGTCATCAGAACCTTCTCGATGAGGGGAGAATCGCCCGTCACGATCCGATAATCCCTGTCCTCTGGATCTTCAGGGCTGGCTTCCCTTCGTCGGCGAGAAATGGGGCTGCGTGGTCTGCGAGCGTCTCTGGCCCTGGACCTCTCGCCCCCATCGCGGGAGACGTGAGACCGTGCTCGAGAGAGCTGCTCTACCACGTTCTGGAGCCCCTTAATCTGGTCTTGTACTGCGGCAAGTTGTGGGTCACCGACGTTCCTGCGGCTCGCTCTTTCAGTGGCCCTTGATTGGACTTCTTTATTATCCCCGGCCCTCTCATTTCTGCCGGGCTGTTACTCTTGCGGCTGTTCTTGTTGGGCCCTCGGAGGGGCCTCATTTTCCTGGACAGGCGGTGGGGGAGGTTGCTGGGCCCTCAGCGCATTTTGCGCCATCGTCAGTGGGTGTGCTGGGAGTCCTCCAAGGGGTGGGGCCATTCGAGCGCCAGTGTGTGATGGGAAATAAGCCGCAGTGAAATGTTCCTATGCGTTCTGAACCGCTTGGCCCTCACATTGTGCGTAGAGCGCCTGGAGTTGCTGAGTAGTAATCTGGGGCATTTCTACCCCTTGTATCTCTCTTGGCAACGACAGGGGAAGATTCAGTGTCCCCACTTGATAGGGTTGGATCATCGGCATCACCCCGGGCATCATTCCGGGTTGCATAAAAGTGTATCCCGGTGGAGGAATGGCCATGGGATACATACCTGCGTATGGGAAGGAAGCGTTGGTAGCGGGAGCCGTAGGTGGAAGAACGGAACTGGGTCCTCCCATAGCGTCCCCTCCAGATGGGAGAGTCGCAGCCACCGTTTCTGCATTTTCGACTCCATTTCCCGCAGCTGGTGGGTTCGTACCTCCGGCGGGGATGTTGCTCTCCGCGTTCTCTTCGTTGACTGGGGGAAGAGCGCCCTTGTCTCCCACGGCTCCAGACCTTGTTGCAGTTACCATTTTGAGAGTCGCTGATGTCACTTTTCAACTAGCTTTCAAGGGGAGAAACTGACGATGACGATGAAGAGGATGGTTTCCCACAGACGGCGCCAAAAATGATGGTGCAGAAACTTGTAAAGGATTTAAACACCAATCACTTTAGAATTTGTTTGTAGAAGGGAATACCATCACAGGCGTTGAGCCTCAGGAACTGGGTTTCCCATGAGCGTGGGTTCTTCCAGCTAGGATAACACCAGGAAATCGTGCAACAAGGGTGCAGGAAATGGTGAAATATATGATGCTTTGGAGAAGATGAAGATGCAAAGGAAAAATGATGCCCCATCCAGTAGTGTGGGCTCTTGTGAAGAAGATGACTTGGGGAAGAGAACATGTGCTCTCTCCTATTTATATGTTAGGGGTGAGGGTAAAGAGGTAAATTGACCGTGTGGTCCCAAACCTGCGTTGCCCTAACACGTGGCAGTCCGTGAAGGTGCGAGAGTGACGTTTCTGAAAAGGAGGCGGCGTGTCAGGTGCGAGGTGCGCACTACCTTTGTGTCAGAGTTTGTTGGCGAGGGTCGCGGGAGAGAAAGGTCCCGGATCCATTTTACGAGGGTTCAGATCCACCACGGCGGTGGGGGATCACGTAGGAGCGCATAGGTGACGCTCGAAGAGTGCTCGGAAGGGTTCCTCACGGCTTATGATCTTTGAGCGCCGAAGCCCCGAGCGACAAGAATATGGCCCTCGTGTGGGTGATTCCCTGAGAAAGGTAACCCCGAAGGCCCGGATGGGAGCTCCGAGTCTGCCGATTCGGGTCCTTTACCTGAATAATTGGCCGAGGCTCAAGGGCCTATGCTAGCTGGCAAGTGAGTGGGCTGGGTTGGCCCACGAGCCCATTAATGCGAGGGTATAGTCTTCACGTCAGCAGACGGTGACACGTGGACGACCCCGATACAAGCGTGTTTTCGCGTCCCATCAATGATGATAATATTATTTATTTATTTATTTATTTATCTACATCATCTCAACTCTTTGGTTTCTTGTTATCTTTTATTTCTTTCCTTTTTTTTTTTTGTTCTCTTCTATCTTCACCAAAATCTTATTTTAGATTTCTGTTATTTGGATTATTTTTCTATTGACATAATATTATTTTGTTATATGAGTTGAATAAATAAAATAAAATAAATATTATATGAGTAGAAAAGTAAATTAAAATTAGAAAAAGCAATATAATAACTAGCAATTTCTGCACACTCGTTACATGAGCAAGTAAATAAATACTATTATTTAAATGTATTAAAATTGATTTTTTAAATTAATATATATTCTATAAATTTTTTTATATAATTATTAAATGATTAAAATAATTAAATAGCATATTATGAGGAGTAAATAATAAAAATTATATAAAGAAGAAAAGAAAAAGAATTAAAGTGAGGTGAGAGAAGAAAGAAAATAGATAAAATAAATAAATAAATAAATAAATAAAAAGAAAAAGAAAAGAATGCAAGAAAAAAAAGGAAAAAATAAATAAACTAAAAGAAAAGAAACGGGGCCGAAGCCCCTTATTCGTGGCGCCTCAAGTAAACAACTCAACCAAGCCCGCTAACATGTAGGGTTGGAGCCAAAACCAAAACCAAAAAGAAAACAACCAAGTTAAAAAACAATTAGGACTGAAAAACAAAACAACAAAGGAAATAATATCCTAAGTCGACACCAAAACGAAATCAAGGAAAACACCAAAAACGATGTCCGCCTAGGCAGTCCGGCGCCCAGCGTGGATTAATACCTTCCACCATAGCATCCCCCCATTGGTAGTATTCACCTCGACCTCCCCTATAAGGTCCTCCTCTAGAATAACCTCCTCGCATATAGCTGTACGTAATTCGAGGCGAAGTATATATGTTACGAGTCCTCATTAGAACTTCTCTCCTTATGATCTAAAGAACGTTATCAGAGTTCGAAATATAACCATCATTCGTATCCTTAGCATTAGGGATGTAAACTAGATGAGCCACCTCGCGAGCTTAGTGAGCCGGCTCGAAGAAAGTTCGGGCTTGAGTTCGAAGTTGGCGAGCCGAACCGAGCCAAGGCTCCGCTTGTGGAGTCTAGAACCCAAGCCCGGGCCATGTATTTCTTGGCTTGTGGCTCGCGAGCCAAGCATATATATATTATACTCTCTTGTGAAAACAAACCCTAGCAGAGGCGCAGCTGCGCAGAAAACTTGGCACCACGCCACCACCTCGGAACAAACTCTGCCACCACACCACCACCTACCCTCTCCCGCCATCTCGAGCACCGTTCACCCACCACCTCCAATATCCTGTAGTCGCGCCGTCTCGCTACCACGCAGAGCCCACCGGCCACCACGGACATCCTCTCTCCTGTAAGTCCGCCGTCTAGCGCCACCGTCAACAACACCACCGCCTTCTCCTTTCTCAGCGGCAGCGCAGCCACCACCTCCTCCTCTCTCTCTCTCTCTCTCTTTTTTTTTTTATTTTTTTCCATGAATTTCAGCTTTGATACCTCTGTAAGAATTTAGAGGAATTAATGTGTAAAAATACTATGTACTTTCCCAAGTTTTTGGTCCGTTTGCATCTCTATTTTCTACTTTTTTTGGTGACAGATCTATTTTTTTCTTTGGCTTTACGGAAAAATTAAATTTAGGTTCTTTGTTGTGCTTTGGATTGGATGTATGTAAGGAGAAAGATCTAGATCTGGTCAAAATTTGAGGGTTTTGTTAACGGCTCGTGGGCTCGGATTGGCTCGCCCGAACCTCACTACGAGCCAAGCTCGAGCCACCCCTATTAGGGTTCGTTGACTCGCAAGCCGAACCCATACCAATTTTTTTAGGGCTGAGCCTGAGCCCGAACCTTTAAAAATTGCCAAGGCTCAACTCGACTCGACTCATTTACATCCCTACTTAGCATCCTCAAAACGAAAACGAAAGAAAAAAGTCAATAAATAAAAAGAAAAGAGTCTAAAAAACTAAAATAATTATTATCGATATCTCTCACTTAATAAAATAGTATAGATAACCATTGAAGTGAGATGAGAGAATAATACGGATAAAATAAAAAAATAAAAAATTTCAAGAGTTAAAGAGACCAAAATAATTACTCTAATTTTCTAAGACCCAATATAATGATATAAATACTTTTGAGAAGTTGGCTTTTTTAAGGTAATTGGAGAATCATTATTATTAGAAACAATCACATCTGACTATCCTGCATTTAGATCTAATTACAACGCAGTCCATTATTATCGGGAAATTACATCTTAGTACCTAACTTTGAGAACCATCTGTGGTCCCTAGGGTTCGTTACGTCATTCCAAAAATACCCATAATTTTTTGTTAAATTCATAATTTGTAGGGATCGTTTTGTTTATATTTGTAAATTATAGGGATGATTTTTGCAATTTTGGTCATATATTCAATGTAACACTCATAAAACCATCAGGGCATAAGTGTACTTTTACAAATTCCGTTAAGGGACCTCAAACCAAATAAGATTTATAAGGACTAAAATGTAATTTTTCGATAATAATGGATTGTATTATAATTAGGCATAAATACAGGATAATCAGATATAAATGACTCTTATTATTATTATTATTATTATTTAAATAGATCAAAGAGACTATAGGGAACCAATATTGATAGATCCTCTTTTTTTTAAAAAAAAATAAAAATATATATATATATATATATATATATATATATATTGGCTATTTGAAATAGATTGAAATTTAATGTATATTATATTTAGTTTTTATTCGAGAAATTAAAGGAATGATCAAATTTAGGTTATATAATGATGCCAACAACGTGGACGCGACCACTTATTGCAGAATTATTATTAGGGGCAGTTATTTAGAAGGACCAAATATCTTCGAAAGTTATCCTAAACCCCCTAATTTGAAAAATGTATGTTTTCGGTTACCAATACATAATTTATTTTTTCTAAACCCCCTATGACCCTGAAAAGTCTGTTTTGCCCTGTTTGTTTTGTTTTGTTTTTTTTTTTTTTACCCCCTTCCCTCGCTGGAAAAATCGATTCCCAATTTGGGAACGATTTATCTCATTTCTGGAAGACTGCAACCACATTTCCACTTCGTCGGCAACGAGAGCTAACGGTGACGACTGCAGGATAAAGATAGGCGGCGGCAACGGCGACGGCATTGAAGACAGCAGAATGTTGATAAACGGCGGCAAGGAGAGTCGATTTAGTCATCGTGCCCTGTTTCCTGTGCTGCTGTAACGTATTCTTAGCGTATGAATGTTAGTTGAATGTTAATTATGTAGCACCCGGAACGCCGAGATGCCACACCCCCGCACCATAAGTCTAGCTCACACATGAAATGGGTAGTCCATATATGAACCGGACTCATGGCGAACGGGTGACAACAAAACTCAAAAGCTAGGCGGGTACCCTCAAATACTACCAATAAACAATTCAGAGCAATAAAAGTGGAAGCAATAGCAATCAATACTTTTAGGTACCATATTTACATATTTATTTATAGATACCAACATTTATATATATCAATACAATATCATCTCCAAGTATAAATCCAAAACATGCTACAAAATAACTAGTATCAATACAAGAACAAAGTATGAAGGTGAAGTGCTAGACCCGAATAAAAGACACGAGACTCTAATTCCCGCCTAGCACGAACCTGCAAAAACTGAAAAGTTGAGGTGTCAGTCCAACATGGACTGAGCGAGGGGTTTATAATTAAATAATAACGCAATTACCATGCAAGCCATAATCTCGGGTAAGGGTTTATAAAATAGAAACAATATAAGTTCAATATTAAAATAGATCTCGCCCGAGATTACAACTAATCCATTCAATCAATATAAACCTTATCAGTTCAATTCAATTCACTCAGTGGCCCGGCGAGTGAGGGCAATCTCCAACCTTACTCCAATTAGTGAACAATACCATCTTTAGGTTTTATTTCAATAATTATCATACAATCATTAGTGCACACTTAGCATTTTCACGAACTCCTTCTTCCTCCGGTGATGGTGGGATTGCAAGGCCCAACCATCCATGAACGGTGTACGTCGGGAACATGACTCCCACGCACGGGATTTCTTCCTCCACCAAACCTCCTGGTGGATTCAGAGGTGATCCCAAAAATTGGTGAGGATAGTGCAAGAGTTACCCGTCAGCCCTTGCTTTCCCGGTTGGCTCAATACACTACCCTCGGGCCCATGTGAACACGATATGCTTACACGCCAAAACACGATCAATCACGATAACACGATTATTCATTAGATCACGAAATCATTTGCAATCGGTAGAGATTGTGGGAAAGATATATACATATATATATATATATATATATATATATATACATTTTGGCTGAAAACATCACGTAGGGTTGTAAGGGTTCTATATATATCTAGTAATTAAACCTCACCTCTACCAACCAAAAGAAGCAAGGAAGCACCCTACGGACCGTGCTCCTCGTCTTCGGGACCAAGATCTGTGCAACAAGGATAAGTGTACATAAGACTCAACTCGAATGAACCAATTAAAACACACGGCGAAGTCATAATCAAGATATTATGCAACAACAATCAAGGAGTGTCAAATAGGAGCATGATTATCAATTAAGAAAGTATATATATCACATAATTCACATATGGGAGCCAAGGAAGTGAAAGAAATGCAATAAGAAAGGTTTTGGTGAAGTTTGGCCAAAACCGACAATTTTTGGAAATGTACATGTTGTGGGAAAACTGGAATATCTTAAATTCTAGAAGTGGGAATTGAGTTTTGTTTGTTGGATATGAAAGTAGACACATAGACCTTTCCAACGCTATATGGCACGTTTTCTAATTCAAACCGAGGTGAAAATGGCGTTCGTCCGAAGTTGGACAAAATGCAGGAAAGTGACATGCCCGTGTCACCATTTCAAGGCAAACAGTGACACCCCCGTGTCACGGTACAGAAAATCCCAACTCTCCAACATGCACCCCCGTGTCACCCAACACAAAGCAAAGATGACACGCCCGTGTCATCTGTGCGTGACAGAAAAACAGGGCAAAAACAGGGGTTTCCATGCACAAACCAACTCCAAACCAACATAATCCAAACTCCAACCATAACAAATGTTGAAACACCTCATATATACATCATACTTCAGGTATTCATCATTTCATCCAAGAAATAAACATCTAAGCATCAAGAATTCCTCATGAAAACCCCAAAAATATACATGCTTTCCAAACTTCACATAACTTCATGTTTTATGCAAGAAATGAAGGGAATATGAGCTAAACATGCTTCTAATCATGAACACACATGAAAGCATCAAGCTAACATCAAACCCTACTCATATAGTCAATCAATAGATTCAATCCATTCTCATGTTATACCTTGAAATGAAAAAAGAATGAGATGAGGATGAAGAGATGAAGATGTTGATGCTTCTAGCTTCAAAGTTCCTCAAAATAGCTTGGATGATGAGATGAATTCTTCTCCTTCTCTTGAGGTGTAAATATCGATCCTCACTAGGTGTGTGTGTGTTCTCTTGTATGAAAATGTATGTATGAGCAAGTGATGGAAGAGATGCATATATGATATATAATATCATCCACTAACATAACAAATGCACCCAATTTGCAAACAAGTCCCTATGTTATTTAAATGAATGCAATCAAGTATCATCTCTAACAATTAAACATTTACTCCCAGTTCATGAAATGCAATTAAGTCCATAAATTTAATGAAATGTTCAATTAAAGTCACATAAGACACTTAAACACATTATCACTTAATTCACAAATTTCACATTAAGGATAATTCATATAAAGCATGAACTTATAATACATATAATATTATGAAATGTAGATAAATCTTCACATAATGTGTAAATTGAAAACGGGGCGTTACAACTCTCTCCCCCTTAAGAGGACCTGGTCCCCAGGTCCATACTCAAGTTCTAAATCTCTAAAGCAAGCGGTGAGAGAGCCCCGTCTCTCAAACAAGCAAGGAGAGTACCCCGACTCTCACAAAAGCAAGGAGAGTACCCCGACTCTCACCAAAGCAAGAATTACAGGAGAACCCCGTCTCTTAAACACGCCTAAAGAGAACCCCGTCTGTTAAACACGAAATGAAAGAACCCCGTCTCTCACACACACGCCAAAACAACGATTCAAGAAGGCAAATTGTAGAAACGTTCACGTATATGTCACATAAAGCAGGTAGCATCACGTTAATCACATAACTAATGCTTTTACACAATCAAAATTGCAACTAATAAGAATTAAATACAATAGCAATAGATTTCATGATGCACGTGATATGCATGGTTAGGGTACCGTTCACCGTTGATTATGCCATAAATATAGTTGATACCTTCGGCTACCACATTCGGATGAGCATTCATATTGTACACCTCTCTCTCCAGAGCATATGCACGAGCCTGAACAAGTGGCCTCTGTCCCCCGGCAGACAACTCTCGTCGCTTCGGACACGTGTCTACTAGGTGCTCATTGCTTCCACAGCGCAGACATAGATTCAAACGTTTCCTACAAGCCTCATAAGTATGTGTATCACGTCCGCAATAGGTGCAAAGAGGTTTTCCCGAAGATGATGTTGAAGTTGGTACACTTGGAGCTTTCGAGGCCGATCCTATTGATTGAGCCTTTTTCTGAGATCCTTCCTGAGGTGGCGAGGATTGATAAGAAATAGGCCTCTTTCCATTATTAGAATTTTGTCCGGAGTGAGGTACAGGCCTTCTCGCATTCACCGAGTCTTCAAATTTCAAAGCTTTCGTGGTAGCCTTGACCCAAGTACTCGTGTTAACCGCTTCCAAGGCTCTCTGTATGTCCGGTCGGAGTCCTTGTACGAACTACATAGCTTTGTGAAAATCATCACTCGCTATATTGGGTGCATAGCGAGATAACCTTTCATACTCTGAAATATACTCGGCCACAGACCTCGATCCTTGCTTCAATTCGGTAAATTCTCTCAACCTTCGAGTACGTGATGAGGGAGGGATGAACTTGTTCTTAAATTCTCTTGTAAATATTTCCCAATTAATCTCCTCTCCAGTTGCCTCCAATACAATCCGCGTGCTTTCCCACCAAGAGTAGGCTTCCCCTTGTATTAAAGTGATGGTGCATCGAGCCTTCTCTCGGGACTCACATGGAATGAGCTCCCATATCCTCTCTACCTCTTTCAGCCACATTTCCGCCTGTATATCATTTCCCTTGAAGAACTTGGGAGGTCTTTGATTCTGAAACTCCCTAAGTATAACAGAAAGCGGTGCCTCAGGCGGTACAACAGGTGCAGGTGGTGCTGGAGGTGCCGGTGGTACATAATCTCGTAGCCTTTGATCTATAATATTGATAACTGAGTTAACAAAGGCCTCTGCCGGCGGTGGTTGTGGAGGTGGAGGTGTAGGAGTACGATCACGATGATGATGTCGTCCTGGAGATCGATCACGATGTCTTCGTGGAGGCATCCTGTCAATAAACACTAAAATGCGTGCTATTTTTAGTCTATGCATGTTAATGCAAATAATTCAATCAGAATTCAAAATTTAAATCAATTAAGCACAAAGGAGAGGTATATATGCAACACATTGTCAAGTAGTCCCTAAGCCGTACGACCTAGACTCACAAGACACAACACTAGAACCACGGTTTTGCAACCGGGCTCTGATACCACTTAAGATGTAGCACCCGGAACGCCGAGATGCCACACCCCCGCACCATAAGTCTAGCTCACACATGAAATGGGTAGTCCATATATGAACCGGACTCATGGCGAACGGGTGACAACAAAACTCAAAAGCTAGGCGGGTACCCTCAAATACTACCAATAAACAATTCAGAGCAATAAAAGTGGAAGCAATAGCAATCAATACTTTTAGGTACCATATTTACATATTTATTTATAGATACCAACATTTATATATATCAATACAATATCATCTCCAAGTATAAATCCAAAACATGCTACAAAATAACTAGTATCAATACAAGAACAAAGTATGAAGGTGAAGTGCTAGACCCGAATAAAAGACACGAGACTCTAATTCCCGCCTAGCACGAACCTGCAAAAACTGAAAAGTTGAGGTGTCAGTCCAACATGGACTGAGCGAGGGGTTTATAATTAAATAATAGCGCAATTACCATGCAAGCCATAATCTCGGGTAAGGGTTTATAAAATAGAAACAATATAAGTTCAATATTAAAATAGATCTCGCCCGAGATTACAACTAATCCATTCAATCAATATAAACCTTATCAGTTCAATTCAATTCACTCAGTGGCCCGGCGAGTGAGGGCAATCTCCAACCTTACTCCAATTAGTGAACAATACCATCTTTAGGTTTTATTTGAATAATTATCATACAATCATTAGTGCACACTTAGCATTTTTACGAACTCCTTCTTCCTCCGGTGATGGTGGGATTGCAAGGCCCAACCATCCATGAACGGTGTACGTCGGGAACATGACTCCCACGCACGGGATTTCTTCCTCCACCAAACCTCCTGGTGGATTCAGAGGTGATCCCAAAAATTGGTGAGGATAGTGCAAGAGTTACCCGTCAGCCCTTGCTTTCCCGGTTGGCTCAATACACTACCCTCGGGCCCATGTGAACACGATATGCTTACTCGCCAAAACACGATCAATCACGATAACACGATTATTCATTAGATCACGAAATCATTTGCAATCGGTAGAGATTGTGGGAAAGATATATACATATATATATATATATATATATATACATTTTGGCTGAAAACATCACGTAGGGTTGTAAGGGTTCTATATATATCTAGTAATTAAACCTCACCTCTACCAACCAAAAGAAGCAAGGAAGCACCCTACGGACCGTGCTCCTCGTCTTCGGGACCAAGATCTGTGCAACAAGGATAAGTGTACATAAGACTCAACTCGAATGAACCAATTAAAACGCACGGCGAAGTCATAATCAAGATATTATGCAACAACAATCAAGGAGTGTCAAATAGGAGCATGATTATCAATTAAGCAAGTATATATATCACATAATTCACATATGGGAGCCAAGGAAGTGAAAGAAATGCAATAAGAAAGGTTTTGGTGAAGTTTGGCCAAAACCGACAATTTTTGGAAATGTACATGTTGTGGGAAAACTGGAATATCTTAAATTCTAGAAGTGGGAATTGAGTTTTGTTTGTTGGATATGAAAGTAGACACATAGACCTTTCCAACGCTATATGGCACGTTTTCTAATTCAAACCGAGGTGAAAATGGCGTTCGTCCGAAGTTGGACAAAATGCAGGAAAGTGACATGCCCGTGTCACCATTTCAAGGCAAACAGTGACACCCCCGTGTCACGGTACAGAAAATCCCAACTCTCCAACATGCACCCCCGTGTCACCCAACACAAAGCAAAGATGACACGCCCGTGTCATCTGTGCGTGACAGAAAAACAGGGCAAAAACAGGGGTTTCCATGCACAAACCAACTCCAAACCAACATAATCCAAACTCCAACCATAACAAATGTTGAAACACCTCATATATACATCATACTTCAGGTATTCATCATTTCATCCAAGAAATAAACATCTAAGCATCAAGAATTCCTCATGAAAACCCCAAAAATATACATGCTTTCCAAACTTCACATAACTTCATGTTTTATGCAAGAAATGAAGGGAATATGAGCTAAACATGCTTCTAATCATGAACACACATGAAAGCATCAAGCTAACATCAAACCCTACTCATATAGTCAATCAATAGATTCAATCCATTCTCATGTTATACCTTGAAATGAAAAAAGAATGAGATGAGGATGAAGAGATGAAGATGTTGATGCTTCTAGCTTCAAAGTTCCTCAAAATAGCTTGGATGATGAGATGAATTCTTCTCCTTCTCTTGAGGTGTAAATATCGATCCTCACTAGGTGTGTGTGTGTTCTCTTGTATGAAAATGTATGTATGAGCAAGTGATGGAAGAGATGCATATATGATATATAATATCATCCACTAACATAACAAATGCACCCAATTTGCAAACAAGTCCCTATGTTATTTAAATGAATGCAATCAAGTATCATCTCTAACAATTAAACATTTACTCCCAGTTCATGAAATGCAATTAAGTCCATAAATTTAATGAAATGTTCAATTAAAGTCACATAAGACACTTAAGCACATTATCACTTAATTCACAAATTTCACATTAAGGATAATTCATATAAAGCATGAACTTATAATACATATAATATTATGAAATGTAGATAAATCTTCACATAATGTGTAAATTGAAAACGGGGCGTTACAAATTATGCCAATTAGACAGTATAATTCACTGATAATTTGTATCGAATCGAATTGTTGATCCTATGCAAATTGATAGTTCAAATTGGTATTCCGAAGATGGCGTTGACCGGTGATGAAGGTCAGGACAAGCAAATCCTAGGAAGTTGTTGGTTTAACGACGAAATTACGGTATTCCCAATTCGGCGGAGCTCGTCAGTGGAGGAGATTCACGAGCAAATTGGTGAAGAGTGGTCAGACTTCAACTCTGATATTTACGTGGTACAATACCTCGCACCCCATAAAAAAGGTTTGTGGGTTAGTTTGCGACGCGACGGGCAGATTCCGACTATGATCCAACTGCATGAACTTGCTAAACTCAACATTGTTGAGATGAGGGCGATTCGGCCTCCTGCCTATTTAGGTGGGAAGCAAGCATCGAAGAGAAGGTATAGGATTGCTAACATATTCTATTCTGTATTAACACTATAATAATTCTGGTCAGTAATCTCATTCTATGTCAGGAAGAGAAGATATAACCCCTACGCGGATGGATCATGTCGGCCACTGTTCGTTCTGAAGTTGAGGATTGACCAGATCCACAGTGTGTTCTGGAGTTGAGGATTGATTTTATTCACTCTTTTTTAAGGAATTTTATTTGTTGTTATAATCGTATACACTCCCTCCCTCTTATGATTGTTTCTGTTTGTTTGAAACTACGTCAATAAATTGCTTGATTAAAGGCAGACTTTATCCAGTGAACCATTAAAAATGCATGATTAAAGGAGGACTTTGTCCAGTGAAAGGTTAAACATGCGTAATTGAAGGCAAACTTTGTCCAGTGAAAGGTTAAAAGTGCGTAATTGAACGCAGACTTTGTCCAGTGAAAGGTTAAATGTGCATAATTGAACGCAGACTTTGTCCTGTGAAATGTTAAAAGTGCGTAATTGAAGGCAGACTTTGTCTAGTGAAAGGTTAAATGTGCGTAATTGAATGTAGACTTTGTCCAGTGAAAGGTTAAACATGCGTAATTGAAGGCAGACTTTGTCCAGTGAAAGGTTAAAAGTGCGTAATTGAAGGCAGACTTTGTCCAGCGAAAGGTTAAATGTGCGTAATTGAACGCAGACTTTGTCCAGTGGAAGGTTAAATGTGCGTAATTGAAGGCAGACTTTGTCCAGTGAAAGGTTAAAAATACGTAATTGAACGCAGACTTTGTCCAGTGAAAGGTTAAAAGTGCGTAATTGAAGGCAGACTTTGTCCAGCGAAAGGTTAAATGTGTGTAATTGAACGCAGACTTTGTCCAGTGGAAGGTTAAATGTGCGTAATTGAAGGCAGACTTTGTCCAGTGAAATGTTAAATGTGCGTAATTGAAGGAGGACTTTGTCCAGTGAAAGGTTAAAAGTGCGTAATTGAAGGCAGACTTTGTCCAATGAAAGGTTAAATGTGCGTAATTGAAGGTAGATTTTGTCCAGTGAAATGTTAAATGTGCGTAATTGAAGGCAGACTTTGTCCAGTGAAAGGTTAAAAGTGCGTAATTGAGAACAAACATATTAGTTACCATGTTTTTTCACTAAATATCATCATATTACGATATAGAAGGTTGAAGGTTTACATTTTATGAGAATAGAAGGATTGAAGGTTTACATATTATGAGAACAAACATATTAGTTACCATGTTTTTTCACTAAATATGAGAACAAACTGCAGAATTAGTTTCAGATGACTACACAATTCATATTAGTTACATATAATGAGAACAAACATATTAGTTCAACCCCCATATTCTTATTTACACTACGAACTGTAGAATTAGTTTCGGCTGACCACACAATTACTCAACAATCTGGAATTTTAGTTCAACCCCCATATTCTTATTTACTCTACAAACTGCAGAATTAGTTTCAGATGACCATACAATTACTCAACAATCTGGAATTTTAGTTTAACACCCATATTCTTATTTACTCTGCAAAACTGCAGAATTAGTTTCAGATGACCACACAATTACTCAACAATCTGGAATTTTAGTTCAACCCCCATATTCTTATTTACTCGACGAACTGCAGAATTAGTTTCAGATGACCACACAATTACTCAACAATCTGCACTTTTAGTTCTCCCCCATATTCTTATTTACTCTACAAACTGCAGAATTAGTTTCAGATGACCACACAATTACTCAACAATCTGGAATTTTAGTTCAACCCCCATATTCTTATTTACCCTACAAACTGCAGAATTAGTTTCAAATGATCTGTTTAAATAATCTGCACTTTTAAATGACCACACCATTACTCAACAATCTGTTTACTCACAGGATATATCTGTTTATTAGTTCATCTGTTTACCACATATTTCATCAGTTTATCTGTTTTCATATACTATAATCAAACAACAATAAACACAGTGTTCTGCACGAATTTCATTACCACCACCAATAAACATTTCATTACAAAACCAGTAATATACACTACAATCAAACTAACAGTAATATTTAAACATTAAAAAATCTACAAACAATAAATTTTATGGGGGAGAAAACTGATTAACCTTATCCGGATCTTCTTGAGGGATGTTAGAATTTACACTCTCCTCAGATTGTTCATAGCCTGGGTAATCCGCGCTGTCAAAGGACTCGGGGTCCGAGTCCCTATCGTCAATCACTACAAAAAAATTGTCGAATTCCGACGGGATTTTTGGAAATCCCATCGGTTTTCCGTTGGAAAAGCTGATTTCCGACGGAAAACCGACGGGATGGCGCCCGTTGGAAAATACATCATCGGAATTGGGTCCCGACGGGTCCGTTCCGTTGGTTTTTCGTTGGAAATATATTTCCAACGGAATGCCGACGGGATTTTGACGGATAAATAATTTTTTCTAACAAAATAATTTCCAATGGAAAACCAACAGACAACTTCCGTCGGAATTTCTTTCCAACGAAAAACTAACGGATTTCCAACGGAACAAAAATAATTTAATTTTTAAGTTAACAGACGGATTTCCAACGGAATTTTCCGTCGGTATGCCGTCGGAAATAGAATAAAAATAAATAAATTTTTTAAAAAAAAATTCATTTGTGACACCCGAACCACCTCGGGAATGAGCCATACCAACACCTCGGATGAGCTACGTGTTGAGCTCGAGCCAACAGAGCCCGCCAATGCGAGAATTAATTCTCGCGATAATTGCGCACGCAGGGGTTCGAACTCGGGTCTCCAAGAAAGAATGGTGCAGACTCACTTACCAGCTTGGACAACTTACTTCTTATTAATATTATGTATTTAAATATATTTATACACTTATTTCAATTAATTATTTAAATACTTTTTGTTATTAATTTAAAATATAAAATTTTAAATGTATGATTATTTGAATTAAATATAATCATATTTATTGAGATATTATATAAAAATTGCTAGTTTATATACTTTTGTGTTTTAATTATAATGTATATACTTAAAATTATATAAAATATTATTGTAGATGAACAAATAAACTTTATATTATTAATTTAATTTACTATTTTTAAATTACCATAAATTTAATTTCAAAGTTAAATAGCTAAATTAATTAATATTATAATAATTATTTTCTCAACAAATCATATGGTGACACGTGGCGTGTTGTATGATATTATCTCTTTAAAAATAAAAATATAAATAGATAAATATTCATGTGATATTATCTCTTTAAAAAAATAATAAAATATTAAAGAGATCAATATTCAAGTGATTTTATTTGATATTATCTCTTTAAAAAAAAATACAAGAGATAATTATTAAATAAGTTTGAGTTGAACTTAACTCTTGAATCCTAAACCTATATAAAGGCGTTCTTCCCCAAAGTTATCAAATTAAGGCGTTTGATCCGTTATAAAGGCATTATACCGACGAATCGACGTTATATTCAAGCTAAATCCACGGAGTACCGACGAGTTCAAAGGCGTTCTTGGCGAAATTCTCCAAAATCTAGCATTTGATTCATAAATAAGTCGAAAGATCTACGGAGTAACGTTATTAAAAGCTAAATTTGAAGTCGAAGAAGATCAAACCAATTAATAAAAGTTAAATAAGTTGAAGAAGATCGAAAATTGAAGATCCACTTTGATATCAAAATTTACAAATTATTTGTACTATTTATCCGATGTTTACACAAAATCAATAAACGCGAATTATTAGTGCAAACAATTATATTAATAATTTATAATTTCTATATTATTTGATTTTTAAATATATAATTATTTGTATTAACTATAATTGTATTTTTCTAATTAAATTTGATTGAAAAATTTCAACGGAAAACCGATGGAAAACCAACGGAATATTTATTTCATTGAAATTCCAAAGGAAAAATTCCGTTGGTTTTTTTTATGAAGAAAAAAAAAAAGCCCTGGATTTTCTCGTTGGTTTTCCGTCAGAATTTTTATTTCATTGAAATTCTAACGGAAAACCAACGGGAAAATCCCGTCGGAATTTTTTTAATGAAGAATAAAAAAAACCCGTTGGAATTTTTATTTCATTGAAATTCCAACGGAAAACCGATGGAAAATCTCATCGGTATTTTTGGCGCACTTTTTTTTGGAATGCAATTTTGCTTGGCCGTGGGAATTCCGTCGGAGTTTCCGTCGGTTTTCTGCTGTTTTCTTATAGTGAATGTGGTATGTGTGGAGGTGCTCTTCTTCGCCCTCCAAAAGGGGTGCCTGCCGCACTTTGAAGATAAACCTAAGGTCATCGTTATAACGGCATCCACGCGCCATGACCTCAGAATTCTGGCGAATGACCTATGTAAAATTTAGCATTAAATAATGAAACAAAAAAAGAAAAAGAAAAAGGGATTGGGTATGAATTCGACTTACAGCATGGCTATTCCCTCGATAATATGTCATGGTCTCAACTTCGCCATGAATACTATCCTTACCCATTTTAACTCCAGGACACCCCAAGAATCTACGAAAGTTGTAAAATACTATCCGCAGTCGTTTCACCGCTTCTATAACATCCCGGGGCCAGTAGTCTCGTCGGAATCGCCCTGACAACTCAAACGAGACTTGAAATAGGGCTCTCTCGAAGCTTTCTAGTAGATCGATTTTGTTGTCTGCGGCATATAGCCGAAGACGTTCAACCATGTAGGCTCCGACCTCGAAATTATTGAGTGTTGGAGGGAGATTCATGACTTTGTTTATAAAGGATTCGAGATCTGGGAGAGAAAGAGAAGAAGGACTTTTTGGAGATGATGAAATGGGGGTGAAAATGTTCAGAATCTCTGTGTATAGGGCAAGATATTAATAAAGGTGATTGGCCTGAGAAACATATCGTCGCACCCTTTCATCTTCACCTCTGCAATTTTGGGCGGTCAAACTACGAGTAGGTGTGCAGGCAGCTTTTTATTTAATTCAGGCGTCCCATCAAGAATGCATCACAATCTGTTAAGTTTGTAGTGTAAATATTCATTTTACTAGTTATTGAAATGTTTGTTTGTGTAGTTAAAGAAAAATAAATCTAGAAATTAGAAAACACCGTTTAGAATGTCCACAGACAGTTTTTGTAGGCACAACAATCTAGCCGGAATAAAAATCTTCATTGCTAATTTTTCCTGTTTGTCACAGGGAATATAATGCTGGAAAAGGGTCGCCGGAAAGGGGTTTCGGAGAAGGTCGCCGGAAAGGGGTTGCCGAAAAAGAGTCAGGGCCGACGATTTTAACATCAAGCAGAAAACATCAGACGCGGGAAGAAGACAATGGATATATGTGTCCTTCTTCATTTTATTAAGGGCCTTATGGTACTTTTACAAGATTTAGGGGTTTACAAAAAATGGAAAAGATAATAGGGATCTAATATAGCTATTTTCTGAGTTGGGGGTTTAGGATAAATGTTTGACCTTATTGGGGATTGTTCATTAATTCTCCATTATTATTTCGATGGTGATTATCATTAGGGGTGTCAATATTCAACCCGACCAGAAAAACCCACCCGACCCACCCGATTAAAAATCAGGTTAGGGTTGGGGATTTTCGGGTCGGACCCGAAATTGACCCGGCAATGAGAGAGAAGGGTTGGGTGGGTTTCAGGTCAACCCTATTTGACCCGAAAAATCAATCGGGTGACCCTATAACCCGAAAATGACCCGACCCACCCAGCAAAAATGGAGCATATATAATAAGAAAACCCTAGTTGAACATTTCTGATTCACATCTCATTTCTCATTTCAGCGCAGCTGCTCGACTGTTTCTCTAACCCTAAGTCCCTGTCACTCACCAGTCACCACGCCACACTTTCTCCGGTGTTGCCGTCGAGTACAGGTGAAGTACGGTATTCAAGTTGTTCTTGTCTCTTCTACTCTTTTTATTTTTTTTTTCTTCTGATTTTAGGATGGAGTTTATTGTGAAATTTTGCTTCCTTTTGCAGATTCTCCATTTTCACGAGCTCTCCATGTGGGATCTGGCAGATTCTCCATCATATTTGTTAGATTCCTACTTTTTCTAATTTCTTCTAAATTTACCGTGGGATTTCGACTTTTTAAAAAATTTTTTTTTGAATTTATGGTGGAATTTTGTCATTCCTGTTGCTGTGTTGCAGATATTCCAGTCACTCACCGTTGCTTGAAGTCTTCTTATGGGATCTGCCTAAGCTTGAAGTCTTCTTATGGGCTCTGCCTGAGCTTGAAGTCTTCTTGTGGGATCTCCTAAAATATAAAAGTTAAAAGACAAAAGGTGAGTGACTTCCGTGCTACTGATGACTGCTGAGTGAAGAAGAACTCGGTTGGTGAAAAGGTTTTTATAATACTAACTTGCATGACCGTAAATTGATCAAATTCTTGTTCTTTCTTTTATTATTATTTTTTTATACTCTTTTTTTTTTATATTTATTAATTGTGAAGTCCAGAAAATTGAGGTTTCTTTAGGAGAGAAAAGGGTTTCTACTTGGTGGGCAAGACTATTGGCCGAGAGAGCTAGATAAGTGGCCATGGAAATTGAAATCATCTTCCTGGTTTCCTTTTTCTTTTTTTTTTTTACGAAAATTAATACTACGAATATGGAAATGTTTTCAATTTTTCCCCTTTTTATGAGTGTATGAATTTTAATCACTAGATAATGATATTGTGTTGTGATTCTGAGTTATTCCCCTTTTTATGAGTATATGAATTTTTCCCCTTTTTATGAGTATGTGAATTGTCAATATGGAAATGTTATCAAAAATGATGTTTTTCCCCTTTCTGTTGCAATTATACATCGTATAACAATCGGTTGAAATTACATATGTGAACAAATTTCATTGTATTTGAGCTAAATAAAAATAATATTTCTCACAGATTGTGTAGATTTCTTATATTTCATAGAAAACAGACTCTTACAGATTATAAATTCTTAAAAAGCCGATTCCTTGTATTCCAAATTCTTACAGTTCCTTGTATTCCAAAGTCTTACAGTTCCTTATATTTTAAAACAGATTCTTACAGATTATAAATTCTTAAAAAGCCAAATATTCCAAATTCTTACAGTTCCTTATATTTCTATAGTTTATTATTAAAACATTCTTACAGTTCCTTATAGTTATTACAATTTCTTAAACTTCAACTTAAAAACCTTAAAAAACAGGTTATTAAAACATTCTTATATATTTTTTAAAAAAACAGATTGTTACACATTGTAATTGAATTATTTTCTTTATTTCTTATATTTACATTTTATTCCAACTTAAAAAACACATTATTACAATTTCTTATACTTCAACTTAAAAACCTTAAAAAACAGATTATTAAGACTTAAAAAACAGATTATTACTTCTTATATATCTTAAAAAACAGATTACCAAAATTCTTATATTTCTTTAAAAAACAGATTCCTTATTTGCAATTACAAAAAAACATATTTCTTATTTCTAATTTTTTATTTCATCATTTTCAGATGGATCAAGATCGTATTAATATTGATTTAGATGGCGAAGATGACACGGCTAACAATGTAAAAGGGGAGCCTTCAGAAAGTACATTGGGAAAACGCAAGAGAAATACAAAATCAAAAGCTTGGGATTACTTCAAGATTCTTCCAAAGGTAGAAGGTCAGCCCTTACGTTGTGAGTGCAAAGCTTGTGGACAACAATATTGTGCTGAGAGTACCATGGGAACAGGTAATCTAACGAGACATATTAAAAAGTGCCCTAGAATCAATACACGTGATATTGCTCAAACTTTGATTGAACAAAGTGAGAAGGGACTTGGTGTGAGGTCTAGGAAATTTGCTCAAGAAAAATTTCGCGAGTTATTGATTGCAGCCATTATAAAGCATGAATTGCCTTTTCAATTTGTAGAATATGATGGAATTAGGGCTGTTTTTACTTATTTGGAGCCTCAAGTAGTTCACTTTACTAGGAATACGACAAGGGTTGATGTTATGAACCTTTATAAAATGGAAAAGAACAAACTTATGCAAGAATTCCGTTTAATTAAGGGAAAAATCTGTTTTACTACTGATTTATGGACTTCCATAGCTACTGATGGGTATATTTGTTTGACTGCTCATTATGTGAATCATGATTGGTCATTGCAAAAGAGAATCATAGGTTTTGCATATATGCCTCCCCCACATACTGGCATTGCTTTATGTGACAAAATTTGGAGTTTGTTGGTTGCATGGGGTCTTGATAATAAGGTTTTGACCATGACACTAGACAATGCTTCTGCAAATGACCTATTTATCCAGTTTTTCAAGGAGCAACTTCTGAATAAATGCAAATTGTTGGGTGGTGGAGATTATTTACATGTTCGTTGTTGTGCGCATATATTAAACTTAATTGTGCAAGAAGGTTTGAAGGAAATTGATGCTTGTGTTGATGAAGTGCGGGAATGTGTGAAATATGTGAAGGGTAGTCAAGTGAGAAAAGAGAGATTTCTTGCTTCTGTTAGCCATTGTGGATTAGATTCAAGAAAGGGGTTAAGACAAGATGTACCCACTAGATGGAATTCGACATATTTGATGCTTCGTAGCTCTTTGCACTATCGTCGAGCATTCAATCATTTGAAGTTAGTTGATTCGAATTTCAGTCATTGCCCGACAATTGTTGAGTGGGAGAAAGTTGAAAAACTTTGCAAGTTTTTGGATGTGTTTTATGAGGCCACAAACTTGTTCTCTGGGACAAAATATCCTACTGCCAATCTTCACTTCCCTAAAGTTTTTCAAGTTGAGATTACATTGCAGCATCATTTGACATGTGATGATATGTTCATGAGATCGATGGCCGTGTCTATGTATCAGAAATTTCACAAATATTAGAGTGATTATAGTACATTGTTTGCCATTGCTTTGGTGTTTGATCCAAGGTTCAAGATGCAGTTTGTGGAATTTGCTTATAAGAAACTTTATGGGGATGACTCTGATGATGAGATAAAGAAGGTGAAAGAGAAATTGTTTTCTTTGTTTGATGAGTATTTGATTAATGCTAATAAGCAATCTCCTAGTTTATCTGCATCTGCATCTTCAAACTCTCGTGGTGGCACAATTGATGATTTGCCTTCTCATACTCCAACTGGTATTTGATGTTTTCGAAGTAAGTATAATTTATTCATTAAATTTACAGCTTTATTGTTTGATTTAATTTGCTATGATTTTAAACATATAAATTTTTTTTTTGTAGGAATTTGATTCGATTACATGCAGTGAATCTCTTCCTCAAAAGAATCAATTGGAGCTTTATTTAGATGAGCCGAAGATTGATAGAGCTGCAAAGATCGACATTCTTGCTTATTGGAAAGCATATCAATATAGGTATCCCGAACTTGCTAATTTTGCAAGAGATGTTTTAAGTGTTCCTATTTCTACCGTTGCCTCTGAATCGGCTTTTAGCACGGGTGGGAGGATCCTTGAACAATATCGTAGTGCAATGAAGCCTGATGTTGTTGAGGCATTGATATGTTGCAAATATTGGCTATTCGGGAAACATGGTATGAGATTTACTTTTTTAATTTACTATTTGTTTTGGTAAAATATGTTCTCTAATATAATTTTTTTGGTAGTTTCTAACGATGTTCAATTGGATGAGTTAACCGAGAATATTATGGCTTTGTATTTGAATGAAAGCAATGACCAATCTACTACGGCTACTTATATTGATGATTGAAAGGTAAGTATTATTTTTTATGTTTCTTATATTTAATGTTTGAATATCGTAATAAGAATTTAATTCTAATTAACATAGATATTATTTTGTTTTAGGATGGCTTGGTGAAGAGTTCTGTTTGAAGAAGATGTCAATGATATCAATTATGCAGTGTTGAAGAATTTGAAATATTTTGAGCTTAATAGTTGTTGCAGTTAAGCTTGTTTAAAATGTCCTTAGTGTTTAAAGTATTTTGAACTTAAATTTGTATTAAGTGTCCTTAGATTTTGAAATGTTTTGTTGCACAGGTTTGTTAGCTTTTGAACTCAAGTTGGAGTTTGTTTGGCATTAGGCATGTTTTGTAATGTTTATGTTTGAAGTTCATATGCAGAATGGCCAAATCTGGAGCTTTTCATACCAAATTTGTATCTTTCTTTGATCCTGGGAAAATTTATGAAATTTGAGTGCAGATACAACCTGAATTGTATTTCAGGTCGGGTGGGTCATTTCGGGTGGACCGGGTTATTGGGTGACCCGAAAATTTTCGGGTCAACCCGAAACCCAACCCGAACCCGTAAAATCAGGTTAGGGTTGACCTTATCAGGTTCATTTCGGGTTCGGGTTGGGTTCGGGTTAGGGTTTTCTGTATAATACCCTCATCCCAACTCGACCCACCCGATTTGACAGCCCTAATTATCATGTTCGAATATCTAAATGTCTGTATAAGCCAATAAGTGGTCCTTTAGAATTAATGTGTCTCAGGGGATGGATCTTATATTTTGCCCACGTGATTTGTTACGTTGACGCTTGCTCTTGGTTTGAACACTTTTGTACTTTTATTTTATTTAAACATTGAATTATATCATATCGTTTAAACATTTTATTTCTTGATTGATTTATATACAAGATTGGGGACTCGGTAAAAACTTCACAATCTTATCCGTCTTTCTTTTTAAGGAAAAGAAGATCTCATAAATCCAAAACAATACATTCCATAAATTTAGTTTTTGGGAAAAATATTAGTCTCTGTGGCGTCAGAGTTGGAATATCAAATTTGACCAGAGAGTCAATATATTGTTTCAAGTCAAGTTTGATTACTTAGAAAAAATAGAATAAAAACAATCAACTTGATTCGATTGTGTGCAAATTGCAATACCTAACTAGTAAATAGCATAGTTACTGTTACAGCTTACAAGAAAATGCCACCACGAGATCCACGACATGGACTTTATCTCCGGTATGAAACTTTTTTTTTTTTCCCTGCTCCTGTATGAAGCATGCATCAAAAGTACTACTTATATATTTTTTTTTAAAAAGTACTTCTTATTAAGGCATTATTATTAGGGGATAAATATTTGTAATATTTTGAATTTTTTTATTTTTTATTTTATAATTTAAATTAAAAATATTTAAATTTGTGATTTTAACTATTGTTTATTAACAAAGTACAACCTGATTCCACTTATTATGTGACACGTGAAAGAAATTTTGTGTACGTGTTACACGGTGAGTAGAATCAGGTTGCATTTTGTTAAAAAATAATAGTTGAAATTACAAATTTAAACATTCTTTAATTTAAGTTACAAAATAAAAAGAATACAATGCACTAGAAAAACATACAACACATACAAATATTTATCTCTTATATTAAATCACTAGAAAAACATACAATGCATATACACATTTTTTATTATGTCGAATCAAATACGTGTATGTATATCAGATATTGAATCAGACAGTACTTTTAATATGGTTAATTCATAAAAAAATTTATTTTCATATTTAAATCGTGTCATGCCTATTTTTTCGGTATTCATATCATACATCATCTATAATTAATAACACTATATATCTTCTATTAATTTACTTTATTTAAGGAAAAAAAAACATATAATTAGATAATGACATTTAAGAAATAACAAGATAGTTTTAAATCTCGATTTCGTCATTAACCGATAAGTACCGGAATTGGGTAGGTGCGATCACATGAAATGTTGCTTATAGTTTCTTGAGATGGTTAAGCAATAAGCATTGCACATATTTTGTTAATAGTGTGAAAGCTTCTAACTGTGGTTAATAATAATTAGTAATTTGGCACAATTAATGCGTTTGAAAATAATAAAGGTATTATTATTTAAATATATTAGTTAAATTGTTTATTCTAGTATAAATTTAATAATTATATATTAACAGAAAATAGTTTAAAACATATTAAAGATATGAGAAAAAAAAAAAAAAAAAATATATATATATATATATTGATGGGTTCCGAATATGAGTCGCAGAGTCCAATCACTTTAGAATTTGTTTGGAGTGAGGAAACCACCGGAAGTTCGCCGGAAGAGCAGAGGGTTCTACCTGCTAGGACAAACACAGAGGTAAAGTCAGAAGGCCAAGTTGGGGGAACTGGGGGTGATTCCCAGCTTGGCTCTCCGACGCTCAAGTCAGATGATGATCTGAAAGAGAGAGTGTAAGTTAAGTGTGAATTTGCAGAAATGGAGGTTGCTTACTGTGAAGGAGATGAAGACTCCTATTTATAGTTGAGGGTCAGGGACAATTTGGTCATTTTCCGCGTGTCGTCCTGGCCGAATGCTGCCCTAACACGTGGCGCTGTGAGAGAGAAACCTAGGAGGAATCTTCTGCAAAAGCTGCTGAAAGTTAGTGTTGGCAACAGTGGCAGGTGCGCGGGCAAGTACGGTGTGTCAGAGAGCCGTTTGGGAGAGTTGGTAACGAGGGGGCCTTGAGAGCACGCTCGTGTCAACTAAAGCCTTGGTAGCCAAGGAACCCGTGAGGGGATATAGGCCAAGGCTTGTGTAGCGAATCGGAGAGGAAGCTTCTCTGAGGTAGTATAGCGCTCGAAGAGGGCTCCCTTGACTAATTGGAATGTTAGACATATAGTGCGAAAAGGCGCTCGTGAGAGCAGAAACATTGGTCACGTGTGAATGCGGCAGAGACGGCACGTGTTCTTGGAGGACACTGACGCTCGTGGGTTTTTAGCATTCGTATATGACAGCCGCAAATCCAGGAGGACAAGTGTCGTCATCTGGGAGGTGTCACGTGCCCAATCGCGGGGCGAACATATTTTGTCCTCATCATTTTGCCCCCCAATTCTGTAGTCCTTAGTGATGAGGGCTGTAGAATTTTTCCTAATGCGACCCCCGAGCGTGACGCTCGTACGGGGTTTGGCGTGTTGGGCAATCTTTCTTCTGATTCTGCCATAAATGCGGTCTCTTCAATTGACCGCTTGCAACGTCAAAGCATTAAATGCCGTCCTTTCTTCTGACCACTTGGAGCGTCCAAGCATTAAATGCTGATGCGCGTGGGGCGCATGAATCTTGGGAAGTACGTGACGGTTCAGTAAAGTGGACGGTTTCCTAGGCGGGAAATGATTACAGTTTTGAATTTTAGCCAGCAATCGTACCGACCCCCATCCCTATAAATAAGGGATTCTGCACCCATTCCACCTTTTACGCGAACAAATCTCCAAAGCATCCTTTCAGCAAAAGAACTCCTCGCATTCCAGTTTCAGAGCATCCCAAATCTTCCTTCTAGTTTTCTCCGAAATTTCAAGGTAATTTCCGGTGAAACTTGCTAACTTTTCTAACCTTAGAATTACACTTTGGACCCAGCAATTCCTTAGGCTTCTACTTTCTAGAAATCTCGAATCGCTTCAAATATACCAATCTTCCCGGAAAAAATCCCCAAATCTTTTCCAAACTCCAGAACCGCTATGGCCGATCAACATGTGGAGGAGTTAGCCCGTGAAGTCGGAGAAACGGCTACCCAGAACTCTTCCTCTCCGATCTCCTCTAGGGATGAAGAAATGGGCACGGCTGTAGTGGCCCAGGACGAGAGAAACCCAGATGGAGTGGAACCTATCTTTGAAGAGATGAATTTAGTGATGGAGGCGGAGAGGCAGGGGGTGACTCTCCCGATAACTGCGAGTGCGACTCATCCCCACCGCCATACTGTGACCGTGGCAGTTGTTGCCCCGGCGCCGGAAACTGAAGAAGCGGCGGGGCCTTCCGAAAGAGCCCATGAAAAAGGCAAGGGCAAGAAAACCAAGAAATCCAAGAAAACTAGAGGGCCCAACGAGGGTGAGGGCTCGGGCCTGCAAGCGACCGACCGTACCCCAGATGAGACCCCAAGTACAATAACCTTGGGGGAGGTGAAGTCCGCCATGGCCCCCATCCACTGGGATGAGCGTTTCCAATGGAGAATCCCAGCTAATCACGAGCGCGCCAATCACCCACCGCCCGGTGAGATGGGGGTCTACATTGATGCGGTCAGCTCAGGAGGTTTGAGGTTCCCAATCCCATTCCCCGTGGCTTATATCCTGATTGAATTGGGCCTCTGCCCCTCGCAAATTGTGCCCAATGGCCTCGCGCTGTTAACAAGCTTCGTGATTCTTATGAGATGCGTTGGTTACGAGCCCTTCTTGCGGAATTTTAAAGCTTTATTTCAAGTGGTCAGCTCGCCGCGCTCGTCACCTGAAGCGGGCTTTTTCTATTACATTCAGGCGAAGGCCCATTTGAGATTAATTAACTCTCCCTCCACCACCTATGACCCGAATTGGAAGGAGAAGTTCATTTTCGTCAAGGCCCCCACGGAGGAAGGTTTTGGGGTGTCGTCAGATTGGATCTCGCATGGCAAGGGTACCCTAGCGAGGAATCGCCTGGAATCTGCTTTCCCAAAGGATTGGGCCAAGGATTTGGCGGAGGCTTTGAGGGACGAGGGTCACTTGATTCGAGCGAAAGACTGGATAGACGATGCGGAGCTTATGTTCCTCTGCGGTCTTACTAATGACCCTCACTACCATGACAATCCTCCTGTTCGTGACATGGAGAGAGATGGTTAGATCCTTAGGGCGCTAACTAGTAGATTGGAATACTAACTTGTTAATCTCCGCAATTGTAACTTGAATTTCTAATCTTGCAACATTCTGTTTAAGGGTTTCTGACTCTCCTTTTTTCCTTCCCTGCAGGAGCAACAATCTTAGGAATGGCTGGAGGTATTAGGCATGCCGCTCGTTTTGCTCACGCTAACAGGCAACAAGCCCAGCAAGGGGAACAGCAACGCCCTCGTGGCCGCGGAGGTAGGGGGGACGCTCGTGGTGGCCAGCACGGTGTCTATTCGAGCTCGGCTTCCGGCGCCCAAACTCAATGCGGCCGGGGGGAAAACCGAGCGTCCAATGTTGACAATAGGGTAGTGGTGCGGCCACCTCCTTCGTCAGATTCGAGGGTGGCCAACCCTCGTGCCGCTGATCAGGTGGAGCCCCCAGCTAACGTGGCCATAATTGAGGCTCCTCCAAGCGCCAGCAGACCTTCCCGCAAGAGGAAGAGGATGCCCGATACCGTCGCAATAACGGGCAAAGGGAAACAAGTAGCCGAGGGCCCCAAGGGCGGTGGGGAAACTTCCTCTTCGGAGGAAGAGCACTTATGGGAGTTTGCCCGTCAAGGGGACAGGAACTTCTCTGGCGCTGCGGACGGTGGGGCAGTTTTGTTAAGGCCCGGAACGCTCGCTCAAACCGTTAGCGAGAACTTGTATGATAAGGCCCAGTTTACCGCTGATCACAGACACCTGTTCAACAAATCCGTGGAGACGGTGACCTACGATATGGCCCATGCCATAATTTCCGTATGTTTTCATTTCCTTGTAATCTCACTACATTTGGTAGATATTATTTTAAGATATTCTCACTAACACTTCTATTCTTCCGAACCGGTGCAGCAAGTGCTCCCCAGGGTAAAAAACATCCAGATGCGGGCCTCCGTTTATGCTGATCGCAAGGCCAAGTATAAGAAGATGGCACGCACAAACGACCCCGCTCAAATCCAAGGGGAGCTGGACCAGGAGAAGGCCAAGTATGCTTCCATCAAGGAGGCGTACTTGCAAATGGAGAAAGAGATGAAGAAACTGAAGGAAGACTTTGCGAGCGTGGAGACCGCTCGGAGTAGCTTGAGCGACAAATTAGCCCAACTGGGTGAGGGCTACAAAAAATGTCGAGGCCGAGCGTGAGAGCTGGAGAACGAGGGCTTTGGAGGCAGAAAGGAAGTTTAATGACACGATGAACCAGTGGCCCCAAAGTCTGGAGAGGGCAAATAAGGAGGCGCTTATCAAATTTTGTCACTCCAAAGCCTTCAATTTTGCGGCTTCTCTGCATTGCTTGGATGAGGCTCAGAAGGCCTTCAACTTAGACATTGAGCAGGGCATTCACAAAGGGTTGACGGATCCGGCCATGCGCAAGGCGGAAGGCACGGGGCTCATGTTCAATGAGCGCTGCGAGGAGGACGAAGAAGACCCTGCGGACCCGGAGTCCAACATTATGGAGCCCGAATACACTTTCCTGGTCACTCTCATTCAAGACGAGTATGTGGTGGCCCATCCCCTGGAAGAAGGCTCCCAATAAGTGTTGGAAAACACGAATCAGAAAGCAGCAGAAATTTAAAAAATTTTCCAACAAAAGGACCTTGGACTCGCAATTGTGTATCCAAATTCGTAGAGTTAAGAAACTTACTTTTCTTTTATTCTTTCTTGAAGCGTTTCAAGCCACCCAAGAACGCTCTTCTCGTGGCTTGATCCCCTCTCCTTGGTAAAGCTCGAATCTTCAAACTTCTAACTTGAAGCTCCCTAGAGATAGTCCACCAACTTGACTACAATCTAACTTGTAAGGATGCTAGTTCTCTAGTTAGTGTTTAGGCTTAACCTAGGGTTTCGTTTATCTTGGAGAAAGGATGGTGTTCAACACATGAACCAGAAGAATTGCCAATTCGCTCTAAGGGGAGCTCGAGCTACCCTATTTATAGGAGGGAAGTGGCCGAAAATCCCTAGTCCTTATGGGCTTAGGATTTTGGTCCCTTTCTCCTATTACTTGATCATCAAGTAATTTTGACTTTGACTTTGAATTCAAATTCAAATCAACTTTCAAGAGAGCTAAAATATCCAAACTATTTTTGGATAATTTTATACTTTATTTATTTAAAATAAATAACTTATTTTATCTAATTAATTAATTCATAATTAATTAACTAGATTACTTTTCTCCAAAATAAGACTTTCTTTTTAATTCAAAATTAAACCAAAGTCTATTAAATAATTAACAAATTAATTATTTAATATATATATATACAATATATATATTTACACGTGTGGGACACGTGTCACAAGGACACGTGTGGTTTCACATTTGTGGAACCCTCTTGGCCCCATTAACTCTTTTAATCATTTTCAAGCCTCAACTCATGTAACCAAGTTATTGTGTGTGACCCTCTAGGTTCTCAATTCAATTAGCAGTTACCCTAATTAATTAATTCACTAATTAATTAATCAGTCCACAGATTAAACGACCATAGTCTAGCAACAGGTGTTTAACCCCTAGCTGAATTGGAATGTTCGGATTCGACAGAACCTTTAAGTCATTGATTCATGTGAGATACAATCCTCCTACTTACTATCTCTCAACCAAGATCTAGGGTAAGGGAATAATTAGAACCCTAATAATCCGGTCTTAAAGCTAAGTGCATTTCATATCCATTTGATCTCAATCCAAGAAACCCTTTTCTTGATGTCTTGATCTACTGCCTTGGCCAAGGACTCCATATGGCATATGAATGACTTACACAATAAGAGATCACCTTGCAAATGCAAGTGTAGGTCCTTTCTTGATTCTCATTCACTTTCATGAATCACTTGTGCAACCCCAGCATAAGCCTTGAATCAGTTGTCTAAGGCGACACCCTTTAAAGCTTATACCTAAGACTACAGAGTTAACTCATAAAGTGACAAGGAACCTCAAGTCTAAGGATCAATTAATCACATCAATAACTCGTGAGATATTTTCTAATCTGGAAGTTTCTATTTCCTGAAATAGAAACTTCCTTTCCCATTTAGGAATGTTCTGACACGGGGCACCGCAGTGAACTTACTTATTAAAGTAAGCACCCTCATGTATCACGCACGTATCAACTATACACTTTGCACCTCCATGGAACAAGGTGGTCCTTCTTAAGGGCTTGATCCCACAAGCAAGCCTTAGAGGAGTCAGGTTGACACTCCCACTGTCTGTAGGACTCATCGGCTTGGAGTATTTTACTAATCATGACTTATGTGATATAGGGCTCGTTTCATGAACCATTTCACCTAAATGGTAGAGTCCTAAAGTCATCAGGATTAGGAAAGTTCTCATACATGCATAGCTAAAGTAAACGCATACCAAACAAGAGCATATAAAGAAGTGTTGCCTCAATTCGTTATTTCATTCAAAGATTGTCTGTGATTACAATAAGGAAAAGCACAAAGCGGATATACAATCGGCTTTCTAGGGCACTATTCCTAACAATCTCCCACTTGCCCGTCAAAGCCATTCGAAAGCTACTATAAGTCCCATCTTCTGAAGATGTCCTTGGAAAGCTTCACGACTAAGGGGTTTAGTAAGTGGATCTGCCACGTTCTCTGCTGATGTGACCCTCTCAATTTACACATCTCCTCTTTTGATAATATCACGGATTAGGTGATACTTCCTCATAATGTGCTTGGTCCATTGGTGAGATCTTGGTTATCTTACTTGAGCAACCGCCCCAGTGTTGTCACAAAACACAGAAATGGGGTCTTTCATGCTAGGAACAACATTCAACTCTTGAATGAAGTTTCTAACCCAAACACCTTCCTTAGCTGCATCATTTGCAGCTAAGTATTCGGCCTCAGTGGTCGAATCTGCAGTGGTCGTTTGCTTGGAACTCTTCCAACTCAATGCTCCGCCGTTTAGGCAGAAAATGTATCCTGACATTGACTTAAAATCATCTAAGTCAGATGCAAAGCTTGCATCACAGTATCCTTCGACAGTAAGATCTTTCTGACCTCCGTAAACTAAGAATAAATCTTTAGTACTTTTCAAGTACTTAAGAATATTCTTCACGGCAGCCAAGTGACCATCTCCAGGGTCAGATTGGAAACGACTTGTCACACTAAGTGCATAAGCCACATCCGGTCGAGTACATAACATTGCATACATTATGCTACCTATTGCTGACGCATAAGGTGTATGAGTCTTTCTTTCCTTCTCAAGGTTACTCTTAGGACACATCTTCTTTGAAAGACATGTTCCTACACTCATAGGAAGGTTCTTAACCTTTGCTGACTCCATATTGAATCTCTTCAATACTTTGTCAATGTACATCGACTGTGATAGTCCTATTAACCTTCTAGATCTATCTCTATAGATTTTAATTCCAAGGATATAGGACGCATCACCCAGATCTTTCATCTCGAATTGGTTCGATAACCATAACTTAGTCACTTTCATGTCATCCTTCGAATTCCCAATAAGAAGAATGTCATCAACATAAAGTACTAAGAATTGCACTGAGGTCTCCAATTCCTTTCTATACACACATGATTCATTCGAAATTTGAATGAAGCCAAACGCTTTGACTGATTCATCAAATCGAATATTCCAATTCCTAGAAGCCTGTTTCAATCCATAGATTGATCTTTGGAGTTTGCAAACCTTTTGCTCACTCCCACTGAATGTGAAACCTATGGGTAGCTCTATATAAATGTCTTTATCAATGTCACCATTGAGAAAGGCAGTTTTCACATCCATTTGCCATATCTCGTAGTCATAATATGCAGCAATGGCAAGCATGATCCGAATAGACTTTTGCATTGTAACTGGTGAAAAGGTTTCATCAAAGTCCACGCCGGGTCTTTGAGTGAATCCTTTTGCAACCAGTCTTGCTTTGTAAGCTGCAATACTTCCATCAACTCCAAGCTTTCTCTTAAAGATCCATTTGCAACCTATGGGTTTGACCCCATCAGGCAAATCTACCAAGGTCCAAACTTGGTTGGAGTTCATGGAATCCATTTCGGATTTCAAGGCTTCTATCCACTGTTCAGAGTCAGAATCTGAAAGTGCCTCCTCATATGTTAAAGGATCATTATCCTTTTGAGAGATTTCATGGAAAAATCCATACCATCTCTCCGGCTGTCTAGGAGTGCGTTCAGAACGCCTTAGAGGAGGATTTACGTGTGTATCGAAATTTGTGATTGGTTGTAGTTGATCAGAAGGAGACGTTTCTTCAGTGGGAGGCGTGGGCTCACTTTGTACTTCCTCTAATTCTATGATCTTGCCTTTCTTTTCTTTAAGGAACGGTTCCTCAAGAAAAGTGGCATTTCTGGAAACAAACACCTTTTGCTCAGATTGATCATAGAAGTAATATCCTATGGATTCCTTAGGATAACCTACAAAGTAGCATAAGTTAGAACGAGATTCTAGCTTATCTCCCACTGTTCTCTTCACGTAAGCAGGACAACCCCAAATTCTTAAGTAAGAATAACTAGGGATTTTACCATGCCACATTTCATAGGGCGTTTTAGGGACTGACTTAGATGGAACTTGATTCAAAATCTTTGCTGCACTTTCTAGGGTATAACCTCAGAAAGAAGGTGGTAAGTCAGTGAAACTCATCATGGAACGAACCATATCTAGTAGGGTTCGATTCCTTCTCTCAGAAACTCCATTAAGCTGACGAGTTCCCGGAGGATTCCACTGAGAGATAATCCCATTATCTTTGAGATGATTTAAGGAATTCTTCACTAAGATACTCGCCTCCTCGATCAGATCGAAGTGCTTTGATCTTGTGACCAGTTTGGTTCTCAACCTCCTTTTGAAATTCTAAGAATTTCTCAAAAGCTTCAGATTTATACTTCATTAAGTATACATAACCATATCGACTAAAGTAATCGGTAAAGGTTATGAAATACTGATGATTGTTTCTTGTGCTTACACTAAGCGGTCCACAAACATCAGTATGGATCAAATCCAAAACCTTAATGGCACGTTCCACAGTTCCTTTAAAAGGGACTTTGGATATTTTTCCTTTGAGACAGGATTCGCAAGAAGTTAACTCCTTAAGATCATTTTCAGAGAATGATCCTAAAGTGTTTATCTTGCTAATTCTGGTCTTGGAAATGTGTCCTAATCTAGCGTGCCATATGGGAGCTGAAACTTTGTCATCTCTCTTACGCTTCGTTTCTCGTTGTATATTCATAATATTGATATTCTGAGTTAGATAAAGTCCATTACTTAGAGTACCGATGTGAACGGAAGAGTTGTTCCGTTTGATAAAGTATTTACCATTCTTAATATAAGTTTCATAACCTTCACAATCTAAGATTGGAACAGAAATTATATTACGAATAATGCTCGGTACATAAAGGACTTTATTTAAGACTAACTCAAAACTACCTAAATCTAATCTAATTGTGCCTAAAGCTCGAGCTTCAACGTTTGAGCCATCGCCGATCTTCAAGACACATTCTCCTCCTTTGAGTTGTTGGACTTCACTTAGCATCTGTACATCATTACAGATATGAATTCCACAACCGGTATCAAGTACCCAAGAACTAGAATTAATAGAAAGATTTACTTCAACGAGAAAGATACCTTTCTTTAGAGTAGCCTTGTACTCTGGACAGTTTCTCCTCTAATGTCCCGCTTTGCCACAATGGAAGCAAACATCCTCTTTCTGATCACGCTTCTTCTTTTGGGCCTTCCCCTTCGAAATGCCACCAGTGGGCCTAAGGGGTTTCTTCTTCTTCTTTTGGGCTTTCTTGCCCTTACCTTTAGAAGGCCCAGAAGAGGAAGATGGAGCATTAACCATCAAAACCTTATTGTCCTTCTTGATCGTGCTTTCAGCAGTCACAAGCTGACTAATCAGCTCAGCTACAGTAGCACCAGCATGATTCATATTGAAGTTAAGGACAAATGGGTTGAATGATGGTGGGAGCGAAGCTAGCAACAAATCCATTGAAAGCTCATCTTTCAGTGGCATGTCCATGGAAGCAAGTTTCTCAGTAAGGGCGACAAACTTGAGTCCATATTCATGGACACTTGAACCTTCCCTCATTCTCAAGTGGAACAATTCCTTTGAAGTGTTATACCTTGTAACACGTTCATGAGGGCGGTAAAGTTACTCTAAGTGGTCGTAAATCTCCCAAGCGAATTCCATGGCCTCATGTTGCCTTTGCAAGTCCGGAGACATGTTAGCTAACATAAGGCAATGGGCTAGGAGATTATCATCCTTCCACTTCTGAATTGCGTCCCGCTCGGCCCGAGTGGGAGCCTCCCCTTCGGGACTAGGCTCCCCTTCGAAGAGAACATAAGTTCTCTTCTCAGAATCTAAAATGATTTTTAGATTCCTCAGCCAATCAGAATAGTTGGGACCAGTCAACTTGTTTGACTCGAGGATCGATACAAGAGGGTTTTTGGTTGCCATTTCAAAACACGTAGAGAATCACAGAATCTACGACCTAAATGGTAAAACAGAGAACTAGTGAGCATGCTGAATTATAACGATATACAAAAGATAAGGTCTTTAATCTAATGTAGCTCCCACTGTTTTTTCAAAGATCTATAATTCCCAAAGATCTAAGAGGAACACGTTTCCCAATGGGTACTAAGATCCTAGGCATTTTACCTCGAACCCACGACTCGCGGACATTCTAAGTAAGAACCCTAGGTAGGTACAACTTACCAATTCTAACACCTTTAGAACTCTTAGTAAATGTTTTTGCATCACCTATCTTTCAATATGGACCCACGACTCGTGCGACATCCATATTTACTTAGGCGTTAAGCCAGACCCATCAATCATAAGATCATGACCAAAACTTAGTTCGAACGACCCACGACTCGCGGACATCGCCCTTGCTAAAATTGACCATGAAATATTGATCATTTAAAATGATCAATTAGGTAACTAAGAACTAATAAGCTCCACTAGCTATCCCACGACTCGCGGACAATAACCAGCTTCACTTACTAAACTTAAAACCTATTGATGGAATGCTAGGAATTTAATTCAAAATTTGCATCTCGAATTAAATACCTATTTGTTCGAAATTAGCTTAATATTTAATAGGAATTTTCGAATCAACCGGAGAGTTGTCCGGTTCGACCTCACCAACATATATGTTGTCCAATTTTATTAGTCTTGGTTAATGCAAGTACACTTAAATGCATTTCAAACAAGCACATAAACAGATAACATGTCCTAGCATGATACTAACATGTAATGATCATGGGTTCTACCTATCTTATGCGTGATATGTGGGAGCCATTCCACAATCACAAGTTCTAACATACATGCCACATAAACAGTTTAAATCACATAAGGGAAAGCGGTAACAAAATACGAGCCCTATCTCTATTACATTTTTACAATTGAGATTCCCCTCCCTAACATTTTGAGGGGTCTTCACTTATGGCCTCCTTGTTACTTGAATGTGGTTCATCTTACTCCATGGGTGCATTGTCTCCAAAATAAAAATAAAACCTCACCACCTATCTCTACTCTCAAATTACAATAAAAAGAAAAAGACATAAAGTAATAAGGCTCAATCTTCATATTGGCCTTAGACAATTACACGGGGCATACCCCGGCCTCAAAAATAGTAATATGGAAAGCCACATAATAAATCACATAACAGTACGCACATAAGTGAGGCTCCAACCTCAATTGAAAAACGCAACTATAGGGCTCCCACCGCAATTTAAACCATCCATGTGCATAAATTAAAACCATACATAAGTCTAAACCCATAATCACCTAACATACTTTTGCGAGAATTTAAATTTAGCCAATAAATTAAAATTCCCGTTTCAAGTCCTAATGACTTAAAACACGACTTAGATGCAATTCTTGTTCAAGAGCCTTTTCAATAAAACCCGAAAAACAATAAACCAATAAAATTCCAATTAATTTCCAAAAATTAATAATTTTATTCTTTCATTATTTTCAGAAAATAAAGTTCATAATTTTCCCAAAATTCGAAATCGCTTTAATTTCTCAAAATCCCAATTTAATCAAAATTTTAAAATAATTTTATATTATCAAAACTGATTTTAAAAGATAAAATTAAAATAAAATTAAATCGGGATTTTAAGGACCGAAAACACGAAACACGAAAACGAGCCCGAAAACGGCAGTTGCCGCTCGCGTGAGCACGCTTGGCCTGCATCATGTGCGCGCCGCGCGCAGCAGTGCCCGCCTCGACTAGGCGGGCTGTGTAGGCGTCCCGCGCGGTTGCGGGACGGACTGGGTGGGCGTGCCTAGATGGCTCCCGTACGGTTGCGGGACGGGCTGGGCGACGTGCGCGCGCGGGCCTGGGCCGTGCTACACATTGGCACGTCCCAATCCCGCCCGTTTGTTTCGAGTCTCGTTTCGTGTCTAGGTTTCTTAAAACCAATTCAATCCAAAATTAAAAAAATTCGATTTAGATAAATTTCAACTGAAACAATTTTCAAAACCACGATTTAAGAAAACAGTTTTAGAAATTCAGGAAAAATTACAGTTTCGTATTTCAGGCTTTCTAAAAGAACTCAAGAATACTCAATTCGCATCTAAGCCTAAGAATTTCTACCAAATTCAGAATAATTGAGACGAACCAGAAACACGAATAACGAGATGGCTCTGATACCACTTGTTGGAAAACACGAATCAGAAAGCAGCGGAAATTTAAAAAATTTTCCAACAAAAGGACCTTGGACTCGCAATTGTGTATCCAAATTCGTAGAGTTAAGAAACTTACTTTTCTTTTATTCTTTCTTGAAGCGTTTCAAGCCACCCAAGAACGCTCTTCTCGCGGCTTGATCCCCTCTCCTTGGTAAAGCTCGAATCTTCAAACTTCTAACTTGAAGCTCTCTAGGGATAGTCCACCAACTTGACTACAATCTAACTTGTAAGGATGCTAGTTCTCTGGTTAGTGTTTAGGCTTAACCTAGGGTTTCGTTTATCTTGGAGAAAGGATGGTGTTCAACACATGAACCAAAAGAATTGCCAATTCGCTCTAAGGGGAGCTCGAGCTCCCCTATTTATAAGAGGGAAGTGGCCGAAAATCCCTAGTCCTTATGGGCTTAGGATTTTGGTCCCTCTCTCCTATTACTTGATCATCAAGTAATTTTGACTTTGACTTTGAATTCAAATTCAAATCAACTTTCAAGAGAGCTAAAATATCCAAACTATTTTTGGATAATTTTATACTTTATTTATTTAAAATAAATAACTTATTTTATCTAATTAATTAATTCATAATTAATTAACTAGATTATTTTTCTCCAAAATAAGACTTTCTTTTTAATTCAAAATTAAACCAAAGTCTATTAAATAATTAACAAATTAATTATTTAATATATATATATACAATATATATATTTACACGTGTGGGACACGTGTCACAAGGACACGTGTCACTCAAGTGACCCACACGTGTGGTTTCACACGTGCGGAACCCTCTTGGCCCGATTAACTCTTTTAATCATTTTCAAGCCTCAACTAATGTAACCAAGTTGTTGTGTGTGACCCTCTAGGTTCTCAATTCAATTAGCAGTGACCCTAATTAATTAATTCACTAATTAATTAATCAGTCCACAGATTAAACGACCATAGTCTAGCAACAGGTGTTTAACCCCTAGCTGAATTGGAATGTTCGGATTCGACAGAACCTTTAAGTCATTGATTCATGTGAGATTCAATCCTCCCTCTTACTATCTCTCAACCATGATCTAGGGTAAGGGAATAATTAGAACCCCAATAATCTGGTCTTAAAGCTAAGTGCATTTCATATCCATTTGATCTCAATCCAAGAAACCCTTTTCTTGATGTCTTGATCTACTGTCTTGGCCAAGGACTCCATATGGCGTATGAATGACTTACACAATAAGAGATCACCTTGCAAATGCAAGTGTAGGTCCTTTCTTGATTCTCATTCAATTTCATGAATCACTTGTGCAGCCCCAGCATAAGCCTTGAATCAGTTGTCTAAGGCGACACCCTTTAAAGCTTATACCTAAGACTACAGAGTTAACTCATAAAGTGACAAGGAACCTCAAGTCTAAGGATCAATTAATCACATCAATGACTCGTGAGATATTTCATAATCTGGAAGTTTCTATTTCCCATTTAGGAATGTTCTCACACGGGGCACCTCAGTGAACTTACTTATTAAAGTAAGCACCCTCATGTATCACGCACGTATCAACTATACACTTTGCACCTCCATAAAACAAGGTGGTCCTTCTTAAGGGCGTGATTGTTAGGAATAGTGCCCTAGAAAGCCGATTGTATATCCGCTTTGTGCTTTTCCTTATTGTAATCACAGACAATCTTTGAATGAAATAACGAATTGAGGCAACACTTCTTTATATGCTCTTGTTTGGTATGCGTTTACTTTAGCTGTGCATGTATGAGAACTCCCCTAATCCTGATTACTTTAGGACTCTACCATTTAGGTGAAATGGTTCATGAAACGAGCCCTATATCACATAAGTCATGATTAGTAAAATACTCCAAGCCGAAGAGTCCTACAGACAGTGGGAGTGTCAACCTGACTCCTCTAAGGTTTGCTTGTGGGATCACGCCCTTAAGAAGGACCACCTTGTTTCATGGAGGTGCAAAGTGTATAGTTGATACGTGCGTGATACATGAGGGTGCTTACTTTAATAAGTAAGTTCACTGAGGTGCCCCGTGTGAGAACATTCCTAAATGGGAAAGGAAGTTTCTATTTCAGGAAATGGAAACTTCCAGATTAGGAAATATCTCACGAGTCATTGATGTGATTAATTGATCCTTAGACTTGAGGTTCCTTGTCACTTTATGAGTTAACTCTGTAGTCTTAGGTATAAGCTTTAAAGGGTGTCGCCTTAGACAACTGATTCAAGGCTTATGCTGGGACTGCACAAGTGATTCATGAAAGTGAATGAGAATCAAGATAGGACCTACACTTGCATTTGCAAGGTGATCTCTTATTGTGTAAGTCATTCATATGCCATATGGAGTCCTTGGCCAAGGCAGTAGATCAAGACATCAAGAAAAGGGTTTCTTGGATTGAGATCAAATGGATATGAAATGCACTTAGCTTTAAGACCGGATTATTAGGGTTCTGATTATTCCCTTGCCCTAGATCTTGGTTGAGAGATAGTAAGTAGGAGGATTGTATCTCACATGAATCAATGACTTAAAGGTTCTGTCGAATCCGAACATTCCAATTCAGCTAGGGGTTAAACACCTGTTGCTAGACTATGGTCGTTTAATCTGTGGACTGATTAATTAATTAGTGAATTAATTAATTAGGGTCACTGCTAATTGAATTGAGAACCTAGAGGGTCACACACAACAACTTGGTTACATGAGTTGAGGCTTGAAAATGATTAAACGAGTTAATCGGACCAAGAGGGTTCCACACGCGTGAAATCACACGTGTGGCTCACGTGAGTGACACGTGTCACTGTGACACGTGTCACACACGTGTGAATATATATATATATATATTATATATATGTATTAAATAATTAATTTGTTAATTATTTAATAGACTTTGGTTTAATTTTGAATTAAAAAGAAAGTCTAATTTTGGAGAAAATAATCTAGTTAATTAATTACGAATTAATTAATTAGATAAAAATAAGTTATTTATTTTATAATAAATAAAGTATAAAATTATCCAAAAATAGTTTGGATATTTTTAGCTCTCTTAAAAGTTGACTTGAATTAGAATTCAAAGTCAAAGTTGGAAAATACTTGATGATCAAGTAATAGGAGAGAGACAAACCAAATCCTTGCCCAACAAGGAGTTCGGCCGTCCCTCCCCTTTCCTATATATAGGGGAGCTCATGCTCCCCTTTAGAGCTAATTGACAATTCTTGGTTCATGTGTTGAACACCTTCCTTTCTCCAAGATTAAATTAAACCCTAGGTTAAGCCTAAACACTAACTAGAGAACTAGCATCTTACTAGTTAGATTGTGATCAAGTTGGTGGACTTTCTCTAGAGACTTCAAGTTAGAAGTTTGAAGATTCGAGCTTTACCAAGGAGAGGGGATCAAGCCGCGAGAAGAGCGTTCTTGGGTGGCTTGAAACGCTTCAAGAAAGAATAAAAGAAAAGTAAGTTTTCTATCTTTACGAATTTGGTTGCACGATTGCGAGTCCTAGATCCTTTTGTTGGAAATTTTTTTTAAATTCCGCTGCTTTCTGATTCGTGTTTTCCAACAAGTGGTATCAGAGCCACCTCGTTAATCGTGTTTCTGATTCGTCTCAATTATTCTGAATTTGGTAGAAATTCTTAGGCTCTGATGCGAATTAGGTATTCATGAGTTCTTTTAGAAAGCCTGAAATACGAAACTGTAATTTTTCCTGAATTTCTAAAACTGTTTTCTCAAATCGTGTTTTTGAAAATTGTTTTAGTTGAAATTTATCTAAATCGAATTTTTTAATTGAAACGGGTTTTGGAGAAACTTTAAAAATACGAAACGAACACGAAATAGGACGAGCCTAGGCGTGCTAGCAAGTCGCACGCCCAGCCCGTCGCCACCGCCCAGCCCTCCCGCAACCGCGCGGGAGGCCCTCCCGCCCTCGCCTAGGCGCGACTGCTCGCCTGTCCCGCAACCGCGCGGGACAGCCGCCCGCACCGTCCCGCAACAGAGCGGGACGCCCTGGCCGAGACCGCCCGCCATCGGGCGGGCATTGCTGGGCGCGACAAGCGCACCAGGCGCGCGCCCAGCGCGCGCACGCGGGCGACAATTGCCGCACGCTGTGCGCACAGCTGGCGCGCGGCGATGCCCTCCTTTGGGCGGATGGTTTCGGGCCAATCTTCGTGTTTCGTGTTTCGCGTTTTCGGTCCTTGAAAATCCCGATTTAATTTTATTTTAATTTTATCTTTTAAAATCAGTTTTGCTAAAATAAAATTATTCTAAAATTTTGATTAAATTGGGATTTTTGAGAAATTAAAGCGATTTGGATTTTGGGAAAATTATGAATTTTATTTTCTGAAAATAATGAAAGAATAAAATTATTAATTTTGGAAATTAATTGGAATTTTATTGGTTTGTTGTTTTTCGGGTTTTATTGAAAAGGCTCTTGAACAAGAATTGCATCTAAGTCGTGTTTTAAGTCATTAGGACTTGAAACGAGAATTTTAATTTATTGGCTAAATTTAAATTCTCGCAAAAGCATGTTAGGTGATCATGGGTTTAGATCTATGTATGGTTTTAATTTATGCACATAGATGGTTTAAATTGGGGTTGGAGCCCTATAGTTGCGTTTTTCAGTTGAGGTTGGAGCCTCACTTATGTGCGTACTGTTATGTGATTTATTATGTGGCTTTCCATATTACTGTTTTAGAGGCCGGGGTATGCCCCGTGTAATTGTCTAAGGCCAATATGAAGATTGAGCCTTATTACTTTATGTCTTTTTCCTTTTATTGTAATTTGAGAGTAGAGATAGGTGGTGAGGTTTTATTTTCATTTTGGAGACAATGCACCCATGGAGTAAGATGGACCACATTCAAGTAACAAGGAGGCTATAAGTGAAGACCCCTCAAAATGTTAGGGAGGGGAATCTCAATTGTTAAATGTAATCGAGATAGGGCTCGTATTTTGTTATCGCTTTCCCTTATGTGATTTAAACTGTTTATATGGCATGTATGTTAGAACTTGTGATTGTGGAGTGGCTCCCACATATCACGCATAAGATAGGTAGAACCCATGATCATTACATGTTAGTATCATGCTAGGACATGTTATCTGTTTATGTGCTTGTTTGATATGCATTTAAGTGTACTTGCATTAATCAAGACTAATAAAATTGGATAACATATATGTTGGTGAGGTCGAACCGGACAACTCTCCGGTTGATTCGAAAATTCCCATTAAATATTAAGCTAATTTCGAACAAATAGGTGTTTAATTCGAGATGCAAATTTTGAATTAAATTCCTAGCATTCCATCAATAGATTTTAAGTTTAGTAAGTAAAGCTAGTTATTGTCCGCGAGTCGTGGGATAGCTAGTGGAGCTTATTAGTTCTTAGTTACCTAATTAATCATTTTAAATGATCAATATTTCGTGGTCAATTTTAGCAAGGGCGATGTCCGCGAGTCGTGGGTCGTTCGAACTAAGTTTTGGTCATGATCTTATGATTGATGGGTCTGGCTTAACGCCTAAGTAAATATGGATGTCGCACGAGTCGTGGGTCCATATTGAAAGATAGGTGATGCAAAAACATTTACTAAGAGTTCTAAAGGTGTTAGAATTGGTAAGTTGTACCTACCTAGGGTTCTTACTTAGAATGTCCGCGAGTCGTGGGTTCGAGGTAAAATGCCTAGGATCTTAGTACCCATTGGGAAACGTGTTCCTCTTAGATCTTTGGGAATTATAGATCTTTGAAAAAACAGTGGGAGCTACATTAGATTAAAGACCTTATCTTTTGTATATCGTTATAATTCAGCATGCTCACTAGTTCTCTGTTTTACCATTTAGGTCGTAGATTCTGTGATTCTCTACGTGTTTTGAAATGGCAACCAAAAACCCTCTTGTATCGATCCTCGAGTCAAACAAGTTGACTGGTCCCAACTATTCTGATTGGCTGAGGAATCTAAAAATCATTTTAGATTCTGAGAAGAGAACTTATGTTCTCTTCGAAGGGGAGCTTAGTCCCGAAGGGGAGGCTCCCACTCGGGCCGAGCGGGACGCGATTCAGAAGTGGAAGGATGATAATCTCCAAGCCCGTTGCCTTATGTTGGCTAACATGTCTCCGGACTTGCAAAGGCAACATGAGGCCATGGAATTTGCTTGGGAGATTTACGACAACTTAGAGCAACTTTACCGCCCTCATGAACGTGTTACAAGGTATAACACTTCAAAGGAATTGTTCCACTTGAGAATGAGGGAAGGTTCAAGTGTCCATGAATATAGACTCAAGTTTCTTGCCCTTACTGAGAAACTTGCTTCCATGGACATGCCACTGAAAGATGAGCTTTCAGTGGATTTGTTGCTAGCTTCGCTCCCACCATCATTCAACCCATTTGTCCTTAACTTCAACATGAATCATGCTGGTGCTACTGTAGCTGAGCTGATTAGTCAGCTTGTGACTGCTGAAAGCACGATCAAGAAGGACAATAAGGTTTTGATGGTGAATGCTCCATCTTCCTCTTCTGGGCCTTCTAAAGGTAAGGGCAAGAAAGCCCAAAAGAAGAAGGAGAAACCCCTTAGGCCCACTGGTGGCATTTCGAAGGGGAAGGCCCAAAAGAAGAAGCGTGATCAGAAAGAGGATGTTTGCTTCCATTGTGGCAAAGCGGGACATTGGAGGAGAAACTACCCAGAGTACAAGGCTACTCTAAAGAAAGGTATCTTTCTCGTTGAAGTAAATCTTTCTATTAATTCTAGTTCTTGGGTACTTGATACCGGTTGTGGAACTCATATCTGTAATGATGTACAGATGCTAAGTAAAGTCCAACAACTCAAAGAAGGAGAATGTGTCTTGAAGATCGGCGATGGCTCAAACGTTGAAGCTCGAGCTTTAGGCACAATTAGATTAGATTTAGGTAGTTTTGAGTTAGTATTAAATAAAGTCCTTTATGTACCGAGCATTATTCGTAATATAATTTCAGTTCCAATATTAGATTGTGAAGGTTATGAAACTTATATTAAGAATGGTAAATACTTTATCAAACGGAACAACTCTTCCGTTCATATCGGTACTCTAAGTAATGGACTTTACCTAACTCAAAATATCAATATTATGAATATACAACGAGAAACAAAGCGTAAGAGAGATGACAAAGTTTCAGCTCCCTTATGGCACGCTAGATTAGGACACATTTCCAAGAACAGAATTAGCAAGATAAACACTTTAGGATCATTCTCTGAAAATGATCTCAAAGAGTTGACTTCTTGCGAATCCTGTCTCAAAGGAAAGATGTCCAAAGTTCCTTTTAAAGGAACTGTGGAACGTGCCACTGAGGTTTTGGATTTGATCCATACTGATGTTTGTGGACCGCTTAGTGTAAGCACTAGAAACAATCATCAGTACTTCATAACCTTTACTGATGACTTTAGTCGGTATGGTTATGTATACTTAATGAAGTATAAATCTGAAGCTTTTGAGAAATTCTTAGAATTTCAAAAGGAGGTTGAGAACCAAACTGGTCACAAGATCAAAGGACTTCGATCTGATCGAGGAGGCGAGTATCTTAGTGAAGAATTCCTTAATCATCTCAAAGATAATGGGATTATCTCTCAGTGGACTCCTCTGGGAACTCCTCAGCTTAATGGAGTTTCTGAGAGAAGGAATCGAACCTTACTTGATATGGTTCGTTCCATGATGAGTTTCACTGACTTACCACCTTCTTTCTGGGGTTATGCCCTAGAAAGTGCAGCAAAGATTCTGAATCTAGTTCCCTCTAAGTCAGTCCCCAAGACGCCCTATGAAATGTGACATGGTAAAATCCCTAGTTATTCTTACTTAAGAATTTGGGGTTGTCCTGCTTACGTGAAGAGGACAGTGGGAGATAAGTTAGAATCTCGTTCTAACTTATGCTACTTTGTAGGTTATCCTAAGGAATCCATAGGATACTATTTCTATGATCAATCTGAGCAAAAGGTGTTTGTTTCCAGAAATGCCACTTTTCTTGAGGAACCGTTCCTTAAAGAAAAGAAAGGCAAGATCATAGAATTAGAAGAAGTACAAAATGACCCCACATCACCCACTGAAGAAACGTCCCACTCTGATCAACTACAACCAATCACGAATTTCGATACACACGAAAATCCTCCTCTAAGGCGTTCTGAACGCACTCCTAGACAGCCGGAGAGATGGTATGGATTCTTCCATGAAATCTCTCAAAAGGATAATGATCCTTTAACATATGAGGAGACACTTTCAGATTCTGACTCTGAACAGTGAATAGAAGCCATGAAATCCGAAATGGATTCCATGAACTCCAACCAAGTTTGAACCTTGGTAGATTTGCCTGATGGGGTCAAACCCATAGGTTGCAAATGGATCTTTAAGAGAAAGCTTGGAGTTGATGGAAGCATTGCAGCCTACAAAGCAAGACTGGTTGCAAAAGGATTCACTCAAAGACCCGGAGTGGACTTTGACAAAACCTTTTCACCAGTTGCAATGCAAAAGTCCATTCGAATCATGCTTGCCATTGCTGCATATTATGACTATGAGATATGGCAAATGGATGTGAAAACTGCCTTTCTCAATGGTGACATTGACAAAGACATTTATATGGAGCAACCCATAGGTTTCACATTCAGTGGGAGTGAGCAAAAGGTTTGCAAACTCCAAAGATCAATCTATGGATTGAAACAGGCTTCTAGGAATTGGAACATTCAATTTGATGAATCGGTCAAAGCGTTTGGCTTCATCCAAATTTCGAATGAATCATGTGTGTATAGAAAGGAATTGGAGACCTCAGTGCAATTCTTAGTACTTTATGTTGATGACATCCTTCTTATTGGGAATTCGAAGGATGACATGAAAGTGACTAAGTTATGGTTATCAAACCAATTCGAGATGAAAGATCTTGGTGATGCGTCCTATATCCTTGGAATTAAAATCTATAGAGATAGATCTAGAAGGTTAATAGGACTATCACAGTCGATGTACATTGACAAAGTATTGAAAAGATTCAATATGGAGTCAGCAAAGGTTAAGAACCTTCCTATGAGTGTAGGAATATGTCTTTCAAAGAAGATGTGTCCTAAGACTAACCTTGAGAAGGAGAGAATGACTCATACACCTTATGCGTCAGCAATAGGTAGCCTAATGTATGCAATGTTATGTACTCGACCGGATGTGGCTTATGCACTTAGTGTGACAAGTCGCTTCCAATCTGACCCTGGAGATGGTCACTGGGCTGCCGTGAAGAATATTCTTAAGTACTTGAAAAGTACTAAAGATTTATTCTTAGTTTACGGAGGTCAGAAAGATCTTACTGTCGAAGGATACTGCGATGCAAGCTTTGCATCAGACTTAGATAATTTTAAGTCAATGTCAGGATACATTTTCTGCCTAAACGGCGGAGCAGTGAGTTGGAAGAGTTCCAAGCAAACTACCACTGCAGATTCGACCACTGAGGCCGAATACTTAGCTGCAAATGATGCAGCTAAGGAAGGTGTTTGGATTAGAAACTTCATTCAAGAGTTGAATGTTGTTCCTAACATGAAAGACCCCATTACTGTGTTTTGTGACAACACTGGGGCGGTTGCTCAAGCAAGAGAACCGAGATCTCACCAACGGACCAAGCACATTATGAGGAAGTATCACCTAATCCGTGATATTATCAAAAGAGGTGATGTGCTAATCGAGAGGGTCACATCAGCAGAGAACGTGGCAGATCCACTTACTAAACCCCTTAGTCGAGAAGCTTTCCAAGGTCATCTTCAGAAGATGGGACTTAGAGTAGCTTTAGAATGGCTTTGACGGGCAAGTGGGAGATTGTTAGGAATAGTGCCCTAGAAAGCCGATTGTATATCCGCTTTGTGCTTTTCCTTATTGTAATCACAGACAATCTTTGAATGAAATAACGAATTGAGGCAACACTTCTTTATATGCTCTTGTTTGGTATGCGTTTACTTTAGCTGTACATGTATGAGAACTCCCCTAATCCTGATGACTTTAGGACTCTACCATTTAGGTGAAATGGTTCATGAAACGAGCCCTATATCACATAAGTCATGATTAGTAAAATACTCCAAGCCGATGAGTCCTACAGACAGTGGGAGTGTCAACCTGACTCCTCTAAGGTTTGCTTGTGGGATCACGCCCTTAAGAAGGACCACCTTGTTTCATGGAGGTGCAAAGTGTATAGTTGATACGTGCGTGATACATGAGGGTACTTACTTTAATAAGTAAGTTCATTGAGGTGCCCCGTGTGAGAACATTCCTAAATGGGAAAGGAAGTTTCTATTTCAGGAAATGGAAACTTCCAGATTAGGAAATATCTCACGAGTCATTGATGTGATTAATTGATCCTTAGACTTGAGGTTCCTTGTCACTTTATGAGTTAACTCTGTAGTCTTAGGTATAAGCTTTAAAGGGTGTCGCCTTAGACAACTGATTCAAGGCTTATGCTGGGACTGCACAAGTGATTCATGAAAGTGAATGAGAATCAAGATAGGACCTACACTTGCATTTGCAAGGTGATCTCTTATTGTGTAAGTCATTCATATGCCATATGGAGTCCTTGGCCAAGGCAGTAGATCAAGACATCAAGAAAAGGGTTTCTTGGATTGAGATCAAATGGATATGAAATGCACTTAGCTTTAAGACCGGATTATTAGGGTTCTGATTATTCCCTTGCCCTAGATCTTGGTTGAGAGATAGTAAGTAGGAGGATTGTATCTCACATGAATCAATGACTTAAAGGTTCTGTCGAATCCGAACATTCCAATTCAGCTAGGGGTTAAACACCTGTTGCTAGACTATGGTCGTTTAATCTGTGGACTGATTAATTAATTAGTGAATTAATTAATTAGGGTCACTGCTAATTGAATTGAGAACCTAGAGGGTCACACACAACAACTTGGTTACATGAGTTGAGGCTTGAAAATGATTAAACGAGTTAATCGGACCAAGAGGGTTCCACACGTGTGAAATCACACGTGTGGCTCACGTGAGTGACACGTGTCACTGTGACACGTGTCACACACGTGTGAATATATATATATTATATATATGTATTAAATAATTAATTTGTTAATTATTTAGTAGACTTTGGTTTAATTTTGAATTAAAAAGAAAGTCTAATTTTGGAGAAAATAATCTAGTTAATTAATTACGAATTAATTAATTAGATAAAAATAAGTTATTTATTTTATAATAAATAAACTATAAAATTATCCAAAAATAGTTTGGATATTTTTAGCTCTCTTAAAAGTTGACTTGAATTAGAATTCAAAGTCAAAGTTGGAAAATACTTGATGATCAAGTAATAGGAGAGAGACAAACCAAATCCTTGCCCAACAAGGAGTTCGGCCGTCCCTCCCCTTTCCTATATATAGGGGAGCTCATGCTCCCCTTTAGAGCTAATTGACAATTCTTGGTTCATGTGTTGAACACCTTCCTTTCTCCAAGATTAAATTAAACCCTAGGTTAAGCCTAAACACTAACTAGAGAACTAGCATCCTTACTAGTTAGATTGTGATCAAGTTGGTGGACTTTCTCTAGAGACTTCAAGTTAGAAGTTTGAAGATTCGAGCTTTACTAAGGAGAGGGGATCAAGCCGCGAGAAGAGCGTTCTTGGGTGGCTTGAAACGCTTCAAGAAAGAATAAAAGAAAAGTAAGTTTTCTATCTTTACGAATTTGGTTGCACGATTGCGAGTCCTAGATCCTTTTGTTGGAAAAATTTTTTAAATTCCGCTGCTTTCTGATTCGTGTTTTCCAACAGTGATCCCACAAGCAAGCCTTAGAGGAGTCAGGTTGACACTCCCACTGTCTGTAGGACTCATCGGCTTGGAGTATTTTACTAATCATGACTTATGTGATATAGGGCTCGTTTTATGAACCATTTCACCTAAATGGTAGAGTCCTAAAGTCATCAGGATTAGGGGAGTTCTCATACATGCACAACTAAAGTAAACGCATACCAAACAAGAGCATATAAAGAAGTGTTACCTCAATTCATTATTTCATTCAAAGATTGTCTGTGATTACAATAAGGAAAAGCACAAAGCGGATATACAATCGGCTTTCTAGGGCATTATTCCTAACAATCAACACAAAATGATCCTCCCGAGAACGAGCCTCAAGCGCCGGCCCTGGAAAATGCCCTTGTTCCAGTTGGCGAAAACGTCCCTGTTCCTGCCAACGAGCCCAATGCTAATGAGCCCAACGCCCAACTAGCGCCTGGGGACAACAACCCTGAGCCTCCAGTAGCCCCTCATCAAGAGCCGGCAGGTCCTGTTTTGGTGGTTCTGGATGAAGACATTGCTCCTGCCGCCTGAAGTTCCTTCTTTCCAGCCTGGCTTTGCAATTCTTCCTGTCTTAGTTTAATGCTCCTTTTGTAATAATGTTTACGGACCTTTGAGTCCTCATTTTATAGTATCTGGCGTAGAGCCTTAATCAAATAAAATCCCTCCTTCTCGTACTGCTGTCTTTTGCCATTTCTTGAATGCTAAATTTTACTTGTCGCACGTTGTGAACAGATCTTTGTAGTAATAAGATTGTGTGTAACATTCTTGGTAAAGATTGCGTATTTCCGATAGGCTTTTGATACTTAGAAGATTTGGTCACATCTTGTAAAACTTTGAAAATTTTTACTAAGTCTGGAGTAATCACGAAGGCCTTACTGTGAGGCTGGCCCCACTCCAGACTTTTGTAAATTTTTGCTTTTATACTTAGAAATTTTGCTAAGTTTTGAGTAACCACGAGGGCATTCTGAGGCCCTCGTTCGAGGCTTGTGAAATTTCTTCTTAGTTTTAAGAAATTTTTCTAAGTCTTGAGGAAATATGAGGGTCTTACTGGGTGACTGCCCTCGTTCCAGACTTGTGAAATTTCTTCTTAGTTTTAAGAAATTTTGCTAAGTCTTGAGGAAATATGAGGGTCTTACTGGGTGACTGCCCTCGTTCCAGACTTGCGAAATTTCTTCTTAGTTTTAGGAAATTTTGCTAAGTCTTGAGGAAATATGAGGGTCTTATTGGGAGACTGCCCTCGTTCCAGACTTGTGAAATTTCTTCTTAGTTTTAAGAAATTTTGCTAAGTCTTGAGGAAATATGAGGGTCTTATTGGGAGACTGCCCTCGTTCCAGACTTATGAAATTTCTTCTTAATTGTGGGAAATTTTGCTAAGTCTTGAGGAAATATGAGGGTCTTATTGGGTGACCGCCCTCGTTCCAGACTTATGAAATTTCTTCTTAGTTATGCTGCCCTTAAACGGGTGTTGTTGTGCCTGTTCGACTTTCAGAGTTTTCCAGCGATCCCGTTTTCGAGCGCAAGGCGTTGTGGTCAACGGCCAAGGCCTACTAGGATTTCCCTTGCATTTTTTCTCCCGATACATCAGGTTGGTTGTGAGCGTTACCAGTCTATCCTTATGAGGTCGTAGAGTACGGGCAAGCGCAAGCCATGTGCGATAACGGTGATCAATCACACCCGTAAAGACGAGGGACAGGGGGCTTATTCATTCATGCAACCAAAAGAGCAGAAGGACATAAATATTTAAGAGAAAGTATTCGTTACTTACTTGAGATTTGAAGTACATTGATCCCATTAATGGGGTGGTTACATCATCGTTTCTAGAAGGCTTTTTTTTAAACGTAAAACCACCGGAGGTTACATGCGTTCCAAGGGCGAGGCAAACGCTCACCCTGAAGCGTCTCCAGGGTGTATGTGTTGTTAGCTCTGACTTGTACAACCTTGAATGAACCCTCCCAATTGGGGTCCAACTTCCCCACATGTCTAGATACTTCTACTTTCTTCAAAACTAAATCTCCAAGTTGAAAAGTTCTTTCTCACACGCGCTTGTTGTACTGTTGAGCCACCGTGGCTTTATATCTGTGAATTTTAGCCCAGGCCTTGTCTCTTCTTTCCTCCAGTAAGTCCAGCTCCAGGCCCCTGTTGCCCTCATTAAGCTGAGGCTCGAAATAAGCTACACGAGCAGATTCATTTACAACCTCAGCCGGTATCATTGCTTCTGACCCATACACGAGCGCGAAAGGCATCTCGCCAGTGGCCACTCGTGGAGTAGTGCGATAAGCCCAAAGTGGTCCTTGTAACTCTTCTGCCCATTCACTCTTTTTACTTTCCAGCATTGTCTTTAGGTGCTGTAAGATGACTTTGTTGGTAACTTCTACTTGTCCATTGGCTTGGGGGTGGCCTACGGAGGTAAAGCGTTGTTTAATCCCCAATTCTGAACACCACTCTCGTGTGTCAGCGGCTATGAACTGGGATCCATTATCCGAAATAAGCACCCTCGGAATGCCGTATCTGCATATGATATTTTTCCAAATGAAGTCCCTCACAACCCGGAAGGTGATTTTCGCCACGGCCTCGGCCTCGGCCCACTTGGTGAAATAATCAACAGCTAAAATGATAAACTTCTTCTGGCCGGCTGCAAGGGGCAAGGGGCCGACAATGTCTATTCCCCATTGGTCAAAGGGCCAGGAGACATCAATAGGGATCATTTGAGCGGCTGGCAGTTGGGGGAGATTGGAATGGAACTGGCACTTAGGGCACTTCCTGGAAAATTCAATGGCGTCTTGGAGAACTGTGGGCCAATAAAACCCACTCCCCAGAACTTTCTTAGCCAAGACACGCCCTCCCGAGTGATTCCCGCAGCTTCCGTTGTGAATGAATTCGAGCGTTTCTTTCGCCTGCGAAGGCCTTAGACACCTCATTGGAAGCCCTTGAAATGATTTTTTGAACAACCTTCCTTCAGAGTCTAAAGAGAACCGTGGCGCCTTGTTTCTAATCTTCCGAGCCTCTATCTTGTCAATAGGACAAACACCATCTTTAAGAAACCTGATGATGTCATCAAGACAACACGGCTCATGTGGATCAATCATAGCGACCGTCCCTTTGGCGACTCCCTCCTTAATCAGAGGTTCTTCTGTTCTAAGGAACGTTACCGAACGTTCAGAAGTGCCTTCTAATGCCGAAGCAAATTTAGATAGGGCGTCGGTGCGCTCGTTTTCTGCTCGTGGTACTTGGAGTAGGTAAAATTCCTTGAACTTCCTAATGATCTCCTTGGCTTTGCTTAAGTACTGCACCATGGTGGTTTCTCGAGCCTCGTAAGCTCCTTCGATCTGGCTCGCAATTAACTGTGAATCCACATAAGCAGTGATTCTGGAGGCTCCATTCTGAAAAGAAATTTCCAATCCCTGCACCAGGGCTTCATACTCTGCCTCGTTATTGGTGACTTGAAAGTCCAATCTGATTGCGAAGTCTAACTCAATCCCATTGGGGTCTCTAAGGGATACCCCTGCTCCTCCCCCTTGAGAGGTTGAGGAACCATCTGTGTGCAAAACCCATAATCCCTCGTTGCCGGGAACTGCGGGTTCTAAACCAAAGCGTTCAACCAACAAATCAGCTACAACCTGAGCTTGTATTGCAGTTCTGGGCTCAAAGCATAAGTCAAACTGGCTCAATTCGATGGCCCATTTTATCAATCTCCCCGACACGTCTGGTTTGGACAAAACCTGTTTCAAGGGTTGATCAGTAAGGACCGTTATTGAGTGTGCCTGAAAGTAAGGCCTCAACCACCTCGATGCATTTATGAGAGCAAGCGCAAACTTTTCAATTTCCAAATACTTCTTCTCAGCTCCCTGTAACGTTTTGCTTAGATAATAAACAGGCAAGTGTTTCTTCTCCCGCATAGCTATCAACACCGCGCTCGTAGCCTCGGTTGAAACAGAAAGGTACATAAATAACTTTTCGCCTTCGACGGGTTTAGTCAGTAGCGGGGCGCTCGAAAAGTAAGCCTTCATGTCGTGCAGCGCTTTTTCACACTCTTCCGTCCAAGCGAAATTTCGTGCGTTTCTTAGAATCTTGAAGAAAGGGAGGTTTCTGTCCGCCGAGCGCGAAATGAACCTGTTTAAGGAGATAATCTTTCCTACCAACACTTGCACTTCTCGGAGATTTCGCGAGGAGGGGATCTCCAAGATAGCCTTGATCTTTTCTGGGTTGGCTTTAATCCCTCGTTGACTGACCATGTAACCCAAGAACTTTCCCCCTCGCACTCCAAAGGTACACTTGGAAGGATTCAACTTCATCCCATACTAGCGTAGGATTGAGAAAGTGCGCTTGAGATCTTCCAGATGTAAGCCTTGACGCTCGCTCTTGACAATCATATCATCCACATAAACTTCCATGGATCCTCCAATTTCCTTTTCAAACAACTTGTTGACGAGTCGCTGATATGTGGCTCCAGCGTTCTTGAGTCCAAAGGCATGACTAAGAAGCAGTATACCCCCAAGTGAACGACAAAGGAAGTTTTGGGGCGGTCCTCTGGAGCCATGAAGATCTGATAGTACCCTTGAAAGGCATCCATCATGCTCATGAGTTCGCACCCTGCGGTTGAATCCACCAACTGGTTTATCCGTGGCAAAGGATAAGGATCCTTAGGGCAAGCTTTATTGAGATCAGTAAAATCATTGCAGATGCGCCACTTGTTTGCGCTCTTAGGTACCAACACCACGTTGCACAACCACTCTGGGTACAAGATGGGCTCAATGTATTGAGCCTCCATAAGCTTATTAACTTCTTCTTCGATAACCGTCTTCCGAAAACCATGTACGTCCCGTTTCTTCTGCTTGATGGGCTTAAACGAGGGATCCACGTTAAGCCTGTGGACAATGACGCTCGGGTCAATCCCTGTAAGGTCAGATGCTTCCCAGGCAAATACGTCAATATTCTTCCTGAGGAAGTCAATCATCAGGATCTGTGAGGGCCCAGAGAGGTTGGACCCAATCTGAGTAGTTTTATCCTTGTTCCCAGGCTCCAGCTCAATAGTAAGGAACTTCTCCGAGGGCTCGATTCTTACTTCTGGGCGAGGTAGTTCAAGCGCCCTCTTTTTTCCCGTAAAGCGCCCATCATTATGGGGCTCGTCCCCTTCTGAGGAAGATTCTTCGACCGTCCCTGGCAGAGCATTTTCAAGGGAATTTTTGGCCCTGGGATCCTTCTTCTTGTTCTTTTTCTTGTATAACTTGGCCCTTTTGCGTATTGGGCCATCCTTATCCAGGTTGGGAAAGTCAACAGACTTCTTAGTAGATCCGATTTGGCAGGTTTTCTCTGTCTTAGACTTTCTGAGGGACAACATGTAGCATTCCCAAGCTTCACGCACGTTGCACAGCACTTCCCCAACACCCTCGGGGGTGGGGAACTTGATCTTCTAGTGGTAGGTGGAGATGATGGCCTTAAAATCAACAAGAGTTGGGCGCCCAATTATGATGTTATAGGGAATGTGAATCTCTACCACAGCATATGTAACCACAAGCGTTTTGCGCTGAGGAGCTCGGCCAAATGAAGTGGCTAAGCGAATTTAACCTCGTGGGGCAACCTCAGACCCTCCAAAGCCAATGAGAGCTGTTTTGAGAGGTTCGAGAGGGAGGTCGTCATTCATCTTTAAGAAGGTGGAGTAAGGCAAAACATTAACAGAGCTTCCACTATCCACCAACACCCTCTTTACAACGTGGTTATGGACGTCCACACTAGCCACCATGGGGCAGTCAGAGGTTTCACCGTCCCCATGGGGTGTTACAATGTGCTCTAATTCCCTATCATCAAAGCCTATTACAACATTCTCTTTCGAACGTTGACCACTTGTTCCTCGAATGGCGTAAACAGATTTGGGTATTGAGGGACGTTGGTCGTAACTTCGGATGTCCCGTCGCCTTGAAGCGTTAGAGTCTCCGCCAGAAGATCCTCCTGCGATCATGTTGATGACCGCGAAAGGGGTGTTTTCCTGCTCGGAAGCCTTTCCCTTACCCCGATGGCTACTCTCCATGAGGCCTTGCCTCCGCGGGCTTCTGGAGCGCGATGGGCTCCTTCTTCTTTCCCCAGTGCGCTCATTATAGCGCTCATCATAACGCACCAAAACCCTAACAAATTCCTTCAGGTGGCCCCCAACGATGAGTCTTTGAATTTCAGCTTCCAACTGGCGACATTCATCCGTATCATGCCCCTTCTGTTTGTGGAAAGCACAGTATTTGCTCGAGCGTCTCAAGGCCTCCGTCTCCCTCATCTTTATGGGCCTTTTGAAGAGTTTTTTATCAGAGAGGTTATAGACTTCTGAGTTTGGCCTGGTGAGCGGGATGCGCTCGAAACGTCGAGGGGGAGGGGGCGATCTCTTGCGTTCCGGGTGACGCTCCTTTTTGATAACAGCCTCCCGGCCCCGCTCTTGGGGGCGCTCGTTTCTTGCTGGGCTATGATGTCGAGGACCATTTGTCCCATACATATCTTCGAGCGCGAAAAAGGGCTCGGCAACCTCTCTTAAGGCCATGAGTGTTCCAGGCCTTCTTTCCACAATAGCATCAGCGAATTTCTTGCTCACGTACTGTTTGTGATCCACAGCCTGAAAGAGCACTGGGATCAAGAAATCCATGGACGACCTTTCTACCTGCAGGATCTCCTTGTTGAAGCGAGCGAAGAACGAGCGAAGAGACTCATTCTTGCCTTGCACCACGTTGTAGAGGGCAGTAGGCGCAGTGACCGGGGCCTTCAGAGAATTAAAGTGGTTGAGGAAAGCATCGGCCAACTCTTTGTATGAGTGTATGGAGTGCGGCGGCAGTCACTTATACCACTCTTGAGCCATTCCTACCAGGGATGTGACGAAGACCTTGGCCCAGTAGTTGCTTGAGTGCTCGTAGAGATGCATCAAGTGCAGAAAGTGATCCAAGTGTTCAGCTGGATCAATTGTTCCATCATAACGATTGATGGAGCTGGGGATCTTGGCCATCCCTGCTTGGGCCATCAAGACTTCTTCTACGAGGGGAGAGCCCCTCACCAGCGGATGATAATCATACGTGCAGAAGTTCTCCTCCTGTTCTTTACGGTGGGGGACTTGCAATTGGCGGTCCTTGCGACGAGCGTCTCTGGCATCGACTCGTTCATCCCTGCTCGGGGAGATCTGAGACCGCGCTCGAGAGAGCTGTCCGACCATGTCCTTTAAACCCTGCAGCTGGTCTTGCACAGCCGCGAGGATATTAGGATTTGCATCCCCGTCCCTGTCCATTTGTTTGGCGGCACGGGAGGCCCTCCTGAAGGCATGAGAGTCCCCTTCATTCTCGTTGACCCTTTCCGTGGACTCCCTATTCCTGTCCACAGGGGGACGCTCGTTGTCGCCCTGACGAGGCGTCTCTCCGGCGGGCGGTGGCGGGGTAGTGCCCTTAGTACGGCTTGGGCTTCCCTGATCGGGTATGTTTGCAATCCTCCCAGCGGGGCGGCTACTTGAGTGGCCTGCCCAGAGGGGAAGTACATGGAATGAAACCTCTCCCATGCCCCCTGGACCGCCTGAATCTCACATTGGGCATAAAGAGCCCTCAACTGCTGAGAAGTTAAAGGGGGTAGTTCCACCCCTTCAATCTCCCTTGGGATTACCACAGGGAGTTGGATTTGGCCGGCGTGATAGGGCTGGACCGGCGGCATCATGATAGTGGGAGTGAGTGTATAACCAGGCGGTGGCATCATGTAACTCTGACTTCCTGGGTTCGCGGGGGTATGTGCCCATTGAGCCTAGGGAGGTTGTGGAAGAGCGGGGAAAGAGGCTCCTCCGGCGGTGCCGGAAACTGGTGGCGCTGGTGGAGGAATTGAAGATTCTGTCTGCGGCGTCACTCCTATAGCGGGGCGGTGCTCCACCCACAGCGACGGAAGGAGGTAGGGCTCCGCCAGCGGAGGTGGAAGGAATAGTGGTATTGACATCATGAGGGGTGTTATCCCCTCCTCCTGCAGCTCCGGATCTCGTAGCAACCATAGCTGTAAAGATTATAGGTGTTTGCTTTTCTACTAGCAGAAAGAAAGAAAAAAGTTGAGAGCTGGTTTCCCACAGACGGCGCCAAAAATGATGGGTTCCGAATATGAGTCGCAGAGTCCAATCACTTTAGAATTTGTTTGGAGTGAGGAAACCACCGGAAGTTCACCGGAAAAGCAGAGGGTTCTACCTGCTAGGACAAACACAGAGGTAAAGTCAGAAGGCCAAGTTGGGGGAACTGGGGGTGATTCCCAGCTTGGCTCTCCGACACTCAAGTCAGATGATGATCTGAAAGAGAGAGTGTAAGTTAAGTGTGAATTTGCAGAAATGGAGGTTGCTTACTGTGAAGGAGATGAAGACTCCTATTTATAGTTGAGGGTCAGGGACACTTTGGTCATTTGCCGCGTGTGGTCCTGGCCGAATGCTGCCCTAACACGTGGCGCTGTGAGAGAGAAACCTAGGAGGAATCTTCTACAAAAGCTGCTGAAAGTTAGTGTTGGCAACAGTGGCAGGTGCGCGGGCATATACGGTGTGTCAGAGAGCCGTTTGGGAAAGTTGGTAACGAGGGCTTGAGAGCACGCTCGTGTCAACTAAAGCCTTGGTGGCCAAGGAACCCGTGAGGGGATATAGGCCAAGGCTTGTGTAGCGAATCGGAGAGGAAGCTTCTCTGAGGTAGTATAGCGCTCGAAGAGGGCTCCCTTGACTAATTGGAACGTTAGACATATAGTGCGAAAAGGCGCTCGTGAGAGCAGAAACATTGGTCACGTGTGAATGCGGCAGAGACGACACGTGTTCTTGGAGGACACTAACGCTCGTGGGTTTTTTGCGTTCGTATATGACAGCCGCAAATCCAGGAGGACAGGTGTCGTCATCTGGGAGGTGTCACGTGCCCAATCGCGGGACGAACGTATTTTGTCCTCATCATTTATAATATATATATATATACAAAAAGAATAAGAATAAAGTGAGAGAAAAATAGAGTTAATAGATAAATACCTAACTGAGACAAGTTCTCTTGTGGTGAAGAAAAAAATAAATTAAATAAAAAAATAGAAATCAAGTCCAAAAAACCATAAAATAGGTTGCGCTTATAATAATAATAATAATAATAATAATATTAATAATAATAATAATATAAGTGGTGTTTATCAATAATTATTCTATCTAATAAACATTTCAAATAATTAATATACACGCAATATATATATATAAAATAAATATTTATAAATCATTATACACTGCTCAAGTGCTAGTGTTAATTTTTTTATTCTATTTCTAATTACGAATTAACGTAAAACTCTCTCTAACTCTATCTACTGCTTAAGGATTCAAATATAAAATTTTTAATTAATGGAAATAGTGAAATACTCATATTACTATGTTAGCATAAATGTCATATTTTAGGTCATAGCTAGAAATTGTAGTGGGCCGCCTTGAAAGTTGGATCAAGTGGTAAATGTCTCATAACTTTGTACATTGTAAGTTATAATTCCTGGTATAGAATTAGTGCCCTGAATATACTTAAAAAGAGAAAATCATCTTGGAAAGGGTTTCACTTGGTGGGGGGATGGCGTAAAAAATTTGGTCTATAACCTAATTCTGAGAGTTAAAGAAAATGCGGTTTTGTATAATTGCAATGATTTGATCCAATCTATAATGCACCGACATACCCATGGTCATATGAATATGACATGCATGACACGGTTACGACGATACAAAAATTTTCTTAAATTTCTCATGTAAAAAATATCGAACATGAATATATAATATGATACGATAACTACAAAAATTATATATTTAAAGTGTCTATACATTAAAAAAATCTGATATACTCAGTTAGGAGATTTTGCTTCTTGAGTTAGAGCATATATATTGCTTCAACCTCTCTTTCAGTTTCAATCTCAATTCTTTTCAAACCTAATTTGATGAGACTTTTGACATAAAATAAATTTTAATATATTCTTTTAATTTTGTCATAAAGGTTTTAAACTTGAAATTTTAACAGATTATTTTAGGTTAGGCGGTGCATGTCATTAATTTCTAACGCAAACAGAACTACAGAAGTCCTCTCCCAATATATGTTGGCCAAAATAGAAATTGAAATAAGCTCACTCATTATTTAGTTGGCTGGACATCTTATTTGTGTTGGTCTGGCAAGCCCCCCTTGACCTTTCGATCTCTCCCACCAATGTCTTTTGTGAATTTATTTTCTATCAATGAAAGCCTTATTTCATGAGAGGCTTATGACTTATGATGCACGGATATAAATATGGTGATATGAAATTTTGTTGAAATTTTTTATATTATTATCTTATAAAAGCACGAAAGTTTCTTAAAAAATGTTGATCTTCTAAAATAACTTCATAATAATTATTAGTTAGGGATAATTATGTAAATATATGTTATAAATTATTAATTTAAATACATTAAAAAAGTACCTATTAACTTGAAATAAGACTCTTGATAGAAGAGAATTATTCTATAGGCTATGAAATTGATAAAACAAAATAATTAAATAAAAAACAATTTACATAATATATTTGGGTTTAAAATATTCTAATCAAACTCTTTCAAAAATAATTTTAATAACTTTATATAACAATTATAACAAATAAATATAATATGAGACTAGAACTATTAACGTTCTCATAGTGAAGATGTATATTCTAACGTAAGATTCTAGAAAATTCTCATAGGACAAACATAGTCTCTAATTTCTCAATGAGAAATTAAAACTATATCCCAATAATAATTATGTTAATAATTTTTAGTCAGAGATAATAATGTAAATACATGTTGTAATATATTAATTTAAATATGTTAAAAGAGTACTTATTAACTTAAAATAAAACTCTTAATAGAATAAAATTTAAAACTCCTTCAATTTAGAAAATATATATATAGACATAGTTCAACAATTTGAAATATTTATTACAATAAGAAATGCTAACGAATTGGAAAGATAACAAATTAATTCACTTCATAAATTTTGATAATGAGATGTTTAAAGTGTGTATCTTCCATTTTTATATAAAAGATCTTACATCGAATATATATGATCACATGTTTTGTGATTAAAAAAATTCATTCAACAATAATAATTGAAAAAAATACAATTTTAATCTCATTGACGGTAAAAAGACATGTTTCTTAAATATATTATTTCCCGTGCATGAAGTATTTTGGATTAGCTTCCCATTATATAAAATCTTCGTTACTTATACGCAACACAATATTTACTAACACGTCGAATAAGAATCACAAATACAATACATTAACAAAAATGAAGTTATATATGTTGAATGCATATTTCACAAAGAATGAAAAATAATATTTTAAAACAATAATATTATAAAAAAAGTACTTATTATGGCTTAAAATAGAACTTTTCGTAGAGTAAAATTAAGACTCCTTTAATTTATAAAAAATGCTATAGGTAGTTCAACAAGAATTCTTTAATGTTAATATATTAGTTAAATATATTTAAATTTGATAATATAAATTATCCATTTTTTCCGTTTAAGGCCTACAATTTGAAAATTTTATTATAATAAGAGGTGTCTAATGAATTATAAAACAATAAATTAATTCACGTTATAAATTGGACAATTATATAACCCACCATATTTTATGATTGAAGAATTCTTTTAACAATATAGAGTGGAAAAAATACAATTTGATAATATATGTAAGATTTTAATTTGATACTATATTTGTATAGTCCCCGAATATTTTAATTAATTGTATTAAAATTTTGTTGTTTCAAGGCCTACAATTTGAAATGCTATCATAATAAGAGATATTTGACGAATCAGAAGATAACAACTTAATTCACATTATATCTCTTATATTTATATAAAAATCCTATAAATGAGTTATGGACTAATATAATTTGTGAATGGAGATGGAGAACACATGAGCACTTCACAGGCATTGTTAGTGCAGCTTACTACTTGTGGTTTAAGGGGAATACTATCCGTTCTAACCATATTTGGAGGAAAAATTATTGGTAGTAGCTTGTACAATGCTAACTGATGTACAATTGATTTTTCTGTCTAAATTGATTATATATAGCCTAAAACATAAGTGGTGGACCCTACTTACGATGCACGTGAATCACACATATCTTTTCCATCTAAAAATTAACAACTAATCAAAAAATATTTTTAAAAGTTTGGAACTAAAAAGATTTAATGAAAATAACAGTGCACACAATGCAACGATTCCCACCAATTGAGGCTAAAATTGTACTATTTTCGTATAAATCTAATATAAGTGTACTAGAGTGATGAATACAGTCTCAAAAAATAAAATTTCTATTATCAAACGAAATACAATATCTTTCTCTACATACACTCACAAATGATCATGTTTAAGAAATGTTAATAATTAATAGACTATGAACATAATCAGACTGATGTTAAGTGTGTGATTGAGAAGTACTGAAGAATATTGAGAGTTGTTGACTAGAGAAAAGACGACTAGATAGGGACCGATCATGCTGGTCGTCAAGAAAGAAATAGATAGTGACCATGAAGGAAGTAATGGTATGAAATTAAGAGGTTTGGACGAGGTTTATACTTAACCTAAAAGATAATTAGTAAATATTATGAATCACAATTTTGCGTTATAGCCACACATATCATTTCTATCAAAAGATTAACAACGAAACTAAAAATATTTATGAAAGTTTGGGACTAAAAAGGTTAATGAAAATAACGGTGCACACTATGCAACGATTTGCACCCTTTGAGGCTAATATTGTACTACTTCCGTATAAATCTAATATAAGTGTACTAGAGTGATGAATACAAGCTCAAAAAAATAAAATTTCTATTATTAATTGAAACACATTACCTTTCTCTACATGCATGCACAAATGATCGTCTTTAAGAAATATTAATCACTAATAGATTATGAGCATAATCAAACGCAATGATGACAACATTAATTGATGTTAAATGTGCAATTGAAACGTACGAAGGAAGAGTGAGAGTTGGTTGAAAGGACCTAGAGCAAAGACTAGATAGGACCCTATCATGCTGGTGGTCAAGAGACATATACAGTGACCATGGAAGAAGTCATGGTATGAAATTAGGAGGTTTAGATGAGGCTTATACTTATCTAAAAGATAATTAGTACATATTACCAATAACAAATTTTTATTATAATTAACCAATTAATAAAAATAAATAATTAAATTGAGATCTCATTACTATATTTAAAATTTAAATGTTTGATGTTTTTAAATAATTTTATTTTAATAATTAAAATTTTTAGATAAATCGCATATTTAATGTGCAACACACATTATTTTTACTAATTATTATATTATAAAAGTAAAAATAGAGTTTTTCGTTTCCTACAACTTGTTGTTCGCCCAAAATATCCTAATGATTATATCTTTAACAATGTTTATCTAAAAAGTGAATGGATAAATACATCTATATATTATTATATTTAAAATTTTAAACTGAAATTATGAGTTTTCTATGGTTCTTTAATAAATTAGAATTAAAACTCTTCCAATCTAAAAGAAACATATAAAGTATCATGATGAAGATTCTTTTTAAATTATTAATTATAATTTATAGTCAATATATGAATTATAATTGGATACAATCTATTAAATAATTGAATTTATCAGGTGAGAACAAATATCATCCACCAAATATGAAAACTTTAAAAACATAACTTTAAGTTTGACTATTACAAATATACAAAGGTAAGTAATTAAAAGTTTGTCATCAATTTATTAAGAAAAAGACTCTTTAAGTTTGAATCAATGCTCTAAACAACAGTTAGTGAATACTTTTCAATGATACTTTAAGGTTTTATCTTATTTTATTTTTAATTTTTATTTAAGAGAATCAATGCTGGTTCCCCAACTACCCCCGATGATATTTTAAGTTGAAATCATTGTTCTAATACAATGGTCAACTAACACTTTTTAATAATCTCGGAAAATAAAAAAAAAAAGAAAATTTTTTAAAAAGAATTTTCAAAGCGTTATATATAAAACAAACAAGATAAATATTGAATAGGTTTGAAGAAAGAATTGATGGCGGATTGTACAAACTAATGAAACAAGAAGATATTATTTGGTTTCAAAAATCGAGAATTGATTGACTCCAATTCAAGGATAAAAATACACGCTTGTTTCAGCTCTCAAACATAACCAAAAGGAGGAATTGGATAAATGCTTAAAAATAGGTGACGATTGGAATAATGACCAACTGAAGCAACACACTTGGGAGTACTACACCAAACTATTCGATGTATATACCATCGAAGAGACCACGAACCCTAAGGCGGTAGTGGAAAGATAACTTGGCAAGAATGACTTCAAATGAGGAAACCCTGAGGGTAGTGAAGAGCATCCACCCATATAAAACGTTAGGATCAGATGGTTTCCAAGCCTACTTTTTCAAGACCTATTAGGACAAAACAAGAGACTCTCGATGCTTATCAAACATTTATTTGCCAGATTTCGAAAGTTAATGCTTCAAAAAAAATAAGCGAATTTCAACCCATTACGTTGTGCAATGTATTGCTTAAAATAATTATCAAGATGATTTACTCCAGCCTAGGCCTTATATCAATAAAATTATGAGTCCGAACTAGAATAATTTCGTTTCCGACCGAAGTAGCCATGATAATATCTTGGTACTTCAAGAAATGTTACGCACGTTACATCACTCCAAAAACAAAAAGGGGCACATGGTGCTAAAATTGGATCTTGAAAAAACATAAAACAAAGTTTGGTGGAATTTTCTAAGGAAAATTCTAACTTTCTTCAAATTTGCAAAAAAATCATCAATATCATCATTAGCTTCGTAGAGGGGATAAAATCGGAGATTTTATAGAATGGTGAACTGACGGAGGCTATACGGATAACATGTGGTATTAGATAAGGGGATCCACTCTCGCTTTATTTGTTTGTACTTTGTATGGGAAGATTTATGTATATGATTGAGAAAGTTGTTTTGACCAAATAATGGAGGCCAATTGCGGTATGTTAGGGAGACCTTAGATCTCACACTTGCCTTTTGTGGACGACTTTGAGCCAAAGTTACCGTGGATGGAACGATGTGCATTTAAAGTGAGGTTTAGGCACATATTGTTCGCATCTTATGTTTCAAATAATTTAGAACAATAGGTTAGTGAAATTTTGGGTATGGAAAGTACAACCAACTCAGGGAACTAGGGGGTGCAGACGAACTTTGGTTGAAACTATAGTGAGCTTTTTTCGAAGGTGATTGAGAGAGTAAAAAAGTTCATTCGGGATAGAAAGCCAAAATGCTAAATATTGTCAGATAATTACATTTATTCAGTTTATCATGAACTCGAATCCTATCTACCATATGCCTACGAATTGACTTCCCAATCACGGGTGTGAAAACTTGATCGACTCAATCGCAAGTTTATTTGGTTGACTAATATAACAAAGAAATGAACACATCTTATAGGGTGAAAGAAGGCGACTAGAAAGAAGCGAGAATGGGGATTGGGTGTTAAAGAAGCCCAAAAAAATAGAATAGCAATGTTCGGTAAAATAGGATGGGGAATGGTCAACAAGGAGACAACGCTGCGGAGTTAGATATATAAGAAAAGATATTTAAAAGAGGGGGGAAGGAATATTCTTAAAAATAAGCCTCAACTTTTGGCTTCTCGAGTATGAAAGAGGATTATTAGAAGTATTTGGTTGGCAGAACCGTTTTTTAGAGGACTGAAAATGGTGACGGGGTGTCTTTACAGAATGATAGATGTTATCACAAGGCAAACTAGTCGACGTATTGAAATGTAACATCTATGAGGAGAATAAAGTTCTTATGGCATATGATCTCATTGGAATAGATAAAAAATTAACATAGCTAAGCTGAAAACAAAAGGGAACAAAAATTAAATGTAAATAATATAAAGTGTGGTGAAACTAATGACAATTTCTCCTATAAACTGGCCCATAATCTACTTATAGTATTGAATGAGAAATGCGAGAAAATACTAGAAATTAATTTGGAAATTATCTGGCCCTTAAAAGTTCAAGATTTTCTTGTGATTTTGCCAACATGACAGCTTGCACACAAATGCATTGAAGTATGACTAAAAATTTGGGGAAAGCGATATATGTACAAGTTGTTGTACAAGACGTGAAGATGTGGATCACGTGCTGAGAAGCTGTCTGTTTGCACTTCGGGTGTGGAACAAGATTGTTGATACGTAGACTGGTCGAAATCTTCGTGGCTTGTAAGGTTCGAAATGGCTCGAATAAAGCTTTTAACAACAAAGTTCAGAGCAAGATGTTACCAGAATATCCTGGGTAGATTGCTTGATCTCAACGCTCTGCAATATTTGAAAAGTACAAAACTAATGAAGCTATTAGAATATTATAAAGTTTAGAAACATCACTCTTCACCAGATAAAAGAGTTACCTGAGTCCTTGGTACTAATTAGTGAGGATAAAAAACACAGACAAAAGAAAACATGCATTGAGTTGTCTTGGAATAAACTCGAGAAGGAATGGGTGAAATAAGATTTAGATGGAAGCTTTTATAGCCACACCAATAATGCTTCGACGAGGAGCGCCATTCAAGATGACAGTGGAAGACGGGTGCTAAGATACTCTACAAATTTTGGTAGAGTTCCAACAAAAGTGACGAAGTTATCTTACACGAGGGATTAAAACTACCTTGGGCGAGGCGCATTCTGAAGATTAATATGGAGATTGATTCGGAGACGTTGGTGAAATGTATAACAAAGAAGGATTATAAAGAGCACCCATGGAAAACTTAATATTTGATTGCTAAAATTTATTCCTCGGGCCCTAGGAAGCTCAGATTGAGCACATTCCGAGAGAAAGAAACATCATGGTGGATAAATTAGTGAGGATAGATCATAAGGTTCAAGATGGTTACTGGGTTTAGGATGGTCACTGAACTTAAATAAGTCTTAACTTGAAGTTACTATTCCTCTATTGGGTTGCAAAGAATCCAATACATTAACATACAAATCTGAAGAGGGTGCTTCCTATAGAAAATGCAATAACCCATTTTGAGCTATAACAAAGAAACATTTCAGAACTTTATATAAAAATCAAAGATAAATCACAAATTATATTAATGAAAAACAAATAATAGAAAGAATAAAGTACATATAATTAACCTAGTACTTTATATGATCTTTTAAATTTTTTAATCTATATATTTTTATATATGTCTTTTCATTTACATTATCCACTTTAAATATTTTATTTTTATACAATAACATAGTTTCTAATATATATTTTGATTGTTTCTTTACTAATTGAATGTTTTTCTATTTTGAATTTTTACTTATTGTATATGGTTCGAAAGAGAGATTTCAAATAAAATGTTTTGCATGTGTAGTTTTACAAAATCAAATTAATTCATTAAAAATTTTATTATATTTATTTAATTGAATTAGATACTTTTAATATATTAATTTACTTAATAAACATAATAACTAAACTTATCGAAATAAACTAAATGGTAAACGTGCAACACATGTTGATTTCACTAGTTTATATGAAAAGTGTTCAACACGATCTTAAATACGATATGTCATGCTAAATAATTTTTTTAGAAGTATTTGTATAATATTAAACATTATGGTCATGGCAATCCATCATTTAGTCATATAAAACAATATAGGACCTTCCAATTACATATGATGATATTAAACCAAATTCTCCCAAGACTGTACTGTTGAATTTATGAAAATGTTCATTAGGTATAAAAAATTAGGATTCGGTTCATACCGAGAAATGTTTCGATGTAAAAATGAAATCTCAAAAGTATTTAAAGTACAAAATTAGTAGGGGGACTTGCGGGTGCCTGATTTGAATATTAGAGAACTTAATCGATGTTGTAAGTCCATTCGGATATTGGGTGCCTTGAACTCGACATATTGCGAGGATAGACAAACAAAGAGCGGGTGCTAGGCTGGCGAAGCACCACACATAGAAGCACTTTGCCTTAGACCAAAGTGGGTTGTCTCATTAAAAATTATGGGTTTGGTGAAGATTGTGGGATGTTGGGCCTGATGGCTGGCGCCAGGCGACGATGGCCGCATGTGTTTGTTGGATAACTCTAAGGTTGCATAGAGGAAACTTAAAAATTTATCAACAAAAGATCGTTTGCTTGCAATTTATGTTTCTAAAACATAAGGGTGTTTCAAGAAACTTAGGTAGTTAGAAGTTTTTTTGGAATGTTCTGATCTTCTTTAGAAAGTCCTTCAAGTAAATTGTCCCTCGAACCGCTCTTTTGAATCTTCAAAACCCCCAACTTCGAAGTCTTCTAAAGCATATCCACACCAACATAAATCACGATCAAATCAGGGAGGATACTGTTAGGCCTAAAATAATTCATGTTTTTTGCCTCCATTACATATGTTTTTTGCCATTTTCATGTCTAATTTGCTCCATTTCAGTTCATATTTCACTTTGGAGTCAAAGATAGAAGAAATGCTGAAAACAATGCATAAAACTGAGTTTAGAAGATGAAACGAGCCAAAACAGCCGACGTGAGCCTTTCTATAAGGCCATCACGCCCGGATGGGATCATCATGGCCTTGATGTCCGGTCAACCGTGATTTTGAAGTCAATATTCTATCACGAAAGTGATGCCATCATGGCTGGTGAGCTTGACGGCTGTCCAGAAGTTTATTTTTAGGCTTTAACTCTTTCTTTCACTCTTGAACTCATCCAAACCCATTGGGAACTCGTTTTTGGCGTAATAAAAAAGCTATTCTGATGCTCTAAACCCTAACTTTCATTATTCTAACCTAGAGAAGGAGAAGAGGAGAAACAACGCAGCTTTAGGGACGAATGAGAAATCTAGCCGAAAGGCTATAATTCCATCTTCCATGAAGGAATCTCGTCGGCTCCGGAGAAGACATTAATAAGCCTTTTCCTTTCTCTTTAATTTCATTTTTATTTAGTTATTATGTTGAAAGCTAATGTTTCGTGTTTTGAGATGATTGTGAATTATTCTTTAAGCATGAATATAATTATTTTTATTATTGTTATTGTTCTTGTGTTTATGTTTCGTTAGTGTCGTAGCCATGGGAATAATGATTGTTTAGAATAGTATTCGATAATATGCTTGAATGAATTCTTGTAATTATTATGTGAAGGAATTATATTTTGATTACATGTTGAAGCCTATGTAACTTTAGTATAAAACTTAGAATTGACTTTCTAATCGAGAGATTGTTGGTTAATTTGGATTATTAATTCGTATACACTTAGAGTTAAAGAGATAAATAGATTTGGTCTTTCTCTAAGCAATCTGTGGTTGAATAGTGTATGACATGCCGCTGCTATTTAATTAACACTAATCTTATTCAATGGTTTAAACTATTTTTAGATATTTGACCACGAGAGTGGCTTACACAAACACTTAAGCACGTGTGCTTAACTTCGAGAGAAACTCACATTCGTGATTAGGATTGTGATAATCTGAGTATTTGTCGGCATTGGTTCGATCGCTGAGCTACTAGATTGTTATCTCCCTGGGCTATTTATCGTATTGATTGTTGAGTCTTTAGTTGTTTTGTATGTCTAGTTGTCGTAGTAGTTAGTAATTCCCCTTGTTTTGTGTCTTGGTCTATCGATTGGAGAGTATGCGAAGTGATTGTTTGGTTTTCCCTTCTCTGTGGGTTCGACACCTTATATGCTACACCTGACAAGTGTATGCTTACACACATATGAGGTTTAAATAAAACTTCTCAGCAGATACTAGTGCTATGATTTGTGTTTAAGTTTAGGGAATTATATATGGAGATATTTCTTTCTTTTCGCAATTATTGATACTTCACGAGTATCGATCTAAAGGAGAAAAGGATTGAACCTCTCCCTTAAATACTAGGGGGTTCGAACCCTATTCCTTCGTGGGGAAAGAATCCTAAGCCTTCCTTGCTTAGGTTTCTTACTCAAGGTAATCGAATTACTAGTTTGACCAAAACTCCTTTTAAGTTGATCTTATCTACAAGCAACTCCATCTTGACTCCTTTAGAATGTATATCGATATTATTTATTTATTCTAAATAAATAAACATTCTAATAATTAATTATTTATTTATTGGATTTTTATTATGAATTGGGCCTATTAATTAATTCTCAATTAATTAAAACCCTAAAATTAATTCTATAAACTTAATCAATTTATCACTCTCACACGTGTGGCACGTCCCACTCGTGCCCGACTCATTTTGGTTGGTTCGATTAATCAATTTAGACTAATCCCTCGTGACCTGACATTTGTGTGTAACCCTTTAGGTTCATTATTCGATTAGCAGTTGTTGGAAAAACGAGTTCGAAGCGCAACTGAAATTTAAAAATTTCACAACAAGGATCGTTTACTTGCAATTTTTATTCGAAAACTAAACAGAAAGTTTCTCAATAACTTACTTTACTAGAAGCTTTCTTAAAATGTTTTAAGCCACCCTCAAATGTTCTTCACGCGGTAATGAATTTCCCGTTTCTCGATCGGTCCTTTCCATTGAGAATCTAAAGTAGAAGCCCTCTAGAGTGTATCCTGTTGGAAAAAAAAAATTAGAAAGCAACGGAATTTAAAAAAATTTCCCAACAAAAGGATCTTGAACTCGCAATCGTGTATCCAAATTCGTAGAGTTAAGAAACTTACTTTTCTTTTATTCTTTCTTGAAGCGTTTCAAGCCACCCAAGAACGCTCTTCTCGCGGCTTGATCCCCTCTCCTTGGTAAAGCTCGAATCTTCAAACTTCTAACTTGAAGCTCTCTAGAGATAGTCCACCAACTTGATCACAATCTAACTAGTAAGGATGCTAGTTCTCTAGTTAGTGTTTAGGCTTAACCTAGGGTTTCGTTTATCTTGGAGAAAGGATGGTGTTCAACACATGAACCAAAAGAATTGCCAATTAGCTCCATAAGGAGCTCGAGCTCTCCTATTTATAAAGAGGGGAGTGCCGAAATTCTTAGTCCTTATGGACTAAGGATTTGGTCCCTCTCTCTCCTATTACTTGATCATCAAGTAATTTGACTTTGACTTTGAATTCAAATTCAAATAAACTTTCAAGAGAGCTAAAATATCCAAACTATTTTTGGATAATTTTATACTTTATTTATTTAAAATAAATAACTTATTTTATCTAATTAATTAATTCATAATTAATTAACTAGATTATTTTTCTCCAAAATTAGACTTTCTTTTTAATTCAAAATTAAACCAAAGTCTATTAAATAATTAACACATTTAATTATTTAATATATATATATATAATATATATATATACACGTGTGGGACACGTGTCACAAAGACACGTGTCACTCACGTGACCCACACGTGTGGTTTCACACGTGTGGAACCCTCTTGGCCCGATTAACTTGTTTAATCATTTTGAAGCCTCAACTCATGTAACCAAGTTGTTGTGTGTCACCCTCTAGGTTCTCAATTCAATTAGCAGTGACCCTAATTAATTAATTCACTAATTAATTAATCAGTCCACAGATTAAACGACCATAGTCTAGCAACAGGTGTTTAACCCCTAGCTGAATTGGAATGTTCGAATTCGACTGAACCTTTAAGTCATTGATTCATGTGAGATACAATCCTCCTACTTACTATCTCTCAACCAAGATCTAGGGTAAGGGAATAATCAGAACCCTAATAATCCGGTCTTAAAGCTAAGTGCATTTCATATCCATTTGATCTCAATCCAAGAAACCCTTTTCTTGATGTCTTGATCTACTGCCTTGGCCAAGGACTCCATATGGCATATGAATGACTTACACAACAAGAGATCACCTTGCAAATGCAAGTGTAGGTCCTTTCTTGATTCTCATTCACTTTCCTGAATCACTTGTGCAGCCCCAGCATAAGCCTTGAATCAGTTGTCTAAGGCGACACCCTTTAAAGCTTATACCTAAGACTACAAAGTTAACTCATAAAGTGACAAGGACCCTCAAGTCTTAAGGATCAATTAATCACATCAATGACTCGTGAGATATTTCCTAATCTGGAAGTTTCTATTTCCTGAAATAGAAACTTCCTTTCCCATTTAGGAATGTTCTCACACGGGTTACCTTAGTGAACTTACTTATTAAAGTAAGCACCCTCATGTATCACGCACGTATCAACTATACACTTTGCACCTCCATGAAACAAGGTGGTCCTTCTTAAGGGCATGATCCCACAAGCAAGCCTTAGAGGAGTCAGGTTGACACTCCCACTGTCTGTAGGACTCATCGGCTTGGAGTATTTTACTAGTCATGACTTATGTGATATAGGGCTCGTTTCATGAACCATTTCACCTAAATGGTAGAGTCCTAAAGTCATCAGGATTAGGGGAGTTCTCATACATGCACAGCTAAAGTAAATGCATACCAAACAAGAGCATATAAAGAAGTGTTGCCTCAATTCGTTATTTCATTCAAAGATTGTCTGTGATTACAATAAGGAAAAGCACAAAGCGGATATACAATCGGCTTTCTAGGGCACTATTCCTAACATATCCACGCCAGACCTAGATTCAAATCAGATTAGTGAGTACGCTAGTACTATAATATGTGTATTGAAAAAAGAAACGGGATAAAATTGTAGCTAGAATATTTTCCCTTTCTTCAAGCCCTATAATACGTGAGAAAAATCTCACGCATAAGAAAACCCAAAAGAAATATTTCGTCCAATATATAAGATAGAGTTCTAGTTTCTTTTTCTTTTCTTTTTCTCCGAAATTGAGAAAACGCTTTAACAACGTCGATATAAGAGAAAGAGAAAAACTTTTGTCCTTTTTATCTAGGTAAAATAAGGATCAATCTCTTCTTTTAGGAGATAAATCTTATATTTTCTAAAATTCTGTTTTAAGATAATTAAAATAAATAATTAATAATTCCATTATTAATAAATATCTCTTAACAACTTTAGGATATTATTTCTTGTTTATTTATTTCATAAATAAATAAACTATGACATTATCCTTTATTTATTTCACAAATAAATAAGTTATGATATTATCCTTTTAAATAAACTAGGATAATATCCTTATGATATTATCTTTTACTTATTTATTTCATAAATAAATAAAGTATTACATTATCTTTAAAGTATGATATTATCCTTTACTTATTTATTTCATAAATAAATAAAGTAGGATATTATCTTTTATTTATTTCATAAATAACTAAAGTAGGATATTATCTTTTATTTATTTCATAAATAGAATACATAAAGTAATATTCTAATTCATAACTAATTATTTAGTGGCCTTTATTTTGGATTGAACTTTAGAATTAATTCTCTAATTAATTCTAATGAGCCTTTATAATTAATTCTCCCATTAATTATATTTGGGCTTTACAATTAGTTCTCCAATTAATTATACTTGGGCATTATAATTAATTCTCCATTTAATTATATTCGGGCTTTACAATTAATTTTCCAATTAATTGTGCTTGAGCTTTATAATTAATTCTCCAATTAATTATATTTGGGTTTTATAATTTAAATTTCAATTAATTATATTTGGATTTTATAATTAATGCTCCAATTAATTAACACATGGTCCAATTTCTCAATTGGACCGTACGCCCAAACTTGCTCACGTACCACACGTGTACTTTACACTTGTCTCGTTTCGATCAATTATTTCATCTTTCTAACAATATCCATTGAACCTGACATTTGTGTGTGACTCTCTAGGTTCATTATTCAGTTAGCATTAACCCTAATTAATTAATACACTTATCAATTAATTAGCTCACAAATTACATGACCATAGTCTAGCAACAGGTGTGTGACCCCTACACGAATAACAAATTAAATTTTATTTTTTTGACGACCAGCCAACAAGGCTAAACTAGGCTAATCCGACTCAATAAAACAAGACGCAAAAACAGGAATGTCAAAAGACCCAACGCAGGCCGAAGCCGTATTTCTAGCTAATGTGTGGGCTACACAATTAGCACCACATCTAATAATATTGAAGCGAACATCCGTAAACACTGAGCAAACCTGCTTCAAATCCGCCATGATATTTTCGATGTCAGAAAGGTCTTCTTCCTTCTGCCGAAGGAGGTTGATTACAGTAGCATTGTTACCCTCCACGATTATCCGACTCCAGCCAAAGTCTCTGCCCATGATTAAAGCAGAACGGGCAACCATTGCTTCAGTAACAAGAGGGTCCAAAGTATGCTGCAAATGATTAGTTTCCCATCCCACAACATTGCCATTATTATCCCGAGCAAAAACTTCAATGCCAATGGAATTAGAGGTGCGAAAAATGGCGCCATCAAAGTTGATTTTCACCCAGCCTTCATCGGCTTTAGACCATCTGTCTAAGGCCTGATTATGCATAAGTGGGGTATGCTCATCCTCTAGTGCAGCAACAGGGCCAGATTGCACACGAGCAAGTCAGATCAAATCATGAGGAGTTTGATGGTTCCCTCAGTTCTCTGCAGGTTTCGGTATTCCCAAATGGTCCAGAGGTTTAGGTGGTTGTTCGCCCATTTTGCCCTCCTACTTCTCTACTTTTGTTATAAGGTGAGGTTTAGGAACTTTTGTATTAGTTATCGACCTAAGGCCTATTATATGATTTTTTCCACCCCGTATGCGAATATATATCTTATATATATATATATATATATATATATATATATATTTAAATACGTGTGTTTAAGCTATGATTCTGATCTTATGGAAACGTTTGAATCTTATGGAATCGGTATAAGTATGAGCATATGTAAGGTTAAGATTTTGAAGCCTTTTGTACGTTTATATTATGTATGAGCGTGTTATGCCCTGAAAAATGCGAATATGGTTCGATTTGGTATATTGGGCCCCGGGAATTATGGGTAAGGAATGCCCGGGATGGCAAGGGTCGTCGGGATTGGCCTGTGTATAGTTCCCTTTGAGATATTCATGTGCGACTCTTGGAGGTTGGGAAGGCGTGATATCTTGAGCCTTCGGTGGATAACCGGAAAAGGCATATCGTGGGTTAGCTATCCCGTATGTTTTTGTATTGTAGGTGGAGAGGGTTTGATTCCCGAAACACTATTGATGTGGGGATGGATTTGTAACGCCCGAGCGTAAGACGTCACATCCCCCGCACCATAACCCAACCCATATATGAAATTGGATTTCCATACACGTGCCAAATCATAGCGGACGGGGACATACACACTCCCTACGCCAGGCGGGACTAACCCTTAACTTACAATTAACACAATATAGCAGAGTAGCATAAAAGCGGAAGCAGGTAGATCATATTCCATATATTGAGCTATAAGCTCTATGTACCAACAAAATAATCAAGTGCTACCATCAACGGCTTCCATGGCCTAACAGGTCATGTACGCTCCATATTCATACACAATAACCCATAAATACAAAATGTGAGTGTAATGGGAAAGAAATGCTAGACACTATGCAAGACTCTCCCAAGACTCGTATCCCGCCTAGCATCTCTCACCTGCAAAAGAACTGAAAACAACTCCGGGTTCAGTCTTAGACAGACTGGTGGGTATAAAAGAGGCATAATATTATAATAAAGCGGAATTAAAACACATACATGCAAGTTATAATCCCATACGAGGTTTTAGAATAATTTTCCAAGTGGGAGAATCAAGAAATACAACAAACGGGGATTATAACGGTCATTTCATTTGTTAGGTCATTCGTGATCCGGCGAGGGGCTAAGTCTCCAACCTTCACCTTGTGTATCATTAACATTTATGCCTTAGTGATCATGCAAACATTCTTTTGTGCTCATTCATTCGATCATTCATTTGATCATGCATTTACACCTTCTTCCTCCAGTTAGTAGACGGGTTTGCAAGGCTCGAACACCCATTCATTATTGCTAGAGGGGTACATGAATCCCCAAAAGCTCGGCTCCCTTCTTTCACTAATCTCCTAGTGAAGTCCGGGGTGACCGCAATTTGGTGGAACTAGCATACGTGGATCCCCGTCAACCCAAGCTTCCCCGGTTCACCAAATACACTAAGTCCCAGGGCCCCCATTCATTGTGATCATTCAATTCTCGCCAAAACATTTGGTAGGATTCATAAAACAAGGATTTACATTGAAACATTGGTGCATTGGAAACTTACTATATATTTATATAACTTTGGCCAAAACTTTGCACACCAGGGTTGATTGGGTCATATTGCTAACTAATAGAAGGAAAAACCCACCTGGTAGACAAAAGAAAGGAATAAAGACCTCACTGCCCGGCCTCGTCTCCCACTGGATCAAGATCTATATGACAAAAGTAGTGTGAGACTCAATATGACCACACTTAACGCTCGGTAATGCGATGGCATGATATAAAATGCATACGAGACTACAAAATGTACTAAATATGGTCATGAATGCCATGAAATTCGATTAAACACATAACTTGTCAAATTTATTCAATATACGGTAAAACCGTATTCATTCACATTCATTACGTTCCTAATTGCATTAATTCAATTCATAAAGTCATATCATGATCATAATGCGTAGATTGATGAATTTACATTACATATAATTCTCGAATACGAACAATACACGTAGTGTAAACAATAAAAGAGTTTTCCCAAAGCTACCAATTCAAGTGACACGGCCGTGTTGCAATTTTCAAAGAGTTGGACACGACCGTTGTAATGCCCTGGTTCCGGATGAACAGGTAAGCACGCCACGTGTGAGTTTGTGAGCGTAGGATTTATTTTGATTCTTTAATTTTATATTTTCCTACATGACTTCATATATTTTATAAATTCCATATCATATTATTATGTGAGTTACATGAATTCATATCATTGGAAAAATTATTGCATGCCATGGAAAAAAATATTTGTTACGTGAAATATATACCGAGAGTGATTTAATTATCGAATTCTCCCTACTTGCTTATTTTTCTAAATTTGGGGACCAAATTGCATAGCTTTCTCATGGATTCAATTGATCAATTACGAAACAAAGCATACTTGATTGCATGACTTAAACTCTTGAGGGATTGAATTGCAAATTGAGCCTTTAACATTTTTTTCAAAATTGGATGAATCACGTAGAATATATCTCCAAGCTTCCTTGATCATATTTCATCAAAAATTCACCAACATATCCATCCCTCTTGCTCTCGGTTTCTTCAAGGAAAGAGAAAGAAGTGATTTCCATTATTTTCATCAAGATTTTCAAGAAATATTTTAAGAGTTGAAGCTTAGCACCCATAATCATCTTCTTTCTTCATTTCTTTAGCTTCAAGGTGGGTGTTTGCATGGATTGATGATTCTTGATCACATATATAATAGCTAGGGTTTGAGAAATCATGGAGTATGTGGATTATTGGTTGTTTGATATATGAATACATGATTATAACATGATTCATGGCATGAATTCTTGCAAAATATGGAATTATATGATGATATGAGCTTGAATTTGGAGACTTGAATTCTTGATGATTTTTCATGATTTATGTGTTTAAGTGTTATATTATCATATCTTGAATATGTATGCATGTATATTACCAGAAATCCTTGCCTTTATTGATCAAACTTGGAGTTTTGGAAGCATTATTGTTATTGTCGTAACCTTCCCCTGTTTTCTGCTCTGTTTTTCTGCAGAACTTGAAGGTCGCGGCCGCGACCAAAAACAGAACAAAAATGGTCGCGGGACATTTCAGGTTTAAACTCAGGTCGCGCCCGCGACCGAAAATATACATAAAACCGGTCTCGCCCGCAACCGAAATTTGGCCAAGTTTCGACTTTTGAAAAATTGGCCGAAAATTCATGAAAAAATTAGGTCGCACCCGTGACCAAAAACAGAACAAAAATGGTCGTGACCGTAACCCTCTCACAGACTGTCAAGATTTCAAAATTTTCACTTTTCAATCCAATGGTTTAATTTATTTCAAATTGTTATTATATGATACGTTTCATGCCAAAACACGATAATTGCATGCTACATTAATCATGACACGTCATTTCATCGCATGTTCGCCGTTCGCTATAGTTTTGGTTTATGTACGAACTATTCATTTCGTATGTGGATCGGGCTATAGTGTGGGGGATGTAGTGCCTTGGGGGTTAGGGTGCTACATCTTAAGGTGGTATCAGAGCCCGGTTGCAAAACCGAGGTTCTTGAGTCATGTCTTGTGAGTCTAGGTCGCACGGCGTAGGATTAATTGTTACTTGAGAGTCTTGCATTTAATTAAATTGTGTGACCTACTTGAATTCTTGAATTATTGAGTTACTTGATTCTTTTAAATGTGTGCTTTAACGATATTATGGAATTATTTGCACACATTGCATTTATTAATCAACCACGCATGTGAAGTGATTTGATTTCAGGATGGATCGTGATAGACATCGTCGTGATCGATCCCCGAGAAATTGACATCATCGCCACCATCGTCACCGTGAGAGATCACCCCCTCCTCCATCTCCTCAGGCTTAGTCCCAAGATTTCATGAACGTCGTGGTTGGGCTGATTGATCAGAGGCTTCAGGAACGGGTTCCTCCAGCACCACCTGCGCCAGTAGCACCACCGGAGAACCCTATTTCTTCCATATTACGTGAGTTTCAGAACCAGCATCCACCTAAATTCTATAGGGGTGACGACATTCAGGCTGAGATGTGGCTTAAAGAGGTCGAGAGGATTTGGCAGCTTATTCCATGTGACACTCAGGAGAAAGCTAGCTGCACCCTTACTCTGATTTAGAGCGAGGATTACTCCTAGTGGGAAAGCACTCAAATAGTATTGGAGGCCGCTGGGACAGCTATCACGTGGGAGGTCTTTGTACGGGAATTCAGAAACAAGTTTATTCCCCCAGCTTCCCGTACCCGCAGGTTGAGAGAGTTCACAGAATTGAAGCAAGGAGGGAGATCCGTTGGCCAGTACATCGCCGAGTTCGAGAGACTATCTCGCTATGCACCTAACATAGCGAATGACGATTTTCACAAGGCGATGCAGTTCGTGCAGGGACTCAGGCCAGACATCCAGGATGCCTTGAAAGCTGCTAATACCAGCACCTAGGCCAAAGCTACCACTAAGGCTTTGAAGGTTGAGGATTCAGACATTGTAGGGTCAGGACAGGGATCGAGTTCAGGAAAGAGGCCTATAGCTTATTCTTCACCTCTAGCACCAAAGGGACCCGAGAAGAAATTTAAAGCTACAGGGCCACTTCAGAAGGTTCCACGAGCTCCAGCACCACCACAACCACCTCAGAGACCGGGCTACAGATTTTGTGGACTTCATACACATACGTATGATAACTGCAGACGACTGTTGGGATTGTGTTTGATTAATGGGAGCAACGGGCACCGGGTTGATGGTTGTCCGGATCGTCAGGATCCGCCACCTGCAGGCCAGAGGTCACTACTGAGAGCTCGGGCTTACGCGTTGGCTGGAGAGGAGCAGTATGTTGAGATCGACCCTGCTGCAAAACTAGAGTTTGCCTTGCAGCTTGAACGAATTCACACATATTCAAACGAAGCAAACATGAGTGTGGAAAAATTAAAGGAAACGCGAGAGATTTGTGAGGTTGGATAAAGGATTAAGGGAATCGTGAGGATTCTTATTGACGTAGGCTAAAATTGACTTGCCACGTGGACCAATACGGGAGCGCCATTTGCCGCGAGAGAAGACTGGACCCTGCAAACGAGGCCACGTAGGCCTGATCCAATGGCCATTTGTAGGTCGGCCCAATCACCAAGTAAAGTGAGGAAAAGTTGGTATCCCACCTAGAGTCAAGGGTTAAGCGTCGATCTGGTCCTCTCTCGGTCGGAGGATAGCTATCGAGCTACCCCTTTGTTACTCGAGGATCGAGTCGACTATCCCGGTGGGATCCCCAAGCTGTCTCAGCATTAAATGCGGACTACACCTCCGTACTGTTCCTGACGGGCATTAAATGCACCTACAAATAGTACAAGAACGTCATCATTAACCCTAAGGGTATATATTGTTGGGATTAATGCCCTGAAAATCCAATTATATTGTAAATATTTTTGAATTAATAAAACTGAAATTAAAGCAAGTTATGAGTATTTTACAAATTTAATAATTAATGGCGTGTGATGGTATTTTTATATGAAATGTGTTTCATAGGAAAAGACTTTAAATACCAGAAATCACGTGTCATTAAAGTTCTAGTCAGTATGATAAGAAGATGTTCTTATCGAGACTATAATGTGCTATATAAGATGATTAGTCTTTCGTCATAGGGAAATGGAGTTTCCGATTATGACACATTGATGATTTTCAATGAGATTGGATACATCGAACTGGACCACTGAGATTGTTCATTTTATACTGCTATCTAAAATGAATAAAATCTCGGAAGCATTAGACTCTTAATCCTGGCAGTGTTTCTACTTTAGGCATGTAGTGTTAATCACTGTGATGTACTCAGAAGTGAGGTCTCGGTAACGGGTGGCCAAAATACTTTGTACGTTCGGTGATTGCATGAAATGTGCTAGAGAGAAATATTGATCAAGGAATCTGTAGCCTTGCTGGAAGGTTTAAAGATATCCCTGAAATAGATTTGCAAAAGGTTCGAATTAAAACTTTGGCCAAAGTACTTCGCGTGTGCGTCACCGAAGTTGTATGTTGAATGTGTTTCACATACAGGGAATTTGGACTTAAGGCGAATCAAGAAATTTCAGATTGAAAGTGAAAAATAAATGATAGTAGTATTGATTTATTTTTCATGGATATCTGTACAGAGGAGTAAAATGAAAAATTATTCTAGATCGAGAAATTCGTGAATAATTTAATTAATTTTAGAGTTCAACAATATTTATTTAGTGGAATTAAATATTGTTAAACGGTAATCAATTATTTTCAGGGGATGATAATAGATTGACTCGTTTGGAGCTAAGATTAATTAGTCCTGCAGGTCCCCCCGCAAGCCCCAACGAAGATCAATGAGAAATATTAAAACGAGAGAGAGAAATGATTTTTCAAAGAGTTTGAAAATAGCCAAGGTATTTATTTTGAGAAAATAAATTAAATTCCAAAGAGTTGGAAATGTCCGAAATTTTATTTTGGAGAAAATAAAATTTTTCAAAAAAAAAAAAAAAAGGTTTTTTTGCTGACGTGGCACAGCTGACGTGGCAGCTGACGTGTCATGCCACGTCCCGGCGCTGACTGGGCACCAAATGGAGAGACACGTGGACGGTTGCGATCTGTACGCGGCATCGCGGAGGAACAGTCCAGATTGGCTCTCGCGCGGGTCAAAGAAACGGGTCAACGGGTCGGGTCTTCGGATAGGGCCGGGTCACGGTTTGCCCGACCCGGACACGTGGACGAATGGGATTTGGACACGTGGCGTTGCTGGAGCCCAACGTGAACCGACCGGTTCATCCCTGGACCGGTCTGAACCGCCGGGCCGCCGGTCGGGCCGGCTGAACCGGCCACGCGGCACCTGCTCGTGCCTGCGTGTGCCGCACGCGCGCCATGCGCATGCAGCGCCTTCTGGCGGCGCGTGGGGGCGCGCGCCAGCACGTTTCGGCGCGTGCTCGGCGGCTGCGGACTCCTGGCGAGCTCCTCTTCCACGTGGCGCCTCCGGATTGGCTGCATGAACTTGGGGTTCACGGCAATTTTCGAAATTTGACGAAAATGACCCTAAATTCTTGGCTATAAATAAGAGGCTGAGCTTTGTTAATTCATTCACTAACTTTGAGAGCTTTTGGCAGCCATGAAAATGCCCTCTCGGTAATTCTCTCTCTAGATTTAATTAATCCTAATTAAGATTAATTAATTACTAATTAGGTGGTTATATAATTAATATATAATCCACTTAATTATTAGAAAATAGGGATTTTTTGAAAATTTAGAAAAAAGGGTTTTTCTGAAAAATATTTTCTCAAAGTATTTACAGAAATACTGCCGGAGCCCACACTCCAATTTCTTAATCGGGGATATTGCGGGGAAGCTCTGCCGGTTTCACGAGAAGATTCGAGGTGCTGGAAAAGTGCCGTTGATAGCCATTTGTGCAGTACGGTAATACGTTGTGCTGCCAAAATTATTATTTGCATATTGTGATCATATGCTAGATGATTTAAAATTATGTTATCGATGCCTGTTTATATTAGAGTTATGCTGCTCGATTTATTCCGCTGCTTTATTAAAATATTTTTGAAATATTTTGATAACGAGGTTATGGCGAAATTTTTTGAAATGTTGCTATACCGTCACTCTGTTTCGGGCCCGTCAACACCAACATATATACCCCCTCATAAATGTCATTTGGTAAGCTCATTTATTGCACTTCAAGTCAACTCGAACCTCACTCTATAACTCGAGACTGACTTAACGTCGGAGTGCCGACATTGGGTAAAACCCTCCCAGTCCCTGGTCGGCCTTCAGCTCACTCTTGCATCCCCTCTTGCAGCTCTATCAGGGCCAAGCATTCCACATCCTTATAAATTCTAAGTGATCAGTCGACATCAATCGATCCTATCATCATCTCGAATTTCGACCCGATCATTTTGGCACCGTCTATGGGAATTCGGACAGAAGCTTCGCAAATATTGAACGACGCAGCCATAGAGTGTTTGGAGCTGATGGGCGGAAGATTGTCGCTCCCGCGGGGGGGGGGGGGGGGGGGGAGGGTGGACCCAGCAACGTACCAGCTCAACCAGGGGGTAACCCCCCGAGTAGTACCTGTTCCGATGGTTTACTCAGCCCCCGACTTAAACGCTTATCTCGAGAAGTGCTAAGCTGAAGTTGTTGCCGCAGCTACGGAGGGCCAGGCTCCTATGTTCCCAGAAAAACCTTGAGCTAGTCCAGCCACCCCTTCCCCCGGGAAGTACTCGCATTATTACGGGCCGCCCGTGTATTACGGATACCCTCCTCCGCATTGGGGATATCCCCCATCGCCTGCTTATTATCAACACGACTACTACGGCCCGCCTCCACCACCTGGTCCGGACCAGGGGCAAGGGACAGGTCGAGGACAGTAGCATACTGAAATCTTACCTATCGAACAGGAAGCTAAATCAGGTCGCCGGCGGGACAAGCGACCCACCGGGCAAACTCACCAGGGGGCCGATCTCCCTAGGTTCAAGAAAATGGAGGATGATCACGGTACCGCTCGTACCGCCGGGACTGTCAGCAGGTCCCGGGAATCATCCCTTAGTGGGAAAAGAGAGTAGGGGCTGAGAAATTCAGGTGTCTTTGATTGATTGGGGGCTAGGGTCGACCCCGAAGCCCCCAGGCTGTCCAACCGAGGCTTTGAGGTTGGTATAGACGATCTCTGGAACGGCTTGCCTCGGCGAGAAAGACCACAACAACGCCCCCCCCCCCCCCCCCGGTCGACTTGTAAGATGAAGAGGAGTCCTACTTTGACCTGTTGGAAAACACGAAAGAATTGAGCAGTGGAAGTTTAAAATTTTCCAAAAGTTTAATTGTTGTCTTGCAATTTTTGTACTGTAACATTGGGTGTAACAAGAAACTCACTTTAATTGAAGCTTTCTTGTGATGTTGTTACCGCTTAACAAACACCCTTCAAGCGGAAAGTCCCTCGAACGTCCTTCGATTTAGACCCCAAAGCGATCAAGCGAGTGAGAATGCTAGTCCTATGGCTTGTGTTAAAGGCTAGGATTTTTGCTTTGAAAACTTTTCTTTTGGATTTTCTGAAAAACTTAACACTATGTGAGTGTTGGTCTAAAGAATAAGAGAAGCACCACCCCCAGTATAAATACTAGGATGGTTCGAAAATCCCTAGGGTTCCCAAACCTAGTGGACTTTGTTTTCTTGCTCGCTAATTAACTGATTTAATTATTTAATTTAATTGGAATAATAAGTTCTTAACTTATTCTCCAAGTCTTTGCAAGAATAACCTTCTCTCTCCTACAATAGGAAGTTGGACTTTTCAACTTTCCTAAAGTTAAAAGCTAATATTCAATAAATAAATAAATTATCAATTAATTATTTATTGGGTTAAGATTATTTGAGAATAGTCTTAACAATTAATTTAAAATTATTAAAAGACCAAAATTAATTAATTACAATTAATTAATTAATTCTAGAAAAGAATTCACGTGTAATATAATTACACGAATGGAATCACGTACGTGCCAAGTGTGCATGACAAGTGGCAGCCACGTGGACTGCATGATACGTGGCAGCTACCCACGCAATCCTTGCTCTATTTCGATCAACAATTTGATCATTCGTTAATCATATTAACATCCTACTATAACCCTCGTGTTCTGGCATTTGTGTGTGACCGTTTAGGTTCATTATTCGACTAGCAGTGACAACAATTAATTAATTCCCTAATTAATTAATCACTTCACAGATCACACTACCGTAATCTAGTAATGGGCGTGTAATCCCTAGCCGAATAACGAAATGAATCAAAGTACCTTTCAGCCAATGACAATCAGTGAAATACGATCCTCCTACAACTCCATCTCTCAATCAAGAACTAAGGCATGGGAATATTTTCAGAGCCCAAATATTCTTGATCTTTAAAGTTAAGTTCGTTTCATATCCATTTCGATCTCAATCCTAGAAAACCCCATTTTCTAGATGTCTAGATCTTTTATCCACCTTGGCCAAGCGTTCAATATTTAATAGACTACGAACAACTCAATCAGTAAGAGATCATTCTTATTCTTAACAAGTGTAGGTCCTTTATCAATTCTACTAATTCTACATATGCCACTTGTGTAATCCCAACATAGGCCGTGGTTCAGGTGTCTACATGGCGACACCCTTTTGAGCCTATATCAAAGATTACAGAGTTAGCTCATATGAGACATTACAAAATCTCAAGTCTAAGGATAAATTAATCACTTCATTAACCTGTGAGATATTTCCTAATCTGGAAGTTTCAGGAAACTCCTTTCCCATTTAGGAATGTTCTCACGTGGGACATCTCAGTGATGAAGTTCTTGTAACAATCACCCTTATGTATTATGAACGCATCAACGTATGCACTTATCCCTCCATGAAACTGAGTGATCCTTCAAAAGGACATAATCACATAAGCAAGTCTCAGCAGAGTCAAGGTCGACACTCCCACTGTCTGTCGGACTCAATGACTTGGAGAAGTTTCTAATCCTCGCCTATGGAGTTAGAAACTTGTTTCATGTGCCGTTCCTATAATGACAAAGTTCTTAAAGGCCTTATCGGATTAGGGGAGTTCAATACATGTAAAACAAAGTCAACGCAAACAGATATAAATAAGCACATAAAGAAGTGATTGCCTATGAACAAAATCATTCCGTTTATTATTCAAAGACTGTTTGTGATTTCACAAGGAAATAGTAAAGCAGACATTTGCTTTAAGGGCACTATTCCTAACATGACCCCCCTCCCCCTCGGCGAGGTCGGGATGCTCCACGACAGCAAGACCAAAACAATGCTCCCCCTCCGTACGGTCGGCAGTCAGCCCGGAAGTTCAGAAATGCCCGTGAGGCTCGATCACCTTTCTGCGAGGGAATAATCGAGGCGATGGCGGTGGATAAGATGCTGACTAACCTCCCGACCTATAATGGTACTACTGACCCAGAGAGGCATGTCGACCGGTTTGAAATCAAAATAAGCATGTTTGACCATTCGCCCGATGTTCGTGCCAAGATCTTTGCTACCACCCTCGTCGGGATGGCCCAGGACTGGTTCTCAAGGCTGGCCCCATGCTGTATCCGTTCGTATGACGAACTAGTTGATCGTTTCATCGCCCATTTCTCATCCGTCAAGGGTGACAAGCTACCAGCCACTTACCTCTATAACATCGTGCAGAAAGAGGATGAAACGCTCAGGGATTTCTTCACTTGATTCTCCCGAGCAGCAGTCCAAATCCAACCACCTAGCATGGATATGTTGATTTCGACCCTCCACACGGCCCTTCGAGATAAGGAGAGTGCCCGTCATATAGTCCGAAAGAACCCTGACTCAATTTCTAAGCTACTCGAGATCGCAGGGGATTGGATGCGAGTGGAGGAAGTCGAGATGGCCCAGAGGGGTGGTCCGGGAAGAAAGACGGAAGCCTTTCGGCCCCCGAGGAGTGAGTCAAGGCGAGACAGCAAGGGCAGAGCCGAGCAAGGAGATCTACAACGTCTCCAACAAAAAGTTGTTCAAAAACCCTAAGCCGATCAAGGAGACGCAGAAAACAAGAGATTCCAGGAAATATTGCCACTTTCACCGGCAGACTGGCCATAATACATCGGAATGCTTCGCTCTGAGAGACGAGGTCGAGCGCCTAATCCAAGGTGGCCAACTCCAAGAGTTTGTCAAGAAGCTAGACGAACTCGCCCTCTGGGCTGAGGAGCGCAGCCCTCCCTGGCAATGGGAAGCTAAACAACTGACTGAAAGGGATGCCCATAACCTCCCGTGCGTCGGACGGATCGACATGATCGTCGGTGGACCGACCGGTGGGGACACCAAGTTTGCCCGAAAGAGAACTTGAAGGGAAGTTCAACGCAGTTACTACGGGCCTAGCGAAGTCATGAACATCGAGTAGAAGAAAAAGTGGGTTGAGGAAGAAGTTACTTTCAGCAATAGGGATTTAAATGGTGAACCACCTCGGGAGGACGATGCGCCTGGTTGTCCGATGGTGGTCACACTAGATGTAGCGAATTTTGCTGTATCCAAAGTCCTTGTTGATATTGGAAGCTCGGTGAATATTATCTATTACTCGACTCTTGTAAAGATGAATTTAGCTAACAAACTTCGACTAGAACCTTTGAAAAATCCATTAACAGGTTTTGGAGGTGCAGAGGTTTATCCGAAAGGCCGGATCCGATTGGTCACCTCCATGGGAACTCTCTCTAAGAGGGCGGCCTTGGAAGTCGAATACCTAGTGGTCGAGCAACCCTCCGCCTATAACATTATCTTTAGCCGACTGGGCCTCATTGAGTTCCGGGCGATAATCTCGACCTTTCACCAAATGATCAAACTCCTGACTTCGGCTGGCATAGGGGAGGTTAGATGCGATATCCCAACCGCATGATCTTGTTATTCGATTTCGATGGAGAAGGTCCGATTACCCGATAAGTGTATCATTACCGTATTGCAGATCCCAGAGTTTGACAAGGAGGACCCCGAAGACCGAGACATTCAGGACCCTAAAAGGTCTAATAAGATCACCTCGAAGTTGGCCAAAAAGAGGAGGAACGTGGCCGACAATCATGTCAAGTCTACTAGTCAGACGAAGGAGATAGAGTTACTCCTAGGCCAGGCCGAAAAGATAACTCACGTCGGGGTTTCTCGGCCTGGAAAGGAGCTTGAGCAGGTCCTTTTAATTCAGTTCTTGCAAGACAATGCTGATGTCTTTGCTTGGTCTACAAACGATTTGGTGGGTGTCGATCCGACCGTTATAATGCATCATCTAAATGTTAATCCCTTCTTTAAGCTGATAAAGCAGAAGCTACGTACTCAAAGCATCAAGAGAAATGAGATTATAGAGGAGGAGGTCAATAAGCTGCTCGATGCTGGTTACATCAGCCCAGCCAAATACGTTGATTGGCTCTGTAACGTGGTCCTAGTGGCCAAGACCGGGGGCAAGTGGCGCATGTACAACCAACCTCAACAAGGCATGCCCGAAGGACCCATACCTCCTACCTTGCATGGACCAGTTGGTCGACTCGACTGCCGGATGCGAGCTGATGAGTATGATGGATGCTTTTCAGGGATACTACCAGATTTTCATGGCGCCCGAGGACGAGAAAAAGACTGCTTTCATAGTCGTTAAGGGCATCTATTGCTTTCGAGTAATGCCCTTTGGACTTAAGAACGCAGGGGCCACTTATCAAAGACTGGTAAATCGAGTGTTGAGGAAGATATTGGGAAAACTATAGAGGTCTACGTCGATGACATGATTGTCCGTAGCAAGAGATCGTGTGACCATCTCGAAGATTTAGGACGAGCGTTCGACTCCTGAGAAAGTACAATCTGAAGCTCAACCCCAATAAGTGTATGTTTGGGGTCGAGGGAGGCATGTTTTTAGGATATATGGGAAGCCGAAGGGGGGTTGAGGCGAACCCCGAGAAGAGTAATACCATCTGATACATCTCCAGCCCAAAAATAATTCGAGAGGTCCAATGCCTAGTCGGCCGCATCATTTCCTTGAACAGGTTCATTTCGAGGTCGGCCGAGAAGAGCCTCCCCTTCTTCAAGATTCTGAGAAATATAAAGGCTTTCAATTGGACGGAAGAGTGCGAGCAGGCATTCGAGGCACTGAAGAAGTACCTCGAGTCGCCCCTCTGTTGGCAAAGCCCGAGCAAGGCGAGAGACTCTACCTCTACCTAGCCATCTCGGGCGAGGCCATCACTTCAATCTTAGTGGCAGTAAGAGAAAGAAAGCATATGCCGGTCTATTACGTGAGCAAGATCCTGCACGGAGCAAAGACCCGGTACATGGAAATCAAAAAGTTCGCATTGGCTCTGGTACACACCACACGGAAGTTGAAGCTGTATTTCCAGGCCCACTCGGTCAGGGTACTGACCGACCAACCACTAAGACAAGTGCTCGAGAAACCAGACACATCGGGGAGATTAACTAAATGGGCCGTTGAGTTAGGATAATTTGACATATCTTATCAACCCCGGTTAGCCTACCAAGCACAAGTTCTGGCTGATTTCTTGATCGAGAAAGATGCACCCGCGACCCCCAAACAGTCGACCACATATGGGGGAGGTGCCAACGTGTCCCTGAGGAATGCCGAAGGAGATGAGCTCGACTTTTCCATCTGTCTCGAGTTCCCTGCAACCAACAATGAGGCCGAGTACGAGGCCCTCATAACTGGGTTGAGAATTATGACAGAGCAGGGAATCGAAAACCTGACAGCCTTTACCAACTCACAACTGGTGGCTAGTCAAGTCAAAGGAACTTACGAGACGAGGGAGGAATCGATGGTAAAATACCTGGAGAAGGTAAAGTCGCTGGCGAAAGGGTTCAAAAGCTTCAAACTCGAGCAAATACCTCGGGAGGAGAACGAGAGGGCCGATGTACTCTCCAAGGTGGCAAATGGTTTAAGAGGAACGAGGGATAGGTCGATCACATTCTTAAAGGCCTCAACAAGATCAATTGACGAAAAGGGCGATGCCATTCTAAGCATCGATCCGGCGGAGCCCTGCTGGCTGGATGAATTGGTACTCTACTTACGAGACAGGGTCATCCCCGAGAACAAAGCACATCGACGTCGACTCATGGCCCGATCAGCGAGCTACGTACTCAACCCCGATGGAAAGCTTTTTAAGAGCTCCTATCGAGAACCGGCCAAGAGGTTCCTTCGACCTTCCCAAGCCAAGGAGGTTCTCGAGGAAGTTCATGCCGAGTCCTGCGGAAACCATGCGGGAGGGAAGATGTTGGCCAAGAAGATAGCTCGAAGCGGGTATTATTAGCCGACTTTAGTTAAAGACTCGATTAATTTCTTAAAGAAGTGTCCAGGCTGCCAACGCCACGTTAAGCTCACACACCAGCATCCGAGAGAAATGATCCCCATCAACGTGGCTTGGCCCTTCGATCAATGGGGAATTGACATAGTAGGCCCATTCCCACTAGCGTTGAGACAACACCAATTTGTCATAGTTTGCGTCGAATATTTCTCCAAGTGGGTCAAGGCAGCATCGGTCCCCAAGATCACTTACCAAGTCATGATCCGCTTCCTATGGAAAAACATCATATGTCGATTCAGGGTCCCCAGAGTCCTGATCTGCGATAACAGGCCTCAATTCAGAAGCACGTATTTCAAGAAGTACTGCGCCGACATGGGAGTCAGTTTAAGATTCACCTCGATTGGCCATCCCCAGGCCAATGGGCAGACCGAGGTAAGAAATCAAATCATCGTGTAGAATTTGAAGACCAGGCTCGATGTGAAGAAGGGAGCTTGGGTAGAGGAGCTCGACGGAGTATTATAGGCTTATCGAACAACACCCCGCACGGCCACTGGAGTATTATGGTCTATGGGTCCGAGGCCATGATTCTCGCCGAGTTAATACATCAGATAGCCAGAGTATCTCAATATTAGCTAGATCGAAACCAGGAAAATAGACAGTTCGAGTTAGATACCATTGAAGAGAAAAGAGAGTTGTGACGCCCCGATAATTCGACCGTACAGGTATGACGTAATTGTTTACCTAATTGCGCGAAATGATCGTTTTACGTATTTATATAGTTAATTTTATATTAAATGTATTAAATGTTATTTACTTTATTTTAATGTTAGTAATATCACCTATATTTATATAAATATGTATATATGTTGATTGTGTTAATTATTATATCCTAAGTTATTTAATATTTAGTATTTTTGTGAATTCATATCAATTGATATTTATTGCATAAATTGAACTTGATTTAATTTTGTTGTGACCTTATTTGAGCATTTCATGAACTTTGTGGACTTAATTGCATTGGACGTAATTGATCACATTTCAAAAGCTTGGGGATTCAATTGCATGACTTACTAATTTGGAGGATTTAATAGCAATTTGGCCAATTCTTTTCCCCTTCATAGCAGCATATCACGTAATGCATCCCTTTCATTCATACAAACACATTACATACACATTTGCTCTTGTTCCCTTGCCAACCGATCCAAAACCCTTGCCATGGTGTGAAGATTTCTTCTTTCAAACTTCATTTTGTAGGTTTTGTGATCATTCAAGCATCATCAACATCATCTCACTCCATCTCTTTTCATCTCTTTTTTATTCAAGGTAAGATGGAGATTTTATATGAATTCTTGGATTGAATATGTGAAGCTAGGGTTTTGGTTTGGATTGGATAATTTACTTATTTGTTGTTGGAGACATGAATACATGCTTTTAGCTTGAATTTATGCTTGAAGTCTTGGAATTTATGGACTTGGTTGATGAACTTGTATATGGGTTTGATATTGATAAATCTTGATGATCAATGCATGATATGAGTATATATGTTAGATTTTACGGTACTTCTAGTATGAATACATGTTTCTTCAAGTTTTGATTGCATTTGATGATTGAAATTTGGTGTTTTGGTTGGTTTTTGTTGCTGTCCGAGAACTGCTCTGTTTGTCTGCATAGGTGACACGGGCGTGTCACGTTTTCCCCTTTCACCGTGACACGGGGGTGCATGTGGGTCTGGGTTTTTTGTACCGTGACACGGGGGTGTCACGGTTTGCTTTGTATTGGTGACACGGGCGTGTCACCTTCTCTTTTCCTGTGCTTAGTCCACTGTACCCTGACACGGGGGTGTCACTGCTTAGTGTATAGAGGTGACACGGGGGTGTCACCCTCTGTTTTCATGCATTTTGTTTTGCATGCATGGCTGTACGTATGCATGTATTATATATAGGTATATGTTTTATAATGTAACATATTTGCACATTTATGTATGTTTAGTGAATATTTAGTGTTATTTGGATTTATTTGATTGAAATTGTGGAATTAAGAGTTCGAATGAATTGAATTATTGAATTGAATGACTTGAATGTATGATTTAATTCCTTAATAGTGTACATGAACATAATATTACCTTTTTCACATTCACACCATGATCATTGCATTGCCGAGCGTCTTATTTGGTCATATTGAGTCTCACTTCACTTTTCTTGCACAGATTTTGATTCAGTTGGAGACGAGGCCGGTCAATGAGGCTCGTGTTTGCTCCTTTTTGCGGTTTAAGGTGGGTTTTTCTTCTATGTAGATATAAGACCCTATATATATACCTTCAATGTGAAAGCTTTCGACCAAAATTATATATATATAGAGAGTCGTTTTAAAGAGTAAATGTTTTCAACGTAAAGCCTTATTTTATGAACGCTACCTAATGTTTTGGCGAGAAATGATCGAATGCACGAATGGGGCCCAGGGATTTAGTGTGAGTGGCTATCCGGGGAGGCACGGGCCGACGGTGATCCCTCACACTAGTTCCACCAATGAACGGCGTAACCGGACCTCGTTAGGAGTTAGCGAGGAATGGACGCTGAGCGCCATCTGGGGAGTCATGTAACCCCTTTTGGTCAATGAATGGGTGGTCGGGCCTTGCAAACCCACCACCAACCCGGAGGAAGAAGGTGTAAATGTTAATGATTGTGTCCAAAAGATTGATTGCATGAAAAGAACGAATGAATGAATGTTTAAATGATTTACACAAGGTGTTGGTTGGTGATAATGCACGCCCACTCGCTGGGCCACTAATGACCTAATGTTAATGATTCGTTATAATCCCTTTTGATGATTTCTATTCACCCACTTGGGAAATTCTTTAAAAACCTCACTTGGGATTATAGCTTGCATGTGATTGTTTAATTACCGTCTTATATTCTATTTATGCCCTGTTTTATACCCACCAATCCCTTTGGACTGAACCCGGTTGGTTTTCAATTGTCTTGTGCAGGTGTTGAGAGAGCTAGGCGGGAATACGAGTCCTAGGTCTTGCATTTGTCTCTAGCTCTGTATTTTGGTCTTACACTTGTATACTTTTATTTTGATCATTGTATATGTATAATGATGTGGAGCGTACCTATTTTGGGCCGTGATGGCATGTGATGATGTATATGAATTATTTTTGGAGCTGTGATGCTCATTGTATATATATATGATGTATGATCGTTTATTGCTTCCACTTTAATGTTTTATGTTGTTTTTGGTTAAGGGTTAGCCCACCTAGCTTAGAGTGTGTGTTTGTCCCCGTTCGCCGTGATTTAGCTCGGGTATGGATCGTTCATTTCATATTCGGGTCGGGTCTCGGTGCGGGGGATGTGACACCTTGCGCTCGGGTGTTACAGTTAGGGTTCCGACGCATGTAGCAAGATCGGGCATCCGTTGCCAGGAGTTACAATAAGAAAGTCCTCTTCCGGTAGTTTCAAGTCGGAGACCTAGTTTTGAAACGAGTCGACGTAACCAAGCATGTCGAAAAGCTCGACCCGAATTGGGACGGTCCCTACCGAATCGCCAAAATTGGGAAGAACCACTCCTACCACCTCTAAGAAATGAATGGCGACCCTGTACCTCGATCCTGGAATGCTCATAACCTGCGAAGGTTCTATGTTTAAAAACATTCCTAATTGTATTTGTTGTGAATCGATTTCAACCATTTAATAAAATCTCATTCCGACTCGCATCTATCATATCCTCCGGATTAAATAGATTATACCTTGTACGAGCTGAATGATTGTTAAATTTGCCCAAATTCAAGTCAATTAAGATCTCGTTATTGATCCGCTACTTTGAACATGCATAATTAAAAGTATGCTAATTCAGAATATTCAGAAATAAAGCTAAAAGGAAATAAACGTCCGATTTACTATAGGAATAGCCGACCAAGGGGTTAGGAGATTACAAAATTTGGGCATTCGCCCTTTGGATTTTCCAAACCAGGAGCACTCCTCGACCACCCTGGCTAGCAATTCAATCGAAATCAGCACGGGTAGCATTTCGGGCCATTTCGGGGCCATGTGGAGCCATTTCGGGCCAATAATTCAATCGGAATCAGCACGGGCAGTATCCCCGGGGGCAGTTTCGATGAAGTTAGGGTCGACTAGAGGTTCTTCGGTTGTATCCTCTATAAACAGCTCTGGGAAGATCACCTCGGGGACTAGCGCACTCTCCGGGTCAACTCCTCGGGGCATCTCACCTAAGTCATCTTCCTGCCGAAAGTATATGGATTTGGCTAAGCTGATAGCGAAGCCAAATTCGTGAGAATCCCAATCGATTGGTGGCTCAAGAGCAGAGGTAGAGGTCGGAGGGGGCATGGGATCGGGGCATCGGATGCCGATTTTCTTCTGATCATAGTCCATGGGGGCATACCCGGCCGACTTACATTGGGCAAGGCAGAGCTCGAACCCCTCCTTTAAATCATCGATCCCAAAAGTAGAAGTGGCCCTTGTGAATGCAGGCGATTTCATAAAGCGCGGTATGCTCTGGGCCTCTCGGATAGAGCCACAACTTCCTCATAGGCCCTTTTGCATCGGTCTATGGCCAGTCGAGCGCCTCTTCGCTCACCCACCTTCTCCACCTTTTCTGCTTGCTCATCAAGTTTTGTGTTGACCCCAGACTTGGCCGCTAGCCTTGCGCGCCCCTCTCGATAGATTTGTGCCCTCCGACTCAAATGGAAGAGATCCTGGGTAACCTGTTATTAGTCAGACGTCAGTTCAGCACCAGACTTGGTAGTTGAGAAATAAGGTGAAAAGATTTCGGAGGACTTACGGCGATCTCTTTCATGAACGCATTCATTTTGATCTCCGAGTCGCTTATCTCCCAGTGGTATTGGTGGTCGGGCACGGTCTGAGAGCCGACATAGGGAGAGCCCATCGCCCGGTTATCGCGAGGATTTGAGCCCACAGGTCGAACTTTACCCTCATGGTCGACACTGCGCAGACCACCGGGAAAGTGGGGCTCAGAAATTTTTAGCATCCGGAAGAAGTCCGCCACATCTTCCTCGGGGCCTTTAAATGTCTCATGGAGCGATGTCATAGCTTCGCCCGAAAACGGAGCAGGAGTTTTGGTAGTGCTAGACGGAGTCGAGGGTAGAGAGGAGGTTGAAATGTTGCCGCGAGATTGGCTCGACCCTTTGGGGCGGTCCGTATCCCGGCCCGTGCTGACGGGCTTGGGGGTGCTAACTCGAGTTTCCTTCTCCTTCCTGTGTTTCTTCTTCTTCCGAGGATCAGTCTCCTCAAACACAAGATATTTTCCCCTCTTGGTTTTCTGCGGAGGTTGAGGGTCGGGTCGGGTCGGGTCGTGGGTTGCATCTGCTCGGTGGGAGGGGCCGGAAGAACTGTGTCGATAGTTTTATGCTGATCAAGGATTCCTTTCGCCTGGGTCTGCTCGGCTCTCCTCTCGGCCTCTTCCATATCTACTTGCATCTGAGCCAGTTGGGATACCATTATCGCTCGATCTGTAAGATAAAAGCAACGATTAATTCAAGAAAAGGTCGTAATGTTGATCTAATACTTAATCAAAAGTAAAAATGTAAAGGGCTTGGCTCGATTCCCCCCCAGTACTCGGGTCGAAATCCTCGCTCTGAGCTCTGCGGGCTAGGCCGAAATCCACCAAAGTTCGGGTCTCAATTAGTCTTTTACAGTCGAACATCCCCAACACCCTCATATCTCTCAAAAAGTTGTTCGACCATTTGGTGGTAGATTCAGGCAGGGTCGCCCTAGGCTGCCAATTCCAAACCCGATTGTTCAATCCGGGCCAGCCGACCGGGCTCTCGACAAAGATGAATTGTTCCTTCCACCCTTGCTCGTTGGAGGTAGTCGGGGAAGTGATGAGTTTATGGTTGTTCTTAGTGGCCAGTGAAATGAATCCAAACCCCGAGCCCGACTTCTCAGTTATCACGGACGCCTTGAATAATTTATCCAAAGCCCCTTTCATCGAGATCCCGAAGTACCTCATGAGGACTCGGATCCCATTGACCATTGCTTACGCATTTGGCATCAGCTGGATGGGGCTTATGTTGAGGCTATTAAGAAGCTCGAGGACGTCGTCAGCAATAGGAACCCGGAAACTTGAGGTGACCATCTTATAAGTGACAGAGATACACCCTCGAGGGGGATCAGTTAGCCTGTCGCCTTTCCGGGGTCGAATGACACTGTAGCCCTCGAACTCGGGGGCTCCACCGAATAGCATATCCCGGATTGTTTCGAACATGTTGGGTGATACTTTGCTCTTAATTTGTCTTGGGTCTTTATCCAATTGATAGGTCGGGGATCTCGCCCCAGGAGGAAAGTACTCCTCTTCTTCATCATCGACCAGGTTTTATCTGCCCGATGTCGAAGGACATGTCTCGTGGGCTCTGGTCGGGGGCCCAGGGGATCTGCTCGAAGGTTCCGGGTTGAAACTCATCCCCACGGGCGGGATCATGGATATGGGCGGCCGAGATGACTGGGCCCACTGGGGATGAAGAGTGCCTATCTCGAGAGTCGGAAGATACTTCCATTATATCCACCTCTTGGTCGGGGACCTGCTTAGACTGCAACGGCTCTCCACTTTGAGTACTTGATATATTTTGGTCCGACATAGACCTAGAGGCAGTGGCCTAACTGGAGGCCCCAGAACTTGAACCGGCCGAGTTTGAAGAAGACATCCCTACACTCGAAATTAAAACTTCGATTGAATCTCTCTTTTCAATTTACCCTTTCCTCGAGTTAAGGAACGGGGGTTTTATATTCAGAGAGTCGAACACAATTCGAGATGGGGTTCCTCTCACTCGAAAATCAAACCCTCCCTAAGCAAAAGTGAAATCGACAAGAGATAGCAAAACCAAAAGATTCGAGTCAAAGGAACTTACTTGATAAAATCTGACGGAGTGTCGACCTTGTTTGAAAGCTTCGGACTCGACTAAAAAATCTTGCTCGCTCTGCTCGAAAGGCTCTGAATTTGCTGAGGTATTTTAGATTGCAAAGGTGAAAAGTAAAAATTACTAAGGCGAGGTTTGTATAGGGGTACTTTAGGTGGGAACTTCGAAGGCGAACCGTCTCAATGATTACGCCAGGGGCCACTTTCGAATTTGAAAGGCCGCCGCCACATTATCCTTGCCGCCAACCTTTCCGGGGGCTTGTGACGTGGGCCAAAACAGACTTGCCACGTGGGCCACGTGGACCAATTCGGGAGCGTCATTTGCCGCGAGTGCAGACTGGACCTTACAGACGAGGCCACATAGGCCGAATCCAATGGCCATCTGTAGGTCGGCCCAATCACCAAGTAAAGTGAGGGGAAGTCGGTATCCCACCTCGAGTCGAGGGTCAAGTGTCGATCTGGTCCTTTCTCGGTCGGAGGATAGCTGTCGAGCTAACCCTTTGTCACTCAAGGATGGAGTCAACTATCCTGGTGGGACCCCCAGCCATCTCAGCATTAAGTATGGACTGCACCTCTATACTGTTCCTGACGGGCATTAAATGCACCTGCAAAAAGTACAAGAAAGTCATCATTAACCCCAAGGATATATATATCCCCTCATAAATGTCATTTGGTAAGCTCATTTATTGCACTTCAAGTCTACTCGAACCTCTCTCTATAACTCGAGACTGACTTGAGTTTCGGAGTGCCGACATAGAGTAAAACCCTTCTAGTCCCTGGTCGGCTTTCAGCTCCCTCTTGCATCCCCTCTTGCAGCTCTATCAGGCTCGAGCATTCCACATCCTTCTAAATTCTAGGTGATCAATCGGCATACATCGACCCCGTCATCATCCCGGATTTCGACCCGATCACCTATTGCACGAACAAGTTTTACAAGGCAAAAATTATTGTAAGTAAATTCCACCCCTAACAATGGCCTAAGTGCCATTTTAGAAGGGCTTAAGCGTTTTTTCTGATGAAAATTAGGCTAACTAATTATATCTTTACAGGAATTGATCTTCCTCATTTGATCAGACTCCACTATGTTGCAATTTGAAATCCCTTATATAGTTTGTTATCAACTTTTAAATAAGAAAATAAAGTAAAATGGTTTCTCTTTTTATTCAATTCTTTGTGCTTTTTAGTGACATTTGCCTTTTATATGAACTTTTAATCTTATAAAATATTAAAGTAAAATAGTTTCTCTTTTTATTATAAGAAGGGATTATTCAATTCTTTTTGCTTTTAAGTGACATGTGCCTTCTACAAAAAAAATTTAATCTTATAAAATATTAAGCGTTAACTAATTTGGATTTTTAATTCCGTGTAGTACCCATGATGCAAACATCGCATAAAAATGTAAAATAAAGTATGTAATACCCAAGTGTGATTAATATTTTCAATCTATCTAGAAATTATGATATACTTACGAATGATTTGAAATAATTAAGGTTAATTCCAAACAACCTAATGTTCTTTGGGATTTAATGTATTTTATTCTTAAATTTGGAATAGGTGTGATTATTTCTCTAATTTTTGTAAAATATAACACTTAATTCTCTTTAAACAATTCCAGCGGAATATCTCGAAAATATTCCATTCAAGTTGAATTTTAACTATCTATTTCTCCTCCGTCATGACGACCCATGAGTCAAGAACTCCACTATCATGCACGTTCCTCTGTCTAAAACAAATAAAGTTCATACCTTAATTTGACCTTATTGACCGCCCAGAAGTCACCAAAATTCACCTGCAAAGTTTTATTGGGCGTGCTTATCTTTAACCAGTGATTCCTCACTCATCGGTTGTCGGATTTTGATTTTAAATCTATCGATATGTTCCTTGTATCGAAGGTTTCAATTTGATGTATTAATATCAACACATTTGAAATTTGATCTATACGAATTTAATCATATAAATCAAGTATAAATTTTGTTACAAAAATTAAACAGAATATTTCCTAAAATACCACAAGAAAGGGGTTAAGTGTTACATTTTATAAAAGTTAGATGGATAATCACACTAATTTGAAGGTTAACGAGAAAAATATATTAAATTTAAAGGAGAATGGGGGTGCCTAGAATTAACCCAAATAATTATAAAATAAATAAATACCTATTTTTTTTAATTCAATTCGAACAGAAAATTTTAAATTTTATATTCCAAGATTCGTCGTCATTTGACTAATTCTCGGCGGACGTATATACTATAGAGATATCCAATTAATTTTTGCCACAATTTTTACTTAAGTCACATGTGAACATATATGCATATATAAGACCAATTGAAATGATTGGAGCAGACTTTGACTATGTGATAATAATTCATAAATTTTATTTAAGTTCAGACTTCAATTATTTAACAAAGATTTTGTATGGTTTATATTGCCAGCTAAGCTAGTGATGCAGTACTGTATTAAAGTATCTCTAAAACAGTGAAGGAATATTCCTGTTTGTATAGTCTTTATTCTTGGGTGTGAAAGCTGAAATGTCAGCTAGGCATGAGACAGGACTGGATCATAAAATGAAAATATGATCATATAATATAAATTATAGAAATATATATAAAGTATTCTATATTTAACTCCGATTACAATATAATTTATTTAAATAGAAAAATTATACTTTAATCTCTAATTTTCAAAATATTTTCGATTTTTTTAATTTGATTGTAACTACAGGGATTGAGTTGTTAAATTGATAATTTGTAGGAATTGTATATTTGTGAAATTTAGGAATAATTTTATAATTTTGGTCATACATTCAATGTAACACTCATACAAATCGTCAAGCATAAATGTACTTTTATAAATTCTGTTATGGACCTTAAACCAAACAAGACTTATAGAAACTAAAATATAAAATTTTCAATTTAAATAAACTACGTTATAATTAGACCTAAACCTAGACGTAAATACCCTAAACTATATAATACTAATAATATTCTCTCTAAAAGAACATATGAATTTAATTATCTACTTACGATTAAATGCTCTTAATTCAACTGGACATATTCACACCTAATGATGAGATAGCTAACATGATCAGATGATCACATGAGTCTTGTTTATATTTTTCCTCTTAACAACTATTTTGTACTTTTCTTTAAAAAAATAAAAAATCAACGAAGTTTATATTTTTCCGCTTAACAACTATTTTGTACTTTCTTTAAAAAAATAAAAAATCATCGAAGCTTATTGATTTGTATTTATATGATGTTATAACATATAACCTAATCTGTATAAACTTTTGATATGAAAATTTGTGATTAGTGTAAGTATTAGTATTTAATTACATAAAGCTCAATAATAAGAAAAAGTGCACCAACGGATATTCAAATACATGCGACTGTCCTAATAAAACTTCATTAGCTCATAATATTGTCCCATTTTATAGGCACGACATTCAAACAGATTGATTTGAAATTTCCTATTTTAAGATTGTGTTCGATTTTTCGTTTCGTTCACATACATACGCGTCAAATGTGTTAATACATAGTCGAGATTAAGCTCAGTTAGGTTTGGTAGTGTGCCGATTGAGAACGCAAAATTACTTGGGGTGAGGGAGGGCCTCAGAATTGCTTGGGAGCGACGGGTGCCGAAAGTGGTGGTGGAATGTGATGCCGAGAACGTGGTGAATCTGATTCTGCATGGGAATATCGGTTGGCATCCCTTGGGCCAGATTATTGAGGATTGTCGTGTCTATCTTCATAAGCCGTGGGAGGCGAAGTTGAGCCATTTGCACAGAGAACAGAATGGAGAAGCGGATTGGCTTGCTAAATTCGGTCATGGCATGCCGGAAGTGAAGAAAATCTGGAAGGAGCCCCCTGTGGAGCTGCGGGATTTTATGTTGGAGAGCTTAGATAATGGTTAAGTCTGGTAGCACCTCGTTGAAGACCAAAAAACAAAAAAAAAGTCGAGATTAAGTGAGAGATCTTTTAAATCTTTTCCATATTATAGTTATTTTTCTCTCCTAATTTCGACCGTATATTAATACATTTGATATGTATATGTGAGTAAATAGAAAATAAAACACATATATGAAATAGGAGATCACAATCACTTATAATCACGTAGCCAAAATTGAAATTCTTGTGGAATATATAAAACTAATGAATTATCAAATACTACAAGCCAAGTGAAAAAAGGCAGATTATGAGTTACAGACCTAGGGTTGCATCTAACTGTCGTTGACAGAAATTGCCTGGTAAAATACACGAAATGAGCGTAATCGCGTATGCATATTGATCGGACCAAATATCTTAATATCAAAATATCAAATATTGTATCAATATAAAACTAAATAAACAAGAAATTTCACCTGTACTAAGAAATATTTTCGTCGCCAAAAGTATAATATTTTGTTGCTAATTCTTTTAATGACGAAATATTTTTGTTGCCGACTTCGTAATAATTTATTAGCATTTACAACGATATATGGCTTTGCATAATACATGATATTTTACGATGAAAAACTTTTCGTACCTAAAAGTATTTTTCTATAACAACAAAAATAAATTTCGTTATCAAATGTAATTTTAAAATATAAAATTTAATTGTGTTTTTTTCACGAGTAGAACTCATATTGACAACAAAATATAACTGCCCCAAACCAACTTGGCCAGATATAATGTTTACAAAAACAAAATTCATTATATAATTAATTTAATTTTATAATTTTGTTAAATATGTATTTGCTACAAAGATTTTTGTCACTAAAAGTACTTAATATTTTTCAACAATAATAATCGTTGCTAATCTATGAAAGTATTTTGCCCAAAAAGTTGCAATCGCAATAAAATATTTTGTTGAAAAAAGTTAAATATTCAACAATAATTAAGTTTCGTAGCTAATTTTTTACAAGAATTTTCAATACTAAATTTCGTTGCACAACGGGTATTATTAGGTATAATTATATTTTGGTGCAGAAATTTACTATTGGCAACGATTTCATATTGTTCCAAAAAAAGTTGCACTTTAGCTACAAAATTTTTGTTATTATTTGTCAAAATTGTTACTAAATAAGATTTAAAAGTGACGGTCGAAGGACACATGCCTTTTACAACGAAATATATTTTTTGTACTAAATAAGTGAGTAAAAAGATAACGAATATCACTTTTGGTAGACAAAACATAGGCTAAAAAAAATTGTTGCGAGTTTGATAATATGAGAATTCAAACCAAATGCGTTAAAGAATAAATAACTTATAGAACTACAAGTAACTTATGGAACTAAGCGCATTAGGGACAAGGACCAAAATGGTTTTTAATTATAATAAGATGTTGAGCAAATTTTAGACACAAAAATGATTTCGAGGATTAGTATCATATATCATTTGCGTCTTTTAGCACAACAAATAATTCTCTCGGATATCACTAATGTAGCCGCGGCGGTTGCGAGGCACCCCGCCGAGAACAATGAGTTGTCTTAGCTGGAACTGTCAGGGCTCGGGGGGTCCCTGGCCAGTTCATAACCTTCGGTCTCTCATTCGGGACCACAATCCCTCGGTGATCTTCCTTTCTAAAACTAGATGTAAGAAACGCAGAATTGATTGGTTGAAACTTTCTTTGGATATGAACGGTATTAGTGTGGATTCGGAAAGAAGTAGCGGTGGACTTGCTTTATTATGGAGAAGGGATGTGGATGTTATTCTGCAGAGTTTCTCTAGGAATCATATTGATGTTTTAATTTCGGGTTTTGGTTCTTCGGGTACTTGGAGATTCACTGGTTTTTATGGCTGCCCAGAATGGCAACGCAGAGGGGAGTCTTGGGACCTTCTTCGGAGATTACATCGTTCTTCTTCTGTCCCTTGGTTCATTAGTGGGGACTTCAACGAGATTCGTAGTAATGATGAGAAAGAGGGAGGTAATAACCGTCCGCCTCGACTAATGGAGGCATTTGCCGAGGCTTTGAGGGATACGGGGCTCTCTGACCTTGGATTTTCTGGTTTTCCGTTTACTTGGACGAGGAACTCCACTACCCCACATACGACCCGAGCTAGGCTAGATCGTTCTTTGGCTTCGGACAGCTGGCGAGCCCTATTTCCTAATGCAGTTGTCAGACATTTACGGGCCTCCTGTTCAGATCATATACCCATTCTCACTACCGTTGCTCCACAACCGCGGGAACGATCTCATAGGAAACGGCCATTCAGATTTGAGGCGTGGTGGGTTAAGAAGGATGAGTGTCGGCGTATTATTACAGACTCTTGGGAGGGTTCTTTCTCTGGTTCTGCAACAGGTAATATGTTAAACGCGTCGGAGCATTGTAAAATTGGCCTTCTTAAGTGGAGAAGTGAGGTGAGACGTAATAAAGAGATGGATTTGGAGCAACTTGAGAACCGTTTGAAAGCTTTGATAGAAAATCCCTTAACACCTGAGGTGATGGCAGAAATGAAGCTCCTACAAGACCAAGTGGGTATGCTACTCCTTCAGGAGGAGATTGTTTGGAAACAGCAGGCTAAAGCACAATGGCTTAGAGAGGGTGACAGTAACACGAAGTTTTTCCACTCCAAAGCTAAATAAAGGGAGAAGACTAATCACATTGTTTCGCTCCGGGATGATTCTGGGGTTGAACACCGTTCGGAGGAAGGCATACATAGTATCATTGAGAATTATTTTGGCAATATCTTCTCTTCTAACTGCTACTCGGATGATGAACTTGAAGAAGGTCTTCGTTTGGTACCTAGAAGAATCAGCGATGGCATGGCTCAAAAGCTTCTTCTCCCCTTCTCGCCCGATGAGGTAACCTGTGCTCTTAAGAGTATGTATCCCCTCAAATCCCCGGGCCCGGATGGCCTTCCCCCTTATTTCTTTCATCATTATTGGGATATTGTTGGGCGTAATGTGGTGGTATGTGTGATTGATTTTCTGAATAGGGGGAATTTTGAGAAAAAGCTTAATTTTACTCATATTTTGTTGATCCCGAAATGCAAAACCCCTGAACTCATCACTCAATTTAGGCCTATTAGCCTATGTAATGTCATCTATAAGATTGCTTCTAAAACGTTAGCTAACCGGATTAAGCCACTTTTTATCTCCCTTATTTTTTCGAGTCAATCTGCTTTTATTTCCAATCGTCTGATCACTGATAATGCTTTAATAGTCTTTGAGATTAACCACTTTTTGAAGCGTAAGAATACAGGAAAGAAAGGTTATTACAACCTGAAACTCGACATGAGTAAAGCTTATGACAGGGTCGAATGGCGGTTCCTCGAACGACTTTTAGTCAGGTTAGGTTTTCCCGCTTTGTTCGTTTCTCATATTATGACCTGCATTTCCACTGTTTAGTTTTCTTTTCTGCTTGATGGCTGTGAGTTTGGTTCTCTGGTCCCGGAGAGGGGAATCCGTCAAGGCGATCCCCTCTCCCCTTACCTATTTCTCTTCTGTGCAGAAGTTCTTTCTATTCTGTTACAGGAGGAATAAAGAAGTGGAAGGATTAAAGTGGAGGTGTATCGGGGTGCTCATATGGTATCTCACTTACTCTTTGCTGACGATATCATGATCTGCGGCAGAGCTAATCTGGAGGAGTTGAATTATGTGAAGGAGGTGTTGGACCGTTATAGCAGGCTGTCGGGGCAAACTATGAACTACCAGAAATCATCAATCGTGTTTAGTAAGAACGTGGAGACGACGACGCAGAGAGGGCTGGCAGCGGTTCTGGGGGTGAGGTGTGTAGAGAAATTGGATTTGTATTTAGCTCTCCCTTCGGTAGTAGGGCGATCCCGGAGGGTAGTGTTCTCTGGCATTCTCGAGAAAATTAAGAAAAGAGTTAGAGGGTTCTCGGAAAAATTCCTCTCCAAGGCGGGTAAGGAAGTGTTGATCAAAGCAGTGTTATAGGCTATCCCAACTTATTCTATGAACTGCTTCCTTCTTCCGGATGAGCTTATCAATGATATCGATTCTACCATTTCTCAGTTTTTGTGGAATAATGGAGAGTCAAGAAAGTTACACTGGCTCGCGTGGAATAAGTTATGTGTTGGTAAAGGAGATGGTGGATTGGGTTTTCGGTACTTCAAGTTCTTTAACTTGGCTATGTTGGCCAAGCAGTTGTGAAGAATAGTTCGATACCCGGATAGTCTCATCAGTAGGATTTTCAAAGCCAAGTATTTCCCTACTTCAGATTTGTGGGGTGCTTTCCTGGGACGTTCACCGTCTTTCACTTGGCGAAGCCTATTTCAAGCGAGGTATCTGTTGGCAGCTGGGACGCGCTGGAGAATTGGAGATGGAGACTCTATTCATATTTGGCAGGACAGATGACTTCCTCAGGGTCCGGATTTTCGGCCTCGATTCCGCCAGGACGCTAGTATTGCACCTGAATGGGTTTCAGATTTATTCAAACCAGGTTTACTTGAATGGGATGAAGTGATGATTAGGAATGTGTTCCACGTTAGAGATGCAGAAATGGTGCTGAGTATCCCTCTTGGCTGCACACATAGGAAGGATTCATTGATCTGGCATTATAACAAGAATGGGTGTTTCTTGGTGAGGAGTGCCTACAAGCTCGCGTTTGACATTGCTAATAGAGAAAGGGCATCTTCGACTGCCTCATCAAGTCACGAGAGCTGGAGGGAAATCTGGAAAATGAAGGCTCAACCGAAAATCAAAAATTTTCTCTTGAGGTGTAATCATAATATACTTCCGACAGGGGTTAATCTCAGCCGACGCCACTGTGCTAACGAGGTTGCTTGTGTTCATTGTGGTGGGACAGAGGAGGATATGGCTCATGCGTTATTTTGGTGCCCATTCGCGCGTCAAGTTTGGGCGTTTTCGAATCTACCATGGAGCCTCATCCAGCAATTACCACTCCACTTCAGTAACGAGCTCCTAAATCTTGCTAAGAATTTGGACCCACAGGATTACGAGAGAGTTGCTGCACTCATGTGGGCAATTTGGTTCACCCGCAACAGGAAGTTTCATGATGAGGATGCCTGGCAGCCCCACGATGTGGTTGCCTTTGCCACGTACAATGTCGGTTTAGTGAAGGCGATTGACGACGAAGACAGCCCAACTCTGTCAGTTGGTTCCGGTAGTAGATGGAGAAAACCGACTGGGGAGTGGATCAAGATTAATTTCGACGGCGCTGTGTTCAAAGAGGCTGTGGCCATCGGAATTGGGATAGTAGCTAGAGATAGTTCGGGCAGTGTGGTTGGCTGGGAAACCGACAGAAAACGTAACACGATTGATCCGTTGGTGGCGGAAGCCAATGCAGCGCTTTCGGCGGCCCGGTTGGGCCGCGATTTTGGTTGGAGGAAAGTTATTATCAAAGGCGATTGTTTGAATGTGATTCGTGGCCTTCAAGGTGATGGTGAGGACCTCTCTTATATTGGAAACATCCTTGAAGATATCAAGCTTACTTGTGCTTGTTTTGCGGAGGTCCGGTTTGCTTTTTGTCGTCGTGGTGCTAATATTGTAGCCCACACCCTTGCTAGAATGCGGTTTATGCCTGCGTTGGTTCTTCCGATTTTCCCTTCTTTGTTTCGGATGTTGTTAGTTCTGATCTTGTTTAGTTTGGCCGTGCAGACCCCCGTCAAAAAAAATAATAATAATTCTGATATAAATTTAATTTGATTTATTTTTTAATTATTGGGTAACGACTATATGTGATATGTCCATATAATTAACTTGGATAAATTGGAAATGGGATAATAATAGTAATATGAAGAGTAAATAAGGGTTTCTTTAAAATATGAACAATTTTTGCACTTGTTTTTAAGATTGTCTTTTTTTTCCCAAGTTGTGCAATTTTGTGGTGAGCCAGTGTAACAGACTTTAACATGTTTTTTTTTTTCGCATGTATTTTATATGAAAATTGAAACCGATTTCAATTTGTTTTTTTGAAACCGGTCTCCATATAACCGGTTTCACTTTTCTTTTTTTTTTTTAAATAAAATTCAGAAATCAAAATTAGTATTCAAACGGTAAATAAGTTTAAAATTAAGCCAACAGGAGTTGGTCAAGTGGTTTGAGAGTTATTTCTCCAAGGTAATGACCCGGGTTCGAATCCCTCTGGCAACTTGGGGTGTATGTGTTTAAAAAAAAAAAAAACAAAAAACAAAAAACAAAAGTAAGTTTAAAATTAAAAATGCTAAATTACGATTACGTTTGTTACTTCAATTTTTATGGTTTGAATTATTTTTCTAAGTTAACACATTTATTTAGACCGAAAACAAAACAAGAGATTAAATTTCAAAATTTTATAAATTATTCGCATGAACTTAAAAGTAAAGAACACTTAGAAAAAAAAAAAAAAAGTAACACATATCCATATTAAAAATATATATACATAGTCATTTTAAAGTTAAATTGAACAGTGTTGTCTAGTATTAAATCAATAAAAATTGGTTTAAGTGATTAAATGGTCTTTCTATAGGGTAATAATCCGAATTCGAATTCTTATGACCACTTAAGGTTGTGTGTATTTAAAGAAAGAAAAATTGTATGCCATTTGTATATTTTTAAGATTCACATGAACAATTTATAAAACTTCAAAATTTAACCTTTTTTTTTTCCTCTGAATTCTCGATTTAAAGAAATGTGTTAATTTAGAAAAACAATTTAAACCACAAAAATTGAAGTAACAAACGTTTGTAGTTTTAAACATACTTACAGTCTAATTACCAAGTTCAATTTTTAAATTCATAAAAACTGTGACACCCCGACTTCCAGACCGTACAGGTTTGATGTATGTGCGCGATTTGCATTATTTAAATTCATATTCTTTATTCTTTTAATTCTTATTTTAAATATTTCTTATGAATTTGAATGATTCTTATTTGAATATGTACGGAATTTGTTATGGATTGATTCGTTTATGCTTGAATTGAATTCGGAATTTTTCGTTGTTTTAGTATGTTGGAGAATTACGTGTTATGAACTTTGATTTATATTCGTTTTATGTTTTCGAATCTATTTGTTGAGCTTTTGAATTATTTGTTTCGTTTGGAACCTAAAGGAGGCTAAAACGCTTTTAGCGCAACTTAGGTTCCAATGTGTGTATTTTGAGCTCGGGAATTCGGATTCGAATTCCGTCCCTACCGTTGAGCTCGTTTCGACGATTCGGGTTCGACGGACTAAACCTCATAACCTTTTAAGATCATTCAATACTCCGAAATCCGACCGGAAACTTACCTCGCTCCTATATGACTACCTTTCACCTATTTGCACTTTAGTCCCTCAATTCTTGGCATATTACCCTCAACCTTGGCCCCACAACCCACCAACACCATATACTATCATCTCTCCCTCTCCTCTATCTCGTTACATACAAGAAAAGAGAGAAAAGGTGCAGCAACTTTGGAGTTCAAAGCTTCAAACCCCGTCACTATTCACACCAAGGAGAATTTGAGTTCTAATCTCCATTTTCTTCCATCTTCTTCAAGGGGTAAGTTAGTATTTGATATGTACATGATTATATGATCATTTTGAGCTATTAATTCCATGCTTTGAGCTATGTTTGGAGTGATTATGGAGAATGGCATGAATTATGAGGGTTTGATGATCACCTTGGTTTCATGGAGTTGAGCTTTGATTTAAAGTTATATATTTGATCTCTTATGACTCTAAATTGATTATATGATTCCCCTTTTGATTATGGTTGAGCTTGGTGAAGGTTACCATTAATGGAATTCAAATTCTTGCTTGGATGAACTTGAGATATATGATGATTCTTGAACTTTAGTGATAGTTGGGAGATTATATGTTGATCATGAAGTGATTTGCCTTGGTTTGTATGAGTTTTGTGGCTTGAGGTTGTTGCTTGTTGTTGCTGCGTGTTGCTCTGCCTCTTCCCCTGTTTTTCTTGGCGCAGAGCACTGTAGCTGCTGTATTTTTTTTCGAAGACGAAGGGCCAACACGGCCTTGTCAGCTTTGTACATGTTTTGGACACGGTCATGTCAGCCTCTCGACTTGGGGCAAATTATTTTTATAAAATCGGACACGGTCGTGTCCATTTTGAACTAAAACCCAACACGGCCGTGTCATTTGAAAATATGGCGGCGGCACTTGCTCGTTTTATCGCTTCGTTGTTTTTCTTTCTTCATTTATGACTTGTATGCAATGTTAGCTTGTTATATTATGCGTTATGTGCCTTGTTTTGAACTTATGACTTATTTGATATGAATTGTGTGAATAAGAATTGGTAGGATTTATTTGGCATGTTTATGCATTTCAATTGCATTCCTTGCATTCACAAGCATTGTCGAGCGTCTATCTGGTTCATAATTGAGTCTAAATCTCGGGTCTTGTTCTCTTTTGCGTTTCAGAGCCTCTTCCGGTCGCGCAAGAGCCCGAAGCTTAGGTGGTTGGTTGCCGTTCGATCCTACCTTTTGTCACTTTTGTTAAGGTGAGGTTAGGAATTATTAGCTATTAACCTATGGCCTATAATGTGATGATTTCTCACTCGCATGCGGATATGTTATACATATTTAAATATGAGTGCTTAAATTATGTTTATGATCTTGTGGAAGATTTGAACTTTATGGAAATGATATAAGTAAGAGCATATATAAGCTTGAGTTTTGAATCTCTTTTAGTATGTTTGGTTATGTTGAGCGAGTTGTGCCCTAAAAGATGGGAATTTGGTCTGTTTTGTTATGTGGGCCCTGGAGACGTGGGTAAGGGAGACCCGGGACGACCACGGGGTCGCCGGGTTTGACCCCTGTGCATGCTCTCATTTGAGATATTCACGTGCGACCTAGGGAGGTTGGGAAGGCGTGATATCTTGAGCCCTCGGTGGATAACCGAGGAAGGCATATCGTGGGTTAGCTACCCCGTATGTTTTTGGTAATGTAGGTGCTAGGGTTTGATTCCCAATACACCATGGATGCGAGGGTGGATTTGTGATTTGATATGTATGTTTGAAGGAGTAAGGGATAGTCCGTTCTTGCCGGGCTTTTGGTTATGTTTGACCGATAGATTATGGATCGAGATAGGTTCTTTTCTTACTATATGTTAGTTTCGGGAAATGGTTTTTGGTGTGTAAAACCCTAGCCTCGATTCATGACTATCACTTTTGATTTATGCTATGCTCTATACGTATTTAAAGTGTGGGTGTGTTAAGCCCCTCACTCAGTCGAGTTGTGAGACTGACCCTCTCCTTTCCCTTTCAGGTGTACCGAGCTAGGCGGGGAAGTGCGAGTCTTGGTCTGGTACTTGTGTGTCTAGGTCGAGTTGCATTCGTACTTCTTGCATTTTGGATACCCTTATTATGTATTTGATGCCAGAGTTGTATTTTGAAGAATTATGGACTTTTGATGTACATACTCGATCTTTTGGGCCGTGAGGCCATTGTATGTGATGTATATGTTAGTTTTAGAGCTCTTTTCGATCCTGTTTACTGCTTCCGCATATCTGTTTTGTTTATTTGCGCGCTCTGTTCGAGTTTAGCCCCGCTTAGCCTAGCGTGTGAGTGTAGGTTCCTGTTCGCTTGAACTCGGACTCATGTATGGAAATCCATTTCATATGTGGGTTCGGGTTTAGGTGCGGGGGATGTGGTGGCCCACCGTTCTGGGTTCTACAAAAACTGTAAAAAAGGAAAAGAATACCCGAAAACCAATTTCATTAAAATTGTAAAAAAATAATACAAATTAAAATCGATTTCTATTAAACCGTTTTCTTTTAAAGTACAAAAAAAAAAAATACATATTGATGAGACACAAAACCGCGCTCGGATCAGAGCCGTCCACGTGTCACCCTCTGTTGATGTGAAGACCATACCCTCGCATTGATGGGCTCGCGGGCCAACCCAGCCTACTCACTTGCCAACTAGTACAGGCCCTTGAGCCTCGGCCAATTAATCAGGTAAAGGGCCCGAACCGACAGGCTCGGCACTCCCATCCCGGCCTTCAGGGTTACCCTTCTCAGGGAATCACCCGCACGAGGGTCATATTTCAGTCGCTCGAGACTTCGGCGCTCAAAAGTCATATGCTGTGGGGAACCAGTCCGAGCACTCTTCGAGCGTCACCAGCGCTCGTGTGTGATTCCCCCACCGCCGTGGTGGATCCGAACCCTAGTAAAACGGATCTTGAGCCTTCCTCTCACGCGTCCCTCGCCAACAATCTCTGACACAAAGGTGGTGCGCACCTTGCATCTGACACACTGCCCCTTTTTCAGAAATGTCATTCTCATGCCCCCATGGGCTGCCACGTGTTAGGGCAACACAGGTTTGGGACCACACGATCAATTTACCCCTTTACCCTCACCCCTAACATATAAATAGAAGAGAACACCTGCACTCTCTCCCAAGTCATCTTCTTCACAAGACACCACACTACTGAACTGGGCATCATTTTCCTCTGCATCTTCATCTTCTCCAAAGCTTCATATATTTTGCCATTTCTTGCACCCTTGCTGCACGATTTCCTGGTGTTATCCTAGCTGGAAGAACCCACGCTCATTGGAAACCCAGTTCCTGAGGCTCAACGCCTGTGATGGTCTTCCCTTCTACAAACAAATTCTAAAGTGATTGGTGTTTAAATCCTTTACAAGTTTCTGCACCATCATTTTTGGCGCCGTCTGTGGGAAACCATCACTGCCATCCTTGACATCATCAGTTTCTTCCTCGGAAAGCTAGTTGAGATACAATACCTCTCATCGCAGAAATGGTGACAGCAACGAGATCTGGAGTCGTAGGAGACAAGAGTGCTCTTCCCCCAGTCAACGAAGAGAACGCAGAGAGCAACATCCCCGTCGGAGGTATGAACCCACCAGCTGCGGGAGACTGGGTCGAAAATACAGAAACGGTGGTTACAACTCTCCCACCTGGTGGGAACGCTATGGGAGGACCCGGTTCCGTTCTTCCACCTCCGGGTCCCATCACCAACGTTCCCGTCCCACATCCAGGCATGTACTCCATGGCCATGCCACCTCCTGGATACCCCTATATGCAACCCGGAATGATGCCCGGAATGGTGCCCATGGTCCAGCCTTACCAAGTGGGGGCATTAAATCTTCCTCTGTCGCTGCCTAGGGAGATACAAGGGGTAGAAATGCCTCAGGTCACTACTCAGCAACTTCAGGCGTTGTACACACAATGCAAAGGCCAAGCCGTGCAGAATGCTTGGGAACATTTCACTACGGCCTACTTCCCCTCACTGGCGGGTGCACGAGTGGCCCCGCCCCTTGGAGGACTCCCGACTCACCCGTTGACGATGGCTCAAAACGCGTTGAGGGCCCAACAACCTCCCCCTCCACCGATTCAAGAGAACGAGACCCCTTCGAGGGTCCTGCAAGGGCAGCAACCTGCTGGAAATGAGAGGGCCCCTCAAGATAAGAGAGCCCCTAAAAAAGAAGGGGCCGGAGACAATGAAGAGGTCCAATCAAGGGCCACCGGAAGGGCAAACCGCGGAAACGACGGAGACCCTCAGCTTGCCGCTGTGCAGGACCAGCTTAAGGGGCTCCAGAATGTGGTTGAGCAGCTCTCTCGAGCAAGGTCTCAAGTCCCCCGTGATGGGGACGAGAGGTCCAGGGCCAGAGACGTTCGCCGACCGCGTAGCCCAATTTCTCGCCGCAGAAGGGAAGCCAGCTACGAGGATCCCGACGACAGGGATTACTGAATCATGACCGGCGATTCGCCCCTCATTGAGGAGGTATTGATGACTCGCGCGGGGAAGGGCAAAATCCCCTCGTCTGTCAACAGGTATGATGGAACCACCGATCCAGCCGAGCATTTGGATCACTTTGTGCATCTGATGCATTTATATGATCACCCTAACAACTATTGGGCCAAGGTGTTCGTCACTTCCCTCACTGGAATGGCTCAAGATTGGTACAAAAAACTTTCCCCGCACTCAATTCGAGGGTATTATGACTTGATCGATGCCTTTGTAAGCCATTTCAACTCCTTAAAAGCACCGGCCCCGGTCGTAACTGCCCTTTACAGCTTGGTCCAGGGGCCGAATGAGACCCTCTGGTCTTTCATGGGAAGGTTCAACAAGGAGATCTTGTTGGTAGAGAAGCCCTCGATGGACTTCTTGAGGCACGTTCTGTTTGGAGCCATCAATATGAAGCATTACGTCAACAAGGAATTTGTAGAAGAAGTGGCCAAGAAAAAGCCCCGCTCGCTGATGGAAATAAGGGACATAGCTGACTCTTTTTTCACCCTCGAAGATATGTATCTTGCAAGGGACCAGAAAATGGCGAACGCCCCTCGCCCCAGCAAAGCCCCCGAGGACAGAGGAGATTCAACCAGGGGCCGCCGCCGTAGCCCTATTCCCTCTCGTCGAAATTCTCCACCCCCTCGAAAGTTCGAGCGCATCCCTCTCAACCGCCCTATAGCCGAAGTGTATGCCATGGCAGACAAGAAGCTGTTCAAAAGGCCGCCAAAGTTGAGAGAAACCGAGGCTCAGAAGCGCTCGGGAAAATACTGTGCCTTCCACAAACAGAAGGGGCACGACACGAACGAGTGCCGACAGTTGGAGAGCGAGATCCAGAGGCTCATAGCCGGGGGGCATTTGAAGGAGTTTGTAAGGGCGCTCGAAAGGTATGACGAATACTGCTCTGAACGTCCTAGAGGCCGGGATAGGAGTCGCTCACGCTCAAGGAGTCCTCATCGCCGCAACCCCGAGACAAGCGAGCGAGGCAAACAGAAGATGGCCCCCCCGGACAATCAACCCTTTGCGATCATCCACATGATCGCTGGAGGACCCTCGGGAGGGGATTCAAATTCCTCCCGCCGTCGGCACATACGCAGCTATGATCAGAGGTCCTCCAAACCCAAGCCGGTGTACACCCTCAATGAGCCATCACGCTCAGGAGGAGATGAGATTGTAGGGTTCACCGAGAGTGATTTAGAACACATTGTAACACCCCATGGGGAGGGTACAACCTCTGACTGCCCTATGGTGGTTAGCTTAGATGTTCACGATCACGTTGTAAAGAGGGTCCTAATTGATAGTGGAAGCTCCGTGAATGTTTTGCCTTACTCCACGTTTCAGAAAATGAACATCACAAACATCCCGCTCGAACCCCTCAGAACAGCCCTTGTTGGCTTTGGGGGTTCCGAGATTGTCCCTCGAGGACAAATTCGCTTAGCCACCTCTTTCGGTCGTGCCCCGCAGCGTAAAACTTTAAATGTTCTCTATGTAGTGGTCGAAGTGGACCTGCCATACAACATCATCATTGGGCGCCCAGCCCTCGTCGACTTCAAAGCTATAATTTCCACCTATCACCAGAAGATCAAGTTTCCCACCCCCGAGGGTACCGGAGAGGTACTATGCAATATTAAAGAGGCTTGGGAGTGCTACGTGCTTTCCCTTCGAAGCCACAAGCCCAAGCAACCTGCCCAAGCGGGCTCCACCAAAAAATCCGTTGACTTCCCCAAGTTAGATGAAGATGGCCCCGAACGCAAGAGGGCCAAACTCTACAAGAAGAAAAATAAAAAGAGGGCCGCGGGCAAACCCGAGGAGGCGGGGAATTCACCCCTCGGAGCCATTGGGGATTCCTCCTCGGAAGACGAGGATCATATACCCTTGGAAGATACCAACGAGAAAATTACAGGCAAGAAACGATCACTTGAACAGCCGAGGCCTGAAGTGTGGGTAGAACCTACGGAGAGCTTTCTGACCATCGAGTTGGAGCCTGGGAATCCTGATAAGACTACGCAGATAGGCTCCGGCCTTGACGGTCCCTCTCAGATTATGATGATTGAATTCTTGCGAGAAAATATTGATGTCTTTGCTTGGAAGGCTTCTGATCTCACTGGCATAGATCCGGGCGATATTGTCCACAAGCTGAACGTGGATCCGGCCTTCAAACCTGTCAAGCAAAAGAAAAGAGATGTTCATGGGTTCCGGAAGCAGGTCATTGAAGAAGAAGTCAATAAACTGCTTGACGCTCAGTACATAGAAGAAATTCTATATCCCGAATGGCTTTGCAATGTGGTGCTCGTTCCGAAGAGCGCCAACAAATGGCTTATGTGCAATGATTTCACGGACCTCAACAAGGCATGCCCTAAGGATCCGTACCCATTGCCTAGAATTGATCAGTTGGTGGATTCGACCGCTGGGTGTGAACTTATGAGCATGATGGACGCTTTCCAAGGATATTATCAGATATTTATGGCTCTTGAGGACCGTCCCAAAACTGCGTTCGTAGTCCATATGGGTGTTTATTGCTTCAAGGTTATGCCCTTTGGGCTCAAAAATGCAGGAGCGACGTACCAACGCCTTGTCAACCGAATGTTCGAGTGCGAAATTGGGAAGTCCATGGAGGTATATGTGGACGACATGATCGTCAAAAGCGAACGCCAGCATTCTCATCTGGAAGACCTCAAACGAGCGTTCAATATCTTGCGTCGTTACGGTATGAAACTGAATCCTTCCAAATGTACATTTGGCGTGTGGGGTGGCAAATTTTTGGGATACATGGTCAGCCAACGGGGCATAGAAGCAAACCCAGGGAAGATTAAAGCAATCCTGGACATACCCTCCCCTCTCAATCTGAGAGAGGTCCAGGTGCTTGTGGGTAAGATCATTTCATTAAACAGGTTCATCTCCCGTTCAGCGGACAGGAATCTGCCTTTCTTTAAAATTTTGCGTAACGCTCGCAACTTTACCTGGAGTGGGGACTGCGAAAAAGCCCTACAGGACATGAAGCGGTACCTTTCGAACGCACCTTTGTTGACCAAACCTAACCCGGGGGAGAACTTGTTTGTCTATCTATCAGTTTCCTCGGAAGCGACGAGCGTTGTCCTCGTGGCGATTCGCGAGCGTAAGCATATGCCGGTGTATTATTTAAGCAAGACCCTACAGGGAGCGGAGAAAAGATACATGGAAATAGAGAAGTTTGCTTTCGCGCTCGTTAATGCCTTTCGGAGGCTAAGGCCTTATTTTCAAGCGCATTCCATCGTGGTGCTTACAGATCAGCCCCTCAAACAGGTGCTTGCAAAGCCGGACGTTTCAGGGAGATTAATTAAATGGTCTATTGAACTTAGTCAGTTCGACATCACTTTTGAGCCTCGCACGGCGATACAGGCTCAGGCCGTGGCTGACCTATTGGTGGAACGTTTCAACTTAGATACCGTGCCCTAGGCAGAAGATGGCCTATGGCTTCTGCACACGGATGGCTCCTCGACCTCACAAGGGGGAGGAGCCTGGGTGGCCCTCAGGGACCCTTTCGGAGCTGAAGTTGACTACGCAATCAAGTTGGCGTTCCAAGTCACCAACAACGAAGCTGAGTATGAGGCTCTCATCCAGGGGCTCAGAATTGCACTCCAAAATGGCGTCACTCAGGTCACTGCATATGTTGATTCGCACTTGATCGCGAGTCAGATTGACGGTTCTTATGAGGCCCGAGAAGCCACCATGGTGCAGTATCTGGCGAGCGCTAAGGAGGTGATAGCCAAGTTCAGGGAATTCCACCTTTTGCAGGTCCCAAGGGCAGAAAACGAACGTGCTGACGCTCTCTCAAAGTTCGCATCCGCCCGAGATGGTTTTAGCGAGCGCGCTGTTACATTTCTTAGAACAGAGGAGCCGCTGATAAGTAGAGGCGAACCTTCGAAGGAGGTGAATATGATTGACCCCTCCGAGCCTTGTTGGCTCGACGAAATTATCAGATTCCTCCAGGATGGAACCAGCCCAAGCGACAAAGTTGAGGCTCGGAAAATCAGAAACAAGGCCCCTCGCTTTTCATTGGACGCCGAGGGTCGATTATTCAAGCGATCCTTCCAGGGCCCACCGTTGAGATGCTTGAGACCCTCACAGGCCAAGGAAGTTTTAGAACATGTGCACAGTGGGAGTTGTGGGAACCACTCGGGCGGTCGAATCTTAGCAAAGAAAGTCTTAAGGAGTGGGTTCTACTGGCCTTCGGTGTTGCAGGATGCCATTAGCTACTCCAAGAAATGCCCTAAGTGCCAGTTTTATTCTAACACCCCTCAGTTGCCGGCAGCTCAAATGATTCCTATTGATGTTTCATGGCCTTTTGATCAGTGGGGCATCGATATTGTGGGACCCCTCCCAATGGCGGTCGGACAAAAGAAATTTGTAATACTCGCTGTGGATTACTTCACTAAGTAGGCCGAAGCTGAAGCATTTGCGAAGATAACGTTCAAGGTTGTGAGGGACATCATTTGGAAGAACATCATTTGCAGATACGGCATCCCAAGGGCAATCATCTCAGATAATGGATCCCAATTCATCGCCGCTGACACACGGGATTGGTGCTACGAACTTGGAATCGAGCAACGCTTCACTTCTGTGGGCCACCCCCAAGCCAATGGACAAGCGGAGGTGACCAATCGAACCATACTCCAGCATCTGAAGACGATGCTCGAGAGTAAGAATGGAGAATGGGCTGAAGAACTTCAAGGAGCCCTTTGGGAGTACCGTACTACCCCACGAGCGGCAACAGAGGAAACTCCTTACTCCCTCGTTTATGGCTCCGAGGCTATGATACCTGTAGAAATTGCTCAAGAATCCGCACGCGTTGTCTATTTCGAGCCTGCTGTCAACGAGGCCAATCGAGCGTTCGAATTAGATTTGTTGGACGAAAGGAGGAATACTGCTTGGGCTCGTGTCCACAAATACAAAATGACCGTAGCTCGCCAGTACAACAAACGTGTTAAAGAAAGGACTTTCCAGCTAGGGGACTTGGTCCTCAAAAAAGTTGAAGTCTCAAAACATGTGGGTAAGTTGGACCCCAATTGGGAAGGCCCCTTCAAAGTCATTCAGGTACGAGCAAACAACACCTACCTACTGGAGACTTTGCAAGGCGAGCATCTCCCTAGGCCATGGAATGCATGTAACCTTAGAAGGTTCTACGTGTAACGTCAGTTTTTTGTAATTGTCCGTGCGCGGCCTAGGGTACTTTCTTTTGACAGAAAGCATATTGTATTCATTTTGAAAATTGCAAGTATAACAGTAAGTATTTGATTCTGTGATTATGTCATTTATTTGTTCTCCTATTGATTAAATGATTCGGGCAACAGAAGGCCTACTCCGTGTTGAGCATCCTCCACGTCGAACGGCCCACGTAATACCCCAATCATTTCGAAGCAACGCTATCTGGGTGTTGTGAACCCTCCACCTGGAATAATTTGACTATTCGTAAGTAGAGTCCTAAGAATGAGCGTGTCAAATGGCGGGATGCTAAACGCTTAATTTACATCAACTGGGTGCCCGCGTAATGACGCTCACCCCACGGTTACGCTCTATTTTATCCCATACTTAGCAAATCCTACTGTTGATTTCTAAAGTGTGTACAACTCACTGGTGCGTTCGAGGCGAAGGTGCACATTATTGGGCCAATACTTAGGCAAATCCTCAGAGGTTTCCTAAATTCAAATTCGAGCCTCATTACGAATACGGCCAGGGAACCCCCATGGAAAACACCCTCGCGCCCGTACTTGTGTCCCTCAAATCACTAGACGCTACCAAATCCTAAACGGATGGCGCATTGTGATGAACGCCAGGGAACCCTCAAAGAAAACGCCCTCGTGCGCACGCACGCCCATCGCAAACGCTCAAACAAGGGAGAACAATATAAAAACCTCGAGCGCAATAAAAGGACAACATTCACCATTTAAAAATAAAAGATAAAGTACGCAAACATTCAAGCAGTAAAAGAAGAGTTCAAATATATGGGAAGAAGCATAAAGGAATCCAAAACATTCAGGAAAACAGTTGGCGGATTAAGTACAGACATTAATTGTTCATGAGTAAGAAAAGGAAATTAAACCGGCATAGAATGGGACCCAACAACCAAGGGATTATCACTGAGCTTGAGAGTCAGGCTCTGGAGGAGCGGTCGCAAGAGGAACTGGGGCTAACACATTGGCGTCAGAAGTTTGGACCTCGCCCGGTTCCTCGACATCCGTTGCATCCATGACGGTGCCCTAGTCCTCTATACGGATGGGCTCGGGAACTAGAGTATTGGCAGCTATGAACTCCCATTGGAGCGTTTGCACCAACTCCTGGTACTCCGGCTCCGCCAAACTCTCAGTGGGATCCTCGTCTTGGACCATAGGCTCGCAGTTTTCATCCAGGTCCATGCGCAAGTGCTCGTCGGTTCGAGCGCTGTCAGGAGCCAAGCCAAGTGTCACCATTTGCCCGATAGCTTTATGAAAGAAGCGCCGAGCGTTGTCAAAGCACTGGATGTTGGCTGCAAATACAAAAGCTTTGGAACGCACGAACTTCATTACTGCGTCCCAGGAGACCTTCGCCGTCAGTCCTTCCACCTTCCCTTGCAGATCAGCGAGTGCCTTCTTGGTATCTTCATTTTGGCGAGTGCTCTCTGCCAGCTGCGTGCTCAACTCCCTAGTTTGGACCCTCAGTTGGTCACGCTCCACCTTCAACTCCCTATGACGCTCGTCAAGGGTAAGATAGGCTGCGTCCGCCTTCTGGAGATTCTCCCTCAGCCTGTCTTTCTCAAGATTGGCTTCAGTCAGTTGAGCGTGGACGTTATTGTAATCCTCTTGCAGTTGGACGGGATCGGAGACTCGCAGCAATTTCTTGTATTTGGCCTTATGGTTGGAGTAGGCCTGCGCTCGCCCCTGCAGGTTCTTCAACCTGGGGATCACCTCCTGGACAGTCAGAAACAAAAGTTAGCGTTAAAATTGGAGTACTGGAAGTTGGGATTCCCTATAAGATATTAAGGACTCACCGTTAGAAGGGCGTGGCAAGCGTCATCAGCAACACGAGCGGCGTCATGATCGTTCAGCTTATCGTGATCGCCGGAAAATTGGAGTTTTCCGACGATGTCCGAAACGAGGTTTACGGAGTAGGCATTCTTCCTCAGAAGTACCGGACTCTCGGTTCGCTGATGCTTGTAGCGAGTGTCGCCCTTGCAGCCCATCTTCCAGAAATCCTCATCCTCTGATGAGGAGGTGTCGCTGCCCTCGCCCCTGTGTCCCACTACCACCTCTTTTCCCTTGCCTGAAATCGGAATGGAGTCCGGCAGCCTCTTCCTCTTCCCTTGGCGGTCGGCCCGGAGGGTTTCATGGATACGGACCAGTTCCCCCGAGCGATTTCGGGAGCCGCTCGAGCTCAGTGGTATTGGGCCCTCTTAGTTCACCGGCGGAGGAGTAGCCCCGCGGGCACCATCAATCGTCAAGTCCTCAATAGGGCCCCTCGGGGGAGCCTCGCTCCCAGCACCTCCACGAGCGCAGTTATGGCCTCGGCCGGCCCCTCGTCTATTTCCCCTCCCCCTTGGAGCGTTGGGAGGGCGGATCTGCTGTTGTTGCGGGGGCTGAGGGTTAGTGCCCTGTCCCTGAGCGCCCAGCAAGCAAGAAAGAGCCTCGGTATTCATACCTTGCGATAGTATTTGGACACCTGCAAGTAAGAAGATACGAGCGTCAAAAGTTGGTTGTTTGCATCACAAATACAAAAATACAACAATGACACCAAGTTAGGAGACTATTCTAAAAGTTAGAGCAGTTAGTTCCTAGAATCTAACCGTCGAGGGCCATGATGTCAGCTGGAGGGTTGAGTATCATATCTGGAGGGCAAGATAAGCCGTAACGGAACAGCACTCCCTCGTTTTTCACCAAGGCCTCAGCCTTAATCCACTTTCTCTCACCCCTCATCCCGAGGGCTAATCCCTTTGCCCAGTCCTCAAAGGTTTTATTCATTATCCTTTCCCTAATCAAAGGACCCTCGCCGTGTATTAACCACTGTCGGTGAACCCCAAAAATTCCTCCGGGGGCCCCCAAGAAGAAATACTTTTCCTTCCAATGCTCGCCGTAGGAGGTGGATGGGGAGTCTATCATCTTAAAGCCCGACTTGGCCTGAGCATAATAAAACCCGTCCGTAGGGGACGAGCGAGTTGAGCGGGCTACCTGTATCAAACTGTCAAAATTGGCAATCGAGGATGCATGGCCTAGGGCTCTCATCATTATTACGAAGGTGTTGATTAAAACTATGCCGTTTGGCAGAATTTGTGAAGGGCAAAGCCCTAGATGATGGTAGATGATGGCGACGGCGTGAGCGATTGGAAACCTCAGGCCCCAGGCCAGGACAGCATCCCAGTAAACCGTCATCATCCCGGGCGGCAATCGATTGGCCCTCTCCCCCTCCTCGGGAAGTCGCATGGGAAATACTGCTTCATCCCAATAAGCTTTCGCCTTCAACTCTTCCAAATCGTCGAGCGTCAAAATGCTCTCAATCTCGTCCGGAGATCTATCGGTTTGGTGATGGTTGTCTTGCCTCACTCGAGTTGCAGGCTCCTTTCCTTTCCTTTGACACCTTCTGGAAGGTTCAGCCTCAAATTGACGCCCGGATGGCCCTGCACCACCCTTGGGGGCCATGACGGCCACTGTGATCCTGTGATCTTGGGGTCTCACAGCGCTGTTAAGCACAAGGAATACTCTCTCTCCTTGCCTTTGCATTTCCATCACATTGTTCATCTCTTCAAAGAGGTCATTCATCCCTCCAGGAGCACGCTCGTTCATCCCTTGAATAGCAATGGGGATTCCCTCACCTGGGGACGCCCTCTCTATGGGAACGGCTGTAGGTACATTCCCATGAGGGGAAGAGCTCCCCACTGACATCTCATCTATTTCCCTTACATAGGTATCTGCGTTATGGTCTGCCATATCTGGGATCTGGTTACTGGAAGTGAAGCTTTTCACAAAAGACTCAGTGGAGAAGAAAGATTCTGGGATGGATTCAACGGTAGAAAGGATTCCACACTTAGAAAGATCACTCGCGCACAACCTAAATCTAAAGTTAGTAAGAGAAATAGGGGTTTACGGATTTTTACCTAGAGTTTGGAGAACAGAAACTCGCCGGAATCGGTAAGAGTTGTAGAAAATTTGTGGCTGCGTATTTGCTTGAAGAAAATGAATGCGTGAAAAGAGTAAAAGAGCCTTCCGGAACCCTATTTATAAGGGAGTAATTTACACTAATTAGGGTTGGGGATTTGAAAATGCAATCATTTCCCGCCTTGGGAGACTCCCACTTTTGGTAACCGTCTCACGCCTCCCGGAACTCACGCGCCCACGCTCCCACTCAGCATTTAATGCGGCCAGGGCTTCATTAAATGCGGTGTCAGGACGTGCCCGTTACGGAAGCCAAGAGGTCACTTCTCTTGATAGAAGCTTGACCCTCGGATATCCAAAGATTCAAGGCTCGCCTTCCTTAAAATTCTACAGTACGCTCTGGCGATACTACAGAATTTGGGGGGCAAAATGATGAGACACAAAACCGCGTTCGGATCAGAGCCGTCCACGTGTCACCCTCTGTTGATGTGAAGACCATACCCTCGCATTGATGGGCTCGGGGGCCAACCCAGCCCACTCACTTGCCAACTAGTACAGGCCCTTGAGCCTCGGCCAATTATTCAGGTAAAGGGCCCGAACCGACAGGCTCGACGCTCCCATCCCGGCCTTCAAGGTTACCCTTCTCAGGGAATCACCCGCACGAGGGTCATATTTCAGTCGCTCGAGACTTCGGCGCTCAAAAGTCATATGCTGTGGGGAACCAGTCCGAGCACTCTTCGAGCGTCACCAGCGCTCGTGTGTGATTCCCCCACCGCCGTGGTGGATCCGAACCCTAGTAAAACGGATCTTGAGCCTTCCTCTCACGCGTCCCTCGCCAACAACCTCTGACACAAAGGTGGTGCGCACCTTGCATCTGACACGCCGCCCCTTTTTCAGAAATGTCATTCTCATGGCCCCATGGGCTGCCACGTGTTAGGGCAACACAGGTTTGGGACCACACGATCAATTTACCCCTTTACCCTCACCACTAACATATAAATAGAAGAGAACACCTGCACTCTCTCCCAAGTCATCTTCTTCACAAGACACCACACTACTGAACTGGGCATCATTTTCCTCTGCATCTTCATCTTCTCCAAAGCTTCATATATTTCGCCATTTCTTGCACCCTTGCTGCACGATTTCCTGGTGTTATCCTAGCTGGAAGAACCCACGCTCATTGGAAACCCAGTTCCTGAGGCTCAACGCCTGTGATGGTCTTCCCTTCTACAAACAAATTCTAAAGTGATTGGTGTTTAAATCCTTTATAAGTTTCTGCACCATCACATATTAAAGCCGGTTATATAACTAGGTCTAGTTTACTATAAAATTGTAATTGCTGCAAAAAGTACAACAATCTTAAAATACGTAAAAATATATATATAATATTTAAAAAAAAAAAAAACTAATGATAATTAATTTAGTCATGTGATAAAGAAATAAAGTAGTATGTATATGTCGAATCTCGAATGTCGATCAAGTAGTAAAATCAAATCTTTTCAAAAAAAAAGAAAAAAGTAGTAAAATCAAATCATTCGGAGAGTATGACAAAAGAGGCGACTTGGCCCAGTCAGAGAGTAGACTTAAGTCGCGCCCAAGACTCTGTCAACAGTCAACAATATGTCTATTTTCTTTATTAATTCCACAAAAGCTACAATTCTACATCATAATCATATAAATGGAAAATTCAGCATGATTGTATATTTATTATTCTTGTATAAATTATAATTATTAGCGGGTATTAAATTGGTACTTGAGTCTCCTTAATTTTGCCATAAAAGAACATAATTTTCGTGGTATTTATTCTTTTAAAAATAAAGGTTACATTAATTGAATCCTTTATAACTACTTAGAAAAATAATGTGCGTTGGATATTAAATATACAATTTATCTAAATAATTTTAATTATTAAATTATTAAAAATTAGATTATTTAAAAATATCTACCTTTACATTTTAAATATAGAAATGAGATTTCAATTAAAATTTAGAGTTAATTTTATTTAGTACCCTTTGAAATTTTAGATATTACAAGTGGATCACTTTTGCTCATTTTATTACATTTTGATTCCTTTTAAAAATTATAAACTACATCAAATGAGTTTTCCATTAAATTTAGGGTGACGTTATAGATTTTAGGAGTTAAATTTCCCATTTTACCCCTACCTTAAATATAGAGTAGACTTGGTATAAAAAAAATGCCTGTTAAGGTAGGGGTAAACTGAGAAATTCAAGTCCAAAAACTATGACGTCGCCCTAAATTTAACAAAAAACTGATCTGATATAATTTATAATTTTTAAAAGGGGTCAAAATGCAATAAAATGACTAACAAGGATCCAATTGTAATATCTGAAACTCCATAGGGGAGCTAAATGTAATTAACCCTAAAATTTAATATTTAAATGTACATTCTCACATATATAAATAATGTATTGACATTTTCAAATTAACACTCACCTATGATTCATAAATGCTTCTAAAAATATTATTTTGTTGCATCATATGCGTGTCGAACAACTCTTATCGTCTCAACTCTCAAGTATTAAACATAAAATTAATTTGCGTTCTTTAGTATTTATGTTCATGCATCACAGAGACCCAGCCATACACAAAAATTCTAAGGTAAGTTGCAAATTTAGCAATTAAATTAAATTATAGTTTGTATTAATTTTTTATTTAATTCCATATACTTAGTTTGTTCTACTTTATAAGTTATTCTAATTTTCTCAAATAAGTATTGTTAAGAAAAATTGAAGTATTATGAATTCACTCAAATCGACCAAATTTCAACTCAAATATTTTGATATTGAAAAATTTACTAATTAATTATCTGTAAAAGGTAAGATTTTCATATTTATAGAAAAGTTTTTACATACACTGCAAATTTAATTTACAATTAATTGTTAATTAATAATTATTATTAGCAACTAATTTGTATTTGTAAAAAAATTGATTGTAGTTTTGAATTAGTAATTTTTTTTACTAAATTTAGTAAATAAAAAAATTAGAAGAATCAATAATATACCAATCATAGATCAATTGTGTTTTCAAATTGAAGGAGTTTTATTTTATGCTACGAAAATTTCTATTTTATATTAATAAATACTTTTGTTAATAATTTTCAATAATAATTTATAATGTATGTTTACATAATTATTCCTCATTAAACTATTGACATAATTATTATGAAAATATTTCAAACTATTAATAAGTTCCCTTTAAAAGAAATTGCGGACTAAAAAAATTTGAATGGAAATAACTGTGCACAGAATGTTACTCTTTACGCAAAATTATATTTTTCACTTTATATTGTTAAAGAATTCTTTAATTACAAAACATGTTATTTTATATCGTGAATTAATTTGTTGTCTCATTGCCAAATTTTATAGCGTGAATTAATTTGTAATGTTCCAATAAGTTAGACATTTTTTATTATAATAAACATTTCAAATTGAAATAATTAAACTCAAAAAATTGACAAATTATATCATCAATAATACAACTAAATTAATATAATAATATTAAAAGAATTCTTCTTGAACTATTTATATTTTTTTATAAATCGAAGGAGTGTCGTATTTTATATTAGTAAGTACTTTTCTTTTTAGTATTAGAAGAATATTTTTTTTAATGATCCTCTTTAAAATATTAAAAAAAAAAAGAAATACTTTTTTAATATTTTAAAAATGATAATTTGTTATACATATTTATATAAATCATGATTAAAAATTATTAACATAATCATTATGATGGTATTTTGGGCGAGAAATTAAATAAGTTTTAAGAAACCCAAAATCCAATTCGGATTTATATAATATAATATGATGATGCCAAAAATTGGTGGCTTTAGAACAAACGGGGATCGGCTCTGAATCTCCAACAAATCAGCCAAAACGTGGGTCCTTCAACCCGTTAAGATTAACAACAATGCAAGAATACCAGGCGGGAGTTGTTTCCCTCGTAGGCACTCCGATACCCAAGACAGTGAAATTGTCTTAGGTAAAAATAGGGATGACCGGAAAAATGGGCAGAGGTTCAGTATGTAAAAGTGTGCGTGCCTAAGGTATGATGAAAGAAGATTTTATATACAGTTTGGATTAGGTTTAGGTGGTGTGCGAATTTTGTGGAATCGTGCGTTAGTTGGTTAGAAGGAGTGTGATCGTGGGTAACAGCCATGCCGGGGAGTTGAATGTGCTTAGCTTGACCTGGGGGGAGCCCATTAGGGGGAGCAGAACATGTTATAGCCCAAATGAGGGAACACACATTAGGGAACCTGCAGTGAGGGAACGCGAATTGGGGAACCCGTAATGAGGGAACGGGCTTTAGGGATTAGCGGGTAGTGCTTGAGCGAAACAGGGGAGCTCGATGCTTGAGCCCAAAAGGAACTCAATGCCTGAGTGCTAGAGGGGAGCACATAAGAGGGAATGCGAAAGGGGAGCGCATAAGAGAAAATGCGAAAGGGGAACGCGTAGGAGAGAGCTCGTGAGTTTAATTATGTAACTTAATCATTTTAATTTCAAATATGTGAAATAAGTGACGTCACATGCTCTACGTATCAATATAAATTTTATTTCAAGTTATATGTTGCCCTAGAACTTAATTATTATGTGATTGGACTCAAAAGTCCATTTAATTTAAATTTAGGGACCTAATCGAAATTAGGGTTTTTGGGCCGTTCTTCAGATAAGTTGAGCTCGAGGATTCGGATTCGAAAACTTCTCCATTGGAATCATTTCGGCGATTCGGGTCCAACGGAACAAACCTCATATTTTTCTGAAACCGTTTGAACCTCCTACCATTTTAAAATCTGATCTGGATGGACCAGACTTTGTGGACCCCACCCGTTTTAGCCTTAAAGAGCTGAAAATCAGCTCTTTCTTTCCCCTTTCATTTTAACGTTCAGTAGCCAAAGAAAAGGGAAGAGAAACATCAAGCCATTCTTGCCATTTTGACCTTTCGAGCTTAAGATCTTCGTCATTTCTCACCCGATCAACGATCCAAGGTAAGATTTGAACTCCTCTCTTCGTGTCCTTCAATTCTACCCGATTGAATCTTATTTTAATGCTTCATTTCTTGAGCATGGTTGAAGATGATGAATAGTATAGAAACATGAAATTTTGATATTATTCTCTCATACTTGAATTATATGATCTAAGTTTGAATTATGTTTTTTGTGTGAGCTCCCTCGTTGATTATTCGTTGAAATCTTGTTTGATTCTTGCATATTTCTTGAGCCACCATTAATCTACCTTGTTTAAGCTTTAATGGTAACTCATTAAATACAAGAATTCATGTCTTAAAATTATGCTTAAGTGTTTAAGAACGAGATTATGATCATTTTCATGCATATTGGAGTTAAATTTGTGGTTCAACCATGAATGACTGAACATTAAACTTTTGCCAGCTATGTGTGTGACTCTCCTCCTCAAGAAATGGAGCCATGGCCATGTATGGCCATGGATCCTTGAGAATTTCATTTCTGTACTGAGACACACCCGTGTCTCCTTTTCTTCTTGGAAGGAGATACACCCGTGCCTCCCTTTCTTTGTGAGCTTATATGTATTGATTCGTTTGGTCTTATTTCGTATGCTTGTTTTACGTTTTTTTCCCACCCCAACCATGATCCTAACTTGTTTTATGATCTAATATGAATATGAATTGTAACTATTTTATTTGTTTATTGATAACTTTCATCATACTATATGCATTATATCTTCATGCATTTATATGAATTATCATCAACGTGGAATTTACAGGAATTAAGTGATAACGTGCCTAATTGTTATTATGTGTCCTTACTTGATCATTTATTTAAATGAATGCACTCAATTGCATAAAATGAGTTGGAGTTATTTGATTATATTCCATGGAATAAAACTTGATTGCATTAGTTCAAATTATGGAGGGACTTATGTGCAAATTATGGTGATTCATCCATTTTCTTGGAAAACTTTGGAATATATTCATTTCTTTCATTTGATTCTCCATATTTCATCAAACCACACACACACACACATACACACAAATACACGATCAAAACACCAAGAAGAGAAGGGAAGATTTCATCACATTTCAAGCTAGATTTTTGGAGGATTTGTGACGCTAGTAGCATCATCATCATCTTCTCACTTCATCCATTTTATTTCTTCATTTCAAGGTATAATATGAATTAGTATGAATTCATAATGCATAGATTGAGTAGATTTGATGAGTATCTTATGATTTCATGATTATTGGTGGAGTAGAAGCATGTTTATAATCATTAGGATTGGAATCTTGCATGAAACTTTGAGTTATATGAAAGTTGGAAGCTATGAAATTTATGGGGTTTTGATGATTGATTCTTGATAAGTTGAGGCATATTTCTTGGTTATATGATGTATAAGTGAAGTATAATATGTATTTGGGGTGTTTGAGTATTTGTTATGGATTGAAATTGCATTTGTTGATGGTTAGGGGTGTTTTAGTTCGAATCCCCTGTTTTTCTCCTGTTGCGTAGCAGGTCGTGGCCGCGACCGAAAACAGAGTAAAAATGGTCGCGCCCGTGACCCACTCACATTTCTGGCGGGACTTCAGGTAGCGCCCGCGACCAGAATCATGTGCTAATTTGGTCGCGCCCGCTACCAAAATTTGGCCAAGTTTCGACTTTTGAAAAATTGCATGAAAAATCCGGAAAAAAATAGGTAGCGGTCGCTACCATTTTGTGAGCAAAATGGGTCGCGGCCGCGACCCCTGCATATTCTGCATGAAATTTCAATTTCATAACTCTTCTTGCATGGTTTTCTTGGCTTGTTTCTGGCATGTACATTTCATTGATATGACATATAAGGTATTATATTATGTGTTATGAGATTTCATGATTTTTCGTGGAATATTTTACGAGTGGTGCTCCAATATGTTATTATTTTGTTCCAAGAATGTAAATACATGAATCGTGGTATCAATATAAATTCATATGGGCTCAAATGTTATTTGAAGGGAATGATTATGTGTTTTAATTGTCAACTCGTGATATTGCATTGTATGAATATGTCGTTCGTCTTAAATGGTTCATACGAGTCGAGTCTCACGTACACTTATCCTTGTTACACAGATCACGTTCCCGGAGACGAGGAGCACGCTCCGTTGGGTGTTTTCTTTCTACTTTTGGTTAGTAAATGTGAGGTTAAAATTCTAGATATATAGAACCCTTACAACCCTATGTGAGCTTTCGGCCAAAAATGTATCTATATATAATTATAGTTTTCCAAACTTTAGCGATTTTCCACTGAATCACCGAACCATACTGTATTGATTGACTGTTTTGGCGAGTATAATGTTCACTCTGGGCCCGAGGGCAGTGTATTGAGCCAACCGGGAAAGCTTGGGCTGACTGGTAACTCTTGCACTATCCTCACAACTTGGGATGACCCCTGAATCCACTAGGAGATTAGTGGAGGAAGGAGTTCCGGGCATAAGGAATCATAAACCCTATGCTCACACTGATTGGATGGCGGGGCCTTGTAATCCCCCATCACCCGGAGGAAGAAGGAGTTACTGAAATTGCTAATTGTGCACTGAAATTGATTGCTTGATCACTTAATCACTTAAAACTGAATTATTGTACACTGTCGGAGAAAGGTTGGAGAATTGCCCTCACTCTTCGGGCCACTGATTGATTGAAACTGATTGAATTATTAAATTGATTAGTTGTAATCTCGGGCGAGTTCTACTTTATTCTTGAACTTATATTCCTTTCTTTTATAAAATCTTACCCGAGATTATGGTTTGCATGGTAATTGCGCTTATATTATTAAACCCCTCACTCAGTCTTTTGAAGACTGACGCCTCCACCTTTCAGGTTTTGCAGGTGCGTGCTAGGCGGGAATTAGAGTCAAGTCTTGTCTTTAATTTGGATCTAGCACACTTCACCTCATGTATTACTTTCATGTTTTGAGATATATGATAATGATGCTTATGGAATATTATTGTATGTTTATGGAATTTTGGAGATGATAATGTAATGATATGTATATAGGAAGGTAATATGCTTTTGGATATCCAATAAGTGATAATGAAATTTCATGCTTCCGCTATTATTGTTATGAATTGACTGTATGGTTTGGGGTTAGCCCCCCCTAGTTATTGTCGTTTTTTTTTTTTGTTTCCCATTCGCTATAGGCTGGATTCATGTATGGGTGCTCGTTCCATATGTGGATTGAGCTATTGTGCGGGGGATGTGGCCACCTAGCGTTCCAGGTGCTACATGAATTAATGTAATATGACGTGTTTTATAATTTTATTTTATGTTTTAAGTGTTTAAATACGTTAAGTGTTCATAAATGAATAAGTGCCACCGTATGCCTTCTGTTTATGATATTGAATGAAGATGATGAGTTAGGTAATGTCTTCTTTTGTATATAATTGATATGAATATGTGTTATGCCTACGTGATTGCATCTCTTAAGTGTGTGAACATACGCCGTGCATCTATATGATCCATTCTTGAGTCTAAGTCTTGCATTTGTCTTCAGTTTGTCCAGGTGCACCCGGGGTCGTGTTTCGTTAGCCGTGTTGATTCCGGGGTAGATCATTCGTCGTGTCACGACTTCGTTGGTATAAGGTGAGATTAGGATATAGTTAAACCCTAATAAAACGTGCTCGTTTTCTAGGCATGCGGTTCTTAAGGCTAAGTATAATTAAATATGTGCGAGATATATTTCTTTATGATTTTGTTATATGTTTACAAGTATGATACGCTATGTATGAGCCTATGTATGCTTGTTTTGGATTTGATTTAATTGGTTAAGTTTGTAACATTAAACTATGCTTCAAACTGTGTACCTCTTATGAGCCGGAAGCTACGAGCTAGGGAATGCTATGGATTTGACACAAAGAGGTATGTAAAGCATAGTGTTGCAAGGTAAGGTATGATATATGTACTTATGTTAAGATAAGATATGTTATGTAGCGGATTATGAATATGAATTCGAATATGGATATGTTTATGGATATAAATGGTATATTTGGGCCCGGAGCTATGAGCAAGGACACCCGGGATGGTATCGGACCATCGGGATATCACTCCTTAGAGTAGTCTCTGTTAGGAATAGTGCCATAGAAAGCCGATTGTACATCCGCTTTGTGTTTTTCCTTATTGTAATCACAGATAATCTTTGAATAAAATAACGATTTGAGGCAACACTTCTTTATATGCTCTTGTTTGGTATGTGTTTACTTTATCTGTGCATGTATGAGAACTCCCCTAATCCTGATGACTTTAGGACTCTACCATTTAGGTGAAATGGTTCATGAAATGAGGCCTATATCACATAAGTCATGATTAGTAAAATTCTCCAAGCCGATGAGTCCTACCGACAGTGGAAGTGTCAACCTGACTCCTCTAAGTCTTGCTTGTGGGATCACGCCCTTAAGAAGGACCACCTTGTTTCATGGAGGTGCAAAGTGTATAGTTGATACGTGCGTGATACATGAGGGTGCTTACTTCAATAATTAAGTTCACTGAGGTGCCCCGTATGAGAACATTCCTAAATAGGAAAGGAAGTTTCTATTTCAGGAAATGGAAACTTCCAGATTAGGAAATATCTCGCGAGTCATTGATGTGATTAATTGATCCTTAGACTTGAGGTTCCATGTCACTTTATTAGTTAAATCTGTAGTCTTAGGTATAAGCTTTAAAGGGTGTCGCCTTAGACAACTGATTCAAAGCTTATGCTGGGGCTGCACCAGTGACTCATGAAAGTGAATGAGAATCAAGAAAGGACCTACACTTGCATTTGCAAGGTGATCTCTTATTGTGTAAGTCATTCATATGCCATATGGAGTCCTTGGCCAAGGCAGTAGATGAAGACATCAAGAAAAGGGTTTCTTGGATTGAGATCAAATGGATATGAGATACACTTAGCTTTAAGACCAGATTATTAGGGTTCTGATTATTCCCTTACCCTATATCTTGGTTGAGAGATAGTAAGTAGGAGGATTGTATGTCACATGAGTCAATGACTTAAAGGTTCTGTCGAATCCGAACATTCCAATACAGCTAGGGGTTAAACACATGTTGCTAGACTATGGTCGTTTAATCTGTGGACTGATTAATTAATTAGTGAATTAATTAATTAGGGTCACTGCTAATTGAATTGAGAACCTAGAGGGTCACACACAACAACTTGGTTGCATGAGTTAAGGCTTTAAAACGATTAAACGAGTTAATCGGGCCAAGAGGGTTCTACACGTGTGAAACCACACGTGTGGGTCACGTGAGTGACACGTGTCCTTGTGACACGTGTATATATATATATTAAATAATTAAATGTGTTAATTATTTAATAGACTTTGGTTTAATTTTGAATTAAAAAGAAAGTCTTATTTTGGAGAAAAATTAATCTAGTTAATTAATTATGAATTAATTAATTAGATAAAAATAAATTATTTATTTATTTAATGAATAAAGTATAAAATTATCCAAAAGGAGTTTGGATATTTTTAGCTCTCTTAAAAGTTGATTTGAATTAGAATTCAAAGTCAAAGTTGGAAATTACTTGATGATCAAGTAATAGGAGAGAGTGACCAAATCCTTAGTCCATAAGGACTAGGATTTTCGGCCAGCCCTCTCTCTCCTATATATAGGGGAGCTCGAGCTCCCCTTAGGGCTAATTGATGATCTTCTTTTGGTTCATGTGTTGAACACCATCCTTTCTCCAAGATAAAATAAACCCTAGGTTAAGCCTAAACACTAACTAGAGAACTAGTGTCCTTACTAGTTAGATTGTAGTCAAGTTGGTGGACTATCTCTAGAGAGCTTCAAGTTGGAAGTTTTGAAGATTCGAGCTTTACCATGGAGATGGGATCAAGCCACGAGAAGAGCGTTCTTGGGTGGCTTGAAACGCTTCAAGAAAGATTATTGAAAAGTAAGTTTCTAATCTCTACGAATTTGGATACACGATTGCGAGTCCAAGATCCTTTTGTTGGAAAATTTTTAAATTTCCGATGCTTTCTGATTCCTATTTTCCAACAAGTGGTATCAGAGCCACCTCGTTAATCATGTTTCTGATTCTTCTCAATTAATCTGAATTTGGTAGAAATTCTTAGGCTTAAATGCGAATTAGGTATTCATGAGTTCTTTTAGAAAGCCTGAATTACGAAATTGTAATTTTTCTTGAATTTCTGAAACTGTTTTCTTAAATTGTGTATTTGAAAACCGTTTTAATTCAAATCTGTTTAAATCGTATTTTTTTTTATTTTTGGATTGAACCGGGTTTTGGTGAAACCTGAGATACGAAACGAAACACGAAACGAAACACACGAGGTTGGAACGTGCCAACTTGTAGCACGCCCTAACCCCGCGCGCGACGCCGTGCTAGGCGCCTAGCTCGCCTGTCCCGCAACCGCGCGGGACAGCCTCCCGCAAGCTCCCGCAACCGCGCGGGAGCTCCCGCCCGGTGTCGCCCACACACCAGCAACAACGAGTTGCGCGTAGGCGCCCGCCTAGCTCACGCGGGCTGGCAGCGCAAGCTGCCGGCACCGCGCGACGCTGTGCGGCGAGCAGCTGCTTGTTCCGGGCGGTTCCGGGACCAAATTTCGCGTTTTCGTGTTTTCGTGTTTTCGGTCCTTGAAATCCCAATTTAATTTTTTTGTAAAATTTTGTTTTATTAAATTTGAATTATTTTTGAAATAATTGTTTAAATTGGGATTTTGAGAAATTAAAAACGATTTAAATTTTGGGAAAATTACGAACTTTATTTTATGAAAATATTGAAAGAATAAAATTATTAATTTTCAGAAATTAATTGGAATTTTATTAGTTTATTGTTTTTCGGGTTTTATTGAAAAGGCTCTTGAACAAGAATTGCATCTAAGTCGTGTTTTAGGCTATTAGAGCTTAAAGCGAGAATTTTAATTTATTGGTTAAATTTAAATTCTTGCAATTTATGCATGTTAGGTGATCATGGGTTTAGACTTATGTATGGTTTTAATTTATGCACATGGATGGTTTAAATTGGGGTTGGAGCCCTATAGTTGCGTTTTTCAATTGAGGTTGGAGCCTCACTTATGTGCGTACTGTTATGTTATTTATTATGTGGCTTTCCATATTACTGTTTTTGAGGCCGGGGTATGTCCCGTGTAATTGTCTAAGGCCAATATGAAGATTGAGCCTTATTACTTTATGTCTTTTTTCTTTTATTGTAATTTGAGAGTAGAGATAGGTGGTGAGGTTTTTATTTTCATTTTGGAGACAATGTACCCATGGAGTAAGATGGACCACATTCAAGTAACAAGGAGGCCATAAGTGAAGACCCCTCAAAATGTTAGGGAGGGGAATCTCAATTGTAAAATGTAATAGAGATAGGGCTCGTATTTTGTTACCGCTTTCCCTTATGTGACTTAAACTGTTTATGTGGCATGTATGTTAGAACTTATGATTGTGGAGTGGCTCCCACATATCACGCATAAGATAGGTAGAACCCATGATCATCTCATGTTAGTATCATGCTAGGACATGTTATCTGTTTATGTGCTTGTTTGAAATGCATTTAATTGTACTTGCATTAATCAAGACTAATAAAATTGGATAACATATATGTTGGTGAGGTCATACCGGAAAACTCTCCGGTTGATTCGAAAATTCCCATTAAATATTAAGCTAATTTCGAACAAATAGGTGTTTAATTCGAGATGCAAATTTCAAATTAAATTCCTAGCATTCCATCAATAGGTTTTAAGTTTAGTAAGTGAAGCTAGTTATTGTCCGCGAGTCGTGGGATAGCTAGTGGAGCTTATTAGTTCTTAGTTACCTAATTGATCATTTTAATGATCAATATTTCGTGATCAATTTTAGCAAGGGCGATGTCCGCGAGTCGTGGGTCGTTCGGACTAAGTTTTGATCATGATCTTATGATTGATGGGTCTAGCTTAACGCCTAAGTAAATATGGATGTCGGACGAGTCGTAGGTTCATATGGAAAGATAGGTGATGCAAAAACAATTACTAAGTGTTCTAAAGGTGTTAGAATTGGTAAGTTGTACCTACCTAGGGTTTTACTTAGAATGTCCGCGAGTCGTGGGTTCGAGGTAAAATGCTTAGGATCTTAGTACCCATTGGGAAACGCGTTCCTCTTAGATCTTTGGGAATTATAGATCTTTGAAAAACAGTGGGAGCTACATTAGATTAAAGACCTTATCTTTTGTATATCGTTATAATTCAGCATGCTCACTAGTTCTCTGTTATACCATTTAGGTGGTAGATTCTGTGATTCTCTACGTGTTTTGAAATGACAACCAAAAACCCTCTTGTATCGATCCTCGAGTCAAACAAGTTGACTGGTCCCAACTATTCTGATTGGCTGAGGAATCTGAAAATCATTTTGGATTCTAAGAAGAGAACTTATGCTCTCTTCGAAGGGGAGCCTAGTCCCGAAGGGGACGGTCCCACTCAGGCCGAGCGGGACGCGATCCAGAAGTGGAAGGATGATAATCTCCAAGCCCGTTGCCTTATGTTGGCTAACATGTCTCCAGACTTGCAAAGGTAACATGAGGCCATGGAATTCGCTTGGGAGATTTACGACCACTTAGAGCAACTTTACCACCCCCATGAACGTGTTACAAGGTATAACACTTCAAAGGAATTGTTCCACTTGAGAATGAGGGAAGGTTCAAGTGTCCATAAATATGGACTCAAGTTTCTCGCCCTTACTGAGAAACTTGTTTCCATGGACATGCCACTGAAAGATGAGCTTTCAGTGGACTTGTTGCTAGCCTCGCTCCCACCATCATTCAACCCATTTGTCCTTAACTTTAATATGAATCATGTTGGTGCTATTGTAGCTGAGTTGATTAGTCAGCTTGTGACTGCTGAAAGCATAATCAAGAAGGACAATAAGGTTCTGATGGTGAATGCTCCATCTTCCTCTTCTGGGCCTTCTAAAGGTAAGGGCAAGAAAGCCCAAAAGAAGAAGAAGAAACTCCTCAGGCCCACCGGTGGCATTTCGAAGGGGAAGGCCCAAAAGAAGAAGCGTGATCAAAAAGAGGATGTTTGCTTTCATTGTGGCAAAGCGGGACATTGGAGGAGAAACTGCCCAGAATACAAGGCTACTATAAAGAAAGGTATGTTTCTCGTTGAAATAAATCTTTCTATTAATTCAAGTTCTTGGGTACTTGATACCGGTTGTGGAACTCATATCTGTAATGATGTACAAATGCTAAGTGAAGTCCAACAACTCAAAGAAGGAGAATGTGTCTTGAAGATCGGCGATGGCTCAAATGTTGAAGCTCGAGCTTTAGTCTCAATTAGATTAGATTTAGGTAGTTTTGAGTTAATTTTAAATAAAGTCCTTTACGTACCGAGCATTATTCGTAATATAATTTCAGTTCCAATTTTAGATTGTGAAGGTTATGAAACTTATATTAAGAATGGTAAATACTTTATCAAACGGAACAACTCTTCCGTTCACATCGGTACTCTAAGTAATGGACTTTATCTAACTCAGAATATCAATATTATGAATATACAACGAGAAACTAAACGTAAGAGAGATGACAAAGTTTCAGCTCCCTTATGGCACGCTAGATTAAGACACATTTCCAAGAACAGAATTCGCAAGATAAACATTTTAGGATCATTCTCTGAAAATGATCTCAAAGAGTTAACTTCTTGCGAATCCTGTCTCAAAGGAAAGATGTCCAAAGTTCCTTTTAAAGGAACTGTGGAACGTGCCACTAAGGTTTTGGATTTGATCCATTTTGATGTTTGTAGACCACTTAGTGTAAGCACTAGAAACAGTCATCAGTATTTCATAACCTTTACGGATGACTTTAGTCCATATGGTTATGTATACTTAATGAAGTATAAATTTGAAGCTTTTGAGAAATTCCTAGAATTTCAAAAGGAGGTTGAGAACCAAACTGGTCACAAGATCAAAGCACTTCGATCTCATCGAGGAGGCGAGTATCTTAGTGAAGAATTCCTTAGTCATCTCAAAGATAATGGGATTATCTCTCAGTGGACTCCTCCGGGAACTCCTCAACTCAATGGAGTTTCTGAGAGAAGGAATCGAACTCTACTTGATATGGTTCGTTCCATGATGAGTTTCACTGACTTACCACCTTCTTTCTGGGGTTATGCCTTAGAAAGTGCAGCAAAGATTTTGAATCTCGTTCCCTCTAAGTCAATCCCTAAAACGCCCTATGAAATGTGGCATGGTAAAATCCCTAGTTATTCTTACTTAAGAATTTAGGGTTGTCCTGCTTACGTGAAGAGGACACTGGGAGATAAGATAGAATCTCGTTCTAACTTATGCTACTTTGTAGGTTATCCTAAGGAATCCATAGGATACTACTTCTATGATCAATCTGAGCAAAAGGTGTTTGTTTCCAGAAATGCTACTTTTCTCGAGGAACCGTTCCTTAAAGAAAAGAAAGGCAAGATCATAGAATTAGAATAAGTACAAAGTGATCCCACACCACCCACTGAAGAAACGTCCCCTTCTGATCAACTACAACTGATCATGAATTTCGATACACACGTAAATCCTCCTCTAAGGCGTTCGGAACGTACTCCTAGACAGCCGGAGAGATGGTATGGATTCTTCCATGAAATCTCTCAAAAGGATAATGATCCTTTAACATATGAGGAGACACTTTCAGATTCTGACTCTGAACAGTGGATAGAAGCCATGAAATCCGAAATGGATTCCATGAACTCCAACCAAATTTGGACCTTGGTAGATTTGCCTGATGGGGTCAAACCCATAGGTCACAAATGGATCTTTAAGAGAAAGCTTGGAGTTGATGGAAGCATTGCAGCCTACAAAGCAAGACTGGTTGCAAAAGGATTCACTCAAAGACCCGGCGTGGACTTAGATGAAACTTTTTCACCAGTTGCAATGTAAAAGTCTATTCGGATCATGCTTGCCATTGCTGCATATTATGACTATGAGATATGGCAAATGGATGTGAAAGCTGCCTTTCTCAATGGTGACATTGATAAAGACATTTATATGGAGCAACCCATAGGTTTCACATTCAGTGGGAGTGAGCAAAAGGTTTGCAAACTCCAAAGATCAATCTATGGATTGAAACAGGCTTCTAGGAATTGGAACATTCGATTTGATGAATCAGTCAAAGCGTTTGGCTTCATTCAAATTTTGAATGAATCATGTGTGTATAGAAAGGAATTGGAGACCTCAGTGCAATTCTTAGTACTTTATGTTGATGACATCCTTCTTATTGGGAATTCGAAGGATGACATGAAAATAACTAAGTTATGGTTATCAAACCAATTCGAGATGAAAGATCTTGGTGATGCGTCCTATATCCTTGGAATTAAAATCTATCGAGATAGATCTAGAAGGTTAATAGGACTATCACAGTCGATGTACATTGACAAAGTATTGAATAGATTCAATATGGAGTTAGCAAAGGTTAAGAACCTTCCTATGAGTGTAGGAACATCTCTCTCTAAGAAGATGTGTCCTAAGACTAACCTTGAGAAGGAAAGAATGACTCATACACCTTATGCATCAGCAATAGGTAGCATAATGTATGCAATGTTATGTACTCGACCGGATGTGGCTTATGCACTTAGTGTAACAAGTCGTTTCCAATCTGACCCTGGAGATGGTCACTGGGCTGCCGTGAAGAATATTCTTAAGTACTTGAAAAGTACTAAAGATTTATTCTTAGTTTACGGAGGTCAGGATACATTTTCTGCCTAAACGGTGGAGCAGTGAGTTGAAAGAGTTCCAAGCAAACGACTACTGCAGATTCGACCACTGAGGCCGAATACTTAGCTGCAAATGATGCTGCTAAGGAAGGTGTTTGGATTAGAAACTTCATTCAAGAGTTGAATGTTGTTCCTAGCATGAAAGACCCCATTACTGTCTTTTATGACAACACTGGGGCGGTTGCTCAAGCAAGAGAACCAAGATCTCACCAACGGACCAAACACATTTTGAGGAAGTATCACCTAATCCGTTATATTATCAAAAGAGGAGATGTGCAAATTGAGAGGGTCGCATCAGCAGAGAACGTGGCAGATCCACTTACTAAACCCCTTAGTCGAGAAGCTTTCCAAGGTCATCTTCAGAAGATGGGACTTAGAATAGCTTTAGAATGGCTTTGACGAGCAAGTGGGAGATTGTTTGGAATAGTGCCCTAGAAAGCCAATTGTACATTCGCTTTGTGCTTTTCCTTATTGTAATCACAGACAATCTTTGAATAAAATAACTCTTTGAGGCAACACTTCTTTATATGCTCTTGTTTGGTATGCGTTTACTTTATCTGTGCATGTATGAGAACTCCCCTAATCCTGATGACTTTAGGACTCTACCTTTTAGGTGAAATTGTTCATGAAACGAGCCCTATATCACACAAGTCATGATTAGTAAAATACTCCAAGCCGATGAGTCCTACCGATAGTGGGAGTGTCAACCTGACTCCTCTAAGGCTTGCTTGTGGGATCACGCCCTTAAGAAGGACCACCTTGTTTCATGGAGGTGCAAAGTGTATAGTTGATACGTGCATGATACATGAGGGTGCTTACTTCAATAAGTAAGTTCACTGAGGTGCCCTGTGTGAGAACATTCCTAAATGGGAAAGGAAGTTTCTATTTCAGGAAATGGAAACTTCCAGATTAGGAAATATCTCACGAGTCATTGATGTGATTAATTGATCCTTAGAGTTGAGGTTCCATGTCACTTTATGAGTTAACTCTGTAGTCTTAGGTATAAGCTTTAAAGGGTGTCTCCTTAGACAACTGATTCAAGGCTTATGCTGGGGCTGCACAAGTGACTCATGAAAGTGAATGAGAATCAAGAAAGGACCTACACTTGCATTTGCAAGGTGATCTCTTATTGTGTAAGTCATTCATATGCCATATGGAGTCCTTGGCCAAGGCAGAAGATCAAGACATCAAGAAAATGGTTTCTTGGATTGAGATCAAATGGATATGAGATGCACTTAGCTTTAAGACCAGATTATTAGGGTTCTGATTATTCCCTTACCCTAGATCTTGGTTGAGAGATAGTAAGTAGGAGGATTGTATCTCACATAAGTCAATGACTTAAAGGTTCTGTCGAATCCGAACATTCCAATTCAGCTAGGGGTTAAACACATGTTGCTAGACTATGGTCGTTTAATCTGTGGACTGATTAATTAATTAGTGAATTAATTAATTGGGGTCACTGCTAATTGAATTGAGAACCTAGAGGGTCACACACAACAACTTGGTTGCATGAGTTAAGGCTTTAAAATGATTAAACGAGTTAATCGGGCCAAGAGGCTTCCACACGTGTGAAACCACACGTGTGGGTCACGTGAGTGACACGTGTCCTTGTGACACGTGTATATATATATTAAATAATTAAATGTGTTAATTATTTAATAGACTTTGGTTTAATTTTGAATTAAAAAGAAAGTCTTATTTTGGTGAAAAATTAATCTAGTTAATTAATTATGAATTAATTAATTAGATAAAAATAAGTTATTTATTTATTTAATAAATAAAGTATAAAATTATCCAAAAGGAGTTTGGATATTTTTAGCTCTCTTAAAAGTTGATTTGAATTAGAATTCAAAGTCAAAGTTGGAAATTACTTGATGATCAAGTAATAGGAGAGAGGGACCAAATCCTTAGTCCATAAGGACTAGGATTTTCGGCCACCCCTCCCTATCCTATATATAGGGGAGCTCGAGCTCCCCTTAGGGCTAATTGATGATCTTCTTTTAGTTCATGTGTTGAACACCATCCTTTCTCCAAGATAAAATAAACCCTAGGTTAAGCCTAAACACTAACTAGAGAACTAGCATCCTTACTAGTTAGATTGTAGTCAAGTTGGTGGACTATCTCTAGAGAGCTTCAAGTTAGAAGTTTTGAAGATTCGAGCTTTACCATGGAGATGGGATCAAGCCGCGAGAAGAGCGTTCTTGGGTGGCTTGAAACGCTTCAAGAAAGATTATTGAAAAGTAAGTTTCTAATCTCTACGAATTTAGATATACGATTGCGATTCCAAGATCCTTTTGTTGGAAAATTTTTAAATTTTCGCTGCTTTCTGATTCCTGTTTTCCAACAGTCTCCACATAGGATCGACCCGAAGTCCACCAGGAGGTTTGGTTAGGGGAAGGAATCCTCGGGCGTGAGAGTTATGCACTCACGACCCACACATATATGTATAGATGGCTAGGGGATATACACCCTTCCGTCATGGGAGTGTCGGAGGTATGTTACGTATGTACGTTAATATTTTGTTTCGTTTTGTTTTCGATATGATATGATATGAAGTGGAGGTTGGATTATGATACTCGTACCCTCCGAGTTTTGTACGTATGTTTCATTATGGTTTGTGAAACGGGGATAGACTCTTAAATTAAGAAAAAATGTGGAAGTATTTAATAAGATATGTTATGAATGATATGAATTGATACGAAACGTATGATATGATATTTATTAGTTAAGTTATGTTTGGTTTTGTTTGCTAAGTAACCCCTATATGTATATCACGGGCAAATGTTTTGGCGTGCAAAAAATATCACCGGGTTCATGAACATTATGATTTTAACGTGTTGTGCTCTTATATATATATAGGTGTGTGTGGGTAGCGCTTCACTCAGTTAGTATGACTGACCCTCTCCCTCCCCAACGTTTTTAGTTTGTAGGTCTGCTTCGGAGTTCGAGCTAGATGTCTTGAGTCGAATCCTTGGAGTTGGTCGTCTTGTTGAGTCTTTCTTTTGAGTTGACGTCTTTGCATTCGTACTTTGTATTCAGTTATATGTTTGGGTACGTTGTATGACTTTGTTCGAATTAAGGAATATATTTATGTTTCATTTTGTTATGATACGATTTCGGGACAGGTTTCAAGGGATAGTTTGAACCTGTTGATTATGATTTATGATTTATGTTTGAATTCGGGGTTAGGTATCTATGCTAGTTGAACCCGTCAACTGTTCTTTCATGTTTTTATTTGTTTGAGTGCTTTCGCTTTCGCTTTACTCTTGTTGTTTGATTTTAAAGTCAGGGTCTACGTCCCTCCTAGCTTAGGTGTGAGTCTGTCTGTCTCCCGTTCGCCTCTGCTTGGTTCATGTATGGGCTTTCATCTCGTATGTGGATTAGGCTTTAGTACGGGGGATGTGGTGACCCACCGTGCGGGGTGTTACATTTCATGCCCTATTAGCAAGGGCTGCGTGAGTAAGAGCGAGCTCTATCTCCTCGCTTTCTATGATTTTGATCCATGGACTTAACGAATTCTGATAGTTTGCCGCCAGCTACCATGCGTTGGATCTCCTTTTCAGAGTAGATGCATTTATCCGTGTCGTGCTCGTTCTGTTGATGGAACGCACAATACTTGTTGAAGGGTATTGGGCAAGGCTTCTGGAACATCTTCGAACCAACAATGTTCAGAATCTTGGAGTTACGTTTGGTGAGATCAACTTGCGGTTCCCCAGGATCGAGTCCCGCTTGTTTTTCTCTACGTTCCTCTCGGTTGGAGGTCCTCGGCCTATCATGGTTGTGTGCTTGTCTCATGGGCGACATGTCCTCCTGTTCCATGTATTCACTTGCTATCTTTCAAAGCTGAATCATGTCCTTAGGCTTTTGGCGGATAACAGCATCTCCGCACTCCCTACTGTTTCTTGATTTATTGAGCTCTTGGTAAATTGCATGCCTCAAAAAGTCAGCTGATGGGGTTTCAACTTTAGTGAGCTCAGCGCCAAAATGAGTGAATTACTTCCATAAAGTTTCGTAGGAGCCTGTTCAACATTCCAGAGATATGTAGTGGGGAGCTTGGACACTTTCAGTGGGGTAAAATGATTGTCGAATTGTTTGCATAAGTCATCAAAGCTCCGAATCAAACTTGGGGGAAGCTACTTGAACCAATCAAAAGTAGTTCCCGAGAGAGAAGTGATGAATACTTTGCACCAGAAGTCCAACGAGTGCTCATATAAGTGCATGATGTGCTTGAACGCATTCAGGTACTCCTCGAGATCACCCGTACCGTCATAGTGAGGCACATTGGTGTGAACCTTAGAATTTCTCGCTCAGACAATCAGAATCACCTCGCAAAGTGGCGAAGCTCGCTCAGCCCTTGATCTTCGAGGTCATATATTCCTTCGACGAGAGGAGGGTTCGATTGGGCCTTTCCCGATCGCCTTGGGTTGGATAACATGGGGGCTTGTCGACCACCTCCTTATCTCGACGTTGTGCGAGCCAGTGATGAGCTTTTCCTTGATCGCCAAGCTGAGATCCTTCCACGATCTTGCTCAAGGAAGCGTGCAAGTTCAGGTTCTCCACTTCCAATTGAGTGAGGCAGTTATGCTCTCCCCTTCCCGCTCGATTTTCAACGTGTTGAGCGGGATTGAGAGGATCCAGTTCCTCCTTGTCCACCACATGCGGTTTTCCATCAAGTTTCACAAATGGAGCTTGGTCGTCCTCATTCGGGTTGGGAAAGGATCGTTCACTCGGCTCGGTCCCGCTACATGGGGAGCTGCCACGTTACGATCAGGTGAGGCTTCTATCCGAACGGGTGATACCTCTTGTAGCATCCGGTTGGCCACGAGTTCCGTTTCTCTCGATGGGATGGTAGTGCGAGTGGGAGCGATGGTGGTATGCACTCCTCCAGTCTGAGCTTGCGTTCTGTTTTGAAGTCCCAAAAATGGGTTAACCAAAAATGAGTTCAATAGCATTGGGTTCAAGCTTACCGTGCTGCACGGGGATGCTAAAGCCCACGGTGGCTCCAGTGCAGTTTTTCTTTTGCGAAAATGCCGACGGCAGACAGCGCAACACGTCCACATTCGGTTGACTTACTCGAGTTGGGGATAGTCTCGGCGGTAAGCTGGTGCTACGCTCGCTGCGGCTACGGTCATCGGACCGGTCATTGGTGGTTTCCCACAGACGGTACCAAAGTGATGATGGCGAAAATTGATTGCCTTAGAACGAATGAAATTGGCTCCGAATCTCCAACAAATCAGCCAAAATGTGGATTCTTCAACCTGTGAAGATCAATAACAACATAAGAATACCAGGCCGGAATTGCTTCTCGAGTAGGTACCCCAACGCTCATGACAATGAGGTTGTCTCAGGTAAAAAGAGACATGACCGGAAAAATGGGTAGAGGTTCAGTATGTAAAAGTGTGCGTACCTGAGGTATGATGAAATATGAGTTTATATACCGTTTAAGTTAGGTTTAGGTGGCGCGCGAATTTTACGGGATCATGCATTAGTTGGTTAGAAGGCGTGTGCTCATGGGTAACCGCCACGCTGGGGGGCTGAATGTGCTTAGCTCGACCTGAGGGGAGCAGAACACGTTATAGACCAAGTCAGGGAACGGCTATTAGGGAACCCGCAACGAGGGAATGCGCGTTAGGGATATGCGGGGAATGCTTGAGCGAAACAGGGGAGCGCGATACTTGAGCCTAACGGGGAACTCAATGCTTGAGTGCTAAAGGGGAGCACATAGAAGGGAACACGAAAGGGGAGCACATAAGAGGGAATGAGAAAGGGGGAACGTGATAAGGAAACATAATATTTAGGAGCTAGAGAGGGAACGAGTCCCTTAACTTATTTTTTTGGCACTATCATAACATATAAATATAAATATTATTGTTAAGTGATAGCCTAAATATATGTCGATAGAATTATATTATATAATGATACAAATACAATTATTTGAATTTTTTAAAAGTTTTGGGTGAATTACACTTGGATTCCGTCGGAATTTATGATATTACAGTTAGATCTGTGTTAATCATTTTGTTACCGTTTGTTCCCTTTCAAAATTTTGAAATTATACTTGATTATTTTTCCGTTAAAATTATTTATAAATTTTATGATTTGAATTTACCATTATACCTTTGTTTTGATAGATATTTTTTTAATACCAAGTTCATCCTTTGTAAATTTTGTTACTTGTGTGGGTGTCATTTGTTATATATTAGTTGGGTGTAAACTGAAATTTTTATTTGTTTGCAAATATAGCTGTTGGAAAAGTTTTTGACCGTTAGGACAGTTTTCTCCATTTTGTTTTGCCTACATATATTAATAGAAACATGAAAAAATCAACCAAACAATGCAACCTCCATGTTTTCTATGATAATAAGCACATTTCTTCTACAAAAACCTAATTCTTCCAGCAAAATAATCCCAATATATTCAATGATAAACATTCATAACAAAAACATGTAATAATGAACATAAAATAGTTTAGCATGACTAGGCATGACAACGAGCCGAGTCGAGCCGAGCCGAGCCGAGCCTTAGCTCTTTTTTGCGAGCCAGCAAGCTAGTACATTCTGGCTCGGGCCTTGGTTCGAGATTTCCGAGCCGGCTCGCGAGCCAACAAGGACTCCCCTGTGTAGGATTTCTGTAAGAAATATTTCATCATTTGGGTGGAAAATATACCTTCCCATCTCTACAAACAATAGTCCAAAAAATACAATTAAAACAAAAAAAAATGAGAAAAATCAGAGGCCCTTCATTTTAGGAACCTCGATAAATCAAAGACAGTAGAGAAATTGCTAAGATTGAGTACTTTTTTTAGCCATAAGCATTAGAAATTAACACAAATGAGGGAATGAATCTAATATCCATACATATTAAGCAAAACAAGTAGAGAAGTTTAGAACTACCCATTAATCAAACAAACTCACAAATGAGGGAAGGAAATCTAAATCTGAAAAACAGAACATTAGCTTCACCAATCTCAGATTCGCCGGCGGATTGGAAAAGGGCGACGACGGTCGCGTTCGGTGGCTTGCGGTGGGGCGCGAACCGCAGACTGCTTGGGAGACGGAATGGAGTGAGGCACTGGCGTCATGAAGGGCTGAAGGTGGTGACGCAGTGGCATGCGGCGGTGGTGGTGTGTAATGCCCTGATTTTTCAATTGTACAAGTATGACGTATGTGTATATTAATTGCGCAATTAAATTATTTAATTAAATGATTAATTATTTATTTTGATGGTAATTATAATTAATTATTCTTCTTTAGTTATTATTATTATATCGTTAAAATTAATTTTTGTTTTATGAATATTTGAAATTTAAATGAATTCTTGAATGTTATGCACATATATGTTTTGATCGCGTGTCGTTCCTACTTGATTTGATTCCAAAATTTTGTGAAAATTTAGTATGTCGTAGATTTATGTGTTATGAACATGTCTATATGCTTGTTTCATGTTTTCGATCTCGTTTGATGTGGTAACGAATTTTATTTTGTTCAATGGAACCAAAAAGGGGCTAAAGAACATTTAGCGCACCTTTGGTTCCGGGTGTCATAACTTGAGCTCGGGAACTCGGATTTGAGTTTCATCACCTTCGTTGAACTTGTATCGAAGATTCGGATTTAATGGAATAAGCCTTATATTTTTCTAAGCACGTTTGGACCTCCAAATTCAACCAAAACGAGCCTCGGCCGTAGATTTGCCACACTTAGCCATTTTACTCATAACTTACTCCATACTGGACCAAATTAACCATGGTTTGACTGTATGTGACCCTAGTTTAAGCCTCTATCTGATCCTATCCTCTCCATTTCGAACCATACTCATAGAGAAGAAGATAAGCTCAGCCAAAGTTTGAATTTTAGTCTCCATTTTCGCCACTTTTCCTTTTTGAGAGATTTTGAGCTCCAAACTCAACCAAATTCAAGAGGTAAGTTTATGATTGTTTTATCCATTCACTTGTGGTCATTTTAATCTATGGATTTGTAGCGCCCCAACGGAAAGCCCCACATCCCCTGCACCGCGACCCGACCCGCATATGAAATGGAGAGTCCATACACGAGCCGAATCACGGCGAACGGGGACTCACTCACACACTAGGCTAGGCGGGAGCTAGAACCTCGAAACCAATTAAACAAGCTCATGAATTAAATGCGAGTGCGGAAGCAGGACATGTGATCAATCATAAGTTCAAGTAGTAATTAACAGGATCAACTAGCATAAATACCTAGTCCCGAAATTTCCAAACATAAAACATAAATCATAGAGCATGAATCACGGGCTCAGTCTATCCCTAGAAGCCTGTCCCGAATCAATACATCATAATCATAACATTTATGTACTCTTTAATGTAACTTATACAACTGAAAATATGCGTGTGAAAAGACTCCAACTGAGCCACACGACTCGACAGACTCAACATCCCGCCTAGCACTCCAAAACCCGCAAAGAACTGAAAACAAAGTCGGGTTCAGTCTATAAGAGAATGGTGGGCATAAAACAGGGAATAACATATATAATATCACCGAATTTAAACACCCACATATGCAAGCTATAATCCCGTGCGAGTTTTTTAAGATATTTCCCAAATGGGTAAAACAAAGGAAGACAACGCTCGGGATTACAACTATCAAATTCATTCATTCATAATCATTCATGAGGTCATTACGTGAGCCTTGGCGGGTGGGCGAATATCTCCAACCTACTCTTCGTGTGTGCATATCGATTCAGTCTTTATATTAACGATCATACACATTCATACATATTTGTTCATAATCATAATCATATCATGCATAAAAACACTTACACCTTTTTCCTCCGGGTGGTGGATGGGTTAGCAAGACCCGACCACCGGTCCATACATGGGCCAATGGGGGTACATGAGTCCCCCAAGGGCACTCAGCTCCCATTCCTCGCTAATCTCCTAGCGAGGGCCAGTATCACCGTCAATGTGGTGGGACTAGTACAAGGGATCACCGTCGGCCCTTGCCTCCCCGGATCGCCACTTGCACTAAGTCCCTGGGCCCGTATATTCAATCATGTCCACGCCCAAAATCATAAGGTGGGAATATATAAAAGAAGGGCTTTACGTTGGAATTCATTGACTCTTTTGAAAAGACTCGATATATAATTATAATACTTTGGCTCAAAACTTTCACATAAGGGATATATCGGCTCATTGTAACTAATAGAAGAGAAACCCACCTGTTACACCTTACCGAACAATACTAAGAAGAAAAGAACGCTTGAAAGTAACCTATGGACTCGGCACGTCTCCGCCCTGGAGAAAACTGTAAAAAGGACAATGTGATGTACTCGTGAGACTCAGGACTCCAAATGAACCATATATGACGCACGACAATGAAATGAGTATGATATGATAGGCATAAGAGATAATATTATGTCATGGAGACGTTCATGTGCACGATTTATGCCTTTAAGGCATATAAACAAGCAATTCATTCATTCAAGGAAGCGTTCAAATTTATTCAAGTTCATAATTTCACATTTCATATCAATTCAATCCAAGAATTTCATATAACAATCATAACACATACTATTTCATGTTTACAATTAGAAAATAGACACATAAAAATGTTCAAGTCATGATCGGAAATTAAATAACGCGAAAGAGATAATAATTAAATTCTATAATTGAAATAAATCAAATAATACTTAATATATATATATATATATATATATATATATATATATATATACACACACACATACATTTATATGTTCACGTAGCATGCATGCATGTATCTATACAAAATATATTAAGATTCACAAACATGCATGCATAAAAGTAATTCATAAATTGTATATATATATACAATAAAATACATGCAGCCACATTCAATATAATAAACACACACACCACAATACGCATGCAATATATATATATATATACAATTATTACGGCAAGAAAGAGAAGGCAGCGGCTACATAATTATACACACATATGCAATACATAACAGCAGCAAAAGAAAAGAAAGAAGAAGCAGCAGGCTATGATGCACGGACACTTCTAAAAATATCATTTTGTCGTGTCGTGTCATGCCGTGTCGTGTCGGACACTCGTGTCCGACACCGTGTCTGACACTCCTTACGTGGGAAATTCAAAAAAAAATCCGTGTCGCCGTATCCGTGTCGTGTCGTGTCCGTGTCGCCGTGTCCGTGTCCGTGCATCATAGGCAGCAGGTCAGGGGAAAGTTGCAGCAGCAAGAAGTTCCAAGAAGGGAGCTCCCCGCCCGGGGAGAATTCCTTCACAGACCTTCCCCGGCCGGGGAAGGTAATACAGACGCCTTCTGCACAAGGTGTCCCCGCCCGGGGACCCTTCCCGTTCAAACTCTCCCCGCCCGAGGAGAGTGTTTCTACAGAAACAGAGCAGCGGCAGCAGCAGTTCTTCGCGCAAGAACAGGGCAAGGGATGAACAAGCTTTCTACCAACCATCAAGCCACCAAAATAAAGAAAATAAAGGGCAACAAATACTCAGCAAACAAGCCTCAAAATAGCCACACAGCAAGCAGCATCAGCAACCGAAATCAATGAGGGAAAAGGAGACATTTTCGTATAAAATTCATTAATGGTACCTTCATCAATTCTCAACTGCCAAGCAAGATAAGTTCATATAACATTAAATGGAGTTCATAAGATCCAATTTCACGCATTAAATTCAAAGAAATCCCAAGGAAACATGAAAGATTCATAAAAAGGACACAAACCCTTACTATTCATCATAAATCCAATACACCTCCAAATCTCCATCAAAATCAGCAAATAAGCATTCATAAGAAAGAGGAGAAGATGCACCACACGTTCATGGACTTACCTTTCAAGTTTGGAGTGATTTGATGGAGAGATGAGCTCAAAACGTGAAAATGAAAAGTGTTTCTCTTAGAGCTTCAAGTGGTCTCGGTTTGCAACTGCTTTTGGATTGGTTTTGGAGTATGAAATGGAATGAAAGTCAAGTTGGCTGATCAGGGGTTAAGTAAGGGTCATGTGGGTTCAAACCTTGCTCAATTTGGTTAACCATGGTTCAAGATATGATTAAAATAGTGGTAGGTGGTCATTTAGGCGAACGTCACAAGTTTCGGTTAAAGTTCGGAGGTCGAAACGAGCTTAGAAAAATATGAGGCTTGTTCTATTGAACCCGAATCTTTGATACAAGTTCAGCGGAGGTGACGGAACTCGAATCCAAGTTCCCGAGCTCAAGATATCACAAACGGAACCAATGGTGCACTAATTGCCCGTTAGCCCCCCGATTTGGTTCCGCAACTCAAAATAAATTCGTTACCACGTTAAACGAGATCGAAAATATGAAACGAGCATATATACATGTTCATAACACATAAATCTACGACATACTAAATTTTCACGAAATTTCGATATCAAATCATATAAGAACGAAGGGCGATTAAAACACTCATGCACAAAACACTTACAATTCATAACATTTCAAATTAAAGAATAAAGTTTAAATTCCATTTTTAAATTAAATAAAAAGTCAACGATAATTGGAATTTAATTAATATAATTAAAGACATAATTAATTAACATTAACACTTAATTATCAATTTAAATATACTAATTAACGAAATAAAGTAAGATAAAATAAAATAAAATAATAACAATTTATAATAAAATTAATTATTTAAAACACTTATAAACAATTAATTTGCTCAAATTGGTAAACACATACGTCATACCTGTACGACTGAAAAGTCGGGGCGTTACAGGATTTCAGATTTTGGCTTAGTATTGATTGAGTTATGACTATGGAAGTGAATAGTAAGGGTTATATGCGATTTTGTTGAATTCTAGCACATCCTTGTTTCGTTTCTGAATTGGAGCTGGAAGTATGATATATGTGGTGTATTTGTTCCATTTCTATACATGAATTTCATGTTACTTGAGTGTATGATGATCTACCATGGTTGCACTTCATGAAAACCTTGAGTTAATGAAAGAAACTCAAATTTCTTTCTTCCTTGCTCACGTCTGGACTGCTGCTGCGAGTTTGTGACTGATTATTGTTGATATTTGCTGCACCTTCTTGTTAGGAATAGTGCCCTAGAAAGCCGATTGTATATCCGCTTTGTGCTTTTCCTTATTGTAATCACAGACAATCTTTGAATAAAATAACGAATTGAGGCAACACTTCTTTATATGCTCTTGTTTGGTATGCGGTTACTTTAGCTGTGCATGTATGAGAACTCCCCTAATCCTGATGACTTTAGGACTCTACCATTTAGGTGAAATGGTTCATGAAACGAGCCCTATATCACATAAGTCATGATTAGTAAAATACTCCAAGCCGATGAGTCCTACAGACAGTGGGAGTGTCAACCTGACTCCTCTAAGGCTTGCTTGTGGGATCACGCCCTTAAGAAGGACCACCTTGTTTCATGGAGGTGCAAAGTGTATAGTTGATACGTGCGTGATACATGAGGGTGCTTACTTTAATAAGTAAGTTCACTGAGGTGCCCCGTGTGAGAACATTCCTAAATGGGAAAGGAAGTTTCTATTTCAGGAAATGGAAACTTCCAGATTAGGAAATATCTCACGAGTCATTGATGTGATTAATTGATCCTTAGACTTGAGGTTCCTTGTCACTTTATGAGTTAACTCTGTAGTCTTAGGTATAAGCTTTAAAGGGTGTCGCCTTAGACAACTGATTCAAGGCTTATGCTGGGGCTGCACAAGTGATTCATGAAAGTGAATGAGAATCAAGAAAGGACCTACACTTGCATTTGCAAGGTGATCTCTTATTGTGTAAGTCATTCATATGCCATATGGAGTCCTTGGCCAAGGCAGTAGATCAAGACATCAAGAAAAGGGTTTCTTGGATTGAGATCAAATGGATATGAAATGCACTTAGCTTTAAGACCGGATTATTAGGGTTCTGATTATTCCCTTGCCCTAGATCTTGGTTGAGAGATAGTAAGTAGGAGGATTGTATCTCACATGAATCAATGACTTAAAGGTTCTGTCGAATCCGAACATTCCAATTCAGCTAGGGGTTAAACACCTGTTGCTAGACTATGGTCGTTTAATCTGTGGACTGATTAATTAATTAGTGAATTAATTAATTAGGGTCACTGCTAATTGAATTGAGAACCTAGAGGGTCACACACAACAACTTGGTTACATGAGTTGAGGCTTAAAAATGATTAAACGAGTTAATCGGGCCAAGAGGGTTCCACACGTGTGAAATCACACGTGTGGCTCACGTGAGTGACACGTGTCACTGTGACACGTGTCACACACGTGTGAATATATATATATTATATATATATGTATTAAATAATTAAATGTGTTAATTATTTAATAGACTTTGGTTTAATTTTGAATTAAAAAGAAAGTCTTATTTTGGAGGAAATAATCTAGTTAATTAATTACGAATTAATTAATTAGATAAAAATAAGTTATTTATTTTATAATAAATAAAGTATAAAATTATCCAAAAATAGTTTGGATATTTTTAGCTCTCTTAAAAGTTGACTTGAACTAGAATTCAAAGTCAAAGTTGGAAAATACTTGATGATCAAGTAATAGGAGAGAGAGGAACCAAATCCTTGTCCAAAAAGGAATAGGTTCGGCCGTCCCTCTCCCTTTCCTATATATAGGGGAGCTCATGCTCCCCTTTAGAGCTAATTAACAATTCTTTTGGTTCATGTGTTGAACACCTTCCTTTCTCCAAGATCAAATAAACCCTAGGTTAAGCCTAAACACTAACTAGAGAACTAGCATCCTTACTAGTTAGATTGTGATCAAGTTGGTGGACTTTCTCTAGAGACTTCAAGTTAGAAGTTTGAAGATTCTAGCTTTACCAAGGAGAGGGGATCAAGCCGCGAGAAGAGCGTTCTTGGGTGGCTTGAAACGCTTCAAGAAAGAACAAAAGAAAAGTAAGTTTTCTATCTTTACGAATTTGGTTACACGATTGCGAGTCCAAGGTCCTTTTGTTGGGAAAATTTTTAAATTTCGCTGCTTTCTGATTCGTGTTTTCCAACAAGTGGTATCAGAGCCACCTCGTTAATCGTGTTTCTGATTCGTCTCAATTATTCTAAATTTGGTAGAAATTCTTAGGCTTGATGCGATTGAGTATTTGTAATTGTTTTAGAAAGCCTGAATTACGAAACTGTATTTTTTTCCTGAAAGTTTCTAAAAATTGGTTTTTGCAAAATTTAATTTTGAAAACAATTTTAGATTTGAAACTGTATAAACTGTTATTGGATTTCTTGGATTGGTTTTGCTTTTGAACGAAAACACGAAACGAAAACCCGGATCACGACGAACACACGAAACCCCGCGCGCGAAGGCGTCGCGCGCGCGGGCTTCGCGCGCCACCGCCCGCCTGTCCTAGGCGTGCGCAGGGCAGCCGCCTCCCGCACGCCTGTGCGGGAGCCTTCCGGGCGCGCCTAGGCTCGCCTTGGCCGCCCATCGCCCGCCGTCGCCCGACAGGGCGCGCGGCATGCGCACGCAGTGCGCGCACTCGCCCGGCCTTGGCCGGGCGCTGTGCGTGCCTGCCGTGCGTGTCCGCGCACGCTTGCGACGCGTGCGTCCCGTTTCGCATACGGGCCTCGTTTTCCTGATCCGAACTTTCGTATTTCGTGCAATCCAGTCCCAATTTTTATTTTTAATTTTAAAATTTTATTTTGAATATTTATTTTAATTTTTGAATAAAAACTTGAAATTGGGATTTTTTGAGAAATTGAAACGGTTTATGTTTTGGAAAAATACACCTTTGATAAAATTATTAATTTTCAGAAATTAATTGGAATTTTATTTGTTTTGGTAATTTGGGATTTATTGAAAACCTTTATAAATAAGACTCGCATCAAGTCGTGTTTTAAGTCATTAGGACTTGAAACGAGAATTTTAATTTATTGGCTAAATTTAAATTCTCGCAAGAGCATGTTAGGTGATCATGGGTTTAGATCTATGTATGGTTTTAATTTATGCACATGGATGGTTTAAATTGGGGTTGGAGCCCTATAGTTGCGTTTTTCAATTGAGGTTGGAGCCTCACTTATGTGCGTACTGTCATGTGATTTATTATGTGGCTTTCCATATTACTGTTTTTTAGGCCGGGGTATGCCCCGTGTAATTGTCTAAGGCCAATATGAAGATTGAGCCTTATTACTTTATGTCTTTTTCTTTTTATTGTAATTTGAGAGTAGAGATAGGTGGTGAGGTTTTATTTTCGTTTTGGAGACAATGCACCCAAGGAGTAAGATGGACCACATTCAAGTAACAAGGAGGCCATAAGTGAAGACCCCTCAAAATGTTAGGGAGGGGAATCTCAATTGTTAAATGTAATAGAGATAGGGCTCGTATTTTGTTACCGCTTTCCCTTATGTGATTTAAACTGTTTATGTGGCATGTATGTTAGAACTTGTGATTGTGGAGTGGCTCCCACATATCACGCATAAGATAGGTAGAACCCATGATCATTACATGTTAGTATCATGCTAGGACATGTTATCTGTTTATGTGCTTGTTTGAAATGCATTTAAGTGTACTTGCATTAATCAAGACTAATAAAATTGGATAACATATATGTTGGTGAGGTCGAACCGGACAACTCTCCGGTTGATTCGAAAATTCCCATTAAATATTAAGCTAATTTCGAACAAATAGGTGTTTAATTCGAGATGCAAATTTTGAATTAAATTCCTAGCATTCCATCAATAGGTTTTAAGTTTAGTAAGTGAAGCTGGTTATTGTCCGCGAGTCGTGGGATAGCTAGTGGAGCTTATTAGTTCTTAGTTACCTAATTGATCATTTTAAATGATCAATATTTCATGGTCAATTTTAGCAAGGGCGATGTCCGCGAGTCGTGGGTCGTTCGAACTAAGTTTTGGTCATGATCTTATGATTGATGGGTCTGGCTTAACGCCTAAGTAAATATGGATGTCGCACGAGTCGTGGGTCCATATTGAAAGATAGGTGATGCAAAAACAATTACTAAGAGTTCTAAAGGTGTTAGAATTGGTAAGTTGTACCTACCTAGGGTTCTTACTTAGAATGTCCGCGAGTCGTGGGTTCGAGGTAAAATGCCTAGGATCTTAGTACCCATTGGGAAACGTGTTCCTCTTAGATCTTTGGGAATTATAGATCTTTGGAAAAACAGTGGGAGCTACATTAGATTAAAGACCTTATCTTTTGTATATCGTTATAATTCAGCATGCTCACTAGTTCTCTGTATTACCATTTAGGTCGTAGATTCTGTGATTCTCTACGTGTTTTGAAATGGCAACCAAAAACCCTCTTGTATCGATCCTCGAGTCAAACAAGTTGACTGGTCCCAACTATTCTGATTGGCTGAGGAATCTAAAAATCATTTTAGATTCTGAGAAGAGAACTTATGTTCTCTTCGAAGAGGAGCCCAGTCCCGAAGGGGAGGCTCCCACTCGGGCCGAGCGGGATGCGATTCAGAAGTGGAAGGATGATAATCTCCAAGCCCGTTGCCTTATGTTGGCTAACATGTCTCCGGACTTGCAAAGACAACATGAGGCCATGGAATTTGCTTGGGAGATTTACGACCACTTAGAGCAACTTTACCGCCCTCATGAACGTGTTACAAGGTATAACACATCAAATGAATTGTTCCACTTGAGAATGAGGGAAGGTTCAAGTGTCCATGAATATGGACTCAAGTTTCTTGCCCTTACTGAGAAACTTGCTTCCATGGACATGCCACTGAAAGATGAGCTTTCAGTGGATTTGTTGCTAGCTTCGCTCCCACCATCATTCAACCCATTTGTCCTTAACTTCAACATGAATCATGCTGGTGCTACTGTAGCTGAGCTGATTAGTCAGCTTGTGACTGCTGAAAGCACGATCAAGAAGGACAATAAGATTTTGATGGTGAATGCTCCATCTTCCTCTTCTGGGCCTTCTAAAGGTAAGGGCAAGAAAGCCCAAAAGAAGAAGAAGAAACCCCTTAGGCCCACTGGTGGCATTTCGAAGGGGAAGGCCCAAAAGAAGAAGCGTGATCAGAAAGAGGATGTTTGCTTCCATTGTGGCAAAGCGGGACATTGGAGGAGAAACTGCCCAGAGTACAAGGCTACTCTAAAGAAAGGTATCTTTCTCGTTGAAGTAAATTTTTCTATTAATTCTAGTTCTTGGGTACTTGATACCGGTTGTGGGACTCATATCTGTAATGATGTACAGATGCTAAGTGAAGTCCAACAACTCAAAGAAGGAGAATGTGTCTTGAAGATCGGCGATGGCTCAAACGTTGAAGCTCGAGCTTTAGGCATAATTAGATTAGATTTAGGTAGTTTTGAGTTAGTATTAAATAAAGTCCTTTATGTACCGAGAATTATTCGTAATATAATTTCAGTTCCAATATTAGATTGTGAAGGTTATGAAACTTATATTAAGAATGGTAAATACTTTATCAAACGGAACAACTCTTCCGTTCATATCGGTACTCTAAGTAATGGACTTTACCTAACTCAAAACATCAACATTATGAATATACAACGAGAAACAAAGCGTAAGAGAGATGACAAAGTTTCAGCTCCCTTATGGCACGCTAGATTAGAACACATTTCGAACAACAGAATTAGCAAGATAAACACTTTAGGATCATTCTCTGAAAATGATCTCAAAGAGTTAACTTCTTGCGAATCCTGTCTCAAAGGAAAAATGTCCAAAGTCCCTTTTAAAGGAACTGTGGAACGTGCCACTAAGGTTTTGGATTTGATCCATACTGATGTTTGTGGACCGCTTAGTGTAAGCACTAGAAGCAATCATCAGTATTTCATAACCTTTACTGATGACTTTAGTCGGTATGGTTATGTATACTTAATGAAGTATAAATCTGAAGCTTTTGAGAAATTCTTAGAATTTCAAAAGGAGGTTGAGAACCAAACTGGTCACAAGATCAAAGCACTTCGATCTGATCGAGGAGGCGAATATCTTAGTGAAGAATTCCTTAATCATCTCAAGGATAATGGGATTATCTCTCAGTGGACTCCTCCGGGAACTCCTCAGCTTAATGGAGTTTTTGAGAGAAGGAATCGAACCCTACTTGATATGGTTCGTTCCATGATGAGTTTCACTGACTTACCACCTTCTTTCTGGGGTTATGCCCTAGAAAGTGCAGCAAAGATTTTGAATCTAGTTCCCTCTAAGTCAGTTCCCAAAACGCCCTATGAAATGTGGCATGGTAAAATACCTAGTTATTCTTACTTAAGAATTTGGGGTTGTCCTGCTTACGTGAAGAGGACAGTGGGAGATAAGTTAGAATCTCGTTCTAACTTATGCTACTTTGTAGGTTATCCTAAGGAATCCATAGGATACTACTTCTATGATCAATCTGAGCAAAAGGTGTTTGTTTCCAGAAATGCCACTTTTCTTGAGGAACCGTTCCTTAAAGAAAAGAAAGGAAAGATCATAGAATTAGAAGAAGTACAAAGTAACCCCACGCCACCCACTGAAGAGACGTCCCCTACTGATCAACTACAACCAATCACAAATTTCGATACACACGAAAACCCTCCTCTAAGGCGTTCTGAACGCACTCCTAGACAGCCGGAGAGATGGTATGGATTCTTCCATGAAATCTCTCAAAAGGATAATGATCCTTCTACATATGAGGAGGCACTTTCAGATTCTGACTCTGAACAGTGGATAGTAGCCATGAAATCCGAAATGGACTCCATGAACTCCAACCAAGTTTGGACCTTGGTAGATTTGCCTGATGGGGTCAAACCCATAGGTTGCAAATGGATCTTTAAGAGAAAGCTTGGAGTTGATGGAAGCATTGCAGCCTACAAAGCAAGACTGGTTGCAAAAGGATTCACTCAAAGACCCGGCGTGGACTTTGACGAAACCTTTTCACCAGTTGCAATGCAAAAGTCCATTCGAATCATGCTTGCCATTGCTGCATATTATGACTATGAGATATGGCAAATGGATGTGAAAACTGCCTTTCTCAATGGTGACATTGACAAAGACATTTATATGGAGCAACCCATAGGTTTCACATTCAGTGGGAGTGAGCAAAAGGTTTGCAAACTCCAAAGATCAATCTATGGATTGAAACAGGCTTCTAGGAATTGGAACATTCGATTTGATGAATCGGTCAAAGCGTTTGGCTTCATCCAAATTTCGAATGAATCATGTGTGTATAGAAAGGAATTGGAGACCTCAGTGCAATTCTTAGTACTTTATGTTGATGACATCCTTCTCATTGGGAATTCGAAGGATGACATGAAAGTGAGTAAGTTATGGTTATCGAACCAATTCGAGATGAAAGATCTTGGTGATGCGTCCTATATCCTTGGAATTAAAATCTATAGAGATAGATCTAGAAGGTTAATAGGACTATCACAGTCGATGTACATTGACAAAGTATTGAAGAGATTCAATATGGAGTCAGCAAAGGTTAAGAACCTTCCTATGAGTGTAGGAACATGTCTTTCAAAGAAGATGTGTCCTAACACTAACCTTGAGAAGGAAAGAATGACTCATACACCTTATGCATCAGCAATAGGTAGCATAATGTATGCAATGTTATGTACTCGACCGGATGTGGCTTATGCACTTAGTGTGACAAGTCGTTTCCAATCTGACCCTGGAGATGGTCACTGGGCTGCCGTGAAGAATATTCTTAAGTACTTGAAAAGTACTAAAGATTTATTCTTAGTTTATGGAGGTCAGAAAGATCTTACTGTCGAAGGATACTGCGATGCAAGCTTTGCATCAGACTTAGATGATTTTAAGTCAATGTCAGGATACATTTTCTGCCTAAACGGCGGAGCAGTGAGTTGGAAGAGTTCCAAGCAAACAACCACTGCAGATTCGACCACTGAGGCCGAATACTTAGCTGCAAATGATGCAGCAAAGGAAGGTGTTTGGATTAGAAACTTCATTCAAGAGTTGAATGTTGTTCCTAGCATGAAAGACCCCATTACTGTGTTTTGTGACAACACTGGGGCGGTTGCTCAAGCAAGAGAACCAAGATCTCACCAACGGACCAAGCACATTATGAGGAAGTATCACCTAATCCGTGATATTATCAAAAGAGGAGATGTGCAAATCGAGAGGGTCACATCAGCAGAGAACGTGGCAGATCCACTTACTAAACCCCTTAGTCGAGAAGCTTTCCAAGGTCATCTTCAGAAGATGGGACTTAGAATAGCTTTAGAATGGCTTTGATGGGCAAGTGGGAGATTGTTAGGAATAGTGCCCTAGAAAGCCGATTGTATATCCGCTTTGTGCTTTTCCTTATTGTAATCACAGACAATCTTTGAATAAAATAACGAATTGAGGCAACACTTCTTTATATGCTCTTGTTTGGTATGCGGTTACTTTAGCTGTGCATGTATGAGAACTCCCCTAATCCTGATGACTTTAGGACTCTACCATTTAGGTGAAATGGTTCATGAAACGAGCCCTATATCACATAAGTCATGATTAGTAAAATACTCCAAGCCGATGAGTCCTACAGACAGTGGGAGTGTCAACCTGACTCCTCTAAGGCTTGCTTGTGGGATCACGCCCTTAAGAAGGACCACCTTGTTTCATGGAGGTGCAAAGTGTATAGTTGATACGTGCGTGATACATGAGGGTGCTTACTTTAATAAGTAAGTTCACTGAGGTGCCCCGTGTGAGAACATTCCTAAATGGGAAAGGAAGTTTCTATTTCAGGAAATGGAAACTTCCAGATTAGGAAATATCTCACGAGTCATTGATGTGATTAATTGATCCTTAGACTTGAGGTTCCTTGTCACTTTATGAGTTAACTCTGTAGTCTTAGGTATAAGCTTTAAAGGGTGTCGCCTTAGACAACTGATTCAAGGCTTATGCTGGGGCTGCACAAGTGATTCATGAAAGTGAATGAGAATCAAGAAAGGACCTACACTTGCATTTGCAAGGTGATCTCTTATTGTGTAAGTCATTCATATGCCATATGGAGTCCTTGGCCAAGGCAGTAGATCAAGACATCAAGAAAAGGGTTTCTTGGATTGAGATCAAATGGATATGAAATGCACTTAGCTTTAAGACCGGATTATTAGGGTTCTGATTATTCCCTTGCCCTAGATCTTGGTTGAGAGATAGTAAGTAGGAGGATTGTATCTCACATGAATCAATGACTTAAAGGTTCTGTCGAATCCGAACATTCCAATTCAGCTAGGGGTTAAACACCTGTTGCTAGACTATGGTCGTTTAATCTATGGACTGATTAATTAATTAGTGAATTAATTAATTAGGGTCACTGCTAATTGAATTGAGAACCTAGAGGGTCACACACAACAACTTGGTTACATGAGTTGAGGCTTAAAAATGATTAAACGAGTTAATCGGGCCAAGAGGGTTCCACACGTGTGAAATCACACGTGTGGCTCACGTGAGTGACACGTGTCACTGTGACACGTGTCACTGTGACACGTGTCACTGTGACACGTGTCACACACGTGTGAATATATATATATTATATATATATGTATTAAATAATTAAATGTGATAATTATTTAATAGACTTTGGTTTAATTTTGAATTAAAAAGAAAGTCTTATTTTGGAGAAAATAATCTAGTTAATTAATTACGAATTAATTAATTAGATAAAAATAAGTTATTTATTTTATAATAAATAAAGTATAAAATTATCCAAAAATAGTTTGGATATTTTTAGCTCTCTTAAAAGTTGACTTGAACTAGAATTCAAAGTCAAAGTTGGAAAATACTTGATGATCAAGTAATAGGAGAGAGAGGAACCAAATCCTTGTCCAAAAAGGAATAGGTTCGGCCGTCCCTCTCCCTTTCCTATATATAGGGGAGCTCATGCTCCCCTTTAGAGCTAATTGACAATTCTTTTGGTTCATGTGTTGAACACCTTCCTTTCTCCAAGATCAAATAAACCCTAGGTTAAGCCTAAACACTAACTAGAGAACTAGCATCCTTACTAGTTAGATTGTGATCAAGTTGGTGGACTTTCTCTAGAGACTTCAAGTTAGAAGTTTGAAGATTCTAGCTTTACCAAGGAGAGGGGATCAAGCAGCGAGAAGAGCGTTCTTGGGTGGCTTGAAACGCTTCAAGAAAGAACAAAAGAAAAGTAAGTTTTCTATCTTTACGAATTTGGTTACACGATTGCGAGTCCAAGGTCCTTTTGTTGGGAAAATTTTTAAATTCCGCTACTTTCTGATTCGTGTTTTCCAACACTTCTTACCTTGTTTGTTGCTTGATCGTTAGTGGAAGGTTGTGTGTGATAGCTGCCCTGTTTTGTTTCCGTTTCGGGGAGAATTAAGCCATGAAAGTCCCCGACCTGGGACTTACCTCCAAAGATTTCCAGTAGCTTTTTACCCGGCCGGGGAGTAGTGGAGTAGAATTTTTACCCGGCCGGGGAGCTTCTTGCTTGAGCTTTTAATTGCTGCAAAGTTTATTTTGTGTGTACTGTGTTATATATTACGTATAGGTATATATATAATATGTATTATATTGGTGTGCATATGTTTGTGTGTAATTGTGCATGCATGAATGTGTGGTGTGTACGTGTATATCTATATATATATATATATTTGTATACATGGGTGAGTATATATATATATATTATGTAGTATGAACGCGTTTGGTAGGTCATTAGACTTAATTTTAGGTAGTTTCTTTCGGGCTTATTAAGTTAAATTAGGTGAGTCTAAGAAAGACATAATTTTCTGTTTGGTATTCTTAATCCATGAAACTAAGTACCTATGTTAACTAATATCTTGTTTGGTATTCTTTTGGGATAGTCTGCCGAATTTTTTAGGTACCTGAAATGTCTGAAACAGTAACGGTGCAATGTGGGGTCTTCCATAATCAGACTTAATATCAGCATTTATGAGATATGAAGAACACCACTTAATACGTAAATAGTTGCGGGCTTGGCCGGGCTTGGTATTAAGTCCAGTTGGCCCAAATGAGTTAATTTTCAGTACCAAACAAAAAATTACCTCTTCTACCTAGTATCTATGAACCTTAGTATCGGTACCAAACACTTTCTATGTATATAATATATATTGTGCATGTGAGTACGTATATATATATTATATGTTAATATGCATGAAGTATACGTATGTATATATATAGTATATGTAATATGTATGCATCATAAGTATAATATATTATATATATTGCATATTTGAATGAGTAATACGTGTTTGTGTATATTAAATGTTTTAATTGTTATTTTAATATACATATATGTAATAATGGTTTATATATATGGCATATTTTGTAGTGTTGATCTTTTTGAAATTAATTTGTTACTTATTTCCTATTCATGACTTGAATTGCTATGAATTATGAATCGGTTGGGCTTGAAACCTTCATGTATTAAATGTACTTGAACGAAATATTTGATTATGTGACTCCATGACATCATTTTTCTTCTTATGCATTCCGTATCATGTTCATTTCATTGTCGTGCGTCATATATGGATCATATGGAGTCTTGAGTCTCACAACTGCAACGTGTTATTTCTTGTATAGTTTTCTCTAGGGCGGAGACGTGTCGGGTTCATAGGATATTTTCAAGCCTTCTTTTCTTCTTGGTATTGTTCGGTAAGGTGTAACAGGTGGGTTTCTCTTCTAATAGTTATAATGACCCGATATATCCCTTACGTGAAAGTTTTAAGCCAAGTATGTAATTATATATATATATCTATCGAGTCTTTTCAAAAGAGTCAATGATTTAACGTTTAAAGCCCCTTTTTCCTTTCATGAACCCTTACCCAATGTTTTGGCGAGATCACTGAACACAATGATTATGATGGCCCGGGACTATGTGTACATGGCTATCCGGGGAAGCTCGGGCTGATGGGGATCCCCGTGCACTAATCCCAACAAACAATGACGGCGATACCGGCCCTCGCTAGGAGATTAGCGAGGAATGGGAGCTGAGTGCCTTTAGGGGAATTCATGTATCCCCCTTTGGTCAATGAATGAGGTGGTCGGGTCTTGCTAACCCGTCCACCGCCCGGAGGAAAAAGGTGTAAGTGTTTATGATTATGAATGATTGTTAATGAACGACTGAATGATAGTGGTGTGATCACTAATGAATGAACGAACGAATGAATAATGCACACACGAGGAGAAGGTTGGAGATATTCGCCCACTCGTTAGGCTCACGTAATGACCGCATGATTGTAACGAATAAATGAACTTAATAGTTGTAATCCCGGGCGTTGTTTTCTTTGTTTTCACCCACTTGGGAAATGTTTTAAAAAACCTCGTACGGGATTATGACTCGCATGTGTGTGTGTGCTTTTAATTCTCGTAATATTATGATATGAAACTCTATTTTACATCCACCAGTCTCTTATAGACTGAACCCGGCTTTGTTTTCAGTTTTCTTTTGCAGATTTGGAGCGTTAGGCAGGAGTTCGAGTCTGTCAAGTCTTGTGGTCTAGTATGAGTCACACCATCGCATATTGTAATTGATTAAGTTACCAGGAATTGTATTGATTTTATGTCAATGATTCGGAACGGGCTTCTAGGGATAGATTGAACCCGTATTTATGATTATGATTTATGTTTATGTATGAATTTTCGGGACTAGGTATCTATGTTAGTCGAACCCGTGATTTGATGCTTGTATTGGTAATTGTTTTCATACTCTGCTTCCGCCTTATGATTGCTCTTTGAACATAGTTATATGGTTTCGAAGATTTAGTTCTCACCTAGCATAGTGATTGCGTTGGTCTCCCGTTCACTATGACTTGGACTTGGGTACGGACTTCCATTTCGTATTCGGGTCCGGGTCTTAGTGCGGGGGATGTGGTGTCCCATGTGTGGGGTGCTACATCCTTAAGTGGTATCAGAGCCCGGTTGCAAAACCGGGGTTTCTAGCGTCGTGTCTTGTCAAGTCTAGGTCATACGGCATAGGAACAACTTGTCAACGTGTGCATTGCATTGATTTTCATCGTTAAATGACACGAATTGCTGAAAATTACTTGCTCTATGTGTTTTTCTTTCAATTTTGTTGTTTTAGGTATTGCATTTTGCATTTTATGTGTGATGATTGATCTAAATATGTGCCATAAGTATATACTAATCCACATGCATCTATATTTGAGTTGAATCTTTGGGTATAGGTTGTTACCACGTTAACAAAGCCATGATCAACCTTAATTACGAATATTTTCTGCTTTTCAAAGAAGGGACGGTGGATTCAACGGGAATAAAAGGTTGGGTGTTGTACCTTCATGGCTCACAAAATGGAACATGGAGAAGTTCGTCAATCTTGTCCTCTCAACCAATCTTGAAGATTATCAACATAGGAGCATCGTGGGGACTTGAAAGCCTCGTTTAAAAGATAGGCGAGGCAACGGGATGAGCGGGGAATTCATATTCATCCGAGTATGAAGATATTTAATGCAAGATCGAATCATTCAAGGTTCATCATCGAGACCTCTCAGGTCGAAGTAGAGGGTGTAAGGGGTGGAGAGCCACCAATCAGCTGAATTCACATCGGGGACGCATAAGAAATCTTAATCGATTCAAGTACAACCGTGAACCAGTGCATGGATGCAAGCCAAGGATAGCAAGGATGCTTAATGAATGTAACATTCATCATGAATAAACAAGTGGACATAAAGCGGAGATATGGAGGAAAGTCGGAAGAAATTGAACTATACCAACTTCTCGGGACTTCAAGACACACGGTCTTACAAAGAAGAGTAGAATGTAAGGATCAGAAAGCATCATCAATGACAGAGTAAGGCCCAACCTTACCACTTACGTTTGCAACATCGAGATCAAAGGACAAGATGTCGTGCTAAAGCCACCACTACAGTGACAGGTTCAATACATTCACAGCACGTGCATCATACATTGTATTTAATTGTTTAAATTCTTACTTTATGCGTTTTAATGTTATAATTAATGATTTGATGTTGTATCTTCCTTGTTGAAAATATGTGCCACACACATTGGACATCTTAACCTAACATGCATCGTTTTAGTGTTTACTTGTTAGGAACCTTTGTCTGAGTGACGCTTCAACTACTAATTCAACCAAAGCTCTACAATCGGGTTCGAAAGGACATTTTGGGTGATAAGGTTAAGACGGAGATAAAAATCAAATTCTAGATATTAAGGGTTAGAGTTAACTTCAAGTTATCTGGATCAAACGAGGAAAGAGAATGGGATTCTGGATTTCAAGAAGATTAAAAGAGAGAATTAAGGGAACAATGGACAACGGGCATTATTCCAAATCAATTAACTCGAAAAATGTGGGTAATACACCGAACCATTTTCTAGCTAGAATTACTCGGTCGAAGGGGATTAGGAATTTCGATAAAAGATCAAAGATAAAGTTCTACACGTGAAGGCGAAAACTCTTAAGGGGAGAGCACGACCAAGAGACAACCTTAAATTCATGGTTGTGCTCGAAGAAGATACTTTTAGTGGAACCAACAAAAATACAAGTTTCGGTACACGTGAAAGTTCTAATGATAGTGATCGGAGAAGAATGAGACAGGTTATTAGTCTAAGACCTTCAAAGTGGAGATAAGTTTTGCTGAGAGAATACCAAGACATATAATGTCGCCGATCTCTTGTTAGGAGAAACGTACAAGCTTAATATCCCAAGCTTGAAATGAGTGGTTCTCTACACAACCGTGTCCCAGGTTTTGAGGATGATGGAATTATGAGGGAGCTTCTGCTAGACTTTTATGTCAATTTAGAGGAAAAGAAGTTGAATCAGATTATCATGTCTCGCTAATGGTGTCCATGGAAATTATGTCAAATGAGTATGGAAGGGGTTCGGACAACACAACAAAATAAAACCCTACTAAATCAGTCGTTGAGTTCCATGATGACTTAGAAGGAATTTGAGAAGAAAGAAATCAGAAAGAGTTAACTGTTGAAGGGCTTGAATTGAACCTCAAGAATTATCAAGGAAGTTTTCTCTTCGATTAGAAATTTTGAGTGGGCCGGAATTAAATACACGCTTAATGGCTCAAAGAGGATGAAAGGATAAGGAAAAGATCCACGAAGGGATTAATCCGGAAATCTTGGGAATCGGTGATCACAACTCGGTTTGCATATTTGAATGAGTAATACGTGTTTGTGTATATTAAATGTTTTAATTGTTATTTTAATATACAAATATGTAATAATAGGTTGATATATATGGCATATTTTGTAGTGTTGATGTTTTTGAAATTAATTTGATACTTATTTCCTATTCATGACTTGAATTGCTATAAATTATGAATCGGTTGGGCTTGAAACCTTGATGTATTAAATGTACTTGAACGAATTATTTGATTATGTGACATCATGACATCATTTTTCTTCTTATGTATTTCATATCATGTTCATTTCATTGTCGTGCGTAGGGATGCAAACGAGACGAGACGAGACGAGCCTTGGCCTTTTTTTCTGGCTCGAGCTCGGCTCGACCAAGGCTCGAGGCTCGCTCGGCTCGGCTCGAGCCAAATGAATATTGTATTATTTTTAATTAAAAATTAGTTTTTTAAAATAATTTAATATATTTTTATATATAATAATATATATTTATTAAATATATATACATATATATTATAAATATATTAATTTTATATAAAAATCAATAAAAATATATATAATATTATATAAAAATATAAATATTTATATATATAAAAATAAAATTATTATTTTTTAATTAAATATCTTGGCTCGCGAGCCTAACTAAAAGGGGCTTGAGTTCGGGCTTGGCTCGAGCTTGCTCGCCAGGCTCACGAGCCGGCTCGGCCCGTTTACATCCCTAGCCGTGCGTCATATATGGTTTATATGGAGTCTTGAGTCTCACAAATGCACCGTGTTATTTCTTGTACAGTTTTCTCCAGGGCGGAGACGTGTCGGGTTCATAAGATATTTTCAAGCCTTCTTTTCTTCTTGGTATTGTTCGGTAAGCTGTAACAGGTGGAGTTCTCTTCTAATAGTTATAATGACCCGAATATATCCCTTATGTAAAAGTTTTAAGCCAAGAATGTAATTATATATATATATATCGAGTCTTTTCAAAAGAGTCAATGATTTAACGTTTAAAGCCCCTTTTTCCTTTCATGAACCCTTACCCAATGTTTTGGCGAGATCAGTGAACACAATGATTATGAGGGCCCGGGACTATGTGTACGTGGCTATCCAGGGAAGCTCGGGCTGACGGTGATCCCCGTGCACTAGTCACAAAAAATAATGACGGCGATACTTGCCCTCGCTAGAAGATTAGCGAGGAATGGGAGCTGAGTGCCTTTGGGGGAATTCATGTAACCCCCTTTGGTCAATGAATGAAGTGGCCGGGTCTTGCTAACCCGTCCACCGCCTGGAGGAAAAAGGTGTAAGTGTTTATGATTATGAATGATTGTTAATGAACGAATGAATGATTGTGGTGTGATCACTAATGAATGAACGAACGAATGAATAATGCACACACGAGGAGAAGGTTAGGGATATTCGTCCACTCGCCAGGCTCACGTAATGACCGCATGATTGTAACAAATAAATGAATTCAATAGTTGTAATCCTGGGCGTTGTTTTCTTTGTTTTCACCCACTTGGGAAATGTTTTAAAAAACCTCGTACGGGATTATGACTCGTGTGTGTGTGTGCTTTTAATTCTCATAATATTATGATATGAAACCCTGTTTTATACCCACCAGTCTCCTATAGACTAAACTCGGCTTTGTTTTCAGTTTTCCTTTGCAGATTTGGAGCGCTAGACGGGAGTTCGAGTCTGTCGAGTCTTGTGGTCTAGTCTGAGTCACACCATCGCATATTGTAATTGATTAAGTTACCAGGAATTGTATTGATTTTATGTTAATGATTCGGGATGGGCTTCTAGGGATATATTGAACCCGTATTTATGATTATGATTTATGTTTATTTATGAATTTTCGGGACTAGGTATCTATGTTAGTCGAATCCGTGATTTGATGCTTGTATTGGTAATTGTTTTCATACTCTGCTTCCGCCTTATGATTTCTCTTTGAACAGAGTTATATAGTTTTGAAGATTTAGTTCCCGCCTAGCATAATGAGTGCGTCGGTCTCCCGTTCGCTACGACTTGGACTTGGGTACGGACTTCCATTTTGTATTCGGGCTCGGGTCTTATTACGGGGGATGTGGTGTCCCACGAGTGGGGTGCTACATGGTGTGTGGCTTGGACTCTTGGTGTTCGGCGGCGGAGATGGGTTGCGAGGAAGAGAGTCTAAGAGACTGTGAGGGGTAGGGTTTTCTAATGTGTATTCATATATATATACTATTTAAGAATATAATATACATATATATAAATATATGTATCATATTAAGTATTTAAGTATATATAGATATATATACCCTGGCTCGTGAGCATCGAGCAAAGGATACATGGTTTGGGCTTGGTTCATGAATAGGCTCGCCATTTACGAACCCGAGCGCGATCACAAGCCAAAGGATAAACTATCTATTAAGCATGCCACAACATGTTAGGAGAAACATAAATTATCTAGCATGATGACACAATATGCAATATTCAAAAGATACTAAAGCATATCACAAGCCAAAAGATTCTGAAATCTTCAAATATTACCAATCATTGTTGTAACGCCCGGTTTTTCAATTTATACATTATGTGATATTATCTAATTTTCATAACATTATAATGTTATATTTTCATGCGTTTATATGAATTTTCATTAACTTGAAATTTACGTGAATTAATTGTTAACGTGTTTAATTGCTATTATGTGACTTTACTTGATCATTTCTTAAATATGTGGACTTAAGTGCAAAAATGGTTGAGTCATCATATTTAGTGGAAGAATCATGTAAATATCTTATGCATTTCATCTCTCATATTTTCATTCATCAAAATATCATCCAAACTCACACACACACCTACTAAACCACCATCAAAACACCAAGAGGAAGGAAGAGATTTCAACTCATTTTCAAGCCATAATTCAAGGGGAAATTGCATATTTGGGAGCATCTTCATCATCATCACCACATCTTCATTCTTTCTTCCATTTTCAAGATTGTCTTCCCGTTGACGAGGAGCAAGCTCCATAGTAGTATCCTTGTTAATTGTCGACACAGGTGAGGTTTAATTACTAGATATATAGAACCCGTAAAACTCCTATGTGATGCTTTCGGCCAAAATATAAAAACATAGATCTATATATATATATCTTTTTCAAAACCTCAAGTGTTTGCAAAAAATGGTTTTCGTGAAACATTGAACCTATCGTGAATTGATCGTGTTACCGTGATTGATCGTGTTTTGGCGAGTAAGCATGTCGTGTTCACTTGGGCCCGAGGGTAGTGTATTGAGCCAACCGAGGAAGCAAGGGTTGACGGGTAACTCTTGCACTATCCTCAGTGTTTTGGGATCACCTCTGAATCCACCAGGAGGTTTGGTGAAGGAAGAAGTCCCGTACGTGGGAGTCATGCTCCTAACGTACACAGTGCGTGGATGGTTGAAGGCTAGCAACCTTCCCGTCATTGGAGGGAAAAGGGTCATGAAACTGCTTATTGTGCACTGTAATAACTTGCATGCTCACTTAACCATTGATAAAATAAATATTGGTAATGTTCACTGTCGGAGTAAGGTTGGAGAATTGCCCTCACTCGCCGGGCCACTGATTGAATTAAAGTGATAACGGTTGTATTGTTAAATTAGTTAGTTGTAATCTCAGGCGAGTTGTATTTTATTATTGAACTTATATTGTTTCCTTTTTATAAAACCTTACCCGAGATTATAACTTGCATGGTAATTGCGCTAATATTTATTTATAAACCCCTCGCTCAGTCTTTCATAGACTGACACCTCACATTTTCGGTTTTGCAGGTTTAGTGCTAGGCGGGAGTTGGTCTTTATTTTGGGTCTAGCACTTGTCTTCTTCATTTTCTTGTACATTAATGATGCATATATAGATTGTTATATTTGGTACTTATTTATGTTAAGCTTTGGTTTTGGAAGGATTGAATTGTATATGTAAGCAATGAAGTTGAACTAGTAGGGTGATAATGAAATGCGTGTACCTTATGCTTCCGTTTTATTTATTATGCATGTTGGTATTAAATGAGGGTTAGTCCCGCCTAGCTAGTGGTTTTTTTTTATTGTCACCCGTTCGCTATAGGTTGGTTCATGTACGGACTATCCATTTCGTATGTGGATCGACTTATAGTGCGGGGGTGTGGCATCTCGGCGTTCTGGGGTGCTACAATTGCTTGAGGTTTAAGTTCCAACATATTGTGAAAAGCCCTCTACTATTGGTGTTTGTCTTTCTTGTTGCTTTATCTTTTGTCTTGTCTTAGTGTTGCACCTTTTTCTGGCTCTTACATGTCAGATGTAGTAGCCTGATAATCCAAATTTGTTATAGTAGCGATAGTTGATGTTCTAGTTTCTATTTGTGTAACTGATAGCCTTGCAAATTTTAACAGTTTCCTGAAAAAACCATAATCAATACACATATATTAATACCAAATTGAAGAAAAATATGGAAAATTAACTTGTTTGTCTTTGAGCACACCACTACTTTGTTGTGACCAAGTATCCTACCACTTTCCCCTCTTTTTGAAGGTATTACCCAACTCCCTTATTTTGTGCTTCATTGACCTATCCAGTTATACCTCTTATCCTCTCACTTATCCTATGATAATCTTTTTCCATCTCATAGACATTTCTCTGTCAATACCACTACCCATTATGAGCCTCAAGCCTATAAAGATGAAGCATAGTATCTTGAGTGGAGGAAGGCAATGCAAGAAGAACTAAATGCCATGAAATTGAACATACCTAGAATGTGGTTCCATTGCTTGTTGGCTCCTACACTATAGGTTGTAGATGGGTTTTTAAGACTAAATATCTTAGATGGTAGTTTAGAGAGGCATAAAGCCAGATTGGTGGCTAAAGGATATAGTCAGTGTAACGCCCCAATTTTCCAGACGTTCAGGTACGCACGACACGTGTGATTTTGCGAGAGTTAGGGTTTATTTTAATCCTTTTGTTTATTAAATTCCTACAATTCCTGAAAATTATATGAATTATAATTCTACATGTTTAATTGAAATACTTGTCAACTTGCGAAGTATTACGTGAATTGCATTTAATTGTTACGCGAATTAATTGCTGAACGTGATTTAATTGTCAACTTGACCTTAAGTGATCATTTATTTAAATTCAAGGACCTAATTACATGATTATTTCTTGGGCTCGATTGATCAATTTGCCGAACTTTTATCCTTGATTGCATAACTTATACATTTGAGGGACTTAATTGCAAATTGTGTTTGATCATCTATATATGTAGAAGCATCATGTAGTCTCCATTTTATTTATCATTTCATTTCATAAGAATATACACATATTTGCTCCCCATTTCTCACGTTTCAACACCAAGAAGAAGGAGAGAAAATTCCATCATTTCAAGTTAAAATTTTGGATGAATTAAGAATCTTGGAAGCATCGCCTCATCTCATCTTCATCTCTTTCCTTCTCCTTTCATTTCAAGGTATATATGAGCTATTTATATGAATTCTTGAATTCATGAGTTGAAGCTAGGGTTCATGAATTTATGGAATAGATGGATTATTTGTTGTGTAATGCATGAATACATGATTATAACTTAGATTTATGCATAAATTCTTGAACAATTGGAGTTTATTTGATGAAATCATGTATGAACTTGAAAGTGAGAAATCTTGATGATCAAGGCATGATTTATGTGTTTATATTAGTTTTATTGTGCCTTAAGCATGTATATATGTTTCTCTTCAAGAATTATAGCATTTAGAATGGAATTATAAGTGTTTTGATGAATTTAGAGCTTGGTTCGTGCAATCCCCTGTTTTCTGCTCTGTTTTATTTCTGGCGTGATTGTAGGTCGCGACCGCGACCAAAAACAGCACAAAATGGGTCGCGCCCGCGACCCACTCACATTTCTGGCAAAAATATATGTCGCGCCCGCGACTGAAAATACATACAAAACCAGTCGCGGCTGCGACCACAATTTGGCCATATTTCGACTTCTTGAAAATTATCCGAAAATTCCTGAAAAATATTAGGTCGCGACCGCGACCAAAAATGAAGTAAAAATGATCGCGACCGCGACCCCTGCATAATCTGCATAAAATTGAGATTTCCAAATCCTTTTCTAATCCCTTAGTTGATATCAACATGCTATTATATGATCAATATCATGCCATAATATGATTATTAAGTGCTACATTTGATAATGTATGTCATCTCGTTGCATGATCAAGCCGTGCGTCATATATAGTGTCATTATTGAGTCATTGTCTCACGTGTACACAATGTTCTATTTCTTGTTCAGTTATTCTCCAAGGCGGAGATTACAGATCGATGAGCACGTTCATGCATCCTTGAGTCGTCGTGTCGCCTGCCAGGTGAGGTTTAATTCCTAGATATATAGAACCCTTACAACCCTATGTGATATTTTAGCTAAAATGTATATATGTCTATAATCTTTCTAAAAACCTCAAGTGATTGCAAATTATTATCGTGACATAGTGAAATGATCGTGATATCGTGAATTGATCGTGTTTGGCGAGTAATCGTGAATCGTGCACTGTGGGCCCGAGGGTTAGTGTATGAGCCAACCGGGAAAGCATGGGCTGACGGGTAACTCTGCACTCCCCTCACATCATGGGGATGAACCCTGAATCCACCAGGAGGTTTGGTGGAGGAAGGAATCCCGTACGTGGGAGTCATGAACCTAACGTACATCGTGATTGGGTGGTGGGGTCTTGCAATCCCACCATCACTGGAGGAAGAAGGAGTTCGTGAAACTGCTAAGTGTGCACTGTAATGATTTGCATGATAATTGTTGAAATAAACCTAAAGATTATATTGTTCACTATCGGTGTAAAGGTTGGAGATTGCCCTCACTCACCGGGCCACGGATTGAATTGAATTGAAATTAATTGTATTGGTAAAATTGGATAGTTGTAATCTCGGGTAAAGTGTATTGTATTCTGAACTTATATTGCTTTTAGTTATAAAACCTTACCCGAGGTTATAACTTGCATGTTATCTGCGCTAATATATATCTATGCCCCTCACTCAGTCTTCCATAGACTGACGCCTCCACCTTTCAGGTTCTTGCAGGTGCATGCTAGGCGGGAGTCAGAGTCGTGTCCTGTCATTCAGTCGAGTCTAGCGCACTACACTTTCATGTATTGTTATCTTTGGCATTAATATTTCATTTTATGTATTCTAGCAGATGATAATGTATTGATACATGAGATTTGAATATGGTTTACTTGGAAAGTGATCAATCATATAGCAGACTTCCGCTTTATTTCTTATACATTATGGTAATTGATTGAGGGTTAGTCCCGCCTAGCTAGTGATTATTTTTTTATTGTCACCCGTTCGCTATAGGTTGGTTCATGTACGGACTATCCATTTTGTATATGGATCGACTTATAGTGCGGGGGTGTGGCATCTCTACGAATTGGGGTGCTACACTCAGTTAGAGGGGATTGATTTCTTGGCCACTTATTCTCTAGTAGCTAAGCTTGTTAATGTGAAAACTGTATTCACTTTAGCTAGTGCAAATGGTTGGAATCTTGCTCAGTTAAATGTCAACAATGCTTTCCTAAATGGGGGATTTATTTGAAGAAGTTGATATGGACTTGCCTCAAGGTTATACACCTCCAGATACATCTTCTCTTAACTCTAGAAAACTGGTTTGCAAATTGAACAAGTTAATTTATGGCTTAAAACAGGCATCAAGACAATGATATGCTAAGTTTTATGCATCCTTTGTTCATTATGGCTTCTCTCAATCAAAGGCACACTATTCCCTCTTTACAAAAGAATCTGGCTCAGATTTTATTGCTCTCGTAGCATATGTGGATGATATCATTATTACTGGACCCAATCAGGCTCTTATTCATGACTTGAAATAATTCTTATACACTCAATTCAAACTGAAGGATCTTGTATCTTTGAAGTATTTTCTTGGATTGAAAATTGCTCATTCTAAAACATGTATTGTGCTATGCGAGAGGAAGTACATTGCAGCTTCTAGAGGACTCAGGCTATCTTGGATCTGAACCATTACATACACCTATGGATCCTAAGGTCAAGCTTAATTCTTTTGATGGTGTTCCTTTGTCTGACATCACTGTTTACAAGCAACTCATTGGAAAAATTCTCTATCTCACATTAACTAAACTGAACATTTGCTTTGCAGTTAACAAGTCGAGCCAATTTCTCTCACAGCCAAGAACCATCCGTTTGGATGTTGTCCATCATTTGTTAAGATATCTTGAGGGAACACCTGGACAATGGATTTTCTTTCCTTCTCACCCAGATATGAAGTTAACTGCATTTGTGGATGCTGATTGGGTATGATCTCAGGATACTAGGCGTTCTACTACAGGTTTGTGTATATTCCTTGGAGGCTTTTTAATATCTTGAAAATCTAAAAAACAGTCAGTTGTTTCAAGATTTTCTACTGAGGCAGAGTACATGGCCCTGGCTGTTGTGACAAGTGAGCTTGTATAGCTATCACAACTGCTCAGAGATCTCCATCTGACTCTTGGTAGTCCTGCTGTTCTTTTCAGTGATAGCATGACAGCTTTACATCTTACTGAGAACCCTTAGTTCGATGAGCACACCAAGCATATTGAGGTAGATTGTCACTTTGTGCGTGACAAGGTCTCTACAGGCTTTCTTAAGCTTCTCCTTGTCTGTTCCTCTCATCAACTTGTTGACATGTTCACCAAGGCTTTACCAGCTCCACACCTCAAAAAGTTAATGGCCAAGATGGAAGTAAAAAATATTTTCCTTCCACCTTGAGGGGGGTGTTTTGTAATTTCTAGAAGATTACTTCACTTAGCTTTCCCTCTTGTCTAACCGTCTTTCAATTGTAATTAGTTTTGATATTATTAGGATCTTGCCACTTGTAGGGTGTGGATTAGTTTGTTAGATATTTATTCCAGTTATTGTTTTGTATATATAACTTAATTGTTTGTTCCTCGAACTCAGTTGAATGAGAAAAAGTTTTCCAAATTGTTCCTGTCCAACTTACAATACAGTCGTATTTTAATGGTTGGAGGATAGATTGTCTTTGGGCAAAGACCTATAATACCTGGCCAAAAGTCAGGGTATAGGATTCATTTGATTATGTGGTTATAACATTTAGCAAATAATGACACACAGTACTTTAGGTGTACAAAATCCTCCAAATCTTGTCTCTTATAGATAATGGCAACTATGCATGTCTACCAAGAATGCCAATGAGATCAATCCCAAAATTTACAGTCACACTTATGCCTTTTCAAGTTCACTATTTAATGATAATTTTCATCATTAATGAGAATTTCATGACTCACTCCTACAAGTATATCACATTTCTTCCCATTTTGCTTATTCAATATTTTGAAAACTCTTCTAGTTACTTTGCTTTACCAACTCCTGCCCATTTGATACCTCATTTCAAGCCTATGCTCAGTCTCAATTACAATTAAAATAAGTGAATAAAGTTCCATGCTCCCATCTATTGAAACAACTGAAAGTAAGATTTCACCAAATTGCCTTTCAAATGACAATCATTAAAACCTATAAAAGATTAATATCCTTCCAAAAACGCCTGTTTTAAAGCATCTAAAATGTTTTTTAACTACCCAGACACATTAACACCTCAACAAAATTAAAAAATTTAACTTCAAGAAGCATAGTTTGGTCAAGACCAGCAAGGTGAAAGAAACCCTATAATTTCACCCTAAAATTATCGACTTTTGGATGTATTAACAAAACACTCTAAATAATCGAAAATAAACAATTAGATATCACAAAAATACGTTGATCGCATAAATATTTTAGCAAGAAAACTCTAACCCTAAAAAAACGCAATTGGCACAGTGGGTATGGTGCACGACCTTCCAGCATGAAGTCCCCAACCTTGATATCAACTCAAAACTTCGAACTTACAAAAATTTATTCAGATTTAGGGAAAAAGAGAGGAACTTTCCCCTCTCCTAGGGTTTCTTTATGAGGCGGGAGAAGTGTCTGTTTTGAGAAAAGTTTCGGAATGTGTAACAATTAGGTGAAAATTGAGGGTAGATATGTCCTTTTAAATTTACAATTATTTTGTTTTTTTTTTTTTTAAATACGGATGTAACGGTCCTTTTTACAATTATTTGAAATATTTCGGGAAACACCTAATGAAATCCACTTTCTTCACAAATTTAGTAATTTAAAAGTTTTAAAAAGGATTAAATTATAGTAAAATGGTTAACATGAATCCAATTATAACATCTTGAATTCTAAAAGAGTCTAAATATAATTAATCCAAAATTTTATTACGTAAAAAAGTATCGCATCTTAACAAGTGTGGACATAATTAATATTCAATCCCCCCGCGCTATAAATTTTCCATTTTTTCCCCTTAAAATGTCTTGTCAATTGTCATCATTGGTGGCAATCATCAATTTCCATGATCAAAATGAAATAAGCCCCCTCCCCTCCTTCACCCACCCAACCCCAAAGGTGAAAAACTGTTTTTCCGCCCATTCATACCGACCCAACTCCATACAACCATACACTCTAATTATTACTTCAATTTAATTAGGTTATATATCTATATATGCGCGCGCACACACAAATTGTTAGAATCGTCACGAACAAACCATGACTTTCACTATGTGGGGTTCAAGTGTCAAGCCATTATTGAGTTCAAATAAATATGGCAATCAATATATTGTCACATAACTTATGCAAGTGCGTGCATGCTTATCCACTACTTATAGAAACCTATGCCATATTAGAGCATTATATTACGATTACAGTTGAGACGATATCTCTTTTGAAATTTATACGATCGCTTAAGTTAAAAATGGCAAATATGATTATTGATTATATTGTAACTAGCGTAAACCCCGTGCTATGCACGGAAATAAGAAAAAAAAAATTACGTTAAAAAACAATTTGAATTTATGTGTAATATTTTAACACACAAAAATGGCCAATAAGTAGATATTAAAATTAAATTAGCTAAATTGTATAGAAGTATAAGTATATATTTTAATCAAAAAGTAACATAGTAAGTACGTATACAAACTATTTTTTTCAGTTGATACTATTTTTTAAATTAAATAAAAAATAGGTAACATGTAAGAAAACATAACTATATAATATAAATAAATATATATATATATATATATATATATATATATATATATATAAATTTAAAATACACGTAAATGTTAAAATGAGTATTATATATTATAATTATCTAAATTTCAAGTATTTTGAACGTATAAAATTGAGAAGTAAATGAATAATATTAAAATAAATAAATAATTGATACGAATAAAATCAAAAAAATAAGAAGTAAGAAATAAAATAAAAAAATAAGTGGAATATTAAAGATTTATACAAATACTTAAAAAATAAACAAAACAATATAAGAAACTTCAGTGCCCATAAAAATACAAAGTAAAATAAATTATAAGAAAATCAGACATATTAAATATTTTTAATATTATATTATAAAACCAAAAATATATAAAGAGTCACCTAAAAAAAAATTAAATGTGCTAACTTGAAATGACAATAGCAAGCATTGAAACTCTAAATTAAAAGATCTCAAAAAAGATGTTCTTTAGTAATACAATTTGATGAGGCCTGAAAATCACTCTCGAATCAGAGCCGTCCACATGGCAGCACACCGCTGACTAATACCCTGACGCTCGCCTTGGTGGGCTCATGGGCCTTCACGCCGCTCAATTGCCAGCTAATATCATCCATCAGCCAGCGGATGACCACTCGGACCAAGGGCCCTAACCAACGGGTCTGACGCTCGCATAGCGACTCTCAGGATTGCCCTTCCCAGGGAAACACCCACATGAGGGTCCCACTAATACGCTCGGGATTCCGACGCTCAAGGGTCATATATCGCGAGGAGGCCATCCGTGCATTCTTCGAGCGTCACCAACGTTCGGGCATGTCCATGCCCCGTTTCGTTGGGTCCGAACCTCGGCAGAAAGAATCTTAGGCCCATCCCCCGCGTAACCCTCGTCAACAACCTCTGACACAAAAGTACTGTGCACCGCGCACCTGACACGCCGTCACCCTTTTCAGGGATGTCATTCTCACTCCACCAAAGTCTGACGCGTGTTAGGGCAACACAGGTTTGGGACCACATGGTCAATTTACCCATCTGCCCCCATCCCTAACATATAAATAGGAGAGAAGCCATGCCTTCTCTCCCAAGTGATCATCTGCACAAAAATTGCATACATTGTTCTGGGCATTTTCCACTGAACTTCCCAAGCTTTTCGTCCACCACAGTAACCCTACCATTGTAGCTTGCACACTTGGTGTTATCCTAGCTGGAAGAACCCACGCTTAAAAGGAAACCCAGATCCTGAGGCTCTCACGCCTGTGATGGTCTTTCCCTTTTCTTACAAATTCTAAAGTGTTGTTGCATTAGGAAACTCAGATTCCTGCACCATCATTTTTGGCGCCGTCTGTGGGAAACCATCATCACCATCTTTGGTATTGCCCGTTTCTTCCTCTGAAAGCTAGTTGAAAAGTAACACCCAAACCTTGAATCATGGTAACTGTGACAAGATCAGGAGCATTGAGAGAGAGAGGCTCTCTTCCCCCCGTCAACGAGGAGAACCCAGAAGGCAACGTCCCCGCCGGGGAAGTAAACCCCCCAGCCGCGGGAAACGGGGGCGAGAACACAGAACTTGCGGGGACCAATCTCCCGTTAGGTGGGAACGCCGTGGGAGGACCTAGCACCGTAATTCCTCCAACAGCTCCCACCGCCCATGCTTCCTATCCTTACCCCGGGATGTATCCCATGGCCTTGCCACCTCCAGGATACCCGTTCATGCAGCCGGGGTTGATGCCCGGAATGTTGCCGGCGATCCAGCCTTACCAGGTGGGGACTCTAAATCTCCCCACATCGTTACCAAGGGAGATACAGGGGGTGGAGATGCCCCAAGTTACAGCCCAGCAACTCCAGGCACTGTACGCGCAGTGCGAGAGCCAGGCCGTTCAGAATGCCTGGGAGCATTTCATGGCCGCGTACTTCCCATCGCAGGCTGGCGCTCGTCCGGCCCCACCACTTGGCGGGCTCCCCGCGCATCCTTTAACAATGGCCCAGAACGCGTTAAGGGCACAGCAACCTCCCCAACCACCGAATCCGGAGAATGAAGCCCCACCGAGGGTCCAACCAGAACGACCTGTGGGAGGAGATGAGAGGGCCCCTCGAAATGAGGTGGCCGGAGAAAATGAAGAGGTCCAGTCAAGGGCCACAAGGAGGGCAAACCGCAGAAATGTCGGTGACCCTCAGCTAGCAGCTGTGCAGGATCAGATACGAGGGCTCCAAAACGTGGTAGAGCAGCTCTCTCGAGCGCGGTCTCACGCTTCCCGCGATGGGGGCGAGAGGTCCAAGGCCAGAGACGCTCGGCGACCACGTAGCCCCGTTTCCCACCGAAGAAGAGAGGCCAGCTATGAAGATCCCGACGAGCGAGATTACAGGATCATGGCGGGCGATTCCCCCCTCGTCGAGGAAGTTCTGATGACCCGTGCAGGGAAGGGTAAAATTCCCTCATCAATCAACAGATATGATGGTACTACGGATCCGGCCGAGCATCTGGACCATTTCGTACATCTAATGCATCTCTATGACCATCCGGACAACTACTGGGCCAAGGTGTTTGTCACCTCCCTCACAGGAATGGCCCAAGAATGGTACAAAAAGCTCCCCCCGCGCTCAATCAGAGGATATTATGACCTGACGGACGCCTTTGTCAGCCACTTCAACTCGCTAAAAGCGCCTGCCCCGGCCGCGACCGCTCTTTATAGCCTGGTCCAAGGGCCGAACGAGACCCTCAGATCCTTCATGGGGAGGTTCAATAAAGAGATCTTGCTGGTTGAAAAGCCCTCGATGGACTTTTTGAGACACGTTCTGTTTGGGGCCATCAACATGAAGCATTACGTCAGCAAGGAATTTGTGGAAGAAGTGGCCAAGAAGAAACCACGCTCGTTGATGGAAATTAGGGAGATTGCCGACTCCTTCTTTACCCTCGAGGATATGTACATAGTGAGGGATCAGAAGATGGCCAATGCCCCTCGCGCCAACAGAGCCCACGAGGACAAAGTGGAGCCCCACCGGAGTCATCGCCGCAGCCCAATACCCGCTCGCCGTCATTCCTCTCCTCCGCGGAGGCTCGAGCGTGTCCCCCTCAACCGCCCAATTGCAGAAGTTTATTCCCTGGCGGACCAGAAGTTGTTCAAAAGGCCGCCCAAGCTAAGAGAGACCGAGGCTCAAAAGCGCTCGGGGAAGTATTGTGCTTTCCATAAGCAGAAAGGGCATGACACTAACGAATGCCGTCACCTGGAGAAGGAGATTCAGCGGCTGATTGCTGGGGGGCACCTCAAAGAGTTTGTAAAAGCACTGGAAGGGTATGACGAACATTGCGCAGGACGGGCGCTCGAAAGAAGAAGAAGCCGCTCACGTTCCCGAAGTCCTCGTCGCCAGTGCCCTGAAACCAGCGAGCGTAACAAAGGGAAAGGGGTAGACATGGAAAATCAACCCTTTGCGGTCATTCACATGATTGCGGGAGGCCCCTCGGGAGGCGACTCCAATGCTTCCCGCCGCCGCCACGTACGGAGCTATAATCAAAGGCCGGCACTCCCTCGCTCAGTGCTCTCCGTGGACAGCTCATCGCGCTCAAAGGAGGATGATGTTATAGGGTTTACCGAAAAAGATCTTGAACACATTGTAACACCCCATGGGATAGGAAAAACCTCTGAATGTCCCATGGTGGTTAGTTTAGACGTTCATAACCACACTGTAAAGAGGGTTTTATTTGATAGTGGAAGCTCTGTGAACGTTCTCCCGTACTCAACGTTTCAACAAATGAATATAACAAACATCCCCCTCGAACCTCTCAGAACTGCCCTCGTAGGGTTTGGAGGCTCTGAGATCGTCCCTCGCGGACAGATTCGCTTGGCCACCTCTTTTGGTCGCGCCCCACAGCGAAAAACCCTGAGCGTCCTCTACACCATCGTCGAGGTGGATCTTCTTTACAACATCATCATTGGGCGCCCAGCCCTCGTGGATTTCAAGGCTGTAATTTCCACCTATCATCAAAAGGTCAAGTTCCCAACCCCCGAGGGTACCGGAGAAATTCTGTGCAACGTCAAAGAAGCTTGGGAATGCTATATACTTTCGCTTCGAAGCCACAAGCCCAAACAGTCCGTTCAACCTGGGTCTACTAAGAAATCCGTTGATTTCCCAGAGTTAAACGAAGATGGCCCTGAGCGCAAAAGAGCCAAGCTGAACCGAAAGAAGAATAAAAAGAGGACAGCTGGAGACGTTCAGTGCTCGGAGAGTGGGCCACCGGGTGCCGTCGACGGTTCTTCCTCAGAAAACGAGGGTGATGAGCCCAAGAATACACTCACTGGAAAGAAACGAGCGTTAGAAGCACCGAGGCCAGAGGTTCGGATTGAACCCACTGAGGAGTTCTTGACCGTCGAGTTAGAGCCTGGGAATCCGGATAAAACAACCCAGATTGGCTCGAGCCTGGATGGGCCCTCGCAAGTTTTGATGATCGAATTCTTAAGGGAGAATCTAGACGTTTTTGCATGGAAAGCTTCTGATCTCACTGGAATAGATCCGAGCGTCATTGTCCACAGATTGAACGTGGATCCGACCTTCAAGCCCATCAAACAGAAGAAGAGGGACGTTCATGGCTTTAGGAAAAGGGTTATCGAAGAAGAGGTTGGTAAGTTGCTTGATGCTCAGTACATTGAGGAAATCTTGTACCCAGAATGGCTTTGCAATGTGGTGCTCGTCCCCAAGAGCGCCAATAAGTGGCGCATGTGCAACGACTTCACAGATCTTAACAAAGCGTGCCCAAAAGATCATTACCCACTACCGAGGATCGATCAGTTGGTAGATTCTACAGCCGGATGTGAACTCATGAGTATGATGGACGCCTTTCAGGGATATTATCAAATCTTTATGGCGCCCGAGGATCGCCCCAAAACTGCGTTTATTGTGCACTTGGGTGTTTACTGTTTCAAGGTCATGCCCTTCGGGCTCAAAAATGCGGGAGCAACCTATCAACGCCTTGTCAATAGAATGTTCGAGCACGAAATTGGAAAATCTATGGAGGTATACGTGGATGACATGATAGTCAAAAGTGAGCGCCAACACTCCCATCTGGAGGATCTCAAGCAAACTTTCGATATTCTTCGTCGCTACGGAATGAAGTTAAACCCTTCAAAGTGCACTTTTGGCGTTCGAGGAGGTAAATTCCTGGGATACATGGTTAGTCAACGTGGCATAGAAGCAAACCCCGAGAAGATTAAAGCCATCCTGGACATACCCTCCCCTCGTAATCTGAGAGAGGTCCAGGTGCTCGTGGGAAAGATCATTTCACTAAATAGGTTCATCTCCCGCTCAGCGGACCGGAACTTGCCCTTCTTTAAAATTTTGCGCAACGCTCGAAACTTTTCCTGGAACGAGGATTGCGAAAAGGCCCTACAGAGCATGAAACAGTACTTGACGAGCGCGCCTTTGCTGACCAAACCGGTCCCGGGGGAAAACCTGTTTATCTATCTATCAGTTTCTTTAGAAGCCACAAGCGCTGTTCTCGTAGCAATCCGCGAGCGTAAGCATATGCCGGTGTATTACCTGAGCAAGACTCTACAGGGAGCCGAGAAAAGATATATGGAGATTGAGAAATTTGCTTTTGCGCTCGTTAACGCATCCCGAAGGTTGAGGCCATATTTTCAGGCTCACTCCATCACAGTACTTACAGATCAACCCCTCAAGCAAGTGCTCTCCAAGCCGGATGTTTCGGGAAGGTTGATTAAATGGGCAATCGAACTCAGTCAGTTTGATATCTCCTTCGAGCCTCGCACAGCCATACAGGCTCAGGCAGTGGCCGATCTGTTGGTAGAACGTTTCAATTTGGAGACTGCGCCACAGGCGGACGAGGGTTTATGGCTTTTGCACACGGATGGCTCCTCGACCTCACAAGGGGGCGGTGCCGGGGTGACCCTCAGGGATCCCCTAGGAGCAGAAGTTGACTACGCAATCAAGCTGGCGTTTCAGGTCACCAACAACGAAGCTGAATATGAGGCCCTCATCCAAGGGCTCAAGATTGCGTTCCAGAATGGGGCCACTCGTGTCACAGCATACGTTGATTCGCAGTTGATCGCGAGTCAAATTGACGGTAGTTATGAGGCTCGAGAAGCCACCATGGCACGGTATTTATTAAGCGCCAAGGAGGAGATAGCCAAGTTCAAGGAATTCCATCTTTTGCAAGTTCCGAGGGCAGAAAACGAACGCGCTGACGCTCTTTCGAAGTTTGCGTCCGCTCTGGACGGCCACAGTGAACGCATAGTTACATTTCTGAGAACGGAGGAACCACTGATAAGTAAAGATGAACCCTCGAAAGGGGTGCACATGATTGACCCCTCCGAGCCTTGCTGGCTTGACGAGATTGTCAGATTCCTCCAGGACGGAACTTGCCCGAGCGACAAAGTTGAGGCTCGGAAGATCAAATGTAAGGCCCCTCGCTTCTCGTTAGATGCCGAGGGTCGGTTATTCAAGCGATCCTTCCTAGGACCACCGTTGAGATGTTTGAGACCCTCGCAGGCTAAAGAAGTTTTAGAGCATGTACATAATGGGAGTTGTGGGAACCACTCAGGCGGACGAATCTTGGCAAAGAAAATCTTAAGGAGTGGGTTCTATTGGCCCTCGGTATTGCAGGATGCCATTCAATATTCCAAGAAATGTCCCAAGTGCCAGTTCCATTCCAACACTCCTCAGCTGCCGGCAGCTCAAATGATTCCTATCGATGTTTCCTGGCCCTTCGATCAATGGGGCATTGATATCGTGGGACCTCTCCCAATGGCGGTCGGGCAAAAGAAGTTCGTAATACTTGTTGTGGATTATTTCACCAAGTGGGCTGAGGCAGAAGCGGTCGCTAAGATAACGTTCAAAGTTGTGAGGGATTTCATTTGGAAAAATATCATTTGCAGATACGGCATCCCGAGGGTGCTCATCTCAGATAACGGATCCCAATTTATCGCTGCAGACACGCGGGATTGGTGCTATGAATTAGGGATCGAACAACGATTCACCTCCGTGGGTCATCCTCAAGCCAATGGTCAAGCAGAAGTGACCAACCGGACCATACTCCAGCATCTGAAAACGATGCTCGAGAGTAAGAAGGGGGAATGGGCTGAGGAACTTCAGGGAGCCCTATGGGCATACCGTACTACTCCGCGAGCGGCAACGGGGGAAACCCCTTATTCCCTCGTGTATGGCTCCGAGGCCATGATACCTGCGAAAATTGCTCAAGAATCCGCACGTGTAGCCTATTTCGAGCCCGCAGCCAACGAGGCCAACCGGGCGCTCGAGTTAGATTTGCTGGATGAGAAGAGGAATGGAGCCTGGGCACGTATTCACAAATACAAAGCAACCGTCGCTCGCCAGTACAATAAACGTGTTAAAGAAAGGACTTTCCAGCTAGGGGACTTGGTCCTCAAAAAAGTTGAAGTCTCCAAACACGTAGGTAAGTTGGACCCTAACTGGGAAGGCCCCTTCAAAGTCATTCAAGTACGAGCGAATAACACCTACTTGCTAGAAACTTTGCAAGGCGAGCGTCTCCCTAGGCCATGGAATGCATGTAACCTTAGAAGGTTCTATGTGTAAACTCCAATTTCTTTGTAACAGCCCGTTCGCGGCATGAAGTGTTTTTCTCTGACGGAAAGAATGTTGTAATCATTTCCGAAAGTGCATCTATATAACAGTAAGTATTTAATGCTTCGTTTTTATCATTTACTTGCTTTCTTATCTTATCCAACGATTCGAGCGACCAAAGGGCTTACTCCGTGTTGAGCATCATCCACGTCGAAAAGCCTATGTGATCCCTCAATCGTTCCAAGGCTACATTGCCCAGGTGTTGATTACCATCCACCTATAACAGTTTGAGCGACTTGTAAGAATAAACCCTTAACATGAGCGCGTCGGACAATGGGGGGCACAACGCTCAACTCACGCCTGCTGAGTGTTCATCGCTCCAGTTCGTGCTCATGAGAGCCCCCTGAGACCCTCATCCAAATGGGTAAAGAGCACGCTCGTAAATAGTGGATGCCGCTGGCACTACGGCTACGCTCGTTTTAACTCTTACTAAGCCAATCCTACTAGCCAAATGTCTATGGCCGACACACCACTAAGTCTTTAGGGATTTCCTAAGTTCAAATTCAAGCCTCAAGGAGAATACAGCCAGGGAATGTTCATTAAGACCACCCTCGCGCCTGTATTTCCTCAAAGGTTTTTTAAGTCCAAATGCATAGTTCATTTCTACTGTGACCAGGGAACCCTCCTAAGGGTCACCCTCGCGCCCATACTTGCAATAAGCCAACCGCCTGACGTCGCGAGCATCTAAGCTTAATATGCCTGGTGATGAGTGTCAGAGGACCGTCGTAAAAGACACTCTGGCCTACTTACACACTTATCTCGAACGCTCGTACAACAGACATCAATATGAAAGCGGTAAGCGCAATGGAATAACGTCATTCATTATTTAAAAGCAAGTAAAACAACATCCAGACATCAAGACATTCAGATATTTAAAAACACAAGGAAGTCCAAGTATGTTAGAAAGTGACAGAGAGGATCCAAAATACTCAGGAAACAAAGGAAGAATTAAATACAAGAATAAAATTGTTCATAAAGGGAAAAAGGCATTCGAGCGAACAAGAGCGAGAAAATGGTAGCCTTAGAAGCTTCATTGGGCCGGAGCGTCAGGCTCAGGAGGGGCGGTCGAGAGGGGAACTGGGGCCAACACGTTAGCATCGGAAGTTTGGGCCTCGCCTGGTTCCTCAGCATCCAGGACATCCATGACAGTGCCCTCATCTTCTATCAAGAGAGGCTCTGGATCTACCCTGTTGGCAGCGATGAACTCCCTTTGGAGTGTTTCTACCAATTCCTGATATTCAGGCTCCGCTAGATTATCCGTGGGATCCTCCTCCTGAACCATTGGCTCGCCGTTCTCATCAAGATCCATGCGCAGACGAGCGTCGGAACGAGCGCTTTCCGGGGCCAGTCCAAACCTCACCATCTGCCCAATCGCCTTGTGAAAGAAGCGTCGAGCATTATCGAAGCATTGGATGTTGGCCGCGAACACAAAGGCCTTAGAGCGCACGAACTTCTTCACCGCCTCCCAAGATACCTTCGCCTCCAGGCCCTGTATTTTGCCCTGCAAATCAGCGAAGGCCTTGTTGGCTGCCTCGTTCTGGCGGGTGCTCTCCGCTAACTGCTCACCCAGTTCCACGTTTTGGGCCCTCAGCTGGTCTCGCTCCTCCTTCATTTTCTTGTGACGCTCGTCCAAAGTAAGATAGGCCTCGTCCGTCTTACGAAGGTTCTCCCTTGCCTGATCCAAATCACGCTGGGCCGCAGTCAGCTGAGCGTGGAGGTTATTGTAATCCTCTTGCAGTTGGACTGGGTCAGAGACGCGCAGCAATTTTTTGTACTTGGCCTTATGGTTGGAATATGCTTGCGCTCGACCCTGCAAGTTCTTTAGTCTCGGGATTACCTCCTGGGAAACAGTAAACGAGGGTCATAACCCGAGCGTGGAAGGAAGAAAGGAAAACTTGGTAAAGGGGAATACAAACTTACCGTCAGGAGAACATGGCAGGCATCATCCGCGACCCGAGCGGCGTCATGCTCGTTCAATTTATCGTGGTCAGCAGAAAATTGGAGCTTTCCGACGATATCGGAGACCATATTAACAGAGAAGGCGCTCTTTTTCAGTAGGACGGGACCGTCCTTCCTTTGGCGCTTGTACCGAGCGTCACCCCGGCAACCAATCTTCCAAAAATCTTCATCCTCAGACGATGAAGTGTCGCTGCCCTCGCCACGGTGGCCCACAACCACCTCTTTCCCCTTGCCGGAAATAGGGAGGGAGTCCGGCATCCTTTTCCTTTTCCCCTGGCGATCAGCCCGGAGAGTTTCATGAATACGGATGGGCTCCCCCGAGCGGTTCCGTGACCCGCTGGAACTGAGGGAAATTGGGCCCACGGGGGCAGCCGGCGGAGGAGTGGCCTCGTGGGTACCCTCCAACGTTAAATCCTCGATTGGGCCCCTCGGAGGAACTTCATTTCCTGCGCCCCCACGGGCCTGCCCTTGTCCTCTGCCCGCCGCTCGACGGTTTATCCTCGCCCTCGGTGGGCGGTTCTGCTGTGTTTGCGGCTGTTGAGGATCCGCGGCGGGCCCTTGAGCACCCAACATCCGTGAAAGGGCCTCAGCATTCATCCCTCGTGAGAGTATTTGGATACCTGCAGATGAAGGGGAACGAGCGTCAGAAGAACGGTTGTTTGAACTGTATAAACAAGGAAACAGGGATAACTGCCAGTCAGAGAACTATTCTAAAGGTTAGAGATGTTAGTTCCTAGAATCTAACCGTCGAGGGCCATGATGTCAGTAGGTGGATGGAGTATCATTTCAGGGGGGCAGGATAATCCGTATCGGAACAACACTCCTTCATTCTTCACTAAGGTCTCCGCCTCAATCCACTTCTTTTCAGCCCTCATCTCGAGCGCCAACCCCATCGCCCACTCCTCAAAATCCTTGTTCCTCATCCTCTCCCTAATCAGTGGACCCTCACCATGAACCAGCCATTGCCGGTGAACTCCGAAAATTCCCCCGGGAGCCCCCACGAAAAAATATTTTTCCTTCCAGTGCTCGCCATATGAGGAAGATGGAGAATTTATCATCTTAAAGCCTGATTTGGCCTGAGCGTAGTAAAATCCATCTGTGGGCGACGAGCGTGGTGAGCGGGCCGCTTGGATCAAGCTATCAAAATTGGTGATCGAGGGTGCTTTGCCCAGGGCCTTCATCGTTATTATGAACGTGTTGATTAGGGCTATGCCGTTGGGAAGAATTTGTGAAGGGCAAAGCCCTAAGTGTTGGTAGATGTTGGCGGCCTCGCGAGCGATGGGAAACCTCAGACCCCCAGCAAGAACGGCGTCCCAGTATACAGTCAGCATCCCGGGCGGTGGTCGATTGGCTCTTTCTCCCTCCTCCGGGAGCCTCATGGGAAACACGGCTTCATCCCAATATGCCTTCGCCCTGAACTCATCCAAGTCACCGAGGGTCAGAATACTCTCAATTTCATCCGGAGACCTGTCAGTCTGATGGCGGTTGTCTTGCCTTACTCGAGTGACAGGCTCCTTGCCTCTCCTGTGACGCCTCCTGGAAGGTTCAGCCTCGAATGGACGCCCAGATGGTCCCGCTTCACCCTCGGGAGCCGCCATCGCTACTGTGATCCTGTGATCTTGGGGTCTCACAGCACTGTTCAAAACTGGGAGGGCTCTTTCCCCTTGTCTCATCATCTCCATCACATTGTCCATCTCCTCAAAAGGATCTTCCTGCTCACCGAGAACACGCTCGTCCATCCCTTGAACAACAGCGTTCACCTCTTCCTCCCCGGCGTCAACTGGAGCCTGGGCCACCGATATAGCCATGGGAATACCTCCAACTGGGTGCGCCCTAGTTAGGGGAACGGCCACGGGGACATCGCCATGAGGAGAAGAGCTCCCCACGGACATCTCCTCAATCTCCCGCACATAATCATCGGCTTGATTTCCAGCCATGGTCAATTTTCAATTTTTCGGAAATGGGATTTCTCACAGAAAGATTAAGGGAGGATAAAGCTTCCAGGAACAAATTCAATGGTGGATAGCGGTTTTTCCCTCAAGGGTTTGTCTCACACAACCTAAAGCTAATGTTAGCACAGGGGAAATAAAAAAATAACCAGGAGTTTTTTTACCTAAGATTTGGAGAAGAAGAAATTTGCCGGAGCAAAGGACTCTTGCTATGGATTTGCTTGAAGGAAGTTTGAATGCGTGAAAAAGCTATCCAAGCCGTACCAACCCTTATTTATAGGGGAGATGAATCATGGTTTAGGACTGAAAATTCAAAAATGCAATCATTTCCCGCCTGGGAAACCCCCCACTTTTGGTAACCGCCTCACGTATCCCGGAGTCCACGCGCCCACGTTCCCACTCAGCATTAAATGCGGACTTGACAGCATTTAATGCGATGTCAGTTGTGTCCGTTGCAGAAGGCCAGCAGTCTCCTCGAGGGTAATGCCCCGTCCCTCGGATATCTGAAATTCAGATTCCCTTTATAAATTCTACAGTACGCTCGAAGCGATACTACAGAATTTGGGGGGCAAAATGATGAGGCCTGAAAATCACTCTCGAATCAGAGCCGTCCACGTGGCAGCACACCGCTGACTAATACCCTGACGCTCGCCTTGGTGGGCTCATGGGCCTTCACGCCGCTCAATTGCCAGCTAATATCATCCATCAGCCAGCGGATGACCACTCGGACCAAGGGCCCTAACCAACGGGTCTGACGCTCGCATAGCGACTCTCAGGATTGCCCTTCCCAGGGAAACACCCACATGAGGGTCCCACTAATACGCTCGGGATTCCGACGCTCAAGGGTCATATATCGCGAGGAGGCCATCCGTGCATTCTTCGAGCGTCACCAACGTTCGGGCATGTCCATGCCCCGTTTCGTTGGGTCCGAACCTCGGCAGAAAGAATCTTAGGCCCATCCCCCGCGTAACCCTCGTCAACAACCTCTGACACAAAAGTACTGTGCACCGCGCACCTGACACGCCGTCACCCTTTTCAGGGATGTCATTCTCACTCCACCAAAGTCTGACGCGTGTTAGGGCAACACAGGTTTGGGACCACATGGTCAATTTACCCATCTGCCCCCATCCCTAACATATAAATAGGAGAGAAGCCATGCCTTCTCTCCCAAGTGATCATCTGCACAAAAATTGCATACATTGTTCTGGGCATTTTCCACTGAACTTCCCAAGCTTTTCGTCCACCACAGTAACCCTACCATTGTAGCTTGCACACTTGGTGTTATCCTAGCTGGAAGAACCCACGCTTAAAAGGAAACCCAGATCCTGAGGCTCTCACGCCTGTGATGGTCTTTCCCTTTTCTTACAAATTCTAAAGTGTTGTTGCATTAGGAAACTCAGATTCCTGCACCATCACAATTAATCCAAACGAATTATAAAAATTGTAAAATCAAAAGAAAGATTACTGAAAAAAATCTATGAGAATTTGATAAAAAAAAATCTATTAAAATCTAACATGTAGTTGTAGATAAATTAAAGAATTTTAAAATCTAATTACATTGTCACATTCAAGAAACAATCCAAATGTTATATTATGAAGCAAAACCTTTTTTTTGGCGGAAAAACAACAAAAGAACATACAATTACATCAAAGCTTCACAGAAGACATTCTCAAGCATCTCTGGCAACGGCTCCGCCAATAGGTCAATTGTTTCTCTTTATGGCCTTTCTTTGTCAACATGTCCGCACATTGATTCATATCAAGCAAAACTTGAATACATATTAAAAAGTTGATAATCAATAAATTTGATGATTTATTATTATAAAATACCCTTCTTCTTTCCTTTTTCAAAATTATGGTGGTATTTTCATAAAATTCTTTTTAGTTAAAGTCGCAACTGGAGAAAATATGTAGCCAACAAAGAAAATTAAATAAGAAAAAGATGAAAAAAGACATATTGCAAAATAAATAGCCAAACAATATTTATAATACATTCTCCAATATCATTAAATATTTAGCGAAGTTGTAAATGTACAAACCAAAATATCGAACGAAATCAAGGAAGAAGAAAGAAAGAAAAACGTTCAAAGAAATACCAACGTTATTTACTAAAAAGATGTGTTAAAAAAAAGTTAATTCCCCTAACTTATACCAAAATACGTTAAGTTTATCCAATTGATTGGCATCAATTAATTAATTGAGATACTTATATTTCATTGTTCCCTTAATTACTTGACATAAATATTATATTATTAATTGTAAGTTTTAAAAATGTTAATGATTGTATGGTTAATTATCAATCGGTCATATATATTTATAAGATATAGATATAGATATAGATTTATTAAATATTAATTTTTAATTTAATAAAATTAATTAATTAGATGGAGTAATTTAAACAACTAATTAATTAATTCGCTTTTAAGAGATTAATTATATTGACACTCAATTAAAGCTCTTGAATTTATTTTATAATTGATGATTAGGATAAATAAAAATTAATTTATATCTCATAAAAGAATTAATAATGAAATTATATCAAATAAGAAAAGATTTATTTCGGAACTACCAATAATAATCTTTTTAAATATTAAAAATAATTTAAAATTCTAAGAATTACACATTAGTAAAAAAATACGCATAAAAAAGTATATTATAAATTTTGTCAAAGATAATTATTTTTCTTAATTATTATTTATTTTTATAATAAAATAATATACAAAATAAAAATAAGCAAATTATATTTTTTTTCTATTTAATTGAAAATCCAAAGAAAACACAATATATCATTCAGTCAAACTTGCCAAATATAATTATTTTCCTTAGTTATTACTTATTTTCACAATAAAATAATATATAAAATAAAAATCAACCAATCACATTTTTTTTATTTAATTAAAAATCTCAAAAAATCTACAAAATTCCACATCATCAAAATACACAAAAAGTCAAATAGTCAAATGTGGTTTTCAAATATATAATAGTATAGTTTTGCATGCGTTTCGTTATCAATTGAGCTTTTATTTTGTTAGTGTTAAAGTGAATTTCTGTCTGTATAATTTCTTAAAATATGATTTTGTGGTATAAAATATCATACATTAATATTCGATATCTTTTTTCTTTGTAAGACATATTATTCATCTTTTTTTTGGTTCAATAGTATTATTCAATTTTTTTTTATGGTTTATGCATAAAACCCTGTAAATGGTTAGCCCGAAGAAGTTTCATTCACAAGTCTGTAACCTACGACAAGAAACACAAAAGATCTGATGGAGCCACAGCATTGATATTGATCATGAATAATGTATTTGGTCTATAATTTACTCTCAAAATTTAGTATAGACATCGATAAATAATGTGTTTGATCTAACTTACCCTCAAAAACTAGTTTTTTAGGGGGAGAGATGTTAAGACATTATATATTGAACTCCACATTTTTTATTATTCGTTTTGGGATAGTTGACACATACCCATCACGCAAGGGCTGTGGAATACTGGACAAATTGGAGCGTGAATTTTGCAGGAATCAGAACATCCGCTGGAGCAAAGAGACAGACCTAGAATAGAACTTGTTTTGATACCATAATGAATAGCGGTTATCCCACGTCGAATAATCAAAGATGTAGAGTTCAATATATAATAGTTTATAACCCTCCCTTCAAAAGCTAGTTTTTAAGGGTGAGTTAGATCAAGTACATTATTTATTAGATACCATTATTAAAATAGTTGAGGAACTAGTATTAACCTTCTTAAAAAAAAAAAAAAAAAATGAGATACTAGCATTAATTCTCTTTAAAAGAAGAGAAAAAAAATATATTAAGGATAACAAAAACAGATTGAAATAATTGAGAAATCATTATTAATCTTCTTTAAAAAGAAAAAAAAACGGGACACTAGCATTAGTGGAAAATATATTATTATGAAACCATTTTAGACTAAAGTATCCAAACTTCTATCTAGTCATTCCAATTTTCTGCTCAGAAACAAATCTTGGAATAAAAATTTATAATAAAATTAGAAAAAAATGTGAACAGAAATACATTTATTGATTATTATCCCACCGTCACCATAACTGGAGAACTGCCGATTTATGCTTTTCTCTTCTGACCTTGTCGGTTCCTCCCAAGAAGCCGGGGAAGTATACACACAGTGAGAACACAATAGTCAATAATAACAATCTGGCGCCAGAAGTTTCCTTATTTAATAAATTGACCCCTTCCCCAATTTAAATATTTATTCCATTCTATTTGTAAATATTCCCCGGTTGGGTTAATTATAACAATTTTTTTTTTATATAATTTTAACGTAACAAGTGGGATTCGAAACCCGATTCATTATTTTGGAGAATGATTTTACATTTTTTGTAAAAAAAAAATTAAAAAAAAAACAATATCGATAAATAACAGTGTTGATTAGTTATTACTTTTAAGTCATAACCACAAGAAAATATTTCTTAATCAATCGTTAATGTCCTTATCCCCACTAAAAGATGTATAAGAAAGAAATTATGTGTCGGGTTGTAAACGTATAATAAACAGAGTGGACGTGAAGTATGTAAATCCCAATCCGTTTAGTATATTTTTGTTATTCAAATTTGTATCCATTGTTTGACAGATATAATAAAAATGTAATCTGTATCCAAATCCGACAGATATTATTCCGTTATCGGATTATCCGTATCCGTGAGGATATCAACTAGTAAATTATGCGATATCCAAATTTAAATTCAAATCTGAATCCATTTACCTATTTTACATACATTATTTTTATTAAAAATAATATATTAAAATTTCATAACACAATCAAATATTAAATTAACAAATTATAAATGTATTAAATCCATACGAAAATCAACTGATAAACATAATATATGTCCATCGTTATTAATGAAGTTTAATATTATCAATAATATTGATGGGTTTCAAAAAGGGGGGGGATTAGAATCCGATCACTTTAGAATTTGTTTGAGTGGGAAAACCGCCAGAATTTCGCCGGAGAAGATGGGGTTCTACCTGCTAGGACAAACACACTGAAAAGTCAGAAGGCCAAGCTGGGGGGACCGGGGGTGATACCCAGTTTGGCTCTCCGACGCTCAAGTCAGATGATGATCTGAAAGGAAATGTAAGCTAAGTAGGAGTTGCAGTTATGAAGATCGCTCACAGTGAAGGAGATAACTCTGTTTATTTATAGTTGAGGGTTGGTCGAGGACCCTTTGGTCATTTGCCCCATGTGGTCCTGGCCGAATGTTGCCCTAACACGTGGCGCTGTGAGAGAGAAATCTAAGAGGAATCTTCTGCAAAAGCTGCTGAGAGTTAGTGTTGGCAACAGGGGCAGGTGCGCGGGCATGTATGATGTGTCAGAGAGCCGTTTGGGAGATTGGTAACGAGGGCTTAAGAGCACGCTCGTGACAACCAGAAGCCTTGGAGGCCAAGATATCCACTAGGGGATGAGGGCTGGAGCTTGTTGTAAGAGATTGAAGTGGGAGCCTCTCCGAGGGAATGTAGCGCTCGAAGAAGACTCGCTTAGATTGATTGAGGTACTAGTCATGTAGTACCAACGACGCTTGTGGAAGAGCGGTAAGAGCAAAAGCTGCTGATGCACGTGTATCCATAGCAGAGTTGACGCGTGTCCTTGCGGGATGCCAGCGCTCGAAGGCTTGAGCGCTCGTATATGTCTGATGTAATCTTAGAGAAGCAAGTGCCATCATCCTAAGGTGCCACGCGCCAAGATGAGGATAAGCGTGTTTTGACCCCATCATTTTGCCCCCCAATTCTGTAGTCCTTTGTAATAAGGGCTGTAGAATTCAACATGTACGATCCTCCGAGCGTGACGCTGGGGAGGGTTTTTTGGCTTGTTGGGCAATTTTCCCTCCGATTGCACCATTAATGCGGTCCTTTCATCTGACCGCTTGTTATGTCCAAGCATTAAATGTTGTCCTTTCTTCTGACCATTTGGAGCATGCAAGCATTAAATGATGATGCGCGTGGGGCGCGTGGGGCTTGGGAAATGTGCGACGTTTCCATAAAGTGAACGGTTTCCTAGGCGGGAAATGATTACCTATTTTGAATTCCTTGCCAGAAACGTACCGACTCCCATCCCTATAAATAAGGGATCCCGTATCCATTCCACCTTTTTACGCGAACATATCTTTCAAGCACCCTTCTGCAAAAATCCCTCCGCATACCAGTCACAGAGCATTCCGTCCTTCCTTCAAGTTCTTCCCAGAAATCTTAAGGTAACATTCGGTGAAACTTTCTAACTTCGCTAATTTTAGGATCAAATTTAGGATTCAGCAATTCCTTAGGCTTCTCCTCCCCGGAAATCTCAAATCTCTTTAGGTGTACAACCTTTCTCAGAGAAAATCCCCAAATCTCTTTCAAATTCCAACACCGCCATGGCCAATCGACATGTAGAGGAGTTTGCCCGTGGAATCAGGGAGATGGCCGCCCAAAATTCATCTCCTCCGGATTCTTCCAGGGATGAAGGGTTGGAAGGGGCCATGACAGTCATAGATGTAAGGGACCCAGAAGGGGTTGAACCTCTTTTTGAAGAGATGGACCTAGTAATGGAGGCAGAGAGACAGGGGGGGACTCTTCCAGTTACTGAGAGTGCCACCCATCCCCATCGCTATGCTGTGACGGTGGCAAGGGCCGCTCCAGCGTCGGTGACAGAAGAGGCAACGGGGCCCTCCGAAAGGGCCCGTGGCAAAGGAAAGGGCAAAAAATCTCAAAAGCCCAGAAACACCAAAAAGTCCAAAGGATCCATGGAGGGTGAAGACTCAGGCTACCAGGCTACTGAGCGCACCCCAGACGAAACTCCCAGCACGGTTATTCTGGGGGAGGTGAAAACAATGTTGGCACCTATCTTCTGGGATGAGCGCTTCACATGGAGGTTCCCGGCTAAACACGAGCGTCCCAATCATCCGCCTCCTGGTGAGATGGCAGCTTACGTGGATGCCGTCAGCTCTGGGGGCTTGAGGTTCCCCATTCCTATCCCCATGGCCCGTTTACTAAACGACCTGAACCTCTGTCCTTCCCAAATCGTGCCCAACGGCCTGGCTCTACTAACAAGCTTCGTAATTCTGATTAGAAGCGTTGGTTACGAGCCCTCTGTGCCTAACTTTAATGCACTCTTCCAAGTAGTCACCTCATCACGCTCATCCCCTGAGGCGGGCTTCTATTACATCCAAGCGAGAGCTCACACGAAGCTCATCAATTCTCCCTCCAGTACTTACGGTCCCAACTGGAAGGAAAAATTTATCTTTGTCAAAGCTCCAACAGAAGAAGGCTTTGGGGTGCCCTCAAATTGGGGTTCGGTTTCAAAGAGCCGCCTGGAACCTTCCCTTCCCAAGGGTTGGGCCAAGAGTTTGGCCGAGGCTCTAAGGGACGAGGGTCACCTTTTTGAAGCGAAAGACTGGATAGACGACGCAGAGCTTATGTTCTTGTGTGGTCTCTCTAACGACCCTTATTATCTTGATAACCCCCCGGCTCGTGACATGGAAAGAGATGGTTAGATTCTTAGGGCACTAACTTTTAGATAGGGATACTAACTGTATTCTTTTTTTTACAATCTTGCACAACGAATAATTTGTTTATGGATTTTTAACTCTGGTACTTGTTTTCCCTGTAGGAGCAAATATCTTAGAGATGGCAGGAGGAATTAGACACGCCGCCCGTTTCGCTCATGCCAACACGAACCAGGCCCAACAGGGGGAGCAACAACGCCCTCGAAACCGCGGTAGCAGGGGTGACACTCGTGGCTCGGGCTCATCTTCGAACGTGCAACCCCCTCGTGGCCGAGACGAAAACCGCGTGGCCAACCCCGAAAACACAATGATGGTGCGTCCACCTCCTCCTCCGTCAGACTCGAGGGTGCCCGACCCTCATAACGCTAACCAAGTGAGGCCTCCCTTGGCAATAAATGAGAATCTGCCAAGCGGCAGTAGACCTTCCCGTAAGAGGAAGAGGATGCCCGACACTGTAGCAATAATGGGCAAAAGGAAACAAGTGGTTGAGGGCCCCAAAGGTGGTGGGGAAACTTCCTCTTCAGAGGAAGAGCGCTTATGGGAGTTCCCCAGACGAGGGGACAGGAACTTCTCAGGCGCCTCCGACGGTGGGCCAGTTCTGCTAAGGCCCGGCACGCTCGCCCAAACCGTCAGCGAGGGCCTCTATGACAAGGCCCAATTCACGGCGGACCACAGGCGTCTGTTCAGCGAGTCTGTGGAGACAGTGGCCTTCGACACGGCCCACGCCTTGATCTCCGTAAGTCTTTACTCTCTTGTCACATTGCTATCTCTGGTAGGTATCTCTCTAACACTTTCTTTGCTAATACTTCCCTTCCTTCGAACCCGTGCAGCAAGTACTCCCCAGGCTCAAGAACATTCAAACACGAGCATCCGTCTATGCCGATCGTAAGGCCAAGTACAAGAAGATGGCACGTGCTAACGATCCGGCTCAAATTCAAGTGGAGTTGGATACTGAAATAGCCAAGTACGAGTCCCTCAAAGACTTGTACAAAAAGACGGAGGAGGAGCTGAAGGAGGACTTTGCGACGGTGGAGAGCGCTCGAAGCAGTTTGAGCGGCCAGTTGGCCCACATGGATGAGGGCTTCAAGAAGGCAGAGGTCGAGCGTGAGAGCTGGAAAACGAGGGCTCTGGAGGCTGAGAGGAAGTTCAATGATACGATGAATGAATGGCCTCGAAGTCTCGAACGAGCGAACAAGGAGGCCCTCATCAAGTTCTGTCACTCAAAGACCTTCAACTTCACAGCTTCCCTGCACTGCCTGGATGAGGCTCAAAAGGCCTTCAACTTAGCCATCGAGCAGGGTATCCACAAAGGGCTGACAGATCCAGCCATTCGTGAAGCGGAGGGGATGGGGCTCACACTTAATGAGCAATGCGAGGAGGATGACGAAGACTTGGGCGATCCTTCAGACACAATTTCAGAGCCTGAGTATGAGTTCCTGGTCAAGCTCCTCCAGGACGAATACATGGATGCCCATCCAGTAGCAAATGCCCCCCTGGCCGCACAGAATGATCCTCTTGAAAATGAGTCTCAAGTCGCTTGGTCCTGATGCCAACGAGCCCAACGACCCACAAGCGCCCGAGCCACAAGCTGCCCAGTCTCAAGAGCCAGAAGGCCCAGTTTATGGTCCAGTGGCTCGGAATATTTTGGTGGTTATTGATGAAGATGTTGCTCCTGCCGCCTGAAGCCTTTTCTTATTTTAGTGCTCTCAACTTTTTTCAAGAAACTTATGGGCCTTTGAGCCTTCATTTTGTAATTTAGGCGAAAGCCTTTTAGTGAATGAAATTCCTTCTTTCCTTCAGAATACTGTTTTTTACCTTTTCCTTGATTGCGAATTTTCATATTGCGCTTGTTGTGAACAAATCTTATAGTAGTAAGATTGTGTGTAACATGCTTAGTGAAATCGCGTTACTCAGATAAAGTCTTTGGAGCTTGAAAGATTCCATTAAATATTTTGAAAAATCTAACTAAGTCTTGAGTAATTACGGGGGTCTTATGATGAGAATGCCCCCATTCAAAACTTGGGTAAATTTTTGCTTTTGTTCTTAGAAATTTGGCTAAGTCTTGAGTACATACGAGGGTCTTATTGAGTGGCTGCCCTCGTTCAAGACTTGTGAAATTTCTTCTTAATCCTGGAAATTTTGCTAAGTCTTGAGTATTTGCGAGGGGCTTACTGAGTGATTGCCCCCGTTCAAGACTTTGTGGAATTTCTTGCACTGGTCCCATTTTTGGACTCGCGAACGATCCCGTTTTCGAGCGCAAGGCGTCGTGACAGACGGCCAAGGTCTACTGGGATTTTCATAGTATTTCTCTTCCATTTTATTAAGTTGGTTGTGAGCGTTACCAGTCTATCCTTATGAAGGCGTCCCCTCATGTGGAGTAGAGAGCTGGCAAGCGTAACCCATGTATAATATGAGTGACCCATTACGCCCGTGAAGACGAGGGATGTGGGTCTTATATGATCAAACAAAATAAAGAAGCGTAAATCCAAAGACACTGAGAGGAATGCATCATATCTTACTTGTAATTTGGAGTACATAGAGCTTACCAACGAGGTGGTTACATCATCACCTGGTTAAGAGTTTTTAAACATAAAACCGCTGGAGATTACATGCGTTCCAAGGGCGAGGCAAGCGCTCGCCTTGAAGTGTCTCCAGGGTGTAGGTGTTGTTTGCTCTGATCTGTATTACCTTGAACGGACCTTCCCAGTTGGGGTCCAACTTCCCCACATGTTTGGATACTTCGGCTTTCTTTAGGACCAGATCTCCCAATTGGAAGGTTCTTTCCTTCACACGCTTGTTGTATTGTTGAGCCACAGTTGCCTTATATTTGTGTATCTTGGCCCAAGCTTGGTTTCTTTTTTCTTCCAATAAGTCCAATTCCAGGCTTCTGTTATTCTCGTTAAGTTGAGGCTCGAAACAAGCTACACGAGCGGATTCATTTGCAATCTCGGCTGGTATCATTGCTTCTGACCCATACACGAGCGCGAAAGGTATCTCGCCAGTGGCCGCTCGTGGAGTAGTGCGATAAGCCCAAAGTGGCCCTTGCAACTCTTCTGCCCATTCACTCTTCTTACTCTCCAGCATCGTCTTCAAGTGCTGCAAAATGACTCTGTTGGTAACTTCTGCTTGTCCATTGGCTTGGGGATGGCCTACGGAGGTAAAGCGTTGTTCAATACCCAATTCCGAACACCACTCTCGTGTGTCAGCGGCTATGAACTGGGATCCATTATCAGAAATAAGCACCCTCAGAATGCCGTATCTACATATGATGTTTTTCCAAATGAAGTCCCTCACAACCCGGAAGGTGATCTTTGCCACAGCCTCGGCCTCGGCCCACTTGGTGAAATAATTGACAGCCAAAATAACAAACTTCTTTTGTCCAACAGCGATGGGAAAGGGGCCCACAATGTCTATTCCCCACTGGTCAAAGGGCCAGGAAACATCTATTGGGATCATTTGAGCGGCCGGCAGTTGAGGGAGATTGGAATGGAATTGACACTTTGGGCACTTTCTGGAAAATTCGAGGGCGTCATGCAGAACCGTGGGCCAATACAACCCACTCCTTAGAATCTTCTTAGCCAGAATACGCCCTCCTGAGTGATTTTCGCAGCTCCCACTATGAATGAGTTCAAGCGTTTCTCTCGCCTGCGAGGGCCTTAAGCACCTCAATGGAGGCCCTTGAAATGACTTCTTGAACAGTCTTCCCCCAGACTCTAAAGAGAATCGAGGGGCCTTGCTCCTTATTTTCCGAGCCTCTACCTTATCAGTCGGACAAATACCATCTCTAAGGAACCTGATGATGTCGTCCAGCCAACATGGTTCAAGCGGATCGATCATAGCGACCGCCTCTTTGGAAATTTTCTCCTTAATCAGAGGCTCTTCCGTTCTAAGGAACGTTACCGAGCGCTCAGAAGTGCCTTCCAACGCTGAAGCGAATTTTGAAAGAGCATCAGCGCGCTCGTTCTCGGCCCGCGGGACTTGAAGCATATGAAATTCTTTGAACTTCCCAATGATTTCTAATCCTTGTACAAGGGCTTCATATTCTGCCTCATTATTTGTGACTTGGAAATCCAACCTGATTGCAAAGTCTAACTCAATCCCACTGGGGTCTCTAAGGGCTACCCCTGCTCCTCCCTCTTGAGAGGTTGAGGAACCATCCATGTGCAGGACCCACAATCCTTTGTTCTCAGGAACAGTGGGCTCCAAACCAAAGCGCTCAACCAATAAATCAGTCCTGGGCTCGCATGGCAGTCCTGGGCTCGAAGCACAAATCAAACTGGCTCAATTCAATGGCCCATTTTATCGGTCTCCCTGACACGTCCGGTTTGGACAAAACTTGTTTCAAGGGTTGATCAGTGAGTACCGTTATTGAGTGCGCCTGAAAGTAAGGTCTCAAACGTCTTGATGCATTGATGAGGGCAAACGCAAATTTCTCGATTTCCAAATATTTTTTCTCAGCTCCTTGCAATGTCTTGCTTAAGTAATAAACGGGGAAGTGCTTCCGCTCTCGTATAGCTATCAACACAGCGCTCGTAGCCTCGGCCGAAACAGAAAGGTATATAAATAGCCTTTCGCCTTCGATGGGTTTAGTCAGTAGCAGAGCGCTCGATAGATAAGCCTTCATATCCTGTAGAGCCTTTTCACATTCCTCCGTCCACGCGAAGTTCCGGGCATTCCTCAAAATCTTGAAGAAAGGAAGATTCCTGTCCGCCGAGCGCGAGATGAATCTGTTCAAGGAGATGATCTTTCCTACCAATACTTGCACTTCTCGGAGATTTCGAGGGGAGGGGATTTCCAAGATAGCCTTGATCTTCTCAGGATTGGCTTCAATTCCCCTCTGACTGACCATGTATCCTAAGAACTTTCCCCCTTGTACTCCAAAGGTGCACTTTGAAGGGTTCAATTTCATCCCATACTGACGCAAGATTGAAAAAGTACGCTTGAGATCTTCCAGATGCGAGTCCTGATGCTCGCTCTTAACAATCATATCGTCTACGTAAACTTCCATGGACCCTCCAATTTCACCTTCAAACATCTTGTTGACGAGCCGCTGATACGTGGCTCCAGCGTTCTTCAGCCCAAAAGGCATGACTAGGAAGCAATACAACCCCAAATGGACAACAAATGAAGTTTTGGGGCGGTCTTCTGGAGCCATAAAGATCTGATAATATCCTTGAAAGGCGTCGATCATGCTCATAAGTTCACATCCAGCGGTCGAATCCACCAGTTGGTCTATCCGGGGCAGTGGGTAAGGATCCTTAGGGCAAGCCTTGTTAAGATCAGTGAAATCATTGCACATTCGCCACTTGTTCGCACTCTTGGGCACCAAAACCACATTACACAACCATTCTGGGTATAAGATGGGCTCGATATACTGAGCCTCCAAGAGTTTATTAACCTCTTCTTCGATGACCTTCTTTCGAAAGCCGTGTACGTCTCGTTTCCTCTGCTTGATGGGCTTGAACGAAGGGTCCACATTAAGCCTGTGGACAATGACGCTTGGGTCAATCCCTGTGAGGTCAGAGGCTTTCCACGCAAATACATCAATGTTCTCTCTGAGGAAGTCAATCATCATAATCTGAGAAGGCCCCAAGAGGTTGGACCCTATCTGAGTAGTTTTATCCTTGTTCCCAGGTTCCAACTCAATAGAAAGGAACTTCTCCGAGGGTTCAATCCTTATTTCAGGGCGGGGAAGTTCGAGTGCCCTTTTCTTTCCGATCAAGCGCTCACCATGATCGGGCTCATCCTTCTCCCGTTCGTCTCCCTCTAAGGATGATTCTTCGACCGTCCCTGACGGGGTACTCTCGAGGGGATTCTCGGTACTAGCATCCTTCCTCTTCTTGTTCTTCTTCTTATACAACTTGGCCCTCTTGCGTATTGGGCCATCCTCGTCCAGGTTGGGAAAATCTACAGAATTTTTGGTAGATCCGATTTGGAAGGTTTTCTCCGCCTTAGGCTTTCTGAGGGACAACATGTAACATTCCCAAGCCTCTCGTACATTGCACAATACTTCTCCAACGCAATCTTTTGGTGATAGGTGGAGATGATGGCTTTGAAATCAACGAGGGCTGGGCGCCCAATTATGATGTTATAGGGAATATCAATCTCTACCACGGTATATGTGACTGTGAGCGTCTTACGCTGGGGGGCTCGGCCAAATGAGGTGGCCAAGCGTATTTGCCCTCGTGGGACAACTTCTGATCCCCCAAAACCAATGAGAGCCGTTTTGAGGGGCTCTAGTGGGAGGTCAGCATTCATCTTCAAAAATGTGGAGTAAGGCAAAACATTAACAGAGCTTCCACTATCCACCAACACCCTTTTTACAACGTGATTGTGGACATCAACACTAACCACCATGGGGCAGTCAAAAGTTTCACTTTCCCCATGGGGTGTTACAATGTGCCCTAAGTCCCTATCATCAAAGCCTATTACATCATTATCTCGGGAGCGCTGATCCTTGGCCTTCTGTATAGCATAAATGGACTTGGGTACTGATGGGCGCTGGTCGTAACTCCGGATATATCTCCGCCGAGCGGCATTGGAATCTCCCCTTGAAGAGCCTCCTGCTATCATGTTAATGACCGCAAAAGGCGTATTTTCCTGCTCAGGGGCCTTTCCTTTGTTGCCCCGATGGCTGCTGGTCTCAGGGGGGCCTCTTCCTCGTGGACTTCTTGACCGGGACGAGCTCCTTCTTCTCTCCCTGGAACGATCCCGACAGCGCTCATCAAAGCGCTCCAGAATTTTCACAAATTCCTTCAAATGACCCCCCGCAACAAGCCTTTGAATCTCAGCTTCCAGCTAGCGACATTCATCCGTGTCGTGCCCCTTCTGCTTGTGGAAGGCACAGTACTTGTTCAAACGTTTCAGCGACTCAGTCTCTCTCATCTTGATGGGTCTCTTGAAGAGTTTCTTGTCAGAGAGGTTATAAACCTCTGAGTTCGGTCGGGTGAGTGGGATACGGTCGAAACGTCGAGGGGGCAGTGGCGACCTTTTGCGTTCCAGATGACGCTCTTTCTTGACAGTGATTTCGCGTCCTCGTTCCGGGTGGCGCTCGTTTCTTGATGGGCTGTGATGTCTGGGCCCATTCGTCCCGTACATGTCTTCGAGCGCGAAAAACGGCTCGACCACCTCTCTTAAGGCCATGAGTGTCCCTGGCCTTCTCTCCACGATAGCATCAGCAAATTTTTTGCTTACATACTGCTTGTGATCCACAGCCTGAAAGAGCACCGGGCTCAAGAAGTCCATGGACGGCCTCTCCACTTGCAGGATCTCTTTGTTGAAGCGGGCGAAGAACGAGCGAAGAGACTCATTCTTGCCCTGCACCACATTGTAAAGGGCAGTGGGCGCAGTGACTGGGCCTTCAGAGAATTGAAGTGGTTGAGGAAAGCGTCGGCCAACTCTGTGTAGGAGTGTATCGACCGTGGGGGCAGTCTCTTGTACCACTCATGTGCCATTCCTACCAAGGAAGTGACAAAAACCTTGGCCCAATAATTGCTGGAATGCTCGTAGAGGTGCATCAGATGTAAAAAATGATCCAAATGTTCAGTCGGATCGGTTGTACCGTCGTAGCGGTTGATGGAAGTGGGGATTTTGGCCATTCCTACTTGGGCCATCAAAACTTCTTCCACGAGGGGAGAGCCCCTCGCTAATGGATGGTAATCGTAGGTGCAGAAGTTTTCCTCCTGTTCCTTTCGGCGAGGGACCTGCGGCTGCCGGTCCTTGTGACGAGCGTCTCTGTCATCGGCTCGTTCATCCCTACCGTGGGAGATCTGAGACCGTGCTCGAGGGAGCTGTCCGACCATGTCCTTCAAACCCTGCAGCTGGTCTTGCACAGCCGCGAGGATGTTAGGATTCGCTTCCCCTTCCCGGTCTCCTTGTCTGGAGGCACGGGAAGCCCTCCTGGAAACGCGGGAGTCCCCTTCATTCTCGTTAACCCTCTCAGTGGGTTCCCTGTTTCTGTCTACAGGGGGACGCTCGTTTTCATCCTGGCGGGGCGTCTCATTAACTGGTGGTGGTGGTGGCGGCACCTTCAGGACGGCCTGAGTTTCCCTAATAGGGAAAGTTTGCAATCCGCCCAAAGGGGCGGCGATTTGAGTGGCCTGCTCAGAGGGAAAGTACATGGAATGGAATCTTTCCCATGCCCCCTGGGCCGCCTGAACCTCACATTGGGCATAAAGAGCCCTCAATTGCTGAGTAGTTAGTGGAGGTAACTCTACTCCTTCAACCTCCCTGGGGATCACCACCAAGAGCTGGATTTGGCCGGCGAGGTACGGTTGAACCGGCGGCACCATAACAGTGGGAGTAAGCGTGTATCCCGGCGGCGGCATCATGTAACTCTGACCTCCTGGGTTTGCATGGGCATGTACCCATTAAGTTTGGGGTGGCTGTGGAAGAGCAGAGAGAGGAATTCCTCCGGCGGCGCCTGAAGCTGGTGGTGTCGGCGGTGCTGGTGGAGGAACTGAAGATTCTGCCTGTGGTGTCATCCCTGTGGGGGGTACCCCACCCTCAGCGACGATAGGGGGCCGGCCTCCGCCCACAGGGACGGAGGGAATAATGGCATTGACATCATGGGAGGTGTTATCTCCTCCTCCCACGGCGCCGGATCTCGTAGCGACCATAGCTGTAACGATTTTGGGTATTTGCTTTGCAACTAGCAGAAGAGAAGAAAGAGGCTGAGAGCTAGTTTCCCACAGACGGCGCCAAAAAGGGGGGGATTAGAATCCGATCACTTTAGAATTTGTTTGAGTGGGGAAACCGCCGGAATTTCGCCGGAGAAGATGGGGTTCTACCTGCTAGGACAAACACACTGAAAAGTCAGAAGGCCAAGCTGGGGGGACCGGGGTTGATACCCAGTTTGGCTCTCCGATGCTCAAGTCAGATGATGATCTGAAAGAAGAAATGTAAGCTAAGTAGGAGTTGCAGTTATGAAGATCGCTCACAGTGAAGGAGATAACTCTGTTTATTTATAGTTGAGGGTTGGTCGAGGACCCTTTGGTCATTTGCCCCATGTGGTCCTGGCCGAATGTTGCCCTAACATGTGGCGCTGTGAGAGAGAAATCTAAGAGGAATCTTATGCAAAAGCTGCTGAGAGTTAGTGTTGGCAACAGGGGCAGGTACGCGGGCATGTACGATGTGTCAGAGAGCCGTTTGGGAGGTTGGTAACGAGGGCTTAAGAGCACGCTCGTGACAACCAGAAGCCTTGGAGGTCAAGATATCCGCTAAGGGATGAGGGCTGGAGCTTGTTGTAAGAGATTGAAGCGGGAGTCTCTCCGAGGGAATGTAGCGCTCGAAGAAGGCTCGTTTAGATTGATTGAGGTACTAGTCATGCAGTACCAACGACGCTTGTGGAAGAGCGGTAAGAGCAAAAGCTGCTGATGCACGTGTATCCATAGCAGAGTTGACGCGTGTCCTTGCGGGATGCCAGCGCTCGAAGGTTTGAACGCTCGTATATGTCTGATGTAATCTTAGAGAAGCAAGTGCCATCATCCTAAGGTGCCACGCGCCAAGATGAGGACAAACGTGTTTTGACCCCATCAGATATGATATATGTTTATTGTTATTATTATTTTTATATTTCTCAAATGATTATGTAATACATAAATTAATATTTATTTTATCGGGGTATAAAAGAATATATAGATATATATGGATAAATTAATATATCTAATGGATCGGATGTTAAACAGATCGAATGTGTGATTATCATATTCTTGTCAATTTACAAATAATATATTTTTTAAATGAATTCGAATGTGAATTGATATCGACTTTTCGAATATTTATTTACAATCTTAGTTATATATATAAGTTAAATAGTTCGAGTACTATCAATAAATATCATTTCTAAACAACGATTTAGATTTAATTTCAAGTTACACTCAGTTGTTTCGAAAACTATATTTGCATCCAGCAGGCTTGCGTAATTGGGAGTTGACACCAATAATATAATTAGGTATATCGGACATAACATTAAATTTACACAAATTTTACTAAAGAATGGAAACTATTTTTAAATTTCTTGTTACTTCCAAAGGAGCTAATGCAGGTCGTACTTGTTTTTCTTCTTTGAAATGGTCATCTTCTTCTCTAACAATTTTTGAAATTTGGTAATGATACGTATGTTTTGCAATAGCTTTCGTTTTTTGGATGAAGCATGCATAATTAACATTATTTGACATCACAACCTTTGATCTATTCAATAATTTCTCAGAATCTTCGATCCTTAATTTAGATAATTTAAAATTAGGACGACCACATAATTGAGATAGATCGATAAAAGAAATGTTTAATAAGCTATGACGTGTGTATACTTCTAAATATATTATTTTATTTTGTCGTGTTGTGTCAGGTACTCGTATTGGATACTGTTTCCAAGTTCCAACATTCCTTAATGAATTTTTTTTTTTTTTAAAAATCTATATAATCGTATTTATATCGCGTCTGTATCACCGCGTTCGTATTCATACATTATAATCAATAAGTCAAATACAAGTTGATAATAATATCCGTATAATCATTTCATAGCAAGTAAAAATTTGAAAGGCTATTAAATGATTTTAATTCACCGTCACATCTCACAACTCATTCATCCTATCTTATTCTAACCAACATAGAAAAAATATAAACGGTTAAATTTGTAAAATCAGACCAATTGTCTTAAATACTAATTATAGAACTAAATAAATTGAAACTTACTCAACTAAAAATGAAATTAGGGCTTATTAATTTATACGCACGGAAGTGCAAATTTTCCTATCCTAAACACCCGAACTTGATATTATTTTTCATTATATAGAAACGTTATTATATTCCTATTTGGAGATTTAATCAATAATTATAATGCAATTATAAACCATTAACTTAATTAATTCTCTCTGGTGGCTTAGATGAGTATTTTTTTATTTTTTTTTTAAAAAGAACTTAACTAATGAATTCTATTTTTGATGTCAATATAAACACGACACAGTACAGATATGATAATACAATTTTATTTTATTTTTTTGATTTTTTTACGTGATAAGTGTCAATTATATTATTCGATACGAATATCCAATATAATGAAATAATATTTTTAAAAATATTCGTACATCATAAATTTACATACATTGGAAAAAAGATCTCACATATATATAATAACATTTTGAACCAATTCTATATCTATATATATTATAAAAGCATGAATTGGTTTTTTGGTTTCTTACAAAATATGGATCGCCTAAAATATCCTCACAATAATTACGTCAATAACTATTAGTTAAGGATAATGATATAAATATATGTTATAAATTATTAATTTAACTATATTTAAAAAACACTTATTAACTTAAAATAGGACTCTTTGCTAGAACTAAAATTTCTTCAACTTACCCAAAAAATATATATAGTTCGACAATAATTGTTTTAATATTAATATATTAATTAATTATATTCAAAACTTATAATATAAGTTGTCTATTTTTTAAATTTAAGGCCTATAATTTAAAATGTTATAATAAAATATATCTAACGAATTGGAAAACAACAAATTAATTCACTTTATAAATTTTAATAAAATTTTGTAATTATGTAAAATAAAATATTATTTAAATTGAATGAGTTACATAAGATGACTTTAAATAAATCAATCCGAATGTAAATCTAATTACATAATGATGGGGTCAAAATACGCTCGTCCCACGTTTGGACACGTGGCGACTCGAGATAATGACACCTGTCCTCTTGGGCTAAAGTAATTATACACGAGCGCCCAAACCCCCACGAGCGTAAAGGTTCCTCAAAGACATGTGTCGTCTCTGCTACATGTCTGCGTAATCAAACAATGCCGCTCCCCAACGAGCGCACTTCGTAATTACCGGGCTAAGCCCCCATCTGTCAAGGAAGCTCTCTTCGAGCGCCACTCTCCCTCAGGGAAGCTTCCACTCCTCTTCGTATGAGCCTTGGCCTTCATCTCCTAGTGGATTCCTTGGTCTCCAAGGCTCTTGGTTGACACGAGCGTGCTCTTAGCCCTCGTTACCAACCCCCTAAAACGGCTCTCTGACACCCCGTACATGCCCGCGTACCTGCCACTGTTGCCAACACTAACTTCCACCAGCTTTTACAGAAGATTCCTCCTAGGTTTTTCTCTCTCAACGCCACGTGTTAGGGCAACATTCGGCCAGGACCACACGGTGCAAATGACCAAAGGGTCCCTGACCCTCAACTATAAATACGCGAGTTCATCTTCTCCACTGTAAGAAACATCCATTACTGCAACTCCATACTTAGCATATTCTCTCTTTCAGATCTTCATTTGACTTGAGCATCGGAGAGCCAAACTGGGAATCACCCCCAGTTCCCCCAGCTTGGCCTTCTGACTTTGTCTTTGTGTTTGTCCTAGCAGGTAGAACCCCCATCTTTCCCGGCGAACATCAACTGGTTTCCTCACCTAAACAAATTCTAAAGTGATTGGACTCTGTACCCTATATTCAGACCCATCACATAAGTAAATAGTTCTAATTATCTAAATTCATAAAATTTCTTAAATTATAATCATATTATAATTTTATAAACTTATCTAATTAAAAAAATAATATAATTGAATGATTTACATAAAATATTTTTCATATAAATTAATAAAGTCTAATGTAATATTTTTTAATTAACTTCTAATATAATTATAATTATTTAAATCTAACTAACTATATAATCTTCTTTTAGTTTATACGATAAAATATAAATTAAACACATAAAAGTACGAATAGCATTTTTGGTTTCTTAAAACCTAATATACCAGAATTTAGAATTGCATGTCGTCAGACAAAAGTTACTTTAAATTAAGAATTCTAAGGAGACTCAATGTGTGTGAATGTAAAAATAAGATATAATATAATTTTTAAATAATTTTTATAGTATTCGATTAAACATTCCTTAATTTTTTTATATAAATATACTCTTTTAATTATTTCTACTATATACATAAAGTCAATTATAAATAAAAAAAAATAGGGCTAATTCCAAACACCCCCCCTATCCTTTGGGGTTTAGTGCGCTTTATCCCCTAATCTTTGAATCAGTGCGATTGCCCCCCTAACTTTTGAAAAATGTCACACTTAACCTCTTTAGCAAAGCAGATATGTACAAAGTAGATTTCAAATGTGTTCATATTATATATCAAATAGAAATTCTCGACGCAAGAAACACAAAATGGTCTCAAAACCAAAATCCAACAACTGACGAAAAAGAAATCGCTGGTCAAAGACGATGCACGATGGACAAAACTTTGTAGCGGCTTTCGGCCGCTAATAGGGTCGACTAGGGTATGGGTTTTGTTTACCTTAGAGAGACAAATACGATGGCGGTGGTTTTGAAACTTGGGTCTCTGTGACGGAGGAGAAATCGACGGTCAAATTTTGTTAAAAAGGGTTAAGTGTGAAATTTTTTAAAGGTTGGGGGGGAATCGCATCGATTTAAAGGTTAAGGGGCAAACCGCACTAAGCCCCAAAGGAGAGGGGGGTGTCTGGGATTAGCCTAAAAAATTAACATAAATCTGAAATAATACTCATTAGAGAAATACAAATAAGAAAATGAAATTCAAGATCAAATGGAAAAGAGAATATAAAAAAGAGAGAAAGAATAGTTAGTTAAAAGAAAGAAGTAATTGGTTTTAATATATATACACACACTGTAACACCCGAGCGCAAGGTGTCACATCCCCCGCATCGAGACCCGACCCGAATATGAAATGGACGATCCATACCCGAGCCAAATCACGGCGAACGGGGACAAACACACACACTAAGCTAGGCGGGCTAACCCTTAAAACCATAAAACAACATAAAACATTAAAGCGGAAGCAATAAGCGAACATATACCATATATATATATACCATGAGCATCCCAGCTCCAAAAATCATTCATATACATCATCAATTGCCATCACGGCCCAAAACATGTACGCTCCCCATCATTATACATATACAATGATCGAAATAAAAGTATGCAAGTGTAAGACTCAAAATACAGAGCTAGAGACGAATGCAAAACCTAGGACTCGTATTCCCGCCTAGCTCCCTCAACACCTGCACAAAACCACTGAAAACCAAACGGGTTCAGTCCAAAAGGGACTGGTGGGTATAAAAATAGGGCATAAATAGAATATATGACGGTAATTAAACAATCACATGCAAGCTATAATCCCAAGTGAGGTTTTTAAAGACTTTCCCAAGTGGGTGAATAGAAATCATCAAAAGGGATTATAACGAATCATTAACATTAGGTCATTAGTGGCCCGGCGAGTGGGCATGCATTATCTCCAACCAACACCTTGTGTAAACCATTTAAACATTCGTTCATTCATTCTTTTCATGCAATCATTCTTTTGTGCACATTCATTAACATTTACACCTTCTTCCTCCGGGTTGGTGGTGGGTTTGCAAGGCCAGACCACCCATTCATTGACCAAAAGGGGTTACATGACTCCCCAGATGGCGCTCAGCGTCCATTCCTCGCTAACTCCTAACGAGGTCCGGTTACGCCGTTCATTGGTGGAACTAGTGTGAGGGATCACCATCGGCCCGTGCCTCCCCGGATAGCCACTCACACTAAGTCCCCATTCGTGCATTCGATCATTTCTCGCCAAAACATTAGGTAGGGTTCATAAAATAAGGCTTTACGTTGAAAACATTTACTCTTTAAAACGACTCTATATATATATATTAATTTTGGATCGAAAACTTTCACATTGAAGGTATATATAGTGTCTTATATCTACATAGAAGAAAAACCCACCTTAAACTGTCAAAAAGGAGCAAACACGAGCCTCACTGACCGGCCTCGTCTCCAACTGGATCAAAATCTGTGCAAGAACAGTGAAGTGAGACTCAATATGACCAAATAAGACGCTCGGCAATGCAATGATCATGATATGAATATATAAAAGATAAGATTATGTTATGAAAATGTTCATGTGCACTATTAATACATTTAAATCATATAATCAAGTCATTCAATTAATCGCTCAATTCCTTCGAACTCATAATTCCACACTTTCAAGCACATTGATTCAAGAACCTCATATAGAATCGAAGCACAAGTTAAATCACATTCGAATGGAAACACATAATTACATATATTCAATTAAATCAAATAACATTTAATACATATCCAAAATATATAAAACACATGCATGTACAGTAGCATGCAACAAAATGCATGAGAAACAGAGGGTGACACGCCCGTGTCACCAAAATACACCAAGCTGTGACACCTCCGTGTCACAGTACAGCGGACAACAAGTCAGGAAAAAGATGGTGACACGCCCGTCTCACCAATGCAAGGCAAACCGTGACACCCCCGTGTCATGGTACAGAAAAGTCCAACCAACAAGCATGCACCCCCGTGTCACGCGGAAGAGAAGAAAAGTGACACGCCGGTGTCACTGTGCGTAACAGAAAAAAAACAGGGCATCAACGTGACAGCAACAACAACCAACCCAAACACCAACTTCAACCAACAAATGCAACCCAAAACTTGAAGAAACATGTGACCATACTTAAAGCACAATAAAATCTAGCATATATTTTCATATCATGCATTGATCATCAAGATTTCATCAATTAAAACCCATATTCTCATTCATGCTTCCAAGTCCAAACTTCACAAGTTAAATGCATATAACTTAAGCTTAAAGTTCACAAACATGCTTCCAACAACAATTACTCAATTCAACCAATTCATACCAATACCCTAGCTTCACATATTCAAAGCAAGAATTCATCAAATCCCCAAGATTACCTTAAATGAAAGAAATAGAAGAAGAGATGAAGAGATGATGTCGATGATGCTTGAATGTCCACAATTTCCACAAATATGAAGCTTGAAAGATGAAATCTTCTCCCACTTTGGCAAGGGTTTTGATCGGTTGGCTTGGGAGTAAGAACAAGGATGTGTATGTAATGTATGTATGAAAGAAAGGAAGAAATGGAACGTAATGCTGCTATGAGGGGAAAAGAATTTGCCAAATTTGCTATTAAGTCCTCCAATTTAAAAAGTTATGCAAGTGAAACCCCAAGCTTTTGAAATGTAGTCAATTAAATCCAATGCAACTAAGTACTCAAATTTCATGAATGCTCAATTAAGGTCATAACGAAATTAAATCAAGTTCGGGAAATTAATTCACATTGCAAGCAAGTTCAAATTAAGCTATAAATATCAAGTTGTAAAGAATTCACAAAATACTTAACATTAAATACATAAACAATTAACAATTAAATATATATATATATATATATTATCAATAACAAAATAAAGGAGATAACATTTAATACATTTAAAATAAAATCAACTATGTAAATACGTAAAATAGTTATTTTGCGCAATTAGGTAAACAATTACGTCATACCTGTACGGCCGAAATATCGGGGCGTCACACACACATACCAAAATTAAGGACAGCTATGTAATATCTTTACAAATATATTTATAAAGGACATGACAAAATGAGAATTAATATCGCGTACAATAGTAAACAAAATTTCGAAGATTAGATTAAAAATTTCAAGATGCTAGATTGGGTTTCAGCACTAGAAACAATATGGAGAACTTTTGAATTTAATTTGAATGAGATTGATCCAATAGTTATCAATTTAGCTCTACATTTTCCAAAGCAGCAATACACAACTTATTGATCAAATCAAAACTTGAAGGACATTTTAACTTGGGATCATTGCTCCAAAACAATGGTTCTTAAACAGTTTTCAATGTGCACAGAAAGCAAAAAAATAAAATAAATTTCCATAGTATTATGCATGAGGCAAGCAAGGTAAATATCCAAAAGATTTGAAGAAAGAATTGATGACAAAGTACAACAAACTATTATAACAAAAGAGATTAATTGGTTTTAAGAGTCAAGAATAATTGACTTAAATTCAGGGATAATCATATATGTTTCTTTTATCTCTCAACCATAACAAGAAGAAGGAGGAATCAGATGAATGCTCTCAAAATAGGTAATGAATGGGCAACCTGTAATGATCAACTGAAGCCACACACTTGGAGTACTACACCAAACTATTCAGTAGAGATACCATTGAAGAGGTGATGAGTCTTGGTATTAGCTTGCGCCGAAGCTACCGTGGATGGAGCAAAGTGCATTCAAAGTGTGATTGAGGCGTTTCGCGAGGCCTTGGGCCTCAAATTAAACTTTAGCAAATCACATGTGTTGTTCGCACCTTACGTGTCAAATGATTTAAAGTAGTAGGTTATTAGTACCATTCTCGGCATGAAAAGTACAGACAACTTAAGGAACTATTCCGGGGTACAGATGAATTTTAGCTGAAACTATAATGAACATTTCTCGATTGTGATTAACAGAGTTGAAAAGCGCTTCTTGGGATAGAAGCCAAAACGACGAACTTTTTTGGACGAATGACACTTATTCGGGCCATTACGATCTCGATCTCCATCTACCACATGCACACAAATTGGCTCCTCAATAATGTGTTGATAAACCTGATCAACTCAAGCACAACTTTCTTTAGGTGACTGATATAACAAAGAAATGGACCCATTTCGTTGGGTTGAAGAAAGTGACTAGAAAGAAGCGAGAAAGTGGATTAGTCTTAGAGAAGTCAAAAAAGAAATATAACGATGTTCGCTAAAATGTGATGGAGAATACTCAACAAGGAGACGACGGTGTAAAACTAGATATATAAGAAAAAATATTTAAAAGGGAAGGACATTCTTGATCGAATATAAGCCTCAACTTATGGCTTCCCAAACATGGAAGGGGATAGTAACATTAGAATGGTGGAGCCATTTTCCAAATGAAGGATTGAGAACAGTAAAGAGACATTTTTATGGAACGATAGATGGTTATCACAAGGCAAAACTAGCGGATATATTTGGAGATAACATTCATGAGGAGGAGAATGATCTTATGGTATGTATTCTCATTGGCACATATAAAAATAGAAACATGAATTAGCTGAAAACATCACTGCCCAAGGAGGTGGTGAATGAGATACTTAGTGTCCTAATCGCACTTCATGAGAACGGAGATAAGATAGTCTGGATTTGGTCAACTAACGACAAATTCTCCTATAAAACGATATATATTTTGCTTATGATATGGAATGAGACATGCGAGAAAAATTTAATATGAATTTGAAAATTACCTCACCCTCAAAAGTTCAAGGTTTTCCTATGACTGCCAACATGATAGTTCGCTCAAGAATATACTGAAGTATGATAGAAAATTTTTCGAAAAGTAATGTATGTACAAGTTGCTGTACAAGCCAACAGAGGTTGGTCCAAGTGGTTCGAGGGTTGTTTCTCGAAGGCAAGGTCCCGGGTTCAAACCTCTCTGGCCACTTGGGTGTGCGTGTGTTTAAAATAAAAAAAAATAAAAAAAAGTTGCTGTACAAGACATGAATATGCGGACCACGTGATAAGAAGTTGTCTATAATTTTTATATATTTCTTTTTATTTATTAAATATATTTGAAAGTTATAACCTATTATTTATGATTAAAAGTTAGAATTATTTGAAAAATTTATAATACACGTTAAACTTTTGTTTTTATATAATAATATAATTTCAAATATTTTATTGTTTAATTATTTGAATTTTTCTCTAATTTGACTTTCTACTTATTGTACATGATTTGAAATAGAGATTTCATATAAATATTTTCGTTATTTTTTAAGATCAAGATAATTTATTAAAAATATTATTATATTTATTTAATCAAATTAAATATTTTTAATATCCTAATTTATTCAATAAGCATAATAACTAAATTTATTTAAATAAAATTAAATGATAAACGCGCGACGTGTGTTCATTTCACTAGTAGAATAAAACGTAGGAATATAATCCACGTTATTGATGATATTCTGGCCGAGCTAGTACTAGTAGTTATGGTCTATGGATCTGTCTTCTTGCATTTAAGTTCGATTCATTTCCACACTACATAAATTATGCAAGTATAAATCATCCCATATTATGAGTTTAATTCGCATTGAAACATTGAGATACCTAAAACTTTTGAACAACTAAGATGTATAATTTTTAAATTACGAATACTTTTAAAAATATTATTTTATTATATTATATCATATTAGATATTTATTTGGATATTGTATTCGACATTTTTTATACAGAAAACTTAAGCAAATATTTATTTTGTCGTATTCGTATTATGTCGTTTGTATGTCACCATATCCATATTAAACTATCATAATGCATAATTTCTTTACCGATAATAATTATATACCCAAAATTTAAATACAAAATCTTTTATGAAGGTAACGTCGAAGTGGTGAATTACATACACCGATAAATACACTCGAAATCACAAAAATTATAAGCTAACCACACTAAATAGAAATTAAAATTTTGAGCGACATTACATATATCAATCCATCAATGAAAACAGCTAAATATATATTATATGAACACGCGATCAAATATCTAATTTCTACATTATATTTTAATCTTTTTTTTTTTTTTTTTGATAAACCCGTATTAAATGTGTGAAACTTCCAAATAAACTATCGAATTAAAATTGAAAAGAGAAGGAGTCAAAGAAAAAAAAAAAAAGAAAGAAAAATAGAATCATCCAAAGAGAATTGCAATTTTGCATTTCATCTTCAACTCTACCACCATCAACATTGGCCATCATCACAAACCCTCTCACGTGTCCCAAATATCAAACGCGTTCCATTGGTCCAAAAAAATCAGCCATGCTCCACCCCCCAATGAAACAATGCTTCTCATAAAAATAAACAAAAATTAACAATGTTTCTTCTATTTTTATTTTTTTAAAAGAGAATCGATGTTCATTTCTAATAATTCTCAATAAAATTTAATCCTGTGATCTATTCTCAACTACCTCTAATAGAATTCGAACCAATATCTTATTCATTGACAGTTACAAATGCCAATCGATAAATTATCCGTCCTAGCTACATTATTGAATTTATAAACTTACATATATTGACAATTAATAAAATGTAATTAAGATAATTAGAGTTTCTTAAACACCCTTTTTCTCATCTTTATGGAAAGTCAACATCAAATATTTATGGAGCATGTGTCACTTGACATCCCTTTAAAAATAGAGGAAATTGACACATAAAATCTAAGGAAGAAAGAACACAAAATTAAGACAATGGAAAAATAATTAGAAAAAGAGGGGGAAAATATTGCCAAACCCCTCTCCTCTCTTTCTTCTCCCCAAAAGTCTCTTTGACCATCCCCACCATCTCCATCCCCATCTCCTTCTCGCCTTCTTCCTCCTATCTGCTTTAATCTTTCCTCCCAAACTGTAATTGTTATATATATATATATCTCCATGATTTCACATTATTTGTTTTTCAAGATTTATTGTATCTGTGTTTGTATGATTGATCGTCTGCACTGATCTCTGTTGGATTCTTCTTCTTTTTGGATATATGAGAATCCTTTGATTTGAGAGGGGGATAAATAATTTGAAGAAAATTGGAGCAATTTTTGTTGTTTGTTGAGAAATGGGCAGCTGTTTTTCCACCACGAAAGTGAGTGGTGCCAATAGCAACACCCCTTCGACCACCGCCACCGCCACCGCCAACGTGCCCCACCAGAACCGACGCTCCTCCGCCGCGTCCAAGCTGCCGTCGGCGTCCACGGCTGCGGGAAAGAAACAAGAGGGGTCCCACAATAATCATCATAAGACGAGGGAGAGTCATAAGAATCAACAACAGAAGCATTCTCAGCAGTCTGTGAAGAATAAGTCAAAACGGCCGACTGGGGTGATCCCGTGTGGGAAAAGAACGGATTTCGGGTATGATAAGGATTTTGATAAGAGGTATACGATCGGGAAGCTGTTGGGACACGGTCAATTTGGTTATACGTATGTCGCAATCGACAAGTCTAATGGAGATCGTGTTGCTGTCAAGAGAATAGAGAAGAACAAGGTATAGTTTTCCTGCATTTCCACCCAATTTTTGGCCTCCATAATTTTCCACCCCTTTGCCAATTGATTCAATTTCTAAAAGGGCTTGAATTACTGTGCTAATATGATTCGGCTATAATCTTATTCTCTTTTGTGATGTCATCCTGCAATATTAACATTTTTTATATGATTATTATGCTTTATGCTGGGATATTCACTAATTATTCATTTGATGATTCGGTGTTGCCTTATCTAGTGAACTGGGCTCCTAGCTTTATCAAATGCAAGGTCTAGTTTGGCTTATCCTAATAGTTGAATTCATTTTTGAAGTATTTTCTTCTTTATTTAGAATATCTTGTTCATTAATGGCCGTAGTCTATGGTATAACTGTTCTTTTGGATTTTTCTTTTCTGGGATTAGTTTAGAAGATTTTCTTTTGAAATGTAGTTTCAGGGCTATTTGACTGTAGTATGCGTTTGCAAAACACGAATGAGATGTAATTCAGCTCCGTGTTTAATTTTGATAATATGAGGTTATAAAAAAATTCTGGGATTGCTTGTATGAATAGGCACGCTTTTAACTATTTCCTTTGGTATAAGTAAATGTATGATAAGTGAAAAGAAAATAATCTGAAATAAGATGATGAGATTATGGGATTTAAAAATTGTTCACTTTATTGGCGGCTCCTTCAGTGGCATGTTAAACTTATGTTTTCAAGCTATGTTAAATTGCTCCGATTTAATTCTCACAAAGAATTTCCTTAAGTTGATTGCTATATAATGAAAGAATTCCTAAATACATGACAGATGGTTCTTCCTATTGCTGTTGAGGATGTGAAGCGAGAAGTGAAGATATTAAAAGCTTTAGCAGGCCACGAGAATGTGGTTCACTTCTATAATGCTTTTGAAGATGAATCTTATGTATACATAGTAATGGAGTAAGTGTTTAGTTTCTAACCGCATTGGCCATATAAAATATTTTCTTAGTTTTAATTGTTGACTTTGTTATTGTCTCTTGTCTTTTTAGGCTGTGTGAGGGTGGAGAATTGCTTGACCGTATCTTATCAAAGTAAGCATTGTGCAAATTCATTATCTTTAGTTTCTTGATCTCCTGCTGCATGCGTTATACATGACAGTATTGTCGTTTTTTTGTTTATTTTTAGCGGCAATATTTTGATGAAAAGCTAATTTTCTCTGAACAGAAAAGATAGTCGTTACACAGAGAAAGATGCAGCTGTTGTTGTGAGACAGATGCTTAAAGTTGCAGCAGAGTGTCATTTACATGGTTTTGTGCACCGTGATATGAAGCCGGAGGTATGCTCAAAATTATTCTATTGATTGTTTGTTTTTATAATCTAGGACCGTGTTGATTGATGTTCTAATGTTATTTTGTTCCTCAGAATTTTCTATTTAAGTCCACCAAAGACGATTCACCACTGAAAGCCACAGATTTTGGTCTTTCAGACTTCATAAGACCAGGTAATTAAACGTATTTTTTACCGGTTTCTGTCCACATATATGAAATTTACTTCGATATGGCATGCTATAAACACTTCATAATATGTATGATTTTTACATTTTCTCATTTCTCAATAACTCATCTGTTTTCTTTTTGGTCAGGGAAGAGATTCCAAGATATTGTTGGCAGTGCATATTATGTTGCTCCGGAGGTATTGAAACGTAGATCAGGCCCTGAATCAGATGTATGGAGCATTGGTGTAATTACTTACATTTTGCTATGTGGCCGCCGACCTTTCTGGGATAAAACTGAAGATGGCATATTTAAGGAGGTGTGTACTATAATCTTCCTTTTAATTTTTCATTGTGTACCCCAACCCCCTTCTCAAACCAAAAAAGAAATAGAAAAAAGCGAGAAAATATGGGGGGGGGGGGGGGGGGGGGGGGGGGGGAAGAAGAAAGGGTAAATTACTTCTACACCCTGAGGACTGGTGAAATTAGGAATAAAACCTCTCTTGTTTCGAAAATTACCAATATGGAAATGGTACTTTTTAAGAACTTTTAACTCCTCCCATGAATTTGGAATTATATTACTGCATCTTTCGTGACTAATGTCTGTTGGGCCTAATGAACCAAAAAATTAGAAAGGGTAAAGTACTACTAGAATATTATTGCATCTTCACGTTTTCCTCATGATATCATCTAAACCCTCAGCTTTAACAAGAAAATAAAAATGCATCCACACCCTTGCGGTTTGCCAAAAGTACCAAACACGCTCCTCCTGTGTCAGAAATTATCAGAAAGAAAATATAATATGATATTTGTTAGTAATTTTTAACACATCCCAAGAATTTGGAATTCTATAGCACGCTGATACATGTATTATGCATTTCAGTTTTTACATTTTCTTTTGTATGAATGTTGATTTGATTTTTACTGCACTTTTTATGTTTATAGGTTCTAAGGAACAAGCCTGACTTTCGGCGTAAACCATGGCCTGGGATAAGTAATCCTGCAAAAGATTTTGTAAAGAAATTACTGATGAAAGAACCTCGCGCGAGACTTACTGCAGCTCAGGCTTTATGTATGTTCTGCTTATCCTCAAAACAATCAATGATTATGATTTACGCATTTGAAATCTATATAAAGCTAGAGTTAATAATTGATTAACCGCATTCATCTGTTTTTTTGGGTCATAATTACCATACATATACTTGCACTACTTTATTTATGATCCTTGTTATACAACAGGTGTAAAACACAATGACCACATTTAAAAGAAAGTAGATTAATTATATTCTTCTGTTCTAAGTTTATAATGACCGTAATTTTTTTTTGTATCTTTGATATTGAGGCTAATGCATTATCATCCTAATGGTCACAAATTGGTCAAAAATCTTCATCTGGACAAAGGGCACCGAGGAAATCGAACCCCTTTAGTTTTATTTATCGTTATTTGTCCTCGGGGATCAGAATATTGATATTTTATCTTGTTCCAGCACATCCATGGGTGCGAGAAGGAGGTGAAGCATCGGAGATTCCTCTAGACATTTCTGTTCTCTCTAACATGCGCCAATTTGTGAAATACAGTCGGTTTAAGCAGTTTGCACTCCGGGTATGGGAAACATCTCGTTGCTCTCAAGATACAAATTCTGGTGTTGTAACTCTATTGGGTTTTTAACAATTTAATATTCCAGGCATTGGCCAGCACACTTGATGAGGAAGAGCTTGCTGATCTTCGGGATCAGTTCGATGCAATAGATGTGGATAAAAATGGTGCAATTACTCTCGAGGAAATGAGACAGGTTAGTTTTTCTTTGTGAGGATTTACTTGAAGTCTAAAGAGATGTCTGGCTTTGTTTTTTTGGGGCATTTCGGAAGAAGTTTGATAAAAAGTTGAAAATAGAAGTATGTTATAATTGTAAATGATTTCCATACAAGGTTTTATGTGGTCAGTGGTGTCACATCAAGTGTCTATGTATGCTATTTATTGTAATGATGTAATTATTAAATATATATTTAAAATTAAATAATTATTTACTTATGTCAGATGTTTTTTTATGGAGATAATGATTTGAAATTAATAAATTGTCAAACAATTTTTGGTAAAAAAATTGTTTGAAGGAAATGTCTAGTTTTATTTCTGGAGTTGGAAAACAATTTGGGGAAGTTGCAATTTAATTAATTTTCTTATTTGCACATTAGGCAATGGAGAAGGATCTTCCTTGGAAAATGAAGGACTCGAGAGTTCTTGAAATCCTTGAAGCGGTATGTTCATTGTGTTCAGCCTCGGAAAACTTCACCCTACATTTAACTACTGTAATTTTATTTGAACGGCTTCTAATTAGATATTAATTTGTTTGTGGGGCAGATCGACAGCAATACAGATGGACTTGTAGATTTCTCTGAATTTGTTGCAGCTACCCTACATGTCCATCAATTAGAGGAGCATAATTCAGAAAAGTGGCAGCATAGGTCACAGGCTGCTTTTGAGAAATTTGATGTTGATAGAGATGGATTTATAACGCCGGAAGAACTTAAAATGGTTAGTCCAACGGTGTTGATTCCTTCTTTCTATGTATCCATAACTGAATCTTGAGCTTATTACCTAAAGAGCACTGCCTGCACGTTCGTATGTGTGTCGCATATCAATATTTAGGGATAATTACTCGGACATACACAGGCGTTTTACCTAATTACACAAACTTCCCCTGAGGTTTGAGAAATTACACAAATTTCCCATAAAAAAAATTTACATTACATTTGAATCGATTAATTTTGATTATATCATTTCTAATTTGTTATAAAAGCCTCTTTTGTGTAATTAGGCCAAATCTCAGTTTATGTCCATGTAATGATCCGTAATATTTAGTCTCTCCACATATGCACCAAAGGTTAAGATTGTGCCACATTTTTCTTTCAAATAAATTAAGGATGTGGTACAATCTATTAACCATTTAGTGCATATGTGAGGCCTAAACTAAGTCGTATAACAACTCTCTCTTCTGATAGCTCCAGATTTTAGATATTCTTTACTTTTTCTTAAAAAAAATTGTCTAGAGGAAATAAAAAATGGTAATTTGCTCATATCTGACATCCTTTTTGTCACAGCACACGGGTTTAAGGGGTTCAATCGACCCACTTCTTGAAGAAGCAGATATTGACAAAGACGGGAGAATTAGCTTATCTGAATTCAGAAGACTATTAAGAACCGCTAGTATGAGCTCATCACGGATCGTTTCAAGTCCAAGAGGTACACAAAAAATGTAATAATTTCAATGGAGGTATTTTTTGGAAGCTTGTGAGTGGTTGTTGGTAATAGTGCGTATCTCGAGGCCCCATTCTGCAAAAATTCTATATATATATATATATATATGTGACGATGTATATGTATATATATAGTTCTTTTGGCCTTGCCGCTTCTTGTATTCAGGGGTGTCGTTGGATCTCTCCCTTGCAGAGGTGTGTGCCAGTTAGAGTCGGATCTTCATGCTAAAGTGTGAAATGTGTAGAGTTTTCTGTAGCCCTCAGCATTGGCAACATGAAGGGGGTTTCTGTTTTACTTGTAAATTATGTTTTTTTAAGTATCCAGTTGCCTTTACAAGATGTATCATGTGATGCTAGATATATTTGTCAATGAAAGAATCCTTGTTGTCTACTTTGTGTGCTCTTATACCAGAAAGATGATGTATCCGAATAATCCGATGGACATGAGGTGGTAATTTGTGAAGTGCCAGGACGATTGTTGTTCGAATAACCAGATTATGTTACGTTACAAAACTGCATCAGTTCATCTTAATTACAGTGAAACTATGTTGGATTGGTAGATGTCAGACGATATAAGTATTTTAGCCAGGTGTCTAGTTTGATATGTATCGTTTTATTGTTAGTTTTCTTCTATTTGATAGTGATGTGGCTCAAATATAATTTGCCACGCCAACGTTTCTCCATCCTTTAAACACGTTTCCCATGGCAAGCATGGCCCACTTTCATTACGGCTGGGTTTTCTACTTGACTTCAACTCCCTGGAGTAGATACTCAAAAGTACAGAGAATTTATTCGGATTAGTCTCTTGAGTAGATTCCCAAACTTCTTCCCACTGCACTTTTTTTGAGTCTTTAAATATTTTTCGTCCTCTTCCCTACAATTAAACCAAAAGATTTATTAAGCTAATATTCCAGCACAAAAGAGTTAGAAAATCTAATATAAGTCCTATTAATAATATTAACAAAACCATGAAAATTCGGACTTATCTACTCCCCCAAACTTGATATTAGCTCACCCTCGAGCAAGAATTAACAGCACTGACAAAGAAAAACAAGGAGAGCAATAACGACCCAACACATATGCCTTGAAATAGAATATACTTAAGTTCAATTCTTATTCGATTCTCAACTTGCAATTCATGACGTCACAAATTGATTCAATGCACATACATTCACATCTCAGGCACAATTCGAAACACACATTATCATTACCATATTCCCGTGTTGTGTGTGAATGAAGTATGAGCAGCAATTGGCAATAATTCAAATCAACTTAGCAATATACAAAAGACGCATTCAAGAATTCTATCAGACTATTTTTCTCCCCTATCTCCACTATTATAAACAATGTCAAACTCAAAGTCGGTAGGACTTTTCTAGGCTTGTAACGTAAGGCTTGGGTGAGGATAGGATAATTTTGGTAAAAATAGCTCAAACACCCAAGATTTATTTGTGTTAGACCAAGTTGGAGAGATCAAACATAGAAATAACTTGACACTTCTCCCCCAAACTTTTTTAGCTCAATACTTCTTTTTCTTGCGTTTTCCTGAGCCTTGCAATCACTTTTTTTTTTTCCTTTTCTTGCCTTTTCTTTTCTTTATTTTCCTTTTCTTTTTCTTTTTCTTTTTCTTTTTCTTTTTCTTTTTTTTTTTTGACACATCACACCCCTCCAGATTTTTCATGACAATCCCTTCTCCACCAATTTGATCAAATATATTATAACACAAGCTCGAAGGTGCAAAATTGGTAGGATCTTTTAACATTGTGCTTTGGGCTTGTTTATGAGGCTAATGAAACAATGTGGCTCAAAGGGGGTCAATGGGTATAATTTAACAACAAAAAGGCATATAAGGCTCAAGAGAAAACTTTCACAAGGTGGCCTACGCCATTCTCTTAATTTCACACTGTCTATAGTTTCGCTTCAATAAGGAATCCAAACCACTTCTATTATTCCAAATGAACCTATTTACATGCGACCAAGTCTTTCCAAATTATCAACAACTATCGCTCATACTTTGTGCTCAGATTTTTTTTTTTTTGAGAATATAAATAACAACAACAATGTCCCAAAAACGCCACTCAATGATCACGCATGAACAAATAGTAATTAGTTTCATCACTTCAAGCATAATACCATCATAGAATTCAAGACTTAGCTCAAGCATACTTATTTCACAAAGACATATTCTTCAATTTGGGCACAACTCACATTTCCACAACATATTCACCTAACCCAACTGACTTACTTAGAGACCCGCACTTAAAATTCAGCTAGAATTCCCCCCAAACTTAAAATCTATTTTTGTCATTAAATATCAAGCATCATCACTTCACGTACATCCACTAATTAACATGAAGTGACATGAAATAAACTGGACTATCCTAAGGCACTAGAGACATGAAATTAAAGCAGGAATTGAAAAAAAGGTAAGGGAAAAAAGGCACCCTTAGTTTTGATCGTCGTCGTCCTCCTAACTTTAGAGGAAGTGGAACATACTCCGAAGTTGGGATATTCAAGCTTTCAGCAAACCTTTCATTCCATTGTAGGGTCTAGTTCCATCGGGCCTGAAGGTTTTGCTCCAATCTATCAAGTCTCCATGCTGTGGAGTTGTATGATGGCCTCAGAGGTTGAGGTCGAGCTGCACCTACAGTGGCTCGATGGGTGTCCATTGTGATGAAGAAATCGGGGGGAATCTTAATTTCGTTCTCATTCAGTCTCACTCCTGCTGTAACAGCCCGAAAACCCGCCTGTCGATATTGTCCGCTTTGGTGGGCTAAGTGACACCACCCTCACGGTTTTGTTTCTCCCGGTGGAATTTAAGCCCGAAGGAGCCCACCCAGGAAAAGGCCTCAACAGGGAAGAGGTATCCACCCTTTATAAGGAAGGCTTCGTTCTCCTCTTCTTCCGATGTGGGACAAGCACTTTGAGCTTTACAGTCCACCCCCCCATAAGGGCCCAGCGTCCTCGCTGGCACACCGGACCGGGTCCCAGCTCTGATACCATTTGTAACAGCCCGAAAACCCGCCTGTCGATATTGTCCACTTTGGTGGGCTAAGCGACACCACCCTCACGGTTTTGTTCCTCCCGGTGGAATTTAAGCCCGAAGGCGCCCACCCAGGAAAAGGCCTCAATAGGGAAGAGGTATCCACCCCCTTATAAGGAAGGCTTCGTTCTCCTCTTCTTCCGATGTGGGACAAGCACTTTGAGCTTTACACCTGCATTGTAGGCCAAACTAGTTATTAATTGTGGGAAAACTAGCCCATCTCTGGTGCCACCGGGGGCACGTTGTCGGATTTTGGAGTTCAACAAACAACCAATATTCACCCGACTACCCTCATAAATTCCAAACATCAAAACAGCCCTGTCGCGATATACATCACTAACATGACTACTTGGTAGTAATCGTGCTGGCACAAATTTAAACAAGCAACGTGCTTCATCGGTGAGCTCGCAAGGAGGAAAACTCTTCACACGAGTATATAGGCCACTACAGAATTCAACGGGCTGGCCACACAAGTGAGTCGTGACCTGATCCATTGTTATTTTTCTCTCATGAATGTAGCACACATCTCTTCAGTCGTAAGTTTCGGGTGCTTTCTGCTCTGCCTTTTCTGTCAAAATGGCATAAAAGTTGTTAATAGTGTCGGGGTCAAAGGAGATTTGCTTTCCTTGCACAAACACTATTTCTTCTGATGTATATTTCAATTGGCATAGAACTCTCGTACAATTTCCTGCACTCCCAGTCGTGGAGTTTCCAAAAAGAAAGTCCACTACCTTGCTTCAGCATCAAATCCAATTGGTTGCATTCCTCTCTCCTCGATGAAAGGCCTCTTAATCACATTCTCATTGTAGAATTTCTCGACCTCATAACAAATAAACCGACTCCTATCAAAACTTATCCCATGATATGTTTTAGACTGTTCACTAACAACTGGTACTTTCTTGTCTCTATCTATTGCACACAATAACCCAACAATAATAGCCTGTCCAGTCTGTAATCAGCTTCAAATTGCAACCGACTCCTTTTTATGTAAATTCTGACCAAGATGATACTCAAAACTCCAAATCCAAAATATGTTTGACAATAATCCTAAAAAATATCATCCCCAAATCAGAAGATGCTAGCACAAGTTTAGAACCTCAATCATAATTTTCACCTAAACATGAATAATTTCGAACTCACTAGTACGTACCCACTTGTTAAGAGAAGGCTACGAATCCAAGGGTCTTAGTGTCTTAATAGCGAAAATGGCGGGGGGTGTTTTTACTTGTGGTTGAAAATTGCAGACGGCGGTAGTCATTGGTCGTTGGTCGTCGAAAAGGGCAGAGACTGGCTTTAAGTGGCAACAGCGAGTACACCAATTGAAAGTGAACTACGGCGGATCTGCTAGTGTCGAGAGGAGTTGGGGTACGATGGAGTTGGTGGAGGTTCGTGGTGTTTGAGGGTGGAAGGGATGGCGTTGATTTGGTTTGTGAGTGGCGGATCTGCACCGGTGTGGTGGTGACGCGGCGGAAGATGGTGGTGGGTGTTGGTGAGGTGTGACTGTTGGATACAGGAATCAGAAAGCAGCGGAAATTTAAAATTTTTCCAACAAGAGAATTGAAACTCGCAATCGTGAATCCGAATTCGTAGAGATTAGAAACTTACTTTTCAATAATCTTTCTTGAAGCGTTTCAAGTCACCCAAGAACGCTCTTCTCGCAGCTTGATCCCCTCTCCTTGGCAATGCTCGAATCGTTGAAACTTCTAACTTGAAGCTCTCTAGAGATAGTCCACCAAGTTGGCTACAATCTAACTAGTAAGGATGCTAGTTCTCTAGTTAGTGTTTGGGCTTAACCTAGGGTTTATTTTATCTTGGAGAAAGGATGGTGTTCAACACATGAACCAAAAGATTGTCTATTACCCTCTAAGGGGAGCTCGAGCTCCCCTATATATAGGAAGGAGAGGGGCGGCCGAACCTAGTCCTATTGGACTAAGGATTTGGTCCCTTCTCTCTTATTACTTGATCATCAAGTAATTCCAAACCTTGACTTTGAATTCTAATTCAAATCAACTCTTAAGAGATCTAAAATATCCAAAACCCTTTTGGATAATATTATACTTTATTTATTAATAAATAAATAACTTATTTATCTAATTAATTAATTCATAATTAATTAAATAGATTAATTTCTCCAAAATAAGACTTTCATTTTAATTCAAAATTAAACCAAAGTCTATTAAATAATTAACACATTAATTATTTAACACATATAATATATATACACGTGTGAGACACGTGTCCCAAGGACACTTGCCACTCACGTGACCCACACGTGTGATTCACACGTGTGGAACCCTCTCGGCATGATCAACTCGTTTAATCATTTTAAAGCCTTAACTCATGTAACCAAATTGTTGTGTGTGACCCTCTAGGTTCTCAATTCAATTAGCAGTGACCCTAATTAATTAATTCACTAATTAATTAATCAGTCCACAGATTAAACGACCATAGTCTAGCAACAGGTGTTTAACCCCTAGCTGAATCGGAATATTTCGATTCGACAGAACCTTTAAGTCATTGATTCATGTGAGATACAATCCTCCTACTTACTATCTCTCAACCAAGATCTAGGGTAAGGAAATAATCAGAACCCTAATAATCCAGTCTTAAAACTAAGTGCATTTCATATCCATTTGATCTCAATCCAAGAAACCCTTTTCTTGATGTCTTGATCTACTGTCTTGGCCAAGGACTCCATATGGCATATGAATGGCTTACACAATAAGAGATCACCTTGCAAATGCAAGTGTGGGTCCTTTCTTGATTCTCATTCACTTTCATGAGTCACTTGTGCAGCCCCAGCATAAGCCTTGAATCAGTTGTCTAAGGCGACACCCTTTAAAGCTTATACCTAAGACTACAGAGTTAACTAATAAAGTGACATAGAACCTCAAGTCTAAGGATCAATTAATCACATCAATGACTCGTGAGATATTTCCTAATCTGGAAGTTTCCATTTCCTGAAATAGAAACTTCCTTTCCCATTCAGTAATCTTCTCACACGGGGCACCTCAGTGAACTTACTTATTGAAGTAAGCACCCTCATGTATCACGCACGTATCAACTATACACTTTGCACCTCCATGAAACAAGGTGGTCCTTCTTAAGGGCGTGATCCCACAAGCAAGCCTTAGAGGAGTCAGGTTGACACTCCCACTGTCTGTAGGACTCATCGTCTTGGATTATTTTAATAATCATGACTTATGTGATATAGGGCTCGTTTCATGAACCATTTCACCTAAATGGTAGAGTCCTAAAGTCATCAGGATTAGGGGAATTCTCATACATGCACAGCTAAAGTAAACGCATACCAAACAAGAGCATATAAAGAAGTGTTGCCTTAATTCGTTATTTTATTCAGAGATTGTATGTGATTACAATAAGGAAAAGTGCAAAGCGGATATACAATCGGCTTTCTAGGACACTATTCCTAACAGTGACTTCTTAGAGAAAACGACTGAGTGGGGTGTGAGGCTTGGAGAGATGAAATCTGGGGCCTTTTAATTAAGAGCCAAATTTCCCCTTTTTTTAATTTAAAAAAAAAAACAGTTTGAGTAGGTACACAAAATACTTGAATTTCAATACTTAAAAGTACAGGGAATTTCTCGAAAAAAAATTTCCTTAGCCTTTTCTTTCGGGTAAAATACTCAAATAACTTTCCACTGATACTAAAAAAAAAATAAAAAATAAATAAATAAAAGTTTCCATTGATACTCAAACTTCCAGATCCGTCTTTTTCTTCAAATATTCACCTGCAACAACAACACCAAGCAAACAATAAGGCCAACTACTCAAGAACTTCATAATTCATCACTAAACGACAAAAACACAAACATGAAAGCATTAAAACTTTAGGTTGCCTCCCAAGCGTTTCAGTTATAGTCTTCAATCGGACTATCTGAATGGATCAAGGATTGTTCTCGATCAATATAATTGTTATTTTTATTACGAAGAATTAATGAATCATCCCAATCCATACCCCAAGCATCACACTCCTTCAGTGCGCGGGAATTTTCGATTCTTCACGATCTCCCACCACCGCCCTGCACCGTCAACACCGCACATGACCGCCGAAAAGTACGAAAGAAGTAGTTGGAGAGTCAACGGCCAACACACCCACGTTAGAGAAGAAACTCCTTCCAGTTAATAGCCACTCCCCTCCTCCACGACGCTCACTTTGGTTCAGCTTGTCGGACGCAATGGTAAGGTCTAAGAGGAAGGTACGTCGCACCCAAACTGTCCAAGTTAGATTTCTTTCATAAATTATCCGAAATCGAAGTTTTTTCCATTGGATTGCAGTTTCTACTTGGCAATTGATTATTTTAACTCAAGAAATAACGGTTTTAGTAGTTTGTTAAATACTAAATATTGAATCTATTTTTTCTCGATAGATGGTTCGCTCATTGCCGATGACACCTTTGATGATTATTCGAAGCCCCTGCTGAAACAAGCAGGGGAAAGAGAAAAAGTTCAGAGGTAAATATCCATGAGGATGCTGAGGTCCCGATTACGAGGAAACGGGTGTTTTCTATTTTGCATCAGTGCGTGTTGGAGAGATTCAGTGAGTTTATCTCTAAAATTAGTGACCAAATGTCACCCGGTCAACTTGTTGCTATTAAAAAATCGCCCTTTGGTTATTTGCTGGGGGCGTCGAATCAAAAGGGAAGCATTAACTGCAGCACCAACACGTTTAAATTTGGAAGCCAATAAGTTGTATTTTGTGAGAAGGAATTCAGCATTGTTATTGGTATATGGCATTCCGGTAAGCCTGTCATGGTAGTGGGAAAGAGTAATTCTAATACCTTGATCAAGCATTTTGGCAGTAAGGGAAGCAATGTCTCTCGAGCTAACATCGAGCGTAAACTACACGATTTCATCGGAAGGAGTGATGACGATGGGATTGACGATTTTGTACGGATGTACATTTTATACGTTTTTAATTGTTTGTTGTTCCCGAGTAGCAGTTTACGTGTGCCTGCTGCGTTTGTTTGGTATGTTGATGATTTGTCCAGGATTGGACAATACACGTGGGGCACGACGGCTCATATGTTTTTGATAAAAGGTATTCAGAAGCATGTTGTGGATAAACATGATTTCATCGATGGTTGTACTATGGGTTTGTTGGTAAGTCATTGACTTGGTTTTGCTAGATTGTGTCGCTTTATACCTATATATGCACGTGCTTAAGTTATTGTTTATGTCAGACATGGTTTCATGAAAGAATTCAGAAGTTCGGCATCTCGAGAAGGTTGATAGCATTCCCTCGGTGGTTCAAATGGAAGGGGAGTGCACTACCTACTACGAAAGCCAGTGCAAAGAAGGATCTGGAAAGTATTTACCGGTCAGATATAAGTCCATAATCTTCCAAATTTATTGAACCAATATGCATTTTTTATTCAACTGATTTGTAACAAAGTCTATTGATTTAAAAATACGCAGATTGTTCCCTTACGAGAGGCTAGTGAAATGGAGAGAAGTCTGTCCGAAGCGGATGAACAAGTTTTTGTTGTCGAAGGGGTTCAAGTTATTTGTGTAGAAGAGAAAGCACAAGGTGTCGATGTAGGAGTTCAAACTAATTTTGTGGAAGAGGAAGCTGAATGTGTTGATGAAGGACTTCAGACGGATTTTGTGGAAGAGGAAGCTGAATGTGTTGATGAAGGAGTTCAGGTTGATTTGAATTAGGATGAGAAAGATGATCGGGAAGGGGACTGTGACGGTGATAGTGATTCCGGACGAGATGAGGTTAGATCGAAGTGGAAGAATGATGTGAGGGAGCGTGTGGAAGAAACGGTGAGACAATATGACTGTGGCTTTGTTTATGTGTGTGTATTTGATTTATCATTGGATACTTATGTATTAGGTTGTGCAGGTTGGGGCTCACGTGGACAGTATGCCTAAGGAGCCCCCAGGCTATGAGGTGGTCACTGAGGAGCAATGTACAAGGGCATTTAAATTGATTATGAGCCACACGGAGGACCAAAAGTAAGGGTTCTTACTTCATTCAATGAGTTGAGTTGACTGTAGCGTGTTGATTATTTTATTATAATCTTTTGCCGATCTAATATTGTCTATCAGAGTAATAAAAATAATTTTATCCTTGGTGAGGATCTACGAGATCTCATTTTGGGGAAAGAGACCAACGATGGCGTTATTCTGGCTTATTACGACCTGCTAACCAGTCCTCATTACATTGTGCCCAAATTCCACGATGTACATTTTTTCAACCCTCATGTGACAAGGGAGTTTGTGAGCAAATTGAGGAGCAGGACTGTAGGAAAGTCAAGGAAGAAAACTGTCCCTTATATTGTCCCATCTGCAATCGACCATTTTATGGTGCATGGAGTGAAAAGCGATCGCCATGCTCCTGAACGAAGTGTCTGCATCTGTTATGTACTCATGTCGTTATGTTGTTTTCCCTATACTGACACAGTCTCACTGGCATATGTTAGTATATGAAACCTAGCCCAAACGTTTCTTACACTGCAACTTGATGCATACAGAAGAAGCTTCCATCGATGTCGAAATATACGCAGATTTCCTCTGGAAGTTGTGGATTAAGAACAATGTTGTCAGGGCTTCGAAAGAAAGGGAAATGGTGCGGGCACGAATGAGAGTTCAGGATAAGGGAAGCAATGACTGTGGCGTATTAATGTGTCTGTATGGTGAGCTGCTTGTTCGAGAAACTGATGCGTTCAAGACATATGCAGAGACGTGCAATATAGCCGAGTATCGCTTTAAGTTAGCCAATATTTTTCTAGACAGACAATCTTTTTCATCTGTATAATTGATGTTGTATTTAGTATTCCATGTTCTTAATGACTGTTTCTCCCTTTTTTTGTAAATTTATTTTGGGTTAAAAGTGCGTAATTGAAGGCAGACTTTGTCCAATGAAAGGTTAAAAGTGCGTAATTGAAGGCAGACTTTGTCCAGTGAAATGTTAAAAATGTGTAATTGAAGGAAGACTTTGTCCAGTGAAAGGTTAAAAATGCGTAATTGAAGGTGTTGGGAATAGTACCCTAGAAAGCAGATTCGTCGTAATCTGTTTTGGGACTTTTCTTATATCACAGACAATCTTTGAATAATATACGATTGATTATTATCATAGGCAAACACTTCTTTATGTGCAATACATGTTTTGTGTGTTTCCATTATGTGCACATGTATTAGAACTCCCCTAATCCATAAGGCTGTTAGGGACTTTGTCATTAGGTGAATGACACATGAAACAAGCCTTAACTCAAACCCGGATTAGAAACCACTCCAAGTCGATGAGTCCAACAAACAGTAAGAGTGTTGATTAGGCTCGATTGAGAATTGCTCTTGGGATGACGTCCTTAAGAAGGATCATCCTGTTTCATGGGGTGTAAAGTGCATAAGTTGATGCGTACACAATACATGAGGGTGCTCGTTATTAGAACGGATACATTGAGGTGTCCCGCATGAGAAGATTCCTAAATGGGAAAGGAAGTTTCCACTTCAGGAAGAGGAAACTTCCAGATTAGGAAATATCTCACAGGCAATGGCGTGAGTAAAGTAATCCTTTGACTTGAGATTCCGTTGACGCTTTGTGGGCTAACTCTGTAGTCTTTGGTATAAGTTTTAAAGGATGTCTCCAGAGACAACTGATTCAAGGCTTATGCTGGGGCTGCACAAGTGGCACATGGAAGTATATGAGAATCAAAAAAGGACCTACACTTGCTTTAACCTAAGAAGATCTCTTATTGCATAAGTCGTTCATATGCCATCCTGAACCCTCGGTCGAGGTAGTGGATCAAGACATCAAGAAAAGGGTTTCTTGGATTGAGATCAAATGGATATGAAATGAACTTAGCTTTATGATCGAGATTAATAGGGCTCTCATTATTCCCATGCCCTAGATCTTAATCGAGAGATAGGGTGGTAGGAGGATCATACCTCACAAGTTGTCATTGACTGAAAGGTTCTTTCGAATATATATTCATTGTTCGGGTAACGGTCACACACCTGTTGCTAGACTATGGTCGTATGATCTATGAACTAATAAAGTGTATTAGTCTCACTGCTAACTGAAAATGAATCTAGGGGGTCACACACAAATGTCAGATTCAAAGGGTATCGAAGGAAAGATCAAATTGTTGATCGAAACGAAACCACACGTGTAAATGTACACGTATGGCACGTGAGCTTGAGTTGGGCGTGTGGTCCAATTGAGAAATTGGACAGTAGCGCCCCTGACATTGGGCACCACACCCCCGCACTATAACCCGACACGTGTAACGAAACAAAGACTCCGTACACGCACCAAGTCATAGCTAACGGGAAACAAAACAAAACTCCAGGCCTAAGCTAGGCGGTACCTAACCCTGTACGAATGAAAGAATGCAAAACAAGACAAAGAGAGCAGAACGAATTGCCAACTTTTCAAAGCTTTTCATACTTTAAACATAGAGCGCATTATAGGCATAAAATCAACTACACGGGTTCAACTAATCCAGAAAACCTGTCCTATCCTGTCCCGAATAATTACACAATAAAACGGGTTCAACTGGCCCTATAAACCTGTCCCGAATAATCATACAATCAAGACGGGTTCAACTAGTCCAGGCACCTGTCCTAACCTGTCCCGAAATTCCAAACATTCGGATCATAAGTTGCAAACATGTACAAAATAAATCTTATACAAAATTTACGAATCATAAATCAGAACAGAATGCTTAACAGACTTAAACGAGCAGACACAGACTCAACGGACATGACACACCACCACCTAGCACGAACTCCAATGACCAAAACCTGCAGCTAAAACATAAAAGGGGGAGGGGTCAGTCCAAAGACTGAGCGAGGGGTTAACACACGCACGTTATACATATATATATAGAGCACAACACAAAGTAGAAGCAATGTTCGTGAACCCGGGGTTAGTTTTTGCACGCCAAAACAGTTACCCGTAATAGTACACATATAGGGAGACTTAAAACCAAACAAACAAATCTTAACTCAAACGTTTCTTAAAGTAAAACTCAGATTCATACAGACTTAGCACGCATATCGGGGCATAATTTATTAGCTTAAGAGTATATCAAATTTTATCTTAATTTAAGAATCTACCCCCGTTTCATGAACTTATGACAGACAAACGCAAAGCTCGACGGGAACGAGCACACATCCAACTAACTCCTTCTTAACACACATATGCATAAACAGACGAAATCAAAACAAACGTACCTCCTACACACCGGGTGATGGAAGGGTTGTACATACCCTAACCATCCACACATATACATAATGAGACGGGGAATCCACCCGCTCCTTCGATGGGTCACGTAGCACGCCGTCGGCTCAAGAAGACCCGCCTTCCCCTCAACCTCCCGAGGATGAGCTAAGTCTCCCTTTGTGGAGAAGTGCACAGGGGTTGCAAACGGCGACCCCATGGCCGTCCCGGGTTTGTTGGAAAACACGAATCAGAACGCAGAGGAATTTAAAAAATTTTCCCAACAAAAGGATCTTGTACTCGCAATCGTGTAACCAAATTCGTAGAGATAAGAAACTTACTTTTCTTTTATTCTTTCTTGAAGCGTTTCAAGCCACCCAAGAACGCTCTTCTCGCGGCTTGATCCCCTCTCCTTGGTAAAACTCGAATCTTCAAACTTCTAACTTGAAGCTCTCTAGAGATAGTCCACCGACTTGACTACAATCTAACTAGTAAGGATGCTAGTTCTCTAGTTAGTGTTTAGGCTTAACCTAGGGTTTTGTTTATCTTGGAGAAAGGTTGGTGTTCAACACATGAACCAAAAGAATTGCCAATTAGCTCTAAGGGGAGCTCGAGCTCCCCTATTTATATTAAGGAAGTGGCCGAAAATCCCTAGTCCTTATGGGCTAAGGATTTTGGTCCCTCTCTCCTATTACTTGATCATCAAGTAATTTTGACTTTGACTTTGAATTCAAATTCAAATCAACTTTCAAGAAAGCTAAAAATATCCAAACTATTTTTGGATAATTTTATACTTTATTTATTTAAAATAAATAACTTATTTTATCTAATTAATTAATTCATAATTAATTAACTAGATTATTTTTCTCCAAAATTAGACTTTCTTTTTAATTCAAAATTAAACCAAAGTTTAATAAATAATTAACACATTTAATTATTTAATATATATATACAATATATATATATTTACACGTGTGGGACACGTGTCACAAGGACACGTGTCACTCACGTGACCCACACGTGTGGTTTCACACGTGTGGAACCCTCTTGACCCGATTAACTCGTTTAATCATTTTAAAGCCTCAACTCATGTAACCAAGTTGTTGTGTGTGACCCTCTAGGTTCTCAATTCAATTAGCAGTGACCCTAATTAATTAATTCACTAATTAATTAATCAGTCCACAGATTAAACGACCATAGTCTAGCAATAGGTGTTTAACCCCTAGCTGAATTGGAATGTTCGGATTCGACAGAACCTTTAAGTCATTGATTCATGTGAGATACAATCCTCCTACTTACTATCTCTCAACCAAGATCTAGGGTAAGGAAATAATCAGAACCCTAATAATCCAGTCTTAAAACTAAGTGCATTTCATATCCATTTGATCTCAATCCAAGAAACCCTTTTCTTGATGTCTTGATCTACTGTCTTGGCCAAGGACTCCATATGGCATATGAATGGCTTACACAATAAGAGATCACCTTGCAAATGCAAGTGTGGGTCCTTTCTTGATTCTCATTCACTTTCATGAGTCACTTGTGCAGCCCCAGCATAAGCCTTGAATCAGTTGTCTAAGGCGACACCCTTTAAAGCTTATACCTAAGACTACAGAGTTAACTAATAAAGTGACATAGAACCTCAAGTCTAAGGATCAATTAATCACATCAATGACTCGTGAGATATTTCCTAATCTGGAAGTTACTATTTCCTGAAATAGAAACTTCCTTTCCCATTTAGGAATGTTCTCACACGGGGCACCTCAGTGAACTTACTTATTGAAGTAAGCACCCTCATGTATCACGCACGTATCAACTATACACTTTGCACCTCCATGAAACAAGGTGGTCCTTCTTAAGGGCGTGATCCCACAAGCAAGCCTTAGAGGAGTCAGGTTGACACTCCCACTGTCAGTAGGACTCATCGGCTTGGAGTATTTTACTAATCATGACTTATGTGATATAGGGCTCGTTTCATGAACCATTTCACCTAAATGGTAGAGTCCAAAAGACATCAGGATTAGGGGAGTTCTCATACATGCATAGCTGAAGTAAACGCATACCAAACAAGAGCATATAAAGAAGTGTTGCCTCAATTCGTTATTTCATTCAAAGATTGTCTGTGATTACAATAAGGAAAAGCGCAAAGCGGATATACAATCGGCTTTCTAGGGCACTATTCCTAACAATCTCCCACTTGCCCGTCAAAGCCATTCTAAAGCTACTCTAAGTCCCATCTTCTGAAGATGTCCTTGGAAAGCTTCTCGACTAAGTGGTTTAGTAAGTGGATCTGCCACGTTCTCTGCTGATGTGACCCTCTCAATTAGCACATCTCCTCTTTTGATAATATCACGGATTAAGTGATACTTCCTCATAATGTGCTTGGTCCGTTGGTGAGATCTTGGTTCTCTTGCTTGAGCAACCGCCCCATTGTTGTCACAAAACACAGTAATGGGGTCTTTCATGCTAGGAACAACATTCAACTCTTGAATGAAGTTTCTAGTCCAAACACCTCCCTTAACTGCATCATTTGCAGCTAAGTATTCGGCCTCAGTGGTTGAATCTGCAGTGGTCGTTTGCTTGGAACTCTTCCAACTCAGTGCTCCGCCGTTTAGGCAGAAAATGTATCCTGACATTGACTTAAAATCATCTAAGTCAGATGCAAAGCTTGCATCGCAGTATCCTTCGACAGTAAGATCTTTCTGACCTCCGTAAACTAAGAATAAATCTTTAGTACTTTTCAAGTACTTGAGAATATTCTTCACGGCAGCCCAGTGACCATCTCCAGGGTCAAATTAGAAACGACTTGTTACACTAAGTGCATAAGCCACATCCGGTCGAGTACATAACATTGCATACATTATGCTACCTATTGCTGATGCATAAGGTGTATGAGTCATTCTTTCCTTCTCAAGGTTAGTCTTAGGACACATCTTCTTTGAAAGATATGTTTCTACATTCATAGGAAGGTTCTTAACCTTTGCTGACTCCATATTGAATCTCTTCAATACTTTGTCAATGTACATCGACTGTGATAGCCCTATTAAACTTCTAGATCTATCTCTATAGATTTTAATTCCAAGGATATAAGACGCATCACCCAGATCTTTCATCTCGAATTGGTTCGATAACCATAACTTAGTCACTTTCATGTCATCCTTCGAATTCCCAATAAGAAGGATGTCATCAACATAAAGTACTAAGAATTGCATTGAGGTCTCCAATTCCTTTCTATACACACATGATTCATTCGAAATTTGAATGAAGCCAAACGCTTTGACTGATTCATCAAATCGAATATTCCAATTCCTAGAAGCCTGTTTCAATCCATAAATTGATCTTTGGAGTTTGCAAACCTTTTGCTCACTCCCACTGAATGTTAAACCTATGGGTTGCTCCATATAAATGTCTTTATCAATGTCACCATTGAGAAAGACAGTTTTCACATCCATTTGCCATATCTCGTAGTCATAATACGCAGCAATGGCAAGCATGATCCGAATAGACTTTTGCATTGCAACTCGTGAAAAGGTTTCATCAAGGTCCACGCTGGGTCTTTGAGTGAATCCTTTTGCAACCAGTCTTGCTTTGTAGGCTGCAATGCTTCCATCAACTCCAAGCTTTCTCTTAAAGATCCATTTGCAACCTATGGGTTTGACCCCATCAGGCAAATCTACCAAGGTCCAAACTTGGTTGGAGTTCATGGAATCCATTTTGGATTTCATGGCTTCTATCCACTGTTCAGAGTCAGAATCTGAAAGTGCCTCCTCATATATTAAAGGATCATTATCCTTTTGAGAGATTTCATGGAAGAATCCATACCATCTCCCCGGCTGTCTAGGAGTGCGTTCAGAACGCCTTAGAGGAGGATTTTCGTGTGTATCGAAATCCGTGATTGGTTGTGGTTGATCAGTAGGGGACGTCTCTTCAGTGGGTGGCGTGGGCTCACTTTGTACTTCCTCTAATTCTATGATCTTCCCTTTCTTTTCTTTAAGGAACGGTTCCTCAAGAAAAGTGGCATTTCTAGAAATAAACACCTTTTGCTCAGATTGATCGTAGAAGTACTATCCTATGGATTCCTTAGGATAACCTACAAAGTAGCATAAGTTAGAACGAGATTCTAACTTATCTCCCACTGTCCTCTTCACGTAAACAGGACAACCCCAAATTCTTAAGTAAGAATAACTAGGGATTTTACCATGCCACATTTCTTAGGGCATTTTGGGGACTGACTTAGAGGGAACTAGATTCAAAATGTTTGCTACACTTTCTAGGGCATAACCCCAGAAAGAAGGTGGTAAGTCAGTGAAACTCATCATGGAACGAACCATATCAAGTAGGGTTCGATTCCTTCTCTCAGAAACTCCATTAAGCTGAGGAGTTCCCGGAGGAGTCCACTGAGAGATAATCCCATTATCTTTGAGATGATTAAGGAATTCTTCACTAAGATACTCGCCTCCTCGATCAGATCGAAGTGCTTTGATCTTGTGACCAGTTTGGTTCTCAACCTCCTTTTGAAATTCTAAGAATTTCTCAAAAGCTTCAGATTTATACTTCATTAAGTATACATAATCATATCGACTAAAGTCATCGGTAAAGGTTATGAAATACTGATGATTGTTTCTTGTGCTTACACTAAGCGGTCCACAAACATCAGTATAGATCAAATCCAAAACCTTAATGGCACGTTCCACAGTTCCTTTAAAAGGGACTTTGGACATTTTTCCTTTGAGACAGGATTCGCAAGAAGTTAACTCCTTAAGATCATTTTCAGAGAATGATCCTAAAGTGTTTATCTTGCTAATTCTGTTCTTGAAAATGTGTCCTAATCTAGCATGCCATAAGGGAGCTGAAACTTTGTCATCTCTCTTTCGTTTCTCGTTGTATATTCATAATATTGATATTCTGAGTTAGATAAAGTCCATTACTTAGAGTACCGATGTGAACGGAAGAGTTGTTCCGTTTGATAAAGTATTTACCATTCTTAATATAAGTTTCATAACCTTCACAATCTAAAATTGGAACAGAAATTATATTACGAATAATGCTCGGTACATAAAGGACTTTATTTAAAACTAACTCAAAACTACCTAAATCTAATCTAATTGTGCCTAAAGCTCGAGCTTAAACATTTGAGCCATCGCCGATTTTCAAGACACATTCTCCTTCTTTGAGTTGTTGGACTTCACTTAGCATCTGTACATCATTACAGATATGAGTTCCACAACCGGTATCAAGTACCCAAGAACTAGAATTAATAGAAAGATTTACTTCAACGAGAAAGATACCTTTCTTTAGAGTAGCCTTGTACTCTGGGCAGTTTCTCCTCCAATGTCCCGCTTTGCCACAATGGAAGCAAACATCCTCTTTCTGATCTCGCTTCTTCTTTTGGGCCTTCCCCTTCGAAACGCCACCAGGGGCCTAAAGGGTTTCTTCTTCTTCTTTTGGGCTTTCTTGCCCTTACCTTTAGAAGGCCCAGAAGAGGAAGATGGAGCATTCACCATCAAAACCTTATTGGCCTTCTTGATCGTGCTTTCAGCAGTCACAAGCTGACTAATCAGCTCAGCTACAGTAGCACCAGCATGATTCATGTTGAAATTAAGGACAAATGGGTTGAATGATGGTGGGAGCGAAGCTAGTAACAAATCCACTGAAAGCTCATCTTTCAGTGGCATGTCCATGGAAGCAAGTTTCTCAGTAAGGGCGAGAAACTTGAGTCCATATTCATGGATACTTGAACCTTCCCTCATTCTCAAGTGGAAAAATTCCTTTGAAGTGTTATACCTTGTAACACGTTCATGAGGGCGGTAAAGTTGCTCTAAGTGGTCGTAAATCTCCCAAGCGAATTCCATGGCCTCATGTTGCCTTTGCAAGTCCGGAGACATGTTAGCCAACATAAGGCAACGGGCTTGGAGATTATCATCCTTCCACTTCTGAATCGCGTCCCGCTCGGCCCGAGTGGGAGCCTCCCCTTCGGGACTAGGCTCCCCTTCGAAGAGAACATAAGTTCTCTTCTCAGAATCTAAAATGATTTTTAGATTCCTCAGCCAATCAGAATAGTTGGGACCAGTCAACTTGTTTGACTCGAGGATCGATACAAGAGGGTTTTTGGTTGCCATTTCAAAACAAGTAGAGAATCATAGAATCTACGACCTAAATGGTAAAACAGAGAACTAGTGAGCATGCTGAATTATAACGATATACAAAAGATAAGGTCTTTAATCTAATGTAGCTCCTACTGTTTTTCAAAGATCTATAATTCCCAAAGATCTAAGAGGAACACACTTCCCAATGGGTACTAAGATCCTAGGCATTTTACCTTGAACCCACGACTCGCGGACATTCTAAGTAAAACCCTAGGTAGGTACAACTTACCAATTCTAACACCTTTAGAACTCTTAGTAATTGTTTTTGCATCACCTATCTTTCAATATGGACCCATGATTCGTGCGACATCCATATTTACTTAGGCGTTAAGCTAGACCCATCAATCATAAGATCATGATCAAAACTTAGTTCGAACGACCCACGACTCGCGGACATCGCCCTTGCTAAAATTGACCACGAAATATTGATCATTTAAAATGATCAATTAGGTAACTAAGAACTAATAAGCTCCACTAGATATCCCACGACTCGCGGACAATAACTAGCTTCACTTACTAAACTTAAAACCTATTGATGGAATGCTAGGAATTTAATTCGAGATTTGCATCTCGAATTAAACACCTATTTATTCGAAATTAGCTTAATATTTAATGGGAATTTTCGAATCAACCGGAGAGTTGTCCGGTTCGACCTCACCAACATATATGTTATCCAATTTTATTAGTCTTGATTAATGCAAGTACACTTAAATGCATTTCAAACAAGCACATAAACAGATAACATGTCCTAGCATGATACTAACATGTAATGATCATGGGTTCTACCTATCTTATGCGTGATATGTGGGAGCCACTCCACAATCACAAGTTCTAACATACATGCCACATAAACAGTTTAAATCACATAAGGGAAAGCGGTAACAAAATACGAGCCCTATCTCTATTACATTTTTACAATTGAGATTCCCCTCCCTAACATTTTGAGGGGTCTTCACTTATGGCCTCCTTGTTACTTGAATGTGGTCCATCTTACTCCATGGGTGCATTGTCTCCAAAATGAAAATAAAACCTCACCACCTATCTCTACTCTCAAATTACAATAAAAAGAAAAAGACATAAAGTAATAAGGCTCAATCTTTATATTGGCCTTAGACAATTACACGGGGCATACCCCGGCCTAAAAAACAGTAATATGGAAAGCTACATAATAAATCACATAACAGTACGCACATAATTGAGGCTCCAACCTCAATTGAAAAAACGCAACTATAGGGCTCCAACCCCAATTTAAACCATCCATGTGCATAAATTAAAACCATACATAAGTCTAAACCCATTATCACCTAACATGCTTTTGCGAGAATTTAAATTTAGCCAATAAATTAAAATTCTCGTTTCAAGTCTAAATGACTTAAAACACGACTTGATGCGAGTCTTATTTATAACAGTTTTCAATAAATCCCAAATGAACAAAAACAAATAAAATTCCAATTAATTTCTGAAAATTAATAATTTTTATCAAAGATGTATTTTCCCAAAATATAAACCGTTTCTATTTCTCAAAAATCCCAATTTTAAGTTTTATTCAAAAATTAAAATAAATATTCAAAAATAAAATTTTAAAATTAAAAATAAAAATTGGGACTGGATTGCACGAAATACAAAACCAGATCACGAAAACGGGGTCCGTACGCGAAAAGGGGCTGCACGTCGCAAGCGCGCATAGCGCTCGGCCAAGGCCGCGTGAGTGCGCAGCTCCTGCCGGAAGCTTGCGGGCGGGAATGGGCGGGCGCGCCCTCCCGCGCGGTAGCGGGAGGGTGCTGGGCGGCGTCGCCCATGCGCGCGCCTGGGCAGGCGGGCGGCTGGGCGCGAAGCCCGTGCGCGCGGGGTTTCGCATGTTCGTCGTAATCCGGCTTTTCGATTCGTGTTTTCGTTCAAAAGCAAAACCAATCCAGGAAATCCAAAACAGTTTATACAGTTTCAAATATAAAATAGTTTTTCAAAAAATTAAATTTTGCAAAAACCAATTTTCAAATACTCAATCGCATCAAGCCTAAGAATTTCTACCAAATTCAGTATAATTGAGACGAATCAGAAACACGATTAACGAGGTAGCTCTGATACCACTTGTTGGAAAACACGAATCAGAAAGCAGCGGAATTTAAAAAATTTTCCCAACAAAAGGATCTTGTACTCGCAATCGTGTAACCAAATTCATAGAGATAAGAAACTTACTTTTCTTTTATTCTTTCTTGAAGCGTTTCAAGCCACCCAAGAATGCTCTTCTCGCGGATTGATCCCCTCTCCTTGGTAAAGCTCGAATCTTCAAACTTCTAACTTGAAGCTCTCTAGAGATAGTCCACCGACTTGACTACAATCTAACTAGTAAGGATGCTAGTTCTCTAGTTAGTGTTTAGGCTTAACCTAGGGTTTTGTTTATCTTGGAGAAAGGTTGGTGTTCAACACATGAACCAAAAGAATTGCCAATTAGCTCTAAGCGGAGCTCGAGCTCCCCTATTTATATTAAGGGAGTGGCCGAAAATCCCTAATCCTTATGGGCTAAGGATTTTGGTCCCTCTCTCCTATTACTTGATCATCAAGTAATTTAGACTTTGACTTTGAATTCAAATTCAAATCAACTTTCAAGAGAGCTAAAAATATCCAAACTATTTTTGGATAATTTTATACTTTATTTATTTAAAATAAATAACTTATTTTATCTAATTAATTAATTCATAATTAATTAACTAGATTATTTTTCTCCAAAATTAGACTTTCTTTTTAATTCAAAATTAAACCAAAGTTTATTAAATAATTAACACATTTAATTAGTTAATATATATATATTTACACGTGTGGGACACGTGTCACAAGGACACGTGTCACTCACGTGACCCACAGGTGTGGTTTCACACGTGTGGAACCCTCTTGGCCCGATTAACTCGTTTAATCATTTTAAAGCCTCAACTCATGTAACCAAGTTGTTGTGTGTGACCCTCTAGGTTCTCAATTCAATTAGTAGTGACCCTAATTAATTAATTCACTAATTAATTAATCAGTCCACAGATTAAACGACCATAGTCTAGCAACAGGTGTTTAACCCCTAGCTGAATTGGAATGTTCGGATTCGATAGAACCTTTAAGTCATTGATTCATGTGAGATACAATCCTCCTACTTACTATCTCTCAACCAAGATCTAGGGCAAGGGAATAATCAGAACCCTAATAATCCGGTCTTAAAGCTAAGTGCATTTCATTTCCATTTGATCTCAATCCAAGAAACCCTTTTCTTGATGTCTTGATCTACTGCCTTGGCCAAGGACTCCATATGGCATATAAATGACTTACACAATAAGAGATCACCTTGCATATGCAAGTGTAGGTCCTTTCTTGATTCTCATTCACTTTCATGAATCACTTGTGCAGCCCCAGCATAAGCCTTGAATCAGTTGTCTAAGGCGACACCCTTTAAAGCTTATACCTAAGACTACAGAGTTAACTCATAAAGTGACAAGGAACCTCAAGTCTTAAGGATCAATTAATCACATCAATGACTCGTGAGATATTTCCTAATCTGGAAGTTTCTATTTCCTGAAATAGAAACTTCCTTTCCCATTTGGGAATGTTCTCACACAGGGCACCTCAGTGAACTTACTTATTGAAGTAAGCACCCTCATGTATCACGCACGTATCAACTATACACTTTGCACCTCCATGAAACAAGGTGGTCCTTCTTAAGGGCGTGATCCCACAAGCAAGTCTTAGAGGAGTCAGGTTGACACTCCCACTGTCGGTAGGACTCATCGGCTTGAAGTATTTTACTAATCATGACTTATGTGATATAGGGCTCGTTTCATGAACCATTTCACCTAAATGGTAGAGTCCTAAAGTCATCAGGATTAGGGGAGTTCTCATGCATGCACAGCTAAAGTAAACGCATACCAAACAAGAGCATATAAAGAAGTGTTGCCTCAATTCGTTATTTCATTCAAAGATTGTCTGTGATTACAATAAGGAAAAGCACAAAGCGGATATACAATCGGCTTTCTAGGGCACTATTCCTAACAGGGTCTCCCTTACCCACAACTCTGGGGCCCAACACGCAGATAAACACACATATATCGGAAACTTAACCCGTCACAGACAGACAGACAGACTTTTCTCATGCATATCGTACGTACATATCACGCAGACTAACCTCGAAATCATAATAAACCGAAACTAAGCATACATAGGCTCATACATAGCATTTCTTACTTTCAAACTTATGACAAAACCATCAAAGTACATATTTCACACATATCTACATATATACCAGGCTTATAAATCGCACACATTCGAAAACGGGCACATAGCAATAGGGTATACTATATCCTAACCTCACCTGTTACCAAACAGAGTCAAAGACAAAGCAAATGGTCCACTCCGGAACCTGCACGACCCACTTGTCACCACCCCGGGTGCACCTGAACCAACTGAACACACAAAACACAACACAGGGCTCAGACAGACTCAAACAACCACACAGAGACGCACGACACATGCTCAAACACTTAAGAAATGCAATCACATAAGCAGGGTTCAAATTCATATTAATTACTTACAAAACAAATCATTATATAGCTCAGAGATATCATATTAACTCATATATTGCATAACCAATCTATATTCGTGCAATTAAACCATTCTTACGTGCAAAGGTTTCTAATTTAATCATATAAATCTCATTCAATTCATATATAGCATAAAAGATTCATAAATTGCACCTTTGCAAAGCAATCAAATCAACTCAAATTCACATTTCCTAAAATTGCACGTATTACCAAGCCAAATAAATCATATATTAGCATGCTACGAATTTTATTTAAAGATCACGAAGTTACATAACAAGTTCCAACCGAATCATAGAATGAACAAACGAAGGATATTAAGTTATTCAATTATGCAAGGTTTCGTATAATTTTATAATGCATAAGGAATTCACAAGTTTCATAATAGATCAATTTACAATTAACGTGATTAAACCTTAATTCAAAGTTTCAAGGTTATACATACTAACTTCTTATAACGAAATCATAATTAGCATATTTATTTACCAAGTGGCGAGGTTTAATTAATTCAAGTTATACAAATTTATATACTTAGGAAAATTACACAAATATCCCCTCTAAGTTAAACAATTAGCACAAATGAACATATCGGGATTCAATTTATCAAATCAAAGTCTCCATACCTACCATATTTTATTTCATACATGATCTCGTACACATTGGATTACAATTCGATTGACAAATCTAGCAAATCGCAACTAATTTATATTTAGAACATTTAATTCAAATAATTCCAATTACACAAATAAATTCATAACAAATAATTCGAGTGTCCGAATGACGAACGGAAAGTGGCGTTGAACTTACCACGACGAAAGTAACTAGCTGTTCGAAAGGCGTCGGAATGCCGCCGCGGGAACCTGCCGGACCGCCACGTGCAGCCGCCGGACCGCCACCTCCGGTGGTTGGAAAATTCCCCGAAAGCACAGAAACGTGCGCCTCGGCCTGCCTGACAAAAGCCCTCAACCAATTTCAGAAAATACCGAACACGCCGGACTTCGTTGACAAAAAACCGAACTAAATCCCAACTACGAAAACTAAAATTAAATGCAAACCGCAAAACAAAAACGAAATCCGAACATACCGTTGGAAAGCCCGTAACGAGCCCTACGAAAGCCCCCTAGACAAACGCCGGAAAAATAGGCCGCTGGTCCACCGCTAACGGCCGGTTCTTGGGCCGCCACCTACATGGAAAATTCGACCTCATCGTGCTGAGTAATTCTTGTGAAGGGTCCGATGTCAAAAACTCGCCGGAAAAGGCCGAACCGCCGCCTTCTTCACCCGCGCAACCACCATGCCAGAAAACTCTATCTCCGCCGTGAATCTGACAAAAAGGAGGCCGGAAATGGAACCAGGGCCCCGAAAAACCTTGGAAACCGTCGAAGTTCGCCGAAAAAGATCGCCGGAGGCGGCGGAATCGCGCCGTTACAGTAGCATCGCCGCCCGCCGTCTGCTTTAGGCGGCGCGTGCGGCCTCCTCGCCGCCCCGATGGTGGCGCCGCCTGCCCAGAAAGATGCGCCGGGGAGTCTTCTTGCCGTTCTTGGGGAGCGTGTCACAAGTGGTGGCCGAAAACCACCGCGGGACGCCGGCGAAGTGGCGGCTCCGCCACTCCTCTCATGCGTGTCTAAAATTCCACCATATCTCTGCCACCGCTTGTCGGTTGGTCAAGATCTTGGTACGGTTGTGACCGCGTCATCGATGTAACGCCCCAATTTCAGGTACGCTCGACACGTGTGAGTTTCGAGCGTTAGGATTTTATTCTATTATTTTCGCTTAATTAATTTGAATGTGCTACATTAATTTCTATAAATTGCGTGCAACATGAATATGTGGAAATATATGAAATATGTGTCAACTTGAGAATTATTGTATCATTGGAATTTAATTATTACATGAACTAATTGTCCAATTTGATTTAATTGCCAATTGTCCTTAATTGCTCAATTCGTTCTCTTTGAGGGACTAAATTGCATGAGAACTCTTTGGACCTAATTGATCACTTTCTAAACCTCGTATACTCAATTGCATGATTTATAAAACTTGGGGGATTGAATCATAATTATTACATATTTCCCCAAATATCACGTTATATGCATCTCTCTCAATCATCTTCATTTCATGCCAATCATCTCATGTTTGCTTCCTTCACCACCGAACCATTACCATCCAAGAAAGAAAGGAGAATTCATCACTTTCATCAAAGAAACTTGAAGGATTAGGAGCTTGGGGCATCATCATCATCATCATCATCTTATATCACTCCATTTCTCTCTTCCAAGGTAGACATAGAAATTAGATGGAATTTCTTAGTAATTACTCTTGAAGCTAGGGTTTGAGGTTGAGTGGATTATTATGTGCTTTAATTGTTAGAAGCATGATCTTAAGCTTTGGACTTGAAATTCATACAAGATTCTTGAGGTTTATGGGATTATATGATGGATTTATATATATGCTCAAGTTGGAGATTATGATGATTAAAGCATGGATTGTGTGTTTATATTGGGGTGTTATTGCACTATATGCATATATACATGTCCCCCTTCATGAATTATAACATATGGGATTGAAATATGTGAGTTTGAGGTGAATTGGGAGCTTGGCCGTAGCTCCCCTGTTCTTCTCCCCTGTTTCTGCATCTTCTGTAAAACGGGAACGGCCCTTCCCGTTCCCTTTGTAAACAGGGAACGGCCGTTCCCATAATTTGAATAGTTGCAGGGCGGCGAGGACGGGAACGACCGTTCCCATTTTGGCTTGCAAGCCGGAACGGCCGTTCCCACCTTTGGGAGCAGTTTCGGGAGTGGGGGAACGGCCCTTCCCATTTTGCATTAAAGCCTGGAACGGCCGTTCCCATACCCCTGGAAGTGCAGAAACATTCTGCACAAAATGGGATTTTTGGGACGTCGTTCCAATGGCTTATTTGATCCCGAATTGCTATTATATGATCGATTATATGTCGAAACAACATGTTTTCATGCTACATTGTGTATTGCTCGATGTCTTGTGTATGATCATGTCGTGCGTCATTATATGAATAATATGCTTGAATGGTTGTCTCATGCACGTACATTGTTCCGTTTCTTGTCCAGTTATTCTCCAGGGTGGAGATTATGGATCATGAGCACGTTCACGCATTCACGAGTCGTGTGTCGCCTGTCAGGTGAGGTTTAATTTCTAGTTATATAGAACCCGTATAACCTTTACGTGATTGTTTTAACCAAAAGGTATTTATAGTTATATTTTCATGAAATCATTTATCGTTCCAAGTTATATTATTGTTCATTAATCAAGCAAGTAAAGCATGTTAGTATTCACGCATCAAAGCATGCCATGTTCATGAATGCAAGCAAGTGTGTTCTCTTGGCCAGGTCCTCCTTAGTGGGGGCGCTGGATTGGTCCTCGTGCCAATGATTGTCCGTCCAATCACAAGAAGAACAATATCCTACCATGTTCGTGTGTTCTCTTGGCCAGGTTCTCCTTAGTGAGGGCGCTGGACGGGTCCTGCCCGTGGTTGTCCGTCCAACCACAAGAAGAACAAAACCCTATCGTGTACCCATGTTTCCCCTGGCCAGGTCCTTCTGAGTGAAGGGCGCTGGATTGGTTTCGTGCCAATGATTGTCCGTCCAATCACAGGAGGAATAAACCCTATCATGTTACAAGCAAGCCATGTAGTGATTGCATGATCTCCATTCCATGAACGTGCTAAGTGATTACACTATTGCATGATTGCACGATAATTGAATTGCATGATCACCTAATGATTAACAAGCAAGCGAACATGTTTATCGATGGAATAAAGAGAACAAGTATTTAATATTGATAGTTGTATTCTCGGGCGAAGCTATACTATTATTGAACTTGTATATTTATCTTTTATAAACCTTTACCCGAGAATACGACTTGCATGTTATCTGCGCTAATATGTATTAAACCCCTCACTCAGTCTTCACAGACTGACGCCTCCACCTTTCAGGTATTGCAGGTGCACGCTAGATGGGAGTTGAGTCGAGTCGAGTCCAGTTCATGTAGTCATGTCTTCCGTGGTTCGTGCATTTAATTGTTTATGATGGAGCTGTAGTTATTATTATTGTTAAAATTGGAGATGATGTATTGATATGCAACTTTAGAAAATATTTTATTGGAAATGAGAAATGTCATGATTGAATAAATGAAACTATTTGTTAGAAATTACTTTGTGCTTCCGCTTTATCTTATTACATGTTTTAGTTATCCCGCCTAGCTTGTCGAGTATTGCATTGTCACCCGTTCGCTATAGGTTGGTTCATGTACGGATCCACCATTTCGTATGTGAATTGATCTATAGTGCGGGGGTGTGGCACCTCCACGTGTCAAGGGGTGCTACATCTAAGGTGGTATCAGATCCCGGTTGCAAAACCGAGGTTCTAGTGTCGTGTCATGTCGAGTCTAGGTCGTAAGGCATAGGAATTACTTGATAACCTGAGAGTCTTGCATTTTATTTGAAAATTACTTGGCTACTTGGATTCTTTGAATTACTTGAAATACTTGATAGCTTGTACTTTGTATTAATTCATGCTATTAATTACCATTGAGTGATCTTGAATTGTTTGGAAATTTATGTGACCAACGTGTTTATTTTAAATATTGATGAAATACTTGCTTCAATTTATATTAAATTCTTGTTATCAGCATCAATTATTTGCTCGACGTGTTATATTCCAAGCATTGGTAAATTAATTGTTGCATTATATATTAAATTCTTGTTGGTATTAACTAGGTGACAATTACGTGACATGAACACGCTTCACCCACATGCATTTATTTGCAAAGCAAGTTGTGAGTAACAGGTTTTGAGAATATATGAATCAAGACCGAGGGACTTTGAAGATTTACGAAACGGATCAGCCGTGCGAACCAAGTTGCAATTTGGCCAACCAGGAACGGACACCGGAATCGAGCCCAACATTACTACGGTGCAAGGTTCTTCAGTGCATCCATAAGCACGTGCATTGTAATTGTTAATTAAATTGTTCCTCATTTATAAACCTTGATTTAATTATATTCGGACTTTCTTACTTGATGTCTTGAGTGGCTATTCAAATTATTCGCATTACTTATATTCCTTTATTTATATGTATACCTTCAAAGTGATATAGTTGATTCGACGTGTTGCATTTCAAATTTGTTGATAGGTATACGGTGTACATGTGCACTTTAACCATCATGCATTATTTAGTGTTTATTGTCAATAGGCTTTTCGGATGTTCTGCATAATCTTTGCTCCTATTTTTACAATTTGAATTTTAAGGAAGAGATTTTGAATCAGTGGGTACCATGGTGGTAACCGGGTAATTTGATTTGGATTGAGAGTTTAGAAATTTTTGGGGTTGTGAGAAGAATTTGTTCGGGATTCGGTAAGAGCAAGAGATGTAAAGTAGATGTTGAAAAATTTTGGGAAACTGGAGCAGATAAATGGTCAGTGGGTCTTTCAACCTTCAGGAATTGCGCAGCATTTTGGAAGTTCAGTGAGGGTAGGAGAAAGAACTTTCTTGTTTTGGATTAGGATGCTAGCTTGACAGATATCAATTTTAGAAGCAGTAGAGGGTAGTTACAGGACATGGCATTTTCATGAATAGCAGAAGGGGTATAGGATATTGAAGAATTTTAAATATCAAACCAAAGTGGTGATAGCCAGGGAGCTTCAAGTTAAGTATGTGGATAACAGAAAGAATTAGAAAGAAATCATCAATCAGCATTCTGATTAATGACCAGTAGGACGAGGAAAAGATTACGGGAATTGAATCAGCAGAGAAGCTCGCAAGTGGGAAAGGACAGAAGGAACCCAAAGGATAAGAAAATTTCCATTTTCTTAAGGGGGAGAGCCGGTCTGGGAATGAATTAAATCGGAAGCTGGACGACATTCAGGAGAGTCGGGAATCCTCTATCAGAACCATGTGAAAGAAGTTTCAGTTAGCTAAACCTTTCCTCCCTCTTACACAAAGAAAAGTCTCATCATCGACAGTACTCTTGTTCCGTTATCAGTTTCCAGAAAGTGAGTACACCGCCTGCCGTTCTCCGATAGTCTCAGGATATCATTTAACTCAGTAAATAGAAAAGGATTCAGTTTGGGCGATATCCGGAACCAATCTCAAGTTTTGATAGGTTAACTCCGACAAGAGTTTTCTTACGAAGTCATTACTTATACCCTAGAGATGCCTGTGATGGCACACGGTGCTCTCATCCGTGCTGTTGCGGTCGCCTTCATAAATATACCAGTCTACCATAAACACTTCAGAAAGATGGAGGACAGGGTGATCCTCTCTTTCAAGATATTTCGTGGAATTGTGGGGTATGTTGCCAAATTTCAGGGATCAAATGGAAGACGTTTCACTAGGACCTGATTCTTTCGGTTTCTATGCAAGTGTGCTTGCTGAATTACTCTCACGGGATGACGACCTTGATTCCTCTATTGCAAATATCCGCCGTATTGTTAACTAAGGGAGTAAGAGCTTGCTTGGAACACAAAGTCAGTCTTTTAAGCCTGAACGGGTAATTACACTCTAACAAGAATATCAGGGTGTTCCCAATTCTGGAAAGTAAATGTGAGAATCAGTGCAGGAATGGTTCAACCGGCAAATCTGTAATTCAGACGGGTTTGAAGATGTGGTGATTAATGATGATTTACGGATTATGTTAAAAAAATAGCGCAAGGGCAGAGATGATTATCAGAACTGGGAATATCGAACCGTAAAGGTATCCCGCGGGGAAAAATCTCAACTAAAGGAATCAAGTTTTCAACCGAATTAATTCAGTTCCAGAATTTCAATCCTCGGTGAACGGTACACCTAATCATGCATACCACGTGTATCATTATTTTATCATTATCATTATTATGTTGATTCTATGTATGACTCCTTGTTATTATTAACTGTTTATTGTTAATTCGTTAGTCTTGTATATGATTCCTTGTTTATTAATAATTGTTACGTGAACGATTACTTGCATAACTGATAATTTTATCTGATCCTTGTGTATTAATTGTAAATATGTACTTAAGTGCTCGCTTGAATTTTATTTCGTGTGCGTGAGAGACGGGGATTCTCTCAGGGTTGCCAGGAGACGGGGTTCTCTTGTTACTTGCTCGGGAGACGGGGTTCTCTCGTTGATTGGTTGAGAGACGGGGTACTCTCAGTATTTCCAACTATTTGTCAATTTGTTTTAGTGGAAAGGTTATATCTTCTTTCGAGTGATTATACTCCGGAAAGTTGAGGGTCGTGATCTCAACTGTTGGAAGACTTTGGGGGAATGAAGACCTCTTTCAAACTAATCCCTGACGGGGAGTAGCTAACCCGTGTGGGATGAACATGTAAGAGCCAATTAAATTCCGGGAATTCGGGACATGGAATCCGAGGACGGATTCTCTTAAGGGGGAGAGAATTGTAACGCCCCAATTTCAGGTACGCTCGACACGTGTAAGTTTCGAGCGTTAGGATTTTATTCTATTATTTTCGCTTAATTAATTTGAATGTGCTACATTAATTTCTATAAATTGCGTGCAACATGAATATGTGGAAATATATGAAATATGTGTCAACTTGAGAATTATTGTATCATTGGAATTTAATTATTACATGAACTAATTGTCCAATTTGATTTAATTGCCAATTGTCCTTAATTGCTCAATTCGTTCTCTTTGAGGGACTAAATTGCATAAGAACTCTTTGGACCTAATTGATCACTTTCTAAACCTCGTATACTCAATTGCATGATTTATAAAACTTGGGGGATTGAATCATAATTATTACATATTTCCCCAAATATCACGTTATATGCATCTCTCTCAATCATCTTCATTTCATGCCAATCATCTCATATTTGCTTCCTTCACCACCGAACCATTACCATCCAAGAAAGAAAGGAGAATTCATCACTTTCATCAAAGAAACTTGAAGGATTAGGAGCTTGGGGCATCATCATCATCATCATCATCTTATATCACTCCATTTCTCTCTTCCAAGGTAGACATAGAAATTAGATGGAATTTCTTAGTAATTACTCTTGAAGCTAGGGTTTGAGGTTGAGTGGATTATTATGTGCTTTAATTGTTAGAAGCATGATCTTAAGCTTTGGACTTGAAATTCATACAAGATTCTTGACGTTTATGGGATTATATGATGAATTTATATATATGCTCAAGTTGGAGATTATGATGATTAAAGCATGGATTGTGTGTTTATATTGGGGTGTTATTGCACTATATGCATATATACATGTCCCCCTTCATGAATTATAACATATGGGATTGAAATATGTGAGTTTGAGGTGAATTGGGAGCTTGGCCGTAGCTCCCCTGTTCTTCTCCCCTGTTTCTGCATCTTCTGTAAAACGGGAACGGCCCTTCCCGTTCCCTTTGTAAACAGGGAACGGCCGTTCCCATAATTTGAATAGTTGCAGGGCGGCGAGGACGGGAACGACCGTTCCCATTTTGGCTTGCAAGCCGGAACGGCCGTTCCCACCTTCGGGAGCAGTTTCGGGAGTGGGGGAACGGCCCTTCCCATTTTGCATTAAAGCCTGGAACGGCCGTTCCCATACCCCTGGAAGTGCAGAAACATTCTGCACAAAATGGGATTTTTGGGACGTCGTTCCAATGGCTTATTTGATCCCGAATTGCTATTATATGATCGATTATATGTCGAAACAACATGTTTTCATGCTACATTGTGTATTGCTCGATGTCTTGTGTATGATCATGCCGTGCGTCATTATATGAATAATATGCTTGAATGGTTGTCTCATGCACGTACATTGTTCCGTTTCTTGTCCAGTTATTCTCCAGGGTGGAGATTATGGATCATGAGCACGTTCACGCATTCACGAGTCGTGTGTCGCATGTCAGGTGAGGTTTAATTTCTAGTTATATAGAACCCGTATAACCTTTACGTGATTGTTTTAACCAAAAGGTATTTATAGTTATATTTTCATGAAATCATTTATCGTTCCAAGTTATATTATTGTTCATTAATCAAGCAAGTAAAGCATGTTAGTATTCACGCATCAAAGCATGCCATGTTCATGAATGCAAGCAAGTGTGTTCTCTTGGCCAGGTCCTCCTTAGTGGGGGCGCTGGATTGGTCCTCGTGCCAATGATTGTCCGTCCAATCACAAGAAGAACAATATCCTACCATGTTCGTGTGTTCTCTTGGCCAGGTTCTCCTTAGTGAGGGCGCTGGACGGGTCCTGCCCGTGGTTGTCCGTCCAACCACAAGAAGAACAAAACCCTATCGTGTACCCATGTTTCCCCTGGCCAGGTCCTTCTGAGTGAAGGGCGTTGGATTGGTTTCGTGCCAATGATTGTCCGTCCAATCACAGGAGGAATAAACCCTATCATGTTACAAGCAAGCCATGTAGTGATTGCATGATCTCCATTCCATGAACGTGCTAAGTGATTACACTATTGCATGATTGCACGATAATTGAATTGCATGATCACCTAATGATTAACAAGCAAGCGAACATGTTTATCGATGGAATAAAGAGAACAAGTATTTAATATTGATAGTTGTATTCTCGGGCGAAGCTATACTATTATTGAACTTGTATATTTATCTTTTATAAACCTTTACCCGAGAATACGACTTGCATGTTATCTGCGCTAATATGTATTAAACCCCTCACTCAGTCTTCACAGACTGACGCCTCCACCTTTCAGGTATTGCAGGTGCACGCTAGGCGGGAGTTGAGTCGAGTCGAGTCCAGTTCATGTAGTCATGTCTTCCGTGGTTCGTGCATTTAATTGTTTATGATGGAGCTGTAGTTATTATTATTGTTAAAATTGGAGATGATGTATTGATATGCAACTTTAGAAAATATTTTATTGGAAATGAGAAATGTCATGATTGAATAAATGAAACTATTTGTTAGAAATTACTTTGTGCTTCCGCTTTATCTTATTACATGTTTTAGTTATCCCGCCTAGCTTGTCGAGTATTGCATTGTCACCCGTTCGCTATAGGTTGGTTCATGTACGGATCGACCATTTCGTATGTGAATTGATCTATAGTGCGGGGGTGTGGCACCTCCACGTGTCAAGGGGTACTACAGTCGAGCTCTCCGAAATGGACTATTGGTTCATTAAAATCCGTCGAGAAACGAGTAAGTTATGGACGAGTGTGTGAAAACGGTGTAGTGTGAGAGAGAGAGAGAGAGAGAAAAGAGACGGGTGAGAAGAGAGAGAAAGAGCTGATCCCTTTGGTACGAAAAACGAGGGTTTGGGTGTTTTATCCCGGTTCCTCGTGCGTGAAACGAACAGTACAAGGGGCAAACGATGTCAGAATTAGGCAAACTCAGAGTCTACGGACTCGTCTCGATGCCCCAAACGCGCCGAAGGGGTTCAAGAGGTCAAAATCTCGATCGAACGAGGAATGACCGAAAAACTCCTAAAAAGAGAAAATTACAAACAGACCCCTAAACTCTAAAAGAGTTCAAAATAGGGCCACAAAAAATACAAAATCACATAATTAAACACATAAAAAGGTTGAAACGTGGCGTGCCTTATAAATCGGACGAGCGGGATGTTACATGGACCATGTGTTGATTAATTGGAGAATTAATTATAAAAGCCCAAATATAATTAATTAGGAGAATTAATTATAAAATCCCTAATATAATTAATTATGAAGCCAAATAGATAATTAATTTTATCCCGTTAGAATTAATTAAGAATTAATTCTAAAACCTTCATGGAATTAATTGAGAGAATTAATTCTAAGTATTTAAGTATTTAAGTATTTAATAATTTAGTTGTTCTAATTTGTCTAGAATAAATAAATAAATAAATAAATATTAAATATCTTCTATTTATTATTCTAGTAAATATTAATTCTAATATGATTAGAATAAATATTATTAGAATAAGATATTTAATTATTATTGGAATAATTAAATATTCCTAATTAATTAGGATCTCTTTTTCTAGAAGAATAGATATCTTATTTTGAATAAGATTCCTATTACTTGGAGAGAAAGAAAATAGAAGACAAGTCAAAGTAGGAATCCAATTCACTAGTAGGGTTCGAGAACCCTAGCTTATAAATAAGGGGGTGGGGCGTGATTTTAGACTTACGCGTGACATGGGGATCACGCCCAAACTACGACTTTATGATGGGAGAATTCTCTTGCTCTCTTTCTTCTCGTTTTGTTTCTTTCTTTACACATGTCATAGTACTAGCATGCTCACTCACATGATTTGAATCTAGGACTGGTGTGGATTATTACTCTAGAGGAGACCTATCGTGAAATCTAGTAGAAAGAATCTTTCGAGGGCCTAAGGTTGCCATTACCGCGTGAAGCGCGTTTGAGGGCGGTTCAAAACGTGTTAAGAAAGCGTCGATTCTTGTAAGTTCTTGAATCCTTAAGATTGGAAATAGAAATTGCAAGTCCAATCTTGCTTTTTGGAAAATTTTTAAATTCCGCTGTGCTTTCTGATCGTGTTTTTCCCAACAGAATGCAGAGTTTGGCCAGTGAAAGGTTAAAAGTGCGTAATTGAAGGTAGACTTTGTCAAGTGAAAGGTTAAAAATGCGTAATTGAAGGCAGACTTTGTCCAATGAAAGATTAAACAATGTGAATCTTAAGTATGTATTTAGTGTTTAGAAAGGGTTACCATTACCATTACATGTTGTGAACCTCCATTACGTATAAACCATGACACGCAATATTGAGTTACATGTTGTGGACAATTACGTTATTCCGTAGATTTATTGAATCTTCACCACAACATTATAACAATGATACTCAAGATTTGTTGAATCATGGCTTGAACACCACAACATTACAATAATGATAATCAAGATTTAGATTTATTGAATTATGGCCACAACCATACAACAACAAAATAATGATGCTCAAGATTTATGGAATCATGACAACAACGTTACAACATTAAAATAATGATACGTCTGCCTTCAATTACGCACTTTTAACCTTTCACTAGACAAAGTCTACATTCGATTACGCACTTTTAACCTTTCACTCGACAAAGTCTCCCTTTAATTACGCACTTTTACCCTTTGACTGGACAAAGTCTGCCTTCAATTACGCATTTTTAACCTTTGACTGGACAAAGTCTGCCTTTTATTATGCATTTATCTACACAGACATACAAATACAGCAACAAAAACCCAAAAATAAATTTAAAAAAAAAACAAGGAAATTTTTTAGAAGATAGAACAATTTTAAATACAAAGTCAAACTAGACTTATTCCAAAGACAGAGTATTCTGCAAGGTCCATCTTCACACCAAACTGTCAAGCATCCTCCGAAATCTCGCCCACATTTCATTTTCTATGTGAAAACAAATCACAGAAATGTGATTAGAATCCCGAATTCAACAATATACTCAACAACATATAAACAGTCAATTTAACACAGGTCCCCTGCATGTTCTCTTGTTATGCTCAGGCCTTTTACATGATGTGTGCACTATAACAGCTTTGACGACCTGTGACGGGAACCTAGTTCTCTTCGTTCGACCAGGCTGAAGCCTCACTGTTCGGAATAGTGCCCTAGAAAGCCGATAGTATATCCGCTTTGTGCTTTTCCTTATTGTAATCACAGACAATCGTTGAATAAAATAACGAATTGAGGCAACACTTCTTTATATGCTCTTGTTTGGTATGCATTTACTTTAGCTGTGCATGTATGAGGACTCCCCTAATCCTGATGACTTTAGGACTCTACCATTTAGGTGAAATGGTTCATGAAACGGGCCCTATATCACATAAGTCATGATTAGTAAAATACTCAAAGCGGATGAGTCCTACAGACAGTGGGAGTGTCAACCTGACGCCTTTAAGGCTTGCTTGTGGGATCACGCCCTTAAGAAGGACCACCTTGTTTCATGGAGGTGCAAAGTGTATAGTTGATACGTGCATGATACATGAGGGTGCTTACTTCCATAAGTAAGTTCACTGAGGTGCCCCGTGTGAAAAGATTCCTAAATGGGAAAGGATGTTTCTATTTCAGGAAATGGAAACTTCCAGATTAGGAAATATCTCACGAGTCATTGATGTGATTAATTGATCCTTTGACTTGAGGTTTCATGTCACTTTATGAGTTAACTCTGTAGTCTTTGGTATAAGCTTTAAAGGGTGTCGCCTTAGACTACTGATTCAAGGCTTATGCTGGGGCTGCACAAGTGACTCATGAAAGTGAATGAGAATCAAGAAAGGACCTACACTTGCATTTGCAAGGTGATCTCTTATTGTGTAAGTCATTCATATGCCATATGGAGTCCTTGGCCAAGGCAGTAGATCAAGACATCAAGAAAAGGGTTTCTTGGATTGAGATCAAACGGATATGAAATCCACTTAGCTTTAAGACCAGATTATTAGGGTTCTGATTATTCTCTTACCCTAGATCTTGGTTGAGAGATAGTAAGTAGGAGGATTGTATCTCACATGAATCAATGACTTAAAGGTTCTGTCGAATCGAGACATTCCAATTCAGCTAGGGGTTAAACACCTGTTGTTAGACTATGGTCGTTTAATCTGTGGACTGATTAATTAATTAGTGAATTAATTAATTAGGGTCACTGCTAATTGAATTGAGAACCTAGAGGGTCACACACAACAACTTGGTTACATGAGTTAGGGCTTTGAAATGATTAAACGAGTTAATCGAGCCAAAAGGGTTCCACACGTGTGAAGCACACGTGAGGGTCACGTGCGTGACACGTGTCCTATATGGACACATGTGCACCGTGCGTGTATATTTATTCATGTATTAAATAATTAATGTGTTAATTATATAATAGACTTTGGTTTAATTTTGAATTAAAATGAAAGTCTTATTTTGGAGAAATTAATCTATTTAATTAATTATGAATTAATTAATTAGATAAATAAGTTATTTATTTATTAATAAATAAAGTATAATATTATCCAAAAGGGTTTTGGATATTTTAGCTCTCTTAAAAGTTGATTTGAATTAGAATTCAAAGTCAAGGTTTGGAATTACTTGATGATCAAGTAATAAGAGAGAAGGGACCAAATCCTTAGTCCATAAGGACTAGGTTCGGCCGCCCCTCTCTATATTATATATAGGGGAGCTCGAGCTCCCCTTAGAGAGTGATTGATTGATTTCTTTTGGTTCATGTGTTGAACACCATCCTTTCTCCAAGATCAAATAAACCCTAGGTTAAACCTAAACACTAACTAGAGAACTAGCATCCTTACTAGTTAGATTGTAGTCAAGTTGGTGGACTATCTCTAGAGAGCTTCAAGTTAGAAGTTTTGAAAGATTTGAGCTTTACCAAGGAGAGGAGATCAAGCCGCGAGAAAAGCGTTCTTGGGTGGATTGAAACGCTTCAAGAAAGATTATTGAAAAGTAAGTTTCTTTACCTTACGAATTTGGATTCATGATTGCGAGATTTGATCCTTTTTGTTAGAAAATTTTAAAATTTCGGCTGCTTTCTGATTTCGTTTTTCCAATAAGTGGTATCAGAGCCACCTCGTTAATCGTGTTTCTGATTCGTCTCCACATAACTGAATTTGGTAGAAATTCCTAGGCTTGATGCGATTGAGTATTTGTAACTGTTTTAGAAAGCCTGAATTACGAAACTGTATTTTTCCTGAAAGTTTCTGAAAACTATTTTGTAAAAATTTGTTTTTGAAAACTATTTTAGATTTGAAATTATTTAAACTGTTTTTGGATTTCTTGGATTGGTTTTGCTTTTGAATGAAAACACGAAACGAAAAGCCTGGATTATGAACATGCGAAACCCCGCACGCGAAGGCGTCGCGAGCTCGGGCTTCGCGCGCCACCGCCCTCCGCTAGGCGCGCTCAAGGGCCCCCCCGCCCAGCACCTCCTGCACCACCGCGCGGGAGCCTTCCGGACGCTCCTAGGCGCGCCCGTCCGTCTCGGCACACGCTGCCAAGACTCTCGCCCAGATCGCCCGCAAGAAGGCCGAGAGGGCAGCGCGCAGCCCTCTTCGCTTACGGGCCCCGGTTTTCCTCGTAATCCGTTTTCGTATTTCATTCAATCCAGTCCCGATTTTAATTTTAATTCTATTATTAAAAATTTGTTTTATTAATGTATTTGTTTAATAGAACTTAAAAATTGGGATTTTTTTTAAAGAAATAGAAACGGTTTATAATTTGGGAAATTACACCTTTAATAAAATTATTAATTTTCAGAAATTAATTGGAATTTTTATTTGTTTTAGTAATTTGGGATTTATTGAAAACTTTTATAAATAAGACTCGCATTGTAACGCCCCGACTTTTCGGCCATACAGGTATGACGTCACGAGTGGGTTTAGACTGAGAGTTATGTGACATTTATGTGTTTTAATTGTTAAGTGATCGTTTAACATATTAATTTCGTGAACTAAATTGCTATCATGTGACTAATATGACTTAGATGATTTATTTGATTATGCTATTTGAATTTGTTTTAACATGCTTAATTGCCAATTAAATATTTATTTCACTTATGCACTTATTTGAAATTATATGAAATCCTTGGACTCAATAGAACTTTTAATTGGACCTCAATTATTCACCTACCAAACCTTGGGGTCCTAATTGAATCACTTAAATTCTCAAAGGACCAAAGTGCAAATTCTTCTCTTCTCCCTCTCCATATACACGATCCAAACCCCCCCTCCACAATCTCATTCTTCTTCTTTCATTTCTTCTAGCAAAAACAAGGGCTCCCAACTTCTTCCCTCTTTTTCTTTTGATCAATCCAAGCTACCAAACAAGGAGACAAGGGAATTTCATCAATTTTTATCCAAGAATTCAAGGTTCAACCATTTCTTCCTCTTCTTCTTCCTTTCCAAGGTATATGTGTATATATATATATGAATATGTTGGGTGATAATAGGGTTTTATGATTCTTGCTTTATAACTTGACTTCTTGTGTGAAAATACATGAATACATGTTATTCCATGAGTTTTATACTTGGTTGTTTCAATTCTTGGAGCAAGAGTATGTGTGTGTATATATGTGTACATAGGTGTATGTATATGTATTTATATTTGATGGGTTTGTGAATTAATGTGTTCTTAATTGTCCTAAACTTGTATTTAATGTTCCTACTTAGTATATTGCATGTTTTAAGTGATTTGGGTTGAGTTTTGAGGTGTTTTGGTGATTTTTGGTCTTCTCCCGCGTTTGTGCCCTGTTTTCTGCATTTTTTTTCGCCACTGACCTAAATCCACGAGGGTGGATTTTTCCTTTTGGAAAAATCCACGGGGGTGGATTTGATGCAGAAACGTTGGACCCTCCCCTGTTTCAGCCTGAGATTGTTTTGCTTCGTTCTCCCTCATACGAACTCGGATTGACCTGATTTTTGAACCCAAGGAAACCTCTTGAAGTCTAGAACATCCTCCAATTGGAATCATCTTAATATCTTTTCTCATTTATGAGATATGATCAATTAATTTTGGTGTCGCCACTTCTTCGACAATCTGCATTCATCCAACTTCGAACCTACGTCATTTTCACCTCGCTTTGAACCATGATTCGTGCCACATATCCTTGAAAACATCTATGTGTCTAGTTTCACCTCCAACAAGCAAAACTTAATTCCAATTTCTCAAACTCAAGTTATACCCAATTTTCTACAGCTTGTGCATCTTCGTAAATTGTCAACTTTTCCTAACTTTTGCTAAACTTGGCCTAAACTCGTTCTATCGCCTTCCATGCACCTCCTAGACTCCTTATGTGACTTATATGCATTATATACATGCCTAATTGATCCTTATGCATTGTTAACATGTATTGTAATTTATTATGGATTGATTGATTGATTGAATCATTTATGTGTTTAAAATGAACTTAATGGTGTGCATGAACATGATCACATCAACTCATGACATTTTATGATCCATTGTGTACTGAATCATGACATAGCATTTCACGAACACCTTATGTTAATGCCGTGCGTCCTAATTGGTTTCATATTGATTCGTTTCTCATGAGTACACATTATGTCTTTCTCTTGTACAGTTCATCTCCAGGGAGGAGATATCATGATCAATAGGTACCCGACCTAGCTTGTATCCTCGTTGCCTTCTTCCAGGTGAGGGTGTTTTCGTTCTAGTTATGTATAAAACCCTATAACCCTTATGTGACAAGTTTTGGCCTAAAACCTTATGTATATATATGTTATCTTTACAAGTGGAGTCATTGAGTAAATTCTTCTGAAATTATACGTATGGGCGTATATAAGCTTAAAATGGTTTTGCAACGAGGCTATGCTCCAAACCCTGTGTCTTCATGCTAGCTACGGATTAGGATAACACGGAGAGGTATGTGTATAGCATATGCCGAGTTGTACGGTAAGGTATGTTTTCTTATAGTATGTATCCTAAGTATAAAGCAAAGGTTTTGGCGAGAAATGTATGAATGAATGCACAATGGGGCCCAGGGACTTGGTGTTAGAGGCTATCCGGGGAGGCATGGGCCGACGGTGATCCCTTTCACTAGTTCCAATTATATTAACGGCGTAACCGGACCTCGTTAGGAGTTAGCGAGGAATGGACGCTGAGTGCCACTAGGGGAGTCATGAAACCCTTTTGGTCCATGCATGGATGGTTCGGGCCGATCACCCGGCCATCACCCGGAGGAAGAAGGTTGGAACTTGTTTTATGATTATGATTGTATTATGATTGTTATGCACCGTGCGGGAAGGCCGGGACACGGATTGCCCAAACGACTATGTTATATGATTTGTGTGTATTATGTATATTGCATGATCACGTATTCAGTGTATTAATGATATTTGTCGTACACGGTCGGAGTTTGGTTGGAGATTATGCACGCTCACTCGCCGAGCCATTATGTTTATGTATGAATTATGAACTTATTGAATTTAATATGAATTAGTCGTAAAATCCGAGCATTACTTAGTCCTTTTATTGCCCTCGTGGGAACTAACTTTAAATAAAACTTTGCTCGGGATTTATGACCTGCATGTGCATGTTTTTATATATATATGTATAGCTCCTGCTCGCTCAGTCTTCTAGAGACTGACCCCTCTTTCCCACTTCTCAGTTCTTGCAGGTGTTGGCTAGGCGGGAGTCGAGTCATTGCATTCTTGATCGAGTCACACTTGTACACTCGAGTCCCATTTCATATTGATATGTTATAATCGTATCTCCTGACGTAATTGGGCCTGTGTGCCAACTATGATTCATTGTTGATTATTAATTCGGGACAGGTTGCATGTTTAGCTGAACCCGTTGTTAGGATGCATGATGGATTTAAATTATGTATTGGAATTGTTGGACTCGTAGTAACTGTTGAAAAGTATGAATTATATGTTATTACTTCCGCATTGCACATTTGGTTTTGTTTTTCTTGAGTTATTTGGTATGGGGTTAGATTCCGCCTAGCAAGGTTGTTTTTATTTTGTCTCCCGTTCGCTATGAGTCCGGTTCATGCTTGGACTATCCATTTCATGTGTGGACTAGACTCATAGTGCGGGGGATGTGGCACCTATCGTCCCGGGTGCTACACGCATCAAGTCGTGTTTCAAGTCATTAGGACTTGAAATGGGAATTTTAATTTATTGGCTAAGTTTAAATTCTCGCAAGAAGCATGTTAGGTGATCATGGGTACTAGTCTTTGTATGTTTTACATTTATGCACATGGATGGTTTACATTTGGGGTTGGAGCCCTATAGTTGCGTTTTTCAATTGAGGTTGAAGCCTCACTTATGTGCGTACTGTTATGTGATTTATTGTGTGACTTTCCATATTACTATATTGACGCCGGGGTATGCCCCGTGTATTTGTCTAAGGCCAATATGAAGATTGAGCCTTATTACTTTTCAGTACTTTTTCTTTTTTTTTTGGAGAGTGGAATAGGTGGTGAGGTTTTATTTTCATTTTGGAGACAATGCACCCATGGAGTAAGATGGACCACATTCAAGTAACAAGGAGGCCATAAGTGAAGACCCATCAAAATGTTAGGGAGGGGAATCTCAATTGAAAATGTAATAGAGATAGGACTCGTATTTTGTTACTGCTTTCCCTTATGTGATTTAAACTGTTTATGTAGCATGTATGTTAGAACTTGTGATTGTGGAGTGGCTCCCACATATCATGCGTAAGATAGGTAGAACCCATGATCATCACATGTTAGTATCATGCTAGGACATGTTATCTGCTAAGTGCTTGTGTGAAATGCATTTAAGTTGTACTTGCATTAATCAAGACTAATTAAAATTGGATAACATATATGTTGGTGAGGTCGAACCGGAAAACTCTCCGGTTGATTCGAAAATTCCCGTTAAATATTAAGCTAATTTCGAACAATAGGTGTTTAATTCGAGATGCAAATTTTGAATTAAATTCCTAGCATTCCATCAATAGGTTTTAAGTTTAGTAAGTGAAGCTAGTTATTGTCCGCGAGTCGTGGGATAGCTAGTGGAGCTTATTAGTTCTTAGTTACCTAATTGATCATTTTAAATGATCAATATTTCGTGGTCAATTTTGACAAGGGCGATGTCCGCAAGTCGTGGGTCGTTTGAACTAAGTTTTATCATGATCTTATGATTGATGGGTCTAGCTTAATGCCTAAGTAAATATGGATGTCGCACGAGTCGTAGATCCATATTGAAAGATAGGTGATGCAAAAACAATTACTAAGAGTTCTAAAGGTGTTAGAATTGGTAAGTTGTACCTACCTAAGGTTTTACTTAGAATGCCCGCGAGTCGTGGGTTCGAGGTAAAATGCTTAGGATCTTAGTACCCATTGGGAAACGTGTTCCTCTTAGATCTTTGGGAATGATAGATCTTTGAAAAACAGTGGGAGCTACATTAGATTAAAGACCTTATCTTTTGTATATCGTTATAATTCAGCATGCTCACTAGTTCTCTGTTTTACCATTTAGGTCGTAGATTCTGTGATTCTCTACGTGTTTTGAAATGGCAACCAAAAACCCTCTTGTATCGATCCTCGAGTCAAACAAGTTGACTGGTCCTAACTATTCTGATTGGCTGAGGAATCTGAAAATTATTTTAGATTCTGAGAAGAGAACTTATGTTCTCTTCGAAGGGGAGCCTAGTCCCGAAGGGGACGCTCCCACTCGGGCCGAACGGGACGCGATCCAGAAGTGGAAGGATGATAATCTCCAAGCCCGTTGCCTTATGGTGGCTAACATGTCTCCGGACTTGCAAAGGCAACATGAGGCCATGGAATTTGCTTGGGAGATTTACGACCACTTAGAGCAACTTTACCGCCCTCATGAACGTGTTACAAGGTATAACACTTCAAAGGAATTGTTCTACTTTAGAATGAGGGAAGGTTCAAGTGTCCATGAATATGGACTGAAGTTTCTCGCCCTTACTGAGAAACTTGCTTCCATGGACATGCCACTGAAAGATGAGCTTTCAGTGGACTTGTTGCTAGCCTCGCTCCCATCATCACTCAACCCATTTGTCCTTAACTTCAATATGAATCATGCTGGTGCTACTATATCTGAGCTGATTAGTCAGCTTGTGACTGCTGAAAGCACGATTAAGAAGGACAATAAGGTTCTGAAGGTGAATGCTCCATCTTTCTCTTCTGGGCCTTCTAAAGGTAAGGGCAAGAAAGCCCAAAAGAAGAAGAAGAAACCCCTTAGGCCCACTGATGGCATTTCAAAGGGGAAGACCCAAAAGAAGAAGCGTGATCAGAAAGAGGATGTGTGCTTCCATTGTGGCAAAGCGGGATATTGGAGGAGAAACTGCCCAGAGTACAAGGCTACTCTAAAGAAAGGTATGTTTCTCGTTGAAATAAATCTTTCTATTAATTCTAGTTCTTGGGTACTTGATACCGGTTGTGGAGCTCATATCTGTAATGATGTACAGATGCTAAATGAAGTCCAACAACTCAGAGAAGGAGAATGTGTCTTGAAGATCGGCGATGGCTCAAATGTGGAAGCTCGAGCTTTAGGCACAATTAGATTAGATTTAGGTAGTTTTGAGTTAGTTTTAAATAAAGTCCTTTATGTACCGAGCATTATTCGTAATATAATTTCAGTTCCAATTTTAGATTGTGAAGGTTATGCAACTTATATTAAGAATGGTAAGTACTTTATCAAACGGAACAACTCTTCCGTTCACATCGGTACTCTAAGTAATAGACTTTATCTAACTCAGAATATCAACATTATGAATATACAATGAGAAACTAAATGTAAGAGAGATGACAAAGTTTCAGCTCCCTTATGGCACGCTAGATTAGGACACATTTCCAAGAACAGAATTAGCAAGATAAACACTTTAGGATCATTATCTGAAAATGATCTCAAAGAGTTAACTTCTTGCGAGTCTTGTCTCATAGGAAAAATGTCCAAAGTTCCTTTTAGAGGAACTGTGGAACATGCCACTAAGGTCTTGGATTTGATCCATTCTGATGTCTGTGGACCGCTTAGTGTAAGCACAAGAAACAATCATCAGTATTTCATAATCTTTACCGATGATTTTAGTCGGTATGGTTATGTATACTTAATAAAGTATAAATCTGAAGCTTTTGAGAAATTCCTAGAATTTCAAAAGTAGGTTGAGAACCAAACTGGTCACAAGATCAAAGCACTTCGATCTGATCGAGGAGGTGAGCATCTTAGTGAAGATTTCCTTAATCATCTCAAAGATAATGGGATTATCTCTCAGTGGACTCCTCCGGGAACTCCTCAACTCAATGGAGTTTCTGAGAGAAGGAATCGAACTCTACTTGATATGGCTCGTTCCATGATAAGTTTCACTGACGTACCACCTTCTTTCGGGGGTTATGCACTAGAAAGTGCAGCATTTTGAATCTAGTTCCCTCTAAGTTAGTCCCTAAAACGCCCTATGAAATGTGGCATGGTAAAATCCCTAGTTATTCTTACTTAAGAATTTGGGGTTGTCCTGCTTACGTGAAGAGGACAGTGGGAGATAAGTTAGAATCTCGTTCTAACTTATGCTACTTTGTAGGTTATCCTAAGGAATCCATAGGATACTACTTCTATGATCAATCTGAGCAAAAGGTGTTTGTTTCCATAAATGCTACTTTTCTTGAGGAACCGTTCCTTAAAGAAAAGAAAGACAAGATCATAGAATTAGAGGAAGTACAAAGTGACCCCACGCCACCCACTAAAGAAACATCCCATTCTGATTAACCACAACCAATCACGAATTTTGATACACAAGTAAATCCTCCTCTAAGACGTTCTGAACGCACTCCTAGACAGCCGGAGAGATGGTATGGATTCTTCCATGAGATCTCTCAAAAGGATAATGATCCTCTAACATATGAGGAGACACTTTCAGATTCTGACTCTGAACAGTGGATAGAAGCCATGAAATCCGAAATGGATTCCATGAACTCCAACCAGGTTTGGACCTTGGTAGATTTGCCTAATGGGGTCAAACCCATAGGTTGCCAATGGATCTTTATGAGAAAGCTTGGAGTTGATGGAAGCATTGCAGCCTACAAAGAAAGACTAGTTGCAAAAGGATTCACTCAAAGACCCGGCGTGGACTTTGATGAAACTTTTTCACCAGTTGCAATGCAAAAGTCTATTCGGATCATGCTTGTCATTGCTGTATATTATGACTATGAGATATGGCAAATGGATGTGAAAACTGTCTTACTCAATGGTGACATTGATAAAGACATTTATATGGACCAACCTATAGGTTTCACACTGAGTGGGAGTGAGCAAAAGGTTTGCAAACTCCAAAGATCAAACTATGGATTGAAACAGGCTTCTAGGAATTGGAACATTCGATTTGATGAATCAATCAAAGCGCATGGCTTCATACGAATTTCGAATGAATCATGTGTGTATAGAAAGGAATTGGAGACCTCAGTGCAATTCTTAGTACTTTATGTTGATGACATCCTTCTTGTTGGGAATTCGAAGGATGACATGAAAGTAACTAAGTTATGGTTATCGAACCAATTCGAGATGAAAGATCTTGGTGATGCGTCTTATATCCTTGGAATTAAAATCTATCAAGGTAGATCTAGAAGGTTGATAGGACTATCACAGTCGATGTACATTGACAAAGTATTGAAGAGATTCAATATGGAGTCAGCAAAGGTTAAAAACCTTCCTATGAGTGTAGGTACATATCTTTCTAAGAAGATGTGTCCTAAGACTAACCTTGAGAAGGAAAGAATGATTCATACACCTTATGCATCAGCAATAGGTAGCATAATGTATGCAATGTTATGTACTCGACCGGATGTGGCTTATGCACTTAGTGTAACAAGTCGTTTCCAATCTGACCCTGGAGATGGTCACTGGGCTACCGTGAAGAATATTCTTAAGTACTTGAAAAGTACTAAAGATTTATTCTTAGTTTACGGAGGTCAGAAAGATCTTACTGTCGAAGGATACTTCGATGCAAGCTTTGCATCTGACTTAGATGATTTTAAGTCAACGTCAGGATACATTTTCTGCCTAAACGGCGGAGCAGTGAGATGGAAGAGTTCCAAGCAAACGACCACTGCAGATTCGACCACTGAGGCCGAATACTTAGCTGCAAATGATGCAGCTAAGGAAGGTGTTTGGATTAGAAACTTCATTCAAGAATTGAATGTTGTTCCTAGCATGAAAGACCCCATTACTGTGTTTTGTGACAACACTGGGCCGGTTGCTCAAGCAAGAGAACCAAGATCTCACCAACGGACCAAACATATTATGAGGAAGTATCACCTAATCCGTGATATTATCAAAAGAGGAGATGTGCAAATTGAGAGGGTCGCATCAACAGAGAACGTGGCAGATCCACTTACTAAACCCCTTAGTCGAGAAGCTTTCCAAGGTCATCTTCGGAAGATGGGACTTAGAGTAGCTTTAGAATGGCTTTGACGGGCAAGTGGGAGATTGTTAGGAATAGTGCCCTAGAAAGCCGATTATATATCCGCTTTGTGCTTTTCCTTATTGTAATCACAGACAATCTTTGAATAAAATAACGAATTGAGGCAACACTTCTGTATATGCTCTTGTTTGGTATGCGTTTACTTTAGCTGTGCATGTATGAGGACTCCCCTAATCCTGATGACTTTAGGACTGTACCATTTAGGTGAAATGGTTCATGAAACGGGCCCTATATCACATAAGTCATGATTAGTAAAATACTCAAAGCGGATGAGTCCTACAGAGAGTGGGAGTGTCAACCTGACTCCTTTAAGGCTTGCTTGTGGGATCACGCCCTTAAGAAGGACCACCTTGTTTCATGGAGGTGCAAAGTGTATAGTTGATACGTGCGTGATACATGAGGGTGCTTACTTCCATAAGTAAGTTCACTGAGGTGCCCCGTGTGAGAAGATTCCTAAATGGGAAAGGACGTTTCTGTAGCACCCCAAACGGAGGATACCACATCCCCCACACTAGGATCCAGACTCGGTCATGAAATAGAAGGTCCATGCCCGAATCCGAATCATAGCGAACGGGAGACCAACTCACACACTAGGCTAGGCGGATCTAACTTGACAAACTCAGAGTGCAGAAGCAATGAAAACCAACAACAATAGATAGCGGAAGCAATTAAATCAACATACCAAACAATTAACGGGTTCAACTAGCATAGATACCTAATCCCGAATATCAACATACATAACAGGTGACGGGTTCAACTAGCATAGATACCTAGTCCCGAATATCAATTCATAATCCAACATAATAGACAGTATAAGTATCATCAATATCTAATAACATCCAAATACTAGCTTACTAACCCCACATGGGATTAAGTCTAGGTAGAACATAAACGTAATCTTCAAGTGTGAACAAAAATACATAGCATAAGTAAAGTATGCGACAAATGCATCCTAACACCAACTAGACTGACAAGTGGGACTCAGAAGACTCACTTCCGCCTAGCTCAAGCCAAAAAAACCTGCAACTAAAAGATAAAATGAGAGGTCAGTCAACTGACTGAGCGAGGGGGCTGACGTACACCCACAGTATATATATATAGAGCACAACACTTAACATTGATGGGATGCGGGCCCACAACAGTAGCAGTCCGGGACCACATTTTAAGATTTTTATTATAATACAAGTATTAAAATATTTCTAAAACATTTTAATACAAAGCGGAAGACTTAGCCGGATCTACTCAAGTATATACATGCAATTGATAATAAATTTTAAATCACTTAAGCAAATAAATATCTAACATGCAATTAACACTTAAGAGCACATAATTTATCATGCTTAAAATAAAATAACTGTAAAATATTACCGTACTGCAAACATGGCTATCTAACGGCATTTTTCCAACTCCTTGCCCACTCGTGAGACCGGCAGAGCTTCCCTGCAATGACCCCAGGGACACCCTCGGAGTGTGGGCTCCGAAAGTATTTCTCTAAATACTTAGAGAAAATAAACTTTAAACTAGAAAACCCTTTTCAGGGTTTATTCTCCCGAAATTAGGCGTTTTATACAAACACCTAATTAAAATTAATTCCGAAATAAATCGGAATTAACTAGGAGAAAAATGGGACTTGGTTTCAAAGCCAAAAATTGGCCAAAACCATCCCAAAACTGAATATGAGAAATGAGGACCCAAGGCCCCTATTTATAGGGGAAAAACCGAGGTCATTTTGGATATAAAAGCAAGGGTAAAATGGTCATTTCACACCCCCACTTGCGTAGCCAACTTGGACACGAAAACCGAGGACACTACGTTGAAGGTCTCGTCACCACGAGTCCAACGCCGCCAGCCACGCGCCCATCTGATGTGTCACGCGCCCTCACGCGCCGCCTAAAGGCGGCGCGTGTATTGTACCCTCGGCTAGGGTTTGGGACTGACGTGGCCGATTCTCATTCGACCACGTGTCCGGGTCTGGTCCGACCCGGAACCGGACCCAGCCCGACCCTACCCAAGATCCGATTTGTTGCCCGACCCGTTGACCCGGTATCCGAACCGTTGACCGCCCGATCCAGACAAATCTGGACCGTTGCTCGCGCTTGACGTGGAGTGATCTGGGCCGTCCACGTGGCGTGCCACGCGGCCGCCTAGTCAGCGCCACCTGGACCCACACTGCTGACGTGGCGTGACACGTCAGTGCCACGTCACCTGCCACGTCAGCAATTTTTTTTTTTTTTAATTAAAAAAAATTAAAATTTTATTTTCTCCAAAATAAAATTCCGGGCATTTCCAACTCTTTGGAATTTGATTTATTTTCTTAAAATAAATCCCTTGACTATTTTCAAACACTTTGAAAAATTCATTTCTCTTTCTCCTTTTAATATTTTCTCTTTGGGTTTTCAATTGGGGCTTGCAGGGGGACCTGCAGGACTAATTAATTTTAGCTCCAAACAGATTAATATATTATCATCTCATGATAATAATTAATTACCGTTTAATAATATTTAATTCCACTAAATAAATATTGTTGCACTCTAAAATTAATTAAATTATTCACGAATTTCTCGATCTAGAATAATTTCGCATTTTACTCCTCCGTGTAGATATCCATGAAAAATAAATTGCAACTACTATCATTTATTTTTCATCTCTAATTTGAAATTTATTGATTTGCCTTAAGTTCAAATTCTCTGTATGTGAAACACATTCAACATACAACTTCGGTGACGTTATCACGCGAAGTGCTTTGGCCAAAGTCTTAATTCGAACTTTTGCAAATCTATTTCAAGGATATCTCTTACCTTCCAGCAAGGCCACAGATTCCTCGATCAATATAACTCTTTAGCACATTTCATGCTGTCACCGAATCATACAAAGTATTTTGGCCACCCGTTACCGAGACCTCACTTAGAGTATGTTACAGTGACTAACACTACATGCCTAGAGCCGAAATATTATCAGGATTAAGAGTACAATGCTTCCTGAGATTTTATTCATTTTCGATAGCAATATAAAATAAATAATCTCAGTGGTCCAGTTCGATGTTTCCAATCCTATTGAAAATCATCAACGTGTTATAATTGGAATCACCATTCCCTATGACGAAAGACTAATCATCTTATATAACCACGTTATAGTCTTGATAAGAACATATTCTTATCTTACCGACTAGAACTTTAATGACACGTGATTTTGGTATTCAAAGTCTTTTCCTATGAAACACATTTCATATAAGAATACCATCACACGTCAATAATTGTTAATATGTGAAATACTCATAACTTGCTGTAAATTCAGTTTTAATTAATTCAACAAATTGAATTTTCAGGGCACTATTCCCAACAATCTCCCACTTGCCCTAAATTCAATTTGGCTATACATCTAAGTCTTATTCCTTTCACACGAGTGTCAAAACTCGTTTTGCACTCTTTTACGCCAATACTTTAGCGAAGGAATTTTTTTTTTTTTTTTTAGACGTTTCTCTGAGCCAACAACTAGGAAATCATGAATCCAATACATCTAACTGGTTGCTTCTCAAGCTACCATGTATTTGACTTCCATGTCGGTGTAAGCAATACAAGTCTGCTTAACATTCTCCAATTAACGGTTGCTCTTTCTAGAGTATACTCGTATTCTAATGTCAAACATCTAGAATACAAATCAGATTGTAAGTCTGAATCTCTATACTCTATTGAAATGAGCTCACCACTGTGGTAGACAAGCATATAATCTCAAGTCCTTCTCAAGTACTCCAATATATGCTTTTACTACTACCCAGTATCAAATTCTAGGGTTTGACTAATATCTGCTGACTTAGACCTATTTATATAATAGACATCTGGCCCTGTACATAATATGACATACATAAAGCTTCCGCTGCGGAACTCTAATCATGTCTTCTATCTCTTCAGTTGTCTTAGGACACTGATCTCGAGATAGATAAATTCCACATTTAAAAGGTAATGAACCTTTCTTGGAATTTATCATATTATACCTTACCAGCATCTTATCAATAAATGCTTCTTGTGATAAACCAACCTCCTTATTCCTATGATCACGACAAAAGTCTAATCCTTGGAATAATATTGGTATCACTTAGGCCTTACGTGTCAAACTGATTTGACACCTGAATCTTGAATATTGACAAAATTCTTGCATCATTCCCAATGAGCAGAATATTAATTACGTACAAAGTGAAAACGTTACAACGCTATCATGATGTCATTTTGTACACTTCATGGTTCATCAGGCAATTATACAAATCCAAAGAATCTAAATTGCCTTATAATTCTGATGCTCCATAATCTGGACGCTTGCTTAATATCATAAATCGATCTATTAAGCTTGCATTATATGTACCTGATTTCTGGCTGTGAAGCCTTCAGGTTATGCCATGTATATCTTTTTCTTGAAGTTGCCCGTTCAAGAACATAGTCTTTACATCCATTTATTTAATCTCATAATTGATGATGAGATAAAATGGAGAGGATAATAGACTTAAGCATTTCTATAGGCGAGAAGACCTCATAAATGATTTCTTCTTTCTGGGTAAAATCCCTTGCCATAAGTTTGCTCTAAAGTCTCTACTTTTTCGTCCATTTATCCTTTTATCGTTTTGTAGAACCCAATTGTATCTAATAGGGTTTAATGCCTTCAGGCGCCTCTACAAGTTCAAGACTTTGTTAGAATACAGATATTCTAACTTAGATTCCATGGATATTGACCAAACGGTCAGCGTCTATATCTTTTACAGCTTCATTACACGTGATAGGATCAGATACGTTAGATTCAACCACTTGGGCTAATCTTAGGTATCTTGTCAGGTGTCCTGACAATCCTCCCACTATAATGATGCTCTCGTGTACACATCTCTACATCACATGTTGTATTTGGTACATCACATGTATCCAATATATTTTCAGTCATCACGGGTTTATGGAAATCAGTATCTAATACTGTTATTTCTTTTAACACTACTTTGCTTCTACCCTTTGCGGTTATCTATGTAATTATCTTTGAAATATTCACAAACATCTTTTGTGATTTCTCAAATTACAAAATATACCACCTCTTGTTTTTCTTAGGATAACCTTAGAACAAGTAAACCTTTGTTCTTTATTCTAACTTGTCAGGATCCATCCTTAACTCGTGGACCAGGCTACCTTAAATCTGAAGATAAAAGATACAGGGTTTTCACCCTAGCTACAGATCCATCAGTGTTTTAGGAACTGACTTAGATAGAACTAGGTTTGTCGTTTTGTGTGCAAGACCCTAAAACGAAATTCATAGGGTAGCATGACTCTTCATGAATCTTACCATCATTATCAGAGTTCTATTTCTCCTTTCTGCAATACATCTTTGCTAAGACGTATCTCATATATATAGTTGAGATCCAATCTCATTTGAGAAATTCTGTTTAACTCTGAACTTAGATACTTATCACTACTTCGACCTAATCGAAGTGCCTTGATATGTTTTCTAATTTGATTCTTTGACTTCAGTCTTATATTCTTTGAACTCTTCAACAATTACAGACTTAAGTCTCATCAAATAAAAATATATGTATCTAGAGTAGTCATTCAAACGAATGATGAAATATCCAAAACTTCCTCTTGCTTGAATAATCATAGGATCACATATCCGTATGAACTGACACAAGCAACTTCATGGCTTAAATACCTTTTGTCTCAAAAAGGTTTCTTGGTCATTTTAACCTTCTAAATAGGATTCGCAGATTGATACTATTTTCAAGTCAATAGGACTCAACAATCAGTCTTTGGATCCTATTCAGATTCAATTGACCAATAGATAGGTGCCACGAAGAAGTTTTTCTTCTTAGATGGTAGGTCAAGCTTCTTAATGTTAAACTTGAATTAGGGTTTTCATTGATGTATAAAAGACCATCTTTTATTGTGCCAGAGCAAATAAACCTTTTATTTTGCTTAGTGGTAAACTTTTGTTCAAAACAAACAATTAAACTATTAGTTATCAAATAACTTACAGAAATTAAATTTCTGTATATATGGCACGTATAATATTAAAACCCTTTTGCCAAAATACGACTTTATAGTCTTTACTGCTAATACAATTACACTTATATTATCCCCGAGCAGTAGTTATGTGTTAGCCGTTTTTCAACCTTTCTGGTTGGTTTGAATCTTCGCAACAACTTGCAAATATGATTAGTTGATCTCAAATTCACATACCAGGAGTCCGGTGAATTTCCAACTAAACATATTTTCAACGAGTAAGATATCTTCATATCTTATCTAAACGGCGTAACAAACAGACAGACTAAGTATTTTGGATAATTTCCTTTTCCAATACCCATTACCACCGAAATAGAAACACTTTTCCATTGTCGGATTTGACTTTCTATTTCTGAACCTTCGATTGGGAACTTTTCCTTTTCTTTCTTCCACTTACTGGCTTTCTAGCCCGTGGATATTGATGTCTGATTAAAGAGAACTTTTCCCTTAGTCTATATCACCCTTTCTGCCACATTGAGGTCGTTCATTGGTTTTTAAAAATTATTTAAAATAATCTTGAACGTTCAAATGACTTAGGCAGAGAGTATAGGATCGTATCCTATCTGTTAAGATTGTCTCTTTAAGCACAGAGGCTTTCAATCTCATTCAGATTAGCTATCATATTCATAATATGATTATGAAACAGTGATCCTTCAAACATCTTTAACTGACAACCGTTTTCATGGCTCGTACCTACGTACGACTCTGTCTTCAACACATGTTCTTATCAGTAGACATCTCATGTGTTTGATGCTCAAGAACATTTAAAACAGATGTCAGGATATAAGACTAGCCAGATCATCACACTTGATCTATTTAGAATAAACGTCTTTCTAATCCTGACTGGTTGTAGTTTCCGAAATTTTCGGATAAGGTTCAGTGAGTACGTAAACTTTCGTGTCTCAATACGATGTCAAGATTCATTACTTAGTCAGCGTAGTTGAACCCTTACTAGCCTATTTCCTTATAGACATACAGTTTGGAGTGGGCTAAGAGAGATCGTAATTATAAAACTGAAATAAATAAATAAATGCAAGTTATGATTATGTATTTCACTTTCTTCTGCGTCCAACCAATAAATGAAATCCACGTAAGCATTTTGGTTTACGCAATGGTGACTTAACTAACTGCAGTTGACTCCCCGGAGGCGAGGTCGAAAACCGCTTAGAAAAGCAAGAACTATTCTTAATTAACATGTCATCTAGGTAACTCTTACCAAACAATGTCAATCCACCACGTCAACCCTTGGCCTCTAAGTAAATGTAACATAGCTCCGAAGGGAGGTTAATACATTACTTAATCAAGTGTGTACCATTACCTAGAAGTCCGTACGAGTAGGTCAAGACACTCCACGGAGGCGTGGTCGAGCTGACTTCCCCGTATTTCATTCTATCCGTAGAAGTCTAATCTTGTATACCGCGAATATATACCCGCCGAAGGGAGTAGTATACATCCACTATACTATAGACGGGTAATGGAGGTCGTGAGAATCCAACTCTTTTCATCTCGCTCCCACTTGAATTTTTAAAAGGTGTGGATTATCTGTTGATTATTTAATAATCACTTTTGGCGTCTTATTGTTGGAAGTAATTAATCTAATTAATACCCTCCCACTAGGATTACTAAATCATATTTAAAATCCTAATAATAATATTTTAAGGCAATTTAATAACTATTTATTAATTAGGCCGAAAAATATTAGTTCAATTATGCATCGCGTCTAATTTCTATTAAACATTACTATTTAATCACATTAAATAAAATATGCATAATTGTAAATATCATAATATCTCATATTATCATGATCATGCCATAAAATAAAATAATTAAGCATGCTTTCATATAATTATCACATAATTATCATGCTTAAAATTTTAAATGACACAAAATAAATATGCCATAAATTAAATCAATTAAGCTTGTTGTTATAATTATCACATAATTATCATGCTTAAAATAAATGGCATAAAGTAAACATGTTATAAATAAGTTATCTCATAATTTAAATCATGTTTACTGATTCGGTAATTAACCAGGAAGATTATTGAAATCGAAAGAAAGTTACCATTCCACGTAAATTCCCAGGAAACACTGGAGGGGTCACAACGGTCCCACTTAAAAACCAGCCTCCTTTGACAGAATTTACGTGCACAGTATCAGATTTAAAATTATGCATCACATGCATCATATCAATGCATGTATATATCTAGAGCACGGCTCTGATACCACTTGATGGGATGCGGGCCCACAACAGTAGTAGTCCGGGACCACATTTTAAAATTTTTATTATAATACAAGTATTAAAATATTTCTAAAACATTTTAATACAAAGCGGAAGACTTAGCCGGATCTACTCAAGTATATACATGCAATTGATAATAAATTTTAAATCACTTAAGCAGATAAATATCTAACATGCAATTAACACTTAAGAGCACATAATTTATCATGCTTAAAATAAAATAACTGTAAAATATTACCGTACTGCAAACATGGCTATCTAACGGCATTTTTCCAGCTCCTTGCCCACTCGTGAGACCGACAGAGCTTCCCTGCAATGACCCCAGGGACACCCTCGGAGTGTGGGCTCCGAAAGTATTTCTCTAAATACTTAGAGAAAATAAACTTTAAACTAGAAAACCCTTTTCAGGGTTTATTCTCCCGAAATTAGGCGTTTTATACAAACACCTAATTAAAATTAATTCCGAAATAAATCGGAATTAACTAGGAGAAAAATGGGACTTGGTTTCAAAGCCAAAAATTGGCCAAAACCATCCCAAAACTGAATATGAGAAATGAGGACCCAAGGCCCCTATTTATAGGGGAAAAACCGAGGGCATTTTGGTCATTTTGGATATAAAAGCAAGGGTAAAATGGTCATTTCACACCCCCACTTGCGTAGCCAACTTGGACACGAAAACCGAGGACACTACGTTGAAGGTCTCGTCACCACGAGTCCAACGCCGCCAGCCACGCACCCATCTGATGTGTCACGCGCCCTCACGCGCCGCCTAAAGGCAGCGCGTGTATTGTACCCTCGGCTAGGGTTTGGGACTGACGTGGCCGATTCTCATTCGGCCACGTGTCCGGGTCTGGTCCGACCCGGAACCGGACCCAGCCCGACCCTACCCAAGATCCGATTTGTTGCCCGACCCGTTGACCCGGTATCCGAACCGTTGACCGCCCGATCCAGACAAATCTGGACCGTTGCTCGCGCTTGACGTGGAGTGATCTGGGCCGTCCATGTGGCGTGCCACGCGGCGGCCTAGTCAGCGCCACCTGGACCCACACTGCTGACGTGGCGTGCCACGTCACCTGCCACGTCAGCAAATTTTTTTTTTTTAATTAAAAAAAATTAAAATTTTATTTTCTCCAAAATAAAATTCCGGGCATTTCCAACTCTTTGGAATTTGATTTATTTTCTTAAAATAAATCCCTTGACTATTTTCAAACACTTTGAAAAATTCATTTCTCTTTCTCCTTTTAATATTTTCTCTTTGGGTTTTCAATTGGGGCTTGCAGGGGGACCTGCAGGACTAATTAATTTTAGCTCCAAACAGATTAATATATTATCATCTCATGACAATAATTAATTACCGTTTAATAATATTTAATTCCACTAAATAAATATTGTTGCACTCTAAAATTAATTAAATTATTCACGAATTTCTCGATCTAGAATAATTTCGCATTTTACTCCTCCGTGTAGATATCCATGAAAAATAAATTGCAACTACTATCATTTATTTTTCATCTCTAATTTGAAATTTATTGATTTGCCTTAAGTTCAAATTCTCTGTATGTGAAACACATTCAACATACAACTTCGGTGACGTTATCACGCGAAGTGCTTTGGCCAAAGTCTTAATTCGAACTTTTGCAAATCTATTTCAAGGATATCTCTTACCTTCCAGCAAGGCCACAGATTCCTCGATCAATATAACTCTTTAGCACATTTCATGCTGTCACCGAATCATACAAAGTATTTTGGCCACCCGTTACCGAGACCTCACTTAGAGTATGTTACAGTGACTAACACTACATGCCTAAAGCCGAAATATTATCAGGATTAAGAGTACAATGCTTCCTGAGATTTTATTCATTTTAGATAGCAGTATAAAATAAATAATCTCAGTGGTCCAGTTCGATGTTTCCAATCCTATTGAAAATCATCAACGTGTTATAATTGGAATCACCATTCCCTATGACGAAAGACTAATCATCTTATATAACCACGTTATAGTCTTGATAAGAACATATTCTTATCTTACCGACTAGAACTTTAATGACACGTGATTTTGGTATTCAAAGTCTTTTCCTATGAAACACATTTCATATAAGAATACCATCACATGTCAATAATTGTTAATATGTGAAATACTCATAACTTGCTGTAAATTCAGTTTTAATTAATTCAACAAATTGAATTTTCAGGGCACTATTCCCAACAAACATAAGGGTGGGCTCATGAACCGGGACTAGGGTTTTGCACGCCAAAACAGTTGGAAATACCCAAAATAGTATAAGTTTGGAAAAACCATTTAGAGAAGCCTATCCCTTTTCACAAGTCCCAAACATTCATAACATATGCCCGACGAGTACGGGCTTCCAACCTTTACTCCTCATAACTGAACAGAACATAAAGCAGAATCAATCCATCCACTACTCCAATGATGGAAGAGCCACGCGTTGGCCCTAACCATCCATACATATATACTCGCAAGGGGTAGCGAACCCACGAGTGCCCTCCCCGGCTGTACAACGAAGGCTCAAGATATCACGTCTCTCCTATCTCCTTGAGTCGAGCAATGATATCTCAAATGGAACTACGCACAGGTATATCCCCGACGATCCTAACAGTCCCGGGGGCTCCTTACCCATAGCTCCTCGGATCCACATACATACATTCATACAGATGCCAATATTTCATGGCCAACTCGCTGCTGAAACATAACATAACTGAATTTTCCAAAATAGCTTACATATGCTTTAATAATTAATTTTTCCAAAGCCAAGGATAGTTCACAAGGTCATAATCATATCATATCCAACACATATCTAATCGTATACAGTATATGATCACATGCAAGGATTTAAATCATCATATTAAGGTCATAGGTCGCTTAACTATATAAAATCCTAAACATCACCTTGTAGTAGTAGAGTCTGAGAGTGTGAAGGGCCAAACACTCTAAACCTCGGGCTCACCGGTACCACCAAACTCTGTGACAAGACATACAGAAGCCCAGACTTAGACTCTACATGAACCAAGTAAGACGCACGGCGTACAAAGTATGAATGACATGCGAAATGGAATGATGTTTATCAAATTGGTCACAAAGGATAATTCAAATATTCAAGTATTTCATGCAAGTAATAAAGTATTAAGGTTCAGAGATGTATTCCAAGTCATATCGGATCATACAAGTCAAGTAGCAACTCAAACGAATCAAATACGCACGAAAAAGCAAGTAAAAAGGGTCACAGACGCATGGGAACGGCCATTCCCATGCACAACATAGCATGGGAACGAGCCTTCCCACGCCAAGGCCAAGCGAGGCTGGGAACGGCCGTTCCCAGACCAAGCACACATGGGAACGGTCGTTCCCATGGACGGCCGCCAAAACTCCAACCCTAGCCCGGAAGGGCCGTTCCAGGCTTAAAGCACAAACGGAAACGGCCGTTCAGGCCATAGATCTGGAACAGAAACTAGGCAGTTTCGAGAAGAAGAAGGGGAACACCAAAAATCATCAAACCAACACAAAATCTACCATAAAACATCATGAAATTCAAGTATAACATCATATAAATCATGCTTAGCATCAAAACATCAATTAATTCAAGTTTAGAAAGGTTTTTGCCCAAAATCTCCAACACCCATTTTCATGAATTTCAAGCTTAAACATGAAGATATGAATCCCTAGTCTTCCATACACGAATTTCCAGCAACTAAGACACATAAGGAGCATTCAAACCATCAAAGCTTGCTTAAGGAATTCAAGATCTCATCATTCAAGTTCATACTAACAATTTCATGCTCCAATCTAAGAATAGGAATGAAATACCCGTCAAAAGAGATCCAAAGCTTACCTTGTCTTGTGAAGGAATGTGGAATCAAAGAATATGAGCTCTTAGAATGAAAGATGGTTCAAGTCTTGATCTTCTCTTGAAGTTTCTCTATGATTCTCTTTGAGGCTAACTTGTGTGGTTTGAAATGAAATGAAAAGGAATAAAGCTATTTATATGGTGGTTAATAGTTTTAGGTCAAGGTTAGGGTTTCCAAGATATAATATAAGGCTAAAGGCTTTAATAGGATTTGGGCTCAAATAAATGACTTCCGGTCCAATAGGTCAAAGTAAAGGGGTTTAAGGTCTAAACGGTTTCCGAAAAATATAAAGTAAATTCCGTTGGACCCGAATCACCGAATCAAGTCCAATGGTGGTGTCGGAATTCGAATTCGAATTCCCGAGCTCATATTGGTCCTGAACGACCTAAACCCACCTAACGCAAGTTAGGCCTCAAACACACAAATAGGTCCAAGTCCTATTTAAATCCAACTCCAACAATTAATTTAAATTCATCCAAGTTCCATTTCTCAAGTTGTCATGCAAGAATTCATATTTTACCATTTTGGATTTTAGTCAATTAAGTCACATTTTCAATCAAAGTTGGAATTAAACTTATAAAAAGGGAATTAAATCACATAAGTGCGTAAGGTAAACTCTCTCGTGACGCATACCTGTACGATTTATCGGACGGGGCGTCACAGTTTCTATTTCAGGAAATGAAAACTTCCAGATTAGGAAATATCTCACGAGTCATTGATGTGATTAATTGATCCTTTGACTTGAGGTTCCATGTCACTTTATGAGTTAACTCTGCAGTCTTAGGCATAAGCTTTAAAGGGTGTCGCCTTAGACAACTGATTCAAGGCTTATGCTGGGGCTGCACAAGTGACTCATGAAAGTGAATGAGAATCAAGAAAGAACCTACACTTGCATTTGCAAGGTGATCTCTTATTGTGTAAGTCATTCATATGCCATATGAAGTCCTTGGCCAAGGCAGTAGATCAAGACATCAAGAAAATGGTTTCTTGGATTGAGATCAAATGGATATGAAATCCACTTAGCTTTAAGACCAGATTATTAGGGTTCTGATTATTCTCTTACCTTAGATCTTGGTTGAGAGATAGTAAGTAGGAGGATTGTATCTCACATGAATCAATGACTTAAAGGTTCTGTCGAATCGAGACATTCCAATTCAGCTAGGGGTTAAACACATGTTGCTAGACTATGGTCGTTTAATCTGTGGACTGATTAATTAATTAGTGAATTAATTAATTAGGGTCACTTCTAATTGAATTGAGAACCTAGAGGGTCATACACAACAACTTGGTTACATGAGTTGGGGCTTTGAAATGATTAAACGAGTTAATCGAGCCAAAAGGGTTCCACAAGTGTGAAGCACACGTGTGGGTCACGTATGCACCGTGCGTGTATATTTATTTATGTATTAAATAATTAATGTGTTAATTATTTAATAGACTTTGGTTTAATTTTGAATTAAAATGAAAGTCTTATTTTGGAGAAATTAATCTATTTAATTAATTATAAATTAATTAATTAGATAAATAAGTTATTTATTTATTAATAAATAAAGTATAATATTATCCAAAAGGGTTTTGGATATTTTAGCTCTCTTAAAAGTTGATTTGAATTAGAATTCAAAGTCAAGGTTTGGAATTACTTGATGATCAAGTAATAAGAGAGAAGGGATCAAATCCTTAGTCCATAAGGACTAGGTTCGGCCGCCCCTCTCTATATTATATATAGGGGAGCTCGAGCTCCCCTTAGAGAGTGATTGATTGATTTCTTTTGGTTCATGTGTTGAACACCATCCTTTCTCCAAGATCAAATAAACCCTAGGTTAAGCCTAAACACTAACTAGAGAAGCATCCTTACTAGTTAAATTGTAGTCAAGTTGGTGGACTATCTCTAGAGAGCTTCAAGTTAGAAGTTTTTAAAGATTCGAGCTTTACCAAGGAGAGGGGATCAAGCCGTGAGAAGATCGTTCTTGGGTGGCTTGAAACGCTTCAAGAAAGATTATTGAAAAGTAAGTTTCTTTACCTTACGAATTTGGATTCATGATTGCGAGATTCGATCATTTTTGTTGGAAAATTTTAAAATTTCCGCTGTTTTCTGATTCCGTTTTTCCAACACTCACATCCGGCGGCCTGCTCTGAACATCTACATTTGAGTCCATGTCAGCATTTGGTATAGGGCAAATAATGTTTTCATATGCCTTTTTATACATTTCGATTGAATAAGCTTCATCACAAAAATCATAAACCGACCACCCTTTCTTGTCAATGTACGCACAAGCATGCTTGCAGGGAAGCTTTAAGACCTGCCAGTAATATCAAGAACATTCCTGCTTGCCAAGGTCTACTGTGTGTTGGAATTCCCCTTCATTCACCTCAAATGTCACTGAGCTTGAACGACATCGAGGCTTCTCCCTGCTTCAAATTCAGCCTTGACCATTACCTCTATTTCCATACAAAGGTGTGTTTGCCATTCATGACTTTGCTCCCGTCTATTGCACATCATGGTCATTATCTACTGCCTTATCTAGTTAACTAAAGCTACAATTGGGAGTGATCTCGCATCCTTCACTCAACTGTTCCAACACTCTGCAATATTGTTGTTGATAATACTAAATCGATTACCGATAAATAATGAATTGACACAGTTTTCAGAAGAGGAGTTTTTTATGAAATCTACGGCCAAAGGCATTGCTTTAAGGACTTTGTTGATGTGCAGGGAGTACTCGGCCCTAGTAGGAGTGTATGTTGCTGCATTGAATACATTAGTCCAATGTTTTTTGTTGAGTTTGGGATAATGCTTTCTAAGGACCTGCGATAATGACATCCAACGGCCACTTTAGTAACAAGAAAATGATCAGATATATCAACTCATCACACTAATCAGTAAACAAATACCTGAGTTCTGAAGTTATCCACAAACTGTCTGAGGCAGAAGGCATGTTGGGAGCCTGGAAATACCCGTGGCACATGCGTAACAAGTCCCGGGTACCTGTCGGAGAAGAATGTGTACTGTCTAAAATCACAAAGTACAGGCTGACTTTCAAGAGCATGTCTCAACTTCTCGTAAAACCATTCCCAATTCTGATCATTCTCTGAGTCAACGACAGCGTACGCTATTGTAAATAACTGATTGTTCCCATCCTTTGTTGTCGCACAAAGCAAATGACCTTTGAATTTGCTCTTGATATGGGTGCCGTCAAGGAAAACTATTTTCCTACATCCTCTAAGAAATCCTACCAAACAAGCATTCAAAGCCATAAACAAGCGGTTAAACCTGTTATCCGGTTGTTTTGTCTCCAAATCACAGATGCTGCCAGGATTCGATCGTCTCTGTAACGCCCCAATCTTTCAATTATGCAATATGTGATTTAATGTGAAATAATTGGCAATTATGACTTAATTACTTAATTACTTAATTGATCACTTCATAAGCTTAGGGACTTAATTGCATGAAATAGTCTTGGACTTAATTGATCTTTTTCCATGAGATTTAGGACTTAATCGCATGACTTATGAATTGGAGGGATTAAATTGCAATTTATGCCTAGACTTATAATATCTAGCATATATTTCTTCCATGAGCTCATTTCATGCGAACCGTAGCGGTATCCCGTGGGGGGGGGGGAAAATCTCAACTAAAGGAATCAAGTTTTCAACCGAATTAACTCCGTTCCGGAACGTCAATTCTCGGTGAACGGTACACCTAATCATGCATACCACGTGCATCATTATTTATCATTATCATTACTTTGTTAATTCTATATATGATTCCTTGTTGTTATCAATTGTTTATTATCAAATTGCTAGTCTTGTATATGATTCATTGTTTATTAATAATTGTTACGTGAACAATTACCTGCGTAAATAATAATTTTATCTGATCCTTGTGTATTAGTTGTAAATATGTACCTAAGTGCTCGCTTGAATTTTATTTCGTGTGCGTGAGAGACGGGGATTCTCTCAGAGTTGTCAAGAGACGGGGCTCTCTTGTTACTTGCTCGAGAGGCGGGGTTCTCTCGTTAATTGTTTGAGAGACGGGGCACTCTCAGTGTTTTCAACTACTTGTTAACTTGTTTTAGTGAAAGGTTAGATTTTCTCTCGAGTGATTAGACTTCGAAAAGTTGAGGGCCGTGATTTCACACATTGGAGAAACTTTTGGAATAAAGACCTCTTTCAAACTAATCCCTGACGGGGAGTAGCTAACCCGCGTGGGATGAACATGTAAGAGCCAATTAAATTCCAGGAATTCAGGACAAGGAATCCGAGGATGGATTTTCTTAAGGGGGAGAGAGTTGTAACGCCCCAATTTCAGGTACGCCCGACACGTGTGAGTTTCGAGCGTTAGGATTTTATTTTATTATTTTCGCTTAGTTAATTTCAACGTGTTACATTAAATTTTATAAATTGCGTGCAACATGAATATGTGGAAATATATGAAATATGTGTCAACTTGAGAATTATTGTATCATTGGAATTTAATTATTACATGAACTAATTGCTTAATTTGACGTAATTACCAAATTGCCCTTTAATGCTCCTTTCTTTCAATTGAGGGACCTAATTGCATGAAAACCTTTTGGACTTAATTGATCATTTCCAAACTTTGTGTCCTTCATTGTATGACTTATAGAACTTTAAGGACTTAATTATAATTACTACATATTTTCCCAAATATCACGTTATATGCATCTCTTCTACAATCATCCTTCATTCATCAAGATTATCATCCCTTTTTCCTCTCTTTTCCACCGAACCAAAACCTCCATGAAAGAAGAGGAAGATTTCATCAATTCATCAAGGTTTTCAAGGAAATTGCATGCTTAGGAGCTCAATCATCTAGCTTCATCATCTTCTTCCATTTATTTTAGTCTCAAGGTATATATGAGCATATATATGATCTCTTGATAATTATGCATGAAGCTAGGGTTATGATTTTGATATGGTAACTTGGCTATATGATGTTAGAAACATGATCAAGAGCCTTAGGCTTGAATTCCATGTGTGGTTCTTGAAGAAGATGAGATAATATGATGAAATTGTATATGTGCTAAAGTTGGTAATTATGGAAATTAAAGCATGATTTATGTGTTTTGGTTGCATACTAATGTATATTGAACATGTATACTTGCATATTTCCTAGAATCCTTGCATGTTGTGATGAATTTGGTAGGTTTGGGGATGCTTGGTTTTGTCCCGAGAGCATCCCCTGTTTTGTTCTGTTTTCTGTTCTTCCTGCGTAACGGGAACGGCCCTTCCCGTTCCCTTTGTAAGTAGGGAACGGCCGTTCCCATTGTTTGAATGATATGCTTGGCGGCGAGGGCGGGAACGACCGTTCCCATTTTGGCTTGCAAGCCGGAACGACCGTTCCCATCTTCGGGGAGCCCGACAGCGGGAACGGCCCTTCCCACTTTGAACTGGAACCTGGAACGGCCGTTCCCAGCTCTCTGGTAGTGCAGAAATATTCTGCACAAAATTACAATTTTGGCCCCTCGTTCCAATGGCCTGTTTGATCCCGAATTGCTATTATATGATTGATTATATGTCGAAACAACATGTTATCATGCTACATTGTGTTTTGCTCGATGTCTCGTGTATGATCGCGCCGTGCGTCATTATATGGAATAATATGTTTGAATTATAATCTCATGCACGTACATTGTCCCGTTTCGTGTCCAGTTACTCTCCAGGGCGGAGATTGGGGATCATGAGCACGTTCACGCATTCACGAGTCGTGTGTCGCCTGCCAGGTGAGGTTTAATTTCTAGTTACATAGAACCCGTATATCCCTTATGTGATATTTCGGCCAAAAGGTATTTATATTGATAATTTCCATAAACTATTGACCACGATTTATAGCTACATTTTATCAAGTCATATATTATTTCACGCAAGTCATGTTTCAAGCAAGCAAGCCATGATTGTCCATGTTCATGATTTCAAGCATGTTTAGGCGAGTAGCATGATCGTTCACGTTGGGCCCGAGGGTAGTGACTAGAGCCAACCGGGAAAGCAAGGGCTGACGGGTAACTCTGGTGCTATCCTCACCACATTTGGGGTCACCCCTGAATCCACTAGGAGGTTAGTGGAGGAAGGAGCTCCGGGCTTAGGGATTCATGTACCCTCTGCTCAACATGTCGTGGATGGTGAAGGCTAGCTACCTTCCCAGCATTGGAGGGAGAAGGAGACTGGGGACGAGTCCGGCACCACGGATGCGCCTCGGGTTATTTCATGATTGTTACTCCATGAATATGTTACCTGATTACACTGTTGCACGATAGCACGATAATTGATTGCATGATCACCTCGTGATTAATAAACAAGCAAGCATGTTCATGTTCATTTGGAGTAAGGTTGGAGACCGCCCTCACTCGCCGGGGCCATGTATTGATTGATTGCACGATAATGAACAAGTATTTAATATTGACAGTTGTATTCTCGGGCGAAGCTATACTATTCTTGAACTTGTATATTTCCCTTTTATAAACCTTTACCCGAGAATATAACTTGCATGTTATCTGCGCTAATATATATATATGTAAACCCCTCACTCGGTCTTCACAGACTGACGCCTCCACCTTTCAGGTATTGCAGGTGCACGCTAGGCGGGAGTGAGTCGAGTCGGGTCCAGTTCATGTAGTCGTGTCATCCGTGGTTCGTGCATTTAATTATTATTATTATTAGTGTTAATTCTGGAATTGTGGTTATTCTTTAATGGAAGATGATAATGTATTGATATGATAGTCTAGATTATGCACTACTTGATAAATGAGATATGTCCTGATTGAACTGAAGGAAATAATTGCTATTGTTGAAGTATGCTTCCGCTTTATCATGTCGCATGTTTAAGTTTCCCGCCTAGCTTGTCGTGTATTGCATTGTCACCCGTTCGCTATAGGTTGGTTCATGTACGGATTGGTCGTTTCATATGTGAATTGACCTATAGTGCGGGGGTGTGGCACCTCCACGTGTACCGGGGTGCTACATCTGAGGTGGTATCAGAGCCCGGTTGCAAAACCGAGGTTCTAGTGTCGTGTCGTGTCGAGTCTAGGTCGTACGGCATAGGAATTACTTGATAATTTGAGAGTCCTGCATTTTATTTGAAATTACTTGGCTACTTGGATTCTTTGAATTACCTGAAATACTTGATAACTTGTGCCCTTGTATTGATTTATGTATTCATTGCCAATTTATTTATCTTGAATTGCTTGAAATTATGTGATCAACGTGGCTTATTTCAGGTATTGATGAATTGCTTATTACATTTTATTTTAAATTCTCGTTATTGGCCCAACTACGTGGTAATTATGTGACATGAGCACGTCTTATCCACATGCATTTATTTGCAAAATAAGTTGTGAGTGACAGGTTTTGGAAAGGTATGAATCAAGGCTGAAGGATTTGAAGACTTAGGAGACTGATCAACCGCTTGGATCAAGTTGCAATTCGGTCAAGCGAGAATGAACACGGGATCAAGCCCAGTGTTACCACGGTGCCAGGTTCTTCAATGCATTCATAAGCACGTGCATCATAATTGTTAATTAAATTGCTTCTTATTACGAAATATTGTTATAGATGTTACTGAAATTACCTACTTGATGCATTAAGTATATGCTTAAATTAGTTGAAGTATTTAAATTGTTTTACTTACAAGGATATTTTAAGTTAATATAAATGTTTCAACGTGTTACACTTAAATTGCTAATAGGTATGTGATGTGCATTGACACTCTAATCCTCATGCATTATTTAGTGGTTATTGTCAATAGGCTTTCGGATGCTCTGCACAATCTTTGCTCCTATTTAGACAACTTGAATTTAAAGAAGGGGTTTTGAAGTGTTGGGTATCAGGTTGGGAAACGAGTTAATTGGTGTTGTTTGGAGCTTAGAAATGTTTGGGATTGTGAGAAGTATTGGTTCGGGATTTGGTGAGAGCAGGAGGTGTGAAGTAGATATTGGAAAATTTTGGGAAACTGGAAAATGATGATAAGTTTAAGCAGATAAATGTTCAGTGGATCTTTTAACCTTCAGGAATTGCACAGTATTTTGGGAATTCAATAAGGGCAGGAGAAAGAACTTTCTTGTTTTGGATTAGGATGCTAGCTTGACAGATATCAACTTTAGAAGCAGTAGAGGGTAAATACAGGACATGGCATTTTCATGACTAGCAGAAGGGGTATCGGATATTGGAAAATTTTAAAATCAAATCAGAGTGGTGACGGTCAGGGAATTTCAAGCTGGGTATGTCTTTAACAGAAAGATTAGAAAGGAATCACTAATCCCAAAATCTTGATCAATGACAAGTAAGACGAGGAAAAGGTTACGGGAATTAAATCAGCAGAGAAGCTTGCAAGTGGGAAAAGATAGGGCACATTTAAAGAATTTAGAAAATCTCCATTTTCTTAAGGGGGAGAGCCGGTCTGGAAGTAAACTTAAATCAGAAGCTAGATAGCACTCGGAAAGTTGGAATTTTGAGAAAATCAATTCTTCCTGGAAACCTCTATCAGAATCGTGTGAAAGAAGTTTTCAATAAAAAGGTGGGTACACTGTCTGCAATCCTCCGACAACCTCAGGATATCATTTCACTCAGTAAATAGAAAAGGATTCAGTTTGGGCGATATCCGGAACCAATCTCAAGTTTTGATAGGTTAACTCCGACAAGAGTTTTCTTATGAAGTTGTTACTTGTGCCCTAGAGATGTTTGGGAATGCTCGTCGTGCTTTCATTCGTGTGGTTGCCGCCGCCTCCATGAATACACCAGTTTACTATGAACCCTTCAGGGAGATGGAAGTTCGAGTGATCCTCTCTTTCAAGATATTTCGTGGAATTGTGGGGTATGTTATCGAATTTCAGGGGCCAAAGGAAGACGTTTCACTAGGACCTGATTCTTTCGGTTTCTATGCAAGTGTGCTCGCTGAATTACTCTCACGGGATGACGACCTTGGCTCCTCTATTGCAACTATCCGCCGTATTGTTAACTAAGGGAGTAAGAGCTCAACTTTCAGATTGCAAACAAGAAGTCAGGAATGTTGCTTCGGGAAAAGGTTTACTTTAATTACTAAGGTCTGAGAAAGGGTAACACCTGTTTTCTCTGCTCGTTGGACAAGAGCTTGCTTGGAACACAAAGTCAGTCTTTTAAGCTTGAACGGGCAATTGCACTCTAACAAGAATATCAGGGTATTCTCAATTCTGGAGTCGGAAAATAAATGTGAGAATCAGTGCAAGAATGGTTCAATCGGCAAATCTGTAATTCAGACGAGTCTGAAGATGAGGTGATTAATGATGATTTACGCATTATGTTAGAAAATAGCGCAAGGGCAGAGATGATTATCAGAACTGGGAACAGCGAACCGTAGCGTTATCCCGTGGGGGGGGGGGGGGAAAATCTCAACTAAAGGAATCAAGTTTTCAACCGAATTAACTCCGTTCCGGAACGTCAATTCTCGGTGAACGGTACACCTAATCATGCATACCACGTGCATCATTATTTATCATTATCATTACTTTGTTAATTCTATATATGATTCCTTGTTGTTATCAATTGTTTATTATCAAATTGCTAGTCTTGTATATGATTCATTGTTTATTAATAATTGTTACGTGAACAATTACCTGCGTAAATAATAATTTTATCTGATCCTTGTGTATTAGTTGTAAATATGTACCTAAGTGCTCGCTTGAATTTTATTTCGTGTGCGTGAGAGACGGGGATTCTCTCAGAGTTGTCAAGAGACGGGGCTCTCTTGTTACTTGCTCGAGAGGCGGGGTTCTCTCGTTAATTGTTTGAGAGACGGGGCACTCTCAGTGTTTTCAACTACTTGTTAACTTGTTTTAGTGAAAGGTTAGATTTTCTCTCGAGTGATTAGACTTCGAAAAGTTGAGGGCCGTGATTTCACACATTGGAGAAACTTTTGGAATAAAGACCTCTTTCAAACTAATCCCTGACGGGGAGTAGCTAACCCGCGTGGGATGAACATGTAAGAGCCAATTAAATTCCAGGAATTCAGGACAAGGAATCCGAGGATGGATTTTCTTAAGGGGGAGAGAGTTGTAACGCCCCAATTTCAGGTACGCCCGACACGTGTGAGTTTCGAGCGTTAGGATTTTATTTTATTATTTTCGCTTAGTTAATTTCAACGTGTTACATTAAATTTTATAAATTGCGTGCAACATGAATATGTGGAAATATATGAAATATGTGTCAACTTGAGAATTATTGTATCATTGGAATTTAATTATTACATGAACTAATTGCTTAATTTGACGTAATTACCAAATTGCCCTTAAATGCTCCTTTCTTTCAATTGAGGGACCTAATTGCATGAAAACCTTTTGGACTTAATTGATCATTTCCAAACTTTGTGTCCTTCATTGCATGACTTATAGAACTTTAAGGACTTAATTATAATTACTACATATTTTCCCAAATATCACGTTATATGCATCTCTTCTACAATCATCCTTCATTCATCAAGATTATCATCCCTTTTTCCTCTCTTTTCCACCGAACCAAAACCTCCATGAAAGAAGAGGAAGATTTCATCAATTCATCAAGGTTTTCAAGGAAATTGCATGCTTAGGAGCTCAATCATCTAGCTTCATCATCTTCTTCCATTTATTTTAGTCTCAAGGTATATATGAGCATATATATGATCTCTTGATAATTATGCATGAAGCTAGGGTTATGATTTTGATATGGTAACTTGGCTATATGATGTTAGAAACATGATCAAGAGCCTTAGGCTTGAATTCCATGTGTGGTTCTTGAAGAAGATGAGATAATATGATGAAATTGTATATGTGCTAAAGTTGGTAATTATGGAAATTAAAGCATGATTTATGTGTTTTGGTTGCATACTAATGTATATTGAACATGTATACTTGCATATTTCCTAGAATCCTTGCATGTTGTGATGAATTTGGTAGGTTTGGGGATGCTTGGTTTTGTCCCGAGAGCATCCCCTGTTTTGTTCTGTTTTCTGTTCTTCCTGCGTAACGGGAACGGCCCTTCCCGTTCCCTTTGTAAGTAGGGAACGGCCGTTCCCATTGTTTGAATGATATGCTTGGCGGCGAGGGCGGGAACGACCGTTCCCATTTTGGCTTGCAAGCCGGAACGGCCGTTCCCATCTTCGGGGAGCCCGACAGCGGGAACGGCCCTTCCCACTTTGAACTGGAACCTGGAACGGCCGTTCCCAGCTCTCTAGTAGTGCAGAAATATTCTGCACAAAATTACAATTTTGGCCCCTCGTTCCAATGGCCTGTTTGATCCCGAATTGCTATTATATGATTGATTATATGTCGAAACAACATGTTATCATGCTACATTGTGTTTTGTTCGATGTCTCGTGTATGATCGCGCCGTGCGTCATTATATGGAATAATATGTTTGAATTATAATCTCATGCACGTACATTGTCCCGTTTCGTGTCCAGTTACTCTCCAGGGCGGAGATTGGGGATCATGAGCACGTTCACGCATTCACGAGTCGTGTGTCGCCTGCCAGGTGAGGTTTAATTTCTAGTTACATAGAACCCGTATATCCCTTATGTGATATTTCGGCCAAAAGGTATTTATATTGATAATTTCCATAAACTATTGACCACGATTTATAGCTACATTTTATCAAGTCATATATTATTTCACGCAAGTCATGTTTCAAGCAAGCAAGCCATGATTGTCCATGTTCATGATTTCAAGCATGTTTAGGCGAGTAGCATGATCGTTCACGTTGGGCCCGAGGGTAGTGACTAGAGCCAACCGGGAAAGCAAGGGCTGACGGGTAACTCTGGTGCTATCCTCACCACATTTGGGGTCACCCCTGAATCCACTAGGAGGTTAGTGGAGGAAGGAGCTCCGGGCTTAGTGATTTATGTACCCTCTGCTCAACATGTCGTGGATGGTGAAGGCTAGCTACCTTCCCATCATTGGAGGGAGAAGGAGACTGGGGACGAGTCCGGCACCACGGATGCGCCTCGGGTTATTTCATGATTGTTACTCCATGAATATGTTACCTGATTACACTGTTGCACGATAGCACGATAATTGATTGCATGATCACCTCGTGATTAATAAACAAGCAAGCATGTTCATGTTCATTTGGAGTAAGGTTGGAGACCGCCCTCACTCGCCGGGGCCATGTATTGATTGATTGCACGATAATGAACAAGTATTTAATATTGACAGTTGTATTCTCGGGCGAAGCTATACTATTCTTGAACTTGTATATTTCCCTTTTATAAACCTTTACCCGAGAATATAACTTGCATGTTATCTGCGCTAATATATATATGTAAACCCCTCACTCGGTCTTCACAGACTGACGCCTCCACCTTTCAGGTATTGCAGGTGCACGCTAGGCGGGAGTGAGTCGAGTCGGGTCCAGTTCATGTAGTCGTGTCATCCGTGGTTCGTGCATTTAATTATTATTATTATTAGTGTTAATTCTGGAATTGTGGTTATTCTTTAATGGAAGATGATAATGTATTGATATGATAGTCTAGATTATGCACTACTTGATAAATGAGATATGTCCTGATTGAACTGAAGGAAATAATTGCTATTGTTGAAGTATGCTTCCGCTTTATCATGTCGCATGTTTAAGTTTCCCGCCTAGCTTGTCGTGTATTGCATTGTCACCCGTTCGCTATAGGTTGGTTCATGTACGGATTGGTCGTTTCATATGTGAATTGACCTATAGTGCGGGGGTGTGGCACCTCCACGTGTACCGGGGTGCTACAGTATATGGGTTTCAAATGATGAATTCTTGATGATCTAGTGTGGAAATATGTGTTTTTATGAGTTATTATTGAACTATAAGTATGTTAGCATGTTTATTTCATGAATTATATGCATTTGGAGCTTGATTTGTGATCATTGTTGATTTGTGGTTGGGTTCGTATTTCCCCTGCATAACTGCTCTGTTTCTGCTGCTACTGCATCTAGGGAACGGCCCTTCCCGTCCCAGTTCATTCTGGGAACGGCCGTTCCCACCCCCTTGCTAGTTGTCCCGCGAGACTGGGAACGACCTTTCCCAGTTTGGCCTATGGCCGGAACGGCCGTTCCCAGCCCCAAAACTACCAAAATCTTTACAGACGCGAGGGATCGTTTCGGGGAGCCGGGAACGGCCCTTCCCACTTCTAGTTCAAACCCGGAACGGCCGTTCCCATGCTCCAGTGGGGTTTCTGTATTTTCTGCATAAAATGTGACTTTCCAAATCGGTTTCTAAGGCCATAAATGATTGATACGTGTTATTATATGCTTGTTTTATGCTTAACCATGATTATGACATATGATAATTGTCCATTCTCGTTATTGCGCGTCATGTCACGCCGTTCGTCCTAATTAGTTCATTGAGTCGTGTCTTATGTACACTAGTCTTTGTTGCACAGACCGACACGCCAGTGACGTGGAGTAGGCTTCTTAGGCCGTGTCTTTCACTTTATTTTGTCGGTATAGGTGAGGTTTAATTTCTAGATATATAGAACCATTACAACCCTATGTGATGTTTTAAGCCAAAAGGTATCTATATATCTATAGTTTTCCAAACTCTATGGATTTTCAACTGATTTACTGAATTGTATTGTATTGATTGATCGTGTTTTGGGCGAGTATATTGTATCGTGCACTGTGGGCCCGAGAGTTAGTGTTTGAGCCAACCGGGAAAGCATGGGCTGACGGGTAACTCTTACACTCCTCTCAACCGTGGGGATGAACCCTGAATCCACCAGGAAGTTTGGTGGAGGAAGGGGTCTCGTGCGTGGGAGTCATGTTCCCGACGTACACCATGTTTACCGTGGATGGATCGGGCCTTGCAAACCCACCATCATTGGAGGAAGAAGGAGTCATTGAAACTGCTACGTGTGCACTGTAATTGATTGTGTGATCACTTAATTAATTAATTAAAAGTATCGTGATTGTACACTGTCGGAGTAAGGTTGGAGAATTGCCCTCACTCGCCGGGCCACTGATTGATTGATTGAAATTGATTAAATTGTTAAATCTGATAGTTGTAATCTCGGGCGAGCTCTATGTTGTTATTGAACTTAGATTGATTTCGGTTATAAAACCTTACCCGAGGTTATGATTTGCATGTTATCTGCGCTTATATCTATTATGCCCCTCGCTCAGTCTGTGGTAGACTGACACCTCACCTTTCAGTTTTGCAGGTTGTGTGCTAGGCGGGATGGGTGTCGAGTCAAGTCTTTCTTTTCGGGTCTAGCACATGTCCATTCTACTTTGTTGCATATGTATTGTTATTTACGGTTGTATATAATGTTATGTAATTCGAGAGATGATAATGTATTGATAGGATTTTAGAAATGGTTTGCTTGATAAAGACTTGATATTAACGCACTTCAGTTTTATTTCCTGTTGTGATAATTGGTTTGGGGTTAGTCCCGCCTAGCTAGTTAGTCTTTATTTTCTTGTCACCCGTTCGCTATGGCTCAGTTCATGTATGGATTGCCCGTTTCATATGTGGACTGAGCTATAGTGCGGGGGATGTGGCACCTTTGCGCTTCGGGTGTTACAGTCTCACAACATCCACATACCAATGAAGTTGGTTATAGGACCCAACATCAGAACCGTGGATTTCATGCGATGCTATCTCCTTCCCCATCCACGCAGTATGGTATGGAATTTCCACATTGTACTCCTTCTAGATATAAGAAACTATATCTTTCGGTCTGTATTTAGGATTTGCCATGATATGAGCCTTCATTACACTTGCAACCCAATTTGAATCGGCATTGGGGTGTGACCTTTTATTCGTAACAGCTTTTAAACCACAAACATGGTCAGGATTTAACTTTCTTATGACAAACTCACCATCTCTCCTACAGTAAGAGGCATATAACCTCCAGTTGCAGTTCTGATCCGGGCAAATAGCTATAATCTTATCAGTATTATTCTTCAAATATTTAAACTTTCGATTCACAACAATATGATAATTTTTTAAATGAACCCTGCAGTCATTAGCACCCTTAAAGGTTTGGCCAACGCACGGATGCAACGACTCCTGGATTCATTGTTATTGGTAGAGTGAACGACTAGGGCTTGACTTGTCGATGTCATTCCCTGGTCATCCCTTTTCAAATAAAACACAACCCGATCGAATAATGCATCAAAGACATATAACAACCACAATAAAAAAACAGAGCAATTAAAATATAGGGACTACCTTCTCTGAGATGAACTTGAAGGGGGCTGAATTGCTCTTAATTTGCAACGTGTTGTTTTGCTAGACCATGCACTGACACCATACTCTCCACATCACTATCTTTCTTCAAACTAATCCACGATTCATCTTCCATATGGGCAGCCTTGTACTGCACCACATATGCATCAGGATCGAACTCGGGCCAACGGTTCTCAATCTCCGAAAACATTTTTGCAAGCGTCTCGTTCTCCTGAAGTTGAAAGACATGATGTTCACCTTCAAAAAATACATTACACCGTATCGAACCAGTCACTAAGCCGACGGAATCCATCTCCACAAAGGGGGTTTTCTAGATTTCGTATCAAACAAATGGTGTGTTCTTCAATTATCGAATCAATTAGGCAATAGGAACAATGGGGGTGCTATGATATCAGGATAATGGTTGTGGCAGCGACAACGGCGGCGGACTCGGAATCGGCGGAGGCAGAGGAATGAAATTAGTTGGAATATGGTGAATTGTATGTGGTATCAATCTTAGAATAAAACTATGGAGCAAAAAAATCTTTTTATGTGATTGGGAGGTTTACAAAAAATATATTATATATTGGTGATCAAAAATAAAGAATTTTCAAACTAGGGGGTTTTGGAAAAGTTTTCAAAATAGTTGGGTCTCTTTAATAATTGGTCCTTTATATTATTTATACTAAACTAGTTAATATAAGCACCCAAGTGAAAGACATTAAAATTGTGGTTTGTGGATGAAATATGACATTTGTGGGAGGGAGGATTTATAATTTAGTGTTCAAAGTCTCAAATATCATTCATCCCTGATCAGTACCTAAACCCAAAAAGAAGCAATTTTGAAAACCAAAGCCATACCACTGACTCGGAGAAACTTTTTGCCAGGTGAAGAATGAAGATTGTGACTTACAACGTGAACGGGCTGAGGCCTCGAGTCTCACAGTTCGGTTCTCTTCGCAAATTGCTCGATTCTTTTGACGCCGATATAATCTGCTTCCAGGTAGAAACAAATTGGCGCATGTCTGCCAATCAGTGTCTTACGTCTCCGTGACTATACATGCTTATAGGAACATGGGTTTTTTTCCCCCTTCTAATTTTCCCCATTTCGGATTCACAAATTTGGGTTTTTATGCTGGCAATTTTGATAATTGGTCTATTAACAGGAGACGAAGCTTTCGAGGCAAGAATTGAGGGCGGATTTGGTGCAGGCAGAGGGTTACGAGTCATTTTTCTCTTGCACTCGCACTACTGAAAAAGGACGTACTGGATATTCAGGTGACGACATTCTTTTTTATGTGATTTTTTAATTATTTATGGGAGTTCATTGAACAAATTTTTTAACTATACATATTGTTTTTTGTTCAACTAGGTTGGAATTTGGCATTTTATCTTTTTGGTGTCTGCCTAGTTTTGCTAGTAACATGTGAAAATTGGTTTAATTTCCGTTATAAATTGTCCCCTTTTTTGCTTATATGGGGCTGTGTTTGGGTAAGCTTTGATTCTCTGATGCTGTGTTTGGAACTTTGGATGGTCTTTGATATGTAGGAAAAAATGTTCCCATTTACAAGATTTAAACTCATAACTCATTCTATATTCAGCATAATGCTGTGTGAAGTAGCCAAGGTAAATTTAAAACCCATTTGAGAGAATTTTTATGTATCTCTATTGCACAATGCTGTGTGAAGTAGCCTAGGTAAATTTGAAACCCGTTACAAGATTTAAATTCAAAACCCATTTGAGAGAATTTTTATGTATCTCTGTTGATCGGAAGATGAAGCTCATTTACCTATTTCACATGTTTAATAAGGTGTGGCAACATTTTGCCGTGTCAAGTCTGTGTTTTCAAGCGATGAGGTAGCCTTACCAGTTTCTGCGGAGGAGGGATTTACTGGTGTTCTTAATACCTCCCTTGTGTTTGGGTCTGGAAAAAGTGCATATCAATCAGTAGTGGAAGGGCTAGAAGATTTTTCCTGTGACGAGCTTCTGAAAATTGATGGTGAAGGACGTTGTATCATAACTGACCACGAACATTTTGGTGAGTACGTAAGATTACTAGATACTGCAATGGAAGAGCTTCCTGTGGATCGCTTATTCTCTGTGCAATTGTCTTCAGAAACTTGACTTGTAGACATTCTTTGTTTGGTTGTACTGACAGTCTTTGTCTAAACTCTGATATATGAATGGTTTTATCTGCAGTTCTTTTCAATGTATATGGGCCTAGAGCAGACTGTGATGATACAGAAAGAATCCAGTTTAAGCTCAGTTTTTTCAACATATTACAGGTAATTTAATTGCCCTTATGTTTGAAGATCATTTTTGAGTATGAGCCTAAATCTTATCTCCAGCTTTCTGCTTTGCTTCCTAGAAATATATCATTGTATGTTGTGTTATATCTACATCAACTAAATTAAATGAGAATTTAAATGTGCATTTGTCCAGGAAGTGGACTGGCAGTGTTATTTCAACTCTTGAAATCCCTGAATAATTGATTACTTTCTTTCATAATTGCTGTTATGATTTTGTCGAGGGGGTAGGGGAGGTTCCTGGAGTGAATATGTACCAAAAATATTACTTTTGATCCCAAGCTATAGGGCTCCTCAATATTTAGTCCCAAATTTATCGAGTTTGTCACATTTAGTCTCATCTTTCAGAAAAATTTTACCCTCCTGCCCTTCCACCGATAGAAAGTTTGATGGAGTTCCCATGCAAATTGCATAAGAACTGATAAACTTGTGTGAGCCATTTGCTTGCTCATGTGCAGCTCAGATGGGAATTCATTCAAATTTCTAATCATGCAAGGGTCGGAGGACGAAATTTGATCATTATGAACTTGATAAATAACATTTCTGTAGCTCCTGAGTCCTGTCCAAAAACAATTTCTCCGATAAATGTATTAACACCAGCCTGAGTTACATGGTATACGACATAGCATTTCTGTGTTCGTGGAACCTGAGGAATAGGATTAAGATATCAATATTATGGCATCACTTACCACTTCTGTTATAGTTTTCAACATCATATCACAATATTATATTTATATGAAACAAGATTAGAAAGATTTGTTTAATTAGACTATGTTTTAATTTTTGGGTTCTGAGCTGCATTCTTTTATAATAATGCTAGTTATTTCTTTTTTAGAAAAGATGGGAATCTCTCATTCGTCAAGGACGTAGGATATTTGTCGTTGGGGATCTCAACATTTGCCCTTCTGCTATAGATCGCTGTGATGCTGGCCCAGATTTTGAGAAAAATGAGTAAGTTTCTCCGTGATCCTTAATCTTCTCTCTTCTCTTTTGAGGGTACAGATTTTGCTAAGAGTTTGAAGTTTTATATTGGGTACTTCAGCTGGAAATAAATCATTTGGACTTGGCTTTCAACTCTTGCAGGTTTAGGGTATGGTTTAGATCTTTGCTGGTGAGAAATGGAGGCCCTTTTGTTGATGTTTTCCGTGAAAAACATCCTGAGAGGTACCACTTGACTTTTGTATTTATTCTCATTCTGGAAAGATGCTTTCAGTTATAATAATTTCTTGTCCATTCAATGATAATGTGGTGTGTATAATATGGCATTTGCAAAATTTAGTTTCGACTATTTTACTTGAGCTACTGCCCATTTTGTTGTGTTTAATTATGTAGGAGAGAAGCCTTCACATGTTGGCCTACAAATTCTGGTGCTGAGGAGTTCAACTATGGAACACGTATTGACCACATTCTTAGTGCTGGGCTGTGCTTGCATAAAGAAGAAATTGAAGGACATAGCTTTGTGACTTGCCATGTTAACGAATGTGACATATTAGAGCAGTTCAAACGTTGGAAGCCTGGTAATACACCTAGGTAAGGGACGGGATTACTGAATTGGTTGGGAATTATGTGGCTTTATCTTATTGCTGGAAGATAACATTTTGCCAATTTGTTACTGGGTATAGCATATCTCCTTGCAGTTCCCCATGCGTTTACTTGATTCGACAATAGAGGGATGCATGTATTTACCATCCTACTTTCTAATTATTAATATCAGCCTTCTACCTCTTTTTTCCATTCCTCACTTCCTTGTGTCAACCTGATTGTACAGTTGGCTCAAAAGAAAATGTTTTTTTTTCTAACATGACATTGTGAAAAGCATTTGAGAAGGCCCAAGAGATTATTGAAGTCTGGAAAAGGCATCACATAATTAAAATCCACATCAAGAATACATATTTCTTCCACTGTACGAAGGCCCTCAGTGCACCTTCTCTTATATTCTTATACTTTGCAGGTGGAAAGCCACCAGAAATGTTAAATTGGAAGGCTCAGATCATGCTCCTGTGTACATGAATTTGGTGGAGATCCCAAATGTTAAACAACACAACACTCCTTCACTATCTACTAGATATTGTCCCCAGGTCTACGGATGCCAGCGAACACTAGGTGCTGATTTATCATAATTGCATATTTTATAAGTGAATTTGCATGAATATGTGAGTTTTAAGTACTTCTGCATTCCTTGGTTTGGCCTGATGTGAACATGTGAATACCATTTATAAAATGTTGTTTATCTCTTAGCCTTCTTGTGACATATTTCCGTTTAGTTGATGAGCTTTCGAGTTAGAATATGCAAAAGTAAGGTGGTGGTGTTCATTTTTGCTAAATAACAATTAAAATTAGTGTTATGTTTAACTAAGTAGATATAAATTTGATGCAAATTTTTAAGACAAAAAACATTGAATATTTGATGCAAATTTTTAAGACAAAAAACATTGAATGACTGTGTGAGAATTACTTAGATAGTTAATATCTAGTAGTATTAGGAAGTTGATATTACATAGGATTGATCTATCCTTACATGATATGGATTAGGATTCTTAGTCTAATATGTCTCTCTATTCTCTATTTAGTTGGTCTCTATGTAACATAGATCCTGCACTACATCAATAATATATTCAGCTTTTACTCCTTTCAACATGGTATCGAGCGGGTTCGGGTTCAAGAAGAAAAGGAAGAAAAAGAGAAAAAAGAAAAAAAGAGGATTTGATGAAGACAAATAATTCTTCTCTTTTTCTCTCTCCGTTGTGTCTCTGCTAGGTTTTTTGGTTTCTGCTGCGTTTGTTCTTTCTTTAAGGTTTTTTTTCTTTCTTTTTTTTTTTCCAATCCTTCAACTTCCTTAAAGAAAAATTCAAGTTTTTCAATTAAATTCCTACTCCCCACCCTCCTACATCCTTTGCAAAACCAAAGAGAAGTCTTGAGTTTTAAATTCACCCCTCCTTTCAGGAAAAAAAAAAAAGCCTTAGTAAAAAAACAAAAAAAAAACTGTCTGCATTAGCCTAATCAGAATATAATTCTGTCTACTGACTAGCTCTCCTGTCACGATTTAATCGTGATTCTACTGCATGTATCCTCGTGCGCTTCTACTGAGTGAGTCCTCGTACGCATCTCCTGACTGCTTCTACTGAGTGCGTCCTCGTGCGCATGTCCAGATTCAAGATTTCTCAGCTTGAGGGGGAGGATGATGATTTCAAGCTTCAAGGTTTCTCAGCTTAAGGGATGATGAAATTGTTTCGGATCTTAGAATGTTCTTTTTTGTTAAGAGTTTTAATTTCTTTTGTTTCTACGACAAGCTGTGCATGTTACACATGCTCCAGCTTGAGGGGGAGTGTGAGAATTACTTAGATAGTTAATATCTAGTAGTATTAGGAAGTTGATATTACATAGGATTGATCTATCCTTACATGATATGGATTAGGATTCTTAGTCTAATATGTCTCTCTATTCTCTATTTAGTTGGTCTCTATGTAACATAGATCCTGCACTACATCAATAATATATTCAGCTTTTACTCCTTTCAACAGACTGAATTGGAGGCAACGATAAAGTTGATTTAGCTACTCTGTTGCTGTGAGTTTTGTGATTCTGGAAATGGAACTTGCAATGGGTTATTCGTTGAATGGAAATTATTAGTTCTAAGGATACTTTTAGATGTTATCAGTTGACTATTCCATGAATGCCCTTATGTTTGTTGGGGGTGTAGTGTAGAATCGTTCCTTGCTTTGCATTACATTATACTCTTTTTCTTGTAATGCATGGACACAGCTCAGTTGATTGATTCGCGCTAATATACCCACTTCCATGATTTACAGTGTCAATGTTCTCAAGAAGGCAACATGCCGAAGATATAAGCATATTGGGACAATCCAGTTCTATTCCAGAAGATAGCCTCATTGTTAAAAGATGCGATGAACTGAATAAAAGACCTTTAGATGACTGTAGCCCGTCCTCATCAGACTTAATTCGTCAAGATGCAATTCATACATCAGATGACTGTCCCAAAAGCTCCTGTACATTATCATTGTCCAACGCACTTTGCTCTATATTCCCTCGTACTGAATCATTTTCCCCGGTGGCTTGCAAGAAGAAACCAAGAAAAAGTCAGTCATCTCAGCTATCTCTGAAATCGTTTTTCCAGAAAACTGGAAATTTAAACAGTGTTTGTGCTGCTAAGGAGCTTACTAAAGCAGATGTCCCCGCTCTATACGGTGACTGTAATCCTAATGAAACTTTAACTCAGGATAGTGTACATGATGCTGGAGAGGAAAGCACATCAACACAAGAAGATGACATGTCACAAAATTCAGAAAAGGAAAAGAATAATGTGGCGCTCATTGAGTGGCAAAGGATTCAGCAGCTTATGCAAACTAGCTTACCACTTTGCAAGGGCCACAAGGAACCTTGTGTTTCTCGAGTTGTGAAAAAGTCTGGACCTAACTTAGGGCGTCGTTTTTATGTCTGTGCACGTTCCGAGGTATTTGTAGCAATGATTTCCTTTTTCACTCTCTCTACTGCATTTGTGTTTGTCAAAAACGATGGATGAGAAGATGCTCCCGGGGCACATATGCTTTCCTGGACCTAGAAAAGTTTCTAATATTACACAAAAGAAAAGTTTAAAATATTACATTGTTTTTGTAGTAGAATTCGCATGCTGTCTTGATACCTCCAACCTGGTTTCGGTTATGGTTCTTTTCATGTGTTCATCTCAACTTATATGTGCTGAATTTCTTTCTTTTTTTTTTTGGATTGGTGCCGATGCGGTTTCTTTTTTTCAAATTTCTGAGGTTCTTCCTTGGTTCAAGTCCTAACAGATTTAAAAGTTTTTAGGCTATCAGCAATTTATTATGCATTGATTAGATGGGTGTAGATTAACCATATTTTGTGATGTGAATAGAATAAATACGCTGGGCTTTGGGATGGCCAAACTAGGATAATCTATAAAGAAGATTTGCTCTTGAATATGGATGTTCTTAACTAATGTTTATATTTCTCTCAGGGACCAGCATCGAATCCTGAAGCAAACTGTGGTTTTTTCAAATGGGCTACTGCAACCTCAAAGAACAAAAAATGATTTTGATGTGCAATTAAGGATGAGGATATTGGTTATTATTTAAATTTCAATGATGGAGCTACCTGTTCCGTGTGCATCTTCTGGAGGTCTTGATGTTTCTGAGTGGGTATGAAGTTCATTTAATATTTCTGTTTGTGCTCCCAGGGTCACTAATGATGGTAAAAGGATTTTCTTCTTAAAATCTTCTCCAGCTATCTGATTCAAACTTCAACTTGTTAAATAAATTATACAAATGCTTTGTTACGCGGTTGATACAAGAGCATTGGTCTTAAGTAATTCATCTCCTCTGTTTAGGTCAATAAATGTGTGATTGAGCGTAATGATGATATTATTTTTCCCATCCCAGTTTCAATCCATCTGCTGATGCCTTCTCAAATTTGGTTGCCTGCTCCTTGAAGTATATTTGTGAGTTATTGGGAATTTGATTTGAAATCACACTCTTATTTATGATTAGAAAACAAGCTTGCTAAGTAGAAGTTGAGGTTTCTTCATTTTTATTTAAAAATGAAAACCTTATCTAATAACAGTTACAATTCTTCCCTGAATATCTTAACGGGAAAGCTAAATTAAAGTTTGTCCCTGTTGAGAGAGGTGTCACTATGAAACAAAGATATGAGAGGTATTGTGACATCTACTTTGCTCTTGCTGACATATAAATTTACTCATAAATATTCTTTCAGGATGGCTCTATATCTCCAGGAAATTTTAGTGACAGAGGATATACTTGCTTTGGCACTCCAATAATTATATGAAAGTCAGAATAAGTTACAGCTGGAGGAAAGAAAGGTACTCCTTTTTTTTTTCCCACCCTGTAGACAACATAAAATTATGGACAATTGAGAACATGTTTTCAGGTTGTGATTCTTAGATTTGACCAAATCTCTGGTAATATGCAAAGAAACAATGGGTTTTTAAGTCCTCACATATTTTGAGAGGATGGTAACATCACACTCAGACGGAAATTGCGGAGATGATTGTTTTCAGTTTGTAATTCTTAGATTCCACCAAATCATTAATCTTTTGTGGGGGGTGCTTGACAAAATTGACACAACTAACCTTCATATGTCAACTTATCGAGATGACGCGAAACAAAACAATGCTTTTCTGGGGGCTAATGCTTATATATTTTATTCTTGGAGTTTGATTCGCAACGAAACAATAGTTCATAGGGTGTGAAACAATAATTTTTTGGGGTAAGCTCTTACCAAATATTTCTGTGGAGGGTCAGTTGTAAAACTAGTCTTTTTCGGGGTTAAAGTGCTAATTACCCTATTAGACTTGCCACATTGCAGAATTACTCTTGAGTTTTTTAAGGTTAATTTTCATTTGCTCTGTGTTGTTATTGTTGAATTGATAGACACCTCTAACACTTTGGCTTACATCACCCCGTGCAGGTTGTTGCCATAAATTTTGTTGAAAAGTGATGACATTGAAATCCCAAGAGATATCAATCAGTATTCAAAGTACAGGGATCGAAGGAAATGCCAAATTGTGGCGCTCTTAGCTGCTCATTTAAAGCAACAAACATTGACAGTTGGAGCTACTGGATGCACTTCAATATGCACTAATGTTTCAAATGCTCGATGTGAAGAACAGGAGAATCGCATCAACTTAATTTCTACTTTTTTGGATAAGTTTACTTCGGTTCATTAACTGGTTTCTACTTTCTAGCGTGTCGTGTCACCTTATCTGTGTCCGTGTAACATAGGTGCAGGTTGAAAAACCTTTTTGCATTATATCTTTGAGTGATTGGTCGATCTGTTGTTTAACAAAAATATTTTTCTTAATATTTATTTTATATTGATTTAAATTTATACAAAATTTAACTTAAAAGTTTCCTAATGTTTCAAACTTAAGGGTAATGTGGAATAAATCCCCAATTAAGCTCTTCGCGAATTTAATGTGGGATATCCATGAAGGATACCAAGGTCGTGCTAGCAAGATTTTATATGTTCATAGTATATCCGCCACATGGAATAGAGTTGACCGAACAAGGGGTCCTAGATTAAGTCAAACTATACCTTGTGCCGTTCTGAGTGGTCCCGTCATATTTTTATTTAACTTCCCATTTTGGCAAAATGTCGTATAATTTTTACATAATGTAATACTTAAAATACCTCTCAAAATATAATTTTATGGGGAGTAAAATAAAAATATTCCAAATTGATGGGGGTTATTTTAAACTGCCCCTTAAAACTTTATCATTCTCAGCTTTCAAGGAAGCTAGTAATAAAAGTTAGCAATATTGCGCATTCACCTACCACGGTAATTATCATGGCACCCTATTGTAAAATTCTTGTATGCATCGGGTGTGGTTCCCGGAGTATATACATCCCATTTTTTTAATGGAAAATTTTATTTTTGATTTTTTTTTTGTATATGTTATTTATATTTTTGGAATAAAAAAATGAGGAGTGTGATGAATAATGTGTTTGACCTTATTTACTCCTAACGGCATGATTGATATGATGGAATGGGGTGAGAATGGAATGGACATTACTGCGTCCATTCCTAAACCCATGATTGGTACCAAAACATGATTAGGAATACTCATTCCCACAAACATAAGATTACCCATTCCTTTGATCCCCCATGGTATTAGCCATTCCCAATGTTTAAAATTTATTATTATTTTTATATTATCGTCACATATTTGTTAAATGCATATTATATTTTATTATTTTCATAAATAAAAATTAAATACTATTAATCACGTTGAAAATTTAATAAATTATATTAAATATATATAAATATAAATATATTATATATTTAAAAAACATGTTCAAAATATTATTTTATTTATAAAATTTTATAAATTCAAATATTTTATAAAGAAAGAATTTTGATATTTATATTAAAATTTATTTTTAAATGTCAAAAAATATATTAAATATAATAAATAATTAATACATAATCTATGCATGAATAAAAAAATAGTATACATATATATATGTATATATATATCCCAAACTCACTCTCGCACTCACATATATATAGTACATATAGTAAATATCATATATATAACACTTTCGATATAAAATAGTAATAATATATTTATATATGAAAATATATAGTTACTCAAAATAAAAAATTTAAAATATATATTTAATATAAAAATATTTGTAATTATATACTTTTATTATTATTATTATTATTATTATTATTATTATTAATGAAATAAGTTTAAAATTTTTATTTCATTCCTAACTTTATTACTTGGCGTACCAATCATAACAATGCCATAATAAAATCATTTCATTCCTTTGTTCATTCCATTATAAAGTTCATTCATTTCCTTCCTCATTCCATTCATGCATACCAATCATGCCGTAGAAGTTAACTGTTGAGGAGAAGGTTATCAAGTTATTATATATTGAAACCAAACAAGGGTTGGTCCAAGTGGTAAATGGATCAATTCTCAAGGGTAAGGTCCCGGGTTCGAATCTCGTTTGGGTATGCATGTGTAAAATTTTTTTTTATAATTTTGATTATTCGATATGGGACACTTGACATGGTGTATGCACCGAAACCCACATCCGGTGCATACAAAAATTTCCCCACCCACTTTATATGCGACTTAGATTTGGCTGTTGTCGTTTTATTATTGATGGTTGAAATAAACCCATTTGATGATTGCACAAATCACATGGATAAACAGGTGATACAAACCTTTTTTTTTTTTTTGAATTTTTTGTGTGAAGTATTTTTTAAAAGTGTCCGTATATTATTAATTGATACCTTTACCATGAGAACATAAATTACTAACTAAATATTATTCAAATTCAGACTTTGTGTTTATAATAACTTCAAATTTATTGGTCTAAATGCCTTCTCAAGATTGTAGTGTACGATAGTAATTTTATTTAAGGAAAACAGCAACAACGCTGGCAAAAAAGAATGACAAAAGCAGCATCGAAAATGCCTTTGCCTTTGGAACACGAACAGGCAATTACATCTTTCGTGTTCCAAAGGTGCATCGCACCCTTTGTCTCCAAACTATTACTGTAAGTAAAAGGTTGTCTCCAAACTATTACTATAAGTAAAAGGTGCATCGCACCCTTCCGATAGGATACAAATGTGACGACTGCCGCGGTACAAATATGTTGATATGAATTTTATTTTAAAATTTTTTTATACAACTAAAAATATTAAGTAGGATATGATAAAATAATATTTTTAAAATATTTTTGAAAGTAGTAATTATAACAGAATTTTTATTTTAACTTTCATTTTTTAAACACTCACCATATACTAGAAGTTTTTGCCATTGCCTTAAAAGTTTTTTATTCTATAATTCTACCAAATATTAATTAATTCCTTATTTTTTCCTTTTTAAAATCTAGACTACTGCATTATTTCCGGACAATAAATGGAGCCCTTCAAATTATTGGCCAAAAATTTGAGAACCAGCTTCATTATTATCATTTGACTTGTTTTATGGTCATTTCTTCAAGCCATCGTTACTTATTTTCCTACTAATTCAACTATTACTAGCCACCGATGGGTGAAATTGCATTTATGGTGTTTTTTGACTTTTCTAGTTTAACTTTGGTGTATAAATAATTTATATTTTATTTTTAGTGTAAGACGTTTTCTCCACAAACGTTTTTATCATATTTTTCCATTTTTTGTATATTTTATAAATAAGACCTATAGGTTCTAAATGTTTTCAATTTGGTCCTTTAATTTTCCTTTCTTGTATTTTTCCTACAAACTTGTTATTTATATTATTTATTATTTTTTCTTGTTCTTTTATACCTTGTAAAATTGTATCTTTATTTATTACAATTTTATTTAATGTTCGTTCGTAATTCTTCTTATATATTTTCTCCTTTTGTAAAGCTGTTTCTAAATTTTTTCCCATCCCTTTAATATTTTTAGTGCTCATCATTTTATATATTATTATGCTGTTGTCAAACTATTTATTATTTTTATCCCCTCTTCATACCATTTTATAGCTTTATTATTTTCTTCTAATGGATGTCTATTTTCAATATTATAACGAGGTATATTTTTTATTGTCCTTTCTAAAGATTCATTATACTTTTTTATTGTTTTAACACTGTTTTCCAGCTGTAATAATGTATTCTTAACAACTACTCTGTATTTTATCAAATCTTTTTCTTTTGTTTTTAATTCCTTCATTATTTTTTCATTCATATATTTTTCAAATTCATTATTTATTTCTTTCGATTTTTCTATTTGTTCTTTTATTGCTTTTCTTACTAATCTAAGTTCTTGTCTATTAAGTCGTTTCTGATATTGGTCCATTTTTAACCTTCTATTTCTCTTTGATATATTTTCTTAACTAGTTTTTTGTTTATTGCTTTAACTTGTTTATATTGTTCTTTTGAAAATGTTTCTAATCTATTTTCTTCATCAAGTATCTTAAAAAATTTTATCATAAAATTAAAATTTATAGAACTTAGTCTTAATCCTAGTCTTTTTATATCCGCTTTTATTTTTCTGGAATTCATTCTATTTTTATGAATCTGATGATTCTTCTTGTTCATAAACTTGTTCTATAGCAATTATTACTTTATTTATAAAATTTAATTTTCTATTAGTCTTTCTGCAGTTTATATTACAATCTTCTTCTTTATATTTATGTTTATCTGCATGTTCTTGTACTAAAGATCTCATTTTAGAATTCAATATTTGTTTTTTTTTTTTTTGTCTAAAATGTTTATTAGATGTATCTTCATCAAAACACTTGCCGAATTTATAAACAAGGTTTAATCCTTTTCTGTAATCACCATCTGAAACACCATTCATAATTATATGAAATTTATGATTGTGAACAAAAACTTATATATGAGATGAACAATTTTAATAACAAAATTCATCAAATATTGATTTTAACAAGAGTACTCTAAAATCCATTCTGAAATCATAATTCACAAAATATTTTGAGTAAAGTTTATTACCTTTCTTTATCTCCTTCGTCTTCTATAAAGATCTATCGGATTCTTCTAAGACTCGTCTTCTTCTTCCTCGATCAGCTCAACATTCCAACAGTCCTGACGGCCTCCTGCCTATATGGACCTCAACGGAAAACAAGCTTCGATCTCCGACGGAAAAAATCACTACGGCTTATAGAATGATAATCGATTTTGAAGGATAAGGGAGTAAAGAAATATAATAAGCTCAAAACAAAATAGAAATTGTGATTTATGAAAGAAAGAATTTCATTTCCCCTTTTCGGGTTTATTTTTCCATACTCGGTACAAAGAAAAACACTCGAATTACAATTCTTCCAGACACTTTTTCTCACTCTTGACTCTCTGTTTTTTCGATGCCCTTTCTATTACAGACTCTATCTATTTATAGAACTCTGAAACGTGTAAAGAGATAAGATTCCTTCAGATAAGGAAATCCTAACTTTCATTTGTATTCGTCAGATCTATCTTTTTCTTCAACGGCTGAGATTCTGCCGACAGTTTTATAAAGGTTGCAGACGTCATTGCTTACGTCTCTCAATTGGTTGCAGACGTCATTGCTTACGTCTCTCTATTGGACTTTTCTCTTTATGACGTCACATCCTAATTTCTGTATGGCACCCAATCAATTTGCATGCCTCTTGTCTTGTAGCAGTGGAGCAAATAGTTCTATGGGTAACAAGGCACCTGTAGTATTCCTCTAGTAATCCAGATCTTGGATCATTTGGAGAGCCTTTAGTAACTAGTAACCAGTTACCAGCAGCAAAGATGGTTTGAAAACCTTTATTCAGAAGATTCTCTGAGATACTTTGTATGGCTTTTATCCCAAGAGCTCTTCTTGTAACAACCCATTCCGGGGAATATATTGCAGCCTTGAAACTTTTTCTTCCAACTTCCAAGCTGACGTTGCTTTATAATGGATTTATTGAGACAATATGAAGTGACTCATACCATCTATTTCCATCTGATTCTGGAGATATGGTGTAGAACTTCAAGACGCATTGTCTTCCTTTAGCAAATTGGGAAACCTTGGACTTGAATGTATCCTCAAATCCACTTATTTCTTTCTGTTCTTTGCTCAGATATATTAAATCAAGAAAACCAAATTCTGCAAGTTTTAGAACTTGGTTTGGATCAGCCCCATTGATTGTCGTTAACCTTGGGTATATTGTGTTTCCACTTGAGTAAAAGATTTCATCACAATCTGGATAGTTATATGCCAGATCAAACATTCGCTTGTATTCCTTATCATGGGAGTGTTTTGGTATATATTCACCCTTTATTTGAACAGTTTTGAAAGAATCAGATTTTTGAAGTGGTTCTATTTTTATTGTTCTTGTAGAGGATGTCTTTTTCTCTTCCTCGACTTTTATCTCCTTTTTCTTATTATCTTCCTCTATTTTTACAGGCATCTCTGGCTTTTTACTGCCTGAACACTCTGCCTTTTCTTTATCATTTTCTAATTTTTCAATTCTTTTATATAAATTATCCATTCTTTTTGCATTTTCTATGACCAGATCAGATAAAACTCTGAGATTATCTTGTATGGAGTTTTCAAAGATGTTTAGTGCTTCATTTATATCAAGAGAGATTACTCTCAGTGTATCAACTTCAGTCTTTATTTAAGCTAGTTCTTGTATGTCCTTCATCCTGCAAAATTGAAGGTAAAATAAGACTTTATTAGCCTTGAAGTGATTTTTGGGAAATCACCACCCTTCAACGGATTTGTTATCGTCTTTACCATCTACCGTTTGAGATGGACTAGGTATATGTATACGTATATACTCGTCTCAATATGATTTTTGGGAAATCATCACCCATTAACGGATTTGATAATGTCTTTACCATCTACCGTTTGACATGGACTAGGTATATGTAGTCGCATATACTCGCCTTTAGTCAAAACCATATTCAACATTTCGAGAAAGAAAATCTGCTAAGAAATTATCCATTCCTCTAATATGTTTTACCCTAAAATTATAGTGTGACAAGAAAACTTGCCAACGATGTAGTCTTCTATATTGAGGCTTATTTGAGAGTTTATTTTGTATTAAACTCTGAATTTGAGTATTATCTGTATGAACTTTAAAAGGTTTTTGTAAAAGAAAAAGAGAAAACTTTTCAATTCCTCTTATTATACCAAGTAGTTCTTTTTCATGTGTTGTATAATTTACTTCAGCTTGACTGAAAGTTCCGCTGGTATATCTACATATTTCATTTAGATCCGTTTTTAAAATTGCAGACCAATATAGGTCAGATGCATCAGTTTGGCCAATAAGATTGTCTTTATCTTTAGGTAGTCTTAATTCTGGTAATGATTTACATTCCTCTTTAAGACTAACAACTATATCTGTATGTCTAGAATTCCATCCTTTTGTATTATTTTTCCTAAGCAATTTTTGTATTTCATGCTTTTTCTTTGCTAAATCTGGAATAAATCCTTCAGCATAGTTTAAGCATCCCAGACACCTTTCTATTTGATTTCTATTGTCTAGTTTGTCTGGAAATTCTAAGATTTTTCGGGAAATATGAGGTTGCAATTTTATTCCTACAACACTCAATTTTAACCCTAAGAATTCTATTTCTTTTTTCTCTATTATGGCTTTTCTCTCAGAGAGAGCAATTCCATTGTCTTTACAAATTTTTGCAAATAGTAAAAGATGTTTTCTATGATCTTCTTCTGTATCTGAAGAGATTAAGATATCATCTATATATACTATCATAAATTTATGGTATTTTGAAAAGATATTATCCATTTTCCTTTGGTATATCGAAGGTGCATTTTTTAGCCCAAAAGGCATTACAAGCCATTCGTAATGTCCTTGAGGAGCACTGAATGCAGTGTATTGAATACTATCATCTTCCATTTTTATTTGCCAAAAACCTGAAGTGCATTCAAATTTAGAATAGAAAGACTTGTTTTTTACTAGGTTTATGATAACTTCTTTATTTGGTAAAGGATAACTATCAGTTTTAGTAAAATAATTTAACCTTTTAAAATTTATTACCATTCTAGCTTTATTCCTCTTCTTTTATGCTTCATTCATAACCATAAAAGCAGGACTAGAGAAAGGACTGAAGCTTTTCCGAATGAGTTTTTTATTCATTAATTCTTCTATTTGTTTTTTAAATTCTTGTCTTTCTTCAATAGTGTATAACATATATTTTTCTTTTATAATTACATTTTCAGTTAATTCTATTTTAGCTTTGGGATAACTTTCTTTCCAAAAAGCTAATGGATTATTGTTATAGTTTTCTTCTATTTTCTTTTTAATAACATCTAAGTTTATTCTTTTTATAGAAATGGTATTTATCTGTATTGGAATTTTCTCAAACACCTGTCGTCCACCACGCTCAGCTGGCTGAACTCTGAATGGTTTATTGACTCTCGGTATTTTAAGAAGATGTCAACAAGATGTTTTTAATGTTACCAAATATACGTTTTGTGTATAGAATTGAAATTGTTCAAGTAAATCATTTCCTAATAATATATCTGCTTCTAAAGAATTGTATTCATGTACTTGTTTAATAAGAATGATCTTACTTCCAAGTATTATTTCTACATCTTTAGCTACTTTATTAATAGCTTGAGATTGTCCCGTTATTCCTTTAATTCTTATATTGCTATCTGTTTTCCATTCTTTAATTAGGAATGTTTTAAATATTCTTATTTCTGATCCCGTATCTATCAAAGCACATGTTGTTATATTTCCTTTTAAAAGTGTTAATTGTATAAAAACACTTAAAGGAAAATTAATTCCTTTCATATTTAGGACAAAATATTTCATTTTCGTGTATTTGGAGTGTAACTCCATTCTTTTCTATTTTGTAATATTCACAATTATTGAGAAATTCATTTCCTAGAATTATATCAAAGAATTCTCCATTCATGTATGTATCTATGCAACATTTAACTTTCAATTTTATTCCTTGTATAGTAATTGGGACATATAACTCTTGATTACACGTTGCCTTAAATCCATCAAAGGTTGTATATTGGATTGGTAGGCTAGTAATCATTCCTATTAGTCCTTTATTTTTTACTTGAGCAAAGCGATTAACACTAGCTCCTGTATCTATCAATATTTTAGGTCCAAATATTCTATCAGTTCCATTAAAATATCCTCCTTCTATAATTATTGAATTTGTATATCTTAGAGATTTATTAACAGTTAACTTTCTTTCTATTTTTATACCAGAACTTTCTCCAGTAAGAGAATATTTAGAACTTCCTCCTAATAATCTGTTTCCTTGGAAAGGTAATAATCTTTTTTCCATTTCTGGTTTATTATTAATTTCTATTTGATAGGGTTCTATTTCTTGTATTTCTTCTAATAAAGGTAATTTTGCTGTGGCTATATCTTTACATTCTTCATCTATTTTTAAGTATAGTTCATTTTGATAAGTTCTACCATAATTACTATTACTCAACACATAAAGTGCTCTATAGTAGATAGTGAAAGCCTTACGACCATCTTTTAAACCTATATCTTTTAGAAATTTATAATGTAAAGTTAAGACTTCATCTATATTTTCATCTTGTAAATTGATACTATATTTCGGAAAAACATCAAAAAGAAATTGCTTATAAAACAAATTTCCTTCAATTGTTCCCAGATGACTAGTTTTAGCATCTCTAAATATTTGATCATGTAAAGATAGAACTAAAAGACTATCTATACATTCTCTAAATAGAGATTTGACTAGAAATTGTACTCTTCCCAAATATATATATTGTATTTTTGGTCTAAGAGATTTCTTCACTTTATTTATAGCATTATTAGCAATTCCTCTTGTTATAAGACTTATCTTGACCTTTCCAGAGGTATTTTCTATGCTTATAGCTTTTTCTACCTCGTGATAGTCATAGATATTTATCTTATTTCTTTTTACTAAATTAGCCAATCCAGTGAATATATTATTTGTCGGATTTGCTGCACTTAACTTTAAGTTTTTTATTTTGTCAAGTGTTTCTTGACTAAAAGTTATTCGTTTAGCATATCCTGCTGTACTTTCTTCTTCTATTATTTCTTCTTCATTATAATTCTGTATTTCAGAATCCATCTAATCTGATTCAGATTCTAATTCAGAATTTTCTGAAGAACTTATTTCAACATATATTTCATTTCTTATATAATTTTCTATATCTGAAACTTCTTCTAATTCGTCTTTTATTTCTATAAATTCAACTTCTATAGTTCTTACCTTCTTAGGTTTAGGACATTCTGGTGATTTATGACCTTCTTCACCACAATTCCAGCATTGGCATTTCGTAGATTTTTTATTTGGTTTTCCTTTTCTCTTAAAAAATCTTCTTTTAGGTTTTATATTTTTTCTATCAAACTTTTTATATTTTTTGTATCTGTTCCTTTTGAATTTTCTCTTTCTATAAGGTCTATTTCTATTTCTCTCTTCACAACCCCATTGGGTAGACATTTCTAATTTTGAACAATAAAGTCCAGAAACTTTTTTAGATTTCTTGTATAAATCTTGTTCATAACATAGCCTTTTTAGTTCATCTATTAAAACTCTTATTCTTCCACCTAGGTTATTACTTACATTTTTCTTTTCTTTTTCCCAAACTTTATTTATATGTGTATTCCATGGATTTGGGAGTTTCGATTAGAACATTTTAAGATATATGTCTTGTGACTCTCCACTCCAATATTGTCTATAATAATAGTCACAAAATTCTTCTATATAATTTCTAAGGAATTTCATAGAGCATATTGAAAGATTTATAAGATCATTTCTAGCTTCTTTTTTTTCTTTTAAATATTCTTTTTCAGCATTATTTATCCAAGGTTCTCCTAAAAATTCATCAGCTATATAGTATGCCATTCGCTCTACTCCAGTTCTAATATCTTGATCAAAACCAGTTTCGGTTTCGGTTCTCATTATTCCTTGTACGTCAGAAGAAATTCCTTTCCACCAACTGTTTATAATTCCATCAAATGTAGATATTATATATTCTGTTCTTCTAGTTGCTGTAGCGTATATCTCATCTTGATTTAGGAAATATGCAATCATATCATTTATCCATTTGGCTAGGGCTTTTCTTTTATCTCTTTTATTATTTAAATTTAATTTGCTTCCATTTACATTTATAGGTTCCGAATAAACATCATTTAGTTGATATTTAGCATTATTTCCTTTATTTCTTTTATCTTGATGCTTATTTTTCTTTGTATTGAAATATGTTGGATAACTTTTGGCTCATTGGATCCCATAGATTCATTTGGATCTTCTAATGTTGATCCATCTTCTCTTTTAGTTCCCGAAGAACCAGCGTTATTCATTCTTACTTCATATTCTACTATATCATCCAAGTTTATTTTTTCAAAATCTTCTATTAAATCATTTATTTCATTCATATTTGTATTTCATTTTAATTTTCTTCTTGTTTATTTTCATTTTCTATATTAGTTCCTTAAGCTTTAAACCTTTCAAGAGCTCCTTTAGAACTCTCTTCTTGTTCTTTTAGCATTCTTGGAACTATAGTATTTAGCATATAATCATCAAAAGAGCCTTTTTCATATGGTTTGGCCTTTTCTAAATTTATTACTTTAAAAGGAGTTTTTATTTCCTTTTCTATATCTTTTAATTTTTCAGCCTTGGATCTTTTTTCCTTTTCTTTAATGGCGATTTCTAGCTGCTTCATATTAATTCTATTTAATTGAACTTCATTCTTTAATTCTCTTATAGAATCTTGAAGATTTAACATTTCTTCTTTGATTCTATTAATAGATTCTATTATAGATTGAAGGTTTATGTCTATCGTTTCCATATTTTTCTAGCTTTTATTCTGTTTAATAAAACCTTATTCTTTTCCTTTTTTAACAGATTTTTTAGCTTCTTTATATCATTTTTATTTTTATTACAAAGATCTTTATCCACTGAAGTTTTTATTTCATCTCTTAATTTATTTATTTTAGTGTCCAATTCTAATATTTTATTTATATTGTTAATCCAATCTTTCCAATAACTATTCATATAGTAAGGAGGTTTGAATAATAATTTCTTTTTATTCTAAACTTCCTTATCTTCTTTTTTATAATAATTGGAAGGATTTGGTTTATTCATTTTTAGAAAATATTTTAGCATATCTTCATAAAAATTATATAAATTAGCTAACTCTCGTTTATTTAATATTTTCATTTTAGGGTGAAGGATATTGCCAATCTGTATCATCATAGGATATATCTGTATAGTATCCATCCATATCTAGGTAATTTAATTGTTCTTCTATATCATTTAATCTTTTATCTTCATCTAGAATTTGAAACCATATAATAATTCCAATTTCAAATAATTTATATATAGTATCTATAATTATTTTTATCAACATTTTATATTTTTTATCCCAAAAGACATCGTCTTCTAGGCTCTGATACCATCTAAACAGGGGGTGTATTGACGTTTAGTCTATTACAATTTATTACAATATATTAAAAGTTTACAATAAAAATCTATATATTTTCAAAGAGAATCATCTGTTTGTAGAAAAAAGTAACTGTTGGGGTAGAATTTATAATATTAGAAAAGTTATTATATTGATTTGTAAGAAAATATCAACTGTGTCATGAGTTTTTTTGTAGCACCCCAAACGGAGGATACAACATCCCCCGCACTAGGATCCAGACCCGGTCACGAAATGGAATGTCCGTACCTGAGTCCGAACCATAGCGAACGGGAGACCAACTCACGCGCTAGGCTAGGCGGAACTAACTCGACAAACTCAGAGCGCGGAAGCAATTGAAAGCAATCATCAACAAATAGCAGAAGTAATTAAAACAACATACATAACAGGTGACGGGTTCAACTAGCATAGATACCTAATCCCGAATATCAACTCAAATTCAACATAATAAACTGCATAAGTATCATCATAATATCTAATAACATCCAAGTATTAACTTACCAACCCCACACGGGTTTGAGTCTAAGTAGAATATAAAAATAACCTTCAAGGGTGAGACATAAATACATAACATAAGTAGAGTATGCGACTAATGCATCCTAACACCAACTAGACTGATAAGTGGGACTCAGAAGACTCACTTCCGCCTAGCTCAAGCCAAAAGAACCTGCAACTAAAAGATAAAATGAGGGGTCAGTCAACGGACTGAGCGAGGGGGCTGACGCACACCCACAACATATATATATAGAGCACAGCACATAACATAAGGGTGGGCTCATGAACCGGGACTAGGGTTTTGCACGCCAAAACAGTTGGACATACCCAAAATAGTATAAGTTTGGAAAAACCATTTAGAAAAGCCTATCCCGTTTCACAAGTCCCAAACATTCATAACATAAGTCCGGCGAGTACGGGCTTCCAACCTTTACTTCTCATAACTGAATATAACATAAAGCAGAATCAATCCATCCACTACTCTAATGATGGAAGAGCCACGCGTTGGCCCTAACCATCCATACATACATACTCACAAGGGTAGCGAACCCACGAGTGCCCTCCCCGGCTATACACCGAAGGCTCAAGATATCACGCCTCCCCTATCTCCCTGAGTCGAGCAATAATATCTCAAATGGATCTACGCACATGGTCAAACCCCGACGGCCCTAATCGTTCCGGGGGCTCCATTACCCATAGTTCCTCGGATCCATAAACAAACAGACAGACAGATGCCAATATTTCATGGCCAACTCGCTACTGAAACATAACATAACTGAATTTTCCAAAATAGCTTACATATGCTTTAATAATTAATTTTCCAAAACCAAGGATGGTTCACAAGGTCATAATCATATCATATCCAACACATATCTAATCATATACAGTATATAATCACATGCAAGGATTGAAATCATCATATTAAGGTCATAGGTCGCTTAGCTATATAAAATCCTAAACCTCACCTTGTGCAAGTAGAGTCTGAGAGTGTGAAGGGCCAAACACTCTAAATCTCGGGCCCACCGGCACCACCAAACTCTGTGACAAGACATACAGAAACCCAGACTTAGACTCTATATGAACCAAGTAGGACGCACGACCTATCAAGAGATGAATGATATGTGATATGGGATGAAGTGTACACATAGGTCACGTAGCATAGTTCACATATTCCACCAATCATGCAATTAATGAAGTATTAAAGTTTAACAAAGCATTTGAAATCATATTAAAGCATATAAGTCATAAGGCAATTCAAACGGATCAAGCAACACGGGAAAAGGTAAGTATTCTCATGGATTCATTCAATTAAATGGAGTACTACCATCTAAGATTGCAATTGAAGTCATATCATAACATATAATTCATAAATAAACTCAAACAGATCAAGCAAACATGGAAGAGACAAGTGCAAAGTGTCACAGTAGCTCTGGAACGGCCATTCCCATGCATAACTGAGCATGGGAATGGTCCTTCCCAGAAACCACCTAGCGAGCATGGGAACGACCGTTCCCATCTCAAGGCAAAAACGGGAACGGCCTTTCCCGTTCTCGCGTGCTGACATCAGCCCTTGGCAGGAAGGGCCGTTCCGGGAACCAAGGCCAAACGAGAACGGCCGTTCCGGCCTCAGATCTGGTGCAGTCTGTGCAGAAACTTCACAGCTTTGGGAAGAAGACAACCATGGCCGAAAATGGCCGATTTCAAACCAATTAAACCATAAAATTTCCACGAAAATCATATATATTATCAAATAAATCATGCTTATCACATAAATATCAATTTAGCTCAAGAACAAGGGTGATTTTGGCCAAAACTCCTACAACCCATTTTCATGAAAATCAAGCTTCAATCATGGTAAGATGTATCCAAACTCACTCCCTATCATACCATCCACAACTATAGCACATATTTAACATGGAAAAACACATATTCATGCTCAAGAACTCAAGGATTCATCATTAGAGTTATATTCTTCAAGTTGGGCATAATCACCATTTTCACAAGACTTCCTCATATAAGCTCATACATTCAATTTCATGCTGATAGAAATGAAATACACATCAAGGGAAATTCTTAGCTTACCTTGGCTCTTGAAATCATGAAGAAACGAGGGAGATATGAGCTCTTGAAATGATAGGAAAAGCCTTAGGTCTTCATTCTTCTTTGAAGCTCTCCATGGAAGATATATCTTGTGTGAAATGAGGTTTGAAATGACATGAGAAGGGATAAGACTATTTATATGGTGGCTAATAGTTCTAGGTCAAGGTTAGGGTTTCCAAGATATAATATGAGGCTAAAGGCTTTATTAGGATTTGGGCTCAAATAAATGACTTTCGGCCCAATAGGTCAAAATAAAAAGGTTTAAGGTGTAAACGGTTTCCGAAAAATATAAAGTAAATTTCATTGGATCCGAATCACCGAATCAAGTCCAATGGTGGTGTCGGAATTCGAATTCGAATTCCCGAGCTCATATTGGTCCCGAACGACCCAAACCCACCTAACTCAAGTTAGGCCTCAAACACACAAATAGATCCAAGTCCTATTTAAATACAACTCCAACAATTAATTTAAATTCACATAAGTTCCGTTCTTAGGTTGTCATGCAAGAATGCATATTTTATCACTTCGCATTTTAGTTAATTAAATCCCATTTAATTCAAAGTTGGAATTAAACGCTTAGGAAGGGAATTAAATACATAAATGCGTAAGGTAAACTCTCTCGTGACGCATACCTGTGCGATTTATCGGACAGGGCGTCACAATCTCCCCTCCTTAGGAGAACCTGGTCCCCAGGTTCACTCTTCGTCTTCAAACAACCCGGTCACAACTTCTTCATCTCCTCCTTAGTCTCCCAAGTTGATTTCTCTGATTTCTGTCCTTCCCACAACGCCTTGACCATAGGAATTTTGCTTGTTTTCCCTGGACTAGTATCTCCCGATTTGGATCTCAACTGGATACTTCATAATCATCAAATCTGAAATAAATTGTAATTCTCTTATCGTAAAAATAGTCGTCTCTTCGAGGTAGGACCAACGTCTCTTCAAGGACGTCCCGTTCTTGTTTCTTGTAGTCCGTAGTCATCGACGTGCATCGTAACCGAGACTTACAGAGAGAATCCCATCTCTCAGCACAAAAGGTGAGAGAACCCAGTCTCTCGAACACAGAAAGTGAGAGAACCCCGTCTCTCGATCACACAAGAGAGACCCCCGTCTCTCGAGCAGACAATTGAGAGAACCCCGTCTCTCAGTCTAAGTTAGACAGATTCCAGCATCTTCCAACATTCTAGTTCAAGAAATTCCAGCATTTCTCAAACCCCTAAATTCAAGAGAATCCAGCATCTCCTGAATATCTAAATACAAGAGAATCTAACATTCTCGTGCACAAAGCTTAGAAAGAATCCAGCATCTTTCTATCACATAAGTAGAGAATCCTGCGACTCTCTAACATATGAATTGAGAGAATTAACATCTCCCAAGCATGTAAACAGAGAGAATTAAATCTTTCTCACACTGAGAATGAGAGATTCTGACATCTCTCTAGCACATAAGTATAATTATTTGAAGCACTTGTGCCTACGCACATCAAAATAGTGCAGTTGAAAATTACAACAATCAACGCATATCATACATAATAATAAGAGTCAAATAAACGATGTATGTATGCAAATGCCATGAATGTTTGTTGTACCTTCCACCGTGGCATTCTGATCCACCCCTGCTGCTTCCTCCTCTCTATCAAGGGCATATGCACGAGCCTGAACAGCTGGCCTCTTCTTCGGACAGGTGCCCATCAGGTGATCAGCAGAACCACATACCAAGCATATACCCAAATACCTCCAACACTTCTCCAATAGATGAGAACCCTGACAATGATAGCAACGGGTCTGAGTTGGGGCCGGTAAAACTGGAGGGGCTGCGGGAGTAGTAGTTCGGGGCTTCTTGTTGATAAAGCCCGGTGGTTTGATGGGGGTAGCGAAAACATCGGGTCCTTGTTGATTCTTGATTTGAAGACGCCGCTCTCGTACTCGTTGGATCTTAGCTCTTGATCGATCATAATCAGGAATCTTATGCTTTGGCGGCCCGTAACAGTAACATCTCCCCAACCTCTCCCAACACGTATCGTACACATGGGTGTTTTCTCAATAATAAGTGAACAACTGGGGTTCGTTCCTCGGCTTTGAAGTACTCCCAGTCTCGTGTCCCTTTCCACGGATTCTTTTGCCTCGAGTCCCATCCGGATGGAGTCCTCCTCCCATCGGAGAGTCCGAGTACACTCTCGTCCCAAGTCCGATCCCCGATGTGTGTCCTCTTCTGTCCAACTCTCTCATGACAACCTCCACCGCTAATGCTCCCTCAGTGACCTCCTCCCAAGTGCCCGTGTTCCCCACGAGTACAAACTCTTTAAGTTCGCTCCGTAGACCCTCTAAGAAATGTCTAGCCTTCATCCAACCATTGCCCATGATGTGGGGTACAAACATGCCCAACCTCTCAAACTCCTCCATGTAACCCTCAACAGTCCTATCCCCCTGCTTCAACGTGAGGAAGGCTTCCAATCTTTGCTTCTGTAGGGTGGCTGGTGTGAACCTCTTCCTAAACTCCAGGACGAACACATCCCATGTCAATCCTTCACCCGTTGCCCCAAAACTCTGAACCATTTCTCTCCACCATTGTTTTGCTGGTCCACGTAAAAGTAGAGGGGTAAATCGTGCCATATTGTGAGAGTTTCATGGCCACGTTTCAAATAAGCCCTCTATCCCCTAAAGCCACTAGCACAGATTTCATTGCCTCATTCGAATAGGGCAGGGTTGAAAGACTTGAACTCCAGATACAACCTTGCCACGGGGTTCATAGGCGGTAAGTCGGTTGAAAGTTGCCTTTGATTGTACAGATTAGGTTGGGAAGACTGACCGTAGGGTAGCATCCTGAAATGTCAACAATTACAACGCCTGTATATGCATGTCGGTTAGTAAATGCTCATGTCACATAATAGATCAATCATCATCATCAAAGGCAAGTAATGTTTCACATTATATAAATCTAGTAAAGTCATGGGAATTCAATTACAGGGATTATCGAACTGAGATGTTCATGCACAGAAGTTATCACAATTAAACAACAACAGTCATCATCCACATCAAACAAAACAAGGTAAGAGTATTTAAACGATGCATGTATGCAAATGTCATGAATGCTTGGCGCACCGTTAACCGAAGTACAATAATCTTGACAAGAGGTGAAGCAGCAGGAGTTGATTAAGCCGATAATGATGCAATCTTCGTTATCTGAACTTCTTTGTCTTGAGTCTTTTCGTAAAGTGGTAACTCAACAAAGCTTGTCTATCACCCAACCCCTTACTAGACCGTAATCCTTTCTCAACTAGAATCATCCTCAGTTTCTCCCAAGAATTCTGATATATGTGTTAAATCTTAGTGTGCTCATCTTCAAGGGGTTGTCCATGATTCGTTTGTCAATCCGATATTTACCTCAGAGCTTCGTTGGAGGATCGTGGTGCTAAGCACTTCCCAAAGCATTCCATGGTATATGATTTTAAAACTTGAATAAAGTCTTTCGGCGTCTAAGTGTTCTATTCCCACCTCAACAATGTCTTCCATCTCATCTTGAAGAAACACCCAGATAGCTAACAAGCAATCCTGTCTTATCATTTGTTAACTCTAACCGGCACCAAAACCTTCAATGCTCATCGATGGTTTATAGCTCGTTGCTTAAGTTAGCACCAACTTGGCCACCTATCCACATCCCTTGACTTGATCGGATTCTTCTACATTAACTCGTTTCCATCAACAAGGTGACTATTTTCAAATGAACGAATTCTCAAGGTGAAAATTCGTCAAACCCCATCTTCCAATTGACTTTAAGATAGTAAGTCAATATAGAAAATCTCTTTCCTTCAACTCTGAACCTTTTTACGACCATTGATCTTGGTAAAGAATCCTTTTATATTCGAATTATGGTGTGTTTTTGTTGTAATGCCACAAGGTAGAGTTGATGGAGGGAAATCTCAGTGTTGACTCATAGGGCACCCTAAAATTCAAACACTAAATTCGATGCATGTGGATTAAAGATGTTGCATAATCACATAAATGCAACAATTAGTTATAATTTATAAAGTACATAAAATAAGATGTTGCATAATCAAAGTCATAATGTGCACATAATCTTATAATCACGGAATAATTCATGCCGAAGGGTCAAAATATCAAGTCAAACAAATGCAATGCGCAGTTATTCATATGCCGTACAACCTAGACAGACTCAGCACAACTCAAGAGCTCGATTTTGCAACCTAGAGCTCTGATACCACTTAAGGATGTAGCACCCCAAACGGAGGATACCACATCCCCCGCACTAAGATCCAGACCCGGTCACGAAATGGAATGTCTGTACCCGAGTCCGAACCATAGCAAACGGGAGACCAACTCACGCACTAGGCTAGGCGGAACTAACTCGACAAACTCAGAGCGCGGAAGCAATTGAAAGCAATCATCAACAAATAGCAGAAGTAATTAAAATAACATACAAAACAGGTGACGGGTTCAACTAGCATAGATACCTAATCCCGAGTATCAACTCAAATTCAACATAATAAACTGCATAAGTATCATCATAATATCTAATAACATCCAAGTATTAACTTACCAACCCCACACGGGTTTGAGTCTAAGTAGAATATAAACATAACCTTCAAGGGTGAGACATAAATACATAACATAAGTAGAGTATGCGACTAATGCATCCTAACACCAACTAGACTGATAAGTGGGACTCAGAAGACTCACTTCTTCCTAGCTCAAGCCAAAAGAACCTGAAACTAAAAGATAAAATGAGGGGTCAGTCAACTGACTGAGCGAGGGGGCTGACGCACACCCACAACATATATATATAGAGCACAGCACATAACATAAGGGTGGGCTCATGAACTGGGACTAGGGTTTTGCACGCCAAATCAGTTGGAAATACCCAAAATAGTATAAGTTTGGAAAAACCATTTAGAAAAGCCTATCCCGTTTCACAAGTCCCAAACATTCATAACATATGCCCGGCGAGTACGGGCTGCCAACCTTTACTTCTCATAACTGAACAGAACATAAAGCAGAATCAATCCATCCACTACTCCAATGATGGAAGAGCCACGCGTTGGCCCTAACCATCCATACATACATACTCACAAGGGGTAACGAACCCACGAGTGCCCTCCTCGGCTGTACACCGAAGGCTCAAGATATCATGCCTCCCCTATCTCCCTGTGTCGAGCAATGATATCTCAAATGGATCTACGCACATGGTCAAACCCCGACGGCCCTAACCGTTCCGGGGGCTCCATTACCCGTAGCTCCTCGGATCCATAAACAAACAGACAGACAGATGCCAATATTTCATGGCCAACTCGCTATTGAAACATAACAGAACTGAATTTTCCAAAATAGCTTACATATGCTTTAATAATTAATTTTCCAAAACCAAGGATGGTTCACAAGGTCATAATCATATCATATCCAACACATATCTAATCATATACAGTATATAATCACATGCAAGGATTGAAATCATCATATTAAGGTCATAGGTCGCTTAGCTATATAAAATCCTAAACCTCAATTTGTGCAAGTAGAGTCTGAGAGTGTGAAGGGTCAAACACTCTAAATCTTGGGCCCACCGACACCACCAAACTCTGTGACAAGACATACAGAAACCCAGACTTAGACTCTATATGAACCAAGTAGGACGCACGACGTATCAAGAGATGAATGATATGTGATATGGGATGAAGTGTACACATAGGTCACGTAGCATAGTTCACATATTCCACCAATCATGCAATTAACGAAGTATTAAAGTTTAACAAAGCATTTGAAATCATATTAAAGCATATAAGTCATAAGGTAATTCAAACGAATCAAGCAACACGGGAAAAGGTAAGTATTCTCATCGATTCATTCAATTAAATGGAGTACTACCATCTAAGATTGCAATTGAAGTCATATCATAACATATAATACATAAATCAACTCAAGCAGATCAAGCAAACATGGAAGAGACAAGTGCAAAGTGTCACAGTAGCTCTGGAACGGCCATTCCCATGCATAACTAAGCATGGGAACGGTCCTTCCCAGAAACCACCTAGCGAGCATGGGAATGGCCGTTCCCATATCAAGGCAAAAACGGGAACGACCCTTCCCGTTCTCGCATGCTGACATCAGCCCTTCACGGGAAGGGCCGTTCCAGGCACCAAGGCCAAACGGGAACGGCCGTTCCGGCCTCAGATCTGGTGCAGTCTGTGCAGAAACTTCACAGCTTTGGGAAGAAGACAACCATGGCCGAAAATGGCCGATTTCACACCAATTAAACCATAAAATTTCCACGAAAATCATATATATTATCAAATAAATCATGCTTATCACATAAATATCAATTTAGCTCAAGAACAAGGGTGATTTTGGGCAAAACTCCTACAACCCATTTTCATGAAAATCAAGTTTCAATCATGGTAAGATGTATCCAAACTCACTCCCTATCATACCATCCACAATTATAGCACATATTCAACATGGAAAAACACATATTCATGCTCAAGAACTCAATGATTCATCATTAGAGTTAAATTCTTCAAATTGGGCATAATCACCATTTTCACAAGACTTCCTCATATAAGCTCATACATTCAATTTCATGCTGATCGAAATGAAATACACATCAAGGGAAATTCGTAGCTTACCTTGGCTCTTGAAATGATGAAGAAACGAGGGAGATATGAGCTCTTGAAATGATAGGAAAAGCCTTAGGTTTTCATTCTTCTTTGAAGCTCTCCATGGAAGATATGTCTTGTGTGAAATGAGGTTTGAAATGAAATGATAAGGGATAAGGCTATTTATATGGTGGCTAATAGTTCTAGGTCAAGGTTAGGGTTTCCAAGATATAATATGAGGCTAAAGGCTTTATTAGGATTTGGGCTCAAATAAATGACTTTCGGCCCAATAGGTCAAAATAAAAAGGTTTAAGGTGTAAAAGATTTCCGAAAAATACAAAGTAAATTTCATTCGATCCGAATCACCGAATCAAGTCCAATGGTGGTGTCGGAATTCGAATTCGAATTCCCAAGCTCATATTGGTCCCGAACGACCTAAACCCACCTAACTCACGTTAGGCCTCAAACACACAAATAGATCCAAGTCCTATTTAAATACAACTCCAACAATTAATTTAAATTCACATAAGTTCCGTTCTTAGGTTGTCATGCAAGAATGCATATTTTATCACTTCGCATTTTAGTTAATTAAATCCCATTTAATTCAAAGTTGGAATTAAACGCATAGGAAGGGAATTAAATCACATAAATGCGTAAGGTAAACTCTCTCGTGACGCATACCTGTGCGATTTATCGGACGGTGCGTCACATTTTTGAAGACGTGTTTCCCATAAGCTTTTTATACCAATTTTACAGTATACTAAAAAAGTACCCTATTTTTAAAATTTGACTTGAAAAGTACACTTTTATTAAAAAGGTCCCCCACCCATGTGTTGTCTCTATACTCTAGCAATTCTAGTAATATTATTTTATAATGTTGTATCGTGCCCAAGTATCGTGTTTTGGCATTTTTTTATATAAAAAGTTGAAAAAAATTATTTATTATATTTGTATGTAAAAATTTGAAAAAAGTTCATTTATTATATTTGTATGATGTCATATTTATATTATTGTATTTATAGTTGGCTCCAATGTATATACTTGCCCCTTGTATTTCATAAGAAAGACAACTTAATTTTATCATAGGAAATGTAACATGTTATAGACTGCTTAGTTGATTTAAATTGTATTTGATTGCAGAGTTTGTTAATCACCAATTAAATGCACCGTTCCAACAAAAATAAAAGATGATATACTTTCTTCGGCTAAATACATGCGGCAAAATTCTATTAAAATGAGTTCAGTCCAACCACTCCAACTATTAAAATATAAAAATTTCTCTATTAATAATAATCATACATTCAAAACTTGAAAAAAAGAGTTTCAATTAGGTTAATATAATTACCGCTAAGTTACACCATTTAATGAAATGTAGTAGGAAATTGGGTAAAGGTTAATATGCCTATTTTGATTTTTTGTTCCCCCATAAATTGATTTAATTGATGTTTTGAAAAAACTTATATACATAAATGAAATAACACAATATCAAAACCTTGAGATTATGGACGTACTTTTCCTTTCTTATTTATTTATGATGAACAACATTAATGTAGACTAAAACCGCATTTCTAGCTAAAGTATGAGTTAGCATATTAACGCCACGATGAATATGAGAAAAACAAATACCGACAAACGACAAATAAATAAGTTTCACATCTGACATAATATTGCCAATATTTGATAAGTCCTCCTCTTGTCGAAGGTGGTTGATGACAGATAAACAATTGCCCTCCAAAATGATGTTGCTCCAATCAAAGTCTCGACCAAGACGGCCAACCGACAACGCTGCATATGCCTCAACTAGGGGTGGCAAATGTGTGGGTTGGGTTGGGTTCATATGGGTTGAGTCTAAATGAATTGAGTCAAAAATGGGTTCTAGACTAATGGGTTCTTAACGGATTGAGTTTTTAATGGGTTGTGGTGGGTTTTAATGGTTTGCTAATGAGTTCAATAATGGGTTATTAATGGGTTCCAATTCAATTCAAGTACTTAAATGTCCAATATACCCTTCACCAATATATTTAACTTATTTTGGATTTATTTGACCCAAGTAATATATTTTCAACCCATTTGGTCTATTTTGAGTCTGTTTTTCCATTTTTTGACATGTTCGTTCTATTTTAGACTCGTTTAACCCATTTTTGGTCTGTTTCACCCGTTTTTCGACATGTTCGACCTATTTTGGACCCATTTCACCCAATTTTCAATATGTTCGACCTATTTTTGACTCGTTTTGGGCCTCTTTCACCCGTATTTCGACCTATTCGACCTATTTTGGAATCGTTTAACCCATTTCGGGCCCATTTCACTCGTTTTTCGACTTGTTCGTCTTATTTAAGACTCGTTTGATCCATTTTTGGTCATTTCAACCTGTATTTCGACCTATTTGACCTATTTTGGACTAATTTGACCCGTTTTTAACCCATTTCGCCCGTTTTTCGACATGTTCGTTCTATTTTGGATTCGTTTAACCCATTTTGGGCTTTTTTAATCCCTTTTTGGACCTGTTAGATCTATTTAGGACTCATTTTGAACCGTTTGAAGCACATCTCACCCGTTTTTCAACCTGTTCGACCTATTTTGAACTCGTTCTACTTGTTTTAGGCCCGTCTTTGACCTCTTCGACCTATTTTGGACTCTCTTTTAACTCGTTTTTTGACCTATTTGTCCTATTTTGGACTCGTTCGACTTGTTTTGGGCCCTTTTCACCCGTTTTGGATCTATTTTACCCATTTTGGATCCATTTTATCCATTTTACCCACTTGGATCCATTTTACCCATTTGGATCAATTTTACCCACTTGAATCCATTTTACCCATTTTGTATCAACTTTAACAACATTTTACCCATTTTGGATCAATTTTACCCATTTGGATAAACTTTACCCATTTTGAATCCATTTTACACATTTGGATTCATTTTACCCAAATTTTACCCATTTTGGATCCATTTGACCCACTTGTACCCATTTTACCCATTTGGATTCAATTTACCCATTTTGAATCAATTTTACCCATTTGGATCCATTTTACCCATTTTGGATCTATTTTATCCACTTGGACTCATTTTATCCATTTTGGATCCATTTAAATCCATTTTATCCACTTAGATCCATTTAACCCATATTTAACCCGTTTTGGATCAATTTTAACCATTTGAATTCATTTTACCCACTTGGATCCCTTTTACCCATTTGAATTCATTTAACCCAGTTGGATCTATTTTACCCATTTGGATCAATTTTACTCATAAATTTTATCCATATTTTACCAATTTTTGATCCATTTTACCCACTTGGATCCACTTTAAACATTTGTATCAATTTTACCCATTTTGGATCCATTTTACCTACTTCAATCCATTTTACCCACATTTTACCCATTTTGGATCTATTTTATCCACTTGGATCCATTTTACCTACTTGGATTCATTTTTTCCACTTGGATTTATTTTACCCATTTTGGATCCATTTCACCCATTTGGATCAATTTTACCTATTTTGGAACTATTTGGCCCATTTAGATCATATTCACGAAATTTGGATATATATGACAGGTTGGAGTAAACATTCTAAAAATAGGTCATAGACAAGCGAAACATGTTTGTAATAGATTGAACAGGACAAAAAATGGACAAAATAGGTTTGAAATGAACCGAACAAGTCAAAAAATAGGTCAAATGGATCCAAAACCGTTCAAACAAATTTAATATAGGTCGAACAAGTCGAAAAGCAAGTGAAACAGATCAAATATCGGCCTAAAAGGTCCAAAATAAATCAAACATATTGAAAAATAGGTGAAACAAGTCCAAAATGGGTTGAATAAGTCAAAAAACTGATCAAATGGGTCTTAAATAAGTCAAACACATGAAAAATTCGATGAAATAGGTCTAAAATGGGCCAAACGAGTCCAAAATAGATCGAATAGGTTGAAAAACGAGTGAAACAGGTCCAAAACTGGTAAAACGAGTCCAAAATTGGTCGAATAGTTCGAAAAACGGGTTAAAATGGTCAGAAATGGGTCAAACGAGTCCAAAATAGGTTGAACAAGTCGAAAAAAGGGTGAAACGGGCTCAAAATGGGCCAAATAAGTCCAAAACAGGTCTAGTAGGTCGACAAATGGATGAAACGGTTCCAAAACCGGTCAAATGAGTCCAAAATAGACCGAATAGGCCGAAAAATGGGTTAAAATGGTCCAAAACGGGCCAAACGAGTCCAAAATAGGTTGAACAAGTCGAAAAATGGGTAAAACCGACTTAAAACAGGACAAACGTGTCCAAAATAGATTGCACAGGTTGAAAAATGGGTGAAATTGATCCAAAATGGGTCAAACGGGTCTAAAATAAATAGAACAGGTTGAAAAATGGGCAAACGAGTTAAAAATCGTGTTCGTGTGTGAAAATACGTGTAAAATTATCTTAGTGTGTAAATGTGTGTAAAAAATGTGTTATTGTGTGAAAATGTTTGTAAAATTGTCTTAGTGTGTGTAAATATGTGTAAAAAATGTCTAATTATATTTAAAAAGTTTATGAATAGAAATATAATATTTAATTTATGGGGAGGGTAAAATAGAAATAAAACATTAAGATTAGATAATTAATCTTAAACCATTAAAGATCCAACTCAAACCCAATGTCAACCCACTCTAACTCATGAAGGACCCAATACTTTCCTAACCCATTATTAACCTAACCCAAACCAAACCAACCCAATTTAAATTTCACCAAAACCAACCCAACCCAACCCACCTATAATGGGTTGGACCCATTGGGTTCAATCCATTTTGCCACCCCAAGCCTCAGCAACCAAAGGGTCCATGGTGTGATTTTTCTTATCTGTCTCCCAGCCAACACAATTCCCATTAGAGTCCCGAGCAACCACACCAATTTCCACTGAATTCGAGTAACGAAAAACTGCCCCATCAAAGTTTATCTTAACCCAATTAGCCAACGGTTTCTCCCAGCACCTGGTGAATTGGAAAGTAGTCAGAGCAGTGGCTTACTCAATACGATGCAGTACCTTTACTCCAGACTCCAATGCAAAACTAAGCACTTCATGTGGCTGCTTAAACAGCCCTTCCATTTGGCATTTTTCGACATCCCCATATAGCCCAAAGCACAACTGAGAGAGTCCTACTGTTCGAAACATCCAACTCTTAAAGTGCAGCAAGAAGGCCATCACAGAAGCTCAAAGCCATGAATTGAGGAAACTTCCAAGGAAAATGGGATAGAGTCCAGACCTGCCGAACGAATGGACAAAGGAACAGGACGTGTGAGACAGACTCCTCTATCTTGCCACAAAGAATGCAGCCAATGTTCGAAGCACAATGTCTGTGAGAGAGATTAACGCCTATAGGCAGGATATCTCGGTAACACCGCCAAAGGAAGTTACGTACCTCAGGCTGAACATCAAGACTCCAAAGTTTCTTCCGAACCCCATGAACAACTAAAGTCGACGAAGATCACCGGTAACGATTAGCAAGGTCCACAACAAGGTGATAAGCGCTTCTCATCATAAATAATCCGCTCTTGTTATAATGCCAGACTTCAAAATTCTTCTTACAGCTTAATTTATCCTAAGCAAGCCAACGTATCTTGCAATCTCCCCCTGAATTCTACCAATAATTATCTAAAGCTAAGTTAGTTTCTTGGAAAAGGTTGTTCGGCAAAAGAAAACAGTGCACTGTATAAGAAGGTATAGATTGTAACATTGCCTTAATCAACATTTCTTTCCTAACTTTTGAAAGAAACTCTTCGTAATATCCTTGAATTCGGCGCCTAATCCTATCCAACAAACTGGAGAAGACAAAATTCCGTGACCACCCCACCACCGACGGGAGGCCTAAGTAGAGGTTCAACTTATCAACTAGCTTAACCCTGAGTACATTAGTCATTTTCTTCTTTTCTCCCTTTGGCACATTCTTGCCGAAAATCATAGAGGACTTTTGTTGATTCATGACCTGTCTTGATACATGACCATAAGATTCCAAAATCTCCTTCATGTATATCATCGTTGTAGCGCCCCGAGGGGGCCACAACCCCGCACCGTCATACCTCCCAATGGCAGATCCACTATCTAAAGCTCTTAGTCAGCAGGCTTTCGAAGGACATCTTTAGAATATGGGACTTAAGATTGTGTCTGAATGGCTTTGACGGGCAAGTGGGAGATTGTTAGAAATAGTGCCCTTAAAGCAGTATTGTTGCTTTACTATTTCCTTATAAAATCACAAACAGTCTTTGAATAATAAAAGAAATCATTTTGTCCATAGGCTATCACTTCTTTATGTGCTTATTTATGTTTGTTTGGGTTTGACTGTGTTTTGCATGTTTTGAACCCCACTAATCCGATGAGGCGGTTAAGAACTTTGTCCTTATGTGAACGACATATGAAATAAGTTCTTAACTCCATAAGCGAGGATTAGAAACTTCTCCAAGTTGATGAATTCGACAGAGAGTGGGAGTGTTGGCCTTGACTCCATTGAGACTTGCTTATGTGATTATGTCCTTGAGAAGGATCACTTAGTTTCATGGAGGGATAAGTGCATATGATGATGCGTTCATAATACATAAGGGTGATTGCTACAAAAACTTCATCACTAAGATGTCATGCGTTAGAACATTCCTAAATGGGAAAGAAAGTTTCCAAACTTCCAGATTTGGAAATATCTCACAGGTCAATGATGTGATCAATAATCCTTTGACTTGAGATTCTGTATTGTCTTATATGAGCTAACTCTATAATCTTTGATATAGGCTCAAAAGGGTGTCGCCATATAGACACCTGAACCACGGCCTATGTTGGGATTACACAAGTAGCATATGGAGAATTAGTAGAATCAATAAAGGACCTACACTTGTTAAGAACAAGAATGATCTTTTACTGATTAGGTTGTTCGTAGTTCATTAAATATTAAACCCTTGGCCAAGGTGGATAAAAGATAAAGACATCAAGAAAATGGGGTTTTCTTGGATTAAGATCTAAATGGATATGAAACGAACTTAACTTTAAAGATCAAGAATAACAAGGCTCTAAGTTCATTCCCATGCCTAAATTTCTTAATTGAGGGATGGGGTTGTAGGAGGATCGTATTTCATTGATTGTCATTGATTGAAAGGTTCTTCAATTCATTTCATTATTTAGCTAGAGGTCACACACCCATTTCTAGATTACGGTAGTGTGATATGTGAACTGAGAATTAATTAATTAGTGTCACTGCTAATCGAACAATGAACCTAAAGGGTCACACACAAATGCCAGGTCACGAGGGTTTTGGTAGGAAGTTAATTGGATTAACGAAGTGATCAAATTATTGATCAAAATGGGCCATACGTGCGTGGGCCCCATGCTATGTGTCACGCACATGACTGGACACGTCACACACGTGACTGGACACGTGTCGTGTACACGTGTAAATGCTTTTGTTGATTAATTAAATTGTTAATTAATTTTTGATCTTTTAATTAATTTTGAATTAATTGTTAAGTCCAATCTAAAAAATAATTAACCCGACAAATAATTAATTTTGAATTAAATTATTTATTGAATATTGATACTTAATTTTATACAAGATAAAGCTGAATAGTCAAACTTCCTAAAGTAGGAGAGAGAAAGATTTCTTGGATTATCTTGGAGAGTAAGATAAGATATTATTTTCAATTAAAAGATAATAATTAATTAGTGAATTATTGAGCAAGAAATCAAAGCCTACTAGGTTAAGGAACCTAGAGAGGGGTTCGAACCCTACTAGTATTTATACTAGGTGTGGGACTTCTCTTAGGATTTAGACCAATGTTCTTAAAGCGTTAATTTTTTTTAGAAAATAAAAAGAAAAGTTTTCAAAGAAAATTTCCTATCCAAAACACAAGCCACAGAACTAGCATTGTCAATAGCTTGATCGGGATCTAGGATTAGTGTGGATACACTTTGGAGGATTATCTACTTTGGGATCTTTTCGAGAACCCTTCGAGGGACAATCCGCACGAAGGGTGTTTAATAGGCAGTATCAACATCACAAGAAAGCTTCAATATTCGTAAGTTTCTTAAAACCTTCTTTGTTTCGAAACGAACATTGCAAGATTTCGATTCGCTTTTGGCAAAGAATTTTAAAATTTCACTGGGCAAACTTTTCGTTTTCCAACACCACACATATGCCACGCAAGTGGGGGCCCCCACAGGCTTTATTTAGGCGATTCGATCAAATCGATCAAGTCTATACCATTGTGATCTTTGTAAGTTTCTTGAAACCTTCTTAGTTTTGAAATGAACATTGCAAGAACACGAGTCGCTTTTGGAATAAAATTTAAAATTTCGTTGTGTTCCCTTAGAGATGTGTAAATAAAAGGGTCACATCAATAGAGAACATATCAGATCCACTTTGGAAATGCCCAAAGTTAATAGGCTCTCAAAGTACATCTTCAAAAGATGGGACTTACAGTACCGAAATGGCTTTTACGGGCAAGTGGGAGATTGTTAAGAATAGTGCCTTGGAAAGCCAATTCGACGTAATCTACTTTAAGACTTTCTTTATATCATAGACAATCTTTGAATAATATACGATTCATTATTATCATAGGCAAACACTTCTTTTTGTGTCATTACGTGTTTTGTGTGTTTCCGTTATGTGCGCATGTATTAGAACTCCCTAATCCATAAGGCTGTTAGGTATTTTATCATTAGGTGAATGACACATGAAACAAGCCCTAACTCAAAGCAGGATTAAAAATTACTCCAAGTTAATGAGGCCGACAGACAGTGAGAGTGTCGACTTTACCTCGATTGAGACTTACTCGTGGAATTGCGTCCTTAAGAAGGATCACCCTGTTTTATAGGGTGTAAAGTGCATAGTTGATGCGTACACAATACATGAGGGTGCTCGTTATAAGAACGGGTACACTGAGGTGCCCCGCATAAGAAGATTCCTAAATGGGAAAGAAAGTTTCCACTTTGGGAAGAGGAAACTTCCAGATTAGGAAATATTCTCGCAAGTCAATGGCGTGAGTAAATTAATCCTTTGACTTGAGATTCCATTGATGCTTTATGTGAGCTAACTCTGTGGTCTTTGATATATTCCTAAAAGGATGTCGCTCGTGACAGCTAAATCATGGTTGAGACTACACAAGTGGCACATGAAAGCATATGAGAATCAACAAAGGAACTACACTTGCTTTAGAAGATCTCTTATTGCATAAGTCGTTCATATGTCATCCTAAAACCCTCGGTCGAGGTAGTGGATCAAGACATCAAGACAATGGTTTCTTGGATTGAGTATGAAACGAACTTAGCTTTATGATTGAGATTAATAGGGCTCTCATTATTCCCATGCCCTAGATTTAATTGAGAGATGTGATGGTAGAAGGATCATACCTCACGGATGTCATTGAATGAAAGGTTCTTTCGAATATATATTCATTGATCAGATAGTGATATGTGAGCTAATCAATTGATAAAGTGTATAAATTAATTAGGCTCACTACTAACTGACAAATGAATCTAGATGGTCACACACAAATGTCAGGTTCAAAGGGTATTGTTGGAAAAATCAAATAGTTGATTGAATTGAGACCACACGTGTAAAGTCCACGTGTGGCACTTGAGCCATGGATTGGGCGTATGGTCCAATTGTGAAATTGGACCATGTGTTAATTAATTGAAGAATTAATTATAAAGCCCAAATAGAATTAATTAGAGAATTAATTATTAAATCTCTAATATAATTAATTAGAGAATTAATTATATAGCCCAAAGAAATTAACTAGAGAATTAATTTTAGCCCATTAGAATTAATTGGAGAATTAATTCTAAAGCCCCTTACGAAATTAAATAGAAAATTAATTCTAAGTATTTAATTATTTAGTTATTCTAATGTGATTAGAATAAATAAGTAAATATTAAATATCTGTTATTTATTATTCTAGTAGATATCATTCTAATATGATTAGAACAGATATTTAGTTATTATTGGAATTATTAAATATTCCAAATTTGATTAGGAATTTCTTTTTCTAGAAGGATAATATCTTATTTAGATAAGATATTATTACTTAGAGGAAAAGAAAATAGAAGAAAAATCAAAGTAGGAATCCTGCCCTACTCAGATTTAAAATTTTGAGAAATCCAATATAAATATAAGGACTAGTGGAAAGATTTTTGTCAACGGAAAAAACTGAGTGAAAAAATAAATCTACGTGGGAGAAAGTAAGTGTGAAAGATAAATTCGACTAGAAACTCGACGTGTCTTTCATGGTCTTTGGCGTGAAATTACTGACTTCGTCAAACTAGGGAGATTTAATCATGCTCTTTCTTATCTCGTTTTTCGTTTGTTTCAATACACATATCATAACACTAGTGTCCTCATTGATATGATTTGAATCTAGGTTGGTATGGACTATTCTCTAAAGGATTACTAATGTGGAGTCTCAGTAGAAAGAACCTTAAAGAAACGGGATGTTCATTACCGCTTGAAGTGCGTTTGTGGGTGGCTCAAACGTGTCAAGAAAGCTTCAATTCTTGTAAGTTTTTTAAACCCTAAGATTTGAAAATAGAAATTGCAAGTCATGATCTATCTTTTGGGAAAATTTTTAAATTCCGTTGTGTTTACTTTCGTGCTTTTCCCAACAGGAGGTTCCAGCTGTGAGGTAATAGCGGCAATAATAGGATCATATTCAGATCCTAACCCACGAAGAGTCCAGAGGATTAAATTGTCTTCATCTATCTTCTTTCCAGCACTTGCCAATGCCAAAGATAGAGATTTGGCAGTTTGAATGTGCTGATGAACCGTCTTAGAGCCCTTTGTAAGAGTTTGCGATTCATTCTTCAATTGTTGAATATGAGCATGCGAACTGGTACCATACATAAGCTCTAGCATTTCCCACGCCTCACGTGCAGTTGTCTTGTCCACGACTTGAGAGAAAACACTATCGGATAAAGAAATCAAGATTCATCCAAGAACCATCTGATCTAAACGATCTCATTTAGCACCATCTTCAAGGGATTCAATTGGTCTTGGAAAACTTCCAACAATAAAACCGAGCAAACTGTGACAACATAGAATGAAAAAAAATTTGAGTTTTCCAAAGCAAGAAATTATCACTTCTCAATTTAATTGATAAAACTTGGGAGATTTGTTTGATGTTGAGGAAGGAGGTGGACGATTGAGCCATTAGAGAGAAACAAACATATATCGTTAGAGGAAAAAAAATCCTAGGCTCGTGATACTATAAAAGGATCGAATTGTGATGCCCCGATTTTTCGGCCATACAGGTACGTCGTAACGAGTGTGTTTTTGGAAAACAGCAGAGTTTGCACAGCAGAAGTTTAAATTTTTTTCCAAAAGCAGATCTTAAAGCTTGCAATGTTCGTATCGTATCATAGGGTGTTTCAAGAAACTTACATTGATTGAAGCTTTCTTGTGATGTTTATACCGCCTATCAAACACCATTCAAGCGGAATGTCCCTCGAACGTCCTTCGATTAGATCCCAAAGTAGGCAATCCTCTAAAGCGTATCCACACCAGTCCTAGAACACGATCAAGCTAGTGAGAATGCTAGTTCTATGGCTTGTGTTTGGCTAGGATATTTTACTTTGAAAACTTTTCTTTTATTTTTCTAAAAAACAATTAACACTTCTTGAGTGTTGGTCTAAAGAATAAGAGAAGCACCCCCACTAGTATTTATACTAGTGGGGTTCGAACCCTAGAGGCTTCCAAAGCCTAGTGGGACCTTGTTTTCTTACTCACTAATTAACTAATTAATTATTAACTTTTAAATAACTTATTCTCCAAGTCTAACAAGAGATGCTCTCTCTCTACTACAATAGGAAGTTTGACTTTTCAACCTTTACCCATTAAAGTCAAAAGTCAATTTATTCAATAAATAACTTAATTTATAATTAATTATTTATTGAGTTAATTATTTTGAGAATAGTCTCAACAATTAATTCATAATTAATTAAAAGACCAAAAATTAGTTAATTACAATTTGATTAATTAATTCTAGAAAAGAATTCACGCGTGAAATAAATCACATGTTGGAGCCACGCGTGAAGCCACGTGTGCGTGACACGTGGCAGCCACACAAGCCGCGTGACACGTGGCAGCAGTCCACGTGTAAATGCTCCCATTTCGATCAACAATTTGATCCTTCGTTAATCCAATTAACATCCTACCGTAACCCTCGTATTCTGACATTTGTGTGTGACCCTTTAGGTTCATTTTTCGATTAGCAGTAACAGTAATTAATTAACTCCCATAATTAATTAATCACTTCACAGATCACATTACCGTAATCTAGCAATGGGTGTGTGACCCCTAGCCGAATAATGAAATGAATCGAAGAACCTTTCAGTCAATGACAATTAGTGAAATACGATCCTCCTACAACTCCATCTCTCAATTAAGAACTAAGGCATGGGAATATTCTCAAAGCCTTGTTATTCTTGATCTTTAAAGTTAAGTTCGTTTCATATCCATTTAGATCTCAATCTAAGAAAACCCCATTTTCTTGATGTCTTGATCTTTTATCCACGTTGGCCAAGGAGTTAATATTTAATGGACTACGAACAACTTAATTAGTAAGAGATCATTCTTGTTTTTAACAAGAGTAGGTCCTTTATTGATTCATCTAATTCTGCATATGTCATTTGTGTAATCCTAGCATAATCCGTGGTTCAGGTGTCTATACGGCGACACCCTTTTGAGTCTATATCAAAGATTACAGAGTTAGCTCATATAAGACATTACAGAATCTCAAGTCAAAGGATTATTAATCACGTTATTGACCTGCGAGATATTTCCTAATCTGAAAGTTTCTAGGAGACTTCCTTTCCCATTTAGGAATGCTCTCACGCTGGACATCTCAGTGATAAAGTTCTTGTAACAATCACCCTTATGTATTATGAACGCATCATCGTATGCACTTATCATTCCATGAATCTGAATGATCCTTCAAAAGGACATAATCGCATAAGCAAGTCTCAATGGAGTCAAAGTCTACACTCCCACTATCTGTCGGACTCATCGACTTGGAGAACTTTCTAATCCTCGCCTATGGAGTTAAAAACTTATTTCATGTGTCGTTCTCATAAGGGCAAAGTTCTTAACGGCCTCATCGGATTAGGGGAGTTCAAAACATGCAAAACACAATCAAACCCAAACAGACATAAATAAACACATAAAGGAATGATTGTCTATGAACAAAATCATCTCGTTTATTATTCAAAGACTGCTTGTGATTTTACAAGAAAATAGTAAAGCATAAATGCTGCTTTAAGGGCACTATTCCTGACAATCTCCCACTTTCCCGTTAAAGTCATTCAGGTGCTAATCTAAGTCCCATCTTCTGAAGATGTCCTTCGAAAGTCTGTTGACTAAGAGCTTTAGTTAGTGGATCTGCCATGTTCTCTATCGATGTGACCCTTTCAATTTGCACATCTCCTCTCTTGATTATATCATGAATCAGGTGATACTTCGTCAAAATGTGCTTGGTTCTTTGGTGAGATCTTGGTTCTCTTGCTTGAGCAACCGCCCCTGTGTTGTCACAAAACACTCCAATGGGATCTTTAATGCTAGGAACTACACCCAGCTCGTGGATGAAGTTTCTTACCCTAACACCTTCCTTAGCAGCATCGTTTGCAGCTAAGTATTCGGTTTCGGTGGTCGAATCTGCAATGGTCGATTGCTTGGAACTTTTCCAACTCACTGCTCCACCATTTAGGCAGAATATATATCCTGACATGGATTTAAAGTCATCCATATCCGATGCAAAACTTGCATCACAGTATCCTCTAATGACAAGATCTTACTGGCTTCCGTAAACCAAGAGCAAATCCTAAGTTCTTCTCAAGTACTTAAGGATGTTCTTTACAGTAGTCCAGAGACCTTCACCAGGGTCAGATTGGAATCGGTTAGTCACGCTAAGTGTATAAGCCACATCCGATCGAGTACATAGCATTGCATAGATTATGCTTCCTATTGCTGATGCATAAGGAATTTTGGACATCCTTGATTTTTCAAGTTTAGTCTTGGGACACAGCTTCTTCGAAAGAACTGTTCCTGGGCCCATTGGAAGTTTCCCATGTTTGGAATCTTCCATATTAAACCTCTTTAGTATTTTGTCTATGTAAACCGACTGTGATAATCCTAACAATCTCCTAGATCTATCCCCGATAGATCTTTATACCGAGAATATAGGATATATCACCAAGATGCTTCATCTCAAATTGGTTCGATAACCAAAACTTTGTTACTTTCATGTCATCATTTGCATTCCCAATGAGGAGGATGACATCTACATAAAGTATCAGAAATTAAACCGAGGTTTCCAATTCTTTCTTGTACATACAGGACTCATTCGGATTTTGATTAAAGCCAAACGATTTGACCGCTTCATCAAACCAAATATTCCAATTCCTAGAAGCTTGTTTCAATCCATAGATCAAACGTTGGAGCTTACAAACCTTTTGTTCGCTCCCACTGAATGTGAAACCCATGGGTTGCTCCATGTAAATGTCTTTGTCAATGTCACCATTGAGAAAAACAGTTTTCACATCCATTTGTCATATCTCATAGTCATAATATGCAGCAATGGCAAGCAAGATCCGAATGGACTTTTGCATTGCAACCGGTGAGAAGGTTTCAACAAAGTCTACACCTGGTCTTTGAGTAACACCTTTAGCAACTAATCTTGCTTTAAAGGCTGCTACGCTTCCATCTACTCCAAGATTGCACTTATATATCCATTTACACCCTGTGGGTCTGATCCCATCAGGTGGATCAATCAAGGTCCAAACTTGATTAGAGTACATGGAATCCATTTCGGATTTCATTGCTTCTTTCCACTGTTCAGAGTCCGAATCTAACAGTGCCTCCTCATAAGTTAATGGATCATTATCCATTTGAGATGTTTGGTGGAGAAATCCATACCATATCTTTGGTTGTCTAGGAATGCGTTCAAACGTCTTACTTGTGGAGGATTTTCGCATGTATCACTCTCTGGGATCGGCTGAGGAACGTTAGTCTCCAAACTAGGCGTGGGACCTTGGTCTCGAACTTATTCGAGTTTTGCGATCTTACCTTTCTTTTCTTTAAGGAATAAGTCCTCAAGAAAAGTGGCGTTTCTTGATACAAAAAACCTTTTGTTCAAGAGGATCATAGAAATAATATCCTATTTGTTGGAAAACATAGAGTAAAAGCAACGGAAGTTTAAAAATTTTTCCAAAAGGGATCGTGGTCTTGCAATGTTCGTTTCAAAACTTTGTGGGATTACAAGAAACTTACAATAATTGAAGCTTTCTTGAAACGTTTTTAGCCGCCCTCAAACGTTCTTCATGCGGCGTGAATCCCTGTTTCTTAAATGATTCTTTCTTCAAGATTCCAAAGTAGAAATCCTCTACAGTAATAATCCACACCAACCTAGATTCAAATCATGTCAGTGAGTATGCTAGTACTAACATGCGTATTAAAGAAACAAGAAACGAGAAAAGAGAGCAAGAGAATTATGCCCAAAATTCCATGAAGGTTGGACATGATCTCCAAATCACGTGTAAGCAAAAATTTCGAACACCTTAGTCCTTTAATAGGCTAGGGTTGGAAACCCTAGTGCTTTGTAGGAGATGGTCTCCTACTTTGACTTTTTCTTCTATTTTTCTTTCTCTCCAAGCAAATAATATCTTATCTAAAATAAGAAATTTATTTTTCTAGAAAAAGAGCTCCTAACTAATTTAGGAATATTTAATTATTCTAGTAATAATTAAATATCTTATCCCAATAATATTTATTCTAATCATATTATAGTTAATACTTTATTAGAATAATAAAATAGAAGATATTTATTTATTTATCTATTCTAATCAAATGAGAATAAGTAAATAATTAAATACTTAGAATTAATTCTCCAATTAATTCCATGAAGGACTTTAGAATTAATTCACTAATTAATTCTAATGGGCTAAAATTAATTCTCCAATTAATTTTATTTGGCTTTATAAGTAATTCTCCAATTATACTTGGACTTAATAATTAATTCTCCAATTAATTAACACATGATCAAATTCTTCAATTGGAGCCACGCGTCCAAACTCGCTCTTGACTCCCACATGTGTACTTGACACGTGTGGTCTCGTTTCTATCAATTATTTGATCTTTCTAACAATACCCTTTGAACCCGGTATTTGTGTGTGACCCTCTAGGTTCAATTTCAGTTAGCAGTGAGCTTAATTAACTAATACACTTTATTAATTAATTACCTCACAGATCATACGACCATAGTCTAGCAACAGGTGTGTGACCCCTACCCGAAATGTGAATGTATATTCGAAAGAACCTTTCAGTCAATAACATCATGTGGGATACGATCCTCCTACCATCCTATCTCTCGATTAAGATCTAGGGCATGGGAATATAGAGAGCCCTACTAATCTTAATCTTAAAACAAAGTTCCCTTCATATTCCATTTGATCTCAATCCAAGAAAGGCTCATTTTCTTGATGTCTTGATCTAACCACCTTACGCAAGGATTTTAGGATGGAACATAAAAGACTTGTGCAATAAGAGATCAACTTGCCTACAACAAGTGTATGTCCTTTATTGATTCCAACAATTCTCATATGCCACTTGTGTAATTCCAACATATGTCATGGTTCAGGTGTCTATATGGCGACACCCTTTTGAGCCTATATCAAAGATTAAAGAGTTAGCTCATATGAGACAATGTGGAATCTCAAGTCTAAGGATTAATTCCTCATTTCATTGACATGTGAGATATTTCCTAATCTGGAAATTCTAGTAACTTCCTTTCCCGTTTAGGAGTCTTCTCATGCGGGGCACTCTCAGTGAACTTGTTCTTACAATAAGCATCCTTGTGTATTGTGTATGCATCAACTTATGCACTTTTCACCCCATGAAACAGGATGATCCTTCTTAAGGACACAACAACACAAGCAAGTCTCAACAGAGGCAAAGTCGACACTCCCACTGTCTATCGGCCTCATTGACTTGGAGAAGTTTCTAATCCTCGCCTATGGAGTCAAGAACTTATTTCATGTGTTATTCCCAAAATGATAAAGTTCTTAACGGCCTCATCGGATTAGGGGAGTTCTAGACATGCACACGTAATGGAAACACAGAACACACGTAATGGTACATAAGAAGTGTTCGCTTGTGATTACAATCATTCGTATATTATTCAAAGATTGTCTATGATATAAGGAAAGTCCCAAAGCATACAAGCTTTCTAGGACATTATTCCTAACAATCTCCCACTTGCCAGAAAAAGTCTTCAGGTCTATTCTAGGTACCATCTTCTAAAGATGTACTTAGCCTTATTGACTTTGGGCGTTTCCAAAGTGGATCTGCTATATTCTCTGCTGATGTGAAATTTTCAAATTTACATGTCATTAAGGAAACATTATTTCCTTATTCACGTGATTCATAATCAAGCGTCTGGTCCCTTGGTAATGTAGCACCCGCAACACGGGTCACCATATCCCCCGCACCTAAACCCGAACCCGCGTATGAAATGGGAAGTCCATACACGAGCCCAAGTCTAAGCGAACGGGAGACCACACACTTACTAGGCTAGGCGGAGCTAAAACTAAACCAGATAGCGGAAGCAAGGAGTTCTAGTAATTTAAAAAAAAATTCCAAAATTAACATATACATCAAATGATCAAATGTACGTAGCCATAACAATTCATATCTCCAACACAAATTCATAACATGATTAATTCATTAAATACAAGCCAAAAAATGAATGCAATGCACCTAGCACGACCTATACCCAAAAGTGAGACTCGAACGACCCACTTCTCCGCCTAGCTCGTGCTCAAAAGACCTGCAAGCTAAAAGTGGAAAAAGAGAGGTGTCAATCATATCTCGACTGAGTGAGGGGGCTAACGCACACCCACACACTATACATATAAAGCAAAGCATACATAAAAGATAAAGGCTATAAACCGGGAATAGGTTTTGCATACCAAAACATTTTCAAAGAGCATTACATATCATATACGTATACATTACATTATTAAATACTCTATTCCCATTCCATAATCTAACCATTTCATTAAGCTCGGCGAGTACGAGCATCCACCGCTACTTCTCATTACGTTACATTATAAAATAGAAATCATATTCAATCCCCTTCTTTGGTGATGGAAGGGCCGGTCGACCCTAACCATCTATTACGTTAAGTATGGGTCGTGATTTTCATGACGCTCACACCCGAGGATTCCATCCCCCACCAAACCTCCTAGTGGGTTCCGGGGTTAATCCTTTCAAGTTGGAGGATGTGCACAGGGGTGATAACCGGCGACCACATGGTTGTCCCGGGTCTCCCTTACTCACATCTCTGGGGCCCAACATTACCGTTACATACATTATCATTACATTCTCGCTCATTACAAATCATTAACATTACGAACATTAGCATAAACTTTCATTAAAACCATGAGCTCATATATGCTCGTAGATATAGCCCTTAAAAAAGCCGAAACTTGATAACAAGATCATAAACATATCGTACATTACACATATTTAACTATATATATAATATATAGTCGCATGCGGGCTAGAAAACGAGCATTTAAGGGTCTTAGGTCGCTTAACTAAAAGAAAAGAATCTAAACCTCACCTTTGAACAAAAGAGTGTCGTGGTGCACGAAAACGATCCCAAACAGCTTAAACTTCGGTACGACACCTCCCGGAAGCACCCCTGAGACAAACAAATGTAACACTAAAGACTTAGACTCAAACATGTACCATATAGACGCACGGCGATGGAATGAATGCGAGGAAATATCAAATGAAGCACTTAAACGTTTACAAATTTCATTTCACGTTTTTCCCTTTTAATATCATAGCATCAATTTCATATCGATATCATAACACATTGCTTATTCATTAATCAATATCATAGGATAAGCTTTGAGGCAAAAGAAACCACTTATAGTATCAAAAGAATGCAAGGAAGGTACTATTTAAAACGTTCAAATTCGTATCATGTAAAATTCATATCAAAGGAATCCATAAAATTAATTTAAGACATTTAACATATAGTTCAACATATTCACATAGCATATAAGTTATAAAAAATTAGAGAGAAGGCATTTAAAGAGCATGAAATTATTTACGAAAATCAAGCACGCGAGATCGAATTATTCAAGTTCATAACATATACATAAACTTAATAAAACAATCACATAATTAAAATCATAATATAACATACAATATATTACATTTATAACATATAATATAAATGAATCTTATCTCAAACATTTTCAAAATTTACATGCATGATGAAATAGTATATATCATATCACATTCACGTAGAGACACTCATGCACAAAATGTAATTACATAATCACACATATATATCATATATAATACATACACACACGCAGCTAAAGAATTAAATTACACAAACATACATACATGCAAAACAAAACACAAACATATGCATTACAACAAATGAAAGAAGGCATCAAGCAGATCCCCGCCCGGGGAAAAATTCGCCCAAAAAAGGTCCCCTCCCGGGGATAAACATGCAGAATGTTTTCTGCACAAAAGTCCCCGGCCGAGTATTTTTTCCTTACAAATTCTCCCCGCCCGGGGAGAGCAGTCGTAGCAGCAAAGAACAGCAGCAACAACATCTCAAAACAGGGCAAGAAACAGGGTATAACGCAGCAATAAAAGTGCAGGTAACAAGAAACAATTTAAGGGTCAATTCATGCATAAATTTATGCTAAAAACACACCCAACTCAGTCACCAAGTACAACAACAACACAGGAACGACGCAGCCATGACAACAGTCAATTTATACAAAAAATCCCCTGTTTTTCTTCCTGAAACAAGGCAGCATACGTAGCAGCAAGTAGGGGTATAAAGCAGCAGCTAAAACCACACAATTCAAGCTCAAGAATCAAGCAATATCAGCCTCATATGTACATGATAACATATATTCAAGAATTTTCAAGTTTAACCTAACTATTCATCAAGTATGGCATATACATGGATTCTCTAACAAAACATATGATTCATGTAGGGTAAAATAATCACAAGAACATGGAGATTAAGAATCTTACCTTGATCTTGAAGAAGGAGCAAAGAATCGGAGGCTTGAGTTCAAGAAATGGTATGAGAATGGTGGTTCTTCTCTTCTTCCTTTCTCTTCTCGTTTTTCCCCTTTTTTCTTGGAGACTGATCAGCAGGTATGGGAGAGGGATAGGGATGGTTTAGGTTATAATTAAGTCAAAGAAATGATAAGGATTAGGTATCTAAGCTCAAACATAGGCCATAGGGGTGTTTTAGGTTACGAGTGGCTGAAATCCGCTTCGTCGAGGGTCGAAATGACATCAAAAAATTATGAAACTTGTTCCATTGCATCCGGATCGTCGAAAGGAGTTGAACGCTAAAGATGACACTCGAATCTGAGTGCCAGAGCTCAAGATATAAAATAAAAAGTACACAAGTGTACTAAAAAGGCTTGTTTTCCAAACAAGTCCAAGACTTTCAAAAAGTTACAATTAGGTCCAAAACCAAGTTTGCAATTAAGTCCACATCTTTTAAAATCATGCAATTACATCCTTAAATCACGTATTTCATATAATTCAAGAAATTAGCATGCTTAGGAATAAAATTCACATATCATAAATTCATAATTCACAAGAATCCACATCGTAGTTTCACTTAAGGCATTTTCTTGATATTTAAATCACATATTTCATATTATTTCAAACAATTCATATAAGAAACAATGAAATAAAAGATAAATGCATCAAATAAAAATGAAAATAATTATAATTACGGAAAATAAACTCACACGTGGTACAAACCTGTACATGCGAACGAGCGGGGTGTCAAATGTAAGGTCTTGGTTCTCTTACTCGAGCAACCATCCATTTCATCATTCAATATGATAATGGTGTTGTTTCATGCTAGGAACTTCATCTATCTATTAAATGGAGTTTCTTACCCAAACACTTAACTTAGCGGTATTCAATACGGCTAAGTATTCAACCTTATGGTCGAATCTGTTAGTGCCTCTCGATTGGAACACTTTCCAAAGCACTATTCTACCATCTAGGCAGACTGCATATCCTCTTATAGATCAATAATTATTTATGTTTTGATGCAATTATTACATCAAACAATCCTTTAATGACAAGATCTTGCCGGACTCTTAAAATATATCCTCATTTCTTCTAAAGTACTTAGAGGGTAATTTTACAGCAGTCCAGTGACCTTCTTTAAGGTTACATGTAGAATTGGCCCATCACGCTATGTGGTAAGCCATATTTTGTCGAGTACATAACTTTGCATACATTATGTACCTTTTTCCCGAAAAGGGTTTTGGACATTCTAACTTTCTCATAGATATTTTAGGACACTTTCTCTTCAAAATAGATGTTTCATTGTCCATTGGAAGTTCTATAGGAATCTTCCATACTAAACTATTTTAGTACAACATTTATGTACCTTGACTGTGATAATCCTATAATTCTCTTGGATCTATCTCCATAGATATTTATCTCGAGAATATGGGATCTATCACTAAGATCTTTCATCTCAAAATGGTTCCTAACCAGGCTTTGGCGACTTTTATGTCATCTTCCACATTTCCAATGAGAAGGATGCCATCTTTGTAAAGTGCCAAAAGTTGAACTTTTAGTCTCTAACTCCTTCTTGTACATGCTTACTCGAATGAAGTCAAATAATTTTGACTATTTCACTAATTCGAGTACTCTAATTCCTAGAAGTCTGATTCAATTACATAAATTGACCATTTGGAGTCTACAAACCTTTTGCTTACTCCCACTAAATGTGAAATCCATGGGTGTTCAATATTTATGTCTTCATCAATCTCATATTGATAAGACAAGCTTGATCCTATCAAGTAGTTTAACTAAGGTCCAAACTTAGTTTGATTATATGGAATCCATTTCAGATTTCATAGTTTGTTGTTCACTGCTCAGGTTCCAAATCCGACAGCGTTCCTTATGAGTAAATGGATCAATATCCACTTAAGAAGATTTTATTAATAAAACCATATTATCTTATGGGCTATCTAGGAATGTGTTCTGAACGCATCAACGGAGGAGAGTTTACTCATGTACCATCTCCTCAATTTGGCTAAATTTCATCAGATCAGTTCGTTTCTTCCTAGTTGTGGTGTGGGTTTTGTCCTCAAATCTTATGAGGCCTATGGGCTTTCCTTTCTTCTCTCTTAGGAACGATTCCTCAAGAAAGGTATATTCTTTAAAACAAACAACATTTGTTCAAAAGAATCACAGAAGCAATATTCTATATTGTTTGCATAAACTTGAACTAGTTTTAAGCTTATCTCTCAATGTCTTCTTCACTTAAGAAGACTCAAGAGAAGTTTATTCATTAAAACAAACAAAATTTGTTCAAAAGAATCATAAAAGCAATACTTGATATTGTTCATATAAACTTGAACTTGTTTCAAGTTTATCTTTCGCTGTCTTTTTCACTTAGGAAGACTCCCAATATAAGAAGACAATCCCAAAATTCTAAATAAGAAATATTAGGGAATTTTGAATACCACAATTCATAGTGCATTTAAGGGACTAATTTGGAATGTGCAAGATTCAAAATCCCAACTGCCTTTTTTGAAGCATAAGTTCAGAACAAAGGTAAGTCAGTAAATTTTAACATGGAATTAACCATATTCTATAGGGTTATGTTCCTTCATTCAAAAAATACTAAGCTATTCTTGAATGAGCTCACTGAGGGATAATCCTATTATCTCTAAGATGACTAAGGAATTTAGTCAATGAGACATTTGCCATTTTGATCAAATCGAGATGCTCATATCTTTCAACTACTTTGGTTCTTAACCTTCGTCATTTCGAAATTCTAATAATTTCACAAAAGTTTCAAAATTCATACTTCATTAAGTACACACATTCATAATGATTAAACTAACGATTTTGCCTAGTGCTTACATTAAGCAACCCAAAATCATGAGTATGGATCGAAATCCATATGTACTTTGGGACGTTTTTCTCGTTTCATATAAGTGAGGTTTTGGGAATGTTTCCCTCAAAATAGGATTCTAAGAAAGTTAAGTCTTTGGGTTCATTTTTCGCAAAATGATCCTAAGATGATTAACTTGTTAATCCTTATTTTCTATAACGTTCCAAAGTTATTCGAAACTCTGTCATCTTACTTACTTATGTTATCTCGTTGTATGTTCGAAACATCAATACTTTGAGTTTTGCACAACAGTTTATGCAAAATTAACTTAAGACTAGTGAATTCTGATCCTATCGGAATTGCTACAACGAGAGACTTTTGGAGTATTCTTATACTCTATGCACTTCCTTTCCAAGGCCCTAGCTTGCCACTATGGAAGCTAAAGTCTGATCTTTCTTTCTTTTAGGTTTTCCCTTTACTCACCCCTCCATCAGGTTTAAGGGTTTCTTCTTCTTTGGCCTAGATGTCTTTACCTCATTAGGTTTAGAAGAAGAACTAACCATCATTACCTTCTAGTCCTTCATAAGGATGCTCTCTTAACTTATCAACTAATTTGATCAACTATGCTACAATAGCATCATTTAAGATTGAGTAAAAGGGGTTAAGAATGATGGTGGAAGCAATTCACGGAATCAGTAAACTAATAATTAGTTTCTTAGTCTACGTGCGTAGCTGCAAGGTCCTCCTCAGTGAGGACTTTCAGTCCACGTCAATTCATGTTTATATTCCCTCATTGGAATATGGAACAATTCCTTCGATTGTGTTATACTTTGTAACACATTCGTAAGGGAATATAATTGTTCTTAAGTGTTTGGAGAATTTCCTTTCACTTTTCAATTGCTTCTCTTTAGGCCTAGGTCGAATTTTCACAACAGGTGGAAAAATTCGCCTTATAGAGAACAATTTTTCTCGTTTGGAATCTAAAACAGATTTTAGGATTCGAATCCAATTAGAGTGGTTAGGACTTTAGTCCACTTCCTTGACTCAAGGACGAATACTAATGGGTTGCATTTCAACTTGTAGACAATCACAGATATACAACCTAAATGTTAATCAGAGAAAATGTGAGCATATTGAATAATAACGTAACACATGGGATTAGGTTTTTTATCGTATGTGGCTCCCACTATTTTTAGAAGGTCTATAAATCCCAAATGACCTTAGAAGAAACTTGTTTTCTCAGTAGGTATTAGGATCCCAAGCATTCTTAGTTTTGAACCCATGACTCGTGAGACATCCAAAGGTCTAAGAATCTTTAGGTAGGTACAAAATTGCCAATTCCATCTCCGAATTCCTAGTAATGTTTTTGCATCACTGATCTTTCAATCATGGACCCACGACTTGTGAGCCATCCATATCTACTTCAGTGTTGAGCAGGACCCATCAATCATAAGATCTCAATCAAACTTAGTCCGGAACGACCCACGACTCGTGAGACATCGCCCATTCTAAAATGATCAAGAAATATCAATCACCTTAAGTGATCAATCAAGAAACTAAGATTTAATAGGTTGCTCTAATTACCCCACAACTCATGCGACAACAATTAGCTTACCTACTAACCCTTAAATCCTATTAATGGAATGCTAGGAATTTTATTACCGTAATAGAATACCTATTTATTCAAAAATTGCCCAATATTTTAATTAGGGATTTTCGAATTAACCGGAGAGTTGTCCGGTTTTGACCTTACCAACATGTACAGTTATCCATTTTTAATTAATCTTGTTTAATGCAATTTCACATAAAATGCATTCACACAAGCAATTAGCAGATAACATGTCCTAGCATGACACTAATATGAGATGATCATGGGTATCCTATCTTATGCACAATTATGGGAGCCACTCCATAATTGCTAGTTCTAACATACATGCCACATAAACAGATATTTCACATAAGGGTGCAGAATTTAATGGAAAACCCTATTCTATTACATTAATAGAAATAACTCTCCCTAACATTTTGAGGGGTCTTCAATTATGGCGCCTTTCTCCTTGATTTGTGGATCCATCTTGCTCCTTGGGTGCTTGTCTCCAAAATGAAAAGAAAACCTCACTTTCTAAGTTCTACTGTCTTTACATAAATTAATATGGCTCAATCTTCATATTGACCATAGTCAAATACACAGGGTATACCCCGGCCTAAAAACAATAATAATGAAAGCCACATGACAAATCAAGCAATAGCGAGCAGCTGTGTATCTGTTCCGTTTTTTGTGTTGCAATTTCAAAAATCAAACGATTTAGTTTCGAATTACGACAGTTCAGAACAATACAGATTCAAACAGCTTAAAACCAGATTAATACGAAAATGATTTTTAGCAATTTTCAAGAAAACAGTTTTGATCCGACAGATTCGTATTTCGAACAAAAACCAATAATACATAACTATCATCCAAATTCAAGAAATTTCTATCAAAATTCAGTTCAATAACAGTTTCGAAACGAAAGTTGCATGGTGGCTCTGATACCACTTGTTGGAAAACACAGAGTAAAAGCAGCGGAAGTTTAAAAATTTTTCCAAAAGAGATCGTGATCTTGCAATGTTTGTTTCAAAAGTTTGTGGGATTACAAGATGTTAGGAATAGTGCCCTGAAAGCCGATGTAATAGTCAGCTTTAGTACTTTCCATTTTTAAATCACAGACAATCTTTGAATAATACGAATCAAGGCAACACTTCTTTATATGCTCTTGTTTGATTGTGTGTTTCCTTTTGACTGCGCATATATAAGAACTCCCCTAATCAATATGACTTGTAGGACTCAACCATTTAGGTGAAGTGGTTCATGAGACGAGCCCTATATCACATAAGTCATGATTAGAAATCACTCCAAGCCGATGAGTCCAAAAGACAGTGGGAGTGTCAACCTGACTCGTTCGAGGCTTGCTCGTGTGATCACACCCTTAAGAAGGACCACCTTGTTTCATGGGGTGCAAAGTGTATAGTTGATACGTGAGTGATACATGGGGGTGCTTACTTGTTCTAAGTAGGTACACTGAGGTGTCTCGTGTGAGAAGATTCCTAAATGGGAAAGGAAATTTCTATATCTGGAAATAGAAACTTCCAGATTAGGAAATATCTCACAAGTCATTGATGTGATTAAGTGATCCTTAAACTTGAGGTTTCATTGATCCTTTATGAGCTAACTCTGTAGTCTTAGGTGTAAGCTTTAAAGGGTGTCGCCTTAGACAACTGATTGAAGACTTATGCTGGGACTGCACAAGTGGCACATGAAAGTATATGAGAATCGATAAAGGACCTACGCTTGCATTAGCAAGATGATGATCTCTTATTGTATAAGTCATTCATATGCCATCTAGGAGTCCTTGGCCCAGGCAGTGGATCAAGACATCAAGAAAAGAGTTTCTTGGATTGAGATCAAATGGATATGAAATGCTCTTAGTATTAAGATCAAGATTATTAGGGTTCTAATTATTCCCTTACCCTAGATCTTGATTGAGAGATTTGACGTAGGAGGATTGTATCTCACATATGTCAATGACTTAAAGGTTCTATCGAATCCAGACATTCTTATTCAGCTAGGGGTTAAACACCTGTTGCTAGACTATGGTCGTTTGATCTGTGGACTGATTAATTAATTCTCTGCTAATTGAATTAAGAACCTAGAGGGTCACACACAACAACCCGGTCACGTGGGTTAAGGCTTGAATCGATTAAACACTACTAGAAAAACGCCCGATAGCAACGGAAATTATTCGTTGCTATTTAGCAATGGATATAGCAACGAAAAAAAAATTCGTGGCAAAATGCTTTAGCAACGGAATAGCAACGGATTTTTCGTTGCTATATGAAAGAAAAAAAAAAGAAATAAAAAGAAATAAATATAAAAAACATTAGCAACGAAAAATCCGTTGCTAATTTAGCAATTGTTGCTATATGGAAGGAAAAAAAGAAATAAAAATAAACAAATATTTAAAATATTAGCAACGGAAAATCCGTTACTATTTAGCAACGGATTTTTCGTTGCTCTATGAAAGGGAAAAAAAAATATAAATAAATAAATATAAAAAACATTAGCAACGAAAGCAACGGATTTTTCGTTGCTATATGGAAGGGAAAAAAGAAATAAAAATAAACAAATATTTAAAGTATTAGCAACGGAAAATCAGTTGCTATTTAGCAACGGATTTTTCGTTGCTATAAGGAAGAAAAAAAAATAAAAATAAATAAATAAATATAAAAAAGAACTGTTGCTATAAACATATGATTAAAAAAATTAATAAAATATTTATAATTTAGTAACGGATTTTTCGTTGCTATATGGAATAAAAATAAATGAATAATAAAAAATAGCGCAAATTACATTTTTGATCCCATAGGATTGCTCTGTTTTCAATTTTGGTCCCATTCTTTTAGAATTAGACAAAAATAGTCCCGTTGGTTTTATTTTGTTACATTTTTTGTCCCAACCGTTAAATTTTGGACGGAACCGTTAAGTGCATTTAAAAGTCAAATAAAATTTCATTGAAACAAAACACTAATGGATTGTATCCAAGTTGTTTGGATGATCATTTTCTTTTCATGAGGTCCTGGGTTCAATCCCAGACTCTCTCTTTTTTTATATATGTATATATATATTTATTATATAATATATACTTGTATAAAATACATATTATATATTATATATTATTATTATTATAATATTATATAATCTATAATACATATAATATTATATACATATGTATATTATATATAAATATATAATATTTATAATACATATAACATTATATACAAACGTATATTATGTATAAATATAAAATATTTATAATATATATACGTGTATATATATATATATATATATATATATATATATATATATATATATATATATATACACAACATGTAACGGTTGCATAACACAATAATTTCTTAATATTTAGATTTAATTCTACAAATTTTAATATAAATTCATTATATTAAAAGAAAACTTCTTAATTTAACATCTAACGTACGGGTATAGATATAATTCTATAAATTCAAATATAAATGTTTCATATTAAGAAAATAATTCTTTATATTAAGTTATTCAACTACGATTGCTAAATAATACAATAGTTCCTCAAAATGCAGATATTGTTCTACCGATGTATAAGTGAATATTTCATATTGACATAAAATTAGTTCTTTATTCAACTACCAACTAAATCTAATGATTTAATTATGTAAACTTTCATCTTTTTTTTATATGTCATAAAAACTTATACTTAAGTTGATATATATTAGTATTATATATATATGTATACATGCTTGGGGTTTATATAGAATTTAACACAATAATTCTTCAATATTTAGATATAATTCCACAAATTCAAATATAAATGTTTCATATGAATAAAATTATTCTTCATTAAGTTATTCAACTACGATTGCTAAATAATACAATAGTTCCTCAAAGTGCAGATATTATTCTACAAATGTATAAGTGAATACTTCATATTGATATAAAATTAGCTATTTATTCAACAACCAACTAAATCTAATTATTTAATTGTGTAAACTTTCATCTTTTTTTTATATGTCATAAAAACTTATACTTAAGTTGATATACAGTATTATATATATATATATATATATATATATATATATATATATATATATATATACATGCTTTTGGGGTTTATATAGAATTTAACACAATAATTCTTCAATATTTAGATATAATTCTACAAATTCAAATATAAATGTTTCATATTAATAAAATAATTCTTCATTAAGTTATTCAACTATGATTGCTAAATAATACAAATGTATAAGTGAATACTTCATATAACATAAAAGTTCTTTATTCAACAACCAACTAAATCTAATTATTTAGTTATGTAAAACTTTCAATCTTTTTTTTGTATGTCATAAAAAGTTATACTTAAGTTGATATACATTATATTTTTATCTCATAACTAAAACTTGAGATATGTAGTTAATTAATACATATTTAAATTTTTAACGGAATATGTATTATAATATAAATAATTATATATTTAAAAATATTTTTATTTAAACTATATGATAACAAGTATTTAATTATTTAAATTAGTATATGAATATTTGATAGTGGTTAAATATAAAAAATGACATAACAATAATAACAATGGATTTAGCCCAGCTGGTTTGGGCTTCAACCTTCTTCACTTGAGGTCCAGGGTTCGATTCCTACTCAATGCGAATTTGTGGAAATATTGTGTTGGCTCGGTTGGGCTTGCGGGGGTTTGGTTGGGTGATCCGGGTCCCACAAATGAATTTTTAATTTATTAATTTGAATTATTAGTTTTTGCGACGGATTTTGCAACGGAAATTATTGGTTGGTTTGCAACGGAAAATTCGTTGCTAAACCTGTTGCTAAAACCGTGGGTAGTATTTCGTTGCTAAATCTATTGCTATAAGTTCGTTGCTAATTCCGTTGCTAATTTCGTTGCTAAATTCGTTGCTACATATTAGCCACGAGGGTTATAGCAACGGAAAATTTTCATTGCTAAATCCGTTGCTAGTAGGGCCAAAATCCGTTGCTAAATCCGTTGTTATAGGGCGTTTTTCTGGTAGTGAAACGAGTTGATCGAACCATTAAGTGTATGGTGGGGTCCACACGTGTGAGCCACACGTGTCCTTATGGACACGTGTAGTCATGTGTGTGTATGTGTATAAATATTAAATAATTAATATGTTAATTATTTAATGGACTTTGATTTAATTTTGAATTAATATTAAAATTCTAATTTGGAGAAATGAAGTCTAATAAATAATTAATTATGAATTAATTAATTATTAGTCTTCAAGTTATTTATTGTAAAATAAATAAAGTAAAATTAATAATCTAAAAGAGTTATATTAGAATCTTGCTTTCCAAGTTGATCAAAAGGAAGACTTTTGGTCAAAGTAAGAGACTTAGTCTCCAAGCAAGAAATCCCCTTCCAAAAAGAGTTTGGAATTGCTTGTCCAACAAGGAGTGAGGTTCGAATCCTAGCCTTATAAATAGAGGGGTTCGAACCCCATAGTGGGATAATACAAAAATTCTCCTTCTCCATAATTATACACTAAACCCTAGAGCCTAAACACCGAATATAGAACTAGCATCCTCCCTATTCGGATCGTGGTCGTGGTTGGTGGACTATTTCTCTAGAGGGCTACTATCATGAAGTCTTGAAAGATTCGAAGGAGCTTTTGGGGATCAAGCCGCGTGAAGAACGTTCTTGGGCGGCTAGAACGTGTCAAGAAAGCTTCTAATTATGTGAGTTTCTTGATCTCTACGTATTTGGGAATAGGAATTGCAAGATTCGATCCTTGCTTAGTTGGGAAAAATTTTAAATTTCCGCTGCGTTTCCCTTGTTTTTCCCAACACAAGAAACTTACAATAATTGAAGCTTTCTTGAAACGTTTTGAGCCGCACTCAAATGTTCTTCATGCGGCATGAATCCCCGTTTCTTGGACGATTCTTTCTTCGAGATTCCAAAGTAGAAATCCTCTACAGTAATAATCCACACCAACCTAGATTCAAATCATGTCAGTGAGTATGCTAGTACTATAACATGTGTATTAAAGAAACAAGAAACGAGAAAAGAGAGCAAGAGAATTATCCCCAAAATTCCATGAAGGTTGGATGTGATCTCCAAATCACGTGTAAGCAAAAATTTCGAACCCCTTAGTCCTTTTATAGGCTAGGGTTCGAAACCCTAGTGCTTTGTAGGAGATGGTCTCCTACTTTGACTTTTTCTTCTATTTTTCTTTCTCTCCAAGTAAATAATATCTTATCTAAAATATGATATTTAATTTTCTAGAAAAATAGCTCATAACTAATTTAGGAATATTTAATTATTCTAGTAATAATTAAATATCTTATCCCAATAATATTTATTCTAATCATATTAGAATTAATACTTTATTAGAATAATAAAATAGAAGATATTTATTTATTTATCTATTCTAATCAAATGAGAATAAGTAAATAATTAAATACTTAGAATTAATTCTCCAATTAATTCCATGAAAGACTTTAGAATTAATTCACTAATTAATTCTACCAGACTAAAATTAATTCTCCAATTAATTTTATTTGGCTTTATAATTAATTCTCCAATTATATTTGGACTTAATAATTAATTCTCCAATTAATTAACAGATGATCAAATTCTTCAATTGGAGCCGCGCGTCCAAACGTGCTCTTGACTCCCACACGTGTACTTGACACGTGTGGTCTCATTTCGATAAATTATTTGATCTTTATAACAAATACCTCACAGATCACACGACCATAGTCTAGCAACAGGTGTGTGACCCTTACCTGAAATGTAAGTGTATATTTGAAAGAACCTTTCAGTCATTGACATCATATGGGATACGATCTTCCTACCATCCTATCTCTCGATTAAGATCTAGGGCATGGGAATATAGAGAGCCCCATTTTCTTGATCTCCCTTCATATTCCATTTGATCTCAATCCAAGAAAACCCCATTTTCTTGATGTCTTGATCTAACCACCTTGTGCAAGGATTTTAGGATGGAACCTGAATGACTTGTGCAATAAGAGATCATCTTGCCTACAACAAGTCTATGTCCTTTATTGATTCTAACAATTCTCATATGCCACTTGTGTAATTCCAACATAGGTCGTGGTTCAAATGTCTATATGGCGACACCCTTTTGAGCCTATATCAAAGATTACAGAGTTAGCTCATATGAGAAAATATGGAATCTCAAGTCTAAGGATTAATTCCTCACGTCATTGACATGTGAGATATTTTCTAATCTGGAAGTTCTAGTAACTTCCTTTCCCATTTAGGGGTCTGCTCACGCGGGGCACTCTCAGTGAACTTGTTCTTACAACAAGCACTCTTGTGTATTGTGAACGCATCAACTTATGCACTTTTCACCCCATGAAACAGGATAATCATTCTTAATGACACCACTACACAAGCAAGTCTCAATAGAGGCAAAGTCGACACTCCCACTGTCTGTCGGCCTCATTGACTTGGAGAAGTTTCTAATACTCGCCTGTGGAGTCAAGAACTTGTTTCATTCGTCATTCCCATAATTATAAAGTTCTTAACGGCCTCATCGGATTAGGGGACTTCTAGACATGCACACGTAATAGAAATACAGAAAACACGTAATGGCACATAAGATGTGTTCGCCTGTGATTACAATTATTCGTATATTATTCAAAGATTGTCTGTGATATAAGGAAAGTCCCAAAGCATACAAGCATTCTATGGCACTATTCCCTACACTATTGACTCTTTAGGATATCCTACGAAGTTATATAAGCTTGATCTATCTACAAGCTTATCTCCCACTGTCCTCTTCACGTAAGCAGGACAACCCCAAATTCTTAAGTAAGAATAATTAGGGATTTTTCCAAACCACATTTCAAATGGGGTTTTGGGTACCGATTTGGAGGGAACAAGATTCAGAATCTTAACTGTAGATTCTAAGGCATAACCCCAGAATGAAAGTGGCAATTCAGTGAAACTCATCATGGAATGAACCTTATCAAGTAAAGCTCTGTTCCTTATCTCCGAAACTCCATTCAATTAAGGAGTTCTCGGAGGAGTCCATTGAGAGATAATTCCATTATCTCTGAGATGACTAAGGAATTCATCACTTAGATACTCGCCACCTCGATCAGATTGAAGTGTCTTTATCTTGTGACCGGTTTGGTTCTCAACCTCCTTTCGAAATTTCAAGAATTTCTCAAAGGCTTCAGATTTATACTTCATTAAGTACACATAACCAAAACGACTAAATTCGTCTATGAAGGTTATGAAATACGGATGATTGTTTCTCGTACTTACACTAAGTGGTCCACAAACATCAGTATGGATTAAATCCAACACTTTAGTGGAACGTTCCACTTTACCATTAAAGGGAGTTTTGGCCATTTTCCCTTTAAGACATGATTCACAATGAGTTAACTTTTTAAGTTCATTATCATAGATTGATCCTAAATTAGTTAACTTAGCAATTCTATCTTTCGAAACATGTCCCCAACGTGCGTGCCATAAAGAAGTCGAGATCTTATCATCTCTTTTGTGTTTGTTTATGTGTTGTATATTCAAAATATTAGTGTTTTTAGTTGTGTAAAGTCCATTAGATAATGTACCAAGCAAAACTTCCATTTTGATTCTTCTTAAGATAAAAGTTTCCATTTCTAGAAAAAGTTTCAAATCCTTCACAATCAAGTATTGGAATAGAAATAATATTACGAATAATAGAAGGTACATAAAGGACTTTGTTCAAAACTAAAGTAAAAACACCTAAATCTAATCTACACGTCCCAATGGCTTGAGCTTGAATGCTTGATCCATTCCCAACCTTCAAGACGCATTCTTCTTCTTCAAGTTATCGAACCTCACTTAGCATCTATACATCATTACAGATATGAGCTCCATAACCAGTATCAAGTACCCAAAAATAAGAATCAACAGATAGATTTACTTCAATAATAAACGCACCTTTCTTTAGAGTATCCTTGTACTCTTGGCAGTTTCTCTTCCAATGTCCTTTCTTGCCACAATGGTGGCAAACGTCCTCTCTCTGATCTCTTTCCTTCTTGACCTTTCTCTTTTTAACCCCTCCATCGGGTTTAAGAGATCCCTTCTTCTTAGGAACTTTCTTCCCTTTACCTTTAGAAGGCCTAGAAGAGGAAGTGACCATCATTACGTTGTTATCCTTCTTGATCGTGTGTTTAGCAATCATAAGCTAACTAATCAGCTCAACAACATTAGCATGAGTATGATTCATGTTGAATTTCAGCATGAAAGGATTGAATGATGGTGGAAGCGATGCGAGCAACAAGTCCACAGCTAGTTCTTCACTCAGTGGCATTTCCATGGAGGTCAATTTCTCGTTCAAAGCAAGGAACTTGAGACCATGTTCATGGACACTTGTACCTTCTTTCATTCTGAGATGAAAGAGCTCCTTAGAGGTGTTGTACCTTAAAACACGCTCTTTGGGGCGGCATAATTGCTCAAGGTGATCATAAATCTCCCAAGCGTTTTCCATAGACTCGTGTTGCCTTTGCATGTCCCGAGACATGTTGGCCAACATGAGGCAACGGGCTTGAAGATTATCTTCATTCAACTTTGCAATCGCATCTCTTTCGGCCCGAGTTGGAGCTTCGCCTTCAGCGACAGGCTCTCCCTAGAAGAGAACATATCTTCTCTTTTCAGAATCTAAAACTATCTTTAGATTCCGAAGCCAATCAGAGTAATTGGGCCCCATCAACTTATTTGATTCGAGGATGGATACTAGAGGGTTTTTAGTTGCCATTTCAATTGTAGAGAATCACAGAACTATAACCTAAATGAAAAACAGAGAAATCATGGGCATGCTGAATAATAACGATTATACATATTATCAAGGTCTTTAGAAATATGTTCTCCCACTGTTTTTAGAAGGTCTATAAATCCCTAACGACCTTAGAAGAAACTTATTTTCTCAATGGGTACTAGGATCCAAAACATTCTTAGTTTTGGACCCACGAGTCGTGAGATATCCAAACGTCTAAGAATCTTTAGGTAGGTACGAATTGCCAATTTCATCCCCATGGAATTCTTAGTAATATTTTTACATCATTGATCTTTCAATCATGGATCCACGACTCGTGAGACATCCATATCTACTTCAGTGTTGAGCAGAACCCATCAATCATAAGATCTCAATCAAACTTAGTCCGGAACGACGCACGACTCGTGAGACATCGTCCATTCTAAAATGGTCAAAAAATATTTATTACTTAAAGTGATTAATCAGGAAACTAAGAGTTAATAGGTTGCACTATTACCCCACGACTCATGAGGCAGCATTTAGCTTACCTGTTAAGTCCTAAATCCTATTGATGGAATGCTAGGAATTTTATTATCGTGATAAAATACCTATTTATTCGAAATTGCTCAATATTTTAAAGGGATTTTCGAATTTTCGAAGAGTTGTCCTGAATGACCTCACCAACATATAATGTTATCCAAATTTTAATTGTCTGGATTAATGCAGTTTCAGATAAAATGCATCACAGAAGTAATTAGTAGATAACATGTCCTTGCATGATACTAATTATGAGATGATCATAGATATCCTATCTTATATGTGATTATGGGAGCCACTCCATAATCACTAGTTCTAACATTCATGCCACATAAGACAATTCATAACACATAAGGGTATAAAATTTAATAGAAAACCCTATCTATTACATTAATAGAAAATAAAACCTCCCTAACATTTTGAGGGGTCTTCAATTATGGCGTCTTACATCTTGATTTGTGGATCCATCTTGCTCCTTAGGTGTTTGTCTCCAGAGTGAAAAAAAAAAACCTCACTTCCTAAGTTCTACTCTCTTAACGTAAAGTAATATGGCTCAATCTTCATATTGACCATAGACAAATACACGGGGCATACCCCGGCCCAAAAACAATAATAATACGGAAAGCCACATAATAGATCAAGCAAAGCGCGCACATAAGTAGGGCTCCAACCGCAAATGAAATAACACAACTATGGGGCTCCAACCCCAATTGAAAACATCCATGTGCAGAATTTAAAACATACATAAGACTAACCCATGATCACCTAAACTAGCATGCTTCCACTTGAATTTAAATTTACCCATTAAATTTAAAATTCCCTTGACTTTAAGTTACAAATAACTTAAGCAATTTGAATATTAGTTCATTACTCAAGAATTTATTCAAAATCGAACCCGGATCATTGACAAAATCTCAATTAATTCAAAAAATTAAATTTTGTCAAAAATATCATTCAAAAGTGATATTTATTAACTTTCTCAAAAATAAGAACTTGATTTTAATTCATAAAATCCCAATTTTATAATTATTTCAAATAAATAATTTTTAAAATTAAAAATTAAAATTTAAAATTAAAATCAGATTTTATAACGAGGGATTTTACGAAACCAAAAAAAAAAACACGAATTAAAGGCCGTCCCGGAACATCCTGCAAGCAAGCGCACAATGTGCACGCTAGCATGTTTCCTGCGCACACAGCCCGTGTGGCTGTCCTAGGCAGAAATGGTTGCGGCGCGCAGAGCGCTGCTGGGTAAGAGGCGGAACGGGACGGGCGGCTGTGCTAGGCGCGCTTACACGTTGCGTGCGCGGAGGCGCATGCGGCCTTGGTGTGCGCGACGACAGTGCCCGCCGGGTTCCGGTGGCGTGGGACGGCGTGTTGCCACCCTATGCGCGTACGGTTGCACGCAATGGCGCATGGTGTGCGACCCGTTCCAATTCTTCATTTTGTAATTTCACGAATTCCAGCAATTCAGTTTCGAATTAAAATAGTTCAAAATAAATCAGATCTAAACAGCTTAAAACCAGATTAATACAAAAACAGTTTTTCAATAATTTTCAGGAAACAGTACTGATCCGTCAGATTCGTATTTCAAACAAAAACAAAGAATACATAACATATATCCAAATTCAAGAATTTTCAGTCAAAATTCAAAAGCAGTAACGACCCAATATGAAAGTTACAAGGTAGCTCTGATACCACTTGTTTGGAAAACAACAGATTTTGCATGGTGGAAGTTTAAATTTTTTTCCAAAAGCAGATCTTAAAACTTGCAATGTTCATATCGTATCATAGGGTGTTTCAAGAAACTTACGTTGATTGAAGTTTTCTTATGATGTTGATACCGCCTATCAAACACCCTTCAAGCGGAATGTCCCTCAAACGTCTTTCGATTAGATCCCAAAGTAGGCAATCCTCCAAAGGATATCCACACCAGTCCTAGAACACGATCAAGCTAGTGAGAATGCTAGTTCTATGGCTTGTGTTCGGCTAGGATATTTTACTTGGAAAACTTTTCTTTTATTTTTCTAAAAAAAAAATTAACACTTCTTGAGTGTTGGTCTAAAGAATAAGAGAAGCACCCCCACTAGTATTTATACTAGTGGGGTTCGAACCCCAGAGGCTTCCAAAGCCTAGTGGGACCTTATTTTCTTGCTCACTAATTAACTAATTAATTATTAACTTTTAATTAGAAAATAAGTTCATAAATTATTCTCCAAGTCTAGCAAGAGATGCTCTCTCTCTCCTACAATAGGAAATTTGACTTTTCAACCTTTACCCATTAAAGTCAAAAGTCAAGTTATTCAATAAATAACTTAATTCATAATTATTTATTTATTAGGTTAATTATTTTGAGAATAGTCTCAACAATTAATTCATAATTAATTAAAAGACAAAAAATTAGTTAATTACAATTTGATTAATTAATTCTAGAAAAGAATTCACGCGTGAAATAAATTACAGGTCGGAGCCACTCATGAAGCCACGTGTGCGTGACAAGTGGCAGCCACGCAGGCCGCGTGACACGTGGCAGTCACGTATGCTTGACACGTGACAGCAGTCCACGTGAAATGCTCCCATTTCGATCAACAATTTGATCCTTCGTTAATCCAATTAACATCCTACCATAACCCTCGTATTCTGGCATTTGTGTATGACCCTTTAGGTTCATTTTTCGATTAGCAGTGACAGTAATTAATTAATTCCCATAATTAATTAATCACTTCACAAATCACACTACCGTAATCTAGCAATGGGTGTAACCCCTAGCCAAATAATGAGATGAATCGAAGAACCTTTCAGTCAATGACAACCAGTGAAATATGATCCTCCTACAACTTCATCTCTCAATCAAGAACTAAGGCATGGGAATATTCTCAGAGTCTTGTTATTATTGATCTTTAAAGTAAAGTTTGTTTCATATCAATTTAGATCTCAATCCAAGAAAACCCCATTTTCTTGATGTCTTGATCTTTTATCCACGTTGGCCAAGGATTTAATATTTAATGGACTACAAACAACTTAATCAGTAAGAGATCACTCTTATTCTTAACAAGTGTAGGTCCTTTATTGATTCTACTAATTCTACATATGCCACTTATGTAATCCCAACATAGGCCGTGGTTCAGGTGTCTATACGGCGACACCCTTTTCAGCCTATATCAAAGTTTACAGAGTTAGCTCATATGCGATATTATAGAATCTCAAGTCAAAGGATTATTAATCACGTCACTGACCTGTGAGATATTTCCTAATCTGGAAGTTTCTAGGAGACTTCCTTTCCCATTTAGGAATGTTCTCAAAAGGACATCTCAGTGATAAAGTTCTTGTAACAATCACCCTTATTTATTATGAACGGATCATCGTATGCACTTATCATTCCATAAACTGAATGATCCTTCAAAAGGACATAATCACATAAGCAAGTCTCAACGGAGCCAAAGTCAACACTCCCACTGTCTGTCGGACTCATTGACTTGGAGAAATTTCTAATCCTCGCCTATGGAGTTAAAAACTTATCTCAAGTGCCGTTCTCATAAGGGCAAAGTTCTTAATGGCCTCATCGGATTAGGAGACTTCAAAACATGCAAAACACAGTCAAATCTAAACAGACATAAATAAGCACTTAAAGAAGTGATTGCATATGAACAAAATCATCTCGTTTATTATTCAAAGACTATTTGTGGTTTTACAAGGAAATAGTAAAGCATAAATGCTGCTTTAAGGGCACTATTCCTAATTAGTGTTACTTGCACGTTTAATTTATTTAATTATGTAATTATATGTTTATTAAATTATTTATGTACTTATTTGAATTTATATGAATTAAATTCTTGAGTATGAATATGAATTTTGATACGTTTATGCTCACTACTCTTGAAACTTGATACGTATGTGCCCGAACTTGAATCCGATTTTTGTGCTAACTTGCTATGCATGAAATATGTGATTTATGAATGTTTGTATGTGCTCGTTTCTTATTTTTGAGTTTGTTTGTTACAGTTCTTAAACCGTTTTGTTGGTTAGGGACTCGAGGGTCTAACATGTTTTAGCGTGCCTTGTGTTCCGGAAAGCATAACTTGAACTCAGGGATTCGGATTCGAATTCTGAAAGTATCGCTGGACTTGCAACAAAAATTGGGAGCTATCGAACATAGCCTTTTAGTTTTCTAAGCCTATTTGAACCCCAAAAATTTGCCCGAACCGAGCCTCACGCGCGAGACTACCACCTTTTACGGTTTTTACCATAACTCCTTCATTTGTTAACCAATTAATCCATTCTTGGGCCTACATACTTCTAAATTAACTACCTTTCACACACTTCAACCCTCATTTTTGGACATAACACAAGGAAGGAGAGAGAGGGGCTGCAAACCGAGACCAAGAGGAAGAAAAAAGAAAGCGACCCGATACTATTCACCTCTTGCAATTTCAAGCTTGTATCTTCGCCTTTTCTTCTCCAATCGAAGAGGTGTGTACATATTCTTGTTCTCCACTCCCTTGTGCATCTTTTAAGCCATGGTTTGCATGATTTCATGGAGTTTTGGGCATGTCATGATCAATGGCATGAATAGTAAGGGTTATGTGAATTTTTTATGATTTCTTGTTAATCTTTGAAGCATTTTTTGGTTTGAAGCTAGATATATGATCTACATGAACTCTTTGTTGTGATTTTGAACATGAATTTCGCGAAAATTACTTGCATAATGAATCACTATAGCTGCACTTTAAAAAATTGAACAAATAATGTATATATGAACACTTTTGCCTCTTTGCTTCATACCTGCGTGTTGCTGCTATTATCAGGCTTGATTTGTGGTGTATTTGGTGTATTTTTGTTGTTGCTTTGCTGCTGCTTCGAGCCGCTTTCTCCCTCCCCCAGTTTGGCCCTGCTTCGTCCTTGTTTTGCCGCTACAAGAGCAGTGTTGCGGCCGTGATCGCGAGAGAAAAAAATCCTGTCGCGGACATGGCACTATGGCAGTTTGTGGCTGAGTTTGTGCCGCGAACCCAACCCTTTCTTACCTTGAAGTTGTCAAGGTCGTGACCTGCTCCTTTGTTGTGCTTCTAAAGTGGTGGCGCGGCCGCGACTTGGCAGCAACGTTTTGTGTTTGTTCCTTGCTTTCATGCTTGTTGTGTGATCTTTTAACCTTATGTTTTGTTCGTATGCTTTGTTAACTTCATGTATTATGTGTTATATGCTTTAATATGAATTTATTATGTGACTTCAATGCATTTATAAGCGATATATGACAAGATATGCTCTAAGTGCTTTCTTACGTGCATGCATGAACTAGTACTTTGTTTATTCACCTCGTATGATATTTCCTTGCTCCTTTTTTGATGATTATGCATTGCTAACATATTATATGGTGTGTTATACTCGTTACATGAGATTTATGGATTCGTTTGATGTGAAATGTGCTCGTTATGACTTGATATGAACTAATATGGTTTGGTACGACATGAATGCTACCTTGTTGCATTTCATTCACATCATTTGCATTCATATGCATTTACCGAGCGTCTAATTGGTTCATATTAAGTCTAAGGGTGTCTTTTGTACTTCTTTTGTTTAGGGGATCATCCCGTGGTGACGATGTGGTTCCATAGGCATCCGTTTACTTCTTTTTGTCCCTGTTACGTCTTGAAGGTGAGGTTTTCTTTCTTTTAGTTAAAGTGACCTACAACCCTACGTGTTTTGAAGCCCGCATGCAAAATATGTATATTATATGATAAAATAAGTGCTTGATATGTATTTTGAGGGCTTGTCCCGCTTGTCACGAATCTTAAAAACGTTTTTATACGTATATAAGCTATGTTTTGTTTTGTTTTGAAAAGCTTTGTGGTGCGTTTGATCTTATAGCGAAAAAATGACCTTGAAAGATAGGTCCTTGAACATGAACTTGTACGTGACTTGATGGCCCCGGAGATTATGGGTAAGGAGCATCCGGGATGGCCAAAGGGTCACCGGACTAGCCTCCTATGCATAATCTCCACTTAAAAGGATAAACCGGAACCCACTAGGAGGTTGGTGGGGGATGGAGTCCTATGGGCATGAGTGTCGCAAAACTCACGACGCACTTGCTTGCACGGAGGGTTAAGAGTAGGATCCACCCTTCCATCACCGAAGTATGAGGTAGGATTGTTTTGATTTGACTTGCTTGACTTGATCTTGTCTTGATATGAGAAGCTTGGGGACAACTCGTACTCACCGAGTAGTTTGTCTTGTCTTGAATCTATGAAACGGGAATGGATTCTTAATTAATTAAAATTGGTTATTTTGGCCTTTGGCCCTTAACTTCTTTTAATTATATATATCTATTATCATGGGAAACATTTTGGTGTGCAAAAATCATCCCCGGTTCATAGATTATTATGATTTTGATATGTGTTTTGCCATATACGTATACGGGTGTATTAGCCCCCTCGCCAGTATCTAGGACTGAATCTCGCTGTTTCTCTCCTTTTCCCCCTTATTTTTGAGTTGCAAGTGCAGGATGTCAGTTCGAGCTAGACGGCGGTCTTTCTTTTAAGTCTTTGAGTCTTGTAGCTTGAGTCTCATTCATCTCTTTTAGTTACTTTGTACTCTTGAGCCTTGGAATCTATGTATATGATTATGATATGATATGGAGAGCATTTGTTATGATTTAATTGGGCCCATAGTGCCATGACATGTATAACTGATTTACGTAATGCTAGTGTATTACATGTTTGTATATTTGTATATTTGGATCCTGTTGCTTCCACTTATGTTTTGAATTTTGTGCACTCTGTATTAGGGTCTAGACCGCCTAGCCTAGGGTTTGGATTTTGTTTGTCTCCCGTTTGCTATGGCTTCATGTGTGTGTGGAGTCCTTGTTTTGTTATACGTGTCGAGCTATAGTGCCAGGGATATGGTGTCCACCGCTCGTGGTGCTACACGAATATTTTCTGTATTGATTTAAAAAAAAATTACATGGTATATATTGATATAAAGTGTAACCCTAACTATTTTTCATAACTATTAGAGTAATTTGAGGGATATTAAAAGATATAAAGAATATTTATGTACAATTAATCATATCCTAAAGATAAGCACAAATCCCTAAGATTACGTGAACATATAGAAGTCAAACAAGTTTTGGATTACAACTTTTTTGTTATTATATAGCATCAACATCAAGAAACCAACAAGGTAATGATGGCAATTAGGAGTATATTAGGTTAAGTTAAGATCTAATTATATTAGAAGGGTTTCCACGAAGAGATGCAAAGGGAACCTAAGACCGGTCCTTAGGGCAGCAACATGAACAGTCTGATAACTAACTAGAGGAATGTACATACGATCATTTTCTCTGAACACCCTTATAACGAAGAAAGGAGGGATATGGTGTTGATGCCTAATTTGGTCACACCGTTTATGACATACGGATGACTTGATAGTACGATAATTGGATGGTTCTAAAGTCTTGCCTAATTCAGAAGGTTCCGAAGTGTTAATCTCATTAGCCCTGGATGCTTCCATCCCCACACCATCTGATTAGGTAGACATTTCGTCGAACGCAAGAGCAAAAGCCTCCACATCGTCGAATGCAGGAGCAAAAGACATTAGGGAGGTATAGGTGAAGAAGACCCACGAGGAGGTTAGTTGAGATAATGGAGGAAAACAAACGATTATGCAGGGTCCTCGAACAAGGCTCCGCCACTGGTGGCATGACCTCAGTCAGGCAAAACAAAAGGTCGAAGAAAAACAGAAAACAAAGTAAAATAACTAGAGAAGAGGAGAACAAAAGGATTGAGAAAAAAAAGGGGAGATAGTTCCCCTTTTTTAGAAAAAGAGGCATTTATGAAAATCTCAACCTAATCAGAACATTTAGAAATTATCATTTTCAGACAAAATATCAGTTTCTCTTAAAACTACATGCTCCAAATAATAGTTGGGAGACTAACAATATGGTTATTACCCATCTTTATTTAAATGCAAGACCAAAACATAGGTCCAAATGAAAAGGGAGATTCAAATAATCTTAACCAATTACTTGGTCTGCGCTCCAGGTTCCTAAATTGTGACACGTGACAGTTTATAAGAGCTACTCAACCATCACTATAAATAAGTTACCCTTCATTTCACTAAGAACTAGTGTATACCCCGTGCTATGCACGTTTTTAGTAAATAGTATATAATTTATAATATTAAATAAGATTGTTATAAGCTATAATAGTTTAGTATAATTTTATTGAGTTTGAAGGATAAAAATAATCTATGCGTACATGTTTAGTAAAAAAGAATATATGATTTACTTTCAAATCCAATTTTTATTATGTTAATAAACTAAGGTTTAAATTATATTAACTTAAGTTTTTCTTATTATTGCTCTTTAGGTTATCATTGAGTTATCATTTTAGTTTTTTATTTCAAATAGTTTCATAAAAAATATATAATTTTCATCAAGTTTTAGATAATAATAATGTGTATATATAGAATTCTCACTGATCAAATTTGATAAAGATATAATAAAATAAATGATAATAGTAAATATTAATTAAATAAGTAAAAAATACATAGAAAAAAAAAATCATTTACGTGAACGTCAATAAATCTTCTTATTATATTTAATCCCTATAGATAATATCCATATCAATAACTAATAGAAATGAATGCATAGTTATTATTTAATAGTATATCAATATAAAAATAAATATGTGTTATTAGTTAACTGAATAAATTACTTTTTAATGAACTAAATGAAAAGAGAGAAAATGAACATAAAAATACCACATTACAAAGGAAAATGACATTTTAAAAATTATGTAAATTATAAATAATTTTAACACAATTAAAAAAAGACAATGCAATAATTCTTCAGAATTATGTAAAGAAATAAAATTAGTTAATAAATTAAAAATTACAAACAAATATAATGAAACATAAAAAAAGCGTAGAAATTAAAAGTTAATGTTATTGGGAAATGATAATAAGACTTAGAATACTTTAAAGTATTGATAGGGGAAAATCGGGGGTTTATAATTGGGCTCCACGTGGCATGCCACGTAAGAAGGCGGTGCCCGGTCAACCCTCCTAGTCAGGGCCAGATCAGTCAGACCTTCGACCCAGCATTTGGTACCCCGGGAAAGTTGCTAACACGCCATGCTATAGGGACTCTCAACCCAGGGTCTCCTTTCCACCGAGGAACGGGCGACCCAGGGGTTCGACCGACCCCGTGCGCTACTGGACAACAACATGAAATGCGCGTACCACCATCAGCTGGCCGCATTAATTGCGGCCACAACCAGTACTGTGTCAGTTGTCCTGGCAAGAGCAGAGACAGTGCTTTAGCTGCAAAAGCACTGTTCCGGCCACCTACTGCCTCTCTCCCACCAGACAAGATCCACACTTTCTGGGAGGTGTACCCACAAACGCGGAGATCCTCTCCTCTATATAAAACCCACCTCCGCCATTAGCAAGGGTAAGCTTTCCTTCACACTCTGAGTCCCTTGCTTCCCTAGCATTCTCGACCCAGAGCTTGAACTGACTTGAGCGTCGGAGTGCCAAAACGGGTCCAACCCCCGCATTCCCCCGTCTGACCTTTGAGTTCACGTTTGCTTCATCTTTTTTATCCCAGGAAAGCATTAGAGTTGCCTCACGCAAACACATATCTTGGGTGATTGGGAGTCCTGATCTGCAGTCCCGTGCACAGCCAGATTTTGACACCATCATCTTAGCGCCGTCTGTGGGAAACTCTGAACTAAAAGCCTAACTCTTTTCACAGCAAGCATCTTGTACCTCACTTATCATAGTTCAAACCCGGCATGGACGTCGTGTCTACGGCGAGAATGGTGAAGAGATCTTCCCTGATCTCAACACCTCCGGTGGCAATTTCCAAACCCCCGCAGCGGGAATAACTACCATGGAGGCCGGCCCAAGCACTTATGGGCGGCTGATCTTATCGGAGGCGGACTTGAACTCCTACATTGAGCAATGCAGCACGGAGGCCCTGGCTGCGGCCAGAGAAAATAGAGAGCCTAATATGCTGGCCCCACCGCGAGGAAGTCCTCTTGCACTGACTCCTCAGAACGCCGTTTACCCCTCGATCCAGGGACCCTCCACTCCCTTGACGTACGCTGTCCAACAACCCACCAACCAGCCCAGCTTCTGGGGATACCCACCTCTTCCATAGGCTCAGAACCTCTATATCCAGCCTCAAGCCATCTACTTAGCCCCAGCCCAAGGGGTTCAGCGCCAAGTCCATCTTGGGGCTCATGTAGAAGAGGGTGTTGACGATAATGACAACCCCCCACCTCGTCGAGAGCCTGAGAGGAGAAGACAAGATCAAGAGGAAGACCGTCCATCGCAAGCCCTCAGAAATGTGAGAGACGATGACAGAGGCGCCCGCCACATCGTAGGGACAGCGAGCGAAATGAATAGGGATGCACCTGTTCCCAGAAATGTCCCTGTATTTGACCGCTTGGGGGCTAAGGTCCATCCCGACGCCTACTTGCGTGCCAATCGCGGCCATTGGGTGGGCCCAGGCGAACTCCGGAGCCAGCTCCCTAGGAGACAGCAGCAACATTCCCGACCCAGCTCATGGGTCAGAATATTTTGACCCACAGGAGAAAGTGTCATCACACGTTCCTCGCGGGCAAGCCCAAGAAGTTAGGGCGCCCGCTTACCATGACGAACATCCTCCCCAGTGTCAGGGAAGGGTGTATAGCAGCGAAAGGGAGGCAAGGTCCCCCTTTTGCAATGCAATCATAGATGCAAAGGTGGTGGACAAGGTCCCCACCAATCTGCCAACGTATCACGGGAACACAGATCCCGTGAAGCACTGTTCAAAGTTTGAGGCCCAGGTCAGCCTCTATGGCCACTCCAAACTCATTTGGGCCAAAATCTTTGAAATCACGCTCGAGGGTCCAGCCCAAGACTGGTTTGAAAGGCTTGCCCCGCATAGCATCAGGGACTATGCCCATCTGTCCGAGAAATTCAAGGCCCACTTTTCTTCCATAGCGGGAGTCAAGCTCCCGTCAACCTATCTGTACAACATCATTCAAGAGGAGGGGGAGACCTTGAGACGCTTCTTCGCCCGCTTCAATGAAGCCTTCATCAAGTTTGAGCATCCCGGGATTGATGTCTTGACCCAAACTCTTGACAAGGTTATCCAACACGCGGAGTGTGCCGATGAAATCATCCTCCAGTCTCCACAAAACATGGAGGAAGTTATGGCTATCGCCAGCCGCTTCATGCGACTAGAGGAAGTCAAGTCTACTACCAGCACACAAGGATGCAGGAACGAAAGGCGGGAGTACGAACCAATCTCTGATCGACCCCCGAGATCTGACCCACCTCGATCGGAGCTGTTGGAAAGCAGGAATCAGAAAGCAGCGGAAATTTAAAATTTTTCCAACAAAAGGATCTTGAACTCGCAATCGTGAATCCAAATTCGTAGAGATCAAGAAACTCACTTGGGTAGTAGCTTTCTTGACACGTTTTGAGCCGCCCTCAAACGCGCTTCATGCGGTAATGGCAACCCGTTCCTCGAAAGTCTCTTTCTACTTCAGAATCCATTGTAGGGATAACAATCCACACCAACCTAGATTCAAATCATGTTAGGGAAGTTCTTAACAATATAACATAAAGAAAGAAACATGAAACGAGAAAGGCATGATTGAAACTCCCTTCGAAAACCAGTTTTGCGAAAGTAGAAATCCGCCAGCCATAAAACCCTCGTGAAAAAACTCATCCTTCAGGATATGGACGAACGGTTTTCGTCATCTTCTTTGGTTCGATTTTTTCACTCGTTTTCTGTTGGGATCAGAATCGTTTCATCATCCCTTCTGATCGTTTTGCTTGATCCCCACTTTTGGTAAAGCTCGAATCTTCAAAACTTCTAACTTGAAGCTCTCTAGAGATAGTCCACCAACTTGGCTACAATCTAACTAGTAAGGATGCTAGTTCTCTAGTTAGTGTTTAGGCTTAACCTAGGGTTTCGTTTATCTTGGAGAAAGGATGGTGTTCAACACATGAACCAAAAGAATTCTCGATTAGCTCTAAGGGGAGCTTGAGCTCCCCTATATATAGGAGAGGGAGAGGGACGCCGAACCTAGTCCTTATGGGGCAAGGATTTGGTCCCTCTCTCCTATTACTTGATCATCAAGTAATTTCCAACTTTGACTTTGAATTCAAATTCAAATCAACTTTTAAGAGAGCTAAAATATCCAAACTATTTTTGGATAATTTTATACTTTATTTATTTAAAATAAATAACTTATTTTATCTAATTAATTAATTTATAATTAATTAACTAGATTATTTTTCTCCAAAATAAGACTTTCTTTTTAATTCAAAATTAAACCAAAGTCTATTAAATAATTAATCACATTAATTATTTAACACATAAATAAATATACACATATATTTACACACGTGTGAGACACGTGTGGTTCACACGTGTGGAACCCTCTTGGCCCGATTAACTCATTTAATCATTTTCAAGCCTCAACTCATGTAACCAAGTTGTTGTGTGTGACCCTCTAGGTTCTCAATTTAATTAGCAGTGACCCTAATTAATTAATTCACTAATTAATTAATCAGTCCACAGATTAAACGACCATAGTCTAGCAACAGGCGTTTAACCCCTAGCTGAATTGGAATGTTCGGATTCGACAGAACCTTTAAGTCATTGATTCATGTGAGATACAATCCTCCTACTTACTATCTCTCAACCAAGATCTAGGGCAAGGGAATAATCAGAACCCTAATAATCTGGTCTTAAAGCTAAGTGCATTTCATATCCATTTGATCTCAATCCAAGAAACCCTTTTCTTGATGTCTTGATCTACTGCCTTGGCCAAGGACTCCATATGGCATATGAATGACTTACACAATAAGAGATCACCTTGCATATGCAAGTGTAGGTCCTTTCTTGATTCTCATTCACTTTCATGAGTCACTTGTGCAGCCCCAGCATAAGCCTTGAATCAGTTGTCTAAGGCGACACCCTTTAAAGCTTATACCAAAGACTACAGAGTTAACTCATAAAGTGACATGGAACCTCAAGTCTAAGGATCAATTAATCACATCAATGACTCGTGAGCTATTTCCTAATCTGGAAGTTTCCATTTCCTGAAATAGAAACTTCCTTTCCCATTTAGGAATCTTCTCACACGGGGCACCTCAGTGAACTTACTTATTAAAGTAAGCACCCTCATGTATCACGCACGTATCAACTATACACTTTGCACCTCCATGAAACAAGGTGGTCCTTCTTAAGGGCGTGATCCCACAAGCAAGCCTTAGAGGAGTCAGGTTGACACTCCCACTGTCTGTAGGACTCATCGGCTTGGAGTATTTTACTAATCATGACTTATGTGATATAGGGCTCGTTTCATGAACCATTTCACCTAAATGGTAGAGTCCTAAAGTCATCAGGATTAGGGGAGTTCTCACATGCACAGCTAAAGTAAACGCATACCAAACAAGAGCATATAAAGAATTGTTTGCCTATGATATTAATAAATCGTATATTATTCAAATATTGTCTGTGATACTAGGAAAGTCCCAAAATGGATTATGACTAATCGGCTTTCTAGGGCACTATTCCTAACAGGAGCCTCCCAGGCTCTCCAGCCGGATGGAATAGAGACTCAAGAGGGAGATGCCTTCAGGGAGTGGGGCCAAGAGGGCGTATACACCATTAATCTGCCCCACGAGGAAATTTATGAGGTCATGGACAGAAGAAGCCCAAGCAGTTGAAGGAGACCAAGAAGGCAAAAGAATCGGGCAAGCGATGCGCCTACCACATACAGTTTGGGCATTGGACCTCTGAATGCATTGCCTTGAGGAAAAAAGTGGAGAGGCTAATCCAGGGAGGCCATCTGATGGAATTCATCAAGAAGTTGGACGAATGAGCCCCTCCAGGCTTTCGACCCAAGAGACTCCCCGTCGCCAAGAAGAGGACGCAAGCTGCCACTCGAGAAACCTGAGGAGGGAAACCCCCACAACCTGCCCACCAATGAGATTTTCATGATCGCAGGAGGTCCTGCAGGGGGAGATTCGAAGATTGCTCGCAAGCGGTTGTGGCGACAGGTGGGTCGAGAGCTTTACGGGCCCAGGGAAGTGATGTTGGTGGAGTCTGGACAAGAAGAGCAGGAAATCTCTTTTAGTGATAGGGACTTTGTACTAGTGATGCCACAGGAGGCGGAATGTCGAATTGTCCGATGGTCGTCACACTTGACGTTGCTAATTGCACTGTACACAAGACCCTTGTTGATAGTGGAAGCTCAACCAACATTATCTTTTACTCGACCTTGCAAAAAATGAACATCCATAATTCACTTGACTATGAACCCGTTAAAACACCTTTGACAGGTTTTGGTGGATCGGAGATCTATTCGAAAGGACGAGTCAAGCTCGTCACCTCCATGGGGAAGTTGCCAAAAAGAGCCACCAACTGCTTGAATACCTGGTGGTTGAATGTCCCTCAGCTTACGTCCTGCCCTTATAAGCTTTAGAGCGGTCATCTCCACATATCACCAAACCATCAAGCTGCCAACTCTGCATGGGATTGGGGAACTCAGATGCAACATACCAGAATCCTGGGAATGCTATTCCATCTCCATTGAAAATGTAAAACTCCCCAACAAAGCCATTGTCCCTCTACTAAATATCGATGACTTTCTAGATACGGAGCTCACCGACCTGGATGACCCAACGGCAGTGATGTGCTCCAAGCAGATGACTTCAACAATCGGCCAAAAAAAGAGAAAGCTAGACGTTGGAAAAATCGCCGCAGCAGGTGCAATCATTCCCGTTCAGCTGGTGCCCGATGATAAGGAGAAAACCACCAACATCGGGGCGAACCTGAAAGGTAAACAACAATGTATGCTCATTCAATTCCTGCAAGAGAATGCAAACGTGTTTGCCTGGAAGTCCTCAGATTTGTCGGCGTCGACCCAAAGGTTATTGAGCACCACTTGAACGTCGACCCAAGCTTTCGACCCATAAAAGCAGTGACTGAGAGCACAGAGTGATGAACGCAATGAGATAATTGAACAAGAGGTTAACAAAATCTTGGATGCAGGATACATCAAGCCGGCCAAGTATGTTGACTGGCTCTGCAACGTGGTCCTGGTCGCCAAGACTGGGGGGAAGTGGCGCATGTGCAACGACTTCACAGATCTGAACAAGGCCTACCGGAAGGACCCTTATCCCCTTCCCAGGATTGACCAGCTAGTTGATTCGACTGCTGGCTGCGAGCTTCTCAGTATGATGGACGTCTTCCAAAGCTATTACCAAATATTCCTGGCGCAGGAGGACAAGAAGAAAACAGCTTTCATCGTGGTCAAGGGCATATATTGTTTTTGGGTCAAGCCTTTTGGGTTGAAGAATGCGGGCGCCACCCACCAAAGGCTGGTGAACAAGGTTTTTTAAGGCGAAATTGGAAAGACAATGGAGGTATATGTCGACGACATGATCGTTAAAAGTGAGAAGGCGGAGATGCACCTAACGGATCTGGGTCAGGCTTTCGACCTGTTGCACAAATACAGAATGAAGTTGAACCCCAACAAATGCTCCTTTGGCGTGGAAGGAGGAAAGTTTCTGGGCTATATTGTCAGCCAGAGAGGAATTGGAGCCAACCCAGAAAAGATCTTGGCGCTAAAACGCATCAACAGGCCCACACAATCAGAGATATCCAGCATCTTATGGGTCGAATCATCCCGCTAAACAGGTTCATCTCTCGCTCTTCTGAGAAAAACCTCTCTTTCTTTAAGATCTTGTGTAATTTCAAAAAATTTGAATGGACTGATGAATGTGATGAGGCCTTTGAAAGGCTCAAAAATTATCTTGCGTCTCCTCCTTTGTTGGCTAAACCAATTGCAGGGGAAACCATGTATCTGTACCTAGCGGTCACCAAGGAGGCGGTTGGCTCAGTGCTAGTTGCACTGTGTGAAAGAAAACACATGCCAGTGTATTATGTAAGCCAGATATTACATGGCGCGGAAGTGCGCTATCTGGAGATCGAACAGTTCGCCCTGGCACTCGTGCATACTTCCAGAAAGATGAGGCCCTATTTCCAGTCCCATTCCATTGTGGTCCTCACAGACCAAGGCCTGCGTCAAGTTTTGGAAAAGCCAGAGGCATCAGGGAGGATAGTGAAATGGGCTATTGAGTTGAGCCAGTTTTATCTCAGCTACCAACCCAGGGCCGTGTACCAAGCCTAAATCCTCGCGGACTTTCTCATTGAGAAAGATGACCCAAGCAAGCAGATCCCACGTTCGTTGTTATGGACCATGTCGGTCGATGGCTCCTCAACCTCTCAGGGAGGGGGTGTGGAAGTATCCCTGATAAGCACAGAGGGACAAGAGCTTGATTTTGCCATCTCTCTGGATTTCCCAGCCACCAACAATGAAGCAGAATACGAGGCACTCATCGCAAGCCTCAAAATCACCAAGAAACACGGGATTGAAAGGATTTCAGTAACTACGGATTCGCAATTGGTGGCGAGCCAATTCCAGGGCTCATATGAGGCACGAGAGGAGACAATGATCAAGTACCTCACCAAGGTCAAATCCCTGGCGACGGAATTCAAAGAGTTTACACTGCAGCAAGTACCCCGATAAGAAAACAAGCGAGCGATGCCCTATCTAAATTCACGAACGGGATGAGGGGATCCAAAGATCAAAACATTACCTACCTCTCAAGCAAAGGAAGGGTGATAAACGGGGAACCGGAAATTATATGCTCCATCAACCCAGCCGAGCCCTGCTGGCTCGATGAATTCATACTCTACCTCCGTGATGGGGTATTGCCTACGGACAGGAACGCAGCAAGACATCTCAAGTACAAAGCAGCGAGTTATTCCCTCGATTCGGAGGGGAGGTTGTACAATAGGGCGTACATGGGACCAACAAAGAGATGTCTTCACCCCACTCAGGCATTAGACGTGCTGGAGGAAATCCACAGCGGGCAGTACGGAAATCACTCGGGCGGTCGATCTTTAGCGAAAAAAGTGTTAAGGAGTGGGTTTTATTGGCCCACTCTAAACGAGGATGCTAAAGAATAGGCCCGCAGATGCGTCAACTGCCAGAAACACGCCAACATCCCTCATCAACACCCCGTCGAGATGGTTCCCGTCGATATTTGTTGGCCTTTTGATCAATGGGGAATTGATATAGTGGGGTCACTCCCACTTGCGACCGGCCAGAGGCAGTACTTGTTGGTAGCAGTGGAATATTTTTCCAAATGTGTCGAAGCTCAACCAACTGCAAAGATCACTGATAAAGTCATCCAAAACTTCTTGTGGCACAATATCATTTGCAAGTTTGGGGTCCCCAAGGTCCTGATTTGCGACAATGGAACTCAATTCCAGAGCGCCAGCACCAGGTAATACTGCTCAGATATTAGAATCAGCCAGCGTTTTGCATCAGTTGGCCATCCTCAAGCGAACAGCCAGGTCGAAGTTATCAACCGCATCACCATTCAGAACATCTAAACCAGGCTCGAAGCTAAGAAGGGAGCCTGGGTCGACGAACTTGACGGGGTCCTCTGGGCCTACCGTACCACTCCCAGAACAGCGACAGGGATAAAACCCTTCTCAATGGTTTATGGGTCGGAGGCCATGATCCCAACAGAATTACTCCATCAAACAACAAGAGTATCCAACTATTAGCTTGCTAGGAACGCAGAAGACCGAGCGCATGAGCTCGACACCATTGAGGAAATCCGACAGAAAGGTTTTCAACTAATGCAACAATACCGACGCTACCAGAAAAACGCCTTATAGCAACGGATTTTGGTCCTATTAGCAACGGATTTCGGCTTAGCAACGAATTTAGCAACGAAAATCTTCCGTTGCTATAACCGTCGTGGCTAATATGTAGCAACGGAATTAGCAACGAATTATTAGCAACGGATATTAGCAACGGAATTAGCAACGAATTACTACCCACGGAAATTAGCAACGGTTTTAGCAACGATTTTTTTAGCAACAGATTTAGCAACGGATTTTCCGTTGCAAACCAACCAATAATTAATTAATTTTATGCCTTTTTGCAACGAAATTTCCATTGCAAAATCTGTCGCAAAAACTAATAATTCTAATTAATAAATTAAAAATTCATTTGCGGGGCCCGAATGACCCCCCACCTAACCGATCCGAGCCCCAACCGAGCCCACACGAGCCGAGCCCCAACCGAGCACGTGAGCGACGAGCCCCATCCGAGCCAACACATTAATTCCACATATTCGCGTTGACTAGGAATTGAACCCTGGACCTCATGTGAAGAAGGTTGAACCCCAAACCAGCTGGGCTAATTCCATTGTTGTTATTATTATGTAATTTTTTATATTTAACCACTATCAAATATTCATATACTAATTTAAATAATTAAATACTTGTTATCATATATTTTAAATAAAAATATTTTTAAATATATAATTATTTATATTATAATACATATTCCGTTAAAAATTTAAATATTTATTAATTAACTACATATCTCAAGTTTTAGTTATGAGATAAAAATATAATATATATCAACTTAAGTATAGCAACGAAAAATCCGTTACTAAATTACAAATATTTTATTAATTTTTTTAATCATATGTTTATAGCAACGAAAAATCCGTTGCTAATATTTTAAATATTTGTTTATTTTTATTTCTTTTTTTTCTTCCATATAGCAACGAAAAATCAGTTGCTAAATAGCAACGAATTTTTCGTTGCTAATATTTTTTATATTTATTTATTTTTTCTTTCATATAGCAACGGATTTTCCGTTGGCAAAGGATTTTCCGTTGCTATTTAGCAACGGATTTTTCGTTGCAAATATTTATAAATATTATATTATTTTTTATTAGGTTTTTATTTTAATAGCAACGGAATTTCCGTCGCTATATATACCAATTTATTTATTTTTTGTATTATTTAATTTTAGTAACGAAAAATCCGTTGCTATTTTTTTCATATATAGCAACGGATTTAGCAACGAAAATTCCGTTGCTAAAGCATTTTGCCACGAATTTTTTTTTCGTTGCTATATCCGTTGCTAAATAGCAACGAATAATTTCCGTTGCTAAATTTTCGTTGCTATATGACAGATTTCTAGTAGTGCGAGCCACAGTGGCTCGGAGCTACAACAAAGGCGTCAAACCTCGCGTTTTCCAAATTGGTGACTTAGTCCTCAAAAAGGTTTAAGTAACCAAGCACGTGGGCAAGTTACAACCTAACTGGGAAGGTCCCTACCACATTGCAGAAGTGGGCCGCAACAAAGCTTACCACCTTGAAGACATGGAGGGAAACACTATCCCCAGGTCTTGGAATGCCCACAACTAGGGGTGGGCGCGGGACGGGGAAATCGGAGATCGGGGAAATCGGGATCGGGATAAAAAAAAGTGGATCCCGATCCCGTCCCGCAAAAGTCGGGTACCCGACTGTCGGGTACCCGACTTTTGCGGGACGGGATCGGGGATCCCGCCACCTTTTTTTTTTTTTTTTTTTTGTCCCGAAAAAATTTTATAATTAAAATACAAAGTGTTGTTGAATGATAACTAGGCCTGCTGCAATTGGCATTATGTAATTTACTTTATTCAATTAAAAGGCATTGTTGTAAATTATAATGAATGTATATAACTTTCTGATTTCACAATCACAGCCAATCAAATGTTCATTGTTGCATGGCGCTGTAATTGACAAATAAATTATTTACTAACCCCATTTTTATTTGGATATTGGAATAACACTACAGAAGCTATGTATCCGAAATGAAGTTAAATATTTACAGAAGCCATGTATTGAGTATAATATATATCTAATTATATAAATAAATTATTACTTATAAGTATAATATATATATATATATATATATATATATATAAATATTTTTTTTTTTTGAAAAATATCCCGAATTCCCCGATCGGGTACCATATTCAATCCCGATCCCGATCCCGAATTTTTGGATCGGGATCGGGTACCCGTCCCGAAAATTCAAAAGCCCGATTTCCCCATCCCGATCGGGAAATACCCGACCGGGTCGGGACGGGTCCCGAATTCCCCGATCCCGATGCCCACCCCTAACCACAACCTCAAGAAGTTTTACATTTAAAATGATCTCTGGTTGTAAGCCCTATCTGTATTTGACTTATTCGTAGTAATAAAAGTATTTTCAGTCAATCTAAATTTCTTTACTTCAGTCAACCTGAATATTTCACCGTACCAGTTAGTGTATCTTTTAAAGATATTTTAAAATTGTCTCTTGAACGCGCATTCGATATTCTATCAATGCCTTGAAGAGGGGCGCCACGCCCCTGGTGAAATATAGATCCCAAGGGTTACAGCTCGTTTCAACCCAGGACTCGTATTTGTTTTGAGCCAGGACTTGAACAATTTTTCGGAATTCCATTCCGTTAAATAAGTTAAAGGCGAACATCAGATACCAAAATATGGAAAGCAAACACTGAAAATGCAGGAATCAAATAATGAGAATCATTAACTGAGGGATAACTCACATCAATTTCATTCAACGGGGTCAAGCCCCAAGGGATTACATTCAGAAAAAGGAAAGAGTGAGTTACAAGATTCGGTTACAGAAAAATAACAAGTAGATGAAGAGGCATCGGCAGGAGGATTTTGGATGTCAACGGCGGGCCCATCATTTGAAGTTAGAGGATCTGACCCAACGGTTATATTAGCTTCGGCAGAGGTGGGGGTCACAGTAGTCGTGGGTGCGTTCTCTCCAGTCATGAGAGCTGGGGGGAGTGCTTTCAAGGGCGGAATTACCAGTACAGGGCCGCTTGGGTCTCCTTTCTGGATCTCATCATTCTTCGACCCACTACTTGAAGGTGCAAATGCTGCCAGCAGGTAGGGATGTAATCGAGCCGAGCCGAGCCTTGGCATTTTTTGAGGGTTCGAGCTTTAGAAAACTGGCTTGGCTTGCGAGCCTGTGAGCCACGAAAAATGTGGCTCGGGCTTGGCTCGCAGCTAAGTTTGTCCAAGCCGAGCCGAGTCAAGCCACCGAGCTAATAGGAAAAAAAAGAAAAGAAAAACCTCAAACCCTTTTTCTTTCGTATCCGTTTTGGTCAGGTCAGATCTAGGTCAGAAGCTTGAGAAGGAAATCCGAATCTATCTATCATATGCATCCAACACATGAAACATAAATGAAAAGGGATTCAATTTAAAACCAGACAAAAATTCTTGGAGAAAAATTTAAATCCAAAATCTGAGGTCAAAATTTAAATTAATTTTTACTACATATCTGCATACAAATTTTGGGATTTGATTCAAATGCCTTCAAACTTCAATTTTTGGAATTTCTCTGTTTGGTGGTGCGCGAGCTGGGGTAGCGTTCTTAAAGCAGCAAGAGATAGTGACTTGGTTGTGGTGGCGGTGGCTTGAATCGTGGTGGTTGTCGTTGGCGGTGGTGGTGGCGGAGAAAGGGAAGCTGCAGCGGTGGTGGTGGACTTTGGAGTAGAAGCAGGAAAAATTAGAGGAGATGAAAGAATGTCTGAATTTGGAGCCACAATCTGGTGGGAGGTGGCGTACTGGCGGTGGTGGAAAGCAAAAATCTGGTGGAGGCGACTGAGATGGAGATGGCGATGGCCTGAGATAGTGGGAAGCAGCGCTGGGAAGTTTAGGGTTTTTTACTTTTCTTGATGTTTGATTACCATTTAATGGGGTTTAATATAAATATCTATATATAATATATGTAAGCTTCGGTGTATATATATTTATATTTTAATATATAAATAATAGCGTGTCTGTATATATATATATATTTTAAAAAATTTAATAAGTTAGCTCGCGAGCCACGAGCAACAAATAGAAGGGCTCGGGCTTGGTTCGAAAGACACACGAGCCGAGCCACGGCTCGACTTGGCTCGTCTGTTTTGAACCTGAGCGCGAGCCTTCTTCGAGCTAGCTCGGCTCAGTTACATCCCTGCCAGCAGGGTTTCCTTGGCTTTTTCCAGGTCCACTGGCTCCGGCAATTCCAACTCCGACTCTGGGCGTTTGTCAGCTTTAGCATCAGCCCACTCTACTGCCCAACCATATGGTTTTCTGCTCCAATCGGGTGTTAGGAATAGTGCCCTAAAAACTGATGTAATAGTCTATTTTAGTACTTTCCTTTTGTAAATCACAGACAATCTTTGAATAATACGAATCAAGGCAACACTTTTTTATATGCTCTTGTTTGATTGTCTGTTTACTTTTGACTGAGCATGTATAAGAATTCCCCTAATCAATATGACTTATAGGACTCAACCATTTAGGCGAAATGGTTCATGAAACGAGCCCTATATAACATAAGTCATGATTAGAAATCACTCCAAGCCAATGAGTCCAAAAGACAGTGGGAGTGTCAACTTGACTCGTTCGAGGCTTGCTCGTGTGATCACGCCCTTAAGAAGGATCACCTTGTTTCATGGGGTGCAAAGTGTATAGTTGATACGTGCGTGATACATGGGGGTGCTTACTTATTCTAAGTAGGTACACTGAGGTGTCCCATGTGAGAAGATTCCTAAATGGAAAAGGAAGTTTCTATATCTAGAAATAGAAACTTCCAGATTAGGAAATATCTCACGAGTCATTGATGTGATTAAGTGATCCTTAAACTTAAGGTTCCATTGATACTTTATGAGCTAACTCTGTAGTCTTAGGTGTAAGCTTTAAAGGGTGTTGCCTTAGACAACTGATTCAAGGCTTATGCTGGGGCTGCACAAGTGGCACATGAAAGTATATGAGAATCGATAAAGGACCTACGCTTGCATTAGCAAGATGATGATCTCTTATTGTGTAAGTCATTTATATGTCATCTAGGAGTCCTTGGCCAAGGCAGTGGATCAAGACATCAAGAAAAGAGTTTCTTGGATTGAGATCAAATGGATATGAAATGCACTTAGCATTGAGATCAAGATTATTAGGGTTCTAATTATTCCCTTGCCCTAGATCTTGATTGAGAGATGGGACGTAGGAGGATTGTATCTCACATATGTCAATGACTTAAAGGTTCTGTCGAATCGAGACATTCTTATTCAGCTAGGGATCAAACACCTGTTGCTGAACTTTGGTCGTTTGATCTGTGCACTGATTAATTAATTAGGGAATTAATTAATTAGAATCACTGCTAATTGAATTAAGAACCTAGAGGGTCACACACAACAACCCGATCACGTGGGTTAAGGCTTGAATCGATTAAACGAGTTGATCGAACCATTAAGTGAATGGTGGGGTCCACACGTGTGGAACACGTGTCATTATTGACACGTGGATGACACATGTGCGTGTATATGTGTATATTAAATAATTAATGTGTTAATTATTTAATAGACTTTGATTTAATTTTGAATTAAAATTAAAGTCCAATTTTAGAGAAATAAAGTCTAATAAATAATTAATTATGAATTAATTATATTATTAGTGTTCAAGTTATTTATTGTAAAATAAATAAAGTAAAATAAAATATCTAAGAGTTAGATATTATTCTTGCCTAACAAGTTGGTCAAAAGGTGGACTTTTGGTCAAAGTAGGAGACTTAGTCTCCAAGCAAGATATCCCTTTCCAAAAGAGTTTCGAATCCTTTTCCAAAAGGGAGAAGGGGTTCGAACCCTACCCTTATAAATAAGGGGGTTCGAACCCCATGGGATGATGATAGCAAAATTTCTTCTTCTCTAAATTATATACTAAACCCTAGAGCCTAAACATCGAATATAGAACTAGCATCCTCCCTATTCGGATCGTGGTCGCGGTTGGTGGACTCTTTCTCTAGGGGCTACTATCTTGAAGTCTTGAAAGATTCAAAGGTGCTTTTGGGGATCAAGCCGCGTGAAAAGCGTTCTTGGTCTCTATGAATTTGGGAATAGAAATTGCAAGATTCGATCCTTGCTTAGTTGGGAAAATTTTTAAATTTTCGCTGCGTTTCTGTTCATTTTCCCAACATCGGGTTCTTCACCATTATCTTCGCCATCCTCTGTTGTTTGAGCCTCCTCCTCTTCATGCGCCACCCGAGCCAGGAAGTACTCGGGAAGAGTTTTGGGGACGTAGCCGTTGGCGGCGTTCAGTTTCCTTGGGTCGTTGAGCAGATCGTGTGGGATGGGATGGTGGAGATGGATCTGAGAAAGACATCTCATGAACCCCGGTTCAATGTCAGAGACCCCCAGGGTGCCGGAGACGGTGTCAAATACCTCTGACCGTAAGAACTCCAACACGGCGTTGTCTTTAACTTGGGGCATCAGCTTGTCGAGCGTCCAGAAGGCGTTTTTCACCCCTTTCTTCTGGCCTTCCACATAGCCATCTTTCCACCCGTCCTGCTTGCCCTTAGCATACGTAGCCTCCTCTTTCTTGTCAGCAACATCCAGCAGGCTCTGGGTCTGGACGAGCCCCGTCTGCAGCTTCTCGTTCTCGGCCGTTAGATTGGGCAGCTTAGTTTCCAAGGTTGACCTCCCGCGAGCTGACTACTCCAGCTGCTTCCCAAAATTGTCAACTTGGCCCATGTAAACGGCCTTCATCTCCTCCTTTTCTTTGGACAATTTCGCCACCTCATCCTTCCAACTCTTCCCCTCCAGTATCTCCGCCCTCTCACTTAGCAATTTTCGACGCGCCTCGTCCGCCAACTCCAGGCGTGCTGCAGACTGATACTCCCTAACAATCAACTGGGGGCAAGGGGGAAGTATTAGAAAGATGTTGAGGCACCCAAAAAGAAAAAAAAAAAAAAACCTTACCGAACATAACAGGGCGACTTTGCTGTAAGTAAGAGATACGTTGTCCTCTCGAGCCAGCTCTTGGTGATCTGCGGCGGTCTGGAGGGCGTAGTAGATGGACCCAATGGTGTCTCGGTCGACCATACCCGTCGCTAGCCTTCTTTCCGACCCCTCTGGCGTGAAATCAGAAATGTTGAAGGGATACTTTGGCCCTTCAAAAATGGGGATGTTAGTTATTTTCTCGTAATCCCCGCGCAGTATGGAGAATCCGGGGGAGCTACCGGACTGGAAAACGGGGGGGACCCATCCTTTGGTGGGTCTTAGTGGGTTTTGGGCTCGCTTTGACGCTTTAGAGGGAGCCCCACCCTCGACGTCGTCTTGGGCCTTCCTTTTTTGGGTCCTTGGCCCTTTTGGCACAGTCGCCGGAAATGACCCAGATGCGGCTTCCGAATCCGACTCTGGCCGCGCAGAGGACGGCACAGAAGTCCCCTTATGCTTTGGGGGCCTGGCAGCTTTTTCCTTGGAAGCAAGGGGGACGGGAAAATTATCTGGAGTGACCCAGGCAACCCCGCAAGCATCTGCGGCATCCCCCTCAGTTGGCTTGTAGGGGTCGGCCCATCTCAGCATAGCGGCTTTCTCTACCTCGGCAATCTTCTCCAGGGTGTGCTGCTCAGTCATTCCCTCTGCCTGAGCTATTTCCTGGACCGTAGGCAAGGGACCCTCCGCCTTTCCCTCCTAGATCTTTTTGGCCTCCTCGGCTTTAGCTCGTACGGCGACCATGATTAACTCTGCGCAAAGAAGGAAAACGTCAATGGATGGATGCTAAGGTTAATGTACTACTCCTGTCAGATAGGAGTAAAGAAAAATGCGAAACTAAAATACGAATTAAAGATGAAGAGAGGGAACATGCTTGGCCTAAGGGAATTGACGACGTAGTTACCCAATCTGAAGTCTATGTGCCTCGCCGTACCCGGAGCCAACCCCAAGCTGCTCAAGAGGTGTGTACTCGTGAAAACCCCTGTGTCCAAAGGGTGCACCTCTCTCAGAGCTGTCAATAAGGTGTTCGGCCAGCGCACCGGCCCTCTTTCCAGCCGGACTTGGGCTACATCGTTCCACGCAGTGTGATTCAGGTCGTTCCACCCATTTTCATACCACACGAATACAAACTTCTTTTTCCAGTCCGTCTCATGTGAGGTCTTCTCCGTGTCAAAAATCTTACTGCCGGAACGGGATTGAAGCTTTACAAACCCCGTCCTGTTAGAGGAAGCCGCCGCGTCGACCGAGGTGACAAACAGCTCCACGAAGTGCTCCACGCACTCCACCTGCCCCAATAGCTTCATCAACATCCGAAACGCAATCACCATGGCATGGCCATTGGGCAGTAGTTGGATTGAACTAATTTGGAGATGGTTGAACAGGGCAATCTGGAACGGAGACAGAGGAAGCCGGAACCCGTACTCGATCGCTTGCAAGGAAATCGCGATGCACCCTTCCGGAGGGCTCCCAATGTGCTCGTGGACGTTGGGAATAATGACTTCGTAGTTCGTCTCAAGGTCTTTCCACCCAGTCAATCTCTTCTCCGTCGTCCTCTTCTCTGACCCCCAAACCTCGGCTCTGAACTCAATACTTCATGCACTTCTGCTGCCCCTTTTTCTTTTCCCACTTTTGGGGCGTGGGCTCAACTTCGGAAGTGGAGGCTGCCCCTCCTTGGTCGCGGGGCTCCTCCTCCAGAGACATCTCCTCTATCTCTGCAGCCATATCTTCCGCTACCTTCATATCGATCTCCTTTTCTCTTTCCTGGTTCAGAGATACTAAGTCAGCCTCTACAGGATGATCCCCCTCAACCGCCTCCCTCCAGATGGGGCCTGTAACTTCTTCCTCCATGTTGGGGATATACATTTCAGTGTTAGGGTCCTCCCATCTGTTCTTCTCAGGACGTTTTATCCCGATGCATTCAACGGACACTTCAGGGTCAGACGGGATGTCTCTCGGTCCATAGTTTCTCTGTTGCTTGGCTTAGGGTTGGCTACCGGCGGGTACGGTAGCGGATCTCTTGGGAGCCATTTGAGTTGGGTTTAGAGAAGAAATAAAGAAGGGAGATTGCAAGTAATGAAAGGCGTACCTTGAGGGTTTTCTTGTGATATGCACTGGGAGTTATGGTCTTGCGGAAGATGGTGAATGCTTGAGACTCTTCAGTTTAGGTTTTCACTTGCAAGTGGCGAGAAAAGAGGAAAAAATCGCCTAAGTTACCCCTTTTAAAGCTGCGGATTAAATCAAATCGTAATTAATTCTCGCCACGTGTCAGGAGGTTAACTTGCATAGGGGTGAACGTGGCCCGTTATCCCACTGCGGCCGCAGACAACCCACTCTCAGGATTTGTGGCAAGCCCTCCAAATTCAAAAAGCTCAATCATCTGACGGGGGAAAAACCTAGCGGGTTTCCAGAAGGCACACGAGCTTGACCTCACCGCACATCCACCGACCCCCTAGGTCGAAGGGCACTGGCTCGAATGCGTCTTGGCTCGAAGGGGCCCTGGCTCGGATAGGATCTCGCTCGGGGGGACTTGGCTCGGTAATACGGAGCACGACCCAGCTCCGGTTGGGGTGGCTTCGCAGTCGTTAACCCCATTTTCCCGTGCCATCTAGGCGCCTTTCTCAAGGTCTGACATCCCTCAAGAGCGTGATGCCCGGCCGGGGGAGGAGGGAAGATGATAGGGGGAAAATCGGGGGTTTATAATTGGGCTCCACGTGGCACGCCACGTAGGAAGGTGGTGCCCGGTCAACCTAGTCAGGGCCAGATCAGTCAAACTTTCGACCCAGCACTTGGTTCCCCGGGAAAGTTGCTAACAAGCCATGCTATAGGGACTCTCAACCCAGGGTCTCCTTCCGATCGAGGAACGGACGACCCAGGGGTTCGACCGATCCGTGCGCTACTGGACAACAGCATTCAATGCTCGTACCACCCTCAGCTGGCCACATTAATTGCGGCTACAACCAGTACTGTGGCAGTTGTCCTGGCAGGAGCAGAGATAGTGCTTTAGCTGCAAAAGCACTGTTCCGGCCATCTACCGCCTCTCTCCCACCAGACAAGATCCACACTTTCTGGGAGGTATACCCACACACGCGGAGATCCTCTCCTCTATATAAAACCCACCTCCGCCATTAGCAAGGGTAAGCTTTCCTTCACACTCTGAGTCCCTTGCTTCCCTGGCATTCTCGACCCAGAGCTTGAACTGACTTGAGCGTCGGAGTGCCAAAACGGGTTCAACCCCCACATTCCCCCGTTTGGCCTTTGAGTTCACGTTTGCTTCATCTTTTTTAGCCCAGGAAAGCATCAGAGTTGCCTCACGCAAACAAATATCTTGGGTGATTGGGAGTCCTGATCTGCAGTCCCGCGTATAGCCAGATTTTGACACTATCAAGTATGAAAATTCAAATAATAATAAAATGAACTATTTATATTCATCAAACTAAAGAAAAATTATTATTTAAATAAAAATTACTTAAACATCAAACCCCCAAAAAAAAAAACTATCAGAAAATAAATTAAAATATAAAAAACTGTTAATATAAATAGTAAATCTAATAATCGAATAAAAAATTATTTTAAAGAAGATTTAAAAACCAAAAAATAAAACAAAACATGAAAAAAAATAATAAATAATTAAAATAAATATACAAATTATCTTTTCAATAAACGAAATATGAAGAATAAATAAAAGAAATGACATTAAAATTTAAAAAAAAAATTAAAATTAAAATTTTGAAAAATCGCATTACCAAGAGGAAATTTTGGTGAAAATTATAAATTATTTCAAATTTAATAAATACTGTATAATTTTACGAAAATATACGAAGAAACAAATAAGTTAATAAATGAAAATTATAAAATATATTGAAATTTTAAAAAAATATATAACTAAAAATTAATGTTATTAAAATATGACGGGAAGAATTAAAATTATTTAAAGTATAACGATTCATATAAAAATAAAATAAATTATTTAAATTCATCAAATTTAATAAAAAATGATTTTTAAATAAAACTAAAAGAACTATTAATGAAACAAATTAAAATATAAAACATAACTAAATTAAATACTAAATTTATGAATCAAATAAAAAGGGTAAGAAAATTCACAAACCAAAATATCAGCAAAACATTATAAAAAATAATGAATTATTTAAAAAATATATAAAACTAAAAAAATAGCACAACTGACAAAAGCAAAAATAATTAGATTTAATTAAAAAAATTAACAAAGCATTATCATACATATATAAATTATGTCAAATGAATCCTTTGGTTAACTTATTAAGATGAAAAGTAGAGTAGCAATTGAAAACTCTATTATCTTTTCAAATATTGGATTTTGTTAATATTTTAAATTATGAAAAGATCCCAAATTTATTATTATTATTATTATTTTGGTAAGAAAAGATCCCAAATTTGTGCAGTTACCATACATATATAATGAGTTCCTTAATTAAGATTATGATTATAACATAAATTAAGTGATCTAATAAATACAAATTTAAGCTTTTGTATGTGTTAAGCTTCTATCTAGAAACAAAAATAATTTTAACAATTAATTAATAAAAATAAAAATATGTTAATGGATCAATTATTTATATTTTTTGGTTTTGGTGGAAGAATCAATTAATCTATATGCAAATGCGTAGTTGGACAATTTAATACAAATAATACTAAAAAATATGAATAAATTATTAAGAATAATTCGAGTGCATTAAATAAAGAATTAATATATTTTAATTTACGTACAATTATTAAATACATTAAATTCTTTTGAATAGCTAAAAATAATTAAGAAAAATATTAAAATTTAAAACAATGAAAAATTAAATAAATTCGTAAAACAATAAAAAAAATCTGAATCCCCTAAACAAATATCATGAAAAACAAAAATAAAAAATGTTAAAATCAACAACAACAAAAAAAATGTAAACAAAACTAAAAGTAAAAACCTTTAAAATTGTGTGTTTAGCGGGAGAGAGAGAGAGGCTAAAAGGGATGAATACGAATGACGGTGATGTGAGAGTGAAGAGAATATCAAAATTATTCAACCAAAAAAAAAGAAAAAAATGAATGTTAAAATCAACAACAAAAAAATATAAAAAAAAAAAGTAAACAAAACTAAAAGTAAAAACCATTAAAATTTTGTGCTTACCGAGAGAGAGGGGCTAAAAGGGATGAATACTAACCAAGTCGGCGATGTGAGAGTGAAGAGAGAAAGGAAGAGAGGGAAAACAAAAAGATAAAAATTGTTATGTTTAAAGATAATAAATAAATGTGTAGAACTTTTATAATAAAAATAAGAAACCCTAAAAGATAAATAAGAATATGTAGTTAATGTAACGCCCTGATTTTTCCATTCAATCGTTATGTGATATTATATGTTATTTTATAATTTTATAACATTATATGCATTACGTTTACATAAACTTATATGAATTATCATTAACGTGGAATTTACGTGAACTAATTGATAACGTGCTTAATTGCTATCATGTGACTCTAATTGATCATTTTATAAATTTGTGGACTTAATTGCATAACATGAATTGGAGCTAAGTGATCTTTTGATTAGAGATGAAACTCATTTGCCTGAATTAAATTCTTGAAGGACTTATGTGCAAAATTGGATGACTCATGCTTATTCTTGCAAGAATTGTATATATCTTATATTCTTCCATTTCATTCCATTAGACACAAGAAATTACACGCACACACACACACCATATCCCGATATTTACACCAAGGAAGGAAGGAAATTTGCATCTCATGATTCAAGCTAAAGTTTGAAGAATTGTGAAGCTAGGAGCACAAACATCATCATATCTTCATCTCATCATCTATTTCTTGGATTCAAGATCTTCTTCCAGTTGACGTGGGACACGCACCATAGTTATATCCTTGTTTTGATCGTCATAGGTGAGGTTATTTCTATTTATAAAAGAACCCTACAACCCTATGTGATTTTGGACCAAAACCAATAATTATATCTATAGTTTTCCGAAAATTGAATTGTTATTTCATTGATCGATTGATATTGTACCAAGTGATTGTTATTGCTATTGAATTGAATTGATTGATCATGTTTTGGCGAGTAAGCATGTCGTTTTCACATGGGCCCGAGGGTAGTGTATTGAGCCAACCGGGGAAGCAAGGGCTGACGGGTAACTCTTGCACTATCCTCACCAAATTTTGGGATCACCTCTTAATCCACCAGGAGGTTTGGTGGAGGAAGAAATCCCGTGCGTGGGAGTCATGTTCCCGACGTACACCGTTCATGGATGGCGGGGCCTTGCAATCCCCCATCACCCGGAGGAAGAAGGAGACTGGGGACGGGTCCGGCACCACGGATTGTCCTCGGGTTATTGTCATGATTGCACTTATTGATTGTCTTGCTTGAATACAATATGCACGAATGCACAATAATTGAACTGCATGATCACCTATTGATTAATAAAGCAAGCACGAATTGTACACAGTCGGAGTAAGGTTGGAGAATTTCCCTTACTCGCCGGGCCACGTATTGAATTGATCTTGATTGAAGTGTTTAACTATAAATTGAATCGTTGTAATCTCGGGCGAGAATCTTTATTATTTAAACTTATATTGTTTCTTTATAAAATCTTACCCGAGGTTATAACTTGCATGGTAATTGCGCTTATAATTATAAACCCCTCACTCAGTCTGTTGTAGACTGACCCCCTCACATTTTCAGTTTGCTGGGTGGTGTGCTAGGCGGGGTCGAGTCAAGTTTTATCGCTTTGGGTCTAGCATTTCATTTCATGTATTGATTTTGGAGTATCATGTTAGTGGTTTTTGGATATTTATACATGTATGATATATAGGAGGTGATAATGTATTGTTAAGTGTTGGTACCTACTACTATATATACTTTTGATGTAAATATGGTACCTATATGTATGGATATAATGCTTCCGCTTTTAATTTGTTATGTCTTCGTTTGGTTGTGTTTGGGGTATAGTCCCGCCTAGCTAGATTGTTTCTTGCATTGTCACCCGTTCGCTATAGTCTTAGTTCAGGTACGGATCATTCATTTCGTATGTGGACTGAGCTATAGTGCGGGGGTGTGGCATCTCGGCGTTCCGGGTGCTACAGTTAACTTGTCATTTTTAAAAGATTTCATAAATTATGGAGATAATTGATATGATTTTTGAATTATTTAGAAAAATTAAATATTATAATTAATGTCAAATAACTTTCCATTAAAATAATTTTATCAATTAAAAAAATTTTAAATTCTAGAAAATTAGTATTTAGTCAAAATTGATACAGTTGGGTCACAATACACCCTTCCTATATATTATAGTATATATATAACTAGCGTAAACCCCGTGCTATGCACGGAAATAAGAAAAAAAAAATTATGTTAAAAAACAATTTGAAATTATGTGTAATATTTTAACACACAAAAATGGCCAATAAGTAGATATTAAAATTAAATTAGCTAAATTGTATAGAAGTATAAGTATATATTTTAATCAAAAAGTAACATAGTAAGTACGTATACAAATTATTTTTTTCAGTTGATACTGATGAGGCTCAAAAACATGCTTGTATCAGAGCCGTCCACGTGTCACCATCTGCTGACGTGAAGACTATACCCTCACATTGATGGGCTCATGGGTCAACCCAGCCCACTCACTTGCCAACTAGTATAGGCCCTTGAGCCTCGGCCAACTATTCAAGAAAAGGGGCCGAACCGGCAGGCTTGGCTCTCCCATCCCGGCCTTCGGGGTTACCTTTCTCCGGGAATCACCCGTACGAGGGCCATATTCTTGTCGCTCGGGACTTCGGCGCTCAAAGATCATAAGTCGTGAGGAACCCGTCCGAGCACTCTTCGAGCGTCGCCTATTCGCTCGCGTGTGGTCCCCCACCGCCGTGGTGGATCTGAACCCTCATAAAACGGATCCGGGACCTTCCACCCGTGCGACCCTCGTCAACAACCTTTGACGCAAAGGTAGTGCGCACCTTGTACCTGACACGCCGCCTACTTTCCAGAGCCATCACTCTCATATCACCACAGGCAGCCACGTGTTAGGGCAACACAGGTTTGGGACCACACGGTCAGATTACCTAATCTACCCTCACCCCTAACATATAAATAAGGGAGAACACTTGCATTCTCCCCCAGGTCATCTTCTTCACAAGACACCACACTACTGAACCGGGCATCATTTTCCTCTGCATCTTCATCTTCTCCAAAGCTTCATATATTTCACCATTTCCTGCACCCTTGCTGCACGATTTCCTGGTGTTATCCTAGCTGGAAGAACCCACGCTCATTGGAAACCCAGTTCCTGAGGCTCAACGTCTGTGATGGTCTTCCCTTCTACAAACAAATTCTAAAGTGATTGGTGTTTAAATCCTTTACAAGTTTCTGCACCATCATTTTTGGCGCCGTCTGTGGGAAACCATCATCATCTTATTCATCACCTTCAGTTTCTTCCTAAAAAAAGCCAGTTGATATATAACACCTCCCGTAGCGGAAATGGTAACAGCAACGAGATCTGGAGCCATAGGAGAGAAGGGCGCTCTTCCCCCAGTCAACGTGGAGAATGAGGAGAGCAACATCCCCGCCGGAGGTACAAACCCACCAGCTGCGGGAAATGGGGTCGGAAACGCCGAAGCGGTGGTTGCAACTCTCCCACCTGGAGGGAACGCTGTGGGGGGGCCCAGTACCGTTATTCCACCTACGGCCCACACCACCAACGCTTCCTCCCTTTACGCCGGCATGTATCCCATGGCCATGCCTCCACCGGGATACCCTTTTATGCAACCCGGAATGATGCCCGGGATGATGCCGATGATCCAACCCTATCAAGTAGGGACACTGAATCTCCCCCTGTCGTTGCCCAGAGATACAAGGGGTAGAAATGCCCCAGATTACTACTCAGCAGCTCCAGGCGCTCTACGCACAATGTGAGGGCCAGGCGGTCCAGAACGCATGGGAACATTTCACTGCGGCATATTTCCCTTCACACGCTGGCGCTCGAGTGGCCCCACCCCTTGGAGGACTCCCCGTGCACCCACTGACGATGACGCAAAACGCGCTGAGGGCCCAGCAACCTCCCCCACCACCGAATCAAGAAAATGGGGCCCCACCGAGGGTCCAGCAAGAGCAATCACCCGTAGGAGATGAAAGGGCCCCTCGAAATGAGGCGACCGGAGATAACGAAGAGGTCCAATCGAGAGCCACAGAAAGGGCAAACCGCAGAAATGTCGGTGACCCTCAACTTGCCGCAGTACAAGACCAAATTAGGGGGCTCCAGAACATGGTAGAGCAGCTCTCTCGAGCACGGTCTCACGTCTCCCGTGATGGGGGCGAGAGGACCAGGGCCAGAGACGCTCGCAGACCACGCAGCCCCATCTCTCGCCGACGAAGAGAAGCCAGCCCCGAAGATCCAGAGGACAGGGATTACCGGATCATGACGGGCGATTCTCCCCTCATTGAGGAGGTTCTGATGACCCGTGCGGGGAAGGGCAAAATCCCCACGTCCGTCAACAGGTATGATGGAACCACAGATCCAGCCGAGCATCTGGATCACTTTGTGCATTTGATGCATTTATACGATTACCCAATCAACTATTGGGCCAAGGTGTTCGTCACCTCCCTCGTGGGGATGGCCCAGGACTGGTACAAAAAACTTCCTCCGCGCTCAATCCGAGGATACCATGACCTGACTGACGCTTTCATCAGTCATTTCAACTCTTTGAAGGCACCAGCCCCCGTTGCGATGGCTCTCTACAGCTTGGTCCAGGGGCCGAACGAGACCCTCAGGTCCTTCATGGGAAGGTTCTACAAGGAAATCTTATTGGTGGAAAAGCCCTCAATGGATTTCTTGAGGCACGTTCTCTTTGGAGCTATCAATATGAAGCACTATGTCAGTAAAGAGTTCGTGGAGGAAGTGGCCAAGAAGAAACCTCGCTCATTGATGGAGATTAGGGAAATAGCGGATTCTTTCTTCACCCTCGAGGATATGTATATTGCATGGGATCAGAAGATGGCGAACGCCCCTCGCCCCAGCAAAGCACTTGAAGACAGAGCGGATCCAACCAGAGGCCGCCGCCGTAGCCCTATTCCCGCTCGCTGAAACTCTCCGCCCCCTCGGAAGTTCGAGCGCATCCCTCTCAACCGCCCTATAGCCGAAGTATATGCCATGGTGGATAAGAAGCTGTTCAGGAGGCCGCCAAAGTTGAGAGAAACGGAGGCTCAGAAGCGCTCGGGAAGTACTGCGCTTTCCACAAGCAGAAAGGGCATGACACCAGTGAATATCGTCAGCTGGAGAGTGAGATTCAGAGGCTGATCGCTGGGGGGCACCTCAAGGAGTTCGTGAAGGTGTTGGAGAGGTATGATGAGCATTGCGCTGAGCGAGCGCGTACCCAACGAAGAAGCCGTTCACGATCGCAGAGTCCGCGCCACCATCACTCCGAGCCAAGCGACCGTGGCAAAGGGAAAGCCTCAGACATGGAAAACCAGCCCTTCGCGGTCATTCACATGATTGTTGGGGGACCCTCGGGGGGCGACTCTAACGCTTCCCGACGCCGCTACATTCGGAGTTATGACCAAAGATCTTCTCAGCCCAGGTCGGTGCTCTCTATTGATAAATCATCACGCTCGGAGAAGGATGAGAGCGTAGGTTTCACAGAGAAAGACTTAGAGCACATTGTAACACCCCATGGGGTCGGTGAAACCTCTGACTGCCCCATGGTGGTTAGCTTAGACGTTCACAATCACGTTGTAAAGAGGGTCTAGATTGATAGTGGAAGCTCCGTGAATGTTTTGCCTTATTCCACGTTTCAGAAAATGAACATCACAAACATCCCGCTCGAACCCCTCAGAACAGCCCTCGTCGGCTTTGGAGGTTCCGAGATCGTCCCCCGCGGACAAATTCGCTTGGCCACCTCTTTCGGTCGCGCACCACAGCGAAAAACTTTAAATGTTCTCTATGTGGTGGTCGAAGTAGACCTACCATACAACATCATCATTGGGCGCCCAGCCCTCGTTGACTTCAAAGCTGTAATTTCCACCTATCATCAGAAAGTCAAGTTTCCCACCCCCGAGGGTACCGGAGAGGTACTGTGCAATGTTAAGGAAGCATGGGAATGCTACATACTTTCCCTTCGAAGCCACGAGCCCAAACAACCTACCCAAGCAGGTTCCACCAAGAAGTCCGTTGACTTCCCCAAACTAGATGAAGATGGCCCCGAACGCAAGAGGGCCAAGCTCTATAAAAAGAAGAATAAGAAGAGGGCCACGGACAAACCCGTAGATGCTAGGAATTCGCCCCTCGGAGCGGTTGGGGTTTCCTCCTCGGAAGACTAGGATCATGTACCCTCGGGAGATACCAACGGGATAATTACAAGCAAGAAACGAGCGCTCGAACAGCTGAGGCCTGAAGTGCGGGTGGAACCTACGGGGAGCTTCCTGACCATCGAATTGGAACCCGGGAATCTAGACAAGACCACACAAATAGGTTCCAGCCTCGACGGCCCCTCTCAGATTATGATGATTGAATTCTTGCGAGAAAATATTGATGTCTTTGCTTGGAAGGCTTCCGACCTCACTGGCATAGATCCGAGCGTTATTGTCCACAGGCTGAACGTGGATCCGGCCTTCAAACCTATAAAGCAAAAGAAGAGAGATGTTCATGGGTTCCGAAAGCAGGTCATAGGAGAATAAGTCAATAAACTGCTTGACGCTCAGTACATAGAAGAGATTCTATATCCCGAATGGTTTTGTAATGTGGTGCTCGTTCCCAAGAGCGCCAACAAGTGGCGTATGTGCAATGACTTCACGGACCTTAACAAGGCATGTCCTAAGGATCCGTACCCACTACCTAGGATAGATCAGTTGGTGGATTCGATCGCTGGGTGTGAACTTATGAGCATGATGGACGCTTTCCAAGGATATTATCAGATATTCATGGCTCTTGAGGATCGACCCAAAACTGCGTTCGTGGTCCATATGGGCGTTTTTTGCTTCAAGGTTATGCCCTTTGGGCTCAAGAATGCGGGGGCGACATACCAACGACTTGTCAACAGAATGTTCGAGTGTGAGATTGGAAAGTCCATGGAGGTATACGTGGATGACATGATCGTCAAAAGCGAATGCCAGTATTCTCATCTAGAAGACCTAAAACGAACGTTCAATATCTTGCGTCGTTATGGTATGAAACTGAATCCTTCCAAATGTACATTTGGCGTGCGGGGTGGCAAATTTTTGGGATACATGGTCAGCCAACGGGGTATAGAGGCAAACCCAGAGAAGATTAAAGCAATCGTGGACATACCCTCCCCTCGCAATCTGAGAGAGGTCCAGGTGCTTGTGGGTAAGATCATTTCATTAAATAGGTTCATCTCCCGCTCAGCGGACAGGAATCTGCCCTTCTTTAAAATTCTGCGTAACGCTCGCAACTTTACCTGGAGCGAGGACTGCGAAAAGGCCCTGCAGGACATGAAGCAGTACCTTTCGAGCGCGCCTTTGTTGACCAAACCTAACCCGGGGGAGAACTTGTTTGTCTATCTGTCAGTTTCCTTGGAAGCCACGAGCGCTGTCCTCATGGCCATTCGCGAGCGTAAGCATATGCCGGTGTATTATTTAAGCAAGACTCTACAAGGAGCGGAGAAAAGATACATGGAAATAGAGAAATTTGCTTTTGCGCTCGTTAATGCCTCTCGGAGGTTAAGGCCCTATTTTCAAGCGCATTCCATCGTGGTGCTTACAGATCAGCCCCTCAGACAGGTGCTTGCAAAGCCGGACGTCTCAGGGAGATTAATTAAATGGTCAATTGAACTTAGTCAATTCGACATCACCTTCGAGCCTCGCACGGCGATACAGGCTCAGGCCGTGGCTGACCTATTGGTGGAACGTTTCAACTTAGATACCGTGCCCTCAGCAGAGGATGGTTTATGGCTTTTGCACACAGATGGCTCCTCGACCTCACAAGGGGGAGGAGCCGGGGTGACCCTCAGGGACCCTCTCGGAGCTGAAGTTGACTATGCGATCAAGCTGGCGTTCCAAGTCACCAGCAACGAAGCTGAGTATGAGGCCCTCATCCAGGGGCTCAGGATTGCACTTCAAAATGGTGCCACTCGGGTCACTGCATATGTTGATTCGCAGTTGATCGCGAGTCAAATTGATGGTTCTTATGAGGCCCGAGAAGCCACTATGGTGCAGTATCTGGCGAGCGCTAAGGAGGTGATAGCCAAGTTCAAGGAATTCCACCTTTTGCAGGTCCCAAGGGCAGAAAACGAACGTGCTGACGCTCTCTCAAAGTTCGCATCCGCCCTGGATGGTTTTAGCGAGCGTGCTGTTACGTTTCTTAGAACCGAGGAGCCGCTGATAAGTAGAGGCGAACCTTCGAAGGAGGTGAATATGATTAACCCCTCCGAGCCCTGTTGGCTCGACGAAATTATCAGATTCCTCCAGGATGGAACCAGCCCAAGCGACAAAGTTGAGGCTCGGAAAATCAGAAACAAAGCCCCTCGCTTCTCATTGGACGCCGAGGGTCGACTATTCAAGCGATCCTTCCAAGGCCCACCGATGAGATGCTTGAGACCCTCGCAGGCCAAGGAAGTTTTAGAACATGTGCACAATGGAAGTTGCGGGAACCACTCGGGCGGTCGAATCTTGGCAAAGAAAGTCTTAAGGAGTGGGTTCTACTGGCCCTCGGTGCTGCAGGATGCCATTAGCTACTCCAAGAAATGCCCTAAGTGCCAATTTCATTCTAACACCCCTCAGTTGCCGGCAGCTCAAATGATTCCTATTGATGTTTCGTGGCCTTTTGATCAGTGGGGCATTGATATTGTGGGACCCCTCCCAATAGCGGTCGGACAAAAGAAATTCGTAATACTCGCTGTGGATTACTTCACTAAATGGGCCGAAGCTGAAGCAGTCGCGAAAATAATGTTCAAGGTTGTGAGGGACTTCATTTGGAAGAACATCATTTGTAGATACGGCATCCCGAGGGTAATCATCTCAGATAATGGATCCCAATTCATCGCCGCTGACACGCGGGATTGGTGCTACGAACTTAGGATTGAGCAACGTTTCACTTCGGTGAGCCACCCTCAGGCCAACGGTTAAGCGGAGGTAACTAATAGAACCATACTCCAGCATCTGAAGACGATGCTCGAAAGCAAGAAGGGCGAATGGGCTGAAGAACTTCAGGGAGCCCTGTGGGCGTACCGTACTACCCCGCGAGCGGCAACGGGGGAAACTCCTTACTCCCTCGTTTATGGCTCCGAGGCTATGATACCTGCGGAAATTGCTCAAGAATCTGCACGCGTTGCCTATTTCGAGCCTGCTGCCAACGAGGCCAATCGGGCGCTCGAGTTAGATTTGCTGGACGAGAAGAGAAATACTGCTTGGGCACGTATCCACAAATACAAAGCAACCGTGGCTCGCCAATACAACAAATGCGTTAAGGAGAGGACTTTCCAGCTAGGGGACTTGGTCCTCAAAAAAGTTGAAGTCTCCAAACATGTGGGTAAGTTGGACCCCAATTGGGAAGGCCCCTTCAAAGTCGTTCAGGTACGAGCAAATAACACCTACCTGCTGGAGACTTTGCAAGGCGAGCGTCTCCCTAGGCCATGGAATGCATGTAACCTTAGAAGGTTCTACGTGTAAACATCAGTTTTTTTGTAATTGCCCGTTGGCGGCATGGGGTACTTTCTTTTGACATAAAGCATATTGTATTCATTTTGGAAATTACAAGTATAACAGTAAGCATTTATTTTTTGATTATGTCGTTTATTTGCTTTCTTATTGGTTAATGATTTGAGCAACAAAAGGCCCACTCCGTGTCGAGCATCCTCCACGTCGAACGACCTAAGTAATACCCCAATCGTTTTGGGAGCAACGCTATCTGGGTGTTGATAACCATCTACCCGGAATAGTTTGACAATTCGTAAGTGTATAAAATCCTAAGAACGAGCGTGTCAAACAACGGGGAGCAAAATGCTTAATTTACGCCAGCTGAGTGCACGCCACTCCAGCTCGTGCTCGTAAAAACCCCGATGACCCTCAACTTCTTGGGTAAGAGCACACTCGTAAAATAGTGGATCCCATAACAATCCTTTCATGGGTCCCTCGAAATGACGCTAACCCCACGGTTACGCTCGCTTTGATCCTATACTTAGCAAATCCTATTATTGATTTCTAAAGTACATACAACTCCCTGGAGCGTTCAACCTGAAAATGCACATTATTGGGGCCAATACTTAGGCAAATCCTCAGAAGTTTCCTAAGTTCAAATTCGAGCCTCATTACGGATACGGCCAGGAAACCCCCATGGAAAACACCCTCGCGCCCGTATCTACGCCCCTCAAATCGCCAGACGCTGCCAAACCTTAAACTGATGGCGCATTGTGATGAATGCCAGGGCACCCTCAAAGAAAACGCCCTCGTGCACACACACGCCCATCGCAAACGTTCAAACAAGAGAGACCAATATAAAGGCGGCGAGCGCAATGAAACAGCATCATTCACCATTCAAAAGTAAAAGAGAAAGCATTCAAACAGCCAAGCAGTAAAAAAGAAGAGTTCAAATATATGAAAAGGAGCATAAAGGAACCCAAAGCGTTCAAGAAAATAGCTGAAGGATTAAATACAGACATGAATTGTTCATAAGTAAGACAGGGAATTAAACTGGCAAACAAAGGGACTCAACAACTAAGGGATCATCACGGGGTTGAGAGTCGGGCTCTGGAGGGGCAGTCGCAAGGGGAACTGGGGCCAACACGTGTGCGTCAGAAGTTTGAGCCTCGCCTGGTTCCTCAACATCCGCTGCCTCCACGACGGTGTCCTCATCCTCTATTCGTATGGGCTCGGGACCTAGAGTATTGGCAGCTATGAACTCCCGTTGGAGCGTTTGCACCAACTCCTGGTACTCCGGCTCCGCCAAACTCTCGGTGGGATCCTCGTCTTGGACCATGGGCTCGCAGTTTTCATCCAGGTCCATACGCAGGCACGCATCGGTTTGAGCGCTATCAGGAGCCAAGCCAAGCTTCACCATTTGCCCGATAGCTTTATGGAAGAAGCGCCGAGCGTTGTCAAAGCACTGGATGTTGGCCGCAAACACGAAGGCCTTGGAACGCACGAACTTCATCACTGCATCCCAAGAGACCTTCGCTGCCAGTCCTTCCACCTTCCCCTGCAGATCAGCGAGAGCCTTTTTTGTATCCTCATTTTGACGAGTGCTCTCTGTCAGCTGTGTACTCAACTCCCTATTCTGGACCCTCAGTTGGTCGCGTTCCACCTTCAGCTCCCTATGACGCTCGTCAAGAGTAAGGTAGGCCGCGTCCGCCTTCTGCAGATTCTCCCTCAGCTTGTCCTTCTCAAGGTTGGCAGTGGTCAGTTGGGCGTGGACATTGTTGTAATCCTCTTGCAGTTGGACGGGGTCAGAGATTCGCAGCAGTTTCTTATATTTAGCTTTATGCTCGGAGTAGGCCTGCGCTCGTCCCTGCAAGTTCTTCAACCTAGGGATTACCTCCTGGAGAGTCAGAAGCAAAGATTAGTGTTAAAATGGGAACAATGGAATTGGGAAATCTCCAGAGGGTACTAGGGACTTACCGTCAAAAGGGCATGACAGGCGTCATCAGCAACACGAGCGGCGTCGTGCTCGTTCAGCTTATCATGATCACCGAAAAATTGGAGTTTTCCGACGATGTCAGAGACGATGTTCACGGAGTAGGCGCTCTTTTTCAGAAGCACTGGACCCTCTGTCCGCTGGCGCTTGTAGCGAGAGTCGCCCTTGCAACCTATCTTCCAGAAATCTTCATCCTCTGATGAAGAAGTGTCGCTGCCCTCGCCTTTGTGCCCCACTACCACCTCTTTCCCCTTGCCAGAAATTGGAAGGGAATCCGACAGCCTCTTCCTCTTCCCTTGACGGTCGGCCCGAATGGTTTCATGTATACGGACATGTTCCCCCGAGCGGTTTCGAGATCCGCTCGAACTCAATGAAATAGGACCCTCGGGGGCCACCGACGGAGGAGTAGCCCCACGGGTACCATCCACCGTCAAATCCTCGATGGGGCCCCTAGGGGGAGCTTCGTTCCCCGCACGTCCACGAGCACCGTCTTGTCCTCGGCCGGCCCCTCGCCTAGTTCCCCTTCCCCTCGGAGCATTGGGAGGGCGGATTTGCTGCTGTTGCGAGGGCTGAGGGTTGGCGGAGGGTACCTGGACGCCCAACATGCGAGAAAGAGCCTCGGCATTCATACCTTGCGATAGTATTTGAACACCTGCAAGTAAGAAGAAACGAGCGTCAGAAGTTGGTTACTTGGGTCACAGATACAAAAATACAACAGTCACACTAAGTTAGGAGGCTATTCTAAAAGTTAGGGCAGTTAGTTCCTAGAATCTAACCATCGAGGGTCATGATGTCAGCGGGAGGGTTGAGTATCATGTCTGGAGGGCAAGATAATCCATAACGGAACAACACTCCCTCGTTCTTCATCAAAGTCTCAGCTTTAATCCACTTCCTCTCACTCCTCATCTCGAAGGCTAATCCCATCGCCCAATCCTCAAAGGCTTTATTCCTCATCCTTTCCCTAATCAAAGGACCCTTGCCATGTATTATCCACAGTCGGTGAACCCCAAAAATCCCCCCGGGGGCCCCCACGAAGAAATACCTCTCCTTCCAATGCTCGCCGTAAGAGGTGGATGGGGAGTCTATCATCTTAAAGCCCGATTTGGCCTGGGCGCAATAAAACCCGTCCGTAGGCGACGAGCGCGGCGAGCGGGCTACTTGTATCAAACTGTCGAAGTTGACAATCGAGGCTGCTTGGTTTAAGGCTCTCATCGTTATTATGAAGGTGTTGATTAGGGCTATGCCGTTGGGCAGAATTTGTGAAGGGCAAAGCCCTAGGTGATGGTAGATGACAGCAGCGGCGTGAGCAATAGGGAACCTCAGACCCCCAGCCAGGACTGCATCCCAATAGACTGTCATCATCCCTGGTGGTGGTTGGTTTGCCCTCTCTCCCTCCTCGGGAATGCGTATGGGAAATACCGTCTCGTCCCAGTACACTTTGGCCCTCAATTCTTCCAAATCGTCGGGCGTCAAAATGCTTTTGATCTCATCCGGAGATCTGTCGGTTTGATGAGGGTTATTTTGCCTTACTCGAGTGGCAGGCTCCCTTCCCCTCCTTTGACGCCTTCTGGAAGGTTCAGCCTCAAATTGACGCCCGGATGGACCTGCACCACCCTCGGGGGCCATGACAGCCACTGTGATCCTGTGATCTTGAGGTCTCACAGCGCTATTAAGCACAGGAAATACCCTCTCTCCTTGCCTTTGCATTTCCATCACGTTGTTCATCTCTTCAAAGAGGTCATTCATCCCTCCAGGGGCACGCTCGTTCATCCCTTGAACAGCTGCGTCGACCTCCTCATCCCTGGCGTCAACTGGAGCCTGAGCCACTGAAATCGCTATGGGAACCCCCTCACCTGGGGACGCCCTAGCCAGGGGAACAGCTGTGGGTACATTGCCATGAGGGGAAGAGCTCCCCACTGACATCTCATCTATTTCCCTCACATAAGCCTCTGCGTTATTGTCTGCCATATCTGGGTTTTGGTTATTGGAGATGAAGCTTTTCGTGAGAGATTCAGTGGAGAAGGAAAATTCTGGAATGAATTCAACGGCTGAAAGGGGTTCTTCACTTAGAAAGTTTCGCTCACGCACAACCTAAATCTAAAGTTAGTACAGAAAACAAGTGTTATAGAGTTTTACCTAGAGTTTGAAGAACGGAAACTCGCCGGAATCAGTAAAAGTTACAGAGATTTCTTGCTGCGTATATGCTTGAAGAAGACGAAAAGCGTGAAAGAGATCCTAAAATGCTGTAAATCCCTATTTATAGGGGATAACTTACATTGATTAGGGCTTGGGATTTCAAATGGCAATCATTTCCCGCCTAGGAAATCCCCCCACTTTTGGTAACCGCCTCAAGTCTCCCGGAGTGCACGCGCCCACGTTCCCACTCAGCATTAAATGCGGACATGACTTCAATTAATGCGGTGTCAGACTGGGTCCGTTACAGAAGTCAAGCGGTCACTTCTCTAGCAATGGCTTGACCCTCGGGTAATTCAAAATCCAAGGCTCCCTCCTTATTAAATTCTACAGTACGCTCGAGCGATACTACAGAATTTGGAGGGCAAAATGCTGAGGCCCAAAAACACGCTTGTATCAGAGCCGTCCACGTGTCACCATCTGCTGACGTGAAGACTATACCCTCGCATTGATGGGCTCGTAGGCCAACCTAGCCCACTCACTTGCCAACTAGTATAGGCCCTTGAGCCTCGGCCAACTATTCAAGAAAAGGGGCCGAACCGGCAGGCTCGGCGCTCCCATCCCGGCCTTCGGGGTTACCTTTCTCCGGGAATCACCCGCACGAGGGTCATATTCTTGTCGCTCGGGACTTCGGCGCTCAAAGATCATAAGTCGTGAGGAACCCGTCCGAGCACTCTTCGAGCGTCGCCTATTCGCTCGCGTGTGGTCCCCCACCGCCGTGGTGGATCTGAACCCTCATAAAACGGATCCGGGACCTTCCACCCGTGCGACCCTCGTCAACAACCTCTGACGCAAAGGTAGTGCGCACCTTGTACCTGACACGCCGCCTACTTTCCAGAGCCATCACTCTCATATCACCACAGGCAGCCACGTGTTAGGGCAACACAGGTTTGGGACCACACGGTCAGATTACCTAATCTACCCTCACCCCTAACATATAAATAAGGGAGAACACTTGCATTCTCCCTCAAGTCATCTTCTTCACAAGACACCACACTACTGAACTGGGCATCATTTTCCTCTGCATCTTCATCTTCTCCAAAACTTCATATATTTCACCATTTCCTGCACCCTTGCTGTACGATTTCCTGGTGTTATCCTAGCTGGAAGAACCCACGCTCATTGGAAACCCAGTTCCTGAGGCTCAACGCCTGTGATGGTCTTCCCTTCTACAAACAAATTCTAAAGTGATTGGTGTTTAAATCCTTTACAAGTTTCTGCACCATCAGATACTATTTTTTAAATTAAATAAAAAATAGGTAACATGTAAGAAAACATAACTATATAATATAAATATATATATATATATATATAAATTTAAAATACACGTAAATGTTAAAATGAGTATTATATATTATAATTATCTAAATTTCAAGCATTTTGAACGTATAAAATTGAGAAGTAAATGAATAATATTAAAATAAATAAATAATTGATACGAATAAAATCAAAAAAATAAGAAGTAAGAAATAAAATAAAAAAATAAGTGGAATATTAAAGATTTATACAAATACTTAAAAAATAAACAAAACAACGTATTTCAAGCTACTGTAATTTCGGATCATTTGACTGAGTAATAAAAGATTTTCTTTATATAAAAATTAAAGCAGCTAACCTAATTTTCCAAATGAATGTCACGTCGGTCGACGTGTACCAACATTATTTACCAACGTACAAATAGCCGATTTAATTAATTACAAGATGTGCATTAGAAAATGTGATTTGCTGGCATCATTAATTAATTTATTAAGTTGGTATATTCTATTTATTTTATTTGATGAATCTTAGTTGGCAAATTGAAACATTCGCCGTTGAGATGTTCGGCAAGATTTGACAATTAGTGGTGGTGGAGTGGGCGCATGCGCAACTTGCCCAAATGCCACAAATGGTGGTTACAATTTCGGTTAAGAAATAATTTTTTCATGATTGACGCGCGTTACATACAAACTTATATAATTTAGTGATTCGATTTTATATATATATTTTGTTTTTGATAATCAAAATCCTCAAAGGGGAATATTATAGCAAATCATGAGAAACAACGAGAAAAATACAAGAAACAACAGTAGAAAAATTAACGCAGGCCGAAGCCGCAATTTCAACAGATTTGTGAGTTATTATATTAGCATCACAATTAATAAAAGAAAAGAACTCCTTGACAATTGTTCCTTTCAAGTGGATCTCGATCTGATCGGGTTGAAGATCCGCAGTCGCTTTTCTTTCGGATTGAGAACAACTAGGTTGGCCTACAGCAGAGAACTCGGCTAGAAAGTTGCACGGAAAAAACACAGAAAAAGATAAAACTAAAATTCCATACGGAAGGGACAAAACTTCCATACGGAAGAGATAAAGCTTCCATAGGGAAGAAACGAAATAAAACATAACGAAAAGAAAAAACAGATAAGGAAAACGGCTGTAAACCTGAGAAATCCGCTAGATCTGGGAGGACGCCAATGGATCTGGAAGAATACCGATGAAACCTACGATAAATCCACGAAAATGGCGGCAAATCTGAGCGGATTTCGACGAACAAATCTGAGAAGGTGAAATAGATTTGGGCCGATACGCCGGATCGACGTTGTGATCTCTAGCGTGCGTTGCTGGGTCTTCTTTCAGAGAGAGAGAGAATAATGCGATTCGATTTTATATTAATTTAAATTAAAAATATTATGTTTGAGTATTAAAAATGTAATTATCATTAATAAAAATAGTGTTATACTTTTCTTTAAGCAAAAATAATGTTATACTTAAATGATCCGTTCAAATCTAAATTTCAAAAGGGAAAAAGATTTTTTGTTATTTGAATTTTGTATCTTTTTAAAATTTATTATTTTAACAAACTTTCATTACAAATCGTCATCTAATGTTTGTATTTGTAACATATGACCATCTAAACTTATATTTTGGTGGTTTTGACTAAATAACATGACACGTGGAATATTTATAAAACATACACGTCAATTGTATTTTTACCAAAACCACCAACAAAAAAATTTTAGATTGTAATATGTTACAAATACAAAGATTGAATGGTAGTTTATAATGAAAATTTGTTGGAATGGTAAATTGTAAAAAAAAAAAAAATAAATTCGTATGACAAAAAAAAAATACCCATTCTAAAAATTTTATGTTAAATGATTCGAAAATTTTAAACTCAAATAAAATGAGTTACAAAAGAAATAATGCACACCCCCTACATGTGTCATGTGTGTACGTGAACAATCCTCAATTTTTAGTAGTACATTGACTCTGTAATTATTGATCTTTTTTCTATTTGTTTTTTTCCCAAACTATAATTTATTATTGTTTTATATTTGAATTAACTTTTTTATTTCTTTTATATTCTTATTTAATTCGTTTTTATTTGAGTTAAATTCCCATGCATAGTAGTTAATATGAAGTATAATCGAAAATTAGAATTATTTTTTGTTTATTAACTATATCAACTATTATTTTGTAATTGTCAACGGGGTTGGTTTAAATGATTAAAAAATTCTTTTTTAAATTAATAATCTAGATTCGAATCCTTCTAGTCATTTGGGGATTTGTGTGTTTTAAGGGAAAAAAAACTATCACTTCTTAATCGAGAGTTTAAAACTCTGCTCTTCCATAAAATATGTGTTTCAAAAAATAATAGAAAACTATAATTTTTTAATTGAGAGTTTGAAACTCTGCTTTCCCATAAAATTGTGTTTTTAAAATCAACAGTGATCAGCTCAATTAAATTCGTGTAAAAAAAACTATCCCATAAAATTGTGCTTTTAAAGTCAATAATTGTTTGCTTAAGTTTTATAATTTACCCCCATACTCCATTAATTTTATAATTTTGCATCCTCGTTTGACATAGGGAAAAATATATGGTAAAATTAGGAGTGAAATCATTTTCCCCCCATGATCCATTAATTTTATAATTTTGCAAAACTTACTCATAAGTTTTTTCCCATAAATGCTTTATATTGAAAGATTTTGTAAAATTAATCTCCACTTATCTCACAAAAACGCAATAATTTTGCTGAATTGTATTTAGCTTGTAAGGTAATTCTTTTTAATGTATAGACCTATCACATAAAAAAAAAAATTGTATTATCTTATCATATTCGCAAGACATAGCTCAATTGATTTCGAATGGACAAATCTATTATTAGTTGCAAGATTCAATTCCCACCTGTTACAGCATGAGAAGTTAACATTGGGAAATTAGTATAATTTCTTTTACAAATGGGGGCTTAAAAAAGAGGAAAAAGAAATAATTAATTGGAAAAAAAGAGGTTTAGAAGGAAGAAAACCGCGTTTGACCTTGTAAACCCCGTCGACTCAGTCACCAACCGGGCAACCCCTATTCATCTTTTCACTTTCTTCACCATTTCTTCTCGGTAAACAAATATACAAAATTGTTGGACTTTGTACACATACCAATTTCAATCTTCTTCCAAAACTCCAATCTTGATCCACTCCCATCAATTTCTGAGCTCGACCCTCGTCACAAAATTCCCTAATTCCTTCTGGGTCGCTTCCTGATCCGTTGTTTGATGGGTGATTTAGTGAAGCAGATCTTAGCTACGCCGATCCAGTTAACGGACCAAGTGATAAAGACGGCGGAAGAGGCCGCCACCTTCAAGCAGGAATGCTCGGAACTGAAGTCCAAGACGGAGAAGCTCGCCGGCCTCCTCCGTCAGGCGGCGCGTGCGAGCAATGACCTCTACGAGCGTCCCACGCGCCGCATCATCGACGACACTGAGCAAGTTCTCGACAAAGCTTTGGCTTTGGTGATGAAATGCCGGGGAAACGGCATCATGAAGCGCGTGTTCACCATCATCCCCGCCGCCGCCTTCCGGAAGATGTCGTCCCAGCTCGAAAACTCCATCGGCGACGTCTCCTGGCTCCTCCGCGTCTCCGCCTCCGGCGACGACCGCGACGACGGGTATCTCGGCCTGCCGCCGATCGCGGCCAACGAGCCGATCCTCTGCCTCATATGGGAGCAGATCGCGATTCTGTACACGGGTTCTTTGGACGCGCGTTCCGATGCGGCGGCGTCGCTGGTTTCGCTTGCTCAGGACAACGACAGGTATGGGAAATTGATCATTGAGGAAGGTGGGGTTGGGCCTTTGTTGAAATTAGTGAAAGAAGGGAAGTTAGAGGGGCAAGAGAATGCTGCTAGGGCTATTGGGTGGCTGGGGAAAGACCCGGAAAGCGTTGAACATATGATTCATGCTGGTGTCTGCCAGGTGTTTGCGAAAATTCTCAAAGAAGGTCCGATGAAGGTTCAGGCGGTTGTGGCGTGGGCGGTGTCGGAGCTCGCTGCGCATTATCCGAAATGCCAGGATCTCTTTGCCCAGCACAACATTATCCGTCTACTCGTCAGCCATTTAGCGTTTGAAACTGTTCAAGAGCACAGTAAATATGCAATTGTCAGCAAAGCCACCTCGATGCACGCTGCCGTCGTGTTAGCGAGTAGTAACAACAATAACAGCAACTGGATCGCTAACCCTATGAGAGGAAATCATGATTTGGATGAAGATAAGAGCCTCATCCCACATCCTCTGGGGAACAAGAACCCTAATCATATGCACAATGTGGTTACAAACACCATGGCTGTCAAGAATAGCCCCAATGGCGTGAGAAACGGCCATAATTTTTCGCTATCTGGGACGAGTAGTAACAAAGCCCGTGAAATGGAGGACCCTGCAACTAAGGCCTACATGAAGGCAATGGCTGCACGAGCCCTTTGGCAACTCGCCAAAGGAAACTCCCCCATTTGTAGAAGCATCACGGAATCGCGCGCCTTACTCTGCTTCGCTGTTCTTTTGGAGAAAGGGCCTGAAGAAGTTAAGTACAATTCTGCCATGGCTTTGATGGAGATAACAGCAGTAGCTGAAAAAGATGCTGAACTAAGGCGTTCGGCATTCAAGCCAAATTCACCCGCATGCAAAGCTGTTGTTGATCAGCTTTATAGAGTAGTCGTACATGGAGATTCCGAACTCCTCGTTCCATGTGTTAAAGCTATAGGAAATCTTGCTAGGACTTTTAAGGCCACCGAGACGAGAATGATATGCCCTCTCGTGAAGCTGCTTGACGAGAGAGAAGCCGAGGTGGAGAGAGAAGCTTGCATTGCATTGACCAAGTTTGGTTGCTCTGAGAATTATCTGCACTTGGATCACTGTAAGGCGATTATTGGTGCCGGAGGAGCTAAGCATCTTGTGCAGCTCGTGTATTTCGGTGAACAGATTGTGCAGAGCTGTGCATTGGTTTTGCTTTGCTATATTGCTCTGCACGTACCGGATAGTGAGGAGCTTGCTAAAGCCGAAGCGCTTACCGTGCTGGAATGGGCTTATAAGCAATCGGCTTTGGCACAAGTTGAAGAAGTGGAGAGATTGTTGCCTGAGGCTAAAGGGAAGTTGGAGCTCTATCAATCTAGAGGATCAAGAGGAGGGTACCATTGAGTTTATGTGCAAGAATTGTAAGCTGTTAAGATCTCTCAGTCCTTGTTTTTTTAGTTAATTGTCATTATTATTTGTTTATTTTTTGTTTTCTGGGTTTTGTTTGGGATTTTGGTCATCTTTTGTTGTATTCATAGGGGAGTGTATATAAGATTAGTTTATTTATGGGTGTAATTCTTTGAAAGGAAGAAGTTCAAGAATCTATTTTTTGTACATGTTGATTCGTGTTTTGGATGGCGAAATGTTGGTTGAAGAGATGGTTTGATCTGAATCTGCCTTTCAATCCTTGCATTTTTATTTATTTTTTGTTGATTCTATAGCCCCAGTTTGATCCAAGTCATACATATTCGGGTTCGATTCGATCCAAGTCATGCATATTCGGGTCCGATTGGGGTCGGATTATTAAGAAAAACGGTTCTTACATTTAACTGCCATATGTTTTCGGTTTTCAGTTATAGGGATTTTGGGGCTCATTTGTTTTCATTAACTGAATTTGTGGGAGGTTATGGTTTGCACTGCTCAGTTTTGTTCTTTGTGGAGGGTTATAACTGAATATGAGTCGCAATTGGTCATTTGTTTGATTCGGTTTTATCAAACTTTTGTAGTTTCAACTTTCATCCTGTATGGCCAACTACTCAAATAATGTTCGAGAACCACTCTAATTTGCAAATTCTGAACACTTTTCAACAACTATTTAAAATAAAAAGTAACACAATAAAAAGAATATACTTGATAGTTGATACTACCATAAATATGTTAAAAAATAAGAGGTTGTTGTTCGATCATCATTCATCGATAGAAGAGCTTAACCAATATTACGTGTTCGAATCCTGACTTTGGAAATAAGTGCGGAGCCAATGTAGGCCAAGGGGGGGCTTGAGCCCCCCCTCCAAGCCCACACCAGCCCATACCACATATAAAATTAAAAAAAAAAAATTCCTTTTCCAGCCCAGCCCACCCTCCCCCCAGGCCCAAATACCCAGCCCCAATCCCAATTCCAATTCCAAAATCCAACTATTCCCCCTCCCAGCCCACCCTTCCTCACGGTCCACCCCCTCAACACTCAAATTAATTTATATTCTCACCAAAGCCTACCCATGACCCATCCCATAATTCAAAATTTAAGAAATCAAACCCTTGTCTTCTTTCCCTCTGCCACGCAACTCAACACGGACAGAGTCTGAAGTCTCACTTTGGGGTAAGTTTTTATTTTGTCTCAAATTTTAATTTATCTCAAATCTCAATTATAAATTCATCCATCTCTCAATAAATTGGGTAAGCTTTCTTTTAATTTTTTTAGTTTTAAGTTGTGTAAAATTTGAGGATTTTTGTGAAGTGGGTTATCTTTTTGAATAGGTATTGCAATTTGTAATCATGCATCGATATTTTAGCAAAAGATCGAAGAGTTCTGTTGAATCATCAAATTCGATTGCCAACCAAGAAAGAATCAACGTTGGTAGCATAGAATTCAATCCTGAAAATATAATTAGTGATCCGGGGCTACGAAAACCTATCGAAAGTTATGATGTCCATCTTAGATATCGCATTCGAAGAGAATATATATCTAAGGGACTTTGCCAACCAAAAGGTCATATTTTTCCAAAAACTGCATTTGGAAAAGAGAATCGGAGTTTTCAAGTTAGATGGTTTGAAAAACATACGTGGTTAGAGTATAGCGTAGGGAAAGATGCAGCATTTTGTTTTTGGTGTTATCTTTTTAAACCCCTTAATGTCATCGTTTTTAATATGTTGAGTACCAAAAATTTTCAGTCCCGGCTCCCAATAATTTCTGGATCCGCCCCCTGGAAATGACGTAGCATTAACGTGGCCAGTGAATCTTAATTTCGGGTACCATAACTTAAGATATTTAACAATCTCATTTACTAGATAACCCATCAAACAATACGTGTGATGAGTACCATAACTTTGGATATGGAGCAGGGCCATCTATTAGATACACCAAATAGAGAGAAAGAAGATACACTAAACGAAACGAAAGAAAAACTCAGAAGAAAAACCATAAGGAAAAGAAAACTACCTTATATCAAATCTTAGTGTTCTTTCAAAGTTTTCTTCCAAATATCCTAAATTTACCAGTAAATTATTTTTAATAGAAAACTAGCAATTCTCTAATGACATTACAATTTGTAATGGTGTCAGAATTTTGATAATAATCAATATTATAAAAAGATGTTTATTGTAAAGTCTTTTTTATTTAACACGGCCGTGACTTTTTCCATTATAATTATAATAATTAAGAATGAAAAGCTAAAATAATATTAGTAAATTTACCAGTACATGCAAGTATAAGAACAATATGATTTTGAGTGTATAATCTTTTCACATCATTAATGCCCATGAAGTGCTCATATTTTTTTAGCTTGTCTCCACGGATGATCCACCTATGTCCTATGTTGCAGGGATACAAACACGTGATATGGATACAACACAGATACCACGACACGGATTTTTTTATAAATTTTCCACATGAAAAGTGTCTGGTACGTTGTTCAACACGAATATCTGACACGACACGACATGCCAAACTAATATTTTTAAAAGTATCAATGCATTAGAGCTTATGTCATATTATTTGTTCCCAGTATGCATGTTGCTTAACTTAAAGAATGTGATATCATTTGTTTCTGTCCTATTTTCATGTATAAGTTCTATATACAAATGGCTAAATTCACTTCCTTCAACAAATGACACAAAATGAACATCGTAGAAGTGCTTCTTATAAGATATTATTGCTACTTAGACCAGTGAGGAGACCGTAAAATGTATCTTCCCCTTTCTTCTCTAAACCTTTCAAAGGTAATCTTGGTTCGTTTGTAGCGGCTACTAAAGCTGGTGGTTCAACAGGTACGAAAGCAACCTTCTTTGTTTCATGCTTAACTTTCAATGGATATGCAACGGGAGATTTGCCGGAACTAGCAGGTGGGGAACCTTCAAAGGAAGAACCATCTTTAACCAATTCTTTATTGTCTTTCCCAGGACTCACTTCTACTGATGACTTTGCCACCACATCCTCTGAAAAAATTATATGTGCATTCGAAGCTCCGGCTGTGTCTGAGACCTTGCTTTCATCATTGTTTAATTGGAACTGCTGAGCAGTTTCCGAAGTACTAATTGGAACTGCGGATGCATGCTTTGCTGTTGCAGTACAAGAATCATCAACTACACAACAAAAGGGAAATAAGTCATAAGACATATATGGTACATCAGAAAGAAGAACAAAATAAAGGGACAGAGCCCCACACACACCCACACACACTGCAAAAAGAAAAGGAAAGAACACTCAATTTATTCAAATTACAATTACTCCAACACTAATGGCTAGTCCTTTAAAAAAAAAGTTGGAGCAAATAAAGGGTGATATTTGTAAGAGGGAACCAAAGCTCAAGTGGTAGTAATTGTAATTTAAATAGATTTGAGGCTTTTTTGGTAACTGGGGCAAATCTTGGGGGGAGGGTGGGTGGGGGTGGATTGGTAATCATCCCAAAAAATGGAAGTAGTAAAGCTTCACTTCTTTTGGAGGAGAAAAATTATTTTGTGAGTTTAAAATGTGACGATTCCAATTGATCTTTTGAGAATTTACCTCCGAGGAAAGCCTCAATGTTGTCATATTGTATTTTTGATGCATTTAATGAGACATCTTCTAAGTCATCCTTCTCTTGGTTACTGTTCTCACTTTTACACCTCTCGACTAAAACATACTTATCTGTTTGCCAAACACATTCTAGGACAGTAGAATCTTCCTTCTTTCTTGGATAATACTCTCTGAAGACCTGCATATGAATTGAATAGGAAAGGGCTACTATAAATAAGATAGAATGAATAAGTGAAGGAATCAAAAAATGGGAAATTTTAGAAATGATTTTACTCCTTTATGATAATAGGAGAGCACTAACCTCAAAACCATGCTGGTTTAATTTTACTGTTTGTTCCCTTCGTGAAAGAGAAGAAACAGTATTGTAAACCAAAACAGCATCAAGAAGTATCTGCAAAAACATAAATAGTAAGTAATTGAAGACTGAAGAGAACATATAAGGCTATAGCAACAAATTTATAAGATATTAATGTGACTAAAACCCTTCCATGTTATTGCCAGTCACAAAATTTGAGAGGACATGAGATAAAACTTTCCGATGGAGCAACTTAAGTTTATAACGAGTTTAAGCACCTGAAAGGCTTACTTGCTGAATAAGAACTCTGATGCGTGCAAGCACAGCCAATATTGTCAGTGAAAATTTCATGAAAAATGACCGAGCAAGCACCGTGGATATCTCCCTTTGCATTGTTAAGAAAAAATGTTGACAAAGTGTATCAAGGATTAATGTTTTAAGTCAAATCAACTTCTTGGTGGTAAGAAGAAATGTATATGCAAGTAATTATATAGCTAAAAGTTGATATTCTGATCATTCGATTATGCAAGACTTCTATATTTATAGATTCCAAAAGTGTAACTGTTTTTTGGGCATAAGTGGTGTTTGCAAAACTTCTGCTTTTGGAGAAGTAGAAGCCAAAGTTGTAAGAAGATGGAGTGGAAAACGTTGGTGTTTGGAGAAAAAGATTGAAGTGTATTAAAAAAGAGGTCGAGTGTTTGGAAAAAGAAGTTGAGCAACACTTTTATTAGGCTAAATAAACTTCCATTTATTTACGTAAATAGCCCACAAGCTGGAAGCTGAAGCTTGAAGTTGGTCTTTAGATTCCTCTATGTCTAGCTCATTTTTGTCTAAAATAAGCAGAAATTGGTTTTCTAGACACTACCAAAGTCCTCCAGAAAACCAAAAAGTGCACCAGTGCCTTCTATTTAGAATTTAAAAACACAACCATAATAACATACAACATAACACACTAACAGTTGAAAGTATAAGGATACATAGCTGCTTTGAGCAATGGCTCAACCATCTGGAACAAAATGGCAAAATGGTCAAGAGATTAAGCCTATTGGGTTTACCAAATTGAATCTTGAGTTATAGGGGAAACGAAAATTCACCTCTGCTAACAGATGGATAACTCCTAAAAGCCTCTCTAAAAAATTGTATTTGTCGTCGTCACATTTTCTCCTTTTTAAACTGCAATAATAAAACAAAAAATATTGAAAATAACAGTATCAGTAGCAGTAATAATAGTTTCAAACACAAAAATGATTACATAAGGGGTAATTAAATATTCCGTTAAAGTTTAATCCAATTAGATAATATAGGAACTTTTCTTCATATAAATATTGGCCTTAGAATGCTAATGGGCAACAATTAAAATTTCATCACTCGAGCAACAACGGAAAGCCATAGTCTGGTATCAAATTTCAACAAAGATAAAATAAGAGTCTCTCATTGAAATACAATCACAATTAAGGAAAAGAAGGTAAATCAAACCTCTCCAAAAGCTGAATCTTTTGCTTTGGCCTGTTCCCATTGATCACCAGAAAAGAGGTATCAAAAATCTCCTCCAAGTTTGCTAATTTCAGAAGCTTCAAATCCCTTCGAACCTATTCACAAAAAACACGACGAATGTTATAAGTAATAGAAACCCACATGCATAAGTACTCAAATATACTTATATGTCCACAAGAGAAACAACAAACCTTGAGAATATACTGAAAATAAGAACACCTTCGATGTTGATTCTTGTGTTTATACACAAGTCTCTCAAGAATCCCACATTCTGTCTGGAGCTGACTCATAAAAGACTTTACTCTCGTTTCAACATTTTCAATCTCTGAACCCATCTGTATTGAATAAAGAACATGTCATATTCTGCTCATGTCACAAGTCAAGATCAAATGTCAAACCAATGACCAATACATGCTAGAGACATCATGATAAAATGTCGAACCAATGACCAATACATGCTAGAGGCATCATGATAAAGGACCCTCCATAACCCACACAAGTCTGTTATTTCAGTTTAAGATATCCCCAACACATTACACATATGTTTAGAAAAATCTCCCTCTCTCTCAAATTTCTTCTTCTTCCGTCTTCGATGATGTTATTTCAGTGACCGATATTATATATCAGTATATCACCCATATCACCATAATAGTTTTATCGCATTGCATAACCTGATAAGGATAACTAAAACCTGTGAAAGATATTTGGCCGCTGCCTCCCGTTTATGCAAAAAACCTGAGTTTTGGACATCTCACGATTGTCTTCTTTTGCTTTACAAGCAATCACTTACCCCAATTAATTCTACTTCTCAGCCCATTGTCTTGGGGTTGCAGCTAACTTTTTGTCTACTCAGGTAAGTGATAACATGAATTTCAATCAATCGGTGAAAATCATTGAGATTTTGAATACAACAGGGTGGGAAGAACAACCATCATCACAGTCACATTAATGGGTTTCTAAGAAACTGAGAAATTTACCTGTTACTGGACTCCGGCACTGGACTCCGGCGCTGGACGGCGGCGCGCCGAGGTGGGGTGGCGGAGAGGGAGTTCAGAGAGAGGATATGAGAGAGATGAAAGAGGGTCCAATTCTCTAAAGCCCTAATTTATTTGAATTAGGGATTTATTTTATTTTATTTTTTCTAGTAGAAATTGAAGAAAAATGTTGTTGCTTTCAATTATGTAAAAATGCACTTTAATAGCGTTTTAGCCTTTTAGGATGTTGTCAACTTTTTTAAACTTATATATTTTAAGTTTAGTTTAATTTTGATTCTAATTGATTGAATTATTTATTTTTTTAAACTAAAAGAGATAATATTAATTGAATCTTTTTATTATTTAGTAGACTTTAAGGCAGGATACGTAGATAACTTAGTGGTAAGTATTTGTACTTATAATTTGATGGATTACGGGTTCGAATCTCATCAAGCTTTATGCGTCCGTGTTAAGAAAAATAAAAATTAGTAGACCTTATGGTTAAGAGTACTAAACAACGCGAATACATGTTACTTCTCTATTTGTTATAATCCTTAAAAATGATTTTATCGGGCTATAATAACTTTATAAATTATAGTAACTTTTTCAAAAATTGTATACTTTAGTTAATTCAACATGAAAATTTATTAATAGGGGTAGTTAGAGAACCAGTATTGATCTTTTAAAAAAATCTGAAAATTTATTGATTCAATTTATTAGTAACAATGTACCTTTAGCCGGAGTCATTGTAATATTCTAGCAAGAAGTCAATCAAAACAAAATACCCATTTATTATAGGAATATTATTTAATTACATATCTGGCATGAAAATAGCTTTTTCATAGACATGTTTTTAGGCCGCTCATGAGTTTCAAACTACACAAAAAATTATTCTTATATTTACGACTCTCAGAGAATATTTACTTCACCGTTTCCGTATCTATTTGTACAAGAAAATGAATAGTAATTTTCTTGTTATATATTGATGGTGCAGGAATCTGAGCTTCCTAAATGCAACAACACTTTAATATTTGTGAGAAGGGGAAGACCATCACAGGCGTGAAAGCCTCAGGAACTGGGTTTCCTTTTTGTGCGTGGGTTCTTCCAGCTAGGATAACACCAAGAGTGCAAGAGGTAATGGTGATGCAACTGCGGTGAGGTGATCACGGAGCTTAGGAAGATGCAGAAAAGAAAATGGAAAGAGGGAATGCCCAGTGTGAAGTATATGCAGAAGATTGCTTGGGGGAGAAAGCATGCGTTCTCCTCCATTTATATGTTGGGGGTGAGGGTAAATGGGTAAATTGACCATGTGGTCCCAAACCTGTGTTGCCCTAATACGTGGCATCCCGTGATGGTGTGAGAATGACGTCTCTGAAAAGGAGGCGGCGTGTCAGGTACAAAGTGCGCACTACCTTTGTGTCAGAGGTTGTTGGCGAGGGTCACGTGAGAGGAAGGCCCAAAGTCCTCCTTGCTAAGGCTCGGGTCCATCGCAGGGGAGGTGGGATCATTCACGAGCGCTGGTGACGCTCGAAGAGTGCATGGATGGATCCTCCGCGGCAGATGACCCTTGAGCGTCAAAACCCCGAGCACCAAGAATGGGGTCCCCGCGTGGGTGCTTCCCTGAGAAGGGTAACCCTGAGGGCCAAGATGCGAGCGCCAAGCCGGTCGGCTCTGGCCCTTTATCTGAACAATTGTCTGAGGCCCAACGGCCTGAACTAGTTGGCAAGTGAGTGGGCTGGATTGGCTCACGAGCCCATCAATGCAAACGTGTAGTCTTCAAGTCAGTCGATGGCGACACGTGGACGGCTCTGATTCGAGTGCGTTTCTGAGTCTCATCATATATACTTCACCATTAATGAATAGTAAAAATTTTATTATATAACCCAAAAATTAATTTTTATTTCATTTTCTTTTTATATAGCTAAAAGTTAGTGTTTACTTCACTATTTCACAAAATGATTAAATAAACTACTTTTTTATTATATAACCAAAAACTACAGTTCACTTCACTAGTTCACATAGTTGTTAAATAAACTATTTTTATGTTGTTTACTTGTGCTATACATATAAACTAGCGTATACCTCGTGCCATACACGGTCTGTAACGCTCCAGCTTTCGGCAATTCAGGTATGAACGACACGTGTGCGTTTGAGGGATATATTTTATTTTAATTGTTCATTTCTTTAATTTCCATAGCATGACATTATTTTTATAAAATTATATTCTTAACATTTTATTGAAAATTCATATCATATCATAATTTTCCGGATCTATTGAACGTGATTACAATGTGAATTATTTTACCGAATGTGATTTATTTCTTTTATGTCCTTAATTGATCATTTTCATGCATATGGGATCTAATTGAATTGGACCTAATTGATCATTGAAAATGGGATTTGAACCTCATTGCATAACTTATTAAGTGGAAGGATTTAATAGCAAAATTTGGCCATCTTTTCTCCTTCTTGATCAAACATCACGTAGCATCTCTTTCTCATTCATACAAACATTTCTTCCTTGTTCTTGCTTCCCATTTCAACCGATCAAAACCCTCACTTTGATGAGAGGAGATTTCATCCATTCAAGTTAATAATTGTGGGTTTTGTGATCATACAAGCATCATCAACTTCACTTCATCATCTCTTCTTCCATTTCTTTCTCTTGAGGTAATTATGGAGAATGGATGATTTTCTTGTATAAATGGTATATCTAGGGCTTTGTTATACATTGGTTATATTGTGTATTGAGTGTTGGAAATATGTATGTGAGCTTTTAGCTCAAGTTTGATGCATTTATCTTGAGTTTTATGAATTTGGAGCATGAATGAATATATGGGTTTCAAATGATGAATTATTGATGATCTAACATGGAGTCAAGTGTTTTTATGAATTGTTATTGATCAAAATGTATGCTAGCATATCTAGTGCATCTTATATTCACATTTAAACTTGGCTTGAAGCCATTTTTGGGTGATTGTTGTTGTATTGCCATGGCTGCCCTGTTTCTGCTCTGCATACAGAAGCTCACGTATTCTGGGAACGGCCATTCCCAGCCCAGTTCAAAACTGGAACGGCCGTTCCCATGATGCTGAGACTCAGGCCAGCGAGACTGGGAACGGCCGTTCCCACTTTGGCCTGTGAGCCGGAACGGCCATTCCCAGCCCAAAACGCATTTTTTCATTTAAAACGCTGGCGCGCGTTTTCTGAGCCATGGGAACGGCCCTTCCCATTTTCAAGGGAAGGCCGGAACGGCCGTTCCCACGGCGAATGTAGAGCAAAAGCTACTGCATAAAATTAATTTTTCAACATCATCCTCCAATCATTTCTTTGACCCCTAATTGATGTTATATGATCGCATACATATTGAAACGTGATATTTTTATGGTGCATTATATTTTTCCCGTCGTCTCGTTGCATTTTGCCGTTCGTCATATTTGGTACATTTTGAGTCGTGTTTCACGGACAATTGTCTTTCTTGCACAGACCAGCTTCCTGGTGACGAGGAGCAGGCCCCGTGAGCTGTTTCCTTGGATATTTTTGGGTCGTCAGGTGAGGTTTAATTTTAGATACATAGGACCCGTACAACCCTATGTGAATTTTAAGCCAAAACCTATATTTATACTTATAGTTTTCAAATGAGATTGGTTTTCAAATGTTTATCGAACCATTGAAAGAAATTGATTGATTGATTGATTGTTTTGGCGAGTATTGTATTGCACTGTGGGCCCGAGGGTAGTGACTCGAGCCAACCGGGAAAGCATGGGCTGACGGGTAACTCGAGAGCTATCCTCACCAAATTGGGATGACCCCTGAACCCTCTAGGAGATTAGGGGAGGAAGGAGTTCCGGGCTTAGGGATTCATGTACCCTCTGCCCAGATTGATTGGATGGTGGGGCCTTGCAATCCCACCATCACCCGGAGGAAGAAGGCGTTATTGAAACTGCTAATTGTGCACCTTAATGAATTGCTTGATCACCTAATCACCTAATAATTGATTGATTGATTGTACACAGTCGGTGTAAGGTTGGAGAACTGCCCCACTCGCCGGGCCACTATTGATTGTATTGAATGGATTGAATTGAAATGGAATCAGTTGTAATCTCGGGCGATAGTAGCTCTTTTCACCTATTAGATTGTATTGTTTTTCCAAAATTATTACCCGAGGTTATAACTTGCATGTATGTGCGCTTATATTTATTTATACCCCTCGCTCAGTCTGTGTTGGACTGACACCTCAACTTTTCAGTGTTTTGCAGGGCGTGCTAGGCGGGAATTTAGAGTCTAGTGGTCTTTAAATTTGGGTCTAGCACACTTCATTCCCACATTTTGTATGTATAGCTATTTGGGATATTTTGTATACCGCCTTGTGATCTATATTGTTGTGAGAAGATATTGTATTGACAGTGTGAAGGTTGGTACCTATAAGTAAATAAATAAATATGGTATCTATACGTATCTAATGAATGTTATTGCTTCCGCTCTTTATTACTCTGACTTGATTGTTGGTCGGTTTTAAGTTGAGGGTACCCGCCTAGCCTGAGTCATTTTATTGTCTCCCGTTCGCTATCGCTTTGATTCATGTATGGATTGTCCATTTCATATGTGGATTGGAGCTATAGTGCGGGGGATGTGGTGCCTGGCGTTCCGGGTGCTACATCCTACGGTGGTATCAGAGCCCGGTTGCAAAACCGGGTCTCTAGTGTCGTGTCTTGTGAGTCTAGGTCGCACGGCATAGGAACTAATTGTCAATTTGAGAGTCTTGCATTGTTATTTGGTACGTGAACCTACTTGACTTATTTGATTTTGGGGTGACTTGTTAAATTTCTGAATTTATGTGCAATCTGTGAATTATTTGCACACATTGGCATTGACTAATCGAACACGTATAATAGTGACTTGATTTCAGGATGGCTCGCGATAGACATCATCGTGATCGTTCTCCTAGACATCGACATCATCGACATCATCGCAGGGAGAGATCACCACCTCCTCCTCCACCTCCTCAGGCTCAGCCACAGGATTTCATGAACGCAGTGGTGGGTCTTATTGATCAGAGAGTTCGGGATCATGTTCCACCACCACCACCAGTTGCACCACCACAGCCTGGAGGCCAGATTTCAGCTGTTTTCAGGGAGTTTCAGAACCAGCATCCTCCCAAATTTTACAAAGGAAATGATATTCAGGCCGAGCAGTGGCTGAAAGAGATTGAGAGGATATGGGAGCTTATCCCGTGTGAGTCCAGAGAGAAGGCCCGTTGTACTATTTCTTTGATTCAGGGTGAGGCCTACTCTTGGTGGGAGAGTGCCCGGATTGTGTTGGATGCTGCAGGCGAGGAAGTGAACTGGGAAGTGTTCGTCAGGGAATTTCAGAACAAGTTCATTCCTCCATCTTCTCGCACTAGGAGATTGAAGGAATTTACAGAATTGAAGCAAGGAAACAGGTCGGTCTCAGAGTACATCGCTGAGTATGAGAGATTGTCCCGCTATGCCCCTAATATAGCGAGTGATGATTTCCATAAGGCGATGCAGTTTGTTCAGGGCCTTAGACCGGATATTCAAGTAGCGATTGAGGCAGTCAACACGAGTACTTGGGTGAAGGCTACCAAGAAGGCTCTATTGGTTGAGGATTCAGTGAATGCGAGGCGGTCTACCTACCGTTCAGGTTCAGGTTCGGGCTCAGGGTCAGGATCGGGATTCAGAGGTTCTGGATCAGGGTTCAGAGGTGCCGGATCAGGGTATAAGGGTTCTGGCTCGGGTTCTGCTTCAGGCAAGAGGCCGATGGTTTATTCTTCTCCACCACCAGCTCCACAGGGCCCAGGGAAGAAGCCCCGACCAGCAGGGCCAGTGATTAGAGCTCCAGTTGCTCCAGTTGCTCCAGCTTTGCCACCACCACCCGAGAGACCTTATTGTACCTTTTGTGGACAGAGGACACACATCTATGATAACTGCAGGAGGCGTTTGGGTTTATGCCTACTTTGTGGGAGCGATGAGCATTTGGTAGATGGCTGTCCGGATCGCAGGATACCACCACCGGGAGCACCGAGACCACTGATTAGGGCTCGGGCTTATGCTTTGGAGGGTGAGCAGCAGGATGCTGATATTGATCCAGCCGCGGTAGTTGAAGGTACCATTTGCATACATGGCACGAACATTCATACCTTGTTTGATCCGGGAGCTACTCACTCCTTTCTTTCGAGTGCTATATCTGTTTCTTTGCCTTTGCCTGTTTCTCGTTCTTCTGCATGTTATGTGGTTAGTACTCCTTTTGGTGGTAGTTTAGAATCTGATCGGGTGTTCAGAGAGGTTCCGGTGAGCATCGAGGGTCGAGTTTTCTTGTCAGACTTCATTGAGCTGCCGATGACTTGCTATGGATCTATTCTGGGCATGGATTGGTTGTACAGACATTCTGCTACAGTTGATTGTAGAGCGAAGAAGGTTCAGTTGGGATCAGATTTGGTAGTAGGTTGGAGTTCCAAGACTGTACCGCTACTTTCTTTTTCTGAAGCTCATAAGTTGGTTCGAGAGGGAGCCACGGGTTTCATTGCTTATATTCTTAACAAACCTAAGGATCAAAGTAAGTTGGAAGAGACGGAAGTAGTGAAGGAGTTTCCCGAGGTCTTTCCTGAGGAATTGGATTCTTTACCTCCAGAACGGGAAATTGAGTTTGTGATCGACTTGTACCCTAACGCAGAGCCGTACTCTAAGACTCCGTATCGTATGGCTCCGGCCGAGTTGAAAGAGTTGAAGACTCAACTTGATGCGTTGTTGGAGATTGGGTACATTAGACCGAGTTCTTCTCCTTGGGGTGCACCGGTTTTGTTTGTAAAGAAGAAGGACGGGACCTTGAGGATGTGCATAGACTATAGAGAGTTGAACCGGATGACGATCAAGAACAAGTATACTCTTCCACACATCGAGGAGTTGTTTGATATACTTCAGGGATCGAAAGTCTATTCGAAATTGGATTTGAGACAAGGTTACTACCAGCTGCGTATCCGATCAGGGGATATTTCTAAGACAGGATTTAACACTCGGTATGGGCATTATGAGTTTGTTGTGATGCCGTTTGGTTTGACCAATGCCCCAGCAGCTTTTATGGATATGATGCACAGGATTTTCAGGCCTTTTCTGGATAAGTTCGTGGTCATTTTTATTGATGATATCCTGGTTTTCTCGAAGTCTGCCGAGGAGCATGCAAGACACCTTCAGTTGGTATTGAGGACTTTAAAGGAGCATCAGTTGTTTGCCAAGTTCAGCAAGTGTGAGTTCTGGATTGACCGGGTGTCATTCTTGGGTCACGTAATTTCAGGCAACGGGTTGGAAGTCGATCCTTCCAAGATTGAGTCGGTTCTGAAGTGGGAGAAACCTAGGAATGCCTCTGAGATTAGGAGTTTCTTGGGATTGGCAGGTTATTACCGGAGGTTTGTGAAGGATTTCTCCAAGTTAGCAGCTCCTTTAACCCGGTTGACGAAGAAGAATGTGAAATTTGATTGGAATGAAGATTGTGAGAAGAGTTTCACTTTCTTGAAGGAGAAGTTAGTGTTTGCTCCAGTGTTAGCCCTTCCGGAAGGTTCTGAAGGGTATGCTGTTTATACGGATGCTTCCAAGGAAGGTTTGGGATGTGTGTTGACTCAGAAGGGTAAGGTAATTGCTTATGCATCCCGGAAGCTAAAAGAGCATGAGAAGAATTACCCGACACATGATCTTGAGCTTGCTGCCGTAGTCTTTGCACTTGGAAAGTGGAGACATTATTTGTATGGGGTGTCCTTCGAGATTTTCACTGACCACAAAAGCCTTCAGTATTTATTCACTCAGAAGGATTTGAATATGAGGCAACGGCGTTGGATGGAAAGGTTGGAAGATTATGATTGCACGATCAAGTACCATCCCGGCAAAGCCAACGTGGTCGCCGATGCACTTAGTAGGAAGGCTAGTGTGTCGAGCCTGGAAGTGGGTGAAAGTAGTGGAATCGAGCCAATTGTTTTAGAGGCTCGAGTTTCTAATATTTCGGTCCAACCAGAGTTGAAGCACAGGTTGTTTGAGGCTCAGAGTACGGATTTGGAAGTTCAGAGATTGGTAGCTAAGGCAAGAGCTGATCCAGAGTGTCCATTCGGGTTCGATGAAACCGGTCTTCTTCGTTTCAAGAACCGAGTGGTTGTACCCGAAGAGTTGAAACGGGTGTTGCTCGAGGAAGCTCACAGATCGGCTTATTCTATCCACCCCGGAGGAAACAAGATGTATAAGGACTTAAGGCAATATTATTGGTGGCGTGGATTGAAGAAAGATGTGGCCCAGTTGTGAAGCATTGTCTTACTTGTCAGAAAGTGAAAGCCGAGCATCAGAAACCGGGAGGTCTTCTTCAGCCGTTACCTATTCCTGAGTGGAAGTGGGAACAGGTGACGATGGATTTCGTGTCCGGATTGCCTAAGGTGAAAGGTGGATTTGATGGGATTTGGGTGATTGTGGACCGTTTGACGAAGTCTGCACATTTTCTGCCGGTTCGGATGTCGTATAAGATTCGCAAGCTAGCCGAGCTTTATAACCGGGAGATTGTTAGACTTCACGGGATTCCGATCAGTATCGTTTCAGACAGAGATCCACGGTTCACTTCGAGGTTATGGCGTGAATTGCAAGAGGTTTTGGGTACGAAGCTCCAGTTTAGTACAGCTTTTCATCCTCAGACGGATGGCCAGTCCGAGAGATTAATAAGGTATCTCGAGGATTTGCTTCGAGCGTGTTCTTTGGATTTTCAGTCTTCTTGGCATGATCAGCTACCTTTGATTGAGTTCGCGTACAACAACAGTTTTCAGGCTTCGATTGGAATGGCACCGTATGAGCTACTTTATGGACGGAAGTGCCGTTCTCCGTTGTTCTTCGACTTGGAAGAGTGGAAATGGACTAAGCAGGAAGGTGTTAAGAAAGGTGAGAAATTGGAAAAACCTTCCAAGGCTGTTGAAGCTATGATTGAGAAAGTCCAATTAATAAAACAACGGATGAAATCAGCTCAGGACAGACAGAAGAGCTACGCCGATCGTCGCAGAAGGGATCTCGAGTTTGAGGTTGGAGACCGGGTATTCTTGAAAGCGTCTCCACGTAAAGGATTTGCTCGGATTGGGAAAGGAGGTAAACTTAAACCTCGTTATTTAGGTCCTTATGAGATTGTGGAAAGAATTGGAGAAGTTGCTTACAGATTGGACCTACCACCGAGCCTCACGGGGATTCATAACGTATTTCACGTGTCTCAGCTGAGGAAATACTACCCCGATGAAACCGAGATCATTCCTGTTGAAGAAGTAGAATTGGAACCAAATCTTACCTTTGTTCAGAAACTGGTTAAGATATTGGATAAGAAGTTTCAGGAATTAAGAAACCGGAAGATCCCCATGGTTAAGGTTCTTTGGAGAAGTGATAAGACCGAAGAAGCCACGTGGGAGACCGAAGACAAAATGAGACAGTTCCATCCAGAGTTGTTCCCTTCCGATCAGTGAATCTGGGGACCAGATTCTTTTAAGGAGGGAGGATTGTAACGCCCCAGCTTTCGGCAATTCAGGTATGAACGACACGTGTGCGTTTGAGGGATATATTTTATTTTAATTGTTCATTTCTTTAATTTCCATAGCATGACATTATTTTTATAAAATTATATTCTTAACATTTTATTGAAAATTCATATCATATCATAATTTTCCGGATCTATTGAACGTGATTACAATGTGAATTATTTTACCGAATGTGATTTATTTCTTTTATGTCCTTAATTGATCATTTTCATGCATATGGGATCTAATTGAATTGGACCTAATTGATCATTGAAAATGGGATTTGAACCTCATTGCATAACTTATTAAGTGGAAGGATTTAATAGCAAAATTTGGCCATCTTTTCTCCTTCTTGATCAAACATCACGTAGCATCTCTTTCTCATTCATACAAACATTTCTTCCTTGTTCTTGCTTCCCATTTCAACCGATCAAAACCCTCACTTTGATGAGAGGAGATTTCATCCATTCAAGTTAATAATTGTGGGTTTTGTGATCATACAAGCATCATCAACTTCACTTCATCATCTCTTCTTCCATTTCTTTCTCTTGAGGTAATTATGGAGAATGGATGATTTTCTTGTATAAATGGTATATCTAGGGCTTTGTTATACATTGGTTATATTGTGTATTGAGTGTTGGAAATATGTATGTGAGCTTTTAGCTCAAGTTTGATGCATTTATCTTGAGTTTTATGAATTTGGAGCATGAATGAATATATGGGTTTCAAATGATGAATTATTGATGATCTAACATCGAGTCAAGTGTTTTTATGAATTGTTATTGATCAAAATGTATGCTAGCATATCTAGTGCATCTTATATTCACATTTAAACTTGGCTTGAAGCCATTTTTGGGTGATTGTTGTTGTATTGCCATGGCTGCCCTGTTTCTGCTCTGCATACAGAAACTCACGTATTCTGGGAACGGCCATTCCCAGCCCAGTTCAAAACTGGAACGGCCGTTCCCATGATGCTGAGACTCAGGCCAGCGAGACTGGGAACGGCCGTTCCCACTTTGGCCTGTGAGCCGGAACGGCCATTCCCAGCCCAAAACGCATTTTTTCATTTAAAACGCTGGCGCGCGTTTTCTGAGCCATGGGAACGGCCCTTCCCATTTTCAAGGGAAGGCCGGAACGGCCGTTCCCACGGCGAATGTAGAGCAAAAGCTACTGCATAAAATTAATTTTTCAACATCATCCTCCAATCATTTCTTTGACCCCTAATTGATGTTATATGATCGCATACATATTGAAACGTGATATTTTTATGGTGCATTATATTTTTCCCGTCGTCTCGTTGCATTTTGCCGTTCGTCATATTTGGTACATTTTGAGTCGTGTTTCACGGACAATTGTCTTTCTTGCACATACCAGCTTCCTGGTGACGAGGAGCAGGCCCCGTGAGCTGTTTCCTTGGATATTTTTGGGTCGTCAGGTGAGGTTTAATTTTAGATACATAGGACCCGTACAACCCTATGTGAATTTTAAGCCAAAATCTATATTTATACTTATAGTTTTCAAATGAGATTGGTTTTCAAATGTTTATCGAACCATTGAAAGAAATTGATTGATTGATTGATTGTTTTGGCGAGTATTGTATTGCACTGTGGGCCCGAGGGTAGTGACTCGAGCCAACCGGGAAAGCATGGGCTGACGGGTAACTCGAGAGCTATCCTCACCAAATTGGGATGACCCCTGAACCCTCTAGGAGATTAGGGGAGGAAGGAGTTCCGGGCTTAGGGATTCATGTACCCTCTGCCCAGATTGATTGGATGGTGGGGCCTTGCAATCCCAGCATCACCCGGAGGAAGAAGGCGTTATTGAAACTGCTAATTGTGCACCTTAATGAATTGCTTGATCACCTAATCACCTAATAATTGATTGATTGATTGTACACAGTCGGTGTAAGGTTGGAGAACTGCCCCACTCGCCGGGCCACTATTGATTGTATTGAATGGATTGAATTGAAATGGAATCAGTTGTAATCTCGGGCGATAGTAGCTCTTTTCACCTATTAGATTGTATTATTTTTCCAAAATTATTACCCGAGGTTATAACTTGCATGTATGTGCGCTTATATTTATTTATACCCCTCGCTCAGTCTGTGTTGGACTGACACCTCAACTTTTCAGTGTTTTGCAGGGCGTGCTAGGCGGGAATTTAGAGTCTAGTGGTCTTTAAATTTGGGTCTAGCACACTTCATTCCCACATTTTGTATGTATAGCTATTTGGGATATTTTGTATACCGCCTTGTGATCTATATTGTTGTGAGAAGATATTGTATTGACAGTGTGAAGGTTGGTACCTATAAGTAAATAAATAAATATGGTATCTATACGTATCTAATGAATGTTATTGCTTCCGCTCTTTATTACTCTGACTTGATTGTTGGTCGGTTTTAAGTTGAGGGTACCCGCCTAGCCTGAGTCATTTTATTGTCTCCCGTTCGCTATCGCTTTGATTCATGTATGGATTGTCCATTTCATATGTGGATTGGAGCTATAGTGCGGGGGATGTGGTGCCTGGCGTTCCGGGTGCTACACGGTCTTTATATAAAAATTATAGTATGTAAATTATAATATTAAGATAACATTAAAAAAGTAATAAATATTTAGGATAGAGAGTTAATTTATATAATATATGGAATAAGAGAAATCATCCAGAATGTATCAAATTAATCAAAAATAATATATATTACTTTGATATATTTATTTTTAAAGTATAGTTTATTATATCGAAACTTCGTAAAAGAATTTTTTTTTTATTTATTATTATTACTATAAATTCACATAACATCTAAACGTATAAAGAGATATAATTGATGAATGAACTCTTTTTTTTTTTTTTTTTGGTGCGAGATCTCTTCTTAATATTATATTTGAATTAAGTACATAAAAGAATAATAAATAAATTATTAATTTAAGTAAAACTAACTTTAAAAAAAAAAATAATAAGTAATGGTAAAAGAGAAAGACTACATTTTTAATTCAAATAAATACACAATACAAATAAGTGAAGTAACAAAATCTTGAAAATAGTTATAAACAATATATTAAATAATACATTAATGAATAATTCTAAATTTAATGTGAAGAAAACATGAAAATAAAATACAGAAAAATAGATTCGCTTACTTATCAATGAAATCAAAGATTCTTAGATGAGAAATATTTTTTAGAAAAGGTGAAAGCTACAAAAAATTATAAGTTTAATAAACAATGTAATTTTTTAAAAAATTAAAAAAAAAAAATCAAATTCGACCCGAATGAAAAAAAAATATAAATAAATAATAGATAACATTCTTAGAAAATAGAACCTAAAAATAAATTTTGTTGAAAAATGATATTAATATTAGAAATATAAAAATTATATAGAAATATATCATATTTTCTCAATTTTGAGAAATCAAATTAGTTAATAAAAATGAAAAATTACTCATTCATTAAGAAAATAAAATTAAAAATTAAAAATAATAAAAATAAAATATAAATAAAAATAATTATCAACAAAAACAATAAACATAATTTTTATTTTTTTTTGGTTTAAAAAAACCAAAATAAACATAACTATAATAAGTATTAAAACTATAAAACAAATCTATACAGTGTCAATGAAAAATATATACAATAAAAACTAAAAATTCATCTAAATTTGAACATTGCGAAAGATATTTTCATTCAATTAAAAAATTTAAGATTATTTCAAAATGAACAAATACAAAATAAAAATAACATGTAAAATAAAATAAATCAGAACTAATAAAAAAGGCATAATAATTTTTATTGATAACCAATCTACGCAAAGTAACATAAATCAAAAGATAAAAATCAAGCATAAATGTAAGTTATCCATAAAAATTCTATAAAGTAAATAAAAATTATAATTAAAAAAAAAGATAATAAAAATTTAAAGCTCATTTAAATTTGAGTGTCCTAAAAAGATTTCTCTATTCAATTAAAAAGACAAAATTAATTGGTAATGAACAAATACAAAGTAAAAGGATGGTGTAAAATAATATAAATCAAAAGTAATAAAAAAACTAATTTCATTAGTTCTTGATAATAAATCCGTACAAAATAAAATAAATCAAAAATAATCAAAAAATAAAAATGAAGAAAAAACATTATATTTATAGAAAATGTACAGAAATATTTTTTTGGTTTCCACCTCACCAATAGATATGTAATTATATGAGCTATACAACGGAAATATAATAAAAAAAAATATATATAACAAATATTGTTTTTACTATTTCATAAGTTGTTTTAAAATAAAAATTAGTAATATAGTTTTCGTGTATTGCACAGGTGATATGTTAGTACAAAAAATATATAAACGATGCATAAATTATCGTTTTATATAATTACCTTCGCACGGATCGGTACTTGAACAATTACTTCAAAAGGTCTTACTCTATCAAAAAAAATAAGAGAAAAAGAACTCAATTACTATACAAATAAATACCACAAAAAGTTAAAATACAGGTAAATTATGTTTAAACAATGATATGTACAATTACCTTCTCACGTGTTGATACTTGAACAAAGACTTCAAAAGGTACTTTTTATATCAAAAAAAAAAAAAGAGAAAAAAAAATCATAAATGAGTATACAAATAAATACCACAAAATTAAAATATATATATGGTGAAAATAAAAGAAAAAACTTACATTTTAATCCCTATAATGTACAGGGCGGAATTGCCGACAACTTTTTCTTATCCCTGAAACATTGTAAAAAAGAAAAAAGAAAAAAGTAAGAGATAAAAGATACTATGATTGATAATTCACAATGTTAGATCTGCGTCATTAATCATAGAAGAGGTTCTTGCGTCTCTTGAAGAAGCAATTAAACAAAATGTATACTTGAGGCATATTCAATATTATTTATGCAATACTTTGAGCTTTATATAATTTGTTAATTTTTTTAATTAAGTTAAGACTTATAAAATAATAAATTAATGGTTAATAATAACCCAAAAAAAAATATTAATTTCAAGATTTCATCATATATTGTTTATTTTATTATTTACTAAAACGAAGTGTTCAAAAAAAATTAATTCTCTTACTTTATACAAAAACACGTAAGTTTATTCCCATTAATTTGAGTCAATCAATTAATTAGAATATTTATATCTGTTTGTTTCGTTATTATGCCGAATCAATTAGCCGATTGATATAAATATTATATTATTGATTGCAAGTTAAAAATGTTATAGATATCGTTCTTAAGTGTCAATCGAATATTTTCTAAAATTAATTAATGTGATTTAGTAAATAATTAAAGTTTTTTTTTTTGGAAAACATAATTAAAAATTTTAAAATATCAAATATTATGAAAAGTTAATTGACCAATAAAATAATTTTTAAAGAATAAAATAATTCAAAAAAAGGAGAAAAAAATATTAAGTCAAAATTGATTCAACTTGGTCAAAAACACACTTCCTATATATTGTAGTCTATATATATATATATATATATATATATATATACTAGTGTATGCCCCGTGCTATGCACGGTAATAATATAGAGTATCTTATTTATAATATTAGCTATAAATATATAAATGTATTAGTTCACTACACGAAATTTAATAACAAAGATAAAAATATATAATTCTAGTCAATTAATTATTACACATATAAATCAAACATACAAAATAACACAAAAATGACTAACACAAACATAATGTAGTTAATGTTTAAGTAAATTATTTAGATTGAAGAAACAGTAAATATAATAAAATCCTTAGTAAGCTATAAATTAATCAATGAAACAATTGAAATAAAAATAAAATGAAATTATAAATACCGAATATGATAATAAATATTTTGAGACAAAAAATAAAGATCACATGGGTAATATACTAATAACAATAAATACATAATTATCATTGAACAAATCAATGTATAAAATTACCTTTTCACAATCGGTACTTGAACAAAATTTCAAAAGAAAATATTTCTCTATTAAAGATAAATAATACATATTTTATCATTCAACGAAAATATGGAATCATTCAAAAGAATCAACGCTGTTATTTTCTTATTACCGGACACACATGAACTCAAATATCCCATGGTTAAAAGGGGTTGTGTTGTAACATATCTCATACCTTGGAAACAATAGGATCGAGAAAGAAATTATAAGGAATTAGTAACGAAGGTATTGGATAAGAGAAATTAATTCATCCTAGGATTGGGAATTAGCAGTCGAGCTACCACATGACTAGTTTGAGTATCCGAGAAGGCCGGGTAGACATTGTGGTGGGGAATGAATTAAGTGCATCTAAAATCTAGCGCACATTTGAGAGTGCAACCTTGGACCCTGGCGTATAGTAAAGAAGAGAAAACTAATCGTGGATGGGAGAGTGTTTGGTCATTCAAGTATCGAACATATCAGGATTTTGAGGCATGGTTAGTTGAAAGAATTTCTAACAAAGAATCGAATGTCAAATCGGATCACTACTATAGAAGATTCCCAAAACATTGGTGAACGGTACACTAAACATCCTTGGCATATGCATACACGCATTGTTAATTTAAATAACTTTGATAATCTGTGCTTTGATTCTTTGATGTGTTAACAATTGTTGTAGAATCGATGTTGGATGTAAATAAGTGATAATTGTTCTCTGACTTTATGTGGTTGTTTTGATTAAGTTGTCATAATTGGTTGTTTTGATGCTTTCTCCTTGTTGGTTGCTTTTCGTTGTGATTGTATTTTGTATTTTGAACTTCTTTACTTGTTCTCTCATTGTTGTTTGAGAGACGGGGATTCTCTCCTTGTTGTTTGTAAGGAACGGGGTTCCTTCAGTAATTGCTTTCAGGCAGATAGTGAATCCGAGGACGGATTCTTTTAAGGGGGGAGAGGTTGTAACGCCCCGGTTTTTCATTTATACCAATATCCCATATGTGTTTATAAAATGCGCAATTAAATTATTTGATTATGTGATTAATTATGTTTAAATGTTTTATATTTAATTTTATTTTAAATGTATTAAATGATAATTACTTTATTTTAATGTTATTAATATCAAACATATTTATATATAAATGTATATATGTTAATTGTGGCACGAATTGTTTTATAAATTGCATGGACTTAGGCAATCCATGTTAATTAATTATGCATGCATGATATTATAAATTATATGCGTATGTGATTTTACATTAATTGTAATATTTTAATAATTGAAATAAGTGTTAAGTTTGAAGCTTTAAACGTTTAAATCCTTTTCTAATCGTTTTCGAATTGTTTAACTCCGTTTTCAATTCCGATTTTTGTGCCAACTTGGTATACTCGAATTATGTGAGTTATTAACGTGTTTATATGCTTACGTTGTAATTTTAAGCTCGTTTGATTTAGTTTTGATTTCGGTTTTTGGAGACGGAACTTATAGGGCTTAAAACGCTTTTAGTGCGCCCTGGGGTCCAGACGTCATATCTTGAGTTCGGGAATTCGGATTCAAATTCTGTCACCTCCGTTACCTTCGTATCGACGATTTGGAGACAATGGAACAAGTCTCATACCTTTTTGAGATCATTAAGACCTCCGAAATCCAACCGTAATGAACAACTCGTGCAAGAATTACCCTTTTGTTGACTAGTCTTCATGGTGGGACCCTTTTAACTCAACCTAACCTAACCAAAGCTTAACCATGACTTTTGTACCTTGAGTTAAGCCCTTTCTATCCCCCTTTAGCTCTGCAAACCGAACTCTAAACCCCCTTCTTGCTGCTGCTACTGATCGAGATAAGGAGAGAAGAGAAGAGAAGAAGAGAACTTTGCCCCTTTTGTAGTTTTTGAGCTCAAACCACCACCTTTCACTTCCAAATCTTCAAGGTAAGCATATTTTTGTATTCTATACTCATTTATACATGTTTTAATCCATTTATTTCTTGTTTTGCTTCAGATTTGATAAGGGTTTGATTTAGAACATGTTTAGGATTTTTAAGTGATTCTTGCCTTCTTGGAGTAGCTTAGGTTTGGGGCTGATTTCTTGCATGAAACTTGGTTATATGAACTTGTTTCTCTTCCTTTTTGATACCCAAGCCATGCTAGATGATTTATGAATGATTTCTCTTTAGAACTCTTGGATGAAATGAGAGTTTTTGAGCATGAAACTTGAGGTTGGATCCCCTCCCCTGTTTTCAAGCTGCTGCTGCACACTTTGCCTTTGTTGCTTGATTTCGTACTTGAAAACTGATATTATGAGCTTGTTTCTTTGTCCATTCGATGCCTAAATGATAGTAGGTGATGTATGAATGATTTGCTCTTTAGATTCTTTGGAGAAATTATGAGATCTTAAGCTTGAAACTTGATTGCAAAACTGCATCCCCTATTTTGGAACCGCTGTGACGTTTTGTGGCTTTTGCTTGATCAAATGGCCTTCTTTTTTGTGTGAAATTGCATGGAGATGATGTACACTCATTGTTTTATATGTTAGCATTCATGTTTCAAACCCGGAGGAAGAAGGTGTAAATGTTATTGAATGCGCACGAAAGAATGATATGCATGAAAAGAAAGAATGAATGAATGTTAATGAATTACACGAGGTGTTGGTTGGAGATAATGCACGCCCACTCGCTGGGCCACTAATGACCTTGACCTAATGTAAATGAATCGTTATAATCCCTTTTGATGATTTCTATTCACCCATTTGGGAAATTCTTTAAAAACCTCACTTGGGATTATAGCTTGCATGTGATTGTTAAACACCGTCGTATATTATATTTATGCCCTGTTTTTATACCCACCAGTCTCTTTTGGACTGAACCCGTTTGGTTTTCAGTTGTGTTGCGCAGGTGGCATTGGAGCTAGGCGGGAATTCGAGTCATAGGTTTTACTTACACTTTTAGCTCTTGTATTTGCGGTCTTACACTTGCATATGGCACTGTTGATCCTTGTACATGAATAATAATGGAGCGTACTTGTCGTTTTTGAGCCTTGATGGCATTGGATAATGTTATAATTGATTTTGGAGCTTGAATGATCAATGTTTATATTTTGGCCAGTTAATGCTTCCGCAATTGTGTTTACTCTGATTTTATGGTTCAAGGGTTAGTCCCGCCTAGCATAGAGTGTGTGTATGTCCCCGTTCGCCGGGACTTAGCTCGAGTATGGATCCTCCATTTCATATTCGGGCCGGGTCTCGGTGCGGGGGATGTGGTAACTTGCGCTCGGGTACTACATAAAATAAGATAGATAACCCAAAATTTGGAAAGAAAAACATAAAACCTAATAAATAATTGATAAATAACGTGATGAAACATTCTAAGTAATATATATATATATATATATATATATATATATATATATATATATATATATATATATATATGATTTCGATTCTCAAATAAAAAAAATACCGGATCTTCAGCTGCCTGCAAAGATATCCTTGCACTCTTCCAATTTTGAGATAGAAACTTTAATATATAGAAATAGAAAAACAGCAAAATTCCAAACGATTCATTAAAAATTTAAAATGAAATAAAATACATAACTAAAATGTAGAAAGAAAAACATAAAAATCAATAGCAAATTGAAAATTGACGTGAAAAAAAATCGAAAAATAACGTGAAAAACACTTAGTTATATTACAAAAATCACAAATAAAAAAGATTAAAGTAAAAATTCCAAACATTAGAAACTTTAATAAGTAGATCGAAATAGAAAAACTTCAAAATTCCAAACATTTCATAAAAAGGTTAGTATGAAATAAAAAAGATATAACCCAAAAATTGAAAAGAAAACAAAAATCGAATAACAAATCGAAAAATAATATGAAAAATACCCAATTATACTACAAAAATCATAAACAAAAAAGATTAGAACAAAAGAAGTTCATATTGGAAAAATTAATATGCAGAACTGAAAAAACTCCAAAATTTCAAATCATTCGTAAAAAACTTAAAATGAAATAAGATAAATAACTCAAAAAAATAATTAATGAAAATTTAATACGCAATTAGTAAGCACAAAATTGAAAATAACTCACTTTTCTTTAGAAGAGTTCCCTTCTTCTCTCTAATTTTCAATCATTTGATTAAAGAAAGTTGAGATATGAAGTTCATATTTCTCGCCAGCAATGGAGATTTGTATCAGAAAAATACTTGAAAGAGAAATTTAAAAAATGATACAAAAATCTAACCATAACATGTAAATACATAAAAAAGTTAACTATATATTCTATTAATTTGGAAGATCACTATAATTAAGCTAGCATGCATTAAGAAATTTCATTTTATATGGATAGAAATTCAAAAAATAAAAAATTAACTATCAAAAGTTGTTACATATGCAATAATGTTAAGCGATAGATTTTATGAAAATATATAATTTGAGGCAAATTAGATGGTATTAATTACTTAATATAAACTTAACATTTATTATTTATATGTCAATTAGTAATTTTATGAGAAAAATTCATGGATTTAATATTCAAGAGACAATGATTTTTTTTTTCTTCTCTGATTTGGTAAGATGTTAATAAAAAATTTATTTGGTCAAGATTTTACATATATAAAATCACCATATATAAACTCATTATCAATTTTAAATCTTAAATTTATGAAAATTGACAATAAATTAGGGATTGATTGATATCTTTTACGTATATAATCAAATAATATAAATCTAATTAAATCAACCAATGAGAAAATTTTAAATCAATTAAAAATAACAAAAAACTCACAAAATTACACATCATCAAAATGCACAATAAAAAGTCAAACGTTGTTTTCAAATATATAATAATATATATATATATATATATATATATATATATATATATATGTGAATAGATAGTTTTGAAGTATCGATATAGATATCAATCAATGAACATTTTATTATAATTAAAATATTTCAAAAAATATGAGAAATAAAAAATGAATTTCATGGGTTTTATTTGAATTTTGGATGTTGCCATTAATTGCATGAGTTGTATTTGAATTTAAATTAATAATATTTTCCTAAACTTATGCATTCAAATAAATTGTACCACAAGTTGATACTTTAATTTAGGACAACTTCCAAAAATCGAGGGATATTAAATTGTTATTAATTAATTTAATATCCATTAACCAATCACAATTTTTGATTTTAATTAAAAATTTCAAAAAAACCACAAAATTCTATTCAGTCAAAATTGGTTCAATTAGGGTCAAACACACCCTTCCTATATATTATAGTATAGATATAGATATAGATTGGTAATTTCTAAATATACTGCTACCGGCCAAAAAAAAAAAAAAATTCTAAATATACCGTAACTTTGTATGCAAAAGAAAGGATAAATATGTAATTTTGAACTTATCCCCATATTCTAGCTAGTTAATAACTTTCCAAATGAGTTGCTAAATAATACGGTATTTTCAAGAATCAAGATTAATATAGGGCTTGAAGTTTAACATAGAGCTTTGAAAATGATGAAATAAACACCAATTAAGGGGTGTTATTGGTAAACCCCCTTTTCCTATTGCTGTAAACTAATTTTTACATGGTAAATTTACCTATATCGTTGTATACTTATTCTTATATCTATATTCTAATATTAACTTTTAGGGATAATTACGAACACAGCTAAAATTTGGTGAAAATACAAATTCTTTGATCGTTTAGAATAATAATTTTTTTTTTAATGAAATAGAAAATTATAGCAAACACGTTAAATTCACATAAATATCTATCAAAATTATTTAAACAAAAATTTCGAACGTTGGTGATTTTTAATGCATATACTTTAAATACGAATAATATTCCAATATAAATATGTATGTACAATTTTTTATTTCAAGAAAATATTTGGTATCTATAAAATTTAGGAATAAAATTAGTTCATTATTAAAATATCAAAATATCATTAAGTAGCATTCTTTGTTAAGCAAATAAAAAATAAAAAAATAAATAAAATTAGGTAAATACAAAATTCAAGTACTTACATTAACTTCCTTACTTTTGGACTTTTATTATATATACCCCTTGAGTTTTAGGATCTAAGGAGTAAAATAGTAAAATAACAAATTCGGTTAAATTTAACGGAGGAGATAGCATGTCAGGGGGGAATTTGTAATTTCTCAAATCTCAGGAAGTATCTGTAATTTCACCAAACCTCTGGGAGGCGTTGGTAATTATCCCTAAAAGATATAATAAAATGCATATTATATCCGAAATTTAAAATTTCAAGTAACTCAACCTATAAGGAGATTACATTATTGGTGACTTAGGTTTGTTAATTAAATCATTAGAGAATTCAGTGAATCAAATGTAGGGATGCAAATTATAGTCAAACTAAAAAGTATGAATATTATAACCATAAATATTATAATATGTATAGAAAGTGTTAGATAGATGAGATTATGTTATTTTATCTGTTTTAATATCACTTAATTTTCTGTTAGTTATGAAATATTACATATTTCGGGCTAAGCGCGTGAATCTCTGACCCGCGCGTAGCCCCTCTTTTTCACTAATTAAGTTCATTATTCTCATTTTTATTTCTCAATTTTATTCCCACTATTTGCTCTTTACAATAAACAATTCCTTCTTTTTAGGTATTATTTTTTTATATCTAAGATTTTCTGTGGTGAGATTTTTAGAATTCTCCATTCTAAAACTTTTATGTGGTGAGATTCTTCATTCTCTCTCTAAAAATAATTTATTATCCTTCACAATGAAAAATTCGTGTTATGATAAATTTTTTATTTTCTATTTGGATTGAATCGTATATATATCAATTCCTTTTCGTTAGGTATTATTTCTTTATATCTAAGATTTTCTGTGGTGAGATTTTTTAGAATTCTCTATTCTAAGATTTTTGTATGGTGAGATTTTTCATTCTCTCTCTAAAGATAATGTATTATCCTTCACTATGAACAAACCGATGTTATGATAAATTTTTTATTTTCTATTTCGATTGAATCGTATATATATTATTTTTTTAATTGAATAAAAATTATAGTTATAGTAAAATGACAAAAATATAAAAATATCTTAAGAACACTTTAATATATCGTATCAATTAGAAAATTGTGCTTCTATTATTGAATTAGCTTCTAGCTAATTGCATATATCAAACGGTAGGAAAAAATACACTTTTGGTCCCATTAGACTGACTGAATATCACATTTGGTCCCATACGATTTTTTGTTTACAAATTAAGTCCCATAAGAAGTAATTTTGAACACATTAAGTCCCGACCGTTAATTTTTTATTCTAAAAATGGGAGAAACGTTATCTTAATGCTAATTTTCGCTGAGAGGGATTAAATTAACATGATGTGAAGCTTAGATGATATTTTTTAATCAAATTTTTTAAAAATCATAAACACTCCCCATACAAAATTCTTTCTCTCTTTCATCGACATCGTTGAACACAAAAATAAACAAACCTTAAAATGACTAAACCCTAAGCTCCACGTCAGATTAATTTAGTTTCTCTCAGTAAAAATTAACATTAAGATAACGTTTCTTCCATTTTTAGAGTCAAAAATTAATCTTGGGACTCAATGTGTTCAAAATTATTTCTTATGAGACTCAATGTGTAAACAAAAAATCGTATGGGACCAAATGTGATATTGAGTTAGTCTAGAGGGACCAAAAGTGTAATTTTCCCCAAACGGTAAATTAAGATAACTTAATCGTACTTAATTTGAGTTAAAAAATCCAAATTAAATTAATTCAAATTAACTCAAAAAAACTAATCTCAACTATCAAACACTCTCATACAAGAATATTATAAGAAAACTGTTAAAACGCGGGGAAATTTCTAACGAGAGAGTTTGTCAGCCTATGAGTTACTCATCGATATGCTTCCAATAGCTAGCAGAGTGTACCGTCCGTCAGCGTGAATTCCCTGAATTGATGCCGAAAACGAAGGAGTGCGTAAATTTGGCAATTGAAGGTTGGGAATTAAGGGAAGGATTACCTTAGATTGCGTGCTAATAAAGAATTAGGAATTAAAAACAATCCTTTTATTATTATTATTTTTTTAAGGAAAATCCCTAACTAAAAGGGGAAATTTATCGAGAATCAGCAACAATAAGTTCATGAACAAACAAAGGGTAGTCCGAAGACCCAACGTAGGTCGAGACCGCATTTCTAGTAAGACGATGGTTACTACATTAGCACCACGACGAATAAGAGAAAATTTACAAGCCAAAAAATTAGAGCAAATGAGTCTAGTATCCGCAATAAGGTTGCCCAAAGCAAATGAGTCCCTTTTTGCTGGCACAGTCCCCTTCGATAATGACCCTGTTCCACTTCCCGAAATTGCGAGCAAGGCGGGCAACAGATAGAGATGCGTAAGCTTCAACCGATTCCGGGTCCTAGTTGTTCCCCTTCCTATCAACCTCCCAACCATCACAATTATCGTTACTATCATGAGCAATAACACCAATTCCCATAGCATTGTCTGTAACATCCTGACTTTTCGGCCGTACAAGTACGTTGTAACGGGAGTGTTATTTGCTCTTTTAAATTATTTAATTATGCGTTTATATGTTTATTAAATTGTTTATGTGCTTATTTGAATTATACTTGAACCCTTGTATGCTATATTTGAACGTTTTTGTCTTTTTACTTCGTTTTTGATCCATTTGAACTCGTTTTCGTTTTCGATTTTTGTGATTATGTGAAATGCATGAATTATATGTGTTATGAATGTGTTTATGTGCTTGTTGCATGTTCTTGAGTTTGTTTGGTACGGTTTTCGAACCGTTTTATTTGTTAGGGACTCGAGGGCCTAACTCATTTTAGCGCACCTGGGGTTCTGAAAGGCCTAACTTGAGCTCGGGAATTAGGATTCGAATTACAAAAGAGGTGTTGGACTCGTAATGAAGATGGAAAGCTTTAGAATTTGGCCTCATAATTTTCTAAACCTGTTTGTACTTCCAAAATTTTATCGAACCGAGCCTCACGTGCAATTCGGACCTTTCTTGACCCTTTTGGCCCTAACTTATTCATTCTTTGACCAAATTAACCCAAGTTTGAACCTAACTAACCTTGGTTAACCCCTTTATCAGCCCCTAACCCTCCCATTTCATTCAAGCATCAAACAAGAGAAGAAAAAGGGGATTTTGCATCTGCTACCCGAAATCCCAAGGAGAGGGAAGAAGACACTACTCATTTTCCATGTCTAGAGCTCAATACACCTCCGATTCGCCTCAAATTCAAAAGGTAAGTTTATGAACTTGTTCTCCTTCCTCTCCTCTTTCTTTTAAGTCCATATTTGTTAAATTTCATGAAGTATTATGCACGCTATTGATATCATAGTGAATAGTAAGGGTTTGAGCTAATTTGAAAAATTTGCATGATCTCTTATGTTTTTCTTGGAAATTATACATCCTTTTTGATCCTAAGACATTCATGAGTGATTATATGAATTGATTTTATATGCTAATTGAAGAAATTTTGAGATGTCATGAATGTTCTTGAAGTTTTTGGAATGAAAATGAAAATGAAATTATGTCTTGCACTTACCTCATGTGTATCTTCATGTTTGGCCCAGATTATTGCATGAAATGGATGTATATTTGCTGCCTTAACTTGCCTTGTTGTGTCTATTTGATGTTGGCATGAGTTAACTTGCATTTTGTTGAGTTTTGTGGTTGCTTTTCGAGTTTTGGCCCTGCTGCTGTGTGGTGTCATGGCCACGATCGCGCCAAGTCCATTCTTGGTCGAGACTGTGGCCACTTTTTCCCTTTTCTTCGACTTCAGGTCGCGGCCGCGACTTTCTCAGGTGTGTTTGGGTCATGGCCGCGACCTGTTTTGGCCTGTGTTTCGGTTTTGAGGTCGTGACCGCGACCATTTCTTAAATAAAATGGGTAGCGGCCTCGACCACCCCTGCTTGCTTGTATGCTTTGTTCGTTCTTTCATTTGTGCTTTTCTTGCTCTTTATCGTTCATTAATTCTTCGTACATTATGTTAACATGTTATAATACATGTTACCTTGTATGATATGAATTTGTGATAGAATTTTAGATGCTCGTTTTTGAACTATGCTCTCATGTGCTCCTATGTGACCTAAATGCCTTCTAATATGCATGTATGAGCTAATATCCCGGCAGCAAGCAGTCGACCCAAACATGTATAGAATCTCCTCTCCCAATGCGCCATCGTGTTCCAGCCGCGAGGAGGTATCTAGACTCCAACAGGCTCTGCCAAGCATACGAAAAGGCTCTTCCTAATCCGGCATCCCAAATAGGGTAGTATTTGGCTTTGTAAATTCGACTAAGGAGGCTGTCCGGTTGTTTGATAATTCTCCATTTGCTTAGCCAACATAGCGAGGTTGAAAAGTTTCATAAACCTGAAGCCCAGACCTCCCGTCGATTTATTACGGCAAAGCTTATACCAAGATAACCAATGAATTTTTTTAGAGCTCTTATTATTCCACCAGAAATTCGAGACAGTCGAGTCAACCTGTTGGAGGAGGTTGTCTGGAAGAAGAAAATAATTCATGGTGTATGTAGGAATTGCCTACAAAACTGCTTTGATTAGCACTTCTTTACGTGCACTAGAGAGAAATCTTTCCGAAAAGCCCAAGACCCTCTTCTTCACACGATCGAGTATATGATTGAAAACCTCCCATTTGGAACACCCTAATGAGGAGAGGAGGCTGAGGTAGGCCGAGGTACATATCTAGCTTCTGCACTTTTCTCACTCCCAACAAAGAAGGCAAGTAATCTTGATTGGCTACTGTTATGTTTTTGCTAAACATCATTGAGGACTTTTGGCCATTTATAATTTGGCCCGACACCTGTTCATAAACGTCAAGAACCTCCTTCACGCAACTAACTGATTCCTCTGAGGCAACTCCACACACCATAGTATCATCCGCGAAAAGCAAATGTGTGACCGCTGGAGCATTGCGACACACACTAACTCCTTTGATTTTACCCAGCCTCTCCTGTTCCTGAAAAAGAATAGAGAGCACTTCTGCGTATAAGAGAAAGATGTAAGGGGGGAGGGGGTCTCCTTGACGGATGCCCCTCTTCGGGACCAGATAACCAATTTCATAACCATCTAGCATGAAAGAATAAGTAACAGAGTTCACACAACACATCACATGCTCAATGAAAAGAGAAGGGAAGCCTAACCTCACCATCACCTTTTTGAGAAACCGCCATTCAACCCTGTCATAGACTTTGGTCATATCGAGCTTCAGATTAAAATATCCTTCTTTTCCTGTCATTTTCATCTTAATAAAGTGGTTAACCTCATAAGCAACCAAAACATTATCATAGATTAAATGGTTCGGCACAAACGATGACTGAAAAGGGGACACTAGTGAATTGAGAAAAGGCTTAATTCTATTTGAGAGGACTTTTGAAGTGATTTTGTAAACTACATTGTATAAGCTGATAGGTTGAAACTGAGTTATTAGTTTGGGAGATTTACACTTGGGAATTAACACAATATGGGTAAAATTCATTTTTTTCTCGAAATGGCCATTGTTCAGAAAGTCAAGAACACAATTAACGACATCTCTTCCCACAATATTCCAATAATTGAAAAAAGAAAGGGGGAAGGCCGTCTAGGCTTGGGGATTTGAGGGGATACATTCTTTTTAAAGCCTTCGTTACCTCTATAGGTGAGATTGGAAGGAGTAGACCCCGGCCTGCTACATCATCAATCGGTCGAGACACTAAGTTAAGGACCAAATCCAGAGTCGTGGGATCGCATGGGGAAGAAGTAAAGAGCTGCCCGAAATAATTCTCAATGATTCTCTGTATGTCCTCTCTAGAAGAGCACTGTCTGCCTTGCTCATCTAGTAAGAAATCTATATTGTTAGTCTGATGCCGTTGCGAAGCTTTTGCATGAAAAAACTTTGTATTTCGATCACTCTCTTTTAGCAATTGTTCTTTAGCCTGTTGCTTCTATTTAATCTCCTCCTGTATAAGATGATTTTCGAGTATCTCCCTAATCCTGCGTTCCTCATCTAGGGACTAATCCATGATGGTGCCATTCCTTAATTCCTTCAATTTGTTTTCCATACCTTTAATCTGTTATGCTGTAAGACTTGGAATCTTCTTCCTCCAATTAATTAACCCCACCCATCACCCTTCAATGCCTCCACGCGCCGTGTCTGCCAGAGTATTTTCGAAAAGATTTGGCCAAGAATTAACAATGATATCCTCGCATTCAGAAGATTTGGCCCAGAAAGCTTCGAAACGGAATGGATGTAAACGGTGCTTAGGAAGGACAGCGTTACATTTCCAAGTTGTGATGATTGAGATATGGTTGGAGCAGGAGGAAGATAGATACGTGACTGAAGCATAAGGAAACAACGCCCTCCAGTCATTATAAGCAAAAGATCTGTCCAAACGAGCCCGCAGAGTGTTCGGGTTCGAACGGTGCTTAAGCCAAATAAAAGGAAAACTAGAGAAACCCAAGTCCGATAATCTCGTCTCTGATAAAGCCTGGCTAAAAGCATCCATTTGAGAGAAAGATCTTGGATTACCTCCCTCTCGTTCACCATTGTGAAGAATTTCATTGAAGTCACCACTAAGAATCCAAGGTAATTGAGATTGACCCCTTAAGGTATTGAGGAACCCCCAAAACTGATGTCTATTCTATCAGTCGGAAAACCCGTAGAAACCCGTGAACGACAAAGAAACTGTAGAGTCTGCCTCTGAAATAGTAACATCAATATGATTTCTGGAAAAACTCTGTAGTGTGACGTTGATATCCTTACGCCAGAGCAATATAAGGCCGTCACCTTTTCCCACCGAGTCGACATTTATCCCATGTAAGTTGAGAGATTGTTTCAAAGTATCAATTCTGAAGCTTTTACACCTGGTCTCGGATAGGAAAATAAGTGAGGGGTTGTGATCCCGGATAAGGGATTTTAGGTTGTAAACTCGCCAGGACCCCCCTGATGGGGCACTTTCTGAGAGGGCCACGTGCCGCCAAGTGGCATAACCAGTAGAAACTGACACGTAGCAGCTATGAGTTACGTCGGATAGTACGTCATCCGTTTCCCTTTAGGTGATCGATTGACATCTACCACCGCCTCTTCCTTGACCTGTCGATCACCACCTCGAGAAGGGCAAATCGACCAGGCCTTGAACCAGGTTCCCCACTTCCCTCATAAGCGAGACCTCGACCCCTGGGTCCTCCCGACCACCTTCTCTATCGAGCAGCGGACCGTACTGCAAGTTAATAAGTCCGGAAGGGAGGTCGAGGGCTTCCTCTAATATAAGGGAACCAACTCTGACACAAAGGTGTTGTATAGTACTACTGTTCCCTAACAAATTGGCCACAACATTAAATGCACCTCCAGTGGGTGAACAGGTGTCACACACAGCCCTTGGGCCTATAAATATCCACAACATTTATGGCATTGGTAAGCACAATCACTGTTCATTCGACCCTCAATACTAACTCATATTCTTTTGAGGAAATACCTAGCTTGAGCGTCGGAGTGCCAAACTGGGATATAACCCCTATTCCCCCAGATTGGCCTTCAGTTCACGTTTGTTCTTCCTTTTCAGATCCACTCGAGAGCCTTCCCATACATATAAATTCTAAGTGATTCGAGCTCCCGGAATCGACCCACTTAGCTAACCAATTTCGAGCACGATCATTTTGGCGCCGTCTGTGGGAATTTCTCGAGCAGAAGCCATTTTCGTTTTTAAAATAATGACAGTCAGGAGCGGTCGAACATTTGGCCCCGACGGCCAAGAACTCACCAATGTGGTCGTCGCAGCGAGGACAAGCAGCGCCCAGCCTCAGGCAAGGGATAACCCGACGGGGCTACTCCCCCAGACGATTTACTCCAAGCTTGAGCTCGAAGATTACTTGGCTCGATGCCAGGCCGAGGCTGTTGTAATAACCGCAGCAGGGAGGGCCCCCGTATTTCCCGAGAGGTCCCAATCGACCGTGGTTGCTCACCCGACCGCCTTAGCTTCTTACGCTTATGGGCCCCCGATGCCTTATGGGTATGCCCCGCCGAACCCTTGGGGATACCCACCGCCTCCACCTAGCTATCCTGCTCTCTACTATCCGCCACCACAAGCGCATTCATATTGGTGAGGGGCAACCCCGGAGGGTGCGCCGCCTCGAGAGGAGGTTGTCGAGTCGGGCCAAAGGTGACGAAATGCGGGCAAGAGATCTACGGAGAATCAAGAGGCTGTAGCCCAGCCTAAGAAGAAGCCCATCGACCAAGGGGCATTCCATATCACCGAAACCACCAGTGAGTTCCGAGCCCAATCGGCCGGTGGCGGAAGAGCTGCCGATCCGAAGACGGTTCGAGTCTTCGACAGTCTAGGGGCTATGATTGATCCCAATGCCCCTAGGAGGGCCAGCAGGGGGTTCCCAGTGGGAAAAGATGACCTCTGCCACAAATTACCCCAGAGAGATCGACTGGATCTGCCTCAGGAAAGGGTGCCACTCGAGCGCCCTAAGCCAAGGGTATATAACTTACTTGTTTACGAGGTCAAGGATGATGAGCCCTACTATGAAAACAAGGGTCAGCCGCCAAGAACAGAGAGGAGGCTTTGTGACACCCCAGTTTTCCGGCAAGCCAGGTACGACGTCGCGAGAGAGTTTAATTCAGTAATTATGTGATTTATGTGACGTCACATGCCAACGTGTCAACGTGTAATTTTATTATGTGTGCATTAGAATTTATTAAATGTACTTGGACTCAATTATCCAATAATTGCTCGTTAGGGACCTAATTTTAATTAGGGTGTTTTGGCCTTCGTAGCTACCTCGAGCTCGGGAATTCGAATTCGAATTCTAACCTTACCATTGAGTTTGTTTCGGTGATTCGGATTCAATGAATTAACCTTTTTAATTTTCTAAAGCCCTTTAATACCCCTACCGTTTTAAAATCTGATCCGAGTGCACTAGATCCCTTTTGACCCGACCCGTTAATCCGACCCGTTTAACTCAGCCCAAAAAGAAGCCAAGTTCATCTCTCTCCCTCATTTTTCACGTTGGAAACAAGGCAACAAAGGAGAAGAAGAAACCCTCCCCATTTGGCCCTTCAAGCTTTGGCTCAAGCTTGTGAGATCCGACCAACCGATTGAAGATTCAAGGTAAGATATGTGATCCTCTCATTACGTGCTTCGTTTTCTCCCGATTGAATCTCATTTCTCTTGCTTGCTTCCATGAATATGAAGAAGATGATGAATAGTGCCAATATGTCAAAATTTGAGAATTTGCTTTGTGCTTTGATTCCCTTGCTTCAAGCTTGATATATGTTGTTCTTATGAGCGTATACGATGCATATTTGGTGGTTTTTGGTTTGTTAGTTGAAGCTTGAGTGAATCACCATTGATGAAGCTTAAAAGCATGAAAATGGTAACTCGATATATACTTGGTTTCATGGCTTGAATTTGAGATATATGATAGAGCATGTTTACATGAACTTATGCCTTGATTTTCATTGCATTTGGTTGAGTTTTGAGGTGGTTTTGATCATTTTTTGCTTCCTCCCCCGATTAGCCCCTGTTTCTGATCCTTTTTCCAGTCCTGAGTGACTACCCGGGCGGGTAGTTTTTCCCACTAAAAAGTACCCGGGCGGGTACTTTAGTCCAGAAACGTTTCTGCATTGTTTTTCCCCGGCCGGGTACTCCCTCATACGACCTCCGATTGACCTGATTTTTGAGCCGTTGGAAACCTTTTGAAGTCTAGAACAACCTCCAATTGGAATCAACTCAATATCTTGTCTCATTTGTGAGATATAATCAATTCTTTTTGGTTTTGCCACGTTTCCGACAATCTGCTTTTGTTCAACTTCGAGCCTACGCCATTATCACCTCGCTTTGAACCACGAGTCGAGCCATATACCATTTTAAAGGTCTATGTGTCTAGTTTCATCTCCAAAAACAAAAATCAATTCATACTTCTATAACTCGAGATATTCCAGTTTTCCTTCCACTTGCGCATTTCCAAAAACTGTTAGCTTTTGCCAAACTTTGCCAAAACCCATTTTATCGCTTTCCTTTCACACATGAATTATATACATGGCTAATTGAATGATTAAATCATTTATGTGTCTAAATAACATTACTTGTGCTCATGAACACGATCACACCATTTCATGACATAATTATGATTTAATGCTTATTGAATCATGCCATAACATGATGCACCACTTCATGAACATTGCCGTGCGTCCTACTTGGTCCCATTTTGAGTCTTGTCTCACGAGTATTGTCCTTCTTGCACAGTGATCTCCTCGGTGGAGACTTTCCGGTTTCGTGGTCCTTCTCTTGGTCTTTCTTGCACTTGGAGGTGAGGGTTTTCTTTTATAAATGACCTATAACCTTGCATGCTCTAAACAAACCAAATGATTTTCATATAAAACCTTGCCATATCTTATATACCGAGTTTGTATCGGAAATGATTTATATATTGTGTAGTGTTAATCCTGAGCCTGTTTTGCGAGATCCTGCTTGTGCCCCCGGCTCTTCTAGCGCTGGACTAGCCGGAGTGGTTCCTGTTCCTGTTCCTAGGGCCCAGGGGCTTGTGTCTTGAGTGAACCGGGGAGGTATCGGGCCGACGGTGACCTCTTGCGCAAGCCCCATCCTGTTGGACTATCCTGATATCCACCAGGAGGTTTGGTGGAAGAAGGAGCTCCAGATCTGGGGAGTCATGAACCTACAGATCATTCCTGCCTGGATGGCGAGGGTTAGCTACCCGGACCATCGCTGAAGAAGGAGATTACTTATACTTGTTTTCCCGCTTGTAATAATTATAACTCCTGTTTCCTGCTTGTTTCCTGATTACCTGCTTTTACCTGTAATTTAATAAGTGAAAAGAGGAGTCCAGGATGGATTGAATACCCGTTCTCGCCGGGTTCCCTAAAATATTAAGCATAGATATCCGTAACCTCTGGTATGTCTCAGTCCCTGTTCAGCACCGGAGCTCGTGGATCGTATAGGTAATGTGGGCATCAACAGAGGTGTACGGATATCGACACATGCATATTATATCTCGTTTACGTGACTTGCATGCCCTGACATAATTCCACCCGTACGTATTGATTTAATCCTGATTCCTGTCTCCTGTTTATTTAATCCTAAAACGTATAGTGGAATTATGCCTGCCTGATTTCCTGAATATATATATATATATATATATATATATATATATATATATATGCGTGTGTACCCCCCTTCACTCAGTCAGTTGGCTGACCCCTCCCTCTCGTTGTTTTTAGTGTCTGTCTTGCAGGCTCTGTGGTCGTTAGGCGGGAGTCTTTTGAAGTCTTTAATCGAGTCCTGGTCCTGTTTGCACTGCATCGTACCGTACCAGTGTTTCCTGCTTGTAACTGGGCTATGTAAGCCACTCTGTATTGTTATTACTTTATTGAACTCGGGACAGGTTTCTAGGGCCTTAGTTCAATCCGTTTATATGTTATTGCATTGTACTGAATTCGGGACAGGTTAGGACAGGTTTACCTGATTAGTTGAACCCGTATTTACATTCTTGTATGAATTGAAATTTTATACTGGATAGTGATTGCATGATTACATTGCTTCCGCATTCTTTGTTTTGTTGAATTGCTTGGGACAGGGTCTAGTCCCGCCTAACAGGTTGATTTTTTTTTATTCTGTCTCCGTTCGCCGTGAGCTTGGTTCATGTATGGACTTCCATTTTATGTGTGGACCGGGGTCTCGGTGCGGGGGATGTGGGGCCCTCCGTTCGGGGTGTCACAGGCTTCCTCCTCCCCCTCCTCGAGCAGGGTATCAAAGCATAAGGGAAGCCAGATCCTCTTTTTGTGAGGAGATTATATCAGCTATGGCGGAGGATAAGATGCCTAACAATTTGCAAACCTATGGCGGAACCTCAGACCCCGATAGGCACGTCGATCGCTTTGAAATCGAGGTAAGCATGTTTGGCCATTCTTCGGATGTGCGAACCAAAATCTTTACGACCACTCTGGTCGGGGCAGCCCAGGACTGGTTCTTAAGGCTGCCCCCGCGAAGCATAAACTCCTATGATGACCTGGTCGAACAATTCATTGCTCACTTCTCTTCAGTCAAAGGGGATAAACTACCCTCGACCTACCTCTATAATCTTGTACAGAGGGAGGACGAGACCCTAAGGGAATTCTTTACTTGATTTTCCCGAGTAGCTGTACAGGTCGAAACTCCCAGCATGGATATGTTGACCACCGCACTTCACTCTGCGATCAGGAACACGGACTGTGTAAATCAAATCATAATCCAGAAACCCCAATCGATTGCTAAAATCTTAGAGATCACAGGGGATTGGATGAGGGTAGAAGAGGTCAAGCAGAACCAGAGAAGCGAGCAAAGAAAGAAGGGAGAATCCCATCGACCTCCCAAGGCAGATTTCTCTCATGACCCCCGACCTAGGGTCGAACAAGGAATGGGGAGCGGGTCCAAGAAATGTTTCTTTCCCTGAATAGGAGCATTGAGGAAATTTACAATGTCTTCAACAAAAAGCTTTTCAAAAATCCCAAACCCATCAAGGAAACCCAAAAAACTAGGGATTCCGGAAAATACTGCAACTTCCATCGACAAACGGGGCATAACACGTCTGAGTGCTTTGCCTCAAAGAAGAGATCAAGCGGTTGATCAAAGGGGGACTTCTCCAGGAGTTCATTAGAAAAATTGATGACTTGTCCGTTTGAGCTGAGGAAAGGGTCGAGAATAGCCCCCCAAGACAAAGGAATACAAGCAACCCATGGAGCGCGAAACACATAATTTGCCCTGCCACGATCGGATCGATATGATCGTAGGGGGGTCTGCTGGGGGTAATTCCAAGACTGCTTGAAAGCGCACAAGGAGAGAGGCCCAGAGAAGCTACAACGGGCCTTGAGAAGTGATGATAGTTGAGCCCCAAGAGTCTTGGGTTCAGGAAGAAATTACCTTTAGCGATAAGGATCTAGTTAATGAGTCCCATCAGGAGGGTGAAACTCCCAGTTGTCCGATGGTGGTCACTTTAGATGTCGCTAATTTTGTTGTATCTAAAACTTTGATTGATAATGGAAGCTCGACAAACATTATCTTTTACTCGACTCTCGAAAAAATGAAATTTCATAAGTTCATCCAATTTGAAACTATCAGGACTCCTTTAACAGGTTTTGGAGGATTAGAAGGTTACCCTAAAGATCGAATCCGACTGATCACCTCCATGGGAACCCTCCCTAAGAGGGCAACGTTGGAGATCGAGTACCTTGTAGTCGACCAATCATCCGCATATAACTTCATTTTTGGGAGACCAGGGCTGATCAATTTTTGGGCTATCATCTTGACCTATCACCAGCTTGTCAAATTGCCAACTCCAGAAGGTATTGGAGAATTGAGATGCGACGTCCCAATGTCTTGGGCGTGTTACTCGATCTCCATGGGAAAGGGCAAATTGCCAAACAAACAAGTGTTGCCATAAGTGTCACTGCCGAATCTCGATGACGAGGATCTGATCGATCGGGATATACTCGACCTGAAGAGGTCGCACAAAATGACCTTCGCTGTAGCGACCAAAAGGAGAAAAATGCTTGATGGGAAGATCGAAGCAACCAATGAGACCCAAAAAATCATGTTGGTTCCTAGCTAATCAGAGAAAACCACCAACGTAGGAGTATCTCGCAAAGGAAAGGAGGCTGAGCATTATATGTTGATCCAATTTTTGCAAGAGAATGCAGACATATTCGCATGGAGTGCCTCAGACCTCGAAGGGGTCGATCCAAGCGTGATCATACACCATCTGAATGTCGACCCCACTTTCAAGCCAATCAAACAAAAGCTCCAAAATCAAAGTGTAGCCCGGAACGAGATAATCGAACAGGAGGTGAATAAGTTGCTCGAGGCGGGTTACATCACTCCCGAGAAATATGTTGATTGGTTATGTAACTTCATTCTGGTGGCCAAAAGGGGGGACAAGTGGAGAATGTGCAACGATTTCACAAACTTAAATAGAGCCTGTCCGAAAGACCCCTATCCCTTGCCAAGAATCGACCAGCTGGTCGACTCAATGGCGAAATGTGAGCTGATGAGCATGATGGATGCTTTCCAGGTGTACTACCAAATCTTCATGGTCCCAGAGGACGAGAAAAAGACAACTTTCATAGTGTGAAAGGAATTTACTGCTTCAAGGTAATGCCTTTCGGACTTAAAAATGCTGGAGCTACTTACCAAAGGCTCGTGAACAAGGTTTTTGAGGAAGAGATTGGGAAGACTATTGAAGTTTATGTGGACGATATGATCGTCCGAAATCGAAAATCTTACGATCACTTGGAATATTTGAGTCGATCACTTGGAACAAGTCTTTGGCCAAGAAGATTGGTCAAAGCGGGTTTTATTGGCCTGTCATGGTCAAAGATTTCATGAATTTTGTAAAGAAATGTCCTTACTGTCAAAGGCATTCGAACCTTTCACATCAGCATCCGACGGAAATGATTCTGATCGATTCCGCCTGGCCATTCGAGTAATGGGGGATCGATATTGGAGGACCTTTCCCTTTGGCCTCTCGCCAATGTCAATTTGTAATCGTTTACATCGAATACTTCTCCAAATGGGTCGAGGCAGCTGCCGTCCCAAAGATCACTTTCAGGGTCATAATGCACTTTCTATGGAAAAACATCATCTGTCACTTTGGAGTTCCGAAGGTCCTCATCTGCGATAATGGACCTCAGTTCAGAAGCCAGCAACTTCGAGCGTACTGCTCAGATATGGGGATTAGCCAACGTTTCCCTTCAGTTAGGCATCCACAGGTGAATGGTCAAACAGAGGTAACCAATCGGATCATCATCCAGAACCTGAAGACTCGCCTTGAGGCTAAGAAAGAAGCATGGACGGATGAGCTCGACGGGGTTTTATGGGCCTACAAAACGACTCATGCACGGCTATAGGCGAAACCCCATTTTCACTCATTTATGGATCAGAAGCAGTAATCCCAGCTGAGGTACTGCATCAGACCAATCGGATATCGCATTATCAGTTGGATCAAAACAATAAATCGGGCCTTGCAAAGAATTCAAAGTGGGAGACTTGGTGCTAAAAAGGGTCGATGTTACCCGGCATGTGGGGAAACTCGACTCCAATTGGGAAGGACTGTTGTACATTTGCAAGATTGGGAAAAACAAGTGCTATCACCTAGAAGAGATCGATAGGAGCTCGACTCCCCGATCGCGGAATGCCCATAACTTAAGTCGTTTTTATGTTTGAATGCTATTTGTAAGTTGGAACTTTTTATCATTCAATAAAAGTATCCCATGTGTGGATTGATTATCGCCACCATTGCATTTTTTATCTTAAGTATTATTGAGTCGAACTGAACATGGGCCATTAGTAGGCTCTAATTCAGTCGACATTCCCGCCAATTTGTTAGAACATGCGTTATGAGTAAACGTTAATTCAAGCAAGGCAAAAATAACAATAAGACGATAATGAAAATCGAACATGCACAACAAAATAATGCTAATTCGATCAAAGGTGATTAATATTAATTAAAGGGTAGAACCTTACAAAAGTTGAGCTCGAAAGCTCTTTGAATTTTCCCAAATAGCAGAACTCATCGAACCCTCCCGGGCCGACACTAACTAGGTCGATCTATGAAAGCACCGACCATCTACCTACATTAATCGAAAAACAAAATAAGTAAATTGAAACCTCATTTCGAGAGAAAAGTTGGTTGTTAGAAAGCTTCATTACTGAGGGGGCTGGCTCGGGGAGGCATCAGTTTGGCAGGTCGAGGCTCTACGAGATCCCTGAGCGATTTTTAGGCTGCCAATTTCTTCACCATAGTGCTTTGAAAATCGACTGCATCTGACATGCTGTCAGGGATCCTTAGGCCCGCGATTTGGGCTCTAACCTGGTCGATGGTAAAATTGAACTCCATTTCCTCCCAGTCGGGCTCCTCGTTCCAAGGGGCTTTCGGCCTCTCTTCCTCTGGTCTGGGGTCGGGGCATCAGTCCCAACCTTATCAGTATCATAGCTTGCAGGAAGATATCCCACCTCCCTCACTTGGGCCATGCAAAAGCTCGAACCCATCCTCAAAATCAGCAGCCCCGTTTATCATGGCGCCTCGAGTGAACATCAGGCACTCAACAAATCGGAAGACCGTATAGTTCTTGATCCCCGGGAGCTGATATTCATACGTCTCCTTGGCCGCCTGAAGGCTATGCTTGTGCCCCTCCACGAGCCCGACCTTATGACCCTCGAGCCAAGCATCGTTGCAGTCTTGCTGATATTTCCCGAGCTCCGCCTCCAAGTCCTTCACCTTTGCTTCGAGCGTAGACTTCTCCTGAACAACCTGCATCAACTTCGCATCGACCTTAGAAAATGCCTCCTCCCTCTCCTTCAACTTACCCTGCAACTCCATTCTTCTCGGCCTCCAGCTGGCCGTAAACTTGATCGGCCACTTGTCAGATATCCCGCCACTCGGAGTTGTCCTTTTCTATTTAGGCTCGAGCAGCTTTACAAGCTTTCCAGAGACGAGAATTGTGAAATCCTCGAATTACAGCCTGCGAAATAAATCGAGCGAGGGGTTGAAAATCGAGCAGAAGGGAATCATTGAGTTTTGAAAGGGGAAGATGCAAATAAAGAATATCTTACAGAAAAGAGATCGCGAGCAAAATTATCCTCACTCGCTGGGTCATCGTCTTGCCATAGCAGCTGATGGTCGATCTCCATTTGCAGGGCATAATAGAAGAGACGCATAGCATTCAGATCGTAAGGATCGCCCACTATCACCCGCTCGCTCCCGTTTGGTCGAAGAGTCGAGAGCCTCTCCGGATACTTGGGCTCGTTCATTCGAGCGTACTCAAAAAACTTTTTATATTCCTCTGGCCAGGGCTCCCAGTCGCCCCCCTTCCCGTTGTTCTGGGAAGTGATGTGGGTACGCGACCCAGAAGACCCGGACACGGGGGCAGTAGGGGGAGGCATCGACTGTCCATCCCTGGGAGCACTCTAGCCCGACCCAGCTGTTGGTCTGACTTTGTCATCTTTGCGGCGAGGGTGCCTGAGGGCTTCTTTTTGAGCGAGAGTTGCCGGTCTCTGAGCTCTTTCTCTTCTCTCAACCCGTGCTGTAATGTCCCACATCGGAGGAAGATGAGAACTAAGCCTTCCTTATAAGCGGATGGATACCTCTTCCCTGTAGAGACCTTTTCCTGGGTGGGTGCCTTTGGCTTAAATTCCACCGGGAAGAACAAAACCGTGAGGTTATGCCGACTTATGGATAGCAAAGCGGACAATATCTACAGGCCCTTTGTCACGACGAACGCCCTTGCCTTGCTGAAGAAGAACGACTCAATCTTGCGGCAGTCTTCCGTTGTGTGCCTTGTTTTGCGCCTTGAATGTTTAGATTCGAGTAGTTGTGTGTGTGCTTTTGTGCTCGGGAGTTGTAGGATCCTCCCTCTTTTGTGTTCGGGGGATGTTGGGTTCCCTCGGTTGGAGTCATTTGGGAATGTTACATTCTCCCGAATTTAGGAGTTTGTGAGATGTTAACTCTTTCAAACTTAGAAGTTTGAGGGATGCGGGATTCCTTCGAACTTAGGATGAGAGACGGGGTTCTTGTTAGGAATAGTGCCCTAGAAAGCCGATTGTATATCCACTTTGTGCTTTTCTTTATTGTAATCACAGACAATCTTTGAATGAAATAACGAATTGAGGCAACACTTCTTTATATGCTCTTGTTTGGTATGCGTTTACTTTATTTGTGCATGTATGAGAACTCCCCTAATCCTGATGACTTCAGGACTCTACCATTTAGGTGAAATGGTTCATGAAACGAGCCCTATATCATATAAGTCATGATTAGTAAAATACTCCAAGCCGATGAGTCCTACAGACAGTGGGAGTGTCAACCTGACTCTTTTAAGGCTTGCTTGTGGGATCACGCACTTAAGAAGGACCACCTTGTTTCATGGAGGTGCAAAGTGTATAGTTGATACGTGCGTGATACATGAGGGTGCTTACTTTAATAAGTAAGTTCACTGAGGTGCCCCGTGTGAGAACATTCCTAAATGGGAAAGGAAGTTTCTATTTCAGGAAATAGAAACTTCCAGATTAGGAAATATCTCACGAGTCATTGATGTGATTAATTGATCCTTAAGACTTGAGGTTCCTTGTCACTTTATGAGTTAACTCTGTAGTCTTTGGTATAAGCTTTAAAGGGTGTCGCCTTAGACAACTGATTCAAGGCTTATGCTGGGGCTGCACAAGTGATTCATGAAAGTGAATGAGAATCAAGAAAGGACCTACACTTGCATTTGCAAGGTGATCTCTTATTGTGTAAGTCATTCATATGCCATATGGAGTCCTTGGCCAAGGCAATAGATCAAGACATCAAGAAAAGGGTTTCTTGGATTGAGATCAAATGGATATGAAATGCACTTAGCTTTAAGACCGGATTATTAGGGTTCTGATTATTCCCTTACCCTAGATCTTGGTTGAGAGACAGTAAGTAGGAGGATTGTATCTCACATGAATCAATGACTTAAAGGTTCTGTCGAATCCGAACATTCCAATTCAGCTAGGGGTTAAACACCTGTTGCTAGACTATGGTCGTTTAATCTGTGGACTGATTAATTAATTAGTGAATTAATTAATTAGGGTCACTGCTAATTGAATTGAGAACCTAGAGGGTCACACACAACAACTTGGTTACATGAGTTGAGGCTTCAAAATGATTAAACGAGTTAATCGGGCCAAGAGGGTTCCACACGTGTGAAACCACACGTGTGGGTCACGTGAGTGACACGTGTCCCACACGTGTATATATATATATTATATATATATATATTAAATAATTAAATGTGTTAATTATTTAATAGACTTTGATTTAATTTTGAATTAAAAAGAAAGTCTAATTTTGGAGAAAAATAATCTAGTTAATTAATTATGAATTAATTAATTAGATAAAATAAGTTATTTATTTTAAATAAATAAAGTATAAAATTATCCAAAAATAGTTTGGATATTTTAGCTCTCTTGAAAGTTGATTTGAATTTGAATTCAAAGTCAAAGTCAAATTACTTGATGATCAAGTAATAGGAGAGAGAGGGACCAAATCCTTAGTCCATAAGGACTAAGAATTTCGGCACTCCCCTCTTTATAAATAGGAGAGCTCGAGCTCCTTATGGAGCTAATTGGTAATTCTTTTGGTTCATGTGTTGAACACCATCCTTTCTCCAAGATAAACGAAACCCTAGGTTAAGCCTAAACACTAACTAGAGAACTAGCATCCTTACTAATTAGATTGTGATCAAGTTGGTGGACTATCTCTAGAGAGCTTCAATTTAGAAGTTTGAAGATTCGAGCTTTACCAAGGAGAGGGGATCAAGCCGCGAGAAAAGCGTTCTTGGGTTGCTTGAAACGCTTCAAGAAAGAATAAAAGAAAAGTAAGTTTCTTAACTCTACGAATTTGGATACACGATTGCGAGTTCAAGATCCTTTTGTTGGGAAATTTTTTTTAAATTCCGCTGCTTTCTGATTCGTATTTTCCAACAGTTCTCTCATTGTGTGTTGAGAGACGGGGTTCTCTTGTTGTGTGTCTCGTCTCGGGGGCTAGCGCGATCAGAAGGGATCTTTTGAAGAGGTTAAGCAAGACCAAGCAGAATTGAATGTTTGAGCACTAACTAAGATCTTTTACATCGACAAGTGCGAAAGGCTAAGCCACTTGTGGAAGCGGTGCAAGACTGGCAAAAGAGTTTTGCCAACCGACGAAGAGAAGACTTGGATTTCGAAGTGGGTGACCGAGTCTTCTTAAACGCAACACCAAGTAGGAGTTTCTCACAATCGGTAAGAGTGGCAAGTCAAACCTAAGATCCGTCGAACGACTTGGGAGCTGGAAGAGAAGATGCGGCGTTTTCACCCTGAGCTGTTTTCCGATGATAAATCTGGGGACCAGATTTTCTTAAGGGGGGGAGGTTGTGATGCCCCGCTTCTCGATCAAGGTAAGGTTTGGAACGAGAGGGTACGATTTATTTTTCTATGCGTGATTTATGTGGATTTATGCCTTAATTTGATAGCCACTTCATACTTATGTGAAATACGTGTATTGCATGAGATACGTGGCTTTATGACTTGTTAAATATGTGCTCGTATTGTCGTCTTTAAGGTTTGATAGCACGTTTTAGCTTTTAACGAACCAACGTGCTTACTTGGACATTAAAGCATAATTTAGGGACTAAATGGTAAATTTATTTTCGAAGCCTGGAACTGGATAGAACTTAATGAAATTGAATAGATAATTCGATGACGAGTTGTGAGAACTTGAATAGCGTAAATCGGACTTCGGATAAAGAAGTTATGGCCGATTTACGAAATCGAATGGAAAAGTCAGCATTTTTGCCCAAATCAGTTGACAGCGACCCAATTTAAGTTCTTGCCCAATTTCTGACCCAATTTGATTATATCCTATTCATTTGACCCGCTCCATGGTCCGTATTCTACCCTAATAGCCGACGCAATTTCTGATTTGGATCCCAAGATCTTAAACGTTATTTCTTAAGCCAAAATCAGATTTCCTAAATTAAACCTAAGACTAATGTTAAAAACCTTTCTACCTTCTTCATCTTCTCAAAACCTTCATTGAAGAACCAACCTCAAGAACATCAAGCTCCATGGATTGAAAGCTTCAAGACCTCAAGATTTCTTCTCTCCATCTAGTTTCTGAATATTGAAGGTAAGGTTTTGTGTAAATGCTTGGGTTATGCTTTGAGCTTGAAGTTCTTGGTAGAAGTATGAACAAATTTTTTATGAGTTTAATCCATGTTTTCTTGATGAATTCGTGTTCTAAGTATGTTATTTGGACCCTAGAAGCATGTTTAGGTTGGATTCCATCTATTCTCTTGATTTCACCATTTTTGATTTTTTGAAGATTTGAAGAAAATCTTGCATGTCTAAGATTTATTCGATCTCTTGCAAGTTTGGTGTTGTAGAATGATTATGCTTGAGTTTTTATGAAGTTTGGAATCAATTTTAGTTGAATTCATGCTAGGATTAGAGATTCACTATTGAAGAACATGCTTGAACTTTGAAGCTTTTATGTATATATGTAATTCTTGCTTAAATGACGTAATTCTTGGATGTTGTGCTTATGTTATGTTGTATGAATGTTTTATGATGCTTAATTGAGGTTTTGGAAGCTTAGTTTCAAGTTTTGGAATGTTTTGAACTCATCCCCGTCGAGTTCCAACTTGTTTTCGCGTTTTTGTGTTTATGGGCAGGATCCACTGGGGTGGATTTTATACAGTAGCTCCTGGACCAAATCCAAGGGGGTGGATTTTTGTGTGGGATAAATCCACGATCGTGGATTGTCCCTGGGCTTGTTTTCTTGACTCGTTTCGCTTGTTTTGACTCTTGTATGTCCTTTTCTTGTTTCTATGATGCCTTTAATGAGTTGTGGCCGTATTATATGTGGTGGAACTTCTTGCATATCACTTGTTATGATTTTTATGCCATGATCAAGTTTAAGTTGTCACATTTTGCTAAGTTATGCATTTACTTGAACTTGTATGACTTCCTACGTGATGTGTGACCTTGACATGCTATATATGCTCATGATTGATCCTCACATTTCATTAAGTGCATGATATGACTCCATAAGCATTCATAACTCTCATAAGTGACTTGTTACTTAAGCCGTGTGTCGTTTACTTGGTTTGAGTCGAGTCTCACCTTTGTTGGTACGTTTGTCTTGTTAGGTGTTGAGCCTCCGGACGAGTAGTCTCGTTGCTCGTGGTTGGCCTTGGAAGTTCTTGGTAAAGGTGAGGAGTTATAATACAAAATATTTTCAAAACTGTGGACACCTATAGCTTATCATGATTGATGGTTAAACTCCAGTTTTCAAATATATATGTAGGCTCTATAAGCCTAGTTTTGTGAGCTTTGCTCATATTATTGATATTTGCTTTTGGAAAACGGTTTGGAAGTAAAAACTTGACTTGGCATATGGGATAAGTACCCAAAATGCTTTTGGAACTTTCATGGAATATTATGTATTTGTGAGTTGTGTAGCGAGGTTATGATGTACCTTGCAAGGACGCTTGCTTGGGGAATCCTTTATTGAGCTCGGGGACGGATATCCTCATACAAAGTTCCCACTGTGGTCAAGACTACTAAGACTCCGAGGAGGTTTCGGTGTCGAAGTTTTCTTGGAGAGAGCTAGGTTTCATGGACCGAATTCTCTATGTTATGGATGATTGGGGGATGTACACCCTCGACATCAATGGCGTAATGGATGGATTGATTTGGATTTATTTGGTTCGGGAAGTAAGGATGGAGTGCTCGTTCTCGCAGAGGCGGTTTTGTATGTGGTTTGTGATCCGTTGTTTTGGAAACCCTTCCATTGATTTTGAAAAGTTAAACGGATCATGAACACCTTTAATTTGAGCATGCATTAAACCCTCTTATATCACTTATATTATGTATACTCCTCCTCACCGGTTCCGTTTGAACTGATCTCCTTTACCTTTCGTGTCCATAGGTCGCTTTGGGAGTCAAGCTAGGCGGGGTCTTTCTTGAGAGTCTTGTCTAGTCGTCTAGTTTGTGTACGTTGCTTGTAGCATACTTTGATTATGTTGTCTTTGGAGTTGTTTATGGATTTAGTATGTACGTTGTTGGATCACTATCTTGTTAGTTGGACAGTGGTGGTCTCTAGGATGATTTACATTCCCACATTTTGAGCATTTCGTGCTGGACCATGATGGTCACTTAGTTGATGGATTTGTTATTACCTCTTTGCATTAATTATATTGAGAAGGATTATGAAGTGCATGTAATGTCGTTGATGAATCCATATGCAAGTATTATATTTTATGCTTCGGTGAACTTGTGTTTGTTTTTATTCCTTGTTGTGAGTCTAGTACCGCCTAGCTAGGATGTTAGTTTGTCACCGCTTTCTTCGAGCTTGGTGGATATATGGATAACAATACTATATACAAGCTAGGTCCGTAGCGCGGGATAGGAGTGGGATGCCTTTGTTGGGGCGTTACACCCCTATTTGGTTGGTATCAGAGCCGGGGCCCGGGCCGGTGTGCCAGCGAGGACGCTAGGCTCCCTCGTGGGGTGGATGTAATGTCCCACATCGGAGGAAGAGGAGAACTAAGCCTTCCTTATAAGGGGGTCCCTGTAGAGTCCTTTTTCTAGGTGGGCGCCTTTGGCTTAAATTCCACCGGGAAGAACAAAACCGTGAGGCTTTGCCGACTTATGGATAGCAAAGAGGACAATATCTATAGGTGGGTTTTCGGGCTGTTACACGGTGTATGGTATATACGTACGATATGATAAGTACGATATGCATGAGATACGTTTATATGTCGGTAGCGGGTTTTGCACTTTGAGTTTTGCTTTTTGCACTTTGCACTTTGTTGGGCCCTGGAGATTTGTATGAAGGAGCCCCAGGACGGTGTTGGGCCTAGGGATGGCAACGAGCCGAGCCGGCTCACGAGCTACACGAGCCGAGCCCGAACCCGAACCCTTTATTTCTTGGCTCGCGAGCCCATATATTTAATTAAAAAAATAATATTTTTAATTTTTATGTATATAAATATTTTATTAATATATAATATTATATATATATTCATTAAATTTAATACAAAATGAATAAAAAATAATATATTTATTATATATATTCATTTAATATATATTATTATATATAAAAATATATTAAATTATTAAAAAAACTAATTTTTTAAATAAAAATAATATTAACGGACGAGCCTCGAGCCGAGCCGAGCCGGATTCGAGCCTTGGTCGAGCCGAGCCCGAGCCTTGAAAAAAGACCAAGGCTCGGCTCGGCTCGGCTCGTTGCCATCCCTAGTTGGGCCGTCGGATTACTCCTAAGTACGGTCTCCACTTTAAGGATCAACACGGACCCCACCAGGAGGTTGGTTAGGGAATGGAATCCTCGGGCGTGAGTGTCATGAAACTCACGACCCACACATATATGCTTGGATGGTTAGGGTATATACAACCCTTCCATCCTCTGGAGTAGAGAAGGTACGCTTGTTTTGATTTCGTTTGAATATGCCTATGGGTGATATGAGGAGTTTGATTGGGTTGCACTTGTACCCGCCGAGTTTTGTTAAGTTTGAAATGGTTCGTGAAACAAGAGTGGATTTATAACTAATTAAAATTGGTTATTTTGCTGTTAGGCTTCAAATCTCCCTATATATCTAGTATCACGTGTGAAAACATTTTAGATTGCAAAAACCACGCCCCGATTCATGAGCTTTAAATACGTTACTTGTTGTGCTCTGTATATATCTATATGTAGGTGTGCGTGTGTAGCCCCTCACTCAGTCTTTGGACTGACCCTCCTCCATCCCCATGTTTTTAGCTTTGCAGGTTTACTTTGGAGTTTGAGCTAGGCGGCGTGAGTCGGTCTTGAAGTCGGTTTTGGAGTCGAGTCTTTTGTACAAGTTTGGGCCTTTTACATTCATACTCGAATTTGATTAAGTCAGTATCTCTTGATCGTATACATATATGTGAATGTATTGTTTAATTTATGTGAAGATTCGGGACAGGCTTCTAGGGATACTATGAACCCGTTGAATTGTGATCTATGATTTTGCTTATGCTAGATATTCGGGGTTAGGTATTTATGCTAGTTGAACCCTGCACTTGTATGTTTGAAAATTTTATGGTTTGACATGTTTAAGCTTCCGCTTTCGCACACTCTGCATTTTAAATTTTAGGTCTACATCCCGCCTACCTTAGGTGTGTTGGTGTGTCTCCTTTTCACATATGCTTGATGTGTGGGTCTCCCATCTCGCATGTGGATTGGGTCTGGGTGCAGGGATGTGGTATCCCATCGTGCGGGGTGCTACATCTAAAGTGGTATCAGAGCCCCAGGTTGTAAAACTGGGGTTCAGAGTCCTGTTGTGTCTATCTAGGTCGAACGGCATAGGATAATTTGACTATGTGTGCATTTGCATCATGGTTTGATATGTTACTTATTTGAAAATTCTATTATTTTGTTGACTTTATATTACGTGATGCACCTTCTTTCTTGATTGCTCTTAATTGAGTTAATTATGTGACATTTACAGTTACTAATTATTATTCACATATCTATATTGTAGTGCTTGAGATTTTCAGGATGCCCCCACGTCGGCAAAACTACGGTCAACCTTCTCAATCACATCATCGTCCATCTTTCAATGCCGAGGAGTTTATGACCACGATGTTCTAACACTTCCAACTGAATCAAGGACAAACTTCATCCGCAATACCACCTTTAGATCCGATTGTAACTTTGTACCGGGAGTTTAGGACAGTTAATCCTTCGTAATTTCGAGGAAGCAATGATTTTGGGCCAGAGGAATGGCTCTTAGAGATAGAAGGAATATTTAGAGTGTGGCCATGCAATCCTCAAAACATAGTCCGCCTTGTCTCATTACTTTTACAAGACAAGCAAAGCAATGGTGGTCGAGAATTGCCCAACAATTAGAAGCAACAAATGAAGACTTGACATTGGAAGTGTTTGTTCGGGAATTTAGGTAGAGGTACACACCGGCTATACTCCGAGAATGAAGACTAGAAGAATTCTTCGCCTTAAAACAAGGAAACAAGACGGGTATGGAATATTTGAAGGAGTTCAAGAAGTCCCATATTACGAACGACGATCGGTTGACGGCTAGGTATTTTATGGAAGGCCTTCGGGATGAATTTAAGGAAGCTTTGATTGCCAAAGATACAAGTACGTGGGAGAAAGCCACGAAGAGAGCCTTAAAGGTCGAAACTTGGATTCTAACAAGAGGCAGAGGAGAAACTACATTGGAGTAACCACTTGGAGTAGGATCATGCTCCAATCTGCAAGTAGAGGAGAGACCCTCTCGACGAAGCATACAAATCGAGGGAGGGCGTAGGAAGAAGCATAAGTCCCGAAAGACTCCACGGGCGGAGAGAGAGTTCCAACCGTGCACTCATTGTGGGAAAACTAACCATACCTACGAGGGGTGTTGGATTAGGCTAAGAAGATGCTACGATTGCGGGTCTTCGGAGCATAAGTTTCCAGATTGTGATTGTGCGAGGGCCAATAGGGAAAGGAGAAGGAACCAAAAGCTTTAAATGGGAGACCAAATCGAACCCGGAATTTGAGGTACTTACATTCATGGTATTTCATCTCATGCATTGCTTAATTTCAGGGGTAACCCACTTTTGTTGTTGCCTATTTGTCTCTTTCGTGCGCGTGCTCGTTGATTACGTGTGGTACTTTTCCTTTCTTATTACTTGATCTTATGGCGTGTTGTTGTTTAGTTGTCCCGAGAGATGACTTTGAGTGTACATGTGTTCTAGCCCTACGGGAAGTTGAGGGTCGTGTCTCTACCGAGCTTCCAAGGAGATCAACAGAGGTGAGAGGGTGCAAGTGGTGGAAGTCCAGTGACTACGCCATTCATGTATCTCCGAGCTCTTGAGTAGCTTGAAATGAATCAAACGGTGGGTGATGAATCTCGTATAGACCCTCTCATCGTGCGAAACAAATCAAGCTGCTCCTAGCCGGAACCAACTTTGTGAAGGAGCCCTCCAGCTACACTTGAAGAATTAGACCCCTTGTGGTAGAAGACCTTTCTCGAGCTAACCCTCATCGGGATGTCGCGAACCTCGAACTTGGGTGAATACGAGAGAGTAGCTCGCAGTTCTAACTCGAGCGGTCGGACCTGGAAGACCAGCTTCTTTTAGGGGGGGAGAGGGAGTTTGTAACATCCCAACTCTTCAGTAGTATAGGTACGAACGTCATGAGTGTGCTAAGTGCATTTTTAAATTAATTAAGTATGCAATTATATGATTTAAATGACTTTTGAATATGCGTTATATGCTTCATGTTTTTAAAGTTAACATTTTATTCCCTTTTCCACTCGTTTAACTCCGTTTTCAATTCAGATTTTTGTGATAATTTGTTATGCATGAAATAAGTGTGTTATGGACTTGTTTACGAGCTCGTTTATTGCTTTTGAGTTCGTTTGTTATGTTTTTGTAAAACCATTTTATATGTTAGGGATTGGAGGGCCTAATTCGTCTTAGCGCACCTTGGGTTCCGGAAGGCGTAACTTGAGATCGATAATTTGGATTCAAATTCCGGGAGTATTTTTGGACTCACAACAAAAATTGGGACCTTTTGAATCTAGCCTTGTATTTTTCTTATCCCGTTTGAGCCTTCGAAATTTTCCAGAACCGAGCCTCGCGCGTAGATTTGCCACATTTTACGGTTTTGACCATAACATTCTCATTTCTTATCCAAATAACCCCTTTCTTAGACCCACATGACCCTTACTCTACCCTCCCAACCTCACTCATTTCGGATCCCAGCTGAAGAGAGAGATGAGAGAGAGCTGGAAAAAAAGAGAAGAAAGAAAAAAGAAGAACCCACCTCCATTTCACCTTGTTTTGGGCTGAAGAGACTTCCAATCTCCACCATTTCTTGAAGGTAAGCTCATTTTCGAATTCTCCATTGTATTGTGCTTCTTTTTATCCATGGATCATTGTTTTTCTTCAAGGTTTAACCATAGTATGAGTTCTTGCATGAATAGTTAGGTTTTGGAGCAATTCTTGAATCCATGCTCATGAGATGATTTCTATGGAATTTGTTGCTTGTTCTTTGATCACTTGAGCTCCCATGACTTATTTCTTTGCCTCAATTTCGTGCTCCATGTATGTATGAAGATCTACCATTGAAGCTCTCAAGAACATGAATAGTATATAGTTTGATTCTTGCAATATTTGAACACCTTTGTTGCTCCTTGTTGTTGCTTGTCTTTAGCTTGTTTTTAAGTGTCTTTTTGATGCCTACGACCATCCCCTTGTTGCCCTTGCTCTTATGTGTGTTTGGGTGTGGTTTAACGTGTGTTTTGCAGGTGGAATCACGAAGAAGATGAACTCTGGGCCCGTTAGTGCACTTGTGCATGAAAGGGGTGTAATGGCCGTTAGTACACTTTGGAACCACTGACCTCACTAACGGCCGTTAGTGGCTAAGGGACTAAAGGCCGTTAGTCCTGACTGCGTTGGTTTTTTAGTTTGTTTCGCTCTGTTAACCTTCGTCCGAACTATGATTGACCTGCAATTTTAACAACAGAAACCTTTTGGAGTGTACAACATTCTCCAATTGGAATCACCTTAAAATTCATTGTGGTTTGTGAGCTATAACCATTCTATTTTGGTGTCGCCAATTCCACTTTGTCCAACTTCAAACCTACGCCATTTTCACCTCGCTTTGAACCACGTTTTGGGCCATATACCATTGGAAAAGTCTATGTGTCTAGTTTCATTTCTAAGAAACAAAACTTAATTCTCATTTCTAAAACTTAAGTTATGCCCGTTTTCCTCCATCTTGTCCATCTTAGGAAACTGTCAGCTTTGGCTTAATTTCACTCGGAACCCCCTTTTTATGTTTTTATTCCTTTTTTCTCGTACCTTTCCACCTCCAAGCTTGTTCCTAACTTGTTTTATGTTGTGTATGTGTATATATTCATTCTTATATGCATTTCATGTTGCTTTAGGAATGCGTTATGTGTTCATAAATGAATAAATGCCACCATATGCCTTTCGTTTATCTTTGATGCATTAATTGTGCATATGAACTTATTTTTAACATGCTACATAAATTTGATATGATTATAAGCCTTACTTACGTGTTCGCATCTCTTAAGCGCTTATGCGTACACCGTGCGTCTATGTGGGTTATTCTCGAGTCTTAAGTATTGTGTTTTGTCTTCAGTTTGTTCAGGTACACCCGGGGTGGTGTTTTGTTGGTCAAGTTGATTCCGGGGTGAATCGAGCGTGTGTCTTCGACTTCGTTGGTGTAAGGTGAGGTTCAGATATAGTTAAACCCTAATAAAATATGGCCGTTTTTGAATGCATGTGCCTTATAAGCCTCTATGTATATGTAGATATATGTGAGATATGTATTTTGTTGGTTTTGTAGTGAGTTTGAAAGTATGAACGCTATGTATGAGCCTACGTACTTAGCTTCGATTTTGATATGATTTTGAGGTCGGTGTATGATATATACGTATAATATGATAAGTACGATATGCATGAGATACGTTTATATGTCAGTAGCGGGTTTTGCACTTTGAGTTTTGCCTTTTGCACTTTGCACTTTGCTGGGCCCTGGAGATTTGTACGAAGGAGCCCTGGGACGGTGTTGGGCCATCGGGTTACTCCTGAATACGGTCTCCACTTTAAGGATCAACCCGGACCCCACCAGGAGGTTGGTTGGGGAATGGAATCCTCTGGCGTGAGTGTCATGAAACTCACGACCCGCACATATATTCTTGGATGGTTAGGGTATGTACAACCTGTCCATTCCCCGGAGTAGAGAAGGTACGCTTGTTTTGATTTCGTTTGAATATACCTACGGGTGATATGAGAAGTTTGGTTGGTTTGCACTCGTACGCGCTGAGTTTTGTTAAGTTTGAAATGGTTCATGAAACGGGAGTGGATTTATAACTAATTAAAATTGGTTATTTTGCCGTTAGGCTTCAAATCTCCCTGTATATCTAGTATCACGTCTGAAAACGTTTTAGATTGCAAAAACCATGCCCCGGTTCATGAGCTTTAAATATGTTACGTGTTGTACTCTATATATATCTATATGTAGGTGTGCCTGTGCAACCTCTCACTCAGTCTTTGGACTGACCCTCCTCCCTCCCCATGTTTTTAGCTTTGCAGGTTTACTTTGGAGTTTGAACTAGGTGGCATGAGTCGGTCTTGAAGTGCGTTTTGGAGTCGAATCTTTTGTACAAGTTTGGGTCTTTTGTATTCATATTCGAATTTGATTAAGTCTGTATCTCTTGATCGTATACATGTATGTGAATATAGTGTTTAATTTATGTGAAGATTCGGGACAGGCTTCTAGGGATAGTATGAACCCGTTGAATTGTGACCTATGATTTTGCTTATGTTGGATATTCGGGATTAGGTATTTATGCTAGTTGAACCCGTCACTTGTATGTTTGAATATTATATGGTTTGACATGTTTAAGCTTCCACTTTCGCACACTCTACATTTTAAATTCTGGGTCTACGTCCCGCGTAGCTTAGGTGTGTTGGTGTGTCCTCTGTTCGCCTATGCTTGGTTCATGTGCGGGTCTCCCATCTCGCATGTGGATTGGGTCTAGGTGCGGGGATGTGGTATCCCATCGTGTCGGGTGCTACACATAGCATCGCATACATTATGCTTCCTATAGCTGATGCATAAGGAATGCTGGACATCCTGGACATTTCAAGTTCAGTCTTGGGACAAAGCTTCTTCGAAAGAACTGTTCCCAGGACCATTGGAAGTTTTCCACGTTTGGATTCTTCCATACTAAACCTCTTCAGTATTTTATCTATGTAAACCGACTGTGATAATCCTAACAATCTCCTAGATCTTTATCCCGAGAATGTAGGATGTATCACCAAGATCCTTCATCTCAAATTGGTTCGATAACCAAGACTTTGTAACTTTCATATCATCCTTCGCATTCCCAATGAGAAGGATGTTATCTATATAAAGTATCAGAAATTGAACCGAGGTTTCTAATTATTTCTTGTACATACAGGATTCATTCGGATTTTTGAATAAAGCCAAACGATTTGGCTGCTTCGTCAAACCGAATATTCCAGTTCCTAGAAGCTTATTTCAATCCATAGATTGAACGTTGGAGCCTACAAACCTTTTGTTCGCTCCCACTGAATGTGAAACCCATGGGTTGCTCCATGTAAATGTCTTTGTCAATGTCTCCATTGAGAAAGGCAGTTTTCACATCCATTTGCTATATTTCGTAGTCATAATATGCTGCAATAGCAAGCAATATCATAATGGAATTTTTGCATTGCAACCGGGGAGAAGGTTTCATCAAAGTCTACACCTGGTCTTTGAGTGAAACCTTTAGCAACTAGTCTTACTTTAAAGGCTGCCACACTTCCATCTACTCCAAGCTTGCGCTTATATATCCATTTACACCCTATGGGCCTGATCCCATCAGGTGGATCAACCAAGGTCCAAACTTGATTAGAGTACATGGAATCCATTTCGAATTTCATTGCTTCTTTCCACTGTTCAAAGTCCAAATCTAACAGTGCCTCCTCATAAGTTAATGGATCATTATTCATTTGAGACGTTTGGTGGAGAAAACCATACCATCTCTCTGGTTGTCTAAGAATGAATTCAAAACGTCTTATTTGCGGAGGATTTTCGTGTGTATCACTCTCTTGGATTGGCTGAGGGGCATTAGTCTCCAAACTTGGCGTGGGACCTTGGTCTCGAACTTCTTCGAGTTCTGCGATCTTGCCTTTCTTTTCTTTAACGAACGAATCCTCAAGAAAAGTAGCATTTCTTGACACAAAGACTTTTTGTTCAAGAGGATCGTAGAAATAATATCCTATTGACTCTTTAGGATATCCTAGGAAGTTACATAAGTTGATCTAGCTTCAAGCTTATCTCCCACTGTCCTCTTCACGTAAGCAGGACACCCCAAATTCTTAAGTAAGAATTGTTAGGGATTTTGCCAAACCATATCTCAAATGGGGTTTTGGGTACAGATTTGGAGGGAACAAGATTCAGAATCTTAACTTCTGATTCTAGGGCATAACCCCAGAATGAATGTGACAATTCAGTGAAACTCATCATGGAACGAACCATATCAAGTAGGGTTCTGTTCCTTCTCTCCGAAACTCCATTCAATTGAGGGGTTCCCAGAGGAGTCCACTAAGAGATAATTCCATTATCTCTGAGATGACTAAGGAATTCGTCACTTAGATATTCGCCACCTTGATCAGATCGAAGTGCCTTAATCTTGTGACCGGTTTGGTTCTCAACCTCCTTTTGAAATTCCAAGAATTTGTCAAAGTCTTCGGATTTATACTTCATTAAGTACACATAACCAAAACGACTAAAGTCATCTATGAAGGTTATGAAATACTGATAATTGTTTCTCGTACTTACACTAAGTGGTCCACAAACATCAGTATGGATTAAATCCAATACTTTAGTGGCACGTTCCACTTTACCATTAAAGGGAGTTTTGACCATCTTTCCTTTAAGACATGATTCACAATAAGTTAACTCTTTATATTCATTATCGTAGAATGATCCTAAATTAGTAACTTAGCAATCCTATCCGTGGAAACGTGGCCAAAACGTGCATGCCATAAACAAGCCGAGATCTTGTCATCTCTTTTGCGTTTGTTTAATTGTTGTATATTCAGAATATTAGTGTCTTTAGTTGTATAAAGTCCATTAGATAATGTACCGAGTAAAGCGGAAGTTTTATTCTTCTTAAGATAAAAGTTTCCATTTCTAGAGAAAGTCTCATATCCTTCACAATCTTTGGAATGGAAATTATATTACGAATAATAGAAGATACATAAAGGACTTTGTTCAAAACTAAAGTAAAGACACCTAAATCTAATCTACATGTCCCAATGGCTTGAGCTTGAACGCTTGATCCATTCCCAACCTTCAAGACACATTCTCATTCTTCAAGCTGCCGAACCTCATTTAGCATCTGTACATTATTACAGATATGAGCTCCACAGCCGGTATTAAGTACCCAAGAATTAGAATCAATAGATAGATTTACTTAAACAAGAAACGCATCTTTCTTTAGAGTATCCTTGTACTCTTGGCAGTTCCTCTTCCAATGCCCTTTCTTGCCACAATAGTGGCAAACATCCTCTCTCTGATCCCTTTTCTTCTTGGCCTTTCTCTTTTTAACCCCTCCTTCGGGTTTAAGAGATCCCTTCTTCTTGGGAACTTTCTTCCCTTTACCTTTAGAAGGCCTAGAAGAGGAAGTGACCATCATTACCTTATGATCCTTCTTTATCGTGTCTTCAGTAGGCACAAGTTAACTAATCAACTCAGCTACAGTAGCATGAGGATGATTCATGTTGAAGTTTAACACGAAAGGATTGAATGATGGTGGAAGCGACGCGAGAAACAAATCCACAACGAGTTCTTCACTCAGTAGCGTTTCCATGGAGGCCAGTTTCTCGTTCAAAGCAAGAAACTTTAGACTGTCTCATGGACACTTGTGTCTTCTTTCATTCTGAGATGAAAGAGCTCCTTAGAGGTGTTGTACCTTAGAACACGCTCTTTGAGGCTGTACAATTGCTCGAGATGGTCATAAACCTCCCAAGCGTTTTATAGACTTATGGTGCCTTTACATATCTGGAGACATGTTGGCCAACATGAGGCAACGGGCTTGAAGATTATCTTCAGACCATTTCGCGATCGCCTCTCTTTCGGCCCGAGTCGGAGCCTCACTTTCAGCGACAGGCTCTCCCTCGAAGAGAACATATCTTCTCTTTTCAGAATCTAACACTATCTTTAGATTCCGAAGCCAATCAGAGCAATTAGGCCCCGTCAACTTGTTTGATTCGAGGAAGTATACCAAAGGGTTTTTGGTTGTCATTTCAGAATGTAGAGAATCACAAAACTACAACCTAAATGGAAAACAGAGAAATCATGAGCATGCTGAATAATAACGATTACATATTATCAAGGTCTTTAGAAATATGTTCTCCCACTGTTTTTAGAAGGCCTATAAATCCCTACGACCTTAGAAGAAACTTATTTTCTCAATGGGTACTAGGATCCCAAACATTCTTAGTTTTGGCCACACGACTCATGAGACATCCAAAGGTCTAAGAATCTTTAGGTAGGTTCGAATTGCCGATTCCATCTCCATGGAATTCCTACACTACTAGAAAAATAGCCTTTAATGACGCCCTAATATGACGCTTATGAAAAGGCGTCACAATATATCACATGTTGTGACGCTTTTTTAAAAAATTGCCATTTTAGATATAATTTATTTTATACATTAAATTACTTATTAATTGGATTGATAGTATTAAGACATTTTTATAATCGGCGTCACAATAGAGTAGTGTTATCGGGACGCTAAGTTAAAAGTGTCTTAATATCATATATTTGTCATGACACTATAAATTGAAAGTGTCATAATATTATTATGTCCTTAACTAATATTGGAAAGTCTCATTTTTTTGCAGATCAAATTTGGCGCTGTCAGCTAAAGAAAGGGAGGGAATAGACATCAAAATTGGCGCTTTCCAATTACTAATGCTCAGGCGCACTCAAAATCAACTTTTCACCCAAAATCAAAAGGAGAAGAAATCGGGGAAGCCTCTACCGCCTACTTCGAATCTGAGAATCGGAACGAGTCAGACGAGAATCTAAGACCTGTCTTTGCCTACTTCGTTTCGAGACCTGTGTTCACCTCTCCCGCCGACGACTGTGTGGACCTCCGCCATCCGCCTCCACCGCCTCGTCCTGAAAGTAAGAATTGAACCATTTTCTTCACTTTTTCCGTTTAATTAGAAACCAAGAGTAGATTTCCCCCACTTGGTTTTCACTGATTATTTTCCTTGCTCGAAGTACAGGGCAATTACAAGCTCCCTAAGCACTGCGACAGCAACGAAGTTCTCAAGGCCCTTTGCGCTGAAGCTGGTTGGATTGTTGAAGAAGATGGCACCACTTATCGTAAGGTCAGTCAATTTATTGCAAGGTCTTTCTTATTCCCCATTCATTTTGGATTGGATGGGTAATCACTGATTTTCATTTGTTTAAATTTCTAGAAAGAACGCTTATAGATTGTGTATTTAGCCTTCTCAATTTTGGTTTCAAGTATAGGGTTTAAATTTATGTGATTAGATTCTTAAATCAGTTTTGTCAAATTTTCAGTGTTTCTTGAGGAGCTTCTGTGGTTAATTTCTTCGAGCATTCTGGTCCAGCTAGACGTTCCTCCCAAGTATTGAAGAGGTATGTATCTCCAGTAAATTATTCTTGGTGAAATTAGATAGATGATTTGTGGAGCCAAATCAGTTAGCCAAACTCCTAATTACTAGAACAACTACGATTTTTCTGGACTACTAATATGCCTTTGATTTTGAAATGTATTATTTTTTGAATCTTTTCCTAGTACTTGACATAATTGTCTGAATTATCATGAGCTTTCTGTTGGAATAGTGCCCTAGAAAGCCGATTGTATATCCGCTTTGTACTTTTCCTTATTGTAATCATAGACAATCTTTGAATAAAATAACGAATTCAGGCAACACTTCTTTATATGCTCTTGTTTGGTATGCGTTTACTTTAGCTATGCATGTATGAGAACTCCCCTAATCCTGATAACTTTAGGACTCTACCATTTAGGTGAAATGCTTCATGAAACGAGCCCTATATCACATAAGTCATGATTAGTAAAATACTCCAAGCCGATGAGTCCTACAGAAAGTGGGAGTGTCAACCTGACTCCTCTAAGGATTGCTTGTGGGATCACGCCCTTAAGAAGGACCACCTTGTTTCATGGAGGTGCAAAGTGTATAGTTGATACGTGCGTGATACATGAGGGTGCTTACTTTAATAAGTAAGTTCACTGAGGTGCCCCGTGTGAGAAGATTCCTAAATGGGAAAGGAAGTTTCTATTTCAGGAAATGAAAACTTCCAGATTAGGAAATATCTCACGAGTCATTGATGTGATTAATTGATCCTTAGACTTGAGGTTCTATGTCACTTTATGAGTTAACTCTGTAGTCTTAGGTATAAGCTTTAAAGGGTGTCGCCTTAGACAACTGATTCAAGGCTTATGCTGGGGCTGCACAAGTGACTCATGAAAGTGAATGAGAATCAAGAAAGGACCTACACTTGCATTTGCAAGGTGATCTCTTATTGTGTAAGTCATTTATATGCCATATGGAGTCCTTGGCCAAGGCAGTAGATCAAGACATCAAGAAAAGGGTTTCTTGGATTGTGATCAAATGGAAATGAAATGCACTTAGCTTTAAGACCAGATTATTGGGGTTCTTATTATTCCCATACCCTAGATCTTGGTTGAGAGATAGTAAGTAGGAGGATTGTATCTCACATGAATCAATGACTTGAAGGTTTTGTCGAATCGAGACATTCCAATTCAGCTAGGGGTTAAACACCTGTTGCTAGACTATGGTCGTTTAATCTGTGGACTGATTAATTAATTAGTGAATTAATTAATTAGTGTCACTGCTAATTGAATTGAGAACCTAGAGGGTCACACATAACAACTTGGTTACATGAGTTAAGGCATTAAAATGATTAAACGAGTTAATTAAGCCGAGTGGGTTCCACACGTGTGAAACCACATGTGTTGGTCACGTGAGGAGCACGTGTCCTTGGGACACGTGTCTCACACGTGTATATATATATATATATATATATATATATATATATATATATATATATATATATATTGTTTATATACATTAAATAATTAAATATGTTAATTATTTAATAGACTTTGGTTTAATTTTGAATTAAAAGGAAAGTCTTATTTTGGAGAAAAATAATCTATTTAATTAATTACGAATTAATTAATTAGATAAATAAATAAGTTATTTATTTATTAATAAATAAATAAAGTATAATATTATCCAAAAAGAGTTTGGATAATTTTAGCTCTCTTATAAGTTGATTTGAATTAGAATTCAAAGTCAAAGTTCAAAATTACTTGATAATCAAGTAATAGGAGAGAGGGACCAAATCCTTAGTCCATAAGGAATAGGATTTCGGCCGCCCCTCCCTTACTTATATATAGGGGAGCTCGAGCTCCCCTTAGGGAGTGATTGATTTTGTTTTGGTTCATGTGTTGAACACCATCCTTTCTCCAAGATAATACTAACCCTAGGTTAAGCCTAAACACTAACTAGAGAACTAGCGTCCTTACTAGTTAGATTGTAGTCAAGTTGGTGGACTGTCTCTAGAGAGCTTCAAGTTAGAAGTCTTGAAGATTCGAGCTTTACCAAGGAGAGGGGATTAAGCCGCGAGAAGAGCGTTCTTGGGTGGCTTGAAACGCTTCAAGAAAGATTATTGAAAAGTAAGTTTCTAATCTCTATGAATTTGGATTCACGATTGCGAGTATTCGATCCTTTTGTTGGAAAAATTTTAAATTTCCGCTGCTTTCTGATTCCTATTTTCCAACAAGTGGTATCAGACCTACCTCGTTAATCGTGTTTCTGATTCGTCTCCACTTAACTGAATTTGGTAGAAATTCTTAGGCTTAGATGCGAATTAGGTATTCTTGAGTTCTTTTAGAAAGCCTGAATTACGAAACTGTAATTTTTCTTGAATTTCTGAAAACTGTTTTCTCAAATCTGTGTTTGAAAAGCTGTTTTAGTTGAAATCTGTTTAAATCGTAATTTTAATTTTGGATCGAATTGGTTCTGAGAAACTTGAGATACGAAACACGAAATCGCGTTGCGAACGAAAGAGCCAAAGCTCGCGCGTGCTAAGGCGTAGCATGCGAGGCCTCGCCAATCGCTGCCGCCCACCAGTCCCGTGACCGTGCGGGACTGCCGGCATGAGACTCCCGCAACCGCGTGGGAGTCTCAGCCCACACGTTCCGCAACCGCGCGGGACGTCCCACCAAGCACCTCCCGCAACTGCGCGGGAGCCTGGCCGAGATCGCCCGCCCACGCCGGGGTGCTGCTGCGCACAACGCGTGCGCAGCGTGCAGGCCCAGCGTGCGCGCGCATGCTACCTCGCGGTGGTACCCCTTGAACGGGTGGTTTCGGGCATGTTTTTGTGTTTTCGTGTTTCGTGCTTTCGGTCCTTAAAAATCTCGATTTAATTTTATTTTAATTTTATCTTTTGAAATCAGTTTTATTAAAATAAAATTAATTTTAAAATTTTGATTAAATTGGGATTCTGAAAAATTAAGCGATTTAAATTTTGGGAAAATTGAAAACTTTATTTTATGAAAATATTGAAAGAATAAAATTATTAATTTTCAGAAATTAATTGGAATTTTATTAGTTTATTGTTTTTCGGCTTTTATAGAAAAGACTCTTGAACAAGAATTGCATCTAAGTCGTGTTTTAAGCTATTAGAGCTTAAAGCGAGAATTTTAATTTATTGGTTAAATTTAAATTCTTGCTATTTATGCATGTTAGGTGATCATGGGTTTAGACTTATGTATGGTTTTAATTTATGCACATGGATGTTTAAATTGGGGTTGGAGCCCTATAGTTGCGTTTTTCAATTGAGGTTGGAGCCTCACTTATGTGCGTACTGTTACGTGATTAATTATGTGGCTCTCCATATTACTGTTTTTGAGGCCGGGGTATGCCCCGTGTATTTGTCTAAGGCCAATATGAAGATTGAGCCTCATTACTTTTTAGTACCTTTTCATTTTTTTGAGAGTAGAATAGGTGGTGAGATTTTTTAAGGTAATTTCGAACAAATAGGTGTTTAATTCGAGATGCAAATTTCGAATTAAATTCCTAGCATTCCATCAATAGGCTTTAAGTTTAGTAAGTGAAGCTAGTTATTGTCCGCGAGTCGTGGGATAGCTAGTGGAGCTTATTAGTTCTTAGTTACCTAATTGATCATTTTAAATGATCAATATTTCGTGGTCAATTTTGGCAAGGGCGATGTCCGCGAGTCGTGGGTCGTTCGAACTAACTTTTGATCATGATCTTATGATTGATGGGTCTAGCTTAACGCCTAAGTAAATATGGATGTCGCACGAGTCGTGGGTCCATATTAAAAGATAGGTGATGCAAAAACAATTACTAAGAGTTCTAAAGGTGTTAGAATTGATAAGTTGTACCTACCTAGGGTTTTACTTAGAATGTCCGCGAGTCGTGGGTTCGAGGTAAAATGCCTGGGATCTTAGTACCCATTGGGAAACGTGTTCCTCTTAGATCTTTGAGAATTATAGATCTTTGAAAAACAGTGGGAGCTACATTATATTAAAAACCTTATCTTTTGTATATCGTTATAATTCAGCATGCTCACTAGTTTTCTGTTTTAGCATTTAGGTTGTAGTTCTGTGATTCTCTACAATATGAAATGCAAACCCATTCGTATCCATCCTTAAGTCAAAAGAGTTGACTAAGTCCTAACTAACTCTAATTGGCTTCGGACCCTAAAATTCGTTTTAGATTCCGAATAGAGAAAGGTGTTCTCTAAAGGGCGAAATTTTCAATTGTGAAAATTCGACCAGGGCCAAAAGGGAAGCAATCTGAGGTGAATGGATTTCTCCAAACCACTTAAGAGCAATTAAACCACCTCATAAAAATGTTACAAGGTATGACATTATGGAATTATTCAATATTCCAAATGAGGAAACAAGTGCACACGAACAAGGTCTAAAGATCTTATTTGAAGATCTTGTGGTCTCGATCATTAACTGAGAAAAGAGTTCTCAATGCACTGATTGCTTACATTGCTTCCACCATCATACAAACCCTTTATGCTCAACTAGAATGATGCTATTGTAGCATAGTTAATCATTTAGTTGATAATGGTTGAGAGCATCCTTAAGAAGGAATAAAAGGTTGAGATGGTTAATTCTTCTTCTAAACTCACTAAGTTAAAGGCTTGAAGCCCTAAAGAAGAAGAAATCTTTAAGAGCCCAGTAGAGGGGCATGTAAGGGGTACGCCCAAAAGACACTAGAGATCGGACGTTTGCTTCTATGTTAGCAAATAAGGACTTTGAAAGGGAACTGCAAAGAGTATGAGTACTCTGAAATGTTACCTCGTTTAGTAATTCTACTAGGAATAGAATTCACAAGTCTTGAGTTGATTCTGCATAATCTGCTGTGCAAAGACTCAAATCACTAATATTCTGAACACACAACGATATAACAAAAGTAAGTGAGATGACAAAGCTTCGAATTACTTTGAAACGTTGAGATATAAAAGGATTAGCAAGTTAGACATCTTAGGATCATTTTACGAAAATGAACCTAGAGAGTTAACTTCCTATGAATCCTATCTTGAAGGGAAACGTTCCCGAAACATAGTTTAGGTGAAACGTGGAACGTGCTAAAATTATATTGGATTTCGATCCATGCTGATGAGTGTAAGATGCTTAATGTAAGCACTAGATACAATCGTCAGTTTGATCATTATGAATGAGTGTACTTGCTGATGTACAAATTCGAAACGTATATGAAATTCTTAGAATTTCAAAAGGAGGTTAGGAACCGAAGTAGTCGTAAGTTATAGGCAAATCGATATGATCGAGATAGCTAATATCTTAGCAACTAATTCCTTAGTCGTCTTGGAGATAATAGGATTATCTCTCAGTAAACTAATTCGAGAACACCTTAGTGTTTCCGAATGAGGGAATGAAACCTAATGGGATATGGTCCATTCCATAGCAAGCTTTACTGATTTATAATCATTCTAGGAATAAACTCCCAGAATATGCAGTTAGAGATTTTAAATTTAGTACCTTCCAAAACCAGTCCTTTAGTTGCACTATGCAATGTGGCATACTAAATTCCCTATTTATTCTTATCCAAGAATTTAGTGGAATCCTCTTAAGTGAAGAGGATAGTGGGAGATAAGCTTGAAATGAGCTCAAGTTTATACAACAATATTGGATATCGTTTCTGCGATTCCCTTAGACAAAGGTTGTTTGTCTCAAGGAATGTATCTTTCTTAAGGAATCGTTCCTATAGAAGAAGAAAGGCAAGCAAACAGACCTCAAAGAAATTTGAGGATAAAATATCCACGCCACATATAGAAGAAACGAGCCCATCTGATAAAATTTAGCCAAATTTTAGAGTATGTACATGTGTGAAACCCTCCTCTTAAGACGCGTTTAGAACACGTTCCTAGATAGCCAAGGAATTACTTAAAGAGGAGACACTATCAGATTTGGAATCTGAGTAGTGTAAGCAAGCCTTGAAATCCAATATGGATTCCATATATTCAAACCAAGTTTGGACCTTGGTTGATCCACCTGATAGGATCAAACTAATAGAGCATCGAGTAAATGGAAAGCATTACAACCTTCTTGACGATTGAAATGCAAAAGTCCATTTGGATTGTGTTTACCACATCTTCATATTCTGACTATGAGATATGATAAATGAATATGAGAACGGTCTTGTTCAAATTGAGATTGAAAGAGACCGAAATAAGGTATTTCTATGAATCTCATATTCAGTGGGAGTATGCATAAGGTATGCAAATCCCTAAGTCAATCTGTGGATTGATAAAGGCTTCTAGGAGTTAGACAATTCGATTCCATAGTATAGTCAAATCGTTTGACACGGATGGAAGTCGAATAAGTCTCAGAGTGTACATATGAAAGTTAGTGATGTAAGAGTCAATTTTTGGTTCTTTAGAAGACGACATCCTTCTCATTAGGAATGTCAAGGATGACGTGAAAGTTACCAATTCTTGTTTAAGAAACAATTTGGCATGAAAGATCTTAGTGATTATCATAAATTCTCGACATTGAGATCTATAAAAGATAGATCTAAGAGCATAAATGGATTATCACAAAACGAGTACATAACCACGGTACTAAAAAGAGTTTAGTATGGACAATGGAACATCTCTTTTGAAGAGTATGTGTCCTAAGATAACTTTAAGAAAGTTAGAATGTCCAAAATCCCTTTAAGTGAAAGGGTGCATAATGTATGAAATGTTATGTACTAGACTTGATATGGCGCAACACTAAGCGTAGTGGGTCGAATCTAATATGACCTCAGAGAAGGTCATTAGATTTCTGTAAAAGATATCCTCAGAGTACTTGAGAAGAAATGAGGATATGTATTAGTTTACAGAGCCCAAAAGATCTTGTTGTTAGAAGGATATTTGATGTAACCGTTCATCAAAGATAGATGATTATGAAATCATTGAAAGGATACAACTTCTACCAGAATGGTAATGCAATGTGTTGGAAAGGGGTTCCAAGGATGGACATTGCAAAACTCGACTGTTGTAGTTGAGAACTTAGTCGTATTATATAACGCTAAGTTAAGTGTTTGGGTAAGAAACTCCATCTAACTGGTTAGATGAAGTTCCTAGCATGAAACAACTCCTTTATCATATTGTATAATAAAATGGATGGTTGCTCAAGTAAGAGAACCAAGACCTCACCAAAAGACTAAACACATGATTACGAATCACTTAATAAAGACAACGAGTTTCCTTAGAAATGTGTAAATAAGTGGGTTACACCAGCAGAGAACTTAGCAGATCCACTTTGGAAACGCCCAAAGTCAATAGGTTTTGAAAGTGTATCTTAAGAAGATGGGACTTAGAGTACCTAAATGGCTTTTACGGGCAAGTGGGAGATTGTTGGGAATAGTGCCCTAGACAGCCGATTGTATATACGCTTTGTACTTTTCCTTATTGTAATCACAGACAATCTTTGAATAAAATAACGAATTGAGGCAACACTTCTTTATATGCTCTTGTTTGGTATGCGTTTACTTTAGCTGTGCATGTATGAGAACTCCCCTAATCTTGATGACTTTAGGACTCTACCATTTAGGTGAAATGGTTCATGAAACGAGCCCTATATCACATAAGTCATGATTAGTAAAATACTCCAAGCCGATGAGTCCTACAGATAGTGGGAGTGTCAACCTGACTCCTCTGGGGAGCACGTGTCCTTGGGACACGTGTCTCACACGTGTATATATATATATATATATATTGTATATATATATATATTAAATAATTAAATGTGTTAATTATTTAATAGGCTTTGGTTTAATTTTGAATTAAAAAAGGAAATTCTTATTTTGGAGAAAAATAATCTATTTAATTAATTATGAATTAATTAATTAGATAAATAAATAAGTTATTTATTAATAAATAAATAAAGTATAATATTATCCAAAAGGAGTTTGGATAATTTTAGCTCTCTTAAAAGTTGATTTGAATTAGAATTCAAAGTCAAAGTTCAAAATTACTTGATAATCAAGTAATAGGAGAGAGGGACCAGATCCTTAGTCCCTAAGGAATAGGATTTCGGTTGCCTCTCCCTTACTTAAATATAAGGGGAGCTAGAGAGTAATTGGCATTCTTTTGGTTCATGTGTTGAACACCTTCCTTTCTCCAAGATAATACAAACCCTAGGTTAAGCTTAAACACTAACTAGAGAACTAGCATCCTTACTAGTTAGATTGTAGTCAAGTTGGTGGACTATCTCTAGAGAGCTTCAAGTTAGAAGTTTTCAAGATTCGAGCTTTACTAAGGAGAGGGGATCAAGCTGCGAGAGGAGCGTTCTTGGGTGGCTTGAAACGCTTCAAGAAAGATTATTGAAAAGTAAATTTCTAATCTCTACGAATTTGGATTCCCGATTGCGAGTATTCAATCCTTTTGTTGGAAAAATTTTAAATTTCCGTTACTTTCTGATTCCTGTTTTCCAACACTATGTTGGGATTACACAAGTGGCATATGTAGAATTAGTAGAATCAATAAAGGACCTACACTTGTTAAGAACAAGAATGATCTCTTACTGATTAAGTTGTTCGTAGTCCATTAAACATTAAACCCTTGGCCAAGGTGGATAAAAGATTAAGACATCTAGAAAATGGAGTTTTCTAGGATTGAGATCGAAATGGATATGAAATGAACTTAACCTTAAAGATCAAGAATATATAGGCTCTGAGAATATTCCCTTGCCTTAGTTCTTGATTGAGAGATGGAGTTGTAGGAGGATCGTATTTCACTGATTGTCATTGAATGAGAGGTTCTTCGATTTATTTCGTTATTCATCTAGGGGTCACACACCCATTGTTAGATTACGGTAGTGTGATCTGCGAAGTGATTAATTAATTAGGGAATTAATTAATTGTTGTCACTGCTAATCGAATAATGAACCTAAAGGGTCACACACAAATGCCAGAACACGAGGGTTATGGTAGGATGTTAATATGAATAACGAAGGATCAAATTGTTGATCGAAAATAGAGATTGAAGCACGTGGGCATTGCCACGTGTCAAGCACACGTGACAATGCCAAGTGTCACACGTAGCCAGCGTGGCTGCCACGTGTCATGCACACGTGGCACGTACGTGATTCCATTCGTGTAATTATATTACACGTGAATTCTTTTCTAGAAATTAATTGATTAAATTGTAATTAATTAATTTTAGTCTTCTAATTAATTTTGAATTAATTGTTAAGACTATTCTCATATAAACTTAACCCAATAAATAATTAATTGAGAATTAAATTATTAATTGAATATTGACTTTTAACTTTAGGAAAGTTGAAAAGTCCAACTTCCTATTGTAGGAGAGAGAAGACTATTCTTGCAAGACTTGGAGAACAAGTTGAGAACTAATTATTCCAATTAAATTAATAATTAAATTATTTAATTAGTGAACAAGAAAACAAACTCCAAGAGACTTGGAGAAGTCTCCCAGGGTTCGAACCAACCTAGTATTTATACTAGGGGTGGTGCTTCTCTTATTCTTTAGACCAACACTCACGAAGTGTTAAGTTTTTGAGAAAATCCAAAAGAAAAGTTTCAAAGTAAATCCTAGCCTAAGCACAAGCCATAGAACTAGCATTCTCACTCGCTTGATCGTGTTCTAGGACTGGTGTGGATACGCTTTAGAGGGCTTCTACTTTGGAGTCTAATTCGAAAACCGTTCGAGGGATTTCGCTTGAAGGGTGTCCGTTAGGTGGTAACGGCATCACTAGAAAGCTTTTACCATTGTAAGTTTCTAAACACCCTACGATACGATACAAAAATTGCAAGACAATGATTAAACTTTTGGAAAATTTTAAACTTCCGCTGCTAAACTCTTTCGTGTTTTCCAACAAGTGGTATCAGAGCCACCTTGCAACGTTCGTATTGTATCTTTATTGCTTTTGGAATTTTGATTGAAAATTCTTGAATTTGAGTATATGTTGTGTATTCATGGTTTTTGTTTGAAATACGAAGTTGTCGGATCAAAACTGTTTCTTAAAAATTCGTGAAAAATCATTTTCTGATTAATCTGGTTTTAAGCTGGTTAAATTCAGATTTGTTTGAACTGTTTTTATTCGAAATTGGAATTGATGAATTTATTGAAATTGCGAAAGGAAGACGGACGGATCCACGTGCGCAGCTTTGCGGCCTCAGCGCCCGATCGCGTACGGCAATTCTGCCCTTATCCCGGCGCTGCTGTGCGGGCACTGTGTGCGAGACTGTTGCTCGCACGCGCTTCGGGTACTCACGTGCAGGCGGTCCTCGCGCGCCTCCGGTGGCCATCCCGGGACGCCTGCTTTTGTTTTGTTTTTCCGATTTCGAAAATTCCTGAATTACGAAAATTTGATTTTGTTTTAAAATTATAAAATTAGTTATTTGAAATAATAATAAACTTTTGGATTTTATGAATTAAAGTCAAGTTCTAATTTTTCGAGAAAATAATAAATATCACTTTGAATGATATTTTAGACAAAACTTTAATTTTGAATTAATTGTTGTTTTGTCAAGATCCGGTGATTCGATTTTGAATAAATTCTTGAATAAATGAACTAATATTCAAATTACTTAAGTTAATTGTAACTTGAAGTCAAGGGAATTTTAAATTTTGTTGGTAAATTTAAATTCGAGCGGAATCATGCTAGTTTAGGTGATCATGGGTTAGTCTTATGTATGTTTTAAATTCTGCACATGGATGATTTCAATTGGGGTTGGAGCCCCATAGTTGCGCGTTTTCAATTGGGGTTGGAGCCCTACTTATGTGCGTATTGTTATGTGTTTATTATGAGGCTTTCCTTATTATTGTTTTTGGGCCGGGGTATGCCCCGTGTATTTATCTATGGCCAATATGAAAATTGAGCCATATTACTTTATGTAAAGAGAGTAGAACTTAGGAAGTGAGGTTTTATTTTCATTTTGAAGACAAGCACCCATGGAATAAGAAGGATCCACAAGGAGCACTTGAAGAACGGTGGCCATAAGAAGACCCTTCAAAATGTTTAGGAGGTTTTCTATTAAATGTAATAGATAGGGTGTTTTTCCATTAAATTCTGTACCCCTGTGTGATATGAACTGTCTTATGTGGCATGAATGGTAGAACTAGTGATTTTGGAGTGACTCCCAAAATCACATATAAGATAGGATACCCATGATCATCTCATAATTAGTATCATGCTAGGACATGTTATCTGCTAATTGCTTCTGTGATGTACTTTATGTGAAACTGTATTAAACAAAACAATTAAAATTTGGATAACATTATATATTGGTGAGGTCATTCCAGACAACTCTCTGGAAATTCGAAAATCCCACTTAAATATTGAGCAATTTCGAATAAATAGGTATTTTATCCCGGTAATAAAATTCCTAACATGCCATCAATAGGATTTAGAACTTAATAAGTGAAACTAATTGTTGTCTCACGAGTCGTGAGGTAATTAGTATAGCTTATTAACTCTTAGTTTCTTGATTAATTATTTAAAATAATTAATATTTCTCGACCATTTTAGAATGGGCGATGTCTCACGAGTCGTGGGTCGTTCTGAACTAAGTTTGGTTGAGATCTTATGATTGATGGGTCCTGCTCAACACTAAAGTAGATATGGATGTCTCACGAGTCGTGGGTCCATGATCGAAAGATTAATGATGCAAAAATATTACTAGGAATTCCATGGGGATGGAATCGGCAATTAGTTCCTACCTAAAGATTTTTAGACCTTTGGATGTCTCACGAGTCGTGGGTCCAAAACTTAGAATTCTTAGGATCCTAGCACCCATTGAGAAAATAAGTTGCTTCTAAGGTCCTTAGGGATTTATAGACCTTCTAAAAATAGTGGGAGAACATATTTCTAAAGACCTTGATAATATGTAATCATTATTATTCAGTATGCTCATGATTTCTCTGTTTTTCCATTTAGGTTGTAGTTCTTTGATTCTCTACATTCTAAAATGGCAACCAAAAACCCTTTGGTATCCATCCTCGAATCAAATAAGTTGACGGGGCCCAATTACTCCGATTGGCTTCGGAATCTAAAGATAGTTTTAGATTCTGAAAAGAGAAGATATGTTCTCCTCGAGGGAGAGCCTGTCGCTGAAGGTGAGGCTCCGACTCGGGCCGAAAGAGAGGCGATCACGAAATGGTCTGAAGATAATCTTCAAGCCCGTTACCTCATGTTGGCCAACATGTCTCCGGATATGCAAAGGCAACATAAGTTTATGGATAATGCTTGGGAGATTTATGACCATCTCGATCAATTGTACCGCCCCAAAGAGCATGTTCTAAGGTACAACACCTCTAAGGAGCTCTTTCATCTCAGAATGAAAGAAGGTACAAGTGTCCATGAGCACGGTCTAAAGTTTCTTGCTTTGCACGAGAAACTGACCTCCATGCCACCGAGTGAAAAACTAGCTGTGGATTTGTTACTCGCATCACTTCCACCATCATTCAATCCTTTTGTGTTAAACTTCAACATGAATCATCCTCATGCTACTGTAGCTGAGTTGATTAGTCAACTTGTGATTGTTGAAGACACGATAAAGAAGGATCATAAAGTGATGATGGTCACTTCCTCTTCGAGGCCTTCTAAAGGCAAAGGGAAAAAGTTCCCAAGAAGAAGGGATCTCTTAAACCCAAAGGAGGGGTTAAAAAAAGAAAGGCCAAGAAGAGAAAAGATCAGAGAGAGGACGTTTGCCACCATTATGGTAAGAAAGGGTATTGGAAGAGGAACTGCCAAGAGTACAAGGATACTCTAAAGAAAGGTGCGTTTATTGTTGAAGTAAATCTATCTGTTGATTCTAATTCTTGGGAACTTGATATCGGCTATGGAGCTCATTTCTGTAATGATGCACAGATGCTAAATGAGGTTCGGTAGCTCGAAGAAGGAGAATGCGTCTTGAATGTTGGGAATGGATCAAGCGTTCAAGCTCAAGCCATTGGGACGTGTAGATTAGATTTAGGTGTCTTTACTTTGGTTTTGAACAAAGTTCTTTATGTACCTTCTATTATTCGTAATATCATTTCCATTCCAATACTTGATTGTGAAGGTTTTGAGACTTTTTCTAGAAATGGAAACTTTTATCTTAAGAAGAATAAAACTTCTGCTTTGCTTGGTACATTATTTAATGGACTTTACACAACTAAAGACACTAATATTTTGAATATACAACAATTAAACAAACGCAAAAGAGATGAAAAGATCTCGGCTTCTTTATGGTACGCGCGTTTAGGGCATATTTCTAAAGACAGGATTGCTAAGTTAACTAATTTAGGATCATTCTACGATAATGAACTTAAGGAGTTAACTCATTGTGAATCTTGTCTTAAAGGAAAGATGGCCAAAACTCTCTTTAATGGTAAACTGAAACGTGCCACTAAAGTATTGGATTTAATCCATACTGATGTTTGTGGACCACTTAGTGTAAGTACGATAAACAATCATCAGTATTTCATAACCTTCATAGACGACTTTAGTCGTTTTGCTTATATGTACTTAATGAAGTATAAATCCGAAGCCTTTGACAAATTCTTAGAATTTCAGAAGGAGGTTGAAAACCCAACCGGTCACAAGATTAAGGCACTTCGATCTGATCGAGGTTGCGACTATCTAAGTGAAAAATTCCTTAGTCATCTCAGAGATAATGGAATGATCTCTCAGTGGACTCCTCCAGGAACTCCTCAATTAAATGGAGTTTCAGAGAAAAGGAACATAACCTTACTTGATATGGTTCGTTCCATGATGAGCTTCACTGAATTGCCACCTTCATTCTGGGGTTATGCCCTAGAATCAGCAGTTAAGATTCTGAATCTTGTTCCTTCCAAATCTGTACCCAAAACCCCATTTGAGATATGGTTAGCAAAATCCCTGATTATTCTTACTTAAGAATTTGGGGTTGTCCTGCTTACGTGAAGAAGACAGTGGGAGATAAGCTTGAAGCTAGATCAAGCTTATGTAACTTCGTAGGATATCCTAAAGAGTCAATTGGATATTATTTCTACGATCCTCTTAAACAAAAGGTCTTTGTGTCAAGAAACGCCACTTTTCTTGAGGACTCATTCCTTAAAGAAAAGAAAGGCAAGATAGCAGAACTCGAAGAAGTTCGAGACAAAGGTCCTTCGCCAAGTTTGGAGACTGACGTCCCTCAACCAATCGCAGAGAGTGATACACGTGAGAATCCTTCTCAAATAAGATGTTCTGAATGCATTCCTAGACAACCAGAGAGATGATATGGTTTTGTCAACCAAACATCTCAAATGGATATTGATCCATCGGCTTATGAGGAGGTATTGTTAGATACGGACTCTGAACTGTGGAAAGAAGCAATACCGAAATGGATTCCATGTACTCTAACCAAGTTTGGACCTTGGTTGATCCACCTGATAGGATCAGGCCCATAGGGTGTAAATGGATATATAAGCGTAAGCTTGGAGTAGATGGAGGCGTGGTAGCCTTTAAAGCAAGATTAGTTGCTAAAGGTTTCACTCAAAGACAAGGTGTAGACTTTGATAAACCTTCTCCTCGGTTACAATGCAAAAATCCATTCGGATCTTGCTTGCCATTGTTGCATATTATGACTATGAGATATGGCAAATGGATGTGAAAACTGTCTTTCTCAATGGAGACATTGACAAAGACATTTACATGGAGCAACTCATGGGTTTCACATTCAGTGGGAGTGAACAAAAGGTTTGTAAGATCCAAAGATCAATCTACAGATTGAAACAAACTTCTAGGAATTGGAACATTCGATTTGATGAAGCAGTCAAATCGTTTGGCTTTATTCAAAATTCGAATGAGTCCTGTGTGTACAAGAAAGAATTGAAAACCACGGTTCAATTTCTGATACTTTATGTAGATGACATCCTCCTCATTGGGAATGCGAAGGATGACATGAAAGTAACAAAGTCTTAGTTATCGAACCAATTTGAGATGAAGGATCTTGGTGATGCATCCTACATTCTCTGGATAAAGATCTTTCGGGATAGATCTAAGAGATTGTTAGGATTATCACAGTCGGTTTACATAGATAAAATACAAAAAAGGTTTAATATGGAAGATTCCAAAAGTGGGAAACTTCCAATGGGCCCGAGAATAGTTCTTTCGAAGAAGCTGTGTCCCAAGACTGAAGTTGAAAAGTCCAGGATGTCCAGAATCCCTTATGCATAAGCTATAGGAAGCATAATGTATGCGATGCTATGTACTCGACCGGATGTGGCTTATGCACGTAACGTGACTATCCGATTCCAATCTGACCCTGGTGAAGGTCACTGGACTGCTGTAAAGAACATCTTTAAGTACTTGCGAAGAACTAAGGATTTGTTCTTGGTTTACAGAGGCCAGCAAGATCTTGTCATTAGAGGATATTGTGATGCAAGCTTTGCATCAGACATGGATGACTTTAAATCCATGTCAGGATACATATTCTGCCTGAAAGGCGGAGCAGTGAGTTGGAAAAGTTCCAAGCAAGCGACCACTGCAGATTCAACCACTGAGGCCGAATACTCAGCTGCAAATGAGGTAGCTAAGGAAGGTGTTTGGGCAAGAAACTTCATCAATGAGCTAGGTGTAGTTCCTAGCATTAAAGACCCCGTTACAGTGTTTTGTGACAACACCGGGACGGTTGCTCAAGCAAGAGAACCAAGATCTCACCAAAGGACCAAGCACATTTTGAGGAAGTATCACTTGATTTGTGATATCGTCAGGAGAGGGGATGTGCAAATTGAAAGGGCCACATCGGCAGAGAACATGGTAGATCCACTTACTAAAGCCCTTAGCCAACAGGCTTTTGAAGGACATCTTCAGAAGATGGGTCTGAGATAAGCACCTGAATGGATTTGACGGGCAAGTGGGAGTTCTTAGGAATAGTGCCCTTAAAGCAGATGTTTGCTTTACGATTTTCTTGGAAAATCACAAACAGTCTTTCAATAATAAATGAAATGGTTTTTTTCATAGGCAATCACTTCTTTATGTGCTTATTTATGTCTGTTTGGGTTTGACTGTGTTTTGTATGTACTGAACTCCCCTAATCCGATGAGGCCGTTAAGAACTTTCTCGTTATGGGAACGACATATGAAACAAGTGCTTAACTCCATAGGCAAGGATTAGAAACTTCTCGAAGTCAATGAATCCAACAGACAGTGGGAGTGTCGACCTTAACTCTGCTGAGACTTGCTTATGTGATTATATCCTTTTGAAGGATCACTCAGTTTCATGGGGTGATAAGTGCATACGTTGATGCGTTCATAATACATAAAAGTGATTGTTACAAGAACTTCATCACTGAGATGTCCCGCGTGAGAACATTCCTAAATGGGAAAGGAAGTTTCCAGAAACATTCAGATTAGGAAATGTCTCATAGGTCAATGACGTGATTCATTAATCCTTAGACTTGAGATTCTGTAATGTCTCATATGAACTAACTCTGTAATCTTTGATATAGGCTAAAAAAGGTGTCTCCATATAGACACCTGAACCATGTCCTATGTTGGGATTACACAAGTGGCATATATAGAATTAGTAGAATCAATAAAGGACCTACACTTGTTAAGAACAAGAATGATCTCTTACTGATTAAGTTGTTCGTAGTCCATTAAACATTAAACCCTGAGCCAAGGTGGATAAAAGACTAAGATATCTAGAAAATGGGGTTTTTTAGGATTGAGATTGAAATGGATATGAAACAAACTTAACTTTAAAGATCAAGAATATTTAGGCTCTGAGAATATTCCCATGCCTTAGTCCTTGATTGAGAGATGGAGTTGTAGGAGGATCGTATTTAACTGATTGTCATTGACTGAAAGGTTCTTTGATTCATTTCGTTATTCGGCTAGGGGTCACACACCCATTGCTAGATTACGGTAGTGTGATAAGTGAAGTGATTAATTAGTTAGGGAATTAATTAATTGCTGTCATTGCTAATCGAATAATGAACCTAAAGGGTCACACACAAATGCCAGAACACGAGGGTTGTGGTAGGATGTTAATATAATTAACGAAGGATCAAATGGTTGATCGAAAATGGAGATTGGAGTACGTGGGGATTACCACGTGTCAAGCACACGCGACTGCCACGTGTCGCACGTACCCTGCGTGGCTACCACGTGTCATGCATGTTAGGAATAGTACCCTGAAAGCCGATGTAATAGTCAGCTTTAGTACTTTCCTTTTTGTAAATCACAGACAATCTTTGAATAATACGAATTAAGGCAACACTTCTTTATATGCTCTTGTTTGATTGTGTGTTTTCTTTTGACTACGCATGTATAAGAACTCCCCTAATCAATATGACTTATAGGACTAAACCATTTAGGTGAAGCGGTTCATGAGACGAGCCCTATATCACATAAGTCATGATTAGAAATCACTCCAAGCCGATGAGTCCAAAAGACAGTGGGAGTGTCAACCTGACTCGTTTGAGGGTTGCTCGTGTGATCACGCCCTTAAGAAGGACCACATTGTTTCATGGGGTGTAAAGTGTATAGTTGATACGTGCGTGATACATGGGGGTGCTTACTTATTCTAAGTAGGTAAACTGAGGTGTCCTGTGTGAGAAGATTCCTAAATGGGAAAGGATGTTTCTATATCTGGAAACAGAAACTTCCAGATTAGGAAATATTTCACGAGTCATTGATGTGATTAAGTGATCCTTAAACTTGAGGTTCCATTGATACTTTATGACCTAACTCTGTAATCTTAGGTGTAAGCTTTAAAGGGTGTCTCCTTAGACAACTGACTCAAACTTATGCTGGGGCTGCATAAGTGGCACATGAAAGTATATGAGAATCAATAAAGGACCTACGCTTGCAGTAGCAAGGTGATGATCTCTTATTGTGTAAGTCATTTATATGCCATCTAGGAGTCCTTGGCCAATGCATGGATCAAGACATCAAGAAAAGAGTTTCTTGGATTGAGATCAAATGGATATGAAATGCACTTAGCATTAAGATCAAGATTATTAGGGTTCTAGTTATTCTCTTACCCTAGATCTTGATTGAGAGATGGGACGTAGGAGGATTGTATCTCACATATGTCAATGACTTAAAGGTTCTGTCGAATCGAGACATTCTTATTCAGCTCGGGGTCAAACACCTGTTGCTAGACTATGGTCGTTTGATCTGTGGACTGATTAATTAATTAGGGAATTAATTAATTAGGTTCACTGCTAATTGAATTAAGAACCTAGAGGGTCACACACAACAACCCGATCATGTGGGTTAAGGCTGGAATCGATTAAACGAGTTGATCGAACCATTAAGTGAATGGTGGGGCCCACACGTGTGAGTCACACGTGTGGAACACGTGTATGACACGTGTCCTCGTGTTTATATGTGTATATTAAATAATTAATGTGTTAATTATTTAATGGACTTTGATTTAATTTTGAGTTCAAATTAAAGTTCAATTTTAGAGAAATAAAGTCTAATAAATAATTAATTATGAATTAATTTTATTATTAGTATTCAAGTTATTTATTGTAAAATAAATAAAGTAAAATAAAATATCTAAAAGAGTTAGATATTATTCTTGCCCAACAAGTTGGTCAAAAGGTAGACTTTCGGTCAAAATAAGAGACTTAGTCTCCAAGCAAGATATCCCTTTCCAAAAGGAGTTTGGAATCCTTTTCCACAGAGGATAAGGGGTTTGAACCCTAGCCTTATAAATAAAGGGGTTCGAACCCCATGGGATAAGAATAGAAAATTTCTCCTTCTCTAAATTATACACTAAACCCTAGAGCCTAAACACCGAATATAGAACTAGCATCCTCCCTATTCAGATCGTGGTCGCGGTTGGTGGACTATTTCTCTAAAGGGCTACTATCGTGAAATCTTGAAAGATTCGAAGGAGCTTTTGGGGATCAAGCCGCGTGAAGAGCATTCTTGGGCGGTTAGAATGTGTCAAAAAAGCTACTAACTAACTGAGTTTCTTGATCTTTACGAATTTGAGAATAGGAATTGCAAGATTCGATCCTTGCTTAGTTGGGAAATTTTTTAAATTTCAGCTGCATTTCCGTTCCGTTTTCCCAACAAGTGGTATCAGAGACACCTTGCAAGGCCTATTTTTGATTCGTCTTAATTATTCTGAATTTGGTAGAAATTCTTAGGCTTAGATGCAAATTGAGTATTCTTATGTTCTTTTAGAAAACCTGAAATATGAAACTGTATTTTTCCTAAAGTTTCTGAAAAAAGTTTTTGAAAATTTGATTAAAATTATTTTAGATCAAATATATTTAAATCGTGTTTTAAATTTTGGATTGTTGTTGGTTTTTGAACTAAAATACGAACACAAAATCGCGTTACGAAAACGCAAGCCTAGACGTGCTAAGGCGTAGCACGCCTAGGCCCACGCGCCACTGCCACACAGCAGTCCCGCAGCTGCGCGGGACTGTTCGCACAACCCTCCCGCAACAGCACTAAAGGCCGCCCGCCAGCGCCTAGGCTAGTCCGCACGCTCCTCCAGCAACTGCGCTGGAGCCTAGCCCGGGATGGCTGCCTGCTGCTGCGCGAAGGGCGCGCGACGCCGAGCGGTCAGTCCGGGCATTCCGGGTCGTTCGTATCGCGATCTTGCCTTTTGTTTTAGTCCAATCCAATCCCGATTTAATTTTTGTAAAAACATGTTTTATTAAAATTGGTTTTTATTTTAAAAATATTTTTAAATTGGGATTTTTGAGAAATTAAGACGATTTAAATTTTGGGAAAATTACAAGCTTTATTTTATGAAAATGTTGAAAGAATAAAATTGTTAATTTTTCAGAAATTAATTGGAATTTTATTAGTTTATTGTTTTTCGGGTTTTGTAGAAAAGGCTCTTGAACAAGAATTGTATCTAAGTCACGTTTTAAGCTATTAGAGCTTAAAGCAAGAATGTTAATTTATTGGTTAAATTTAAATTCTTGCAATTTATGCATGTTAGGTGATCATGGGTTTAGTCTTATGTATGGTTTTAATTTATGCACATGGATGGTTTAAATTGGGGTTAGAGCCCCATAGTTACGTTTTTCAATTGGGGTCGGTGTCCCACTTATGTGCATACTGTAATGTGTTTATTATGTGGTTTTCCATATTGCTATTTTTTAGGCCGGGGTATGACCCGTGTAATTGTCTAAGGCCAATATGAAGATTGAGCCTTGTTACTTTATGTCTTTTTCCTTTTATTGTAATTTGAGAGTAGAGATAGGTGGTGAGGTCTTTTTCTTTCATTTTGGAGACAATGCACCAATGGAGTAAGATGGATCCACACAACAAGTAACAAGATGGAGGCCATAAGTGAAGACCTCTCAAAGTGTTAGAGAGGATTTCTATTATTGTAATAGATAGGGCATCGTTTTATTTCCAATTCCCTTATGTGATTTAAATTGTTTTATGTGGCATGTATGTTAGAACTTGTGATTGTGGAGTGGCTCCCACATATCACGCATAAGATACGTAGAACCCATGATCATCACATGTTAGTTTCATGCTAGGACATGTTTTCTTCTAAGTGCTTGTGTGAAATGCATTTAAGTTGTACTTGCATTAATCAAGACTAATTAAATTGGATATCATATATGTTGGTGAGGTCGAACAGGACAACTCTCCGGTTACATCGAAAATTCCCATTAAATATTAAGCTAATTTTCGAAAATAGGTGTTTAATTCGAGGTGTAAGCTTCGAATTAAATCCCTAGCATTCCATCAATAGCATTTAAGTTTAATAGGGGAAGCTAGATGCTGGCCACGAATCGTGGGTGTCGATGTGAAACCTATTAGTTCTTAGTTTCCTAATTGATCTTAAATGATCAATATTTCGTGATCAATTTTAGCAAGGTCGATGGCCGCGAGTCGTGGGTCGTTCGAACTAAGTTTTGATCATGATCTTATCATTGATGGGTCTAGCTTAACGCCTAAGTAAATATGGATGTCGCACAATTCGTGGGTCCATATTGAAAGATAGGTGATGCAAAAACATTACTAAGAATTCCACAGTGTTGGAATTGGTAAGTTGTACCTACCTTAGGCTTAATTGAGAATGGCCACGAGTCGTGGGTTCAATGTTAAGTGATTAGGATCTTAGTACCCATTTGGATAACAAGTATCCTCTAAGATCTTTGGGAATTATAGATCTTTGAAAAACAGTGGGAGCTACATAGATTAAAGACCTAATCTCATGTATATCGTTATTATTCAGCATGCTCACTAGTTCTCTGTTTTTCCATTTAGGTCGTAGATTCTGTGATTCTCTACATGTTTTGAAATGGCAACCAAAAACCCTCTAGTATCTATCCTCGAGTCAAACAAGCTGACTGGTCCCAACTATTCTGATTGGCTTAGGAATCTAAAAATCGTTCTAGATTCTGAGAAGAGAACTTATGTTCTCTATGAGGCGGAGCCCGTTCCCGAAAGGGATGCTCTGACCCGGACTAAGTGGGATGCGATCCAGAAGTGGAAGGATGATAATCTCCAAGCCCGTTGTCTCATGCTTGCTAACATGTCTCCGGATATGCAAAGAAAGCATGAGTCCATGGAATTCGCTTGGGAGATTTACGACCACTTAGAGCAACTTTACCACTCTCATGAGCGTGTTACAAGGTATAACACCTCAAAGGAATTGTTCCATTTGAGAATGAAGGAAGGTACAAGTGTCCATGAATACGGACTCAAGTTTCTTGCTCTTACTGAGAAACTTGCTTCCATGGACATGCCAATGAGGGATGAGCTGTAACGCCCCGATTTTCATTCATGTGTTATGCTTCATTATATTAATAGTTCATAACATTATATGTAATATATTCTCATGCATTTATATGAATTAATTGATAATGTGACTAATTGTTCATATATGACCTTAATTTATCACTTCTTGAAAATTGGTGGACTTAATTGCATAAATTCTTTGGACTTAATTAATTATATGTTATGGAATGAAACTTGATTGCATGCACTCAAATATTCCAAGGACTTAAATGCAAAATGTGTTGAGTCATGTATATTGTTGGAAGACTTTGATAAATATCTCATTCATCTCTCTCTCATTCCATTTTATTTCATTTCATCAAATTTCCCACACACACTCACACACTAAATACCGATTTTTACACCATGGAAGAGAAGGAGGAGATTTCATCATTCCAAGTTAATTTCAAGGAGGAAATGCATGAGTTTGAGGCATCATCATCATCTCCGTAGTTCCTTTCATCTTTCCATTCATTCTTTCAAGGTATATGTATGAATCTCTTGAGCATATTTGAAGTAGGGTTTGATGAATTTGATGTAATTCCTTGGTTATTTGAGATTATAAGCATGAGTAGGATCTTTAGACTTCAAAGCTTGCATGAATTCTTGTATGAAATGAGAGTTGGAGACCATGGAGATATATGGGATTTTGTGGATAAATTCTTGATGATTTGGTGCATGTTTCATGGATTACTTGACTCCTAATTGATATATATGAGTTATATGCATGATATATGATTGTTTTGGAGCATTTTGGTTGAGTTTGCTTTGGATTTTGATCCCTTTTCTTCCTTCCCCGAAGCTATCCCTGTTTTGCCCCTTTTTCCAGCTCTGGAACAGTACCCGGGCGGGTACTTTTTGTGCATAAAAAGTACCGGGTACTTTTCCCCCGTAGAGTTTCTAGACTGCTCTACCCGGTCGGGAAACTTTTCCCTTGAATTTTACCCGGCCGGGTACTCCCTCATCCGAACTCCAAATGACCTGATTTTTGAACCGTTGGAAAGATCTTGAAGTCTAGAACAACTTCCAATTGGAATCACCTAAATATATTTTCCCATTTGTGAGATATTATCAATTCTTTTTGGTGTCACTGCTTTCCTGACAAACAGCATTCACCCAACTTCAAGCTTACGCCATTTTCTCCTCACTTTGAACTAGAAAACGAGCCATATATGCTTTGAAATCCCTTTGTGTCTAGTTTCATTCCCAACAAACAAAACGCAATTCCAACTTCTACAACTCAAGATATTTCCATTTTCCTACAGCTTGTGCGTTTTCGAAAATTGTCGGGTTTTACCAAACTTTACCAAAACCGTTCTTATCGCATTCTTTTCACTTCCTTGGCTCCCATATGTGAATTATATGATTTATATACTTGGTTTATTGATAATTATGCTTTTATGTGACATTCCTTAATTGTTATTGGATGATCTATTGATCATGACTTTGTCGTGCGTCGTAATTGGTTCAATAGAGTCGTGTCTCACAAACACTTGTCCCCTTTTTACACAGATTGTCTTCCCGTTGACAAGGAGCAAGCTTCATAATTATATCCTTGTTGTATTGTCGGCACAAGTGAGGTTTAATTACTATATATATATAGAACCCGTATAACCCTACTTGATGTTTCGGCCGAAATGTATATATATGTATATATCTTTCTCAAAACCTTTATCGATTGCAAGTGATTTCTCGTGACATATTAAACTTATCGTGATTGATTGATTTTTGGCGAGTAAAGCATGTTCACTTGTGCTCGAGGGTAGTGTATTGAGCCAACCGAGGAAGCAAGGGCTGACGGGTAACTCTTGCACTATCCTCACCAATTTTGGGATCACCTCTGAATCCACCAGGAGGTTTGGTGGAGGAAGAAATCCCGTGCGTGGGAGTCATGTTCCCGACGTACACCGTTCATGGATGGTTGGGCCTTGCAATCCCACCATCACCAGAGGAAGAAGGAGTTCGTGAAATGCTAAGTGTGCACTAATGATCGTATGAAAATTATTGAAATAAAACCTAAAGATGGTATTGTTCACTAATTGGAGTAAGGTTGGAGATTTGCCCTCACTCGCCGGGCCACGAATTGATTGTATTGAATTGATTAAATTGATAAATTGAATTAGTTGTAACCTCGGGCAATAGTATCTCTTATTTTACTAAATTGTATTGTTATTTTCCAAAATTATTACCCGAGATTATAACTTGCATGTATGTGCGCATATATTTACCTATACCCCTCACTCAGTCTTTGGTTGACTGACATCTCACACTTTTCAGGTTTTCAAGGTTTGCATGCTAGGCGGGATCGAGTCAGGTCTTTTGTTCCTTGGGGTCTAGCACTTGTCTTCCTCACTTTATTGTACATTATTTATGCATATATATATTGTTATGTCTCTTGGTACCTATGTATTAAGTATGACCTATTTGGATATCTTTGGAATTTGACTTATGTAAATGATGGAAGGATTATGTTAAAGACATAAATGTATATTATGCTTCCGTTTTATTGATTATGCATGGTCGTATTTAATTGAGGGTTAGTCCCGCCTAGCTAGTGTGTCATTTTTTTACTGTCACCCGTTCGCCATGAGTCCGGTTCATATATGGACTACCCATTTCATGTGTGAGCTAGACTTATGGTGCGGAGGTGTGGCATCTCGGCGTTCCGGGTGCTATAAAGTGAGGAAGACAAGTGCTAGCCTCGCTCCCACCATCATTCAACCCTTTTGTCCTTAACTTCAACATGAATCATGTAAATGCTAGTGTAGCTGAGCTGATTAGTCAGCTTGTGACTGCTGAAAGCACGATCAAGGAAGACAGTAAGGTTATGATGGTCACTGCTCCATCTTCTTCTAAGCCTTCCAAAGGCAAGGGCAAAAAAGACCAAAAGAAGAAGAAGTTCCTTAGGCCCAATGGAGGCATCACGAAGGGAAAAGTCCAAAAGAAGAAACGTGATCAGAAAGAGGACGTTTGCTTCCATTGTGGCAAACCGGGGCATTGGAGAAGAAACTGCCAAGAGTACAAGGCTACTCTAAAGAAAGGTATGTTTCTCGTTGAAGTAAATCTTTCTATTAATTCTAACTCTTGGGTACTTGATACCGGTTGTGGATCTCATATCTGTAATGATGTACAGATGCTAAGTGAGGTCCGGCAGCTTAAAGGAGGAGAATGTGTCTTGAAGATTGGGTACGGCTCAACGGTCAAAGCTCAAGCTTTAGGCACAATTAGATTAGATTTAGGTCATTCTATTTTAGTTTTAAATAAAGTCCTTTATGTACCAGACATTATTCGTAATATTATTTCGGTTCCAATACTTGATTGCGAAGGTTATGAAATTAATATTAAGAATGGTAACTATTTCTCAAAAAGAATAATTTTTCAATACATCTTGGTACATTAAATATTGGACTTTATCTAACTCAAAATAGTAATATTTTGAATATACAACGAGAAACAAAACGAAAGAGAGATGACGAAGTCTCAGCATCTTTGTGGCACGCTAGATTAGGACATATTTCTAAGAACAGAATTAGCAAGTTAACTACCTTAGGGACATTCTCTGAAAATGACCTTAAACAGTTGACTTCCTGCGAATCCTGTCTCAAAGAAAAAATGTCCAAAACTCCTTTCAAAGGAAGTGTGGAACAAGATACAAAGACCTTGGGTTTGATCCATTCTGATGTTTGTGGACCGCTTAGTGTAAGCACTCGAAACAATCATCAGTACTTCATAACCTTTACTGACGACTTTAGTCGTTTTGGTTATGTGTACTTAATGAAGTACAAATCTGAATCTTTTCAGAAATTCTTAGAATTTCAGAAGGAGGTTGAGAACCAAACTGGTCACAAGATCAAGACACTTCGATCTGATTGAGGTGGCGAGTATCTTAGTGAAGAATTTCTTAATCATCTCATAGATAATGGAATTATCTCTCAGTGGACTCCTCCGGGAGCTCCTCAGCTTAATGGAGTTTCTGAGAGAAGGAATCGAACCCTACTTGATATGGTTCGTTCCATGATAAGTTTCACTGACTTACCACCTTCTTTCTGGGGTTATGCTCTAGAAAGTGCAGCAAAGATTTTGAGTCTTGTTCCTTCCAAGTCAGTCCTTAAAACGCCCTACGAAATGTGGCATAGTAAAACCCCTAGTTATTCTTACTTAAGAATTTGGGGGTGTCCTGCTTATGTGAAGAGGATAGTGGGAGATAAGTTAGAAGCTCGTTCTAACTTATGCTACTTTGTTGGTTATCCTAAGGAATCCATAGGATACTACTTCTATGATTAAACTGAACAAAAGGTGTTTATTTCAAGAAATGCAACTTTTCTTGAGGAATCGTTCCTAGAAGAGAAGAAAGGCAAGATCACAAAACTAGAAGAAATTTGAGATGTTCCCATGCTACATTTAGAGGACACGTCCCATTCTGATATCCCACAAACAATCATGAACTTCGATACACGTAAAAATCCTCCTCTAAGGCGCTTTGAATGCACTCCTAGACAGCCAAAGAGATGGTATGGTTTTCTACATGAAATCTCTCAAGAAGATAATGATCCTCTAACATATGAGGGGGCACTGTCAGACTCGGATTCTGAGCAGTGGAAACAAGCCATGAAATTCGAAATGGATTCCATGTACTCCAATCAAGTTTGGACCTTGGTAGATTTGCCTGATGGGGTTAAACCCATAGGTTGCAAATGGATCTTTAAGAGAAAGCTTGGAGTAGATGGAAGCATTGCAGCATATAAGGCAAGACTGGTTGCAAACAGATTCACTCAAAGGCCCGTTGTGAACTTTGATGAAACCTTCTCACCGGTTCCAATGCAAAAGTCCATTTGGATCATGCTTGCTATAGCTGCATATTATGACTATGAGATATGACAAATGGATGTGAAAACTTCCTTTCTCAATGGAGACATTGGTAAAAACATTTACATGGATCAACCCATGGGTTTCACATTCAGTGGGAGTAAGCAAAAGGTTTGCAAACTCCAAAGATCAATCTACGGATGGAAACAGGCTTCTAGGAATTGGAACATTCGTTTTGATGAAACAATCAAAGCATTTGGCTTCGTTCAAAATTCGAATGAGTCCTGCGTGTATAGAAAGGAATTAGAGATTTCAGTGTAATTCTTAGTACTTTATATTGATGACGTCCTTCTAATTGGGAATTCAAAGGATGATATGAAAGTTACCAAATCTTGGTTATCGAACCAATTCGAGATGAAAGATCTTGGTGATGCGTCCTACATTCATGGGATAAAGATCTATAGGGATAGATCTAAGAGATTGATAGGACTATCACAATCAATGTACATAGACAAAGTACTGAAACGGTTCAATATGGAGAATGCAAAGAACAAAGTTCTTCCCATGAGTGTAGGAACATCTCTTTCGAAGAAGATGTGTCCTAAGACAAACCTTGAGAAGGAAAGAATGACTCATGTGCCTTATGCCTCGGTAATAGGTAGCATAATGTATGTAATGCTATGTGCTCGACCGGATGTGGCATATGCACTTAGTGTAACAAGTCGTTTCCAATCAGACCCTGGAGAAGGTCACTGGACTATCGTGAAGAATATCCTAGAGTACTTAGGAAGCACTAAGGATTTATTCTTAGTATACGGAGGACAGAAAGATCTAGTAATCGGAGGATACTGTGATGCAAGCTTTGCATCTGACTTAGATGACTTTAAATCAATGTCAGGATACATTTTCTGCCTTAACGGCAGAGCAGTGAGTTGGAAAAGTTCCAAGCAGACGACCACTGCAGAATCGACCACTGAGGCCGAATAATTAGCTGCAAATGATGCAGCTAAGGAAGGTGTTTGGATTAGAAACTTCATTCAAGATTTGAATGTCGTTCCTAGCATGAAAAACCCCATTACTGTGTTTTGTGACAACATTGGGGCGGTTGCTCAAGCAAGAGAACCAAGATCTCACCAACGGACCAAGCACATTATGAGGAAGTATCACCTAATCCGTGATATCATCAAACAAGGTGATGTGCAAATTGAGAGGGTCACATCAGCACAGAACGTGGTAGACCCGTTTACTAAACCCCTTAGTCGAGAAGCTTTCAAAGGTCATCTTGCGAAGATGGGACTTAGATTAGCTCCTGAATGGCTTTGACGGGCAAGTGGGAGATTGTTAGGAATAGTGCCCTGAAAGACGATGTAATAGTCAGCTTTAGTACTTTCCTTTTTGTAAATCACAGGCAATCTTTGAATAATACGAATTAAGGCAACACTTCTTTATATGCTCTTGTTTGATTATGTGTTTCCTTTTGACTACGCATGTATAAGAACTCCCCTAATCAATATGACTTATAGGACTCAACCATTTAGGTGAAGTGGTTCATGAGACGAGCCCTATATCACATAAGTCATGATTAGAAATCACTCCAAGCCGATGAGTCCAAAAGACAGTGGAAGTGTCAACCTGACTCGTTTGAGGCTTGCTCATGTGCTCACGCCCTTAAAAAGGACAACCTTGTTTCATGGGGTGCAAAGTGTATAGTTGATACGTGCGTGATACATGGGGGTGCTTGCTTATTTTAAGTAGGTACACTGAGGTGACCCGTGTGAGAAGATTCCTAAATGGGAAAGGATGTTTCTATATCTGGAAATAGAAACTTCCAGATTAGGAAATATCTCACGAGTCATTGATGTGATTAAGTGATCCTTAAACTTGAGGTTCCATTGATACTTTATGAGCTAACTCTGTAGTCTTAGGTGTAAGCTTTAAAGGGTGTCTCCTTAGACAACTGATTCAAGGCTTATGTTGGGGCTGCACAAGTGGCACATGGAAGTATATGAGAATCAATAAAAGACCTACGCTTGCATTAGCAATGTGATGATCTCTTATTGTGTAAGTTATTCATATGCCATGTAGGAGTCCTTGGCTAAGGCAGTAAATCAAGACATCAAGAAAAGAGTTTCTTGGATTGAGATCAAATGGATATGAAATGCACTTAGCATTAAGATCAAGATTATTAGGGTTGTAATTATTCCCTTGTCCTAGATCTTGATTGAGAGATGGGACATAGGAGGAATGTATCTCACATATGTCAATGACTTAAAGGTTTTGTCGAATCGAGACATTCTTATTCAGTTAGGGGTCAAACACCTGTTGCTAGACTATGGTCGTTTGATCTATGGACTGATTAATTAATTAGGGAATTAATTAATTAGGGTCACTGCTAATTGAATTAAGAACCTAGAGGGTCACATACAATAACTCGGTCACGTAGGTTAAGGCTGGAATCGATTAAACGAGTTGATCGAACCATTAAGTGAATGGTGGGGCCCACACGTGTGAGTCACACGTGTAGTTGTGTGTTTATATGTGTATATTAAATAATTAGTGTGTTAATTATTTAATGGACTTTGATTTAATTTTGAATTAAAATTAAAGTCCAATTTTAGAGAAATAAAGTCTAATAAATAATTAATTATGAATTAATTATATTATTAGTGTTCAAGTTATTTATTGTAAAATAAATAAAGTAAAATAAAATATCTAAAAGATTTAGATATTATACTTGCCTAACAAGTTGGTCAAAAAGTGGACTTTTGGTCAAAGTAAGAGACTTAGTCTCTAAGCAAGATATCCCTTTTCAAAAGGAGTTTGGAATCTTTTTCCACAAAGAATAAGTGGTTCAAACCCTAGCCTTATAAATAAAGGGGTTTGAATCCCATGGGATAAGGATAGCAAAATTTCTCCTTCTTTAAATTATACACTAAACCCTAGAGCCTAAACACCGAATATGTAACTAGCATCCTCCGTATTCGGATCGTGGTCGCGGTTGGTGGACTATTTCTCTAGAGGGCTACTATCATGAAGTCTTGAAAGATTCTAAGTTGCTTTTGGGGATCAAGCCGCGTGAAGAGAGTTCTTGGGCGGCTAAAACGTGTCAAGAAAGCTACTAACTAAGTGAGTTTCTTGATCTCTACGAATTTGGGAATAGGAATTGCAAGATTCGATCCTTGCTTAGTTGGGAAAATTTTTAAATTTTCGCTGCGTTTCCGTTCCGTTTTCCCAACAATGCACACGTGGCACGTACTTGATTCCATTCGTGTAATTATGTTATGTTAGGAATAGTGCCCTTAAAGCAGATATTTTCTTTACTATTTCCTTGTGAAATCACAAACAATCTTTGAATAATAAACGAGATGATTTTGTTCATAGGCAATCACTTCTTTATGCGCTTATTTATGTCTACTTGGGTTGACTGTGTTTTGCATGTATTGAACTCCCTTAATCCGATGAGGCCGTTAAGAACTTTGTCGTTATGGGAACGGCACATGAAACAAGTTCTTAACTCCATAGGCGAGGATTAGAAACTTCTTCAAGTCGATGAGTCCGATAGACAGTGGGAGTGTCGACCTTGACTCTACTGAGACTTGCTTGGGTGATTATGTCCTTTTGAAGGATCACTCAGTTTCATGGAGTGATAAGTACATACGTTGATGCGTTCATAATACATAAGGTGATTGTTACAAGAACTTCATCACTGAGATGTCCCGCGTGAGAACATTCCTAAATGAGAAAGGAAGTTTACTGAAGCTTTCAGATTAGGAAATATCTCACAGGTCAATGACGTGATTCATTAATCCATAGACTTGAGATTCTGTAATGTCTCATATGAGCTAAATCTGTAATCTTTGATATAGGTTCAAAAGGGTGTCGCCATATAGACACCTGACCCATGGCCTATGTTGGGATTACACAAGTGGCATATGTAGAATTAGTAGAATCGATAAAGGACCTACACTTGTTAAGAACAAGAACAATCTCTTACTGATTGAGTTGTTTGTAGTCCATTAAACATTAAACCCTTGGCCAAGGTGAATAAAAGATCAAGACATCTAGAAAATGGGGTTTTCTAGGATTGAGATCGAATTGGATATGAAACGAACTTAACTTTAAAGATCAAGAATATTTGGGCTTTGTGAATATTCCCATGCCTTAGTTCTTGATTGAGAGATGGAGTTGTAGGTGGATCGTATTTCACTGATTGTCATTGACTGAAAGGTTCTTCGATTCATTTCGTTATTCGGCTAGGGGTCACACACCCATTGCTAGATTACGGTAGTGTGATCTGTGAAGTGATTAATTAATTACTGTCACTGCTAATCGAATAATGAACCTAAAGGGTCACACACAAATGCCAAAACACGAGGGTTATGGTAGGATGTTAATATGATTAACGAAGGATCAAAATAGTTGATCGAAATAGGAATAGCACGAGGCTGATGCCACGTGTCAAGTACACGTGGCTGTCACGTGTCATGTACACGTGGCTTCACGCGTGTCCCATTTCGTGTGATTTATTTCACACGCGAATTCTTTTCTAGAATTAATTAATTAAATGGTAATTAATTCTAGTCTTTTAATTAATTATTGAATTAATTGTTAAGACTATTCTCAAATAAACTTAACCCAATAAATAATTAATTGGGAATTAATTTATTTATTGAATATTGACTTTTAACTTTAGGAAAGTTGCAAAGTCCAACTTCCTATTGTAGGAGAGAGAAGAATATTCTTGCAAGACTTGGAGAACAAGTTGGGAACTTATTTTCTCCAATTAAATCAAATAATTAATTAGTTAATTAGTGAGTAAGAAAACAAAGTCCACTAGGTTTATGAAACCCTAGGGATTTTCGAACCCCATATTATATATACTAAGGGTGGTGCTTCTCTTATTCCTCAGACCAACACTCACGAAGTGTTAAGTTTTTGAGAAAACTTAAAAGAAAAGTTTTCAAAGCAAAAATTATCCTAGCCATTAACACAAGCCATAGAACTAGCATTCTCAGTAGCTTGATCGTGTTCTAGCTCTGGTGTGGATACACCTTAGAGGCCTTCTACTTTGGAGTCTAATTCGAAGGATCGTTCGAGGGACTTTCCGCTTGAAGGGTGTTTGTTAGGCAGTAACAATATCACAAGAAAGCTTCAATTAAAGTGAGTTTCTTGTTATTCCCAACGTTACAGTACGAATATTGCAAGACAACGATTAAACTTTTAGAAAATTTTAAACTTCCGCTGCTCAACTCTTTCTTGTTTTCCAACAAGTGGTATCAGAGCCACCTTGCAACGTTCGTATTGTCTCTTTACTGCTTTCTGAATTTTGATGAAAATTCTTGAATTTGAGTATATGTTGTGTATTCATGTTTTTTGTTTGAAATACGAAGTTATCGGATCAAAGCTGTTTCTTGAAAATTTTGTGAAAATTGTTTCCCGAATAAATCTGGTTTTAAACTGTTTTAACTCAGATTGATTTGAACTGTTTTAATTCGAAATTGGATTACTTGAATTTGCTGAAATTACGAGATGATAACAAAGGGGAACGGGTTTACCCGCACGTGAAAGTGCGGGATAGTGCGCAGCACGTACGCGCATGGGGCGGCGACCTAGACCCGCGCACAGCAGACGCCGGGTGCACCTAGGCGCTGCTGCTGCGCTGTTCCCCTCCCCGCCCGGCAGCGTGCTGCGCGCTGTGCGCGGCTGTTGCTAGTCTGTCCCGGGATTTCGTTTTTGTTTCGTGTTTTCCAAGTTTCGTAAAATCTTGTTTTGTAAAATCTGATTTTGATTTTAAAATTTGATTTTAATTTTATAAAATTATTTATTTGAAATAATTATAAAATGTGGAATTTTATGAATTAAAGTCAAGTTCTAATTTTTTCGAGAAAATAATAAATATCACTTTGGATGATATTTTAGACAAAAATTTAATTTTGAATTAATTGTGGTTTTGTCATGATCTGGTGATTCGATTTTGAATAAATTCTTGAATAATGAACTATATTCAAATTACTTAAGTTAATTGTAACTTGAAGTCAAGGGAATTTTAAATTTAATTGGTAAATTTAAATTCAAGCGGAAGCATGCTAGTTTAGGTGATCATGGGTTAGTCTTATGTATGGTTTTAAATTCTGCGGATGGATGATTTCAATTGGGGTCGGAGCCCCGTAGTTGCTCGTAGGGTTGGAGCCTTACTTATGTGCTTACCGTTATGTGTTTATTATGTGGCTTTCCTTATTATTGTTTTTGGGCCGGGGTATGCCCCGTATATTTATCTATGACCAATATGAAAATTGAGCCATATTACTTTATGTAAAGAGAGTAGAACTTAGGAAGTGAAGTTTTATTTTCATTTTGAAGACAAGCACCCATGGAATAAGAAGGATCCACAAGGAGCACTTGAAGAACGGTGGCCATAAGAAGACCCTTCAAAATGTTTAGGAGGGTTTCTATTAAATGTAATAGATAGGGCATTCCATTAAATTATGTACCCCTATGTGATATGAATTATCTTATGTGGCATGAATGTTAGAACTAGTGATTTTGGAGTGGCTCCCAAAATCACATATTAGACAGGATACCCATGATCATCATATAATTAGTATCATGCTAGGACATGTTATCTGCTAATTGCTTCTGTGATGCACTTTATGTGAAACTGCATTAACAAGACAATTAAAATTTGGATAACATTATATGTTGGTGAGGTCATTCGAAAATCCCATTTAAATATTGAGCAAAATTCGAATAAATAGGTGTTTTATCACGGTAATAAAATTCCTAGCATTCTATCAATAGGATTTAGGACTTAATAAGTGAAACTAATTGCTGTCTCATAAGTCGTGGGGTAATTAGTGTAGCTTATTAACTCTTAGTTTCCTGATTAATTATTTTAAATAATTAATATTTCTTGACCATTTTGGAATGGGCAATGTCTCACGAGTCGTGGGTCGTTCCGGACTAAGTTTGGTTGAGATCTTATGATTGTTGGGTCCTGCTCAACACTAATGTAGATATGGATGTCTCACGAGTCGTGGGTCCATGATTGAAAGATTAGTGATGCAAAAATATTACTAGGAATTCCATGGGGATGGAATCGGCAATTCGTATGTACCTAAAGTTTCTTAGACCTTCGGATGTCTCACGAGTCGTGGGTCCAAAACTAAGAATGCTTGGGATCCTAGTACCCATTGGGAAAATAAGTTTCTTCTAAAGTCGTTGAGATTTTTAGACTTTCAAAAAACAGTGGGAGAACATATTTCTAAAGACCTTGATAATATGTAATCATTATTATTCAGCATGCTCATGATTTCTCTGTTTTTTCATTTAGGTTGTAGTTCTGTGATTCTCTACTATTGAAATGGCAACCAAAAACCCATTGGTATCCATCGTCGAATCAAACAAGTTGACGTGGCCCAATTACTCTGATTGGCTTCGGAATCTAAAGATAGTTTTAGATTCTAAAAAAAGAAGATATGTTCTCTTCAAGGGAGAGCCTGTCGCTGAAGGCGAGGCTCCGACTCGGGCCGAAAGGGACGCGATTGCGAAATGGTCTAAAGATAATCTTCAAGCCCGTTGCCTCATGTTGGCCACCATGTCTCCGGACATGCAGAGGCAACACGAGTCAATGGACAACGCTTGGGAGATTTATGACCATCTCTTGTACCACCCCAAAGAGCGAGTTCTAAGGTACAAAACCTCTGAGGAGCTCTTTCATCTCAGATTGAAAGAAGGTACAAGTGTCCATGAGCACGGTCTTATGTTTCTTGCTTTGAACGAGAAATTGACCTCCATGGAAATGCCACTGAGTGAAGCTCGCTGTGGACTTATTGCTCGCATTGCTTCCACCATCATTCAATCCTTTCGTGCTAAACTTCAACATGAATCATCCTCATGCTATTGTAGCTGAGCTGATTAGTCAACTTGTGACTGCTGAAGACACGATCAAGAAGGATCGCAAAGTAATGATGGTCGCTTCCTCTTCTGGGCCTTCTAAAGGCAAAGAGAAGAAAGTTCCCAAGAAGAAGGGATCTCTTAAACCCGATGGAGGGGTTAAAAAGAGAAAGGTCAGGAAGAGAAAGGATCAGACAGAGGACGTTTGCCATCATTGTGGCAAGAAAGGGCACTGGAAGAGGAACTGCCAAGAGTATAAGGATACTCTAAAGAAAGGTGTGTTTATTGTTGAAGTAAATCTATCTATTGATTCTAATTCTTGGGTACTTGATACCGACTGTGGAGCTCATATCTATAATGATGTATAGATTCTAAATGAGGTCCGGCAGCTTGAAGAAGAAGAATACGTCTTAGAGGTTGGTAATGGATCAAGCGTTCAAGCTCAAGCCATCGGGACGTGTAGATTAGATTTTGGTATCTTTACTTTAGTTTTGAACAAAGTCCTTTATGTACCTTCTATTATTCGTAATATCATTTCCATTCCAATACTTGATTGTGAAGGTTTTGAGACCTATTCTAGAAATGGAAACTTTTATCTTAAGAACAATAAAACTTCTGTTTTGCTTGGTACATTCTCGAATGAACTTTATACAACTAAAGACACCAATATTCTGAAAATACAACAATTAAACAAACGCAAGAGAGAAGACAAGATCTCGGCTTCTTTATGGCACGCACGTTTAGGGCATATTTCCAAAGATAGGATTGCTAAGTTAACTTATTTAGGATCATTCTATGATAATGAACTTAAAGAGTTAACTCATTGTGAATCATGTCTTAAAGGAAAGATGGCCAAAACTCCCTTTAATGGTAAAGTGGAACGTACCAATAAATTATTGGATTTAATCCATACTGATTTCTATGGACCACTTAGTGTAAGTACGAGAAACAATCGTCAGTATTTCATAACCTTCATAGACGACTTTAGTCGTTTTAGTTATGTGTACTTAATGAAGTATAAATCCGAAGCCTTTGAGAAATTCTTGGAATTTCAAAAGGAGGTTGAGAACCAAACTGGTCACAAGATTAAGACACTTCGATCTGATCGAGGTGGCGAGTATCTAAGTGACGAATTCCTTAGTCATCTCAGAGATAATGGAATGATCTCTCAGTGGACTCCTCCGGGAACTCCTCAATTAAATGGAGTTTCGGAGAGAAGGAACATAACCTTACTTGATATGGTTCGTTCCATGATGAGCTTCACTGAATTGCCACATTCATTCTGGGGTTATGCCCTAGAATTAGCAGTTAAGATTCTGAATCTTGTTCCCTCCAAATCTGTATCCAAAACCCCATTTGAGATGTGGTTTGGCAAAATCCCTAACTATTCTTACTTAAGAAATTTGGGTTGTCCTGCTTACGTGAAGAGGACGGTGGGAGATAAGCTTGAAGCTAGATCAAGCTTATGCAACTTCGTAGGATATCCAAAAGAGTCAATAGGATATTATTTCTACGATCCTCATGAACAAAAGGTTTTTGTGTCAAGATATGTTACTTTTCTTGAGGACTCGTTCCTTAAAGAGAAGAAAGGCAAGATCACAGAACTTGAAGAAGTTCGAGACTAAGGTCCCAAGCAAAGTTTGGAGACTAACGTCCCTCAGCCAATCGCAGAGAGTGATACACGCGAAAATCCTCCTCCAGTAAGACGTTCTAAACGCATTCCTAGACAACAAGGGAGATGGTATGGTTTTCTCCACCAAACATCTCAAATGGATAATGATCCATTAACTTATGAGGAGGCACTGTTAGATTCGGACTCTGAACAGTGGAAAGAAGCAATGAGATCCGAAATGGATTCAATGTACTCTAAGCAAGTTTGGACCTTGGTTGATCTACCTGATGGATCAGGCCCATAGGGTGCAAATGGATATATAAGCGCAAGCTAGGAGTATATGGAAGCGTGGTAGCCTTTAAAGGAAGATTAGTTGCTAAAGGTTTCACTTAAATACTAGGTGTAGACTTTGATGAAACCTTCTCCCCGGTTGCAATGCAAAAATCCATTCGGATCTTGCTTACCATTGCAGCATATTATGACTATGAGATATGGCAAATGGATGTGAAAACTGCCTTTCTCAATGGAGACATTGACAAAGACATTTACATGTAGCAACCCATGGGTTTCACATTCAGTGGGAATGAACAAAAGGTTTGTAAGCTCCAACGCTCAATCTTCGGATTGAAACACGCGTCTAGGAATTGGAACATTCGATTTGATGAAGCAATCAAATCATTTGGCTTTATTCAAAATCCGAATGAGTCCTGCGTGTACAAGAAAGAATTGGAAACGTCGGTTCAATTTTTGATACTTTATGTAGATGACATCCTCCTCATTGGGAATGCGAAGGATGACATGAAAGTAACAAAGTCTTGTTTAACGAACCAATTTGAGATGAAGGATCTTAGTGATGCATCCTACATTCTCGGGATAAAGATCTATAGGGATAGGTGTAGAAGATTGTTAGGATTATCACAGTCGGTTTACATAGATAAAATATTGAAGAGATTTAGTATGGAAGATTCCAAAAGTTGAAAACTTCCAATGGGCCCGGGAACAGTTCTTTCGAGGAAGCTGTGTCCCAAGACTGAACTTGAAAAGTCCAGGATCTCCAAAATTCCTTATGCATCATCTATAGGAAGCATAATGTATGCGATGCTATGTACTTGACCGGATGTGGCTTATGCACTTAGCGTGATTAGCCGATTCCAATCTGATCCTGGTGAAGGTCACTGGACTAATGTAAAGAACATCCTTAAGTACTTATGAAGAACTAAGGATTTGTTCTTGGTTTACGGAGGCCAGCAAGATCTTGTCATTAGAGGATATTGTGATGCAAGCTTTGCGTCAGACATGGATGACTTTAAATCCATGTCAGGATACATATTCTGCCTAAACGGCGGAGCAGTGAGTTGGAAAAGTTCCAAGTAAGCAACCACTGCGGATTCGACCATTGAGGCCGAATACTTAGCTGCAAACGACACAGCTAAGGAAGGTTTTTGGTAAGAAACTTCATTGATGAGGTTGGGTGTAGTTCCTAGCATTAAAGACCCCGTTACAGTGTTTTGTGACAACACCGGGGCGGTTGCTCAAGCAAGTGAACCAAGATCTCACCAAAGGACCAAGCACATTTTGAGGAAGTATCACTTAATCTGTGATATCATCAAGAGAGGAGATGTGAAAATTGAAAGGGTCACATCGGCAGAGAACATGGCAGATCCACTTACTAAAGCCCTTAGTCAACAGGGTTTCGAAGGACATCTTCAGAAGATGGGTCGTAGATTAACACCTGAGTGGCTTTGACGGGCAAGTGGGAGATTGTTAGGAATAGTGCCCTTAAAGCAGATATTTGCTTTACTATTTCCTTGTGTAATCACAAACAGTCTTTGAATAATAAACGAGATGATTTTGTTCATAGGCAATCACTTCTTTATGTGCTTACTTATGTCTGTTTGGGTTGACTGTGTTTTGCATGTATTGAACTCCCCTAATCCAATGAGTTCGTTAAGAACTTTTTCGTTATAGGAACGACACATGAAACAAGTTCTTAACTCCATAGGCGAGGATTAGAAACTTCTCCAAGTCGAATAGTCCGATAGACAGTGGGAGTGTTGACCTTGACTCTGTTGAGACTTGCTTGTGTGATTATGTCCTTTTTGAAGGATCACTCAGTTTCATGGAGTGATAAGTGCATACGTTGATACGTTCATAATACATAAGGGTGATTGTTACAAGAACTTCATCACTGAGATGTCCCGCGTGAGAACATTCCTAAATGGGAAGGAAGTTTCCTGAAGCTTCCAGATTAGGAAATATCTCACAGGTCAATGACGTGATTCATTAATCCTTAGACTTGAGATTCTGTAATGTCTCATATGAACTAACTCTGTAATCTTTGATATAGGCTCAAAAGGGTGTCGCCATATAGACACCTGAACCACGGCCTATGTTGGGATTACACAAGTGGCATATGTAGAATTAGTAGAATTGGTAAAGGACCTACACTTGTTAAGAACAAGAATGATATCTTACTGATTGAGTTGTTCGTAGTCCATTAAACATTAAACCCTTGGCCAAGGTGGATAAAAGATTAAGACATCTAGAAAATAGGGTTTTCTAGGATTGAGATCGAATTGGATATGAAACGAACTTAACTTTAAAGATCAAGAATATTTGGGCTTTGTGAATATTCCCATGCCTTAGTTCTTGATTGAGAGATGGAGTTGTAGGAGGATCGTATTTCACTGATTGTCATTGACTGAAGGGTTCTTCGATTCATTTCGTTATTCGGCTAGGGGTTACACACCCATTGCTAGATTACGGTAGTGTGATTTATGAAGTGATTAATTAATTAGGGAATTAATTAATTACTGTCACTGCTAATCGAATAATGAACCTAAAGGGTTACACACAAATGCCAGAACACGAGGGTTATGGTAGAATGTTAATATGATTAACGAATGATCAAAATAGTTGATCGAAATGGGCATAGCACGAGGCTGATGCCAAGGGCGACGCCACGTTAATGAATGTGGGGTCAGTTGACCCCACTAACTTTTTTTTTTATTTAATATATATATATATATATATGTTTATTTATTTATATATTTTATGTGTTTAAAATATATTGTTTTAGGAATAGGGCTTTTTTGACCCCACATAAAAGAATAAAAATTTATATTGACCCTCTAGTTTTAAAATTATATGTAAAATTAAAAGAAAATTAATAATCCAAAATTAAAAATAAAAATCTATTTAATCATATCCTAAATATTAAAATACTCTAAATAATATATACTTTATAGTTCCCTTTGATTTCAAAGATAAAAAAATATTTCACAAAAAAACATAAATTTTAGGGGATTTATTAGTCAAAAAAGTAATCAATATTATTTAAAGTAGTTGGTCATTATTACCAAAACACGTATAGAGTTTCAAAAATAGGAAAAATTACATCCAACTATTCTTATATTTGGCCTAATTATAATTCAATTCCAATTATTTACGTATTTAGAAAATAGTTCCTAAATTTTACATTTCATTTGAGATCCCTAACATCCATTAGGTTGGTCAATTGTCCTTTAAAAAATTGCTCCTGAATTTATTACTAATACATCCCTATAATTTCTTTTTAATAACAAAGCGTATTTTTTAGAATTTTGAAAGGACAACCGACCAAGCTAACAGAACCACAATTGATATTAGAAACTTCAAACAGAATGTAAAGTTTAGCGATTATATAATAAATATGTAAATAATAGGGATTGAGTTGTAATTAGACCAAACCTAAGGATAGTTGTATGTGATTTTCCTTAAAAAAATATAATGGACAAGGTTATGAATTATGATTGTGCTATATCAATATGAAAGGATAATTACATATATTGAGAAGAATGTATTTATTATAATCATTAATGATAAAAATATGGTAGAGTTTCTAAATATGCAAAATTGCAAAATAAATATTTTAATAAAATATTTTATTTTTATTAATATATTTTTTTAATTGACAGTTAAATTTTTTTGACCCCACTGCTCATTAAGTCTGGAGTCGCCCCTGGCTGATGCCACGTGTCAAGTACACGTGGCTGCACGTGTCATGTACACGTGGCTTTACGCGTGTCCCATTTCGTGTGATTTATTTCACACGCGAATTCTTTTCTAGAATTAATTAATTAAATTGTAATTAATTCTAGTCTTTTAATTAATTATTGAATTAATTGTTAAGACTATTCTCAAATAAACTTAACCCAATAAATAATTAATTGGGAATTAATTTATTTATTGAATATTGACTTTTAACTTTAGGAAAGTTGCAAAGTCCAACTTCCTATTGTAGGAGAGAGAAGAATATTCTTGCAAGACTTGGAAAACAAGTTGGGAACTTATTTTCTCCAATTAAATTAAATAATTAATTAGTTAATTAGTGAGAAAGAAAGCAAAGTCCACTAGGTTTATGAAACTCTAGGGATTTTCGAGCCCCATAGTATACATACTAAGGGTGGTGTTTCTCTTATTCCTCAGACCAACACTCACGAAGTGTTAAGTTTTTGAGAAAAATTAAAAGAAAAGTTTTCAAAGCAAAAATTATCCTAGCTGTTAACACAAGCCATAGAACTAGTATTCTCACTAGCTTGATCGTGTTCTAGGTCTGGTGTGGATACGCTTTGGAGGCCTTCTACTTTGGAGTCTAATTCGAAGAACCGTTCGAGGGACTTTCCGCTTGAAGGGTGTTTGTTAGGCGGTAACAACATCACAAGAAAGCTTCAATTAAAGTGAGTTTCTTGTTATTCCCAACGTTACAGTACGAAAATTGCAAGACAACGATTAAACTTTTGAAAAATTTTAAACTTCCGTTGCTCAACTCTTTCGTGTTTTCCAACAATATTACACGCGAATTCTTTTCTAGAAATTAATTGATTAAATTATAATTAATTAATTTAATCTTTTAATTAATTTTGAATTAATTGTTAAGACTATTCTCAAATAAACTTAACCCAATAAATAATTAATTGGGAATTAAATTATTTATTGAATATTGACTTTTAACTTTAGGAAAGTTGAAAAGTCCAACTTCCTATTATAGGAAAGAGAAGACTATTCTTGCAAGACTTGGAGAACAAGTTGAGAACTTATTATTCCAATTAAATTAATAATTAAATTAGCTAATTAGTGAGCAAGAAAACAAATTCTAAGAGACTTGGAGAAGTCTCCTAGGGTTCGAACCAACCTAGTATTTATACTAAGGGTGATGATTCTCTTATTCTTTAGACCAACACTTAGGAAGTGTTAAGTTTTTTAGAAAATCCAAAAGAAAAGTTTTCAAAGTAAATCCTAGCCTAGCACAAGCCATAGAACTAGCATTCTCACTCGCTTGATCGTGTTCTAGGACTGGTGTAGATACGCTTTGGAAGGCTTCTACTTTGGAGTCTAATTTGAATACCGTTCGAGGGATTTCGCTTGAAGGGTGTCTGTTAGGCGGTAATGGCATCACTAGAAAGCTTCTATCATTGTAAGTTTCCAAACACCCTATGATACAACATGAAAATTGAAAGACAACGATTAAACTTTTGGAAATTTTTAAACTTCCGCTGCTCAACTCTTTCATGTTTTCCAACAATTGCATATCTGTATACTCGTATATTTTAGATCCTGCTGCTTCCGCTTATGATTTGATTTTTGTATGCGCACTCTGTATTGGGGTCTAGACCGCCTATGTAACATCCCGCTCGTCCGACTTATATGGTACGCCACCTTTCAATCTTTTATGTGTTTAATTATGTGATTTTGTATTTCTCGTGGCCCTATTTTGAACTCTTTTAGAGTTTAGGGGCCTGTTTATAATTTTCCCTTTTTCGGGGTTTTTCGGTCATTCCTCGTTCGATCGAGATTTCGACCTCTTGAACCCCTTCGGCGTATTTGGGGTATCGAAACGAGTCTGTAGACTCTAAGTTTGCCCTATTCTGACGTCGTTAGCTTCTCCTACCGATCGTTTTACGCGTGAGGACCTGGGATAAAAGACCCGAATCCTCGTTTAACGTGACAAAACATCATCAACTCTCTCTCTCCTCCCTCTCCCGCGATTCATGATCCACACATACACCTAAGGTATAATTTCACACACATTTCAAACTTGGTCGTTTCTCGACGAAATTCGATGAACCAATAGTCCATTTCGAAGAGCTCGACGACATGGTCACAACCGTACCAAGATCTCGGCCCGACGACGACCGACGGTAGAGAAATCGCTGGATTTCAGTCGCGCCAGGCGGGTGGCGACGAACAGCTGCTTCGCCGCCCTTTCGCGGCGGTTTCCAACGAGACTTTGGCGGCACGCGCCCCAAACCCAGGTAAAGGACTTCCCGGCGCATCATTTGCTATTGACGGTGCAGCCAGCGGCCGGCGGACGGCGACACACGCGCCGCCTGAAGTTGACGCGGCGGCGGTGCGTCATTGTAGCGGCGTCTCCCGCCGTGCTCCGGTGGCTTTTTCCGATGACTCAGGATGGTTTCCAAGGTTTTCCGACCCCCCGGTTTCATTTCCGAACTCGGTTTGGCTCAATTCGTGGCGTAGGTGGTGGTTCCGGCAATTGGAGTGGCGGAAGAAACTTCGGAGGTTAACGGGGGCCCTTTTCGTCGATCGTTTGGCTACGGACTCTTCACGGAAGTTGTTCGGAACGAACATAACTATCATCCATTGATCACGTGTTTCTAGATTTGGCCATTTGGTGGCGGATCACGGCAGCTCACGGCGGTGGTCAGCTCCGGGGATATTTTCCGACGACCACCTTAGGGGTTTCGAAGAGCTCGTTACGGGTAAGACGATGCTTCTTTCGGATTCGATTTTCGTTCACCGGTTTGGAAGTAATTTTGATTTGAAGATTTTATGGTTTTCGTATTCTTGGATTTGAAATTGGAGAAGTTTGGCTTGGAATTTTCAGAAATTGATCGAGGATTTGGAACGAGCACGAAGAGTACTTGCACGAATGATTTTTGGGGATTTTTTCGGCACGTTCCGGCGGCGGCCGAACGGCGGTCGGCCACTGTTCCGGCAGCTCCGGTGGCCTTCGGACAGTTTATCCGCCTCGTCGTGGTGAGTCCAACGCCACTTTCCGTTCGTCAATCGGATACTCGATTTAATTTCTGCGAATTTATTTGTGCTTTTGTGATTTATTTGATTAATTGTACTAAATGTAATTTAATTGCGATTTGCTTGATTTATCGATTTATATGAACTCCGATGTATATGAAATCATACATTCAATGAAATGTGTTATGCATTGATGCTTTGAATTGTAAATTAAACTCCGTTATGCTGAAATTGTATTAGTTGTTATTTGTTTAAAATGTAATTCGCTGTTGTATGTTCGATAAATTGATGAATATGCATTGCTTGGTAATTGAAAATATGTAATGAATTATGAATGTATAAATTTATGATTTATTGTTGATATTAGCCTCGTTTCATGCCTACAGTTTGAATATAATTATTGTACAAGGAATGTTTATGTAATTTTAGGAGAATATAAATTTGTATAACTTGAATTAATTCAACCTTATCACTTGGTAAATAAATATGCTAATTATGATTTCGTTATAAGAAGTTGATATGTCTAACCTTGAAACTTTGAATTAAGGTTTAATCACGTAAATTGTAATTTAATTATTTATGAAACTTGTGAAGTTGTTATGCATTATAAAATTATACGAAACCTTGCATAATTGTATAACTTAATATTCTTCGTTTGTGCATTCTATGATTCGGTTGGAATTTGATATGTAACTCCGTGATCTTGAAATAAAATTTGTAGCGTGCTAATATATGATTTATGTGGCTTGGTAATATGTGCAATTTTATGAAATGTGATATGTGAATTTGATTTGATTGCTTTGTAAAGGTGCAATATACGAATTTTTTATGCGATATATGAATTGAATAAGACTTATATGATTAAATTAGAAACCTTTGCACGCAAGAATAGTTTAATTGCACGAATATAGATTTGTTATGCAATATATGAGTTATTCTGAATTTCTTTGCCTTTCGATTTTCCTTATTTACATTAATTGTGCACATGAACGTGTCCTAACATGTAATATGATTTCTCAGAACTATATAATGATTTGTTCTGTAAGTAATTGACATGAATTTGAACTCTGCTTATGTGATTGCATTTCTTAAGTGTTTGAGCATGTGCAGTGCGTCTCTGTGCGGTTGTTCGAGTCTGTCTGAGCCCTGTGTTGTGTTTTGTGTGTTCAGTTGGTTCAGGTGCACCCGGGATGGTGACTAGTGGGTCGTGCAGGTTCCGAGGTGGACCATTTGCTATGTCTTTGGCTCTGTTTGGTACCAGGTGAGGTTAGGATATAGTTATACCCTATTGCAATGTGATCGTTTTGAATGCATGCGATTTATAAGCCTCTATGTATACGTAAATATGTACGAGCTACGTATTTTGTTGGTTTTATCGTGAGTTTGAAAGTATGAACGCTATGTATGGGCCTATGTATGCTTAAGCTCAGTTTTGATTATGATTTTGAGGTATGAGTATGTGTGGTATGTACGTACGATATGATAAGTACGATATGCATGAGATGTGTTTGTCTGTATGTGTGTGGCGAGTTAAGTTTCCGAGATATGTGTGTTTATATGTGTGATGGGCCCTGGAGTTGTGGGTAAGGGAGACCCGGGATGGCCATGGGGTCGCCGGTTGCAACCCCTGTGCACTTCTCCACCAAAGTGAGGCTTAGCTCATCCTCGGGAGGTCGAGGGGAAAGCGGGTATCATATGTCGGTGGTATAACCCGTCAGGATCGGGTAGGATCCCCCGACTCCACCATTATGAGATATGATATGTGTGGGGGTTGAGAGTGGCCGCTCTCTTCCCCAAACGGAGAAAGGTTGGATTGGTTTATGCTTTTTGCTTTGTCTTCGCTTTGCTTTGCTATGGAGTAAGTGGGTTGGGACTCGTTCTCGCCGAGTCATTTTGTTTAAGTCTTCGTTTCCATTTATGGTTTGTGAAACGGGATTAGATTTCTAATATCTAAAACTTGATGGATTTTGGCCTTCGGCCCTAAACCTTTCTTCCTATATATAGTATCACGGGTTAAATGTTTTGGCGTGCAAAAACTAACCCCGGATTCACGAACATTTATTTTGGAACGTGCTTTGCTCTATATATATGTAGGTGTGTGTGGGTTGCCCCTCACTCAGTCTTTGGACTGACCCCTCTCCCTTTTATGTTTTTAGTGTAACGCCCCAGCTTTCGGCATTTCAGGTATGATTGACACGTGTGCGTTTGAGAGTTAGATTTTAATTATTAATTGTTCATTTCTCTAATTTTCCATAGCATAACATAATTTTATAAAATTATATTCTTGATATTTTATTGAAAATTCATATCATATCATATTTTTCGGATTTATTGAACGTGATTGCAATGTGAATTATTTTCCCGAATGTGATTTATTTCTTTTATGTCCTTAATTGCTCATTTTCATGAATATGGGATCTAATTGAATTGGACCTAATTGATCATTTAATATAGGATTTGAACCTAATTGCATAACTTAATTAATAGAAGGATTTAATAGCAATTTGGCCATCTCTTCCCTCTTTCATAGCAGCCTTCACGTACCATTACATCCCATTTCATACAAAACATTTCTTCCTTGTTCTTGCTTCCTTGTTCAACCGAGACCAAACCTTCACTTTGAAGAGAGGAGATTTCATCCATTCAAGCTAGTTTTTGTGGGTTTTGGGATCATAGAAGCATCATCATCATCACTTCTTCATCCTAGCTTCCATTTCTCTCATTTAAGGTATTTATGGAGATTGAATGATTTTATTGAAAATATGTGATATATGGGGCTTTGTAATGGCTTGAGTAAATTGTGTATTAATTGTTGGAAATATGTTTGTGATCATTAAGCTTGAGTTTGATGCTTATATCTTGAGTTTTATGGACTTGGAGCATGAATGAGTGTATGGGTTTTGAATGATGGATTATTGATGATCTAAAGTGGAAATATGTGTTTTTATGAGTTGTTATTGATCTATTTGTATGTTAGCATAATTGTTGCATCAAATATGTGCATTACATCTTGAGTTTGATCCATTTTTGGTGGTTGATTGTTGTTATGCCATTGTTGCTCTGTTCTGCTTTGCATACAGCTGCTCTCGTATTTTGGGAACGGCCCTTCCCAACCCCAGTTCAAAACTGGAACGGCCGTTCCCATGATGCTGAGACAGTAGGCCAGCGAGACTGGGAACGGCCGTTCCCATTTTGGCCTTTGAGCCGGAAGGGCCGTTCCCAGCTAAAACGTTTTCCCTTTTAAGAAAACGCTGGCGCGTTTTCTGTAGCCATGGGAACGGCCCTTCCTATTTTCAAAGGGAAGCCGGAACGGCCGTTCCCATAGTCCGGAAAGTGCCAAAATTCACTGCATAAAATTGCATTTTTAGCACCCCGTTCCGACGGCTTCTTTGACCCCTAATTGCTATTATATGACTGATTACATGTTGAAACGTAATATTTTTATGGTACATTGTATTTTTCTCGTCGTCTCGTTGCATTTCCGTCGTTCGTCATATTTGGTACATTTTGAGTCGTGTTTCACGGACAATTGTCTTTCTTGCACAGACCAGCTTCCTGGTGACGAGGAGCAGGCCCCGTGAGCTGTTTTCTTTGTTTGTTTTGGGTCGTTCAGGTGAGGTTTAATTTTAGATACATAGGACCCGTATAACCCTATGTGAAGTTTTAAGCCAAAACCTATCTATATATCTATAGTTTGCAAATGTTATTGGTTTTCAAAGGATTTATCGAACTATTGATTGATTGATTGATTGTTTTGGCGAGTATTGTATAGCACTGTGGGCCCGAGGGTAGTGGCTCGAGCCAACCGGGAAAGCATGGGCTGACGGGTAACTCGAGAGCTATCCTCACCAAATTGGGATGACCCCTAAACCCTCTAGGAGATTAGGGGAGGAAGGAGTTCCGGGCTTAGGGATTCATGTACCCTCTGCCCAGATTGATTGGATGGTGGGGCCTTGCAATCCCACCATCACCCGGAGGAAGAAGGCGTTATTGAAACTGCTAATTGTGCACAGTAATGAACTGCTTGATCACCTAATCACCTAATAATTGATTGATTGATTGATTGTACACAGTCGGTGTAAGGTTGGAGAATTGCCCCACTCGTAGGGCCACAAATTGATTGTATTGAATTGATTGAATTGAAATTGGAATAGTTGTAATCTCGGGCGATAGTATCTCTTTTAACCTATTAGATTGTATTGTTTTCCGAAAATTATTACCCGAGACTATGACTTGCATGTTGGTGCGCTTATAATTATTTATACCCCTCGCTCAGTCTGTGTTGGACTGACACCTCAACTTTTCAGTGTTTTGCAGGGCGTGCTAGGCGGGAATTTAGAGTCTAGTGGTCTTTAAATTTGGGTCTAGCACACTTCATTCCCACATCTTGTTATGTATAGCTTGGGATATTTTGTATCAGGCCTTGTTGTCTATTTTGTTGTGGAGATGATATTGTATTGATAGTGTAATTGTTGGTATCTATAAGTAAATAAATAAATATGGTACCTATACGTATCGAATGAATGTTATTGCTTCCGCTTTTTAATACTCTGACTTGATTGTTGGTTGGTTTTAAATTGAGGGTAACCGCCTAGCCTTGAGTCATTTTATTGTCTCCCGTTCGCTATAGCTTTGATTCATGTATGGATTGTTCATTTCATATGTGGATTGGGGTTATAGTGCGGGGGATGTGGTGCCTGGCGTTCCGGGTGCTACATCCTACGGTGGTATCAGAGCTCGGTTGCAAAATCGGGTCTCTAGTGTCATGTCTTGTGGTCTCTAGTGTCGTGTCTTGTGAGTCTAGGTCGCACGGCATAGGAACTAGTTGTCAACTTGAGAGTCTTGCATTGTTATTTGATACTTGAACCTACTTGACTTACTTGAATTTGGGGGTGACTTGTTGAGTTTTGAATTCATGTGCAATTGGTGAGTTATTTGCACACATTGGCATTACTAATCGAACATGCACCATAGTGACTTGATTTCAGGATGGCTCGCGATAGACATCATCGTGATCGTTCTCCTAGACATCGACATCATCGTCATCATCGCCAGGAGAGATCACCACCGGGAGAGATCACCACCTCCTCCTCCACCTCCTCAGGCTCAGCCACAGGACTTCATGAACTCAGTGGTGGGTCTTATTGATCAGAGAGTTCGGGATTATGTTCCTCCACCACCACCAGTTGTACCACCACAGCCTGGAGGCCAGATATCAGCTGTTTTCAAGGAATTTCACAACCAGCATCCTCCCAAATTTTACAAAGGGAATGATATTCAGGCCTAGCAGTGGCTGAAAGAGATTGAGAGGATATGGGAGCTTATCCCGTGTGGGTCCCGGGAGAAGGCCCGATGTACCATTTCTTTGATTCAGGGCGAGGCATACTCATGGTGGGAGAGTGTCCAGATTGTGTTAGCTGCTGCCGGTGAGGAAGTGAATTGGGCGGTCTTTGTCAGAGAGTTCCAGAGCAAGTTCATTCCTCCATCTTCTCGCACTAGGAGATTGAAGGAATTTAAAGAGTTGAAGCAGGGAAACAGGTCGGTCTCAGAGTACATCGCCGAGTTTGAGAGGTTGTCCCGCTATGCTCCTAATATAGCGAGTGATGATTTCCATAAGGCGATGCAGTTTGTTCAGGGCCTTAGACCGGATATTCAGGTAGCGATTGAGGCGGTCAACACGAGCACTTGGGTGAAGGCTACCAAGAAGGCACTATTGGTTGAGGATTCAGTGAATGCGAGGCGATCTACTTACCGTTCAGGTTCAGGTTCGGGCTCAGGGTCTGGATCGGGATTCAGAGGTTCTGGATCGGGTTTCAGAGGTGTCGGATCAGGGTATAAGGGTTCTGGCTCGGGTTCTGCTTCAGGCAAGAGGCCGATGGTTTATTCTTCTCCACCACCAGCTCCACAGGGCCCAAGGAAGAAGCCCCGACCAGCAGGACCAATGATTCGAGCTCCAGTTGCTCCAGCTTTGCCACCACCACCCGAGAGACCTTATTGTACCTTCTGTGGACAGAGGACACACGTCTATGATAACTGCAGGAGGCGTTTGGGTTTATGCCTACTTTGTGGGAGCGATGAGCATTTGGTAGATGGCTGTCCGGATCGCAGGATACCACCACCGGGAGCACCGAGACCACTGATTAGGGCTCGTGCTTATGCTTTGGAGGGTGAGCAGCAGGATGCTGATATTGATCCAGCCGCGGTAGTTGAAGGTACCATTTGCATACATGGCACGAACATTTATACGTTGTTTGATCCGGGAGCTACTCACTCCTTTCTTTCGAGTGCTATATCTGTTTCTTTGCCTTTTCCTGTTACTCGTTCTTCTGCATGTTATGTGGTTAGTACTCCATTTGGTGGTAGTTTAGAATCTGATCGGGTGTTCAGAGAGGTTCCGGTGAGCATCGAGGGTCGAGTTTTCTTGTCAGACTTCATTGAGCTGCCGATGACTTGCTATGGATCTATCTTGGGCATGGATTGGTTGTACAGACATTCTGCCACAGTTGATTGTAGAGCGAAGAAGGTTCAGTTGGGATCAGATTTAGTAGTGGGTCGGAGTTCCAAGACTGTACCGCTACTTTCTTTTTCTGAAGCTCATAAGTTGGTTCGAGAGGGAGCCACGGGTTTCATTGCTTATATTCTCAACAAACCTAAGGATCAGAGTAAGCTGGAAGAAACGGAAGTAGTGAAGGAATTTCCCGAGGTCTTTCCTGAGGAATTGGATTCTTTACCTCCAGAACGGGAAATTGAGTTTGTGGTTGATTTGTACCCGAATGCAGAGCCATACTCCAAGACTCCGTATCGTATGGCTCCGGCCGAGTTGAAGACTCAACTTGATGCGTTGTTGGAGATTGGGTACATTAGACCGAGTTCTTCTCCTTGGGGTGCACCGGTTTTGTTTGTAAAGAAGAAGGACGGAACCTTGAGAATGTGCATAGACTATAGGGAGTTGAACCAGATGACGATCAAGAACAAGTATCCTCTTCCACACATCGAGGAGTTGTTTGATATACTTCAGGGATCGAAAGTCTATTCGAAATTGGATTTGAGACAAGGATACTACCAGCTGCGTATCCGAGCAGGGGATATTTCTAAGACAGGATTTAACACTCGGTACGGGCATTATGAGTTTGTTGTGATGCCGTTTGGTTTGACTAATGCCCCAGCAGCTTTTATGGATATGATGCACAGGATCTTCAGGCCTTTTCTGGATAAGTTCGTGGTCATTTTTATTGATGATATCCTGGTTTTCTCGAAGTCTGCCGAGGAGCATGCAAGACACCTCCAGTTGGTATTAAGGACTTTGAAGGAGCATCAGTTGTTTGCCAAGTTCAGCAAGTGTGAGTTCTGGATTGACAGGGTGTCATTCTTGGGTCACGTGATTTCGGGCAGTGGTTTGGAAGTCGATCCTTCCAAGATTGAGTCGGTTCTGAAGTGGGAGAAACCTAGGAATGCCTCTGAGATTAAGAGTTTCTTGGGATTGGCAGGTTATTACCGGAGGTTTGTTAAGGATTTCTCCAAGTTAGCAGCTCCTTTAACCTAGTTGACGAAGAAGAATGTGAAATTCGATTGGAATGAAGATTGTGAGAAGAGTTTCACTTTCTTGAAGGAAAAGTTAGTGTCGGCTCCAGTGTTAGCCCTTCCGGAAGGTTCTGAAGGATATGCTGTTTATACAGATGCTTCTAAGGAAGGCTTGGGATGTGTGTTGACTCAGAAAGGAAAAGTAATTGCTTATGCATCCCGAAAGTTGAAAGAGCATGAAAAGAATTATCCGACACATGATCTTGAGCTTGCTGCCGTAGTCTTTGCACTTGGGAAGTGGAGACATTATTTGTACGGGGTGTCCTTCGAGATTTTCACCGACCACAAAAGCCTCCAGTATTTATTCACTCAGAAGGATTTGAATATGAGGCAACGGCGTTGGATGGAAAGGTTGGAAGATTATGATTGCACGATCAAGTACCATCCCGGCAAAGCCAACGTGGTCGCCGATGCACTTAGTAGGAAGGCTAGTGTGTCGAGCTTGGAAGTGGGTGATAGTAGTGGAATCGAGCCAATTGTTTTAAAGGCTCGAGTTTCTAATATTTCGGTCCAGCCAGAGTTGAAGCACAGGTTGTTTGAGGCTCAGAGTACGGATATGGAAGTTCAGAGATTGGTGGCTAAGGCAAGAGCTGATCCGGAGTGTCCATTCGGGTTCGATGAAACCGGTCTTCTTCATTTCAAGAACCGAGTGGTCGTACCCGAAGAGTTGAAATGGGTATTGCTCGAGGAAGCTCACAGATCGGCTTATTCTATCCACCCCGGAGGAAACAAGATGTATAAGGATTTAAGGCAATATTATTGGTGGCGTGGATTGAAGAAGGATGTGGCCGAGTATGTGAAGCATTGTCTCACTTGTCAGAAAGTGAAAGCCGAGCATCAGAAACCGGGAGGTCTTCTTCAGCCGTTACCTATTCCTGAGTGGAAGTGGGAACAGGTGACGATGGATTTCGTGTCCGTATTACCTAAGGTGAAAGGTGGATTTGATGGGATTTGGGTGATTGTGGACCGTTTGACGAAGTCTGCACATTTTCTGCCGGTTCGGATGTCGTATAAAATTCGCAAGCTAGCCGAGCTTTATAACTGAGAGATTGTTAGACTTCATGGGATTCCGATTAGTATCGTTTCAGACAGAGATCCACGGTTCACTTCAAGGTTGTGGCGTGAATTGCAAGAGGTTTTGGGTACGAAGCTCCAGTTTAGTACAGCTTTTCATCCTCAGACGGATGGTCAGTCTGAGAGATTAATAAGGTATCTCGAGGATTTGCTTAGAGCTTGTTCTTTGGATTTTCAGTCTTCTTGGCATGACCAGCTACCTTTGATTGAGTTTGCGTACAACAACAGTTTTCAGGCTTCGATTGGAATGGCACCGTATGAGCTACTTTATGGACGGAAGTGTCGTTCTCCGTTGTTCTTTGACTTGGAAGAGTGGAAATGGACTAAGCAGGAAGGTGTTAAGAAAGGTGAGAAATTGGAAAAACCTTCCAAGGCCGTTGAAGCTATGATTGAGAAAGTCCAATTAATAAAACAACGGATGAAATCAGCTCAGGACAGACAGAAGAGCTACGCCGATCGACGTAGAAGGGATCTCGAGTTTGAGGTTGGAGACCGGGTATTCTTGAAAGCGTCTCCACGTAAAGGATTTGTCGGATTGGGAAAGGAGGTAAACTTAAACCTCGCTATTTAGGTCCTTATGAGATTTTGGAAAGAATTGGAGAAGTTGCTTATAGATTGGACCTACCACCGAGCCTCACGGGGATTCATAACATATTTCACGTGTCTCAGCTGAGGAAATACTACCCCGATGAAACCGAGATCATTCCTGTTGAAGAAGTGGAATTGGAACCGAGTCTTACCTTTGTTCAGAAACCGGTTAAGATTTTGGATAAGAAGTTTCAGGAATTAAGAAACCGGAGGATCCCCATGGTTAAGGTTCTTTGGAGAAGTGATAAGACCGAAGAAGCCACGTGGGAGACCGAAGACAAAATGAGACGGTTCCATCCAGAGTTGTTCCCTTCCGATCAGTGAATCTGGGGACCAGATTCTTTTAAGGAGGGAGGATTGTAACGCCCCAGCTTTCGGCATTTCAGGTATGATTGACACGTGTGCGTTTGAGAGTTAGATTTTAATTATTAATTATTCATTTCTCTAATTTTCCATAGCATAACATAATTTTATAAAATTATATTCTTGATATTTTATTGAAAATTCATATCATATCATATTTTTCGGATTTATTGAACGTGATTGCAATGTGAATTATTTTCCTGAATGTGATTTATTTCTTTTATGTCCTTAATTGCTCATTTTCATGAATATGGGATCTAATTGCATTGGACCTAATTGATCATTTAATATAGGATTTGAACCTAATTGCATAACTTAATTAATAGAAGGATTTAATAGCAATTTGGCCATCTCTTCCCTCTTTCATAGCAGCCTTCACGTACCATTACATCCCATTTCATACAAAACATTTCTTCCTTGTTCTTGCTTCCTTGTTCAACCGAGACCAAACCCTCACTTTGAAGAGAGGAGCTTTTATCCATTCAAGCTAGTTTTTGTGGGTTTTGGGATCATAGAAGCATCATCATCATCACTTCTTCATCCTAGCTTCCATTTCTCTCATTTGAGGTATTTATGGAGATTGAATGATTTTATTGAAAATATGTGATATATGGGGCTTTGTAATGGCTTGAGTAAATTGTATATTCATTGTTGGAAATATGTTTGTGATCATTAAGCTTGAGTTTGATGCTTATATCTTGAGTTTTATGGACTTGGAGCATGAATGAGTGTATGGGTTTTGAATGATGGATTATTGATGATCTAAAGTGGAAATATGTGTTTTTATGAGTTGTTATTGATCTATTTGTATGTTAGCATAATTGTTGCATCAAATATGTGCATTACATCTTGAGTTTGATCCATTTTTGGTGGTTGATTGTTGTTATGCCATTGTTGCTCTGTTCTGCTTTGCATACAGCTGCTCTCGTATTTTGGGAACGGCCCTTCCCAACCCCAGTTCAAAACTGGAACGGCCGTTCCCATGATGCTGAGACAGTAGGCCAGCGAGACTGGGAACGGCCATTCCCAGCTAAAACGTTTTCCCTTTTAAGAAAACGCTGGCGCGTTTTCTGTAGCCATGGGAACGGCCCTTCCCATTTTCAAAAGGAAGCCGGAACGGCCGTTCCCATAGTCCGGAAAGTGCCAAAATTCACTGCATAAAATTGCATTTTTAGCACCCCGTTCCGACGGCTTCTTTGACCCCTAATTGCTATTATATGACTGATTACATGTTGAAACGCAATATTTTTATGGTACATTGTATTTTTCTCGTCGTCTCGTTACATTTCCGTCGTTCGTCATATTTGGTACATTTTGAGTCGTGTTTCACGGACAATTGTCTTTCTTGCACAGACCAGCTTCCTGGTGACGAGGAGCAGGCCCCGTGAGCTGTTTCCTTTGTTTGTTTTAGGTCGTTCAGGTGAGGTTTAATTTTAGATACATAGGACCCGTATAACCCTATGTGAAGTTTTAAGCCAAAACCTATCTATATATCTATAGTTTGCAAATGTTATTGGTTTTCAAAGGATTTATCGAACTATTGATTGATTGATTGATTGTTTTGGCGAGTGTTGTATAGCACTGTGGGCCCGAGGTCAGTGGCTCGAGCCAACCGGGAAAGCTTGACGGGTAACTCGAGAGCTATCCTCACCAAATTGGGATGACCCCTAAACCCTCTAGGAGATTAGGGGAGGAAGGAGTTCCGGGCTTAGGGATTCATGTACCCTCTGCCCAGATTGATTGGATGGTGGGGCCTTGCAATCCCACCATCACCCGGAGGAAGAAGGCGTTATTGAAACTACTAATTGTGCACAGTAATGAACTGCTTGATCACCTAATCACCTAATAATTGATTGATTGATTGATTGTACACAGTCGGTGTAAGGTTGGAGAATTGCCCCACTCGCCGGGCCACAAATTGATTGTATTAAATTGATTGAATTGAAATTGGAATAGTTATAATCTCGGGCGATAGTATCTCTTTTAACCTATTAGATTGTATTGTTTTCCGAAAATTATTACCCGAGACTATGACTTGCATGTTGGTGCGCTTATAATTATTTATACCCCTCGCTCAGTCTGTGTTGGACTGACACCTCAACTTTTCAGTGTTTTGCAGGGCGTGCTAGGCGGGAATTTAGAGTCTAGTGGTATTTAAATTTGGGTCTAGCACACTTCATTCCCACATCTTGTTATGTATAGCTTGGGATATTTTGTATCAGGCCTTGTTGTCTATTTTGTTGTGGAGATGATATTGTATTGATAGTGTAATTGTTGGTATCTATAAGTAAATAAATAAATATGGTACCTATACGTATCGAATGAATGTTATTGCTTCCGCTTTTTAATACTCTGACTTGATTGTTGGTTGGTTTTAAATTGAGGGTAACCGCCTAGCCTTGAGTCATTTTATTGTCTCCCGTTCGCTATAGCTTTGATTCATGTATGGATTGTTCATTTCATATGTGGATTGGGGTTATAGTGCGGGGGATGTGGTGCCTGGCGTTTCGGGTGCTACATTTAGTGTGCAGGTTTGCTTTGGGGGTCGTTGGAGTTCGTGTTAGGCGGTTGTTAGTGTTAGTTGAGTCTGTGTTAGTCTATCTGAGGTTGTTAAGTGTTTTATTTCGGATTTCGTTTGTAAGTTTTGTATAAGCCATGTTATGTGCAGGTTCGCATTTATGATTTGTTAAATGGAATTCGGGACAGGTTAGGACAGGTTCGTGGAATTAACTGAACCCGTTATTGTTGTATGTTATTCGGGACAGGTTAGGATAGGTTTTCTTATCTAGTTGAACCCGTTTAGTTGATGTTAATCCACTTACTGGAATACATGAATTATGATTGTTGATTTAAAGTTTTTGAAATTTCGTATTTTGTATCGCTTCCGCATTCAGGCTTTGCATATTTCCTTTTGTACAGGGTTAGATACCGCCTAGCTAGTGTGTGCGTTTTCATTTGTCACCCATTCGCTATGATTTGGTACCTGTGCGAACTTTCCATTTTGTACACGTGTCGGGTCATAGTGTGGGGGTGTGATGCCCCACTGTTCGGGGTGTTACAGCCTAGCCTAGGGTTTGTTTTTTCTTGTTTCTCGTTCGCTGTAATGCCCCAGCTTTCGGCATTTCAGGTATGAACGACACGTGTGGGTTTGAGAGTTGTAATTTAATTATTATTTGATCATTTCCTTAACTTTTCATGTCATGACATAATTTTTATAAACTTATATTCTTAGTGTTTTCATTGAAATTCATATCATATTATAATTATCGCATAAATTGAACTTGATTGCATCGTGAATTGATTTCCCGAACTTGATTTAATTCTTTTATGGCCTTACTAGCTCATTTTCATAAATTTTGGGACTTAATTGCATTGGACTTAATTGCTCATTTGTTATAGAATTGAACTTCATTGCATGACTTATTAAATCGAAGGACTAAATAGCAATTTGGCCATTTTCTTCCCGTTACATAGCAGCAATCACGTACCTTGTTTCATTACATACATACACATTTCATACTTGCTCCATTTTCTTCCTTGCTCAACCGAACCCAAACCCTACTTGGAAGAGTGAGGAATTTCATCATTCAAGCTATAATTTGTGGGAATTGTGATCATTGAAGCATCATCAACATCATATCTTCATCTCATCTTCCTTTTCTTTCATTTGAGGTATTTTTGGAGAATTGATGATTTTATTGAATATATGGTATAGATAGGGCTTTGCAATGTGTTGGTTAAATTGTGTATTTGTTGTTGGAAACTTATTTGTGAACTTTGAGCTTAAGTTGGATGCATTTAACTTGATGATTTTGGACTTAAAGCATGAATGAGTATATGGGTTTGTATTGATGGATTCTTGAAGATCTAATGTGGAATTAAGTGTTTTATGAGTTGTTATTGATCTATATGTATGCTAGTATGTGTATATCATGTTTTATGTGCATTTAAACTTGGTTTTGATTCATTTGGAGTGTTTGAGTTTTGGTTCGTGCTTGTTCTGCTGCTACTGCTCTGTTTCTGCTGCATCTGCATATTGGGAACGGCCCTTCCCGTCCCAGTTCATTCTGGGAACGGCCGTTCCCACCCCTTGCCAACTGTCCCGCGAGACTGGGAACGACCCTTCCCAGTTTTGGTCTGTGGCCGGAACGGCCGTTCCCAGCCCCAAAATTTCCAAACCATTACAGACGCACGGGATTTGGTTCGGGGAGCTGGGAACGGCCCTTCCCAGCCCCAGTTCAAAACTGGAACGGCCATTCCCAGGCTCCAGAAAGTGTTCAAAATTTTCTGCATAAAATTGCATTTTTCAAACCCATTTTTAATGCCTTAATTGATCGATACGTGTTATTATATGATTGTTTTGTGCATGAAATTGAACATATCATTCCATAAATTATCATTGCACGTTTTAATGTTCATTATCGCGCCGTTCGTCATAATTGGTACATTTTGAGTCGTGTCTCACGGACAATTGTCTTTCTTGCACAGACCAGCTTCTTGGTGACGAGGAGCAGGCCCCGTGAGCTGTGTCCTTGTTTGTTTTGGGTCGTTCAGGTGAGGTTTAATTCTAGATACATAGAACCCGTAAAACCCTATGTGAAGTTTTAAGCCAAAATGTACCTATATATACCTATAGTTTTCAAATGCTCTTGGATTTCAAAGGTTTACCAAACTATTGATTGATTGATTTAGCGAGTATTGTATTGCACTGTGGGCCCGAGGGTAGTGGCTCGAGCCAACCGGAAAAGCATGGGCTGACGGGTAACTCGAGGGCTACTCTCACCAAAATGGGATGACCCCTGAACCCCCTAGGAGATTAGGGGAGGAAGGAGTTCCGGGATTAGGGATTCATGTACCCTCTGCCCAGACTGATTGGATGGTGGGGTCTTGCAATCCCACCATCTCCGGGAGGAAGAAGGCGTTATTGAAATTGCCAATTGTGCACTGTAATAAAATTGCATGATCACCTATGTATTGAATAATTGATTGATTGATTATACACAGTCGGAGTAAGGTTGGAGAATTGCCCTCACTCGCCGGGCCACAAATTGATTGTATTGAATTGACCAAATTGATAAATTGACTTAGTTGTAACCTCGGGCGATTGTATCTTTTACTTTACTAATTGTATTGTTAATTTCCAAAAATTATTACCCGAGATTATAACTTGCATGTATGTGCTCTTATATTTATTTATACCCCCTCGCTCAGTCTGTGTTGGACTGACACCTCAACTTTTCAGTTGTTTTGAAGGGCGTGCAAGGCGGGAATTAGAGTCTAGATTGTCTTTAATTTGGGTCTAGCACACTTCATTTTCATCTTTTGTACATGTATAGATACTTTATATATTTTGTAGCATGCCTTGTTACTTATTTTGGAGATGATATTGTATTGATATATAATGTTGGTACCTATTAGTAGATATGTAAATATGGTACCTATAAGTATTGAATGAAATATTGCTTCCGCTTTTATTACTCTGAATTGATTGTTTGGTTTGGGGCTAGTCCCGCCTAGCTTTGTTGTCGTTTTTTTTATTGTCTCCCGTTCGCTATAGCTTTGGTTCATGTATGAATTGACCATTTCATATGTGGATTGGGGCTATAGTGTAACGCTCCAGTTTTTTTTATTAGTACAGCATGACGTATGTGTTTACCAAATTGCGCGAAATAATTATTTATACGTGTTTTATATATTTAATTTTATTTTAAATATTAAATATTGATTACTTTATTTTAATGTTATTAATATCAAATATATTTATATATATATTAACATGGTATGAGTTGTTTATTAACATATTTGCATGAACTCATGCAATCCATTTTAATTAATAATTATGCATGCATGTATTTATTATGCATTTGAATTTTTATATTATTTGGAAATATTATGAAATTTTATTGTTACATTGTGTATGAGTGACATTTACGTGCTTCGTTTCTATTTAAATTGATACCGAAATTTCGTGAAAATTTAATATGTTGGACTTATACGTGTCTTGTATATGAATATATGTTTGTTTCGTATTTTCGAGTTCATTTGCATGTGTTTCGGATTTATTTTAATTTTGGAATCCAAGTCGGGGGCTAACGAGCAACTAGCGCACCCTTGGTTCCGTATTTAATATCTTGAGCTCGGGAACTCGGATTCGAGTTTCATCAACTTCGCTGAACTCGTAACGAAAATTCGAGTTTAGTGAACTTGGCCTTATACTTTTCTAACGTCATTTGGACCTCCGAAAAACGAAACGGCGACCAAACTGACCTTGCTGCACTAAAATGTCCATAACTCATCCAAACCTTGACCAAATTAACCATGGTTTGATGCTATGAAACCCTAACTCAACCACCTAACCTGATATACCATGCCCTAACCGAACCAACCCTTCCCACTTGCTGAAATTTCCCAAAACATCATCTGCTTCCCAGTTTTTCCCGTAGCTCAAGCCCTACCAAGAGATTCAAGCTCAAATCTCTTCCCAACCTCCATTAATCCACAAGGTAAGCTTAGATATGTTATGTACATTCAATATAAGTCATTTTCATCTATTCATCCCTAAATTTGAGCATGGTTTCATAGGCTTTTGGGCTGAGTTCGAAAATAATAGGTTTAGAGCAAATTTGTTGATCTCATTCGATTCTTGATGGTTTTGATTGATTCCAAGCTTGAAAATGATTGTTTTGATCTCTTCTTTGCATTTATGGTGATGTATTAGCTGGTAGTTGAGAATTGGTTGAGTTACCATTAATAAAATTTGAATGAAAATGGAGTTTTCACCCCCTTCTTCATTCGTGTTGCTGCTGCTGCGTTTGAGCTTTCTTGGAACTGTTATATAGGTTGAATTTGTGTTGTTTTGCTGCATTTTGGATAGCCTAACTTACATGAACTTGTTGGGATTAATGGAGATCAGTCATGCCCTGTTTTTCGTGGAATATTTGCCCTGTTTTGAGCTGGTTTTTGCTGCTGAAGGTGCTGCGTTTCTGCCTTGCTTTTGCTGTCAGTTTTAGTGGCTTGTTAGAGCTATTTTGTGCTGCATTTCATGCCTTCTTATTGCTGCATTTCATGCTTTGGTTGTTGCCTTCTTACTGCGTCTTTTGCTGTAAAAAACAGGGGTTATTGTTGAGCTGCTGCATGCATTTGACACGGGCGTGTCAACCTTTTCTTCTTCAGCATGACACGGGGGTGCAAGACTGTCTGATCTCGCTGTACCGAGACACGGGGGTGTCCCGGTTTGCTTTATATTGGTGACACGGGCGTGTCACCTTCTGAATCTATAACATAAGCATACGTGAAATATATATACATATATATATATATATATATATATATATATATATATATATATGTTTCAATGCATGAGCTTGCATGTATTTTATGAAATGTTTGCATGCATATATGTACATATATATATATACTTAAACAATTTGCATGCATGTGTTTAGTTGCATGAAAATTTCATGCATATTGCATGCATGTGTGTACGTTGCATGCATGTGGTGTATATATATATATATATTTATTATATATTTATATATGTTTATTGAATGTTAAATGTTATTTGATTTAATTGAATTATAGAATTTAATTGTTACCTATTTCATGTTTTATTTAAATTCCAATTTTAAATTGAATGTATTTAATTGTTTATTTTCTAATTGTAAATGCGATTGAATACGTGCTATGCTCCTCTTTGAATTTCTTGAATTGAATTGATTGGAAACGTGTAATTATGAATTCGAATGAAAGTGAACGAATGATTGAATGACTTGATTATATGATTTAAATTCCTTAATAGTGCACATGAACATTTTCATAACATAATCTTATCTTTTATATATATTCATGTCACAATCATTTCATTGTCGAGCGTCTTATTTGGTCATATTGAGTCTCACTTCACCTCTCTTGCGCATATTTTGATTCCGTTGGAGACGAGGCCGGTCCGTGAGGCTCTTGTGTTCTCCTTTTGCCGTTTAAGGTGGGTTTCGCTCCTATTAGATAAATGACCCTATATACTCCCAACGTGTAAAGATTTCAGCTAAAAACTATTATATGTATATAGAGTCGTTTTCAAGAGTAAATGTTTTCAACGTAAAGCCTTATTTTATGAATCCTACCTAATGTTTTGGCGAGAAATGAATGAATGAATGCACTGAATGGGGCCCAGGGACTTGGTGTGAGTGGTGACCCGAGGAGGCAAGGGATGACGGTGATCCCTCACACTAGTTCCACCAATGAATGGCGTAACCGGACCTCGTTAGGAGTTCGCGAGGAATGGACACTGAGTGCCATCAGGGGAGTCATGTTCCCCTTTTGGTCAATGAATGGGTGGATGGGCCTTGCAAACCCGCCACCAACCCGGAGGAAGAAGGTGTAAATGTTATTGAATGCGCACGAAAGAATGATATACATGAAAAGAAAGAATGAATGAATGTTAATGAATGTTAATGAATTACACGAGGTGTTGGTTGGAGATAATGCACGCCCACTCGCCGGGCCACTAATGACCTAATGTAAATGAATCGTTATAATCCCTTTTGATGATTTCTATTCACCCACTTGGGAAATTCTTTAAAAATCTCACTTGGGATTATAGCTTGCATGTGATTGTTAAATACCGTCGTATATTATATTTATGTTAGGAATAGTACCCTAGAAATCCGATTGTATATCCGCTTTGTGCTTTTCCTTATTGTAATCACAGACAATCTTTGAATGAAATAACGATTTGAGGCAACACTTCTTTATATGCTCTTGTTTGGTATGCGTTTACTTTATCTGTGCATGTATGAGAACTCCCCTAATCCTGATGACTTTAGGACTCTACCATTTAGGTGAAATGGTTCATGAAACGAGCCCTATATCACATAAGTCATGATTAGTAAAATACTCAAAGCCGATGAGTCCTACAGACAGTGGGAGTGTCAACCTGACTCCTCTAAGGCTTGCTTGTGGGATCACGCCCTTAAGAAAGACCACCTTGTTTCATGGAGGTGCAAAGTGTATAGTTGATACGTGCGTGATACATGAGGGTGCTTACTTTAATAAGTAAGTTCACTGAGGTGCCCCGTGTGAGAACATTCCCAAATGGGAAAGGAAGTTTCTATTTCAGGAAATGGAAACTTCCAGATTAGGAAATATCTCACGAGTCATTGATGTGATTAATTGATCCTTAAGACTTTAGGTTCCTTGTCACTTTATGAGTTAACTTTGTAGTCTTAGGTATAAGCTTTAAAGGGTGTCGCCTTAGACAACTGATTCAAGGCTTATGCTGGGGCTGCACAAGTGATTCATGAAAGTGAATGAGAATCAAGAAAGGACCTACACTTGCATTTGCAAGGTGATCTCTTATTGTGTAAGTCATTCATATGCCATATGGAGTCCTTGGCCAAGGCAGTAGATCAAGACATCAAGAAAAGGGTTTCTTGGATTGAGATCAAATGGATATGAAATGCACTTAGCTTTAAGACCGGATTATTAGGGTTCTGATTATTCCCTTACCCTAGATCTTGGTTGAGAGATAGTAAGTAGGAGGATTGTATCTCACATGAATCAATGACTTAAAGGTTCTGTCGAATCCGAACATTCCAATTCAGCTAGGGGTCAAACACCTGTTGCTAGACTATGGTCGTTTAATCTGTGGACTGATTAATTAATTAGTGAATTAATTAATTAGGTCACTGCTAATTGAATTGAGAACCTAGAGGGTCACACACAACAACTTGGTTACATGAGTTGAGGCTTTAAAATGATTAAACGAGTTAATCGGGCCAAAGGGTTCCACACGTGTGAAATCACACGTGTGGGTCACGTGCGTGTGCGTGAATAATTATTTGGTGATTAAATAATTAATTTGTTAATTATTTAATAGACTTTGGTTTAATTTTGAATTAAAAAGAAAGTCTAATTTTGGAGAAAATAATCTAGTTAATTAATTATGAATTAATTAATTAGATAGAATAAGTTATTTATTTAAAATAAATAAAGTATGAAATTATCCAAAAATAGTTTGGATATTTTTAGCTCTCTTAAAAGTTGATTTGAATTAGAATTCAAAGTCAAAGTCAAAATTACTTAATGATCAAGTAATAGGAGAGAGAGAGACCAAAATCCTAGCCCATAAAGGACTAGGAATTTCGGCCACTCCCCTCTTATAAATAGGGGAGCTCGAGCTCCCCTTAGAGCTAATTGGCAATTCTTTTGGTTCATGTGTTGAACACCATCCTTTCTCCAAGATCAAATAAACCCTAGGTTAAGCCTAAACACTAACTAGAGAACTAGCATCCTTACTAGTTAGATTGTGATCAAGTTGGTGGACTATCCCTAGAGAGCTTCAAGTTAGAAGGTTGAAGATTCGAGCTTTACCAAGGAGAGGGGATCAAGCCGCGAGAAGAGCGTTCTTGGGTGGCTTGAAACGCTTCAAGAAAGAATAAAAGAAAAGTAAGTTTTCCATCTCTACGAATTTGGTTACACGATTGCGAGTCCAAGGTCCTTTTGTTGGGAAAATTTTTTAAATTCCGCTGCTTTCTGATTCGTATTTTCCAACAATTTATGCCCTGTTTTTATACCCACCAGTCCCTTTTGGACTGAACCCGTTTGGTTTTCAGTTGTGTGGTGCAGGTGTCAAGGGAGCTAGGCGGGAATTCGAGTCATAGGTTTTACATTCGCTTTTAGCTCTTGTATTTGGTCTTACACTTGCATATTGCACGTTGGATCATTGTATATGAATATTAATGGAGCGTACATGTTTTGAGCCTTGATGGCATGGGATAATGTTATGATTTATTATTGGAACTTTGATGCTCATAATATACCTATATGTTACATGATCAGTTATTGCTTCTGCGTTAATGTTTACTCTGATTTTATGGTTCAAGGGTTAGTCCCGCCTAGCATAGAGTGTGTGTATGTCCCCATTCGCCGTGATTTGGCTCGGGTATGGATCGTCCATTTCATATTCGGGTCGGGTCTCGGTGCGGGGGATGTGGTACCTTGCGTTCGGGTGCTACATATAGTGTGGGGGATGTGGTGCCTAGCGTTCCGGGTGCTACATTCGCTATGGTTTGGTGCGTGTACGGAGTCCTTGTTTTGTTATACGTGTCGAGCTATGGTGCGGGGGATATGGTGCCCACCACTCGAGCTGCTACAACCCTGTTGCTACTGGAATTACTGTTGCTGCCGTGTTGAATTTACAGTAGATAGCAGCTAGGAACGAAGCTGCAACAGTCCAGTCACCCCGTGTAGAGCAACAAGTGTAGAATTGGTCACGGGGTTGACTCTTGGGAGGGATTTGGAGCTGAGTTTCTGCCTCAGTTCACCACCATGGCATCCATTGCACTTCCAGGCCTTCACCCCTTGTCTTGTGCCTCTTTTGTGCCTGATTTGAGGCACGGGGGTGACAAGCAAACATGCATTTGCCATCTTATTGCATTCATTTGCATTGTCGTGCATCTATTTAGTACATATTTGAGTGTAAGCCTCGGTTTTGTGTTTGTTTGTTACAGAGGAGGTTCCCGTTGTCGGTGTTGAGCCCGAGATCTAGGTTGTGGTGGTCGGTACGTTCTTATCTTTTGTTTTGTGCACAAGGTGAGGTTTAGGATCTTTTCTTTTAGTTAAGCGACCTATAACCCCTATGTGCTCGTATTTCTAGCCCACATGCGACTATGTATTATATATATAGTTAAATATGTGTTGAGTATGATATGTTATAATCTTATGAACACCTTCGAATTTTGAAAGTATGCCCGTGGCGTATATAAGCTTGAGTTTGAAACCCTTCTGATATGATATGATATGATATGTTATGTTAGCGAGTTAAACCATCAAAGATTGGTATATGTATGCTATGTTCCGTATGTTTGGGGCCCGGAGCCCGGGACGGTATTGGCCCGTCGGGATTATCACTTCTTAATATAGTCTCCATCCGAAGTGTTACGCAGGACCCCTGGGAGTTTGGGAAGGCGTATTCTTCGACGTTCACGGTGTAAAAGCTGGAAAAGGGTCGTAGTGGGATCGCTACCCCTCGAGGTTATGGCAATTTATGGATAGTTAGGAGCTACGTAGCCCTTCTATCCTAGAGTTTGGGTGGATTGTTAAGTATGATTTTGGTTTTTCTTATGTTAATATGGGAGGTAAGATTGGAAGCTCGTTACTTGCTCGAGCATTATGATTATGTCTTGAAATTGTGAAACAGGGATAGCTTGTTATGAATGTTTTGACTAAGTATAAGCATACGTATTAGTTTTCTTTAGAAAATATTTTGGTATGCAAAACCTATTCCCGGTTCATGATTCCTCCTTTTGATACGTGCTTTGCTTTATTATGTATAGCGTGTGGGTGTGTGTTAGCTCCTTCACTCAATCGGTGGATTGACCCCTCTCTTATCTTTTCAGGTGACAGGTTCTTTGAGCTCGTGCTAGGTGAGGAACTACGTCTGTCAAGTCACACTTGGTCTTATAGGTCGAGCTAGGACGCATTTTGGTCTCACATGCATATTTTATGTTTTGTACTCTTGGGACTTATGTTTGGGATTTATGTATTTGTATCTTTTATATATTTGATCTCTTGCCTCTTGGTTGAGTATTTGATGGGAATTGCTTCCGTTATCTTGTTGTTTAGTTGGTATTTGTTTTATTTTTGCACACTCTGAGCCTGTTCTAGCTCCGCCTAGCTGAGTGGGTGTGTTGGTCTCCCGTTCGCTATGACTTGGACTTGGGTACGGGCTTCCCATTTCTTATTCCGGTTTGGGTCTTAGTGCGGGGGATGTGGTGTCCCACGTGCGGGGTGCTACAGTGTCCATCGTCGGGCACTACATAGAATGACCGAATGAACAAATTTTTCTATTAATATGAAGTATTTTGAAGAATTTTGAGAAGTCAACTAAGATAAGTATACCTAATATTTAAATACCATTTAGAAATTTAACTCTAAATTTTCTTTATCTTCTTAATTGATAATACTTGTATATTACAAATAGAAATAATCGCATCAGATTACCCAGCATTTAGGTCTAGTTACAACGCAATTCATGTAAATTTAAAAATTATATTTTAATCCCTCACTTTGAGAATCTTTTGTGGTCCCTAAAGTCTGTTTAGAGTTCCATTATTTCATTCTAAAAATACCCTTAATTTATTGTTAAATTCATAATTTGTAGGGATCGTTTTGTTTATATTTGTAAATTGTAGGGGCTATTTTATAATTTTAGTTATATATTCAATGTAACACTCATACAACCCGTCAAGAACATAAATATACTTTTACAAATTCGGTTAGAGCCTCAGACTAAATAAGATTTATATGAACTAAAATGTAATATTCTAGTTTTAATAAATTGTGTTGTAATTAAACCTAAATATATTTATGAATATTTTCATATTTGAAATTCAAAATAACATATATTTTACGGGGAATTTGAGAAAACTCCCCAATTGGGGGGTCAAATTTCTTTTAGCTCCCTATTTTCAAAAATGATGTATTAAAACTCAAGAATCGTGTATCTAAAACCCCAAATGATGTATTTGAAATATAAGGAAAAAAATCATGTATCTAAATCCCAAAATCGTGTATATAAATCCCAGAATCGTGTATCTAAAACCCCAAATGATATATTTAAAAATGGGGAACAAACTCAAAATTTTTCAACTCCTGGGGAGTTTTCTCAAAACCCCCCATTTTAAAATTTTAGTCGAAACTAACGGCTGGTTTACATTTTCCCCAGAAGATGGCAGGCAGCAGCAGCGTCGTTAAACCCTAACAATTACACTCGAATACTATCTGAACATTATCTATATATTTCAAAGAACCGTAACCCTACGATAATCCCTCATGAGCTCAGGGATGGAGCTATGCACAGTTCGAGGAACCTTGACTTTTCCTTCAATCGGGACGAAGCATCACTCTCCGAAGCACATCAAATCCCTCCTTCATTGCAAACGGCACTTCCCTTCTACCCTTAAGCACACTCGCTTTAGTTCGGGTAATTCCCTTTGTTCATTTTCTTTGCTATTTTTCTCTTCTCTAAGTATTTCGTTAATAGCAATTGAATTCGCGTTCCTTGCAAATGAAGATGAGTAAGTTCTTAGTCATTTTCTAGTTTTGTTCTTTAAGCCCTTTGCCTGTTGACCTTAGTCTTTCATATTAGATGTTTTTTAAACAAAAAAAGTTGAAGTGAGTTCTAGTGGGAATTGTTGATATATGAGAGATTTCTTTATGGATTTCAATGATTCAATCTATAGTTCCCTGGGCATAAACTATTTCGTATGTAGTACTCTATATTCTTTTGTTGTTCTCGAATTGATTTGCTTTAACTTTTTTTCATTTTATATTTTATATATATCTATCTATATATATATATATGTTAATTCAGCAGAAGAGTGCTAGATGCTAATTCATATTGGTTGTGAGAACAGGGTTGAAGCTATATAGCAATACATCTCTGAAGTTAAGTACATCTGATGGAACCTCAACTGAGACAACTTTAAATGGTATATATAAAGCTGAACCTATTGATGAAATAATAGTAAAAGATACTATGCTAGATGAAAAGAAGGATACTCCTCTGGATGAAAAGAAAGAAGAACTTGGTACTCAGCTGACTGAAGCATCAGAAGAAGAATCATTGGTGGACAATTCGCCGCAATTGTTGAAATTTTTGGAGGACTATGACATAAAAAAGGTGTATTTTCTTAGTCCTATATGTTGTCCACTTGATAAATCAAACTTGTTTAGTTCATATAAAGTGAAATTTGATTAGTTCATATACTATGTGGATTTTGAGATGTAGCTTTATTTAAGTTTCATATATTCTGTTATTGGAATTACTGAATGCTAATTGTCTTGTCGTCAAACGGAACTTAATTAATAATGGTTGGATTTTCTGGTGTACTTTTTCTTTCCCTTTTTTTTTCTTTTTTTCTGATTTTGATATATGGACAAGCTAAAGGAGGTAAAGAAGCTAATGATAAGGCATGCAAACTTTAGCCTGATCATAGTGCTAATTCATTCTTATTCTTTTGCCTGACATCTATTTTTGTTACTGTTAAATAAATAATTAATGTATTATATTATTAGTCAGAATCTTACAAAAAGAAAAGAAAAAAAAAAAAAATTAGGCAGAATGTTATATAATTTTGTGACGCATCTTGTCAGTTATGTGGTTCTACTGATATCCTTATTTTCCACTATGTGCTATATTTCTCTTTTCCTTTTTGTTTTTGTTGAATATCTCTGTATTATAGTTAATGCATTACTGGCTTTGGGTATTGAGAACTTGGTTGCTATGTTGAGTTTATCAATTCTTTAGAAAGATATTGAATGCTTGATGAAAGATTGACTATCACGTTGATGCTAAGTGGTTACCTGAGCAACCTTATGTTGAACTTGCTCATATGTCAAGTATGTTTTGTTTTTTGATGCATTATGACTTCAAGTCTCAAAATGCTATTGAAGCATGTTTCGGAAAAGCTTTAGAAAAGATTCTCCAAGATTTTGTTTGAGATAAAAATGTGTCTGGAGGCCTTATTATTTTACAAATGATTTGGTTTTACTTCCGAAAAAAGTCATATATCGTGACATCTTTTACCTCAAATGGATTCAGCATTGCGTTATTATTTTAGAAAAGATTTGGTTCTACTATATGAAAAAGTCATATCATGGCATCTGTTACCCCAAATGGACTCGACCTTATATCAATGGTTTAAACTCTTTTGATAATAATCATGTATTAGTTGTTTTCGCTTTGTTTTTCCTGTCTGCAATGACCATGATATAATGTAATATTTAAATAGTGTTATGATAGTTTGTTAGGATTTTATGTCTTAAAAATGGAAAGGAGAAATAATATTATTGTGGAGGGAGTGAATATGAACTGTGAAAAGAAGAGAGAGAAGAGATAGCTAGTGCTCCTTCAAGAAAATTGGAATGTTTTCTCCATAACTATTTTTAATCTGCATTGTCATCGAAATCTTTGAACTATTGCTAGAGAAATCACTTAGAATTAATATTTTCAGAATTAAATTTCACAAATTGTCCTTTTTCAATTTAAGTTTGATTATCCAGAATCATATTCAATTCTCATACTTGGTGGAGGTGGCTTAGTTGCCCTTTGGTTAGCAGCTGCTGTTGTTGGTGCCATTGATTCTATTCCAGTGGTGAGTGCTTTTCTACCTCACACCATGGAAAATTTGCCTTCATTTCTTTCAACAAATTAATTCTTTACTAACTGTAAGATGGTTTTCAATTCGATAAACATTTAGTTCCCTAAAGTTTTGGAACTTGTTGGTCTCGGCTACACCATCTGGTTCAGTACTCGCTATCTACTTTTCAAGGTTGGCATTCCACAACATATATTTCTTCCTTGCAAAATTTGCCTGCATTTTGTACTGATTTTGTCTATGTTTGCAGGAAAATAGGGATGAGTTGGTTGCTAGAGTCGAACAGATTAAGCAAGAAGTGCTTGGTTGGAAGGATGATTAGTGCTGAAAATATCTGCATTTACATGTTGCTGTTCTTTTTATCTTTCACACCCTGTTGAGTGTGATACATGTTGCTTTAGGCCGGGTACTATTGTGTAAAAGGCAGTGGCGGGACACTTGGTAATAATAGAATGATTACTTGATATATATATAGATGGACCATCTATGCATTAGAACTCATGATTCAACAAGATTCACTATTGACGTGGGAAATAGTTGTTCCCACGTTTTGTCATTTAAGTCGGGTCTTTATCTATATCTATCTATCTATATATCTTATAAAAGTAAGAAAGTTTCTTACAAAATATAGATCGTCTAAAATAATCTCATAAAAATTATATGAATAATTATTAGTTAAGGATAATTATGTAAATACATATTATAAATTATTAATTTAATTATATTTAAAAAGTAATTATTAATTTATAATAGAATTCTTGGTAGAATTAAAACTTATTCTACTTACCAAAAAAAAAAGAGATACATAGTTCAATAAGGATTGTTTTAATATTAATATATTAAGCACGAAAGTTTCTTACAAAATATAGATCGCCTAAAATAACCTCATAATAATTATATGAATAATTATTAGTTAAGGACAATTATGTAAATACATATTATAAATTATTAATTTAACTATATTTAAAAAGTACTTATTAATTTATAATAGAACTCTCGGTAGAATTAAAACTTATTCAACTTACCAAAAAAAAGAGATACATAGTTCAATAAGGATTGTTTTAATATTAATATATTAATTAATTATATTCAGATTTTATAATATAAGTTCTCTTACTCAAATTCATATTCCTGTGTCAAGAAAAAAATATTATGAGTTGGATTAATGATGTAATTAACTAACCAAACCGTATACGAATTCGAATTGGAAAATTTGAGAGAAAAAGGTACAAATGAGGGTTTTTTTATACAACAATTACTATCACCACGAGAAAATAGAAAAAAAATAAAAAATTATAAGCTTTAATCTATCTATATTCTATCTATATCTATATATATCTTATAAAAGCACGAAAGTTTCTTACAAAATATAAATCGCCTAAAATAACCTCATAATAATTATATGAATAATTATTAGTTAAGGATAATTATGTAAATACATATTATAAATTATTAATTTAACTGTCACGCCTGGGTCCGTGGGCCAGTTGGACACGAGCGCAAGTCTCCAAGCCCACCGAATATAACCTGAAGTTGGGCCCAAACCACTGCCCAAAAGGGATATCCATTGGTTATACTTGGACTCTTTAACTTATATACTGAAATTAATCCTTATACTTTCCCGATGTGGGACAGGGGTGTCACATTAACTATATTTAAAAAGTACTTATTAATTTATAATAGGACTCTCGGTATAATTAAAACTTATTCAACTTACCAAAAAAAGAGATACATAGTTCAATAAGGATTGTTTTAATATTAATAATATATTAATTAATTATATTCAGATTTTATAATATAAGTTGTCCATTTTTTAATCGTAAGGCCTATAATTTAAAATGTTATAATAAGATATATCTAACAAATTGAAAACCAACAAATTGATTCACTTTATAATTGTAATAAATTTTGGTAATTTTGTAAAATAAAATATAATTTAAATTGAATAAGTTACATAAGACAATTTTCAATAAATCAATCCTAATGTAATTTTAATTATATAAGTTCATAATTCTAATTATCTAAGTCTATAAATTTTCTTAAATTATAATCATATTATAATTCTATAAACTTATCTAATAAAAAAAAATAATATAATTGAATAATTTACATAAAATATTTTTTAATAAACTAATGAATCTTAATGTAATAATTTTCAATTAACTAATACTAATATAATTATAATTATTTGAATCTAATTAACCATATAATCTTCCTTTAATTTATACAATAAAATATAAATTAAATGCATAAATTTTATTTAGATGGGATGATTAACATAATTTATATATATTAAAAAATACAAATAGTATTTTTGATTTCTTACGACTTAATATACCACAATTTAGAATTGTAGATAGTTTGACCAAAGTTTCTTTAAATTAAGAATTCTAAGAAGACTTAATATATGTGATGAGGCTCAGAAACGCGCTTGCATCAGAGCCGTCCACGTGTCGTCATCGATTGCTTTGAAGACTATACGCTCGCATTGATGGGCTCGTGGGCCAACCCAGCCCACTCACTTGCCAACTAATATGGGCCCCTGAGCCTCGGACAACCAGTTAAACGGCGAGGACGAGCGGGCAGGCCCGGCCCTCCCGTATCGACCCTCGTGGTTACCTTTCTCAAGGAATCATCCACTCGAGGGCCATATTCCTGTCACTCGGGTTTTGGCGCTCAAAGCTCATAAATCTTGAGGAACCCATCCGAGCACTCTTCGAGCGTCACTAATCGCTCGCGGGTCACCCCCCCCACCGCCGCGGTGGGCCTGAACCCTCATAAGACGGATCCGGGACCCTCCACTCATGCGACCCTCGTCAACAACCTCTGACACAAAGGTACTGCGCACCATGCACCTGACACGCCGTCTCCTTTTCAGAAATGTCATTCTCACCCCCTCAAAGGCTGCCACGTGTTAGGGCAACACAGGTTTGGGACCACATGGTCAATTTACCCATTTACCCCCATCCCTAACATATAAATAGGGGGGAACCCATGCATTCTCCCCCAAGTCATCATCTGCATACAAATTACACATATTGTTCTGGGCATTTCCACTGATCTTCTCAAGCTTCCCACCATTTTCTCCACGATAGCATCATCCCTGCAACTTGTGTAAGGCTCAAAGTGCTTGTCCCACATCGGATTGGAGAGTGGTTTGAAGCTGCTTTATAAGTAGTGGATCCCTCTCCCCTGAGTAGAGGCCTTTTGGGTGCACTGGGTTATACCAGTGGCTCGAAACGTAAAACCGTGAGGCGCTTGGGGTCTACCCTTGGCCAAAGCGGACAATATCGAACGGCGGGTCTTTGGGCTGTTACAAATGGTATCAGAGCCAGGGGCCCGGATTCGGTGTGCCAGCGAGGACGCTGGGCCCTTATGGGGGGGTGGACTGTAAGGCTCAAAGTGCTTGTCCCACATCGGATTGGAGAGTGGTTTGAAGCTGCTTTATAAGTAGTGGATCCCTCTCCCCTGAGTAGAGGCCTTTTGGGTGCACTGGGTTATACCAGTGGCTCGAAACGTAAAACCGTGAGGCGCTTGGGGTCTACCCTTGGCCAAAGCGGACAATATCGAACGGCGGGTCTTTGGGCTGTTACAACTTGCATCCTTGGTGTTATCCTAGCTGGAAGAACCCACGCTTAAGAGGAAACCCAGATCCTGAGGCCCTCACGCCTGTGATGGTCTTTCCCTTTCCATACAAATATTAAAGTGTTGTTGCATTTTTGGAAACCTGATTTCCAGCACCATCATTTTTGGCGCCGTCTGTGGGAAATCCATCACCACCATCTTCGTCGTTACCAGTTTCTTCCTTTAAAAGCTAGTTGAAAAGTGACACCAAAGCCTTTCATCATGGTTACTGCTACAAGATCCGGAACTCTGGGGAATAGAGGAGGTCTCCCTCCCACCAATGGAGAGAACGCTGAAAGCCCCACCCCCGCCGGAGGCGCACCTCCGCGTGTCGCCGGAGACGTTGATGCCGCCGCTGCTGCTCCTCCCCCAACTGGAAATGAAGCAGGAGGATCGGGCTCCAATCCTCCCCCCCCAGCTTTCGCCCCAAATATCCCTGCCTCCCATCCTGGCATGTACCCTATGGCCATGCCGCCGCCAGGGTACACTCTTACGCAGCCCGGGGTAATGCCTGGAATGATGCCTGGAATGGTATCTTTGGTCCAGCCGTATCAAGTGGGGACGTTGGACCTCCCCTTATCGATGGCAAGGGAAATACAGGGGGTAGAGATGCCCCAAATCACTACACAACAACTTCAGGCGCTGTATGCGCAATGCGAGAGTCAAGCCGTGCAGAATGCTTGGGAACACTTCACTATGGCTTATTTCCCTTCACACGCGGGCGCTCGAATAGCCCCACCCCTGGGAGGACTCCCAGCACACCCCCTGACGATGGCTCAAAATGCGCTAAGGGCCCAACAGCCTCCACCACCACCGAATCAAGAAAATGAGGCCCCACCGAGGGTCCAGCAAGAATAACCACCTGTAGGAGAAGAAAGGGCCCCTCGAAATGAGGCGGCCGGAGATAATGGAGAGGTCCAATCAAGGGCCACAGGAAGGGCAAACCGCAGAAATGTTGGTAACCCTCAGCTGGCCGCGGTACAAGACCAAATTAGAGGGCTCCAGAATGTGGTAGAGCAGCTCTCTCGAGCAAGGTCTCAAGTCCCCCGTGATGGGGACGAGAGGTCCAAGGCCAGAGACGCTCGCCGACCACGCAGCCCAATTTCCCGCCGCAGGAGAGAAGCCAGCTATGAAGATCCCGAGGACAGGGATTACAGAATCATGACGGGCGATTCACCCCTCGTCGAGGAGGTACTAATGACCCGTGCGGGGAAAGGCAAAATCCCCACAGCTGTCAACAGGTATGATGGAACCACAGATCCAGCCGAGCATCTGGATCATTTTGTACATCTTATGCACTTGTATGATCACCCAAGCAATTATTGGGCCAAGGTGTTTGTCACCTAGCTCACGGGAATGGCCCAAGACTGGTACAAAAAGCTTCCCCCACGCTCAATTCGGGGGTATTATGACTTGACGGATGCTTTCATCAGCCACTTTAACTCTTTGAAGGCACCGGCCCCCGCCGCGACCGCTCTTTACAGTTTGGTCCAAGGGCCGAACGAAACTTTACGGTCTTTCATGGGAAGATTCAACAAGGAGATCTTGTTGGTAGAAAAGCCCTCTATGGACTTCTTGAGGCATGTTCTGTTTGGAGCTATCAACATGAAGCATTACGTCAGCAAGGAATTTGTGGAAGAGGTGGCCAAGAAAAAGCCACGCTCGCTGATGGAGATTAGGGAAATTGCGGACTCTTTCTTTACTCTCGAGGATATGTACATCGCAAGGGATCAGAAAATGGTGAACACCCCTCGTCCCAGCAAAGTACCCGAGGACCGGACGGATTCTAACAGGGGTCGCCGCCGCAGCCCAGTTTCCACACGACGAAACTCTCCACCCCCTCGGAAGTTCGAGCGCATTCCTCTCAACCGCCCTATTGCTGAAGTTTATTCCATGGCGGATAAAAAGCTGTTCAAAAGACCACCTAAGTTGAGGGAGACCGAAGCTCAGAAGCGCTCTGGAAAATATTGCGCTTTCCATAAGCAGAAAGGGCATGATACCAACGAGTGTCGCCAACTCGAGAGTGAGATTCAGAGGCTTATTGCCGGAGGGCACCTCAAGGAGTTCGTGAAAGTGCTAGAAAGATACGACGAACACTGTGCTGAACGAGCGCGTATTAGAGGGAGAAGTCGTTCGCGCTCGCGCAGCCCCCGCCACCGCTACACCGAGTCAAGCGACCGTGGTAAAGGGAAAGCCTCAGACGTGGAAAACCAGCCTTTCGCGGTCATCCACATGATTGCTGGGGGACCCTCGGGGGGTGACTCTAATGCTTCCCGACGCCGCTACATTCGGAGTTATGACCAAAGATCTTCTCAGCCCCGCCCAGTGCTCTCTATTGATAAGTCATCACGCTCGGAGAAGGATGAGAGCGTAGGTTTTACAGAGAAAGACTTAGAGCACATTGTAACACCCCATGGGGTCGGTGAAACCTCTGACTGCCCCCATGGTGGTTAGCTTAGACGTTCACAATCATGTTGTAAAGAGGGTCTTGATTGATAGTGGAAGCTCCGTAAATGTTTTGCCTTACTCCACGTTCCAGAAAATGAACATCACAAACATCCCGCTCGAACCTCCTAGAACAGCCCTCGTCGGCTTTGGGGGTTCCGAGATCGTCCCTCGCGGACAAATTCGCTTGGCCACCTCCTTTGGTCGCGCCCCACAGCGAAAAACTTCAAATGTTCTCTACGTGGTAGTCGAAGTGGACCTACCTTACAACATCATCATTGGGCGCCCCGCCCTCGTCGACTTCAAAGCAGTCATATCCACGTATCATCAGAAAGTCAAATTTCCCACCCCCGAGGGTACCGGAGAGGTACTGTGCAATGTTAAGGAAGCATGGGAATGCTACATACTCTCCCTTCGAAGCCACAGGCCCAAACAACCTACCCAGGTTGGCTCCACCAAAAAATCGGTTGACTTCCCCAAACTAGATGAGGATGGCCCCGAGCGCAAGAGGGATAAGCTCTATAAAAAGAAGAATAAGAAGAAGGCCACGGACAGACCCGGAGATGCTGGGAACTTGCCCCTCGGAGAGGTTGGGGCTTCTTCCTCGGAAGACGAGGGTCATATACCCTCGGGAGATACCAGTGAAAAAGTCACAGGTAAGAAACGGGCGCTCGAGCAGCCGAGGCCTGAAGTGCGAGTGGAACCCACGGAGGGCTTCCTGACCATCGAATTGGAGCCAGGGAATCCAGATAAGACCACGCAAATAGGTTCCAGCCTCGACGGTCCCTCTCAGATTATGATGATCGAATTCTTGCGAGAAAATATTGATGTCTTCGCTTGGAAGGCTTCCGACCTCACCGGCATAGATCCGAGCGTTATTGTCCACCGGCTGAACGTGGATCCAGCCTTCAAACCTATAAAGCAGAAAAAGAGAGATGTCCATGGATTCCGAAAGCAGGTCATAGAAGAAGAAGTCAATAAACTGCTTGACGCTCAGTACATAGAAGAAATTCTATATCCCGAATGGCTTTGCAATGTGGTGCTCGTTCCGAAGAGCGCCAACAAGTGGCGTATGTGCAATGACTTCACGGACCTTAACAAGGCATGTCCCAAAGATCCGTACCCTCTGCCTAGAATCGATCAGTTGGTAGATTCGACCGCCGGATGTGAACTTATGAGCATGATGGATGCTTTCCAAGGATATTATCAGATATTTATGGCTCTTGAGGATCGTCCCAAAACTGCGTTCATAGTCCATATGGGTATCTATTGCTTCAAGGTCATGCCCTTTGGGCTCAAAAATGCAGGAGCGACATATCAACGCCTCGTTAACAGAATGTTCGAGTGTGAGATCGAAAAGTCCATGGAAGTATATGTGGATGACATGATCGTCAAAAGCGAACGCCAGCATTCTCATCTAGGAGACCTCAAACGAGCGTTCAGTATCCTGCGGCGTTATGGCATGAAACTGAACCCTTCCAAATGTACATTTGGCGTACGAGGAGGTAAATTTTTGGGATATATGGTCAGCCAACGGGGCATAGAGGCAAACCCGGAGAAGATTAAAGCAATCCTGGACATACCCTCCCCTCGCAATCTGAGAGAGGTCCAGGTGCTTGTGGGTAAGATCATTTCATTGAATAGGTTCATCTCTCGCTCAGCGGATAGGAACCTACCCTTCTTTAAAATTCTACGTAACGCTCGCAACTTTGCCTGGAGCGAGGACTGCGAAAAGGCTCTGCAGGACATGAAGCGGTATCTTTCGAGCGCGCCTTTGTTGACCAAACCTAACCCGGGGGAGACTTTGTTTGTCTATCTGTCAGTTTCCTTGGAGGCCACGAGCGCTGTCCTGGTAGCCATTCGCGAGCGTAAGCATATGCCGGTGTATTATTTAAGCAAGACTCTACGAGGAGCGGAGAAAAGATACATGGAGATAGAGAAGTTTGCATTTGCGCTCGTAAATGCCTCTCGGAGGCTAAGACCCTATTTTCAAGCGCATTCCATCGTGGTTCTTACAGATCAGCCCCTCAGACAAGTGCTTGCAAAGCCGGACGTCTCAGGGAGATTAATTAAATGGTCAATTGAACTTAGTCAGTTCGACATCGCTTTTGAGCCCCGCATGGCGATACAGGCTCAGGCCGTGGCTGACCTATTGGTGGAACGTTTCAACTTAGATACCGTGCCCTCAACAGAGGATGGTTTATGGCTTTTGCACACAGATGGCTCCTCGACCTCACAAGGGGGAGGAGCCGGGGTGACCCTCAGAGACCCTCTCGGAGCTGAAGTTGACTATGCGATCAAGCTGGCGTTCCAAGTCACCAACAACGAAGCTGAGTATGAGGCCCTCATCCAAGGGCTCAGGATTGACTCCAAAATGGCGCCACTCGGGTCACTGCATATGTTGATTCGCAGTTGATCGCGAGTCAGATTGATGGTTCTTATGAGGCTCGAGAAGCCACCATGGTGCAGTATCTGGCGAGCGCTAAGGAGGTGATAGCTAAGTTTAGGGAATTCCACCTTTTGCAAATCCCGAGGGCAGAAAACGAACGGGCCGACGCTCTGTCAAAGTTCGCATCCGCCCTGGATGGTTTTAGCGAGCGTGCTATTACATTTCTTAGGACAGAGGAACCGTTGATAAGTAGAGGGGAACCTTTGAAGCAGGTGCATATGATTGATCCTTCCGAACCTTGTTGGCTCGATGAGATCATCAGATTTCTCCAAGATGGAACCAGCCCAAGCGACAAAGTTGAGGCTCGGAAAGTCAGAAGTAAAGCCCCTCGCTTCTCATTGGATGACGAGGGTCGACTATTCAAGCGATCCTTCCAAGGCCCACCGTTGAGATGCTTGAGACCCTCGCAGGCCAAGGAAGTTCTAGAACACGTGCACAATGGAAGTTGCGGGAACCACTCGGCCGGTCGGATCTTGGCAAAGAAAGTCTTAAGGAGTGGGTTTTACTGGCCCTCGGTGCTACAGGATGCCATTAGCTACTCCAAGAAATGCCCTAAGTGCCAGTTTCATTCTAACACCCCCCAGTTGCCAGCGGCTCAAATGATTCCCATCGATGTTTCATGGCCTTTTGATCAGTGGGGCATCGATATTGTGGGACCCCTCCCAATGGCGGCCGGACAAAAGAAATTCGTAATACTCGCTGTGGATTACTTCACTAAATGGGCGGAAGCCGAAGCGGTCGCCAAGATAACGTTCAAGGTTGTGAGAGATTTCATCTGGAAAAACATCATCTGTAGGTATGGTATCCCGAGGGTGCTCATCTCAGACAACGGCTCCCAGTTCATCGCTATCGACACGCGGGATTGGTGCTATGAGCTAGGGATTGAAAAACGATTCACCTCCGTAGGCCACCCACAAGCCAACGGTCAGGCGGAGGTGACCAATCGAACCATACTCCAGCATCTGAAGACGATGCTCGAGAGTAAGAAGGGAGAGTGGGCAGAAGAACTCCAAGGAGCCCTGTGGGCGTACCGTACTACTCCACAAGCGGCAACAGGAGAAACCCCTTACTCCCTCGTTTATGGCGCCGAGGCCATGATACCTGTGGAAATTACTCAAGAATCCGCACGCCTTGCCTATTTCAAGCCTGCCGCCAACGATGCCAATCGGGCGCTCGAGTTAGATTTGCTGGATGAGAAGAGGAACGCTGCTTGGGCACGTATTCACAAATACAAAGCAACCGTTGCTCGCCAATACAACAAACGTGTTAAGGAAAGGACTTTCCAGCTAGGGGACTTGGTCCTCAAAAAAGTTGAAGTCTCCAAACACGTGGGTAAGTTGGACCCCAATTGGGAGGGCCCCTTCAAAGTCATTCAGGTACGAGCAAATAACACCTACTTGTTAGAGACTTTGCAAGGCGAGCGTCTCCCTAGGCCATGGAATGCATGTAACCTTAGAAGGTTCTACGTGTAAACATCGGTTCTTTTTGTAATTGCCAGTTGACGGCATGGGGTACTTTCTTTTGACAGAAAGAATATGGTACTCGTTTTGTAAATTGCGAATATAACAGTAAACATTTTTAGTTTTTGACTATGTCATTTATTTGTTCTTTCCTTATTTGTTAAAGATTTAAGCAAACAAAAGGCCTACTCCGTGTCGAGCATCCTCCACGTCGAACGGCCTAAGTAATACTCCAATCGTTTTGAAGCAACGATATTTGAGTGTTTGACAATTCCTAAGTGTGTAAAATCCTAAGAACGAGCGTGTCAGACGGCGGGGGGGCAAAATGCTAAATTTACGCCAGCTGAGTGCACTCCACTCCGGCTCGCGCTCATAAAAACCCCGGTGACCCTCGACTGCTTGGGTAAGGGCACATTCGTAGAATAGTGGATCCCATAACAATCCTTTCATGGGTCCCTCAAAGTAACGCTAACCCCACGGTTACGCTCGCTTTGATCCCATACTTGGCAAATCCTACTGTTGATTCCTAAAGTATATACAACATAACGTAGCGTTCAAGACGAGGGTGCACATTATTGGGCCAATACTTAGGCAAATCCCCAGAGGTTTCCTAAGTTCAAATTCGAGCCTCATTACGGATACGGCCAGGGAAGCCCCGGGGGAAACACCCTCGCGTTCGTACCTACGCCCCTCAAATCTCTAGACGTCGCCAAACTTTAAACTGATGGTGCGTTATGGCGGATGCCGGGGTACTCTTAAAGAAAACGCCCTCGAGCACAAACACACTCATCGCAAGCGTTCATACAAAAAGACAAGTTCATACAGGGAAGAACGACGAGCGCAATGGAATAACATCATTCATCATTTAAAAGTAAAGGAGAAAACATTCAGACATTCAAGCATTTAAAAAGGAGTTCAAATATATCGGAAAGCGGCATAAAGGATCCAAAGTATTCAGGAAATAACTGAAGGATTAAGTACAGATATAAAATTGTTCATAAATGGAAAGAAGAATTCAAACTGACAAGGGCAAGAGATTAGTAGCCACGGGAGCTTCACTGGGCTGGAGCGTTAGGCTCAGGAGGAGCAGTCGCGAGGGGAACAGGGGCCAACACGTTGGCGTCGGAAGTGTGAGCCTCACCAAGTTCCTCGACATCCACGGTGTCCATGAGGGTGCCTTCATCTTCTATCTGGATAGGCTCGGGATCTACCCTGTTGGCAGCAATAAACTGTCGTTGGAGCGTTTGCACCAGCTCCTCGTACTCCGGCTCCGCCAGGCTCTCGGTGGGATCCCCATCTTGGACCATGGGCTCACAGTTTTCGTCCAGATCCATGCGTAAGCGCGCGTCAGTCCGAGCGCTTTCGGGTGCCAAGCCCAGCTTCACCATTTGCCCGATGGCCTTATGGAAGAAACGCCTCGCATTGTCGAAACAATGGATGTTGGCTGCGAACATGAAAGCTTTTGAGCGCAAGAACTTCTTCACTGCCTCCCAGGATACCCTCGCCTCCAAACCCTGTACCTTGCCCTACAAGTCAGCAAGGGCCTTGTTTGTTTCCTCATTTCGGCGAGTGCTTTCCGCAAACTGCTCACCCAGCTCCCTATTCTGTTGCCTCAACTGGTCATGCTCCACCTTCACCTCCTTGTGACGCTCGTCAAGCATAAGATAGGCCTCGTCCGCCTTCTGCAGGTTCTCCCTCAGCTGATCCTTATCACGGTTGGCCATGGACAGTTGGGCGTGGAGGTTGTTGTAATCCTCTTGCAACTGGACGGGGTCAGAAATGCGCAACAGTTTCTTGTACTTGGCCTTATGCTCGGAGTAGGCCTGCGCTCGCCCCTGCAGATTCTTTAACCTAGGGATTACCTCCTGGAAAGTCAAACACAAAGATTAGCGTTCGAATGGGAACAATGGAAGTTGAAAACCTTCAGAGGATACTAAGGACTTACCGTCAGAAGGGCATGACAGGCATCGTCAGCAACACGAGCGGCGTCATGCTCGTTCAGCTTGTCATGATCGCCGGAAAACTGGAGTTTCCCGACGATGTCAGAAACGAGGTTCACGGAGTAGGCGCTCTTTTTCAGAAGCACCGGACCCTCAGTCCGTTGGCGCTTGTAGCGGGAGTCGCCTTTACAGCCTATCTTCCAGAAATCTTCGTCCTCTGACGAAGAAGTGTCGCTGCCCTCGCCCTTGTGCCCTATGACCACCTCTTTCCCCTTACCAGAAATAGGAATTGAATCTGGAAGCCTCTTTCTCTTCCCTTGGCGGTCGGCCCGAAGGGTTTTATGTATGCGGATGTGCTCGCCCGAGCGGTTCCGTGACCCGCTCGAACTCAATGAAATTGGGCCTACGGGGGCCGCCGGCGGAGGAGTAGCCTCGTGGGTACCCTCTACTGTCAGATCCTCAATAGGGCCTCTGGGGGGAGCCTCACTCCCTGCTCCCCCTCGGGCATTGTTCTGCCCTCGGCCAGTTCCTCGACGGTTTACCCTCCCTCTCGGAGCATTGGGAGGGCGGTTTTGCTGCGGTTGCGGGTGTTGAGGGTCAGCAGTGGGTCCTTGGGCACCCAACATGCGGGAAAGGGCTTCAGCATTCATGCCTTGGGATAGTATTTGGACACCTGCCAATAAGAAGAAACGAGCGTCAGAAATTGGTTGATTGAATCGCGGAGACAAAAAACACAGCAATCACACCAAGTTAGAAGGTTATTCTAGGAGTCAGAGCAGTTAGTTCCTAGGATCTAACCATCGAGGGCCATGATGTCGGCTGGAGGGTTGAGAATCATGTCTGGAGGGCAGGACAGGCCATAACGAAACAGTATTCCCTCGTTCTTCACCCGGGTTTCAGCCTTAATCCATTTTTTCTCACTCCTCATCACGAAGGCTAACCCCTGTGCCCAATCCTCAAAAGCTTTATTCCTTGTTCTTTCCCTAACCAGAGGACGCTCGCCATGAATCATCCACTGACGGTGAACCCCAAAGATCCCCCCAGGGGCCCCCACGAAGAAATACTTCTCCTTCCAATGTTCGCCGTAGGAAGAGGACGGGGAGTCTATCATTTTAAAGCCTGATTTGGCCTGGGCGTAATAAAACCCGTCCGTAGGCGACGAGCGTGGTGAGCGGGCGACTTGTATCAAACTGTCAAAGTTGATAATCGAGGGTGCATGGCCTAGAGCTCTCATCGCTATTATGAAGGTGTTGATTAGGGCTATGCCGTTGGGCAGAATTTGTGAAGGGCAAAGCGCTAGATGGTGGTAAATGGTAGCGGCGGAGTGAGCGATAGGGAACCTTAAGCCCCCAGCCAAGACCGCATCCCAATAGACCGTCATCATTCCCGGTGGTGGTTGATTTGCCCTCTCCCCCTCCTCAGGAAGTCGCATGGGAAATACTGCTTCGTCCCAGTAAGCCTTCGCCCTCAAATCCTCCAAATCGTCGAGCGTCAGAATACTCTCAATCTCATCCGGAGATCTGTCAGTTTGATGGCGGTTATCTTGCCTCACTCGAGTGGCAGGCTCCTTGCCTCTCCTATGGCGCCTTCTAGAGGGCTCAACCTCGAATTGACGCCCGGATGGCCCTGCTTCGCCCTCGGGGGCCATCATAGCCACTGTGATCCTGTGATCTTGGGGTCTCACAGCGCTATTCAACACTGGGAATACTCTCTCCCCCTGCCTTTGCATTTCCATCACGTTATGCATCTCTTCAAAGAGGTCGTTCACCCCTCCAGGAGCACGCTCGTTCATCCCTTGAACGGAGGCGTCCACTTCTTCTTCCCCGGCATCAGCCGGAGCCTGGGCCACCGAGATCGCCATGGGAATCCCCTCCTCTGGGGACGCCCTAACCAGGGGAACAGCTGTGGGAACATCGTCGTGAGGAGAAGAGCTCCCCACTGACATCTCCTCAATCTCCCTTACGTAATCGTCAGCTGGGTTTCCGGCCATGTTCGCTTTTCGACTTTTGAAGATGGGATTCCTAGCAGAGAACTCAAGGAGGGAAAGAAATTTCTGAAACAAATTCAATGGCAGGAACTGGCTCTTCACTCAAGGTTTTCACTCACTCAACCTAAACCTAGTGTTAGCACGAAGAAGATAAGAACAATGTTAGGGAATTTTACCTAAAAGTCTGAAGAACGGAGACTCGCTGGAATCACTAAGAGTTGCAGGGATTTCTTGCTGCGTATGTGCTTGGAGAAGACGGAATGCGTGAAAGAGATCCTAGAGTGCTGTAAATCCCTATTTATAGGGGATGACTTACACTGATTAGGGTTTGGGATTTCAAATGGCAATCATTTCCCGCCTAGGAAATCCCCCCACTTTTGGTAACCGCCTCACGTCTCCCGGAGTGCACGCGCCCACGTTCCCACTCAGCATTAAATGCGGACATGACTTCAATTAATGCTGTGTCAGACTGTGTCCGTTACAGAAGGCAAGCGGTCACATCTCTAGCAATGGGCTTGACCCTCGGATATTCAAAAATTCAAAGCTCCGTTCTTTTTAAATTCTACAGTACGCTCGAGCGATACTACAGAATTTGGGGGGCAAAATGATGAGGCTCAGAAACGCGCTTGCATCAGAGCCGTCCACGTGTCGTCATCGATTGCTTTGAAGACTATACGCTCGCATTGATGGGCTCGCGGGCCAACCCAACCCACTCACTTGCCAACTAATATGGGCCCCTGAGCCTCGGACAACCAATTAAACGGCGAGGACGAGCGGGCAGGCCCGGCCCTCCCGTATCGGCCCTCGTGGTTACCTTTCTCAAGGAATCATCTGCTCGAGGGCCATATTCCTGTCACTCGGGTTTTGGCGCTCAAAGCTCATAAATCCTGAGGAACCCATCCGAGCACTCTTCGAGCGTCACTAATCGCTCGCGGGTCACCCCCCCCACCGCCGCGGTGGGCCTGAACCCTCATAAGACGGATCCGGGACCCTCCACTCATGCGACCCTCGTCAACAACCTCTGACACAAAGGTACTGCGCACCATGCACCTGACACGCCGTCTCCTTTTCAGAAATGTTATTCTCACCCCCCTCAAAGGCTGCCACGTGTTAGGGCAACACAGGTTTGGGACCACATGGTCAATTTACCCATTTACCCCCATCCCTAACATATAAATAGGGGGGAACCCATGCATTCTCCCCCAAGTCATCATCTGCATACAAATTACACATATTGTTCTGGGCATTTCCACTGATCTTCTCAAGCTTCTCACCATTTTCTCCACGATAGCATCATCCCTGCAACTTGCATCCTTGGTGTTATCCTAGCTGGAAGAACCCACGCTTAAGAGGAAACCCAGATCCTGAGGCCCTCACGCCTGTGATGGTCTTTCCCTTTCCATACAAATATTAAAGTGTTGTTGCATTTTTGGAAACCTGATTTCCAGCACCATCAATATGAGTATGTAAAAATAAGATATAATCTAATTTTATAAATTATTTTTATAATGTTCAATTAAACATTCCTTGAGTTATTTATATAAAATACTCTTTTAATTATTTCTACTACATACATAAAGTAAATAATAAAAATATAATATAAATCTTAAATAATGTTCATTAGAAAAATATAAATAAAAAATAGAATCTAAGATCAAATGGCAAAGAGAGAATAAAAAGAGATAAAGAATAATTAGTTAAAACACAGAAGTACTTGATTTTAATGTATATACACACGCATACCAAAATTAATGAACAATCCAAACAATTTTTTTTATTTATTTGGCTCTCTTGGTTATCAAATTTTTCGTCTGCGTATGAAGTTCTTTCACATGAAAAAGAATGCAAGTATTTATTAATTTTGTTATGTTTTACTTAGTGATCAGTTGTTAATTGTATCATTTATTATTCATGATTTAAAACACATCACGAGTTTTTTAGGAAAATTTACAGGATTTAAAATATCAAGTATTCAATAAGGAGATTTTTAGAAAGGTGTTTGCACATATTCATGCAATCGAGTTTCAAAAGAAATGGTTATCACATGCTCATATTTTGATAATTTTGGGGTCAAAATATAAAATTACAACACACAATCGATCAACTTGATCAATTTATCTGTGTCGAATTTTTTGACTAAGAAAAGAATCCCCAACTTATGAGTCAGTTATGAAATACATGGTTCATGAATCATGTAGATGAAAAAACCTAAGTAACTTTTGTATGATGGATGAAGAATGTTAATATGATTACTCATGTTCATATTACGAAGACACAATACAAAGTAAAGATGGATATCCCATCTGTGGAAGAAGAAGAAGAATTAGAGTGATGGTCCAAGTTCGCAATACACAACTTTTTAACCAATGTATAGTACCTTGTAATACATATATGTTATTAAGTTTTAATTCTCACATGAACGTTGAGATTTTTCTTAGAGTAACAATTGTGGAATATCTTTACAAATATATTTATAAAGGATACGACAAAGTGAGAATTAATATTACGTACAATGGTAAACAAAATTCCGAAGATTAGATTAAACAATTTGAAAATGCTAGATTAAGTTTAGCTCAAGAAACAATATGGAGAACTTTTGAATTTAATTTTAATGAGACTTATCTAGAAATTATCAATTTAGATCAATATCATCTAAAGCAGCAATTCATGACTTATTGGAAGAATCAAAACTTGAAGTATATTTTGACTTGGGATCAGCTCTAGAACAATGGTTATTGAACAATCTTCAATGTGCTCGAAAAGCGAAAAAAGTAACAAAAAAAAAAATTTACAAAAAATTTTTAGAGCATTATATATGAGACAAGCAATGTAAATATTCGAAAAATTTGAAGAAAAAATTGATGACAGAATATAACAAACTACTACAACAAGAAGAGATTATTTAGATTTAAGAGTCATGAATTAATTGGCTCCAATTCAGGGATAAACATAAACGTTCCTTTCATCTCTCAACCGTGACGAGAAGAAAGAGGAACCAGATAAATGCTCTCATAATAGACGATGAATGGGTAACAAATAATGATCAACTAAAGCAACACACTTGAAGTACTATGTACTATTCAGTGGAGATACTATCGAAAAGGTGATGAGTCTTGGTATTAGCTTGCACCAACGAACCCTAAGGTGGCAGTGAAAAAATAACTTGGCAAGAACGACCTCAAATGAAGAAATCTTGAGGGTAGTGAAGAGCATGCACCGGTACAAAGCGCTAGAAGCAGATGGTATCCAAGCCTACTTTTTTCAAACCTTTTAGGATATAATAGGAGACGTAGCGGTAAAATTTATCAATGATCGTATGGAGAGAAAATCAATTCCCAAAAAGGCTTATCAAACGTTTATTTAATTTGTTTGATTTCGAAAGTTAATTCTCCAGAAAAACAAAAGAGATTCGACCCATTGCATTATGTAACGTATTGCTCTAAATGATCACCAAGATGATTATACTTTGTTTAAGCCGTATATAAAATAAATTATGAGCCCAAACCAAAAAAACTAACGTATTGTTCAAAATGATCACCAAGATGATTATAATTCATTTAAGTTGTATATCAAATAAATTGTGAGTCCAAGCCAGAATAGCTTAATTCCCGTCAAAGACACCCATTACAATATCTTGATGCTTCAAGAAGTGTTACGAACGCTACATCACTCCAAAGACAAAAATAGGGGTATGGTGCTTAAATTGAATCTTGAAAAGGCGTACGAAAAAGTTCTGTGAAATTTTCTAAAGAGAACTCTAACTTTCTTAAAATTCTCGATAAAAATCATAAATATTAGTATGAGCAGAGTGAAGGGGATACAACTAGAGGTTTTATAGAATGGTGAACCGAAAAAGGTTGTGTGGATGTGTAACATTAGATAAGGCAATCATTCTTGCCTTATTTGTTTGTACTCTGCACAGAACAACTTACGTATATTATTGAAGAGGTCATTTCATTCGGATACTGAAAGCTTATTACAGTATGTTAGAGAGGCCCTCACACACTTGCTTTCCACAAAAGAGATAATATTGGGAGCTAAAGCTACCGTGGATAGGACGAAGTGCATTCATAGGAAGCGAGAAGCGAGAGTACGACAATGGAAAATGCTCGCTAAATAGGATGGAAAATGCTAGAAAGAAATGAGAAGACAAATTGGGTCTTAGAGAAGCCCAAAAAGAAATATAGCGATGCTCGCTAAATGGGATGGAAAAAGCTCAACAAGGAGATGATGGTGTGAAACTAGATACATAAGAAAAATATTTAAAAGGGAATGACATTCTTGAATATAAGCCCCAACTTATAGTTTCTTGAGCATGAAAGGGATAGTTAGAAGCACTTGAATGTTGGAACCATTTTGTAAATGGAGGATCGGGGACGATGAATGAACATCTTTATGGAATGATAGATGGTTATTACAAGATAAACTAGCGGACATCTTTGGAGATAACATTCATGGGGAGGATAAAGATTTTACTGTATGTAATCTCATTGACACAGATAAAAACTAAAATTTGGATAAGCTGAAAATAGAACTGCTCAAGGAGGTGGTAAATGAGATACTTAGTGTCCTAATCGCGCTACATGATAATGGAGATAAAAGGTCTGGACTGGGTCAACTAAAGATAAATTCTCCTATAAAATGACTATACTATGCTTATGGTGTCAGATGAAACATGCGAGAAAAACTGAAAATGAACTTGGAAATTAACTTGCCCCCAGAAGTTCTTGATTTTCCTATAGCTTTGCCAATATGATAGCTTTCTCACGAATGTATTGGAGTATGATAGAAAATTTGGAAAAAATGATGTATGTATGCACTGTTGTACAGGATATGAATATGTGGACCACGTGCTGAGAACTTTTTCATTCACACTCTGGGTGTGGGACAAGATTATTGATACACAGACTTGACAAAATCTTCATGGCTTGCGAGTATCAGACAGTCTCAAAGAGAGCTTTAATAGTAAAATTTTGAGTAATATGTTCCTAGAATATCCTGGGTGGGTTGTCTTGATCTTGACACTTTGGAATCTTTGGAAAGCATGTATCTAATGGAGCTATCAAAATGTTATGAATCTTAGAAAAGTCACTCTTCACCACATAAAAGAGTTATCTGAGACCTTAGTACTAATCAGTGAGGACAAAAAACACAGGCAAAAGAAAATCTACACTTAATTATCGTGGAATAAACTCGAGAAGTGATGGGTAAAACTAAACTCGGTTGAAAGTTTTTATATGTAACAGCCCGAAAACCCGCCGTTCGATATTGTCCGCTTTGGATGGGAACCAGACCCCGAAGGGAACCACCCTCACGGTTTTGTTTCTCCCAGGTGGGAACCAGACCCCGAAGGGAACCACCCAGGAAAAGGCCTCTACAAGGGGAGGGGGATCCACCACTTTATAAAGTGGCTTCAAGCCCACCTCCAATCCGATGTGGGACAAAGCACCTTTGGCTATTACAGTCCACCCCCCTTAAGAGGGCCCAGCGTCCTCGCTGGCACACCGAATCCGGGTCCCCGGCTCTGATACCATTTGTAACAGCCCGAAAACCCGCCGTTCGATATTGTCCGCTTTGGATGGGAACCAGACCCCGAAGGGAACCACCCTCACGGTTTTGTTTCTCCCAGGTGGGAACCAGACCCCGAAGGGAACCACCCAGGAAAAGGCCTCTACAAGGGGAGGGGGATCCACCACTTTATAAAGTGGCTTCAAGCCCACCTCAAATCCGATGTGGGACAAAGCACCTTTGGCTATTATAGTCCACCCCCCTTAAGAGGGCCCAGCGTCCTCGCTGGCACACCGAATCCGGGTCCCCGGCTCTGATACCATTTGTAACAGCCCGAAAACCCGCCGTTCGATATTGTCCGCTTTGGATGGGAACCAGACCCCGAAGGGAACCACCCTCACGGTTTTGTTTCTCCCAGGTGGGAACCAGACCCCGAAGGGAACCACCCAGGAAAAGGCCTCTACAAGGGGAGGGGGATCCACCACTTTATAAAGTGGCTTCAAGCCCACCTCCAATCCGATGTGGGACAAAGCACCTTTGGCTATTACATTATAACCACACCGACAATGCTTGGCCAGGGACGTCATTCGAGATGACAATTGAAGATGAGTACTAGGATATGCTGTGAATCTTGGTATAGTTTCAATAATGTATTTTATTTATTGGGCTTACCTAAAGATTAACACTTGCTTGGGAGAGACGCTTTTTGATGATTAATGTGGAGATTGATTCGGAGACGATCGTGAAATGGATAACAATGAAGGATATTGAAAAGCAGCTAAGAGAAATATAATATTTGATTGATGAAGTTTACTCCAAAGGTCTTGAGAAACTTGGATCAAATAAATCTCGAAAGAATGAAACATGATGACGGATAAATTAGCGAGAATAGGTCACAAGGTTTAAGATGGTTACTGCGTCTAAGATGCTCTATCGGCAAAACTAGAAGAGTCTTAGCTTGAGACTGCTTTTACTGTACGTATTGGGTTGCTTCATTTAGGATAAAAAATAATATATATCGGAGAGATAGGGAAAAAAAAAAGAAGAATATGATTGGACCTATAAATAGTGCAAAATAAATAATATTAGTTATATTTTGTTTACTATAGAAGATATATATATTATTGTTTTAAGAGAGACTGACAGGATTGAAACGAATCCTTCTTATGGTACGAAACGTGTAAAAAATGCAATACATCAATATAAGCATCTGAAAAGGGTGTTTCCTACTGAAAGTGCAATGATGAAAATATAAAACATATACCAAAATAATATAAAAATATCAAACCATCAATAAGTATATTTTTGAATTAATAATAGGTACAAAATGATACTAAATATTATACATCGTATTATTTGAGGAGTACATAAATTGCTCAATCGAGAGTTTAATTAACTTTATAAAATATTATTTCTTTAATACTTTATAAATAAATTAATTATTAAAATCTCTATTAATATTTTATAGAAATTTTTAATTGTTTAAGGAGAATGTAACTCAAAATATTATAGGAAACTTGGTTTACAAGTATGTCACGAAGTTATCAATTGAAAGTTGCATGTGGTAACTGTAATACAATTAAAAAAGTACAATCAAGGCATCAATAGCAAGCAAAATAGAAACACTCATTAAATCAAATTACAATTATGGAGAAAAACATGGAGATTTGAGAAAGAGGATAATATTGAAAATGATGATATATCAAATCCACGGTTTCGAGAGATGAAGTGCTAGGTAATTATACTAAAGTTTATGATAATAATATATCAAAAAATTACAATTTCTCAAGATTATGGAATAAAACAGAAAAAAATAATAACAATGTTCCCATTTTAAATGATGGAATCGAGGTAGGAAATATTGAAAAAGAATTCGGTTCAAAAGTTATAATTTTGAAAGTGAATATAAGTTTTAGATTTTGAATGACGATAAAAAGATTCTTCAAAATTTCATAAAAAAATAAAATAAAAATAAAAATAAATCACAAATTATATTAAAAAAATAAACAATAAAAGAAATAAAATATATGTAATTAATATGGCATTTTACATTTCTTTTAAGTTTTTATCAATATTCTTTTATATATGTCTTTTTATTTATTAAATATATTTGAAAGTTATAAACTATTACTTATGCTTAAAACTTAGAACTATTTGGGCAAATTAATATTATAAACTTTAAACATTTTGTTTTATGTAATAATATAATTTCAAATATTTTTATTATTTATTTATTTAGATATTTCTCTATTTATAATTTCTACTTATTGTACATGATTTGAAAGAGAGATCTTATATAAATATTTTTGTATGTGTTACTTTTCAAAATTAAAATAGTTTATTAAAAATGTTAATATTGATGGTGCTGAAACTGAGAAGGTTACTTTAACACCAAACACTTTAGATTTATTTGTGGAGGGGAAAGACCATCATAGGCATTTGGGCCTCAGGAACTGGGTTTCCTTTTGAGCGTGGGTTCTTCCAGCTAGGATAACACCAAGAATGCAAAGCGTGATTAGGATGCAGCTGTAGTGAAGGTAATGCGGAGCTTGGGAAGATGAAGAACAATGGAGGAAAATATGCCCAGTTCTAGAGTGCAATATGCTGTGTAGAAGATGACTTGGGGAAGAAAGCAGGTGTTCTCCCCTATTTATATGTTAGGGATGAGGGTGGTTTGGGTAATTTGACCAAGTGGTCCCAAACCCGTGTTGCCCTAACACGTGGCGACCTGTGACGGTAAGAAAGCCATGTCTCTGAAAAGTGGGCGGCGTGTCAGGTACGAGGTGCTCACTGCTACTGTGTCAGAAGTTGTTGGCGAGGGTCGTATGCTGGGAGGCTCAAGATCTGTCATGCAAGCGTACGGGTGCCTTACTTGGGGCAGATCTTATCCGAGCGTGGGTGACGCTCGAAGGGACACACGAGAGAGTTTTCTCTGGCAGATGACCCACGAGCATCAGATAAGCGAGCGTAAGAAAGAAGGTGCCCTCGTGAAGTGTTCCCCTGGGAAGGATGACCTTGAGGGGTCATAGTACGAGCATTGGGTTTGACAATGGAACCTTCCGCTTGAACAGTGGGCCGAGGCGCATGGGCCTGGATTAACCAACAAGTGAACGGGCCGGGTTGGTCTGCGAGCCCAGTAATAAGAGCATCCAAGCTCTAAGTCAGTAGATGGCGACGCGTGGATGGCTCCGATCCGAGCGTGGTTTTGGGTCTCATCATTTGCCCCCCAAATTCTGTAGTAGCGCTTGAGCATACTGTAGAATTTTAGAGAAGCGAGCCTTGGATTTCTGAATACCCGAGGGTCAAGTTTCAGGAATGGAGTGGCTGTTTGTCTTCTGGAACGACCCTCTTCTGACACGGCCATAAATGCAATCCCATCCGCATTTAATGCGGAGTGGCAACGTGGGCACGTGTCTCGCTGAGCGGGCGCGTGTACACTAATAAGCGTGAGGCGGTTACCAAAAGTGGGAGTCTCCCAAGGCGGGAAATGATTACAATTTTGAATTATCCAGCCCTAAGTGACGTAAAATCTTCCCCTATAAATAGGGTGGGAGAAGGCCTTTGAAACCTTTCACGTCTTCAGTCTTCTTCAAGCAAAATCACAGCAAAAAGCTCTGCAAATTTCTGCAAATTCCAGCAAGTTCTTCAGCAAACCTTTCCTTCCACCTTAGGTAATTCTTTGCGAATTCTGTTCCTTCTTGTACTAACCCTAGGTTTAGGTTGTGTTTGAGTGATACGTTTAAGGGAGGAACCCTTTCCGTTGTTGAATCCGCACCAGAAATCTTCTTTCTCACTGATCCCTTGTTTGGAAACCTCATCTCCAAGAACAGGAAGACATCAATGGCGGATAATGTTGAAGATAATTATGTGAGAGAGATAGATGAGATGTCCGTTGGGAGTTCTTCCCCTCATGACGATATTCCTACGGCCGTTCCAATGATGAGGGGCTCCTCTTATGATGCAATCCCGACCGTCGTTCCAGTTGCAAGAGTTCCAGCAGAGGTAGGGGATGAGGAATTAAACGCTGCGGTTCAAGGTATGAACGATCGTGGTCCTGATGGGGTAGATCATCTCTTCGAAGAGATGAATATTGTGATGGAAATGCAAACGCAGGGAGAGAGAGTACTCCCCGTACTGAACAGTGCGGTGAGGCCGCAAGATCACTAGATTACGGTGGCGATCGAGCTCGCCTCCCTGCAAGCGTCGCCGCAAGGGGAAGGAACCTTTGACGCAAGTGAGGGTGAACAACCTGCATCAAACCGATAGGTCGCCGGATGACATAGAGAGTGCTATGACGCTCGCTGAGCTAGCGGAGATAAAGTCCAGGGTTTATTGGGATGACAGGGTATACTGGACTCGTTTGCCCTCGAATAGTGAGAGGGCTAACCGTTCGCCTCCGGGAATGATGACCGTATACTTAGACTCAGTCCTGGCTGGAGGTTTGAGGTTTCCGATTCCGACCGTTGTTGCCAACATCTACAACTACCTAGTTCTCAGCCCCACTCAAATTCTCCCGAACGGTATTGCCCTGATAAACACATTTGTGATCTTGATGAGGGCTACGGGCCACGAACCCTCAATAGACAACTTCAACAGTTTAATCCAAGTGGTCCGTTCTCCGCGTTTGTCTCCGACCGATGGGTTCTATTACGCCCAAGCCAAGTCTGGGCTGAAGATGATTGATTAGCCTTCGACGTCGTATGGTGAAAATTGGAAAGAGAAATATTTCTTCGTGGGGGTGCCCGGGGGGATTTTTGGAGCTCACCGAGGGTGGATAGTGCACGGAGACGGCCCTCTAGTTAGAGATAGATCCACGAATAAGCTCTTCGAGCATTGGGCGAAGAGTTTGGCCCTCGTGATGAAAAACGAGAAAAAATGGATTAAGGCCAAGGATCTGATGAAGAACGAGGGGGTACTGTTCCGATATGGGCTCTCCAACCCTCCAGAAATGATATCAATCCTCCCGCTGACATTATGGGCCTCGACGGTCAGATTCTAGGAACTAACCCCTCTAACACTTAGACTATCACTAACACTTCATCCTTTGCCTTGTACAAATATTCCTTCAATATTTTGCTGATGCTCACTTAATTTTCCACTTTGCAGGCGTAGACATACTTATGGCGGGAATTGACGCAGAAAGCATTGCCCAGATGATGCGTGCTCAGCGGGCGGGCATTAATCAGCAGCAACAACATCCCCAACCCTCAAATGCCCCGAGGGGTAGAGGCGCTCGTCGAGGAGCGGGGAGAGGTGATGGAGGCCGAGGTGCCCGCTGGGGGGGGCGGAAGTGATGGCCTTCGCGAGGGTCATATCGGAGACCTGACGCTCCCTGGCACCCGCGAGGCTACTCCCCTAGCTTCTACCGAGGGGCCCATAGCGCTGAGTTCGGGCAGCTCCCGCAACCGCTCGGGGGCAGCGGTCCAAATACACTATGAATTACGCGCGGAGCGCTCAAGGAAGAGGAGGAGATTGCCTGACTCCGTCCCCATCATCGACAAGGGGAAAGAGGTGGTTGTGGGCCCTCATGGCGGGGGTGGTGATACCTCTTCGTCAGAAGAGGAGGACTTCTGGAAGATAGACTACAGGGGGGACGCTCGTTATAAACGCCAAAGGAGGGATGGCCCGGTCCTTCTGAAGAAGAGTGCAGCTACAGTCAACTTGGTGGCGGAGGCCGTCGGAAAACTTCAGTTCTCCGGCAATCACGACAAGTTGAACGAGCATGATGCCGCTCGTGTTGCAGACGATGCTTGCCATGCCCTCCTGACGGTGAGCCCTCTTAAGATATTCTGAAAGATTTTAACTTTTACAAGTATCCAGTATTAACTTTTGGTGTTGGTTCATCAGGAGGTGATCCCCAGGCTGAATAATTTGCAAGGGCGAGCGCAGGCCTATTCCGAGCATAAAGCTAAGTACAAGAGGCTACTGCGTACCTCCGATCCCGGCCAACTGCAGGTGGACTACAACAATGTCTGCGCTCAACTTACAGGGTCTGAGCTTGAGCAACAGAAGTTGAGGGAGGCTCTGAAGAACTTCAATGACGCGTACCTAGTCTTAGACGAGCGTCATAAAAAGCTCAAGGAGGAGCGTGACCAACTGAGGGTGGCTAACGGGGAATTGGAAAATCAACTGGCCGAGAGTACCCGCCAGAATGAAGCTGTTAAGAAGAATCTGGCTGATTTGCAGGGGAAAGTAGCCGGTCTGGAGTCAAAGGTCGCATGGGAGGCAGTGTTGAAGTTCACGCGCTCCAAAGCATTCGCTTTTGCGCCCAACCTCCACTGTTTCGATAACGCCCAGAGATTCTTCTGGAAGGCGGTGGGCCAAATGGTGAAATTGGGAATGGCTCCTGAGAGCACTCGGACTGATGAGCGCCTGTGCATGGACTTGGATGAAAATTTAGATTTATTTGTGGAGGGGAAAGACCATCACAGGCGTTTGGGCCTCAGGAACTGAGTTTCCTTTTGAGCGTGGGTTCTTCCAGCTAGGATAACACCAAGAATGCAAAGCGTGATTAGGATGCAGCTGTAGTGAAGGTAATGCGGAGCTTGGGAAGATGAAGAACAATGGAGGAAAATATGCCTAGTTTTAGAGTGCAATATGCTGTGTAGAAGATGACTTGGGGAAGAAAGCAGGTGTTCTCCCCTATTTATATGTTAGGGATTAGGGTGGTTTGGGTAATTTAACCAAGTGGTCCCAAACCCGTGTTGCCCTAACACGTGGCGACCTATGACCCGTGTTGCACTACCACTGTGTCAGAAGTTGTTGGCGAGGGTTGTGCGCTGGGAGGCTCAAGATCTGTCATGCAAGCGTACGGGTGCCTTACGTGGGGCAGATCTTATCCGAGCGTGGGTGACGCTCGAAGGGACACACGAGAGAGTTTCCTCTGGCAGATGACCCACGAGTGTCAGATAAGCGAGCGTAAGAAAGAAGGTGCCCTCGTGAAGTGTTCCCCTGGGAAGGATGACCTTGAGGGGTCATAGTACGAGCGTTGGGTTTGACAATGGAACCTTCCGCTTGAACAGTGGACCGAGGCGCATGGGTCTGGATTAGCCAACAAGTGAACGGGTCGGATTGGTCCGCGAGCCCAGTAATACGAGCGTCCAAGCTCTAAGTCAGTAGATGGCGACACGTGAACGGCTCCGATCCGAGCGCGGTTTTGGGTCTCATCAATTATATTTATTTAATCAAACTAGATATTTTTAATATCCTAATTTGTTCAATAAATATAATAGCTAAATTTATTCGAATAATTAAATGATAAACGTTCAACGCACGTTCATTTCATTAGTTTTGAAAGAAAGACGAGTAATGTCTCGACATTTCGAATGAGTGGTAGAAAGTCGCCCAAATAAATAAATTTAAGTGAAAGTTTGAAAAAGATTAAAATTTACTAATAAATTTATCTTCAGATAATTATAAGTAAACAATATAGATAGATATTATGTGATACATCGTTTAGCTTAATTTTGGGTAAATGACACATGCTTCTCTTGAACCTATCCAGTGTTTGGGTATAAACTAATTTTTAATTAATTCATTATTATTAATGAATTTATTGTTCAACATTATATTATTAAGAGAAAATTACATTTTTGATCCCATAGGATATAAGTGGATTCTTTTACTGTCCCATAGTTTTTAAATAGTCCTACACATTTTTATTTTTAACACTTTTGGTCCCAAAAACCAAAAATTTCACTATTAGTCCCAAAAGAAGGAAAAAAAAAGATTATACATTTATTTATTTATTAATATAATATTTAATTAGAATTAAAAAGTGATTTTTTATTTTTTATTTATGTTTTAACATGATGTGTAATACTTAGAATTTGTATAATTTTTATGCATCAATATAATATTTAATTAGAATTAATAGGTGATTTTAATCATTTTTTTATTTAATTAGAATTTGCAAAAATCAAATTAAAACAAATTAAATAATATAACATATAATTATTTTTTTATTTATTGTAATATTTAATTAGAATTAAAAAGTGATTTCGAAAAATATCTTAATTTTTTATTTATTATATATTTTTTAAAAATGATGTATAATAGCCTTTTTATTTATTTGATCTATCAATATAATATTTAATTATAATTAAAGGCGATATTTTTAATTAGAGTTAAAAAATCAAAATTAAACAAATAATAATTATATAACATAATGTTATATTTATATTATACTATAATAATTTTTATATGTTTATCGAAAAAAAGAAAAGGTAATTTATGTGTAACATCTAATGAAAACTTAATAGATTTTGGGACTAATAGTGAAAATTTTAGCTTTGGAATTAAAAGTATTAAAAATACAAAAGAGTAGGACTATTTAAAAACTACGGGATAAAAAAAAATCCACTTATAACCTATGGGACTAAAAGTGCAATTTTCTCTATTATTAATTGTCGGCATGGACCGACTAAGGTCATGTAATGGGCATGTCATGTAACATGCGACATATTTGCCACGTCAGATTGCGGAATTGTTAGGAGAAATTAAGAATTAAATTAATTATAATTTTTGTATTTATCGCATTGCAATTTTTTTTTTTTAAAGCAAGAATAAAATCATATAAACAAATCAGGTAGTACAACCAATGAAGCAAAAGACGGAACAATGCAAGCCAAAATTGCAATGAACGAACACAAGCCGAAACTGCAATTTTCGAGAGCGAATGTGCTACACATTAACACAGTTAGCCTCACGTTGAATAGACTTAACTTTTATAAGAAAAATACGGAAAAAAAAAATTGAACCTAAAAAAAGTAACTAAACTTCCATACGGAAGAGGCAAAACTTCCATACAGAAGAGATAAAATTTCGATACTGACTCAAAAGAACACATAACTTAATAAAAGCAGTGGAAGCAGATCGTCTTTGCACCATAACAAAGCTAGCGGAGGAGTAGATCTCTGCTAGATTTGGGAGGATGACAATGGATATGGAAGAGTGATGACGAATCTGAGAAGACGACAGTAGATCCGAGAGAGTGGTAGTAGATGTGGACGGATTTCGATGGAACAAATCTAAAAAGCTGACAACAGAATAAATGTTAACCAATCCGGTGGTGGAGCAATAATAGTATTCTCCACCGTCGGACCAAAACTTCAATTGACTACTTTTTCTTGAGTCAGAGTGGCGTAGATTAGGGTTTAAAAACCAGAGAGAAAAGAGAAGAGGGAGAGAGAAATCTTATATTTATCGCATTACAATTAGTTTCTAAGAAGAGATTTAACCATGATGTAACAAAATCTATTTAGTTAGGATTAGGGGAGTTAAATCTTATTAGAATTCTTTGTTTTTGAGGCTTCGAAGCCTTATCAGCTAAAGGGAAGAGACTCGCACTTGGCCATTCGCACTTGGCCAAGGGAGGAGTCCTGTAGCCAATAAAGATCTCTGTGACGCCCCGTCCATTCGACCGTACAGGTATGACGTCACGAGGGGGCGACGTGCGCATCTAAATTATTTATTTATGCTTTTATATTTTAATCTTTGAATTATATGTTGTATATGATTTTTTAAATATAAGAACTTTGATTAAGAGTTTGAAATTTACCCTACTTGTTTCTTTGAATCCGTATGATCCGTTTGACTTCGAATTTAAATCCTTTTGTGATTTTTGGAACTTAAGGGCCTTAAGTGCAAATTAGGGCACCTTGAGTTCCGATTCACATAACTTGAGCTCAGGAATTCGAATTCGAATTCGAATTCCGACACCACTATTGGACTCGTTTCGACGATTTGGATCCAATAAAACTAACCCCATATTTTTCTAAACCCGTTTGAACATCCAAATATTTAAAATCCGATCTCCATGGACCGGATCTTTTACCCGACCCGTTTTGTAACATCCCACATCTCTGAAGCACGACTCGATGACGTTTACAGGGTTATTCCTTCTACTTTAATGTTTAATTTGTTAATTATGTGACTTATATGATTAAATGTGAATTCAATTCGGTATGCTAATTATTCGAATTAATTAAGAGTAATTGTTAATTTAAATCATTTCGTATGTAAAGCTCAACCGTTTAATTTAATTTAAGTTTATTTCATGGATAATTTCTAAAATCGATTTTTATTATCTTACGTTATTTAACTTGTTTAATTTGTACGAAAGGTTTTCTAAATTAAATTGGATTAAGAACTAATTGGTAAATTCTTTCTCGTCTTAATTCGTAAAATTATTTCAAAATTTGTGAGTTTATTTTATTGTACTCGGGTTTTATTTTGCGGTTTTTCAACGCGTCTGATTCGGGTTAAGTATATGAGATCGTACGTGAACCGGTCATAACCTTTTTCCTTTCTCTCTCTCTCTCCTCTCCCACTCTATCTCCCCGTGGTACTATGCGCGGCTTTGGTTATGAGCCCATATCTCGGTCGTTTCTCGACGGATTTCAACGAATCAATAGTCCATTTCGAAGAGCTCGACGACACGGTCACAACCGTACCAACCGACGAATGGTTGCGGAGTTATCGCCGTTTTTCAGTCGCGCCAGGCGGGTGGTGGCAGACCGAGGCTTCTGGCGGCGATTTTGGGACACGCGCCCCAGACCCAGATAGAAGGCTTCCCAGTGCATCGTTGGACGTTGGCAGCGCGGCCATCCGGGCCGCGATGGAGCCGCAGGCGCCTAAAGCTCACGGCGGCGGCACGGGTCACTGTATCGGTGAGTTTCGCCGCCGGGGCTTGATGGTTTCCAAGGTTTTCCGACCTCCTGAAGACGATTCCGGCCTCGGTTTGGCTCAATTCACTGCATAGGTAGCGATATGGCGGTGGTGCAGAGACGGTTAGCGGCGGAGGGCAGCTCCGGGGATTTTTCCCGGCAAAGAGCTTGGGGGTTTCGAAGAGCTGGTCACGAGTAAGACAATGCCTTTTTCGGATTCGATTTTCATTCACCGGTTTGGAAGTAATTGGATTTTGAAGATTTTAGGGTTTCGTGTTGTTAGATCTGAAATTGGAGGAGATTGGCTTGGAATTTTCAGAAATTGATCGAGGATTTGGAACGAGCACGAGGAGTACTTGCACAGGTGATTTTTCGGGATTTTTCCTGCGCGCTCCTGCGGCGGCCGAGCGGCGGCCCGCCACTGTTCCGGCGGCTCCGGTGGCGGTGTTCCGGCGGGCTTCGGACAGTTTGTCCGCCTCGTTGTGGTGAGTCCAACGCCACTTCCCTATTCGTCAATCGAATGTCCGGTTGATTTGTTGTGATTTATTTTGTGTAATTTGAATATTTGAAATTAATTGTTTTAATTGCGATAAATTGTTAATTGCTTGATTTGTCGATCAATATGAACTCCAATGTATACGAAATCATGTATTAAATGAATTATGATATATATGGATGCTTTGATGTGCAATTTGAATTCCGATATATCGTATTTGAGCTATTTGTCTAACTTGAAGGAGTGTTTGTGTAATTTTGGGAACGATATGAATTTGTTTGATTTAATTAAATAAACCTTGTTCATTGAATTCGTTCTGTGAAATATGAATTGAGTAGAACTGGTAGGATTTAATTAGGAACTTTTGCACATAAGAAATGATTTAATTACACAAGTATGAATTGGATATGCAATTAGTAAATTAATATGAAATAATTTGAATTGCTTTGTCTTTCGATTTCTCTTAATTGCATTAATTGTGCACATAAATATGTTCTAATGTGTAATATGACTTCAGTAAATTATATAATGTTTTGTTTTGCCTGAAATTATTATAAATTTGAATCTTACTTATGTGATTTCATCCCTTAAGTGCTTGAGCATTGTCGTGCGTCTCTGTATGGTTGTTTGAGTTTGAGCACTGTGTTGTGTTTCGTGTGTCCAGTTGGTTCAGGTGCACCCGGGGTGGTGACAAGTGGGTCGTGCAGGTTCCGGGGTGGTCTATTTTGTTGTGTCGTCGACTGTGTTTGGTACCAGGTGAGGTTAGGATATAGTTATACCCTATTGCAACGTGCTCGTTTTCGAATGCATGCGGTTTATAAGCCTTATGTATATGTAGATATGTGCGAAGTACGTATTCTGTTGGTTTTGTCATATGATTTTATTTGAAAGGTATGAAGCGCTATGTATAAGCCTATGTATGCTTAGTTTCGTTTTGATGTGATTTTGAGGTCATTATGCGTGTTATGTACGTACGATATGATAAGTACGATATGCATGAAATTTGTCTGTCTGTCTGGAGCAGGTTAAGTTTCCGAATTATGTGTGTTTATGGTTTGTTGGGTCCCAGAGTTGTGGGTAAGGGAGACCTGGGACAGCCATGGGGTTGCCGGTTACAACCCCTATGCACTTCTCCATTTTGATAGGATCAACCTGTTGGAAAACACGAATAAGAAAGCAGCGGAAATTAAAAAATTTCCCAACAAAAGGATCTTGGACTCGCAATCGTGTAACCAAATTCGTAGAGATAAGAAACTTACTTTTCTATTATTCTTTCTTGAAGCGTTTCAAGCCACCCAAGAACGCTCTTCTCGCGGCTTGATCCCCTCACCTTGGTAAAGCTCGAATCTTCAAACTTCTAACTTGAAGCTCTCTAGAGATAGGCCACCAACTTGACTACAATCTAACTAGTAAGGATGCTAGTTCTCTAGTTAGTGTTTAGGCTTAACCTAGGGTTTCGTTTATCTTGGAGAAAGGATGGTGTTCAACACATGAACCAAAAGAATTGCCAATTAGCTCTAAGGGGAGCTCGAGCTCCCCTATTTATAATAAAGGGAGGATCGAAAATCCTAGTTCTTATGGGCTAGGGTTTTGGTCTCTCTCTCCTATTACTTGATCATCAAGTAATTTTGACTTTGACTTTGAATTCAAATTCAAATCAACTTTCAAGAGAGCTAAAAATATCCAAACCAATTTTTGGATAATTTTATACTTTATTTATTTAAAATAAATAACTTATTTTATCTAATTAATTAACTAGATTATTTTTCTCCAAAATAAGACTTTCTTTTTAATTCAAAATTAAACCAAAGTCTATTAAATAATTAATCACATTAATTATTTAACACATAAATAACACATATATTTACACACGTGTGAGACACGTGTCACAAGGACACGTGTCACTCACGTGAGCCACACGTGTGCTTCACACGTGTGGAACCCTCTTGGCCCGATTAACTCGTTTAATCATTTTAAAGTCTTAACTCATGTAACCAAGTTGTTGTGTGTGACCCTCTAGGTTCTCAATTCAATTAGCAGTGACCCTAATTAATTAATTCACTAATTAATTAATCAGTCCACAGATTAAACGACCATAGTCTAGCAACAGGTGTTTAACCCCTAGCTGAATTGGAATGTTCGGATTCGACAAAACCTTTAAGTCATTGATTCATGTGAGATACAATCCTTCTACTTACTATCTCTCAACCAAGATCTAGGGTAAGGGAATAATCAGAACCCTAATAATCCGGTATTAAAGCTAAGTGCATTTCATATCCATTTGATCTCAATCCAAGAAACCCTATTCTTTATATCTTGATCTACTGCCTTGGCCAAGGACTCTATATGGCATATGAATGACTTACACAATAAGAGATCACCTTGCAAATGCAAGTGTAGGTCCTTTCTTGATTCTCATTCACTTTCATGAATCACTTGTGCAGCCCCAGCATAAGCCTTGAATCAGTTGTCTAAGGCGACACCCTTTAAAGCTTATACCTAAGACTACAGTGTTAACTCATAAAGTGACAAGGAACCTCAAGTCTAAGGATCAATTAATCACATCAATGACTCATGAGATATTTCCTAATCTGGAAGTTTCTATTTCCTGAAATAGAAACTTCCTTTCCCATTTAGGAATGTTCTCACACGGGACACCTCAGTGAACTTACTTATTAAAGTAAGCACCCTCATGTATCACGCACGTATCAACTATACACTTTGCACCTCCATGAAACAAGGTGGTCCTTCTTAATGGCGTGATCCCACAAGCAAGTCTTAGAGGAGTCAGGTTGACACTCCCACTGTCTGTAGGACTCATCGGCTTGGAGTATTTTACTAATCATGACCTATGTGATATAGGGCTCGTTTCATGAACCATTTCACCAAAATGGTAGAGTCCTAAAGTCATCAGGATTAGGGGAGTTCTCATACATGCACAGCTAAAGTAAACGCATACCAAACAAGAGCATATAAAGAAGTGTTGCCTCAATTGGTTATTTCATTCAAAGATTGTCTGTGATTACAATAAGGAAAAGCACAAAGCGGATATACAATCGGCTTTCTAGGGCACTATTCCTAACAATCTCCCACTTGCCCGTCAAAGCCATTCTAAAGCTACTCTAAGTCCCATCTTCTGAAGATGTCCTTGGAAAGCTTCTCAACTAAGGGGTTTAGTAAGTGGATCTGCCACGTTCTCTGCTGATGTGACCCTCTCAATTTGCACATCTCCTCTTTTGATAATATCACGGATTAGGTGATACTTCCTCATAATGTGCTTGGTCCGTTGGTGAGATCTTGGTTCTCTTGCTTGAGCAACCGCCCCCGTGTTGTCACAAAACACAGAAATGGGGTCTTTCATGCTAGGTGTTGGAAAACACGAATCAGAAAGCAGCGGAATTTAAAAATTTTTTCCAACAAAAGGATCTAGGACTCGCAATCGTGCAACCAAATTCGTAAAGATAGAAAACTTACTTTTCTTTTATTCTTTCTTGAAGCGTTTCAAGCCACCCAAGAACGCTCTTCTCGCGGCTTGATCCCCTCTCCTTTGGTAAAGCTCGAATCTTCAAACTTCTAACTTGAAGTCTCTAGAGAAAGTCCACCAACTTGATCACAATCTAACTAGTAAGGATGCTAGTTCTCTAGTTAGTGTTTAGGCTTAACCTAGGGTTTAATTTAATCTTGGAGAAAGGAAGGTGTTCAACACATGAACCAAGAATTGTCAATTAGCTCTAAAGGGGAGCATGAGCTCCCCTATATATAGGAAAACGGAGAGGGGCGCCGATCCTAATCCTTGTTGGGCAAGGATTTGGTTCCTCTCTCTCCTATTACTTGATCATCAAGTATTTTCCAACTTTGACTTTGAATTCTAATTCAAGTCAACTTTTTAAGAGAGCTAAAATTATCCAAACTATTTTTGGATAATTTTATACTTTATTTATTATAAAATAAATACCTTATTTTATCTAATTAATTAATTCATAATTAATTAACTAGATTATTTTCTCCAAAATTAGACTTTCTTTTTAATTCAAAATTAAACCAAAGTCTACTAAATAATTAACAAATTAATTATTTAATACATATATGTAATATATATATATTCACACGTGTGTGACACGTGTCACAGTGACACATGTCACTCACGTGAGCCACACGTGTGATTTCACACGTGTGGAACCCTCTTGGTCCGATTAACTCGTTTAATCATTTTCAAGCCTAAACTTATGTAACCAAGTTGTTGTGTGTGACCCTCTAGGTTCTCAATTCAATTAGCAGTGACCCTAATTGATTAATTCACTAATTAATTAATCAATCCACAGATTAAACGACCATAGTCTAGCAACAGGTGTTTAACCCCTAGCTGAATTGGAATGTTCGGATTCGACAGAACCTTTAAGTCATTGATTCATGTGAGATACAATCCTCCTACTTACTATCTCTCAACCAAGATCTAGGGCAAGGGAATAATCAGAACCCTAATAATCCGGTCTTAAAGCTAAGTGCATTTCATATCCATTTGATCTCAATCCAAGAAACCCTTTTCTTGATGTCTTGATCTACTGCCTTGGCCAAGGACTCCATATGGCATATGAATGACTTACACAATAAGAGATCACCTTGCAAATGCAAGTGTAGGTCCTTTCTTGATTCTCATTCACTTTCATGAATCACTTGTGCAGCCCCAGCATAAGCCTTGAATCAGTTGTCTAAGGCGACACCCTTTAAAGCTTATACCTAAGACTACAGAGTTAACTCATAAAGTGACAAGGAACCTCAAGTCTAAGGATCAATTAATCACATCAATGACTCGTGAGATATTTCCTAGTCTGGAAGTTTCCATTTCCTGAAATAGAAACTTCCTTTCCCATTTAGGAATGTTCTCACACGGGGCACCTCAGTGAACTTACTTATTAAAGCAAACACCCTCATGTATCACGCACGTATCAACTATACACTTTGCACCTCCATGAAACAAGGTGGTCCTTCTTAAGGGCGTGATCCCACAAGCAAGCCTTAGAGGAGTCAGGTTGACACTCCCACTGTCTGTAGGACTCATCGGCTTGGAGTATTTTACTAATCATGACTTATGTGATATAGGGCTCGTTTCATGAACCATTTCACCTAAATGGTAGAGTCCTAAAGTCATCAGGATTAGGGGAGTTCTCATACATGCACAGCTAAAGTAAACGCATACCAAACAAGAGCATATAAAGAAGTGTTGCCTCAATTCGTTATTTCATTCAAAGATTGTCTGTGATTGCAATAAGGAAAAGCACAAAGCGGATATACAATCGGCTTTCTAGGGTACTATTCCTAACAATCTCCCACTTGCCCGTCAAAGCCATTCTAAAGCTACTCTAAGTCCCATCTTCTGAAGATGACCTTGGAAAGCTTCTCGACTAAGGGGTTTAGTAAGTGGATCTGCCACGTTCTCTACTGATGTGACCCTCTCGATTAGCACATCACCTCTTTTGATAATATCACGGATTAGGTGATACTTCCTCATAATGTGCTTGGTCCGTTGGTGAGATCTTGGTTCTCTTGCTTGAGCAACCGCCCCAGTGTTGTCACAAAACACAGTAATGGGGTCTTTCATGCTAGGAACAACATTCAACTCTTGAATGAAGTTTCTAATCCAAACACCTTCCTTTGCTGCATCATTTGCAGCTAAGTATTCGGCCTCAGTGGTCGAATCTGCAGTGGTTGTTTGCTTGGAACTCTTCCAACTCACTGCTCCGCCGTTTAGGCAGAAAATGTATCCTGACATTGACTTAAAATCATCTAAGTCTGATGCAAAGCTTGCATCGCAGTATCCTTCGACAGTAAGATCTTTCTGACCTCCGTAAACTAAGAATAAATCTTTAGTACTTTTCAAGTACTTAAGAATATTCTTCACGGCAGCCCAGTGACCATCTCCAGGGTCAGATTGGAAGCGACTTGTCACACTAAGTGCATAAGCCACATCCAGTCGAGTACATAACATTGCATACATTATGCTACCTATTGCTGACGCATAAGGTGTATGAGTCATTCTCTCCTTCTCAAGGTTAGTCTTAGGACACATCTTCTTTGAAAGATATATTCCTACACTCATAGGAAGGTTCTTAACCTTTGCTGACTCCATATTGAATCTTTTCAATACTTTGTCAATGTACATCGACTGTGATAGTCCTATTAACCTTCTAGATCTATCTCTATAGATTTTAATTCCAAGGATATAGGACGCATCACCAAGATCTTTCATCTCGAATTGGTTCGATAACCATAACTTAGTCACTTTCATGTCATCCTTCGAATTCCCAATAAGAAGGATGTCATCAACATAAAGTACTAAGAATTGCACTGAGGTCTCCAATTCCTTTCTATACACACATGATTCATTCGAAATTTACATGAAGCCAAACGCTTTAACTGATTCATCAAATCGAATGTTCCAATTCCTAGAAGCCTGTTTCAATCCATAGATTGATCTTTGGAGTTTGCAAACTTTTTGCTCACTCCCACTGAATGTGAAACCTATGGGTTGCTCCATATAAATGTCTTTGTCAATGTCACCATTGAGAAAGGCAGTTTTCACATCCATTTACCATATCTCATAGTCATAATATGCAGCAATGGCAAGCATGATTCGAATGGACTTTTGCATTGCAACTGGTGAAAAGGTTTCGTCAAAGTCCACGCCGGGTCTTTGAGTGAATCCTTTTGCAACCAGTCTTGCTTTGTAGGCTGCAATGCTTCCATCAACTCCAAGCTTTCTCTTAAAGATCCATTTGCAACCTATGGGTTTGACCCCATCAGGCAAATCTACCAAGGTCCAAACTTGGTTGGAGTTCATGGAATCCATTTCGGATTTCATGGCTTCTGTCCACTGTTCAGAGTCAGAATCTGAAAGTGCCTCCTCATATGTTAAAGGATCATTATCCTTTTGAGAGATTTCATGGAAGAATCCATACCATCTCTCCGGCTGTCTAGGAGTGCGTTCAGAACGCCTTAGAGGAGGATTTTCGTGTGTATCGAAATTCGTAATTGGTTGTAGTTGATCAGAGTGGGACGTTTCTTTAGTGGGTGATATGGGGTCATTTTGTACTTCTTCTAATTCTATGATCTTGCCTTTCTTTTCTTTAAGGAACGGTTCCTCAAGAAAAGTGGCATTTCTGGAAACAAACACCTTTTGCTCAGATTGATCATAGAAATAGTATCCTATGGATTCCTTAGGATAACCTACAAAGTAGCATAAGTTAGAACGAGATTCTAACTTATCTCCCACTGTCCTCTTCACGTAAGCAGGACAACCCCAAATTCTTAAGTAAGAATAACTAGGGATTTTACCATGCCACATTTCATAGGGCGTCTTGGGGACTGACTTAGAGGGAACTAGATTCAGAATCTTTGCTGCACTTTCTAGGGCATAACCCCAGAAAGAAGGTGGTAAGTCAGTGAAACTCATCATGGAACGAACCATATCAAGTAAGGTTCGATTCCTTCTCTCAGAAACTCCATTAAGCTGAGGAGTTCCCGGAGGAGTCCACTGAGAGATAATCCCATTATCTTTGAGATGATTAAGGAATTTTTCATTAAGATACTCGCCTCCTCGATCAGATCGAAGTGCTTTGATCTTGTGACTAGTTTGGTTCTCAACCTCCTTTTGAAATTCTAAGAATTTCTCAAAAGCTTCAGATTTATACTTCATTAAGTATACATAACCATACCGACTAAAGTCATCAGTAAAGGTTATGAAATACTGATGATTGCTTCTAGTGCTTACACTAAGCGGTCCACAAACATCAGTATGGATCAAATCCAAAACCTCAGTGGCACGTTCCACAGTTCCTCTAAAAGGGACTTTGGACATTTTTCCTTTGAGACAGGATTCGCAAGAAGTTAACTCTTTGAGATCATTTTCAGAGAATGATCCTAAAGTGTTTATCTTGCTAATTCTGTTCTTGGAAATGTGTCCTAATCTAGCGTGCCATAAGGGAGCTGAAACTTTGTCATCTCTCTCACGCTTTGTTTCTCGTTGTATATTCATAATATAGATATTTTGAGTTAGGTAAAGTCCATTACTTAGAGTACCGATATGAACGGAAGAGTTGTTCCGTTTGATAAAGTATTTACCATTCTTAATATAAGTTTCATAACCTTCACAATCTAATATTGGAACTGAAATTATATTACGAATAGTGCTCGGTACATAAAGGACTTTATTTAATACTAACTCAAAACTTCCTAAATCTAATCTAATTGTGCCTAAAGCTCGAGCTTCAACGTTTGAGCCATCACCGATCTTCAAGACACATTCTCCTTCTTTGAGTTGTTGGACTTCACTTAGCATCTGTACATCATTACAGATATGAGTTCCACAACCGGTATCAAGTACCCAAGAACTAGAATTAATAGAAAGATTTACTTCAACGAGAAAGATACCTTTCTTTAGAGTAGCCTTGTACTCTAGGCAGTTTCTCCTCCAATGTCCCGCTTTGCCACAATGGAAGCAAACATCCTCTTTCTGATCACGCTTCTTCTGTTGGGCCTTCCCCTTCGAAATGCCACCAGTGGGCCTAAGGGGTTTCTTCTTCTTCTTTTGGGCTTTCTTGCCCTTACCTTTAGAAGGCCCAGAAGAGGACGATGGAGTTTTCACCATCAAAACCTTATTGTCCTTCTTGATCATGCTTTCAGCAGTCACAAGCTGACTAATCAGCTCAGCTACAGTAGCACCAGCATGATTCATGTTGAAGTTAAGGACAAATGGGTTGAATGATGGTGGGAGCGAAGCTAGCAACAAATCCACTGAAAGCTCATCCTTCAGCGGCATGTCCATGGAAGCAAGTTTCTCAGTAAGGGCAAGAAACTTGAGTCCATATTCATGGACAATTGAACCTTCCCTCATTCTCAAGTGGAACAATTCCTTTGATGTGTTATACCTTGTAACACGTTCATGAGGGCGGTAAAGTTGCTCTAAGTGGTCGTAAATCTCCCAAGCAAATTCCATGGCCTCATGTTGCCTTTGCAAGTCCGGAGACATGTTAGCCAACATAAGGCAACGGGCTTGGAGATTATCATCTTTCCACTTCTGAATCGCGTCCCGCTCGGCCCGAGTGGGAGCCTCCCCTTCGGGACTAGGCTCCCCTTCGAAGAGAACATAAGTTCTCTTCTCAGAATCTAAAATGATTTTTAGATTCCTCAGCCAATCAGAATAGTTGGGACCAGTCAACTTGTTTGACTCGAGGATCGATACAAGAGGGTTTTTGGTTGCCATTTCAAAACACGTAGAGAATCACAGAATCTACGACCTAAATGGTAAAACAGAGAACTAGTGAGCATGCTGAATTATAACGATATACAAAAGATAAGGTCTTTAATCTAATGTAGCTCCCACTGGTTTTCAAAGATCTAAGAGGAACACGTTTCCCAATGGGTACTAAGATCCTAGGCATTTTACCTCGAACCCACGACTCGCAGACATTCTAAGTAAGAATCCTAGGTAGGTACAACTTACAAATTCTAACACCTTTAGAACTCTTAGTAATTGTTTTTGCATCACCTATCTTTCAATATGGACCCACGACTCGTGCGACATCCATATTTACTTAGGCGTTAAGCTAGACCCATCAATCATAAGATCATGACCAAAACTTAGTTCGAACGACCCACGACTCGCGGACATCGCCCTTGCTAAAATTGACCACGAAATATTGACCATTTAAAATGATCAATTAGGTAACTAAGAACTAATAAGCTCCACTAGGTATCCCACGACTCGCGGACAATAACTAGCTTCACTTACTAAACTTAAAACCTATTGATGGAATGCTAGGAATTTAATTCAAAATTTGCATCTCGAATTAAACACCTATTTGTTCGAAATTAGCTTAATATTTAATGGGAATTTTCGAATCAACCGGAGAGTTGTCCGGTTTGACCTCACCAACATATATGTTATCCAATTTTATTAGTCTTGATTAATGCAAGTACACTTAAATGCATATCAAACAAGCACATAAACAGATAACATGTCCTAGCATGATACTAACATGTAATGATCATGGGTTCTACCTATCTTATGCGTGATATGTGGGAGCCACTCCACAATCACAAGTTCTAACATACATGCCACATAAACAGTTTAAATCACATAAGGGAAAGCGGTAACAAAATACGAGCCCTATCTCTATTACATTTAACAATTGAGATTCCCCTCCCTAACATTTTGAGGGGTCTTCACTTATGGCCTCCTTGTTACTTGAATGTGGTCCATCTTACTCCATGGGTGCATTGTGTCCAAAATGAAAATAAAACCTCACCACCTATCTCTACTCTCAAATTACAATAAAAGGAAAAAGACATAAAGTAATAAGGCTCAATCTTCATATTGGCCTTAGACAATTACACGGGGCATACCCCGGCCTCAAAAACAGTAATATGGAAAGCCACATAATAAATCACATAACAGTACGCACATAAGTGAGGCTCCAACCTCAATTGAAAAACGCAACTATAGGGCTCCAACCCCAATTTAAACCATCCATGTGCATAAATTAAAACCATACATAGATCTAAACCCATGATCACCTAACATGCTTTTGCGAGAATTTAAATTTAGCCAATAAATTAAAATTCTCGTTTCAAGTCCTAATGACTTAAAACACGACTTAGATGCAATTCTTGTTCAAGAGCCTTTTCAATAAAACCCGAAAAACAACAAACCAATAAAATTCCAATTAATTTCCAAAATTAATAATTTTATTCTTTCATTATTTTCAGAAAATAAAATTCATAATTTTCCCAAAATCCAAATCGCTTTAATTTCTCAAAAATCCCAATTTAATCAAAATTTTAGAATAATTTTATTTTAGCAAAACTGATTTTAAAAGATAAAATTAAAATAAAATTAAATCGGGATTTTCAAGGACCGAAAACGCGAAACACGAAACACGAAGATTGGCCCGAAACCATCCGCCCAAAGGAGGGCATCGCCGCGCGGCATCAGGCGCGCGCGCGCGCCAGCTGTGCGCACAGCGTGCGGCAATTGCCGCCCGCGTGCGCTCGCTGGGCGCGTGCCTCGTGCGCTTGTCGCGCGCAGCAATGCCCGCCCGATGGCGGGCGGTCTCGGCCAGGGCGTCCCGCTCTGTTGCGGGACGGTGCGGGCGGCTGTCCCGCGCGGTTGAGGGACAGGCGAGCAGTCGCGCCTAGGCGCGGGCGGGAGGGCCTCCCGCGCGGTTGCGGGAGGGCTGGGCGGTGGCGACGGGCTGGGCGTGCGACTTGCTAGCACGCCTAGGCTCGTCCTATTTGGTGTTCGTTTCGTATTTTTAAAGTTTCTCCAAAACCCGTTTCAATTAAAAAATTCGATTTAGATAAATTTCAACTAAAACAATTTTCAAAAACACGATTTGAGAAAACAGTTTTAGAAATTCAGGAAAAATTACAGTTTCGTATTTCAGGCTTTCTAAAAGAACTCATGAATACCTAATTCCCATCTAAGCCTAAGAATTTCTACCAAATTCAGAATAATTGAGACGAATCAGAAACACGATTAACGAGGTGGCTCTGATACCACTTGTTGGAAAACACGAATCAGAAAGCAGCGGAATTTAAAAAATTTTTCCAACAAAAGGATCTAGGACTCGCAATCGTGCAACCAAATTCGTAAAGATAGAAAACTTACTTTTCTTTTATTCTTTCTTGAAGCGTTTCAAGCCACCCAAGAACGCTCTTCTCACGGTTTGATCCCCTCTCCTTTGGTAAAGCTCGAATCTTCAAACTTCTAACTTGAAGTCTCTAGAGAAAGTCCACCAACTTGATCACAATCTAACTAGTAAGGATGCTAGTTCTCTAGTTAGTGTTTAGGCTTAACCTAGGGTTTAATTTAATCTTGGAGAAAGGAAGGTGTTCAACACATGAACCAAGAATTGTCAATTAGCTCTAAAGGGGAGCATGAGCTCCCCTATATATAGGAAAACGGAGAGGGGCGCCGATCCTAATCCTTGTTGGGCAAGGATTTGGTTCCTCTCTCTCCTATTACTTGATCATCAAGTATTTTCCAACTTTGACTTTGAATTCTAATTCAAGTCAACTTTTTAAGAGAGCTAATATTATCCAAACTATTTTTGGATAATTTTATACTTTATTTATTACAAAATAAATAAATTATTTTATCTAATTAATTAATTCATAATTAATTAACTAGATTATTTTCTCCAAAATTAGACTTTCTTTTTAATTCAAAATTAAACCAAAGTCTATTAAATAATTAACAAATTAATTATTTAATACATATATATAATATATATATATTCACACGTGTGTGACACGTGTCACTCACGTGAGCCACACGTGTGATTTCACACGTGTGGAACCCTCTTGGTCCGATTAACTCGTTTAATCATTTTCAAGCCTCAACTCATGTAACCAAGTTGTTGTGTGTGACCCTCTAGGTTCTCAATTCAATTAGCAGTAACCCTAATTAATTAATTCACTAATTAATTAATCAATCCACAGATTAAACGACCATAGTCTAGCAACAGGTGTTTAACCCCTAGCTGAATTGGAATGTTCAGATTCGATAGAACCTTTAAGTCATTGATTCATGTGAGATACAATCCTCCTACTTACTATCTCTCAACCAAGATCTAGGGCACGGGAATAATCAGAACCCTAATAATCCGGTCTTAAAGCTAAGTGCATTTCATATCCATTTGATCTCAATCCAAGAAACCCTTTTCTTGATGTCTTGATCTACTGCCTTGGCCAAGGACTCCATATGGCATATGAATGACTTACACAATAAGAGATCACCTTGCAAATGCAAGTGTAGGTCCTTTCTTGATTCTCATTCACTTTCATGAATCACTTGTGCAGCCCCAGCATAAGCCTTGAATCAGTTGTCTAAGGCGACACCCTTTAAAGCTTATACCTAAGACTACAGAGTTAACTCATAAAGTGACAAGGAACCTCAAGTCTAAGGATCAATTAATCACATCAATGACTCGTGAGATATTTCCTAGTCTGGAAGTTTCCATTTCCTGAAATAGAAACTTCCTTTCCCATTTAGGAATGTTCTCACACGGGGCACCTCAGTGAACTTACTTATTAAAGCAAACACCCTCATGTATCACGCACGTATCAACTATACACTTTGCACCTCCATGAAACAAGGTGGTCCTTCTTAAGGGCGTGATCCCACAAGCAAGCCTTAGAGGAGTCAGGTTGACACTCCCACTGTCTGTAGGACTCATCGGCTTGGAGTATTTTACTAATCATGACTTATGTGATATAGGGCTCGTTTCATGAACCATTTCACCTAAATGGTAGAGTCCTAAAGTCATCAGGATTAGGGGAGTTCTCATACATGCACAGCTAAAGTAAACGCATACCAAACAAGAGCATATAAAGAAGTGTTGCCTCAATTCGTTATTTCATTCAAAGATTGTCTGTGATTGCAATAAGGAAAAGCACAAAGCGGATATACAATCGGCTTTCTAGGGCACTATTCCTAACAATCTCCCACTTGCCCGTCAAAGCCATTCTAAAGCTACTCTAAGTCCCATCTTCTGAAGATGACCTTGGAAAGCTTCTCGACTAAGGGGTTTAGTAAGTGGATCTGCCACGTTCTCTGCTGATGTGACCCTCTCGATTAGCACATCACCTCTTTTGATAATATCACGGATTAGGTGATACTTCCTCATAATGTGCTTGGTCCGTTGGTGAGATCTTGGTTCTCTTGCTTGAGCAACCGCCCCAGTGTTGTCACAAAACACAGTAATGGGGTCTTTCATGCTAGGAACAACATTCAACTCTTGAATGAAGTTTCTAATCCAAACACCTTCCTTAGCTGCATCATTTTCAGCTAAGTATTCGGCCTCAGTGGTCGAATCTGCAGTGGTCGTTTGCTTGGAACTCTTCCAACTCACTGCTCCGCCGTTTAGGCAGAAAATGTATCCTGACATTGACTTTAAATCATCTAAGTCAGATGCAAAGCTTGCATCGCAATATCCTTCGACAGTAAGATCTTTCTGACCTCCGTAAACTAAGAATAAATCTTTAGTACTCTTAAGTAATTGAGAATATTCTTCACGGCAGCCCAGTGACCATCTCCAGGGTCAGATTGGAAACGACTTGTAACACTAAGTGCATAAGCCACATCCGGTCGAGTACATAACATTGCATACATTATGCTACCTATTGCTGATGCATAAGGTGTATGAGTCATTCTTTCCTTCTCAAGGTTAGTCTTAGGACACATCTTCTTTGAAAGACATGTTCCTACACTCATAGGAAGGTTCTTAACCTTTGCTGACTCCATATTGAATCTCTTCAATACTTTGTCAATGTACATCGACTATTATAGTCCTATTAACCTTCTAGATCTATCTCTATAGATTTTAATTCCAAGGATTTAGGACGCATCACCCAGATCTTTCATCTCGAATTGGTTCGATAACCATAACTTAGTCACTTTCATGTCATCCTTCGAATTCCCAATAAGAAGGATGTCATCAACATAAAGTATTAAGAATTTCACTGAGGTCTCCAATTCTTTTCTATACTCACATGATTCATTCGAAATTTGAATGAAGCCAAACGCTTTGACTGATTCATCAAATCGAATATTCCAATTCCTAGAAGCCTGTTTCAATCCATAGATTGATCTTTGGAGTTTGCAAACCTTTTGCTCACTCCCACTGAATGTGAAACATATGGGTTGCTCCATATAAATGTCTTTATCAATGTCACCATTGAGAAAGGAAGTTTTCACATCCATTTGCCATATCTCGTAGTCATAATACGCAGCAATGGCAAGCATGATCCGAATAGACTTTTGCATTACAACTGGTGAAAAGGTTTCATCAAAGTCCACGCCGGGTCTTTGAGTGAATCCTTTTGCAACCAGTCTTGCTTTATAGGCTGCAATGCTTCCATCAACTCCAAGCTTTCTCTTAAAGATCCATTTGCAACCTATGGGTTTGACCCCATCAGGCAAATCTACCAAGGTCCAAACTTGGTTGGAGTTCATGGAATCCATTTCGGATTTCATGGCTTCTATCCACTGTTCAGAGTCAGAATCTGAAAGTGCCTCCTCATATGTTAAAGGATCATTATCCTTTTGAGAGATTTCATGGAAGAATCCATACCATCTCTCCGGCTGTCTAGGAGTGCGTTCAGAACGCCTTAGAGGAGGATTTTCGTGTGTATCGAAATTCGTGATTGGTTGTGGTTGGTCAGAAGGGGACGTTTCTTTAGTGGGTGGTGTAGGATCACTTTGTACTTCTTCTAATTCTATGATCTTGCCTTTCTTTTCTTTAAGGAACGGTTCCTTTAGAAAAGTGGCATTTCTGGAAACAAACACTTTTTGCTCAGATTGATCATAGAAGTAGTATCCTATGGATTCCTTAGGATAACCTACAAAGTAGCATAAGTTAGAACGAGATTCTAACTTATCTCCCAATGTCCTCTTCACGTAAGCAGGACACCCCCAAATTCTTAAGTAAGAATAACTAGGGATTTTACCATGCCACATTTCATAGGGCATTTTAGGGACGACTTAGAGGGAACTAGATTCAAAATCTTTACTGGACTTTCTAGGGCATAACCCCAGAAAGAAGGTGGTAAGTTAGTGAAACTCATCATGGAACGAACCATATCTAGTAGGGTTCGATTCCTTCTCTCAGAAACTCCATTAAGCTGAGGAGTTCCAGGAGGAGTCCACTGAGAGATAATCCCATTATCTTTGAGATGATTAAGGAATTCTTCACTAAGATACTCGCCTCCTCGATCAGATCGAAGTGCTTTGATCTTGTGACCAGTTTGGTTCTCAACCTCCTTTTGAAATTCTAAGAATTTTTCAAAAGCTTCAGATTTATACTTCATTAAGTATACATAACCATACCGACTAAAGTCATCAATAAAGGTTATGAAATACTGATGATTGTTTCTTGTGCTTACACTAAGCGGTCCACAAACATTAGCATGGATCAAATCCAAAACCTTAATGGCACGTTCCAAAGTTCCTTTAAAAGGGACTTTGGACATTTTTCCTTTGAGACAGGATTTCCAAGAAGTTAACTCCTTAAGATCATTTTTCAGAGAATGATCCTAAAGTGTTTATATTGCTAATTCTGTTCTTGGAAATGTTTCCTAATCAAACCTGCCATAAGGGAGCTGAAACTTTGTCATCTCTCTTACGCTTCGTTTCTCGTTGTATATTCATAATATTGATATTCTGAGTTAGATAAAGTCCATTACTTAGAGTACCGATGTGAACGGAAGAGTTGTTCTGTTTGATAAAGTATTTACCATTTTTAATATAAGTTTCATAACCTTCACAATCTAAAATTGGAACAGAAATTATATTACGAATAATGCTCGGTACATAAAGGACTTTATTTAAGACTAACTCAAAACTACCTAAATCTAATCTAATTGTACCTAAAGCTTCAGCTTCAACGTTTGAGCCATCGCCGATCTTCAAGACACATTCTCCTTCTTTGAGTTGTTGGACTTCACTTAGCATCTGTACATCATTACAGATATGAGTTCCACAACCGGTATCAAGTACCCAAGAACTAGAATTAATAGAAAGATTTATTTCAACGAGAAAGATACCTTTCTTTAGAGTAGCCTTGTACTCTGGGCAGTTTCTACATTAACTCGTTTCCATCAACAAGGTGACTGTTGGAAAACACGAATCAGAAAGCAGCGGAATTTAAAAAAATTTTCCCAACAAAAGGATCTAGGACTCGCAATCGTGCAACCAAATTCGTAAAGATAGAAAACTTACTTTTCTTTTATTCTTTCTTGAAGCGTTTCAAGCCACCCAAGAACGCTCTTCTCGCGGCTTGATCCCCTCTCCTTGGTAAAGCTCGAATCTTCAAACTTCTAACTTGAAGTCTCTAGAGAAAGTCCACCAACTTGATCACAATCTAACTAGTAAGGATGCTAGTTCTCTAGTTAGTGTTTAGGCTTAACCTAGGGTTTAATTTAATCTTGGAGAAAGGAAGGTGTTCAACACATGAACCAAGAATTGTCAATTAGCTCTAAAGGGGAGCATGAGCTCCCCTATATATAGGAAAGGGGAGGGACGGCCGAACTCCTTGTTGGGCAAGGATTTGGTTTGTCTCTCTCCTATTACTTGATCATCAAGTATTTTCCAACTTTGACTTTGAATTCTAATTCAAGTCAACTTTTAAGAGAGCTAAAAATATCCAAACTATTTTTGGATAATTTTATACTTTATTTATTATAAAATAAATAACTTATTTTTATCTAATTAATTAATTCGTAATTAATTAACTAGATTATTTTCTCCAAAATTAGACTTTCTTTTTAATTCAAAATTAAACCAAAGTCTATTAAATAATTAACTAATTAATTATTTAATATATATATAATATATATATATACACACGTGTGAGACACGTGTCACAGTGACACGTGTCACTCACGTGAGCCACACGTGTGGAACCCTTTTGGCCCGATTAACTCGTTTAATCATTTTCAAGCCTCAACTCATGTAACCAAGTTGTTGTGTGTGACCCTCTAGGTTCTCAATTCAATTAGCAGTGACCCTAATTAATTAATTCACTAATTAATTAATCAGTCCACATATTAAACGACCATAGTCTAGCAACAGGTGTTTAACCCCTAGCTGAATTGGAATGTTCGGATTCGACAGAACCTTTAAGTCATTGATTCATGTGAGATACAATCCTCCTACTTACTATCTCTCAACCAAGATCTAGGGCAAGGGAATAATCAGAACCCTAATAATCCGGTCTTAAAGCTAAGTGCATTTCATATCCATTTGATCTCAATCCAAGAAACCCTTTTCTTGATGTCTTGATCTACTGCCTTGGCCAAGGACTCCATATGGCATATGAATGACTTACACAATAAGACATCACCTTGCAAATGCAAGTGTAGGTCCTATCTTGATTCTCATTCACTTTCATGAATCACTTGTGCAGTCCCAGCATAAGCCTTGAATCAGTTGTCTAAGGCGACACCCTTTAAAGCTTATACCTAAGACTACATAGTTAACTCATAAAGTGACAAGGAACCTCAAGTCTAAGGATCAATTAATCACATCAATGACTCGTGAGATATTTCCTAATCTGGAAGTTTCCATTTCCTGAAATAGAAACTTCCTTTCCCATTTAGGAATGTTCTCACACGGGGCACCTCAGTGAACTTACTTATTAAAGTAAGCACCCTCATGTATCACGCACGTATCAACTATACACTTTGCACCTCCATGAAACAAGGTGGTCCTTCTTAAGGGCGTGATCCCACAAGCAAGCCTTAGAGGAGTCAGGTTGACACTCCCACTGTCTGTAGGACTCATCGGCTTGGAGTATTTTACTAATCATGACTTATGTGATATAGGGCTCGTTTCATGAACCATTTCACCTAAATGGTAGAGTCCTAAAGTCATCAGGATTAGGGGAGTTCTCATACATGCACAGCTAAAGTAAACGCATACCAAACAAGAGCATATAAAGAAGTGTTGCCTCAATTCGTTATTTCATTCAAAGATTTCCTGTGATTACAATAAGGAAAAGCACAAAGCGGATATACAATCGGCTTTCTAGGGCACTATTCCTAACAGTGACTACTTCCAAATAAACGAATCATCAAGGCGAAAGCTCATCAAACTCCTTCAAAATGGTTCTACTTGATCAGATTCTCCTCCATTGATTCATTTTCTTAACAAGGTGACTACTTTCAGATGAACGAATCCTCAAGGTTAAAATTCGTCAAACTTCATCTTTCAATTGACTTTAAGATAGTAAGTCAATATAGCAAATCTCATTCCTTCAAATCTGAACCTTTTTCATGAACATTGATCTTGGTAAAGAATCCTTTCATCTTCGAATTATGGTATGTTTTCGTTGTAGTGCCAATAGGTAGTGTTGACGGAGGGAAATCTCAGTGTTGACTCATAGGGCACCCTGAAATTCAAACACTATATTCGATGCATGCTGGTTAAAGATGCAAATGAAATGTAACACATATATCACGTAAATATAACAATTAGTTGCAATTTATAAAGCACATAAAATAAGATGTTGCATAATCAAAGTCATAATGTGCACACAATCATATAACCACAAAACAATTCATGCCGAAGGGTCAAAATATCAAGTCAAACAAATGCAATGCGCAGTTATTCCTATGCCGTACGACCTAGACAGACTCAACACGACTCAAGAGCTCAGTTTTGCAACCTAGAGCTCTGATACCATTTGTAACAACCCAAAGACCCGTCGTTCGATATTGTCCGCTTTGGCCAAGGGTAGACCCCAAGCGCCGCACGGTTTTACGTTTCGAGCCACTGGTATAACCCAGTGCACCCAAAAGGCCTCTACTCAGGGGAGAGGGATCCACTACTTATAAAGCAGCTTCAAACCACTCTCAAATCCGATGTGGGACAAGCACCTTAGGCTATGACAGTCCACCCCCCAATAAGGGCCCAGCTTCCTCGCTGGCACACCGAATCCGGGTCCCTAGCTCTGATACCACTTAAGGATGTAACACCCCAAACGAAGGATGGCACATCCCCCGCACTGTGACCCAGATTCGGTCATGAAATAGGAAGTCCATGCCCGAAACCGAATCATGGCGAACGGGAGACCAACTCAGACACTAGGCTAGGCGGATCTAACTTGACAAACTCAGAGTGCGGAAGCAATTAAAACCAACAACAATAGATAGCGAAAGCGTTTAAAACAAATACCAGGTGATGGGTTCAACTAGCATAAATACCTAATCCCGGACATCAATTCATAAACCAATATAATAATCAGCATAAGTATCATCAATATCTAATAACATCCAAATACTAGCTTACTAACCCCACACGGGTTTAGTCTAAGTAGAGCATATAACATAACCCTCAAGTATGAAACGTAAATACATAACATACATAAAGTATGCGATAAATGCATCCTAACACCAGCTAGACTGACAAGTGTGACTCCGAAGACTCACTTCCGCCTAGCTCAAGCCAAAAAGGAATCCTGCAAACTAAAAGATAAAATGAGGTGTCAGTCAACTGACTGAGTGAGGGGGCTAACGCACACCCACAATATATATATAAAGTGTTGGGAATAGTGCCCTAGAAAGCCGATTGTATATCCGCTTTGTACTTTTCCTTATTGTAATCACAGACAATCTTTGAATAAAGTAACGAATTGAGGCAACACTTCTTTATATGCTCTTGTTTGGTATGCGTTTACTTTAGCTGTGCATGTATGAGAACTCCCCTAATCCTGATGACTTTAGGACTCTTCCATTTAGGTGAAATGGTTCATGAAACGAGCCCTATATCACATAAGTCATGATTAGTAAAATACTCCAAGCCGATGAGTCCTACAGACAGTGGGAGTGTCATCCTGACTCCTCTAAGGCTTGCTTGTAGGATCACGCCCTTAAGAAGGACCACCTTGTTTCATGGAGGTGCAAAGTGTATAGTTTATACGTGCGTGATACAGGAGGGTGCTTACTTCAATAAGTAAGTTCACTGAGGTGCCCCGTGTGAGAAGATTCCTAAATGGGAAAGGAAGTTTCTATTTCAGGAAATGGAAACTTCTAGATTAGGAAATATCTCACGAGTCATTGATGTGATTAATTGATCCTTAGACTTGAGGTTCCATGTCACTTTATGAGTTAACTCTGTAGTCTTAGGTATAAGCTTTGAAGGGTGTCGCCTTAGACAACTGATTCAAGGCTTATGCTGGGGCTGCACAAGTCACTCATGAAAGTGAATGAGAATCAAGAAAGGACCTACACTTGCATTTGCAAGGTGATCTCTTATTGTGTAAGTCATTCATATGCCATATGGAGTCCTTGGCCAAGGCAGTAGATCAAGACATCAAGAAAAGGGTTTCTTGGATTGAGATCAAATGGATATGAAATGCACTTAGCTTCAAGACCGGATTATTAGGGTTTTGATTATTCCCTTACCCTAGATCTTGGTTGAGAGATAGTAAGTAGGAGGATTGTATCTCACATGAATCAATGACTTAAAGGTTCTGTTGAATCGAGACATTCCAATTCAGCTAGGGGTTAAACACCTGTTGCTAGGCTATGGTCGTTTAATCTGTGGACTGATTAATTAATTAGTGAATTAATTAATTAGGGTCATTGCTAATTGAATTGAGAACCTAGAGGGTCACACACAACTTGGTTACCTGAGTTGAGGCTTTGAAATGATTAAACGAGTTAATCGAGCCGAGAGGGTTCCACACGTGTGAAACCACACGTGTGGGTCACATGAGTAGCACGTGTCCTTGGGACACGTGTCTCACACGTGTATATATATATTGTATATATATATATATTAAATAATTAATGTGTTAATTATTTAATAGACTTTGGTTTAATTTTGAATTAAAAAGAAAATCTTATTTTGGAGAAAAATAATCTATTTAATTAATTACGAATTAATTAATTAGATAAATAAGTTATTTATTTATTAATAAATAAAGTATAATAATATCCAAAAGGGTTTGGATATTTTAGCTCTCTTAAAAGTTGATTTGAATTAGAATTCAAAGTCAAAGTTCAAAATTACTTGATGATCAAGTAATAGGAGAGAGGGACCAAATCCTTAGTCCAATAGGACTAGGTTTGGCCGCCCCTCTCCCTCCTATATATAGGGGAGCTCGAGCTCCCCTTAGAGAGTAATAGACAATTCTTTTGGTTCATGTGTTGAACACCATCCTTTCTCCAAGATCAAATAAACCCTAAGTTAAGCCTAAACACTAACTAGAGAACTAGCATCCTTACTAGTTAGATTGTAGTCAAGTTGGTGGACTATCTCTAGAGAGCTTCAAGTTAGAAGTTTTGAAAATTCGAGCTTTACCATGGAGAGGGGATCAAGCTGCGAGAAGAGCATTCTTGGGTGGCTTGAAACGCTTCGAGAAAAGACGAAGAGTCGAGGGAGATCTTGGCTTGAGAAGGATGGAGATCAACTTGGGGTTTCTTGGCTTCCTTGGCTTAAGAGCTGCTGTTGTTGTTACGTGAAATGAAGGAAGGGAAAAATGGTTCAGCCTTTAAGGCTGGACCGGTCGGTTCACTGGTTCGGTTCAAGGTTTTTCTGGTTCAAGTTGGTTCGGTTCAACAATTACGGGTTCAAACAAGGCCAACTTAATTAAAACAAGTAATTCACATATAAAAATAGGGGACATTACATCCAGATCCCCTAAGATTTGCCATAATTACAATTTAGTCCATGTTTTTTCGTTTATTACAAAAATACCCCTATGAACACTATTCCCAGGGACTTTTTTGAAAAACACGAAAAAGCGTATGCCTATATTTTCCACTATTCCTCCAGGGACCTCAACAGAAACAGTGTTTATAGGGGTTTTTTTGTAATAAATGAAAAAGCAGGGATTAAATTATAATTATGGCAAACCTCAGGGGACATGGATGTAATTTCCCCTAAAAATTAATTCAAGTAAATTCATATAAGTTCAAATAATTCAAGGAATTCATAGTCAATTAATTTAAACGTACATATTTGATAAATCACATAATTTACCTGTACCGACTGTGAGTCGGGATGTCACACGTGTGAGACCCGTCTGTGTTACAGACCGCTTCCACACGCCCGTTTCTGCTTTTAGTTCAATTTTCAAACGGTCGTTTACCCCCTCAAACGTGTTCTGATTGACCTGAATTTCGAACCACAGAAACCTTTTGAAGTCTAGAGTATTCTCCAATTGGAACACATTAATTATTTAATATATATATATATACGTGTGAGACACGTGTCCCAAGGACACGTGCTACTCACGTGACCAGACGTGTGGTTTCACACGTGTGGAACCCTCTCGGCTCGATTAACTCGTTTAATCATTTCAAAGCCTCAACTCATGTAACCAAGTTGTTGTGTGTGACACTCTAGGTTCTCAATTCAATTAGCAGTGACCCTAATTAATTAATTCACTAATTAATTAATCAGTCCACAGATTAAACGACCATAGTCTAGAAACAAGTGTTTAACCCCTAGCTGAATTGGAATGTCTCGATTCGACAGAACCTTTAAGTCATTGATTCATGTGAGATACAATCCTCCTACATACTATCTCTCAACCAAGATCTAGGGTAAGAGAATAATCAGAACCTAATAATCCGGTCTTAAAGCTAAGTGCATTTCATATCCATCTGATCTCAATCCAAGAAACCCTTTTCTTGATGTCTTGATCTACTGCCTTGGCCAAGGACTCCATATGGCATATGAATGACTTACACAATAAGAGATCACCTTGCAAATGCAAGTGTAGGTCCTTTCTTGATTCTCATTCACTTTTATGAGTCACTTGTGCAGCCCCAGCATAAGCCTTGAATCAGTTGTCTAAGGCGACACCCTTTAAAGCTTATACCTAAGACTACAGAGTTAACTCATAAAGTGACATGGAACCTCAAGTCTAAGGATCAATTAATCACATCAATGACTCGTGAGATATTTCCTAATCTGGAAGTTTTCATTTCCTGAAATAGAAACTTCCTTTCCCATTTAGGAATCTACTCACACGGGGCACCTCAGTGAACTTACTTATTAAAGTAAGCACCCTCATGTATCACGCACGTATCAACTATACACTTTGCACCTCCATGAAACAAGGTGGTCCTTCTTAAGGGCGTGATCCCGCAAACAAGCCTTAGAGGAGTCAGGTTGACACTCCCACTGTCTGTAGGACTCATCGGCTTGGAGTATTTTACTAATCATGACTTATGTGATATAGGGCTCGTTTCATGAACCATTTCACCTAAATGGTAGAGTCCTAAAGTCGTCAGGATTAGGGGAGTTCTCATACATGCACAGCTAAAGTAAACGCATACCAAACAAGAGCATATAAAGAAGTGTTTCCTCAATTCGTTACTTTATTCAAAGATTGTCTGTGATTACAATAAGGAAAAGTACAAAGCGGATATACAATCGGCTTTCTAGGGCACTATTCCCAACAATCTCCCACTTGCCCGTAAAAGTCATTTAGGTACTCTAAGTCCCATCTTCTTAAGATACACTTTGAGAACCTATTGACTTTGGGCGTTTCCAAAGTGGATCTGCTAAGTTCTCTGTTGGTGTAACCCTCTTATTTACACATTTCTAAGGAAACACGTTGTCCTTATGAAGTGATTCGTAATCATGTGTTCAGTCTCTTGGTGAGGTCTTGGTTCTCTTACTTGAGCAACCATCCATTTTATCATACAATATGATAAATGAGTTGTTTCATGCTAGGAACTTCATCTAACCAGTTAGATGGAGTTTCTTACCCAAACACTCAACTTAGCGTTATATAATACGACTAAGTTCTCAACTACGATAGTCGAGTTTTGCACTGTCCGTCCTTGGAACCCCTTTCCAACACATTGCATTACCATTCTAGTAGAAGTTGTATCCTTTCAATGATTTCATAATCATCTATGTTTGATGAACGGTTACATCAAATATCCTTCTAACAACAAGATCTTTTGGGCTCTATAAACTAATACATATCCTCATTTCTTCTCAAGTACTCTGAGGACATCCTTTACAGAAGTCTAATGACCTTCTCTAAGGTCATATTAGATTCGACCCACTACGCTTAGTGTTGCGCCATATCAAGTCTAGTACATAACATTTCATACATTATGCACCCTTTCACTTAAAGGGATTTTGGACAGTCTAACTTTCTTAAAGTTATCTTAGGACGCATACTCTTCAAAAGAGATGTTCTATTGTCCATACTAAACTCCTTTTAGTACCGTGGTTATGTACTCGTTTTGCGATAATCCATTTATGCTCTTAGATCTATCTTCTATAGATCTCAATGTCGAGAATTTAGGATAATCACTAAGATCTTTCATGCCAAATTATTTCTTAAACAAGAATTGGTAACTTTCACGTCATCCTTGACATTCCTAATGAGAAGGATGTCGTCTTCTAAAGAACCAAAAATTGACTCTTACATCACTAACTTTCATATGTACACTCTGAGACTTATTCGACTTCCATCTGTGTCAAACGATTTGACTATACTATGGAATCGAATTGTCTAACTCCTAGAAGCTTTTATCAATCCACAGATTGACTTAGGGATTTGCATACCTTATGCATACTCCCACTGAATATGAGATTCATAGAAATACCTTATTTCAGTCTCTTTCAATCTCAATTTGAATAAGACAGTTCTCATATTCATTTATCATATCTCATAGTCAGAATATGAGGATGTGGTAAACACAATCCAAATGGACTTTTGCATTTCAATCGTCAAGAAGGTTGTAATGTTTTCCACTTACTCGATGCTCTATTAGCTTCATCCTATCAGGTGGATCAACCAAGGTCCAAACTTGGTTTGAATATATGGAATCCATATTGGATTTCAACGCTTGCTTACACTACTCAGATTCCAAATCTGATAGTGTCTCCTCTTTAAGTAATTCCTCGGCTATCTAGGAACGTGTTCTAAACGCATCTTAAGAGGAGGGTTTCACACATGTACATACTCTAAAATTTGGCTAAATTTTATCAGATGGGCTCGTTTCTTCTATATGTGGCGTGGATATTTATCCTCAAATTTCTTTGAGGTCTGCTTGCTTGCCTTTCTTCTTCTATAGGAACGATTCCTTAAGAAAGATACATTCCTTGAGACAAACAACCTTTGTCTAAGGGAATCGCAGAAACGATATCCAATATTGTTGTGTAAACTTGAACTCATTTTAAGCTTATCTCCCACTATCCTTTTCACTTAAGAGGATTCCACTAAATTCTTGGATAAGAATAATTAGGGAATTTAGTATGCCACATTGCATAGTGCAACTAAAGGACTGGTTTTGGAAGGTACTAAATTCAAAATCTCTAACTGTATATTCTGGGAGTTTATTCCTAGAATGATTATAAGTCAGTAAAGCTTGCTATGGAATGAACCATATCCCATTAGGTTTCATTCCCTCATTCGGAAACACTAAGGTGTTCTCGAATTAGTTTACTGAGAGATAATCCTATTATCTCCAAGACGACTAAGGAATTAGTTGCTAAGATATTGGCTATCTCGATCATATCGATTTGCCTATAACTTATGACTACTTCGGTTCCTAACCTCCTTTTGAAAATTCTAAGAATTTCATATAAGTTTCGAATTTGTACTTCAGCAAGTACACTCATTCATAATGATTAAACTGACGATTGTATCTAGTGCTTACATTAAGCATTTTACACTCATCAGCATGGATCGAAATCCACTATAATTTTGGCACGTCACGTTTCACCTAAACTATGTTTCGGGAACGTTTCCCTTCAAGATAGGATTCATAGGAAGTTAACTCTCTAGGTTCATTTTAGTAAAATGATCCTAAGATGTCTAACTTGCTAATCCTTTTATGTCTTAACGTTCCAAAGTAATTCGAAGCTTTGTCATCTCACTTACTTTTGTTATCTCGTTGTATGTTCAGAACATTAGTGCTTTTAGTCTTTGCACAACAGATTATGCATAATCAACTCAAGACATGTGAATTCTATTCCTAGTAGAATTACTAAACGAGGTAACATTTTAGAGTACTCATACTCTTTGCAGTTCCCTTTCAAAGTCCTTATTTGCTACCATAGAAGCAAACATCCTATTTGATTCTAGTGTTTTTTTTTTTTTGGCGTACCCCTTACATGCCCCTCTACTGGGCTCTTAAGGGTTTCTTCTTCTTTAGGCCTTCAAGCCTTTAACTTAGTGAGTTTAGAAGAAGAATTAACCATCTCAACCTTTTATTCCTTCTTAAGGATGCTCTCAACCATTATCAACTAAATGATTAACTATGCTACAATAGTATCATTCTAGTTGAGCATAAAGGGTTTGAATGAGGGTGGAAGCAATGTAAGCAATCAGTGCATTGAGAACTCTTTTCTCAGTTAATGATCGAGACCACAAGATCTTCAAATAAGATCTTTAGACCTTGTTCGTGTGCACTTGATTCCTCATTTGGAATATTGAATAATTCCATAATGTTATACCTTGTAACATTTTTATGAGGTGGTTCAATTGCTCTTAAGTGGTTTGGAGAAATCCATTCACCTCAGATTACTTCTCTTTTGGCCCGGGTCGAATTTTCACAATTGAAAATTTCGCCCTTTAGAGAATACTTTTCTCTATTCGGAATCTAGAACGAATTTTAGGGTCCGAAGCCAATTAGAGTTAGTTAGGACTTAGTCAACTCTTTTGACTAAAGGATGGATACGAATGGGTTTGCATTTCATATTGTAGAGAATTACAGAACTACAACCTAAATGCTAAGCAGAGAAAATGTGAGCATGCTAAATTATAACGATATATAAAAGACAAGTTCTTTAATCTAATGTAGCTCCCACTGTTTTTCAAAGATCTATAATTCCCAAAAATCTAAGAGGAACGCGTTTCCCAATGGGTACTAAGATCCTAAGCATTTTACCTCGAACCCACGACTCGCGAACATTCTAAGTAAAACCCTAGGTAGGTACAACTTACAAGTTCTAACACCTTTAGAACTCTTAGTAATTGTTTTTGCATCACCTATCTTTCAATATGGATCCACGACTCGTGCGACATCCATATTTACTTAGGTGTTAAGCTAGACCAATCAATCATAAGATCATAATCAAAACTTAGTTCGAACGACCCACGACTCGCGGACATCGCCCTTGCCAAAATTGACCACGAAATATTGATCATTTAAAATGATCAATTAGGTAACTAAGAACTAATAAGCTCCACTAGCTATCCCACGACTCGCGGACAATAACTAGCTTCACTTACTAAACTTAAAACCTATTGATGGAATGCTAGAAATTTAATTCAAAATTTGCATCTCGAATTAAATACCTATTGTTCAAAATTAGCTTAATATTTAATGGGAATTTTCGAATCAACCGGAGAGTTGTCCGGTTCGACCTCACCAACATATATGTTATCCAATTTTATTAGTCTTGATTAATGCAAGTACAATTTAAATGCATTTCAAACAAGCATATAAACAAATAACATGTCCTAGCATGATACTAACATGAGATGATCATGGGTTCTACCTATCTTATACGTGATATGTGGGAGCCACTCCACAATCACAAGTTCTAACATACATGCCACATAAACAGTTTAAATCACATAAGGGAAAGCGGTAACAAAATACGAGCCCTATCTCTATTACATTTTCAATTGAGATTCCCCTCCCTAACATTTTGAGGGGTCTTCACTTATGGCCTCCTTGTTACTTGAATGTGGTCCATCTTACTCCATGGGTGCATTGTCTCCAAAATGAAAATAAAACCTCACCACCTATTCTACTCTCAAAAAATGAAAAAAATACTGAAAAGTAATAAGGCTCAATCTTCATATTGGCCTTAGACAAATACACGGGGCATACCCCGGCCTCAAAACAGTAATATGGAAAGCCACATAATAAATCACATAACAGTACGTGTAACGCCCCGGTTTCCGGATGAACAGGTAAGCACGCCACGTGTGCGTTTTGAGCGTAGGTTTTCTTTTAATTCTTTTAATTTCATAATATATTCTTACGTGGCATTCATATTTTATAAAATTCATGAAATATTATTTATCTCAATTTTTCGATTTCATATCATCGGAGATATTATTACATGACATGGAAAAATATTTCTAGCATGAAAATTATACCGAGAGTGATAAAGTTTCCAAATTGTCCCTAGTTAAATATTTTCTATAATTCTAGGGACTTAATTGCATGAACTTTTAGGACCAAATTGATCATATTTTAAAACCTTATATACTCAATTGATTAGAGGGGATTCTTGGTGGATTCATTGGCAAACTAGCATATTTCACATTTTTCAAAAAAATAGATATTATGTTATTCTATCTCCAAGCTTCCATGAGATCAATTCATCAAAATATTTCCCAAACATATTTCTCTCTCTCTCTCGGTTCCAAGAGGAAGAAAAAGGAAGAAATAATTTGCTATCAATCATCAAGATTTCAAGAAGAGTTCCAAGAAATTTGAAGTTCATCATCATCATCATCCACTTTCTTCATTTCTTTCCATTTCAAGGTTGGTTGCATGGAAAAGGAGGATTTATGATCATAAGTGATGAGCTAGGGTTTAGGATTTATGTGTTAAATGAGCTAGTGGTGATCAAAGCATGATTGAGTGATTATTTCATGAATTATTGCATGAATTTTAGCTTGAATATTTGAATATTTGGCATGAATGATCAAGTTTGATCATGAACTTGAAAGCATGAATTCATGATGATATTTCATGGTTTATATGTCTAAGTGATATATTATCATTAATTGAAGTGGTTTGCATCATATTTCCATAAGTTATAGCATTTGGGGTTCCAAAAATGGATTTTGAGGCTTTGTTGCTTTCTTCCCGAGAGCATGCTCTGTTCTTGCTCTGTTTTTCAGTTGCAGAAGCAGGGAACGACCGTTCCCAGCCTCAAGGCTTGGTGGGAACGGGCGTTCCCATCCCTTTTCAAAATATGCGCGGCCGACTGCGGGAACGGCCGTTCCCACTTTGGCCTTGGAACCGGAAGGGCCGTTCCCAGCGTAGGCGCGCTTTTAAAATGGAAAAACGTTGCCGCGTTTTCTGGGCAACGGGAACGACCGTTCCCAGTTTTCAAAGGAAGCCTGGAACGGCCGTTCCCAAGGGGCTGACAGAACAAAATTCACTGCATAAATTTCCGATTTTGACCCCTCGATCCAACGACTTCTTTGACCCCGAATTGCTATAATATGTACTAATATGATGTGAAACCAAAAGTTATAATACCACATTGCATTTTCGTGGTCGTCTCGACACGTTTTCGCCGTTCGTCATATTTTGGCCATTTTAGTCCATGTCTCATGTTCATATGTCGTATTTGCACAGGTCACGAGGGCGTGGACGGGGAGCAAGCTCCTTAGAACGCTTATTTATTATATTTTGCAAGAAAGGTGAGGTTTTGTTTTGGTAAAACGAACCCTACAACCCTTATATGCTCGTTTTCGGCCAAAACCTATTATACTTACAAACGTTTTCAAAGTAATAAATGTTTCAAGCAAGAATGTATTGATTGTAATGATTTTCAAGCATGTTTGGCGAGTACATGATTGCACGTGGGCCCGAGGGTAATTCTTGAGCCAACCGGGAAAGCAAGGGCTGACGGGTAACTCCTGAATTATCCTCACATTGTTGGGATCAACCCCGAAGCCACTAGGAGATTAGTGGTGGAAGGAGTTCCGTGTCTAGAGGGTCATGTCCTCTACACACACCATGTCGTGGATAGTCGAGCCTTGCAAACTCGCTATCACCCGGAGGAAGAAGGAGACTGGGGATTAATCCGGAATGTCGGGTTATCCTCGGGTTATTGCATGTTTTCAAGAATGAAATTGTCTATGTGAGCACTAAATTATATTGCATGATCACTTATTTATCAAGCAAGCAAGTATGATCACGTATTGTTCACGATTGGGAGTTCGGTTGGAGATTGCCCTTACTCGCCGGGGCCACATGTTCATGATATTGATAAACATGATTAAATAAAAGTGCTAAAATGGTTGGTTGTAATCTCGGGCAAAGATTAAACTTATTGAATTATATATCTATTTTATTTTATGCTAAAGTCTTCACCCGAGGCTACAATTTGCATGTGGTGTGTGTTATATTTATTTATTGCCCCTCACTCAGTCTTCGGTAGACTGATACTTCACTTTTCAGGTACCTTTTGAGCGTGGTTGTGCTAGGCGGGCGTTGGTCGAGTCTTGCATTATCACGGGTCTAGTGTTGCACCTTTCATGTATCTATATTTTGTCGGATATCATGTTATGTTCACGATTGACAGCTTTTGGATACCTATTGATGTATATTATTGAAGATATGATAATGTATTGATAGATAATTGGTACCTATATGTATCTATGTAATAAATATGGTACCTATGTATATATGAATGACTCTATTGCTTCCGCTTTTCAATTCATGGTTGTTTGTTTATGTTGGGGAGAGTGTCCCGCCTAGAGCGTCGTTTTGTTGTCACCCGTTCGCTGTGGTCTTGGTTTATGTATGAACTGTCCATTTCATACGTGGATTGAGGCTACAGTGCGGGGGATGTGGCGCCTTGGGGTCTAGGGTGCTACATCTACAGGTGGTATCAGAGCCCGGTTGCAAAACCGAGGTTCTCGAGTCGTGTCGAGTCAGTCTAGGTCGCACGGCATAGGATTATGTGGTATTTGGGAGTCTGCATTGGGTTGATTTACTTGATTTACTCCCTTATTCGTATTAATTGAACTACTTGATCTTTCTTGAAAATGTGCTACTTGACATTATGGAACTTATATGCACACATTTGCATTTATTGATCAAGCCACGCATGTTTAGTGATTTAATTTCAGGATGGAGCCCGATAGACAGTACAGTGATCGATCCTCGAGGCACAGGCATCATCATCGCCGACATCATCGCCGCGAGAGATCACCCCCTCCTCCGCCTGCTCAGGCACAGCCCCAGGACTTTATGAACGCGGTAGTGGGGCTAATTGATCAAAGGTTACAGGAACGGGTACCTCCACCACCGCCAGCGCAGGTAGCACCTCCAGAGAACCCCATTTCTGCTATCTTGCGAGAGTTCCAGAATCAGCGTCCCCCGAAGTTCTATAAGGGAGACGACATACAGGCAGAGATGTGGTTAAAGGAGATTGAGAGGATATGGCAGCTTATTCCTTGCGACAGTCAGGAGAAGGCTCGTTGCACCCTCACGCTTATTCAGGGCGAGGCCTACTCCTGGTGGGAGAGTACAGAGATTGTTCTGGAGGCAGCAGGGACAGAGATTACTTGGGAGGTCTTTGTACGGGAGTTCAGAAACAAGTATATTCCTCCAGCTTCCCGTACCCGCAGGTTGAGGGAGTTTACAGAATTAAAGCAGGGAGGCAGGTCCGTGGGTCAGTACATCGCTGAGTTCGAGAGGCTTTCTCGCTATGCGCCTAACATAGCGAATGATGACTTTCACAAGGCGATGCAGTTCGTTCAGGGGTTGAGACCGGACATTCAGGATGCACTGAAAGCTACTAATACCAGTACCTGGGCAAAGGCTACTGCAAAGGCCCTAAAGGTTGAAGATTCTGATAGTGCTAGGAGGGCTACTCAGCGGACAGGACAGGCTTCAGGCTCGAGATCAGGCCAGGGTTCGAGCTCAGGAAAAAGGCCGATGGTTTATTCGGCACCTCCAGCACAGAGGGACTCTGGGAAGAAACCTAAGTATACCGGGCCATTCCAGAAGGGTCCAAGAGCTCCAGCACCACCCCAGCCACCTCAGAGACCGAGATGCACATGGTGTGGACATCCTACGCACACCTATGATAACTGCAGGCGTCGGTTAGGCCTATGTTTGATCTGTGGGAGTAACGAGCACCTGGTTGATGGTTGTCCGGATCGTCAGGATCCACCACCTGCAGGACAGAGACCCCTGGTGAGAGCTCGGGCGTATGCACTTGCTGGAGAGGAGCAGGAGGCTGATTTTGACCCCGCTGCAGTAGTTGAAGGTATTATTTGCATCCATGGCACGGACATCCATACATTATTTGATCCAGGAGCTACACACTCCTTTCTTGCGCATTCTATTGCTATTACCTTGTCTTTGCCTGTTATGTGTACTTCTGTGCGTTATATAGTTAGTACTCCTTTCGGTAGTAGGCGAGAGACGGATCAGGTCTACAGGGATGTACCAGTTGTGATTGAAGGCCGGGAATTTCTGACAGACTTTATTGTGATGCCAATGGAGAGATACGGGGCTATTTTGGGAATGGAGTGGTTATACAGGCATTGTGCTACCGTAGATTGCCGGGCTAAGAAGGTTCAGTTGGGTTCAGAGGTTGTTACGGGTTGTACTTCGAAGACCGTACCCTTACTTTCATTTTCAGAGGCTCAGAGACTAGTCAGAGACGGGGCCACGGGGTTCATTGCCTATATTTTGAACAAGCTAAAGGATCAAGTGAAGTTAGAGGATACCGAGGTAGTAAAGGAATTCCCCGAGGTATTTCCCGAGAAATTGGATTCCTTGCCTCCTGAACGGGAGATTGAATTTATGATTGATCTTTTCCCGAACGCCGAGCCGTATTCAAAGACTCCTTACCGGATGGCTCCGGCCGAATTAAAGGAACTAAAAGTTCAGCTTGAGGCTTTATTGGAAGTTGGGTACATTCGACCGAGTTCTTCGCCGTGGGGAGCACCGGTGTTGTTTGTTAAGAAAAAGGACGGGACTTTGAGAATGTGCATCGATTACAGAGAGTTGAACAGGATGACTATTAAGAACAAGTATCCCCTCCCACATATCGAGGAGTTATTCGATATACTCCAGGGCTCTAAGGTGTATTCGAAATTGGATTTAAGACAGGGATACTATCAGCTGCGAATCCGAGCAGAGGATATTCCAAAGACAGGATTCAATACTCGGTACGGGCATTATGAGTTCGTGGTTATGCCGTTTGGATTGACTAATGCCCCTACAGCTTTTATGGATATGATGCACCGGATATTCAGGCCTTTCCTTGACAAGTTCGTGGTAATATTTATTGATGACATTCTGGTTTTCTCGAAATCAGCCGAGGAGCACGCGAGACATCTCAGGCTCGTTCTTCAGACACTAAAAGAGCATCAGTTGTTTGCTAAGTTCAGCAAGTGTGAATTCTGGATCGATCGGGTTTCATTCTTGGGGCACGTGATTTCAGGAAAAGGGTTGGAAGTCGATCCCTCGAAAATTGAGGCCGTGCTTAAGTGGGAGAAACCAAAGAACGCCTCAGAGATTAGAAGCTTCTTGGGATTGGCCGGTTATTACAGGAGATTCGTTCAGGACTTCTCCAAGATTGCGGCACCGTTAACCCGGTTGACTAAGAAGGATGTTAAGTTTGTCTGGGACGAGAAGTGTGATCAAAGCTTTAATTTTCTGAAAGAAAAGTTAGTCTCAGCTCCGGTATTAACGCTTCCCGAGGGTTCAGAAGAGTATGCAGTGTATACGGATGCTTCTAAAGAAGGTTTAGGTTGTGTTTTGACTCAGAAAGGAAAAGTGATCGCTTATGCTTCTCGAAAGCTAAAGGAATATGAAAGGAATTATCCGACACACGACCTAGAGCTTGCAGCCGTGATCTTTGCGCTCGGGAAATGGAGACATTATCTTTACGGGACTTCCTTTGAGATCTTTACTGACCACAAGAGCCTCCAGTATTTATTCACGCAGAAGGATTTGAATATGAGGCAACGGCGTTGGATGGAAAAGTTGGAAGACTATGACTGTACAATTAAGTATCATCCCGGGAAAGCCAATGTGGTCGCCGATGCACTTAGCAGGAAGGCGAGTGTATCGAGTGTGGAAATAAAGGAAAGTGAGGAAGTTGCTCCGATTGTGTTACGGGCTCGGGTTTCTAATATCACAATTCAGCCGGAATTGAAGAATCAGTTATTTGAGGCTCAGAATAGGGATCCGGAAGTGCAGAAACTTGCAGGTAAAGCTAAGGATGACCCGGAGAGTCCATTTGGGTTTGATGAGACCGGGTTGCTTCGGTTTAAAAACAGAGTAGTTGTACCTGAAGAATTGAGACGGGTCCTACTCGAAGAAGCCCACAAGTCAGCTTACTCGATCCACCCAGGAGGAAATAAAATGTATAAGGATTTGAGACAATATTATTGGTGGAACGGGTTGAAAAGAGACGTGGCAGAGTACGTGAAACATTGCTTGACTTGTCAGAAAGTGAAAGCGGAGCATCAAAAACCCGCGGGACTTCTGCAACCGTTACCTATTCCCGAGTGGAAGTGGGAACAAGTAACGATGGACTTTGTTTCCGGATTACCAAAGGTTAAAGGCGGGTTTGATGGAATTTGGGTGATCGTGGATAGATTTACGAAGTCTGCTTACTTTCTACCGGTCCGGATGTCTTATAAGATCCCGAAGTTGGCCGAGATCTATAACAGAGAGATTATTCGACTTCATGGTATTCCGGTGAGCATAGTATCAGATCGAGACCCGAGGTTCACTTCTAAGTTGTGGCAGGAATTACAGGCTGTTTTGGGAACAAAACTTAAGTTCAGTACAGCATTCCACCCGCAAACAGACGGCCAGACTGAAAGATTAATCAGGTATTTGGAAGATCTTCTTCGGGCTTGCGCGATGGATTTTCAGAACTCGTGGTCAGAACAGCTTCCCTTGATCGAGTTTGCGTATAATAATAGCTTTCAGGCTTCGATCGGGATGGCTCCTTACGAGTTACTTTATGGAAGGAAGTGCCGATCTCCGTTGTTCTTCGACCTGGAGGAATGGAAATGGTCGAAACAGGAAGGGGTAAAGAGAGGTGAAAGATTCGAAAGGCCTTCCAAAGTCGTTCAGGCTATGATTGAGAAAGTTCAGATGATTCAACAACGGATGAAAACCGCGCAAGATAGACAGAAGAGCTATGCTGATAAGCGCCGAAGGGACTTAGAATTCGAAGTGGGTGACCGGGTATTCTTGAAGGTGTCACCAAGGAAAGGTTTCACCCGGATCGGGAAAGGAGGAAAGCTTAATCCTCGCTACTTAGGTCCGTTCGAGATTTTGGAAAGAATAGGCGAGGTAGCCTATCGACTGGACCTACCACCGAGTCTTACGGGGATTCACAACGTGTTCCACGTTTCTCAATTAAGGAAATATTACCCCGATGAGACTACGATTCTCCCCGTGGAAGAAGTTGAGCTGGAACCGAATTTGACGTTCGTTCAAAGGCCGGTTAAGATTATGGATCGGAAATTTCAAGAGTTGAGAAACCGGAGAATTCCCATGGTTAAGGTGTTGTAGAGAAGTGACAAGACCGAGGAAGCCACGTGGGAAACAGAGGATAAAATGAAACGGTTCCACCCGGAGTTGTTCGAGCAAGATTAGAGAATCTGGGGACCAGATTCTTCTAAGGGGGGGAGAGTTGTAACGCCCCGGTTTCCGGATGAACAGGTAAGCACGCCACGTGTGCGTTTTGAGCGTAGGTTTTCTTTTAATTCTTTTAATTTCATAATATATTCTTACGTGGCATTCATATTTTATAAAATTCATGAAATATTATTTATCTCAATTTTTCGATTTCATATCATCGGAGATATTATTACATGACATGGAAAAATATTTCTAGCATGAAAATTATACCGAGAGTGATAAAGTTTCCAAATTGTCCCTAGTTAAATATTTTCTATAATTCTAGGGACTTAATTGCATGAACTTTTAGGACCAAATTGATCATATTTTAAAACCTTATATACTCAATTGATTAGAGGGGATTCTTGGTGGATTCATTGGCAAACTAGCATATTTCACATTTTTCAAAAAAATAGATATTATGTTATTCTATCTCCAAGCTTCCATGAGATCAATTCATCAAAATATTTCCCAAACATATTTCTCTCTCTCTCGGTTCCAAGAGGAAGAAAAAGGAAGAAATAATTTGCTATCAATCATCAAGATTTCAAGAAGAGTTCCAAGAAATTTGAAGTTCATCATCATCATCATCCACTTTCTTCATTTCTTTCCATTTCAAGGTTGGTTGCATGGAAAAGGAGGATTTATGATCATAAGTGATGAGCTAGGGTTTAGGATTTATGTGTTAAATGAGCTAGTGGTGATCAAAGCATGATTGAGTGATTATTTCATGAATTATTGCATGAATTTTAGCTTGAATATTTGAATATTTGGCATGAATGATCAAGTTTGATCATGAACTTGAAAGCATGAATTCATGATGATATTTCATGGTTTATATGTCTAAGTGATATATTATCATTAATTGAAGTGGTTTGCATCATATTTCCATAAGTTATAGCATTTGGGGTTCCAAAAATGGATTTTGAGGCTTTGTTGCTTTCTTCCCGAGAGCATGCTCTGTTCTTGCTCTGTTTTTCAGTTGCAGAAGCAGGGAACGACCGTTCCCAGCCTCAAGGCTTGGTGGGAACGGGCGTTCCCATCCCTTTTCAAAATATGCGCGGCCGACTGCGGGAACGGCCGTTCCCACTTTGGCCTTGGAACCGGAAGGGCCGTTCCCAGCGTAGGCGCGCTTTTAAAATGGAAAAACGTTGCCGCGTTTTCTGGGCAACGGGAACGACCGTTCCCAGTTTTCAAAGGAAGCCTGGAACGGCCGTTCCCAAGGGGCTGACAGAACAAAATTCACTGCATAAATTTCCGATTTTGACCCCTCGATCCAACGACTTCTTTGACCCCGAATTGCTATAATATGTACTAATATGATGTGAAACCAAAAGTTATAATACCACATTGCATTTTCGTGGTCGTCTCGACACGTTTTCGCCGTTCGTCATATTTTGGCCATTTTAGTCCATGTCTCATGTTCATATGTCGTATTTGCACAGGTCACGAGGGCGTGGACGGGGAGCAAGCTCCTTAGAACGCTTATTTATTATATTTTGCAAGAAAGGTGAGGTTTTGTTTTGGTAAAACGAACCCTACAACCCTTATATGCTCGTTTTCGGCCAAAACCTATTATACTTACAAACGTTTTCAAAGTAATAAATGTTTCAAGCAAGAATGTATTGATTGTAATGATTTTCAAGCATGTTTGGCGAGTACATGATTGCACGTGGGCCCGAGGGTAATTCTTGAGCCAACCGGGAAAGCAAGGGCTGACGGGTAACTCCTGAATTATCCTCACATTGTTGGGATCAACCCCGAAGCCACTAGGAGATTAGTGGTGGAAGGAGTTCCGTGTCTAGAGGGTCATGTCCTCTACACACACCATGTCGTGGATAGTCGAGCCTTGCAAACTCGCTATCACCCGGAGGAAGAAGGAGACTGGGGATTAATCCGGAATGTCGGGTTATCCTCGGGTTATTGCATGTTTTCAAGAATGAAATTGTCTATGTGAGCACTAAATTATATTGCATGATCACTTATTTATCAAGCAAGCAAGTATGATCACGTATTGTTCACGATTGGGAGTTCGGTTGGAGATTGCCCTTACTCGCCGGGGCCACATGTTCATGATATTGATAAACATGATTAAATAAAAGTGCTAAAATGGTTGGTTGTAATCTCGGGCAAAGATTAAACTTATTGAATTATATATCTATTTTATTTTATGCTAAAGTCTTCACCCGAGGCTACAATTTGCATGTGGTGTGTGTTATATTTATTTATTGCCCCTCACTCAGTCTTCGGTAGACTGATACTTCACTTTTCAGGTACCTTTTGAGCGTGGTTGTGCTAGGCGGGCGTTGGTCGAGTCTTGCATTATCACGGGTCTAGTGTTGCACCTTTCATGTATCTATATTTTGTCGGATATCATGTTATGTTCACGATTGACAGCTTTTGGATACCTATTGATGTATATTATTGAAGATATGATAATGTATTGATAGATAATTGGTACCTATATGTATCTATGTAATAAATATGGTACCTATGTATATATGAATGACTCTATTGCTTCCGCTTTTCAATTCATGGTTGTTTGTTTATGTTGGGGAGAGTGTCCCGCCTAGAGCGTCGTTTTGTTGTCACCCGTTCGCTGTGGTCTTGGTTTATGTATGAACTGTCCATTTCATACGTGGATTGAGGCTACAGTGCGGGGGATGTGGCGCCTTGGGGTCTAGGGTGCTACAGTACGCACATAAGTGAGGCTCCAACCTCAATTGAAAAACGCAACTATAGGGCTCCAACCCCACTTTAAACCATCCATGTGCATAAATTAAAACCATACATAAGTCAAAACCCATGATCACCTAACATGCTTCTTGCGAGAATTTAAATTTAGCCAATAAATTAAAATTCACGTTTCAAGTCCTAATGACTTAAAACACGACTTGATGCGAGTCTTATTTATAAAAGTTTTCAATAAATCCCAAATTATTAAAATAAATAAAATTCCAATTAATTTCTAAAAATTAATAATTTTATTAAAGGTGTAATTTCCCAAATTATAAACCGTTTCTATTTCTAAAATATCCCAATTTTAATTTTATTCAAAATTAAATTAATTTAATTAAAAACAAGTTTTAATAAAATAAATAAAATTGGGACTGGATTGCACGAGATACGAAAACGGATTACGAAGGAAAAAACGAGGCCCCTCTCGTCTGTTGCGGGCGGCCTGGGCGAGCGATCCCGCTCGCCTTGCGGGATTCTCGCCCAGCCTGAGCGAACGGTGGGCGGCCCGGAAGGCTCCCGCACGGTGTGCGGGAGGTGCTGGGCGGGACACCCATGCGCGCACCTAGGGTAGGTGGGCGGTGGCGCGCGAAGCCCACGCACACGACGACTTCACGCGCGGGGTTTCGCGTGTTCGTAATCCAGGCTTTTTAGTTTCGTGTTTTCGTTCAAAAGAAAAACCAATCCAAGAAATCCAAAAACAGTTTATACAGTTTCAAATCTAAAACAGTTTTCAAAACAAAATTTCAAAACAGTTTTCAAAAACTTTCAGGAAAATTACAGTTTCGTAATTCAGGCTTTCTAAAATAGTTATAAATACTCAATCGCATCAAGCCTAAGAATTTCTACCAAATTCAGTTTAATTGAGACGAATCAAAAACACGATTAACGAGGTGGCTCTGATACCACTTGTTGGAAAACAAGAATCAGAAAGCAGCGAAAATTTACAAATTTTCCAACAATAGGATCTTGAACTCGCAATCGTGAATCCGAATTCGTAGAGATTAGAAACTTACTTTTCAATAATCTTTCTTGAAGCGTTTCAAGCCACCCAAGAATACTCTTCTCGCGGCTTGATCCCCTCTCCATGGTAAAGCTCAAATTTTCAAAACTTCTAACTTGAAGCTCTCTAGAGATAGTCCACCAACTTGACTACAATCTAACTAGTAAGGATGCTAGTTCTCTAGTTAGTGTTTAGGCTTAACCTAGGGTTTATTTGATCTTGGAGAAAGGATGGTGTTCAACACATGAACCAAAAGAATTGTCTATTACTCTCTAAGGGGAGCTCGAGCTCCCCTATATATAGGAGGGAGAGGGGCGGCCAAACCTAGTCCTATTGGACTAAGGATTTGGTCCCTCTCTCCTATTACTTGATCATCAAGTAATTTTGAACTTTGACTTTGAATTCTAATTCAAATCAACTTTTAAGAGAGCTAAAATATCCAAACCCTTTTGGATATTATTATACTTTATTTATTAATAAATAAATAACTTATTTATCTAATTAATTAATTCGTAATTAATTAAATAGATTATTTTTCTCCAAAATAAGATTTTCTTTTTAATTCAAAATTAAACCAAAGTCTATTAAATAATTAACACATTAATTATTTAATATATATATATATACAATATATATATACACGTGTGAGACACGTGTCCCAAGGACACGTGCTACTCATGTGACCCACACGTGTGGTTTCACACGTGTGGAACCCTCTCGGCTCGATTAACTCGTTTAATCATTTCAAAGCCTCAACTCAGGTAACCAAGTTGTGTGTGACCCTCTAGGTTCTCAATTCAATTAGCAATGGCCCTAATTAATTAATTCACTAATTAATTAATCAGTCCACAGATTAAACGACCATAGCCTAGCAACAGGTGTTTAACCCCTAGCTGAATTGGAATGTCTCGATTCAACAGAACCTTTAAGTCATTGATTCATGTGAGATACAATCCTCCTACTTACTATCTCTCAACCAAGATCTAGGGTAAGGGAATAATCAAAACCCTAATAATCCGGTCTTGAAGCTAAGTGCATTTCATATCCATTTGATCTCAATCCAAGAAACCCTTTTCTTGATGTCTTGATCTACTGCCTTGGCCAAGGACTCCATATGGCATATGAATGACTTACACAATAAGGGATCACCTTGCAAATGCAAGTGTAGGTCCTTTCTTGATTCTCATTCACTTTCATGAGTGACTTGTGCAGCCCCAGCATAAGCCTTGAATCAGTTGTCTAAGGCGACACCCTTCAAAGCTTATACCTAAGACTACAGAGTTAACTCATAAAGTGACATGGAACCTCAAGTCTAAGGATCAATTAATCACATCAATGACTCGTGAGATATTTCCTAATCTAGAAGTTTCCATTTCCTGAAATAGAAACTTCCTTTCCCATTTAGGAATCTTCTCACACGGGGCACCTCAGTGAACTTACTTATTGAAGTAAGCACCCTCCTGTATCACGCACGTATAAACTATACACTTTGCACCTCCATGAAACAAGGTGGTCCTTCTTAAGGGCGTGATCCTACAAGCAAGCCTTAGAGGAGTCAGGATGACACTCCCACTGTCTGTAGGACTCATCGGCTTGGAGTATTTTACTAATCATGACTTATGTGATATAGGGCTCGTTTCATGAACCATTTCACCTAAATGGAAGAGTCCTAAAGTCATCAGGATTAGGGGAGTTCTCATACATGCACAGCTAAAGTAAACGCATACCAAACAAGAGCATATAAAGAAGTGTTGCCTCAATTCGTTACTTTATTCAAAGATTGTCTGTGATTACAATAAGGAAAAGTACAAAGCGGATATACAATCGGCTTTCTAGGGCACTATTCCCAACACTTTATATATATATTGTGGGTGTGCGTTAGCCCCCTCACTAAGTCAGTTGACTGACACCTCATTTTATCTTTTAGTTTGCAGGATTCCTTTTTGGCTTGAGCTAGGCGGAAGTGAGTCTTCGGAGTCACACTTGTCAGTCTAGCTGGTGTTAGGATGCATTTGTCGCATACTTTATGTATGTTATGTATTTACGTTTCATACTTGAGGGTTATGTTATATGCTCTACTTAGACTAAACCCGTGTGGGGTTAGTAAGCTAGTATTTGGATGTTATTAGATATTGATGATACTTATGCTGATTATTATATTGGTTTATGAATTGATGTCCGGGATTAGGTATTTATGCTAGTTGAACCCGTCACCTGCTTTGCATGTTTTGTTTTAAACGCTTCCGCTATCTATTGTTGTTGGTTTTAATTGCTTCCGCACTCTGAGTTTGTCAAGTTAGATCCGCCTAGCCTAGTGTGTGAGTTGGTCTCCCGTTCGCCATGATTCGGTTTCGGGCATGGACTTCCTATTTCATGACCGAATCTGGGTCACAGTGCGGGGGATGTGCCATCCTTCTTTTGGGGTGTTACATCCTTAAGTGGTATCAGAGCTAGGGACCCGGATTCGGTGTGCCAGCGAGGAAGCTGGGCCCTTATTGGGGGGTGGACTGTCATAGCCTAAGGTGTTTGTCCCACATCGGATTTGAGAGTGGTTTGAAGCTGCTTTATAAGTAGTGGATCTCTCTCCCCTGAGTAGAGGCCTTTTGGGTGCACTGGGTTATACCAGTGGCTCGAAACGTAAAACCGTGCGGCGCTTGGGGTCTACCCTTGGCCAAAGCGGACAATATCGAACGACGGGTCTTTGGGTTGTTACAAATGGTATCAGAGCTCTAGGTTGCAAAACTGAGCTCTTGAGTCGTGTTGAGTCTGGCTAGGTCGTACGGCATAGGAATAACTGCGCATTGCATTTGTTTGACTTGATATTTTGACCCTTCGGCATGAATTGTTTTGTGGTTATATGATTGTGTGCACATTATGACTTTGATTATGCAACATCTTATTTTATGTGCTTTGTAAATTGTAACTAATTGTTATATTTACGTGATATATGTGTTACATTTCATTTGCATCTTTAACCAGCATGCATCGAATATAGTGTTTGAATTTCAGGGTGCCCTATGAGTCAACACTGAGATTTCCCTCCGTCAACACTACCTATTGGCACTACAACGAAAACATACCATAATTCGAAGATGAAAGGATTCTTTACCAAGATCAATGTTCATGAAAAAGGTTCAGATTTGAAGGAATGAGATTTGCTATATTGACTTACTATCTTAAAGTCAATTGAAAGATGAAGTTTGACGAATTTTAACCTTGAGGATTCGTTCATCTGAAAGTAGTCACCTTGTTAAGAAAATGAATCAATGGAGGAGAATCTGATCAAGTAGAACCATTTTGAAGGAGTTTGATGAGCTTTCGCCTTGATGATTCGTTTATTTGGAAGTAGTCACTGTTAGGAATAGTGCCCTAGAAAGCCGATTGTATATCCGCTTTGTGCTTTTCCTTATTGTAATCACAGGCAATCTTTGAATGAAATAACGAATTGAGGCAACACTTCTTTATATGCTCTTGTTTGGTATGCGTTTACTTTAGCTGTGCATGTATGAGAACTCCCCTAATCCTGATGACTTTAGGACTCTACCATTTAGGTGAAATGGTTCATGAAACGAGCCCTATATCACATAAGTCATGATTAGTAAAATACTCCAAGCCGATGAGTCCTACAGACAGTGGGAGTGTCAACCTGACTCCTCTAAGGCTTGCTTGTGGGATCACGCCCTTAAGAAGGACCACCTTGTTTCATGGAGGTGCAAAGTGTATAGTTGATACGTGCGTGATACATGAGGGTGCTTACTTTAATAAGTAAGTTCACTGAGGTGCCCCGTGTGAGAAGATTCCTAAATGGGAAAGGAAGTTTCTATTTCAGGAAATGGAAACTTCCAGATTAGGAAATATCTCACGAGTCATTGATGTGATTAATTGATCCTTAGACTTGAGGTTCCTTGTCACTTTATGAGTTAACTCTGTAGTCTTAGGTATAAGCTTTAAAGGGTGTCGCCTTAGACAACTGATTCAAGGCTTATGCTGGGACTGCACAAGTGATTCATGAAAGTGAATGAGAATCAAGATAGGACCTACACTTGCATTTGCAAGGTGATCTCTTATTGTGTAAGTCATTCATATGCCATATGGAGTCCTTGGCCAAGGCAGTAGATCAAGACATCAAGAAAAGGGTTTCTTGGATTGAGATCAAATGGATATGAAATGCACTTAGCCTTAAGACCGGATTATTAGGGTTCTGATTATTCCCTTGCCCTAGATCTTGGTTGAGAGATAGTAAGTAGGAGGATTGTATATCACATGAATCAATGACTTAAAGGTTCTGTCGAATCCGAACATTCCAATTCAGCTAGGGGTTAAACACCTGTTGCTAGACTATGGTCGTTTAATCTGTGGACTGATTAATTAATTAGTGAATTAATTAATTAGGGTCACTGCTAATTGAATTGAGAACCTAGAGGGTCACACACAACAACTTGGTTACATGAGTTGAGGCTTGAAAATGATTAAACGAGTTAATCGGGCCAAAAGGGTTCCACACGTGTGGCTCACGTGAGTGACACGTGTCACTGTGACACGCGTCACACACGTGTGTATATATATATATTATATATATATTAAATAATTAATTAGTTAATTATTTAATAGACTTTGGTTTAATTTTGAATTAAAAAGAAAGTCTAATTTTGGAGAAAATAATCTAGTTAATTAATTACGAATTAATTGATTAGATAAAAATAAGTTATTTATTTTATAATAAATAAAGTATAAAATTATCCAAAAATAGTTTGGATATTTTTAGCTCTCTTAAAAGTTGACTTGAATTAGAATTCAAAGTCAAAGTTGGAAAATACTTGATGATCAAGTAATAGGAGAGAGACAAACCAAATCCTTGCCCAACAAGGAGTTCGGCCGTCCCTCCCCTTTCCTATATATAGGGGAGCTCATGCTCCCCTTTAGAGCTAATTGACAATTCTTGGTTCATGTGTTGAACACCTTCCTTTCTCCAAGATTAAATTAAACCCTAGGTTAAGCCTAAACACTAACTAGAGAACTAGCATCCTTACTAGTTAGATTGTGATCAAGTTGGTGGACTTTCTCTAGAGACTTCAAGTTAGAAGTTTGAAGATTCGAGCTTTACCAAGGAGAGGGGATCAAGCTGCGAGAAGAGCGTTCTTGGGTGGCTTGAAACGCTTCAAGAAAGAATAAAAGAAAAGTAAGTTTTCTATCTTTACGAATTTGGTTGCACGATTGCGAGTCCTAGATCCTTTTGTTGGGAAAATTTTTTTAAATTCCGCTGCTTTCTGATTCGTGTTTTCCAACAGTCACCTTGTTGATGGAAACGAGTTAATGTAGAAACTGCCCAGAGTACAAGGCTACTCTAAAGAAAGGTATCTTTCTCGTTGAAGTAAATCTTTCTATTAATTCTAGTTCTTGGGTACTTGATACCGGTTGTGGAACTCATATCTGTAATGATGTACAGATGCTAAGTGAAGTCCAACAACTCAAAGAAGGAGAATGTGTCTTGAAGATCGGTGATGGCTCAAACGTTGAAGATCGAGCTTTAGGCACAATTAGATTAGATTTAGGAAGTTTTGAGTTAATATTAAATAAAGTCCTTTATGTACCGAGCATTATTCGTAATATAATTTCAGTTCCAATATTAGATTGTGAAGGTTATGAAACTTATATTAAGAATGGTAAATACTTTATCAAACGGAACAACTCTTCCGTTCATATCGGTACTCTAAGTAATGGACTTTACCTAACTCAAAATATCAATATTATGAATATACAACGAGAAACAAAGCGTAAGAGAGATGACAAAGTTTCAGCTCCCTTATGGCACGCTAGATTAGGACACATTTCCAAGAACAGAATTAGCAAGATAAACACTTTAGGATCATTCTCTGAAAATGATCTCAAAGAGTTGACTTCTTGCGAATCCTGTCTCAAAGGAAAGATGTCCAAAGTTCCTTTTAAAGGAACTGTGGAACGTGCCACTGAGGTTTTGGATTTGATCCATACTGATGTTTGTGGACCGCTTAGTGTAAGCACTAGAAACAATCATCAGTACTTCATAACCTTTACTGATGACTTTAGTCGGTATGGTTATGTATACTTAATGAAGTATAAATCTGAAGCTTTTGAGAAATTCTTAGAATTTCAAAAGGAGGTTGAGAACAAAACTGGTCACAAGATCAAAGCACTTCGATCTGATCGAGGAGGCGAGTATCTTAGTGAAGAATTCCTTAATCATCTCAAAGATAATGGGATTATCTCTCAGTGGACTCCTCCGGGAACTCCTCAGCTTAATGGAGTTTCTGAGAGAAGGAATCGAACCTTACTTGATATAGTTCGTTCCATGATGAGTTTCACTGACTTACCACCTTCTTTCTGGGGTTATGCCCTAGAAAGTGCAGCAAAGATTCTGAATCTAGTTCCCTCTAAGTCAGTCCCCAAGACGCACTATGAAATGTGGCATGGTAAAATCCCTAGTTATTCTTACTTAAGAATTTGGGGTTGTCCTGCTTACATGAAGAGGACAGTGGGAGATAAGTTAGAATCTCGTTCTAACTTATGCTACTTTGTAGGTTATCCTAAGGAATCCATAGGATACTATTTCTATGATCAATCTGAGCAAAAGGTGTTTGTTTCCAGAAATGCCACTTTTCTTGAGGAACTGTTCCTTAAAGAAAAGAAAGGCAAGATCATAGAATTAGAAGAAGTACAAAATGACCCCACATCACCCACTGAAGAAACGTCCCACTCTGATCAACTACAACCAATCACGAATTTCGATACACACGAAAATCCTCCTCTAAGGCGTTCTGAACGCACTCCTAGACAGCCGGAGAGATGGTATGGATTCTTCCATGAAATCTCTCAAAAGGATAATGATCCTTTAACATATGAGGAGGCACTTTCAGATTCTGACTCTGAACAGTGGATAGAAGCCATGAAATCCGAAATGGATTCCATGAACTCCAACCAAGTTTGGACCTTGGTAGATTTGCCTGATGGGGTCAAACCCATAGGTTGCAAATGGATCTTTAAGAGAAAGCTTGGAGTTGATGGAAGCATTGCAGCCTACAAAGCAAGACTGGTTGCAAAAGGATTCACTCAAAGACCCGGCGTGGACTTTCACAAAACCTTTTCACCAGTTGCAATGCAAAAGTCCATTCGAATCATGCTTGCCATTGCTGCATATTATGACTATGAGATATGGCAAATGGATGTGAAAACTGCCTTTCTCAATGGTGATATTGACAAAGACATTTATATGGAGCAACCCATAGGTTTCACATTCAGTGGGAGTGAGCAAAAAGTTTGCAAACTCCAAAGATCAATCTATGGATTGAAACAGGCTTCTAGGAATTGGAACATTCGATTTGATGAATCGGTCAAAGCGTTTGGCTTCATCCAAATTTCGAATGAATCATGTGTGTATAGAAAGGAATTGGAGACCTCAGTGCAATTCTTAGTACTTTATGTTGATGACATCCTTCTTATTAGGAATTCGAAGGATGACATGAAAGTGACTAAGTTATGGTTATCAAACCAATTCGAGATGAAAGATCTTGGTGATGCGTCCTATATCCTTGGAATTAAAATCTATAGAGATAGATCTAGAAGGTTAATAGGACTATCACAGTCGATGTACATTGACAAAGTATTGAAAAGATTCAATATGGAGTCAGCAAAGGTTAAGAACCTTCCTATGAGTGTAGGAATATATCTTTCAAAGAAGATGTGTCCTAAGACTAACCTTGAGAAGGAGAGAATGACTCATACACCTTATGCGTCAGCAATAGGTAGCATAATGTATGCAATGTTATGTACTCGACCGGATGTGGCTTATGCACTTAGTGTGACAAGTCGCTTCCAATCTGACCCTGGAGATGGTCATTGGGCTGCCGTGAAGAATATTCTTAAGTACTTGAAAAGTACTAAAGATTTATTCTTAGATGCAAGCTTTGCATCAGACTTAGATGATTTTAAGTCATTGTCAGGATACATTTTCTGCCTAAACGGCGGAGCAGTGAGTTGGAGGAGTTCCAAGCAAACTACCACTGCAGATTCGACCACTGAGGCCAAATACTTAGCTGCAAATGATGCAGCTAAGGAAGGTGTTTGGATTAGAAACTTCATTCAAGAGTTGAATGTTGTTCCTAGCATGAAAGACCCCATTACTGTGTTTTGTGACAACACTGGGGCGGTTGCTCAAGCAAGAGAACCAAGATCTCACCAACGGACCAAGCACATTATGAGGAAGTATCACCTAATCCGTGATATTATCAAAAGAGGTGATGTGCTAATCGAGAGGGTCACATCAGCAGAGAACGTGGCAGATCCACTTACTAAACCCCTTAGTCGAGAAGCTTTCCAAGGTCATCTTCAGAAGATGGGACTTAGAGTAGCTTTAGAATGGCTTTGACGGGCAAGTGGGAGATTGTTAGGAATAGTGCCCTAGAAAGCCGATTGTATATCCGCTTTGTGCTTTTCCTTATTGTAATCACAGACAATCTTTGAATGAAATAACGAATTGAGGCAACACTTCTTTATATGCTCTTGTTTGGTATGCGTTTACTTTAGCTGTGCATGTATGAGAACTCCCCTAATCCTGATGACTTTAGGACTCTACCATTTAGGTGAAATGGTTCATGAAACGAGCCCTATATCACATAAGTCATGATTAGTAAAATACTCCAAGCCGATGAGTCCTACAGACAGTGGGAGTGTCAACCTGACTCCTCTAAGGCTTGCTTGTGGGATCACGCCCTTAAGAAGGACCACCTTGTTTCATGGAGGTGCAAAGTGTATAGTTGATACGTGCGTGATACATGAGGGTGCTTACTTTAATAAGTAAGTTCACTGAGGTGCCCCGTGTGAGAACATTCCTAAATGGGAAAGGAAGTTTCTATTTCAGGAAATGGAAACTTCCAGATTAGGAAATATCTCACGAGTCATTGATGTGATTAATTGATCCTTAGACTTGAGGTTCCTTGTCACTTTATGAGTTAACTCTGTAGTCTTAAGTATAAGCTTTAAAGGGTGTCGCCTTAGACAACTGATTCAAGGCTTATGCTGGGACTGCACAAGTGATTCATGAAAGTGAATGGCTTTAGAATGGCTTTGACGGGCAAGTGGGAGATTGTTAGGAATAGTGCCCTAGAAAGCCGATTGTATATCCGCTTTGTGCTTTTCCTTATTGTAATCACAGACAATCTTTGAATGAAATAACGAATTGAGGCAACACTTCTTTATATGCTCTTGTTTGGTATGCGTTTACTTTAGCTGTGCATGTATGAGAACTCCCCTAATCCTGATGACTTTAGGACTCTACCATTTAGGTGAAATGGTTCATGAAACGAGCCCTATATCACATAAGTCATGATTAGTAAAATACTCCAAGCCGATGAGTCCTACAGACAGTGGGAGTGTCAACCTGACTCCTCTAAGGCTTGCTTGTGGGATCACGCCCTTAAGAAGGACCACCTTGTTTCATGGAGGTGCAAAGTGTATAGTTGATACGTGCGTGATACATGAGGGTGCTTACTTTAATAAGTAAGTTCACTGAGGTGCCCCGTGTGAGAACATTCCTAAATGGGAAAGGAAGTTTCTATTTCAGGAAATGGAAACTTCCAGATTAGGAAATATCTCACGAGTCATTGATGTGATTAATTGATCCTTAGACTTGAGGTTCCTTGTCACTTTATGAGTTAACTCTGTAGTCTTAGGTATAAGCTTTAAAGGGTGTCGCCTTAGACAACTGATTCAAGGCTTATGCTGGGACTGCACAAGTGATTCATGAAAGTGAATGAGAATCAAGATAGGACCTACACTTGCATTTGCAAGGTGATCTCTTATTGTGTAAGTCATTCATATGCCATATGGAGTCCTTGGCCAAGGCAGTAGATCAAGACATCAAGAAAAGGGTTTCTTGGATTGAGATCAAATGGATATGAAATGCACTTAGCTTTAAGACCGGATTATTAGGGTTCTGATTATTCCCTTGCCCTAGATCTTGGTTGAGAGATAGTAAGTAGGAGGATTGTATCTCACATGAATCAATGACTTAAAGGTTCTGTCGAATCCGAACATTCCAATTCAGCTAGGGGTTAAACACCTGTTGCTAGACTATGGTCGTTTAATCTGTGGACTGATTAATTAATTAGTGAATTAATTAATTAGGGTCACTGCTAATTGAATTGAGAACCTAGAGGGTCACACACAACAACTTGGTTACATGAGTTAAGGCTTGAAAATGATTAAACGAGTTAATCGGGCCAAAAGGGTTCCACACGTGTGGCTCACGTGAGTGACACGTGTCACTGTGACACGTGTCACACACGTGTGTATATATATATATTATATATATATTAAATAATTAATTAGTTAATTATTTAATAGACTTTGGTTTAATTTTGAATTAAAAAGAAAGTCTAATTTTGGAGAAAATAATCTAGTTAATTAATTACGAATTAATTAATTAGATAAAAATAAGTTATTTATTTTATAATAAATAAAGTATAAAATTATCCAAAAATAGTTTGGATATTTTTAGCTCTCTTAAAAGTTGACTTGAATTAGAATTCAAAGTCAAAGTTGGAAAATACTTGATGATCAAGTAATAGGAGAGAGACAAACCAAATCCTTGCCCAACAAGGAGTTCGGCCGTCCCTCCCCTTTCCTATATATAGGGGCGCTCATGCTCCCCTTTAGAGCTAATTGACAATTCTTGGTTCATGTGTTGAACACCTTCCTTTCTCCAAGATTAAATTAAACCCTAGGATAAGCCTAAACACTAACTAGAGAACTAGCATCCTTAATAGTTAGATTGTGATCAAGTTGGTGGACTTTCTCTAGAGACTTCAAGTTAGAAGTTTGAAGATTCGAGCTTTACCAAGGAGAGGGGATCAAGCCGCGAGAAGAGCGTTCTTGGGTGGCTTGAAACGCTTCAAGAAAGAATAAAAGAAAAGTAAGTTTTCTATCTTTACGAATTTGGTTGCACGATTGCGAGTCCTAGATCCTTTTGTTGGGAAATTTTTTTTAAATTCCGCTGCTTTCTGATTCGTGTTTTCCAACAGTCACCTTGTTGATGGAAACGAGTTAATGTAGAAGAATCCGATCAAATAAGATCTGATCAAGTTCGAGGAATGTGGATAGGTAACCATGTTACTTAACCAACGAGCTACAAACCATCGGTGAGTGTTGAAGGTTTTGGTACCGTTTAGAGTTAACAAACGACAAGACAAGATTGGTTGTTGGCTCTCTGGGTGTTTTCTTTCTGCTGAGATGGAAGATTCTGCTGAGATGGGAATAGATCACATAGATGCCAAAAGATTTTATTCAAGTTTTAGAATCATATACCATGGATTGCTTTGGGAAATGATTAATACCAGTAGCGTCGAACTTAGCTCTGAGATAGATTTCTGATTGACAACCGATTTATGGGCAATTTCTTAAAGATGAACAAGTTAAGGTTTCACACATGAATTAGGATTCTTGGTGGGAATCGAAGATGATTTTGGTTGAACAAGGGCTACAGTCTGGTAGAGAGTTGGATTATAAGCACGCTTGTTGGATCCACTACTAGAAAAAGGGGATTTCGTGACGCCATATTGTGACGCTTTTGAAAAGGCGTCACAATATACAGCATGTTGTGACGCTTTATATAGAATTGCCCAATTATGTATAATTTATTTTATATATTAAATTACTTATTAATATAAATCAATAGTATTAAGACACTTTTATAATGAGCGTCATAATATGGTAGTGTTATCGGGACGCTCAATTAAAAGCGTCATAATAGATTACGTTTATCATGACATTGTCGATTAAAAGTGTCTTAATAGCTTAGAGTAATCATAAAATTATACTGGAGAGTCAGACCAAAATTGGCGGTTCCAGCTAAAAAAAAAGGAGGGAACAAATATGGAAGATTGAAAGTGCTTTAACCCTACAATTTTCTATTGCCCGTCTGAAAGATTGAGAACTTGAACTTTTCACCTATTTTGCAATTGTCAGCTAAAAGAAGAAATTGGAGAGGACACCACTGCGGAGCAGCCAGCGATTCGTCACCTAGCTTCGCTTCCACCATTTTTGTCCGTCGACTTCGTTCCGAGACCCATCTGCACCGCCACCGTCGACCTCGTTCCGAGACCTCCGCCGCCCGCCTCAACCGCCGCCGGCTTCCTACTCTTGACTGTAAGAATTCACCACTATTCTTCTCCTTCTCCGTTCAATTAGAAACCAAGAGTAGATTTCACCCTTTTGGTTTTCGCCTATGGAGGAACTGATTGTTTTCCTTAGGTAAAGTTCTTTCATAGTTCTTTTTAATAATTTTTTCGCTCAAAATTTTTGTGGGATTAGATATTTTCTGAAAAATGCTTTCTTTGAAGATTGGAAAGTGCCTGAGCAAGGAATTATTTTCACTGTTTGCTGGCGTTCTGGTCCAGGCAGACGTTCCTCCCAAGTAGGATGGATGATTGAAGAGGTATGTATCTCCAACGACTTCTTCTTGCTCAAAATTTAGATAGATGAGTAGTGGAGCGAAATCAGTTAGCCAAACTCCCAATTCCTTGATCAGCTATGATTTTTTAGACTGTAAATGTGCTTCTGATATTGAAATGCCTTTGTTGTACTGTTACTCAACATTGAGGTTCGATTTTAACTTTAATTAACATACATGTTTTCCTCGGTCTTGAGATAATTGTCTGAATTATCAAGAGGTGGTACTTGCGACTGTTGTTACTTGTTAAGGCTGAATATTAAATTACTGTAATGGGGAATTTTAAGCTAAAAAAGAGGGAAAATTACTTGTCAATGGTGTTGTGTGTTGTGTTAGGCTGTTAGTTACATGATTTATTTTGTGAGAACTTCATACCTAACCTAATATTGAATAGTTGATACAAATGTTTAACCAAAAATATGTTCTTCTGTGAAACTCTGTCGGCTTTCTGATGCGAAGAAACTTCTGATGCAGTTTGGCTGGGGAGATTACTAACTGTCTGGGAGAAGACCGGGAAATTAGAAATGATGGAGAGATTTTGCGAACTGGTGTGAATTCAGGTTTGGATAGTTATGTATTTTGTTTGAAAATGGCCTTTGCCTAGCATAATTTGGGGAAAGGGATTAGCTTTCTAGTTTCTTTAATTGCTGAAGAAAGATTATGACTTTTGCACTCCTAACACTGAAATGGAGATGGGTATATCAAGAAGCTAAGAATAATAGCCAAGAACTTGCTTCTCCATCCTGTGATCAATCTTCAAATCCAACACCTTTTACTGCTGAGCAACATCAGATGATCATGTCAATCATTCAGTCTCAACAGAGTCTTCAGTTATATCCATGACATTTTACAAATATACATGGTCGATTACATCTATGCCCCCTCTGATATTGCAATATTACAGTCGACACCAGCAAGATTGAAAAAACCACAAACTACTCCCTAAATTTCTAAAAAAATTACACAAACCACCCCTGGTAGATTGGATTTTGGAAAAATTCTGGGAGTTCATCGTCGGTTTTTCTAAACTAGGGGTGCAGATGTAATTAAGTCTACACATATATAAGAGAAAAGAACAGAAAGTACCTCGTTGATTATAAGAGCCTTTCCATTTCTGACCACATATTGGACATCACCCTTGTAGAATTCTTTCGCTTTTAATGCATTTAAAACAAATCTGCAACATTGAATGAAATTGCATAAAGAATCTAAATATAAATTTAAGCTTACAAATGAGAAATAACATCAATGTTCAACCTAGCCCAAGGATCATTCTCGTCCTATAAGTCATTTGTTTCTAAAGCCATCTTAGCCAGTACTATCCCTTCCTCTGTAAGTTCCAGTGAATTATCCTTAAGCTCCACATTGTAGTGCTGTCATAGAAAATTAAAAAATCATTGGGTTGTACAACTTTATACAAAAACTGAGAAATCTCTTAGGTGAATGAAAGAGAAAAGTGAAAATTGGGACCCACTAGCCCTCGTATCAGCAATTCAGCTACTCTAGCAGCAACAGGATATCGAGCAGCATCTTTGTTTGCCTCTGCACGTAAGAGGGTGTGTTAGAGATGTTTATATATTTCATGATACTCTGTTCTAAGAATTTAAGACCCAAGCAAGATACGTGTTTATGCATGATTTTCCTTAATTGCTTAAATGGTAGTTTTATAAATGTAATTTATTAATTGTTTTGTTCTAAGAAGAAATTTCAACTGCGAATAATTTGACTATGTAAATTGTCCTTATTTTGTAATTGTCAACCACTGAACCTTTAACTTCTGTTTCAGGATTCAAGTTGAGTTGCAAGGAAGCAGATGCTATACTGGATATAAGTATCAGAAAATTAACATCACTGGAGGTTGTAAACTTGTGTCATATGTTCATGTCTAATTTTGTAGTGGTTTCGTCGCATATAAAAACCGTCTGTTTTCTTCAGAAAAACAAGTTTGTGGACGAAGGAAAATCTGTATCAGTGCAATTGTCAAAGCTGCAGGTGCTTCTATCAAGCCAAAAGTTAATACTCCGTGGTAATTTTCTGATGTTGCTTCATTACTATATCTTTCTTGTATCTTTTTGAACAAGTAGTGTGGATGTAGTATGATTAGTTCGAAATTTTGGAAGTTATGATGGGATTGAAACCTCAGATAGAGTTATATACTTGCTTACGGTAGGACTAGATTGGGAGATAGATTCCTTGTTGAATTCATGACTTTGGTTCGTTTAAATTCTGGGATACAGAATGAGTTGATGAACTTTGTGGTTTTAATAGTTTCGAAGGGCTGGATTATTAGTTTGTTTAACAGTTTAAATGCTTAGGAGTGATGTAGTTTTCTTTTGGCATGAATTCTTGGTTTTTGCTTATGTGACAGCATGAATGCACTCATTTCAAATCTAAATTCCGAGCTCGTGCGATCCTGTTTTGAAAAACTGTTTTAACTGGAGATTAATAGCATATTAAAGTACATATCTGCCAAATTTTGTAATTATCCGAGTCCATTTGATACCCGAGAAAAATTCGGAACAACTCAGCTGTCCCCTGTTTTGTGGTCTGGATTAACGCCTTGAGAAGAGTTAGCAAACGTAAGAATTTCTCAAAACTGTTTTACAGGGGTACTTACGAATGTATCGAGTATATCCCTATAAACTTTCAGATTAATCCGACTTCAATTGATAGGGTAACGGTAAACTTTTTGGAAATGTGTTTCTGTAGTGATAATTCTGTTTTCCATCGCCTTTGCTCTATAATCTGTACTTTTACAGAAACACCCTGGGATTGAGACTTATGGCATTTAAAAGATCGATATGTCTAGTTTACTAGGAATTTTACGGTTCGTTAAAATACTTCCTGAGCAATAAGTTATGACGAACTTTCTACAACGTGTGCATGAATAACGTTTCTGCTCAAATGTGCTTGTGTGAATGTTGCATGAACTTGTTGTATACTTGCCCTAGCTCGTTTCCTTGGTCTTCAAAGTATCTATTGTAGATTTTCAGCTACATACTTGTTACCTTGCATATGATATTGGCTCCAATATGTTAAAACTTTAATCTGACTAACTAATTTGCAATTTATTGTGATTAAACTTGTTATTCTTTTATCACATACAAATTTGTTTAGTTGTGACAGATTATTATATATCTCATTGTTCAACTAAACCAAGAGGGGAAAACAAAGTCATGATTGCACATCCAAATTGGCTGTTGCAATCATGACTTCTCCAGTCACAGATTTCATATATAGATACTGCCTGAATTTAGCGTATACTTATTGTATATATTTATATATATATATTTTTTTTTTTGTTTGTAGATAAGTTCAATTCTTGTTCCTGTTGAAGCTCCAGATTTGAAATTGTCATCACTTAGAAGGTAACTACGTTTTGATCATTGTACAATATTATGGATAGGACATGGATGAACCTGCATAGGGCTAGTAATGAATATCGGAATGGGGTGAAATATTTTTTGGATATTGCCTTTTCAAATTCGAATGGAGCTCCAATCTTATGCCCTTGCAAAAAGTGTAAAAATGCCTTATTAAAAAAAAGGAGCATTGTAGAAGAACATCTTCTTTGGCATGGATTTTTAGCTGGATACACTAAATGGGTTTTACATGGTGAGTTGTCATCTAACGGTAGGTCGACAATGTATGTTTATGATGACCAAAATTGTTCAAATAATATGCGAGAAATGTTAAATGATGCTTTTGGAGTGCAAGATAATATGGACAATATTGAAGGAACACCGGGAGTTCTTGAACATGATAAACCTTGTAAAGAAGCAGAAAATTTTTATAAACTCATGGAAGATGCAGAACAAGAACTGTACCCGGGGTGTAAAAATTTTTCCAAGCTTTATTTTATTGTTCGAATGCTCCAAATTAAGTGTCTTGGGAACTGGAGTGATAGTTCCTTCACTATGATGCTTGAGTTATTAAGGGAGTCATTTCCCGAAGGTGTTCAACTTCCGAAAAACTACTACGAAACTAAGAAGATATTAAAAGATCTGGGGTTGAATTACAAGAAAATTGATGCTTGCCGAAATGATTGTATGCTGTATTGGGGTTTGAATGAAGGCAAAACAAAGTGTGACACATGTGATGAGCCACGGTGGCTAGTGGCTGCACCCGGAGCTAGTGTGGATAATGGACAAGATACCTCTAAAATATCCAAAGGGATCAAGAAGATACCGGCGAAGATGGTATGGCACTTCCCTCTGAAGCCAAGGTTACAAAGACTTTTTATGAATAAGGCAACTGCATCCCTTATGAGGTGGCATGATACAGAACGCATCAAAGATGGGGTAATGAGACATCCAGCAGATTCTCCAACTTGGAAAACCTTTGACTTCCAGCATCCAGAGTTTGCAAAAGATCCTCGAAATGTAAGGTTAGGCTTGGCTACCGATGGTTTCAATCCATTTAGAACCATGAGTGTCGTTCATAGTACCTGGCCAGTGATCTTGATTCCGTATAATTTGCCGCCTGGAGACTGCATGAAAAAGACATACTTGATGTTGTCCTTGCTTATACCTGGGCCCTCCGGACCAGGTAACAACATTGACATATATCTACAGCCGGCTGTTGCAGAGATAAAAGAGATGTGGGAAGAGGGAATAAATACGTATGATGCGTCAACTAAGGAAAACTTTCAACTACGTGCAGCTCTATTATGGACCATAAGTGATTTCCCCGGCCATGCAGCTGTATCGGGGTGGAGTACTAAAGGAGAATATGCATGCCCGGTTTGTCATAAGTACACAAATTCAGTTTGGTTGGATAGATCTCGCAAGTTCTGTTATATGTGCCACCGTATATTCTTACCTGAAGATCATCCGTATAGGAGGGATAAAAGTTCATTTGATGGAACAGTAGAGCACCGAACACCAGCCCCATATTTGAAAGGATCTGTGGCATTTGATGAAGTCAAGGACATTGAGAACAAATTTGGGAAAAAGGTCGGGGACCAGAAGCTGCCATATAATTGGAAGAAGAAGAGTATTTTCTTTGATCTACCGTATTGGGAAACGAATTTAGTGAGACACAATCTTGATGTTATGCATATTGAGAAGAACGTATGCGACAAGGTGTTATATACATTGTTGGACTCGGACAAGTCAAAAGATAATTACAATGCTCGTTTGGATTTGGAAATTATGGGGATAAGATCAAAACTCCATCCTTTTCTTGATGAGCTTGGACAAGAATGGCTGCCAGCCGCATCCTTTGCGCTGGATAAGAGTGAGAAGGACAGATTTTGCAAACTATTGAAAAGCATTAAAGTTCCAGACGGCTATGCTTCAAATATCTCAAGGTGTGTTCACATTAAACCTCCCAAGATATTTGGATTAAAGAGCCATGACAGCCATGTGTTGATGCAACAATTGCTACCACTTGCATTGCGTAAGCTTCTGCCGAGCCCAATACGCAAATCCTTGATTCATTTGTGTCGCTATTTTAAAGATTTGTGTTCTAAGACACTTAATCCCAATGATTTATCCCGATTGGAAAAAGAGATTGCTATCATACTTTGCCAGTTGGAGAAAATTTTTCCACCATCGTTCTTCGATATCATGGTACATTTGACAGTACACTTGATCACTGAGGCAAAGTTGGCTGGACCTGTCCATTATCGTTGGATGTATCCCATTGAAAGGTACAGCTGGTCCTTTTAATGTTAAAGCTGCACTATTTTATAAGATATTTTACTCATGTAATCATTCATGTATTGATCTCTTCAGGTATTTGAGTACTTTGAAGTCATATGTACGTAACAGAAGTCGTCCGGAAGGCTCAATTGCAGAGGGATACTTGGCAGAGGAGTGTTTGTCTTTCTGTTCTTTATACTTTGATGAGAATGTTGAAACAAGGCATAATCGACCTAGCCGTAATGATGATGATGGGGCTGCGACAAACACAACAAGTATTGACATTTTCTCAATTACTGGAGCTTCATTGTGGAAAGGAAAGCCGATTGTTTTGAATAACGATCAACTAACGAAGGCTCACCGGTATGTCTTATTCAATTGCGATGACATTCAACAATTTAGAGAGTAAGTCACTTAACCCAATTATCTTCTCTGTAATTCTATGTTGTTCATTACAGATTCGTGAAATAGATAGTAATAGTGTAAAATTTCTGTTAATTGTACAGGGAACATGAAGCTCAGGTCAGACGTAAGAAGCATCGATCGAGGGAACATGAAATCAAAAGAATCCATAGTGATACCTTTGCTACCTGGTTTAAGGGTCAGGTTAGTGATATCTGAAGGAATTGTACAATGAACTTTCTTAGTTAAATTTATTTTGTATATTCATAGTTAGTTGTTATTGCAGGTTGAAGAACTAAGTTCTGATGAAAATGACCCAAAATTGAGTGATATCAAAAGGCTTGCAAGGGGGCCTATCCCCGTTGGAACACAATATAAGGGCTTCAAAGTGAACGGCTTTCGATTTCATACGAAGGAAGTAGAGAGAAGGAGAAAAACTCAAAATAGCGGAGTGATGGTCAAAGCAGGTACGACAAGTTTTGCAAGCAAAAGGGATATGAGACCTATCCACGAAGAGATGGCGTATTATGGAATTATAAATGATATAGTCGAACTAGATTACACGGGTGGGAGAAAAGTTGTGTTATTTGATTGTGCTTGGGTCTCTAAGGGAAGCAAACTCAAAGAAGATAACGATGGATTTACGTTGGCCAATTTTGCAAATATCAAGCGCCAAAATGAGCCTTTTGCTCTCGCAGCTCAGGTTGAACAAGTTTTTTATGTGGATGATCCCAATGAAAAGGATTGGAAGGTTGTGATTAAAACAAAAGCTAGGGATCGGTTTGAAGATGGCAGCCACCTGTCGACCGATGATATTGACACTATATTGCAGAGCACATCTAGTCGCAATCTTCCACTTGAAGAAGAAGAAGAGTTCGATTTGATTCGTGAAGGGGCTCCAAGAATTTATGTCGATGATTTGGATAAAAATGATTTTCAGGAAATTTAGGGTGAAACTGTGGAAAAAAAAGTTCTTATTTGTTAATTTGTTAATTTCTGTTCTTTTACACGGTTATTGAGCTATAGTATTATGCTTTTTCTACATTGTGTCAGGTTATATTTATATCGGTAGGTATGAGACGCCCTAAACGTGGCCGAGGGATAGTCCAAACTAGTGGCCGAGAATCTCAGGTGCAGCCATCCAGATTACACGACGAAGAAGAAGAAAATGCAGGTGAAATAAGTTTATGCATTCAGCTTTACATGAAATTTAATATTGTTGCACAGTGGGTATATTTTTTTGGGTACCATCCTTATAATTACTTTAATTTTCTCAAATTTCTGCATGTGTGATTGGTGTCTGAGTAATATATGTTGATGTAATTAATCTAGGGAAAGGATTTATGAAAAAGATTATAACTCGTGTGGCTGTTATTTCTGCTCTAAGACAGTTTTCAGATTACCACGCAAGATAAGGTAGCTTTCAAGCTTGGTTGTAAACTTCTAGCCTCAAGATCCATTTTTCGAATCTGGGAAATAGAATATGCATTTAGGATTTAAAATCAGCATACTTTCAAGTGCGTAGTGACTGAAAGATTAGGTCATGCATTACCAAACCATCGGCTTCATCCAGGCCTGCTAGTAACTCATCAATCTCCTGTTTTCTTTTCTCTACAGACCATTATGAAATATTAATCACAGCACACAGCGGATGAATTGTAAATGGCAAAAGTTTATTGACAAACATTACTGCCCCAGGTCATTTCAGAAAGAATAATGTTGTATGTTGTTTTAGTTATGAAATAGCCCATAGATGAAGGATGCCCCACAGTAATATATTTAATGGAACCAAACAAAGGCATCAAATTGACAGTCTAGGAAGATATCATGATACATCTAAGATAGAATATTAGGATGGCTGATGCTCTGCTCCCATCTAACTTTCCATGATTTATCAGGACAGGAGTTTAACATTAAACATGAATGAGAACAGACATAAAATTTTACTAGCAGGACATATTCAAAGAACTTAAAACTTCTATTTCAAATATTTTCACAATTTGCACTAGTATGGGAGATTAGATGCTCCTCATGGGACTATCTTTACAGCCAAACACTTACAATTATTGGGAGCTTTGAACTGTGTTGATGGCGACTAAGGCTGATTGTTATTCCTCTACTTTCTTATAAAGACAAAAACCAACAATTTTGGATTTTCTAGAAATTCGATATTTGCCACTATCTCATTGGTCCAATCCTGCAGATCACCTGTAATTATTGATTCAACCCCAAATAAAGAGAAAAAGAAATTATATTGGTCTACCTGGAATTCTTGATTTGAATTATACAAGTTCTTGAAAAAGTTCGAGAAATTACACTAACCTCCCCTGTGATCTTGATTTGAATTATACAAGTTCTTGAAAAAGTTTGAGATTTTTACACTAACCTCCCCTGTGAAATATCTTGTAAGAAGATATATGTGTAAGTATCCTGTAAAAAGAAGTTTAGCAAAAAAAATTTCAAAATTTCCTCGAGATATTCATTTACATTGCTTAGCTTCTTCGTGACCGGATCAAAAACCAAAGTCCTAAACAAATTTAAACAAAAAACTAATAATAACAAGAACAGAAAACTATAGAAAAACGGTAAGAAAACTATCATTAGGGCTTCCAATTTCTGGGAAATATTTTCTGTCCAGGAGCAAGGATGGCCATCGGATCAAAACCGGACTTCCTTTCCTGAAATCTCGACCATTGATTTCCAAAGTGGTTCTTCCAGCACTCCCTGGATTTGTAGTGTGGGAGGTACAGCTTGAAGTCAAACCCATTTTTAGTGCAAATTTGAACAATTTCTTGATTCTGTTCAGATTTCCTTTTTTGTTGAAAATCTTTGTCAGAAACCCCCTTGCTGTATATCCCAATGGGTTCAAAGTTCCAAAAGACCCAATTGTAGGAAATAAGTTTATTTTGAAATACTGACTGTAATATACGTCATTAGATGCAGCTACACGGACCACACGAGGTAGAGCTGGTGTTGAAAGCTCTTCAACGGAAATCCATTTAAATAATATGGAAGTTGACGTGGCTGATAATGAAGGTATGGTTGGAGTATATGTTTTTTCACATTTTATATCCGTTTTCAATTAATAGTTTTATATGTTTTAAGTTGAAGTGATATTACATTCCAAAAAATATATGATTTTCATGTTATAAAATATTTTACATTCCTTAACTTTTGAAAGAATCAGAAGTCGTAACATTATATTAATAGTTTAATCAAGTAATGAAAATGACAAAACTTTGGCCAAAAATCAAATTCCATATAAAACGAAGAGCTGTAAGTTATTATTATATCCATTTTATATGGTTTGAATTATGAATTTGACGGTGATGTTTTCAATTATTAGTGTATGATTATTGTAACATTTTTCTAGGAAACATGGTGAAGGCAAAGACTCGAGGATGTACTAACATGCCACGTGTTTGGGCTAGAAAAGAACAAGTAGAAGTGATGTTCGATAATCTTGGAAAGCCAGTAGGACCCAACAAAAGTGAATATGTGGAGTTTATAGGTACTTTAGTTAGAAATGGATCCTTGATTCCACTTGATTATGAAGATTGGCATAAAGTGCCGATGTCTATTAAGAAAAACTTGATCGATTTGATAAAGGTGAGTTTGCATACTGCGATTAACATATACTATTTCTGCGTTTTGTGATTATGTGGCTGATTTGACTTCTATTTTGTAGGAGAAATTTTGTGGATCCTTTGAGCTTGAGAATGTAGCTTGGGATACCTTATCAAAAAATTGGAGAGCTTGGAAAAATAGAGTTAAGAATAAATATTTTGACCCAAACTCGTCAATAGAAGAAAACTTGCGCAAGCGGCCTGATACGGATGACGAAAGAGTTCTCCCTGATCAATGGAAGAATCTGGTTATCCGCTGGAGTAGTGACAAAGCTCGGGTAAGATTTTTTTGAATGAATAATAGTTACGGTTCATACTTTCATATCAATATAACTTATACGGTCTGTTGCATTCTTCTCAGAAAATAAGTGCTCAAAATAAGGAGAATAGGGCACAAAAGAAAATGATGCATGTCACCGGAAAAAGAAGTTTCTCTCAAATCAGAGATCAATTGAAGGTTTGATTTAGTTGCTTCTCTAAAATTTGATATTGTCATGTTTAACATATATTACATTACTTCTCAGAAAGAAGCAAAGGTATCAAGTAGTGCAGAGAATGATGTTGGTGATGAAACTGGGGAGACTGAAGAGGGTGATGACCCGACTAGGGTGGCCTTATTCGAGAAATGCTATACAAAGAATGGGGAGACTACTAATCCTACTGTAGCGGAAACATGGGTAAGATAAGTTATATTTCGTTAATATTTTTATTTTGAAGTTATAATAAGTTATATTTCGTTAACATGGGTAAGATAAGTTATATTTCGTTAATGCTAAATGAAGTTATAATAATAATAATCGGACTATTAATGCCAACTAATAAGGGGTCCTATTGACCCTGATTTATATAATGGGGTTTCGATCAGGTCGTTTTTGCTTTTAATTGAATTTGTTGTTAGTTCCACGTGCAATTTTTCCTTAACATTGAAATTAAAACACTTTTCATGCTTCTATCAACAGAAAAAAATGCAAGACAAAGTAAAAGACCTTTCTCCCAATTCAAAAGATGTTGGGCCAAATGATATATTTTCTCAAGTTGTTGGAGAAGACAAATGGGGAAGAGTCCGGATGTATGGCTATGGGATATCTACATGTGATGTATATGGTGATATCGCTGTTCGAGGTAAATCTTCTCGGATGCATGTGAGTTACAAGAAAGATATTGATGAATTGAAGCAGATTGTACTAGAACAAAATAGACAAATACAAGAACTGCTGAAAGTGAACATGCAACGATCACTGCATAACTCTCCTCCAGAAGAAACAAGAGTCCCTTCATCGTCATCATCTCGATTTCATGCCACAACGATTCGACCCTCCACATCATCATCAATGAACAACATGCCTCTTCAGGTAATTAATGAATCAAGTACATTTCATTTGCAATTTTTCTACTGTTTCGTAGCTATTTTCTAGAACTTGGCCAAGAATGTGTTAAATGTAAGGATTATGAGTTCAGCACTTCTTGATATTTTTCCCAGTACCTTTCTCCTCAATTTGTTGATATTGTTAATAGCAAGTTGCACTATTTAACATTTTCCCTGTTGGTGACTAAATGGAATTTGCTTACATTTTGTTTAACTGGTATAGGTTGGGTCAAAAGTATTATTAAAGAGTGCGTTTGATTCATCGAAAACTGTGGCAATTGGTTGTGTTCGAACTTTAGATCCTTCGGAAAGAGTTGGACAAGTATCTTTGGGAAACAATTGGTGTGAGGTGGTCATTAATGTTGCCGTGGAAGCTGATGAAGAGTTAATTCGTCCTACATCACATTTCAAAACTATCGGTGATGCGATTGGGGAGGTCATTCCATGGCCAAAAAATATGGTAAGTACAGGTCATTTGCTCTACCTAAAATTTCTTTCGAGGTATATTTAATATTGACTACAACAAGGGATTTTTTATATAGGTTGCTATGGCTCAAGATTGACACCGGCCATTTGTGAGATCACTTGCTATGTTTTAGTTATTCAATACACAATTACACTAAGTATTGTAAGTGCTATTGCACATTCATCCTTTTGTCAGTTTGGTGGCGTTAGGCAAATATTATTATATATTCGGTATCCTTTCTCACTAATATTATTTTGGATTTGAGATTTTACAAACATACTAATATTAAGTTATTTGATTTTGTTTTTTTAATTATGTTGTTACTTACATTTTGTTTGTATAGACTAAATTATGACGCTTTTTCCCGCCGTAATATATGTTTTAATGGCACTTTTTTTCGTCATAAGAAAACCTATTATGACGCTATACACCGCCATAATATATTTTATGACGCCAATTTGTTTCGACATTATATAAATTTTAATGACGCCGAAAAGCGTCATAATAGGTACTATTGTGACGCTAATAACCCCGTCTCAATATAACTTATTGTGACATTATATTCCATCACAACAACATTTTGGTGACGCTTTATACCGTCATAACACTATTTATTGTGACGCTTTGCAGCGTCATAATACCGTTTATTACGGCGCTTTATCCGTCATTAAATCTTTTACGGTGACACTAAAATACTCATTACATCGTTTATCATGACGCTTTAATTGCGTCATAATAAATGCTATTGTGACGCCTTTTACCGTCATATTAGCAGGTTAGTTATGTTAGTTACAAATCAAATATGACGCGCAAAAGCGTCACAATATATACTCTATAATGACACTTTATACGCGTCATAATAACAGCGTCACAATAACCTATTGCCACGGTGACTCAAGTGACGCTTTTCGTTGGCGTCACAAAAAGAAAAGCGTCACAAAAACCATGTTTTTGTGACGCTTTTCAGCGTCACTAAATCCCCTTTTTCTAGTAGTGATCACCTCGTCACACAAAAACGATTCAAAACGAAGAAGTCCAGTTGATGAGTTTTACATCATTGTCGATTTAATCAACTCCTGCTACTTCATCTCAACTTCCTGTCAAGAGTTTGACACTACGATGGTCGGTACGCCAAGCACTCATGGCATTTGCATACATGCATCGCTTAAATACTCCTACCTTGTTTTGCTTGATGTGGATGATGACTATTGTTGTTTTAATTGTGATAACTTGGATACCTGATCTAGTATTTGTAGCTTGAAATTTCTACTTGTTATGAACTGTTGCTGAAATGATTGAGTTATATACTTATGCGAACTATTCGTGCCTATGTGATTTAAAACTCTCTTGATCACTCACTAACTTCTCATATGACATACATACATACTGTAACCTTGTTTTACAGGGATTCCATTGCGATATCCCCCTTGAGTCGAGGTGTGAGCGTTGCATCTATACTTAAGGGACACCGATATCAGTTGTAGAAGGTACACCAAACATGCATCACATACTTTTCGTCAAGTGTTACTCTAATGAGTGTACGTATGAATAACTGATCAGTGGATTTATGTGTAAGAGAGACCTTAGGTTCCCTCTTTTTACGTGTTGCAGAGATGTAGGATTCTCTCTATTTATGTGGTAGAAAGATGTTGGATTCTTTCTAAGTTTTGTGCGCGAGAGATGTTTGATTCTCTTGTACTTAGATATTCAGTGATGCTGGATTCTCTTGAATCTAGGGGTTTGAGGAATGTTGGATTTTCTCAACTAGAATGTTGGGAGATGTTGGAATCTGTCCGACTTAGCCCGAGAGACGGGGTTCTCTCAATTATGTGCTTGAGAGATGGGGTTCTCTCAATTTTGTTCCTAAGAGACGGGGTTCTCTCAATTATGTGCTCGAGAGACGGGGTTCTCTCACCTTACGTGCTGAGAGATGGGATTCTCTCTTGTTTGTTGTGGTTGTGACACGCGTTAGCCTGGTTATGGTTTGCAAGTGACGAGTTGCGACATCATTGAAGTTGAGTACGGTGGCAGCTATTCATCTCATGGGAGAGGCCAAACAAACTTGATGTAATTAACGGTCCAGTACTTGGATAGATCTCACCAACAACGAGACATCAAGGGAGAAGTTTGATAAAGATAATGAGGGTAAACTTCACAACAAAGGTGATAACTTACGCAATTCCTCGAGGAGGGGTTAAGACACTACAACTCGAAGCTTTTCCAGCTCAGCAGTGGAACCTGGGGACCAGGTTCTCTTAAGGGGGGAAGGGTGTAACACCCCGCATTTTCGGAGCAAGATACGATGACGTTTTCGTGCGATTAGATTGTTATTTATTTAACTCTGCTTGTGCTTGAATTGTCTTATTTATGTTTAAATAGTTTGATTGACTCGATTGCAACCTTATAAAAATATGTGGACTTAATTGAAATATGTGTTTAATACCTATTTGCTCTTTAACTTAAATTATATAGGCTGATTTGAAATTAATTAAAACTGGGGATTTATTTCTAATTATGAGAAATTCAATTGGACTTAATTAGACACCACTTTAAATCTTTGGGGTACTTTTGTAATTTCTAAATCTCTAATTGGATCTATTTGAACCCTAATTGAATCTAAGGACTTAATCGAATTGGTGCATTGAATCTGGGGGCTTATTTGCAATTTTGGAAAATGGCCTCTTTTTATCCCGAAACCCTAGTTGCTTCATCATTTCTCTCCTCTCCCCTTTCGGTTTCTAGCAGAGAGCAGCAGGAACTCTACCTCTTCTCCTCCCTTTCACGCTGAACCACCCCAGTCGCCGATCATCTTCCCCGGTGACACGCCACCGCCGCTAGCCATCATCGCGGGCCACCTTCACTCGCCGACAACAGCTCTCCCCCGGTAATGTCGCATCGCCGCCTTCTCCTCCTTCCATCTCCCTCTCCCATTTAAGAAGACGAGATGCAGCAACGCAATCGTCTCTCTCTCTCTCTCGATCACCGGCTGTCCCACCACCATCCACCAGCTTCGGAGAGCTATAGATTCTGGCAACAAGCAGCTCCCTGTTTCTATATTTCGCCTCAACCGAAAATAGAGCCACCACCGATCTCTCTCACCGGCGATGGCTCCACCACCGCACCACTGCGATCTCCTTTCTCTCTTTCTAGATCTGAGAGAGAAGACACCAAGAGCCGCCACCGCCTCCGTCCAGCTCCGGCAACAAATCTGGCAAACAACCCCACCTTAGAGCTTCAGCTGCCGTTCTCTTACCATGAGACTACCGGAGCCTCTGTCTTCAACCACTGTTTGATCTTCGGCCAACTCCACATCCAACGCCGCCATCCTTCGTATCTTCATCCAAATCTGAGCAGGGCCGAGATTCCCCCTCTTCGCACCGACAACCACCACGCCAGATCTGGGGCCTCACGCGCCACCCTCCGCCGCTATAGCACCACCCCTCTCTTCCGACCATCATACAACAGTAACGGAGCAGCAATGTAGGCTATTTCTCTCTTTCAGATTCGAATGAGCTAAGGAGCTATGGCCGGATATCACCACCGCCACCTTCTCCAGCTTATGCTATCGACGATTGCCGTTGATTCCCTCTCTTTCAATTCTGAATTGTAGGCTTCTGTCTTTCCCTTTTTATTTTCTTTACCTGCAATTTTGTTTATATAATAACTTGTGTATATAGTGTAGTTGTATGATTATTCTTTTACAAACTGGGAATTCAACTTTCAATTAGTGAATCGTGTTGTTATGAGGAAATCTACATTCTAATCTGAAAATTATGATGGAATATATTTTGTAATGAATTCTGGTTTAATTGGTGTTGTGTATATACCTAGCTGCAAATCGAGAGTCACTAACGTACTGTACATTTCATGTATGCATCCTTATATTCCATAAATTATGAAGTTGGGATGTTTTGATTGGAAATCTGCTATGTACAATTTTGTAAGATGGTTCGTAGTTCATGTTTTGAATCAACTATTTGTGTATTACAATGTATGACCTTACTAAATTGAATTGGAATTTGTAATTGCATGAAGTTGTTCAAATTGACAATCTAAACCCTTATAACCTAAACTAAATTGAGTTTTGTGGAACTAGTACTTCTAGTATCTTTTTGGTAATGAGCTGAGTTGGGCGTTTTGTTGGTTTTACGAAATTAGGATTAAATATATAAGTGTATTATGTTTGGAGTGGAATTGAGTGGGAACCAGGATGTATATGTGTTGTCTTTGTATGTCTGAGTTTAAATTTGTGCAATATGTATTCAATTAGATTAGTACATGGGTTGGGCAATTAAATGTTATACAATAAATGCATTATGTAAGTGTGGTTATACATCTCTCTCTAGGTACATGTTCGGTTATTTGGTGATTTATGATTGAGATTCACTTAGCCTTTAACTTGAAATTACTGCTCGGTTGTCACATGGTTGACTCAAACACTGAATATGTTGGATGATTGGTAAACTGTGGGATCAACAGGTTTATGTATATTAATTGGGATCTTGAGTGTTGGGCATAGACTATGCATTTAACATTTCTTGTATGAGGAATTGTTTTATATTTGGTCAATAAAAATGTAAGGTGAGCCAATCATAATTTATTGGTCTTGATTTGTATTATTTGACTCTTAAACTAAAACGAACTCTTACAACTTAAAAGAAAACTTTATTAATTATTAAAAATGAATTAATGTTTATAACATGACCATTTCTTGAATTTGTATAAATGAGTGTAATTATAATTTATGAGGTATTCCAGCATGAATTTATTTGGTTTAATATGACTTTGATTCATGTTTGGAACAATAAATGTTGTTCAATAGTTGAATTACTCTTATACTTATATTTAGAATTGCTACTTGTAAATATGACCTTGTTGCACATTGGTATGCCTTAATTGACCACGACACCACGTTAGAAGCACAACATGGACACTTATGCATACCGCTATCATGATGAACATTTCCGTGCGTCTCTGTGGTTCATCTTTGAGTCTTGTCTCATAAGTACTTCGTGTTTCCCTTTCTGTCAGTGATCTCCATGGCGGAGATAACCCGATCAAGTTCTTATCGTCTTCTCAGTTTCTGCGCCTCGTCGTTTCTCAGGTGAGGTTTAGGATTTTATATGGTTATGCGACCTATGGCCTTTATATGCTGATTTCTAGCCTTGCATTCGAGTATACCTTACTATAGATATGTATGTGTTGGATATGATATGTTTATGACCTTATGCGTGCCTCCTGCGTAGGCGGGTGCCTTCGGGCTATAACCCTGCAGCATGGGAATGTACGTGTGTGTATCCTGCGTGGGCGGGTGCCTTCGGGCAATATCCCTGCAGCGTGGGAATATCATAAAAACCAATTTTTGAGGCATATGTAAGCTATTTTGGAAAAACAGTTGTGTTCTAATTCTGTAGAGAGATTGCCATGAAAGATTGGAGTATGTTATGTTATGATCGGTTCTGTTATGGATCCAAGGAGCTATGGGATAGACAACCCTGGAACGGTATAGGACCGTCAGGGATCAGTCTGTGTGTAGTTCCATTTGAGATATCCTCACGCGACCTGTGCTCTAGGGAAGGTGTGGTATCTTGAGCCTTCGGCTAAGGCTGGGGAGGACTCTTGTGGGTTCGCTACCCCTTGAGGGTGAGTCTATTTTAGATGGTTTATTATAGATGGTTTGGGGACAGTATATCTCCTCCATCACTGATGTAGCGGTGGGATTGATCTTGATTTATGTTCTGAGGAGTAAAGGTTGGAAGCTCGTACTCGCTGAGCATGTATTCTATTATGTTACGGAATTATGAATCGGGATAGGGTCTTTCTGGAAAATGGTTTCTAAAGCTATATCTATATCTATTTGGGTTATTTCGAAATGTTTTGGTATGCAACACCTATCCTCGGTTCATGATTCCATCCTTTTATTCTGTGTTGTGCTCTTTATATATATATTGTGGGTGTGCGTTAGCCCCCTCACTCAGTCAGTTGACTGACACCTCATTTTATCTTTTAGTTTGCAGGATTCCTTTTTGGCTTGAGCTAGGCGGAAGTGAGTCTTCGGAGTCACACTTGTCAGTCTAGCTGGTGTTAGGATGCATTTGTCGCATACTTTATTTATGTTATGTATTTATGTTTCACACTTGAGGGTTATGTTATATGCTCTACTTAGACTTAAACCCGTGTGGGGTTAGTAAGCTAGTATTTGGATGTTATTAGATATTGATCATACTTATGCTGATTATTATATTGGTTTATGAATTGATATCCGGGATTAGGTATTTATGCTAGTTGAACCCGTCACCTGCTTTGCACGTTTTGTTTTAAATGCTTCCGCTATCTATTGTTGTTGGTTTTAATTGCTTCCGCACTCTGAGTTTGTCAAGTTAGATCCGCCTAGCTTAGTGTGTGAGTTGGTCTCCCGTTCGCTATGATTCGGATTCGGGCATGGACTTCCTATTTCATGACCGAGTCTGGGTCACAGTGCGGGGGATGTGCCATCCTCCGTTTGGGGTGTTACATCCTTAAGTGGTATCAGAGCTAGGGACCCGGATTCGGTGTTCCAGCGAGGATGCTGGGCCCTTATGGGGGGGTGGACTGTAATAGCCTAAGGTGCTTGTCCCACATCGGATTGGAGAGTGGTTTGAAGCTGCTTTATAAGTAGTGGATCCCTCTCCACTGAGTAGAGGCCTTTTGGGTGCACTGGGTTATACCAGTGGCTCGAAACGTAAAACCGTGAGGCGCTTGGGGTCCACCCTTGGCCAAAGCAGACAATATCGAACGGCGGGTCTTTGGGCTGTTACAAATGGTATCAGAGCTAGGGACCCGGATTCGGTGTGTCAGCGACGACGCTGGGCCCTTGTGCTTGTCCCACATCAGATTGGAGAGTGGTTTGAAGCTGCTTTATAAGTAGTGGATCCCTCTCCCCTGAGTAGAGGCCTTTTGGGTGCACTGGGTTATACTAGTGGCTCGAAGCGTAAAACCGTGAGGCGCTTGGGGTCTACCCTTGGCCAAAGCGGACAATATCGAACGACGGGTCTTTGGGCTATTACATTATGACGAAAGGGGGAGAAAGGACGGATCACTTGTCGATCTGTGATCAAAGAAAACTATACCTGAAGAGTGGGATAGAGATTGACAAGCACAAAAGCTATATCTCATATCTAAACATTAATCTATGATCATTGATGAGATCGGTCGCTTAACTAAAAAGAAAAGAACCTAAACCTCACCTTTGAACAAAAGAGTGTAGTGTGGTGCGAGAAGACAACCCCGAACAACCTTAAACTCCGAGTATGGCTCCTCCCAGAAGCACCCTTTGGCAAATAAACATAACACTAAATACTTAGACTCAATTATGTACCATTTAGACGCACGGCGATGCAAATGAATACTATGAATGCAAGGAAGTATCATAAAGTAGCAATTAGACGTTCACTGTAACGCCCCAGTTTTTCCGGATGTCAGGTAAGCACGCCATGTGTGGGTTTTCGTGAGTTAGGATTTATTTTAATTCTTTCATTTATCCATTTATACACTACATGCTAATTTTATGAACTATATTTCTAAATGTTTATGTTTGTGAAGTATTTCATGAATTGTATCCGATTGATAAGTGAATTGTTTGCCGAGCATGTCTTATTTGATTAATTGTCCTTAAATTTACTACTTTATAAATGTGAGGACTTAATTGCATGAAAATTTCATTGGACTAAATTGAGCATTTTTCAAAGTTGGAACTTAATTGCATAACTTATATCCTTGGAGGATTTAATTGCAATTTGAGACATTTCTATCCTTTTATTACTACATTCACGTAATTCATACACACACACACATACAAACACTTTTATTCTTTTACTTCCATTTTCTAGATCAACCTCAAGGAAGAAGAAGGGAATTTTTCCAAAATTCAAGCTATAATTCCGGCATATTTCGAACTTTCAAGCTTCCAAGCATCATCATAACTTCATCTCTTTCCTTTTCCATTTCTTTCAAGGTATATGTGATTATATGAGTGATTTCTTGAGATTCATATGTGAAGCTAGGGTTATGATTTTGGGATTAATACTTTGTGTATTATGATTTAGAAGCATGATCATGAGTTATAAACTTGGAATTTTGCATGAATCTTTGGAGTATTTGAAGGTTGGGTGACATGATCATATATGGGTTTTATGTTGAAAATTTGATGAGATAGACATGCTATATTGTGTTATTTGTGGCCTAAGTGAAGTATTATGTGCATATGCATGTTGTAACCGATGGTTTCAACTTGGGATATGAATTTTTAGTTGGCTTGATTTGGCTTTGGAAACTGCCTTGTTCTGCTCTGTTCCTCGAACAGAGGTTCCCGGTCCGGACCTCTTTTAGTTCAAAATCATTACCGATCGGGAACCAATGTTAGGAGGTAAGGCTGGGCACCTGTCCCGGCCGGGACCTCTTTAAGTTCAAAAACCATCCCGACCGGGATCCCTTGAAAAGTTGCTCTTGTTAAAAACATTCCGACCAGGATCCTTTTCAGTACAAAAATAGTCCCGACTGGGATTATCCACTGGAAGTGCATATTGTGTTATTTTCATACTTTATGTCATGTGAATCGTTTTTTTGGTTCTTGGAACATTAATTGTACACATGAACATATCCATGATATTTTATAATTATCCATTCATGTCATGACATTTCACGGTTACGCCGTTCATCTTAATTGGTTCGTAAGAGTCGTGTCTTACGTACACTTATCTTTATTGCACAGACCAGCTTCCAGAGGACGAGGAGTAGGCACCTTAGGCTCGTGTCCTTTCTTGTTTTGTCCCGACAGGTGAGGTTTAATTCTAGATATATTGAACCCTTAAAACCTTTATGTTGATTTTTGGCTAAAATGTATCTATATATATAGGTAACTTTTCTCAAAACCTCAAAGGATTGAAATTACACTGTAATATTGTACTGAACCAACCTTATTTTGGCGAGTATATTGTACTGCACTATGGGCCCGAGGGTTAGTGTATTGAGACAAACCGGGAAAGCAAGGGCTGACGGGTAACTCTTGCCCTCACCATTTTGGGATGACCCCTGAATCCACCAAGAGATTGGTGGAGGAAGGAGTTCCGGGCATGGGATTCATGTACCCGACACTCAATGAGACTGGATGGTTCGGGCCTTGCAAACCCAACCATCACCCGGAGGAAAAAGGGTTATTGAAGTTGCTATTGATTGATTGCACCTTAATTACTTGCGTGATCATTTAACAAAGTGACACTTTATTATTGTACACTGTCGGAGTAAAGGTTGAGAATTACCCTCACTCGCCGGCCACTGATTGACTGAAACTGAATTAATTATTAATTTGATAGTTGTAATCTCGGGCGATGTTTATTTTCTTATTGAACTTATATTGCTTTCTTTCTTAAAACTTTACCTGAGGTTATAACTTGCCTGAAAATTACGTTTATTTTTATTAAACCCCTCACTCAGTCTTTCATAGACTGACGCCTCCACCTTTCAGTGTTTTGCAGGTGCGTGCTAGGCGGGAAATTAGAGTCTTTTGGAGTCTTTAATTTATGTCTAACATAGTCCACCTTCATGTTATGGTTGCATATGGATTTCTTATGACTTGATGATTATATTATGGGAGATTGTACATATTGTTATATGTGGATATTGTATAATTTTGATGTAGATAGTACTTGATCGTTAGTATATATTATGCTTCCGCTTAATTGTTATGCATTGGTTTGATTGGTTTGGGGTTAGTCCCACCTAGCTAGAATTATTTTTTTATTATCACCCGTTCGCTATACGTTTGGTTTATGTATGGATTCTCCATTTCGTATGTGGACTGAGCTATAATGCGGGGATGTGGCATCCTGACATATCAGGTGCTACATCTTTAGGTGGTATCAGAGCCCGATTTTAAAACCGGGGTTCTTGTGTCGTGTCTTGTGAGTCTAGGTCGTACGACATAGGAAATTATTTTCCAATGTGAGAGTCTTGCATTCTAACTTGATATTATTTGAAATATGTGACTTCATTGTATTATGGAATTTTAATTGCACTCATTTGCACCTATTAATCAAACATGTATATTCAGTGTATTATCTACGGGATGCATCGTGGTAGACCTCGTCGTGAGCATTCTCCATGTCATAGGCGATATCACCGTGACCGTTCTCTTCCACCTCCACCCCCTCAAGCTCAACCGCAAGATTTTCTTAATGTAATGGTTCAGCTTATCGATCAGAGGTTGAGAGATTATGTTCCTCCAGCACCACCAGTTCCACCAGTGCAACTAGGAGCATAGATTTCTGCTATATTCAGGGAATTCCAAAACCAGCACCCTCCGAAATTTTTCTAAGGCAATGATATACAGGCAGAGCAGTGGTTGAAGGAAGTGGTGAGGAGCTCATTCCTGGTGACTCTCAAGAGAAGGCCCGATGCACCATTTCTTTGATCCAGGGCGAGGCTTACTCTTGGTGGGATAGTGCTAGAATTATATTGGATGCCGCCGGTGAGGAGATTACTTGGGATGTATTTGTTCGGGAATTCAGGAACAAGTATATTCCTCCATCATCCTGCACTCACAGATTGTAGGAATTCACTGAATTAAAGCAAGGAGGGGGGTCCATTTCAGAGTATATATCCGAGTTTGAGAGGTTATCTCGATATGTACCTAATATATCGAGTTATGATTTGCATAAGGCGATGCAATTTGTCCAGGGACTTAGACCGGATATTCAGGTAGCCATTGAAGCAGTCAATACGAGCACCTGGGTAAAAGCTACTTCGAAGGCTTTAAAGGTTGAGGATGCCGTAAATGCAAGGAGATCTACCTACCATTTTGGACAAACTTCGGGTTCAGGTTCGGGTTCTAGCGCCAGCAAGAGGCCTATTTCTTACACAGCTCCACCACCTGCGAAAGTTCCTTGGCAGAAGTCCCGACCCGCAGGACCGGTTCAGAAAGCTCCACCTGAACCTGCTTTGCCACCATCTCCTGAGAAGCCCAAATGTACATTCTGCGGGTAAACTACGTATATTTATGATAATTGTAGAAGGCGATTGGGTTTATACCTTATTTATGGGAGCACCGAGCATATGGTTGATCGATGTCCGGATCGTCGGGATCAGCCTGTCGGGGGTCAGAGGCCACTTATCCGAGCTTATGCTTATGCTCTGGACGGAGAGGAGCAGGATGCGGATGTAGATCCAGCCGCCGTAGTCGAAGGTACAATATGCATACTTGGCACGAACATGCATACATTGTTTGATCCGGGAGCTACACACTCCTTTCTTTCAAGTGTTATTGTTGTTACTTTGTCTTTGCCTGCTATTTGTTCTTCTGCATGTTATGTGGCTAATTCTCCTTTTGGTAGTAGCATAGAAACTGATCGGGTATTCAGAGAGATTCCGGTGAGTATCGAGGGTCGAGTTTTTCTGACAAATTTCATTGAGATACCGATGACTCGATATGGATCTATTCTGGGTATGGATTAGCTATACAGACACTGTGCTACTGTTGATTGTCGAGCAAAGAGAGTCCAGCTGTGTTCAGAGGTTACTGTGGATTAGAGTTCGAAGACTGTACCACTACTTTGTTTTACCGAGGCTCAGAAACTTGTTAGAAAAGGAGCTACGGGGTTTATTACTTATATTCTCAACAGGCCTAAAGATTAGATAAAGTTGGAAGAAACAGAAGTAGTAAAGGATTTTCCCGAGGTTTTTCCCTAGAAGTTGGATTCTTTACCTCTGGATAGAGAAATTGAATTTGTGATCGATTTGTACCCGAATGCAGAGCCACTCTCCAAGACTCCGTATCGTATGGCTCCGGATGAGTTGAAAGAGTTGAAAACTCAACTCGATGCATTGTTGGAGATTAGGTATATTAAACCGAGTTCTTCTCCCTGGGGTACGCCGATTTTGTTCGTAAAGAAGAAGGACGAAACTTTAAGAATGTGTATCGACTATAGGGAGTTGGATCAGATGACGATCAAGAACAAGTATCCCCTTCCACATATCAAAGAGCTATTTGATATACTTCAGGGATCAAAGGTTTATTCGAAACTTGATCTACGATAGGGTTACTATCAGCTGCGAATCCGAGCAGAGGATATTCCAAAGAAGGGATTTAATACTCGGTACGGGCATTATGAGTTCGTGGTGATGCCGTTGGGTTTAATTAATGCCCCTGCAGCTTTTATGGACATGATGCATCGAATCTTCTGGCCTTTTCTTGATAAATTTATGGTAATCTTCATCGATGATATTTTGGTATTCTCAAAGTCTGCCGAAGAGCACGGGAGACACCTTAAACTTGTGTTGCAAACTTTGAAGGAACATCAGTTATTTGCCAAGTTCAGTAAATGTGAATTTTGGATCGACAGGGTTTCCTTCTTGGGACATGTTATTTTGGGAAACGGTTTAAAAGTTGATCCTTCGAAAATTGAAACGGTGTTGGAATGGGAGAAACTAAAGAACGCCTCAAAAGTTAAAAGTTTCTTGGGTTTAGCGGGATATTATAGAAGGTTTGTGAAGGATTTCTGAAAGATCGCCGCTCCTTTAACCCGATCGACGAAGAAAGAAGTAAAGTTTGTGTGGGATGAAGCTTGTGAGAAAAGCTTTTAATTTCTTGAAAGAGAAGTTGGTTTCTGCTCTGGTGTTGACACTTCTGGAAGGTTCTGAGGGTTATGCGGTCTATACGGATGCTTCCAAAGAAGGGTTAGGGTAGGTGTTAACGCAGAAGGGAAAAGTGATTGCTTATGCCTCTCGGAAGCTAAAAGAGCATGAAAAGAACTATCCTACACATGATCTTGAACTCACAGTTGTGGTCTTTGCACTTAGAAAGTGGAGACATTACTTGTACGGGGTATCTTTTGAGATTTTTACGGACCACAAAAGCCTCCAATATTTATTTGCTCAGAAGGATTTGAATATGAGGCAACTGCGGTGGATGGAACTTCTTGAGGATTATTAGTGTACGATCAAATACCATCCCGATAAAGCTAACGTGGTCGCCGATGAACTTAGTAGGAAGGCTAGTGTATCGAATTTGAAAATGGGTGAAAGTAGTGGAATCGAGCCAATTGTGTTGAAAGCTCGAGTTTCTAATATTTCCATACAACCGGACTTGAAGTATAGATTATTTGAAGCTCAGACTAATGATCTGGAAGTGCAGAGTTGGTAGCTAAGGCAAGAGCTAATCGGAAGGTCCATTCGAGTTCGATGAAACCGGTCTTCTTCGTTTCAAGAACTGACTGGTTGTACTCGAGGAATTAAAACAGGTGTTGCTCGAAAAGGCTCATAAGTCGTCTTACTCTATCCACCCTGGAGGAAACAAAATGTATAAGGATCTGAAACAATATTATTGGTGGAATGGATTGAAGAAAGACGTAGCCGAGTATGTGAAACATTGCATAACTTATCAGAAAGTTAAAGCCGAGCATAAGAAACCCGGGGGTCTTCTACAGCCGTTACCTATTCCAGAGTGGAAGTGGGAACTGGTGACAATGGACTTTGTATCCGGATTACCGAAGGTAAAAGATGGGTTTGATGGTATTTGGGTGATTGTGGACCGTTTAACTAAGTCTACGCATTTTCTACCGATTAGGATGTCTTACAAGATTCGTAACCTAGCCGAGTTATATAACAGGGAAATTGTTCGACTTCACGGGATTCCGGTTAGCATTGTATCGGATAGAGATCCGAGATTTACTTCAAAGTTGTAGCAAGAATTACAAGGTATTTTGGGCACCAAGCTCAAGCTCAAGTTTAGTACATTATTTCACCCTCAAACGGATGGCCAATTCGAGAGATTAATCAGGTATCTCGAGGACTTGCGTCGAGCTTGTGCCTTGGACTTTCGGACTTCTTGGCATGAGCAATTACCATTGATTGAGTTTACATATAATAACAGTTTCCAAGCCTCAATTGGTATGGCTCCGTATGAGTTACTTTATGGTCGGAAATGTCGATCTCCGTTGTTCTTTGACTTAGAGGAGTGGAAATGGACTAAACAAGAAGGCGTTAAGAAGGGTGAGAAATTGGAGAAACCTTCTAAAGCCGTAAGAGATATGATTACGAAAGTCCAACAAATACAACAACGGATGAAATCAGCTCAAGACAAACAAAAGAGCTAGGCCGACCTTCACCGAAGGGATCTCAAATTTGAAGTTGGAGACCGGGTGTTCTTGAAAGCGTCTCCACGTAAGGGATTTGCTCAGATTGGAAAAGGAGAAAAACTTAATCCTCGTTATTTAGGTCCTTTTGAGATTCTTAAAAGAATTGGTGAAGTAGCATAACGGTTGGACCTACCACCGAGCCTCACGGGGATTCATAATGTATTTCATGTGTCTCAACTAAGGAAATACTACCCTGATGAAACTGAGATCCTACCCGTTGAAGAAGTGGAATTGGAACCGAACTTAACCTTTGTTCAGAAGCCGGTTAAGATTTTGGATAGAAAGTTTCAAGAATTGAGGAATCGGCAAATTCCAATGGGCGAATCCAATGGTTAAGGTTCTTTAGAGGAGTGATAAGACTGAAGAAGCCACATGGGAAACCGAAGACAAGATAAAAAGGTTCCATGCAGAGTTGTTTTCCTCCCGAGCAGTGAATCTGGGGACCAGATTCTTTTAAGGGGGAGGATTGTAATGCCCCAGTTTTTCCGGATATCAGGTAAGCACGCCACGTGTGGGTTTTCGTGAGTTAGGATTTATTTTAATTCTTTCATTTATCCATTTATACACTACATGCTAATTTTATGAACTATATTTCTAAATATTTATGTTTGTGAAGTATTTCATTAATTGTATCCGAGAATTATTTGCTGAACATGTCTTATTTGATTAATTATCCTTAAATTTACTACTTTATAAATGTGAGGACCTAATTGCATGAAAATTTCATTGAACTAAATTGAGCATTTTTCATAAGCTGGAACTTAATTGCATAACTTATATCCTTGGAGGATTTAATTGCAAATTTGAGACATTTCCGTCCTTTTATTCCTGCATTCACGTAATTCATACATACACACATACAAGCACTTTGCTTCTTTTGCTTCCATTTTCTCGATCAACCTCAAGGAAGAAGAAGGGAATTTTTCCAAACTTCAAGCTATAATTCCGGAAAATTTCGAACTTTGAAGCTTCCAAGCATCATCATAAGTTCATCTCTTTCCTTCTCCATTTCTTTAAAGGTATATGTGATTATATGAGTGATTTCTTGAGATTCATATGTGAAGCTAGGGTTATGATTTTTGGATTAATACCTTGTGTATTATGATTTAGAAGTATGATCATGAGTTATAAACTTAGAATTTTGCATGAATCTTTAGAGTATTTGAAGGTTGGGAGACATGATCATATATGGGTTTTATGTTGAAAATTTGATGAGATAGACATGTTATATTGCGTTATTTGTGGCCTAAGTGAAGTATTATGTGTATATGCATGTTGTAAGCAATGGTTTCAACTTGGGGTATGAATTTTGAGTTGGTTTCATTTGGCTTTGGAAACTGCCCTGTTCTGCTCTGTTCCTCGAACAGAGGTTCCCGGCCGGGACCTCTTTTAGTTCAAAATCCATACCAGTCGGGAACCAATGTTAGGAGGTAGGGCTGGGCACCTGTCCCGGCCGAGACCTCTTTAAGTTCAAAAACCATCCCGGCCGGGATCCCTTGAAAAGTTGCTCTTGTTAAAAACGTCCCGACCAGGATCCTTTTCAGTACAAAAATAGTCCCGACTGGGATTATCCACTGGAAGTGCATATTGTGTTATTTTCATACTTTATGTCATGTGAATCGTTTTTTTGGTTCTTGGAACATTAATTGTACACATGAACATATCCATGATATTTCATAATTATCCATTCATGTCATGACATTTCACGGTTACGCCGTTCATCTTAATTGGTTCGTAAGAGTCGTGTCTTACGTACACTTATCTTTATTGCACAGACCAGCTTCCAGAGGACGAGGAGTAGGCACCTTAGGCTCGTGTCCTTTCTTGTTTTGTCCCGACAGGTGAGGTTTAATTCTAGATACATTGAACCCTTAAAACCCTTATGTGGATTTTTTGCTAAAATATATCTGTATATATAGGTTGTTAGGAATAGTGCCCTAGAAAGCCGATTGTATATCCGCTTTGTGCTTTTCCTTATTGTAATCACAGACAATCTTTGAATGAAATAACGAATTGAGGCAACACTTCTTTATATGCTCTTGTTTGGTATGCGTTTACTTTATCTGTGCATGTATGAGAACTCCCCTAATCCTGATGACTTTAGGACTCTACCATTTAGGTGAAATGGTTCATGAAACGAGCCCTATATCACATAAGTCATGATTAGTAAAATACTCCAAGCCGATGAGTCCTACAGACAGTGGGAGTGTCAACCTGACTCCTCTAAGGCTTGCTTGTGGGATCACGCCCTTAAGAAGGACCACCTAGTTTCATGGAGGTGCAAAGTGTATAGTTGATACGTGCGTGATACATGAGGGTGCTTACTTTAATAAGTAAGTTCATTGAGGTGCCCCGTGTGAGAACATTCCTAAATGGGAAAGGAAGTTTCTATTTCAGGAAATGGAAACTTCCAGATTAGGAAATATCTCACGAGTCATTGATGTGATTAATTGATCCTTAAGACTTGAGGTTCCTTGTCACTTTATGAGTTAACTCTGTAGTCTTAGGTATAAGCTTTAAAGGGTGTCGCCTTAGACAACTGATTCAAGGCTTATGCTGGGGCTGCACAAGTGATTCATGAAAGTGAATGAGAATCAAGAAAGGACCTACACTTGCATTTGCGAGGTGATCTCTTATTGTGTAAGTCATTCATATGCCACATGGAGTCCTTGGCCAAGGCAGTAGATCAAGACATCAAGAAAAGGGTTTCTTGGATTGAGATCAAATGGATATGAAATGCACTTAGCTTTAAGACCGGATTATTAGGGTTCTGATTATTCCCTTGCCCTAGATCTTGGTTGAGAGATAGTAAGTAGGAGGATTGTATCTCACATGAATCAATGACTCAAAGGTTCTATCGAATCCGAACATTCCAATTCAGCTAGGGGTTAAACACCTGTTGTTAGACTATGGTTGTTTAATCTGTGGACTGATTAATTAATTAGTGAATTAATTAATTGGGGTCACTGCTAATTGAATTGAGAACCTAGAGGGTCACACACAACAACTTGGTTACATGAGTTGAGGCTTGAAAATGATTAAACGAGTTAATCGGGCCTAGAGGGTTCCACACGTGTAAAATCACACGTGTGGGTCACGTGACTGGAAACGTGTCATTATGACACGTGTGCCACACGTGAATAATTATTTTGGTGATTAAATAATTAATTTGTTAATTATTTAATAGACTTTGGTTTAATTTTGAATTAAAAAGAAAGTCTTATTTTGGAGAAAAATAATCTAGTTAATTAATTATGAATTAATTAATTAGATAAAATAAGTTATTTATTTAAAATAAATAAAGTATAAAATTATCCAAAATTAGTTTGGATATTTTTAGCTCTCTTGAAAGTTGATTTGAATTTGAATTCAAATTCAAAGTCAAAGTCAAATTACTTGATGATCAAGTAATAGGAGAGAGAGAGAGACCAAAATCCTAGCCCATAAAGGACTAGGAATTTCGGCACTCCCCTCTCTATAAATAGGAGAGCTCGAGCTCCTTATGGAGCTAATTGGCAATTCTTTTGGTTCATGTGTTGAACACCATCCTTTCTCCAAGATAAACGAAACCCTAGGTTAAGCCTAAACACTAACTAGAGAACTAGCATCCTTACTAGTTAGATTGTGATCAAGTTGGTGGACTATCTCTAGAGAGCTTCAAGTTAGAAGTTTGAAGATTCGAGCTTTACCAAGGAGAGGGGATCAAGCCGCGAGAAGAGCGTTCTTGGGTGGCTTGAAACGCTTCAAGAAAGAATAAAAGAAAAGTAAGTTTTCTATCTCTACGAATTTGGTTACACGATTGCGAGTCCAAGGTCCTTTTGTTGGGAAAATTTTTTAAATTCCGCTGCTTTCTGATTCGTTTTTTCCAACAAGTGGTATCAGAGCCACCTCGTTAATCGTGTTTCTGATTCGTCTCAATTATTCTGAATTTGGTAGAAATTCTTAGGCTTGGTGCGACTGAGTATTTGTAATTGTTTTAGAAAGCCTGAATTACGAAACTGTATTTTTTCTGAAAGTTTCTGAAAATTGGTTTTTGCAAAATTTAAGTTTTGAAAAACTATTTTAGATTTGAAACTGTATAAACTGTTTTTGGATTTCTTGGATTGGTTTTGCTTTTGAACGAAAACACGAAACGAAAAGCCTGGATTACGAACACGCGAAACCCCGCGCGCGAAGGCATCGCGCGCGCGGGCTTCGTGTGCCACCGCCCGCCTGGCCTAGGTATGCGCAGGGCATCCGCCCAGCACCCTCCCGCAACCACGCGGGAGGCCCTTCCGGGCGCGCCTAGGGGCGCCCGCCCAGGGCGGCCGAGACTGGCCGCCCATCGCCCGCCCGCATTGGCCGAGAGGGCGGCGCGCGGTGCCTTGGCCGCGCGCGCAGCCCTTTCGCGTACGGGCCCCGTTTTCTCCGTCGCAATCCGACTTTTCGTGTTTCGTGCAATCCAGTCCCAATTTTATTTTTAATTTTTAAAATTTTATTTTTGAATATTTGTTTTAATTTTTGAATAAAACTTAAAATTGGGATTTTTGAGAAATTGAAACGGTTTATATTTTGGGAAAATACAATCTTTGATAAAATTATTAATTTTCAGAAATTAATTGGAATTTTATTTGTTTTTTTTAATTTGGGATTTATTGAAAACTTTTATAAACAAGACTCGCATCAAGTCGTGTTTTAAGTCATTAAGACTTGAAACGGGAATTTTAATTTATTGGCTAAATTTAAATTCTCGCAAAAGCATGTTAGGTGATCATGGGTTTAGACTTATGTATGGTTTTAATTTATGCACATGGATGGTTTAAATTGGGGTTGGAGCCCTATAGTTGCGTTTTTCAATTGAGGTTGGAGCCTCACTTATGTGCGTACTGTTATGTGATTTATTATGTGGCTTTCCATATGAGTTTTTTGCTTGGATACCCCCTGTGTTATGCCTAATTAGCACTCCGAACCCTATGATTTGAAAATTCTCAAAGAGAACCCTGTGATTATATAAATTAGCACTGAAAACCCCGTGATTATATTAAAATTAGCACTCAAAACCCTACAACCACGGCTGTAGGGTTTGAAATTCTAATTGAGTGCTAATTTATTACAATCACAGGGTTCGCTTTGAGAATTTTCAAATCACAGGGTTTTGAGTGCTAATTAGGTATATCACAGGGTTTTTGATGCAATAAACTCCTTTCCATATTACTGTTTTTTAGGCCGGGGTATGCCCCGTGTAATTGTCTAAGGCCAATATGAAGATTGAGCCTTATTACTTTATGTCTTTTTCTTTTTATTGTAATTTGAGAGTAGAGATAGGTGGTGAGGTTTTATTTTCATTTTGGAGACAATGCACCCATGGAGTAAGATGGACCACATTCAAGTAACAAGGAGGCCATAAGTGAAGACCCCTCAAAATGTTTGGGAGGGGAATCTCAATTGTTAAATGTAATAGAGATAGGGCTCGTATTTTGTTACCGCTTTCCCTTACGTGATTTAAACTGTTTATGTGGCATGTATGTTAGAACTTGTGATTGTGGAGTGGCTCCCACATATCACGCATAAGATAGGTAGAACCCATGATCATTACATGTTAGTATCATGCTAGGACATGTTATCTGTTTATGTGCTTGTTTGAAATGCATTTAAGTATCATGCTAGGACATGCATTTATGTGTTAGAATTGGTAAGTTGTACCTACCTAGGGTTCTTACTTAGAATGTCCGCGAGTCGTGGGTTCGAGGTAAAATGCATAGGATCTTAGTACCCATTGGGAAACGTGTTCCTCTTAGATCTTTGGGAATTATAGATCTTTGAAAAACAGTGGGAGCTACATTAGATTAAAGACCTTATCTTTTGTATATCATTATAATTCAGCATGCTCACTAGTTCTCTGTTTTACCATTTAGGTCGTAGATTCTGTGATTCTCTACGTGTTTTGAAAGGACAACCAAAAACCCTCTTGTACCGATCCTCAAGTCAAACAAGTTGACTGGTCCCAACTATTCTGATTGGCTGAGGAATCTAAAAATCATTTTAGATTCTGAGAAGAGAACTTATGTTCTCTTCGAAGGGGAGCCTAGTCCCGAAGGGGAGGCTCCCACTCGGGCCGAGCGGGACGCGATTCAGAAGTGGAAGGATGATAATCTCCAAGCCCGTTGCCTTATGTTGGCTAACATGTCTCCGGACTTGCAAAGGCAACATGAGGCCATGGAATTCGCTTGGGAGATTTACGACCACTTAGAGCAACTTTACCGCCCTCATGAACGTGTTACAAGGTATAACACTTCAAAGGAATTATTCCACTTGAGAATGAGGGAAGGTACAAGTGTCCATGAATATGGACTCAAGTTTCTCGCCCTTACTGAGAAACTTGCTTCCATGGACATGCCACTGAAAGATGAGCTTTCAGTGGATTTGTTGCTAGCTTCGCTCCCACCATCATTCAACCCATTTATCCTTAACTTCAATATGAATCATGCTGGTGCTACTGTAGCTGAGCTGATTAGTCAGCTTGTGACTGCTGAAAGCACGATCAAGAAGGACAATAAGGTTTTGATGGTGAATGCTCCATCTTCCTCTTCTGGGCCTTCTAAAGGTAAGGGCAAGAAAGCCCAAAAGAAGAAGAAGAAACCCCTTAGGCCCACTGGTGGCATTTCGAAGGGGAAGGCCCAAAAGGCCCAAAAGAAGAAGCGTGATTAGAAAGAGGATGTTTGCTTCCATTGTGGCAAAGCGGGACATTGGAGGAGAAACTGCCCAGAGTACAAGGCTACTCTAAAGAAAGGTATCTTTCTCGTTGAAGTAAATCTTTCTATTAATTCTAGTTCTTGGGTACTTGATACCGGTTGTGGAACTCATATCTGTAATGATGTACAGATGCTAAGTGAAGTCCAACAACTCAAAGAAGGAGAATGTGTCTTGAAGATCGGTGATGGCTCAAACGTTGAAGCTCGAGCTTTAGGCACAATTAGATTAGATTTAGGAAGTTTTGAGTTAGTATTAAATAAAGTCCTTTATGTACCGAGCATTATTCGTAATATAATTTCAGTTCCAATATTAGATTGTGAAGGTTATGAAACTTATATTAAGAATGGTAAATACTTTATCAAACGGAACAACTCTTCCGTTCACATCGGTACTCTAAGTAATGGACTTTATCTAACTCAAAATATCAATATTATGAATATACAACGAGAAACGAAGCGTAAGAGAGATGACAAAGTTTCAGCTCCCTTATGGCACGCTAGATTAGGACACATTTCCAAGAACAGAATTAGCAAGATAAACACTTTAGGATCATTCTCTGAAAATGATCTTAAGGAGTTAACTTCTTGCGAATCCTGTCTCAAAGGAAAGATGTCTAAAGTTCCTTTTAAAGGAACTGTGGAACGTGCCACTAAGGTTTTGGATTTGATCCATACTGATGTTTGTGGACCGCTCAGTGTAAGCACTAGAAACAATCATCAGTATTTCATAACCTTTACCGATGACTTTAGTCGATATGGTTATTTATACTTAATGAAGTATAAATCTGAAGCTTTTGAGAAATTCTTAGAATTTCAAAAGGAGGTTGAGAACCAAACTGGTCACAAGATCAAAGCACTTCGATCTGATCGAGGAGGAGAGTATCTTAGTGAAGAATTCCTTAATCATCTCAAAGATAATGGGATTATCTCTCAGTGGACTCCTCCGGGAACTCCTCAACTTAATGGAGTTTCTGAGAGAAGGAATCGAACCTTACTTGATATGGTTCGTTCCATGATGAGTTTCACTGACTTACCACCTTCTTTCTGGGGTTATGCCCTAGAAAGTGCAGCAAAGATTTTGAATCTAGTTCCCTCTAAGTCAGTCCCGAAAACGCCCTATGAAATGTGGCATGGTAAAATCCCTAGCTATTCTTACTTAAGAATTTGGGGTTGTCCTGCTTACGTGAAGAGGACAGTGGGAGATAAGTTAGAATCTCATTCTAACTTATGCTACTTTGTAGGTTATCCTAAGGAATCCATAGGATATTACTTCTATGATCAATCTGAGCAAAAGGTGTTTGTTTCCAGAAATGCCACTTTTCTTGAGGAACCGTTCCTTAAAGAAAAGAAAGGCAAGATCATAGAATTAGAGGAAGTACAAAGTGACCCCATGCCACCCACTGAAGAAACGTCCCCTACTGATCGACCACAACCAATCACGAATTTCGATACACATGAAAATCCTCCTCTGAGGCGTTCTGAACACACTCCTAAACAGCCGGAGAGATGGTATGGATTCTTCCATGAAATCTCTCAAAAGGATAATGATCCTTTAACATATGAGGAGGCACTTTCAGATTCTGACTCTGAACAGTGGATAGAAGCTATGAAATCCGAAATGGACTCCATGAACTCCAACCAAGTGTGGACCTTGGTAGATTTGCCTGATCGGGTCAAACCCATAGGTTACAAATGGATCTTTAAGAGAAAGCTTGGAGTTGATGGAAGCATTGCAGCCTACAAAGCAAGACTGGTTGCAGAAGGATTCACTCAAAGACCCGGCGTGGACTTTGATGAAACTTTTTCGCCAGTTGCAATGCAAAAGTCTATTCGGATCATGCTTGCCATTACTGCATATTATGACTATGAGATATGGCAAATGGATGTGAAAACGGCCTTTCTCAATGGTGACATTGACAAAGACATTTATATGGAGCAACCCATAGGTTTCACATTCAGTGGGAGTGAGCAAAAGGTTTGCAAACTCCAAAGATCAATCTATGGATTGAAACAGGCTTCTAGGAATTGGAACATTCGATTTGATGAATCAGTCAAAGCGTTTGGCTTCATTCAAATTTCGAATGAGTCCTGTGTGTATAGAAAGGAATTGGAGAACTCAGTGCAATTCTTAGTACTTTATGTTGATGACATCCTTCTTATTGGGAATTCGAAGGATGACATGAAAGTAACTAAGTTGTGGTTATCGAACCAATTCGAGATGAAAGATCTTGGTGATGCGTTCTATATCCTTGGAATTTAAATCTATAGAGATAGATCTAGAAGGTTAATAGGACTATCACAGTCGATGTACATTGAAAAAATATTGAAGAGATTCAATATGGAGTCAGCAAAGGTTAAGAACCTTCCTATGAGTGTAGGAACATGTCTTTCAAAGAAGATGTGTCCTAAGACTAACCTTGAGAAGGAAAGAATGACCCATACACCTTATGCATCAGCAATAGGTAGCATAATGTATGCAATGTTATGTACTCGACCGGATGTGGCTTATGCACTTAGTGTAACAAGTCATTTCCAATCTGACCCTGGAGATGGTCACTGGGCTGCCGTGGAGAATATTCTTAAGTACTTGAAAAGTACTAAAGATTTATTCTTAGTTTACGGAGGTCAGAAAGATCTTACTGTCGAAGGATACTGCGATGCAAGCTTTGCATCTGACTTAGATGATTTTAAGTCAATGTCAGGATACATTTTCTGCCTAAACGGCGGAGCAGTGAGTTGGAAGAGTTCCAAGCAAACAACCACTGCAGATTCGACCACTGAGGCCGAATACTTAGCTGCAAATGATGCAGCTAAGGAAGGTGTTTGGATTAGAAACTTCATTCAAGAGTTGAATGTTGTTCCTAGCATGAAAGACCCCATTACTGTGTTTTGTGACAACACTAGGGCGGTTGCTCAAGCAAGAGAACCAAGATCTCACCAACGGACCAAGCACATTATGAGGAAGTATCACCTAATCCGTGATATTATCAAAAGAGGAGATGTGCAAATTGAGAGGGTCACATCAGCAGAGAACGTGGCAGATCCACTTACTAAACACCTTAGTCGAGAAGGTTTCCAAGGTCATCTTCAGAAGTTGGGACTTAGAGTAGCTTTAGAATGGCTTTGACGGGCAAGTGGGAGATTGTTAGGAATAGTGCCCTAGAAAGCCGATTGTATATCCGCTTTGTGCTTTTCCTTATTGTAATCACAGACAATCTTTGAATGAAATAACAAATTGAGGCAACACTTCTTTATATGCTCTTGTTTGGTATGCATTTACTTTATCTGTGCATGTATGAGAACTCCCCTAATCCTTATGACTTTAGGACTCTACCATTTAGGTGAAATGGTTCATGAAACGAGCCCTATATCACATAAGTCATGATTAGTAAAATACTCCAAGCCGATGAGTCCTACAGACAGTGGGAGTGTCAACCTGACTCCTCTAAGGCTTGCTTGTGGGATCACGCCCTTAAGAAGGACCACCTAGTTTCATGGAGGTGCAAAGTGTATAGTTGATACGTGCGTGATACATGAGGGTGCTTACTTTAATAAGTAAGTTCATTGAGGTGCCCCGTGTGAGAACATTCCTAAATGGGAAAGGAAGTTTCTATTTCAGGAAATGGAAACTTCCAGATTAGGAAATATCTCACGAGTCATTGATGTGATTAATTGATCCTTAAGACTTGAGGTTCCTTGTCACTTTATGAGTTAACTCTGTAGTCTTAGGTATAAGCTTTAAAGGGTGTCGCCTTAGACAACTGATTCAAGGCTTATGCTGGGGCTGCACAAGTGATTCATGAAAGTGAATGAGAATCAAGAAAGGACCTACACTTGCATTTGCGAGGTGATCTCTTATTGTGTAAGTCATTCATATGCCACATGGAGTCCTTGGCCAAGGCAGTAGATCAAGACATCAAGAAAAGGGTTTCTTGGATTGAGATCAAATGGATATGAAATGCACTTAGCTTTAAGACCGGATTATTAGGGTTCTGATTATTCCCTTGCCCTAGATCTTGGTTGAGAGATAGTAAGTAGGAGGATTGTATCTCACATGAATCAATGACTTAAAGGTTCTGTCGAATCCGAACATTCCAATTCAGCTAGGGGTTAAACACCTGTTGCTAGACTATGGTTGTTTAATCTATGGACTGATTAATTAATTAGTGAATTACTTAATTGGGGTCACTGCTAATTGAATTGAGAACCTAGAGGGTCACACACAACAACTTGGTTACATTAGTTGAGTCTTGAAAATGATTAAACGAGTTAATCGGGCCTAGAGGGTTCCACAAGTGTGAAATCACACGTGTGGGTCACGTGACTGGACACGTGTCATTATGACACGTGTGCCACACGTGAATAATTATTTTGGTGATTAAATAATTAATTTGTTAATTATTTAATAGACTTTGGTTTAATTTTGAATTAAAAAGAAAGTCTTATTTTGGAGAAAAATAATCTAGTTAATTAATTATGAATTAATTAATTAGATAAAATAAGTTATTTATTTAAAATAAATAAAGTATAAAATTATCCAAAATTAGTTTGGATATTTTTAGCTCTCTTGAAAGTTGATTTGAATTTGAATTCAAAGTCAAAGTCAACTTACTTGATGATCAAGTAATAGGAGAGAGAGAGAGACCAAAATCCTAGCCCATAAAGGACTAGGAATTTCGGTACTCCCCTCTCTATAAATAGGAGAGCTCGAGCTCCTTATGGAGCTAATTGGCAATTCTTTTGGTTCATGTGTTGAACACCATCCTTTCTCCAAGATAATCGAAACCCTAGGTTAAGCCTAAACACTAACTAGAGAACTAGCATCCTTACTAGTTAGATTGTGATCAAGTTGGTGGACTATCTCTAGAGAGCTTCAAGTTAGAAGTTTGAAGATTCGAGCTTTACCAAGGAGAGGGGATCAAGCCGCGAGAATCGCGTTCTTGGGTGGCTTGAAACGCTTCAAGAAAGAATAAAAGAAAAGTAAGTTTTCTATCTCTACGAATTTGGTTACACGATTGCGAGTCCATGGTCCTTTTTTGGGAAAATTTTTTAAATTCCGCTGCTTTCTGATTCGTTTTTTCCAACATAGGTAACTTTTCTCAAATCCTCATAGGATTGAAAATGCACCGTAATATTGTACTGAACCAACCTTATTTTGGCGAGTATATTGTACTGCACTGTGGGCTCGAGGGTTAGTGTATTGAGCCAATCGGGAAAGCAAGGGCTGACGGGTAACTCTTGCACTACCCTCACCATTTTGGGATGACCCCTGAATACACCAAGAGATTGGTGGAGGAAGGAGTTTCGTGCATGAGATTCATTTACCCGATGCTTAATGAGACTAGATGGCTCGGGCTTTGCAAACCCAACCATCACCCGGAGGAAAAAGGGTTATCGAAATTGTTATTGATTGATTGCACCTTAATTACTTACGTGATCATTTAACCAAGTGACACTTAATTATTGTACACTGTCGGAGTAAAGGTTGGAGAATTGCCCTCACTCACCGGGCCACTGATTGACTGAAACTGAATTAATTGTTAATTTGATAGTTGTAATCTCGGGCGATGTTTATTTTCTTATTGAACTTATATTGCTTTCTTTATTAAAACTTTACTCAAGGTTATAACTTGCTTGATAATTGCGGTTATATTTGTTAAACCCCTCACTCAGTCTTTCATAGACTGACGCCTCCACCTTTCAGTGTTTTGCAGGTGCGTGCTAGGCGGGAATTAGAGTTTTTTGGAGTCTTTAATTTATGTCTAGCATAGTCCACCTTCATGTTATGGTTGCATATGGATTTCTTATTACTTGATGATTATATTATGGGAGATTGTACATATTGTTATTGTAATGTCCCACATCGGAGGAAGAGGAGAACTAAGCCTTCCTTATAAGGGGGTGGATACCTCTTCCCTGTAGAGGCCTTTTTCTGGGTGGGCGCCTTTGGCTTAAATTCCAACGAGAAAAACAAAACCGTGAGGCTATGTCGACTTATGGATAGCAAAGCGGACAATATCTACAGGCGGGTTTTCGGGCTGTTACAAATGGTATCAGAGCCGAAGGTTCAAAACCGGGCTCTTGAGTAGTCTCGAGTCGTCTAGGTCATACGAAAATAGGAATAACTTGCTTATGTGCTTTAAATTGATTCATTTTGCATATGCTACATTATTGATTAACATAATTGTACTTGCATCATTGAACATTTTTTATTGTGGTAGCATCACTCACCACTTCTCAATCAAGGTAAGGTTTGGAACGAGAGTGTACGATTTACCTTTCTATGCATGATTTATGCAGATTTACACCTTAATTTGATAGCCGCTTCATACTTATGTGAAATACGTGTATTACCTGAGATACGTAGCTTCATAACTTATTAAATATGTGTTCGTATTGTCGTCTTTAAGCTTTGATAGCCGCTTCATACTTATGTAATTATTGCTTAAATGATGTAATTCTTGGATTTTATGTTTATGTTATGTTCTTATATAATGTATGAATGTTTTATGATGCTTATTTGAGGTTTTGGAAGCTTCGTTTCAAGTTTTGGGATGTTTTGAACTCATCCCCGTCGAGTTCCAACTTGTTTTCGCATTTTTGTGTTTCTGGGCAGGATCTACCGGGGTAGATTTTATGCAGTAGCTCCTGGACCAAATCCACGGGGGTGGATTTTTGTGTGGGATAAATCCACGATCGTGGATTTTCCCTGCGCTTGTTTTCTTGACTCGTTTCGCTTGTTTTGACTCTTGTAAGTTATTTTCTTGTTTCTATGATGCCTTTAATGAGTTGTGGCCGTATTATATGTGGTGGAACTTCTTGCATATCACTTGTTATGATTTTTATGCCATGATCAAGTTTAAGTTGTCACATTACTAAGTTATGCATTTACTTGAACTTGTATGACTTCCTACGTGATGTGTGACCTTGACATGCTATATATGCTCATGACTGATCCTCACATTTCATTAAGTGCATGATATGACTCCATAAGCATTCATAACTCTCATAAGTGACTTGTTATTTAAGCCGTGCGTCGTTTACTTGGTTCGAGTCGAGTCTCACCTTTGTTGGTACGTTTGTCTTGTTAGGTGTTGAGCCTCCAGACGAGTAGTCTCGTTGCTCGTGGTTGGCCTTGGAAGTTCTTGGTAAAGGTGAGGAGTTATAATACAAAATGTTTTCAAAACTATGGACACCTATAGCCTATCATGATTGATGGTTAAACTCCCATTTTCAAAATATATATGTAGGCTCTATACGCCAAGTTTTGTGAGTTTTTCTCATATTATTGATATTTGTTTTTGGAAAACGGTTTGCAAGTAAAAACTTGACTTGGCATATGGGATAAGTAACCAAAATGCTTTTGGAACTTTCATGGAATATTATGTATGTGTGAGTTGTGTAGTGAGGTTATGATGTACCTTGCAAGGACGCTTGCTTGGGGAATCCTTTATTGAGCTAGGGGATGGAGTTGAGTGATATTCCGCGAAGGCAAGGGCCAATGGATGTCCTCATACAAAGTTCCCACTGTGGACAAGACTATTAAGACTCCGAGCAGGTTTCGGTGTTGAAGTTTTCTTGGAGAGAGCTAGGTTTCATGGACCGAATTCTCTATGTTATGGATGATCGGGGGATGTACACCCTCAGCATCAATGGCGTAATGGATGGATTGATTTGGATTTATTTGGTTCGGGAAGTAAGGATGGAGTGCTCGTTCTCGCCGAGACGGTTTTGTATGTGGTTTGTGATCCGTTGTTTTGGAAACCCTTGCATTGATTTTGAAAAGTTAAACGGATCATGAACACCTTTAATTTGAGCATGCATTAAACCCTCTTATATCACTTATATTATGTATACTCCTCCTGACCGGTTCCGTTTGAACTGATCTCTTTTACCTTTCGTGTCCGCAGGTCACTTTTGGAATCAAGCTAGGCGGGGTCTTTCTTAAGAGTCTTGTCTAGTCATCTAGTTGTGCACATTGCTTGTAGCATACTTCGATTATGTTGTTTATGGATTTAGTATGTACGTTGTTAGATCACTATCTTGTTAGTTGGACCGTGGTGGTCTCTAGGATGATTTACATTCCCACATTTTGAACATTTCGTGCTGGACCATGATGGTCACTTAGTTGATGGATTTGTTATTACCTCCTTGCATTAATTATATTGACAAGGATTATGAAGTACATGTAATGTCGTTGATGAATCGATATGCAAGTATTACATTTTATGCTTCCGTGAACTTGTGTTTGTTTTTATTCCTTGTTGTGAGTCTAATACCGCCTAGCTAGGATTTTCGTTTGTCACCGCTTGCTTCGAGCTTGGCGGGTATATGGATAACAATACTATATACAAGCTAAGTCCGTAGCGCGGGATAGGAGTGGGATGCCCTTGTTAGGGCGTTACACCCCTATTTGGTCCGTAGCGTAGGTCGCGTCTGCGAGGCGGCATCCTACACACAATCTTATCATGTATGCATATATCCGCTCCTATCCCGCGCTACGGACCTAGCTTGTATATAGTATTGTTATCCATATACCCGCCAAGCTCTAAGCAAGCGGTGACAAACGAACATCCTAGCTAAGTGGTACTAGACTCACAACAAGGAATAAAAACAAACACAAGTTCACGGAAGCATAAAATATAATACTTGCATATGCATTCATCAACGACATTACATGCACTTCATAATCCTTCTCAATATAATTAATGCAAGGAGGTAATAACAAATCCATCAACTAAGTGACCATCATGGTCCAGCATAAAATGCTCAAAATGTGGGAATATAAATCATCCTAGAGACCACCACAGTCCAACTAACAAGATAGTGATCCAACAATGTACATACTAAATCCATAAAAAACTCCAAAGACAACATAATCAAAGTATGCTACAAGCAACGTGCACAAACTAGACGGCTAGACAAGACTCTCAAGAAAGACCCTGCCTAGCTTGACTCCCAAAGCGACCTGTGGACACGAAAGGTAAAGGAGATTAGTTCAAACGGAACCGGTGAGGAGGAGTATACATAATATAAGTTATATAAGAGGGTTTAATGCATGCTCAAATTAAAGGTGTTCATGATCCATTTAACTTTTCAAAATTAATGCAAGGGTTTCCAAAACAACGGATCACAAACCACATACAAAACCGGCTCGGCGAGAACGAGCACTCCATCCTTACTTCCCGAACTAAATAAATCCAAATCAATCCATCCATTACGCCATTGATGCCGAGGGTGTACATCCCCCGATCATCCATAACATAGAGAATTCGGTCCATGAAACCTAGCTCTCTCCAAGAAAACTTCAATATCGAAACCTCCTCGGAGTCTTAGTAGTCTTGTCCACAGTGGGAACTTTGTATGAGGACATCCGTCTGCCCTTGCCTTCCCGAAATATCACTCAACTCCATCCCCGAGCTCAATAAAGGATTCTGCAAGCAAGTGTCCTTGCAAGGTACATCATAACCTCGCTACACAACTCACACATACATAATATTCCTTGAAAGTTCCAAAAGCATTTTGGGTACTTATCCCATATGCCAAGTCGAGTTTTTACTTATAAATCGTTTTCCAAAAGCAAATATCAATAATATGAGCAAAGCTCACAAAACATGGCTTAAAGAGCCTACATATATATTTTGAAAACGGGAGTTTAACCATCAATCATGATAGGCTATAAGTGTCCATAGTTTTGAAAACATTTTGTATTATAACTCCTCACCTTTACCAAGAACTTCCAAGGCCAACCATGAGCAACGGGACTACTCGTCCGGACCCTCAACACCTAACAAGACAAACGTACCAACAAAGGTGAGACTCGACTCAAACCAAGTAAACGACGCACGGCTTAAGTAACAAGTCACTTATGAGAGTTATGAATGCTTATGGAGTCATATCATGCACTTAATGAAATGTGAGGATCAATCGTGAGCATATATAGCATGTCAAGGTCACACATCACGTAGGAAGTCATACAAGTTCAAGTAAATGCATAACTTAGTAATGTGACAACTTAAACTTGATCATGGCATAAAAATCATAACAAGTGATATGCAAGAAGTTCCACCACATATAATATGGCCACAACTCATTAAAGGCATCATAGAAACAAGAAAATAACATACAAGAGTCAAAACAAGCGAAACGAGTCAAGAAAACAAGCCCAGGGAAAATCCACGATCGTGGATTTATCCCACACAAAAATCCACCCCTTTTGGTCCAGGAGCTACTGCATAAAATCTACCCCGGTAGATCCTGCCCAGAAACACAAAAATGCGAAAACAAGTTGGAACTCGACGGGGATGAGTTCAAAACATCCCAAAACTTGAAACTAAGCTTCCAAAACCTCAAATAAGCATCATAAAACATTCATACATTATATAAGAACATAACATAAGCATAAAATCCAAGAATTACATCATTTAAGCAAGAATTACATATATGCATAAAAGCTTCAAAGTTCAAGCATGCTCTTCAATGGTGAATCTCTAATCATAGCATGAATTCAACTAAAATTGATTCCAAACTTCATAAAAACTCAAGCATAATCATTCTACAACACTAAACTTGTAAGAAATTGAATAAATCTTAGACATGCAAGAATTTCTTCAAATCTTCAATAACTAAAAAATGGTGAAATCAAGATAATAGATGGAATCCAAACTAAACATGCTTCTAGGGTCCAAATAGCATACTTAGAACACGAATTCATCAAGAAAACATGGATTAAACTCATAAAAATTCAAACCCTAGTTCATGCTTCTACCAAGAACTTCAAGCTCAAAGCATAACCCAAGCATTTACACAAAACCTTACCTTCAAGCTTCAGAAACTAGATGGAGAGAAGAAATCTTGAGGTCTTAAAGGTTTCAATCCATGGAGCCTGGTGTTCTTGAGGTTAGTTCATCAATGGAGGTTTTGAGAAGATGAAGAAGGTAGAAAGGTTTTAAACGTTAGTCTTAGGTTAAATTTAGGAAATCTGATGTTGGCTTAAGAAATAACGTTCAATATCTTGGGATCCAATTCTGGAATTGGGTCAGCTATTAGGGTAGAATACGGGCCATAGAGCAGGTCAAATGGATAGGATATAATCAAATTGGGTCAGAAATTGGACAAGAACTTTAATTGGATCGCGGTCAACTGATTTGGGCAAAAATGTTGACTTTTCCAATCGATTTTATAAATCGGCCATAACTTCGATTTTTGCAATTCAAGCGCTCACGAACTCATCATCAAATTATCTATTCAATTTCATTAAGTTCTATCCAGTTCCAGGCTTCGAAAATAAATTTACCATTTAGTCCCTGAATTATGCTTTAATGTCCAAGTAAGCACGTTGGTTTGTTAAAAGCTAAAACGTGCTATCAAAGCTTAAAGACGACAATACGAGCAAATATTTAACAAGTCATGAAGTCACATATCTCATGCAATACACGTATTTCACATAAGTATGAAGCGGCTATCAAAATTAAGGCGTAAATCTACATAAATCATGCATAGAAAGGTAAATCGTACACTCTTGTTCGAAACCTTACATTGATCGAGAAGCGGGGAATCACACGTGCCATAGGGGTTATCTATGGGAGCCTGGAAGTTGGGGGCTTGGGCTGTAACCTGGATCATCGTATCAACCGCGTCTCGAGCTCGCTGCTCTTGCACGCCCACCTCTACCTCCGGCACTGGGGCTTGATTCTTCTTCTTTAGCTTGGCTTTGCGATTCTTGATCTCGGCAGTAAGAATTTCCTTTATGGAAGCCATCAGGATCGTACCTACACAAAGAAAGAAAAATTGATTAGAAAAACATTCGATCACCAGGAATGACAAACTCCAAAATAACCAAAAAAATTGAGGGGTTAGAAGGAAACGTGCTTGGGTGATCGAAATTGAAGACAATATCACTTATACCCAAAGTAAAGTCCCTATATCTAAGGGTCCCAGGGCCTATCCCCGTCTCGACTATGAGCTGAGGCTGAGTCAAGAATCGAGCACACATGGGCCCGATTTTCCTCAATCGTTGAATCAGAGTGGGCGGCCAAGTGGGTCGTCCTTTGGGCATCTTGGCTTTCTTAATATCGTTCCAAGAAGTGTGATTCAGCCCGTGCCACCCGATCGGAGACTTTATGTACACAAAATTGTGTTTCCAGCCGAGCCCATGAGATGTGATGTGGGCCTTGACGATTTGGAAGTAGGGACGGGCCTACAGCTTCACAAAGCCCCTACCATCTGGAGAGGTCAAGGCTAAGAACACTTCGCGGAAATGAGCAAGAGAGGTAGGGAGCTTCAAGAAGTGCAATAAGAGTCTGAATGTATTCACTAACTGGTACACGGTCGAAAGGAGTTGAATGGGAGCTATGTCCAAGGCATTGAGATGGGCCACAAAATCTGGGTCGAGTGGAACCCTCATCCCGTACCTTATAGCATAGGTTTTATAGCCTCGTATTCATCGGTCGGCCAGTGACCCTTTCTGGATTGACCATAGCCCGTGAGGATCCCCTAAAGCTCCTCAACGTCGTCATCGGTTACCGCACTCCAAGTTTGGGAATGATGGAGAACGGTTACTTGTGGCCCCTCTTGCTTCTTCTTTGAACCAGAGGTCGAGGCCTCCGCTTTGACCGGGTCTCAGTGGTTCACTCTAAAAGTCTTTCCCCGGTCGATTCTTCCCCCTGATCAGCTCTAGGGCTTTCTACCTCTATTTCCTCCTCATCGCTGACCTCTTCCTTCTCATCTTCTTCTTCTTCGACCACTCCCTCCTCTTTATAAGCAAGGGACTCCATGTCAGAATCACTTTCTGAAGAAGACGACCCAGATGACAAAGTCACGGGGGCGATCCCTGACATCTCGATTGGGGTTGGATTCTGCTCTAACTCATCGACCAAGCCTCACTCATAGAATTCGGGGATGTGTTTATTTTTGGACATGGGGATTTGCTCTTGAGGTGCCATAAGGAAGAATAGAAGAGTGCAGGAAGTAAAGAGGGAGGTCGAGAAGAGTACCTTCAATGAAGGACTTGGGAACTCTTGATCGACCCCAAATAACGATCACTAAGCACTTTCTTAAGGTGCTCCGCTCGAAAGGCTCTGTGGTCTCTTAAGGATGCTCAAAAATTCTTGAGAGTTCTGGTGAGAAATAAAGGTGATAGGGACCCCCTATTTATAAGGAGAGTGCTCGGAATACGAAGAGACGCCATTATTACACTCAGAACCGCCACCAGACGCAATGATTACACCTTTCCTGCCTAACCAAAAAGTCAAACTTTGAAAATTTGCACCCAAAAGCTAAGCGATACGCCTATCGATGCGTGTACGGATGCGCCCCTCATGGTCAACAGTCTGCCAGCCACGTCACACGTAATTACCAGCCTGGGGGGCTTATGATGGGGCACTTTCTGAGATCTCCACGTGCCGCCATGTGGCATAACAAGTAGAAACTGACATGTGGCAGCTATGAGCTACGTCGGATAGTACGTCATCCGTTTCCCTCTAGCTGATCGATTGATATCAACCACCGCCCCTTACTTGGCCTGTCTATCACCAACTCGAAAAGGGCAAATCGACCAGGCCTTGAACCAGGTTCCCCCACTTCCCTCATAGGCAAGACCTCAACCCCTGGGTCCTCCCGACAACCTTCCTTATCTAGCAGTGGACCGTACTACAAGTCAATAAGTTCGGATGGGAGGTCAAGGCCCTCCCCTGATATAAGGGAACCAACTCTGACAAAAAGGTGTTGTACAGTACTACTGTTCCCTAACAAACTGGTCAAATCATTAAATGCACCTCCAGTGGGTGAACAGGTGCCACACACACCCCTTAGGCCTATAAATATCCACAACATTTATAGCATTGATAAGCATAATCACTATTCATTTGACCCTCAATACTGACTCATATTCTTTTGAGCAAGGACCTGACTTGAGCATCGGAGTGCCAAACTGGGATATAACACCTGTTCACAACAAATTTTCATTGTCTGCAAAATAATATTACAAGACGAAAAATAATATGAACAACAAATATAGAAATTTAAAGAATTTAACGAATTTGATGGAATAAATCCTAGCAAATCTATTCCTCTGATTCTTCTCTTCAATTTTGTGTTCGAGGGCGTGAAGCTTGTTCCCGAATACGTGAATTTGATCTTTTCCGAATTTGACGGATGGAGACTACTTGGCGAAGATCTCAATCTCTTGATACTTTGATGAAATTGAAGAATCTTTGTAGTCGGATTTGAAGATCACGTTTGAAGAATACTTGAGGACGAATTTGCAGACTTGAAGACCGACGTGAAGATTTGATGTCGAAGACTTGAAGAACGGCGAGAAGATTTGAAGTCGAAGATTTGAAGACTTGAAGACGAGGAGAAGAAGACTTAGCAGACTTGATGACGGAAGACTCGCACACGTACGTAGACTTGATAGCGTGAAGACTCCTTTGATGTCGTTCTCTTCCTTGTCGATGTCGAAGTGTTGATCCCAATGTCTTTGGTGTCGATCTCGAAGTCGATATTTTTGAAGTGTTACCCATGACCTCTATTTATAGGTGTAGGATTGAGTTTTGTGATACTTATCCCTTAATTAATTAATTAATTAATTTAAAGGGATAATATCTAATGTATTTATTTATTTATTACTTTAATATGAATTTATATTAAAGAAAATAAATAAATAACATGTATTAATTTGATTGGTCCACGTGTTGAAACATGTCACGTGTCATCAGTTGATTGGTCATAACCAACTGAGCTGCAAGGCTTGATTTGATTCGCCGGAACACTTCAATTTTGACACGTGTCGATACTTGATTTGATGACAAAATAAATATTAAAATTATTAATTAAATCAACTATTTAAATATTTTATGGATATTGATTTAATATATATGTATCCAAAAAACAAATAAAAATAGCATGAATTAAATTTGATAATTAACTTTTAATTTCACACGTGTCATATTTTAATTTGATGAAAATTAATTCGTCTACAAATGTCCCCACTTCAAAGTTAGGCGAAAGACGTGCCAAGCGTCGTGTCGGCGAAATTTGAAGTACTTGGTTTAAAATCCCAAACTTTAACATGACTTTAGGCACCGCACTGCTGATGACTATTTGAACTTGATTTAAAATGCATTATTATGGAACTTGAGACTATTGAAACAATTTTAAAGAAAAGAATGGCCCAATCCCGTCGTCATGTCTTGGAAATCATATGATTAATATGAAACTTGAAAATTAAATGGCCCACTTACTTGAGGCAATACTTACGGCCCAATCTCCATTTTTGGTGCTCTCTTAGCCCAACTTTAATTTGATTTCTCCAGGCACATCCTGCCTTTCCAAATCCCGCAGAATGTTATTGCATCAGCTTAGGAGTCCAGCTCTTTTTTTTCTTTATCTTTTTTCTTTTTTTTTTAAAATTCAGCATGAATGATAGAGTTTGAATCGGACTCTAACAAATTAGACTCCAGCAAAACAATGAATATGGTTTGCAGACTTCTAATCGAAGAAGGACTGGTGCCTATAAAATAACCTGTTTGCGTTGTTCAGAAACAAAATTTCAGCTACTGGTTGTGGTGGGTTATATCTTCATCAAAGCGTAATTCGCCTGCTTCTTCCCTTCTATCTCTATCAGGCTCGATCTTCGTACGAAATATATCGCATCTCTTCTGCTTAGATTCTTGCTCACAACGTTTTTGACAAATTTCCCCAGAGAGCTACGAGAAGCCACTTCAGTTATCGTCGGAATCAAGAATCGAAATCAAGAATCTGTGCAGGTTGATCATCCCATTGCTCTGCTTTTGTTTCTGCCAAACTTCACCTATTCGGAAAAGTTTTGAATTCAATCTGCCGGCTCCGGGTGGCTTCAGCAACCGTCCCTCTTTATTGTCTGCACTTCATTTGCTTCTGACAATATGATACACGAGAAAGCATAGAATTCCCTCCCCGCATGGCTGCACTTTTTTTTTTCTTTCAATATATAAACCAAGTGGAATTTTAGTTCATCAGACTTGATTTTGTTTCGTCTTGATTCTTTTATTTTGTTGGATGTATTCTTTACACAGAATATATTGTTGCTATTTTGTTCAAACTCAAACACAAAGTTGTTTGATGATTTCTTCACAGAAACCGCTTGAAGAAGAGTTCCAGTCTTATAAAGGCATCCATCGAAATCAGCGAAGCGATTCGACACAGGTTTCTCTCTTCTCTTCGGCACAGGTTTCTCTCTTCTCTACTCTCTACTTACGGCATCGGCATCTATCGAAAGCAGACTTCGTCATCTAGATTCTCTCCATCTCCAAGCTTGCTCCTCTGATAACGGCATTGGCATCTATCCAAAGCAGACTTCGTCATCTAGCTCCTCTCCATCTCCAAGCTTGCTTCTCTGATAACGGCATCGGCACCTATCGAAAGCAGGAGTCGACACAGATTTCCCTTCTTCTATAACCACAGCTTCACTCTGCTCTTGAAATTCTTGGAGTAAACGTATGCATATGCGCCTCTCCGCCCCTTTTTTTTTTTTCCGATGGTTGATTTTTTATGGCACACAACAGAGCATGGAATTTAGAAAACATACCTCGGCTGCAGTTCTGCTTTCCCCAGGACTTGATTTCTTTTTTCCTTTTCTTGCTTTACTTTGTCATATATTGAAAGAATGAGTTTCATATTCTTTTTGGCCTTACAGGTTAAAGAAAGCAAAGTAAGTTATGAAGTGCAACTAAGCTGCATGTGGCATTCATGCATCCTTTCGAAAAGAAGAATATTTTAATGCTTTAATTTTGACATGCTCGTATATTCAAAGCATTATTAATCTCTTTTGATTGCTTTCATCCATCATCACACGAGATAAAGCAATTGTAGAGCGTGACATTTGTTGATTTAAAGTTCTCCATAAATCAAACTTTTCCTTCCTTCTTTTTTTTTTTTTTTTTTATAATTAATTTATGGAGATGATTTGTTGATCTCGAACAATTTTGGTCTTGATTCTTTGTAGGTAATTCAAATCTCTCAAGATGTTTATCGAGGATCACGACAAACCTTCTCCACGCATCGTCATCAACCGCGACAGTGACAGCTTCAAAGTCAAACCTACTTCTTTGCCCGTCCACAAGTCTGCTATCGATCTTCTCTCTTCTGAGCCTATTGATTCGACACTGCATATCGCCAAGTGGTCAGAGGAGAGCGCGACAGAACTATATGATGATCACATCGACGACTTCTTTCGTTCGACAGCTATCTTATTGAAATCTTCTCTACATGACGACGACAACTCGACATCGAGCCTTTTTACTTCCGAATCGTCATCTCGCTCTTCCATTCTTTGCGTCTCACATCGTCACACATAACGGCTGTTCAGGCAATTTTCTTTGGTCGCATACGACTCGTTCTTTTACCTTTGGCCCTTCACGTCGCACATCATCAATTGTAAAGGCTTCTCCAATTGATTTTCTTTCTTCAACCCTCGATGAAAAGTGGTTGTTGCATACCACGTGATCTGCATAAAAGCAATTATCAAAGAAAAGTGTCCCTCTTTTTGTGTCACTTTTTCTCTTTCGTGCATTTGTTCGTCATTCTTCGCTTTGATGTTTATCTTGAATAACTCCATGTATGCCCCCAGTGTTGGAATTTCATGAACTTGTTGAAATTCGTCACCAAATTAAGTGGTTTTAGGGGGAAAAAATCGAATTTGTTTAAGGAATTTGACTGAACTTGAAAATTTGGTAATCAAGTTGCCTACGTACCCCTAAAAAGAGGATCAAGTCATCACGTAGTTCGAAGTTTTTTTGTTTTTTTTGTCACAGTTTATACTCATGCAAACAAGGAGTGACATGCAGTTTAAGCTCGTGCGTTAAGGAGCATTCTCCTTCATCTATGATGGTCTTTTTTTGGAATTTGACTTTCGGATGTTGACACGTAACTTGGCTTTATCCGCCAATTTGTTGTTTTTGCTTAGAAACACGCTGTCGGCTTCTCTAAGAAATACAAGTGGAAAGAAATCTCCAAGTGTTGCAGGATTTGGCTTGCATGTCTTTTCTAATTTCTTTTGAGTTGCTCGAGAATTCTTCGAACTTCTTGGTGGATTTCGTCTATTGATCTTGGTTGGCATTGGCTTTTCCTTTGAAAGTAGTGGAAGAACTTGATCAACATGTTGTTGTAGACTTTTTCGGTGAGTCATGAGAATCCATTTGTCGCCATCAGTAGCTTTGTTGAGAGGAGTTGCTTCTTGTTCACTTCTTTTGTCAGCAAGCAAGTTTTTCACCAAAATTAGGTCTAGACTTCCAAACTGAATCATTGTCGATGCCCCCGAGAGTTCTGACGGAGGAAAGATCACCTTCTTACTTTGAAAATTACACAAAGGGTTCCTAGTTGCAATCAAACTGGCATGATGCACCTCAGCAACATCTTCATCTTCCCCATCATCACTGTCATCATCTTCAAGGATTATTTTTCCTTCACTGGCCAATGACATTATCTTTTCCCTGACCACGAAACACTTTTCCGTCATCACTGTCATCATCTTCAAGGATTATTTTTCCTTCACTGGCCAATGACATTATCTTTTCCCTGACCACGAAACACTTTTCGATAGGATGACTGATAATTCGATGATATTTACAATATTTGGGATGAGTCACTTTGTTACTTTCTTCTAGGCATTTTGACTCGGGCAATTTGATCAACCTTCTTTCAACAAGTTCATCGAAAATAGGCGGGACATCGGCGTCAGCGAAAGGGTATTCCTTTTGTTGTCTTTCTATGAAAGTAAGCCGATGATTGTCGTTGGAGTTGTGTTGGTCTCCAAAATTTCTATTCTTCTCAATACTTGGATGCACTTTTGTAGCAACTGAAATGGCTATGGGTTCTTCGATAGAGGCTCTGGAAAACTTCTCATTCTTCCAACGATCTTTTTTTTCTCTTTCTTTTTCTCCTAGTGAAAATGCAGGTTGGTGATTTGCAATACTTAGTCCCATATCGTGGGCACGAGTAACCAATTCCTCAAAAGTACGAGGTTTGATGCCTTGAAGAATGTAGAGAAGCCCCCAATGCATTCCTTGAGTACACATTTCCACTGCCGATATTTTGGAGAGTCTATCTTTGCAGTTCAAACTCATTGCTCCCCAACGGTTGATGTCATCCACGACCGGTTCATTTTTCCATTGTTTCGTGATTGTCAACTCGATCATGCTTACTATGCGGCGAGTGTTGTAGAACCGATTGAGAAATTCCCTCTCCATCTGATCCCAACTGTCGATTGATTCGGGCTCTAAATCAACGTACCAATCAAAGGCGTTTCCCTTAAGTGATCGCACGAACCGCTTGACCAAATGATCTCCATATGTCCCCGCATTGTTGCAAGTTTCTATGAAGTGGGCGACATGTTGCTTCGGGTTGCCTTTCCCCTCGAACTGCTGAAAATTCGGTGGTTGATAACCCATTGGCATTCTTAGGGAATCGATGCGCTTAGTGTATGGTTTTGCATATGATGGAGAATTCTGATATGAAGCGCCATACTGAGCTCGTATCGTGTTGGTTATCATATCATGCAGTTCTTGAACAGATAAAGCGGCGACAGAGTGATTTGTCCTCGCAGAGTCGTGTTTTTTAGAAGGAAAATTCACTTGCTTTCCATCGGCGATTTGAACTGAAGGAGTCCGAGGATTGCGACTAGACTGAACAGGATCTTTGTTTTCTAATTTGCTCATGAGTTAGGCGATCTGGAAGTCTTTCTCTTCCAAAGCTTGTTGCAAATGAGCTATTGCCTGAGCCATTTACGCAACTTGATCTCCATCTGTCATTGTTTCCGTTCCCTTAGTATTCCCTCTAAAGGGAGTTTCCTTCGAGTTAGTTTCCTTAGGGATCGGAGGAGTCAAGCCATCAGATGATCTTGAGTCATCAAGATGACCATGTGTAGAAGATTTTGAAGTTTGGTTAACTTCCTTATTCTTTGGCGCGAGTTGATCTTTCTTAGGAGCCATGAAGAACTCGTGGAAGTAGGAATTCAATACGGAAGGGAAGAGATGAGAGGTAGGATCTGTCCCACTGGGCGTGCCAAAATTTGTTCACAACAAATTTTTATTGTCTGCAAAATAATATTACAAGACGAAAAATAATATGAACAACAAATATAGAAATTTAAAGAATTTAACGAATTTGATGGAATAAATCCTAGCAAATCTATTCCTCTGATTCTTCTTTTCAATTTTGTGTTCGAGGCCGTGAAGCTTATTCCCGAATACGTGAATTTGATCTTTTCCGAATTTGACGGATGGAGACTACTTGGCGAAGATCTCAATCTCTTGATACTTAGATGAAATTGAAGAATCTTTGTAGTCGGATTTGAAGATCACGTTTGAAGAATACTTGAGGACGAATTTGCAGACTTGAAGACCGACGTGAAGATTTGATGTCGAAGACTTGAAGAACGGCGAGAAGATTTGAAGTCGAAGATTTGAAGACTTGAAGACGAGGAGAAGAAGACTTAGCAGACTTGATGACGGAAGACTCGCGCAAGTACGTAAACTTGATGGCGTGAAGACTCATTTGATGTCGTTCTCTTCCTTGTCGATGTCGAAGTGTTAACCCAATGTCTTTGGTGTCGATCTCAAAGTCGATGTTTTTGAAGTGTTACCCATCACCTCTATTTATAGGTGTAGGATTGAATTTTGTGATACTTATCCCTTAATTAATTAATTAATTAATTTAAAGGGATAATATCAAATGTATTTATTTATTTATTACTTTAATATGAATTTATATTAAAGAAAATAAATAAATAACATGTATTAATTTGATTGGTCCACGTGTTGAAACATGCCACGTGTCATCATTTGATTGGTCATAACCAACTGAGCTGCAAGGCTTGATTTGATTCGCCGGAACACTTCAATTTTGACAAGTGTCGATACTTGATTTGATGACAAAATAAATATTAAAATTATCAATTAAATCAACTATTTAAATATTTTATGAATATTGATTTAATATATATGTATCCAAAAAAAATAAAAATAGCATGAATTAAATTTGATAATTAACATTTAATTTCACACGTGTCATATTTTAATTTGATGAAAATTAATTCGTCTACAACACCTATTCCCCCAAATTGGCCTCCAGTTTAAGTTTGTTCTTCCTTTTCAGATCCACTCGAGATCCTTCCCATACATATAAGTTCAAAGTGATTCGAGCTCCTAGAATTGACCCACTCAGCTAGCCGATTTCGAGCACGATCACCCCCCCATACCCTGGCAGTTCCAGCTTATGCAACTCATTGGATTAGGCGGGACTACCTAGCAGTCTCCGCGATTAGATTAGTAATGTCGGAAAGAGCTTGGTTGACTGAAGAGAGAGGAGAAGAGTCGATTGGGGCAGCTGCGAGGTTATTGATTTTGACCTGTGTTTTGTTCAGGGTGGGGTGTTTCTGTCTGAACTTACGGATTTTGGGGGTTTTTGAGTGACTAGGAGAGGGGAAGTCGATAGCTAGTGGGATATTTATGAGATTTTCATCCATGGGGGGAAGGTGCTAATAATTGAAAGTTGGGAATTAGCGGTGGACTAATGAGGAGTTGCCTGAATGTTAGTGAAGTCCCAATTGGAATTGAAATCTTCTAGTGCTAATTTTTGTTCAATTTTTATCAAATTTCTGTTAAGATATATATATCTATATCTATATATATATATATATATATACAAAAATGAAAAATCAATTTAATTTTAAATAATTATATCAGATCGAGAAATAAAATATAATAATTCGCCCCAAAAACCTTTCCAATATACGACCTCACATCGACTCAGTTCAATATATGTAAAAATATTTAGTATAGGAATGATCCTTCTTCTTAAAAATATATTTGGTGGGGCATTTAATTACTCACTCCGTCACCCATTTTAAGTATAGTTAAGCTCGTTTAGAACAATAAATATGTGTTAATTGATTGATATAATTTTTTTGTCTCGTATTTCTCATCTCCACAGTCCTCTAAAACCCCAACTTTCATTTCTCTCAATACTCACCCTTTTATGAGACTTTCATGAAGAAAGAAATAGGTTGATCAGAATTAGATCTAAGACAGCCATTTCCAAGAAAATCCTAAGAGGGCCTCACTATTTTTTTCATATTCATTAATCTTTAATTATAGTTTCCTTGTTTAACAATGGAGGCTTTCTCACTAAATCCCTCCATGACTCTTGCATCAAACAATGGTGTATTGGTGTCAGAGTGTCGAGTTATTGCAGCCATGGACGTTCTTCTTTAATGAAGTCATGTAACAATAACATAATTTATTGCAGAAGTGGTAACGATATTCGGAAAAAAGTGTTCGTTTTGGCAAAAACATCACTATCATTGAAAAGCCCAGATCATGAATCTGCACTAATGGAAAATGAGAATTTAGAGTCGAGTCCAGATGGGAAGGATCCTTCTGAAATACATGATACTGAGGGCATGATCAGCATTGTCAGATTTCTGAAAAAGAAAACGTTTCTTATCACCGCTGTAACTGGATTCTTAGGGAAAGGTAATGTTGGCATAGTTTACTGGAAAATTTTAGTACAAACTCGATTCAATTGAACTCTATCAATTATAATTGCAAGTGTATAACATTGCTATTTGACCATTCTTTCTATATTTTCTATTAATCACATGAGAAGTGTAAAATATTGTCTCTCTAGGTCAAAATCCCTCATGCAATCAATTGAAGAAGATAACATCTTAAATTCATCTATTTTTTCATCATGAAATGGATAAATAGCTGGAGAATTGGAGATGATGCAAATTAGTGTTAAATTAGTGCGGTGGAAGAGCCAAAATAGTTTAGATCTCTTTTTGTGAACTACTCTTATTAGCAACAATTTGTTATATTAATGAAATAATAAATATAACGTTTCATAGTCGTTTAATTCTATGTGGCCATTTCATCATATCTCATTCAAGTTTATTAATTTCATATTATAACTGTTTGTGTATGGATGAAACCCCAAGGTCACACTAAGCTATGGGACTTGACCTCGCATAGGGATGGAGGTTATGGAACAAGTCTCTATGGCGTAACCTAAACCAACTCCAAGTCGAAGAGTCTAATACGCACGGGGATATTGACTTGACTCGTTTGATACTTGCTCATATGACGTGCTTTTAAGAAAGTTTACTTTGTTTCATAAGTATCGAATATAGAGACATTCACAGGCGTATAGGGGTGCTTGTTCGAGAACAAGTACACTGAGGATCTCGACAAGAACACCTCAATGGGGTAAGGCTTTTTTGTCTTAATGATGAGGTTGGTTCTTTAGTTATGGTAGTGTTTAAATGGTCCTTAGACTTGAGGCTCCATTGATGCTCTGTGTGTGACAAGGGCAATGTTTGATATGCACCTAGAGATTCATGGGTTCCATGAATCTCGCTATGGTTGTATGTTGAGATTGTCCGAATCATGTATGGAGGCATATGAGATGCGAACATAGAATCTATCACTCGTTTAGAAGAACGAGTGAATCACCCATGAATTCTATTGTAGCACATTCCACTTAAATCCTTACGCAAGGTAGTAAATTATAAAATGGGTTTCCTAGAGTATTAGATCAAATGGAATTGCTATTAGAATTAATTTATAGCATTAGGACTAGTGGGGTTCTATCATTCCCATGCCCTATGCCCTAATCGGGGATTAGGCGATAAAAGGATCTTATCTCACGGTATCCATGAGATTGAAAGGCTCACAACATAAACTTCACCTTTTGGATGGATGGTCATGAGCTTGTTACTAGACATCGATCATGATTTGTAGGTACTGATTAATTAAAAAGGGGTTTTAATTAAACAGTGATTAATTGAAAGGGTTCAGTTAAATCAATAAGATAAATGATTATTTGAAATACCACATTGAGAATGTGGGCCTACTGCTATTCATTAGTGAACCTAAGGGGTCACACAATGACTCGAATTGAACAACGTGATTATCTAAAGATCAATAGAGATTGATCGATAAATTAAAGGAGTTTAATTTATAACATGAGAGTAATTAATTAATAATGGTATTAATTAATTTATGCTTAAAAAGTTAACATTAATTTAAATAAGTGTATTTAAATTAAATTGGACTCGGAATTCAATTAAGAGTAATTAATTTTTTTATGTCCACCAATTTAATTAGATATTGGACTTGTGATTTAATTAATGTAATTAAATTAAGTCCACTAATTAAAATGAATATTAGGTTTTTAATTTAATTAATAGTAATTAAATTAAGGCCCATAACTAGCCCATAGAATTTTTTTACCTAGGGTTAAGTAGTTAAGCAGATTTATGAGAAGAAATCATTTCGTCGTTCTTTTATTCTCTTCTGCTTTCTCTCCAAGACTTGTTTTTTCTCTCTCTTCTCTCACCTCTCAATATTGTATTGAGAATGCTATTGGATAATCAATATCCAGTTAATGTTCTAGTGTGCTAATTGAATAGTTGTTCAATTACGGGTCGTGGAGTACGTTAAAGGAATTCAGCGTGGAGTTCTTGGAAGTAGATCGGATAGGAGGAGGCCGGATGGGCTTTGGAAAACCTTCTTATCATCGCCATAAACTAGAAGTGAAAGAGGTATTTGGATCTTCTTTTGTTTAAATCGTAAATCCTGAATCAAAGGCTGATCTTAATTGGAATTCTGATAAAATTGTTTTTATAATCCCAAAAAATTTTAATTTCCGCTACATTAGGGTTGACGAAGTCCAACCATTAGATGTGTTTGAGAGGTTATCTTAAAATGAACCTGATGGGGTTTGATCTGAGTTGTCAAACTCCAACACTTCAGAATTTGTATGATGGGGAAACAAAGATCAAATGTTCAGCAAGGGTCGCCGGAAGAGTGGGTTCTACCTACTAGGAACAAGCGCAGAAAAACGTCAGAAGACCAAGCTAGAAAAATCGGGTGTAAGGCCCAGTTTGGCTCTCCGATACTCAAGTCAGTGAAACAGTTTCAGGTGAATGTGGAGGAGGAAGATAAATAGATCACAAGTATGAAAGCTTGCTTACAGAGTGTGAGATTCCCAGTATTTATAGTTGAGGGTTAGGGCCCCTTTAATAATTGTCACCAAGTGGTCCTGGATTGGTGTTGCCCTAGACGCATGGCGTAATGAAGAGCCTCCAAGTAGGGTCTCCTGCAAAAGCCTGCAAAAAAGGTTGGTGGAGAGCAATAGTGGCAGGTGTGCGTTTGCGTAGCGCTACAGGGTTGTTATCGAGGGGCCAAACATGCTCAAGGTTGGTATGGACTTTGGGGCTCGTAGGCCCGAGGGGGTACCTAGGCCCAAAGAAATGGTATAGAGGGAATAACTTTGCCTTTACAGCCATGGAATGATCTCAAGGGCGAACCCTGAGATAGCCTGGAGGACCATGTCATAGTTGTATTGCTAGCCTTGCTTGCTCGCTTGGGGGAAGGTTAGGATTCCCTTTAATGAGGGAGCGATACTCCCTCGAGGGGAAGAGTCAAACTCGAGGGGGGAGCTTGAGATGTGGACCCTGAGATGCCACGGCATCATGCTTTGACTGAGCCACGTGTCGTATTCGTGACTAGACAATATTTTGGCGGGTAATGTGGTCTGAGGGTCCTTTCATCTTGACTGCTCGGACTGTCAGGCATTAAATGCCACTAAGCGAGTGGGTGTGCCTTTTCAGGAAACGGCGATTGAACCATGGGGACGTGTGCGATGGTTCGCAAAAGTGGTAGTTATCTAGGCGGGAATGATTACAACTTTTGAATTTATTGCCCCAAATCCCATCAACTCTTCCCTATAAATAGGGAGAAGCCCATTCATTTGTTCCTTTCGCGCGCACAGAACTTCTTCCAGAGCACCTAAAACTCAGAATTTCCTTTGCACTCTTTAGCGAACTCCAGCGACCCCAAGACTCCAAAACTCCAAAACTTAGGTATTGTTCCGCCCTTTTTCCGCTAACTTTTTCATCTACTAACCTTAGTACAGTAGGTAATCTCGTCTTCCTCATTTCGCCCAACATTCTCGACCATGGCTGGCGAGTATATTGATGAAGTAGTTAGGGAGATAGAAGATATGTCGAGTTCTAGTTCTCCACCTCACAATCCCACACCCCATCACCAAACGGTGGAGGAAATCTTCGGTGAATCCAGGTACGAAGAGCTTGATGCCGCCGTGTCGGCCATGGGGGAGCGTAACCCAGTGGGAGTAGACCATCTCTTTGAAGAGATGGATCTACTTATAGAAGCAGACCGCAAAGGGATTGCTCTTCCCTTGGTGGACGGTTCCACTAGGCTATACCGCCGCTCCATAACCGTCACGATCTGGGTTTCACCACATGAAGAGATGGCCACAGGGCCCTCAGAAGAACCTGCGCCAAACACCTGAGAAAGAGTAAGCAAGGTAAAACGCTGGCGGAAGGGGAGAGTTCTGGAATGCAGGCCACGGATAGGACCCTTGACGAGATTCAAAGCACTATAATCATGGGAGATCTGGTCACATTGAGGGCCCCAAGGAACTTGGATGAGAGATTCACTTTCCGACTACCGGAGGAGCACGAGAGAGCCAATAATCTGCCCCCTAGAGAGATGACAGTGTATAAACACACCATAGCATCCGGGGGATTAAGGTTTTCTATTTCGGTTCCCATGACGAGTATCCTTAACTACATCAACTTGAGCCCCTCGTAAATCCTCCCCAATGGGATAGCCCTTATCAATGCTTTTATTATTCTGATGAAGTGCACTGGGCAAGAGCCCTCGATTCCGAATTTTATAAGTCTATTCCAAGTAGCCCGCTCACCCGCTTGTCTCCGAGGGCGGGATTCTATTATGTCCAGTGAAAGCCAATCTTAGGCTTATTGATTCTACCTCGAGTTCATACGACACTGAATGGAAGGAGAAAATTTTCTTCGTAAGGGCTCCCCGAGGGTGAAGATTTTGGAATCCCTCGAGCATGGGTTATTCATGGAGATGGGACCCTCATGAAATCTCGCTTAGAGCCTGCCCTTTCCATGAACTGGGCCCAAAACCTGGCCCTCCTGATGAAGAACAAGGGTTGGCTTATTTCGGCCAAAGATTTGATGGATGATGAGGAGGTGTTATTCCTCTGCGGGTTTGTGAGCCCTCCTGAAATGATTGCTAAACCTCCCGAGCGGAGTTTGGAACATGATGGTAAGAATCTAGGACCCTAACTCTTAGATAGGAATACTAACTTTTTCCCTTGAATTCTTGAAAAGAAAACTGATTCTTGTTTTCTTTCCTTGGCAGGTGTGAGCATACTGATGGCGGGGGGAAACATGGCTAATGTGGCTCAGATGTTGGGCGCTCGGAGGAATCAGAGAACCCTTAACAACAACAGCAACAACAATAACAACAACAACAACAACAAAGGCCAGACCGCTTGAGCGGCGGCCGAGGAGACGGTCGCGGAGGCGGCTGTGGTAAAAGTTTGAGCACCCCTGGCCGGGGTCATGGGGAAGGCCGAGGGGCCACCCCTGACAACAGAACTGTCCCTCGCCAGGGAGACCATTCCATCCAACGAGGCGAGGAGCAGCCTCTTCTAATTGCTCCCAACAAACACCAAGGGCAACACACGGGTGTCGTCATTCGCGAGATCTCGGAGAGTCAGACCTCTGCTACCAAGTAGAGAAAGAGATTGTCGGATTTCGTTGCGATAACAGAGAAAGGTAAGGCCGTCGTTGTGGGTGAGCCTAGCGATGGAGAGACTTCCTCCTCCAAGGGGGAAAGAATTTAGGCTTTCGAGTGCCAAGGTGATCAATTGCACCGGCGCCCTTCCTCCTCGGGAGGGCAATTTTCTGGGGACCACAGGGAGTTATTCTCTCAAAGTACCAACCAGTTGATAGATAACATCTGCTTCTCCATTATCGGGGTAAGCACTATGTTCCCTTTACGTGCATCTTTTCGTTTATTATCCTTCGTTTTTCCTCTTAAAGGTTTCCCTAAGTGTTGGTGTGGATTTCTTTTAGGTGCTGTTGTCGAGGGTGATGAATCTAGGCATCGCACGATGACCTTTGCCAAGCGTAAACCGAAATACAAGAAGATGGCCTGGGCTGGCCACCCCGCTCAACTTCAGGAAGAAAATGATCTCCAGAGGGCCTAGTACGAGTCCCTTGAGACTGAATTTGCTAATGTCAAGAAGGAACTAGACAAGAAGGAGGAGGCTCATAAAAAACTCCGTGAGCAGCTGAACCGGGCCAAGAAAGATAGTGCAAACTTGACTAAGAACTTGGAAGAAAGAAACACGCAACTGTGCAATTCTCATCGCGAGGCTACCGAAGCTACTAAAAATGCATGCGAGGAGAAGTACAACAGAGTGCTCCCTGAGCGGCTATCTCAAGCAGTGAACGAAGCCTTGTTGAAGTTCTATCATTCCAAGGCCTTTGGTTTTGTTGCCACCCTGCACGGCTTTGAAGATGCCCAAAAAGGCTTTGACTTGGCCGTGGACCAACTGATTACTATGATCTTGGTGGATACTTCCTCTCCAGATCTCGAGGGCATGGGCCTTCAATTCGATAAGAACGTGAACCTACAAGTGGCGACGAAGGGGAACCCTAAAGATAATTTGACCGAGCCGGAGTATGCTAATCTGGTTTTCCTCCTTTAGGGGGAGTTCATGAAGGCTCGTGAGTCTATCGAGGGGTCAACCAACGAGGGGACTAATAATGTTGCACCTGTCCTCGAGGGTCCATCTACTGCTGCAACCCCAACGCCCACAACTGAGGTGACTCCCTCTCCCGCAGTCGAGACCCTCGAGCCCCAAGCTCCCCAAGCACCCACCAATACTTTCGATGTTGTGGTGGTGGATTTAGAAAGCGGGCAAGGCCAAGATGCTTGAGGGTTCTTTTCGAAAAATTTCTCAAACTTAGTCTGAAGCATCACAACATATTGCCCCTCAATAATATCCCATATGCTCTGTAAGTTGTTTATGCTCTGACACCATAGGTATTGGTACAGATAGGCATCCTGTGATTTTTTCAAGGGTTTTAATCTTGTAAACAGGAATTAGATAGCTATACCTGGTGGTCTTTTGAACCCTTATCTATTTCTTCTTAGAATTTGCTTGTAATTTTTTTCATTATTATAGGCTTGGCAACCCATCTTTTGTAATCGAACATCTGTTCATTTTTTCCTTTTGAATGAATGAATATTGCCTTGAATGAATGCTTTTGCTCCTTATATTTGCTTTACTTTATTTGTTTATCCCATTTTGACTCTGGTGTAAGAGGTTCTGGGATGAAGCTACGTAAAATTGGTATAAAGAGTTAGCATCTTTTAGGCAAAGTAAGGAAACGTGAGGGGCCTGTTTCCGAGGGAGCCCTGGTTAGGTTATGGGATTACTTAAAAAATTTCCTTAAGGAGTTTTCCATAAGAAATTTTGCTAAGTGTTTCAAAACCACGAGCATGAACTAGAATTGAGGTCTGGTTACTTTATCAAAATTACGAGCGCAAGCTAGAAGCAATATCTAGTCTCTCTATCCTCATTTTGCTATCCCATAACTAACTTTAACTTAGCAATTAGGGATACGTATATATACATTATCAAGCCTTTTGACGCGGAGTGCCCTCGACGCGGAGTTGGCATTGATAAGTATAATGTAACCCTCGTACGGGAGATCCGCCAGGGGATTGAATAACGTGTTCGAAGTACGCCTTGCACATAACCTTTCATTTTGAAGAAATAAGTTTTCCTTTAAAAGTGGTTACATTGAGCCTAAAGTTGGGGTCTTACAATGTCTGCTCTTATGCAACCTAAGAATAAAGCCTTCTAAGATTGCAAGCATTCCATAGTCGAGGGAGATGCTCGCCTTGAAGTGTTTCAAGCATGTAAGTGTTGTTGGTCCTTACCTACGTGACCTTGAATGGCCCTTCCCAGTTTAGGACTAGCTTGCCCACATGCCTTGATACTTCAACTTTCTTTAAAACCAAATCTCCTAACTGGAAGGTTCTCTCCTTAACACGCTTGTTGTACTGGCGAACCACTGAGGCTTTTTATTTATGGATACGTACCCAAACATTGTCTCTCCTTTCTTCCAACAAATCCAGCTCGAGCTCACAATTTCCCTCGTTGGTTTCAGGCTCGAAGTATGTCAACGCGTGCGGATTCTTGTGCAATTTCCGCAGGTATCATAGCTTCTGAACTATATATAAGGGAATAAGGGGTCTCTCCTATGGCTCAAGGGGTTGTGCGATAGGCCCATAAGGCTCCTTGTAGCTCTTTAGTCCATTCTCCTTCCTTGCTCTCGAGCATTATTTGCAAATGCTGCAGGATAATCCTATTAGTGACTTCCGCTTGACCATTAGCTTGTGGATGCCCTACGGATGTGAAGTGCTGTTCAATCCCCAGTTCCGAGCACCACTCTCGGGTGTCTGCGACAATAAATTGAGACTCGTTATCTGACACCATTACTCTAGGGATACCATATCTGTAAATAATATTTTTCCAGATGAAGTCTCTAACAACACGAAAGGGTGATCTTGGCGACCGCTTTTGCCTCGGCCCATTTTGTGAATTAATTCACTGCCAGGATAACAAATTTCTTCTGTCCTACTGTAATTGGCAATGACCCCAGGATGTAACGCCCCGGTTTTTCAATTTTATTAATATACCTTATTTGCTTCTAAATTGCGCAATTTAATTATTTAATTATGTGAGTAATTGTTTTTACGTGTTTTATATTTAACTTTATTATAATTGTTATTATTTTATTACATTATATTATAATATATTATGTTAATTAATCATGTTTTACTTAATTAATTGTTTATTAATATTTATATATATATATATATATATTTATACGTACTATATATATATATATGCATGGAGAATTTTATTTATGCATGAAAATTCTATATATGCATGAAATCAAATATTTTTGCATGGGTTTAACATATTGCATGAAATTGTATTTTTGCATGGAAAATCATATTCATGCATGAGATTATATTATTTTGCATGGAAATTTATAGGATTATGCATGAATTGCATGTATGAGCTTGTTCGTTTATTTGGTGCTTCGTTTTTATATGATATGATATCAAATTGCCACGAAATTGTAATATGTTGTACGTATATGTGTTATGAATATGATTTTATGCTCAATTTATATTTTTGAATTCATTTGTTATGTTAAAGAATTTAATTTGTTTTGAGGAACCAAAACGGGAGCTAACGAGCACTTAGCGTACCCTTGGTTCCGAATTTAATATCTTAAGCTCGGGAACTCGGATTCGAGTTCCGTCAACTCCGCTGAACTCGTAACGAAAATTCGAGTTTAGTAAACTTAGCCTTATAATTTTCCCAATTCATTTGAACCTTCGAATTTCAACCGAAAAACGAATCGGCGACCAACATGACCTTGTTACACTAAATCAGCCATATCTAGGCCAAACCATAACCAAATTAACCATGGTTGGATTCTTTGAAACCCTAACTCAACCCTTTATCATTACATGATAAGCCCTAACCGAGATTATCCCCTCACAAGCCCCAAAACTTAGCCAAAGCTTCTGTTCTGAATTCCAGTCCCGTAACCCTTCACCATTTGGAGATTTTGGAGCTCAAATCTCATCCAAACTTCAACCAATCATCAAGGTAAGCTTAGGGTTGTATTGTATGTTTAATTCTGGTCATTTTCATCTTTTCATTCATGATTTTGAGCTTGGATTCTCCATTTCTGGGCTTATTACCGAAAATATGAGTTTTGGACAAAATCTTGATCTTCTTCATTTCTCAACGGTTTTGATTGATTCCAAGCTTGAGATTGATTATTTTGACATCCTCATATCATTTATGATCATTAATTTCGTGGTTGTTGAAGAATTTATGACATATCATTTATGATAAATTTCAGAATTTTCACTTGAAGGTCACGTATGTCTTCTCTTCTTGTTTGAGCTTGTTGGGAATTGATTTACTTGATGAATATATAATGTTTTGCTGCTTCTTGGTTGGCCTTAACTGAGTTGAATGATTGGAGAAGGAGTGAGTTCGTTCATGCCCTGTTTTTCTTCGAAAATTTCTCTGTTTTTCCCGGACTGAAATTGTTGCCAAACTGCTGTTTTTCTTCCTTCTTTTTGTTGTCGTTTTTCATGGCTTTTTGGTGTGTAATCTTGTTGAATTCTTGCAGCAATTTGGGCCTTGTATTGTGGTGTTTGTTGCTTGCTTTTGGGTTGCTCTGTTTTCTGCACTTTTCTGTCGAAACAGGGGTGTTTCTGTTGGTCGACACGGGGGTGCTGTGAGGGCTGGGACTCCTGTACCGAGACACGGGGGTGTCTCGGTCCAGGCTTGGAGGGTGACACGGGGGTGTCACCCCCTTTTTGCTGAACTGTTTCTGCTGCTTCTTCCTGGAACTTGTTGCTGCCATTTCTGCTGTTGCTGCTGTGCGTAGTATATATATATATATATGCATGTCTGTGTGTGTGTGTTGATTTTTAAATTGTGTGTGCATGCATGTGTATAAATTATATAGTATATATATTGCATGTAATATATTAATGCATGCATGGTTTGTATTTAGAGTACATAATATGATTTGCATGCATGGGTGTGATTGTGTTTGTGTTTTACGTGCATGCATGTGTGAGTGTATATATATATTTATATATTATATATATACTATATGTTATTATATATTATATATATATATATTTATTAAATATTATTTGATTTAATTTAAATTATTGAAATTAATTGATTTCTATTTCGCGTATTTAATTTACTGAATATTGATTGAACGTTTTATTTATTTTATTCCTAAATGTGAAATTGAATAATACGTGTTATGCTTATTAAATGAATTCATGGATTAATTGATATGCATTATGAATATTATGAATTTATGAATTTATGAAATTTATATGAACTTATGAACTTATGAAATTGAATGAAATATATGAACGAATGAATGATTATATGTTTTAAATTTCTTAATCGTGCACATGAACATTTTATTGATATAATATGATCATTTATGCATTCATATCATATTCATTTCATTGCCGTGCGTCATATCGGGATTTTTAGGAGTCTTGAGTCTCACGAACACGTCTTGTGGTCTTTTGTACAGTTTATCTCCAGGGTGGAGAGCTTTTGATCATTCAGGCTTGGTGCTCGATCCTTGTTTCTTCACGGTTAAGGTGAGGGTGTTTTCGTTGTAGCTACGTATTAAACCCTACAACCCTTATGTGAAAAGTTTTGGCCAAAACCTTATGATTATATATATATGGTTTTCAAACGAAGTTATCGAGTAAATTCTTCTGACTTATATGTATGAGCGTATATAAGCTTGAAAATGGTTTTGTAATGAGGCTATGCTCCAAACCGTGTGTCTTCATGCTAGCTATGGATTAGGATGACACGGAGAGGTACGTATATAGCATATACCGAATTACACGGTAAGGTATGATTTCTTATAGTATGTATCATATGTATGTATTGATATGTTTTGGCGAGACACATTTATTACTTATTACTTATCGGGCCCCGGGACTTGGTATATGTGGCTAACCGAGGAAGCAAGGGCTGACGGGGATCTCATATACTAGTCCCAATTTATTTACGGTGATACCGGCCCTCGCTAGGAGATTTAGCGGGGAATGGGAGCTGAGTGCCTTTGGGGGAGTCATGAAACCCCATTGGCCATTGATTTATTCGGTGGTCAGGTCTTGCTAACCCATCCACCATCCGGAGGAAGAAGGTTGGAACTGATTTACGTTATGTTATGTTTATATATGATTGTGCACCGTGCGGGAATGCCGGGATCCGGATTGCCCAAACGAATATGGTTTATGATATATGGTATGCATGTATTATGATATATCGCATGAACACCTAATCAACATATTAATGATATTTGTCGTACACGGTCGGAGTTTGGTTGGAGATTGTGCACGCTCACTCGCCGAGCCTTATATTTATGTATGATTTATGAATGGAATGAATTTAATATGAATTAGTCGTAAAAGCCGAGCATTGTTATTTATTTCCTTGCCCTTTTGGGAACTAAATTCAAATAAAACCTTGCTCGGAATTTATGACTTGCATGTGCATGTTTTATATATATATTTATCGCTCTTGCTCACTCAGTCTTCTAGAGACTGACCCTCTCCCTCCCCAACACTTTAGCGTGCAGGTTTGGCTTTGGAGTCTCGAGCTAGGCGGAGTTATGTTGAGTTTAAGTCGGTCAAGTTACTTTAGAAGCGTCTCTGCATTCACCTCATGTATTTTTGTTGTGATTGATTCGACATTGTAAGATCTTGGAATTGATTCTTGTATAATTACTATTGAATTGTGTTGTTGGATTGTGTTTATGAATTTAAAAGAGGCCTGAAGAGCCCAAGTTCGCTTAGGGTTTGTATGTGTGAGTTTTAGAAATTTCGAGGCACTATATTTGTGGGTTGGTTGTTATTGCAGGGTCTAAGTCCCGCCTAGCTTAGGAAGGTTTTTATTTGTCTCCCGTTCGCTAAGGTTTGATACGGGTGCGGATTATCTGTTTCGTTACTCGTGTTGAGTCTTAGTGCGGGGGATGTGGTGCCTCACGTGCGGGGTGCTACATCCTTAAGTGGTATCAGAGCCCGGTTACAAAACCGGTGTTCTTGAGTCGTGTCGGAGTCAGTCTAAGTCGAGCGGCCTAGGGACTATGTGATATTGTGTGCATTGCATCGATCTTGAATATGGAATTTGGTTTCCTTAAGAATTCTGTTGAATTACTTGTTGCATTTTATATGGATTCTTGTCTTTTGTATTAAATATGTGCCATGAGCATGCACTAATCGCATGCATCCATTCTTGAAAAGAGCTACGATTTCCAGGTTATAAAGATGATATCAAACCACGGCCAAATTTTATGATCACAACAACCTATTGCAAATTCCTTCGGAGGCATGGAAGATAGGAAGGATGCCCGAGGAGGAATGTGGAGAATGCTAGCCGCGTGGCATTACAGACGGAGTTATAAGTTACGGTTAGGATTTAGAATGGGAGGTTCGACCTTGGCGATGCGATGGCAGAGGAACATTTGGTGGTATAGGAATAGGGGTTAATCAAGGGATGGTTATGACTCAAAAGAACAACTTATGTGAATCCACTACCTGAAGTGCATTAATTGGATTCAACAGGATCTTGTAACCTAAGGAATGAAGGGAACAAAACCCTGAAGACATATTGGTCCCGGATTTGGATCATGGAAGAGGAGTCGGGTTCTAGAAGACAAGCATTTGGGTAAACACGAATAGAGGGAAGGTGGCGATATGGAGAACAGGATTTGAGTTCATTTTTCCAAATCCAAGCTGAATTGTCATGTTGTGAGGTTAAATTGGAAGATATGGAGCAACAAATGGAAACGGGAAAGAAAGGAAATCATGCACTCAAGTATAAGCAATCGGAGATGAATTAAATTCACAAAGGATAAGCGCGGAATTCTTGATTGAGGTGATGATTGGAAGTAGAGGTCGAAATTCGAGAAGAAGTTTGGATACGAATTCTGTGGACGTGGAAGAATTAGGGATTACGGAATTTCAATCTCGGATAGTGGAAGATACAAGTGATGCAAAAAGACTCATGGAAAACTTGAAGACCGTGGGAAAGGCAAGGGATAATTACCAGGTCAAGTGACCTTGGGATCGGAAGAACGAGGAGAGCTACCGAGTTAATAATTTCCCACATCGGTGACAGGTTCCAAAACATTCATAGCACGTGCATCATATTTTACATTAGTTATTTATTCTCTTGACTTTATGTTTATCCGTGCATTTCTAATTGGTTTCGTTGCGCTAAGGTGTAGTATAACAGCGTGATGTAAACTTGACCCATGCATTGTCATTTTAACCCAACATGCATTTTAGTGTTTACCTGATATGACGTCCTTTCGCCTCAACTATCAAGTATCAGTTCAACCGAGCCGCATCTGAGATATGGAGAAGAGAAATAATAGGGTGACATTAGAAGGAAGGTGAATTTGGAGACATAAGAACTTCTATTAAGGGATAGGTTAACAGAAACAAGAATTCAGAAGGAGAAGTGAGATTAGAGTTCCGGACAAGATTAAGAAAGGAGTTTCGGACATCAAGAGAACTAGGGAAGGAGTTGAAAGGCCAAATCTTTGATTTCTATATCGGTTAAACTTCACCTAATGGGATTTACTCATCAAGAGTTCGATAAAAGAAGAATCGATGGAGTTCAACCGGGACAACAGAAATTTAAGGGGGAGAGCACTACTGAGGAACTAATTGACGATTAAAAAGGTGCTCGAAGAAATATTTTAATGAGAATAATGGAATTGCAAATTAAGGAAGACCTGGGAGTCCTATTAGTGATGATTAGAGATAACTAAGGCGGCTTGAAGGGTTAAGTTGTTAAGAGGAGGGTGAAGTTATTCAATTCGGGTTGGAGTCCCTCATTAAGTAGAACGAAAATGGCTTGGAGAATATCCCTATGTATAGAACATGGATCTGGGGATAACAGAATAATAAGGAAGCTTCTGGAAATTCCTAAGTCAGAATTGACGAGAGAGAGTGTCGAATCAAGTTGGCATATGATGGAATGATGGCGATCACGAGTAATCCAATAGGGTACAACAGAGGGTTTAATAATGACAATATTATTAAGTCTTCGGTTAGTCCCACGTTACTTCGGAAGGAAATCTAAGAAGGAATCAAACCGGAAAGGATGATCATTGGAGGATTTACATCAAACTCCAAAACGCATCAAGAATATTCTGTCTTTGATCCAAGAGATGTAGGGTCAGATACAGAATACAACCTTAAAGGGGTTAAAAGGAATGAATGGATAATATGAACGAAAGATAGAAAAGGATTCGGGTTAAAGTAGACCCTAACGAAGAATACCTCAAGGTAGGGATTAAATCGTCAGGGTTGTCAGGAGTAGTTATCCTTGAGGGTATTTCGAGCTCCGATATGGGTAAGATAGTAGCTTTGGATCTAACTTCAATACGGATGGTCTAAGGGTATTCGAGAAGTCAAATTCGGTTAATTAAAAAGAGTTGACTCAATGAGGATTAAGAGGAATGATGGAGACTGGGAGCAGTACCGGGCAGAAGGGATCTAAGAAGTATAATCCCTGAAGGATTCATTAATTGCTTCATCGGGATATCCTGAAGAGGTTAAAGACAAACTGAGCACTGAATCTATCTTCTGGACAGATGATACACTGAACAGCGACAACTCACAATTTTAAAACTTTGCAACTACGGTGAACGGTACTTATAGCATCCATGATACATACATTCATGCAAATTTAACTTAATAATTTCTTTGTTATGTGCTTTGTTTTCTTACCAAGTTAAATTACTTGAAGTAATTGATGATTAACGTGATGATAATTGATATTTACCTTGAGGTGGCTTATGTGATTTTGAATTTGATTTTGCGTGTGCTACTTGGGGGTATTGGAGACTTCCTTGCTTTATTTATCTTGTTTGAGAGACGGGGTGCTCTCGTTATTTCTAAGAGACGGGGTTTCTCTTATTTTTGTTCGAGAGACGGGGTACTCTCTTTGTTTGCGAGAGACGGGGTTCTCTCATTATTGCTCGAGAGACGGGGCTCTCTCCTTGTTGTTGCGAGAGACGGGGAATCTCTCATTGGTTAATTCTAAGCGTGTTTTGAATCCGAGGACGGATTCTTTTTAAGGGGGAGAGATTGTAACGCCCCGGTTTTTCAATTTTATTAATATACCTTATTTGCTTCTAAATTGCGCAATTTAATTATTTAATTATGTGAGTAATTGTTTTTACGTGTTTTATATTTAACTTTATTATAATTGTTATTATTTTATTACATTATATTATAATATATTATGTTAATTAATCATGTTTTACTTAATTAATTGTTTATTAATATTTATATATATATATATATATATTTATACGTACTATATATATATATATGCATGGAGAATTTTATTTATGCATGAAAATTCTATATATGCATGAAATCAAATATTTTTGCATGGGTTTAACATATTGCATGAAATTGTATTTTTGCATGGAAAATCATATTCATGCATGAGATTATATTATTTTGCATGGAAATTTATAGGATTATGCATGAATTGCATGTATGAGCTTGTTCGTTTATTTGGTGCTTCGTTTTTATATGATATGATATCAAATTGCCACGAAATTGTAATATGTTGTACGTATATGTGTTATGAATATGATTTTATGCTCAATTTATATTTTTGAATTCATTTGTTATGTTAAAGAATTTAATTTGTTTTGAGGAACCAAAACGGGAGCTAACGAGCACTTAGCGTACCCTTGGTTCCGAATTTAATATCTTAAGCTCGGGAACTCGGATTCGAGTTCCGTCAACTCCGCTGAACTCGTAACGAAAATTCGAGTTTAGTAAACTTAGCCTTATAATTTTCCCAATTCATTTGAACCTTCGAATTTCAACCGAAAAACGAATCGGCGACCAACATGACCTTGTTACACTAAATCAGCCATATCTAGGCCAAACCATAACCAAATTAACCATGGTTGGATTCTTTGAAACCCTAACTCAACCCTTTATCATTACATGATAAGCCCTAACCGAGATTATCCCCTCACAAGCCCCAAAACTTAGCCAAAGCTTCTGTTCTGAATTCCAGTCCCGTAACCCTTCACCATTTGGAGATTTTGGAGCTCAAATCTCATCCAAACTTCAACCAATCATCAAGGTAAGCTTAGGGTTGTATTGTATGTTTAATTCTGGTCATTTTCATCTTTTCATTCATGATTTTGAGCTTGGATTCTCCATTTCTGGGCTTATTACCGAAAATATGAGTTTTGGACAAAATCTTGATCTTCTTCATTTCTCAACGGTTTTAATTGATTCCAAGCTTGAGATTGATTATTTTGACATCCTCATATCATTTATGATCATTAATTTCGTGGTTGTTGAAGAATTTATGACATATCATTTATGATAAATTTCAGAATTTTCACTTGAAGGTCACGTATGTCTTCTCTTCTTGTTTGAGCTTGTTGGGAATTGATTTACTTGATGAATATATAATGTTTTGCTGCTTCTTGGTTGGCCTTAACTGAGTTGAATGATTGGAGAAGGAGTGAGTTCGTTCATGCCCTGTTTTTCTTCGAAAATTTCTCTGTTTTTCCCGGACTGAAATTGTTGCCAAACTGCTGTTTTTCTTCCTTCTTTTTGCTGTCGTTTTTCATGGCTTTTTGGTGTGTAATCTTGTTGAATTCTTGCAGCAATTTGGGCCTTGTATTGTGGTGTTTGTTGCTTGCTTTTGGGTTGCTCTGTTTTCTGCACTTTTCTGTCGAAACAGGGGTGTTTCTGTTGGTCGACACGGGGGTGCTGTGAGGGCTGGGACTCCTGTACCGAGACACGGGGGTGTCTCGGTCCAGGCTTGGAGGGTGACACGGGGGTGTCACCCCCTTTTTGCTGAACTGTTTCTGCTGCTTCTTCCTGGAACTTGTTGCTGCCATTTCTGCTGTTGCTGCTGTGCGTAGTATATATATATATATATGCATGTCTGTGTGTGTGTGTTGATTTTTAAATTGTGTGTGCATGCATGTGTATAAATTATATAGTATATATATTGCATGTAATATATTAATGCATGCATGGTTTGTATTTAGAGTACATAATATGATTTGCATGCATGGGTGTGATTGTGTTTGTGTTTTACGTGCATGCATGTGTGAGTGTATATATATATTTATATATTATATATATACTATATGTTATTATATATTATATATATATATATTTATTAAATATTATTTGATTTAATTTAAATTATTGAAATTAATTGATTTCTATTTCGCGTATTTAATTTACTGAATATTGATTGAACGTTTTATTTATTTTATTCCTAAATGTGAAATTGAATAATACGTGTTATGCTTATTAAATGAATTCATGGATTAATTGATATGCATTATGAATATTATGAATTTATGAATTTATGAAATTTATATGAACTTATGAACTTATGAAATTGAATGAAATATATGAACGAATGAATGATTATATGTTTTAAATTTCTTAATCGTGCACATGAACATTTTATTGATATAATATGATCATTTATGCATTCATATCATATTCATTTCATTGCCGTGCGTCATATCGGGATTTTTAGGAGTCTTGAGTCTCACGAACACGTCTTGTGGTCTTTTGTACAGTTTGTCTCCAGGGTGGAGAGCTTTTGATCATTCAGGCTTGGTGCTCGATCCTTGTTTCTTCACGGTTAAGGTGAGGGTGTTTTCGTTGTAGCTACGTATTAAACCCTACAACCCTTATGTGAAAAGTTTTGGCCAAAACCTTATGATTATATATATATGGTTTTCAAACGAAGTTATCGAGTAAATTCTTCTGACTTATATGTATGAGCGTATATAAGCTTGAAAATGGTTTTGTAATGAGGCTATGCTCCAAACCGTGTGTCTTCATGCTAGCTATGGATTAGGATGACACGGAGAGGTACGTATATAGCATATACCGAATTACACGGTAAGGTATGATTTCTTATAGTATGTATCATATGTATGTATTGATATGTTTTGGCGAGACACATTTATTACTTATTACTTATCGGGCCCCGGGACTTGGTATATGTGGCTAACCGAGGAAGCAAGGGCTGACGGGGATCTCATATACTAGTCCCAATTTATTTACGGTGATACCGGCCCTCGCTAGGAGATTTAGCGGGGAATGGGAGCTGAGTGCCTTTGGGGGAGTCATGAAACCCCATTGGCCATTGATTTATTCGGTGGTCAGGTCTTGCTAACCCGTCCACCATCCGGAGGAAGAAGGTTGGAACTGATTTACGTTATGTTATGTTTATATATGATTGTGCACCGTGCGGGAATGCCGGGATCCGGATTGCCCAAACGAATATGGTTTATGATATATGGTATGCATGTATTATGATATATCGCATGAACACCTAATCAACATATTAATGATATTTGTCGTACACGGTCGGAGTTTGGTTGGAGATTGTGCACGCTCACTCGCCGAGCCTTATATTTATGTATGATTTATGAATGGAATGAATTTAATATGAATTAGTCGTAAAAGCCGAGCATTGTTATTTATTTCCTTGCCCTTTTGGGAACTAAATTCAAATAAAACCTTGCTCGGAATTTATGACTTGCATGTGCATGTTTTATATATATATTTATCGCTCTTGCTCACTCAGTCTTCTAGAGACTGACCCTCTCCCTCCCCAACACTTTAGCGTGCAGGTTTGGCTTTGGAGTCTCGAGCTAGGCGGAGTTATGTTGAGTTTAAGTCGGTCAAGTTACTTTAGAAGCGTCTCTGCATTCACCTCATGTATTTTTGTTGTGATTGATTCGACATTGTAAGATCTTGGAATTGATTCTTGTATAATTACTATTGAATTGTGTTGTTGGATTGTGTTTATGAATTTAAAAGAGGCCTGAAGAGCCCAAGTTCGCTTAGGGTTTGTATGTGTGAGTTTTAGAAATTTCGAGGCACTATATTTGTGGGTTGGTTGTTATTGCAGGGTCTAAGTCCCGCCTAGCTTAGGAAGGTTTTTATTTGTCTCCCGTTCGCTAAGGTTTGATACGGGTGCGGATTATCTGTTTCGTTACTCGTGTTGAGTCTTAGTGCGGGGGATGTGGTGCCTCACGTGCGGGGTGCTACACAGGATATCAATGCCCCATTGATCAAAAGGCCATGCAACATCTGTAGGAGTCATTCGAGCTGCAGGTTACTGTGGAATACTGGAATGGAACTGGCACTTGGGACATTTTTTGGAGAAAACCACTACATCTTGCAGGACTGTGGGCCAATAGAAGCCACTTCTTAACACCTTTTTGGCAAGAGCAAGCCCTCCAGAATGATTTCCACAACTTCCGCTGTGGATATGTTCGAGAACCTCTTTGGCCTGTGAGGGCCTTAAATGTTTCAAAGGGGGGCCTTCATAGGACCACTTGAAGAGTCTCTCCTCGTGATATAGGGAAAATCAAGGGGCTTTGCACTTGGCCTTCCTAGCTTCTACTTTGTCAGAAGGGCAAATGCCTTCTTTAAGGCATCTTACTATGTCATCGAGCCAACAAGGTTCAGTTGGGTCAATTATAACCACTTCCTGAAAGAGTTCCCTTTCCCTTATCAAAGGCTCCTCTGTTCTTAAAAAGGGCATCCGCACGCTCATTCTCCGCTCGTGGGATCTGAAGCAAGTGAAATTCTTTAAACTTGAAAATGGATTCTTTCGCTTTTTCTAGATACCGCATCATGGTGGTTTCTCGAGCTTCATAGGTTCCTTCAATCTGGCTCGCAATCAGCTGTGAGTCAACATAGGCGGTGATCCGAGAGACTCCGTTTTGAAGGGCAATATTTAGCCCTTGGATGAGGGCCTCATACTCTGCCTCATTGTTGGTAACTTGGAAATCTAGTTTGATTGCGAAATCTATTTCAATTCCATTGCGGTCTCTAAGGGTCACCCCTGCTCCTCCCTCTTGAGAGGTCGAGGAACCGTCCGTGTGCAGGATCCACAAACCTTCACTTTATGAAGGAATGGGTTCTAGACCAAAGCTCTTGACTAACAGATCTGCCACCACTTGTGCTTGGATGGCCGTCCTGGGCTCGAAATTGATGTCAAATTGGCTAAGCTCAATTGCCCATTTAATCAACCTTCTGGAGACATCTGGTTTTGACAAAACCTGTTTCAACGGTCGGTCTGTGATTACTATGATAGAGTGTGCTTGGAAATATGGTCTCAGTCATTGCGACGCGTTTAAGAGGGTGAAAACAAATTTCTCTATTTCCAAGTAATTCTTTTCAGCGCCTTGTAGGGTCTTGCTCAAATAATAGATGAGCAAGTGTTTGCAGTCTCGTATCGCCACGAGGACCGCGCTCGTTACCTCCTTGGAAATCGAGCGATAGATAAAGAGGTTTTCATCCTCGACCGGCTTGGTTAGCAATGGTGCGCATGAAAGGTAGGCCTTCATATCTTGCAATTCCTTCTCACACTCCTCAGTCCAGGTAAAATTTCGGGCATTATGCAAAATTTTGAACAATGACAAATTCCTATCCGCTGAGCGGGTTATGAACCTGCTCAGGGAGATTATCTTTTTCACCAAGACTTGGACTTCCCGGACATTCCGATGGGAGGGGATTTCCATTATGGCTTTGATCTTTTAGGGGATTGGCCTCAATTTCGCGCTGACTTACCACATATCCCAAGAATTTACCCTCTCGAACTCCAAACGTGCACTTGGAAGGATTCAGTTTCATGCCATACCGTCACAATATGTCAAAAGTCCGTCTTAAGTCTTCCAGATGTAAGTGTTGCCGCTCACTTTTGACAATCATGTCATCCACGTAGACTTCCATTGAACCCCCTATTTTTCTCTCGAACATCCTGTGAACGAGGCGCTGATACGTAGCACCTACGTTCTTTAATCCAAACGGCATAACCAAGAAACAGTAGACCCCCATATACACCACAAATGATGTTTTTGGGCGATCCTCGGGAGCCATGAAGATTTGGTAATACCCCTGGAATGCATCCATCATGCACATTAACTCACAACCAGCTGTAGAATCCACTAGTTGGTCAATTCAAGGCAAGGGGTATGGATCTATTGGATAGGCTTTATTGAGGACCTTCAATTCATTGCACATTCGCCACTTGTTTACACTTTTAGGCATGAGAACGACGTTGCACAACCATTCTGGGTATAGGATCTCTTCAATGTATTGAGCTTCGAGAAGCTTGTTTACTTCTTCCTCAATGATTTTCCTTCTGAATCAATTGGCGTCTCTCTTCTTCTATTTAATGGGCTTGAAGGCAGGGTCCACATTGAGCCTGTAAACTATGATAATAGGGTCAATCCCTGTGAGATCTGACGCCTTCCATGTGAAAACATCTATGTTCTCCCTCAAGAAATCTATCATCATGATTTGTGAGGGTCCAAAGAGGCTGGAGGCAATTTTTGTGGTCTTTTCTTTGTTGCCAGGCTCTAGCTCAATAGTCAAAAACTTCTCTGTGGGCTCTATCCGCACTTTGGGACGAGGGGCCTCAAGGGCTCTCTTCTTACCCGTGAGGCATTCGTCTCTACCCTCGAGCTCGTCTCTACCCACGTCCTCTTCCGAGGAGGACGCTCCCACTGCACCTGGGGGACCACCCTGGGGGTTATCTTTCTTGTGCGTGCCTTTCTTTTTGTTATTCTTTTTATTGAGCCTCGCTCTCTTTCGAGATGGGTTATCCTCATCTAAATTAGGAAAATCCACAAACTTCTTGGTGGATCCTATTTGAAAGGTTTTCTCCAAGATCCTATTTGAAAGGTTTTCTCGGGTCTGGGTTTTCTGAGGGGCAACATATAATATTCCCAAGCTTTCTTAATGTTGCATAGAACCTCGTCGGTCACCTCGGGGGTGGGGAACTAGATCTTGTGGTGGTAGGTGGAGATGATCGCCTTGAAATCAACGAGGATAGGTCGCCCAATTATGATGTTATAATGGATCTCTATCTCCACCACCGCATAAGTGACCATCAAAGTCTTCCGCTGTTGGGCGCAACGAAAAGAGATGGCCAAGCGAATCTATCCACGAGGGACTACCTCGGAGCCCCAAAGCCCATGAGGGCTGTTTTGAGGGGCTCGAGGGGAATGTTTGTGATATTCATCTTTTGAAAAGTGGAGCAAGGGAGAACATTCACAGAGCTTCCACTATCAACAAGAACCCTCTTTACAACATGATTGTGAACATCTAAGCTAACCACCATAGGACAGTCAGAGGTTTCACGACTCTATAGGGTGGTACAATGTGTTCTGGGTCCTTTTCACTGAATCCTATCGCTCCATTTTCCCTCAAGTTGGGAGCGCTTCCCTCTTTGATGGAGTACACCTATTTTGGCACTGTGGGCCTCTGGTCATAGCTCTGAACATAGCGAGGGCGTGAAGCATTGGAATCTCCCCCTGCTGAGCCCCCTGTGATCATGTTGATCAGCGTAAAAGGGGCGTTTTCCATCTCGGGCACCTTCTGCTTACCAATCCTGTCCTCGGGGTCGCGCCCTCGGGGGCTCCTCGAGCGAGAGGGACTCCTTTTCTTAGCCTTCACTCGCTCACTGCACTGCTCATCGTAGCGCTCCAAAATTTTGACAAATTCTTTCAGGTGGTCCCTAACAATGAGCCTTTGTATCTCATTCTCCAACTGTCAGCACTTATTTGTGTCATGCCCTTTCTGCTTGTCGAAGGCACAATACTTTCCCGAGCATCGTTGTGCCTCTGTTTCCCTCATTTTCTGAGGCCTCTTGAAGAGCTTTTTATCAAAAAGGGAGTAAATCTCAAAAATGGGTCTATTGAGGGAAATTGCGCTCATACTTGTAAGGCGGTGGGGATAACTTGCGGCGTTCCTTGTGAATGTCTTCTCGCCCTCGGTCACTCTTGTGATAACCCGACGATCTTGGTGTGTTGGATCTATATATGTCTTCGATCATGAAAAAAGGCTCTACAATCTCCCTCATTGTTATGAGGGATGTAGGTCTCCTTTTGACAACGTCCTCAGCAAATTCGTTGCTCACATAGTGTTTGTGGTTGATGGCTTTGAACAAAACATGGATAAGGAAGTCCATCGAGTGCCTTTCCACCAATAGTACCTCTTTGTTAAATCGACGAAAGAAGGAACTGAGGGATTCACTCTCGCCCTAGACCAGGTTGTACAATGTCGTGGGTACGGTAACTGGGGCCTTCAGCAAATTAAAGTGGTTCAAGAAGGAGTTGGTGAGCCCATTATAGCCCCTAATCAAGCGGGGTGGTAATCGTTTATACCAATCCTGAGCCATACCCACGAGGGAAGTGGCAAACACCTTAGCCCAATAGGGCTAGAATGTTCATAGAGATGCATCAGGTGTAGGAAATGGTCCAAATGCTCTCCGGGGCGGTGGTTCCATCATAGCGATTCACGGAAGTGGGGACTTTGCCCATTCCTGCTTGGGCCATCAAAACTTCTTCCACGATGGGAGAACCCCTCGCCAAGGGATGGTAGTATCCCCTCTCATTATCATAATTTTTGTAATTCTCCTCATCTCCTCTGTGCCGAGGGGCGTGATTCCTATATACATGGCGGCGTGCATCTCTGGCCTTAGGTCTCTCGTCCTAGGCATGGGGGCTTGAGACCACGCTCGAGAGAGCTACTCCACCATGTTCTGGAGTCCTTCCAGCTGGTCTTGCACAGCTGCAAGTATGTTGGGGTCTTCTTCATCTTCCTTACTGTCCCTTTTTTAGGCTCGTGAATGAGCCTCCTCATCGACGTCAATCCTGTCCATGGGCTCCTTCCCTTTCTCAACCTGCGGTCGTTCATGTACTTCTCCGGGGGACCTTCCCTTGTGTGACCAATCGGAGGCGGTGGTGGCTGAGCCTGCAACACAGCTTGGGTGGCCATGAGCGAGTGAACCTGTCACCCCCCATGGAATGGGCAATTTATACGGCTTACCCTGATGAGAAGTACGTGGCCGTAAAATTCTTCCAGGCGTTCTGAGCTGTCTGGACTTCACACTGGGTTTAGATAGCTTGCAGCTATCTCTATGTCATGGAGGGCATCTCCACCCCCTCAATCTCCTTGGGAACGACGACGGGGAGCTGCATCATCCCAACGTAATATGGCTGGACGGCGGGCATCATATTGGTCGGTGCAATCATGTAACCTGGTGGCGCCATCATCATGGGGTAACCACCCTGGTTAGCTACAACGAAGGCTGGCTGATTCAGAGGGATAATCGAGTCAGAACCCTCTGCTACTTCGACGGCAGGCTGCTCTTGGTTAGCTCCCTTCTCTTACCCGTCGGGTCCCGTTATCAAGGGAACCTCTCCAGTGGTGGGTACAACTCCGGAAGCATCAGAGATGGGCACGTTATCGTCACCTCCACCTCCTATAGCTCCCGATCTAGTGGTCATCACCATGATAAACTGGGTGTTTGTTTTACTTCTAGCAGTGTAGGAAAAACAATAGAGAAAGAATGGTTTCCCACAGACGGCACAAAAAATGATGGGGTCTGATCTGAGTTGTCAAACTCCAACACTTTAGAATTTGTATGATGGGGAAATAGAGATCAAATATTCAGGTGAGGGTCACCGGAATGAGTGGGTTCTATGTATTAGAAACAAACACAGCAAAACGTCAGAAGGCCAAGCTGGGGAAATGGGGGGTGAGACCCAGTTTGGCTCTCCGACACTCAAGTCAGTGAAACAGTTTCAGGTGAATGTGGATGAAGAAGATAAACAGAGCACAAGTATGAAAGCTTGCTTACAGAGTGTGAGAGATTCTCAGTATTTATAGTTGAGGGTTAGGGCCCCTTTAGTAATTGTCACCAAGTGGTCCTGGATTGGTGTTGCCCTAGACGATTGGCGTAATGAGGAGCCTCCAAGTAGGGTCTCCCACAAAAGCCTGCAAAAAGGTTGGTGGAGAGCAACAGTGGCAGGTGTGCGTTTGCGTACTATTTTTCAGAGAGCGCTATAGGATTGTTACCGAGGGCCAAGCACGCTCGGGGTTAGTATGGACTTTGGGGCTCGTAGGTCCGAGGGGGTACCTAGTCCCAAAGAAATGGTGTGGAGGGAATAACTTCACCTTTACAGCCATGGAATGATCTCGAGGGCAAATCCTGAGATGGCCTCGAGGGCCGTGTTATAGTTGTATTGCTAGCCTTGCTTGCTAGCTCTGGGGAAGGTTAGGATTCCCTTTAATGAGAGAGCAGATACTCCCTCGAGGGGAACAATCAATCTCAATGGGGGAACTTGAGATGTGGACCCTGAGATGCCACGACGTCATACTTTGACTGGGCCACGTGTCATATTCGTGACTAGACCGTATTTTAGCCTCATCAGAACCCAATTTAGATGTGTTTGATTCGGTTCACTATTCAATCTACTCATTTTTTCTTGTTCCTCCCATGAATTTCAGTTCTCATAGAGAAAATGCTAATAACAACTCCTGATATTCAAAAGATATTTGTCTGATCATGGCTAAGGACAAAGAAGCTGCACTTGCAAGATTGAAAAATGAAGTACGAAAATTTCTTGTAATTCATGTTCTATTATTTCTCACCATTTTCTAACAACAAAATTTTTGGAAAAATAAATTTAGATAATATAAGCTGAACTTTTCAAGGCTCTCGAGCAAATTCATGGAAGATCTTACAAAGCTTTCATGTTAAGTAAGTTGATTCCTGTGGTTGGAAATGTATATGAACCGAATCTAGGTTTGGATGAAGATGCAGCTGTTTTTATGGCAAAAGAAGTTGATATAATTGTAAATTCTGCAGCTAATACCACCTTTGTGTTGGGAAACAAACCCATTCGACATCAGAAGATTGGAGGAAATTTGTTCAATATATAAGTGTTCACCTAACTCCATTAGTATGAGGCCTTTTGAGAGATGTCGAAAAATAAATCTGTGCGGGCTTACCCCAAAACGGTGTTAGGAATAGTGCCCTAGAAAGCCGATTGTATATCCGCTTTGTACTTTGGATAAAATAACGAATTGAGGCAATACTTCTTTATATGCGTTTACTTTAACTGTGCATGTATGAGAACTCCCCTAATCTTGATGACCTTAAGACTCAGCCATTTAGGTGAAATAGTTCATGAAACGAGCCCTATATCACATAAGTCATGATTAGTAAAATACTCCAAGCCGATGAGTCCTACAGACAGTGGGAGTGTCAACCTGACTCCTCTGAGGCTTGCTTGTGGGATCACGCCCTTAAGAAGGACCACCTTGTTTCATGGAGGTGCAAAGTGTATAGTTGATACGTACGTGATACATGAGGGTGCTTACTTCAATAAGTAAGTTCACTGAGGTGCCCCGTGTGAGAAGATTCCTAAATGGGAAAGGAAGTTTCTATTTCAGGAAATGAAAATTTCGAGATTAGGAAATATCTTATAGCACCCCTACACGTGGAGATGCCACACCCCCGCACTATAGGTCGATCCACGCACGAAACTAGTAATCCGTACATGAACTAACCTACAACGAACGGGGTGACAATGCAATAACACGACAAGCTAGGCGGGACCAACTTATACATGCAATAAAATAAAGCGGAAGCATACTCTAATCATTATCAAGTATAACAATTAAATATGCTAAGACATTGATCTTTCATCAATAACTTGTATACTAGGTCAAATATCAATACATTATCATCTTCGAATATAAATAACAAGTAATTATAATAATAATTCTAAGGCAACAATAAACAATATGCACCGTGCTTGACTCGATTACATGGACTGGACTCGACACGACTCCCGCCTAGCAAGCACCTGCAATAGCCTGAAAGGTGGAGGCGTCAGTCTGTGAAGACCGAGTAAGGGGTTTAAATAAATATTAGCGCAGATAACATGCAAGTTATATCCTCGGGTAAAGATGTAGAAAGATAATATATAAGTTTAATAAGGAGATGACTTCGCCCGAGAATACAACTATCAATATTAATTACTTGTTCAATTTCATGCATTCAATACATGGCCCCGGCGAGTGAGGGCAGTCTCCAACCTTACTCTAAATGAACATGAAACATGCTTGCTTGATTGATAAACACGAGGTGATCATGCAATTTAATTATCGTGCAATCGTGCAATAGTGTAATCAAGTAACACATTCATGGAATGGAAATCATGCAATAACCCGAGGACAATCCGTGGTGCCGGACCCGTCCCCAGTCTCCTTCTCCCTCCAATGATGGGAAGGTAGCTAGCCTTTACCATCCATGACGTGTTGAGCAGAGGGTACATGAATCCCTAAGCCCGGAACTCCTTCCTCCACTAATCTCCTAGCGGATTCAGGGGTCATCCCAATGTGGTGAGGATAGCGCGAGAGTTACCCGTCAGCCCTTGCTTTCCCGGTTGGCTCAAGCCGCTACCCTCGGGTCCAACGTGAACGGTCATGCTACTCGCCTAAAACATGCTTGATTCATGACAATAACATGACTTGCTTGCTTTTCATGAACATGACTTGCTTGAAATGATAAGTGATTTCATATAAAATTATATATATAAATACCTTTTGGCCGAAAGATCACATAAGGGGTGTACGGGCTCTATATAACTAGCAATTAAACCTCACCTGACAGGCGACACAACGACTTAGGAATACATGAACGTGCTCATGATCAGCAATCTCCGCACTGGAGGGGAACTAGACAAGAAATGGAGACATACGTGTATTTGTGAGACAATACTCGAAAATAGTACCAAATACGACGCACGGCATGATTACATAACGAGACAACATGCATTCACGAATGTAGCATATAAATATCATATTATGACATGTAATTGATCATATAATATCATGTAGGGATCATTTAAATATAAAGGAAAGGAAATGGAAATGTTACATTTATATAGAAACATTCTGCCTCTTCAGGGGTATGGGAACGGCCGTTCCGGTCCTTAGTTCAAAATGGGAAGGGCCGTTCCCATCTCCCCGAAGTTGCTCCCCGAAGACGGGAATGGCCGTTCCCGGCTATAAGCCAAAGTGGGAACGGTCGTTCCCGTTCTCGCCGGCATTCACATATCCCAAAACATGGGAACGACCGTTCCCCAAATACAAAGGGAACGGGAAGGGCCGTTCCCGTTACGCAGACAACACAGAAAACAGAGCAGAAGAACAGGGGAGGCACGAACCAATCTCCATATCATTCCAATCACTTATAACTCAATCTCTAATTGCACAATTTCATGAAGGAAATATGGTAGCATACTTAATATACAATAAAATCCAACTTAGACACTTAAATCATGCTTGATCATCACAAATCATCAACTTCAAGCTCGTAGATGAGTTCATCATATAACTTCAAATTTCCCAAGAATTCATGCATGGTTTCAAGGTATAATCACTTGTTCATACTTCTAACAACAATTAATCCATTTAGCTAGCTTAAACACTAGCCCTAGCTTCAAGAAATATTATCAAGAATTCACATATATTCATATATTTACCTTGAAATGAAAATAAATGGAAGAGGATGATGAAAGATGATGCTTGACTTCAATCATGAAATTCTTTAACAAACTCTAGCTTGGAGATGATGATTTCCCAATTTTTCCTTTTCTTCTTTGATGAGTGAACCGAGAGGGAGAGAAATGGAGATGAATATGCTAGTATGAAATGAAATGAAATGAAGGTTGTGGAAGAAATGCATATACCGTGATATATCTTTGGAAAAAATGTGGTAATTGTAATTAAATCCTCCCAACATATAGGTCATGCAATTAAGGATAAAAGGTTTGCCAATTGATCAATTAAGCCCAAAATTAATTATGAAATTTAGTCCTCACATTTACAAGAATAATCATTTAGGGACAATTAAGCAATTAATACAAGTTAATTCATGTAATAATTGAATTCAATTTATAAAATAATTCCCAAGTTGGCACATATTTCATATAATCACATTAAAATACAATTTGTAATTTAATATGACGCATCTAAATTGAATAAACAAAAGTAATAAAATAACATCCTAACGCTCGAAACTCACACGTGTCGAGCGTACCTGACTGTCTGGAAATTGGGGCGTTACATATCTCACGAGTCATTGATGTGATTAATTGATCCTTAGAGTTGAGGTTCCATGTCATTTTATGAGTTAACTCTGTAGTCTTAGGTATAAGCTTTAAAGGGTGTCGCCTTAGACAACTGATTCAAGGCTTATGCTGGGGCTGCACAAGTGACTCATGAAAGTGAATGAGAATCAAGAAAGGACCTACACTTACATTTGCAAGGTGATCTCTTATTGTGTAAGTGATTCATATGCCATATCGAGTCCTTGGCCAAGGCAGAAGATCAAGACATCAAGAAAAGGGTTTCTTGGATTGAGATCAAATGGATATGAAATGCACTAATTAGCTTTAAGACCAGATTATTACGGTTCTGATTATTCCCTTACCCTAGATCTTGGTTGAGAGATAGTAAGTAGGAGGATTGTATCTCACATGAATCAATGACTTAAAGGTTCTGTTGAATCGAGACATTCCAATTCAGCTGGGGGTTAAACACCTGTTGCTAGAATATGGTCGTTTAATCTGTGGACTGATTAATTAATTAGCGAATTAATTAATTAGGGTCACTGCTAATTGAATTGAGAACCTAGAGGGTCACACACAACAACTTGGTTACACGAGTTAAGGCTTTAAAATGATTAAACGAGTTAATCAAGCCGAGTGGGTTCCACACATGTGAAACCACACGTGTGGGTCACGTGAATAGCACGTGTCCTTGGGACACGTGTCTCACACGTGTATATATATATTGTATATATATATTAAATAATTAAATGTGTTAATTATTTAATAGACTTTGGTTTAATTTTGAATTAAAAGGAAAGTCTTATTTTGGAGAAAAATAATATATTTAATTAATTACAAATTAATTAATTAGATAAATAAATAAGTTATTTATTTATTAATAAATAAATAAAGTATAATATTATCCAAAAGGAGTTTGGATAATTTTATCTCTCTTAAAAGTTGATTTGAATTAAAATTCAAAGTCAAAGTTCAAAATTACTTGATAGTCAAGTAATAGGAGAGAGGGACCGAATGGAGCCCCAAGAGAGAATCTCCCGCCTCTCTCCAGTGAAGAATCCGACCAACTGAGAAGAAGCACCAAGAAGTTTAAACCAGCGAATGAAAGCACAAGTTCGGCGATGGAGGGACTTGTTTCTGAGATGACGAACCGCAGGGAGGAGGATTCTCCACGTACGAAATCTTACTTGGCTTCACTTCTGGGTAACGAAGTTAAGAAACACCCGAGATTCCAAGAGATGAGACTGGATTCAGAAAAAATTCGTATCGAGGAACCCACCACGGAATTTCCATACCCTAGGATACGGCTTTCGGAGGATTATAAGGAGAAAATCAGGAGACCGTGGAGATCAGCGATTATCCTCCGGATATTGGGGCGTAGTATGAACGTTAATCTCTTGTCGGCCAGGATTGATAGGTTGTGGGGGCTGCAGGGAGAGTTTGACCTTATTGAACTTGGCAACGGGTGCTATACCTTGAAGACTCATGATCCGGAGAAGGCGACGAACATCCTTACGGAGGGCCCTTGGGTCATTAATGTTAATTACCTTGTGGTTCGTAAGTGGACGCCAAATTTGCAGGCGGCCAAAGACCGGATTACGATGGCAATCTCTTGGGTCAGGGTCCGTGGGTTATCTACTGAGTATTACAAGGAGCCGATTCTATTCGGAATTGCTGCTGCCATTGGCACTCCGATTAAGATTGACAAGAATACCTATTGGGGAGATAAAGGAAAATACGCGAGGGTGTGCGTGGAACTCAATCTGGCTAAGCCGCTGTGGAGCGGAGTGGAGGTGGAAGGGGAGCTGTTGGCAGTGGAGTATGAGAGCTTGTCGTCTGTGACGCCCCAAGTTTTCACACGTGCAGGTAAGTGTTACGTGCATATTTACATTTAATATTATATGATTTTATATTTTGATTTGTTAATTGAATTTGTTTATAATTTGATTTATTTGTTTAAAATTGCTTATGATTGTCTATATGAGTTATGAATATGTGATCGGATTTGTGAAAATGTGAATTATGTGAATGTGGTGTTAATTGAATGAAATTACGTGTTCTGTGGAATCCGTGGACTTAATTGTATTGTATTTGAATGTTTTGGACTCAATTGGAAATTGAGTTTGGGCTTAATTGCCACTTTTTGAAAGTTTAGGGACCTATTTGTATAATAGGCAACCCTGAACGGTTTTCGCGATATCTTGAGCTCCGGAACTCGAAATCGAGATCCATAACCGGCGTTGAACTTATTTCGACGTTACCTATCCTTTGAACTTGACCTTGTATCTTTTCGGTATCATTTAGACCTTCGACAACGAACCGTTTCGTAGCCTCGACTTTATAACTTGTTTGACCTTTTTTCTTAAACGAACCGGACTTGGACCAACCCGTACCCTACCCATTTCCTTATTAGATATCAGCATTCCTACCCCTTTTCTTCCCATTTTTCATCGACCAAAGCAACCAAGGCAAGGAGCAAGGAAGCACTCTCAAGAAACCCTCCATTTTTTATCAACCAAGTTTGAGCTCAAGTCTAGCTTCCATCCGATCTTTTTCCAAGGTGAGTTAGGATTTTTAATCTCCATCTTCCCCTCTATATTTTCATCTAAGTGAAGCATGTTAGAAGTTGGGGAATTCTTGAGGTTTGGCTTTGAGAATGAATTGAGGGTTTGGTTTGATCATTGGTTTTCATGGTTTGAGATGAGATTTGATGCATTAAAGATGATGATTGAAACTTCCTTATCATTTCTATAGCTTTAGATTTTATGTTGGGAGTGTATAGCATGACTTGCCATTTTTGAAGCTTGAAGCTTCCATGGATGGAAGCTTGATATTGATTGATCTTTTGCCAACTTTGAGCTTGAATTGATATCTATATGAATGAGTTATGTGAATTGCATGAATTTTGTGGCTTGATATCATGTCTAAGTGTGGGTTGAGAGCTTCTTGCTGGCTGCCCTGTTTTGTAAAGATTTTCCCTCGCGCAACAGAGCTGATGCTCTGTTATTTCTTTCAAAACGATGAGATGACACGGCCGTGTCAGCTTTGAACTGAAAATGGACACGGCCGTGTTGGGCTCTCGACTTTGTTTTTTGTTTTTTTCTGATTTTAATCTCGGACACGGCCGTGCCCAAATCCTTTGAAAATTTAACACGGCCGTGTCAAGCCCTCGACTTTGAATTTTTGGATTTTTAAACCTCGGACACGGCCGTGTCCGTTTCCTTTGAAAACTCAACACGGCCGTGTCATTTTTATTGGCAGCCTTGAGAAGTCTCTTTTCTTGCTTGAATTGCTTGCGTGGCTCACATTTGTGGATGATATTGAGCGTGACTTCATTTAAGCTATGTTTATGATTGTTATATAATTGCAAGAATGAAAGTATGAAAGTTATGAACGGTTATATGCTTTCAGACATTAATAGTGCACATGAACACGTCATTACATTTTTAAAGCGTTCATATCATAACCATGGCATTGCCGAGCGTCTTATATGGTCATATTGAGTCTCACTTCACCTGTCTTGCACAGATTTTGATTCCTTTGGAGACGAGGCCGGTCAGTGAGGCTCGTCTGTTCTTCTTTTGCCGTTCGAGGTGGGTTTTTCTTCTACTTAGCTATATGACCCTATAAATATCTTTAATGTGACAAGTTTTCGACCAAAGTGTATATATTTATAGAGTCATTTTCAAAGAGTAAATGTTTGCAACGTAAAGCCTTAATTTCTAAATCATACCAAATGTTTTGGCGAGAAAGAAAGAATGAATGTTATGCACGAATGGGGCCCAGGGACTTAGTGTGAGTGGCTATCCGGGGAGGCATGGGCCGACGGTGATCCCTCACATTAGTTCCACCAATTAACGGCGTAATCGGACCTCGTTAGGAGTTAGCGAGGAATGGACGCTGAGCGCCATCTGGGGAGTCATGTAACCCCTTTTGGTCAATGAATGGGTGGTCGGGTCTTGCAAGCCCGTCACCAAACCGGAGGAAGAAGGTGTAAATGTTAATGATTGTGCACAGAAGAATGAATGCATGAACGGAATGAATGAATGAATGTTTAAATGATTTACACGAGGAGTTGGTTGGAGATAATGCACGCCCACTCGCCGGGCCAATAATGACCTAATGTTAATGATTTGTTATAATCCCTTTTGATGATTTTTTTTCACCCACTTGGGAAATTCTTTAAAACCTCACTTGGGATAATAGCTTGCATGTGATTGTTTAATTACCGTCATATATTTTATTTATACCCTGTTTTATACCCACCAGTTCCCTTTGGACTGAACCCGTTTGATTTTCAGCTGTTTTGTGCAGGTGTTAAGGGAGCTAGGCGGGAATACGAGTCCTAGGTCTTGCATTCGTTTCTAGCTCTTATGTTTTGGTGTTACACTTGCATACTCGTACTTTTGGTTATTGTATATGGATATTGTTTTGGGCCGTGATGGCATATAAATGTTGATTTGGAGCTTAATTGTATTGGGTTTTAACTCCCGTGAACCTAACTGTTGGTACATAGAGCATAGAGCTCAATATATGGAATAACTGTTGGTACCTAGAGCATATAGCTCAATCTATGATATATGACTTATTGCTTCCGCTTTTCCTATTACTCTGCTACTTTGGTTGTTGTGGTTATTGGGGTTTAAGTGATAGGCTAGTCCCGCCTGGCTTAGATGTGTGTGTGTGTGTCCCCGTTCGCCGTGATTTGGCTCGGGTATGGATCGTCCATTTCGTATACGGGCCGGGTCATGGTGCGGGGATGTGGTACCTTGCGCTCGGGTGCTATATCGTCGATTTGCTACAACTGCGGAATGGTAAGGCACAAAATCGATAGTTGCCCGAGTAAACCCCCTGAGGCGGAGCAAAAGGGTCAGGCTCAAACTAGTGATCGGGAGATGGCGAATCAGCCGGGACCAACACAGGGGCCAGTTTTCGGGCCATGGATGATGGCGACCCGTAACCGTGGCGGGAGAACAGGAGGGTCGGCCACCGGCAATTACCGAAAAGGGACGCGCTTTGCGAAGGAAAATGGAGGTAATCATGGGACACGTAATGGAGGTTCTAAGACCACGGCACCTAATAGATTTGAGATCTTTTCAAATCCCTTGATGGACGAAGGTTATGATCCTGAAGATCAGGTAACTGACGCGCATGTCCCTCATTCAGTGGAAGCAAGTAAGGCAAGCGTTGACCCTACAGATGGTAATACCTAAGAAGACACCTTTCGGTCTGAAGGTGATCGCACGAAGAGGGCCCGGATCCGGCCCAGAAAGATAACCCCAAATTCGGTGGGCCGGTCGGGCAACCCCAACACCCAAGACACAGGCTCCACTGAGAACAGGACTCCCTTGCACGAGGTGGACATTAATACTGATATTACTCGAATTCTGGGGGAATCTAGTAACGTGGACCCTACAGCCCAGAAATCTTCCCAGTTTGTTGAAAGTCATGGAGAATGGCGGGGAAATCTCGGTTCTCGTGGAGGGAGAGGAGGTGGTAGGCAGCTATATCCTAGCGGAGGAAGGGGTAGAGGTGCCGGGAACTATAACTCTCTACAATATGGACCACCCTTTCGCGAGGGTGATGTTAATGAGTCCAAGTTACCGTTAGGTGGAGATACGGGTGACCCTAGACGAACTCATGAATTGGAATCTGATCGCGAGGATGGAGTTAGAGTTACCAACGTTGGAGGTTTATCGACAATGCTTGTTGATGAGGGCTCTGGTGAGCCATATGGTACGGGTTTTGGCCAATCGGCCTGATGATTATCCCTTTGTTACTGATACTTCCCAATTCGTTCCGATGAGAGTTCTATCATGGAATTGTAACGGAGCATGGAATGACGAGTTTAGATGGACATTTCACGATCTTAAACGTGAATTTTGTTTAGACGTTGTGTTTTTACTCGAGACGAAGGTCTCGAAACAAAGAGCGGAGGAGATTTTGAGCTTTTTAGGTTTCAGTAATGTTTGCAGGGCCCCTATTACCGGTCGGGAAGGGGGTATATGGATGCTGTGGAACGATCACCACATCAGAGTTGAGGTACTTGATGTATCGGTTTATTGCATGGATTTGTAGGGCAATTTTAGTTAAATTCAAGCAGTTTTAAGAACTTATAACGTGATTTATGCTCCCTATTAGGTACCTTTCACCTTGGAGTTGAAAAGACGTAGTAGAAGCAAAACCATGCAGTAAAGGGCGAAAAAATGAGAAATTCTAGGGGACACGCCCGTGTCCCCGTGGAAGAGTAAACTGAGACACGCCCGTGTCTCAGTACAGAAGTGGCCGTCGGATTCCAGAAGGTGACACGCCCGTGTCACCTACGTAGAGCAATTTTTTGCACGCCCGTGTCTTGGTACAGAGAGGCCTGGGAGCTTTTGCACCCCCGTGTCACCATGAAGAACAATTCTTGACACCCCCGTGTCAAGAAGAAAAGCGCGAATACGTCTTTAATATGTGACACGGGGCGTGTCACATATTTAGGCACGAACTCTGCACGCCCGTGTCACGGGGCGGTTGTGGACTTTGGACTTCTATTTAAACACGGGTTTGGAGGCGGAAAGGGAGAGCTTTTTGGACGGATAGCTTTCGAGAGTTCAAGAACACCTGGAGAAGGAAGGAACACGAAGACATAGAGTTGAAGATTCATTCCAATCACAAGACTTTATCAATTTGGTTTTATTTACTGCTTTCCGATCAAACTAATTCCTCAAGTTTTGGTTTTTCAATTCTAGTATAGTTAGTTCTTGCTTTAGATCCGTTTCTGAATAATTAGGTTAGAATTTCAGAATTAGTAATTCCTTTTTTATGTTTATGCTAGACATGAATATTTTGAATGCAATTCTTTTGATCTTAATGAGTGTTGATCCAATTATGAGGAACTAATCTCCTAGGGTTAGGGGGTAAGGATTATGCATCTAAGGTGTTTGAATTAATGCTTGAGTCAAATTGTGTGATTCTTTGTTAGGGAAACGGTATTGAGTAGATTGGGAATGGATTGGCCATCCATGAACATAAGGTGAATTATCCGATAATCGAGAGATTGAGGATAATTGAGATTGTTTTCCAAAACTTAGACTTTTGGGCTTAGAGAAATTTAACCCTAATTTCTACAACACGTATCTAGAATTCCATGCCAAGCCGCTAGGTTTTAAATACACTAATCTTGCTTCATTCGATTAATTAGGTTACTAAGTGATTGTGAGAATAACACTTGGCCTAATTAATTAGACACCTAGTCTTCGAGAGAAGCTAGGTATAGAATTGTGATTAGGTTGAAGAATCATACATCCATACTTGAGTATTGATTTGATCACAAAAGGGCATATGATTTACTCCCCGACCTGTTTTAATTAAGTGGTTTAATCTTGTTTTTATTTGTTAGCTCGTGTGATTGATTACTTATTGGTTAAGTTTAATTTTGTCATAGTAGTATAGTACAACATTGTCAATCTTATTCGGTCTCTAGATTAGAAATAGTCATAGAAGTGGTTGTTGAGTTCCCTTCCCTGTGGATACGATACCTTAAGTGTTGCAATCGGACTTAGAACTTACACTTGGGTTTAAGATTTTCTATCAAGTTTTTGGCGCCGTTACCGGGGAAGGCGTTCAATTCAATATTACTTTATTGACTTTTTCTGGTGCTTTAGACCAACCTTTCTGCTTGATTTCTTTTTGAAGTGCGTTGAATTTGACCACGGGTTTTCCCAATTGCAGGTACCTAGTGCATGCTACGATCGAAAGGCTTGGAACCCTTGCCTTACGATCCTGAAATTGAGAGGACTTGTCGGGCGAATCGAACGAGGCGAAGGAAGGAAAAGAAGCAGGAAGTAAACCAAATTCCAATGGCACAACCCATAAACGAGCAACCAACCACACTCCAGGATTATGCCATTCCTAACATTGGCTTAATCCAGAACAACGTGACTCGCCCCACCGTGGAGGCGAACAACTTTGAGATCAAGACTGGGTTCATCAATCTCTTACAACAGAATCCGTTTGGGGGTTTACCACATGAAGATCCCGCATCACATTTGTCCTACTTTTTGGATGTCTGCTCGACCTTTAAGATCCACAACGCTTCAGATGATGCGATTAGAGTTAGGCTTTTTCCCTTCTCCCTAAGGGACAAAGCCCGGACATGGATTTCGACCTTGTCAAATGAGACACTTCAGACATGGGCAGACCTCTCTAAGGCCTTTTTAGCCAAATTCTACCCTCCTAGTAAGACCATGAGGTACAGAGACGAAATAACGAGCTTAAGGCTCTATGATGGGGAAACGTTGTACGAAGGATGGGAAAGATATAAGGAACTGCAAAGGAAGTGCCCGCATCACCGTGTTCCAGGATGGCAACTGGTACAAATCTTTTACAACGGAATGACAGAAAACATGAAAATCATGATCGATGCAGCAGCGGGAGGAGCATTTATGGCACTGTCTGAAGAAGTAGGAATGCAACTTCTGAATAAGATGGCAGCAAATAGCAGTTGGACAAAGGAGAGGAGCAATCCTCCTCCACCGAAACCTGAGGCAGACATACTCACCACTGACACTGTGACAGCTTTCAATGCCAAGTTCGAAGCACTGAACCAGAAGCTAGACCGACTTGCAATTTCTACAGCACGAAACACAGTGGCACATTCAAACGCCTTACAGGTATTATGTGAAATTTGTGGTGGTCCCCATTCTTTTGATATTTGTCCTTCTACCAATGCAGGTGCACAGGTTGTTGTTGGTCAGGAGCAAGTAAATTACTTGCAAAATCAAAAACCAGCAAATGACCCATACTCGAACACCTACAACCCAGGTTGGAAGAATCATCCGCACTTCTCGTGGTCAAACAATCAGAATGTTCAAAACCCAAACCCAAACCAGAGACCACAGTTCCAACCAAGACAACAGGGACCGCATCCACCACATCAAAATCAGCAGAGATTCGCACCCCCTCCACAACCACCGCAAGAACAGAAGCCGGGGTGGGAGGCGGCCCTCGAGAAGTTCATAAATGTCTCGAATGATAGGTATCAGAAACTCGAATCTCAGGTAGAACAGGTGCTGGTTCAAAATAAAAATTTGGAAGTGCAGGTGGGCCAGTTGGCTAATACAATCAAAGTTAGAGCCCAAGGCATGTTTCCGAGCAAACCTGAGGAGAATCCGAAAGAACATTGCAAGGCCATTACACTACGAAGTGGTACAACTTATAAGGAGCCTGCAATACCGGTAGAGACCGAAGTGAGAAGGGAAAAGGACACCGTTTTGGAATCTGAGAAAGTAGTCGAGCCATCAAAAGAGGAGAAGGAAGTACAGACGAGTGAGCTTCCTTCCAAGTCAAAGACACCAGTGGCACCCAAGCCATATGTGCCACCTCTTCCTTTCCCAGCAGAAATTCCAAAAGCAAAGGTTGGAGAAACAATTCGAGAAGTTCTTGAATATCTTCAAGGAACTACATATTAACATCCCCTTTGCCGAGGCCCTAGCTCAGATGCCCACATACGTCAAATTCTTGAAGGAGATCCTCTCTAACAAGAGAAAATTGGAGGACTATGCCACTATAGCACTTACTGAAGAGTGCAGCGCCATTCTACAACATAAGCTTCCTCCGAAGCTTAAAGATCCAGGGAGTTTTTCAATTCCTTGCACAATTGGCAATATGTCCTTTAATAAAGCTTTATGTGATCTTGGTGCCAGTGTGAGTCTAATGCCCTTATCTGTTTGCAGGAAACTTGGACTGAATTCATTGAAGCCAACTACCGTTTCCCTGCAGCTAGCTGATCGATCAGTCAAGTATCCCACGGGAATCCTGGAAAATGTTCTAGTCAGAGTTGGGAAGTTCTACCTGCCGGTAGACTTCATAGTTTTGGAAATGGAGGAAGACCAAAACATGCCGCTCATCTTAGGGAGGCCTTTCCTAGCCACAGCAGGAGCCTTAATTGATGTGAAGAGTGGCATTCTAACTCTTCGTGTGGGGGATGAACAGGTGGAGTTTAATCTGATCAAAGCAATGAAAGGACCGGTGATCGAAGAACAATGCAATATGGTGGAAATCAGAGCACAGACACCGATGTCCATAAGCAACGAGGACCCTCTCGAACTCTGTCTAAGAGGACGCACTGACCACATTGATGGGGAAGACATATTAGAAGAATTGGCCGCCTACGCAAAGGCACTCGAAGCCACCCCCTACGTACCATTCCGAAAGAGGTTTGTATATGAAGAGTTGGGTACAGGTAAGCCCACTCTTCGTCCTTCTGTTGAGACAGCTCCCAAGTTAGAACTGAAACCCCTCCCCGCTCATTTGAGATATGCTTATTTGGGTGAATCTGAAACACTGCCTGTTATAGTTGCCTCTGATTTAACTGATTCACATCATGATGCCTTGTTGAGAGTTTTGAGAGAACACAAACGAGCGATAGGTTGGACTATTTCTGACATCAAGGGGATTAGCCCATCTATTTGCATGCATAAAATTCTTATGGAAGATAACCATAAACCCTCCGTAGAACATCAGCGTAGATTGAACCCAAACATGAAAGAGGTAGTTAGGGCTGAGGTACTGAAATTGTTAGATGCCGGGATAATTTACCCTATCTCGGATAGCAAGTGGGTTAGCCCTGTGCAGGTAGTGCCCAAGAAAGGGGGGATGACTGTAATTAAAAATGAAAAGAATGAGTTAATACCAACTAGGACAGTCACGGGCTGGAGAGTTTGTATAGATTATAGGAAGTTGAACAATGCCACTCGTAAAGATCACTTCCCACTTCCCTTTATTGATCAGATGCTAGAGAGATTAGTCGGACATTCTTATTACTGTTTTCTGGATGGGTATTCAGGGTATAACCAAATTGCTATAGCTCCAGAGGATCAGGAAAAATGTACGTTTACTTGCCCTTATGGTACTTTTGCATATAGGCGTATGCCTTTTGGGTTGTGTAATGCCCCGGCTACTTTTCAACGATGCATGATGGCCATTTTCTCTGACTTTATAGAACGCACAATGGAAATCTTTATGGATGACTTTTCTGTGTTTGGTTCTTCTTTCGATTCATGCTTGCATAATCTTGCTCAAGTTTTGCAGCGATGTGAAGAAACTAACCTTGTGCTAAATTGGGAGAAGTGCCACTTCATGGTAAAGGAAGGGATAGTGTTGGGTCACAAAGTTTCAGAGAAAGGCATTAAGGTGGATAGGGCCAAGATTGATGTGATCGCAAAACTGCCTCCACCTACCAATATCAAGGGAGTGAGGAGTTTCCTTGGTCATGCCGGTTTCTATCGCCGGTTCATCAAGGACTTTTCAAAAATTACCTTACCTTTATGCAAGTTACTACAAAAAGATACTGAATTCGTGTTTAATGATGATTGCTTACTTGCATTTGATAGGTTGAAGAAGGAGCTTACCTCGGCACCAATTATGGTTGCACCGGATTGGACTATACCGTTTGAGCTAATGTGCGATGCGAGCGATTTGGCCATTGGAGCTGTTCTTGGCCAACGAAGGGAAAAACGTTTACACGTTATCGCATATTCTAGCAAAACTTTAAATGATGCACAATTAAATTATGCTACTACTGAGAAAGAATTATTAGCTATTGTGCATGCTTTTGACAAGTTTAGGTCTTACTTGATAGGTTCGAAGACAATCGTCTACACGGACCACGCAGCAATCAAGTATCTCCTTTCGAAGAAGGATTCAAAGCCCCGTTTGATTAGATGGATTCTTTTGCTCCAGGAGTTCGATCTTGAAATTCGTGACAAGAAAGGGACGGAGAACCTAGTTGTAGATCACTTGTCAAGGTTAGAGGTCGGGGAAAAGGAGGATGAGTACGAGAAGGAGATTACTGAGAATTTCCCTGATGAGGAGTTGTTTGCAACCGATGCAATAGTTCCTTGGTACACAGATATCGTGAATCACATGGTTTGCAAAGTTTTACCACCAGGCATGAATTTCCATCAGAAACAGAGATTCTTGTCAGAAGCGAAACGTTATTACTGGGAAGAGCCATATGTATATAAGCACTGCTCGGATGGGTTAGTGCGGAGGTGTGTTCCGGAGGTTGAAGCTGGTGATGTGCTTGAGAGATGTCATGCGAGCTTATATGGAGGGCACTCAAGTGGTCGAAAGACAGCATCTAAGGTATTACAGTCTAGGTTTTGGTGGCCAACGCTGTTTAAGGATGCTTACAAATTTGCCAAGGAATGTGATACTTGTCAGCGATCCGAGAACATTAGTAAAAGAGATGAGATGCCCATGAAGTACATTTTGGAAGTTGAATTGTTTGATGTTTGGGGAATCGATTTCATGGGACCTTTCCCACCGTCGAATGGGAATCAGTATATCTTGGTGGCGGTGGATTATGTATCCAAGTGGGCCGAAGCAGTGGCAACTCCGACCAATGACTCGAAGGTGGTGATTAAGTTTTTGCAAAAGAACATTTTCAATAGGTTCGGAGTTCCACTGGCATTAATCAGTGATAGAGGTACGCACTTTTGCAACAAGCCCTTGGAAGCTTTGCTGAAGAAATACGGGGTCCAGCATCGGGTAACTACTGCGTATCATCCCCAAGCAAGTGGGCAAGCTGAGATCACGAATAGGGAGTTGAAGTGGATTTTGGAGAAGGTAGTGAGCCCCTCTAGGAAAGATTGGTCCTCGAAGTTGGACGACGCGTTATGGGCTTACAGGACCGCGTTTAAGACACCTATAGGAACTTCTCCGTATCAGTTGGTTTATGGTAAAGCATGTCACCTCCCAGTCGAGATCGAGTATAAGTCGTACTGGGCCATTAAAGCTATAAATTTCGATCTCAAGAGAGCCGGAGAGAAAAGGATACTTGACTTACAAGAGTTGGAAGAATTGAGGTTAGAAGCTTACGAAAATGCTCGGATCTATAAGGAGAGGACAAAGAAGTGGCATGATAAGCATATAAGGGTTAAAGAGTTTGTCGAGGGTCAATTGGTGTTGTTGTACAATTCTAGATTAAAGCTCTTTCCCGGGAAACTTAAGTCAAGGTGGTCAGGTCCGTTCAGAGTGGTAAAAGTTTTAGTGAATGGAGCGGTGGAGATAGGTAATGAAGGTTCACCCTCCTTTGTGGTGAATGGACAAAGACTCAAGCCATATCTTGCCGGAGATCGAATTGGCGAACACGTCTCGTGCGTGTTAACAGCTCCAGCGCCTTAGACCTGAGTCCTGAAGTCAAGCTAACGACTATAACTTAGAACTATTGTTCTTTCCCTTTTCTTCTTTTCTTTTCCCTCTCGTTAGTTAGTTAAGGTTGTGATTGATGGATATCTTCTGTCTTGTGTTTCAGGTGAATAATTCGAATCTAGTGGATGGAGTACAAAGAATTTGAGCTAATAGGTGTGAATTTAGCGGATGAAAACACCAAGGGATGAAGGGCGAAATTCCCAAGTTTGGGGGAGACACGGGCGTGTCCCCCGTAAAGAGAAATCTATGACACCCCCGTGTCTAGGTACAGGCCTGCCAGCCGAGAAGAGACACGGGCGTGTCGAGTTCCTTAATTAAAATTCGACACCCCCGTGTCAGGGTACATAGTCACCAGGTAAGGGATGACACGCCCGTGTCATCCATCTAGTACACTTACTGACACGGGCGTGTCACGATGGCAGGATTAAAAGGAATCGGGGGTTCCTCATTCTTTTCTTGTCTTTTAAAACATAACAAACCCTCTTCTCTTCCCTCATCTATCTTTTCCCCCATCCTCACACGGCATAAGCACCACCACCACCATTGTTGCCGGGTTCTTCGCTGTATTGAGGGAGTTTTTCTTTTTGCCTTCTTTCCTTTTTCTTTTATGCATGAGGACATGGCATGGTTTAAGTTTGGGGGAGAGAGAAAAAGAAAAAAAAAATTTGGATTGTATTGCTAATATTTCGCATAGGAAGATGCATTGGGGGATTGACTTACTTGATATTGTGATATCTTTGAGAATGAAAAGATGATTGCTGACAATAAGCCAAAATTTTAAATTTTTCGATGAGGTTTGATTGTTGGAATTTTGCCAAAGTGAGTTAGGCTAGTCGAATGCATGAAGTTAGGTGTGAGTATTGATACCTTGGAATGATGGGATATTCTTATTTTTGTGCACAATTGAACAAGGTCATGTACTTAGGTTAGGATGCTGAGTTAGTAATTCTTGAATAATACTGAGAAGTGGATCAGGATGCATTTTAGTCCTATTGAGGCGAAATTTTGAATTGCCAAAGAATTAGGGAGATGACTTAGGCATTCATGTCGGAGGTAGCCTCGCAATTGAGCCATTTGGACTAAAGAACGAAATCCTATTGACCCCGCTGAGCCTAAGTGTTGTGCCATTAAATTTTGGTAGCCGCATTATAAGCCACAGGCACAGCACCATAAACTTACCCTAGAATCACACTTTGCTCACTCGTTTGAATCAATTGAAGATGCTGCTAAAGTCCTGATGAGAAACCAAGAGAAGAAATAAGAGATGATCTTAGATGCTGAAAGAAAAGAAGAATTCAAAAGGAAGTAGTAAGAGAACGAGTTGTTAAAAAAAAAAAAAAAAAAAAAAAAAAAAAAAACATTGAGTAGATTTGAGACCGAAAAAACTTTTAGACTGTCTACTTGTGACAACCATAAACAAGGTCTAAGTTTGGGGGAGTTTGACGGGGAAAGACAAGAATGACAACCGAGGAGATTTGAATGGGTGAGCTAGGTGTGTTGAGTCACTACTATACTAAAAAATTCCATAACCTTAACCCCAAGCCCACATTACAAGCCTCGAAAGACCTTCCGATCCTTAATTCTGGGTTAATTCCATTAGTGGAAATAGGCGCGAAGAATGTTTTTTGAAGTCTATCATTGGTACTTAGGAAGGAATCATTAGTTTGGTGTTCTAACCATTGTACATTATCTTGTTCGAATTCACACACTACACGAGGATATTTGATTTATACCATTGTGCTGATTCTTGTGCTTGATTGAGATGTGTTTGATAGGCTAGACTTGCTTTAGTGAAGTGCTGAAAATTACCCATTTGAGAGATTGATTTTGAGGTTGGTTTGATGTAATTTTCTCGATTTCTCGAGGACGAGCAATATTCAAGTTTGGGGGAGTTTGATGTATCGGTTTATTGCATGGATTTGTAGGGTAATTTTAGTTAAATTCAAGCAGTTTTAAGAACTTATAACGTGATTTATACTCCCTATTAGGTACCTTTCACCTTGGAGTTGAAAAGACGTAGTAGATGCAAAACCATGCAGTAAAGGGCGAAAAAATGAGAAATTCTAGGGGACACGCCCGTGTCCCCGTGGAAGAGTAAACTGAGACACGCCCGTGTCTCAGTACAGAAGTGGCCGTCGGATTCCAGAAGGTGACACGCCCGTGTCACCTACGTAGAGCAATTTTTTGCACGCCCGTGTCTTGGTACAGAGAGGCCTGGGAGCTTTTGCACCCCCGTGTCACCATGAAGAACAATTCTTGACACCCCCGTGTCAAGAAGAAAAGCGCGAATACGTCTTTAATATGTGACACGGGCGTGTCACATATTTAGGCACGAACTCTGCACGCCCGTGTCACGGGGCGGTTGTGGACTTTGGACTTCTATTTAAACACGGGTTTGGAGGCGGAAAGGGAGAGCTTTTTGGACGGATAGCTTTCGAGAGTTCAAGAACACCTGGAGAAGGAAGGAACACGAAGACATAGAGTTGAAGATTCATTCCAATCACAAGACTTTATCAATTTGGTTTTATTTACTGCTTTCCGATCAAACTAATTCCTCAAGTTTTGGTTTTTCAATTCTAGTATAGTTAGTTCTTGCTTTAGATCCGTTTCTGAATAATTAGGTTAGAATTTCAGAATTAGTAATTCCTTTTTTATGTTTATGCTAGACATGAATATTTTGAATGCAATTCTTTTGATCTTAATGAGTGTTGATCCAATTATGAGGAACTAATCTCCTAGGGTTAGGGGGTAAGGATTATGCATCTAAGGTGTTTGAATTAATGCTTGAGTCAAATTGTGTGATTCTTTGTTAGGGAAACGGTATTGAGTAGATTGGGAATGGATTGGCCATCCATGAACATAAGGTGAATTATCCGATAATCGAGAGATTGAGGATAATTGAGATTGTTTTCCAAAACTTAGACTTTTGGGCTTAGAGAAATTTAACCCTAATTTCTACAACACGTATCTAGAATTCCATGCCAAGCCGCTAGGTTTTAAATACACTAATCTTGCTTCATTCGATTAATTAGGTTACTAAGTGATTGTGAGAATAACACTTGGCCTAATTAATTAGACACCTAGTCTTCGAGAGAAGCTAGGTATAGAATTGTGATTAGGTTGAAGAATCATACATCCATACTTGAGTATTGATTTGATCACAAAAGGGCATATGATTTACTCCCCGACCTGTTTTAATTAAGTGGTTTAATCTTGTTTTTATTTGTTAGCTCGTGTGATTGATTACTTATTGGTTAAGTTTAATTTTGTCATAGTAGTATAGTACAACATTGTCAATCTTATTCGGTCTCTAGATTAGAAATAGTCATAGAAGTGGTTGTTGAGTTCCCTTCCCTGTGGATACGATACCTTAAGTGTTGCAATCGGACTTAGAACTTACACTTGGGTTTAAGATTTTCTATCAAGTTTTTGGCGCCGTTACCGGGGAAGGCGTTCAATTCAATATTACTTTATTGACTTTTTCTGGTGCTTTAGACCAACCTTTCTGCTTGATTTCTTTTTGAAGTGCGTTGAATTTGACCACGGGTTTTCCCAATTGCAGGTACCTAGTGCATGCTACGATCGAAAGGCTTGGAACCCTTGCCTTACGATCCTGAAATTGAGAGGACTTGTCGGGCGAATCGAACGAGGCGAAGGAAGGAAAAGAAGCAGGAAGTAAACCAAATTCCAATGGCACAACCCATAAACGAGCAACCAACCACACTCCAGGATTATGCCATTCCTAACATTGGCTTAATCCAGAACAACGTGACTCGCCCCACCGTGGAGGCGAACAACTTTGAGATCAAGACTGGGTTCATCAACCTCTTACAACAGAATTTGTTTGGGGGTTTACCACATGAACCGGACTTGGACCAACCCGTACCCTACCCATTTCCTTATTAGATATCAGCATTCCTACCCCTTTTCTTCCCATTTTTCATCGACCAAAGCAACCAAGGCAAGGAGCAAGGAAGCACTCTCAAGAAACCCTCCATTTTTTATCAACCAAGTTTGAGCTCAAGTCTAGCTTCCATCCGATCTTTTTCCAAGGTGAGTTAGGATTTTTAATCTCCATCTTCCCCTCTATATTTTCATCTAAGTGAAGCATGTTAGAAGTTGGGGAATTCTTGAGGTTTGGCTTTGAGAATGAATTGAGGGTTTGGTTTGATCATTGGTTTTCATGGTTTGAGATGAGATTTGATGCATTAAAGATGATGATTGAAACTTCCTTATCATTTCTATAGCTTTAGATTTTATGTTGGGAGTGTATAGCATGACTTGCCATTTTTGAAGCTTGAAGCTTCCATGGATGGAAGCTTGATATTGATTGATCTTTTGCCAACTTTGAGCTTGAATTGATATCTATATGAATGAGTTATGTGAATTGCATGAATTTTGTGGCTTGATATCATGTCTAAGTGTGGGTTGAGAGCTTCTTGCTGGCTGCCCTGTTTTGTAAAGATTTTCCCTCGCGCAACAGAGCTGATGCTCTGTTATTTCTTTCAAAACGATGAGATGACACGGCCGTGTCAGCTTTGAACTGAAAATGGACACGGCCGTGTTGGGCTCTCGACTTTGTTTTTTATTTTTTTCTGATTTTAATCTCGGACACGGCCGTGTCCAAATCCTTTGAAAATTTAACACGGCCGTGTCAAGCCCTCGACTTTGAATTTTTGGATTTTTAAACCTCGGACACGGCCGTGTCCGTTTCCTTTGAAAACTCAACACGGCCGTGTCATTTTTATTGGCAGCCTTGAGAAGTCTCTTTTCTTGCTTGAATTGCTTGCGTGGCTCGCATTTGTGGATGATATTGAGCGTGACTTCATTTAAGCTATGTTTATGATTGTTATATAATTGCAAGAATGAAAGTATGAAAGTTATGAACGGTTATATGCTTTCAGACATTAATAGTGCACATGAACACGTCATTACATTTTTAAAGCGTTCATATCATAACCATGGCATTGCCGAGCGTCTTATATGGTCATATTGAGTCTCACTTCACCTGTCTTGCACAGATTTTGATTCCTTTGGAGACGAGGCCGGTCAGTGAGGCTCGTCTGTTCTTCTTTTGCCGTTCGAGGTGGGTTTTTCTTCTACTTAGCTATATGACCCTATAAATATCTTTAATGTGACAAGTTTTCGACCAAAGTGTATATATTTATAGAGTCATTTTCAAAGAGTAAATGTTTGCAACGTAAAGCCTTAATTTCTAAATCATACCAAATGTTTTGGCGAGAAAGAAAGAATGAATGTTATGCACGAATGGGGCCCAGGGACTTAGTGTGAGTGGCTATCCGGGGAGGCATGGGCCGACGGTGATCCCTCACATTAGTTCCACCAATTAACGGCGTAATCGGACCTCGTTAGGAGTTAGCGAGGAATGGACGCTGAGCGCCATCTGGGGAGTCATGTAACCCCTTTTGGTCAATGAATGGGTGGTCGGGTCTTGCAAGCCCGTCACCAAACCGGAGGAAGAAGGTGTAAATGTTAATGATTGTGCACAGAAGAATGAATGCATGAACGGAATGAATGAATGAATGTTTAAATGATTTACACGAGGAGTTGGTTGGAGATAATGCACGCCCACTCGCCGGGCCAATAATGACCTAATGTTAATGATTTGTTATAATCCCTTTTGATGATTTTTTTTCACCCACTTGGGAAATTCTTTAAAACCTCACTTGGGATAATAGCTTGCATGTGATTGTTTAATTACCGTCATATATTTTATTTATACCCTGTTTTATACCCACCAGTTCCCTTTGGACTGAACCCGTTTGATTTTCAGCTGTTTTGTGCAGGTGTTAAGGGAGCTAGGCGGGAATACGAGTCCTAGGTCTTGCATTCGTTTCTAGCTCTTATGTTTTGGTGTTACACTTGCATACTCGTACTTTTGGTTATTGTATATGGATATTGTTTTGGGCCGTGATGGCATATAAATGTTGATTTGGAGCTTAATTGTATTGGGTTTTAACTCCCGTGAACCTAACTGTTGGTACATAGAGCATAGAGCTCAATATATGGAATAACTGTTGGTACCTAGAGCATATAGCTCAATCTATGATATATGACTTATTGCTTCCGCTTTTCCTATTACTCTACTACTTTGGTTGTTGTGGTTATTGGGGTTTAAGTGATAGGCTAGTCCCGCCTGGCTTAGATGTGTGTGTGTGTGTCCCCGTTCGCCGTGATTTGGCTCGGGTATGGATCGTCCATTTCGTATACGGGCCGGGTCATGGTGCGGGGATGTGGTACCTTGCGCTCGGGTGCTATATCGTCGATTTGCTACAACTGCGGAATGGTAAGGCACAAAATCGATAGTTGCCCGAGTAAACCCCCTGAGGCGGAGCAAAAGGGTCAGGCTCAAACTAGTGATCGGGAGATGGCGAATCAGCCGGGACCAGCACAGGGGCCAGTTTTCGGGCCATGGATGATGGCGACCCGTAACCGTGGCGGGAGAACAGGAGGGTCGGCCGCCGGCAATTACCGAAAAGGGACGCGCTTTGCGAAGGAAAATGGAGGTAATCATGGGACACGTAATGGAGGTTCTAAGACCACGGCACCTAATAGATTTGAGATCTTTTCAAATCCCTTGATGGACGAAGGTTATGATCCTGAAGATTAGGTAACTGACGCGCATGTCCCTCATTCAGTGGAAGCAAGTAAGGCAAGCGTTGACCCTACAGATGGTAATACCTAAGAAGACACCTTTCGGTCTGAAGGTGATCGCACGAAGAGGGCCCGGATCCGGCCCAGAAAGATAACCCCAAATTCGGTGGGCCGGTCGGGCAACCCCAACACCCAAGACACAGGCTCCACTGAGAACAGGACTCCCTTGCACGAGGTGAACATTAATACTGATATTACTCGAATTCTGGGGGAATCTAGTAACGTGGACCCTACAGCCCAGAAATCTTCCCAGTTTGTTGAAAGTCATGGAGAATGGCGGGGAAATCTCGGTTCTCGTGGAGGGAGAGGAGGTGGTAGGCAGCTATATCCTAGCGGAGGAAGGGGTAGAGGTGCCGGGAACTATAACTCTCTACAATATGGACCACCCTTTCGCGAGGGTGATGTTAATGAGTCCAAGTTACCGTTAGGTGGAGATACGGGTGACCCTAGACGAACTCATGAATTGGAATCTGATCGCGAGGATGGAGTTAGAGTTACCAACGTTGGAGGTTTATCGACAATGCTTGTTGATGAGGGCTCTGGTGAGCCATATGGTACGGGTTTTGGCCAATCGGCCTGATGATTATCCCTTTGTTACTGATACTTCCCAATTCGTTCCGATGAGAGTTCTATCATGGAATTGTAACGGAGCAGGGAATGACGAGTTTAGATGGACATTTCACGATCTTAAACGTGAATTTTGTTTAGACGTTGTGTTTTTACTCGAGACGAAGGTCTCGAAACAAAGAGCGGAGGAGATTTTGAGCTTTTTAGGTTTCAGTAATGTTTGCAGGGCCCCTATTACCGGTCGGGAAGGGGGTATATGGATGCTGTGGAACGATCACCACATCAGAGTTGAGGTACTTGATGTATCGGTTTATTGCATGGATTTGTAGGGCAATTTTAGTTAAATTCAAGCAGTTTTAAGAACTTATAACGTGATTTATACTCCCTATTAGGTACCTTTCACCTTGGAGTTGAAAAGACGTAGTAGAAGCAAAACCATGCAGTAAAGGGCGAAAAAATGAGAAATTCTAGGGGACACGCCCGTGTCCCCATGGAAGAGTAAACTGAGACACGCCCGTGTCTCAGTACAGAAGTGGCCGTCGGATTCCAGAAGGTGACACGCCCGTGTCACCTACGTAGAGCAATTTTTTGCACGCCCGTGTCTTGGTACAGAGAGGCCTGGGAGCTTTTGCACCCCCGTGTCACCATGAAGAACAATTCTTGACACCCCCGTGTCAAGAAGAAAAGCGCGAATACGTCTTTAATATGTGACACGGGGCGTGTCACATATTTAGGCACGAACTCTGCACGCCCGTGTCACGGGGCGGTTGTGGACTTTGGACTTCTATTTAAACACGGGTTTGGAGGCGGAAAGGGAGAGCTTTTTGGACGGATAGCTTTCGAGAGTTCAAGAACACCTGGAGAAGGAAGGAACACGAAGACATAGAGTTGAAGATTCATTCCAATCACAAGACTTTATCAATTTGGTTTTATTTACTGCTTTCCGATCAAACTAATTCCTCAAGTTTTGGTTTTTCAATTCTAGTATAGTTAGTTCTTGCTTTAGATCCGTTTCTGAATAATTAGGTTAGAATTTCAGAATTAGTAATTCCTTTTTTATGTTTATGCTAGACATGAATATTTTGAATGCAATTCTTTTGATCTTAATGAGTGTTGATCCAATTATGAGGAACTAATCTCCTAGGGTTAGGGGGTAAGGATTATGCATCTAAGGTGTTTGAATTAATGCTTGAGTCAAATTGTGTGATTCTTTGTTAGGGAAACGGTATTGAGTAGATTGGGAATGGATTGGCCATCCATGAACATAAGGTGAATTATCCGATAATCGAGAGATTGAGGATAATTGAGATTGTTTTCCAAAACTTAGACTTTTGGGCTTAGAGAAATTTAACCCTAATTTCTACAACACGTATCTAGAATTCCATGCCAAGCCGCTAGGTTTTAAATACACTAATCTTGCTTCATTCGATTAATTAGGTTACTAAGTGATTGTGAGAATAACACTTGGCCTAATTAATTAGACACCTAGTCTTCGAGAGAAGCTAGGTATAGAATTGTGATTAGGTTGAAGAATCATACATCCATACTTGAGTATTGATTTGATCACAAAAGGGCATATGATTTACTCCCCGACCTATTTTAATTAAGTGGTTTAATCTTGTTTTTATTTGTTAGCTCGTGTGATTGATTACTTATTGGTTAAGTTTAATTTTGTCATAGTAGTATAGTACAACATTGTCAATCTTATTCGGTCTCTAGATTAGAAATAGTCATAGAAGTGGTTGTTGAGTTCCCTTCCCTGTGGATACGATACCTTAAGTGTTACAATCGGACTTAGAACTTACACTTGGGTTTAAGATTTTCTATCAGTACTTAACGTATCTTCCCAATTGATACATGCTAAGATTGGTTCTCGTAGTTCTGAATGCTACTGTACTGGGGTCTACGCTAGCCCTAATACGCGTAAGCGCGAAGATCTTTGGTGTGAGTTGAAAGAGATTGGTATGGATATGCACGAGCCTTGGATGTTAACGGGGGATTTTAACGATATACTGGGTCCCAGCAAGAAGAGTGGCGGTAACCGCGCTTCCTGGAATAAATGTGAGAAATTTCGGAAGAATATCGAGGATAGTGGGCTCATGGATATAGATTCGAAAGGTCCGAGATTCACTTGGGCGAGTACGGTCTCGGGTGGAGGTCGTTTTCTTGAACGTCTGGATAGAGTCCTGGCTAATTCTGGGTGGGTTCAACGGTTCCCGGACAGCGTGACTAGTGTTTTGGCCCTCACACACTCAGACCATAGCCCTATTTTCACGAATACGGTTGGGCTTACCCGAACTCCGGTTGCGAAGCCTTTTCGTTTCGAAGCGGCATGGACTACTCACTCGGACTGCAGTAACAGAATTCGTACCATTTGGGAATCCCATCCGAATCTCCTAGAGGCGCTGAGTTCTCTGCCGGAATACATGCACGAATGGAACCGGACAGTCTTTGGTATTGTTTTCCGCACAAAAAGACTGCTCAAAGCTAAGCTTCGCGGGATTCAGAAAATTCCGATTGACAGACTTAGCAGGGAACTCAAGTTGCTGGAAAATCAACTGGTCGAGGAATATAATGACATCTTGAAACGTGAGGAGTTAATTTGGTTTCAGAAGTCCAGAGTTAATTGGCTGAAATTTGGCGACAAAAACACGAAATTCTTCCATTTGTCGACCCTGAATAGACGCCGTAGAAATAAGATCAATATGCTCCTGATCAATGACATCTGGGTTACTGAAACAGGGGCCTTGCAACACCATGTCAGGGACTTCTTCGAGTCTTTGTTCGCCCCTGATGTCAATTTTGAGCCGAGTAGGTTCCCTTACAACAGGTATCAGAGAAGATTTGAACCCGGGGATATGGAGGCTATCGCCCGGCCCATTTCTAAAGATGAGGTGCATGCTGTGATTAACTCTATGAGTTCCTATAAGACGCCCGGCCCAGATGGGTGCCAAGTGGTGTTCTATCAGAAATTCTGGGATGTCGTGGGTGAGTCTTTATTTGACTACCTCAATAGTTGTTTCATGAGTCAAACGATTCCGTGTGCTATGGGAGAAGCCTTCATATGCCTGATTCCTAAGAAAGACAATCCGATGGATGCTGGAGATTTTCGGCCGAGAGCTCTGCTTAATACTTCCTTGAAAGCGTTAACTAAATTACTGGTGTTGCGTATTAAGCCACTGATTTCGAATATCGTCGGGCCTCTCCAAAGCTCGTTTATCCGGGGAAGGACAACGCATGATAACATTCTGACGGTTAAAGAATTGGTACATTCGATGCGTAGATTGAAGAGTAAGAAAGGTTGTATGCTCTTGAAACTTGACCTTGAGAAGGCCTACGACATGGTCAATTGGAGCTTTCTTCAGGAGACCCTTATCTTCTTTGGTTTTCAGGAAAATTTGGTCCGACTTATTATGGCGGTGGTGAAGTGTGTGACACCAAGTATTCTTTGGAATGGCGATCCTACAGAACCTATCATTCCCAATTGTGGTATACGTCAAGGGGATCCGCTTTCGCCGTATCTGTTTGTTCTTTGCATGGAACGGTTGGGGTATCTCATAGAGGAAGCTGTCGAGAATGGTGATTGGGCTCCGTTTGCGGCTAACCGTGGAGGGCCTAGTTTCAACCATCTTTTATTCCCTGATGATATTGTCTTGTTCGCGAAGGCCACCACTACCAATGCAAGGACAATTCGGGAAATTCTCTCCCGCTTCTGCGCTAGTTCGGGCCTCCGTATCAGCAATAGCAAGAGCAAAGTGTGGTTTTCTCCTAGTTCTGAACCCTCTCACCGTATGAATATTACTACGGAACTGGGAATTGGGGAAACAGAGATGATTGGGAAGTACTTGGGCATTAACCTTGGGGATGGGAGTGTTGTTTCAGAAAACTACAACGTTATTCTGGAAAGAGTGCAACAACGCCTTTCTTCTTGGAAAGTCAAGAACCTGAATTTGGCGGGTAGGCTCTCGCTTATTCCATCGGGGACGTCTTCGATTTCGGTCTACCATATGCACACCTCCTGGGTTCCTACGGCGGTTTGCAATAAATTGGATCAACTCAATCGGAGATTCTTGTGGTCTACGGATATTAACAAACGGAAAACCCACCTGATTGGGTGGAACAAGGTCATTCGCAAGAAGTCAGAAGGGGGGCTGGGTATCCGGGAAGCTAGGCGTACCAATATCGCTATGCTGGCGAAAACGGGCTGGGGCATTCTCAAACGGAATGGTAGCAAATGGGAAGCGCTTTTTAGTTCAAAATACTTGGGAGGGGGGGAGAGGGGAAGATATCTTGCATCATGCGCCACAGCCCTCAGCCTCCAGACTCTGGAAAGGAGTGGTTCGGAGTCTCAAGAGTGTTGAGAATCAAGTGTTATGGCGGATTGGCGATGGGGAGCAGGTGAGGCTTTGGGATGACAAATGGCTCGCAAGGGGTAAGTTGAGAGAACTGGTTCCTGGGCCTATTCACGAGGATGATGTTCACTTGAGAGTTAGCGACATCTTTACCTGGGAATCGGGTTGGGACTTTAGTCGATTGAACACCCACATCCCGGCTTCAGTGCAGCAACTCATTCGTGGTTTACCAGTCCCGCGCAGCAATTCGATGGGAGATTCCAGGATCTGGAGTGGTGGGACTTCAGGCCGATTCAACTTTAAGTCAGCCTATGATAGTTTAACTCGTCCTTCGAGGCCCAAAGATAAATCATGGGGTCTTATATGGCGCAGCAAACTTCCGAACAAGATCAAGTGTTTTCTCTGGCAGCTGAATCACAGGAGTGTGATGTGTAATGGTCTGAGGAAATGGCGACATTTGGGAGGGGATGGGTGCTGCTCTAGATGCACTGGTAAGGAGGAATCTATCCTCCATCTTTTCAGACATTGCCCTGATTCCCAGCGTGTTTGGAAGTGGGTGGTGGCGGATGATGATTGGGATCAGTTCCAACAGCTGGATGATGCCGGCTGGATTGGTAACGGGTGGAGACAGGAATTTCGGAATAAGCTTCTGCCGGAAGGGGAGTGGAAACACATCTTCGTCGCTGGTCTCTGGACCATTTGGAAGAGGAGGAATAATTGGGAATATAGGCGAGAAAGGGACACCATTTCGGCCTCGATCAATCAATGAAAAATCTTGGTAGCGGATTTTATCTCGCTTAACAAAGAGAGCAGTAGGAAGCGTACTCGTCATTGTGATGTTTGCAGGCCTCCTTGTAATGGGTGGGTTAAATTGAACACGGATGGTAGCCACTTGGGTCATCGGAAAAGGGCCACGGCGGGGGGAGTGATTAGGGATGACAGAGGAGGTTGGTTACTGGGTTTTGCTATGAAGGTGGGGGATGTTTCGGTTCTCATGGCTGAGCTTCTCGGCCTTCGGGAGGGCCTTATCTTGACCTGGGAACGCAGGTACCCGAGAATTGAAGTGGAATGTGACGCTTCAGAAGTTGTTAAGTTGATTCAAGAAGCGGATACGAATACTCATCGGTTGGGTGCCATCATTGAGGAATGCCGCAACTTGATCCGTAAGCCTTGGGACTGCAAGATTAAGTGCATCAACCGAGAATGTAACAGCCTGGCGGATGGTTTGGCTAAGAAGGGCTATCAGATGCTTGAGGAAAAAATGATGTGGGACTCTCCACCTGAAGGCCTTGCGAGTTGAGGGCGGTTCTTTTAGCAACGTTTTGCTGGTTCTGTTGCAACAAAAAAAAAAAAAAAGAGAGGGACCAAATCCTTAGTCCATAAGGAATAGGATTTCGGTCGCCCCTCCCTTACTTATATATAGGGGAGCTCGAGCTCCCCTTTGAGAGTGATTGAATTCTTTTGGTTCATGTGTTGAACAACATCCTTTCTCCAAGACAAAATAAACCCTAGGTTAAACCTAAACACTAACTAGAGAACTAGCATCCTTACTAGTTAGATTGTAGTCAAGTTGGTGGACTATCTCTAGAGAGCTTCAAGATAGAAGTTTTGAAGATTCGAGCTTTACCAAGGAGAGGGGATCAAGCCGCGAGAAGAGCATTCTTGGGTGGCTTGAAACGCTTCAAGAAACATTATTGAAAAGTAATTTTCTAATCTCTACGAATTTGGATTCACGATTGCGAGTATTCGATCCTTTTGTTTGAAAATTTTTGAATTTCCACTGCTTTATGATTCCTGTTTTCCAACAAGTGGTATCAGAGCCACCTCGTTAATCATGTTTCTGATTCGTCTCAATTAATTGAATTTGGTAGAAATTCTTAGGCTTAGATGCGAATTAGGTATTCTTGAGTTCTTTTAGAAAGCCTAAATTACGAAACTGTATTTTTCCTAAAAGTTTCTGAAAAACATTTTCGAAAAATTTGATTGAAATTATTTTGGATCAAATACATTTAAATTGTATTTTTAAATTTTGGATTGTTGTTGGTTTTGAACTGAAATACGAAACACGAAAATCGCGTTACGAAAACGTGAGCCTAGGCATGCTAGGGCTACGCGCCTGTCCTAGGCGCGCCCGGACTGGCCCGCCAGCCCCTCCCGTAACTGCGCGGGAGCGTCCCGCACCATAGCCCTGCAACCGCGCGGGGCCTTCCTCCATCGCCTCCCGCATCCGCGCGGGAGGGTGTCCGCGCAGCGCCGGCCTGTTCTCACCCGCAGGCGTGCGCAAGCGCTGCTGGCATGTGCGCGCGCGCTCGCGAGCGACGCGTGCGGGCGGCCTGGGTCGTTGGGCGGGCGTGGCGAGCACTCCAATCCTAATTTAATTTTCTGAAAATTTTTGTTTTATTAAATTTGAATTATTTTTGAAATAATTGTTTAAATTGGGATTTTGAAAAATTAAGCGATTTAAATTTTGGAAAAATTGAAAACTTTATTTTGTGAAAATATTGAAAGAATAAAATTGTTAATTTTCAGAAATTAATTGGAATTTTATTAGTTTATAGTTTTTCGGGTTTTATTGAAAAGGATCTTGAATAAGAATAGCATCTAAGTCATGTTTTAACCTATTAGAGCTTAAAGCGAGAATTTTAATTTATTGATTAAATTTAAATTCTTGCAATTTATGCATGTTAGGTGATCATGGGTTTAGGCTTATGTATAGTTTTAACTTATGCACATGAATGGTTTAAATTGGGGTTGGAGCCCTATAGTTGCGTTTTTCAATTGAGGTTGGAGCCTCACTTATGTGTGTACTGTTATGTGATTTATTATGTGGCTTTCCATATTTCTATTTTGAGGCCGGGGTATGCCCCATGTATTTGTCTAAGGCCAATATGAAGATTGAGCCTTATTACTTTTTAGTTCTTTTTCATTTTTTTGAGAGTAGAATAGGTGGTGAGGTTTTATTTTCATTTTGGAGACAATGCACCCATGGAGTAAGATGGACCACATTCAAGTAACAAGGAGGCCATAAGTGAAGACCCCTCAAAATGTTAGGGAGGGGAATCTCAATTGAAAATGTAATAGAGATAGGGCTCGTATTTTGTTACCGCTTTCCCTTATGTGATTTAAACTGTTTATGTGGCATGTATGTTAGAACTTGTGATTGTGGAGTGGCTCCCACATATCACGCATAAGATAGGTAGAACCCATGATCTTCTTATGTTAGTATCATGCTAGGACATGTTATCTGTTTATGTGCTTGTTTGAAATGCATTTAAGATGTACTTGCATTAATCAAGACTAATAAAATTGGATAACATATATGTTGGTGAGGTCGAACCGGACAACTCTCCGGTTGATTCGAAAATTCCCATTAAATATTAAGCTAATTTCGAATAAATAGGTGTTTAATTCGAGATGCAAATTTCGAATTAAATTCCTAGCATTCCATCAATAGGTTTTAAGTTTAGTAAGTGAAGCTAGTTATTGTCCGCGAGTCGTGGGATAGCTAGTGGAGCTTATTAGTTCTTAGTTACCTAATTGATCATTTTAAATGATCAATATTTCGTGGTCAATTTTAGCAAGGGCGATGTCCGCGAGTCGTGGGTCGTTCGAACTAAGTTTTGATCATGATCTTATGATTGATGGGTCTAGCTTAACGCCTAAGTAAATATGGATGTCGCACGAGTCGTGGGTCCATATTGAAAGATAGGTGATGCAAAAACAATTACTAAGAGTTCTAAAGGTGTTAGAATTGGTAAGTTGTACCTACCTAGGGTTTTACTTAGAATGTCCGCGAGTCGTGGGTTCGAGGTAAAATGCCTAGGATCTTAGTACTCATTGGGAAGTGTGTTCCTCTTAGATCTTTGGGAATTATAGATCTTTGAAAAACAGTGGGAGCTACATTAGAGTAAAGACCTTATCTTTTGTATATCGTTATAATTCAGCATGCTCACTAGTTCTCTGTTTTATCATTTAGGTCGTAGATTCTATGATTCTCTACGTGTTTTGAAATGGCAACCAAAAACTCTCCTGTATCGATCCTCGAGTCAAACAAGTTGACTGATTCCAACTATTCTGATTGGCTGAGGAATCTAAAAATCATTTTAGATTCTGAGAAGAGAACTTATGTTCACTTCGAAGGGGAGCCTAGTCCGGAAGGGGACGCTCCCACTCGGGCCGAGCGGGACTCGATCCAGAAGTGGAAGGATGATAATCTCCAAGCCCGTTGCCTTATGTTGGCTAACATGTCTCCGGACTTGCAAAGGCAACATGAGGCCATGGAATTTGCTTGGGAGATTTACGACCACTTAGAGCAACTTTACCGCCCTCATGGACATGTTACAAGGTATAACACTTCAAAGGAATTGTTCCACTTGAGAATGAGGGAAGGTTCAAGTGTCCATGAATATGGACTCAAGTTTCTTGCCCTTACTGAGAAACTTGCTTCCATAGACATGCCACTGAAAGATGAGCTTTCAGTGGACTTGTTGCTAGCCTCGCTCCCACCATCATTCAACCCATTTGTCCTTAACTTCAATATGAATCATGCTGGTGCGACTGTAGCTGAGCTGATTAGTCAGCTTGTAACTGCTAAAAGCACGATCAAGAAGGACAATAAGGTTCTGATGGTGAATGCTCCATCTTCCTCTTCTGGGCCTTCTAAAGGTAAGGGCAAGAAAGCCCAAAAGAAGAAGAAGAAACCCCTTAGGCCCCACTGGTGGCGTTTCGAAGGGGAAGGCCCAAAAGAAGAAGCGTGATCAGAAAGAGGATGTTTGCTTCCATTGTGGCAAAGCGGGACATTGGAGGAGAAACTGCCCAGAGTACAAGGCTACTCTAAAGAAAGGTATCTTTCTCGTTGAAGTAAATCTTTCTATTAATTCTAGTTCTTGGGTACTTGATACCGGTTGGGGAACCCATATTTGTAATAATGTACAGATGCTAAGTGAAGTCCAACAACTCAAAGAAGGAGAATGTGTATTGAAGATCGGCGATGGCTCAAACGTTGAAGCTCGAGCTTTAGGCACAATTAGATTAGATTTAGGTAGTTTTGAGTTAGTCTTGAATAAAGTCCTTTATGTACCGAGCATTATTCGTAATATAATTTCAGTTCCAATATTAGATTGTGAAGGTTATGAAACTTATATTAAGAATGGTAAATATTTTATCAAACGGAACAACTCTTCCGTTCACATCGGTACTCTAAGTAATGGACTTTACCTAACTCAAAATATCAATAACATGAATATACAACGAGAAACGAAATGTAAGAGAGATGACAAAGTTTCAGCTCCCTTATGGCACGCTAGATTATGACACATTTCCAAGAACAGAATTAGCAAGATAAACACTTTAGGATCATTCTCTGAAAATGATCTCAAAGAGTTAACTTCTTGCGAATCCTGTCTCAAAGGAAAGATGTCCAAAGTTCCTTTTAAAGGAACTGTGGAACGTGCCACTGAGGTCTTGGATTTGATCCATTCTGATGTTTGTGGACCGCTTAGTGTAAGCACTAAAAACAATCATCAGTATTTCATAACCTTTACCGATGACTTTGGTCGGTATGGTTATGTATACTTAATGAAGTACAAATCTGAAGCTTTTGAGAAATTCTTAGAATTTCAAAAGGAGGTTGAGAATCAAACTGGTCACAAGATCAAAGCACTTCAATTTGATCGAGGAGGCGATTATCTTAGTGAAGAATTCCTTAATCATCTCAAAGATAATAGGATTATCTCTCAGTGGACACCTCCGGGAACTCCTCAACTAAATGGAGTTTCTGAGAGAAGGAATCGAACTCTACTTGATATGGTTCGTCCCATGATGAGTTTCACTGACTTACCACCTTCTTTCTAGGGTTATGCCCTAGAAAGTGCAGCAAAGATTTTGAATCTAGTTCCCTCTAAGTCAGTCCCTAAAACGCCCTATGAAATGTGGCATGGTAAAATCCCTAGTTATTCTTACTTAAGAATTTAGGGTTGTCCTGCTTATGTGAAGAGAACAGTGGGAGATAAGTTAGAATCTCGTTCTAACTTGTGCTACTTTGTAGGTTATCCTAAGGAATCCATAGGATACTACTTCCATAATCAATCTAAGCAAAAGGTGTTTATTTCCAGAAATGCCACTTTTCTGGAGGAACCGTTCCTCAAAGAAAAGAAAGGCAAGATCATAGAATTAGAGGAAGTACAAAGTGACCCCACACCACCCACTGAAGAAACGCCCCCTTCTGACCAACCACAACCAATCACTAATTTCGATACACACGCAAATCCTCCTCTAAGGCGTTCTGAATGTACTCCTAGACAGCTGGAGAGATGGTATGGATTCTTCATGAGATCTCTCAAAAGGATAATGATCCTTTAACATATGAGGAGGCACTTTTAGATTCTGACTCTGAACAGTGGATAGAAGCTATGAAATCCGAAATGGATTCCATGAACTCCAACCAAGTTTGGACCTTGGTAGATTTGCCTGATGGGGTCAAACCCATAGGTTGCAAATGGATCTTTAAGAGAAAGCTTGGAGTTGATGGAAGCATTGCAGCCTACAAGGCAAGACTAGTTGCAAAAGGATTCACTCAAAGACCCGGCGTGGACTTTGATGAAACCTTTTCGCCAGTTGCAATGCAAAAGTCTATTCGGATCATGCTTGCCATTGCTGCATATTATGACTATGAGATATGGCAAATGGATGTGAAAACTGCCTTTCTCAATGGAGACATTGATAAAGACATTTATATGGAGCAACCCATAGGTTTCACTTTCAGTGGGAGTGACCAAAAGGTTTACAAACTCCAAAGATCAATCTATGGATTGAAACAGACTTCTAGGAATTGGAACATTCGATTTGATGAATCAGTCAATGCGTTTGGCTTCATTCAAATTTTGAATGAATCATGTGTGTATAGAAAGGAATTGGAGACCTCAGTGCAATTCTTAGTACTTTATGTTGATGACATCCTTCTTATTGGGAATTCGAAGGATGACATGAAAGTAACTAAGTTATGGTTATCGAACCAATTCGAGATGAAAGATCTTGGTGATGTGCCCTATATCCTTGGAATTAAAATCTATCGAGATAGATCTAGAAGGTTAATAGGACTGTCACAGTCGATGTACATTGACAAAGTATTGAAGAGATTCAATATGGAGTCAGCAAAGGTTAAGAACCTTCCTATGAGTGTAGGAATATGTCTTTCTAAGAAAATGTGTCCTAAGACTAACCTTGAGAAGGAAAGAATGACTCATACACCTTATGCATCAGCAATAGGTAGCATAATGTATGCAATGTTATGTACTCGACCGGATGTGGCTTATGCACTTTGTGTAACAAGTCGTTTCTAATCTGACCCTGGAGATGGTCACTGGGCTGCCGTGAAGAATATTCTTAAGTACTTGAAAAGTACTAAAGATTTATTCTTAGTTTACGGAGGTCAGAAAGATCTTACTGTCGAAGGATACTGCGATGCAAGCTTTGCGTCTGACTTAGATGATTTTAAGTCAATGTCAGGATACATTTTCTGCCTAAACGGCAGAGCAGTGAGTTGGAAGAGTTTCAAGCAAACAACCACTGCTGATTCGACCACTGAGGCCGAATACTTAGTTGCAACGCAGCTAAGGAAGGTGTTTGGAGTAGAAACTTCATTCAAGAGTTGAATGTCGTTCCTAGCATGAAAGACCCCATTACCGTGTTTTGTGACAACACTGGGGCGGTTTCTCAAGCAAGAGAACCAAGATCTTACCAACGGACCAAGCACATTATGAGGAAGTATCACCTAATCCGTGATATTATCAAAAGAGGAGATGTGCAAATTGAGAGGGTCACATCAGCAGAGAACGTGGCAGATCCACTTCCTAAACCCCTTAGTCGAGAAGCTTTCCAAGGTTATCTTCAGAAGATGGGATTTAGAGTAGCTTTAGAATGGCTTTGACGGGCAAGTGGGAGATTGTTAGGAATAGTGCCCTAGAAAGCCGATTGTATATCCGCTTCATACTTTTCCTTATTGTAATCACAAACAATCTTTGGATAAAATAACGAATTGAGGCAACACTTCTTTATATGCTCTTGTTTGGTATGCGTTTACTTTAGCTGTGCATGTATGAGAACTCCCCTAATCCTGATGACCTTAGGACTTAGCCATTTAGGTGAAATGGTTCATGAAACGAGCCATATATCACATAAGTCATGATTAGTAAAATACTCCAAGCCGATGAGTCCTACAGACAGCGGGAGTGTCAACCTGACTCCTCTAAGGCTTGCTTGTAGGATCACGCCCTTAAGAAGGACCACCTTATTTCATGGAGGTGCAAAGTTTATAGTTGATACGTGCGTGATACATGAGGGTGCTTACTTCAATAAGTAAGTTCGCTGAGGTGCCCCGTGTGAGAAGATTCCTAAATGGGAAAGTAAGTTTCTATTTCAGGAAATGGAAACTTCCAGATTAGGAAATATCTCACGAGTCATTGATGTGATTAATTGATCCTTAGACTTGAGGTTCCATGTCACTTTATGAGTTAACTCTGTAGTCTTAGGTATAAGCTTTAAAGGGTGTCGCCTTAGACAACTGATTCAAGGCTTATGCTGGGGCTACACAAGTGACTCATGAAACTGAATGAGAATCAAGAAAGGACTTACACTTGCATTTGCAAGGTGATCTCTTATTGTGTAAGTCATTCATATGCCATATGGAGTCCTTGGCCAAGGCAGTAGATCAAGACATCAAGAAAAGGGTTTCTTGGATTGAGATCAAATGGATATGAAATGCACTTAGCTTTAAGACCAGATTATTAGGGTTCTGATTATTCCCTTACCCTAGATCTTGGTTGAGAGATAGTAAGTAGGAGGATTGTATCTCACATGAATCAATGACTTAAAGGTTCTGTCGAATCGAGACATTCCAATTTAGCTAGGGGCTAAACACCTGTTGCTAGACTATGGTCGTTTAATCTGTGGACTGATTAATTAATTAATTAGTGAATTAATTAATTAGGGTCACTGCTAATTGAATTGAGAACCTAGAGGGTCACACACAACAACTTGGTTACACGGGTTAAGGCTTTAAAATGATTAAACGAGTTAATCAAGCCGAGTGGGTTCCACACGTGTGAAACCACACGTGTGGGTCACGTGAGGAGCACGTGTCCTTGGGACACATGTCTCACACGTATATATATATATATTGTATACATATATTAAATGATTAAATGTGTTAATTATTTAATAGACTTTGGTTTAATTTTGAATTAAAAGGAAAGTCTTATTTTGGAGAAAAATAATCTATTTAATTAATTACGAATTAATTAATTAGATAAATAAATAAGTTATTTATTTATTAATAAATAAATAAAGTATAATATTATCCAAAAGGAGTTTGGATAATTTTAGCTTTCTTAAAAGTTGATTTGAATTAGAATTCAAAGTCAAAGTTCAAAATTACTTGATAATCAAGTAATAGGAGAGAGTGACCAAATCCTTAGTCCATAAGGAATAGGATTTCGGTCGCCCCTCCCTTACTTATATATAGGGGAGCTCGAGCTCCCCTTTGAGAGTGATTGAATTCTTTTGGCTCATGTGTGGAACACCATCCTTTCTCCAAGATAAAATAAACCCTAGGTTAAGCCTAAACACTAACTAGAGAACTAGCATCCTTACTAGTTAGATTGTAGTCAAGTTGGTGGACTATCTCTAGAGAGTTTCAAGTTAGAAGTTTTGAAGATTCGAGCTTTACCAAGGAGAGGGGATCAAGCCGCGAGAAGAGCGTTCTTAGGTGGCTTGAAACGCTTCAAGAAAGATTATTGAAATGTAACGCCCCGCTCATCCGATAAATAAGGTACGTCACCTTTCAACCTTTTTATGTGTTTAATTATGTGATTGGTGCGGTGTGTGGCCCTCTTTTGGACTCTTTTAGAGTTAGGGCCCTTTTTGTAATTTTCTTCTTTTAAGGGGTTTTTCCGGTCACTTCTCGTTCGGTAGAGATTTTGACTTCTTTGACCCCTCCTTTGCGTCCGGGGCATCGAGACGAGTCCGTAGACTCTAAGTTTGCCCCATTCTGACTTCGTTAGCCCGTTCTTCCGATTGCTTTTGCGTACGAAGACCCGAGATATATACTCGGATCTCCTCGTTTTGCGTGCCATATCACAGCAGCTCCAGCCAGCGTCTTCTTCCCCGCGACCCGTCACTGTTCACACAGTGAAGGTGTGAAAACACACACTTGCCGTTCTCCCTCGTTTCTCGACGGAATTCGACGAATCAATAGTGCAAATTTATCAGCTCGACGAGCCCGTCACAACCGTACCAATATCGTGGCCAACCGAAGACCGACGGCGGCGCATCGGCGGCCTGAAAGTGACGGGTGGCGCCACAACTTCGCCGGCGGCGTTCCGGCGAGTTTCGCGAGCGGAGCTTGACCCTACCCTACGTTTTTGGACCTTCTCGTTCCATTTTCGGCCTCCGTTCAGCACGAAAACCACCGCAAGTGGTGGTTCCGACGAGGCAACAGCGGCAGAAACTTCGACAGCGATTTCGGCCCTCTTCCCGACCGGTTTTGGTGGTGGAGCCTTCACAAAAGTTGCTTAGAATGACGAAACCTAGTGGATGGCATCGGCGGCGTTCCGAGAACCGGCCGTTGGCGGCGGACCGGCGGTGAACCGGTGGTGAACCGGCGGGTCCGAACCGGTTACTGTTCCGGCGACTTTTTCCGGCAATTGAGTTATGGGTTTCGAAGGGCTCGTTACAAGCTTTCCAACGGTATATCCGGATTTTATTTTCGTTTAGCGGTTTGTATTTAATTTCAGTTTTCGTACTAGGATTTAAGTTCGGTTTTTCGTCAACGAAGTCCGGTGTGTTTGGTATTTTCTGAAATTGATTGAGGGCTTTTGTTGACCAGGCCGAGACGTACGTTTCTGTCCTTCCGGGGATTTTTCCGACCACCGGAGACGGTATTCCGGTGACGGCCGGTGACTGTTCCGGCGGCTCCGGTAGCGGCATTCCGGTGACTTCCGGACATTGTGTTCCTTTCGTCGTGGTGAGTCTATCACCGCTTTCCGTTCGTCAATCGGATGCCCGGTTGATTTATTGTGATTTATTTTGTGTATTTCTATTTAATTGAAATTAATTGTTTTAATTGCAATAAATTGTCAATTGCTTGATTTGTCGATCAATATGAATTCCAATGTGTACGAAAGCATGTATTAAATGATCTATGATATATGAAAACTCGAATTCTTAACTCATTGATTTTATGGGCCTCGTTTCATGTTGATTACTTGTCTTAATTGATTTAATTGAGAATTGTTTGAATATATATGAGTGGGCATAATTATTCCAAATGCTTAATTAATTTGAAATACGAACTTAACGTTCATGAATCATACATGTAGCTTTAATTATATGTTTAATTGTTATTTGGAAACTTGAATGCACACCCGAACATTACATGACTTTTGTAATTTATTATATATTGGATTATTGCATAACTTATTGATACCATTTCATGAACATTGTCGTGCGTCTTATTGGGTTCATATTGAGTCTCCTCTCACTGGTACACATTGTTCCCTTTATTGTACAGTTCTTCTCCAGGATGGAGACTTCTGGATCGAATAGGCAACCGTAGTGCTCTTGTTGTTGTTCTTGTCTCGTGGTATTCCAGGTGAGGTTTAATTTCTAGATACATAGAACCATTACAACCCTTACGTGAACTTTCGGCCAAAAGGTATCTATATATCTATAGTTTTCTAAACTCTATTGATTTTCCACTGATCTATTGAATTGTACTGCATTTATTGATTGATTGATTGGGCGAGTATTGTATTGCACTGTGGGCCCGAGGGTAGTGACTCGAGCCAACCGGGAAAGCATGGGCTGACGGGTAACTCGGGAGCTATCCTCACCAAATTGGGATGACCCCTGAACCCCCTAGGAGATTAGGGCGGGGAAGGAGTTCCGGGCTTAGGGAATCATGCACCCTCTGCCCAGATTGATTGGATGGCGGGGCCTTGCAATCCCCCATCACCCGGAGGAAGAAGGTTGGATTGAAACTGCTAATTGTGCACTGTAAATAGATTGTTTGATCACCTAATCACTTAATAACTGAATGATTGATTGTACACTGTCGGAGTAAGGTTGGAGATTTTCCCTCACTCGCCGGGCCACTGATTGATTGATTGAAATTGATTGAAGTGTCTAATCTGATAGTTGTAATCTCGGGCGAGTTCTAAGTATTCTTGAACCTACTTTGTTTCTGTTATAAAACCTTACCCGAGGTTACGACTTGCATGTTATCTGCGCTTATATATTATTACGCCCCTCGCTCAGTCTTGTGGAGACTGACACCTCACTTTTCAGTTTTGCAGGTGGTGTGCTAGGCGGGAGTCAGAGTTGTGTCTTGTCCTTTCTTTCGAGTCTTGTTCCAGTCTCATCACTTACACTCACTGCATATTGTATTTTTAATTACTGTATGGAACTTGCTATTGGATTAGTATGCTACTTACTGTATTGAATTGATTCGGGACAGGTTAGGACAGGTTCATTGAATTAGTAGAACCCGTATTTACTTTCCTTGAACTTGCATTCATTTTATTGATATTGAATAGATAATTGCTTTACTTCCGCATTGTGGTCACTGTTGATCGTTTCAGGGTTAGATTCCGCCTAGCTAGGACTGTCTTTTTCATTGTCTTTCGTTCGCTGTGAGTTTAGTTCATGTATGGATCATTCCATTTCATATGTGGACTGAACTCATAGTGCGGGGGATGTGGTGCTCTCGTCGCGGGTGCTACATCTTTAGGTGGTATCAGAGCTCTAGGTTGCAAAACCGGAGTTCTAGTGTCGTGTCGTGTCAAGTATAGGTCGAACGGCTTAGGAACTATTTGTCAACGTGTGCACCGCATTGAACATAAGTTTTGCTATTGTTACTTGGTATGGAAAATATTGTTACACATGCTTCTTTTAAAATTTTATTGATTTGCAGGTTGTATGTTGCATTGAATCCATGCTTTTGGTGGTGATTATGTGCATGAGCATATACTAAACCCATGCATTTATTCTGGAATGAGTTGTGATTTCTAGGTTATGAAGATAATATCAAACCACGGCCAATTTCTACAAACAACTACAATATACCCAAACTCCTTTCTTTAGCTTGAAAGTTGGAAGGAATGCATCGGGGGTTTCTACAAAATTTAAGAGCTAGGATCTTCTCCTCTAAGTGGGTTATGGACCGGGTGTAAAGTCTGGAATGGAAGAATTAATTTGGGAGTAACTTACAAGTTTATGGAAATTGGTGGATACTTGGTGGGAAATTGGTAGGAAGTGATATCTATGAATTACAAGATAACTACATGAGATTTCATTATGAAAGGAAGTGGACCAACCGGGTTTAGAAGACTTATTCAATTCAAGGAAGAATGAAGGAAGCTTTGAGGGTAATAATGATTCAAGGTTCGGATTCATAAACAAATTGAGGATCTTCGGTTAGTTGAACTACATTCAAGTTGTGGGAGGAAAAGTTTGCAACCTCTATTGTCCTTGGTGAAGTATCTATAAGATGGGAATTAAAGTGAACCGATTGATCTAATGATTCTAAGTTCAGGAAGAGCTAATATATTAAAGATTCTAGATTCGTGCAGATTGAGTTTATCTTCCAGATCCAAGCTGAATTATCGTATTGTGAGGTTGATTTGGAAGATATGGAATAACAAATGAAGGCGATAAAGAAAGGTCAAGTGTGAGCAGTTGGAGGGTGAGTTCATTTGATTATTGGAACTCATAACAAATAAACCGAGGAAGCTTTGATCAAAGTAACAACTTTGGTAAGGACTAAGACAAGGATTTGAGCTTAAGTCTCCGAGATAAGTTAAGGTTTCAATTTCATGGGTGTAGAAGCATCTGAGTTCAAGAAGCATAATTTTGGTTTATAAAGTTGTGCGAGTGATACAAGGAAAACTTTGAGCAAGGAAAAATTTATGGTAAAGGTTCGGGTAACGCTGGGAGGTCGGTACATGGAAAGAAATCGGATTCCAGAAATTTCAATCTCGGGTGATGGAGGTGTGTAAGTTGATGATAAAGAATTTTGAAGAATTGGAAGACCGTGGGTAACAAGAGATGATCAATAAATTCGGGACACGCTTCAATTCAACGAAACATGAACAAGTGTCAAGCTAAAAGATACAACTACGGTGACAGGTTCAACGCATTCATGGCACGTGCATCATACGTTATTTTAAATTATTTAACTTCTTTTATTTATTTATGTATCTTTAATTGATATAATTGCTCCAACATGTTGCATCTTTAAATTATTTATAAGAGTGATATGTGCATCGGCATTTTTACCCAACATGCATCTTAAGTGTTTTCTTCGTAGGAATTTTCTCCACTTTATCCGGCAAGCATCACTTCAACCGCGACATAACGGAATCTCCTTTGCTTCCCCCTCAAACAACTCTGACCGAGTCTCATTTGAATCAAGAATAGAAGAAATATTTGAGTTGCAAATCGTGGATCAAAAAGGGAAAAGAGATACCGAGAATTGGAAGGTGGAACCGGAGAATGGAACGATAGAAGTAAATGGCTATTCCTACCTATCATTTTAAGATAGTTGTGAGTGAGATCACCTGGCACGTGGAACAACTAGAATCATTTAAACCAAGGATGCAACAATGATAAAATTCAGGATATGTGATCCGCGAGGCGGTGTAATAAATTCAAGGAATTAAGATAGAAAATTCTTAAGGGGGAGAGTGCGACTACTCACAAACTTAAATTCACAGTTGTGCTCGAGGAAGTTACTTCTCGTAGCAGAAAAAAAAAAATTTTTGCAAGCCATGACGGACATGAACGACCCAATGATAGTGACAGGAAAAGAATAAGGCGGCTTATCAGTAAACCTTCAAAGTTGAGTTAAGTTAATATAACCGGGATGAAGATCTTCATAAGGTATCGAAGAGAATGGTTCGTTTGGGAATTTATAAGCACGTGATTCAGACAACGAGGATGATGATATTATCAGGGAACTTCTGATGGATTCCTAAATTAGTTTCAAGAAAGGAAAATTGGTCAAATTTATCACCTTTAAGAAGGATGTCCACTAGTTCCAGATGACCAAAATCTTCAACAAAGAATTTGACCAGTTAATGACAATGTATGAAGTAGGAGTCAAAGTTTAAGGTTCTTGTACGGCCAAAGATAATATAATGAACCTGGTACAAAGACAAATGTTCTGATCGTAGGCGGAATAAACTGGTGCTCGGTTAATTACAGGAGATAACTGGGAGTAAGGATCCGAATGGAATCGAGAATAGGACCAACCAAGGGTCTGACTTTCTCAGTCAAACATATACTGAAGGTAGGAAAGACAAGTTGGGAATCAAGCCAGCTAGAGATCAGACTATCCAAATTGTAGAAGTAAAGTCACAACATCAATTCCATTGCTACGGTGAACGGTACACTAAGCATCCATCGCACGAGCATACATGCATCGTTTACATATTTAAATTTTGTTATTATGTGATACCTTGGCCCAATGGGAGGTGTGTTGATTATTGTGAACCTTGCTTCTGCTTGTGTGCTTGAGTGAAAGGGAGATTTGATTATCTCTGACTACGTGCCAGGAAGATGTGGATTCTCCCTGTTTATGTGATAGAAAGATGCTGGATTCTTTCTGTTTTCTGTGCACGAGAGATGCTGGATTCTCTTGTACTTAGGTATTCGAGGGATGTTGGATTCTCTTGAATTTAGGAGTTTGAGAAATGCTGGATTTTCTCAAACTAGAATGTCTGGAAGGATGTGGAATCTGACAGACTTAGGCTGGGAGACGGGGTTCTCTCAATTCTGTGTTTGAGAGACGGGGTTCTCTCAATTCTGTGCCCGAGAGACGGGGTTCTCTCTTTTATGTGTTCTGAGGGACGGGGTTTCCTCACTTGTATGTGAGAGATGGGATTCTCTCTTGTTTGTCGTGTTTGCGTTACGCCTGGACAGACAACGGATAACAAGTGACGAGGCAATGGACTAGTAGCAGTCGAACGAGTTTTGAAGTGATTAACGGCCAAGTGTTCGAGCAGATCTTTGTGACTACCAGACCCTGAAGGGGTTGATACAAATAAGGGGAGTAAACTTCACAACCAGGGCTAAGATGCTACGCAATTTCGGGAAACAGATCGATACATTTCAGTTTGAAACCTTTTCGGTCTAGCAGTAGGACCTGAGGACAGGTCCTTTTGAAGGAGGGAAGATTGTAACGCCCCGCTCATCCGATAAATAAGGTACGTCACCTTTCAACCTTTTTATGTGTTTAATTATGTGATTGGTGCGGTGTGTGGCCCTCTTTTGGACTCTTTTAGAGTTAGGGCCCTTTTTGTAATTTTCTTCTTTTAAGGGGTTTTTCCGGTCACTTCTCGTTCGGTAGAGATTTTGACTTCTTTGACCCCTCCTTTGCGTCCGGGGCATCGAGACGAGTCCGTAGACTCTAAGTTTGCCCCATTCTGACTTCGTTAGCCCGTTCTTCCGATTGCTTTTGCGTACGAAGACCCGAGATATATACTCGGATCTCCTCGTTTTGCGTGCCATATCACAGCAGCTCCAGCCAGCGTCTTCTTCCCCGCGACCCGTCACTGTTCACACAGTGAAGGTGTGAAAACACACACTTGCCGTTCTCCCTCGTTTCTCGACGGAATTCGACGAATCAATAGTGCAAATTTATCAGCTCGACGAGCCCGTCACAACCGTACCAATATCGTGGCCAACCGAAGACCGACGGCGGCGCATCGGCGGCCTGAAAGTGGCGGGTGGCGCCACCACTTCGCCGGCGGCGTTCCGGCGAGTTTCGCGAGCGGAGCTTGACCCTACCCTACGTTTTTGGACCTTCTCGTTCCATTTCCGGCCTCCGTTCAGCACGAAAACCACCGCAAGTGGTGGTTCCGACGAGGCAACAGCGGCAGAAACTTCGACAGCGATTTCGGCCCTCTTCCCGACCGGTTTTGGTGGTGGAGCCTTCACAAAAGTTGCTTAGAATGACGAAACCTAGTGGATGGCATCGGCGGCGTTCCGAGAACCGGCCGTTGGCGGCGGACCGGCGGTGAACCGGTGGTGAACCGGCGGGTCCGAACCGGTTACTGTTCCGGCGACTTTTTCCGGCAATTGAGTTATGGGTTTCGAAGGGCTCGTTACAAGCTTTCCAACGGTATATCCGGATTTTATTTTCGTTTAGCGGTTTGTATTTAATTTCAGTTTTTGTACTAGGATTTAAGTTCGGTTTTTCGTCAACGAAGTCCGGTGTGTTTGGTATTTTCTGAAATTGATTGAGGGCTTTTGTTGACCAGGCCGAGACGTACGTTTCTGTCCTTCCGGGGATTTTTCCGACCACCGGAGACGGTATTCCGGTGGCGGCCGGTGACTGTTCCGGCGGCTCCGGTAGCGGCATTCCGGTGACTTCCGGACATTGTGTTCCTTTCGTCGTGGTGAGTCTATCACCGCTTTCCGTTCGTCAATCGGATGCCCGGTTGATTTATTGTGATTTATTTTGTGTATTTCTATTTAATTGAAATTAATTGTTTTAATTGCAATAAATTGTCAATTGCTTGATTTGTCGATCAATATGAATTCCAATGTGTACGAAAGCATGTATTAAATGATCTATGATATATGAAAACTCGAATTCTTAACTCATTGATTTTATGGGCCTCGTTTCATGTTGATTACTTGTCTTAATTGATTTAATTGAGAATTGTTTGAATATATATGAGTGGGCATAATTATTCCAAATGCTTAATTAATTTGAAATACGAACTTAACGTTCATGAATCATACATGTAGCTTTAATTATATGTTTAATTGTTATTTGGAAACTTGAATGCACACCCGAACATTACATGACTTTTGTAATTTATTATATATTGGATTATTGCATAACTTATTGATACCATTTCATGAACATTGCCGTTCGTCTTATTGGGTTCATATTGAGTCTCCTCTCACTGGTACACATTGTTCCCTTTATTGTACAGTTCTTCTCCAGGATGGAGACTTCTGGATCGAATAGGCAACCGTAGTGCTCTTGTTGTTGTTCTTGTCTCGTGGTATTCCAGGTGAGGTTTAATTTCTAGATACATAGAACCATTACAACCCTTACGTGAACTTTCGGCCAAAAGGTATCTATATATCTATAGTTTTCTAAACTCTATTGATTTTCCACTGATCTATTGAATTGTACTGCATTTATTGATTGATTGATTGGGCGAGTATTGTATTGCACTGTGGGCCCGAGGGTAATGACTCGAGCCAACCGGGAAAGCATGGGCTGACGGGTAACTCGGGAGCTATCCTCACCAAATTGGGATGACCCCTGAACCCCCTAGGAGATTAGGGCGGGGAAGGAGTTCCGGGCTTAGGGAATCATGCACCCTCTGCCCAGATTGATTGGATGGCGGGGCCTTGCAATCCCCCATCACCCGGAGGAAGAAGGTTGGATTGAAACTGCTAATTGTGCACTGTAAATAGATTGTTTGATCACCTAATCACTTAATAACTGAATGATTAATTGTACACTGTCGGAGTAAGGTTGGAGATTTGCCCTCACTCGCCGGGCCACTGATTGATTGATTGAAATTGATTGAAGTGTCTAATCTGATAGTTGTAATCTCGGGCGAGTTCTAAGTATTCTTGAACCTACTTTGTTTCTGTTATAAAACCTTACCCGAGGTTACGACTTGCATGTTATCTGCGCTTATATATTATTACGCCCCTCGCTCAGTCTTGTGGAGACTGACACCTCACTTTTCAGTTTTGCAGGTGGTGTGCTAGGCGGGAGTCAGAGTTGTGTCTTGTCCTTTCTTTCGAGTCTTGTTCCAGTCTCATCACTTACACTCACTGCATATTGTATTTTTAATTACTGTATGGAACTTGCTATTGGATTAGTATGCTACTTACTGTATTGAATTGATTCGGGACAGGTTAGGACAGGTTCATTGAATTAGTAGAACCCGTATTTACTTTCCTTGAACTTGCATTCATTTTATTGATATTGAATAGATAATTGCTTTACTTCCGCATTGTGGTCACTGTTGATCGTTTCAGGGTTAGATTCCGCCTAGCTAGGACTGTCTTTTTCATTGTCTTCCGTTCGCTGTGAGTTTAGTTCATGTATGGATCATTCCATTTCATATGTGGACTGAACTCATAGTGCGGGGGATGTGGTGCTCTCGTCGCGGGTGCTACATGAAAAGTAAGTTTCTAATCTCTACGAATTTGGATTCACGATTGCGAGTATTCAATCCTTTTATTGGAAAATTTTTAAATTTCCGCTGCTTTCTGATTTCTGTTTTCCAACAAGCGGACAATATCATACTAATATGGAGTTAGGGTGAAGGCGCGCGTGGTCGTAACAAGTGGTATCAGAGCCGCATTGGTTCTTTTTTCGGTGTGACCATGGATATGAATCCGAGTAGGATGATAACTTTGAATGGATTAAATTATCATCTATGGAGCAACTTTCCTGTTTTTCCAACTCAAAAGCTCGAGTCTAAAACCAATGAAGAATGGGATTTTGAGCACAGACAAGTTTGCGGGTTTATCAGACAGTTTGTTGAGGAGAATGTTTACAATTATATTCAACATGAGACACATAAGAGAAGTTTGTGGGAGAAGTTGCAGAATTTGTATTCATCAAAGACAGGAAATAATAAGATATTTTTGCTTAAGAAGATGATGCAGCTGAAATACAAAGAAGAAACTTCTATTGCTGATCACTTGAATGAGTTTCATGGTGTTCTTGACCAGTTGACAGGTATGGGCATTAAATTTGATGATGAAATTGTCGGACTTTGGATTCTTGCCACTTTGCCTGATTATTAGGAAACTTTCCGTGTTTCACTTGTTAACTCTTTGTTTGATGGTGGTATAACCATTGAGCCTATAAAGAGTAGTGTTTTGAATGAAGAGATGAGACAAAAAACTCAGATTCATCTCAACCCGAGTTGTTGGTTTCAGAGAATAGGGGGAGAAGCCAATGTAGATATGATAAAGGTAGAAGCAGAAGTCGAAGCAAGTCCAGGTCAGGATGGAAAGAATTTAAGTGTGATCATTGTGTTGAACCTGGTCATATCAAGAAATATTGTTTTAAATGAAAGAGAGAGCGTAGAGGCAATCGTGATGGACACGAAAAGAGAGATCAGGATAAGAATGATCGTGTTGCTATTATTACTTCCAATGATGGTCTTATTCTTACATATGATGACAATGTTGTTGTCATTGCCAATGATGATTCCAGTTGGGTTATTGACAGCGGTGCCTCATTCCATGTGACATCAAGGAAAGATTTCTTCACTTCTTATACTTCTAGTGATTTTGGAGTTTTGAAGATGGAGAATGATACGGTGTTACCAATAGTAGGCGCTGGGACTGTTTGTTTGAAAACCAACAGTGGGACGAGTTTGATGTTTCATGATGTCAGACATGCACCTAATGTTCGTTTGTATCTGATCTCAGCAAGGAGACTAGATGATGATGGATATTGCAATTTCTTTGGTAATGGTCAGTGGAAAATTGTGACTCGAGCTGATAAATTCCATACTTTATATAAAATGAAGGCTTCTGTTTGTGTGAACTCGGTTAATGCAGTAGAGAGTGACAACTTGTCAGAGCTTTGACACAAGAGACTTAGTCACAATAGTGAAATGGGAATCGATTATTTGTCCAAGAAGAATTTGTTGTCAGGGCTGAAAGGTACAAAGTTAAAAAGATGTGTTCACTGTTTGGCTAAGAAGCAGAAATGAGTTTCATTCAAGAGTCATCCCCCTTCAAGGAAAACTGAATTGCTTGAACTTGTACACTCAGATGTTTGTGGACCAAATAAGGTACAAACTCATCGTGGTGCACTTTATTTTATCACTTTTATTGATGATTGTTCGAGAAAAGTTTGGGTTTATGTTTTAAAAACCAAAGATCAGGTATTTGATGTTTTTAAAGTTTTTCAGGCATCAGTTGAGAGAGAAACTGGTAAGAAATTGAAATGTATTCTTCCTGACAAGTGGTGGTCAGGCAGTAGGTCTCGTTGGGTTATAATTGCGGTACAAGATCTTTGCAATGATTGCAAGTGAAGTGACCAATGTCAAGTGATATGACCTAGCAATTGGAGATCTACGGTTGATGCCTTGTGTCGAAAGTCCTCTTGACATTAGGGAGGTCAGGCGGCGTGTCCCGCAAAGGAGTAGCGGCGGTACAAGATGGTTGGCGGATCAAATGGATTGACCCTGAAGGGGTGGTAATTGACCCTGAAGGGGACGTCACAAGTGGTGTGGTCTTGATTTGAGGGGAGGATTGTTGGGAAGCAAATTCATCCCACATTAGAATATTAGAGAAAATTTGTCCAATATATAAGTGTTCACCTTAACTCCATTAATATGAGGACTTTTGGGATATGTCCAAAAATAAATCGTTGCGGGCTTGGTCCAAAGTGAACAATATCATACTAATGTGGAGTTAGGGTGAAGGCGTGCGCGGTCGTAACACTTTCACCCAAGGTTAGTTACTGATCTTATTTTATTTTTCTTAAAACTAAATTTTGAATTATTTTACTATGTTTTCGTGTAAAATTCATGAACTTTGAAAGAAATTACAAAAAAAAAAAAAAAAAAAGTTTTAATATTAAAGATTTGATGAATTTCAGGTATGATGTAGCTCTACGGGTGAACACCGTTGGACCTACATACCTCATGATTCATGAATTTTGCCAAAGGATTCACGAAACTGAAGCTCATCCTACAATACTCAACGGGTACTTTCTTTTATTTCAAAACATAGTTGAACATTTTGTTGGGATTGGATTTTCTATTTCAATTATGTGTTCTAATTATACTACCATTTTAATAGTTTTCAAAAGAAGTTGTACATTTTCTGGTGCTTGGATTTCCTTTTCGAATTATAAATTTTATCTTATGTTTCACTAATTCATTCCTCCAGATCAAACGTATTGAAAAATATATTCAAGGTATTTTCTGCTTCTCATTTTAATTTTTAATTATACTACCATTTTAAAACCCCCTCTCCAAAACATTTTATATATTTCTCTAGTTTGATGAATAATACATATATAAAATTAAATGAAATCACAATCCATCTTGCGTCCTGTATCGCAATAAGTAGTTGTACAAGTGTCATGCATCTATGAGCAGAATATACATATAACACTAAAATAGGATTATGGAACTGATGATTTTCATACGTTCGTATATAAATAACATACTTTATACTCTACAATTTTCTCGGAAAAGGAATGCGGATACTGATTAAATTTTAACAATTATAGGAGATCATCTAACTCTGGCTATCATTAATTCATCCTAAGAATATTACATTGTTGTTGTTGATCTAATTTATTTTCTTTTATTTCTTTCACCAGCTTATGTGAATGGACGTAGCTAGGGAAGGCAAGATCATGGAAAAGCCTTTCAGATTTGGCCAAAGCATTGTAGAAGAGATGACCCTCAATGAGAAGCAACGATCACCAGTTCCCAAATTGTGCGTTGAGGATGAGATCAAGTTATCTTTGGAATCAAAACAAAAACTGCAAGCAAACTCAGTTCTTGGAAAAGTGAAAGAGCTGGGGATGCAAATAGGGGTGTCAAATCTCAACCCGACCCCTCAACCCGACCTGACCTAACCCGAAAAATATCATGTTCGGGTTGGGGGTTTTCGGGTCGGGTTGAAATCGGGTCAGACCTGAAATGGACCCGAAAGAGAGAGGCCGGGTTCGGGTGGGTTTCGGGTTGGCCCGGGTCAACTCGAAAAATTATACGGGTGACCCAACAACCCGAACCACCCGACCCAACCCGAAAATTTAAAAAAATATATATATATATATTTAATTTATTTAAATTATATGGTGTATTATAATTAGATAAAAATTTATGAAATGATAATTGGTTTAGGATTAGATATACTTAAAAAATAATAATTAATTTATTATTTGAGAATAACGTGATTTATAATGTTAATATTATATAATTTGTCTAAATTATATAATTTTGTTAATTAGAAAGACATACATGATTGTAATATGATTAGAATAAACGGAGTTCACGGGAAAAAAAAAGAGATGTATTTATTTAAACTTAAACAATTAGAATTGCATTATGATTAGTTTAGTAAAAAATGTATTAATATTCGATCTAAATAATTTTTATGTATCTAATTTATATTTTACATAATTGCCCTATTGATTGAATTTTATTAAATTTATATAAATAAGAATTTAAATAGAGTTGATATAAAACTTAATTATAATTACACTTAGAATTAGATCTTAATTAAGGTTATAAACAAGTTTTTAATGTGGGTACAATTTATTAAAGTTAGATTTAGAATTTGATTAAGATTAGACTTGTAACTAAATTCCTTTCCATAATTAAGTACTTATAAAATTTCAATAATAATTTATAATACATATTGGTTTACATAATTAACTTAAATTTTATTTTATTTTTTGAAACGCAAACCCCATATGGGAAATTAACTAAATCAACGGGAATTAAAACTTACAAAGGGACAATCAAAGTAACGCAGGTTCGAGACCGTAATTCTAACAAATTTGTGGGCAATCATTATTGTAAGGATATTTTAGCGACCAATAAATTTCAAAAAAATTCAAAAATTAACTCGTATTTTTATAATATAATATAATAGACTATTAAAAAAATGGTTAGTAAAATAATTTTTTCTATAAACATGTGATTATTATTTGAGAATAACGTGATTTATAATGTTAATATTATATAATAGGGATGCAAACGAGCCGAGCCGGTTCGAGAGCCTGACGAGCAAGCTCGAGCCAAGTCCGAACTCAAGCCACTTTTAGTTAGGCTCGTGGCTCGCGAGCCAATATATTTAATTAAAAAATAATATTTTTATTTTTATATATATAAATATTTTATTATTATATAATATTATTTATTTATTTATTTATTTTTATATAAAATTAATATATTTATAATATATATGTATATATATTTAATAAATATATATTATTATATATAAAAATATATTAAATTATTTTAAAAAACTAATTTTTAATTAAAAATAATATACTATTCATTTGGCTCGAGCCGAGCCGAGCTCGAGCAAAAAAAAAAAGGCCAAGGCTCGGCTCGGCTCGGCTGTTTGCATCCCTATTATATAATTTGTCTAAATTATACAATTTTGTTAATTCGAAAGACATACATGGATGTAATATGATTAGAATTAAATGAAAGTTTACGGACAAAAAGAGATGTGTTTATTTAAAGTTAAACAATCAGAATTGCATTATGATTAGTTTAGTAGAAAATATATTATTCGACCGAAATATTTTTTATGTATCTAATTTACATTTTACATAATTACCCTATTGATTGACGTTTATTAAATTTATATAAATAAGAATTTAAATTGGGTTGATATAAAACTTAATTACAATTACACTTGGAATTAGATCTTAATTAAGACTATAAACAAGTTTTTAATGTGGGTATAATTTATTAGAGTTAGATTTAGAATTTGATTAAGATTAGACTTGTAACCAAATTCCTATCCGTAATTAAGTACTTATAAAATTTCAACAATAATTTATAATACATATTGGTTTATATAATTAACTTAATTAAACATTAGTGAAATCATTATTATAAGGATATTTTGGCAGCCAATAAATTTCAAAAAAAATCAAAAAAACAACTCGTATTTCTATAATATAATATAATAGACTTGATGGGTTCCGAATAGGAGGATCCGTGATTGATGGGTTCCGAATAGGAGGATCTGAATCCAATCACTTTACGATTTGTTTTTGTGGGGGAAACCACCGGAGACTCGCCGGAGAAGATAAAGGGGGTTCTACCTGTTGGGACAAGCACAATAAAAGTCAGAAGGCCAAGCTGGGGGAACTGGGGGTGATACCCAGTTTGGCTCTCCGACGCTCAAGTCAGTTCAAGGTATGAAGGAGAAACGTAGGTTCAGTAGTAGTTTCAGTGATGAAGAATGCTTACCAGTGTAGAAGATGACTTTAGCTATTTATAGTTGAGGGTCAGGGGCCCTTTGGTCATTTGCCTCAAATGGTCCTGGCCGAATGTTGCCCTAACACGTGGCGCCATGAGAGAGAAACCTAGGAGGAATCTTGTAGCACCCGGAACGCCAGGCACCACATCCCCCGCACTGTAGCCCCAATCCACATATGAAATGAGCAATCCATACATGAATCAACGCTACAGCGAACGGGAGACAATAAAATGACTCAAGGCTAGGCGGGTACCCTCAATTTAAAACCAAATCACAAGTAAGACAGAGTATTAAAAGCGGAAGCAATAACATTTATTCAATATATATATATAGGTACCATATTTATTTATTTACTTATAGGTACCAACATTTACACTGTCAATACAAGATCATCTTCCAACAAAATAGATAACAGGGCTTGATACAAAATATCCCAAATATCTATACATAACAAAATGTGGAATGAAGTGTGCTAGACCCAAATTTAAAGACCACATGACTCTAAATTCCCGCCTAGCACGCCCTGCAAAACACTGAAAAGTTGAGGTGTCAGTCCAACACAGACTGAGCGAGGGGTATAATAAATATAAGCGCACATACATGCAAATCATAACCTCGGGTAATAATTTTTGGAGAAATATCAATACAATTTGGTAAAAGAAGAGAATTTATCGCCCGAGATTACGACTATTCCGATTTCAATTCAATCAATTCAATTCAATCAATTTGTGGCCCGGCGAGTGGGGCAATTCTCCAACCTTACACCGACTGTGTACAATCAATCAATCAATTATTAGGTGATTAGGTGATCAAGCAATTCATTAATGTGCACAATTAGCAGTTTCAATAACGCCTTCTTCCTCCGGGTGATGGTGGGATTGCAAGGCCCCACCATCCAATCAATCTGGGCAGAGGGTACATGAATCCCTAAGCCCGGAACTCCTTCCTCCTCTAATCTCCTAGAGGGTTCAGGGGTCATCCCAATTTGGTGAGGATAGCTCTCGAGTTACCCGTCAGCCCATGCTTTCCCGGTTGGCTCGAGTCACTACCCTCGGGCCCACAGTGCAATACAATACTCGCCCAATCAATCAATCAATCAATCAATTTCTTTCAATACTTCGATAAAACATTTGAAAACCAATCTCATTTGAAAACTATAAGTATAAATATAGGTTTTGGCTTAAAATATCACATAGGGTTGTACGGGTCCTATGTATCTAAAATTAAACCTCACCTGACGACCCAAAAATAATCCAAGGAAACAGCTCACGGGGCCTGCTCCTCGTCACCAGGAAGCTGGTCTGTGCAAGAAAGACAATTATCCGTGAAACACGACTCAAAATGTACCAAATATGACGAACGGCAAAATGCAACGAGACGACGAGAAAAATGCAATGCACCTTGAAAATATTGCGTTTCAACATGTAATCATTCATATAATGTCAATTAGGGATCAAAGAAATGATTGGAAGAGGGTGCTAAATTTTTAATTTTATGCAGTAGCTTTTGCACTACATTCGCCGTGGGAACGGCCGTTCCGGCCTTCCCTTGAAAATGGGAAGGGCCGTTCCCATGGCTCAGAAACGCGCGCCAACGTTTTTAAAAGGGAAAATGCGTTTTGGCTGGGAAGGGCCGTTCCGGCTCGCAGGCCAAAGTGGGAACGGCCGTTCCCAGTCTCGCTGGCCTGAGTCTCAGCATCATGGGAACGGCCGTTCCAGTTTTGAACTGGGCTGGGAAGGGCCGTTCCCAGAATACGTGAGCAACAGAAGAAGAAGAGCAGAACAGAGCAGCAATGGCAATCACCACAAAAATCCCAAAAATGGATGCAAACCAATTTCCAATGCAAATATTAGACACAATAATTATGCTAGCATGTATATTTATCAATAACAAATCATAAAAACACTTAATCCCATGTTAGATCATCAATGATCACTCATTTGAAACCCATAAACTCCATCATGCTTCAAGCTCATAAATCACAAGTTATATGCATCAAACTTGAGCTCAAAGCTCATATACATAATTCCAACACTCAATACACAAAATACTCAAGCTAACACAAAACCCTATCAATGCCATATTTTCAATATAATCATCCAATCACCATATTTACCTCAAGAGAAAGAAATGAGAGACAAGAAGATGAAATGATGATGATGAAGCTTGTATGATCCCAAATCCCACAAATATTAGCTTGAATGGATGAAATCTCTCCCTCCTTCAAGTAGGGTTTGTCACGGTTGAACAAGGAAGCAATGGAGCAAGATGATGTTTGTATGAATGAGAAGCAAAAAGGGTACGTGAAGTTGCTGCTACTTGAAAGAGAGGAGAGAGCCAATTTTGCAATTAAATCCTTTCATTTAATAAGTTATGCGATTAAGTCCAAATCCCATTTTAAACGATCAATATGGTCCAATGCAATTAGGTCTCACATTCATGCAAATGAACAATTAAGGACATAAAGGAAATAAATCACGTTCGAGAAAATATTTCACATTGCAATCACATTCGATAATTTTGAAAAATATGATATGATATGAATTTTCAATAAAATAACAAGAATATAATTTTATAAAAATAATGTCATGATAGGAAAAATAATTTAAATGATCAATTCATAGTTAAATTACAACTCTCAAACGCACACGTGTTGTTCATACCTGAATTGCCGAAAGCTGGGGCGTTACAAATCTTCTGCAAAAGCAGCCAAAAGTTGGTGCTGGCAACAGTGGCAGGTGCGCGGGCATGTACGATGTGTCAGAGAGCCATTTGGGTGGTTGGTAACGAGGGCTTAAGAGCACGCTCGTGACAACCTGGAGTATTGGAAGCCAAGATATCCGCTGGGGGGAATGAAGGCTCCAGTTCAAGTAACGAGCCAGAAGGGGAGGCCACTCTGAGGGAATGTGACGCTCGAAGAGGGCTCCCTTGGCACGTGGATGTGCCAATCATACAGTATGAATGGCGCTCGTGAGAGTGACAGCGCTCGTTGGGCTTAACTCCTGAAGAAGGATTGCGCTCGTTGGGCTTAGCGCTCGTGCACTGATGGGTGCAACCTTGGGGAGACAGATGTCATCATCTCGGTGGTGCCACGTGTCCTAACGTGGGACGATCGTATTTTGACCCCATCATTTTGCCCCCCAATTCTGTAGTCCTTAGTGATAAGGACTGTAGAATTTTGACACGTTCTATCTTTCGCATGTAACGCTCGTATAGGACTTGGCGTGTTGAGCAATTTTTCCTCTGATTGTGCCATTAATGCGGTCTTTTCAACTGACCGCTCGTAACGCTTTTGCCTTAAATGTTGTACTATTCTTGAGTATTCGAAACGTCAGAGTATTAAATGCGGGCGCGCGTGGGGCGCGTGGGGCGCGTGAGCATTGGGAAGCATGTGACGGTTCCATAAAGTGGGCGATTTCCTAGGCGGGAAATGATTACCATTTTGAATTCATTTCCGAAAAAGGTACCAACTCCCATCCCTATAAGTATGGGATTCTGAAATCTTGCTACTCTTTACGCATTCTGAACTTCCAAGCATCCTTTGCAAAAAGAATTCTCTCGCACACCAGTTCTTAGAGCATCTTCTACCTCTCTCCCAGATTTTCTCAGAAATCTTCAAGGTAAACTTCCAGCGTAATTTTTTAACTCTGCTAACTTTAGATTCGGACTTTAGGACTTTGTAATCCCTTAGGTTTTACTCCTTTAGGGAATCCTAATTTCTTTCCAGAAAACTCCCATTCTCTAACCCAGATTAAATCTCTCCCAAATCTCAGCTTCTGCCATGGCTGACCAACACGTTGAGGAATTCGCCCGTGAAATCCATGAAATGGCCATTGAGAGTTCCTCTTCCCCTGATTCCCCCAGAGACGAGGAGTTGGGGGCGGCAGTGATGGCCATGGAGGATAGGAATCCAGGTGGAGTGGAACCTCTCTTTGAAGAGATGAATTTAGTAATAGAGGCAGAAAGGCAAGGAGTTACTCTCCCTATAACTCAGAGTGCCACTCACCCCCACCGCCATACTGTGACGGTGGCCGTCGCGACCCCGCTACCGACAGCCGAAGTCATAACAGGGCCTTCAGAACAAGCCCATAATAAAGGAAAGGGCAAGAAATCCAAGAAATCCAAAGGGCCCCACGAGGGGGAGGGATCAGGCTACCAGGCCACCGAACGCACTCCTGAAGAGACCCCCAGCACAGTTACGTTGGGAGAAGTGAAAACAATGCTGGCGCCTATCTACTGGGACGAGCGCTACACGTGGAGAATCCCTGAGGAACACGAGCGTGCCAACAACCCTCCTCCAGGCGAAATGGCGGTTTACGTGGCCACAGTGAGCTCAGGAGGCTTGAGGTTCCCTGTTTCGATCCCGATGGCCCACCTGCTGAATGATCTGGACCTTTGCCCGTCGCAAATCGTGCCCAACGGCCTGGCTCTCCTGACCTGCTTCGTAATTCTAATGAGGAGCATGGGTTACGAGCCCTTCGTGCGGAACTTCAATTCCCTCTTTCAAGTGGTTAGTTCATCCCGTTCATCTCCCGAGGTGGGTTTTTACTACGTCCAGGCGAAGGCCCATATGAAACTGATCAACTCGCCCTCGAGCACCTATGGCCCCAATTGGAAGGAGAAATTTATCTTCGTCAAGGCCCCAACAGAAGAGGGCTTTGGGGTGTCCACGCAATGGGGCTCGTTTGCAAAGAGCCGCTTGCAACCCGCACTCCCCAAAGATTGGGCCAAGAATCTGGCAGCAGCCCTGAGGGACGAGGGCCACCTCATTCAAGCGAAAGATTGGATAGATGACGAGGAGCTCATGTTCCTGTGTGGCCTCTCTAACGATCCCTATTTCCTTGACAACCCTCCGGCTCGTGATATAGAGAGAGATGGTTAGATTCCTAGGGCGCTAACCTTTAGATAGGAATGCTGACTACCTTTTTGTACTTGTAATTTGCACACTTAATAATTCTGTTTAAGGATTTATAACCCTTGTACTTTCCATTTTTGCAGGAGTTGCTATATTAGAGATGGCAGGAGGAATCAGACAAGCCGCTCGCTTTGCTCATGCCAACAGGAATCAAGCCCAGCAAGGGGACCAACAGCGCCCCCGAAACCGAGGCAACAGGGGGGACGCTCGTGGCGGGCAACGGGGCGCCGGTTCGAGCGCAGCTTCAGAAGTTCCACCCCCACGAAACCGGGGGGAAACAGGGCGGCCCTTCCAGAAAATAGAATAGTGGTGCGGCCCTCTTCTTCATCCGACTCGAGGGTGGCTGACCCTCGTGCAGTTGATCAGGTGAGGCCACCCCCCAATTTGGCCATGAACGAGGCCAATCCAAGCGCAAGTAGACCTTCCCGTAAGAGGAAGAGGATGCCCGACACTGCTGCAATCAAGGGCAAAGGAAAACAAGTTGTCGAGGGCCCCAAGGGCGAGGGGGAAACTTCCTCTTCAGAGGAGGAATATTTATGGGAGTTCTCCCGACGAGGGGACAAGGACTTCACAGGTGCCCCCGATGGTGGGCCAGTTCTGCTAAGGCCTGGCACGCTCGCTCAAGCCGTCAGCGAGAATCTCTACGACAAGGCCCAATTCTCGGCGGACCACCGGCATCTCTTCAGTGAGTCTGTGGAGAAAGTGACCTACGACGCGGCCCACGCCTTAATCTCCGTAAGTCTTAACTCCCTTGTTACACTGTCATCCTTGTAACCTCTTAACACTTTCTTGCTAATATTTTCCTTCTTTCAAACCCCCGCAGCAAGTGCTCCCTAGGCTTAAAAACATCCAAAGGCGGGCCTCCATCTACGCTGACCGCAAAGCCAAGTATAAGAAGATGGCTCGTTCCAACGATCCGGCTCAGATTCAAGCGGAGCTGGATGCTGAGATAGCTAAGTATGAATCCCTTAAGGATTTGTTCAAGAAGACGGAGGGGGAGCTGGGAAAATTGAAGGAGGATTTTCAGGCGGTGGAAGGCGCTCGAAGCGGCTTGAGCGACAAGTTGGCCCAGGCTGACGAGCGCTACAAGAAGGCGGAGACCGAGCGGGAGAGCTGGAAGACGAGGGCTCTGGAGGCTGAGAGGAAATTCAACGACACCATGAACGAGTGGCCTCAGAGTCTGGAACGTGCGAACAAGGAGGCCCTTATCAAATTCTGCCACTCAAAGGCCTTTAACTTCGCAGCCTCGTTGCACTGCCTGGATGAGGCCCAGAATGCCTTCAACTTGGCCGTTGAGCAGGGCATCCACAAGGGGCTGACTGACCCGGCTATGAGGGGGGCAGAGGGCACAGGGCTCACGTTCAATGACCGCTGTGAGGAGGAGGATGAAGACCCAAACGACCCCGCGGACGCCATTGCTGAGATGGAGTACGACTTCTTGGTTAAGCTTATCCAAGATGAGTACACGGACGCTCATCGGGAAGGGGGTGTTGCACAGGCCGCTCAGAATGATAACCCTGAAGATGAGCCCCAAGCGCCTATTGCAGAGGATGCCCCTGTCCCAGCTGCGGATGGTGCCAACGCCCTCGATCCAAATGCCAACGAGCCCGTAGATCCGCAAGCTCCCGAACCACCAGCTGCCCAACCCCAAGAGCCAGAAGGCCCCATCCAAGGCTCCGTGGCCCAGAACATACTGGTGATTATGGATGAAGACATTGCTCCGGCCGCTTGAAGCCCTTCCTATTTCAATGTACTTTCCTGCTTTAATGCTTTCTTCCTTTCTTTTGATACAATGCTCAGAGGCCTTTGAGCCCTTGTTTTGTAACGTTCTAGCAATGAATATACATTCCATTTTTCATGACTTTGTTCTTTTGTTTATTTATGAATCAGAACTCATACTTAGAGCTTGCTGGGACAAATCTCATAATAATAAGACTGTGTGTAGCATACTCTGGATGTTTTATTTCTCTGATAAGCCTTTAGAACTTTTGAGAAATTCTGTTAATCTCCTGTAAATCTTGGAAATTTGCCTAAGTCCTTGAGCGGTCGTGAGGGTCTTATTGTGAGATTGCCCTCCCTTTCAAGACTTGTATAAATTTTGTTTTTGTTATAAGTCTTGAAAATTTGTCTAAGTCTTGAGCGGTCGTGAGGGTCTTATTGTGAGACTGCCCCCTCCTCCCTTTCAAGACTTGCATAAACTTTTGCTTCTGTTATAAGACTTGAAAATTTGTCTAAGTCTTGAGCGGTCGTGAGGGTCTTATTGTGAGATTGCCCTCCCTTTCAAGACTTGTATAAATTTTGTTTTTGTCATAAGTCTTGAGCGATCGTGAGGGTCTTATTGTGAGACTGCCCTCGTTCAAGACTTGGGGACCTTCTTCTTATTCTCGGAAATTATGCTAAGTCTTTGAGTATTTACGAGGGTCTTACTTAGAGGTTGCCCTCGTTCAAGACTTGTGAAGTTTCATCTGCAAGGGATCCCACTTTCGAGCGCAAGGCGTTGTAAGAAACGGCCAAGGCCTACTAGGATTTTCCCCATCTCGTTTAATTGGTTATGAGCGTAACCAGTCTATCCTTATGAGGGCGTCCCCCCAAGCGGAGTAGAGTACTGGCCAGCGTAACCCGTGCGAAATATCAGCATTCATGTAGTAAGGGATTGCCAACCACGCTCGTGAAAACGAGGGACATGGGTCTCATCCATTCAAGCGATCAAAGAAACATAATGTTAGAACAATTAAGAAAAAGTTATACTGGAACTTACTCACAATTGGAAGTACAGAGGAACCCAACAAAGAGGGTTGTTACATCATGTTCCGCAAAGAGCTTTTAAACATAAAACCGCCGGAGGTTACATGCGTTCCAAGGGCGAGGCAAGCGCTCACCTTGAAGTGTCTCCAGGGTGTAAGTGTTGTTAGCTCTGAGTTGTACGACCTTGAATGGGCCTTCCCAATTGGGGTCCAATTTCCCCACGTGCCTGGACACTTCCACTTTCTTCAAAACCAAGTCTCCCAACTGGAAAGTTCTTTCCCTCACACGCTTGTTGTACTGTTGGGCCACAGAGGCTTTATAATGGTGGATCTTAGCCCAGGCTTTGTCTCTCCTTTCATCCAGCAAGTCCAACTCCAAGCTCCTGTTGCCATCGTTGAGCTGAGGCTCGAAATAGCCGACACGAGCGGATTCATTTACTATCTCCGCTGGTATCATCGCTTCTGATCCATAAACGAGCGCGTAAGGTGTTTCTCCAGTGGCCGCTCGTGGGGTAGTGCGATAAGCCCAAAGCGCTCCTTGCAGCTCTTCAACCCATTCACTTTTCTTGCTCTCAAGCATGGTTTTCAGATGTTGCAAGATGATCCTATTGGTAACTTCTGCTTGCCCATTGGCTTGAGGGTGTCCTACAGAGGTAAATCGCTGCTCGATCCCCAACTCAGAACACCATTCTCGTGTGTCGGCTGCTATGAACTGGGATCCGTTGTCAGAGATAAGCACCCTCGGGATGCCGTACCTGCAAATGATGTTTTTCCAAATGAAGTCCCTCACAACCCTGAAAGTGATTTTTGAAACGGCTTCGGCCTCGGTCCACTTGGTGAAGTAGTCGACGGCTAAAATGACAAACTTCTTTTGTCCCGCAGCCATGGGCAAGGGGCCCACGATGTCTATTCCCCACTGGTCAAAAGGCCAAGAAACGTCTATTGGGATCATCTGTGCGGCTGGCAATTGAGGGAGATTTGAATGAAATTGGCACTTAGGGCACTTCCTCGAAAATTCAATGGCATCTTGGAGAACTGTAGGCCAATAAAACCCACTTCTCAGAACCTTCTTTGCCAGGATACGCCCACCGGAATGGTTCCCACAGCTCCCATTGTGGATGAGCTCAAGCGTCTCCTTCGCTTGTGAGGGCCTTAGGCATCTCATTGGGGGTCCCTGGAATGATTTCTTGAATAACCTCCCCTCGTGATCCAAAGCGAAACGAGGGGCCTTACTTCGGACTTTCCTAGCTCACACCTTGTCCGTGGGGGGAATTCCGTCCCTAAGGAAGATGACGATGTCGTCAAGCCAACAGGGCTCGTTTGGATCAATCATGGCGATTACCTTAGTGGTGATCCTTTCCTTGATCAAGGGTTCCTCAGTTCTAAGGAACGTGACAGAACGTTCAGAAGTGCCCTCCAAAGCTGACGCAAATTTCGACAGAGCATCCGCACGCTCGTTCTCCTCTCGCGGCACCTGAAGTAGATGAAATTCCTTGAATTTCCCGATGATTTCTCTGGCTTTACTCAAGTACTGCACCATGGTGGTTTCTCGAGCCTCATAAGTTCCTTCAATCTGGCTCGCAATTAACTGTGAATCCACATAAGCGGTGATTCTGGAGGCTCCATTCTGAAAAGCAATATTCAATCCTTGCACGAGGGCTTCATACTCTGCTTCGTTATTAGTGACTTGGAAATCCAGCTTGATTGCAAAGTCCAGCTCAATCCCATTGGGGTTTCTAAGGGCCACTCCTACTCCTCCCCCTTGAGAGGTTGAGGAACCATCTGTGTGCAGGACCCATAACCCCTCACTCTCCTGAACGGCAGGCTCTAAACCAAAGCGTTCTGCCAACAAATCAGCTACCACCTGAGCCTATATCGCGGTCCTGGGCTCGAAGCATAAGTCAAACTGGCTCAATTCGATGGCCCATTTGATTAATCTCCCAGACACGCCTAGCTTAGACAACACTTGCTTCAAGGGTTGGTCGGTGAGAACCGTTATGGAGTGCGCTTGAAAGTAAGGTCTCAGCCTTCTTGAGGCGTTAATAAGAGCAAACGCGAATTTCTCAATCTCCAAATACTTCTTCTCGGCTCCTTGCAATGTTTTGCTCAGATAATAGACAGGTAAGTGTTTCCGCTCCCGTACAGCGATCAGAACCGCGCTTGTGGCCTCGGAAGAAACGGAAAGATACATAAATAATCTCTCACCTTCGACGGGCTTAGTCAGCAATGGTGCACTCGATAAGTAAGCCTTCATATCTTGCAGCGCCCTTTCGCATTCTTCTGTCCAAGCAAAGTTACGTGCGTTCCTCAAAATTTTGAAGAAGGGAAGGTTCCTGTCCGCCGAGCGCGAAATAAACCTGTTCAACGAGATGATCTTTCCTACTAGGACTTGCACTTCCCACAAATTTCGAGGGGAGGGGATCTCCAAGATAGCCTTGATCTTCTCCGGATTGGCCTCAATTCCCCTCTGGCTGACCATGTACCCTAAGAACTTTCCCCCTTGCACTCCAAAGGTGCACTTCGAAGGGTTCAACTTCATCCCATACTGACGCAGGATTGAAAAAGTGCGCTTGAGATCTTCCAAGTGGGAGTCCTGGCGCTCGCTTTTGACAATCATATCATCCACGTAAACCTCCATGGACCTTCCAATTTCTTTTTCAAACATCTTGTTGACGAGCCGTTGATACGTAGCTCCGGCGTTCTTGAGTCCGAAAGGCATGACTAAGAAGCAATATACCCCCAGATGGACAACAAACGAGGTTTTGGGGCGGTCTTCTGGGGCCATAAAGATCTGATAGTATCCCTGGAAAGCGTCCATCATGCTCATGAGCTCGCAGCCAGCGGTCGAATCCACCAATTGGTCAATCCGGGGCAGCGGGTAAGGATCTTTAGGGCAGGCCTTGTTGAGATCAGTGAAATCGTTGCACATGCGCCATTTATTCGCGCTCTTGGGCACCAAAACGACATTACACAACCATTCCGGGTACAAGATGGGCTCAATATATTGAGCCTCCAGGAGTTTATTAACTTCCTCTTCAATGACTTTCTTTCGAAAGCCATGTACATCCCGCTTTTTCTGCTTGATGGGTTTGAAAGAGGGATCCACATTAAGCCTATGGACAATGACGCTCGGGTCAATCCCTGTGAGGTCGGAGGCTTTCCACGTAAATACATCACTGTTTTCCCTGAGGAAGTCAATCATCATAATCTGAGAAGGCCCCGAGAGGTTAGATCCTATCTGAGTAGTCTTATCCTTGTTTCCGGGTTCCAGCTCAATGGTAAGGAACTTCTCCGAGGGTTCGATCCTTATCTCAGGGCGAGGAAGTTCGAGCGCCCTTTTCTTTCCCGTCAAGCGATCACCGAGCGCGGGTCCACCCTCTACTGGCTCGTCTCCTTCCGAGGACGATCCACCAACGGTCCCTGGTGGAGCACTCTCGAGGGGATTCTCCATGTTGTCTCCCTTCTTCTTTTTGTTCTTCTTCTTGTTCAACTTCGCCCTTTTCCGTGCTGGGCTGTCCTCATCTAGATTGGGGAAATCCACTGATTTCTTGGTGGAACCAATTTGGAAGGTTTTCTCCGCTTTAGGCTTTCTAAGGGACAGCATGTAACATTCCCAAGCCTCTCGCACATTGCACAGTACTTCTCCCACGCCCTCGGAGGTAGGGAATTTAATCTTCTGGTAGTAGGTGGAGATGATGGCTTTGAAATCCACGAGGGCAGGGCGCCCAATTATGATGTTATAAGGAATGTCAATCTCCACCACCGCGTATGTTACCAAAAGTGTCTTGCGCTGAGGGGCTCGGCCGAATGAAGTAGCTAAGCGAATTTGCCCTCGTGGGACAACTTCCGAGCCTCCAAAGCCAATGAGGGTTGTTTTGAGAGGCTCGAGCGGAAGGTCAGCCTTCATCTTTAAAAATGTAGAATAAGGCAAAACATTAACAGAGCTTCCACTATCCACCAACACCCTTCTTACAACGTGATTGTGAACATCTACACTAACCACCATGGGGCAATCGGAGGTTATACCCTCCCCATGGGGTGTTACAATATGCTCTAAATCCCTATCATCGAAGCCTATTACATCATTCTCTCTTGACCTTTGAGCGCTTGAACTCTGGATGGCGTAGATGGGTTTAGGCACTGCTGGGCGTTGGTTGTAGGTCCGGACATACCTCCGCCGGGAGGCGTTGGAATCCCCTCCTGACGAGCCTCCTGCAATCATATTTATGACTGCGAAAGGTTCATTTTCTTGCTCAGGGGCTTTTCCTTTACTGCCCCGGCGGCTGCTGCTTTCAGGGGGTCCCCTACCCCTTGGGCTCTTCGATCGGGATGGACTCCTCCTTCTTCCTCCAGCGCGCTCGTTGCAGTGTTCATCGTAACGCTCGAGCACCCGGACGAATTCCTTCAGGTGGCCCCCTGCGACGAGCCTCTGAATCTCAGCTTCCAACTGGCGGCACTCATCCGTGTCGTGCCCCCTCTGCTTGTGGAATGCGCAGTATTTGCTCGAGCGCCTGAGCGAGTCCGTTTCCCTCATCTTGATGGGTCTCTTAAAGAGCTTTTTATCGGAGAGGTTGTAGACTTCTGAATTCGGCCTGGTGAGCGGGACCCGCTCGAATCGACGAGGGGGTGGTGGCGACCTTTTGCGCTCTTGAGGGCGCTCCTTCTTGACTACTACCTCCCGTCCCCGCTCGTGATGGGGTCGCTCGTTCCTGGCTGGACTGTGATGCCGGGGACCATTCGTCCCATACATGTCTTCGAGAGCGAAGAACGGCTCGGCTACCTCTCTTAAGGCCATGAGGGTCCCTGGCCTCCTTTCTACAATGGCATCGGCAAACTTCTTGCTCACATACTGCTTGTGATCCACAGCCTGAAAGAGCACTGGGATCAAGAAATCCATAGAAGGCCTCTCCACCTGCAGGATCTCCTTGTTGAAGCGGGCGAAGAACGAGCGCAGAGACTCGCTCTTGCCTTGCACCACGTTGTAAAGGGCAGTAGGTGCGGTGACTGGCGCTTTCAAAGAATTAAAGTGGTTGAGGAAAGCATGTGCCAGCTCTTCATATGAGTGAATCGAGCGCGGCGGCAGTCGTTTGTACCACTCCTGAGCCATTCCTACCAAGGAAGTGACAAAGACTTTCGCCCAATAGTTGCTGGAATGCTCGTAGAGGTGCATGAGATGCAAAAAATGATCCAAGTGTTCAGTTGGATCAGTCGTCCCGTCGTATCGGTTGATGGAAGTGGGGATTTTGGCCATGCCTGCTTGGGCCATCAAAACTTCCTCCACAAGGGGCGAGCCCCTCGCCAACGGGTGGTACTCATACGTGCCGAAGTTTTCCTCCGGCTCCTTGCGGTGGGGGACCTTTGGTGGGTGGTCCTTGGTACGGGCGCTTCTGGCGTCAACCCGTTCATCCCGACTAGGGGAGATCTGAGTTGATCGCCCTCGTGAGAGCTGTCCCACAATATCCTTTAAACCCTGCAGCTGGTCTTGCACAGCCGCGAGGATGTCAGGATTCACGTCCCCTTGTCTGTCCCCGTGCCTGGGGGCTCGAGAGCCCCTTCTGGAGACATGAGAGTCCCCTTCGTTCTCGTTAACTCGTTCCGTGGGCTCCTTATTCCTGCCCATGGAGGGACGCTCGTTGCCCTCCTGCTGGGGCGCTTCTCTGGCTGGTGGTGGCGGCGGTTGTGCCCTCAGGACAACCTGGGCTTCTCTGAGGGGAAAATTTTGTTGTCCGCCCAAAGGGGCTGCAGCTTGAGTGGCCTGCCCAGAGGGAAAGTACATGGAGTGGAACCTCTCCCATGCTCCCTGGGCCGCCTGAACCTCACATTGGGCATAGAGAGCCCTCAACTGCTGGGTGGTTAGTGGAGGTAACTCCACTCCTTCAATCTCCCTGGGGATCACCACCGGGAGCTGGATCTGACCAGCATGATACGGCTGGACCGGCGGCACCATAACAGTCGGGGTGAGGGTATATCCGGGTGGGGGCATCATGTAACCCTGCACTCCGGGATTCACCTGGGGATGGACCCATGAGTTCTGTAGCAGATGGGGAGGGGCCGAGAGAGAGATTCCTCCGGCGGCGGCGGAAACTGGCAGCGTTGGCGGAGGAGCTGAAGCTTCTGCTTGTGGTGTTACTCCTGTGGCGGGGAGCGTCTCTCCACCCACGGCGGTGAGCGGTGGGCCTCCGTCCGCAGAGGCTGGGGGAATAATGATATTGACCTCGGGGGAAGTGTGGTCTCCCCCTCCTACGGCTCCAGACCTTGTAGCGACCATGACTGGAAAGGGTACAAGTGTGCTTGCTCTTCTACCAACAGAAAGAAAGAAAGGGATAGAGAACCGGTTTCCCACAGACGGCGCCAAAAATGATGGGTTCCGAATAGGAGGATCCGTGATTGATGGGTTCCGAATAGGAGGATCCGAATCCAATCACTTTACGATTTGTTTTTGTGGGGGAAACCACCGGAGACTCGCCGGAGAAGATAAAGGGGGTTCTACCTGTTGGGACAAGCACAATAAAAGTCAGAAGGCCAAGCTGGGGGAACTGGGGGTGATACCCAGTTTGGCTCTCCGACGCTCAAGTCAGTTCAAGGTATGAAGGAGAAACGTAGGTTCAGTAGTAGTTTCAGTGATGAAGAATGCTTACCAGTGTAGAAGATGACTTTAGCTATTTATAGTTGAGGGTCAGGGGCCCTTTGGTCATTTGCCTCAAGTGGTCCTGGCCGAATGTTGCCCTAACACGTGGCGCCATGAGAGAGAAACCTAGGAGGAATCTTCTGCAAAAGCAGCCAAAAGTTGGTGCTGGCAACAGTGGCAGGTGCGCGGGCATGTACGATGTGTCAGAGAGCCATTTGGGTGGTTGGTAACGAGGGCTTAAGAGCACGCTCGTGACAACCTGGAGTATTGGAAGCCAAGATATCCGCTGGGGGGAATGAAGGCTCCAGTTCAAGTAACGAGCCAGAAGGGGAGGCCACTCTGAGGGAATGTGACGCTCGAAGAGGGCTCCCTTGGCACGTGGATGTGCCAATCATACAGTATGAATGGCGCTCGTGAGAGTGACAGCGCTCGTTGGGCTTAACTCCTGAAGAAGGATTGCGCTCGTTGGGCTTAGCGCTCGTGCACTGATGGGTGCAACCTTGGGGAGACAGATGTCATCATCTCGGTGGTGCCACGTGTCCTAACGTGGGACGATCGTATTTTGACCCCATCAAGACTATTAAAAAAATGGTTAGTAAAATATTTTTTTCTATAAACATGTGATTATTATCTGAGAAAAATGTGATTTATAATGTCAATATTATATAATTTGTCTAAATTGTATAGTTTTGTTCATTAGAAAGACGTATATGACTGTAATATGATTAGAATTAAACGGAGTTTATGGACAAAAAGAGATGTATTTATTTGGACTTAAAGAATTAGAATTGCATTATGATTAGTTTAGTAGAAAATATATTATTCGATCTAAATAATGTTTATGTATCTAATTTTTATTTTACATAATTACCTTATTGATTGAATTTATATAAATAGAAATTTAAATAGAGTTGATATAGAACTTAATTATAATTACACTTAGAATTAGAACTTAATAATATTTAAGTATTAATTTTTTTTATCTTATATTAATTGCAATTATGTCAAACCTTACCAACTATAAATTTTTATATATTCTTATCAAGTTTTAAAATAATTTAAACATAAATTAGAATTTAAAAAAATTCAAAAAAAAAAAAAGGAAAAAGAAAAGAGTTTAGGGTTGGGTCGGGTTATTCGGGTTGGCCGGGTTATCGGGAGACCCGAACAGTGTTCGGGTCAACGCGAATCCAACCCGAACCCGATCGGATCGTGTTTGGGTTGGGATTTTTGGGTTCAAATTCGGGTCGGGTTCGGGTTGAAAATTTTCATAAAATACCCCTACCTTAACCCAACCCGAACCCACCTTCACCCGAATTGACACCCCTAGATGCAAAGGTACTGTTAACTATCTATAATTGCTGAATCGAGCTTGAGTCGAGTTCAAACCAGTGACCCTAACCAGCTATGACTTGCACAAATTAAAGCTAGTTCTTAAATAATTCAAGCGGGAACTCTCTTGAAACTTCTTTTCCAAACTCTTGGTTGGCTGGCTAGGCTCGTCTGCACCACTGACCTTATATGTTTTCCGAACACATTATAGACAAACATATCTAAGTTAAAGTTATAAAAAGTCGAAATAGCAAAAGGTGTGTTTGTAAAACAAGTTTAAAAAGAACGGTGGTTGAGTGTTTAGAGAAAGAAGTTTAGAAACCTTTATATTATACTAAACGAACTTTTTATTTACTAACGTGAAATAATCTAAAAGCTTGCAGATGAAGCTAGATTATTTTCACTTAGAAAATAGAAGTTGATTTTTCAAATATTTTCCAAGTATTACAGGATTCCTTTTCTCATAGGAGTTTGCAAACATTATCGCTATGATATGTGTTAATTTTAATGGACAATGCTTGGGTAAAACTGAAATTGGTATTCATTTTCTTGTATTCGTATATTCTAATACAGAGGAAATAGAGAATATAAATAAGCCTATACACGGGACAAAGATCCCGACAAATCGGCCCTAAAACAGGTGATAAGGTATTACGGTCAACCTTCCCTTTTAACACTCCCCCTCAAGTTAAGTGATGGAGTCACCGATCCTTAACTTGCTCAATATTCCCCGAAAGCTCTGACCAGTGACAGCCTTGGTCAGTATGTCCGCCAGCTGATCTTCTGATCTGACGAACGGAATCGTGATGATACAACTTTCTAACTTCTCTTTGATGAAATGCCTATCTACTTCCACATGCTTAGTCCTGTCATGCTGTACAGGATTTCCGGAGATGCTAATTGCAGCTCTGTTGTCACACTTGAGAGAACTTGGCCCTGAAGGAATCATCCCAATCTCCGTCATAAGTTTCCTTAGCCAAAGTACCTCTGCCACTCCTCTTGCTATTCCTCTGAATTCTGCCTCAGCACTAGACAATGCCACAACCTTCTGTTTTTTGCTTCGCCAGGTTACTACATTCCCTCCAACTAGAGTGAAGTACCCGGAGGTGGATCTTCTGTCATTTGGGTTCCCTGCCCAATCTGCGTCGGTATAGGCTTCTATGTTTAAATGGCCATGTTTGCCAAACATAATCCCAGTACCAATTGTTCCCTTTAGATACCGAATGATCCGTATTACTGCCTCCATATGTTCCTTTTGGGGTTGGTGCATAAATTGGCTAACGACTCCCACAGCATACGCAATATCGGGTCTCGTGTGGGACAGATAAATTAGTTTGCCCACTAGGCATTGGTAGCTTTCCCTTTCAACTGGTTCCCCACTTTCTTCTATCTTCAAACTATGATTCACCTGCATAGGGGTCTCAACAGGTTTACAGTCAATCATCCCAGTTTCAGTAAGTATATGCAGAACATATTTTCTCTGGGAAATAAATATCCCTGTTTTGGATCTCAGCACTTCAATTCCCAAGAAATACTTTAATCCCCCAAGATCTTTCATCTCGAACTCCTTGAAGAGATTCTCTCTGAGCTGTTTTATCTCTTCCAAATCACTCCCTGTTATGATCATGTCGTCTACGTAGATGATCAGGCAGGTGACTAGATCTCCCCGTCGTTTCAGAAAGAGGGTGTGATCTGAGTTACTTTGAACATATCCGTGACTCTGCATTGCCAGTGTGAACCTGCCAAACCATACCCTCGTGGACTGCTTCAACCCATACAGTGCTTTCCGAAGCCTACACACCTCATTTTTTCCAAAGTTTCCTGCAAACCCCGGCGGAGGTTCCATGTACACCTCTTCTATCAAGTCGCCATGTAAGAAGGCGTTCTTTACATTGAACTGGTGGAGCGGCCAGTCTCTATTAGCAGCTATTGATAATAACACCCGCACTGTGTCCAATTTTCCCACAGGCTAGAAAGTCTCAGAATAATCGATCCCGTACATCTGAGTGTATCCTATCGCCACTAGCCGCGTGCCTTGTACCTCTCGACTGAGCCATCAGCTTTATGTTTTACGGTGAACACCCATTTACACCTAACTGGCTTCTTCCCATCTGGTAATTGACATATCTCCCATGTCCCTTTTTTTCCAAGGCCTCCATTTCAGTTGTCATGGCCTCCTTCCATTTCTCACTTTGTCCGGCCTCTTGCACGGTCCTCGGAATCTCTTCTTTACATAAATTGACAAAGAAGGCTTTAGCGACCTCGGACATACTCTCCCTGACCATGTTCCCTATGGGATGTTTGGATAAGCGGGACACACGTTCAGGTGAGTATCTATTTGGGGGAATCCCTCGGTTGCTCCGTTGTGGCAAAGGGTACCTGTGACTTACTGTGACATTCTCAGAAACAGTGTTATCAGCAGCACCAGTGGAATCAAAATCAAGAATATCAACATGATCATCAGAAGAGGGGTTCAGTGTTTTAGTTACCTCAGGTTGGACATCATAAGAAGGGGAATCATTGGGCATTGGTGCAGTGGTGGTGGTACTGAGTTCTTCTGCAAGTTCAATAACCGTATCCTTTGAACCGAGATAGTCAAGCCAATACAGGGGTTCACTCTGACTCTCCCCCTGAACCCTGGACTTGGTGAGAAAGAAGTACTCTGTTTCCACGAAATTGCAATCCATAGTAACATGGACCCTTTTGCTAACCGGATTATAACAGCAGTATCCCTTTTGATGGGGAGCATACCCCACGAAAACACATTTTTCAGCACACCGGTCCAGTTTGGTTCTATCGTGCTTTGGGATATGAACAAATACAGTGCACCCAAAGATTCTTGGAGGTAAGGTAAGATGGGGAGGTATAACTGTTTGAGTTTGGAGGACAGAGAGGGGTGTTTTATGGTTGAGGATTTTTGTGGGCAATCTATTTGTGAGATAGGTTGAAGTGGCAACGACTTCGGGCCAGAAGTGATTCGGGACATGAGACTCTGTTAGAAGAGATCGAGTCATTTCGAGGATGGTTCGGTTTTTTCTTTTCGAGACACCATTTTGTTGAGGGGTGTTCGGACAAGTGGTTTGGTGTATGAGACCCTTTTCTCGACAAAACCTATCCATTTCATGGTTAACATACTCCTTGCCATTATCTGATCTGAGCACTTTAACTTTCTTATCAAATTGGGTTTGCACCATTTTACAGAAGGCCACAAAGGTACCATAGACTTCAGATTTATGGCGCAAAAAATACACCCATGTTACTCGGGAGAAGTCATCAATAAATAACATGAAATAACGAAACTAGTTTTGATTGGTGACTGGGGCAGGTCCCCACACATCCGAATGAACCAGTGAGAAAGCAGTTTCAACACGTGTATTACTAAGTTTAAATGAGGCCCTATGGCTCTTTGTAGCAAGGCAAGTTTGGCAAGAAAAGTTCAAATCTGACTTGTTCCGAAATAGAGTGGGAAATAATGTAGCACCCGGAACGCCGAGATGCCACACCCCCGCACTATAGCTCAGCCCACATACGAAATGAGTAATCCGTACATGAACTAAGACTATAGCGAACGGGTGACAAGAGAAAAGGATCCACTAGCTAGGCGGGACTAACCCTCAATTAGACACAACCATGCATAGACAATAACATGAGAATAGGATATACATGCATTTCACTACCATTCTTCAAATTCAACTTCATCACTTACAAATACACTTTAAATATCCAAAACCTAACGTAACATACGTAAGTACCAAAAACCATAACAATCTATATATGCGTCAATAAGGTACATGTGACGGTGCTAGACCCAACTGAATAAAAGACACAACTCAAACTCCCGCCTAGCACACGACCGTGAGTACCTGAAAATGTTGAGGTGTCAGTCTACCAACGACTGAGTGAGGGGTTTATGAATAAATATTTTCGCAATTAACATGCAAGTTATAATCCCGGGTAAAGCTTTTACAAATGAAACAATATAGGTTGAATAAGGAATAATCTTCGCCCGAGATTACAACTATTCAATTTAACAATTCAATCATTTATCAATTCAATCCGTGGCCCGGGCGAGTGAGGGCAATTCTCCAACCTTACACCAATAGTGAACATTACATGCTTGTGTAATTATCATGTGATCATGCAATTTAATTAAAGTGCACACGTATCAATTTCATGAACTCCTTTACTCCGGGTGATGGTGGGTTTGCAAGGCCCTAACCATCCATGCTACGTACGTCGGGAACATTACTCCCACGTACGGGATTCCTTCCTCCACCAAACCTCCTGGTGGATTCAGGGGTTATCCCAAAGTAGTGAGGATAGTGCAAGAGTTACCCGTCAGCCCTTGCTTCCTCGGTTGGCTCAATACATTACCCTCGGGCCCAAATGTGAACATGCTTACTCGCCCAAAATAATTAATCAATCCGTTTAGTTCAATCAATAAATTCCATGAAATCAGTTGAAAATCAATAAGGTCACGATCTAATCACGATACATACATTGCTTTGCATGATCATGGTGCTAATCACACTACATGCATTGCTTTGCATAAGTGTGACTTGCTTGCAATCGTTAGATTTGGAAAACTCTAGATATATATATACATTTTGGCCGAAAACATCACATAAGGGTTGTACGGGTTCTATATAACTAGAAATTAAACCTCACCTTTACTTTACCAACCAAAAAAAGCAAGGAAACACCCTAAGGAGCGTGCTCCTCGTCACCGGGAACGTGATCTGTATAACAAGGACAAGTGTTCGTGAGACACGACTCTTATGAACCATTTACGACGCACGGCAAAGTCACGATCAATAAGTCATTAAATAACGCTTAGGAAAAAGTCAAGTAGGAGCATGATTATCAATTAAACAAGTATATATATCATATAATTCACATAGGGGAGCCAAGAGAGTGAAAGGAATGCAATAATAGAGGTTTTGGTGAAGTTTGGCAAAAATGGGCAATTTTAGAAAATGTACATGTTGAGGAAAAACTGGAATATCTTTAATTCTAGAAGTGGGAATTGAGTTTTTCTTGTTGGATATGAAACTAGACACAAAGACCTTTCCGAGCATATATGGCTAGTTTTCTAGTTCAAAGCGAGGAGAAAATGGCGGACGGTTGAAGTTAGGCGAGTGTAGTTTGTCGGGAAAGCAGCGACACCAAAACGAATTGATCATAACTCATAAATGGGAAAAGATATTGAGATTATTCCAATTGGAGGTTGTTCTAGACTTCAAGATCTTTCCAAAGAATAAAAAATCAGGTCATTTGGAGTTCGGATGAGGGAGTACCCGGCCGGGTAAAATTCAAGGGAAAAGTTCCCCGACCGGGTAAGCAGTACAGAAGCTTCTCGGGGGAAAACTACCCGCCCGGGTACTTTTTATGCACAAAAAGTACCCGGCCGGGTACTGTTCCAGGGCTGGAAAAAGGGGAAAAACAGGGGTAGGTTCGGGGGAGGAAGAAAAGGGATGAAAACCCAAAGCACACTCAACCAAAATGCTCCAAACAATCATATATCTTGCATATAACTCATATATATCAATTAGGAATCAAGTAATCCATTAAACCATGCTCAAATCATCAAGGAATCATCAATCAACACCCATATAAAATCATGAACTCCAACTTCCATATTATTCAAGGAATCATGCAAGCTTTCAAGATTAATGATCCTAAGCATGCTTCTAATCACTTATACACAAGAAATCATATCATAATCAACAAACCCTACTTCAAATAAGTTCAAGAGATTCATATAAATACTCCATCTATACCTTAAAGTGAAGGAAAGAAGGGATGATATGATGGGATGATGAAGATGCTCCAACTTATGCAATTAACTTCCTTGATTCAAGCTTGAAATGATGAAATCTCCTTCTTCTCTTCCATGGTGTTTTGATCGTGTATTAGTGTGTGTCTGTGTGAGGTTTAATGAAATGTGATGAAATGAAAATGTGGGGAATATGATATACATAAGATATATTATGTATGTAATGTATAGATATACACAAATGTCTTCCACTAACTCATGTGACTTATCACAACTTGCAACTAAGTCCTTCTCTAATTTAAATTCATGCAATTAAGTACCATCTCTACACAAAAGACCACTTAGCTCCAATCCATATTATGCAATTAAGTCCATAAATTTACACAAAGAAGCAATAAATGTCATGTAATACAATTAAATCACTTACCTCATATAATTAACATAAATGATAATTCATATAAATGCATAGAAATGTGATGTATATAATATGATGAAACTTATAATAAATGAATGAAATAATTGAATTTAATTACATATAATTCATGTAGATTTCACGTTAAAAGAAATTTCACATAAGTTTATGAAAATAAAATGAATATAATGATATGAAAATTATAATAACAACACATAGTGCATAAATGGAAAACCGGGGCGTTACAAATAATAACCTTAAATACCCCACTGAGGGATGCCCGAGTCGTCTGTGCCACAACTAAAGTTGAGTGGCAGCCTTCCCTGATAACATAAGAGCTCTGGATGGAGTTTCCACTTCATCAACATAATATAATCCCCCTTTCTCAGTACCACGCCCAATGATCTCCTTCGTATGAGTGTCCTGTTAGGAATAGTGCCCTAGAAAGCCGATTGTATATCCGCTTTGTGCTTTTCCTTATTGTAATCACAGACAATCTTTGAATGAACTAACGAATTGAGGCAACACTTCTTTATATGGTCTTGTTTGGTATGCGTTTACTTTAGTTGTGCATGTATAATAATTCCCCTAATCCTGATGACTTTAGGACTCTACCATTTAGGTGAAATGGTTCATGAAACGAGCCCTATATCATATAAGTCATGATTAGTAAAATACTCCAAGCCGATGAGTCCTACAGACAGTGGGAGTGTCAACCTGACTCCTCTAAGGCTTGCTTGTGGGATCGCGCCCTTAAGAAGGACCACCTTGTTTCATGGAGGTGCAAAGTGTATAGTTGATACGTGCGTGATACATGAGGGTGCTTACTTTAATAAGTAAGTTCACTGAGGTGCCCCGTGTGAGAAGATTCCTAAATGGAAAAGGAAGTTTCTATTTCAGGAAATGGAAACTTCCAGATTAGGAAATATCTCACGAGTCATTGATGTGATTAATTGATCCTTAGACTTGAGGTTCCTTGTCACTTTATGAGTTAACTCTGTAGTCTTAGGTATAAGCTTTAAAGGGTGTCGCCTTAGACAACTGATTCAAGGCTTATGCTGGGGCTGCACAAGTGATTCATGAAAGTGAATGAGAATCAAGAAAGGACCTACACTTGCATTCGCAAGGTGATCTCTTATTGTGTAAGTCATTCATATGCCATATGGAGTCCTTGGCCAAGGCAGTAGATCAAGACATCAAGAAAAGAGTTTCTTGGATTGAGATCAAATGGATATGAAATGCACTTGGCTTTAAAACCGGATTATTAGGGCTCTGATTATTCCCTTGCCCTAGATCTTGGTTGAGAGATATTAGGTAGGAGGATTGTATCTCACATGAATCAATGACTTAAAGGTTCTGTCGAATCCGAACATTCCAATTCAGCTATGGGTTAAACACCTGTTGCTAGACTATGATTGTTTAATCTGTGGACTGATTAATTAATTAGTGAATTAATTAATTAGGGTCACTGCTAATTGAATTGAGAACCTAGAGGGTCACACACAACAACTTGGTTACATGAGTTAAGGCTTAAAAATGATTAAACGAGTTAATCGGGCCTAGAGGGTTCCACACGTGTGAAACCACACGTGTGGCTCACGTGAGTGACACGTGTCCTTGTGACACGTGTCCCACACGTGTATAAATATATATATTGTATATATATGTTAAATAATTAAATGTGTTAATTATTTAATAGACTTTGGTTTAATTTTGAATTAAAAAGAAAGTCTAATTTTGGAGAAAAATAATCTAGTTAATTAATTATGAATTAATTAATTAGATAAAATAAGTTATTTATTTTAAATAAATAAAGTATAAAATTATCCAAAAATAGTTTGGATATTTTAGCTCTCTTGAAAGTTGATTTGAATTAGAATTCAAAGTCAATGTTGGAAATTACTTGATGATCAAGTAATAGGAGAGAAAGGGACCAAATCCTTGCCCAACAAGGAATAGATTCGGTCGTCCCTCTCCCTTTCCTATATATAGGGGAGCTCATGCTCCCCTTTAGAGCTAATTGGCAGTTCTTTTGGTTCATGTGTTGAACACCTTCCTTTCTCCAAGATTAAATAAAACTCTAGGTTAAGCCTAAACACTAACTAGAGAACTAGCATCCTTACTAGTTAGATTGTGATCAAGTTGGTGGACTTTCTCTAGAGACTTCAAGTTAGAAGTTTGAAGATTCGAGCTTTACCAAGGAGAGGGGATCAAGCCGCGAGAAGAGCGTTCTTGGGTGGCTTGAAACGCTTCAAGAAAGAATAAAAGAAAAGTAAGTTTTCTATCTCTACGAATTTGAATACACAATTGCGAGTCCAAGATCCTTTTGTTGGGAAATTTTTTTTAAATTCCGCTGCTTTCTGATTCGTGTTTTCCAACAAGTGGTATCAGAGCCACCTCGTTAATCGTGTTTCTGATTCGTCTCAAATATTCTGAATTTGGTAGAAATTCTTAGGCTTAGATGCGAATTAGGTATTCATGAGTTCTTTTAGAAAGGCTGAAATACGAAACTGTAATTTTTCTTAAATTTCTGAAACTGTTTTTTGAAAATCGTTTTGATTGAAATATATTTAAATCTGTTTTTGAATTTTGGATCGTTGTTGTTTTTTTTTTAACTAAAAGTACCAAACACGAAATCGCGTTACAAAAACACGAGCCTGGACGTGCTAAGGCGTAGCACGCCCAGGCCCGCGCGCCCGCCCACCCAGTAGTCCCGCAACCGCGCTGGACTGCCCGCCGTTGCCGTCGGCGCGCGCCTAGGCGTGCCCGCACATCCCTCCCACAACCGCGCGGGAGCCTACCGGTCACGCCCGCCCGTCCCCGCCTAGCTGATGCACGCGACGCGCGTGAGGGCTAGCAGCTCACGCTGTCGGCTGCGCGTCTGTCGGGCTTGGTCTCGGGCGGGCGTGCAGTCCGTTCCGGGCCCTTCGTTTCGCGATCTTGATTTTCGTGTTTAGTCCAATCCAATCGCGATTTAATTTTTCTGAAAAATTTTATTTATTAAATTTGAATTATTTTTGAAATAATTGTTTAAATTGGGATTTTAGAAATTTAAGCGATTTAAACTTTGGAAAAATTACAATCTTTATTTTCTGAAAATATTGAAAGAATAAAATTATTAATTTTCAGAAATTAATTGGAATTTTATTAGTTCATTGTTTTTTGGGTTTTATAGAAAAGGCTCTTGAACAAAAATTGCATCTAAGTCGTGTTTTAAGCTATTAGAGCTTAAGGCGAGAATTTTAATTTATTGGTTAAATTTAGATTCTTGCAAAAGCATGTTAGGTGATCATGGGTTTAAACTTATGTATGGTTTTAATTTATGCACATGGATGGTTTAAATTGGGGTTGGAGCCCTATAGTTGCGTTTTTCAATTGAGGTTGGAGCCTCACTTATGTGCGTACTGTTATGTGATTTATTATGTGGCTTTCCATATTACTATTTTTTAGGCCGGGGTATGCCCGTGTAATTGTCTAAGGCCAATATGAAGATTGAGCCTTATTACTTTATGTCTTTTTTCTTTTTATTGTAATTTGAGAGTAGAGATAGGTGGTGAGGTTTTATTTTCATTTTGGAGACAATGCACCCATGGAGTAAGATGGACCACATTCAAGTAACAAGGAGGCCATAAGTGAAGACCCCTCAAAATGTTAGGGAGGGGAATCTCAATTGTTAAATGTAATAGAGATAGGGCTCGTATTTTGTTACCGCTTTCCCTTATGTGATTTAAACTGTTTATGTGGCATGTATGTTAGAACTTTTGATTGTGGAGTGGCTCCCACATATCACGCATACGATAGGTAGAACCCATGATCATTACATGTTAGTATCATGCTAGGACATGTTATCTGTTTATGTGCTTGTTTGAAATGCATTTAAGTGTACTTGCATTAATCAAGACAAATAAAATTGGATAACATATATGTTGGTGAGGTCGAACCGGACAACTCTCCGGTTGATTCGAAAATTCCCATTAAATATTAAGCTAATTTCGAACAAATAGGTATTTAAATTCGAGATGAAAATTTTTAATTTAATTCCTAGCATTCCATCAATAGGTTTTAAGTTTAGTAAGTGAAGCTAGTTATTGTCCGCGAGTCGTGGGATAGCTAGTGAAGCTTATTAGTTCTTAGTTACTTAATTGATCATTTTAAATGATCAATATTTCATGGTCAATTTTAGCAAGGGCGATGTCCGCGAGTCGTGGGTCGTTCAAACTAAGTTTTGATCATGATCTTATGATTGATGGGTCTAGCTTAACGCCTAAGTAAATATGGATGTCGCACGAGTCGTGGGTCCATGTTGAAAGATAGGTGATGCAAAAATAATTACTAAGAGTTCTAAAGGTGTTAGAATTGGTAAGTTGTACCTACCTAGGGTTCTTACTTTGAATGTCCACGAGTCGTGGGTTCGAGGTAAAATGTGTAGGATCTTAGTACCCATTGGGAAACGTGTTCCTCTTAGATCTTTGGGAATTATAGATCTTTGAAAAACAGTGGGAGCTACATTAGATTAAAGACCTTATCTTTTGTATATCGTTATAATTCAGCATGCTCACTAGTTCTTTGTTTTACCATTTAGGTCGTAGATTCTGTGATTCTCTACGTGTTTTGAAATAGCAACCAAAAACCCTCTTGTATCGATCCTCGAGTCAAACAAGTTGACTGGTCCCAACTATTCTGATTGGCTGAGGAATCTAAAAATTATTTTAGATTCTGAGAAGAGAACTTATGTTCTCTTCGAAGGGGAGCCTAGTCCCGAAGGGGAGGCTCCCACTCGGGCCGAGCGGGATGCGATTCAGAAGTGGAAGGATGATAATCTCCAAGCCCGTTGCCTTATGTTGGCTAACATGTCTCCGGACTTGCAAAGGCAACATGAGGCCATGGAATTTGCTTGGGAGATTTACGACCACTTAGAGAAACTTTACCGCCCTCATGAACATGTTACAAGGTATAACGCTTCAAAGGAATTGCTCCACTTGAGAATGAGGGAAGGTTCAAGTGTCCATGAATATGGACTCAAGTTTCTTGCCCTTACTGAGAAACTTGCCTCCATGGACATGCCACTGAAAGATGAGCTTTCAGTGGACTTGTTGCTAGCCTCGCTCCCACCATCATTCAACCCATTTGTCCTTAACTTCAACATGAATCATGTTGGTGCTACTGTAGCTGAGCTGATTAGTCAGCTTGTGACTGCTGAAAGCACGATCAAGAAGGGCAATAAGGTTTTGATGGTGAATGCTCCATCTTCCTCTTCTGGGCCTTCTAAAGGTAAGGGCAAGAAAGCCCAAAAGAAGAAGAAGAAACCCCTTAGGCCCACTGGTGGCGTTTCGAAGGGGAAGGCCCAAAAGAAGAAGCGTGATCAGAAAGAGGATGCTTGCTTCCATTGTGGCAAAGCGGGACATTAGAGGAGAAACTGCCCAGAGTACAAGGCTACTCTAAAGAAAGGTATCTTTCTCGTTGAAGTAAATCTTTCTATTAATTCTAGTTCTTGGGTACTTGATACCGGTTGTGGAACTCATATCTGTAAGATGTACAGATGCTAAGTGAAGTCCAACAACTCAAAGAAGGAGAATGTGTCTTGAAGATCGGCAATGGCTCAAACGTTGAAGCTCGAGCTTTAGGCACAATTAGATTAGATTTAGGTAGTTTTGAGTTAGTCTTAAATAAAGTCCTTTATGTACCGAGCATTATTCGTAATATAATTTCTGTTCCAATTTTAGATTGTGAAGGTTATAAAACTTATATTAAGAATGGTAAATACTTTATTAAACGGAACAACTCTTCCGTTCACATCGGTACTCTAAGTAATGGACTTTATCTAACTCAGAATATCAATATCATGAATATACAACGAGAAACGAAGCGTAAGAGAGATGACAAAGTTTCAGCTCCCTTATGGCACGCTAGATTAGGACACATTTCCAAGAACAGAATTAGCAAGATAAACACTTTAGGATCATTCTCTGAAAATGATCTCAAAGAGTTAACTTCTTGCGAATCCTGTCTCAAAGGAAAGATGTCCAAAGTTCCTTTTAAAGGAACTGTGGAACGTGCCACTAAGGTCTTGGATTTGATCCATTCTGATGTTTGTGGACCGCTCAGTGTAAGCACTAGAAACAATCATCAGTATTTCATAACCTTTACCGATGACTTTAGTCGATATGGTTATGTATACTTAATGAAGTATAAATCTGAAGCTTTTGAGAAATTCTTGGAATTTCGAAAGGAGGTTGAGAACCAAACTGGTCACAAGATCAAAGCACTTCGATCTGATCGAGGAGGCGAATATCTTAGTGAAGAATTCCTTAATCATCTCAAAGATAATGGGATTATCTCTCAGTGGACTCCTCCGGGAACTCCTCAGCTTAATGGAGTTTCTGAGAGAAGGAATCGAACCTTACTTGACATGGTTCGTTCCATGATGAGTTTCACTGACTTACCACCTTCTTTCTGGGGCTATGCCCTAGAAAGTGCAGCAAAGATTTTGAATCTAGTTCCCTCTAAGTCAGTCCCTAAAACGCCCTATGAAATGTGGCATGGTAAAATCCCTAGTTATTCTTACTTAAGAATTTGGGGTTGTCCTGCTTACGTGAAGAGGACAGTGGGAGATAAGTTAGAATCTCGTTCTAACTTATGCTACTTTGTAGGTTATCCTAAGGAATCCATAGGATACTACTTCTATGATCAATCTGAGCAAAAGGTGTTTGTTTCCAGAAATGCCACTTTTCTTGAGGAACCGTTCCTTAAAGAAAAGAAAGGCAAGATCATAGAATTAGAAGAAGTACAAAGTGATCCCACACCACCCACTGAAGAAACGTCTCCTCCTGATCAACCACGACCAATCACGAATTTCGATACACACGAAAATCCTCCTCTGAGGCGTTCTGAACGCACTCCTAGACAGGCGGAGAGATGGTATGGTTTCATCCATGAAATCTCTCAAAAGGATAATGATCCTTCAACATATGAGGAGGCACTTTCAGATTCTGACTCTGAACAGTGGATAGAAGCCATGAAATCCGAAATGGACTCCATGAACTCCAACCAAGTTTGGACCTTGGTAGATTTGCCTGATGGGGTCAAACCCATAGGTTGCAAATGGATCTTTAAGAGAAAGCTTGGAGTTGATGGAAGCATTGCAGCCTACAAAGCAAGACTGGTTGCAAAAGGATTCACTCAAAGACCCGGCGTAGACTTTGATGAAACTTTTTTGCCAGTTGCAATGCAAAAGTCTATTCGGATCATGCTTGCCATTACTGCATATTATGACTACGAGATATGGCAAATGGATGTGAAAACTGCCTTTCTCAATGGTGACATTGATAAAGACATTTATATGGAGCAACCCATAGGTTTCACATTCAGTGGGAGTGAGCAAAAGGTTTGCAAACTCCAAAGATCAATCTATGGATTGAAACAGGCTTCTTGGAATTGGAACATTCGATTTGATGAATCAGTCAAAGCGTTTGGCTTCATTCAAATTTCGAATGAGTCTTGTGTGTATAGAAAGGAATTGGAGACCTCAGTACAATTCTTAGTACTTTATGTTGATGACATCCTTCTTATTGGGAATTCGAAGGATGATATGAAAGTGACTAAGTTATGGTTATCAAACCAATTCGAGATGAAAGATCTTGGTGATGCGTCCTATATCCTTGGAATTAAAACCTATAGAGATAGATCTAGAAGGTTAATAGGACTATCACAGTCGATGTACATTGACAAAGTATTGAAGAGATTCAATATGAAGTTAGCAAAGGTTAAGAACCTTCCTATGAGTGTAGGAACATGTCTTTCAAAGAAGATGTGTCCTAAGACTAACCTTGAGAAGGAAAGAACGACTCATACACCTTATGCATCAGCAATAGGTAGCATAATGTATGCAATGTTATGTACTCGACCGGATGTGGCTTATGCACTTAGTGTAACAAGTCGTTTCCAATCTGACCCTGGAGATGGCCACTGGGCTGCCGCGAAGAATATTCTTAAGTACTTGAAAAGTACTAAAGATTTATTCTTAGTTTACGGAGGTCAGAAAGATCTTAATGTCGAAGGATACTGCGATGCAAGCTTTGCATCTGACTTAGATGATTTTAAGTCAATGTCAGGATACATTTTCTGCCTAAACGACGGAGCAGTGAGTTGGAAGAGTTCCAAGCAAACAACCACTGCAGATTCGACCACTGAGGCCGAATACTTAGCTGCAAATGATGCAGCTAAGGAAGGTGTTCGGATTAGAAACTTCATTCAAGAGTTAAATGTTGTTCCTAGCATGAAAGACCCCATTACTGTGTTTTGTGACAACACTGGGGCGGTTGCTCAAGCAAGAGAACCAAGATCTCACCAACGGACCAAACACATTATGAGGAAGTATCACCTAATCCGTGATATTATCAAAAGAGGAGATGTGCAAATTGAGAGGGTCACATCAGCAGAGAACGTGGCAAATCCACTTACTAAACCCCTTAGTCGAGAAGCTTTCCAAGGTCATCTTCAGAAGATGGGACTTAGAGTAGCTTTAGAATGGCTTTGACGGGCAAGTGGGAGATTGTTAGGAATAGTGCCCTAGAAAGCCGATTGTATATCCGCTTTGTGCTTTTCCTTATTGTAATCACAGACAATCTTTGAATGAAATAACGATTTGAGGTAACACTTCTTTATATGCTCTTGTTTGGTATGCGTTTACTTTAGTTGTGCATGTATAAGAACTCCCCTAATCCTGATGACTTTAGGACTCTACCATTTAGGTGAAATGGTTCATGAAACGAGCCCTATATCACATAAGTCATGATTAGTAAAATACTCCAAGCCGATGAGTCCTACAGACAGTGGGAGTGTCAACCTAACTCCTCTAAGGCTTGCTTGTGGGATCGCGCCCTTAAGAAGGACCACATTGTTTCATGGAGGTGCAAAGTGTATAGTTGATACGTGCGTGATACATGAGGGTGCTTACTTTAATAAGTAAGTTTACTGAGGTGCCCCGTGTGAGAAGATTCCTAAATGGGAAAGGAAGTTTCTATTTCAGGAAATGGAAACTTCCAGATTAGGAAATATCTCATGAGTCATTGATGTGATTAATTGATCCTTAGACTTGAGGTTCCTTGTCACTTTATGAGTTAACTTTGTAGTCTTAGGTATAAGCTTTAAAGGGTGTCGCCTTAGACAACTGATTCAAGGCTTATGCTGGGGCTGCACAAGTGATTCATGAAAGTGAATGAGAATCAAGAAAGCACCTACACTTGCATTCGCAAGTTGATCTCTTATTGTGTAAGTCATTCATATGCCATATGGAGTCCTTGGCCAAGGCAGTAGATCAAGACATCAAGAAAAGAGTTTCTTGGATTGAGATCAAATGGATATGAAATGCACTTAGCTTTAAAACCGGATTATTAGGGTTCTGATTATTCCCTTGCCCTAGATCTTGGTTGAGAGATAGTAAGTAGGAGGATTGTATCTCACATTAATCAATGACTTAAAGGTTCTGTCGAATCCGAACATTCCAATTCAGCTAGGGGTTAAACACCTGTTGCTAGACTATGGTTGTTTAATCTGTGGACTGATTAATTAATTATTGAATTAATTAATTAGGGTCACTGCTAATTGAATTGAGAACCTAGAGGGTCACACACAACAACTTGGTTACATGAGTTAAGGCTTAAAAATGATTAAACGAGTTAATCGGGCCTAGAGGGTTCCACACGTGTGAAACCACACGTGTGGCTCACGTGAGTGACACGTGTTCTTGTGACACGTGTCCCACACGTGTATAAATATATATATTGTATATATATGTTAAATAATTAAATGTGTTAATTATTTAATAGACTTTGGTTTAATTTTGAATTAAAAAGAAAGTCTAATTTTGGAGAAAAATAATCTAGTTAATTAATTATGAATTAATTAATTAGATAAAATAAGTTATTTATTTTAAATAAATAAAGTATAAAATTATCCAAAAATAGTTTGGATATTTTAGCTCTCTTGAAAGTTGATTTGAATTAGAATTCAAAGTCAAAGTTGAAAATTACTTGATGATCAAGTAATAGGAGAGAGAGGGACCAAATCCTTGCCCAACAAGGAATAGGTTCGGCCGTCCCTCTCCCTTTCCTATATATAGGGGAGCTCATGCTCCCCTTTAGAGCTAATTGGCAGTTCTTTTGGTTCATGTGTTGAACACCTTCCTTTCTCCAAGATTAAATAAAACCCTAGGTTAAGCCTAAACACTAACTAGAGAAGTAGCATCCTTACTAGTTAGATTGTGATCAAGTTGGTGGACTTTCTCTAGAGACTTCAAGTTAGAAGTTTGAAGATTCGAGCTTTACCAAGGAGAGGGGAACAAGCCGCGAGAAGAGCGTTCTTGGGTGGCTTGTAACGCTTCAAGAAAGAATAAAAGAAAAGTAAGTTTTCTATGTCTACGAATTTGGATACACAATTGCGAGTCCAAGATCCTTTTGTTGGGAAATTTTTTTTAAATTCCGCTGCTTTCTGATTCGTGTTTTCCAACAAGTCCTATATCAAGCAAAAACGAGGATATATCAGGACCACACAATTCAACTCTCTCGTTATGTGGCTTAATGACAGCAATTTATAAGACAATGATGGGACATAAAGACAATTGCTTAGTTTTAGTTTCAGAGTGATAAGAATTGACCCCGCTTGTTCTACCACCGGTTGACCCCCAGTAGCAGTTTGTATATGAGATATTTTAGAGTCCACCCGATCAGTCAAATCGGAGAGGTCAAATGTCATAGAGTCTGTAGCTCCACAATCCAAAATCCAAGTTGACGACCCATTAAATGTAGGATGGGTGGTAAGAGCATAATTAGAAGATTGGGGTTCTTTTTGCAGATTCTCAAAAAAGGGGGGCATTTGCACAAATTCTTTAGAGTTATAAATGTGGGGGTTAGGGTTTGGGACATCACCCCCAAACCCGATAACTGTTGTACAGCTCTCCTCTCTCTTGTCTGATCCGCCGCCGCCGCCGCCGCCGCCGCCGCCGGGGGTGATATCGGCGTTGGCACGGCCAACCGTCGCCCCTCCTGGCTGGGTGTCTCTCTGGACGACGGCGCCACCCTTTGGATCTCTTGATCCCTGTTCTTCGCCTCCTTTCCCGTCTGCAATCGCGATGGTGTCGCATCGGTTTTTTCCTTTCGCCACCACTCCGGTGGTTATCTTAAGGTGGCCTCCCCCTTTCTCCCTGTACAAGACTAGGCCGGACCCAATTTCTAGGGTTTCGGTTTCTCCACCGGCCGCTATCGTCTTCAGGGTGTGGGAACGCACCGTCTCTTTACGGATGGCGGCGTAGGCTGCCTCCACCGTGGCCTTGGGTTCTTGTTTTAACAGATCTCTCCGGATCTCTCTGTTGAGTACGGTTGGTTGAATTGCCTGTTCTTGGTTGTTATCTGTGAGTTTGATGTTTATGGAGGTTTGGGTAATTTTTCCGGGTTGTCTGTGCCTGAGAGGTTCCGCCATCTGGGCGCGAAACTTGGCCGGCAATTGACTAGTTTTCGTGAGTGATTCCATCGGTAGATGATGAAGCAAGGTATTCGATTCGTTATTGAATCGAAACCTGCTCTGATACCATGTTAATTTTAATGGACAATGCTTGGGTAAAACTGAAATTGGTATTCATTTTCTTGTATTCGTATATTCTAATACAGAGGAAACAGAGAATATAAATAAGCCTATACACGGGACAAAGATCCCGACAAATCGGCCCTAAAACGGGTGATAAGGTATTACGGTCAACCTTCCCTTTTAACAATATGTAAGAACTTAATGGTCGCGAGAAACCAAGTTAAGATCCCTTAATTCAACTTTCATCTTGATATGGGCAAACACATTTGGATGGCAAGATACATATGCATTTACCAAAGCATGGGAGAGATGATGATAGAAACTCTAAGAGGCGACATACCCGTCGTTGTAGTTAGGTCGGGCGTAATCGAGAGCACGTACAAGGACCAGTTCCCAGGATGGATGGAGGGAAGCAGGTAAAATCCCACACAGTTTGTTCAACCTAAATAGATTAGTAAAAATGTTTCGAAGTTTAATTTAATTACTGAGTTATTTGCACCCAAAATCCTATGTAATTCGAAAAGAGCAATAAAAATTCTGTCCAAAAAAAAATTCTCCCAAAAAACCTTATGTTTTTTTTTTCTTTGTACGGAAAACCTGCAGCCTATGCTTGAGTCTCTCGTGCCATTCTTTTGAGTCCCTTATTGAAAGAAAATAAGTTGTTAAAATATGCACAAAAAACTCTGTATTTGTTGAATTGTGCACAGAAATCCCTGTAAACAGAGTTTGAAATTTTTTTTGCCACATTAACTTTTCTAATTTTAAATAATTATTTATTTATTTGATTTTTAATATAATGAGTTCTAGTTATATTATTATATTGAAAAATTGATATGTTATATGAATTACTAATTAATTTTATTTTTCTTTTTTTTAAATCATATATTAAAACATGTTATATATCAATTTTTTACTTTATTAAATATTATATTAATAAATTAAAAAATATCTAAATATCTAAATGTTATATACATTATTTTCAAAATATATATGAAAAACTATTATTATTATTATTATTATTATTATTATTATTATTATATAAATATAATTGTTAAATCCAATAAAATATTATTTATTCTTTTATTATTATTATTCACTTAATAAACCTTATTATGCTCTAAGAAAGAATGCATAACAAGTTTTAACCTTAACAAATCTATGAACCTTATCATTATTTACTTAATTTAATTCTTAAAGAAAATTAAAATATATATATAATTATTAATAATGTATTAATAAAAACCTTATCTTTCACCAAAAAATAAAATAATAAATAAAAAAATCTACCCAAAAGTCACGCCCTTAGTAAATAAATAATTTTTTTTTTGTCGGGATCTTTTTTGCTCTTTACGCATAACACAGGATTTTTTGTGCATATAACTCTTTAATTTTGGTTGAATGCTTCTAAAATGAGGAGGGACATTTTAGTCAAAACACGTCATTCAGTTGACGGGATGATGAAAAGGGGCGGTAGGCTTAAGTTTTATAACACAGGATTTTTTAAACTAATTTCTTTTACAGGGTTTTTTTTCTCTTTTCGAATTACACAAGGTTTTGGGTGCAAATAACTCTTTCATGAACTGACAAAAATATCTTGAAATCCAGGATGATGGATCCAGTCGTTATGAACTACGGAAAGGGCCGCATTACAGGTTTCCTTGTCGACCCCAATGGAGTTCTTGATGTAGTAAGTACCTAACTTTTATCAAGTTCTAATCTCATCCCTCTACACTCGAATTCTGGCACCATCTCTGTGAATAGTATGTAAACTTTTCAAGTAGGATTAGTGCAACCAAACTTAGACTGTTTGTGAACCTAACCAGCCAGACCTCACTAAGTTTAAGATTGAGTATGGCTTGTACGGGAACAAGGCTCAAAATCAAGAAACTATAGTTCGTGCATGCAACGTGGCCATTTCTTCATATTATGTTCTTCTTTCTTTCTTTTTTTTTAAAATAATGTTTTAATATTTACACACACATATATAACATTACTTTTCGACTACATGCTTGAACATAAGGCGTGAACACAATAAAAGAATCAAAGTTTGAAAGGCCCTATCCAAGCTGAAGAATCATGCATTCTTTTAACTTGATGTTGTGATTAGTGAGTTCAAGAAAATGTAATCAAAAAGGTAAAATTGAACTTGTTGTCCTATAAGCATGGTCATAATCCAATTTTGGTCGATAAGTATATATTCCACTAATACATTTGTGCTACAACTTATTAATTTTTAAAACATTTAGTTCAAATTTACATATTTAGTCTTATATTAACACATTTGTTCCTTTTTTTTTTTTTTTTTTTGGTCCTATTGACAAAACATGCTCACTCTACTAATTTTTTCAGAACCAAATATATATGTTCAAATTAAATAACCAAATATGTTAATAAAAGACTAAATGTGTAAATTCGAACTATATGTATTAAAAATTAATTAGATATAAAATTAAATGTGTTAGTGATTTACCTACGGATCAAAATTGAATTCTAACTATATGTAAAAGAACAAAAATGCAATTTTGCCAATCAAAAATTAATTCCTCTATCGTAGTAAGCAATATAAAAGGCATCGGTGAAACTAATCAAGATATTGTATTATATATAATAGAATCATCACATCTCCAACGGTCCATAACTACAGAGTTTGAGCTTAAAGTTTTCCCAGCGGCAGGTCTCAGCTCTAAATCAAATGTCCATTCAAATCCACTTCGGAAACTTCCCTTGCTTTTCTGTCCATTACCTATTCCTCCAACACAAAAGCACTATGAAAAATGACATTTTTCTTCCAGGTTCCCGCTGATATGGTTGTCAACGCGACCCTCGCGGCCATAGCAAAACACGGTGCAGCTAGAGAACCGGGGAAGCAATATCTATCAGGTTACTAATTTATCTGTCGTCAACCCCTTATGCTACCGGAACCTCATGGAAATGTTCTACGAGCACTTCAAAGCCTCGCCGTTCATCGACTCAATGGGAAGGTCGCTCCCCATTGAGCCGTTCCGGTTCTTCAGCTCCATGGAGGAGTTCTCTGCCCACATTTTGAAGCATGTCGTCAACCAAGTCCGACAAGAACTCTCGGTCAATGTTGATGCAAAGTTGTCTCGAAAGCTTGAAAAGCTCATCGAAAAATCAGTGGTGCATCTTAGAAATTAATGGACATACATCTTAGAATTGATGGATATGCAGAGAAAAGAAGTGAAAGAGAATACGTTTTTTTGTAATCTGATCAATAATCTGTATTCTCAATGATTTGTAGGATACACACTACACATATATATAATCTATCTACGGTGGAAGTTATCCCTAGGATAAGAATAAAAAATAGTTACAAACAGATAAAACTAAATATTAGATATATTTCTAATACTCCCCCCCTCAAGTTGGAGTTTCGGAAGAATGAAGAAATCCAACTTGAATTTTATCTTCTTTTTGGCTTGATTTTCTCAAATCTTGAAAACTTTATTTTTCTTGCAAAATCCTTTCTCTTTGATTTTCTCCAAACTCTTGAAAACTTTTTGCAACTCTTTCTCCTTGATTTTCTCCAAAGTTTTGAAAATTTTTTCCAACTCTCTGCTTGATTTTCTCGGAAGACTTGAAACTTTATTTTTCTGATCCTTATTTTTCTTTTCATTTTATTTTTTTAGTCGTACAAAACTCAAAGCACAATTTGCTCCAGTTACATCTTCTGGAACTTTCTTTCACATACTTAATCCATTGATGGATTACTCATGGCTGACTTTGCCATGGATAAGAAAATTACTCATGACGGGCATGTCATGGATTGATTTACTCATGGCAAACTTTGTCATTGATTGATTACTCATGGCGGATTTGTCATGGATTGAAAAAGATTTCTCATGACGACTTGTCATCGATGAGAAAACACATGGCGGACTTGCCATGGATAAGAAAATTAAAAATTCTTGGCCACATGCCATAATAAAAAATGGATCAGAAATATTTATTTATAGTGGAGGATCTTATTTCGGAATGGAGGAGAGTTTTGTTCTCAAGGATTTGAGCGGATTCTGAAGTATTTGAGCGGATTTTGTTTGGGAGGATTTGTTTTGCAGCGGAAGAAATCTTTTGCTCTGAGACCATCTTAGAAATTAATGGACATACATCTTAGAATTGATGGATATACAGAGAAAAGAAGTGAAAGAGAATACGTATTTTATAATCTGATCAATAATATGTATTCTCAATAATTTGTAAGATACACACTACACATATATATAACCTATCTACGGTGGAAGTTATCCCTAGGATAAGAATAAAAGATAGTTACAAACAGATAAAACTAGATATTAGAAATACACTATAAAAAAACAGGCATTTTCCGACGAACTTTTTGGGTCTGAAAATTTCCGATGAAATTCCGACGAAACTAATAACATGCTACTTTTCTTATATGATTTAAAATTTTCGACGAATTTGCGACGAATTTCAGACGAAATAAAATTTTAATTAATAAAATAAATATTTTTTATAATTCAGACGAACGTTTGCGACGAACTTTCGTCTGAAATTTTAAATTAAATTTCATTTTTAGTTTCAGACGAAAATTAGTCTGAAATTCGTCTGACTTTTTAGAAGAAATTCAGACGAATGATTTCATCTAAAATTATTTTACATTTGCGGCCAAACTCCGACGAAATATGTCGTCTGAAAAATAATTGGGGGTTTTTTTTAGCACTGAAATCGATGTTGGGCGACGAAATTCAAGCCAACCATTTCGTCTGAAATTTTTCAAAACTTTATCAAATGAAATTGAGAAGTATCTCTGAATATTCATGCCCTAATCCCGCCTCTCCAAATATCATTTTAGCAGATATGGTTTCGGACGTTTCAGCAGATAGATCCAATCCCGCCTCTCCAAATATCATTTCATGCGTTTCCCTCCCAATCTCCCTCACTGAATCTCCCTCTCAATATCCCTCGTTGAAAAGCTTGTCCACATTCAGCAGATAGGGTTTCGGCACTCTCAATCTCCGCTATAATCAACCTTGGCCCACGGTTTCTGCCTCGCCGAAGCCTCCGTCTCCATCGTCGACGGGAGACTGTCCCCTTCGAGCTGCGTTCTTACTACATAGATTCCAATAGCTGGTATTTTTTTTAATTTTTCATAAGTATTGATTTGGGTTTGATGTTTGTTCGGATAATTGAGTTAATTTTCAGTTGATTTTTTGAGATGTCAGTGTCTGTTGGCTTTTCCCCATTTTCGTTTTCTCAAGCTTTGATTTTAGGGTCTGTTTTTCTCTGTTTCATCTCCTTTTGCTGATTTGTGTTCTATATTATGGAAAAGATGGAAAAGATGGATTATTTGGGCTATATTTTCATGGTTACTTTGTTCTAGAATTTTTTTTTTCTTTGAGGCTATTTTCCACCTTTTTCTATTTTTTGAAGTGATTTTTGTGGACAAGATGATACTTGCTTTATTTTCCGAATCTCATTGTTTAAGAGTGTTGTGTTTGAGTTAAATGTTTTAATTCTATTTTGTCTATATTTTTAGTGCAATTGCAGGGATCTTGGTGTTTTATGATGTTTTATTTTAGAGCAAAGATAGTAATGTCACCACGGTCATATTTCGTAAATGAGTTTCGGCATTTTTACAAGCATGTAAATGATACCACCTTAATGAAAATGGAAACTTGAAGCAACTCGCGTGTAATGAATTTACAAGAATATTTACTTTGCCCCTTCTCTAAAAATTTATAATGTAATGAATTTCTTGTGTATAGCGAGTGCACTATATTTATCAGTTGTTTCAGAATTTGTCATTTTGATTAAATCAACCGAAAATATATGCATCATTTTGATTAGTTCCACCAAAGACGTCAAAATGTAAACTCCTAAAACTTAAAGAGGGTGTTTGACTAATCTTGTGTATTGAAATCGGTTCAAGAAGTAATTGCTTGTTTATTTGTGTTTCTAGGTGAAGATCTGTTATATTTTTGGTGTGTAAATTGTGTTTATATGTTTCAGGCTCCGAAGAGCTTGTTGAGTTTGGGGGCGCTTTTGGACGATTATATAACATTGAAGGAGCAGAAAGTGTTGGTGGATCAGGAACGGTGTCGTTTGGAGCAGGAGAAGTTGCGGGTGCAGAATTTGTTGAGTGGCATGCAGGATGTCATGAATGCTTATAACACCACTGGAAATGATGCTATTACCCGTCCAATGCCGCTGCCTCCGCCTGCTGTTGCATCAGGGGCTGTGTCTTCTTAAGCTGAAGTTGATGCTCTGAGGTCTGCTGGTAAGAAGAGAATAATAATTTGCCCCAAAATTTAATTCTCTTTTTCAACTCGTTTTGAGTGAAGAATAATTCAATTTATTAGATGTCCTTGATTATCAGTTCCTACATATGAATATTGTTGAAAGTTGTTTTGGAACTATGCATTGTTGAATTCATGGATGTTAAGAATTGCTATGCGTTGTTGAATTCATGGATGTTATTGTGGCTCTTGAACATATTTTCTATGTTCTTTTGCTGGTATGATTTGGTATGTTCTTTATCTGTGTATGCATTCCCGTGTATGATGTGTTATTGTGGCTCTTGAACTTATTTTCTATGTTCTTTTGCTGGTATGATTTGGTATGTTCTTTATCTGTGTATGCATTCCCGTGTATGATGTGTTATTGTGGCTCTTGAACTTATTTTCTATGTTCTTTAGCTGGTATGATTTGGTATGTTCTTTATCTGTGTATCAGTTTTTAACTGTTATTCTGTTAGCATTACAGATTGATGGAACTAGTGAACAGATTGAAGCTGCAAAACAGTTGGTTAATGAAGTCATCAGTGAGGTTTGTTCAACAGTTGTTGATCACTTGTTCTTTTATGCTTTGATGTGTCTTGTTAATTTCAAAAGAAAGAGACGTGATTTTCTTCTTTACATTAGATTTGTCTTTTCCTGTCCTTTACCTGTATTCCTTGAAGCTTCCGTGGTTGAATTTCTGCTCCATATTTCACACTTGATATGCTTTTTTGACAGTCCTGCATGACTAAACTTAATATTCTCTTAGTTAGTGTGCTGGTTGATTCTGTGTTGCATTATCTTCTATATTGTGATTTGACTTGTGTTACTACTTCGATAAAGTGATCCATATACTGCTAATTTCATTATACTATGAGTATAACTTCTGCACTGAGATCTGTTCTCCATTATATAATCTGTTGAATGTGATAATATTCAAGAAATATTGTTCTTTATCTGTTTGTTTTTTCCGACCTTTTTGTTAGAATTGGTAGACTCCATATTGTTTCCTTTTGAGTTAAAATATATCAAGTGAAAGTATATTTAGATTATTCTTGGACTCTCTCCATCCTGAAATCACATTGCTGTGATGTTTTGCTCTAAATACTGTCCAAGTTGCCCGATCTTGCTTGTCTGCCACCCTGTTTGGTTTTTTGATTGTGCAAAAGTAAGATATTTGTTTCCTTCAGCCTACAAAGTGGTCTTGTAAAGTCTACACATAATCTTGAGGAGCATTGATCTGTTTTGAAGGCAAGATCTTTCAGGCTATTGTTTTTTAATTCAGCGGATCAACTGTGTTTTGATGGATTTCATTGATATTGTTGTTGTATATGTTTGCTAAGATAATGTTTCTGCTGGTATATATTTGCTTGGTGAATCCTTGTTGATTGTTGAGTAATAAAGAGGGAGCTTGTAAGTGTTAAATAATTGAAAAGAATAATTCTGTTAGGCTATTTGCAAGAAACATATTTTTGTAAATTGCATTAAATTGCATTACATCTGCTAGCTAGATTGTTGGATGGATCAAGGTTTGTCAATTTTTTTGCCTGTTGCTGCATTGGACCAATTAATACACAAATTAAATAAAGATTGTAGCTTTATGAAATAGGACACCATTTGTTTCTTGTAAATTGTTGTTGAATTCTTGTAAACAGTCCATCTTTATGAATTTGCTGAATTGGTAAAAATCTGAACATGAAGTTTTGAATTTTTGTTAAAAATCAGAACATGATGTTTCTTTCATAAACAAAGGGGATGTTTCTTTAAGGGGATGTTTCTGTAAATTGTAAAATTCCTAAGGGGAGGTTCATGTAATTTGGCAACATCTTAAGTGAAGCTTGTTGTAACCAAATTCAAAGCCACATAATGCAACAACAATGACAGCATGAGTTTTGTGTATTGACTGTACTCATGTGAGCTGGTTATATTGTATGCGCTGCATGGAAAAATAGAATTTCAGATAACCATATAAACTGAAATGTATTTTAAATTTTGGCACCTTATATCAGATGCATATATCAAGAAATGATGGATTCTCTTTGATGCATTGTCTTATATATTCATGCATTTACGTGTTTTTAAAGTTTAAATCCTTATTCATCAAATAACCTTTGTAGGTTTAATGGTTTTTTTTTTACAGATCAGGCACCTCAAAATAAATGGCTTAAGTGGCAATGTAGCAACACTAGGTAAATTTTTAAATGGTGGAGAGAAATTTTCGCTTTATATCTAGTGTTGGCGTATTTTACATAGGGTTTGGAACATATGGATTTATGTAATAGTAGTTGAAGATATTGTAATTCAATAGATTTTACCGAATTTCGTGCAGTTGGATTTGTTTTTACAATAATGTTGGATTTATGGACATGGTTGAATTTTTAATTTATTGTTGGCGTATTATACATTATTGTCGAATTTCAAGCTTTTATTATTTTATTTTGGGGTATATAATTGTTGAACAAGTAGGTTGAGATTTCGAAAAAAAATAAAAAATAAATTAAATTATGCAATTTGCGACGAAATTAGCTACGAAATTCGTCTGAACAAAATTCAGAATTTCTAGTAAAATTTTGAAATATATATATTAAAGTTCGTCTGAAAATCGTCTGAAGTTCGTCTGAAATATATTAAAGTTCATCTGAAATTCGTTTGAAATAACATATGATCGAAAATTTCGTCGGAAAAGGATTTCAGACGACATATTTTGGTCGCAAAGGCGTCGGAAAATATTCGATGAAAATTTAACCAATATATTTTGGTCGGAAAATTCGTCGCAATTTTGTCTGAAATTTAGACGATGAAAAATTGGTGTTTATCTCTTCGTCGGAAATTTCCTCGCAATTTCGCCGGAAATTTGGTTCGTCGGAAATTTGTTGATTTCGGGCGAGAAAATATTTCGTCTGAAATTCGTCTGAGTTTCGTCGGAAAAATGGTTCGTTGGAATTTTCCTCGGAAATTTCGTCTGTATTTATCTGCGACGAGGGTCTTTCAGACGAACTTTAGTTCGTCGGAAGTTCGTCCGAAGGTGGTCGAAAACCAACGATTTCAGACGAAAACGTCCAAAATTTCGTCTGAAATTTTCGCCGGAAATCGGATGTTTTTTGGTAGTGATATTTCTAATAGTGCAAGCGCAGCATTTGGCTACGATCTACGAACCGTACACTTTTTATAAAGGAAGGTAACGATCATGATCCTTATGGAGTCGTGAACATATATATGATCATATCAGCATTCACTTGATTATATCATTATATTCCTCTCATGATGTCTAAAGTTGATTGGTTGCATGCACATTAAAGCGGAGACAGGAGAGATGGAGCAACCGCCCCTCCTCAATTTGGAACCCCACTAACATTTTTGTGTAAAAATTATCAAAATAAAAATTACCCTTTAAAATTGTTAGAATTTACATACATGCACGATGCTTTTATTAAAATTCTAGCTTAACCGCCATATAATATAAAAGAACTTGCATACATAAAAGATTTCAGCATTTCGTTTTATTGCATCATCATTACGACATTTAATTTCATGCATATATATGTAATTAATGTGGAAAAAAAAAATGACAGGTTCGACAACAGCAATGTAAAATCTGATGGGATGCATATCTGAGGAAGAAAGAAGAGAGTTTGGATTCGATGTAGAGAGCATAGAATGGAATGATTATATCTTAAATGTCCATATTCCGGGGCCGGGTCAAGAAACATGTCATAAAGGGTAGAGGATTAATGTAACTCATTAGTTTTTTTATTTCTTTCAAATGTTATGCGATTAGTTGTCAATATGTTGCAATAACATAATTTTTTAGATGAAAAAATATCATTTTTTGTCCTCTACATTTGACGTTTTTTAGTTTTGGTCCTAAACTTTTTATTTTTCTCAAATTGCATTCTCTATGTTTCAAAAAATCTCAATTTCACTCATTTAGCTAACAAACTTTTTTAATGGAAAAAGGCGCGTGAGTGTGTGAGTGGCGCGTGAATGACACTTGCCTTTTTCCGTCCAGTATTTAACGTCCATTAGCTAAAAGACTGAAATTGAGATTTTTTGAAACATAGAGGATGTAATGTGAGAAAAGTAATGTGAGAAAAGTGAAAAGTTCAGGACCAAAACCAAAAAACGCCATACGTAGAGGACGAAAACTGATATTTGATACATAAAGGTCAATTGTATTTACAATAATGTGTCTTACAAAAAAAATAAACAAGTTTGTAGAAAATGGTCGTTCGGAAGAGAATAGAGGTGGTGGGTGACGGTGGCAGTGCGGTGGCGGTGAGGTGACGACGAAGATGGTAATTTTGTAGATCTACTTTGATTTGAGGAGAAGGGGGGTAGTGATGGTGGAGATCTAGTTCCATCTGACGAGAAGAGTGACGGTGGTGGTGGAGTCTGGTTCAATTGGAGGAGGATGATAGCGGTGGTGGGTGATGGTGACGTACAGGCGGCGGTGCGATGGCCTGAAGGACTGTATATATTTATGTTGTGATATTATACATATACATGTAAGTTATAAATATAATTGTCTAATATTATTAAAAATAGTATATTAATGAATAAAATAAATCTTAAATTATATTATTGTATCTATTAAAAAGTATTTTACATATATATATTGTGCATTCCATAAACTAATTCATTATGAACTAGTAAAAATATTGTGCATTCCATATTAAATATGTTGTCTATCTAAATATTTTTTATTATTGAATTATTAAAACTAAACTATTTACCCAAACAACGGGAAATTCCCGAAAAATCCCCAAATGAGAACTCAAATTTGCTTTAACTCCCCATTTTTAAAAAAGTTCCTCTTTGCTCCCTAGATGACAGGCCAAATTTGCTTTAACTCCCCATGGTTGTATTAAAACTCAAGAATCTCGTACCCGAACCCCGAAATCACGTACTTAAATGCCCAAATGATGTATTTGGGGGGCAAATACATCATTTGGGCATTTAAGTACGTGATTTCGGGGTTCGGGTACGAGATTCTTGAGTTTTAATACAACCTTCAAAAAAAATGGGGAGTTAAAGCAAATTTGGCTTGTCATCTAGGGAGCAAAGAAGAATCTTTTTAAAAATGGGGAGTTAAAGCAAATTTTTTCAACTTTTAGGTATTTTTTAAAAAAGACCCTCTTAAAACAATTTTTTTTTTTTTTTTTTTTAAAACTTGGGCATTGGCGTGTCTGCCTTAGGGGTTAGTAGGGGTGGCAAATGGGTGGGTTGGGCTGGGTTTGGGTTGGGTTCATATGGGTTGGGTCTAAATGGTTTGGGTCAAAAACGGGTTCTATACTAATGGGTTCTTAATGGGTTGGGTTCTTAATGGGCTTTTGATGGGTTGTGGTGGGTTTTAATGGTTTGCTAGTGGGTTCAATAATGGGTTATTAATGAGTTCCAACTCAATTCAAGTACTTAAATGTCCAATATACCCTTCACTAATATATTTAACTTATTTTGGATTTATTTGACCCAATTAATATATTTTCAACCCATTTGGTCTATTTTGAGTCCGTTTTTTCGTTTTTCGACATGTTCGTTTTATTTTAGACTCGTTTAACCCATTTTTGGTCTGTTTCACCCGTTTTTCGACATGTTCGACCTATTTTGGACTCGTTTGACCCGTTTTGGACCCATTTCACCCAATTTTCAATCTGTTCGACCTATTTCTGACTCGTTCGACTCGTTTTGGGCCTTTTTCACCCGTTTTTCGACCTATTCGACCTTTTTAGTAATCATTTGATCCGTTTTGGACCCATTTCACCCAAATTTCAACCTGTTCGACCTATTTTGGACTCGTTTGACCCATTTTGGACCCATTTCGCCCAATTTTCAACCTGTTTGTAACGCCCCAGTTTTCATTTTATAATAATGTGGCGTATTTGTTTATAAAATGCGCAATTTAATTATTTAATTACGTGATTAATTGTTTTTACGTGTTTTATATTTAATTTTATTATAATTGTTATTATTTTATTACATTATATTATATTATCTTATTATAACATTATTAAATTTTATATATATGTTTCGTATTATATATATATATATATATGTTTAATTATTTATATATATATATATTTATACGTTGGAAACTATATATGCATGAGAAAATATATACTTATGCATGAGGATTTTAATTATGCATGCAAACTAAAATATTTTGCATGAAAATCATATTTTGCATGGGAATTAATTTTGCATGCATTTTATTCCATTTATGCATGAGAATTATTTATGCATGAAAATCGCATGAAAATCATATTTTTGCATGAACACTTGCATGAATTGCATGATTTAGTTTGTTCGTTTATTTTATGCTTCGTTCTTATATGAAATGATATCAAATTGCCACGATTTTGTAATATGTTGTACATATATGTGTTATGAACTTGATTTTATACTCAATTTATGTTTTCGAATTCATTTGTTATGATAACGAATTTAATTTCATTTAAGGAACCAAAACGGGGGCTAACGAGCACTTAGCGTACCCTTGGTTCCGAATTTAATATCTTGAGCTCGGGAACTCGGATTCGAGTTCCGTCAACTCCGCTGAACTCGTAACGAAAATTCGAGTTTAGTAAACTTAGCCTTATAATTTTCCTAATTCATTTGAATCTCCGAAATCCAACCGAAAAACGAAACGGAGACTTACATGACCTTGTTACACTAATTGAGCCATATCTTGAGCAAACCATGACCAAATTAACTATGGTTTAATTCCTTTTAACCCTAACTCAACCCTCTATCTAGATATAATCAGCCCTACCCAAGATTATCCTCTCATCATCCCCAAAACTCAGCAAAAAGCTACTGCCTCTCCTCCAGTCCCGAAACCCTTCTTCATTTGGAGATTTTGGAGCTCAAATCTTCCCCAAACTTCAAGCAATCATCAAGGTAAGTTAGGGGTTGAATTATATGTTTAATTCTGTTCATTTTCATCCTTTCATTCACAAGTTTGAGCTTGGTTTCTCCATTTCTGGACTATTTTACCGAAAATGATGGTTTTTGGGCAATAAGTTGATCTCTTTCGATTCTCTATGGTTTTGAGTGATTCCAAGCCTGAGATTAATTGTTTTGACATCCTCATATCATTTCTGATCTTTGATCTCATGGTTGTTAAGTTATTCTTGAGATATCGTTTAGGTAAGTTTCAGAAATTCCACATATATGTCACGTATGCTTTCATGTTTTGAATGATCACTTTTGGAACTGATTTCCTTGTTGATTATATGATCTTTTGCTGCTTATTTGATGGCCTTAACTGATTAAATAGATGGAGAAGGATTGAATGCAAGCTTGCCCTGTTCCTCGCGTTTGTTGCCCTGTTTTTCAACTGGTTTTCAGCTGTCATTTTGCTTCGTTTCCTTCTTCCTTTTTGGCTGTCCAATTCATAGCTTTTAGCATGTATCTTTGTTGAGTTTCTTGCAGCATTTTGGACCTTGTATGTTGCTTGTGTAGCCTTCGTTCTTGTTGGGTTTTTCATGCTCTGTTTCCTGCACATTTTTGCCAAAACTGAGGGAGCTGCTACTGCTGTCACGGGCGTGTCCTTTCTACCCGTTCCAGCGAGGAACGGGGGTGCTGTGAGGGCTGGCTTTTCTGTACCGAGACACGGGGGTGTCTCGGTCCAAGCTTTGTGGGTGACACCCCCGTGTCACCCCGTTTTGCTTGGTTTCTGCTGTGAATTTCTGGAGATGTTGCTGCTGTTGTTTCCTTAGCTTTGCTGCTACTTCTGCTGTGCGTAGAGTATATATATATATATATACATGTCTGTGTGTGTGTGTTTTGATTTGTGGATTGTGTTGTAGTGTAAATGTTGCATGTGTATAATATATATATTAATGCATGCATGTGTGTAAAATATGGTATATATATATATTGTGCATGTATTATATATATAAGCATGCATGGGTTGTGATTTGTGTGTGTACGTGCATGTGTTGCATGCATGTATATAATATATATATAGTATATAATATGTATATTATATATGGTATATATATAATTATGCATGTAATATATGTAATATATATGCATGCATGTTGTGTGAGTATGTACGTGAGTATATATATATATATTATATATATATTATATGTTATATGCTATTATATATTTAGTATATTATGTATATATATATTATATTATATGTATATATATTTATTATATATTTTAAATATTATTTGATTTATTTAATTATTGAAATTTAGTGAATTCTATTTCGCGTATTTATTATACTGACTATTGATTGAACGTTCTATTTATTTTATTCCTAAATGTGAAATTGAATAATATGTGTGATGCTTCTTCAATGAATTTTAGATTAATTGTTATGTACTATGAATATTACGAATGATTCGAATTTATGAAATTTATATGAACCTATGAATGTTATGAATTTATGGACTTAATATGAATTTATGAAATTATGAAATTGAATGAAATGTATGAACGAATGCATGAGTATATGTTTTAAATTTATTAATCGTGCACATGAACATTTTTATGATATAATATGATCATTTATGCATTCATATCATATTCACTTCATTGCCGTGCGTCATATATGGTTCATTAAGAGTCTTGAGTCTCACGAACACGTCTTGTGGTCTTTTGTACAGTTCGTCTCCAGGTGGAGAGCTTTTGATCGTTCAGGCACTTGGTGTTCGATCCTTGTTTCATCACGGTTAAGGTGAGGGTGGTTTTCGTTGTAGCTATATAACAAACCCTATAACCCTTATGTGCAAAGCTTTGGCCAAAAACCTTATGATTATATATATATGATTTCCAAACAAAGCTATCGAGTAAATCCTTCTGAATTATACGTATGAGCGTATATAAGCTTGAAAATGGGTTTGTAATGAGGCTATGCTCCAAACCGTGTGTCTTCATGCTAGCTACGGATTCGGATGACACGGAGAGGTACGTATATAGCATAAGCCGAGTTACACGGTAAGGTATGATTTCTTATAGTATGTATTTATGAATTATGATATGTACTTATGAATTGATTGTTTGGCGAGACACATTTCGGATTTCTGACGGAACGGGCCCCGGGACTTAGTATATGTGGCTAACCGAGGAAGCAAGGGCTGACGGGGATCCCATATACTAGTCCCACTACTAGACAGCGGTACTGGACCTCGTCAGGAGATTGGCGGGGAAAGGGAGCTGAGTGCCATCTGGGGAGTCATGTAACCCCTTTTGGTCAAAGACGGAGGTGGTCGGGCCTTGCAAACCCACCACCAACCCGGAGGAAGAAGGTTGGAATTAATTATAATTGACTGATTGATTGACTGATTGAATATCGATTGATAGGCACTGTGCGGGAAGGCCGGGAACCGGATTGCCCAAACAATATATTTAGGGCTTAATTTATGGTCTGCCTGTATTATGATTTATTGCATGATCACCTAATCAATATATTATTGATAATTGTCGTACACGGTCGGAGTTTGGATGGAGGTTTTGCACGCTCACTCGCCGAGCCTTATATTTAAGTATGATTTACGTATGGAATGAATTTAATTTGTCTTAGGCGTAAAGTTCGAGCATTGATTATCTATTTTCTTACCCTTAGTGGGAACCAATTACAAAATAAAACCTTGCTTGGAATTTATGACTTGCATGTGCATGTTTTATATATATCTATCGCTCTTGCTCACTCAGTCTTCTAGAGACTGACCCTCTCCCTCCCCAACACTTTAGCGTGCAGGTTTGGCTTTGGAGTCTCGAGCTAGGCGGAGTTATGTTGGGTTTGAGTCGGTCAAGTTACTTTAGAAGCGTCTCTGCATTCACTTCATGTATTTATGTTGTGATTGATTCGACATTGTAAGATCTTGGAATTGATTCTTGTATAATTGCCATTGAATTGTTTTGTTGGATTGTGTTTATGAATTTTAAGAGAGGCCTGAAGAGCCAAGTTGCTTAGGGTTTGTATGTTTGATATTTGGAATTTCGAGGCACTATATTTTGTGGGTTGGTTGTTATTGCGGGGTCTAAGTTCCGCCTAGCTTAGGAAGGTTTTTATGTTTGTCTCCCGTTCGCTAGGGTTTGATACGGGTGCGAATTTACTGTTTCGTTACTCGTGTTGAGCCTTAGTGCGGGGGATGTGGCGCCTCACGTGCGGGGTGCTACATCCTTAAGTGGTATCAGAGCCCGGTTACAAAACCGGTGTTCTTGAGTCGTGTCGGAGTCAGTCTAAGTCGAACGGCATAGGGACTATGTGATGTTGTGTGTATTGCATCGATCTTGAATATGGAATTTGGCTTCTCTTAAGAATTTTGTTGAATTACTTGTTGCATTTTTCTATGGATTCTTGTCTTTTGTATTGAATATGTGTCATGAGCATGCACTAATCGCATGCATCCATTCTTGAAATGAGTTATGGTTTTCAGGTTATAAAGATGATATCAAACCACGGCCAAATTTTATGATCACAACAACCTATTGCAAATTCGTTAGGAGGCATGGAAGATAGGAAGGATGCCCGAGGAGGAATGTGGAGAATGCTAGATGCGAGACTTCCCAAATAGGGCTAGAGATCAAGGATTAGGCTTCAGGATGGGAAGATTGAATTTAGAGACGCGATGGCAGAAGGACACTTGGTGAAATGAGGATTGATTGTGGGATGCTAACTCAGTGGACGTGAAAGATTTAGGGATCAAGAAATTGCAATCTCGGACAGTGGAAAATACAAGTTGACTTACAAAGAAGCATGAAAGTCTCGAAGACCGTGGGAAAGGCAAGGAATAATTATCAGGTCAAGTGACCTTGGGATCGGAAGAACGAGGAAAGCTACCGAGCTAATAATAACATCCCACATCGGTGACAGGTTCCCAAAGCATTCATAGCACGTGCATCATATTTTGCATTAATTATTTATTCTTTTGACCTTATGTTTATCCGTGCATTTCTAATTGGTTTTGTTATGCTAATGTGTTGTATAACTGCGTGATGTAAACGTGACCCATGCATTGTCATTTTAACCCAACATGCATTTTAGTGTTTACTTGATAGGAAGTCCTTTCGCCTCAACTATCAAGTGTCAGTTCAACCGAACCATACCTGATTTAAAGGAAAGGAAGTAATGGAGTGTTCGGATCGGATAAGAATAGGAAAGAAGAATCAATGGAGTTCAACCCGGGACAACAGAAATTTAAGGGGGAGAGCACGACCGAGAGATAAAATGGAGGATGAAATTATATGGGAGTTTCTGTGACCTCCTAAGATGGATTTAACTAAAGGAAAAGTTGATCAAGCTATTAGATGAGGTGATGTTGTCGACCAAGATTTTTAGTAGAGGTATTAAGGGACCCGAGACAACATTATTAAGTATCGGTTCTATCAAAGGTGATCCGGAAGGAAATCCACGAAGAAACCAAACTGGAGAAAGTGATCATTGGAGGATTTACCTCGAACTTCAAGAGTCATCAAGAACACTCTATCTTCGATTCAAGAAAAATGGAACTAGATGCCAAATATAACCTGAAGGGGTCAAAAAGGGAATGAATGGATTTGTTAAGGTAGATCCTAATGACGAATACCCCAAGGTAGGGATCGAATCGTCAAGATTGTCAGGAGTAGTTATCCTTGAGGGTAATTTTAAACTTTGGTATGAGTAAAATAGAAGCTATAGGTCTAACTTCGTGACATATGATCTAAGGGCATTCGGGAAGTCAAGCTCGGTTAAATAAAAAGAATGGGATGGTCGAACGAAGATTGGGGGAGATGGTGAAGACTGGAAATAGTACAAGTTAGAACGGATCCAAGCGTATGATCCTTAAAGGATTTATCAATAGCTTCACCGAAAAAAAAAAAAAAAAAAAAAAAAAAAAAAAAACTTGAAGAGATTCAAGACAATCTGACCACTGAGCTACCTTCAGGATAGATTCTACCCTGGACAACGACAACTCCCAATTCTAAACTTTGAAACTTCGGTGAACGGTACTTATAGCATTCATGATACATGCATCCATGCAAATTTAACTTATATAAATTTTATGTTAGGTGTTTTGATCTGTACAGTGTTAAATTACTTGGAGTAATTGAATATCGATGTGAACGACGTTTATTACTTGCTTTGGGTGCCTTACGTGATTTTAAATTTGGGTTTTGCGTGAGTTGCTTGGGAGTATTGGAGACTTCCTTGCTTTATTTTCGGTTAAGAGACGGGGATTCTCTTATTTTTGTTTGAGAGACGGGGTACTCTCTTTGCTTGCGAGAGACGGGGTTCTCTCATTACTGCTTGAGAGACGGGGCTCTCTCCTTGTTGTTTGTGAGAGACGGGGAATCTCTCATTATTTGATTTCAAGCGTGTTTTGAATCCGAGGACGGATTCTTTTAAGGGGGAGAGATTGTAACGCCCCAGTTTTCATTTTATAATAATGTGGCGTATTTGTTTATAAAATGCGCAATTTAATTATTTAATTACGTGATTAATTGTTTTTACGTGTTTTATATTTAATTTTATTATAATTGTTATTATTTTATTACATTATATTATATTATCTTATTATAACATTATTAAATTTTATATATATGTTTCGTATTATATATATATATATATATGTTTAATTATTTATATATATATATATTTATACGTTGGAAACTATATATGCATGAGAAAATATATACTTATGCATGAGGATTTTAATTATGCATGCAAACTAAAATATTTTGCATGAAAATCATATTTTGCATGGGAATTAATTTTGCATGCATTTTATTCCATTTATGCATGAGAATTATTTATGCATGAAAATCGCATGAAAATCATATTTTTGCATGAACACTTGCATGAATTGCATGATTTAGTTTGTTCGTTTATTTTATGCTTCGTTCTTATATGAAATGATATCAAATTGCCACGATTTTGTAATATGTTGTACATATATGTGTTATGAACTTGATTTTATACTCAATTTATGTTTTCGAATTCATTTGTTATGATAACGAATTTAATTTCATTTAAGGAACCAAAACGGGGGCTAACGAGCACTTAGCGTACCCTTGGTTCCGAATTTAATATCTTGAGCTCGGGAACTCGGATTCGAGTTCCGTCAACTCCGCTGAACTCGTAACGAAAATTCGAGTTTAGTAAACTTAGCCTTATAATTTTCCTAATTCATTTGAATCTCCGAAATCCAACCGAAAAACGAAACGGAGACTTACATGACCTTGTTACACTAATTGAGCCATATCTTGAGCAAACCATGACCAAATTAACTATGGTTTAATTCCTTTTAACCCTAACTCAACCCTCTATCTAGATATAATCAGCCCTAACCAAGATTATCCTCTCATCATCCCCAAAACTCAGCAAAAAGCTACTGCCTCTCCTCCAGTCCCGAAACCCTTCTTCATTTGGAGATTTTGGAGCTCAAATCTTCCCCAAACTTCAAGCAATCATCAAGGTAAGTTAGGGGTTGAATTATATGTTTAATTCTGTTCATTTTCATCCTTTCATTCACAAGTTTGAGCTTGGTTTCTCCATTTCTGGACTATTTTACCGAAAATGATGGTTTTTGGGCAATAAGTTGATCTCTTTCGATTCTCTATGGTTTTGAGTGATTCCAAGCCTGAGATTAATTGTTTTGACATCCTCATATCATTTCTGATCTTTGATCTCATGGTTGTTAAGTTATTCTTGAGATATCGTTTAGGTAAGTTTCAGAAATTCCACATATATGTCACGTATGCTTTCATGTTTTGAATGATCACTTTTGGAACTGATTTCCTTGTTGATTATATGATCTTTTGCTGCTTATTTGATGGCCTTAACTGATTAAATAGATGGAGAAGGATTGAATGCAAGCTTGCCCTGTTCCTCGCGTTTGTTGCCCTGTTTTTCAACTGGTTTTCAGCTGTCATTTTGCTTCGTTTCCTTCTTCCTTTTTGGCTGTCCAATTCATAGCTTTTAGCATGTATCTTTGTTGAGTTTCTTGCAGCATTTTGGACCTTGTATGTTGCTTGTGTAGCCTTCGTTCTTGTTGGGTTTTTCATGCTCTGTTTCCTGCACATTTTTGCCAAAACTGAGGGAGCTGCTACTGCTGTCACGGGCGTGTCCTTTCTACCCGTTCCAGCGAGGAACGGGGGTGCTGTGAGGGCTGGCTTTTCTGTACCGAGACACGGGGGTGTCTCGGTCCAAGCTTTGTGGGTGACACCCCCGTGTCACCCCGTTTTGCTTGGTTTCTGCTGTGAATTTCTGGAGATGTTGCTGCTGTTGTTTCCTTAGCTTTGCTGCTACTTCTGCTGTGCGTAGAGTATATATATATATATATACATGTCTGTGTGTGTGTGTTTTGATTTGTGGATTGTGTTGTAGTGTAAATGTTGCATGTGTATAATATATATATTAATGCATGCATGTGTGTAAAATATGGTATATATATATATTGTGCATGTATTATATATATAAGCATGCATGGGTTGTGATTTGTGTGTGTACGTGCATGTGTTGCATGCATGTATATAATATATATATAGTATATAATATGTATATTATATATGGTATATATATAATTATGCATGTAATATATGTAATATATATGCATGCATGTTGTGTGAGTATGTACGTGAGTATATATATATATTATATATATATTATATGTTATATGCTATTATATATTTAGTATATTATGTATATATATATTATATTATATGTATATATATTTATTATATATTTTAAATATTATTTGATTTATTTAATTATTGAAATTTAGTGAATTCTATTTCGCGTATTTATTATACTGACTATTGATTGAACGTTCTATTTATTTTATTCCTAAATGTGAAATTGAATAATATGTGTGATGCTTCTTCAATGAATTTTAGATTAATTGTTATGTACTATGAATATTACGAATGATTCGAATTTATGAAATTTATATGAACCTATGAATGTTATGAATTTATGGACTTAATATGAATTTATGAAATTATGAAATTGAATGAAATGTATGAACGAATGCATGAGTATATGTTTTAAATTTATTAATCGTGCACATGAACATTTTTATGATATAATATGATCATTTATGCATTCATATCATATTCACTTCATTGCCGTGCGTCATATATGGTTCATTAAGAGTCTTGAGTCTCACGAACACGTCTTGTGGTCTTTTGTACAGTTCGTCTCCAGGTGGAGAGCTTTTGATCGTTCAGGCACTTGGTGTTCGATCCTTGTTTCATCACGGTTAAGGTGAGAGTGGTTTTCGTTGTAGCTATATAACAAACCCTATAACCCTTATGTGCAAAGCTTTGGCCAAAAACCTTATGATTATATATATATGATTTCCAAACAAAGCTATCGAGTAAATCCTTCTGAATTATACGTATGAGCGTATATAAGCTTGAAAATGGGTTTGTAATGAGGCTATGCTCCAAACCGTGTGTCTTCATGCTAGCTACGGATTCGGATGACACGGAGAGGTACGTATATAGCATAAGCCGAGTTACACGGTAAGGTATGATTTCTTATAGTATGTATTTATGAATTATGATATGTACTTATGAATTGATTGTTTGGCGAGACACATTTCGGATTTCTGACGGAACGGGCCCCGGGACTTAGTATATGTGGCTAACCGAGGAAGCAAGGGCTGACGGGGATCCCATATACTAGTCCCACTACTAGACAGCGGTACTGGACCTCGTCAGGAGATTGGCGGGGAAAGGGAGCTGAGTGCCATCTGGGGAGTCATGTAACCCCTTTTGGTCAAAGACGGAGGTGGTCGGGCCTTGCAAACCCACCACCAACCCGGAGGAAGAAGGTTGGAATTAATTATAATTGACTGATTGAATATCGATTGATAGGCACTGTGCGGGAAGGCCGGGAACCGGATTGCCCAAACAATATATTTAGGGCTTAATTTATGGTCTGCCTGTATTATGATTTATTGCATGATCACCTAATCAATATATTATTGATAATTGTCGTACACGGTCGGAGTTTGGATGGAGGTTGTGCACGCTCACTCGCCGAGCCTTATATTTAAGTATGATTTACGTATGGAATGAATTTAATTTGTCTTAGGCGTAAAGTTCGAGCATTGATTATCTATTTTCTTACCCTTAGTGGGAACCAATTACAAAATAAAACCTTGCTTGGAATTTATGACTTGCATGTGCATGTTTTATATATATCTATCGCTCTTGCTCACTCAGTCTTCTAGAGACTGACCCTCTCCCTCCCCAACACTTTAGCGTGCAGGTTTGGCTTTGGAGTCTCGAGCTAGGCGGAGTTATGTTGGGTTTGAGTCGGTCAAGTTACTTTAGAAGCGTCTCTGCATTCACTTCATGTATTTATGTTGTGATTGATTCGACATTGTAAGATCTTGGAATTGATTCTTGTATAATTGCCATTGAATTGTTTTGTTGGATTGTGTTTATGAATTTTAAGAGAGGCCTGAAGAGCCAAGTTGCTTAGGGTTTGTATGTTTGATATTTGGAATTTCGAGGCACTATATTTTGTGGGTTGGTTGTTATTGCGGGGTCTAAGTTCCGCCTAGCTTAGGAAGGTTTTTATGTTTGTCTCCCGTTCGCTAGGGTTTGATACGGGTGCGAATTTACTGTTTCGTTACTCGTGTTGAGCCTTAGTGCGGGGGATGTGGCGCCTCACGTGCGGGGTGCTACACTGTTCGACCAATTTTTGACTCGTTCAACTCGTTTTGGGCCCCTTTCACCCGTTTTTCGACCTATTTTGGAATCATTTTACCCATTTCGGGATCGTTTCACTCGTTTTTCGACTTGTTTGTCTTATTCAAGGCTCGTTTGACCCATTTTTTGCCATTTCAACCCGTATTTCGACCTATTTGACCTATTTTGGACTAATTTGACCCGTTTTTAACCTATTTCGCCCGTTTTTTGATATGTTCATTCTATTTTTGACTCGTTTGGCCCATTTTGGGCTATTTTAATCCTTTTTTGAACCTGTTAAATCTATTTAGACTCGTTTTGAACCGTTTGAAGCCCATCTCACCCGTTTTTCAACCTGTTAGACCTATTTTCGATTTGTTCTACTTGTTTTAGGCCCGTTTTTGACCTCTTGACCTATTTTGGACTCTCTTTTAACTTGTTTTTTGACCTATTTGTCCTATTTTGGAATCGTTCGACTCGTTTTGGGCCCTTTCCACCCGTTTTGGATCTACTTTACCCATTTTGGATTAATTTTATCCATTTAGATCCATTTTACCAATTTGTATCCATTTTACTCATTTTGCATCCATTTTACCCATTTGGATTCATTTTACCCACTTGGATCAATTTTACCTATTTGGATCCATTTTACCCAAATTTTACCAATTTGGAACCATTTTACCCATTTCGATTCAATTTTACCAATTTGTATTTATTTTACCCATTTGTATCAATTTTACCCATTTTGAATCCATTTTACCCACTTGGATCAATTTTACCCATTTCGATCCATTTTGGATCCATTTTACCCACTTGGATCCATTTAACCTATATTTTATCCATTTGGATCCATTTAATCCACATTTTACCAATTTGGATCCATTTTACCCACTTGGATCCATTTTACCCATATTGGATCCATTTTATCCACTTGAATTCATTTTACCCACATTTTACCCAGTTGGATCCATTTAACCCACATTTTACCCATTTGGATCCATTTAGCCCAGTTGGATCCATTTTACCCATTTGGATCCATTTAACCCATTTTGGATCTATTTTACCCACTTGGATCCATTTTACCCATTTGGATCTATTTTACCCATTTGGATCCATTTTACCCACTTGGATCCATTTAACCCACATTTTACCCATTTGGATCCATTTTACCCATTTGGATCCATTTAACCCATTTTTGATCTATTTTACCCAGTTCGATCCATTTTACCCATTTGAATCTATTTTACCCATTTTGGATCTATTTTACCCAGTTGGATCCATTTTACCCATTTGGATTTATTTTACCCATTTTGGATCTATTTTATCCATTTGGATCCATTTTACCCACTTAGATCCATTTAACCCACATTTTACCCATTTGGATTCATTTAACCCATTTTGGATCTATTTTACCCAGTTGGATCCATTTTACCCATTTAGATCCATTTTATTCATTTTGGATCTATTTTATCCACTTGGATCAATTTTACCCATTTGGATCAATTTTACCCATTTTGGATCCAATTTTATCCATTTGGATCCATTTTACCCATTTTGGATCCAATTTACCCATTTGGATCCATTTTACCCATTTTGGATCCATTTTATCCACATTTTACCCAGTTGGATCCATTTAACCCACAATTTACCCATTTGGATCCATTTTACCCATTTTGGATCCATTTTATCCACATTTTACCCAGTTGGATCCATTTAACCCACATTTTACCCATTTGGATCCATTTTACCCATTTGGATCCATTTAGCCCAGTTGGATACATTTTACCCATTTGGATCCATTTTACTTATTTTGGATCTATTTGGCCCATTTTAGATCATATTCACCAAATTTGGATATATATGATACGTTAGAGTAAACATGCTAAAAATAGGTTGAAACAAGTCCAAATTGGTTGAACAATTCAAAAAATGGATCAAATGGGTCTAAAATAATCAAACACATAAAAAATCGGTGAAATAGGTCTAAAATGGGCCAAACGAGTCCAAAATAGATCGAATAGGTTGAAAAACGAGTGAAAGAGATCCAAAACTGATCAAACGAATCCAAAATTGGTCGAATAGGGCGAAAAACCGATAAAAATGGTCTGAAATGGGTCAAACGAGTCCAAAATAGGTTGAACAAGTCAAAAAACGGGTGAAACAGTCTCAAAATAAATCAAACATATTGAAAAATAGGTGAAGCAAGCCCAAAATGGGTTGAATAAGTCAAAAAACGGATCAAATGGGTCTAAAATAATTCAAACACACAAAAAAATCGGTGAAATAGGTCTAAAATGGGCCAAACGAGTCCAAAATAGATCGAATAGGTTGAAAAACGAGTGAAAGAGGTCCAAACTGATCAAACGAGTCCAAAATTGGTCGAATAGGGCGAAAAACCGGTAAAAATGGTCTGAAATGGGTCAAACGAGTCCAAAATAGGTTGAACAAGTTGAAAAACAGGTGAAACGAGCTCAAAATGGGCCAAATAAGTCCAAAACAGGTCTAATAGGTCGATAAATGGATGAAACGGGTCCAAAATTGGTCAAACGAGTCCAAAATTGGTCGAATAAGTCGAAAAACGGGTCAAACGAGTCCAAAATAGATTGAACGGGTTGAAAAATGGGTGAAATTGATCCAAAATGGGTCAAACGAGTCTAAAATAAATAGAGCAGGTTGAAAATTTGGCAAACGAGTTAAAAATCGTGTTCGTGTGTGAAAATACGTGTAAAATTATGTTAGTGTGTAAATGTGTGTAAAAAATATGTTATTGTGTGAAAATATGTGTAAAATTGTGTTAGTGTGTGTAAATATGTGTTAGTATGTGTAATTATGTTTAAAAAGTTTATGAATAAAAATATAATATTTAATTTATCTGGAGGGTAAAATAGTAATAAAACATTAAAATTGGATAATTAATCTTAAACCATTAAAGACCCAACTCAAACCCAATATCAACCCACCATAACCCATGAAGAACCCATTACTTTCCTAACCCATCATTGACCCAACCCAAACCAACCCAATTTAAATTTCATCAAAACCAACCCAACCCAACCCACCTATAATGGGTTGGACCCATTGGGTTCAACCCATTTTGCCACCCCTAGGGGTTAGTACAGTAGGCGGAGAAGTTTGTTGCTATGGCCAATCATATGCAAGGTGAGTATATATAGTATAAGAGATTCTATATATATATATAGTATAAGAGACATTGGCTCCGGAGTCGAGGGCTACTCAAGTCCTGAGGATAGGGACTAGATGGAGGTTGCGGGACAAGCGGAGTGGTGACAATTTCAATAGGCCGGTGTTTCGGGATAGGTCGGAGGTAAGAATTAGGGTTGTTGTATATATGCATTGTATTTATATTCCCAAGTAATTTTTTTTTTTACATACACGCACATCCAAGTGGGATTCGAACCCAGGACCTTCCCTTTGAAAATAAACCTAAGTAATTTTTGAAGAATTATTGGGAATATGAAAGAACAAAAGGCATATGAAAAGGTTATTTGAAAAACTTATCCCACATTGATTTAATAGCATAATATGGTCAGCTATATAAGTTAAGATATTAAGAGTGTTATTAAATTATGAAATGTAAGAGTGGACTGATGGACTCACATTTGGTGCGATGCACCGCCCGTGCACGGGCTTGGGCGATTATGGTGTTTTGATGGCGCATTGTTGATTATGGTGTTTTGATGGCGCATTGTTGCTAGGAGCTTGGAGCCTCGCCTCTGAGTTCAAAGCCTATCTTTTTGGTCCAGATTTGTTCTAAATTAGCCCTAAATTAGCCAACAAATTAATTTAACCCCTGAAAGTCCATATATACAACCTCTTGAACTGAAAAGAATACTCAAAACACTCATCAGATAAATTATCATCTCTAAAAGTTTGACATATATCCTGGAAATGCATCTTCTGCAACCTTTAGCACACTTCCTAGAAAGTTAGGAGCGATAGAAATTTTAAGGATAGGGAATACCCCAGATTTGTTCTAAATTAGCCAACAAATTAATTTAACCCCTGAAAGTCCATATATACAACCTCTTGAACTGAAAAGAATACTCAAAACACTCATCAGATTTCTTATGCAGTGTTAACACACGAAATTATCATCTCTAAAAGTTTGACATATATCCTGGAAATGCATCTTCTGCAACCTTTAGCACACTTCCTAGAAAGTTAGGAGCGATAGAAATTTTAAGGATAGGGAATACCCCTGTCTAACTGCATCCATTGCCTAGATTTCTTAACAGGGGTAGTGGCAAGGAATTTGGAGCGGGCATGCGTCGGTTGGGAGATGAATCATAAGGAGGCGCCCTTCGGATCCGGAACAAACAATTATCCTAGCACGACTTTGGTTGAAGAAAAATTATTATAGAAGGGGATTGCCGCCAAAGTATCATTCACTTGATTAATTCCACTGATGGAGACCATATTTTCCGGGGCACATTGCTTTCAAATTTTCGGCCATTGTGTGTCCTTTTGTTTTGTTCGACGTGAAGCTAATTATGTAGCTCATACGTTTGTGAAATATACAATTTCGACTTGTATAAGTTCTATTGATATTCCGGTTGTAGCCAAGACGTTTGTATTCTCTTATTTAAGTTCTGAATATTATTTCTCCATTTAGCTTCAAAAGGATATAATTATGGGACATTTTGATGCATGGACACTTCCAAAAATATATACCATTTTGTTCATGTTGTGTCTGATATCGTGTTCGATATTTTTTACGTAAAAAATTCAAGAAAAAATTTGTGTCTCCGTATCCATATTGTACTGTGCCTGTGTCGTCGTATCTGTATCCGTGCATCATTGAGACCTCAATTAAACCTTAATTTTTTAATGTAATTCTCACATATATAAATAGAAACTTTATAATTTCAAATTAACACTCATTTATGATGCACGAACACTTCTAAAAATATTATTTTATCATGTCGCGTTATGTCATGTTCGTATTGAATTGTGTCGGACAACTCTGACATGTTAAATTTACAAACGAATTTGAGTCGTATCGTACTTGTATACATGAATCATAAACACCCACTCATATACAAAAAAATTTAAGATAAATTGTAAAACCAACACAAAACGTTAAATTATAATTTTATTTATTTTTTATTTGACTTCTATATTTAGTTTGATTTGTAAAATTTACTTATATTTTTTTTAGATTAGATAAGTTTTTTTTTTTTCTAATTTATAATTTATCCTATTTCATTTAAATACATATTTTTATAAAATTTAATACTTTACGATAGATATTCAATATTAATAATATTTGAACAACTTTAAAACATGAAAATTACAGTTTGTACTATGCCATCAAAGTTTTAAATTATTCCCACCAAATCAAAGAAATACAAATATAATCAAATATCCAACTAAAGATTCCAATATTGGAAGTTTTAATAATTGTGTAGCTCTAGAAGGAATGTTTTATATTTTTAATATATATATTAAAAATCGAAGGTTTGTAATTTCATTCAATAAACTTATATTTATATAAACATAATTTAAAAATCGAAGGTTTGCAACTAACTTATATTTATATAAACATAATTTAATTATAATTTTAAAATAATAATTTTTTTCACTAAGTTAGGTAAATAAAACAAATTCAACAATACATCAAATTAATTATTTTTTTAATTGATTTTTAACCATTATTGATTAATTTTAACTTTATATCGTATAATTACTTATAATAAAATCGAATTTAATTAATATTAGTAAATTATATTACTGAAAAACTAATCCTTACCATCAACTAATTAATTATAACATAAATTAGTATTCATTCTAGGGGGAATAGGCAAAACAACCGGTGCACAAGACAAATTAGACATCACTCTCCTACAGAAAAACTATCAATATTAACTCCACAGTTCAAATTTGTAACTAGATTTCACTTCTCATTGTTAACTCTCAACTCTACACCTAAACACACAATTGATTCCGGTTTATGAGGCCGTCCGATCTTCGTTAAACCTCATCCGGGCAGAACAAGGTCTGGGAAGGTATCAAATCGGAAAGGAATCTCAAGATGTGCAAGATGGTCGAATTGGTAGTAAAAATGTAACCTAAGTGCAAGTTGTAAAAGAATCAATTGTAGCACAAGGGGTCGAATCCCAGGGGAAGGGGAACTCAAAGTCAATTGTAAAGTGCGTTTGTTAATCTATAGACCAGAAGGAAATTTGTAGTAATGAACTAGCCGCTAAGAAAATGAGAAGGGTAAACACAGGCAAACTAAAGTAAACAAGTAATTAAACTCTTAAATGAAACTCAAGTAATTTAAAGGGAGCCGGGGGAATAACACGTTTATAAGGCTTCGGTGCAAATTCAATGCTCAACAAATGAAGTTGTTCTTACAATTCTAACCACTTATATATATACACTAGCTTTTCTCAAAGTCTAGTGCACGTACCTAGTCTAAGACAAAGCCACTCTCGTGATCATTGAAACAAAGATTAGGCCAAAAGCTCAAGGTTAGTATCATTAACTAATTAGAGGCTTGGCATTATTAATCATGATTCAATTGCTCAAAGTTAAGTTAAATCTCTTTAGACCTAGACTTCAAGTGTTTAGGAAAATATTACCAACTCACAAACAATTTCTCAATTAGAAGGTGAATTAAGGATCAAGTATAAGTAGGCCACACTCACACAAGCTTTGAAACCATTTTCCCAACATAAGAACCAAACTCATTCATTGAGACATTTTATCAAACACCTAATCCTCACTTTGTGTCATCCCCTAGCTCTTGAGATCTAGCCACTCATATCCACACACTCAACCCAAGAATAAGATGAATCATTCTGAAAGTAAATCATATTCATAGATCAAGATTCAAACTCAAACATCCAAGGTCAAAAGGCTCATACAAGAGCTAAAACTTACTTAATCAAACTAGAAAGGGAAATTATACTATATTAGCTAAGAAAGCAATAAGGAATTTAAAATGCAAACTAATTTATCAAATGATCTTCATGGCTTCAAGGTATGGAAATGGCGGCTTCAGAATCTCTCCTTCGCTGCTCCTTGTTCCCAATTAGGTTAAAAAAACGAAGCTCCCTCAAACACCCCCGAAAAGTAGGTTAAAAACTAGGAAAAACGTATTTCTGGAGAAAATCCAGGGGGGTAGATTTTCAAGGGCAAATAAATCCACGGGGGTGGATTTTGAAAACGCACTGACACTTTATAATAAAAATCCACGGGGGTGGATTTTTTTCTACTACGAAATCCATGGGGGTGGATTTAGGTCAGAAAGCTTCTGCCTCAAATTTCCGCGAGGGTGGAAAATTTTGAACTGCGAAATCCATGGGGGTGGATTTAGGTCAGAAAGCTTCTGCCTCAAATTTCCGCGAGGGTGGAAAATTTTGAACTGCGAAATCCACGGGGGTGGATTTCCAAATGAAGGCAACAACAATTCAAAGTTGTAAGATATCCTTTTTAAGCTTGAATTTTGGCGGGTTTTGCTCCATTTCGTCCCTCTAACTCTTCTATGTTAAAAACATCTGCAAAGAGCATAAAATTCCAATAAGATTCTAAATGTAGGGCTAAAAATACGTAAATAACGCCTCAAAGGAGCAAGAAAACACGACTCAACAACTCCCCCACACTAAAACATTGCTCGTCCTCGAGTAATGATATAAAAGTTCGAAAAGTCAATCCAACTTAATCAATTTCGCAATAATCAACCGACACACTATCACCTATTCGAGTCTAGCCTATCAAACATATTACTCATGCATATGGAATTCATCAAAATAGTGTAGTTAGCATACTTCAAATAATGTGCAATAATAAATGAAACAAAGCACGACAAATTCCCGGATTGGTTTATATTTCCCTTGTAGAAACTAATTTACGGGTTCGAGATCACCCTTCATGCCTATCTCCACTAATGGAATCGACTCAAGATTGCGGGATCGAAAGGTCTTTCAAGCTTGTAATGTAGGCTTAGGGTCACGGTTATGGAAATATGGATTCAAGTGACTAAACACCAAAGCTCACATCGTTTTACAATACAAGACCAAACTCTTACTTCGCCTAATACACATTCCCCCACACTAAGATGTTTACAATTGTCCTCACTTTCTTATCGCACTTTGCATATTTTTCTTTTCTTTTCTTTTGCTCTATTCTTTTTCTTTTCTTTCGACTTTTTCTCAATTTTTCTTTCTTTCTTTTCATCTTTTCTCTCTTTTCGTACAAGAATCATCAAGAATGTGTCAAAAGATACAACAACATAAAATCAAACGAGCAAGCATGGTGTGACAAAATAAAAGGGATGGTTGTAAACTTTGTTGTGCTTAGGCTTGTAATGTGGCTAGAAAGAAATTTTTGCACAACAAAAAGGCTCAATGGGGTCAATTGGACTATATTATTTAGTGAAAAAGGCAAATGAAAGGCTTTATCCACTGACAACGAATGCCTAAGTCATTTCCCTAATCTTTTGTCAATTCAAGATTTCGCCTCGAAAGACACTAAAGCTCACTCTAACCATATTTTACCTCTTATTGGGAAATATAAACTTCCTCTAAGAATTGGAAGTCCAATGTATCATTTAACATTGCACAAAATTTTTAGCATGCTCACACACTATTCTTTTTGAATTCTCATACACATTTTCATACATTCGACTAACCTAACTCAAATTAGTAATTATGCGTCAAAAGATCAAAGCAAAATTAAGAGTCGGAGTCAATTCTCATTTCATAACATTCTTTATCGACGAGCAAGTATAAGAAACGAGCTTCTCAAGATAAATAACTAAATCCAACACAAGCTCACAATCCCCACCCCCACACTAGAATCGAAGCATGGTCCCCATGCAAGAAAGAAGAATTAGGAGATAAAGAAAACTCCCTCAAATTGGTGAAAAACCGACAGTGGGGCACGAACAAAAATAGACCTATCCCTGCAAAACAACGACTCATAACACGGATCAAGAGCCTCGGCGGCAAATGACAATCAACATGCATATTACAAGTAAAGAGGAGTTATAATGAAAAGGTCTTAGCAAGCAATCATCCTAGAGTTAAACGTTAACAGAACCACACAAAACCCCACAGACTGGGCATCAAATGTCTTAACAATAATCCTACCACACAGTTCCCACACACTAGATACGAATAAAGTTCAAGTAGCAAAATCAACCAACAAAACAACAAAAGCAGCAAGGCATGAAAATGGGAGCTGAAGTTTAGAGAGTATCCCTTCGCATCACATCACTCGCTCCACCAAGGAAGGGATAAAAGAGTAATAATCACTCCGGAGGGTTGTCGGGCCATCCACGGAAGTAAGAAGTCATGTTTGCATTCCAGGCCATAAAGTGGTCATTGAGAGCTTTGAAATTTGCCTCATTTATCTCATTTGCTCGATCCTGCGAAGCATGGAGAGCAGCCACTTCATCTCTAACACTCGTCAAACCAAGCTCTAAATTACCCATTCTTTCCAACAATCCCGCCATACTCGGATAACCCTCAGTATTAGGCATATCTTCTTGCGATGCTTCCGGCGGTGCCTCAAGTGCTGGCAGTTGTGGCTGGTTATTCGAACTAGACAGTTTATTCAAATACTCCCGTTGTTCCGGGCTTAAATCCTTCCAATACTCAATACCCCAATCATACATGACATTGTAAATGTTGCGCTTTTCCTTTGGCCAATAATTAACCCACTTGTTAAGAGGTGATCCCCACAATGCTACCAATTCCATGTGCGAGAGATGTTTCTCATCTAAGAATGGGTTCATTTCCAGGGGCACCATGTCTTCCGAGGGCTCCCAACCAACACTCGTGGCTATCATCGTGACAAAACCACCAAATGCGAATCTGACTTGCTTCCTATTTGCAGCAGTGTACATCTTGTCCATTAACATATAAGTACCATCAATACTTATATCCTTACTCATGCAGTCCATGAGTGTAAGCTCGACAACATTGACAGTGGTTTTGTTGTTCGATCGAGCACAGAAACCCGCAGACAAGATTCGGTGGATGACGCGCCAAGTGAGGGAATGAATGTTAGAAGACTTTGTATTGCTTTCATCATACGGTATTGCATCTGGAGCCAACGGGAACGTCCTCCAAACTGCCTCTCGCTCATCAACCTTCATCTTTGGGAGTTTGGTGAGAGGCCTCACCCTCGAGTTTAGGTTGGAGTCTGGAAATCCAAAAACTTCATGCAATTCAGCCAACTTAAGTGTGTATCTCTCATTGTTAATTCCGAAAGTCAACTTATCATCTTTCCATTCCATCGTTAGGATGAACTCCCTAGTAAGAGTAGGGTAAGTTGGTGCCCATTTGTGGAGAAAGTTAACCCATCCAAGCCTATTTGCAAATTGTCGAATGTATTTGTAAATCCCCAGCTCTTCCAACACCGGTACATGCATAAAGTAAGTCGGGTAAAGCTCCCGGTGCACTACACGGTCAAACGGATTGTAGGGTGGCATTGAGTGAGATGTGGAACTCTTAGACTTTTGGAAGTGGAGGCCTCACCCACGGTAGATCGCTTCTTAGGAGCCATTTCTGCATTTCAAAAGCATCTAACCAAGGATTAACAACATCTAAAGCACCAAAGTTCATTCAAGACTTTCATCAAACATCTTGTGTGCATCCAGAAAAGAGGGTGGCTTTAACTTAATTCTCAAAGGAGGTGTGTTCTAACATGCTTAAGAGTAAGAACTTAACAACAAAAACGCAGCTACAACAATTAACTCCAAGAATTTCATCAGAATTTCAGAAAAAAATGAATCTAGGGTTCAAGAAATTAGCCTGCTTCAGAATCCACTAGATCCCTACAAATCTCAGCATCCCTTCACAGCTTCATGCTCACATTAAATACAAATCCAAGAATAAATCCATACTCACACGAAATGGAACTAGCATGCTTCTAAGGTTTCATGCTTACCAAAAACTTCACAAAAATTTTAAGAAATATGAGATTCAAGCCAAACCGAAGCAAATAGAGCATGAAAACAGCAAGTTCAGTAAAAAAAAAAAAAAAAAATCTTAAGGATTCAACAAGAAAGAACAAAAATTTCAAGTGGTAATCAGATTTGGAGATGGGAGAGTGACAAAACTTCAAACTTGACCAAAATTTCAGAGAAAAGAAAGGGGAAAGAAGCTTACCGAGTGAGAGAAGGAACAGGGGAAGAAGAATAGCTGGGTAGAAGAAACACTCCGTCAGTTGCTGGAATTTACCTCGGTTCGTGTGCACGGGAGAAATGTGGTATATTATTTGAATGTGTGGGTGTATTGTGCAAGAATGTTAAACCCTTATGTTAGAAATAGAGAAAGCAGGACAGGGTTGTTGGAATGCAGACAAACGTGTTTCAGCATTAAGTAAAGTTGGAATTTCTGGAAAATAAAAATCCACGGGGGTGGATTTCTGTAAGGAAAAAAAATCCGCTAGGGTGGATTTTCAATACAGAAGCTAAGGGTCTGACTTTGACAGAAATCCGCGATCGCGGATTTTCTTGTGCTGGAAAATCCACGAGGGTGGATTTTATACAAAAGGCTCCAAAACTGGAAAGAATTCATGGGGGAGGTCGGTGTAATTTTCAAAACATGAGATCCGAGTGAAACGAAAATATTCACTCAACACTTTCAAAATAGTTCGAAATGACTCGGAATCAACCTATACCTCTATCGGAGCACTTAATGACCCAATAATGTAACTTAATCAAAACAAAACGGTATTTTCTTTTGCAAGAAACAAGAATTCAAGCAACAAATATGCAATGCACACCATAGTATACTGGTTTATACCCTAAACTCATCACTTACCAACCACTTTGCAGCCTGTATTTACACACGTAAAAATTTCCAAAGTCAATACTCAAGGCTAGCATGATAGACCATAATGCATTGAAACAAGATATACAAGATAAGAGCATCATTCCTCAACCGCGCATCACTTCAACTCAAAACACATAAGAATAAAGGCAAGTAATCTCATCATCAACACATGCATCAAACATCTCAAGAGCAAGAATTTAAGAAGATAGATGGACCTCAACCCCATAAGGGGTGTCGAAACTTGCAATTACATCACGGAGGTAACTCTTCTTCGCTTAAACTCAACAACCTACACACAAGGAGACAAAAACACAAAGCTACGATTAATGACCACCTAAAAGAAAGAGAAAGAAAGAAAAAGGTAAGGGAGAGAAAAGTAGTTCTAAGTTTAAAGTCGTTAGCTCGACTTTGTCACCAAATTAGATGGTCGGAATTGTAAGCACACACGAGGTGCTCTTCTCAATGGGCTCCCTCACAAAATAAGGCTTCAAAGGCTGCCCATTAACGAGGAAAGTGCCAGATTTTTCATTTCCAATCTCCACTGCAGCATTATCAAGAACTTTAACGAATCGAAAAGGACTCGACCATCTCGATTTCAGCTTTCCGGGAAATAATTTCAATCTTGAATTAAACAACAAAACTAGTTGTCCCACTTTGAACTCCTTCACCTGAATGTGTTTGTCATGGCATCTCTTTGTCCGTTCTTTGTATAACTTGGCATTCTCTTAAGCGTTTAGCCTAAATTCCTCAAGCTCATGAAGTTGCAGGGCCCTATTCTCCCCTGCTTGCTTAAGATCGAAATTAATAGCTCGAATGGCCCAATACGCTTTGTGCTCAAGCTCGACCGGAAGATGGCAAGCCTTTCCATAGACCAACATATATGGCGATGTTCCAATAGGTGTCTTGCAAGTTGTCCGGCACGCCCACAATACATCATCCAATTTGATTGCCCAATCCTTCCTTGAGCTACTCACGGTCTTTTCAAGGATGTGCTTAATTTCTCGGTTAGAAATTTCGACTTGTCCGCTCGATTGCGGGTGATATGGAGTTGCCACCCAGTGGTGAACTCCATACTTCTTTAAGAGAATTTCCAAAGGTTCGTTGCAAAAATGGGACCCTCCATCACTTATGAGAGCCCTTGGGACTCCAAATCTAGTGAAAATGTTCTTCCTTAAAAACTTCAATCCAACCTTCGAATCATTCGTGGGACTCGCCACGGCCTCTACCCATTTAGATACGTAGTCAACGCCTACTAGGTGTATTGATTGCCATGGGACGACGGAAACGGGCCCATAAAGTTGATGCCCCATACATCAAACAACTTCATCTCCAAAATATATCGCAAGGGCATCTCATCTCTCCTCCCTAAGTTCCCCGTTCTTTGACAAGAGTCACATCTCTCCATGAATTTATGAGCATCTTTAAACAAAGAGGGCCACCAAAAACCCGATTGTAGAACTTTTGCCGCTATCTTTCTTGAACTTGAGTGGCCTCCATAGGGGCTTGCATGACAACCATTCAAAATCTTGTCAACTTCATCTTCGGGTACACATCTTCTCACCAATCCATCCGAGCAATTCTTGTAAAGTAACGGCTCCTCCCAAAAATAATACTTTGCATCGGACAAAAATTTTCTTTTTTGGTGGAAGCTCAAATCGGGTGGTATGATCCTACTCACTAGGTAATTCACAAAATCCGCATACCATGGAACTTCCGAAACTACTTTAAAAAGTTGCTCATCCGGAAAATTTTCAGCAATGCTCATCTTGCGTTCTTCCTCATTCTCCTTGAGCTCCAAACGAGATAAGTGGTCTGCTACCACATTCTCCGTTCCCTTCTTATCTCGGATCTCAAAATCAAATTCTTGAAGTAGTAAGATCCATCTAATGAGACGAGGTTTGGAATCCTTTTTTGACAATAAGTACTTGATAGTTGCGTGATCCGTGTAAACCATCGTCTTCGATCCTATCAAATGCGAACGAAATTTATCAAATGCATGCACAATTGAAAGTAATTCTTTTTCAGTGGTGGCATAGCTTAATTGTGCATCATTAAGTGTCTTGCTAGAGTATGCTATAACGTGTAAACGTTTCTCCCTTTTTTGACCAAGAACAGCTCCTATAGCCAAGTCACTTGCATCAGACATTAGCTCAAAAGGTAACGTCCAGTCCGGAGCCACCATAATCGGGGCTGAAGTAAGCTCCTTCTTCAACCTATCAAAAGCAAGCAAACAATTATTATCAAACACAAATTCAGCATCCTTTTGTAAAAGCTTGCAAAGAGGCAAGGTAATTTTAGAAAAATCCTTGATAAACCGGCGATAAAATCCGGCATGACCAAGAAAATTCCTAACTCCCTTAACATTGGCGGGTGGTGGCAATTTAGCAATGACTTCAATCTTAGCTCAATCCACTTCAATTCCCTTGGCCGAAATTCGATGGCCTAGGACAATTCCTTCACGCACCATGAAGTGGCACTTCTCCCAATTTAACACCAAATTAGTATCTTCACAACGTTTCAACACATTAGTAAGATTATCAAGGCATGCATCAAAAGAAGACCCAAACACCGAAAAATCATCCATAAAGATTTCCATTGTTCGCTCAATAAAATCCGAGAAAATTGCCATCATGCAACGTTGGAATGTAGCCGGCGCATTACAAAGACCAAATGGCATTCTTCTAAAAGCAAAAGTGCCATAGGGGCAAGTGAAAGTGCATTTTTCTTGATCCTCGGGTGCTATGGCAATTTGATTATATCCCGAGTATCCATCTAGAAAACAATAGTACTCATGCCCGGCTAACCTCTCTAACATTTGATCAATGAACGGTAATGGGAAATTGTCCTTACGGGTTGTATTGTTCAATTTTCTATAATCTATGCACACTCTCCATCCCATAACCGTGCGTGTAGGGATAAGTTCATTGTTTTCATTTCTAATAACCGTCATCCCTCCCTTTTTCGGCACAACTTGTACCGGGCTAACCCAAGAGCTATCCGAAATCGGGTAAATTATACCCGCATCTAACAATTTCAACACCTCGGCTCTCACAACTTCTTTCATATTCGGGTTTAACCTACGTTGATGCTCAATAGAGGTTTATGGTTATCTTCCATCAAGATTTTATGCATGCAAATTGAGGGACTAATTCCCTTGATATCCGAAATTGACCATCCTAAAGCTTTTACATGCATTCTTAAAACACGCAATAAAGCATCTAATTGCACATCATGTAGATCCAAAGACACAATAACCGGTAAACTCTCATTATCACCAAGAGACGCATATTTTAAATGAGAGGGGAGGGGTTTCAAATCAAGTACGATAGCTTTAACATACGAAGGGGGAGGAAGGGATTTACCGCTCCCCAATTCCTTAAAGTGGTACCTCCTTTGGAAGGGAACGAAGGGTGTGGCCTCCAATGCCTTCACATATGACTCAAGCTCTTCTAGAGTCTCCTCTTCTCCCTCAATCTTCTCAAAGCCTCCTAAACAAAGCTCTAACGGATCCTTGATGTGCAACTCAAACATGCGGTGATCCTCTACAACTTCAACTTGAAAACACTTTTCCTCCACGGTGGGACTCTTCATTGCCTTGTACAAATTGAATTCAACCTTTTCTTCACCGACTTGTAGGGTAAGGTGTCCATTCTTTACGTCAATCAACGCTCCGGCCGTAGTTAGGAACGGCCTTCCCAAAATAAGAGACATGCTCTCATCATCACCTATATCAAGAACAACTAGATCCACCGGTATGTAACACTTTCCCACTTTGACTAACACATCATCAAGCACTCCCGTTGGATACTTCACCGATCGATCCGCGAGTTGCAAAGTCGTATTGGTTGGCCTTAGCTCCTTCAAGCCCAATTTCCTACAAGTAGACAAAGAAATTAGACTTACACTCGCTCCTAAATCACATAAAGCATTATCAAAGTGTAAAGGACCAATGGTGAGAGGGATAGAAAAACTCCCGGGATCTTTGAGTTTCGGTGGAAGTTTCCTTTGTATGATGGCACTACACTCTTCGGTGAGTGCAATAGTTGCAAAGTTCTCCAACTTCTTCTTGTTTGATACGAGCTCCTTCAAAAACTTCAAATAAGATGGCATTTGAGCTAATGCCTCGGCAAATGGTATGTTAATATGAAGTTGCTTGAGCATAGTAAGGAACTTATCAAATTGCTTTTCCTTTGCTTGTTTTTGAAGCCTTTGTGGGAATGGCACCGGTGGAACATAAGGTTTAGGTGGAATGTAAACATTTGGCTTCAAAGGGGGCTTTCTTCTTTGTCATTGTGTTCATCCAAATTTGACTTTTCCACTTCTATCTCCTTCTTGTCCTTCAACTCTTCCATTTCATTCATCTTTGCTTTTCCCTTTTCAACATTAACATCCGCCAACTTCTCTTGTTTTTTTGCACCACTCGAATCGGACTCATACCGTGTAGGTAAAGGTGGTGCATCATAGGCTTTTCCACTTCTAAGAGTTATAGCCTTGCAATGCTCTCTAGGATTTGAATCCGTCTTGCTAGGGAGTATCCCTTGGGGTCTAGGATTTATAGCATTAGCAAGTTGCCCAATTTGGATCTCAATGTTTCGGTTTTGTGTAACCACTTGATCCACTTGTGTTTTCAAACTCTTGAAACGGTCCGAGGAAACATTAAGGAATTTCTCAAATGCGGTTTCCCATCCTTGCTTTTCGGCTTCACTACAAGAAAACAGCCGAATTCCGAGGGAATTCCGAGGGAAACCATTCCCTCGGAAAAAAGCCTCCTCGGAATTGGTTCCGAGGGAAAAATTTTCGAGGGAATTCCCTCCGAGGGAAATAAAAATCATAATATTTCCCTCGGAATGAACCCAATGATGATATTCCCTCGGAAAATTTTCCGAGGGAATTCCCTCGAAAATTCTCTCGGAAAATAAAATTAAAAAAAATATTGGACAAAAAGATTTCCGAGGGAATTCCCTCTGAAAATAAAATTAAAAAAAAATAGAAATAAATATTTCCGAGGGAATTCCCTCGAAAATTCCCTCGGAATATAGAATTAAAAAAAAATGGACAAACACATTTCCGAGGGAATTCCCTCGGAAAAGTTAAAATTATTTTTTTTTTATTTTATTTATTTATTATTATACCTGTTTTGAATCTAAAATTTTGATATAAATTCTAATTCTAAATACATTCTATATATGAGTAATCAAATTCTGAAAATCCAAATACATTCTTTTTACTCAAAATCTTCAAAAATCTTTGCATTGAAGCCAATCCATGCTACATACTACAAATGATGTAATAAAAATAAGCAAGTCTATATTAATTCAATAGCCCAGTTTGCTGCTATAACACATCAAAAGGCTAACAGATTGGATCTTTCTTGGAATAACACATTGAATAGCCATTAATTCAATGACTTCCTCTCTCTTCTTTGCGCTTTAACTTGAGGGACGTAGCTAAATGAATGGAGAATAGCATAAACAATCATATACTTCACAAATCCAAATCTTTGAGCAGCTTTTCTTAACTTAACGGCTGCATCACAAAGAGGAACCAACTTCAGAGGCTTATTGTCCAAATCCCAGAAGATTGCAACTTTGTTTTCAAGATTCTAGTTTGGAGATGAACTGAAATGACTACACCTATACACGGAAATAGGCAGCCCACTTCAATGATATCTGCAGCAGATCAAAACACCTGAATAGAATTATCAAAACAAATCAAACCCCAAGAATTCTCACCAAGATTGAGCTTGAACAGAAATCGTAAAACTTAGACGCTGAAAATAGGAACAGAATTAAATCCAAACGCCCATTACAGGACACTATATTAAGATGCGGGTTTCTTTAATTCATTGAAAGAAAAAATTAGATCTTGACTAATTTCATGGCGATAACAATCCAAATGATTAATTTCATGGCGATAACAACCTGCCCATATTTCATATTCCGCAAAAAACCATTCAATAATAATGCACGCACAAATCAAAATTAGTATTTCTGCACCAAATCAAAGATGGCACAAGAATCTATATCCTCAACCTATAAATCAAGAAAAGATTCAATCTGTTGCTTATTCCAAGAAACAAAGGCTATTCAACCTTCCAAAAGTTAGAATTAATGGTTATTCAATCTGTTATTCCAAGAAAAGATTCAATCGTCTTGATTCTTGGAATAACTGATTGAAGCAAATCTATATTATATATCAAGAAACAATCAACCTTCCAGTAGAAATAGAAATGAAAAAGGAAGCAATAGAAATTTATTGAAAACAATGAGATTCCTGAAAACAATTACCAGATACGGGTTTCAGGTCTCGGCGTATCCTGAAAACAAAATTTGAAAGATTAGTAAGAGTAGGAGTAAATTAAATCATCCAAATTCTAATTCTTGGAAATCAGAAACCTAAATTTTTGGAAATTAGATTACAGATCCAGAATTAATTGATAAATCTGAAAAGTAGATCTGTAATTAATAAAATCTGAAAGAGCTGGTAAATTAAATCTAGAAAATTAGATCAGGAATTCATAAACTTGAAAGAGCATAAACACACCATATGCAAGTAAACTAATTTTTTAAAATTAGGTCCGGAATTCATAAACTTGAAAAAACATAAACATAGGTAAACTAAATTCATAAATCTTAAAGAACAGAAACAACGCACTGTTAGGAATAGTGCCCTAGAAAGCCGATTGTATATCCTCTTTGTGCTTTTCCTTATTGTAATCACAGACAATCTTTGAATGAAATAACGAATTGAGGCAACACTTCTTTATATGCTCTTGTTTGGTATGCGTTTACTTTATCTGTGCATGCATGAGAACTCCCCTAATCCTGATGACTTTAGAACTCTACCATTTAGGTGAAATGGTTCATGAAACGAGCCCTATTTCACATAAGTCATGATTAGTAAAATACTCCAAGCTGATGAGTCCTACCGACAGTGGGAGTGTCAACCTGACTCCTCTAAGGCTTGCTTGTGGGATCACGCCCTTAAGAAGGACCACCTTGTTTCATGGAGGTGCAAAGTGTATAGTTGATACGTGCGTGATACATGAGGGTGCTCACTTTAATAAGTAAGTTCACTGAGGTGCCACGTGTGAGAAGATTCCTAAATGGGAAAGGAAGTTTCTATTTCAGGAAATAGAAACTTCCAGATTAGGAAATATCTCACGAGTCATTGATGTGATTAATTGATCCTTAGACTTGAGGTTCCTTGTCACTTTATGAGTTAACTCTGTAGTCTTAGGCTTTAAAGGGTGTCGCCTTAGACAACTGATTCAAGGCTTATGCTGGGGCTGCACAAGTGATTCATGAAAGTGAATGAGAATCAAGAAAGGACCTACACTTACATTTGCAAGGTGATCTCTTATTGTGTAAGTCATTCATATGCCATATGGAGTCCTTGGCCAAGGCAGTAGATCAAGACATCAAGAAAAGGGTTTCTTGGATTGAGATCAAATGGATATGAAATGCACTTAGCTTTAAGACCGGATTATTAGGGTTCTGATTATTCCCGTGCCCTAGATCTTGGTTGAGAGATAGTAAGTAGGAGGATTGTATCTCACATGAATCAATGACTTAAAGGTTCTGTCGAATCCGAACATTCCAATTCAGATAGGGGTTAAACACCTGTTGCTAGACTATGGTCGTTTAATCTGTGGACTGATTAATTAATTAGTGAATTAATTAATTAGGGTCACTGCTAATTGAATTGAGAACCTAGAGGGTCACACACAATAACTTGGTTACATGAGTTGAGGTTTTAAAATGATTAAACAAGTTAATCGGGCCAAAAGGGTTCCACAAGTGTGAAACCACACGTGTGGGTCACGTGAGTGACACGTGTATATATATATATATATATATATATATATATATATATATATTAAATAATTAAATGTGTTAATTATTTAATAGACTTTGGTTTAATTTTGAATTAAAAAGAAAGTCTTATTTTGGAGAAAAATAATCTAGTTAATTAATTATGAATTAATTAATTAGATAAAATAAGTTATTTATTTTAAATAAATAAAGTATAAAATTATCCAAAAATAGTTTGGATATTTTTAGCTCTCTTGAAAGTTGATTTGAATTAGAATTCAAAGTCAAAGTCAAAATACTTGATGATCAAGTAATAGGAGAGAGAGGGACCAAAACCTTAGTCCATAAGGACTAGGAATTTCGGCCACTCCCCTCTTATAAATAGGGGAGCTCGAGCTCCCCTTAGAGCTAATTGACAATTCTTTTGGTTCATGTGTTGAACACCATCCTTTCTCCAAGATAAACGAAACCCTAGGTTAAGCCTAAACACTAACTAGAGAACTAGCATCCTTACTAGTTAGATTGTGATCAAGTTGGTGGACTATCTCTAGAGAGCTTCAAGTTAGAAGTTTGAAGATTCGAGCTTTACCAAGGAGAGGGGATCAAGCCACGAGAAGAGCGTTCTTGGGTGGCTTGAAACGCTTCAAGAAAGAATAAAAGAAAAGTAAGTTTCTTAATCCCTACGAATTTGGATACACGATTGCTAGTCCTAGATCCTTTTGTTGGAAATTTTTTAAATTTCCTGTAATGCCCCAAATTTCATTAATTACATTTCTATGTTTACAATAATTTTATAAATTATATTTTATAAAATTTTCATGAAATTTTATAAATTTATATCAAAGCAAGAATTCCTTTCATGACTTGAAAATATTCATTGTGTAAAATATTTACCGAGTTTGATTAATTACGGAATTTCCCTAAACGTTCATTCTTTTAAATCGAGGGACCAAATTGCATAACTTTTCCAAGGACTTAATTGATCAATTAACAAACCATTTATCCTTAATTGCATGATTTAAAACCCTTGAGGGACTAAATTGCAAATTGATCCTTTCATCAATTTCAAGGATGGTGAATCACGTATTATTACATCTCCAAGCTTCCTTGATCATTTTGGCACCAAAATCCATCGGTTTGCTTCCCTTTCTTCCACCGAACCTTAAGCTAAGAAGTAGGAAGGAGATTTCATCCAATTTTCACCAAGATTCCAAGAAATATTTCAAGCTTTGAAGTTGATCATCATCATCCTCTTCCTTCTTCATTTCTTTAAGCTCAAGGTGGGTTTATGTATGGATTGATGATTCTTGAGCATATATGAAGTAGTTAGGGTTTGTGATTTATGCAATATATGGATTATATGGTATTAGACGCATGAATATATGATTATACCATAAATTAAAGCATGAATTCTTGAATAACTTGAGCTTTTGTGGTGATATGGGGTATGAGCTTGAAAGTGGGAATTCTTGGTGTTCTTTAGTGATTTAAGTGTTTAAGTGTTATATTATCATCTTATGAACATATATACATGAGTAGTGCCAGAAATAATAGCATTTGGGGATCAAAATTGGAACTTGGTGGCTTGGTTGTTGCTTCCCATAGCTATGCTCTGTTCTTCTCTGTTTTCTTCATTTACAGAAACTGGGAACGACCGTTCCCAGCCTCAAGGCATTGTGGGAACGGGCGTTCCCACCTTTTCAAACAAAACAGGCGGCTGAGCATGGGAACGGCCGTTCCCATTTTGGCCTTGGTGTCGGAAGGGCCGTTCCCAGCCAAGGCGCGTTTCTTAAATTAAAAAAGTTGGCATGTTTTGAGGTATATGGGAACGACCGTTCCCATTTACAAAGGGAAGCCAGAACGGCCGTTCCCACCTGACATGCAGAACAAAACATTCTGCATAAAATTACGTTTTTAGCCCCTCGATCCAACGACTTCTTTGACCCCGAATTGCTATTATATGATCCAATATGTACCGAAACAAGATGTTTTCATGCCACATTGTGATTTGCACGTCATCTCGTTGCATTTTCGCCGTTCGTCATATTTGGTCTATTTAGAGTCAAGTCTCACATGTACACGTCTATTTTGCACAGACCAGCTTCGTAGGGACGAGGAGCAAGCCCCGTAGGCCGTGCCCTACTTGTCTTTTATCGGTAAAGGTGAGGTTTAATTGCTAGTATATAGAACCCATATAACCTTTATGTGGATTTCAAGCCAAAAGGTATATATATACTTATTTCTAATGTTTTCTAAACTTATACACAATTGCAAGCAAGTCATGTATCATGATTGATTGATTGATCGTGTTTTGGCGAGTAAAGCATGTCACGTTGGGCCCGAGGGTAATGGTTTGAGCCAACCGGGAAAGCATGGGCTGACGGGTAACTCGAACATTATCCTCACCACATTTGGGGTCACCCCTGAATCCACTAGGAGATTAGTGGAGGAAGGAGCTCCGGGCTTAGGGATTCATGTACCCTCTGCTCAATGAGATTGGATGGTGGGGCCTTGCAATCCCACCATCACCAGAGGAAGAAGGAGACTGGGGACGGGTCCGGCACCACGGATTGTCCTCGGGTTATTGTCATGATTGCATGTATTGATTGTTCTGCCTGAATACACCTGCACGACTGCACGATAGCTTAATTGCATGATCACTTATTAAAAGATAAAGCCAGCATGTATTGTACACAGTTGGAGTAAGGTTGGAGATTGCCCTCACTCGCCGGGCCACATATTTCACACATTGAAACATGAAAATGATTAAATTGCTTAATATTGGTAGTTGTAATCTCGGGCGAGTTTATGTGATTGGGAACTTATATTACTTTTAATTGTAAAACCTTACCCGAGGTTATAACTTGCATGGTAATTGCGCTAATATATATATTTATGCCCCTCACTCAGTCTTCCATGGACTGACACCCCACCTTTCAGGTTGTCGCGGTCGTGTGCTAGGCGGGAGTCAGAGTCATGTCTTGTTGTCCAGTTGAGTCTAGCACTTCACGCACTTTCAAGTTATTGATAGTGATATCTCAGAATTAGTCTATTATTGTTATTGTTATCATCTGGAGACTTTTATCTGTATAATATATTGGAGATGATAATGTATTGATACATGTTGGTACCTATTAATATTTATACTTTTGATGGAAATATGGTACCTATAAGTAATATTGATATTATGCTTCCGCTTTTAACTTTTATGTCTTGGATTCGTACTACTTTGGGGTATAGTCCCGCCTAGCTAGCCTGTTTCTTTTACTTGTCACCCGTTCGCTATAGGTTAGTTCATGTACGGATTGTCCATTTCGTATGTGGATCGGCCTATAGTGCGGGGGTGTAGTATCTCTTCGTACAGGGGTGCTACATCCAAGGTGGTATCAGAGCCCGGTTGCAAAACCGAGGTTCTCGTGTCGTGTCGTGTCAAGTCTAGGTCGAACGACATAGGATTAATTGATAATTTGAGAGTCTTGCATATTATTTGAATTTATTTGAATTAGTAAATTACCTGATAAACTACGCCCTGCATTAATGTTTGCTATTAATTGTTAATTCATTGATCTTGAATTATTCGGAATTACGTGCTCAACGTGTTTTATTTTAAACATTGATAAATTACCTGTTGCATTTTCTATTAAACTCTCCTTGTGGGCATCAACTAGGTGACAATCGTGTGACATGAGCACGCCTCACCCACATGCATTTATTTTCAAAGTAAATTGTGAGTTACAGGTTATGGAAGTGATATCAACCCCACGGCCAACTTGTATGACAACCTCAGTATATTACAAGTGCTATTTCTTTAGCTTGGAAGAGTTAGAAGTGAACCGGGGAATTCATATGTGGATCTGAGAATCGTCAACTTCTTCTATCAAGTTATGATTCCAAAGAACGAAATTCGGAGTGAAAGAACCAACCGTGGAAATTATATTTCATTCGAGGGCTAGGTGAAGGGAGAAGCGAGGTACTAATTATTCAAGATTCGGGCGTGTTGTCAAATTAAGACTCAGTTAATTGGGAAGCAAATTCAAGTAGGAGAGGGAAATCATTCCAATAATTCAAATCAATTTAGTATAGTCGGATGATCTATTCATGAAAGGTTAGAATGCTATGGATCCTATAATTGGGTGGATTGAGCTCGTTTTTCAGATTCAAGTTGAGTTGCCATGTTTAGAGAGCAAAGCAGAAGGTATTAATTAGCAAACGAAAATGATAAGAATGAAGAATGAAGGGAAGGAAATTATATGTACAAGGCGTAAGCAAGTAAGAAGACAAGTTCAACAATTATTCAACTTATAAAAACTAGATTTAAGAGATTTCGGTCACGGTGGCACCTTGATGAATCGGGGCAATAATTGAAGATTTATTTGTTTAAAGGAAGTTTGGAAGCTACTTCCATAAGTGGAGAAGAGTTGAATTCAAGAGTCCATATTTGGGGTCATACAATCACACAAATTAATACAAGAAAATTATCAATCAAGGAAGTAGTTATGGTAAGAGGCAAGAAGCAACAAAGTTTAACCTTCATGGAAATAAAGCAAAGAGAATTATGGGAGATAGCATGATTTGGGGATTTTAATTAAGGGAAGGAATAAAGGAGGTTTGACACTCCGGTGGATATAAATTTGGAAGGCGATCACGCTAAAGGTTTTATCTAGTTGGAGTATTTTCTAGATCCAAGCTGAATTGTCGTGTTGTGGGGTCATGTTAAAAGATGTGAAGCAACAAAATGAGGACGATAAAGGAAGGCAAGGAATTGCTAGGTGGATGTCGGGCGATCAAGTATAAACAATGGAAAAGGGAGTTCATTTAATTATTTGAATTCCTAAAGAGTAAACCAGGAAGTTTTGAACGGAATGACAACCATGAAGAAGACTTGGGCAACAATTGGAAAGTTAACATTAAATAAAAGACAAGATGCTATTTCCATGAGCATAGAAGACTTCAGGTTCAAGAAATTATAATCTCAAGCCGTGGGAATACACAAATTGTTGCTAGGTAATTTTGAAATTAGAAGACCGTGGGAAAAACAAGAAATGACCAACGATTCAAGATAAACTTATATTTCAACAAACAAGGAATTACATGCCAAGATAAAGCTTTCCATTACTCCGGTGACAGGTTCAATGCATCCATAAGCACGTGCATCATACGTTACTTTAAACTTTTAAATTTCTATAATTATGTGTGCCTTCCCCGATTGAACGTAATTATTCTAATATGTTGAAGTTATTACTTCCAAGTGTGTATCTGCATTGACATATTAACTCAACATGCATATCTAGTGTCTTGATTTCAGGATGTCTCAAGGTCGCCCTCATCACGAATGAGAGCCTAGGGTTCCTCCACATTTACCCCCTCCGATTCGACCTCAAGAGTTTTTCGATTCCTTGGTTAGTTTGATCGATCAGAAGATAAAAGAGTATGTATCATCAGTGCCACTAGTTTCTTCACCACAGCCGGACCAAATTTCGATAGCCTTTAGGGAGTTTCAAAACCAACAACCCTCGAAGGTCTTTGAAGGAAATAATGTTCCGGTTGAGCCGCGATTTAGGAAAGTTAAAAGAGTGTGGGAACTAACTCCAAATGGTTCCCAAGAGAAAGTTCGAGGCACCACCTCGTTGGTGGTAAGAAGGTCTAATCCTCAATCCGGGCAGACTTCAGGCTCAAAATTAGCACAAAACTTCAACAAAGGAAAGCGACCTCTCCCTTATCATACCCCGACACCTCAAGAAAGATCCCGAAAGAAAAAAAAACAATCACTTGGATCGAGTTCGGGAGCTTCACGTACCCCAGCTTCAATAACATCTTCCGGGAAACTTCTTTGCAACTATTGTGGACGTGATAATCACAGTTATGAGGGTTGTAGAAGACGGTTAGGGTTATGCCTGTATTGTGGGAGCGACGAGCATCAAATAGATACATGTTCCAAGCGACAAAAGAAATCTACCAGGGATGAAAGATTGCTTGTTCGGGCTCGGGAAGGTGTTCGTGAGAGGGGGGTACAAATTGTGAATGTGAATTCGGTCAGGAAGGAAGAAGGTACCAACTATATGCATAGTACAACCATCGGTGAACTGTACATTTAGCCATGCATATCATGTGCATCATGAATTTTATTGTTATTGTATTTAATTTCTTATTTGTTGCAAGTTAGTTAATTATGAGTGATAAGTATGTGATTAAAATGGTTTTACTTGTCTGTATGATATTTATGAATTAATATGAACCTATTTGTTTATGTAACATTCGTGCCATTGTTTCTACAACTTGCTCCTTGAATTATTTCCCTGTTGAGAGACGGGGCTCTCTCATTTCCTGTTGAGAGACGGGACTCTCTCATTTCCCTATTGAGAGACGGGGCTCTCTCACTTCTTGCTGAGAAACGGGGTTTTCTCACTTCTTGTTGAAAGACGGGGTTCTTTCATTCCTTGGTTAAGAAACGGGGTTCTCTTATAGCTTGTGTATCATTCGGAACTTGACAGTGGACCTGTTTATAAATTATATTTTATAATATTTTCATGAAATTTTATAAATTTATATCAAAGCAATAATTCCTTTCATGACTTGAAAATATTCATTGTGTAAAATATTTACCGAGTTTGATTAATTACGGAATTTCCCTAAACGTTCATTCTTTTAAATCGAGGGACCAAATTGCATAACTTTTCCAAGGACTTAATTGATCAATTAACAAACCATTTATCCTTAATTGCATGATTTAAAACCCTTGAGGGACTAAATTGCAAATTGATCCTTTCATCAATTTCAAGGATGGTGAATCACGTATTATTATATCTCCAAGCTTCCTTGATCATTTTGGCACCAAAATCCATCGGTTTGCTTCCCTTTCTTCCACCGAACCTTAAGCTAAGAAGTAGGAAGGAGATTTCATCCAATTTTCACCAAGATTCCAAGAAATATTTTAAGCTTTGAAGTTGATCATCATCATCCTCTTCCTTCTTCATTTCTTTAAGCTCAAGGTGGGTTTATGTATGGATTGATGATTCTTGAGCATATATGAAGTAGTTAGGGTTTGTGATTTATGCAATATATGGATTATATGGTATTAGACGCATGAATATATGATTATACCATAAATTAAAGCATGAATTCTTGAATAACTTGAGCTTTTGTGGTGATATGGGGTATGAGCTTGAAAGTGGGAATTCTTGGTGTTCTTTAGTGATTTAAGTGTTTAAGTGTTATATTATCATCTTATGAACATATATACATGAGTAGTGCCAGAAATAATAGCATTTGGGGATCAAAATTGGAACTTGGTGGCTTGGTTGTTGCTTCCCGTAGCTATGCTCTGTTCTTCTCTGTTTTCTTCATTTGCAGAAACTGGGAACGACCGTTCCCAGCCTCAAGGCATTGTGGGAACGGGCGTTCCCACCTTTTCAAACAAAACAGGCGGCTGAGCATGGGAACGGCCGTTCCCATTTTGGCCTTAGTGCCGGAAGGGCCGTTCCCAGCCAAGGAGCGTTTCTTAAATTAAAAACGCTGGCATGTTTTGGGGTTTATGGGAACGACCGTTCCCATTTACAAAGGGAAGCCAGAACGACCGTTCCCACCTGACATGCAGAACAAAACATTCTGCATAAAATTACGTTTTTAGCCCCTCGATCCAACGTCTTCTTTGACCCCGAATTGCTATTATATGATCCAATATGTACCGAAACAAGATGTTTTCATGCCACATTGTGATTTGCACGTCATCTTGTTGCATTTTCGCCGTTCGTCATATTTGGTCTATTTAGAGTCAAGTCTCACGTGTACACGTCTATTTTGCACAGACCAGCTTCGTAGGGACGAGGAGCAAGCCCCGTAGGCCGTGCCCTACTTGTCTTTTGTCGGTAAAGGTGAGGTTTAATTGCTAGTATATAGAACCCATATAACCTTTATGTGGATTTCAAGCCAAAAGGTATATATATACTTATTTCTAATGTTTTCTAAACTTATACACAATTGCAAGCAAGTCATGTATCATGATTGATTGATTGATCGTGTTTTGGCGAGTAAAGCATGTCACGTTGGGCCCAAGGGTAATGGTTTGAGCCAACCGGGAAAGCATGGGCTGACGGGTAACTCAAACATTATCCTCACCACATTTGGGGTCACCCCTGAATCCGCTAGGAGATTAGTGGAGGAAGGAGCTCCGGGCTTAGGGATTCATGTACCCTCTGCTCAATGAGATGGGATGGTGGGGCCTTGCAATCCCACCATCACCAGAGGAAGAAGGAGACTGGGGACGGGTCCGGCACCACGGATTGTCCTCGGGTTATTGTCATGATTGCATGTATTGATTGTTCTGCCTGAATACACCTGCACGACTGCACGATAGCTTAATTGCATGATCACTTATTAAAAGATAAAGCCAGCATGTATTGTACACAGTTGGAGTAAGGTTGGAGATTGCCCTCACTCGCCGGGCCACATATTTCACACATTGAAACATGAAAATGATTAAATTGCTTAATATTGGTAGTTGTAATCTCGGGCGAGTTTATGTGATTGGGAACTTATATTACTTTTAATTGTAAAACCTTACCCGAGGTTATAACTTGCATGGTAATTGCGCTAATATATATATTTATGCCCCTCACTCAGTCTTCCATGGACTGACACCCCACCTTTCAGGTTGTCGCGGTCGTGTGCTAGGCGGGAGTCAGAGTCATGTCTTGTTGTCCAGTTGAGTCTAGCACTTCACGTACTTTCAAGTTATTGATAGTGGTATCTCAGAATTAGTCTATTATTGTTATTGTTATCATCTGGAGACTTTTATCTGTATAATATATTGGAGATGATAATGTATTGATACATGTTGGTACCTATTAATATTTATACTTTTGATGGAAATATGGTACCTATAAGTAATATTGATATTATGCTTCCGCTTTTAACTTTTATGTCTTGGATTCGTACTACTTTGGGGTATAGTCCCGCCTAGCTAGCCTGTTTCTTTTACTTGTCACCCGTAGTTAGTTCATGTACGGATTGTCCATTTCGTATGTGGATCGGCCTATAGTGCGGGGGTATAGAATCTCTTCGTACAGGGGTGCTACATTTCCTCTGCTTTCTGATTCGTGTTTTCCAACAAGTGGTATCAGAGCCACCTCGTTAATCGTGTTTCTGATTCATCTCTATTATTCTGAATTTGGTAGAAATTCTTAGGCTTAGATGTAAATTAGGTATTCATGAGTTCTTTTAGAAAGCTTGAAATACGAAACTGTAATTTTTTCTGAATTTCTAAAACTGTTTTCTCAAATCTTGTTTTTGAAAATCGTTTTAGTTGAAATTTATCTAAATCGAATATTTTTTTTAATTGAAACGGGTTTTGGAGAAACCCAAAATACGAAACGAACACGAAATAGGACGAGCCTAGGCGTGCTAGCAAGTCGCACGCCCAGCCCGTCGCCGCCGCCCAGCCCTCCCGCAACCGCGCGGGAGGCCCTCCCGCACGCGCCTAGGCTCGCCCGCTCGCCTGTCCCGCAACCGCGCGGGACAGCCGCCCGCGCCGTCCCGCAACAGAGCGGGACGCCCTGGCCGAGACCGCCCGCCATCGGGCAGGCACTGCTGCGCGCGACAAGCGCACAAGCCGAGCGCCCAGCGCGCGCACGCGGGCGGCAATTACCGCACGCTGTGCGCACAGCTGGCGCGCGTGCGCTTGATGCTGCGCGGCGGTGCCCTCCCTTGGGTGGGTGGTTTCGGGCCAATCTTCGTGTTTCGTGTTTTCGGCCCTTGAAAATCCCGATTTAATTTTATTTTAATTTTATCTTTTAAAATCAGTTTTACAAAAATAAAATTATTTTAAAATTTTGATTAAATTGGGATTTTTAAGAAATTGATCGATTTAAATTTTGGGAAAAATTGCAAACTTTATTTTCTGAAAATATTGAAAGAATAAAATTATTAATTTTCAAAAATTAATTGGAATTTTATTAGTTTATTGTTTTTTCGGTTTTATTGAAAAGGCTCTTGAACAAGAATTGCATCTAAGTCGTGTTTTAAGCTATTAGAGCTTACAGCGAGAATTTTAATTTATTAGTTAAATTTAAATTCTTGCAATTTAAGCATCTTAGGCGATCATGGGTTTAGATCTATGTATGGTTTTAATTTATGCACATGGATGGTTTAAATTGGGGTTGGAGCCCTATAGTTGCGTTTTTCAATTGAGGTTGGAGCCTCACTTATGTGCGTACTGTTATGTGATTTATTATGTGGCTTTCCATATTACTGTTTTGAGGCCGGGGTATGCCCCGTGTAATTGTCTAAGGCCAATATGAAGATTGAGCCTTATTAGTTTATGTCTTTTTCCTTTTATTGTAATTTGAGAGTAGAGATAGGTGGTGAGGTTTTATTTTCATTTTGGAGACAATGCACCCATGGAGTAAGATGGACCACATTCAAGTAACAAGGAGGCCATAAGTGAAGACCCCTCAAAATGTTAGGGAGGGGAATCTCAATTGTTAAATGTAATAGAGATAGAGCTCGTATTTTGTTACCGCTTTCCCTTATGTGATTTAAACTGTTTATGTGGCATGTATGTTAGAACTTGTGATTGTGGAATGGCTCCCACATATCACGCATAAGATAGGTAGAACCCATGATCATTACATGTTAGTATCATGCTAGGACATGTTATCTGTTTATGTGCTTGTCTGAAATGCATTTAAGTGTACTTGCATTAATCAAGACTAATAAAATTGGATAACATATATGTTGGTGAGGTCGAACCGGACAACTCTCCGGTTGATTCGAAAATTCCCATCAAATATTAAGCTAATTTCGAACAAATAGGTATTTAATTTGAGATGCAAATTTTGAATTAAATTCCTAGCATTCCATCAATAGGTTTTAAGTTTAGTAAGTGAAGCTAGTTATTTTCCGCGAGTCGTGGGATAGCTAGTGGAGCTTATTAGTTCTTAGTTACCTAATTGATCATTTTAAATGGTCAATATTTCGTGGTCAATTTTGGCAAGGGCGATGTCCACGAGTCGTGGGTCGTTCGAACTAAGTTTTGATCATGATCTTATGATTGATGGGTCTAGCTTAACGCCTAAGTAAATATGGACGTCGCACGAGTCGTGGGTCCATATTGAAAGATAGGCGATGCAAAAAAAAAAAAACAATTACTAAGAGTTCTAAAGGTGTTAGAATTGGTAAGTTGTACCTACCTAGGGTTTTACTTAGAATGTCCACGAGTCGTGGGTTCGAGGTAAAAAGCCTAGGATCTTAGTACCCATTGGGAAACGTGTTCCTCTTAGATCTTTGGGAATTCTAGATCTTTGAAAAACAGTGGGAGCTACATTAGATTAAAGACCTTATCTTTTGTATATCGTTATAATTCAGCATGCTCACTAGTTCTCTGTTTTACCATTTAGGTCGTAGATTCTGTGATTCTCTACGTGTTTTGAAATGGCAACCAAAAACCCTCTTGTGTCGATCCTCGATTCAAATAAGTTGACTGGTCCCAACTATTCTGATTGGCTGAGGAATCTAAAAATCATTTTAGATTGTGAGAAGAGAACTTATGTTCTCTTCGAAGGGAAGCCTAGTCCCGAAGGGGAGGCTCCCACTCGGTCCGAGCGGGACAGAAGTGGAAGGATGATAATCTCCAAGCCTGTTGCCTTATGTTGGCTAACATGTCTCCGGACTTGCAAAGGCAACATGAGGCCATGGAATTCGCTTTGGAGATTTACAACCACTTAGAGAAACTTTACCGCCCTCATGAACGTGTTACAAGGTATAACACTTCAAAGGAATTGTTCCACTTGAGAATGAGAGAAGGTTCAAGTGTCCATGAATATGGACTCAAGTTTCTCGCCCTTACTGAGAAACTTGCTTCCATGGACATGCCACTGAAAGATGAGCTTTCAGTGGATTTGTTGCTAGCTTCGCTCCCACCATCATTCAACCCATTTGTCCTTAACTTCAATATGAATCATGCTGGTGCTACTGTAGCTGAGCTGATTAGTCAGCTTGTGACTGCTGAAAGCACGATCAAGAAGGACAATAAGGTTTTGATGGTGAATGCTCCATCTTCCTCTTCTGGGCCTTCTAAAGGTAAGGGCAAGAAAGCCCAAAGGAAGAAGAAGAAACCCCTTAGGCCCACTGGTGGCGTTTCGAAGGGGAAGGCCCAAAAGAAGAAGCGTGATCAGAAAGAGGATGTTTGCTTCCATTGTGGCAAAGCGGGACATTGGAGGAGAAACTGCCCAGAGTACAAGGCTACTCTAAAGAAAGGTATCTTTCTCGTTGAAGTAAATCTTTCTATTAATTCTAGTTCTTGGGTACTTGATACCGGTTGTGGAACTCATATCTGTAATGATGTACAGATGCTAAGTGAAGTCCAATAACTCAAAGAAGGAGAATGTGTCTTGAAGATCGGTGATGGCTCAAATGTTGAAGCTCGAGCTTTAGGCACAATTAGATTAGATTTAGGTAGTTTTGAGTTAGTCTTAAATAAAGTCCTTTATGTACCGAGAATTATTCGTAATATAATTTTTGTTCCAATTTTAGATTGTGAAGGTTATGAAACTTATATTAAGAATGGTAAATATTTTATCAAACGGAAAAACTCTTCCGTTCACATCGGTACTCTAAGTAATGGACTTTATCTAACTCAGAATATCAATATTATGAATATACAATGAGAAACGAAGCGTAAGAAAGATGACAAAGTTTCAGCTCCCTTATGGCACGCTAGATTGGGACATATTTCCAAGAACAAAATTAGCAAGATAAACACTTTAGGATCATTCTCTGAAAATGATCTTAAGGAGTTAACTTCTTGCGAATCCTGTCTCAAAGGAAAAATGTCCAAAGTCCCTTTTAAAGGGACTGTGGAACGTGCCACTAAGGTTTTGGATTTGATCCATACTGATGTTTGTGGACCGCTTAGTGTAAGCACTAGAAACAATCATCAGTATTTCATAACCTTTACCGACCACTTTAGTCGATATGGTTATGTATACTTAATGAAGTATAAATCTGAAGCTTTTGAGAAATTCTTAGAATTTCAAAAGGAGGTTGAGCACCAAACTGGTCACAAGATCAAAGCACTTCGATCTGATCGAGGAGGCGAGTATCTTAGTGAAGAATTCCTTAATCATCTCAAAGATAATGGGATTTTCTCTCAGTGGACTCCTCCGTGAACTCCTCAGCTTAATGGAGTTTCTGAGAGAAGGAATCGAACCTTACTTGATATGGTTCGCTCCATGATGAGTTTCACTGACTTACCACCTTCTTTTTGGGGTTATGCCCTAGAAAGTGCAGCAAAGATTTTGAATCTAGTTCTCTAAGTCAGTCCCTAAAACGCCCTATGAAATGTGGCATGGTAAAATCCCTAGTTATTCTTACTTAAGAATTTGGGGTTGTTCTGCTTACGTGAAGAGGACAGTGGGAAATAAGTTAGAATCTCGTTCTAACTTATGCTACTTTGTAGGTTATCCTAAGGAATCCATAGGATACTACTTCTATGATCAATCTGAGCAAAAGGTGTTTGTTTCCAGAAATGCCACTTTTCTTGAGGAACCATTCCTTAGAGAAAAGAAAGGCAAGATCATAGAATTAGAGGAAATACAAAGTGAGCCCACGCCCCCCACTGAAGAAACGTCCCCTTCTGATCAACAACAACCAATCACGAATTTCGATACACACGAAAATCCTCATCTGAGGCGTTCTGAACGCACTCCTAGACAGCCGGAGAGATGGTATGGATTCTTCCATGAAATCTCTCAGAAGGATAATGATCCTTTAACAAATGAGGAGGCACTTTCAGATTCTGACTCTGAACAGTGGATAGAAGCCATGAAATCCGAAATGGACTGCATGAACTCCAACCAAGTTTGGACCTTGGTAGATTTTCCTGATGGGGTCAAACCCATAGGTTGCAAATGGATCTTTAAGAGAAAGCTTGGAGTTGATGGAAGCATTGTAGCCTACAAAGCAAGACTGGTTGCAAAAGGATTCACTCAAAGACCCGGCGTTGACTTTGATGAAACCTTTTCGCCAGTTGCAATGCAAAAGTCTATTCGGATCATGCTTGCCATTGCTGCGTATTATGACTACGAGATATGGCAAATGGATGTGAAAACTGCCTTTCTTAATGGTGACATTGATAAAGACATTTATATGGAGCAACCCATAGGTTTCACATTCAGTGGGAGTGAGCAAAAGGTTTGCAAACTCCAAAGATCAATGTATGGATTGAAACAGGCTTCTAGGAACTGGAACATTCAATTTGATGAATCAGCCAAAGCGTTTAGCTTCATCCAAATTTCGAATGAATCATGTGTGTATAGAAAGGAATTGGAGACCTCAGTGCAATTCTTAGTACTTTATGTTGATGACATCCTTCTTATTGGGAATTCGAAGGATGACATGAAAGTGACTAAGTTATGGTTATCGAACCAATTCGAGATGAAAGATCTGGGTGATGCGTTCTATATCATTGGAATTAAAATCTATAGAGATAGATCTAGAAGGTTAATAGGACTATCACAGTCGATGTACATTGACAAGGTATTGAAGAGATTCAATATGGAGTCAGCAAAGGTTAAGAACCTTCCTATGAGTGTAGGAACATGTCTTTCAAAGAAGATGTGTCCTAAGACTAACCTTGAGAAGGAAAGAATGACTCATACACCTTATGCATCAGCAATAGGTAGCATAATGTATGCAATGTTATGTACTCGACCGGATGTGGCTTATGCACTTAGTGTTACAAGTCGTTTCCAATCTGACCCTGGAGATGATCACTGGGCTGCCGTGAAGAATATTCTTAAGTACTTGAAAAGTACTAAAGATTTATTCTTAGTTTACGGAGGCCAGAAAGTTCTTACTGTCGAAGGATACTGTGATGCAAGCTTTGCATCTGACTTAGATGATTTTAAGTCAATGTCAGGATACATTTTCTACCTAAACGGCGGAGCAGTGAGTTGGAAGAGTTCCAAGCAAACGACCACTGCAGATTCGACCACTGAGGGCGAATACTTGGCTGCAAATGATGCAGCTAAGGAAGGTGTTTGGATTAGAAACTTCATTCAAGAGTTGAATGTTGTTCCTAGCATGAAAGACCCCATTTATGTGTTTTGTGACAACACTGGGGCGGTTGCTCAAGCAAGAGAACCAAGATCTCACCAACGGACCAAACACATTATGAGGAAGTATCACCTAATCCGTGATATTATTAAAAGAGGAGATGTACAAATTGAGAGGGTCACATCAGCAGAGAACGTGGCAGATCCACTTACTAAACCCCTTAGTCGAGAAGCTTTCCAAGGTCATCTTCAGAAGATGGGACTTAGAGTAGCTTTAGAATGGCTTTGACGGGCAAGTGGGAGATTGTTAGGAATAGTGCCCTAGAAAGCCGATTGTATATCCGCTTTGTGCTTTTCCTTATTGTAATCACATACAATCTTTGAATGGAATAACGAATTGAGGCAACACTTCTTTATATGCTCTTGTTTGGTATGTGTTTACTTTATCTGTGCATGTATGAGAACTCCCCTAATCCTGATGACTTTAGGACTCTACCATTTAGGTGAAATGGTTCATGAAACGAGCCCTATTTCACATAAGTCATGATTAGTAAAATACTCCAAGCCGATGAGTCATACCGACAGTGGGAGTGTCAACCTGACTCCTCTAAGGCTTGCTTGTGAGATCACGCCCTTAAGAAGGAGCACCTTGTTTCATGGAGGTGCAAAGTGTATAGTTGATACGTGCGTCATACATGAGGGTGCTTACTTTAATAAGTAAGTTCACTGAGGTGCCCCGTGTGAGAACATTCCTAAATGGGAAAGGAAGTTTCTATTTCAGGAAATAGAAACTTCCAGATTAGGAAATATCTCACGAGTCATTGATGTGATTAATTGATCCTTAGACTTGAGATTCCTTGTCACTTTATGAGTTAACTTTGTAGTCTTAGGTATAAGCTTTAAAGGGTGTCGCCTTAGACAACTGATTCAAGGCTTATGCTGGGGCTGCACAAGTGATTCATGAAAGTGAATGAGAATCAAGAAAGGACCTACACTTGCATTTGCAAGGTGATCTATTATTGTGTAAGTCATTCATATGCCATATGGAGTCCTTGGCCAAGGCAGTAGATCAAGACATCAAGAAAAGGGTTTCTTGGATTGAGATCAAATGGATATGAAATTCACTTAGCTTTAAGACCGGATTATTAGGGTTCTGATTATTCCCGTGCCCTAGATCTTGGTTGAGAGATAGTAAGTAGGAGGATTGTATCTCACATAAATCAATGACTTAAAGGTTCTGTCGAATCCGAACATTCCAATTCAGCTAAGGGTTAAACACCTGTTGCTAGACTATGGTCGTTTAATCTGTGGACTGATTAATTAATTAGTGAATTAATTAATTAGGGTCACTGCTAATTGAATTGAGAACCTAGAGGGTCACACACAACAACTTGGTTACATGAGTTGAGGCTTTAAAATGATTAAACGAGTTAATCGGGCCAAAAGGGTTCCACACGTGTGAAACCACACGTGTGGGTCACGTGAGTGACACGTGTCCTTGTGACACGTGTCCCACACGTGTATATATATATATCGTGTATATATATATATATATATATATTAAATAATTAAATGTGTTAATTATTTAATAGACTTTGGTTTAATTTTGAATTAAAAAGAAAGTCTTATTTTGGAGAAAAATAATCTAGTTAATTAATTATGAATTAATTAATTAGATAAAATAAGTTATTTATTTTAAATAAATAAAGTATAAAATTATCCAAAAATAGTTTGGATATTTTTAGCTCTCTTGAAAGTTGATTTGAATTAGAATTCAAAGTCAAAGTCAAAATACTTGATGATCAAGTAATAGGAGAGAGAGGGACCAAAACCCTAGTCCATAAGGACTAGGAATTTCGGCCACTCCCCTCTTATAAATAGGGGAGCTCGAGCTCCCCTTAGAGCTAATTGACAATTTTTTTGGTTCATGTGTTAAACACCATCCTTTCTCCAAGATAAACGAAACCCTAGGTTAAGCCTAAACACTAACTAGAGAACTAGCATCCTTACTAGTTAGATTGTGATCAAGTTGGTGGACTATCTCTAGAGAGCTTCAAGTTAGAAGTTTGAAGATTCGAACTTTACCAAGGAGAGGGGATCAAGCAGGGAGAAGAGCGTTCTTGGGTGGCTTGAAATGCTTCAAGAAAGAATAAAAGAAAAGTAAGTTTCTTAATCCCTACGAATTTGGATACACGATTGCGAGTCCTAGATCCTTTTGTTGGAAATTTTTTAAATTTCCGCTGCTTTCTGATTCGTGTTTTCCAACACCCACCACATAAATGTAAATTGAGCAGAAATAGTAACTTAAGGGCGATCCCAATCTCCAATATCTCAAACTAATTGCAAACTAGAAATGGATGATTGCAAACTAATCTAAAACACCCTCTGATTGTAAAGATCGCTCCTTTCTTCATCTTAACTCCAATCTCCAATATCTCAACACCCATCTCCTAATTCTCTAACTCCCCAAAAGTAAGTATTTCCTTCCAAATCTGCCAATAGAATTCAAGAAAACACCTCCATCATCAGATCAAGTCATATCACCATGTAAACACACAGCAGCAGAAACAAATCATCAACAACAATATTAAACTTACCTCAAAATATTATAAACTAAAAAATCAACAAAATCGGACAGCACCTGAAAACCCCAAAAACAGAGCAAGATGAGAAATCCCACAAATTAAACGGGAAAGAATTTGAACAAGAAGCACAAAGAAGTTAACATACCAGCTTGAAATAGAGATCAATCTCGCAGGGGGTTTACCAGCAGCAAGAAAAAAGGTCAATTGGAAAACCTCCGCCTTCAAATCTGCCGTCGAAGACCCCCGCATTTGCAGCAATTGGAAATGGCTTGTTGTCAGCGCCGTTCGAAAACCTCCGCCTTCAAATCTGCCGTCGAAGATCTGGATGGAAGCTACGCCTTGAAATCCGCCGTCGAAGGTGTAGCACCCCGCACGTGAGGCACCACATCCCCCGCACTATGGCTCAACACGAGTAACGAAACAGTAACTCCTCACCCGTATCAACCCATAGCGAACGGGAGACAAATATAAAAACCTTCCTAAGCTAGGCGGAACTAGACCCCGCAATGAAGCCAATCAACAACGTATAATGCATTGCAAACTTAAATTCAAACATACAACTCATAAGTAGAATTTGGGCTCTTCAGGCCTCTTTTAAACTCATAAATACAATCCAATAAAACAGTTCAATAACAATTACATAATTATTCAAGTGCCAAGATACTGCAGAATCGAATCAACATAAATTCAATACAAGAGTGAGTGCAGAGACTCCCCTAACCTAACTCGACCCACCTAAAGACTCCAAACACCTCCGCCTAGCTCGAAACTCCACAATCAAACCCGCACACTAAAAAGATTGGGGAGGGAGAGGGTCAGTCTCTAGAAGACTGAGTGAGCAGGAGCGATATATATATATATAAAACATGCACATGCAAGTCATAAATCCCGAGCAAGGTTTTATTTGAAATTAGTTCCCACTAAGGGTAAGAAAATAGATAAACAATGCTCGAACTTTACGACTAGGTCATATCAAATTCAGTACATTCATAAATCATATATAAATATAAGGCTCGGCGAGTGAGCGTGCACAACCTCCATCCAAACTCCGACCGTGTACATAAACATCAATAATATATTGATTAGGCGATCATGCAATATATCATAATACATGCGGACCATAAATCATATCATAAATATATGCGTTTGGGCAGTCCGTGTCCCGGCCTTCCCGCACGGTGCATAATTCTATCAAAACATATACATAAGAAGAGGCGTAAATCCTAACCAACCTTCTTCCTCCGGGTGGTGGGCGGGTTAGCAAGACCCGACCACCTCAGTCAATGGCCAATGGGGTTTCATGACTCCCCCAAAGGCACTCAGCTCCCATTCCCCACTAAATCTCCTAGCGAGGGCCGGTATCACCGTAGTTTGGTTGAGACTAGTATATGGGATCCCCGTCAGCCCTTGCTTCCTCGGTTAGCCTCATATACTAAGTCCCGGGGCCCGTTCAATAATAAGTTATAAATGTGTCTCGCCAAAACATTTCAATTCATAAGTACATGACTTAATTCATAAATACATTTCATAATTCATAAGTACATAACATAATTCGTAAATACCTTACCGTGTAATTCGGCATATGCTATATACGTACCTCTCCGTGTCATCCTAATCCATAACTAGCATGAAGACACACGGTTTGGAGCATAGCCTCATTACAAAACCATTTTTCAAGCTTATATACGCTCATACGTATAATTCAGAAGAATTTACTCGATAACTTCGTTTGAAAACCATATATATATAATCATAAGGTTTTGGCCAAAGCTTTTCACATAAGGGTTGTAGGGTTTGTTACATAGCTAAAACGAAAACCACCCTCACCTGAACCGTGATGAAACAAGGATCGAGCACCAAGTGCCTGAACGATCAAAAGCTCTCCACCCTGGAGACAACTGTACAAAAGACCACAAGACGTGTTCGTGAGACTCAAGACTCTTAATGAACCATATATGACGCACGGCAATGAAGTGAATATGATATGAAGGCATAAATGATCATATTGTAACAATAAAATGTTCATGTGCACGATTAAGAAATTTAAAACATATAATCAACTCATTCATTCATATGTTTCATTCAATTTTATGATTTCATAAATTCATATAAATTTCATAAATTTAGAATATTCATAAATTCATAATGAATATCAATTAATCTAAAATTCATTTAAGAAGCATAACACATATTATTCAAATTTACATTTAGGAATAAAACAAATAAAACGTTCAATCAATAGTCGATAATTAAATACACAAAATGGAAATCAATTAATTTCAATAATTAAATTAAATCAAATAATATTTTAAATATATAATAAATATATACTATATAATATATAAACATATAGAATATAATATATATATATAATAATACATAATCATACATATATATATAATATATCCATATACACGTAGACACACACACATGCATGCATAATTCACATAAATATTACAGATATATATAAATACCCCATGCATGCAATATATAGAAACTACATGCATATAATATGTATATACTATATATTACCTACACATGCAAATACAAACACAAATACATGCACACACCACACCACTCCCATGCAGGCACACAACACACACACTGCATAACATTTACAGCAGCAACAACAGACCCAGAAACGCAGCAAGGATTCAAGCAAAACAGGGTGACACCCCCGTGTCACCCTCCAAACCTAGACCGAGACACCCCCGTGTCTCGGTACAGAAATCCCAGGCCGGCTTGCACCCCCGTTCCTCGCAGGAACTGCCAAAAATGGCACGCCCGTGACGTGCAGCAGCAGCAGCCTCTCGTTGACAGCAGAATTGAGCAGAAACAGAGCAGAACTCATGCACGAGAAATGCAAGTAACCAAGGCAGCAATACCAGGTACAAATGCAGCACAAACTCAACAAGAACATACACTACCAAACCACGAATTGGACAGAACAAAAAAGAAGAAGGAAACGCAGCAAATTAACAGCGGAAAAACAGAGCAAAGCTGCGGGAAAACAGGGTATGCATCTCTCAACTAATCTGATTCAGTTCAAGTCCATAAAGCGATCAAATGTGCAGCAAAACAACATGAATTCAGCAAGTAAATCAGTCCCAACCAAGCTCAAACAAGAATTGGAAGCGTACGTGACCTTCAAGTGGACATTTCTCAAAAGATCCTAAATGATATTTCATAAATATCTCAACAACCCTGAAATCTATGATCATAAATGATATGAGGAAGTCAAAACAATTAATCTCAGGCTTGGAATCAATCAAAATCATTGAGAATCGAAGGGGAACAAGAAATTGTCCAAAATCTCTTATTTTCGGAAAAACAGTTCAGGATGAATAAACCATGCTCAAAATCATGAATGAAGGGATGGAAATGATCAGAATTAACCATATAATACAACCCTAAACTTACCTTGTTGATTGGTTGAAGTTTGGAGGAGATTTGAGCTCCAAAATCTCCAAGAGACGAAGGGTTACGGGACTGAAATGAGAAGCAGTAGCTTTGGCTGAGTTTTGGGGATTGTGAGAGGATAAACTCGGTTAGGGCTTGAAATATCCTGATAGGTGGTTGAGTTAGGGTTTCAAAGAATCAAACCATGGTTAATTTGGTTATGGTTTGGGTGAGATATGGTTCATTTTGTGCAGCAAGGTCAAGTTGAATGCCGTTTCGTTTTTCGGTTGGATTTCGGAGTTTCAAATGACTTAAGAAAAATGCAAGGCTAATTTTACTAAACTCGAATTTTCGTTACGAGTTCAGCGGAGTTGACGGAACTCGAATCCGAGTTCCCGAGCTCAAGATATTAAATTCGGAACCAAGGGTACGCTAAGTGCTCGTTAGCTCCCGTTTTGGTTCCTTAATTAAAATTAAATTCGTTAACATAACAAATGAATTCAAAACATAAATTGAGCATAAAATCATGTTCATAACACATATATGTACGACATATTACAAATTCGTGCCAATTCGATATCAAATCATATAAGAACGAAGCACAAAATAAACGAACAAACTCATACATGCGATTCATGCATAAATTATGAAACCCCATGCAATTCATGCAATTTCCATGCAAAATTATATTAATCCCACGTATAATATATATATATATATATTAATAAGTAATTAGTTAAAACATGATTAATTGACATAACATATAATTAACATAATCATTAAATTAATAATAATATAAATAAACGTATACATATATATACTTAGAGAAATATATGTGTATGTATATATATAATACGGTACATATATATATATATTAGAATTAATAATAATTTAAAAATAAAATATAATAAAATGAAATAATAACAATTATAATAAAATTAAATATAAAACACGTAAAAACAATTAATCACATAATTAAATAATTAAATTGCGCAATTTAGAAGCAAATAAGGTATATTAATAAAATTGAAAAACCGGGGCGTTACAATCTCTCCCCCTTAAAAGAATCCGTCCTCGGATTCAAAACACGCTTGAAATTAAACAATGAGAGATTCCCCGTCTCTCGCAACAACAAGGAGAGAGCCCCGTCTCTCGAGCAACAATGAGAGAACCCCGTCTCTCGCAAACAAAGAGAGTACCCCGTCTCTCAAACAAAAATAAGAGAAGCCCCGTCTCTTAGAAACAACGAGAGCACCCCGTCTCTCAAACAAAATAAATAAAGCAAGGAAGTCTCCAATACTCCCAAGCAGCACACGCAAAACCAAATTCAAAATCACACAAGCCACCTCAAGGTAATTATCAGATATCATCCACGTTACTCATCAATTCCTTCACGTAATTTAACTTGTTAAGAAAACAAAGCACATAACAAAGAAATTAATAAATTGAATTGGCATGAATGTATGCTTCATGAATGCTATAAATACCGTTCACCGTAGTCACGAAGTTTTAAAATTGTGAGTTGTCGTTGTTCAGTGTATCATCTGTCCAGAAGATAGATTCAGTGCTCAATTTGTCTTTAACCTCTTCAGGGTACCTCGATGAAACAATTAATGAATCCTTCCGGGATTATACTTCTTAGATCCCTTCTGCCTGGTACTGCTCCTAGTCTCCATCATTTCCTTTAATCTTCATTCAACCAACTCTTTGTAGTTAACCAAGTTTGACCTCCCGAATACCCTTAGGCCATCCGTCTCGAAGTTAGGTCCCGAGCTACTATCTTACCCGTATCGGAGTTTAAAATACCCTCAGGGATAACTACTATGGACAACCTTGACGATTCAATCCCTACCTTGAGATATTCGTCATTAGGATCTACCGTAACACGAATCCTTTTCTAGCTTCCGTTCATATTATCCATTCACTCTCTTTAACCCCTTTAAGGTTATATTCCGTATCTGGCCCTACATTTCTTGAATCAAAGATAGAATGTTCTTGATGCGTTTAAACTTTGATGTAAATCCTCCAATGATCATCTTTTCTGGTTTGGTTCCTTCTTAATTTTCCTTCCGAATTATCGTGGGACTAACCGAAGACTTGATAATATTGTCATTGTTGAACCCCCTTTTTGTATCCTATTGGATTACTCTTGATTGCCCTCCTTCCATTCTATGCTAGCTTGATTCGACACTCTCTCTTTTGTCAATTCTGACTTAGGAGTTTCCAGAAGCTCCCTTATAAGTCTGTTATTCCCAGATCCATGTTCTATACATAAGAATATTCTCCAAGCCATTTCCGTTATCCCTAGTGAGGGACTCCAACCCGAATTGAGTAACTTAACTCTCCTCTTAACAACTTAACCATTCAAGCCGTCTTGTTTATTTATGATCATCACTAATAAGACTCCCAGGTCTTCCTTAATTTGCAATTTCGTTATTCTTACTGAAATATTTCTTCGAGCACCCTTTCAATCGTCCAATTTGTTCCTCGGTCATGCTCTCCCCCTTAAATTTTTGTTGTCCCGGATTGAACTCCATCGATTCTTCTTTCATCGAAACTCTTGATGAGTAACTCCCATTAGGTGGAGTGTAACCGATATAGAAATCAAAGGTTTGGCCTTTCAACTCCTTCCCTAGTTCTCTTAATGTCCGAAACTCCTTTCTTAATCTTGTCCGGAACTCTAATCTCACTTCTCCTTCTGAATTCTTGTTTCCATTAACCTATCCCTTAATAGAAGTTCTTATGTCCCCAAATTCACCTTCCTTCTAATGTCATCCTATTATTTCTCTTCCTCATAACTCGGATGCGGTTCGGTTGAACTGATACTTGACAGTTGAGGCGAAAGGCTTCCTATCAAGTAAACACTAAAATGCATGTTGGGTTAAAATGACAATGCATGTGTCAGTTTACACCAAGCAGTTATACAACACATTAGCATAACAAAGCCAATTAGAAATGCACGGATAACCATAAGGTTAAAAAAATAAATAATTAATGCGAAATGTGATGCACATGCTATGAATGTTTTGGAACCTGTCACCAAGGTGGTAAGCTATTAGCTCGGTAGCTTTTCCTCGTTCCTCCAATCCCGAGGTTACTTAACTTGGTGATTATCCCTTGCCTTTCCCACGGTCTTCAAGTTTTCCATGAGTCCATCACTTGTATCTTCCACTATCCGAGATTGCAATTCCTTAATCCTTAATTCTTCCACGTCCCCAGAGTTAATATCCAACTTCTTCTCGAATTTCGACCTTTACTTCTAATCGTCACCTCAATCAAGAATTCCGCGCTTATCCTTTGTGGATTTAATTCACTTCCAATTGCTTCTACTTGAGCGCATGATTTCCCCTCTTTCTCATTTCCATTTGTTGCTCCATATCTTCCAATTTAACCTCACAACATGACAATTCAGCTGGGATTTGGAAAAATGAACTCAAATTTTGTTCTCCATATCGCCACCTTCCCTCTATTTGCGTTTACCCAAGTGCTTATCTTCTAGAACCCGACTTCTAATCACTAGGTTTAGTTCGAAGTCCTTCTTTGTAGACCCTTGATGCATAACCTCTACCGGACCCCTGTTATCTCTACTCCTCTTAATTACTAGTACCTCTTCCATGATCCAAATCCGGGACCAATATATCTTCAAGGTTTTGTTCCCTTCCTTCCTTAGGTTGCAAGATCCTGTTGAATCCAATTAATGCACTTCAGGTAGTGGATTCACATAAGTTGTTCTTTTGAGTCACAACTATCTCTTGATTAACCCCTATTCCTATACCACCAAATGTTCCTCTGCCATCGCATCGCCAAGGTCGAACCTCCCATTCTAAATCTTAACCGTTAATTGCAACTCAGTCTGTAATGCCACGCGGCTAGCATTCTCCACATTCCTCCTCGGGCATCCTTCCTATCTTCCATGCCTCCGAAGGAATTTGCAATAGGTTGTTGTGATCATAAACTTGGCCGTGGTTTGATATCATCTTTATAACCTGGAAATCATATCTCAATTCAGGAATGGATGCATGCGATTAGTGCATGCTCATGGCACCCATTCAATACGAAAGACAAGAATCCATAAAAATGCAACAAGTAATTCAACGAAATTCTTAAGGAAACCAAATTCCATATTCAAGATCGATGCAATGCACATAATATCACATAGTCCCTATGCCGTTCGACTTAAACGGACTCCGACACGACTCAAGAACACCGGTTTTGCAACCGGGCTCTGATACCACTTAAGGATGTAGCACCCCGCACGTGAGGCACCACATCCCCCGCACTATGGCTCAACACGAGTAACGAAACAGTAACTCCGCACCCGTATCAACCCATAGCGAACGGGAGACAAACATAAAAACCTTCCTAAGCTAGGCGGAACTAGACCCCGCAATGAAGCCAATCAACAACGTATAATGCATTGCAAACTTAAATTCAAACATACAACTCATAAGTAGAATTTGGGCTCTTCAGGCCTCTTTTAAACTCATAAATACAATCCAATAAAACAGTTCAATAACAATTACATAATTATTCAAGTGCCAAGATACTGCAGAATCGAATCAACATAAATTCAATACAAGAGTGAGTGCAGAGACTCCCCTAACCTAACTCGACCCACCTAAAGACTCCAAACACCTCCGCCTAGCTCGAAACTCCACAATCAAACCTGCACACTAAAAAGATTGGGGAGGGAGAGGGTCAGTCTCTAGAAGACTGAGTGAGCAGGAGCGATATATATATATATAAAACATGCACATGCAAGTCATAAATCCCGAGCAAGGTTTTATTTGAAATTAGTTCCCACTAAGGGTAAGAAAATAGATAAACAATGCTCGAACTTTACGACTAGGTCATATCAAATTCAGTACATTCATAAATCATACATAAATATAAGGCTCGGCGAGTGAGCGTGCACAACCTCCATCCAAACTCCGACCGTGTACATAAATATCAATAATATATTGATTAGGCGATCATGCAATATATCATAATACATGCGGACCATAAATCATATCATAAATATATGCGTTTGGGCAGTCCGTGTCCCGGCCTTCCCGCACGGTGCATAATTCTATCAAAACATATACATAAGAAGAGGCGTAAATCCTAACCAACCTTCTTCCTCCGGGTGGTGGGCGGGTTAGCAAGACCCGACCACCTCAGTCAATGGCCAATGGGGTTTCATGACTCCCCCAAAGGCACTCAGCTCCCATTCCCCGCTAAATCTCCTAGCGAGGGCCGGTATCACCGTAGTTTGGTTGAGACTAGTATATGGGATCCCCGTCAGCCCTTGCTTCCTCGGTTAGCCTCATATACTAAGTCCCGGGGCCCGTTCAATAATAAGTTATAAATGTGTCTCGCCAAAACATTTCAATTCATAAGTACATGACTTAATTCATAAATACATATCATAATTCATAAGTACATAACATAATTCGTAAATACCTTACCGTGTAATTCGGCATATGCTATATACGTACCTCTCCGTGTCATCCTAATCCATAGCTAGGATGAAGACACACGGTTTGGAGCATAGCCTCATTACAAAACCATTTTTCAAGCTTATATACGCTCATACGTATAATTCAGAAGAATTTACTCGATAACTTCGTTTGAAAACCATATATATATAATCATAAGGTTTTGGCCAAAGCTTTTCACATAAGGGTTGTAGGGTTTGTTACATAGCTAAAACGAAAACCACCCTCACCTGAACCGTGATGAAACAAGGATCGAGCACCAAGTGCCTGAACGATCAAAAGCTCTCCACCCTGGAGACAACTGTACAAAAGACCACAAGACGTGTTCGTGAGACTCAAGACTCTTAATGAACCATATATGACGCACGGCAATGAAGTGAATATGATATGAAGGCATAAATGATCATATTGTAACAATAAAATGTTCATGTGCACGATTAAGAAATTTAAAACATATAATCAACTCATTCATTCATATGTTTCATTCAATTTTATGATTTCATAAATTCATATAAATTTCATAAATTTAGAATATTCATAAATTCATAATGAATATCAATTAATCTAAAATTCATTTAAGAAGCATAACACATATTATTCAAATTTACATTTAGGAATAAAACAAATAAAACGTTCAATCAATAGTCGATAATTAAATACACAAAATGGAAATCAATTAATTTCAATAATTAAATTAAATCAAATAATATTTTAAATATATAATAAATATATACTATATAATATATAAACATATAGAATATAATATATATATATAATAATATATAATCGTACATATATATATAATATATCCATATACACGTAGACACACACACATGCATGCATAATTCACATAAATATTACAGATATATATAAATACCCCATGCATGCAATATATAGAAACTACATGCATATAATATGTATATACTATATATTACCTACACATGCAAATACAAACACAAATACATGCACACACCACACCACTCCCATGCAGGCACACAACACACACACTGCATAACATTTACAGCAGCAACAACAGACCCAGAAACGCAGCAAGGATTCAAGCAAAACAGGGTGACACCCCCGTGTCACCCTCCAAACCTAGACCGAGACACCCCCGTGTCTCGGTACAGAAATCCCAGGCCGGCTTGCACCCCCGTTCCTCGCAGGAACTGCCAAAAATGGCACGCCCGTGACGTGCAGCAGCAGCAGCCTCTCGTTGACAGCAGAATTGAGCAGAAACAGAGCAGAACTCATGCACGAGAAATGCAAGTAACCAAGGCAGCAATACCAGGTACAAATGCAGCACAAACTCAACAAGAACATACACTACCAAACCACGAATTGGACAGAACAAAAAAGAAGAAGGAAACGCAGCAAATTAACAGCGGAAAAACAGAGCAAAGCTGCGGGAAAACAGGGTATGCATCTCTCAACTAATCTGATTCAGTTCAAGTCCATAAAGCGATCAAATGTGCAGCAAAACAACATGAATTCAGCAAGTAAATCAGTCCCAACCAAGCTCAAACAAGAATTGGAAGCGTACGTGACCTTCAAGTGGACATTTCTCAAAAGATCCTAAATGATATTTCATAAATATCTCAACAACCCTGAAATCTATGATCATAAATGATATGAGGAAGTCAAAACAATTAATCTCAGGCTTGGAATCAATCAAAATGATTGAGAATCGAAGGGGAACAAGAAATTGTCCAAAATCTCTTATTTTCGGAAAAACAGTTCAGGATGAATAAACCATGCTCAAAATCATGAATGAAGGTATGGAAATGATCAGAATTAACCATATAATACAACCCTAAACTTACCTTGTTGATTGGTTGAAGTTTGGAGGAGATTTGAGCTCCAAAATCTCCAAGAGATGAAGGGTTACGGGACTGAAATGAGAAGCAGTAGCTTTGGCTGAGTTTTGGGGATTGTGAGAGGATAAACTCGGTTAGGGCTTGAAATATCCTGATAGGTGGTTGAGTTAGGGTTTCAAAGAATCAAACCATGGTTAATTTGGTTATGGTTTGGGTGAGATATGGTTCATTTTGTGCAGCAAGGTCAAGTTGAATGCCGTTTCGTTTTTCGGTTGGATTTCGGAGTTTCAAATGACTTAAGAAAATGCAAGGCTAATTTTACTAAACTCGAATTTTCGTTACGAGTTCAGCGGAGTTGACGGAACTCGAATCCGAGTTCCCGAGCTCAAGATATTAAATTCGGAACCAAGGGTACGCTAAGTGCTCGTTAGCTCCCGTTTTGGTTCCTTAATTAAAATTAAATTCGTTAACATAACAAATGAATTCAAAACATAAATTGAGCATAAAATCATGTTCATAACACATATATGTACGACATATTACAAATTCGTGCCAATTCAATATCAAATCATATAAGAACGAAGCACAAAATAAACGAACAAACTCATACATGCGATTCATGCATAAATTATGAAACCCCATGCAATTCATGCAATTTCCATGCAAAATTATATTAATCCCACGTATAATATATATATATATATATATTAATAAGTAATTAGTTAAAACATGATTAATTAACATAACATATAATTAACATAATCATTAAATTAATAATAATATAAATAAACGTATACATATATATACTTAGAGAAATATATGTGTATGTATATATATAATACGGTACATATATATATATATTAGAATTAATAATAATTTAAAAATAAAATATAATAAAATGAAATAATAACAATTATAATAAAATTAAATATAAAACACGTAAAAACAATTAATCACATAATTAAATAATTAAATTGCGCAATTTAGAAGCAAATAAGGTATATTAATAAAATTGAAAAACCGGGGCGTTACAGAAGGCCTGTCTGGAAGCTCCACCGTCGAAGAACTACACTGGAAGCTCCGCCGTTGAAGACCTGCCTGTGTTTGAGGAAATTTCGGTTGAGGCTGTGGAACTTTCACAAGTGAAATGAGGGTTTTCCCTTTTGCCATGGCTGGATAAATTTTGGGGGGAAAAGCGTAAAAAATTTTGGGGACAATGAGGGTTTGAGTAAATTTTGGTGAGATTTCTTTTTCCTTTTGCAGCCCTGTATATATTTTTTTTGGGGGTTTAAGTTATGAATAGTTTTATTAAAGTAAATTTTTAATATTTAAGATATATTTAATATGTAAGATATATATAATATTAATTAAGTCTCCCAAAACAAAATATGATATTATTTTAGAATTTGCAAATTCCGAGGGAAAATGGATTTCGAAAAAACTAAATATTAAAAAAAGAGAAAAAATTGTTTTTAAATATTAAATATAATAACATGATGTTTTCTTTGTTAGTTAATTAAATAAGAAAAAATTCTCTTTCAAAAATATGTGAAAACGAAATTCGATTTCAATTTAAAATAAAGCGAATGTCCTTAACGTTATAATATCGTTCGAAATACCTACCGAATGTTTGATTACATATGTATAACCATCAATTCACTCATCTAATAACTAAAATTATCTTATTTTATTCACTAATTATACATAAAATTGTCATGGATTGTATTTAAACTCAACAAATTATTACGTAGTGCTTAATTTTAAAATATATATATTGCAAATTCTGAGGGAAAATGGTTTTCCCTCGGAATTTGCAAAAATCTAAATATTGAAAAAAAAAGAAAACATTGTTTTTAAATATTAAATGTAACAACATGATGTTTTCCTTGTTATTTAATTAAATAAGAAAAAAATTTCTATCAAAAATATGTGAAAACGAAATTCGATTTCACTTTAAAATAAAACGAATGTTTTTAACGTTATGATAACGTTCGAAATACCTACCGAATGTTTGATAACATATGTATAACCATCAATTCACTCATCTAATAACTAAATTTATCTTATTTTATTCACTAATTATACATATAATTGTCATGGATTGTATTTAAACTCAACAAATTATTATGTAGTGCTTAATTTTAAAAAATATATATTGCAAATTCCGAGGGAATTCCGAGGGATTTCCAAGGGAAAACTATTTTCCCTCGGAATTTGGAAAAATCTAAATATTGAAAAAAAAAAAAGAAAACATTGTTTTTAAATATTAAATATAATAACATGATGTTTTCTTTGTTAGTTAATTAAATAAGAAAAAATTCTCTTCCAAAAATATGTAAAAACGAAATTCGATTTCAATTTAAAATAAAGCGAATGTCCTTAATGTTATAATATCGTTCGAAATACCTACTGAATGTTTCATTACATATGTATAACCATCAATTCACTCTTCTAATAACTAAAATTATCTTATTTTATTCACTAATTATACATATAATTGTCATGGATTGTATTTAAACTCAACAAATTATTATGTAGTGCTTAATTTTAAAATATATATATTGCAAATTCCGAGGGATTTCCGAGGGAATTCGTAATTTGCAAATTTTCCCTCGGAAATCCCTCGTAATTTGCAAAAATCTAAATATTGAAAAAAAAAGGAAAACATTGTTTTTAAATATTAAATGTAACAACATGATGTTTTCCTTGTTATTTAATTAAATAAGAAAAAATTTTCTATCAAAAATATGTGAAAACGAAATTCGATTTCAATTTAAAATAAAACGAATGTTTTTAACGTTATGATATCGTTCGAAATACCTACCGAATGTTTGATAACGTATGTATAACCATCAATTCACTCATCTAATAACTAAAATTATCTTATTTTATTCACTAATTATACATATAATTGTCATGGATTGTATTTAAACTCAACAAAATATTATGTAGTGCTTAATTTTAAAAATATATATATAGCAAATTCCGAGGGAATATTTTCCCTCGGAAATCCCTCGGAATTTTGGAAAAATCTAAATATTGAAAAAAGAAAAATATTGTTTTTAAATATTAAATGTAATAACATGATGTTTTCTTTGTTAGTTAATTAAATAAGAAAAAAAAATCCTCTTTCAAAAATAAGTGAAAACGGAATTTGATTTCATTTTAAATAATTAAACATATTGCTCGAAAATTATACTATAGTCGAAAATTCGACTATATATATATATATATATATATATATATATATATATATATATATATATATAACTTGCAATTACTTATTTAATAGATATCATTATAGCTCTTAATTCACTAATGATATTTATAATTGTCATGGATTTTACCTAAGTTCAATAAATTATTATATAATTAATAATTAAAAAATAACTATTCAAAATTCCGAGGGAATTGTGAGGGAATTCAGAGGGAATTTATCAAATTAATTTCCGAGGGAATATTTCCCTTGGAATTCCCTCGGAAAGTAGTTTTATTTTAATAATTAATTAAGTTTCAATTTTTCGAGGGAATTTTCCCTCGGAAAACACTAAATTGAATTATTCGAACATTTCCGAGGGAATATTTCCTTCGGAAATCCCTCGGAAAATAATTTTAATTTAGAAATTAAATAATTTTCAATTTTTCGAGGGAATTTTCCCTCGGGAATTCCCTCGGAAAATACTAAGTCGAATTATGTGAACATTTCCGAGGGAAGATTTCCCTCGGAAATCCCAGGGAAAATAATTTTAATTTAAAAATTAATTAAGTTTTTGGTTTCCGAGGGAATTTCCCTCGGAAAATCCCTCGGAATATTATTTTAATTTAATAAATAAATAATTTTTATTTTTTCGAGGGAATTTCCCCTCGGAATTCCCTCGGAAAACTTGGCGGTTAACCTTGGCGCTAAAATTTTCGAGGGATTTCCGAGGGAATGTTCCCTCGGAATTCCCTCGGATTTTTCCCTCATCCGAGGGAATTCCGAGGGATTTTTTCCCTCGGAATTCGCCTGTTTTCTTGTAGTGCTTGTTGTTGAGGAGGTTGGGGTGGAGCTTGGTATTGAGTTTGGGGAGTTTGGAAATGGGCTTGTTGTGGAGGGAAAGGAGGATGTTGTTGGAAATTTCCGGGGTTTCTAGGTTGTGGTGGTGGTCTTAGGGCATTTTGCGCGTTGTTGGTGTTAGACCAAGAAAAATTAGGGTGGTTGCGTAGTCCGGGATTGTATGTGTTGGAATAGGGATTGTGTTGCTGCCTTTGTTGGTTTAAGGCATTTACTTGTTCGGAACTTGGAGATGGATTTTCTTGAGAAGCATAAGGGCATGAATCATAACTGTATGGCCCCCTACACATCTCACAAGTCGATTGTTGCATAGGAGGGGGTTGATTTGACACGACATTAACTTTAAATTGCTCCACTTGCTTTTCCAAAGCCTCAATCTTAGCTTGCACGGCGGTATATTCTCCAACTTGTAACATGTCGGGCGTCGAGCTTGAAGGCCTCTGGATTGGTGTGTTACCCCTTTCATTTGCCCTAGAATTGTTAGCCGCCATTCTCTCCAACAAATGTATTGCATCGGCTTCGTACATGGTCATTATAGCCCCTCCCGCGGCGGAATCAATCATGACCTTCAAGGGTTGGGAAATTCCTCCGTAAAATGATTGGACAAACTTCCAATCTTCGCATCCATGGTGAGGGCATTTCCTTTGTAGTTCCTTAAACCGTTCCCAAGCTTCGTATAGACTTTCTCCCTCATATTACCGAAATGAGGTAATTTCATTCCGGAGCTTAACCGTTTTAGCGTGCGGGAAGAACTTATCCAGAAATGCTTGAGACAATAGAGGCCATGATCCCTTAGTCTCATACGGAAGAGCACTGTGCCAAGCTTTCGCCCTATCCCTCAAGGAGAATGGAAAGAGTCGAATCCTAAAAGCTTCCTCGGGCACATTGTTGAGTTTGAATGTGTCACAAACCTCAACGAACCAGTTCACATGTGAAATGGGATCCTCTGTAGCTAAACCGGTGAATTGATTTTCTTGGAGGAGAGAAATATAAGCAGGCTTAATTTCAAAGTGGTTCGCCGCCACCCCCGGCCTTCCAAAGTTTTGCTGGATGTTTTCCATATTTGGCATTGCATACTCCCTAATTTGCCTTTGAGGTGGTTGGTTAGGGGGTGGTTGTGGTCTTTGTCCTCTATTTGCCCCATTAAGGGCATCATTCGCATTGAAATCTTCCATTTGAATCGGGGTTGATACCTCTTGTCTCCTTTCCTTCCTTAGTGTACGAAGTTTCTTTTCGATGTCTGGATAATGTTTCAAATTCTCCTAACTTTTAGCTCTTCTCATGCACAAGAACCTACAAGAGACAAACAAGCATCAAATTCAATAAAAATTAAAGTCTAATTCACTAACTACTAACACTTAAACAAGAGTGATTTCAACACCTTCCCCGGCAACGACGCCAAAAACTTGTTAACTCTCAACTCTACACCTAAACACACAATTGATTCCGGCTTATGAGGCCGTCCTATCTTTGTTAAACCTCATTCGGGCAGAACAAGGCCTGGGAAGGTATCAAATCGAAAAGGAATCTCAAGATGTGCAAGATGGTCGAATTGGTAGTAAAAATGTAACCCAAGTGCAAGTTGTAAAAGAATCAATTGTAGCACAAGGGGTCGAATCCCAGGGGAAGGGGAACTCAAAGTCAATTGTAAAGTGCGTTTGTTAATCTATAGACCGGAAGGAAATTTGTAGTAACTAGCCACTAAGAAAATGAGAAGGGTAAACACAAGCAAACTAAAGTAAACAAGTAATTAAACTCTTAAATGAAACTCAAGTAATTTAAAGGGAGCCGGGGGAATAACACGTTCATAAGGCTTCGGTGCAAATTCAATGCTCAACAAATGAAGTTGTTCTTACAATTCTAACCACTTATATATATACACTAGCTTTTCTCAAAGTCTAGTGCACGTACCTAGTCTAAGATAAAGCCAATCTCGTGATCATTGAAACAAAGATTAGGCCAAAAGCTCAAGGTTAGTATCATTAACTAATTAGCGGCTTGACATTATTAATCATGATTCAATTGCTCAAAGCTAAGTTAAATCTCTTTAGACCTAGACTTCAAGTGTTTAGGAAAATATTACCAACTCACAAACAATTTCTCAATTAGAAGGTGAATTAAGGATCAAGTATAAGTAGGCCACACTCACACAAGCTTTGAAACCATTTTCCCAACATAAGAACCAAACTCATTCATTGAGACATTTTATCAAACACATAATCCTCACTTTATGTCATCCCCCTAGCTCTTGAGATCTAGCCACTCATATCCACACACTCAACCCAAGAATAAGATGAATCATTCTGAAAGTAAATCATATTCATAGATCAAGATTCAAACTCAAACATCCAAGGTCAAAAGGCTCATACAAGAGCTAAAACTTACTTAATCAAACTAGAAAGGGAAATTATACTATATTAGCTAAGAAAGCAATAAGGAATTTAAAATGCAAACTAATTTATCAAATGATCTTCATGGCTTCAAGGTATGGAAATGGCGGCTTCAGAATCTCTCCTTCGCTGCTCCTTGTTCCCAATTAGGTTAAAAAAACTAAGCTCCCTCAAACACCCCCGAAAAGTAGGTTAAAAACTAGGAAAAACGTATTTCTGGTGAAAATCCACCGGGGTGGATTTTCAAGGGCAAATAAATCCATGGGGGTGGATTTTGAAAACGCACTGACACTTTATAATAAAAATCCACGGGGGTGGATTTTTTTCTACTACGAAATCCATGGGGGTGGATTTAGGTCAGAAAGCTTCTGCCTCAAATTTCCGCGAGGGTGGAAATTTTTGAACTGCGAAATCCATGGGGGTGGATTTTGAAAACGCACTGACACTTTATAATAAAAATCCACGGGGGTGGGTTTTTTTCTACTACGAAATCCATGGGGATGGATTTAGGTCAGAAAGCTTCTGCCTCAAATTTCCGCGAGGGTGGAAATTTTTGAACTGCGAAATCCATGGGGGTGGATTTAGGTCAGAAAGCTTCTGCCTCAAATTTCCGCGAGGGTGGAAAATTTTGAATTGCGAAATCCACGGGGGTGGATTTCCAAATGAAGGCAGCAACAATTCAAAGTTGTAAGATATCCTTTTTAAACTTGAATTTTGGCGGGTTTTGCTCCATTTTGTCCCTCTAACTCTTCTATGTTAAAAACATCTGCAAAGAACATAAAATTCCAATAAGATTCTAAATGTAGGGCTAAAAATACCTAAATAACGCCTCAAAGGAGCAAGAAAACACGACTCAACACTCATTTTTTGCAAAATCATCAAAATAGCCTCGAAAAAACATGAAATGACGTAACACATCATTCTTCTCTCCCATACAAACCATTTTGTTAACATAATGCCTCATATATATACACGATTTTATACTTTTATTTTGTATGTTAATATTTCACAATATAATTTTCATACTTTGTATATAAAAATTAATATATTTATTTTTTTGTGTAGGTGGATGGCGGGGTAAAAATTAATTGTTGATTTATTTTTTGGAGTATTATTTAGAAACCATAAAGTATCCAAGTTATAAAATAGAGTATTATAAAGTTTTTAAATTATAAAACAGGGTATCCAAATCATAAAATAGAGTATCTAAATTTAAAAGTAGAGTATTATTTGTACAAATTAAAGTAGTCAGGTTTAAAATTGAAGTATGCATGAGAAGGGAAAAAAAACAAAAAAAAAAAAAAAAGAGAAAAAAGAGTATTGCTCGTAAAAGTTAAAGTAGTTAATTACATTTTAAATTAGAGTAATATTATTTATAAAAGATAAAGTAACTAGATTTATTGTAGCACCCGCACGATGGGATACCACATCCCCGCACCTAGACCCAACCTACATGCGAGATGGGAGACCCGCACATGAACCGAGCATAGGCGAACGGGAGAACACCAACACACTTAAGCTAGGCGGAACCTAGACCCCGAATTTCAAAATGCAAAGTGCGCAAATGCGGAAGCTTAAACATGTCAAATAATAAAATATAAACATATAAGTGACGGGTTCAACTAGCATAAATACCTAATCCCGAATGTCCAACATAAACGTAAATCATATATCATAATTCAAACGAGTTCATACTATACCTAGAAGCCTGTCTCGATTATTCATATAAATTAAACAATACATTCATATACATATACGCGATCAAGTTGTACAAACTTAATCAAATTCGAAAGTGAATGCAAAGGACCCAGACTTGAACAAAAGACTCGACTTCAAAACAGACACTATACATAGAGGCTTATAAGTCACATGAATTAAAAAACGGCACATTTCATTAGGGTCTAACTATATCCTAACCTCACCTTACACAGACGAAGCCGAAGACACACTATCGATCCACCCCGGAATCAACTTGACCTACAAAGCACCACCCCGGGTGCACCTGAACAAACTGGAGACAAAATGCAAGACTTAGAGTCAAAATGAAGCATATAGACACACGGCGTATGTTTACGCACTTAAGGAATGTAGCGCACAATTAAGGTAATGGATGCAAATGAGATGGCAAGCGGTAACATTTAATCAATCACGAACATGTGAAACACTTAACATTTAATAACATGCTTTAAAATCACATAATTCATCATATTACATATATCAATTCATATTCATAAAAGAACATATAACAAGTTCAAAACATACAAGGAAGGTAATTAGGTACAAAGATGCGTCACACGTAACACTTAGAGCAAACAAGTTCATAGTTAGCATGCATGCATCGAAATCATACCAAAAGAAGTATATACACACCATAACACATTATTTATACAAGAAACATAACAAATTCACACATTACAAGTTATAGCAAGGAAATTCATACGTATAAACAAGAACACAATACACAAGGATCAAGATCGGGGAGGGAAACGAGCAAAACAAGCAAACAAACGAACAAAACACACAAAACACCAAGCCTAGGGGACTAACGCCGTTAGTCCCCTCTATTCCTTCTTCCAATAACGACCGTTAGTGGGCATAGAACTCCCAAGTGCAACTAACGGCCGTTACCTTCAAGGCCCGTTAGCCCTCCTCTGCTTCGTCTTCCTCGCGCGAACACTTGCAAATCAGCCTCAAAACCCCACAAAACTCACACTAAAGCTAGGTAACACATAAGGTCATGTTAAGGTATCAAAAACTCATGAAATTAAGGCCTAAAACCATGCAAAAACTGAAGCACAAAAGGAGCAATTGCAAAAGATTCAAATATATACATATATTGCATTCAAGCTTGGAGCATTAATGGCAACTCCCTAAAAACTCAACTACCACTTAATACATGAATGTAGAAACATTTATGGAGGCCTTTTGATCATATATCACGCATTAAACCAAAAGAAATCACAAGGTAAAATCATATAATTCTTGCAAGAACTCAAAACCCTTTCTATTCACCACTATTCATGCTTTTACCCAAAACCCTAGCAAATCAAACTCAAATTCTAAGTTTCATAGATGAAAATAAGCACAAATGGATATAGAATACAAATATATGCTTACCTCTTGAATTGGATGAAGGATGGAAGAGATATGAACTCAAAAATCTTAAGGTTGTGAATAGTGATGGGATTCTCCTTCTCTCTTTCCTTGGGAGCTGATTTCCTCTTCTTTCTTGCTTACGGTTCGTAATGGGTTCAAGTTTGGGGCAATTTGGAGCTCAAACGGGTCAGATATGGCCAAAACGGGTAGTATAGTGCATGCCGGTTCAAGCTGTTCGGTTCGGCGAGGTTTCAAAGGTTCAAACGAGTTTGAAAAGTTATGAGGCTTGTTCCATTGGCTCCGAACCATCGAAATGAAGCCAACGGAGGTGTTGGAATTGGAATCTTAATTCTCGAACTCAAGTTACGCCGCCCGGAACCCAAGGTGTGCTAAATGCTCCTTAGCTCCTTTAAGTTCCGTTTCACCAAAACAAATGAAAACTTAAACAAGCAAGTTCTATAACATGTATAAAGCACATAGACACATTCATAATTCATATAATTCATGCATGGTAAGTTGTCACAAAAATCGAAATTGAAAAGTGGGTTAAATGCGTTAAAACAAGTTAAAAAGGGCATAAAACGTTAACTTTAGGAACATGAAGCATATAACACTTATTCAAAAGTCATTTAAATCCCACATACTTAATTAATTAAAAGCGCACTTGGCACACTCGTGACGTTCGTACCTGTACTGCCGAAAAGTCGGAGTGTTACATTTATAATTAAAGTAATGTTCATAAACATTAAAATATTCAAATTTAAAAATAGTGTATTATTCGTAAGGGATAATTCCAGTCACCCCCATCCTTTAGGGGGAAAATTGCACTGATTGAAAGAAAGGAGAGCAAACCGCACTACCCCCAAAGGATTTGGGGGGGGGGGGGGGGGGGAGAGGCTGATTGGAATTAGCCCTATTCGTAAAAGTTAAAGTACTCAAATTTAAAATTGAAGTATGAAAAGGAAAAACAAAGAAGAAGAAAAGGAAAAAAAGATAATTAAGGGTATTGCAGGCAATTTAGGTGAGTGGGGAGTGAAATATAACTATAAATTTAAGGGAAATTAGTATTGATATTTTTTACATAGGAAAGTAAACTAAATAATTTCTAGGGCGAATTACATCTGAGTACCCTTAGGTTTGACCTAATTACAACGCCGTCCCCATTCTTTCAATTATTATCATATAGTCCCTGAGGTATGATTTCAAACTGAGGTCCCTAAACGCCGTTAGGGTTCTCAGGGACCAGTATGTAATTTCAACTTAATATAGGGATCATTTTGTAACATAATAAAACAATGAGGGATGCGCTGTTTAGGGATCTCAGATGGAACCCTAACGACATTTAGGTACCTCAGGCGGAAACAATACCTCAAAGACTATATGGTAATAATCGAAAGAATAGGGATTACGTTGTAATTAGGCCAAACCTGAGGGTACTCAAATATAATTCGCCCTAATTGAGAAGGAGTTGTTAATTGTGAGTCTTTGATTCTATATGTACTTATTACCTTTTAAGTTAGATATAAGTCATCTTCAAATTCATTGATTTATATTATGAATCAAGGAAGGAGCCAGGATTTGATATAAAGAGGGGCAAAAATTAAAATATTAAAAATAAAGGGAACGAAAATTTTAATTTAGAATGAGGACAAAATTATAAATATTCCAAATATATATATATATATAGGGAAATTTACATCTGGGTCCCCTGAGGTTTAGCGTAATTACAAATTAATCCCTGCACTTCCGGAAATTACATACAACTACCTCACTGTTACATTCCGTTAGAGGTCCCTCGACTCCGTTATGGTTCCGTCCAAAAAAAAATTTACTTTTCCAAAATTACCCCTTATTATTTTAATAATTTGTTAAATTACCTAAATACCCTCAGGGACTACAATGTTGATTGAGTATTCTTGAGGGCTCGTTTTGTAACATTTTGTAAAATATAGGGACTTTTTTGTAATATTCAGTTTAATTTCCAATTGCAGAAGCAAGTCCTATTTCTCCATTGTAGTCCCTGTATTTTACAAAATGTTACAAAACGAGCCCTCAAGAATACCCAATCAACATTGTAGTCCTTGGGGGTATTTAGGTAATTTAACAAATTATTAAAATAATAAGGGGTAATTTTGGAAAAGTAAAAATTTTTTTGGATGGAACTATAACAGAGTCGAGGGACCTCTAACGGAACGCAACAGTAAGGTAGTTGTATGTAATTTCTGGAAGTGCAGGGATTAATTTGTAATTACGTCAAACCTTAGGGGACACAAATGTAAATTGTCCCAATTTAAAATTTTCAAAATTTAGGGGGGAGGAGGCCACCCATGCCCCCTGGCTCCGCCCACGTTATGAATGACAGTTACCCATAACAGTACAAGTAATTGGTACATAGTACATAACTTCAAGTTCAACCAATTATTAATTATTTAAAGGATATAACAAAATGTATATTTAATTCAAAATTTGAAATTTCAAGCTGCTCAGATTCTTAGGAGATTATTTATTGATGACTTGGGTTTGTTATTTAATTATTAGAGACTTGAGTGAATCAAATGTAGGGATGCAAATTATAGTTGAATAAATAGTATGAATATTACAATCATAAATATTATAATGTATATGAGATTATTACAATAAAACTGTTATAAATCGATGGGAATTTCTAATGGGTGGTTGTCCCCGTCAATTATTGATATGTTTCTCGTTCCATTAAATTGTATTTCTATAATCAGTGGATGGTGTAATTTACTTGTTCGGTAGTATACTAGTTTAATCAGAGGTTTCGTATTCGAGTACCTAGGAATACACTACCATTAGTAGAACAAAATTTATGTTTGAATGGTTTGATTCGATCCGAATCCAAATAAAAGGGATACAAAAAAAAAATGCATTTCTATAGGTAATTTAAATTGTATTTCTATAGTTGTATGAGGTACCTAAAGTTAGGTGTTTAGTAATTCAATTTGGGTGACTACCCCTTAATAAAAACGAGGGGCCTGTCATTTGTCAAACTTCATTTATCATAATTCCTCTAAGCAACAATGTGTTATATATTAACCAACAATTTTGTATATATTCGATGCGTAAGTAAAATAAAAATATGATATAATTTAACAATGTTTTTAAATTTCTATAACATTATATAATAAGTAACCATATTAAATTTATGATGAAACCAAAAGAGTTTAAATGAATAAAGACATAAATATAAGAAAAGAATAAAAATATAATTGAAAAAATAAAAAAGAAAGAGAGAGAAAAAAAGTGCAGGGAAGAAAACGTGGGAAGAGAGGTAGAGTGACAGTTGGACGAGCGAGGACAAAAAAAAAAGAGGGAGTTTTTAAATAAATTTTATGTTTGATTAAATTTTTTTTAATTTACTCCCCGATTCAAATAAATTTTTAGTTTGTTCCCTATTAATATAAATTTTCTATTTTACTCTTAATTTTCTTAATATGAAGTATTGATATTTGAGTTTGTAGAACTATATTTAAAATTTGAAGAACTATTGTGATACGCAATAATTTGTTATTGAATGAAAGACGTTTATATTAATATGAAGTATTCGTTATACATTTGTGGAATAATATCTGCATTTTGAGGAACTATTGGATTATTTAGCAATTGGTAGTTGAATGACTTAATGAATTTTTTTTTTTCGTAATATGAATTATTTTTATATAAATTTGTAAAACTATATCTAAATATTAAGGAATTATTGTGTTATGCATCGGATATATGTTAAATGAAGAATTTTTCTCTTAATATGAAGTGTTTATATTTGAATTTGTAGAACTATATCTAAATATTAAGAAATTATTGTGTTATGCATCAGATAGATGTTAAATGAAAAACTTTTCTCTTAATATGAATAGAACTATATTAAAATATTAACGAATTATTGTTTTTTGTAACCGTTATATATTAAATGAAGAACTTTTCTTTTAATATGAAGTATTTACGTTTAAATTTCGAACATTAAATATGAATGTTAAGGAATTATTGTGTTACACAACAATTAGTTATTAAATAAAGAATTTTTCTTTGAATATGAAGTACAACATTATGTAATTGTGGAACTATATATAATTTTGAGTAATTGTCTTGTTATTCAACAGTATGGCTAAACGAAGGGTGATTAGGTCATTTTAGAATAATTGGGCTATGATGCACGGACACGGACACAGCGACACGGACACGACACTACACGGATACGGCGACACAGATTTTTTCTTGAATTTTCCACGTGAGGAGTGTCGGACACGGTGTCCGACACGGCACGACACGACAACATGATATTTTTAGAAGTGTCCGTGCATCATAGTTGGAGAGTTAACTAAAAATTTTATTGGAATGAGAGTATACTAAAAATTAAAGTCATATTTAGGGTTTAACTTTGAATATCCGGAAAAAAAAAAAAAGGGGGAAGAATTCATTAATTAATTGTATAATAGACCCCTTCAAAAAAACAAAAATTGTATAATAGACGGTCCAAACTCCAAATTAATGTATTTGAAAATTAATTAAGCTACACAATCATGTTGTTAATTGATACTATTTTTGCCTCGTATTTCTCATCTCCACAATCCTATAAAACCCTAACTTTCATTTCTCTCAATCCTCACCCTTTTGTGAAACTTTCTTGAAGAAAGAAATAGGTTGATTAGAATCACTTCCAAAAGAAAATCCTAAGAGGGCCTCACTATTTTTTTCATATTCATTAATCTTTAATTACAGTTTCCTTGTTTAACAATGGAGGCTTTCTCACTAAATCCCTCCATGACTCTTGCATCAAAAAATGTTGTCAGATTGTCGAGTTATTGCAGCCATGGACGTTGTTCTTTCATGAAGTCATATAACAAGAACATGATTTATTGCAAAAGTGGTAATGACATTGGGAAAAAAGTGTCTATTTTGGCAAAAACATCACCAACATTCACATGCCCAGATCAGGAATCAGTTCTAGGTGGGAATAGGAATTTAGCTTCGGGTCCAAATGGGAAGGATGCTTCTGAGATGCATGATACTGAGGGTATAGTCAGCATTGTCAGATTTCTAAAAAAGAAAACGTTTCTTGTTACTGGCGCAACTGGTTTTTTAGGCAAAGGTATATAATTGTCTTTTGGAAGAGTTTGTAGACTTTTTTTAAATTTTCCACCGTAAGTATAAAATATTCACTAGCTCATTATACTGATTTGACTGAATAGGAGCAGAATTACTCGTGCTTTTTAAGAAGTTGGTGGAGGTAATGGTTTCTTAGTTTAAATACACACATATATAATTGCAAAATTGTATCAAAAAAAAAAAAAATATAACTGCAAAATACAAACATTACATACTTTTTGAATTGGTCCGATCGAACTTCAAAATAATTCGCCTAGCATATGGTTTCTGTAACTTTATCCATTTGGAATTTGAAATCATCCTGTTTTACATTGATTTTGGTCGGAAACCTTCAAGAAGCATCATTAATTCGTCGACGAATGATCCATCGTAACTATCAGATTCTCTCGTCGTCTAGGTCAAGATCCCCATACGATCATATGAAGAAGATAACATCTTTTCGTCCATTTTAAGTCATGAGACTGGCATATCTAAATAGGTGGAGAGAAGTTATATTCCTAGGTTGATATAAGATTCTTGATCCAGACAATGACGAAACTTCAATGGTTGCAATGGAGAATCTCATTAACAATGCTAACAATAATTTCCAATAAATTTCTTGTCGTTGGATAATGTTTTTGCTATATACCTACCGAATACTTCATACACATAGTTTCGCTGGGTCCACGACTCAGTCTACTCATTTTTTTCCCCCTCCTATATGTATTTCAGTTCTCATAGAGAAAATGCTAAGAACAGCTCCGGATATTCAAAAGATATTTGTCTTGATCATGGCTAAGGACAAAGAAGCTGCACTAGCAAGATTGAAAAATGAAGTACGAAAATTTCTTATTGTTCATGCTTAATTCCATCTATAATTATGATCACATTTTGTTGTTTATTTGTCATCAATTTCTAACAACAAAATTTTCGGGGAAAAACATTTATAGATAATATATGCTGAACTTTTCAAGCCTCTCGAGCAAATCCATGGAAAATCTTACGAAACTTTCATGTTGAGCAAGTTGATTCCTGTTGTCGGAAATGTGTGCGAGCCAAATCTGGGTTTAGATGAAGATGAAGCTGATTTTATAGCCAAAGAAGTTGATATAATAGTAAGAGCAAATTACATTTTTGGTCCCATAGGATTGGGCAATTTGCAATTTTGGTCCCATTCTTTTAAAATTTGACAATTTTGGTCCAGTAGGTTTTAATTTGTGACAATTTTGGTCCCAACCGTCAATTTTTGGATGGAAACCGTTAAACCCATGTTCAGGCCAAAAGACAAATACAATCTTTGACCAAAAAAAACCACAAACGCGTCTGTAGCCCAACGGGGGCGAGCCACTCCCTTCTATGCGAGGTCTTGGGTTCAAAACCCAGATAATACATCTTTTTTTTTAAATAACTATTATGTTAAATATAAATAAATTTTAATACTAATATAATATAAATATATTACTATGTTTAAATGTGTATATATCTTATATATATATCTTATAATTTTATTTTAACATAATAATATATTTGTATTATATTAATATGAAATATATTATTATGTTTAAATATTTTTTAAGCTATAATATTATTTAATATACATATATATATATATACGTGTTGTACATTTTATATGTATCTATATTATATATTATATATATTATATAAATATATATACACGTGTTATTTTTTAATAAGAATATAATATAAATATATTATTATGTTAAAATATTTTTTAAGCTATAATATTATTTAATAAATTTATATGTTTTAACATAATAATATATTTTTATATAATATAAAAATAAATAATATTTAATATATATATAGTATATAAATATTATTTTTTTATAAATACATGATATACATTTTATACGTATATATATTATATATTATATATATATATATACATTAATATATATATATATATATATATATATATATATATATTAATGTATATAATATATAGTACATATAATATACAAATATATATTATAGATTAAAAAATATTTTAACATAATAATATATTATATTTTTATTTTAACATAATAATATATTTATATTATATTATTATTAGAATTTATTTATATTTTAACATAATAATTAATCGTATATAATATATAAATACATAATATTTAATATATGTAGTATATAACTATTATTTTTTATAAATTCATAATATACATTTTGTACGTATATATATTATATATTATTAAATTTATATACATATATATATATATATATATATTAATGTATATAATATATAGTACATATAATATAAAAATATATATTATAGCTAAAAAAATATTTGAACATAATAATATATTATATTTATACTTTAACATAATAATATATTTATATTATATTATTATTTAAATATATTTATATTTTAACATAATAATTATAGCTTAAAATTTTTTTTGAACATAATAATATATTATATTTATATTTTAACATAGTAATATATTTATATTATATTAGTATTAAAATTTATTTATATTTTAACATAATAGTTATTTGAGAAAAAAAAGATGTATTATTTGGGTTTTGAACCCAAGACCTCGCTTAGAAGGGGGTGGCTCGCCCCCGTTGGGCTACAGACGCCTTTGTGGTATTCTTTTGGTCAAAGATTATATTTGTCCTTCGTCCTGAACATGGGTTTAACGGTTTCCGTCCAAAAATTGACGGTTGGGACCAAAATTGTCACAAATTGAAACCTACGGGACCAAAATTGTCAAATTTTAAAAGAATGGGACCAAAATTGCAAATTGCCCAATCCTATGGGACAAAAAATGTAATTTGCTCTAATAGTAAATTCTGCTGCTAATACCACCTTCGACCAAAGGTTAATTACCATTTTTTAAATTTGTTTAGTTCATGAAGAAAACATTGAAAGAAACATAAAAAATGTTTTGATATTAAAGATTTGATGAATTTCAGGTATGATGTAGCTCTACGGGTGAATACTGTTGGACCTACATTCCTCATGAATTTTGCCAAAGGATTCAAGAAATTGAAGCTCATCCTACAATACTCAACGGGTACTTTCTTTATTCAAGAAAAAGCTATGTGTTTATATTTTATTTTATTTCACTCATTCACACTAATGAAGCGTATTGACAGAAAATCAAGTATACATTTCTGCATCTCATAATAATTTTTAACTATACTACCATTTAAAAAAAATTGTTCAAAATTTTTGCATTAACTTAATTATTTCTTCAATTCTTGACAATTCTCCGTTTCTTCCTCCATTCTAATTTTGACATTCATAGATCAGATCAGATCTTATGCTCGACATTGTGTATTATATTTTGTATTTGACTAGTGCAATGAATAATACGTGTACAAAGTGAAATCACAGGTCCTCGTGTGTGTCATGTATTATTATGGAACTGATGATTTTCATACCTTCACAAATAACTCAATTCGTGCACTACAATTTTCTCGAGGAAGTATGCGGATTCTGATTAAATTTTAACAATTCATCCTAGACTATTACATTAATGATGTTGTTGATCTATTATGTTATCTTTTATTTCTTTCACCAGCTTATGTGAATGGACAAAGGGAAGGCAAGATCACGGAAAAGCCTTTCAGCTTTGGCCAAAGCATAGTAGAAGAGATGACCCTCAATGAGAAGCAACGTTCATCACTTCCCAAATTGTGCATTGAGGATGAGATCAAGTTATCTTTGGAATCAAAACAAACTCTGCAAGAAAACTCAGTTCTTCGAAAAATGAAAGAGCTAGGGATGCAAAGGTACTGTTAACGATCTATAATTGCTGAGTCGAGCTTGAGTCGATTTCAAAACAGGGGGCTCTAACCAACTATTGTTGGGCACAGAGCTATAGTTTTTAATAAATCAAGCTCGAAATAGAACTTGAAATTTTTTCCAAAATCTAGGTCACTGGCTCCTTCCGTCTGCCCTGAACTTATATATGATCCGAACACACTGGAGTCATATCATATTAATAGAAGCTAAAGTTATAAAAAGTTAAAAAAAAGATTGTACGTGTAGACAAAAGAAGTTTCGAAGCATTTATATTAATATACTGAACAAGCTTTTATTTATGCACCAAAATAACCTAAAAGCTTGCAGATGAACCTAAAAGTTGGTCATTATACAAAAAAATCGATTTTTCAAATACTCCTCAAGTATAACAAGATTATTTTTCCTATAAGTGTTTGCAAACATTACCACTGTGATATATATTTAAGAACTTAGTGGTCGCGAGAAACCAAGAACCTTAATTCTACTTTCATATTGATCAGGGCAAACACATTTGGTTGGCACGATACATATACATTTACCAAAGCCATGGGAGAGATGATGATAGAAACTCTAAGAGGCGACATACCCATCGTCGTAGTTAGGCCGAGCGCAATCGAGAGCACATACAAGGACCCTTTCCCAGGATGGATACAGGGAAACAGGTAAAAGCCCATACAGTCTATTCAACCTAAACAGATTAGTAAAATGTTTCCAAGTTTAATTAACTAACAAGAAAATCTTGAAATCCAGGATGATAGATCCAATCATTACGAACTATGGAAAGGGCCGCATCACAGGTTTCCTCATGGACCCCAATGCAGTTTTTGATGTAGTAAGTGGGCTAACTCTTATCGATCAACTTTTAATCTCATCCCGTCTCTGCTAAAAGTATATAAACTTTTCAAGTAGGATTAGTGCTACCAAACTTTAGTCCGTTTGTGAGCCTAACAAGCCTGACACCACTAAATTTAAGATTGAGTATGGCTTGTATAGGAACAAGGCTCAAACCAAGAAATTATTGTTCGTGCAACGTGCCATTTCTTGATTATTCTTTTCTTTTCTTTTGTTCTGATATTTACACACACATATATATAACATTACTTACTTTTCGACGACATGCTTGAACACAATAGAAGAATGGAAGTTTGAAAGGCCCGATCCAAGCTGAATAATCATGTATTTTTTTTTTTTTATCTTGATGTTGCGATTGATGCGCTCAAGAAAAATGAAATAAAAAAGGTATTTTTTTTTTTTTTTGGGTCTTGCAGGCATTATCAAAATCCAATTCTTATCCTTATATGTTTCACCAATGCATTTGATCCTATAATTTATTAATTTTTAACACATTTAATCCGAATTTACATATTTACCTTTGTGTTAACACATTTATCCCTATAACCAAACCAGCCTCAGTGCACTAATTTATTTTTGCAAGATCAAATGTGTTAAAATTAAAGAACAAAATGTTTTTAAAAAAAAAAGTAAATGTGTACATTTGAAATATATGTTGAAAATTAATAAGATATAAAATTAAATGTATTAGTTTTTTTTGGTCGGCTAACGAAACAAGCTAGGCTAATTGCTGCTCTCTTCCCCCATCAGATTCTGAATCTCCATCGGCTATTCAACCCACATCACTTTATCTTCCACCAAATTGTGCCCCAAGTCTGCATGAGTGTTACTTGATCTAAAAATATGCTGTTAAAATATCTCCCAAGGTTTCCATAGAAAACTCAGGCAATCCTCAATGATAACCCCATGCGGATGGTATTCGGTGTAGCCTTGGTTCACCAAATTTATCACAATTTCAGAATCACATTCTACCATCATTCTTTCATATCAACGCTCCCAAGCGATCTGCAAACCTTCTTACCAACCCAAAAGCTCCGCAAGAGTTATAGAGATTTACCCCAATTTTACGGAAAAACCGACTCTCCGGCCTCCATATTCATCTCTGATCGGTCCCCCTGCTGCTGCAGATTTCCGATGAGCATAGAAATTCCTATCCGTATTTAACTTTATTTAACTTTACCCATCCTGACGATGGCTTAATAAAATTAAATACATTAGTGAAATACTTAACTATAATTATCAGACAAAAATGTAATTTTGCTAATCAAAATTTAATTTCTATTTTGTATTAAACAATATAAAAGGCAAAAGAGAAACTAATTAAGAGATCATATATATTAGGAAAATTGCAAAAACAGGATACTAACTAACTAATTTTCACTAGTAAAATTATCTCCGGATGGTGCTTACATGTCTAAGTTGATTACATGACATTAAAACCCTTGTCAAATGAGCTACATTTATTTGACATGGAATTAATACTCTTACCGTGTCATCAGCTTTAATATATGATTGTTTAATTTTTTGGAAGACGCCGAGTGCGGCAGTAGTGTGAAGGAGAAGACGATGAAAAGGTTTTTTATTTTTTATTTTTTTACCAAAATTAAAATTTGTTTCTAGTTTAAATTGAAATTAAGTAATTTGAATAGTTTAATTTGTGAATTCATTTATAACTAATGTTTATATATATATATATATATATAAAGATTCTTATGTGTATATGTATTATACCATCATTAAGGACATTTAAGTATTCAATTATTTACCAATTAGATATATAAAATATAATTTAAGATATTAAAATGCATGATTATATCAAGTTAATTAAGTGTCTAACTAATTTCTAATTAAAAATAGAGAAAATTGTTGATTGCGTCCCATAAATTACTCTCTTTTTTATTTTGGTGCCACCCATTAGTGATTTATCAATTTATGTCCCATAAAGTCATTTTTTTAGCAGATATGGTCCCACCGTAATTTTTTGTTTATTTTGAACGAAAATGATAGGTGCACAGCAAATGACCATTAAATATATTGTATTTTTTCCCATTAATTTGTTCATTTATATTTTTCAAAACCACCCCAAATTTATTTAAATTATGTATTTTCACCCTAAATAAAATTAATTCCCTAAATAAAATTAATTATGTATTAGCTATATTTATATATTATATATGTGCGTGTACATGTATATTTTTATCCTAATAAAATTTGATGTTAATTGATAATATATATTATATACTATATTTTATGAATATATAATTATACACATTTTTGGTAGTGTATATATATATATATATATATATATATATATATATATATATATATATATATTTTGGTGTATATATGGATTCATATATATATATGGTGACATTTGTATAACTTTTTTATTTTTGGGGTTTAATGAGAATAAAATATATCGTAAGGAGGGCAAAATGCAATTTTTTTAACGGTCACGTGTTGTGCACGTGCCATTTCCATTCATAATTGACGGAAAATTAACAGTGGGACGATATCTGGGGAAAAAAAAAAAGACTTTATGAGACGTAAATTGAGAAATCACAAATGATTGCGACCAAAATTAAAAAACGGGTAGTTTATGGGACGAAATCAACAATTTCCTCTTAAAAATATAAACTATGATTTATTCATATTATATAAATATAATGTAATTAAAAAGAAAATAATGAATCATATACTAAAGGAGATGCCGTGGTAAGAATATTAGTTCCATGTCAAATAAATGTAGCTTAGGTGGCAAGGGTTTAAATGTCATGTCATCAACTTGGACATGTAAGCACCTCCCGGCGATGATTAGCTAATTTTCTGTGCAATTTGTCCTTAAATTGACATATTTTGAAAGTTAAAAGTTTTTTTTCGTCGTCAGAAGAAATATGTCACGGAAATATTAGTGAGGGCTAGTTGGTATTTTTATTTGCATTTTTCCTTGTCATATTATATAATAGAATCATCACAGCTGCAACGATCAATGTTTATAGAGTTTGAGCTTTTTTCACTGCGACAGATCTCAACTGTCAATCAAATCTCCATTTAAGTCCAAGGAAAAAAAATAAATTTGCCATTCGAATTTTGTCCTTTTTTGTAATTTATCATATCGACAAACTTTCGTTCTATACCAACATCCAATGTTTGTATTTATGACATACCGCCATCTGAACTTTTTTTAGTGGTTTTGGTTGAAAAAACATGGCACATAGCATGTTTATAAAACATACACGTCAATTATTTTTTAACCAAAACCACTAAAAAAAAAAATTTTAGATGACAGTATGTTACAAATGCAAACACTAAATGACAGTAAGCAACGAAAGTTTATTAAAATGATAAATTACAAAAAAAGACAAAGTTGAGATCACAAAAAATCTTTTCTCCAAAATCCCAATTCAGAAACTTCTCTTACTTTTCGTTCCATTACCTATTCCTCCAACACCGTGCACTAAAAAATGATATTTATTCTTCCAGGTTCCTGTTGATATGCTTGTGAACGCGACCCTAGCAGCCATAGCAAAACATGGCGTGGCCGGAGAATCGGGAAGCAATATCTATCAGTTTACTTCATCTATCGTCAACCCCTTATACTATCGGAATCTCGTGGAGATGTTCTACAAGCACTTCAAAGCCTCGCCGTTCATCGACTCAACGGGAAGGACGTTTCCCGTTGAGCCGTTCCAATTCTTCAATTCCATGGAGGAGTTCTCCGCCCACATTTTGAAGCATGTTGTCAACCAAGCTCGACAAGAACCCTCGATCAATGTTGATGCAAAGTTATCTCGAAAGCTTGAAAAGCTCATAGAGAAATCAGTCGACCAACTGCAGCGTTTGGCGACGGTCTACGAGTCGTACACTTTTTATAAGGGAAGGTAGCGATCATAATCCCTGTGGAGTCGTGGACGTATATAATAATATCAATATTTTATTTTATTATTTTATTATATTCATATCATAACATATGTGCAACTGATGGGTGGCGTGCATATTTAGCCACTATAAAATATTCTAATATATATCATATCAGGGGCGCCGGAGACATGGGATATATATGGGGCAAGCGATTGCCCTCCCAAATTTGGAGCCCTACTAACATTTTTGTGTAGAAATTAACAAAATCATATTACTCTTTAAAATTTTTTATTTTAATTATATGTAGGACGCTTATATTAAATTTCTGACGATAATACGAAAGAATTTAAATACATGAAAGACATCAGTATTTCGTTTTATTGCATCATCATTGCCGTATAATTCATGTATTTAGATGTAATGCGGAAATAAAAATATGACAGGTTCGACAACAGCAATGTAAAGAGTTTGATGAGATGCATATCAGAGGAAGAAACACAAGAGTTTGGATTCGATGTTGAGGGCATAGATTGGAATGATTATATCGTAAATGTGCATATTCCAGGGCTGAGGAAACATGTCATGAAGGGCAGAGAATGGTAACTCATTAGCTTTTTATTTGTTTCCGATGTTGTATGCTTAGTCTACAAGATGCAATGACAATGTTTTAGATATCCGATGCATAAAGGTCAAAATTGTATTTACAATAATGTATCTTACAAGAAATTAAACAGATTAATATGTATAATTACATTTATTAACGGGAATTTTATTTTAACCTATTATAACTCTTTTGTATAATTGTTGTATGTATATAGTTATATATATTTATTATCCACAAACTAATTTATTATGGATTAGTCAAGATTTTATATATATGTATATATATATATATATATATATGTATATATATATATCCACGTGGATTGTCCCCATTACGTGGACATCCATTGGCTATTGTTCTCTTCATCGGGCAAAATAGCAAAAATTCTCCAGTAATTTATACCATTTTGGATTTCAATCTTTTTTTATATTACGTTTTCAATTAAATCTTTTAATTTTTTTTCTTCTTTTTTTGTAATTTTCATTCGATTTCAATTCGAAATTGAAAAATCCCCAATTTTTACTGATGTGACTACATTTCGGGCCTAGTTTGGGAATTTTTTAGCTGATTGGACGAAATAAAAAGTATATGGATGCCTCGTGGACTTATGATATGGCTTTTTTATTTTGAAATAAAACATTTCATGATATATATAAAACTTCAAATAAAATATATATCCCAAAAAAAGAAAAAAAAATAATATATATAAATATATAAATTATATTATCATTTTAATTAAAAATCTTAATAAATATATATAATATTATAATGAAAATAATATATGTATTATACACTAATTATATATATATATTGATGGTGTAGATACCGGAAAAGTACTAAGTCACCAACACTTTCAAGATTTCTTTGTGAGAGGGAAGACCATCGCAGACGTTGAGCCTCACGAACTGGGTTTCCAAGGATGCGTGGGTTCTTCCAGCTAGGATAACACCAGAGATGAAAATGCAGTAAGGATGCAAATGAAGGTGAAGTATGCGTAGCTTGGGGAAGAAGGAACTAGAATAGAAATGGAGGAGAATCCCAGTTATAGGTATGCAGTGTCTTGTGGAGAAGATGGCTTCGTGTAAGAAGAATCACTTAGGGAATGTGAGAGAAAATTCCCATATTTATAAGTTGAGGGCAAGGGTGTTTTGGGTAATTTGATCAAGTGGTCCCAAACCCAGTGTTGCCCTAGACACGTGGCCCAATGTGGGAGATCTGTGGGAAAGCATCTGTAGGCCTGCCATAAAGGTGGCTGTAAAGCAATGGTGGCAGGTGCACTGCCAAGTACGGAGTGTCAGAGAGCACTATATGGTTGTTACCGAGGGGTTGACGTGCTCGGTGTGAGTAGGCTTGAGGCACCTTTAGGATAGAGGACCTTGAGGGGTCCCAACTTTATGTAGTTGAATGAGGTCCTGAGGGCCTCAAGGGGCCTCATCCTTTTGTAGTCCAATAAGAGCCCGGGGGGACTCATCTCCATGCAATCCAATAAGGGCCCGATGAGAGACTCGAGCCCGAGGGGACTTGAGCCCGAGGGAAGACTCCAGCCCGAGGGGAGACTTAAGCCCGAGGGGAGACTTAAGCCCGAGGGAACTCAAACCCGAGGTGTCTCAAGCCCGAGGGGACACGAGCCTGATGGGAGACTTGTAGTTTTCCCAATTACAAGGCTTTAGTCATTTTCAAGTACTTTATAAGGGTGGCTGAGTTGGCCCAAGGTTACAAATGACGAAACCATGAGGGTCCACGTGTTATGATGTGGCCTCGTTATTTTTGTGCTTCATCATTTGCCCCCCAACTCTATAGTCACAATGTTGTGGCATATAGAGTTTGAATTTGAACTCCGAGAGGGCGTGAAGAAAGGGGGTATAATGTGCACCCCGAGCGCTCATTCTGCAGAGCATTAAATGCAAGATCCTTCTCGTGAAACCCCGATGTTAAAATAAAGGGGAACCCGAAGTTGAAAACGAGGGGATCCCTGATGTTGAAAACAAGGGGGAACCCCAATGTTGAAATCGAGGGGAACCCGATTGTTAAAAATGAGGGGGAACCCCGACGTTGAAATCAAGGGATACCCGAAGTTGAAAACGAGGTTGAACCTCGATATTAAAAATGAGGGGGAACCTCGATGCTAAAATCAAGGGGAACCCGAAGTTGAAAACGAGGGGAACCTCGATGTTAAAAATGAGGGGGAACCCCGATGTTGAAATCAAGGGGAACCCGAAGTCGAAAACGAGGGTGAACCTCGATATTAAAAGTGAGGGGGAACCCCGATGTAAAAATCAAGGGAACCCGAAGTTGAAAACGAGGGTAAACCTCGATATTAAAAGTGAGGGAGAACCCCGATGTAAAAATCAAGGGGAACCCGAAGTTGAAAACCAAGGGGAACCCCGATGTTGAAATCGAGAGGATCCCTGATGTTGAAAACGAGGGGGAACCCCGATTTTGAAATCGAGGGGAACCCTGGTGTTGAAAACAAGGGGGAACCCCGATGTTAAAATCTAGGGGATCCCTAATGTTTAAAACGAGAGGGAACCCCGATGTTGAAATCGAGGGGATCCCAGATGTTGAAAACGAGGGGGAACCCCGATGTTGTAATCGAGGGGAACCCTGATGTTAAAAACGAGGGAGAACCCCGATGTTGAAATTGAGGGGATCCCTGATGTTGAAAACGAGAGGGAACCCCGATGTTGGAATCAAGGGGATCCCTGATGTTGAAAACGAGGGGGAACCCCGATTTTGAAATCAAGAGGATCCCTGATGTTTAAAATGAAGAGGAACCAAGCGGAACCCTGATTTTGAAACAAGGGGGAACCCCGATGTTGTAATCGAGGGGAACCCGAAGTTGAAAACGAGGGGGAACCCCGATGTTGAAATCGAGGGGGACCCTGATGTTGAAAACGAGGGGGAACCCCTGTAGCACCCGAGCGTAAGGTACCACATCCCCCGCACTGAGACCCGACCCGTATATGAAATGGAAGTCCATACACGTGCCAAATCCACGGCGAACGGGGACACAACACACACGCTATGCTAGGCGAGACTAACCCTTAAACCAATCAACTCAAGACAATATAAAATCAGAGTTATAATGAAACGCGGAAGCAAGATCACCACATAGCAAATAAACCGAGCCACCAAGCTCCAAAAATAGATATACAAAATCTTTCAAGTGTCCAAGGCCACACGGCCTACAAAAATCATAACGCTCCATACAATGATCATAAACAAAAGAGCAATAAGAGTATGAGATGCTGAAAAGAAGTGCTAAACATAAATGCAAGACCTAGACGACTTGTATTCCCGCCTAGCACTCCTATACCTGCACAAAACAACTGAAAACAAACCGGGTTCAGTCTAAAAGAGACTGGTGGGTATAAAATGGGGCATAAGATATAATATTGCAGAAATTAAGCACATTCATGCAAGCCCTAATCTCGTGTGAAGTTTGATAAGAATTTCCCAAGTGGTTAAGACAAAAGACAACATCAACGGGATTACGACGTTCATATTCATTCATAATTATTCATAAGGGTTTGTGGCCCGGCGAGTGGGCGTGCACAATCTCCAACCTACACCTCGTGTAATCATAATCAATTATTCAATCATTATCATACATATCTTTTGTGCTCATACATATCATGATCATAATCATTCATATACACCTTCTTCCTCCGGGTGGTGGAAGGGCTTGCAAGACCCGGCCACCGGTTCATACATAGGCCAATGGGGGTACATGAATCCCCCAAGGGCACTCAGCTCCCATTCCTCGCTAAACCTCCTAGCGAGGGTCGGTATCACCGTAGTTTGGTTGGGACTAGTATATGGGATCCCCGTCAGCCCTTGCTTCCTCGGTTAGCCACATATACTAAGTCCCGGGGCCCATGCAATCATAATCATGTCTCGCCAAAACATAAGGTAGGGTTTCATAAATAAAAGAGGTCATACGTTTGAAATCATTTACACGAAATGACTCGATTTATATAATATACTAATTTGGCTTAAATCTTGCACATATGGGATATATAGGGTTGTTTTAACTAGTAGAAGAAAAACCCACCTTTTTAAAGCAAAAGCAAGGCACAAGCGTCTCAATGCTCGCCCTCGTCTCCGACCAAACCCGAATCTGTGCAAAAGAAAAGGTATGAGACTCAATGACCACATATGACGCTCGACAATGAAGTGAATATGACATGAATGCATAAAAGATCATATTATATCATGGAAATGTTCATTGCACTATTAAGGAATTTAAAGCACATAATCAAACCATTCGTTCATACATTTCATTCAAATTCATAAATTCATATAATTAATCTAAGAATTCATTTAATATCCATAACACATAATATTCATAAATTCATATTTAAAATTAGAAATAAAATAAATAAAACGTTCAATCAATAATCGGTAAATTAAATATGCGAAATAGTGATCAATTAGTTTCTAACATTGAATTAAATCAAATAATATAGAAAATATATAATAAATTTATATATATAATAAGCATATAATAATTATATAATAAACATATGTATATATAATATATATATATATATATATATATATATATATATATATATATATACACGTAAATCAACATGCATGCATAAATTATATTTAACATAAATAATACATATATATATAACCATGCATGCATTTACACACAAATTACATATATATATATAACATACACAACATCACATGCATGCAAACACTCCATGCACACACAGTATATAGATATATATATATACACACGCACACAAACACCCAGCCATGCATGCACACACGACAACCTATATATATATGCAGACACACACACTCTGCATAATTAGGAACAGCAACAACTGTTTAAATGAAGGGAAAAAAAAACAAACACACACATGCATGCAAACACAGACTACAAAATGGAATAAATAAGGTGATACCCCCGTGTCACAAGCATAGCACAAACCGAGACACCCCCGTGTCTCGGTACAGAAATTTCAGGCCAAATTTGCACCCCCGTTTCGAGCTGGAAGGAAAAAGAACGACACACCCCGTGTCTCATAAGTAGCAGTTCAACGACACAGCAAAAACTCCCCTGTTTTGACAGCAAAAACGCAGCAGCAGCTAAGGCGATGTGCAAGCAAGAAAGGCAACAAAACCAGGCATGAAATGCTGCAAGAACTCATCTAAAATGATCCCACAAAGCCATGAAATGAACAGCAAAAGCAGGGAGGAAACACAGTAGTTTTTTAGAGCAACTAATCCAAGCCAAAAACAGAGCAAAGGTCACGAAAAACAGGGCATGAATGATCTCTATTAACCCCAATCAGTACAGATCATTTAGGCTATCAAATACTCAGTCAAGCAACACAAATTCAACATATAATTTAGTTCCAAAAGAGCTCAACCAAGAAAAGCTGTCATACGTGACATTTCATGAAAATCTCCCAAAGTGCCATAAATGATATCTCATTAATACATCAACCACCATGAAATTAATGATCATAAAAGAGATGAGGATGTCAAAATAATCATTCTCAAGCTTGGAATCAATCAAAACCATTAAGAATTGAATAAGATCATCAAATTTTGCTCTAAACCCATTTATTTCAAATTCCAGCCAAAACCTCATGAACCATGCTCAAATTTGGGAATGAAAGGATGAAAATGATCAGAAATGAACATATATTACAACCCTAAGCTTACCTTGTTGATTGGATGAGATTTGAGCTCCAAAATCTCTAAGGAATGTTAGGTTACGGGACTGACTGTAATTCCAGTGACTTTGGCTGATATTTGGGGATTGTGTGAGGGTTGGTTTGGTTAGGGCATGATATATCCGGTTAGGTGGTTGAGTTAGGGATCATTAGAATCAAACCATGGTTAATTTGGTTAAAGTTTGGGTAAGATATGGCTATTTTTGTACAGCAAGGTCAGTTTGGTCGCCGTTTCGTTTTTCGGTTGGATTTCAGAGGTTCAAATGACTTTGGAAAAATATAAGGCTAAGTTTACTAAACTCGAATTTTCGTTATGAGTTCAGCGGAGTTGACAGAACTCGAATCCGAGTTCCCGAGCTCAAGATATTAAATTCGGAACCAAGGGTACGTTAAGTGCTCGTTAGCCCCCGATTTGGTTCCACGATTCAAATTAAATTCGTTAACATATCAAATGAATTCGAAAACATAAACCGAGCATATAGGCATGTTCATAACACATATATTTACGACATACTACAATTTCACAGCATTTCGATATCATTTCATATAAGAACGATGCACAAACTAAACAACCATGCACATTTCATGAAATTCCATGCATAATAAAATTAAACCAAATAAATTAATTCTAATATTAAATAAAATTAAAGTCAACGTATATATTTGAATAAATTAATTAATATGGTTAAGTATGATTAATTAGCATAATGCTTAATTAACAACATAATTAACATTAATCATTAAATTAACAATAATTAAAGAAATATATATATATATATATTATACTTAAAATACGAAATATTTTTAAAATACTAATAAATTAAAATAAAATATAATAAAATAAAATAATAACAATTTATAATAAAATTAAATATAAAACACGTAAAAATAATTAATTCGCGCAAATTGGTAAACACATACGTCGTACCTTTACGTCCGAAAAGTCGGGGCGTTACAATCTCTCCCCCTTAAAAGAATTCGTCCTCGGATTCACTGCTCGCTCGGAAATAATTCGGGGTGAAACTTTCTGATCTTTTCCTCCGTCTCCCACGTAGCCTCTTTGGTTTTATCACTTCTCCAAAGAACCTTAACTAGTGGAATACGCCGATTTCGAAGTTCCTGAAATTTTCGATCCAATATCTTAATTGGCTTCTGAACGAAGGTGAGATCCGGTTCTAATTCCACTTCTTCAACCGGTAGAACCTCGGACTCGTCTCGATAATATTTCCGAAGCTGTGAAACATGAAACACGTTATGAATTCCAGTCAAACTCGGAGGCAAGTCCAATCGATAAGCCGTATCCCCAACCTTCTCTAGAATCACATATGGTCCCATATACCGAGGGTTTAATTTTCCTCCTCGTCCAATCCTTGAGAACCCTTTTCGTGGAGATGCCTTTAAGAAAACCCTATCTCCAATTTCAAACTCCAAATTCTTTCTCCGAAGGTCTGCATAACTCTTTTGTCGATCCTGAGCGGCCTTCATCCGTTGTCTAATTATCTGGACCTTGTCAATAGCCTCTTGTACAGCCTTAGAGGGTTTTTCCTTCTTCTCCCCTCTTTTAACACCTTCCTGCTTGGCCCAACTCCATTCCTCCAAGTCAAAAAACAACGGAGATCGACATTTACGTCCGTAAAGAGCTTCATAAGGGGCCATTTCAATCGAGGCTTGATAGCTATTGTTGTAAGCGAACTCGATTAACGGTAACTGTTCATTCCACGAGCTTTGAAAATCCAATGCACAAGCTCTCAACAGGTCCTCCAGATACTTAATCAACCTTTCTGATTGTCCGTCGGTCTGAAGATGGAAAGCTGTGCTGAATTGAAGCCTTGTTCCCAAACACTTCTGTAATTCTTGCCATAACCGTGAAGTAAATCTGGGATCCCGATCCTAGACAATACTAACAGGTACACCATGAAGCCTGACGATCTCATCATTATATCTCTTGGCCAGTTTACTCACTTTATCGGACATTCTGATAGCAAGGAAATGAGTTGATTTCGTCAACCTGTCCACGATAACCCAAATTCCATCGAAACCTCCTCTCGCTCTTGGTAATCCCGAAACAAAATCCATGGCTATTTGTTCCCATTTCCACTCCAGGATAGGCAATGGTTGAAATAGCCCCGATGGCTTTTGATGTTCTACCTTTACCACTTGACAGGTCATACAATGTTTCACGAAGTTGATAACATCCCGTTTCAAACCATTCCACCAATAAAATTGCTTTAGATCCTTATACATTTTATTCCCTCCGGGATGTATTAAATACCCTGACCGATGGGCTTCCTCAAGAATAATCCTTTTTAACTCTTCCGGGACAACAATTCGGTTCTTGAATCTTAGAAGTCTCGTATCATCAAACCCAAACGGACATTCTGAATCATCTCGAGCTTTCTCAGCTAATTTCTGAACCTCGGGATCAATCCTCTGAGCATCAAATAATCTCTGTTTAAGATCTGGTTGAACCGTGATATTCCAGATACTAGCCCTCAGTTTGAACAACTCATTCTCATCTCCAATTTCCACTTTCACATTGGACACACTAGCTTTCCTACTAAGCGCATCCGCGACCAAATTGGCTTTGCCGGGATGGTATCGGATTGTACACTCATAATCCGCCAAAAGTTCCATCCAACGCCGTTGTCTCTTATTCAATTCCTTTTGTGAGAATAAGTATTGTAGACTCTTGTGATCAGAAAAGACCTCGAATGATATTCTATAAAGATAGTGTCTCAACTTACCCAAAGCAAAGATCACAACCGCTAATTCCAAATCGTGAGTGGGGTAGTTCTGTTCATGCTCTTTTAATTTCCTTGAGGCATAGGCGATTACCCGTCCATACTGCATCAACACACATCCCAAACCTTCCTTTGAGGCGTTCATAAAAACTGTATATCCTTCTGTACCTTCGGGAAGCGCTAATACAGGGGCAGTAGTCAACTTTTCCTTTAAAAGTTGAAAGCTAGCCTCACATGCCTCGTCCCACTCAAACTTAACCGCCTTCTTAGTCAATTGGGTTAAAGGAGCCGCAATCTTTGAGAAATCCTGAACGAATCTCCGATAGTAGCCTGCCAAACCCAAGAAACTTCTCACTTCTGAAGCATTTTTCGGGCTTTGCCATTGAATAACCGTCTCAATCTTAGAAGGATCTACTTCCAAACCTTTCCTTGAAATAATATGGCCCAAAAATGCTACCCGATCAATCCAGAACTCGCATTTGCTAAACTTAGCATACAACCGATGTTCTCTTAAGGTGTCTAACACAATTCTGAGGTGCCTAGCATGATCCTCCAGAGTTCTCGAATAAACCAAGATGTCATCGATGAATATTACCACAAACTTATCCAAATAGGACCGGAAAATTCGATGCATCATATCCATAAAAGCAGCCGGAGCATTAGTCAGTCCAAAAGGCATCACTACGAACTCATAGTGTCCATACCGGGTGTTAAATCCCGTCTTCGGAATGTCCTCTTCCCGGATCTTCAATTGATAATATCCTTGTCTCAAGTCCAATTTTGAATATACCCCCGAACCTTGTAACATGTCGAATAAATCCTCAATATGGGGCAAAGGATACTTGTTCTTTACAGTCATCCGATTAAGCTCCCGGTAATCTATACACATTCTTAAGGTTCCATCCTTTTTCTTAACGAAGAGAACCGGAGCACCCCAAGGTGACGAACTTGGCCGAATATATCCAACTTTGAGCAATTCCTCTAATTGAATCTTCAATTCCTTCAATTCAGCCGGTGCCATCCGATACGGAGTCTTAGAATACGGTGTGGATCCTGGATATAAGTCGATAACAAACTCGATCTCACGGTCTGGTGGTAAAGAACCCAAATTCTCCGGGAACACATCGGAAAAATCCTTAACAACCGCGGTATCCTCCAACTTGACTTGATCTTTCGGCCTATTAAGAAAATAAGCAATAAATCCCGTTGCTCCTTCTCTCATCAACATGTGAGCTTCCATATAAGATAAGAGGGGTATCGATCTTGAGCCACTATCAATCACCATTTCATTACCCAAAATCACCTTCTTCGTAAAACAATCAACATTGGCCCGATGCCTGGACAACCAGTCCATACCCAAGATAACTCCGTACCTCTTCATAGGCATAACAATTAAATCAGTCGAATATTCTTTCCCTTCAATCAGAACTAAACACTCCCGAACCAACTGATCTGTCTGAAGACTCCCACCAAGTGGCGAACTCACCAAATAAGAAGAAGATAAACAAATAACAGGCAAGCACAGAGTAGCAACTAAGTCACAAGAAATAAAGGAATGTGTGGCACCCGGATCAAAGAGTGCATGAATGTTCATGTTATGTATGCATAGAGTACCTTCCACCACAGCGGTAGGATCAATCTCTGCATCTTGCTCCTCACCCTCGAGGGCATAAGCACGAGCCTGGATCATTGGCCTTTGAACTCCTTTCTGAAATCCGGGGTTCTTGTCGGGACAGGTATCCGCCATATGGTCACCTTTTCCACATATGAGGCACAAATTCAACCTTCTTCGACAATTGTTGTAGGTATGGGTCGGTCCCCCGCAATAAGTACATGGAGGTACATCCGGGCGTGAGTTGGTAGGTGCCGGTGCCATAGGTAGAGCCTTTGGTCGAGTTGGTGCGGCCTGAGAACCTTGTCCTCCAAACCGAGGCTTCTTAAAAGGACCTTTAGGAGGGGGAGTAGCTTGAATCATCGGTCTCTTTCCCGAATTCGATCCGGAACCTCTTCCCATTGGAGCTCTAAAAATCGGATCCTTCTTCTTAAATTCTTCTTCTTGTCCCAACGCCCTTTACACCGTATCCGCGAAGGAGACAAAGCTGTGACCCGCCTGGCCATGTCTCAAATCTTGTCTCAATCCCGCAATAAATTTTCTCGACTTTCTCTTCTCATCCCGGGTGACATGAGGAGCATATTTCCCAAGTCTATTAAATACGGCACGATATTGAGTCACCGTACGCGCACCTTGGTTTAAATCCATAAACTCTTGCTCCTTCCTTTCTCTCACTACCTCCGGTACGAAACACTCCCGGAATTCTCTCTTGAAATCTTCCCAAGTAATTTCCTCTCCATCCACTTCGAGTTTCTTCCTCGTTCTTTCCCACCACTCATAAGCATCACCATCTAATTGAAATATGGCAAATTGAGCCTTCTCTTGCGTAGTAAACTGTCGGACTCCGAAAATCCTCTCCAATCGAATCAACCAACCCTCCGAGACCGCATCATCAATAGAACCGGAAAACCGAGGGGGATTGTAGCTCAGAAACACCCCATGAGGATCCCTGTTATTATGGTTTGGTGGAGGAGCCGGTTGTTCTGCCTGTTGTGGTGGGGGAGCTTGAGCCCTCCTATGCTCGACATAATCAAAAACGGCTTCCATGAAATTCCCCATATCCATTGGAGGCGCTTGTGGTTGTGGTTGAGGCGTAGCGGATCGATCACGATGACAACGGTGCACTGGAGATCTCTCACGGTGTCTACGTGGAGGCATCCTGTCCAAGAAACACTGAAATGCATGTTATTCTTAGTCCATGCATGCAAGTGCAATTAATTCGATCAAAATTCAAAATTTAAAGCACACAAGCACGAAAACAATGCATATGCAACACATTGACAAGTTGTTCCTAAAGCCAAACGACTTAACTGACTCAACACGACACTAGAGCCCGGATTTTGCAACCCTAGGCTCTGATACCACATAAGGATGTAGCACCCGAGCATAAGGTACCACATCCCCCGCACCGAGACCCGACCCGTATATGAAATGGAAGTCCATACACGTGCCAAATCCACGGGCGAAAGGGGACACAACACACACGCTATGCTAGGCGGGACTAACCCTTAAACCAATCAACTCAAGACAATATAAAATCAGAGTTATAATGAAACGCGGAAGCAAGATCACCACATAATATATACAACGAGCCACCAAGCTCCAAAAATAGATATACAAAATCTTTCAAGTGTCCAAGGCCACACGGCCTACAAAAATTATAACGCTCCATACAATGATCATAAACAAAAGAGCAATAAGAGTATGAGATGCTGAAAAGAAGTGCTAAACATAAATGCAAGACCTAGACGACTTGTATTCCCGCCTAGCACTGCTATACCTGCACAAAACAACTAAAAACAAACCGGGTTCAGTCTAAAAGAGACTGGTGGGTATAAAACGGGGTATAAGATATAATATTGCAGAAATTAAGCACATTCATGCAAGCCCTAATCCCGTGTGAAGTTTGATGAGAATTTCCCAAGTGGTTAAGACAAAAGACAACATCAACCGCATTACGACGTTCATATTCATTCATAATTATTCATAAGGGTTTGTGGCCCGGCGAGTGGGCGTGCACAATCTCCAACCTACACCTCGTGTAATCATAATCAATTATTCAATCATTATCATACATATCTTTTGTGCTCATACATATCATGATCATAATCATTCATATACACCTTCTTCCTGCGGGTGGTGGACGGGCTTGCAAGACCCGGCCACCGGTTCATACATAGGCCAATGGGGGTACATGAATCCCCCAAGGGCACTCAGCTCCCATTCCTCGCTAAACCTCCTAGCGAGGGCCGGTATCACCGTAGTTTGGTTGGGACTAGTATATGGGATCCCCGTCAGCCCTTGCTTCCTCGGTTAGCCACATATACTAAGTCCCGGGGCCCGTGCAATCATAATCATGTCTCGCCAAAACATAAGGTAGGGTTTCATAAATAAAAGGGGTCATACGTTTGAAATCATTTACACGAAATGACTCGATTTATATAATATACTAATTTGGCTTAAATCTTGCACATAAGGGATATATAGGGTTGTTTTAACTAGTAGAAGAAAAACCCACCTTTTTAAAGCAAAAGAAAGGCACAAGCGTCTCAATGCTGGCCCTCGTCTCCGACCAAACCCGAATCTGTGCAAAAGAAAAGGTGTGAGACTCAATGACCACATATGACGCTCGACAATGAAGTGAATATGACATGAATGCATAAAAGATCATATTATATCATGGAAATGTTCATGTGCACTATTAAGGAATTTAAAGCACTTAATCAAACCATTCGTTCATACATTTCATTCAAATTCATAAATTCATATCAATTAATCTAAGAATTCATTTAATATCCATAACACATAATATTCATAAATTCATATTTAAAATTAGAAATAAAATAAATAAAACGTTCAGTCAATAATCGGTAAATTAAATACGCGAAATAGTGATCAATTAGTTTCTAACATTGAATTAAATCAAATAATATAGAAAATATATAATAAATTTATATATATAATAATCATATAATAATTATATAATAAACATATGTATATATATAATATATATATATATACACGTAAATCAACATGCATGCATAAATTATATTTAACATAAATAATACATATATATATAACCATGCATGCATTTACACACAAATTACATATATATATATAACATACACAACATCACATGCATGCAAACACTCCATGCACACACAGTATATAGATATATATATATATACACACGCACACAAACACCCAGCCATGCATGCACGCACAACAACCTATATATATATACAGACACACACACTCTGCATAATTAGGAACAGCAACAGCAGTTTAAATGAAGGAAAAAAAAACAAACACACACATGCATGCAACGCAGACTACAAAATGGAATAAATAAGGTGACACCCCCGTGTCACAAGCATAGCACAAACCGAGACACCCCCGTGTCTCGGTACAGAAATTTCAGGCCAAATTTGCACACCCGTGTCTCACAAGTAGCAGTTCAACGACACAACAAAAACTCCCCTGTTTTGATAGCAAAAACGCAGCAGCAGCTAAGGCGATGTGCAAGCAAGAAAGGCAACAAAACCAGGCATGAAATGCTGCAAGAACTCATCTAAAACGATCCCACAAAGCCATGAAATTAACAGCAAAAGCAGGGAGGAAACACAGCAGTTTTTTACAGCAACTAATCCAATCCAAAAACAGAGCAAAGGTCACGAAAAACAGGGCATGAATGATCTCTATTAACCCCAATCAGTACAGATCATTTAGGCTATCAAATACTCATTCAAGCAACACAAATTCAACATATAATTCAGTTCCAAAAGAGCTCAACCAAGAAAAGTTGTCATACGTGACATTTCATGAAAATCTCCCAAAGTGCCATAAATGATATCTCATTAATACGTCAACCACCATGAAATTAATGATCAAAAGAGATGAGGATGTCAAAATAATCATTCTCAAGCTTGGAATCAATCAAAAGCATTAAGAATTGAATAAGATCATCAAATTTTGCTCTAAACCCATTTATTTCAAATTCCAGCCAAAACCTCATGAACCATGCTCAAATTTGGGAATGAAAGGATGAAAATGATCAGAAATGAACATATATTACAACCCTAAGCTTACCTTGTTGATTGGATGAAGATTGGATGAGATTTGAGCTCCAAAATCTCTAAGGAATGCTAGGTTACCGGACTGACTGTAAGTCCAGTGACTTTGGCTGATATTTGGGGATTGTGTGAGGGTTGGTTTGGTTAGGGCATGATATATCCGGTTAGGTGGTTGAGTTAGGGATCATTAGAATCAAACCATGGTTAATTTGGTTAAAGTTTGGGTAAGATATGGCTATTTTTGTACAGCAAGGTCAGTTTGGTCGCCGTTTCGTTTTTCGGTTGGATTTCAGAGGTTCAAATGACTTTGGAAAAATATAAGGCTAAGTTTACTAAACTCGAATTTTCGTTACGAGTTCAGCGGAGTTGACAGAACTCGAATCCGAGTTCCCGAGCTCAAGATATTAAATTCGGAACCAAGGGTACGTTAAGTGCTCGTTAGCCCCCAATTTGGTTCCACGATTCAAATTAAATTCGTTAACATATCAAATGAATTCGAAAACATAAACCGAGCATATAGGCATGTTCATAACACATATATTTACGACATACTACAATTTCACAGCATTTCGATATCATTTCATATAAGAACGATGCACAAACTAAACAACCATGCACATTTCATGAAATTCCATGCATAATAAAATTAAACCAAATAAATTAATTCTAATATTAAATAAAATTAAAGTCAACGTATATATTTGAATAAATTAATTAATATGGTTAAGTATGATTAATTATCATAATACTTAATTAACAACATAATTAACATTAATCATTAAATTAACAATAATTAAAGAAATATATATATATATATATATATATTTTTTATACTTAAAATACGAAATATTTTTAAAATACTAATAAATTAAAATAAAATATAATAAAATAAAATAATAACAATTTATAATAAAATTAAATATAAAACACGTAAAAACAATTAATTCGCGTAAATTGGTAAACATATACGTCGTACCTTTACGTCCGAAAAGTCGGGGCGTTACAACTCCGATGTTGAAATCGAGTGGATCCCTGATTTTTAAAACGAGGGGAAACCCCGATGTTGGAATCGAGGGGATCCCAGATGTTGAAACAAGGGGGAACAACGATGTTGAAATCGAGGGGAACCATGATGTTCAAAATGAGGGGGAACCCCGATGTTGAAATCGAGGGGATCCCTGATGTTGAAAACAAGGGGGAACCCCGATGTTGGAATCGAGGGGATCCCAGATGTTGAAAACAAGGGGGAACCCCTATGTTGTAATCGAGGGGAACTCGAAGTTGAAAACGAGGGAGAACCCCGATGTTGAAATCGAGGGGAACCTGATGTTGAAAACGAGGGGGAACCCTGATGTTGTAATAAAACGAGGGGGAAACCTGATGTTGTAATAAAACGAGGGGGAACCCCAATGTTGAAATCGAGGGGAACCCTTATGTTGAAAACGAAGGAGAACCCCGATGTTGAAATCAAGGGATCCCTGATGTTGAAAAAGAGGGGAAACCCCGATGTTGGAATTGAGGGGATCCCAGATGTTGGAAACGAGGGGGAACGCCGATGTTGTAATCGAGGGGAACCCGAAGTTGAAAATGAGGGGGAACCCCGATCTTGAAATCGAGGGGAACCCTGATGTTGAAAACGAGGAGGAACCCTGATGCTGAAATCGAGGGATCCCTGATGTTGAAAACAAGGGTGAACCCAGATGTTGAAATCGAGGGGATGCATGATGTTGAAAACGAGGGGGAACCTCGATGTTGAAAATGAGGGGGAACCCCGATGTTGGAATCGAGGAGATCCCAGATGTTGAAAACGAGGGGGGAACCCCGATGTTGTAATCAAGGGGAACCCTAAGTTGAAAACGAGGGGGAACCCCGATGTTGAAATTGAGGGGGACCCTGATGTTGAAAACGAGAGGGAACCCTGATGTTGAAATCGAGTGTAACACCCCAAACGTAGGACGTCACATCCCCCGCACTAGGACCCAGACCCGGTCACGGAATGGAAGGTCCATGCCCGAATCCGAATCAAAGCGAAAGGGAGACCAACTCACACACTATGCTAGGCGGATCTAACTCGACAAACTCAGAGCGTGGAAGCAATTCAAACATTCAAAACAAGATAGCAGAAGCATTTAAAATCAACATTCAAACAAGTGACGGGTTCAACTAGCATAGATACCTAGTCCCGAATATCAAATCAACATAATGTAATAATTATCAAGTGCCACACAGGGCCGAATACGAATGCCACACAGGGCTACAGAAAGGTAAAGTATAATCTCAAGTCTACAAGTCATAACATAAGTAAAGTGTATGAAAGACAAAAGCAATAACTAGAAAAACTAGACCGATGAAGTGAAACTCAAAGGACTCATTCCCGCCTAGCAAATGCCAACAGACCTGCAACTAAAAGTTAAATGAGGGGTCAGTCAACTTGACCGAGTGAGGGGCTAACGCACACCCACAATATATATATATATATATAGCACAACACATAACAGAAGGGTGGACTCATGAACCGGAGATAGGTGTTACATACCAAAGACATTTCCAAAGTACCCAAAATGTAGATATGTAAGTTTTTAGAAAACATTTTAGAAACTCTATCTCGATTCATGATTCCCAGACAGAACAGATCACATGCTCGGCGAGTACGAGCTTCCAACCTTTACTCCTCAGAACATATCAAAACATAGAATACAAATCAATCCAACCGTCACACCAATGATGGAGGAGATGTACCGTTCCCAAACCATCCAGAACAGACATACCCTCAAGGGGTAGCGAACCCACAAGAGTCCTCCCCGGCTGTACACCGAAGGCTCAAGATATCATGCCTCCCCTATCTCCCTGAGTCGCGCGATGATATCTCAAATGGAGACTATGCACAGGCCGATCCCTGACTGCCCTATACCATCCCAGGGATTCCTTACCCATAGCTCCTCGGATCCATAACAGAACAGAACAGAACAGATACCATATATCATGGCTAACTCGCTACAGAACAGATCATAACATAACATAACTTTTCAAAACAGCTTACATATGCTTTCATATCTAATTTTCCAAAACAGAGCTGATTCACAAGGTCATAAACATATCATATCCAACACATACGTATTAATAATAAGATATACTCGCATGCAAGGGTTGAAATCAGCATATTAAGGCCATAGGTCGCATAACTATACAAAATCCTAAACCTCACCTCGTAGTAGTAGAGTCTGAGAGTGTGAAGGGCCAAACACTCTAAACCTCGGGCTCACCGGCACCACCAAACTCTGTGACAAGACATGCAGAAGCCCAGACTTAGACTCTACATGAACCAAGTAAGACATTCGGCGTACAAAGGATGAATGACATGCGAAATGGAATGATGTTTATCAAATTAGTCACAAAGGATAATTCAAATATTCAAGTATTTCATGCAAGTAATAAAGTATTAAGGTTCAGAGATGCATTCTAAGTCATATCGGATCATACAAGTCGAGTAGCAACTCAAACGAATCAAATACGCACGAAAAAGGAAGTAAAAGGGGTCACAGACGCATGGGAACAGCCATTCCCATGCACAACATAGCATGGGAACGGGCCTTCCCACGCCAAGGCCAAGCGAGGCTGGGAACGGCCGTTCCCAGACCAAGCACACATGGGAACGGTCGTTCCCATGTTCTGCCGCCAAATCCAAATCCTAGCCCGGAAGGTCCGTTCCGGGCTTAAAGCACAAACGGGAACGGCCGTTCCGGCCATAGATCTGGAACAGAAACTGGACAGTTTCGAGAAGAAGAAGGGGAACACCAAAAATCATCAAACCAACATGAAATCTACCATAAAAAATCACGAAATTCAAGTATAACATCATATAAATCATGCTTAGCATCAAAACATCAATTAATTCAAGTTTAAGAAGGTTTTTGCCCAAAATCTCAAACACCCATTTTCTTGAATTTCAAGCTTAAACATGAAGATATGAATTCCTAGTCTTCTATACACGAATTTCCAGCAACTAAGACACATAAGGAGCATTCAAATCATCAAGGCTTGCTCAAGGAATTCAAGATGTCATCATTCAAGTTCATACTAACAATTTCATGCTCCAATCCAAGAATAGAAATGAAATACTCATCAAAAGAGATCCGAAGCTTACCTTGTCTTGTGAAGGAATGTTGAATCAAAGAATATGAGCTCTTAGAATGAAAGATAGTTCAAGTCTTGATCTTCTCTTGATGTTTCTCCATGATTCTCTTTGAAGCTAACTTGTGTGGTTTGAAATGAAATGAAAAGGAATAAAGCTATTTATATGGTGGCTAATAGTTTTAGGTCAAGGTTAGGGTTTCCAAGATATAATATGAGGCTAAAGGTTTAAATAGGATTTGGGCTCAAATAAATGACTTTCGGCCCAATATGTCAAAATTAAAAGGTTTAAGGTCTAAATGGTTTCCGAAAAATATAAAGTAAATTCCGTTGGACCCGAATCACCGAATCAAGTCCAATGGTGGTGTCGGAATTCGAATTCGAATTCCCGAGCTCATATTGGTCCCGAACGACCCAAACCTACCTAACTCAAGTTAGGCCTCAAACACACAAATAGGTCCAAGTCCTATTTAAATCCAACTCCAACAATTAATTTAAATTCGTCCAAGTTCCATTCTCAAGTTGTCATGCAAGAATTCATATTTTACTATTTTGGATTTTTTTATCAATTAAGTCACATTTTCAATCAAAGTTGGAATTAAACTCATAAAAGGAAAATTAAATCACATAAGTGAAGAAGGTAAACTCTCTTGTGGCGCATACCTGTACGATCTATCGGACGGGGCATCACATCGAGGGGACCTCTGATGTTGAAAACGAGGGGAAACCCCGATGTTGGAATCGAGGGGATCCTAGATGTTGAAATTGAGGGGGACCCTGATGTTGAAAACGAGGGGATCCCAGATGTTGAAAACAAGGGGGAACCCCGATGTTGTAATCGAGGGGAACCCAAAGTTAAAAACGAGGGAGAACCCCGATGTTGAAATCGAGGGGAACCCTGATGTTGAAAACGAGGGGGAACCCCAATGTTGAAATCGAGGGGAACCCTTATGTTGAAAACGAAGGGGAACCCCGATGTTGAAATCGAGGGATCCCTGATGTTGAAAACGAGGGGGAACCTCGATGTTGGAATCGAGGGGATCCCAGATGTTGAAAACGAGGGGGAACCCTGATGTTGTAATCGAGGGGAACCCGAAGTTGAAAATGAGGGGGAACCCTGAGGTTGAAAATGATGGGGAACCCCGATGTTGAAATTGAGGGATCCCTGATGTTGAAAACAAGGGTGAACCCAGATGTTGAAATCGAGGGGATGCATGATGTTGAAAACGAGGGGGAACCCCGATGTTGGAATCGAAGAGATCCCAGATGTTGAAAGCGAGGGGGGAACCCCGATGTTGTAATCGAGGAGAACTCTAAGTTGAAAATGAGGGGGAGCCCGATGTTGAAATCTTGGGGAACCCTATAACGCTCCGTATCTTCGTTCCAGGTACGCTCGCCACACGTGTGAGTTTGAGTGTTGGAATTGTTGGCATGTTTTAGGAATTATGTGTCTAATTGAAATTATGTGGATTAATTGTCTAATTGTGTAATTGTTTATTTTAATTGTAATTTCATTACATTTCATTTCATATTCTAACATATGCATAATTCATACATTCATTTCATAACCTAGTTATATATATAATTTCTCTACACTAATACCCTCACATTCATTATATATGTATATATTATTACAACACTAAGTTCAATTATATGATATTATATACATAATATCTCTACTTTATTACTTTATACATATATGCATTATATCTATACATATATTACATATACATTGAATCATATTTGCAAGACACAATTACACACACCATTTCTCTAACACTCACACTTCACATTTTCATCTTCATCACTCATTGATCTTCAAGTAAGAAGAAGAGGAAAGGAAGGGTCATTCATCAAGAGCATAAGCATCATCAAGATCATCACCTTCATCATCATCACTTTACCTTTTTCTTTCTTTTATTCAAGGTTTGAGGATTTCTATTTGTTGCATTGGATGAATAGTTAGGGTTAGATGTTATGGCATGGTTTCCTTGACTTTGAGCATGAGAATGTGACTTTGTGTGTGTGTATTTTGGAATTATAGCATGAACACTTGAAGTTATTGGCTTATTTGATGTTATGGAAATTATGAGACTTTGTATGATTGATTAATGTGTAAATATGATGGATTTATATGTTGTAATTGAAGTATTACATGTGTTATAGGCTAGTTTTGAGGTGTTTATTTGTTGTTGATTGGTGTTGGAGAGGCTTGGGAGCCAAATTCCGAGACTTGCCCTGTTTTTCCCCTGTTTTTTCGAGCAGCAGCATGCCAAACGGCCATTTGGCCCCTTAGTTCATTTATCAAATGCCCGTGTGAGAAACTACTACCTCGACAGACAGTTTCCAAACGCCCGTTCAAACGGCCGTTTCTCTCTCATATGAACTCTAACTGACCTGATTTTTAAAGCCACGGAAACCTTTGGAAGTATAGAACAACTTCCATTTGGAATAATCTCAATATCCTTTCTATTTTGAGAGATATAACCGTTTTAATTTGGTGTCGCCATTTTATCGAAAATCTGCAATCACCTAACTTCGAGCGTACGCCATTTTCTCCTTGTTTTGAACTAGAATTCGAGCCATATATGTTTGGAAAGATATATTTGTCTACTTTCATATCCAACAAACAAAACTCCATTTCAACTTCTAGAACTCAAGATATTCCCAATTTTCCACAGCTTGCGCGTTTCGAAAAATTGTCAACTTTTGCCAACCCTCGCCAAAACCCATCTTCATGCATTCCTTTCACCCTCTTGGCTCCCGTATGTGATTCATATGGAGTATATTCTTGCTTAAACATTACATGAAGCATTAATTGTGCATGAACATCCTCTTGAATTGTAATTATCATCATTCTATGTCATGAACATGCCGTTCGTCGATTACTTGGTTCATTTGTCTAGAGTCTTTTGTGCACTCGTGTTTCTTGCACAGAGTTCAATCCGGTTGAGGAGCAGGGTCAGTAAGCTTCTCATTTCTTCTTCCTTTTGTCAAGGTAAGGTTTTGTTTTAGTTAATTAGAACCCTATTATCTTGTGTGATCCTTTCAAGTCAAAATGTATCAAATATATGTATACTTTTGAAAAGGGTTTATCTATGAATGGTTTTCAAAGGTTTTCATGAAAATGTTTTGGCGAGAATCATGCACATGTTATTGGGCCCCGGGGAAATGTGTGAATGGAGATCGGTACGACATCGGGTCGTCGGATAAGCCATTGCATATAGTACTCTTTGAGAGTATCTTACGCGACCGTATAGTGTGGGAGGTGAGATACTCTTGAGCCGGTGGTTAACCCATCGAAGGAGCGGGAAGGAGTCATGATCCCCCGTCTCGATATTGTTCATGAGGTGGCTAGGGCCTTGCAAACCCTTCCATCGCCCCGGGGGAAGAAGGATCGAAAATTATGTTTTCTCACGATATGATTATGATTATGATATGATTATCTATGCATGAACGCCTAAGTTATGTTTACATCACACACTATAGGAGTAAGGTTGGAGAATTGCCCACTCGCCGGGCCACTTTAAATTATGTTTCTTCAAGTAATAATATGACATCCGTAATTCCGAGCAATGTCTATTTTACACTACCCACTTGGGATTTTCTAACACTTTACTCGGGATTATAGATTGCATGCGCATGTGATATATGTATTAAGCCCCTTACTCAGTCTTTGGACTGACACCCCATGTTGTTTTTTAGTCTTTTTGCAGGTCGAGCTAGGAGAGGAGTTACGGTCATCTTGGAGTCTTTACTTTCGAGTCCTAGCTTGTGTTACCTCTTTAGCATCTCACACTTGAACTTCGATTTATGTATTATGCTATTTTGGAGAATTAATGTAAATATATGATGGTCTTGAATACTTTGTTTTTGTAATACTTGAATTGTATGTGGTGTTATTATATATATATGCTTCCGCTTTATTTTATTGCATCGTTTGTCGAATGTGGTTTAAGGGTTAGCCCCGCTTAGTTAGGTCGAGTTTTTCTTTGTCACTCGTTCGCCATGTTGTTTGATTTGTGTACGGAAATTCATTTCATGCATGGATTGGACATGTGGTGCGGGGGATGTGACGCCTTCCGATGCGGGTATCACAAACCCTGATGCTGAAAACGAGGGGGAACCTCAAAGTTAAAATCGAGGGGATCCCTGATGTTGAAAATGAGAGGGAACTCCGATGTTGTAATCGAGGGGAACCCGAAGTTGAAAACAAGGGGGAACCCTGATGTTGAAATCGAGGGGAACCCTGATGTTGAAAACGAGAGGGAACCCCGATATTGAAATCGAGGGGATTCCTGATGTTGAAAACGAGGGGGAACCCCGATGTTGAAATCGAGGGGATCCTTGATGTTGAAAACGAGGGGGATCCCCGATTTTGCAATCGAGGGATCCCTGATGTTGAAAACGAGGGGGATCCTTGATGTTTAAAACGAGGGGGATCCCCGATGTTGAGATCGAGGGATCCCTGATGTTGAAAAGGAGGGGGATCCCTGATGTTGAAAATGAAGGGGAACCGCCTATCAAAGGCCTGTGGTTCCAGCCCTCATGGTCGTGCTCCTCATAATCTTCCTCCCTCCAACGGTGAAGAATTGGGTTCCGAGGGTGTCTAGTGTCTCTGGCCATGGCTCTCTCGCCCCTAGCGCCCCCGGGGGGGGGGGGGGGGAGGGGGGGGGGAGGGGGAGGGCTTGAGACCGCGCTCAAGAGAGCTGCTCCACCATCTGCTGCAAATCTTCTAATTGACCCTGGACCGTAACCAGACGAGGGTCGTTCCCATCTCTCCTACTCACTCTTCTAGAGATCCTTGATTGGACCTCTTCTTCCTCAGCCCTCTTCTCCTGAAGGGCTTTCTCGTTCTCAGGGGAGGGTTTCTCCGGCTCGCCCCTCGGAGGGGGGGCCTTCTTTCCCTGGCGCTGGTGGTGGCGGTGGGGGTTGAGCCCTCAACACGTTCTGGGCAGCCATCAATGGATGCACTTGCAGTCCCCCCATTAGAGAGGCAATTTGAGCGCCTACTCCAGAGGGAAAGTAGGCAGTTGTAAAGTGTTTCCAAGCATTTTGGGCAGTTTACACCTCGTATCGAGCGTAGAGCACCGGGAAGCAATATCTATCCGGTTACTTCATCTATCGTCAACCCCTTATACTATCGGAATCTCGTGGAGATATTCTACAAGCACTTCAATGCCTCGTCATTCATCTACTCAACGGTTTACGAGCCCTTCACTTTTTATAAGGGAAGGTAGCGATCATAATCCCTGTGGAGTCGTGGACATATATAATAATATAAATATTTCATTTTATTATTTTATTATATTCATATGATAACATATATACAGTTGATGGGTGGCGTGCATATTTAGCCACTATAAAATATTCTAATATATATCATATCAGGGGCGCCGGAGACATGGGATATATATGGGGCAAGCGATCGCCCTCCCAAATTTGGAGCCCTACTAACATTTTTGTGTAGAAATTAACAAAATCATATTACTCTTTAAAATTTTATTTTAATTACATGTAGGATGTTTATATTAAATTTCTGACTATAATACGAAAGAATTTAGATACATGAAAGACGTCAGTATTTCGTTTTATTGCATCGTCGTTGCCGTATAATTCATGTAGTTAGATGTAATGCGGAAATAAAAATATGATATGTTCGACAACAGAAATGTAAAGAGTTTGATGAGATGCATATCAGAGGAAGAAACACAAGAGTTTAGATTCGATGTTGAGGGCATAGATTGGAATGATTATATCGTAAATGTGCATATTCCAGGGCTGAGGAAACATGTCATGAAGGGCAGAGGATGGTAACTCATTAGCTTTTTATTTGTTTCCGATGTTGTATGCTTAGTCTACATGATGCAATGACAATGTTTTAGATATCCGATGCATAAAGGTCAAACTTGTATTTACAATAATGTATCTTACAAGAAAATAAATAGAATAATATGTATAAATACGTTTATTAATGGGAATTTTATTTTAACCTATTATAACTCTTTTGTATAATTGTTGTATGTATATAGTTATATACATTTATAATCCACAAACTAAGTTATATATATATATATATATATATATATATATATATATATATATATATATATATATATATATCCACGTGGATTGTCCCCATTACGTGGACATCCATTGGCTATTGTTCTCTTCATCGGGCAAAATAGCAAAAATTCTCCAGTAATTTATACCATTTTGGATTTCAATCTTTTTTTATATTACGTTTTCAATTAAATCTTTTAATTTTTTTTTCCTTCTTTTTTTGTAATTTTCATTCGATTTCAATTCGAAATTGAAAATTCCCCAATTTTTACTGATGTGACTACATTTCGGGCCTAATTTGGGAACTTTTTAGCTGATTGGACGAAATAAAGAGTATATGGATGCCTCGTGGACTTATGATATGGCTTTTTTATTTTGAAATAAAACATGTCATGATATTTATAAAACTTCAAATAAAATATATATCCCAAAAAAAGAAACAAATAAATAATGTATATAAATATATAAATTATATTATCATTTTAATTAAAAATCTTAATAAATATATATAATATTATAATGAAAATAATATATGTATTATACACTAATTATATATATATATATATATTGATGGTGTAGATACCGGAAAAGTACTAAGTCATCAACACTTTCAAGATTTGTTTGTGAGAGGGAAGACCATCACAGGTGTTGAGCCTCACGAACTGGGTTTCCAAGGATGCATGGGTTCTTCCAGCTAGGATAACACCAGAGACGAAAATGTAGTAAGGATGCAAATGAAGATGAAGTATGCGGAGCTTGGGGAAGAAGGAACTAGTTATAAGTATGCAGTGTCTTGTGGAGAAGATGACTTCGTGTGAGAAGAATCACTTAGGGAATGTGAGAGAAAATTCCCATATTTACAAGTTGAGGGCAAGGGTGTTTTGGGTAATTTGATCAAGTGGTCCCAAACCCAGTGTTGCCCTAGACACGTGGCCTAATGTGGGAGATCTGTAGGAAAGCATCTGTAGGCCTGCCATAAAGGTGGCTGTAAAGCAATGGGGGCAGGTGCACTGCCAAGTACGGAGTGTGAGAGAGCACTACATGGTTGTTATCGAGGGGTTGACGCGCTCGGTGTGAGTAGGCTTGAGGCACCTTTAGGATAGAGGACCGTGAGGGGTCCAACTTTATGTAGTCGAATGAGGGCCCGAGGGCCTCAAGGGAACTCATCCTTATGTAGTCCAATAAGAGCCCAAGGGGACTCATCTCTATGCAATCCAATAAGGGCCCGATGAGAGAGTCGAGCCCGATGGGAGACACGAGCCCGAGGGGAGACATGAGCCCGAGGGGACTTGAGCCCGAGGGAAGACTCTAGACCAAGGGGACATGAACCTGAGGGGAGACTTAAGCCCGAGGGAACTCAAGCCCGAGGTGTCTCTAGCCCGAGGGGACAAGAGCCTGATGGGAGACTTGTAGTTTCCCAATTGTAAGGCTTTAGTCATTTTCAAGTACTTTATGAGGGTGGCTGAGTTGGCCCAACGTTACAAATGGCGAAACCATGAGGGTCCACGTGTCATGATGTGGCCTCGTTATTTTTGTGCTTCATCATTTGCCCCCCAACTCTATAGTCACAATGTTGTGGAATATAGAGTTTGAATTTGAACTCTGAGAGGGCGTGAAGAAAGGGGGGACAATGGGCACCCCGAGCGCTTATTCTGCAGAGCGTTAAATGTAAGATCCTTCTCACGAAACCCCGAGGTTAAAATAAAGGGGAACCCGAAGTTGAAAACGAGGGAAACCCCAATGTTGAAATTGAGGGGATCCCTTATGTTGAAAACGAGGGAGAACCCCGATTTTGAAATCGAGGGGAACCCTGGTGTTGAAAACAAGGGGGAACCCCGATGTTAAAATCGAAGGGATCCCTAATGTTGAAAACGAGGGGGAACCACGATGTTGGAATCGAGGGGATCCCAGATGTTGCAAACAAGGGGGAACCCCGATGTTATAATCGAGGGGAACCCGAAGTTGAAAACGAGGCAGAACCCCGATGTTGAAATCGAGGGGAACCCTGATGTTGAAATCGAGGGGAACCCTGATGTTGAAATCAAGGGGGAACCCCGATGTTGAAATTGAGGGGATCCCTGATGTTGAAAACGAGAGGGAAACCCGATGTTGGAATCGAGGGGATCCTTGATGTTTAAAACAAGAGGGAACCCCAATTTTGGAATCGAGGGGATCCCGGATGTTGAAAACAAGGGGAAACCCTAGTGTTGAAAACAAGGGGGAACCCCGATGTTGAAATTGGGGGGATCCCTGATGTTGAAAATGAGGGGATCCCTGATGTTGAAAATGAGGGGGAAACCCCGATGTTGGAATCGAGGGGATCTAAGATGTTGAAAAAGAAGGGGAACCGCGATGTTGTAATCGAGGGAAACCCGAAGTAAAAAACAAGGGGGAACCCGATGTTGAAATCGAGGGGAACCCTGATATTGAAAACGAGAAACGAGGGGGAATCCTGATGTTGAAATCGAGGGGATCCCAGATGTTGAAAATGAGGGGGAACCCCGATGTTATAATCGAGAGGAACCTGCAGTTGAAAATGAGGGGGAACCCCGACGTTGAAATCGAGGGGAACCCTGACGTTGAAAACGAGGGGGAACCCCGATGTTGGAATGGAGGGGATCCCAGATGTTGAAAATGAGGGGGAACCCCGATGTTGAAATAAAGGGGAACCCCGATGTTGAAATCGAGAGGATCCCTGATGTTGAAAATGAGGGGGTACCCCGATTTTGAAATCAAGGGGAACCCTGGTGTTGAAAACAAGGGGGAACCCCAACGTTAAAATCGAGGGGAACCCGAAGTTGAAAATGAGGGGGAACCCCGATGTTGAAATAAATGGGAACCCCGATGTTCAAATCGAGAGGATTCCTGTTGTTGAAAACGAGGGGGAACCCCGATTTTGAAATCAAGGGGAACCCTAGTGTTGAAAACAAGGGGGAACCCCGATGTTCAAAACGAGGGGATCCCAAATGTTGAAAAAGAGGGGGATCCCAGATGTTGAAAACGAGGGGGAACCGCGATGTTCAAATCGAGGGGAACCCGAAGTTGAAAACGAGGGAGAACCCCGATGTTGAAATCGAGGGGAACCCTGATGATGAAAACAAGGGGGAACCCCGATGTTGGAATCAAGAGGATCCCTGATGTTGAAAAAAGGGGGAACCCGAAGTTGAAAAGGAGGGGGAACCCCGATGTTGAAATAAAGGGGATCCCCGATGTTGAAATCGAGAGGATTCCTGTTGTTGAAAACGAGGGGGAACCACGATTTTGAAATCAGGGGAACCCTGGTGTTGAAAACAAGGGGCAACCCCGATGTTCAAATCGAGGGGATCCCAAATGTTAAAAACGAGAGGGAACCGCGGTGTTGTAATCGAGGGGAACCCAAAGTTGAAAATGAGGGAGAACCCCCCGATGTTGAAATCGAGGGGAACCCTGATGATGAAAACAAGGGGGAACCCCAATGTTGAAATCGAGGGGATCCCAAATGTTGAAAACAAGGGGGATCCCAGATGTTGAAAATGATGGGGAACCCCGATGTTGGAATCGAGGGGATCCCAGATGATGAAAACAAGGGGGAACCCCGATGTTGAAATCGAGGGCAACCCTGATGTTGAAAACAAGAGGGAACCCCGATGTTTGAATCAAGAGGGTCCCTGATATTAAAAACAAGGGGGAACCCCGATTTTGAAATAAAGAGGATCCCTGAAGTTGAAAACAAGGGGGAACCCCTATGTTGAAATTGAGGGGATCCCTGATGTTGAAAACGAGGGGGAACCCCGATGTTGTAATCGAGGAGAACTTGAAGTTGAAAAGGAGGGGGAACCCCGATGTTGAAATCGAGAGGATCCGTGATGTTGAAAACGAGGGGTAACCCTGATGTTGAAAACGAGGGGGAACCCCGATGTTGAAATCGTGGGGAACCCTGATGTTGAAAACGAGGGGGAACCCTAATTTTGAAATCGAGGGGATCACAGATGTTGAAAATGAGGGGGAACCCCGATGTTATAATCGAGAGAAACCCGAAGTTGAAAATGAGGGGGAACCCCGATGTTGGAATCGAGGGGATCCCAGATGTTGAAAATGAGGGGGAACCCCGATGTTGTAATCGAGGGGAACCCGAAGTTGAAAATGAGGGGGAACCCCGATGTTAAAATAAAGGGGAACCCCGATGTTGAAATCGAGATGATCCCTGATGTTGAAAACTAGGGGGAACCCCGATTTTGAAATCAAGGGGAACCCTGGTGTTGAAAACAAGGGGGAACCCCGATGTTAAAATCAAGGGGATCCCAAATGTTGAAAACGAGGGGGATCCCAAATGTTGAAAATGAGGGGGAACCCCGATGTTGGAATCGAGGGCATCCCAGATGATGAAAACAAGGGGGAACCCCGATGTTGAAATCGAGGGGAACCCTGATGTTGAAAACAAGGGGGAACCCCAATGTTGGAATCAAGAGGATCCCTGATATTGAAAACAAGGGGGAACCCCGATTTTGAAATCAAGAGGATCCCTGAAGTTGTAAACAAGGGGGAACCCCGATGTTGAAATTGAGAGGATCCCTGATGTTGAGAACGAGGGGGAACCCCGATGTTGTGATCGAGGGGAACCCAAGTTGAAAAGGAGGGGGAACCCCGATGTTGAAATCGAGAGGATCTGTGATGTTGAAAACGAGGGGGAACCCCGATTTTTAAATCGAGGGGAACCCTGGTGTTGAAAACAAGGGGGAACCCCGATGTTAAAATCGAGGTGATCCCTAATGTTGAAAACGAGGGGGAACCCTGATGTTGGAATCGAGGGGATCCCAGATGTTGAAAACAAGGGGGAACCCCGATGTTGTAATCGAGGGGAACCCGAAGTTGAAAACGAGGAAGAACCCCGATGTTGAAATCGAGGGGAACCCTGATGTTGAAATCAAGAAGGAACCCCGATGTTGAAATTTAGGGGATCCCTGATGTTGAAAACGAGAGGGAACCCCGATGTTGGGAACGAAAGGATCCCTTGTTGAAAACAAGGGGGAACCCCAATTTTGAAATCAAGAGGATCCCTGATGTTGAAAACAATGGCGAACCTCGATTTTGAAATCGAGGGGAACCCTGGTGTTGAAAACAAGGGGGAACCCCGATGTTGAAATTGGGGGGATTCCTGATGTTGAAAACAAGGGGGAACCCCGATGTTAAAATCGAGGGGATCCCAAATGTTGAAAACGAGGGGGATCCCAGATGTTGAAAATGAGGGGGAACCCGATGTTGGAAACGAGGGTAGCCCAGATGTTGAAAACAATGGGGAACCCCGATGTTGAAATCGAGGGGAACCCTGATGTCGGAAACAAGGGGGAACCCCGATGTTGAAATTGAGGGGAATCCTGATGTTGAAAACAAGGGGGAACCCCGATTTTGAAATCAAGAGGATCCCTGAAGTTGAAAACAAGGGGGAACCCCGATGTTGAAATTGAGGGGATCCCTGATGTTGAGAACGAGGGGAAACCCCGATGTTGTAATCGAGGGGAACCCGAAGTTGAAAAGGAGGGGGAACCCCGATGTTGAAATAAAGGGGAACCCCGATGTTGAAATCGAGAGGATTCCTGTTGTTGAAAACGAGGGGGAACCCCGATTTTGAAATCATGGGGAACCCTGGTGTTGAAAACAAGGGGGAACCCTGGTGTTGAAAACAAGGGGGAACCCCGATGTTCAAATCGAGGGGATCCCAAATGTTGAAATCGAGGGGGATCCCAGATGTTGAAAACGAGAGGGAACCGCGATGTTGTAATCGAGGGGAACCCGAAGTTAAAAATGAGGAAGAACCCCGATGTTGAAATCGAGGGGAACCCTGATGATGAAAGCAAGGGGGAACCCCGATGTTGAATTCGAGGGAACCCTGATGTTGAAAACAAGGGGGAACCCCGACGTTGGTATCAAGAGGATCCCTGATATTGAAAACAAGGAGGAACCCCGATTTTGAAATCAAGAGGATCCCTGAAGTTGAAAACAAGGGGGAACCCCAATGTTGAAATTAAGGGGATCCCTGATGTTGAAAACGAGGGGGAACCCCGATGTTGTAATCGACGGGAACCCGAAGTTGAAAAGGAGGGGGAATCCTGATGTTGAAATAAAGGGGAACCCCGATGTTGAAATCGAGAGGATTCCTGTTGTTGAAAACGATGGGGAACCCCGATTTTGAAATCAAGGGGAACCCCGATGTTGAAAACGAGGGGGAACCCCGATGTTGAAAACGAGGGGGAACCCCGATGTTGAAAACGAGGGGGAACCCTGATGTTGAAATCGAGGTGATCATTGATGTTGAAAATGTGGGGAACCCCGATGTAATAATCGAGAGGAACCCGAAGTTGAAATCGAGGGGAACCCTGAGGTTGAAAACGAGGGGGAACCCCAATGTCTGAATCGAGGGGATCCCAGATGTTGAAAATGAGGGGGAACCCCCGATGTTGTAATCGAGGGGAATCCGAAGTTGAAAATGAGGGGGAACCCCGATGTTGAAATCAAGGGGAACCCTGATGTTGAAAACGAGGGGGAACCTCGATTGTTGAAAATGAGGGGGAACCCCGATGTTGAAATCGAGGGCGTCCCTGATGTTGAAAACGAGGGGGAACCCCGATATAGAAATCGAGGGAATCCCTGATGTTGAAAACGAGGGAAAACCCCGATGTTGGAATCGAGGGGATCCCAAATGTTGAAACAAGGGGGAACCCCGATGTTGAAATCTAAGGGAACCCTGATGTTGAAAACAAGGGGGAACCCCGATGTTGAAATCGATGGGAACCCTGATGTTGAAAACAAGGGGGAACCCCCATGTTTGAATCAAGAGGATCCCTGATTTTGAAAACAAGGGGAAAGCCCGATTTTGAAATCAACAGGATCCCTGATGTTAAAAACAAGGGGGAAACCCGATGTTGAAATCGAGGGGGAACCCCGATGTTGAAAACGAGGCGGAATCCCGATGTTAAAATCGAGGGGAACCCTGATGTTGAAATCGAGGGGAACCCTGATGTTGAAATCGAGGGGATCCTTGATGTTGAAAATGAGGGGAACCCCGATGTTATAATCGAGAGGAACCCGAAGTTGAAAATGAAGGGGAACCCGGATGTTGAAATTGAGGGGAACCCTGATGTTGAAAACGAGGGGGAACCCCAATGTTGGAATCGAGGGGATCCCAGATGTTGAAAATGAGGGGGAACCCCGATGTTGTAATCGAGGGGAACCCGAAGTTGAAAATGAGGGGGAACCCCGATGTTGAAATCGAGGGCGACCCTGATGTTGAAAACGAGGGGGAACCCCGATGTAGAAAACGAGGGGAAACCCCGATGTTGGAATCGAGGGGATCCCAGATATTGAAACGAGGGGGACACCGATGTTGTAATCGAGGGGAACCCGAAGTTAAAAACGAGAGGGAACCGCTATGTTGAAATCGAGGGGAACCATGATGCTGAAAACGAGGGGGAACCCCAATGTTGGAATCGAGGGGATCCCAGATGTTGAAAAAAAGGGGGGAACCCCGATGTTGTAATCGAGGGGAACCCGAAGTTAAAAACGAGGGAGAACCCCGATTTTGAAATCGAGGGGAACCCTGATGTTGAAAACGAGGGTGAACCCCGATGTTTTAATCGAGGGGAACCCGAAGGTGAAAACGAGGGGGAACCCCAATGTTGAAATCGAGGGGAACCCTCATGTTAAAATCGAAGGGGAACCCCTATGTTGAAAACGAGGGGGAACCCCGATGTTGGAATTGAGGGGATCCCAGATGTTGAAAACGAGGGGGAACCCCGATGTTTTAATCGAGAGGAACCCGAAGTTGAAAACGAGGGGCAACCCCGATGTTGAAATCAAGGGGAACCCTGATGTTGAAAAAGAGGGGGAACCCCGATGTTGAAATCGAGGGATCCCTGATGTTGAAAACAAAAGGGAACCCAGATGTTGAAATCTAGGGGATGCATGATGTTGAAAATGAGGGGGAACCCCGATGTTGGAATCGAGGAGATCCTAGATGTTGAAAGCGAGGGGTAACCCCGACGTTGAAATCAAGGGGAACCCGAAGTTGAAAATGAGGGTGAACCTCGATATTAAAAGTGAGGGGGAACCCCGATGTAAAAATCAAGGGAACCCGAAGTTGAAAACGAGGGTAAACCTCGATATTAAAAGTGAGGGGGAACCGCGATGTAAATATCAAGGGGAACCCGAAGTTGAAAACCAAGGGGAAACCCGATGTTGAAATCGAGAGGATCCCTGATGTTGAAAACGAGGGGGAAACCCGATTTTGAAATCCAGGGGAACCCTGGTGCTGAAAACAAAGGGGAACCCCGATATTAAAATAGAGGGGATCCCTAATGTTGAAAACGAGGGGGATCCCAGATGTTGAAAAGAAGGGGGAACCCCGATGTTGAAATCTAGGGGAACCCGAAGTTGAAAAACGAGGGAGAACCCCGATGTTGAAATCAAGGGGAACCCTGATGTTGAAAACAAGGGGGAACCCCGATGTTGAATGACTGGATTCCTGATGTTGAAAACGAGAGGGAACCCCGATGTTCGAATCAAGAGGATCCCTGATGTTGAAAACAAGGGGGAACCCCGATTTTGAAATCGAGAGGATCCCTGATGTTGAAATTAAGGGGGAACCCCAATGTTGAAATTGAAGGGATCCCTGATGTTGAAAACGAGGGGGAAACCCCGATGTTGGAGTCGAGGGGATCCCAGATGTTGAAAACGAGGGGGAACTCCGATGTTGTACTCGAGGCGAACTCGAAGTTGAAAACGAGGGGGAACCCCGATGTTGAAATCGAGGGGAACCCTGATGTTGAAAACGAAGGGGAACCCCGATGTTGAAATCGAGGGGATCCCAGATGTTGAAAATGAGGGGGAACCCCAATGTTATAATCGAGAGGAACCCGAAGTTGAAAATGAGGGGGAACCCCGATGTTGACATCGAGGGGAACCCTGATGTTCAAAACGAGGGGGAACCCCGATGTTGGAATCGAGGGGATCCCAGATGTTGAAAATGAGGGGGAACCCCGATGTTGTAATCGAGGGGAACCCGAAGTTGAAATCAAGGAGAACCCTGATGTTGAAAACGAGGGAGAACCCCGATGTTGTAATCGAGGGGAACCCGAAGTTGAAAACGAGGGGGAACCCCGATGTTAAAATTGATGGGGACCCTGATGTTGAAAACGAGGGGGTGCCCCGATCTTGAAATCGCGGGAATCCCTGATGTTGAAAACGTGGGGAAACCCCGATGTTGGAATCGAGGGGAACAACGATGTTGTAACCGAGGGGAACCTGAAGTTAAAAACGAGGGGGAACCGCGATGTTGAAATCGAGGGGAACCATGATGTTCAAAACGAGGGGGAACCCCGATGTTGAAATCGAGCGGATCCCAGATGTTGAAAACAAGGGGGAACCCCGATGTTGGAATCGAGGGGATCCCAGATGTTGAAAACAAGGGGGAACCCCGATGTTGTAATGGAGGGGAACCCGAAGTTGAAAACGAGGGAGAACCCCGATGTTGAAATCGAGGGGAACCCTGCTGTTGAAAACGAGGGGGAACCCCGATGTTGTAATAAAACGAGGGGGAACCCCAATGTTGAAATCGAGGGGAAACCTGATGTTGAAAACGAAGGGGAACCTCAATGTTGAAATCGAGGGATCCATGATGTTGAAAACGAGGGGGAAACCTGATGTTGGAATTGAGGAGATCCCAGATGTTGAAAATGAGGGGGAACCCTGTTGTTGTAATCGAGGGGAACCCGAAGTTGAGAATGAGGGGGAACCCCGATGTTGAAATCAAGGGGAACCCTGATGTTGAAAACGAGGGGGAACCTCGATGTTGAAATCGAGGGATCCCTGATGTTGAAAACAAGGGGGAACCCAGATGTTGAAATTGAGGGGATGCATGATGTTGAAAACGAGTGGGAACCCCGATGTTGTAATCGAGGGGAACCCTAAGTTGAAAACGAGGGGGAACCCCGATGTTGAAATCTTGGGGAACCCTGTAACGCACCGCGTCTTCGTTCCGGGTACGCTCACCACACGTGTGAGTTCACCAAAAGAAAAATTGGCTTTAACTACAAAAATTTTTACTACGCCAAATAAGGCGTAGTAAAATGTAATTATTTACTACGTAAAAATTACCGTAGTGAATAATTACTAAATAAGACAAGCTTTTACTACTCAAATTAAATCGTAGGAAATAATTAACAAAAACGACATCTTTTAATATTTTTAGGATTTAAAATTAAAATTCCTGAAAAAATGTCTTGTATAGATTTGGCTCCAACTATTTTTCCTTCCCTCATTTTTTTTCCCGTAAAAGCCTACTCCACTCAAACTTTTTTTTTGGGTTATTGTCTTCTCCCTTTTGGACCAGAGAGGGTTTTCTTTCACTTGAAAAAGAAAAGAGGCGAGAGGTTTCTTCCATTTTCGACGACGATATGGAGGGCTTTCTACAAGGAAATTCAGAACTCTCCAACTCAAGGCGACACTCCGGCAATGGCGGGTTGGGCCTTTTCTTAACTTTTCTAGACGGTGGTTTGAGGGGTCAGGGTTTTCTTGAAGGAGACTCAGAAATCTCCGAACTCAAGGCGGCACTGCGAGAAGGGCGGCTTGGACTTTTTCTTAACATTTCTGGACGAAATTAGTGCTTTTTCGAAACTGTGGTTTGGGGATCTTCAGCTGCGCTTCTAAACTTAAGAAACATAAACATTTTTCCCAAAGCAGGATTTCTGGAGCTCTTCTTCTTCTTCATAGTTCGTCGAATTATCAATAAAAAGGTAAATTTTGTGTTTGTGTTTTGGAATTCTTGTTGATTTGTGTCTAGAGCTTTGTTTATCTTTTTGCTTTTTCAGCTCAATGTTTTTTTATGTTTTATTTTTTGGGTTCAATTGCATGGGATTATTGGCAGATGAATTTTGTTGTATCTGGAATTCTATTCAAATTTTATGACTGTAATTTTTTGCTTTCTGCATTAAATCTTGGAGAGTTGAATTGTGCCTTGGGAGTCTGTTGATTGATAATTGAAGCGGCGGAGCCTAATTTAATCAGGTTTGTTTCTGCATCTATGATGTTTCTTGTATCTGGGTTGTTGGTTGATATGTGTATTTGAATTGAGGAATTGTGCGGCTCGAAAGTTCGTCGGCCTTGCATGTAATTACTTGAATTTGATTCTTCCCCCAATTTGCTCGAGTAAGAAAGTAGGAAAGAAGACTTATGTTACTTATGATGAGAAATATGAAAATTACCCATGTGATTACTGCCTTTAGATCAGTTTATTCCTTTTTTGGATTTTCTTTCTTATGGCATTCTGCAGTATATTGCTTTTATTGTTGGCAAGATTTAGTTAAATGTGTGTTTATTGAGGTTTCTAATGGTGGAACAATTCGATAATGAAGATGCCATCAACTATTGAGTCGTGACGGTGGCATTTTGAGTTGGCATCTATTTGTTTAGCTACGTGTTGGTTATTGGTAACGTGTCGAATAAGCTGAAGAGGGTGGAAACGATTTTAACACTTGGTGCTCTGCATGATGAGTAACCTCAATGCTACACGTAACATCATTAAACGATGACCGAATAAAGAGAATGCGTTAAAAATGTTCTCAGGAGCCCATGCCAGATACTGTAAATGCTATCTTGGGGTTGTCAATGGGTCCATGGCAATAGAGTTGTTGGTTACCGCATTTTTATGTCACCACGTGGGATATAATTAGTGTAGATATAATGAAGTCATGTGTAAAACACACCTATACATCATCATTAGAGTTTAATATGATTTCACTCGGGGTTGTCAATTGATGGGAAAACTCCACCGAATTGTTAGTTGTACCTAAGTATACAATAAATTATGGATGCAAATGACTAGAGCTTAGTCGGTCTTTGGCTTGGCTCGTTGTTGAGCTTGTGCTTGAGCTTGAACATTTCGATTCTATTTATTGTGTTCGAGCTACATGCTCGAATACACATAATATTTATATATGTATAGTAGTAAGTGTTAAAGAAAGAAGGCGAATGAGTTTATGAATAAAAGCTACCTCATTAGATCTGTGAACTAGCTCTTTCATTCCATTAGGTTTTTATCCAAAATTTAATAATCGAAAAATAGGATGACTTATATTTTCCACACAAGTGTTCCAGATAGACAAAATAGGTTTTACATACGGAGCGAATGAACATGTAATAATCAAGTTAATATCCTGTCTTACATTTAGCCAGGTAAATAATGCTTTCTTTCTTATTTTTGCATCTTTCAATCCTACTAGTTTCCATAAACCGTTTATCACTGTCCACTGTTTGCCTGATGAAATTTTAGCTTTTTGAAGGAAAAGGATTTGATGAAAATGTTTTATTTCCGTAAATCACATTAAAGAACAAGCTAATTTACAAAGAGAGGGGGGGTCAGGGATCAGGATCGAGAGTGTATAGAAGTGTGCAGGCGCAAAGAACTCACAATGGAGGCATCGATTTGTTTGCTGAGCCATTAACCCCACCTGGGGATTCATGAAGAAAGAATGGGGGCGAACAGGTTGCGTCTAATGAGTATAGCCCAGGACTTTTGGATCTCCATTCCTTGGATACCAATCTACTTCCCGAGGTATACTTCCTTTTTATTTATAAAATTTAAGATGAGAATTAATTTTCGTTATCCAGTCTTTGGTGGGATCATCATTGTAGGTTGACTTTGTAACTTGTAATGTTGGATTAAAGAGTGCAAAGTTGCAATATTTGTTTTTAACTTCCACATTATGTAGTAGACTTAATAATAACATGATCAAGTGAGTGGATGGACAAGCTTTTAGCAATGTGTGATTCTGAATTTTCCATTTCTTCTGTAGTAAGTTGATGACAAACTTATTGCTTATTGATAGGGGGCATCATGTTTTCTTGAAATAATTTATATGCTTCCACTATCATCAATGAGAAAATCTACTTGTTTTAAGCTAGAATAGATGCTATTGGCAGATTTAAACATGGAAATTGCGTGGTAAATTGCGTTATAGAACTTGAATTTTAAAACTAGGATTTAGGACCTCAAGGTACAATTTGTGATTCAAATTGAAATTTTAACTGTCGGTTCTGTTTTTAGACGATAACATGTTATGTCAAGAACTTTCGTAACTCATGGCATTGTTGAGAGTTCGTACACATAGAATTTCACATGTTTTATGCCTAAATGAAAATAGAACTAGTATTTTCTTTGCCCCAAACATTCTGTTGTGATATTTTAAAGGGTTCCAAATTGATAAAAGTTCTGTATGCTATAAAATACACATATTAGTTTGACATCTACAAGCTAAGAGTGTTATTATTTCCATATACATATACATATATATATATATATATATATATCTCCACGCTTAGTGATTGCTTTGGAAGATAACGCTTACTAATATGATACGATACCCTGCTAACAAAAAGTAGATATGCATATTTGTTTATTATTTCATTTTTCTGTAATATTTTAAGATTAAAGTACCCGTAACATAATAATGTTCAAACTATTTCATGAGATTATTGATGATGAAAAAGAAAATAATTTATTTGGAATTAATGAAAGCTGGTATCTGTTGTCAACAAAGCTAGAGGTTCTTCAGTGTTAACATGAGTGCATTTAAGTGATGTTTGTAAATTTAAGGTTGCTCTAGTTAGGAAAATGGTTTAGAATTAGACAAACAAAATAGTTCATTAGTTTATCCAATGTGCATGTTACATAAAAATGGTAATGTAAATGGAAAATGATATGTTGTGCATTATATAGTAAGAATAAGGATAAAATGAAAATAAACCAATCCCTTTTGATGGTTTTTAGCATGCATTTTAAATTATGCAGTTGGTGCAAATGGGTATGGAAAATCCAAATTTTACCATCATAGGTTAGTTTTCAAAGACTTGTAGATCTCTAATTTACTTGATCTGCTACATATTCTACAATATATCAACAACAGTCCCTTTGTTGTCTTTTTCCCTTTGCTTGACTGATTTTTGATGCATTTTTTGTAGGTTGGCGAGATAACTTCTTTGTTTAAATCTTATTTGCGTTCTCTGAAAATCATAGTTAGTGAAAACATATCAAGAGACCATGGTTTCTTCCCAAATTTTGAGTCAATCTACTATATTTTTCAGGTTATTGGGACTCTGCTTGCTCTTTGCCCTTTCCGTCCAGCTGGCTTCTTTTTGTATCTTCTTTTTCAGGTTGTTGAGACTCTTGGCTTGCTTGCTCTTTGCTAGTTTTGGGCCTACTTATGCTTACGATGTTTTCTCTAGTTGGTGCGTGTATCTTGTTGAGTCTTATTTCTTGTATTGTTATCTTGAAATAAATTTCTCATTATGTGAATAATTTTCCCATAGCATACTTTGTTACTGAAACTCTCCAGTATACATACTATAAGAAATTAAGGCTTAGTCATATGTGCAACATCTATTTTGGGCAGCTAACACTATCTAACAGATAATTTATCTCCTAATTGTAATATCCCCCTTCGCATGTTGTAGAGGTATCATACTTTATGCTTTTTGTACAATTAGAAGTTCTTGTTATTAAGTTATTCTCAAGTCTTATCATGTTCCCATGTGTTCAGAGAGAAATTGCCACGTACTAAATGGACACTAATCACCATTAATGATGGGAAGAGATATTACTGCATCTCTCGGACTCAGGTAAGCTCAAGAACCAAGGCTCCTTTTTGTTATCTCTAAGAAATTAAGAATATTAAACATTCAAAATGTGTTGCTCATGATTTGAAATTGTCACCTGATATTGAACTTTTCTTTTATATAGATAAGTATTTGGTAAGTACCTAATGAGGTAGAAAAGTTGAGAAAGAAGCAAAAAGCCGATGCTCTGAAAGCTCAATCAATATCAGCTACAAATACTAATACAATCCCTGAAAATGGATCACGTCCTGTTAGTTTAAGCACCCCCGCTGCTGAGTCTGGTGGTCGTGATGCCACAACCGTTAGACCCTGGAGTGTATCCGGTACATCTGCACTTGATCTCATTAAAAGAAACTTGCAAGATGTTGGTCTTTTCTAATGCATCAGATTCGTATGTTTCCTTGAAATTTTTTTGTTTATTGGTGGTTAGACTCTTTTACTTGACATCACTTCTGAACTTCATTGATATGGTGTAAAGTTACAAGTTGTTATTGAATTGCGATTTTTGTAGTTTAACATTGTATTGATTAGCAAATGTACGTGGAGAATGTTCTTTGTTACGGTTACCGTTTCAATTTTCATTGGATAAGAGGTTGATGCATCTGTCAAATACTCAGATGTTTTATTTTGCTAAATTGAGTAGTATAAACCTGCTACATGTCCTTTTGTATTTGTTGGTAATGCATGTTATGGTGTAATCTTTTGTGTGTTTGAACATGGTTGATTCTTAGACTGGAAATCCTTTTTACGTATTAGCTTTTTGTTTCTTATTACAGGTTTTCAAGGCCTAGATCAAGCTATCTTATGGCATATTTCTAAGTAAGATCAAGACAATTCATTTTCCTAGATCAAGCTATGTTATGGCATATGATTGAGAAGAATTAATATTAATACTATGCATTTTGTTTGTTGGGGAGAATGATTTATATATATTTATGTGTATCCCCGTTCGAATAATATGAATTGTATGTATGTATGGATGGATAATGATATAACAATGTATATTTGATGTTAGTTGTTTGTATAATTTTTCTTTAAGACATGGATCCATATTATTATTTATTTGTAGGTTAATTAAGAAAATGTAAGTTTCTTATTAAACAAAAAATGAAATAAAAGATTTTTATAATATTTGCTATGAAATTGGCATAGTAAAAGATGAGAGAATTTTATTCATGACAAAGTATTCACTACGACATTAGGATCGTAACAAATGCATTGGCTAAATATTTTAACATTTTTACTACGAAAATATATGCGTAGTAATTACTATATTTTAGTTACGGATATAATCATCGTGGCAAAAGATAGCATATTTCCTAATTTATTTACTACGGAGAGCTCACCGTCGCAAATGGCCAAATTACGTAGCAAAAAGTATTTGCTACGGAAAAATTACCGTAGCAAAATATTTGTTACGGCTGTATCCACTACACCCCAAAATTCATAGTAAACCCGTAGAAAAAAGGTTATTGCTACGAATTTTGTCCTGTTGCTACGCAATATGAACCGTAGTAAAAGGCAAATTTTCTTGTAGTGGTTTGAGTGTTAGAATTGTTGGCATGTTTTAGAAATTATGTGTCTAATTGAAATTATGTGGATTAATTGTCTAATTGCCTAAGTGTTTATTTTAATTGTAATTTCATTTCATTTCATTTCATATTCTAACATATGAATAATTCATACATTCATTTCATTACCTAGTTTTATATATTTATATATATATATATATATATTACATATGAAATTGTATGTTTCATGAATATTTCCTGAAGTGTATGGAATGTTATTCTTATGAAATTAGTTTAAGTATATATATATATATATATATATATATATATATATATATATATATATATATATATATATATATATAATTTCTCTACACTAATACCCTCACATTCATTATATATGTATATATTATTATAGCTCTAAGTTCAATTATATGATATTATATACATAATATCTCTACTTTATTACTTTATACATATATCACATACACATTGAATCATATTTGCAAGACACAATTACACACACCATTTCTCTAACACACACACTTCGCATTTTCATCTTCATCACTCATTGATCGTCAAGCAAGAAGAAGAGGAAAGGAAGGGTGATTCATCAAGAGCATCATCTTCATCGTCATCACTTCACCATTTTCTTTCTTTCATTCAAGGTTTGAGGATTTCTATTTGTTGTATTGGATGAATAGTTTGGGTTAGATGTTATAACATGGTTTCCTTGACTTTGAGCATGAGAATGTGACTTTGTATGTGTGTATTTTGGAATTATAGCATGAACACTTGAAGTTATTGGCTTATTTGATGTTATGGCAATTACGAGAATTTGTATGATTGATTCTTGTGTCAATATGATGGATTATTATGTTGTAATTGAAGTATTAGATGTATATTGGTGTCATAGGCTAGTTTTGAGGTGTTCATTTGTTGTTGATTGGTGTTGGAGAGGCTTGGGAGCCAAATTCCGAGACTTGCCCTGTTATTCCCCTATTTTTTCGACCAGCGGCATGCCAAACGCCCGTTTGGCCCCTTAGTTCATTTACCAAATGCCCGTGTGAGAAGCTACTGCCTCGACAGATAGTTTCCAAACGCCCGTTTCTGCTTTCAGACCATTTTTCAAAGGGTCGTTTCTCCCTCATATGAACTCCAACTGACCTGATTTTTAAACCCACGGAAACCTTTGGAAGTATAGAACAACTTCCATTTAAAATAATCTCAATATATTTTCTATTTTGAGAGATATAACCGTTTTAATTTGGTGTCGCCATTTTATAGGAAATCTGCAATCACCTAACTTCGAGCGTACGCCATTTTCTCCTTATTTTGAACTAGAATTCGAGCCATATATGTTTGGAAAGATCTATTTGTCTACTTTGATATCCAATAAACAAAACTCTATTTCAACTTCTAGAACTCAAGATATTCCCAATTTTCCACAGCTTGCGCGTTTCCAAAAATTGTCAACTTTTGCCATCCTTCCCCAAAACCCATCTTCTTGCATTCCTTTCACCCCCTTGGCTCCCGTATGAGATTCATATGGAGTATATGCTTGCTTAAACATTTCATGAAGCATTAATTGTGTATGAACATCCTCATGAATTGTAATTATCATCATTCTATGTCATGAACATGCCGTTCGTTGATTACTTGGTTCATTTGTCTAGAGTCTTATGTACACTCGCGTTTCTTGCATAGAGTTCGATCCAGTTGAGGAGCAGGGTCAGTAAGCTTCTCATTTCTTCTTTCTTTTGTCAAGGTAAGGTTTTATTTTAGTTAATTCGAACCCTATTATCTTGTGTGATCCTTTCAAGCCAAAATGTATTAAATATATGTATACTTTTGAAAAGGATTTATGTATGAATGGTTTTCAAAGGTTTTCATGAAAATGTTTTGGCGAGAATCATGCACATGTTATTGGGTCCCTGGAAAATGTGTGAATGGAGACCGGTACGACATCGGGTCATCGGATAAGCCATTGCATATAGTACCCTTTGAGAGTATCTTACGCGACCGTATAGTGTGGGAGGTGAGATACTCTTGAGCCGGTGGTTAACCCATCGAAGGAGCGGGAAGGAGTCATGATCCCCCGTCTCGATATTGTTCATGAGGTGTCAAGGGCCTTGCAAACCCTTCCACCGCCCCGGAGGAAGAAGGATGGAAAATTATGTTTTCTCACGATATGATTATGAATATGAATATGAATATGATTATGATATGATTATGTATGCATGAACGCCTAAGTTATGTTTAAATCACACACTATGGGAGTAAGGTTGGAGAATTGCCCCTCGCCCGGCCACGTTAAATTATGTTTCTTCAAGTAATAATATGACATCCGTAATTCCGAGCAATGTCTATTTTACTCGGGACTATGGATTGCATGCGCATGTGATATATGTATTAAGCCCCTTAGTCTTTGGACTGACACCCCACATTGTTTTTTAGTCTTTTTGCAGGTCGAGCTAGGCGGGGAGTTAAGGTCGTCTTGGAGCCTTTACTTTCGAGTCCTAGCTTGCGTTACCTCTTTCGCATCTCACACTTAAACTTAGATTTATGTATTATGCTATTTTGGAGAATTAATGTAAATATATGATGGTCTTGAATACTTTGTTTTTGTAATACTTAAATTGTATGTGGTGTTAATGTATATATATGCTTCCGTTTTATTTTATTGCATCGTTTGTTGAATGTGGTTTAAGGGTTAGCCCCGCTTAGCTACGTCAAGTTTTTGTTTATCACCCGTTCGCCACGTTGTTTGATTTGTGTATGGAAATTCATTTCATGCATGGATTGGACATGTGGTGCGGGGGATGTGACGCCTTCCGATGTGGGTGTTACAAACCCTGATGTTGAAAACGAGGGGGAACCCCGATGTTGAAATCGAGGGGATCCCTGATGTTGAAAACGAGGGGGAACCCCGATGTTGAAATCGAGGGGATTCTTGATGTTGAAAACGAGGGGGATCCCCGATGTTGAAATCGAAGGATCCCTGATGTTGCAAACGAGGGGGATCCCTGATGTTGAAAATGAGGGGGGACCGCCTATCAAAAGCCTGTGGTTCCAGCGCTCATGGTCGTGCTCCTCAGAATCTTCCTCCCTCCAACGGCGAAGAACTGGGTTCCGAGGGAGGCTAGTGTCTCTAGCCATGGCTCTCTCGCCCCCAGCGCGCCCGGAGGGGGGGAAGGGGGAGGGTTTTGAGACCGCGCTCGAGAGAGCTGTTCCACCATCTGCTGCAAAGCTTCTAACTGACCCTGGACCGCAGCCAGACGAGGGTCGTTCCCATCTCTCCAACTCACTCTTCTGGAGATCCTTGATTGGACCTCCTCTTCCTCAGCCCTCTTCTCCTGAGGGGCTTTCTCGTTCTCAGGAGAGGGTTTCTCTGGCTCGCCCCTCGGGGGGGCTTCTTTCCTTGGCGCTGGTGGTGGTGGTGGAGGCTGAGCCCTCAACACGTTCTGGGCAGCCATCAATGGATGTACTTGCAGTCCCCCCATTGGAGAGGCAATTTGAGCGCCTACTCCAGAGGGAAAGTAGGCGTTTGTAAAGTGTTTCCAAGCGTTTTGGGCAGCTTGCACCTCGTATTGAGCGTAGAGCACCGGGAATCAATATCTATCAGGTTACTTCATCTATCGTCAACCCTCGCCTTATACTATCGGAATCTCGTGGAGATGTTCTACAAGCACTTCAAACCCTCGCCGTTCATCGACTCAACGGGGAGGACACTTCCCGTTGAGCCGTTCCAATTCTTCAATTCCATGGAGGAGTTCTCCGCCCACATTTTGAAGCTTGTCGTCAACTAAGCTCGACAAGAACCCTCGATCAATGTTGATGAAAAGTTGTCTCGAAAGCTTGAAAAGCTCATAGAGAAATCAATCGACCAACTGCAGCGTTTGGCGATGGTCTACGAGCCGTACACTTTTTATAAGGGAAGGTAGCGATCATAATCCCTGTGGAGTCGTGGACGTATATAATAATATCAATATTTCATTTTATTATTTTATTATATTCAGATCATAACATATATACAGTTGATGGGCGGCGTGCATATTTAGCCACTATAAAATATTCTAATATATATCATATCAGGGGCGCGGGAGACATGGGATATATATGGGGCAAGCGATCGCCCTCCCAAATTTGGAGCCCCACTAACATTTTTGTGTAGTAATTAACAAAATCATATTACTCTTTAAAATTTTTTATTTTAATTACATATAGGATGTTTATATTAAATTTTTGACTATAATACGAAAGAATTTAGATACATGAAAGACGTCAGTATTTCGTTTTATTGCATCGTCGTTGCCGTATAATTCATGTATTTAGATGTAATACGGAAATAAAAATATAATATCTTCGACAACAACAATGTAAAGAGTTTGATGAGATGCATATCTGAGGAAGAAACACAAGAGTTTGGATTCGATGTTGAGGGCATAGATTGGAATGATTATATCGTAAATGTGGATATTCTAGGGCTGAGGAAACATGTCATGAAGGGCAGAGGATGGTAACTCATTACTTTTTTATTTGTTTTCGATGTTGTATGCTTAGTCTACATGATGCAATGACAATGTTTTAGATATCTGATGCATAAAGGTCAAACTTGTATTTACAATAATGTATCTTACAAGAAAATAAATAGATTAATATGTATAAATACGTTTATTAATGGGAATTTTATTTTAACCTATTATAACTCTTTTGTATAATTGTTGTATGTATATAGTTATATACATTTATAATCCACAAACTAAGTTATATACATTTATAATCAACGTGGATTGTCCCCATTACGTGGACATCCATTGGCTATTGTTCTCTTCATCGGGCAAAATAGCAAAAATTCTCCAATAATTTATACCATTTTGGATTTCAATCTTTTTTTATATTACGTTTTCAATTAAATCTTTTATTTTTTTTCTTCTTTTTTTGTAATTTTCATTCGATTTCAATTCGAAATTGAAAATTCCCCAATTTTTACTGATGTGACTACATTTCGGGCCTAATTTGGGAATTTTTTTTGCTGATTGGACGAAATAGAGAGTATATGGATGCCTCGTGGACTTATGATATGACTTTTTTATTTTGAAATAAAACATGTCATGATATATATAAAACTTCAAATAAAATATATATCCCAAAAAAAGAAAAAAATAAATAATGTATATAAATATATAAATTATATTATCATTTGAATTAAAAATCTTAATAAATATATATAATATTATAATGAAAATAATATATGTATTATACACTAATTATATATATATATATATTGATGGTGTAGATACCGGAAAAGTACTAAGTCACCAACACATTCAAGATTTGTTTGTGAGAGGGAAGACCATCACAGGCGTGGAGCCTCACGAATTGGGTTTCCAAGGATGCGTGGGTTCTTCCAGCTAGGATAACACCAGAGATGAAAATGAAGTAAGGATGCAAATGAAGGTGAAGTATACGGAGCTTGGGGAAGAAGGAACTAAAATAGAAATGGAGGAGAATCCTAGTTAAAGGTATGCAGTGTCTTGTGGAGAAGATGACTTCGTGTGAGAAGAATCACTTAGGGAATGTGAGAGGAAATTCCCATATTTATAAGTTGAGGGCAAGGGTGTTTTGGGTAATTTGATCAAGTGGTCCCAAACCCAGTGTTTCCCTAGACACGTGGCCCAATGTGGGAGATCTGTGGGAAAGCATCTGTAGGCCTGCCATAAAGGTGGCTGTAAAGCAATGGTGGCAGGTGCACTGCCAAGTACGGAGTGTCAGAGAGCACTATATGGTTGTTACCGAGGGGTTGACGTGCTCGGTGTGAGTAGGCTTGAGGCACCTTTAGGATAGAGGACCTTGAGGGGTCCCAACTTTATGTAGTCGAATGAGGGCCCGAGGGCCTCAAAGGGCCTCATCCTTATGTAGTCGAATAAGAGCCCGAGGGGACTCATCTCTATGCAATCCAATAAGGGCCCGATGAGAGACTCGAGCCCGAGGGGAGACTTAAGCCCGAGGGAACTCAAGCCCGAGATGTGTCGAGCCCGAGAGAACTCAAGCCCGAGGTGTCTCGAGCCCGAGGGGACACGACCCTGATGGGGGACTTGTAGTTTTCCTAATTGCAAGGCTTTAGTCATTTTCAAGTACTTTATGAGGGTGGCAGAGTTGGCCCAAGGTTACAAATGGCGAAACCATTGGTTTCTCAGATGTTCCTTCTGTAGTCTTTCCTTTATCCCTAGATTTTGGTCTTTTCGAACAATTCTCCATTTGATGATCAGGGTTTCCGCACCATAAACATGTACCAGCCTTCCTTCGACATTCCTCCTCTGTATGCCCTCGCCTCTGACAGTACTCACAAATAATCTCTTCCTGAAGTTTTGGTGGTGTCTGTTGAGGCCTGGGCCAAGATTGTACTTGTTTCTTTCCGGAAGTTGACTTAAATGGTTCAGCGGGACGTTTGGATTCCTGGGATGACCTATAGGGTGGCTCGGAACGATTATCTGCCAGATGGACTTCCTTATGTGTAGCCTCTGTTTTCATAGCCGTTTCTACAGCCTTAGTGTAGGTTTCCAATTCAAATGGAGCTAAGGCCCATCGAAGATTGGATCTAAGACCATCAACAAACCGTTTAATTTTGCGGCGTTCATCATGTAGGATATGTGAGGCATACTGGATTAGTCTAACAAACTGAGCTTCATATTCGGCCACCGATGCTTTGCCTTGAACTAGATTCATAAACTCTGCTTCTCGGGTATCCCTAGTCACCTGGGGAATATACTTATCATAGAATACTCTAACAAAGTCATTCCATCCATAGTTGACTTGATTCTCTGCCCAAACTCGTTTTATATATTTCCACCAACTTAGGGCCGCTTCTTCTAGCATGAAGACAGCATACTGAACTCTTTCGGGTTCTTCAGGGTTAATACTCATTGCTTCAAAGATTTTCTCAAGACTTGCTATCCAGTTTTCAGCCTTAACATCGTTGGGTTCTCCGAAGAACTTAGGTGGATCTATCCGTAGAAACTTTTCAAGAGTCTTCTCATTATCACCTCTTGATTCATTGGCGCATGTTTGCACTATTTCCTTTAAAGCATTTACTAACTCAGAATTTCCTCCAGCCGATGATACATCTTCACTTGGCGGAGTGCTATCTTGGGTGGTTCTTCGTGGAGACATTATGAGCTGCAATCAACTTTAGAAGGAATATGATGCATGATGGTTAAGAATGACTTGCAGATAATCACTCAAGTAGGAATTTTCCAAATAATGGCAATCAATACACGTAATATCACATAAATCGTAGCAGAGATAAGGAATACAAAGACACAGATGAATAACATGTTAACTTATGGTCCTACTGGTATCTTGAAGTTACTCTAACTTATAAAGCAACAGACAAGAGAATAGAGCACCCTTCTAGTTAAGTCTCTTCTTAACTTAACCGGGCTTTGATACCACTTTAGTTGTAGCGCCCCCTAACACTACAACCCCGCACCGTAGCACTTCCCGAGTGGATGTGAGTCCTAGCACTCGAGAAATACTTCGGCGAACGGACAGGACAGTACACTACTAGAACATGGAATTTAAAGTGCAGCAGAAGATAAACAATTTAAACAAAAGAATTTGGTATCTCAAGTCAACCGAAATTTATATTACTAGGTTAAGAAGTAAGGTATTTACAGTGATAAGTCTAGAGCCAACACGAGAGTGCTTATTAAAAGATGTACATGCACTCTTAATATAATCCTGATTGACTAAGATATAACACCTTAAGGCTTCAAGATACCTCTAAGACGTCGTTCCGTGGATTCCTGAAATCATGCATTTGAAACCAGGCGAGAGGTTAGTCAAAGTGACTAAGTGAAGGGGTTTAATAACTTATACGTATATGTATATATATATGTATATGATCAAGAAGATCTTGATCTGAAATATTAACAATAGGATATAACAAATAGGAAACGGTTCATAATAATTTTAAAACAGGGATAGGGGTAGTTTGGAATATTTGTAGAAATATGAACCGTTTGTAACAAGAACATTAATGCCCGCAAGCTAGGCCTCTCCATCCATAACTCCTTAAATCATGATAAAATAGTAACGGCGTTGATTAAGAAACCGATACTTCAATAAAACCAAGAATATTAACTCCACTACTCCTTGATGTCAATAGGGAATCAAACCCTAGAGACCACGAACACGATTCGGGAGGTATCTATCTCTCCCTCATCCCTTGGTGTGGAGTAACTAACCTCCAGTTAAACCACTACTAAGAGGTGGTGGCAGTCCGCAGCACCAACAATACCCTCGGCCCGATACCTTCCGGGTAATTGCTCGCTACGGATAAATCCGGGGCCCATAATATTAATCAAGAACAATATTTTTCTTGCATAACCCGGAATCAATGTTTTGATAAAGTGGACTTAAAATATATAACGTCCTAGTAAAATGTTGATTCCGGCATGAAAGTATTTTTTCCTTAAGAGGGACATTGTAGTACAATAATATGTATATAGGGTAGTAAATCAAAATGATGGGTAGGCTTGGAAATAGTTTTTATATAGATACATATGTATAGCATGATTCCAGTTAAAAACATTTTAACCCTCACCGAGTGTCTTGACGGTCTAGATAAAATCCTTGGGATTCCACTGTTCAATTATATCTTCGTCTGAAAGTACTACTACCGGTTTAAGACTAAGTCTTAATACTCAAATAAACAATGCACAAGAAATTCTAACAAGCTAGAGTTATATTTTGGAAATTGTTGTTTAATCCCCGTTTTTTAAAATTCCAAATAAAAATTCTTTCTAAAAAAAAAAACCAAAATATTATTTTATATTAATATTTGAAATCTCTATAGGACTTTATGAGTCAAAGTCTTCATTTGAAATTAAAAGTCAAGGTTACTATTGAAAAACGGTCACTATTTAATCATAGGGGATTAAACACTTTTAAACACAAAATCGAACACATACTTACACACACTAGGCACACACGTTACACACACACTTCAAGAACATCAAGAACATGTTCTTAAGCCTATTTGAATATTCAAAGGACATATTGTCATGCTAGATCATATTCATATTCATAACATATGATTTGAGACATAATGTAGCAAAATATATAAGTTTCTCATGAAAAATAGATCATAATTAAATTCTCTAAACATGCATTTGTTCTAACATTCAAGAACATACTTATGAATATTCAAACACACATTTAAATAAATACATATAACAATCATGCATTTAAATTCCTAACTTTAATTCACGAAAATAATTTCCTAAAGCATAATTCTCTAACATAATTTAAAACATATAAAATATAAATTAAATTGCATAATTTAAATATATAATAAAGCATGAATTAAAGCACAAAAACTAACCTTTGTCTCTTGAATGGGAGGGGTGAGGCGTGTGGGAGGAGAGTGAGGGGAGAGATTTGTGTGTTGATTTGTGAGTTAGAAATGATGCTTGAGAGGGGTATTTATAGGTAGTCATGAGGGGTCTTAGAGCAATTTCTAAGAGTTTAGGGGAGATGTGGATGTCTCTTAATTCAAACAAATGCTTGGTAATTATTTAAGAGATGTGGTTGTCTTATAACCTAAACATATGCTTGGTAATAATATAAGAATTGTGGAGAAATTATATTCACTTATTTAAACTTTCTAGAAGACTATGTTGTCATGAATGATGTCATGTTGAATAAAAATAAAAATAAAATGATATAAAATTTATTCAAGAGTCGAGAGGTAAAAACTTGAAGTAGTAAATTAATGAAAGAATGAGTGAAAAATAAGCTTCGTTATGATTATAAATGGGGAATATTTAGAGTTTTCGTTTATAAATTATGAACGTTAAAGATGATGAAAATCATGATAAAATTATATAAACGAAGCTATGATAAAGTTTAAGGGTTGTAAAAATTATCATAGTTTAGGGAAAAATTCAAGAAACGTTTTAAGTAAAATTTCGAATATTGAATGAAAGCTAATTGTTTAAAATAAAATGACAATTTTTAAAAAGGAAAAATATTTATAAAATATGCGATGGGTGGAATCGAGTTTTGGTAAATGTATGAAAATTCATAAAATAATTCAAGGATCGTTTTGACTATAATATCAGATAGGAAAAGTATTTCGGAGAATGTAGGAAAATTCTAGGGCTTTCGGGGTATTTTTGTAATTTCCAACCTCAAATTATAGGAATGGGTTTTGAAGCATATGAAGGGATTTTAGGTGCTAGGAAGGAATGAATACTAGATTTCTAGGATTCTATGAAAAGAGTTTCGAGGTACAAGCTAAATAGAGGAAAGAATTAAATTTACGAATATTTAATTAAATTATAGCACATAAGAGCACATAAGTCACGTAAAATGCAATACATGAAGAGAATTAATAGGGATCGAGGTTATAAAGGTTTTCTTCTCACTCTTTACTTACCTATTTCTTCTTGGTCCCGAACCAGGGCTGTTACAACCCCGATGTTGAAATCAAGGGGAACCCAAAGTTAAAAACGAGGGGGAACCTCAATATTAAAAGTGAGGGGGAACCCCGATGTAAACATCAAGGGAACCCAAAGTTGAAAACGAGGGTAAACCTCGATATTAAAAGTGAGGGGGAACCCCGATGTAAAATTCAAGGGGAACCCGAAGTTCAAAACCAAGGGAACCCCGATGTTGAAATCGAGAGGATCCCTGATGTTGAAAACAAGGGGGAACTCCGATTTTGAAATCGAGGGGAACCCTGGTGTTGGAAACAAGGGGGAACCCCAATGTTAAAATCGAGGGGATCCCTAATGTTGAAAACGAGGGGGATCCCAGATGTTGGAAACGAGAGGGAACCCCGATGTTGCAATCGAGGGGAACCCGAAGTTGAAAACGAGGGAGAACCCTGATGTTTAAATCAAGGGGAACCCTGATGTTGAAAACAAGGGGGAACCCCGATTTTGAAATCAAGACGATCCTTGATGTTGAAAACAAGGGGGAACCCCGATGTTGAAATTGAGGAGATCCCTGATGTTGAAAACGTGGGGGAATACCGATGTTGTAATCGAGGGGAACCCGAAGTTCAAAACGAGGGGGAACCCCGAAGTTGAAATCGAGGGGAACCCTGATGTTGAAAACGAGGGAAAACCCCGATGTTGAAATCGAGGGGATCCCAGATATTGAAAATGAGGGGGAACCCCGATGTTATAATCGAGAGGAACCCGAAGTTGAAAACGAGGGGGAACCCCGATGTTGAAATCGAGGGGAACCCTGACGTTGAAAATGAGGGGGAACCCCCATGTTGGAATCGAGGGGATCCCAAATGTTGAAAATGAGGGGGAACCCCGATGTTGTAATCGAGGGGAACCCGAAGTTGAAAATGAGGGGGAACCCCGATGTTGAAATCAGGGGGGAACCCTGATGTTGTAATCGAGGGAAACCCAAAGTTGAAAACGAGGGGGAACCCCGATGTTGAAATCGAGGGGGACCCTGATGTTGAAAACAAGGGGAAACCCCGATGTTGGAATCGAGGGGATCCCAGATGTTGAAACGAGGAGGAACACCGATGTAGGGAACCCGAAGTTAAAAATGAGAGGGAACCGCAATGTTGAAATCGAGGGGGAACCCCGATGTTGAAATCGAGGGGATCCCTGATGTTGAAAATAAGGGGGAACCCCGATATTGGAATCGAGGGGACCCTAGAAGTTGAAAACAAGGGGGAACCCCGATGTTATAATAGAGGAGAACCCGAAGTTAAAAACGAGAGAGAACCCCGATGTTGAAATCGAGGGGAACCCTGACATTGAAAACGAAGGGGAACCTCGATGTTTTAATCGAGGGGAACCCGAAGTTGAAAACGAGGGGGAACCCCAATGTTGAAATCAAGGGGAACCCTGATGTTGAAAACGAAGGGGAAACCCGATGTTGAAATCGAGGGATCCCTGATGTTGAAAATGAAGGGAAACCCCGATGTTGTAATCGAGGGGAACCCAAAGTTGAAAATGAGGGAGAACCCTGATGTTGAAATCGATAGGGACCCTGATGTTGAAAACGAAGGGGAACCCCGATGTTTTAATCGAGGGGAACCCGAAGTTGAAAACGAGAGGGAACCCCAATGTTGAAATCGAAGGGAACCCTGATGTTGAAAATGAAGGGGAACCCCGTTGTTGAAATCGAGGGATCCCTGATGTTGAAAACAAGGGGGAACCCCGATGTTGGAATCGAGGGGATCCCAGATGTTGAAAACGAGGGGGAACCCCGATGTTGTAATTGAGGGGAACCCAAACGGACCAAGCACATTATGAGGAAGTATCACCTAATCCATGATATTATCAAAAGAGGAGATGTGCAAATTGAGAGAGTCGCATCATCAGAGAACGTGGCAGATCCACTTACTAAACCCCTTAGTCGAGAAGCTTTTGAAGGTCATCTTCAGAAGATGGGACTTAGATTAGCTTCAGAATGGCTTTGACGGGCAAGTGGGAGATTGTTAGGAATAATGCCCTAGAAAGCCGATTGTATATCCGCTTTGTACTTTTCCTTATTGTAATCACAGACAATCTTTGAATAAAATAACGAATTAAGGTAACACTTCTTTATATGCTCTTGTCTGGTATGCGTTTACTTTAGCTGTGCATGTATGAGAACTCCTCTAATCCTGATGACTTTAGGACTCTACCATTTAGGTGAAATGGTTCATAAAACGAGCCCTATATCACATAAGTCATGATTAGGAAAATACTCCAAGCCGATCAGTCCTACAGACAGTGGGAGTGTCAACCTGACTACTTTAAGACTTGCTTGTGGGATCACGCCCTTAAGAAGGAACACCTTGTTTCATGGAGGTGCAAAGTGTATAGTTGAGACGTGCGTGATACATGAGGGTGCTTACTTCAATAAGTAAGTTCACTGAGGTGCCCCGTGTGAAAAGATTCCTAAATGGGAAAGGAAGTTTCTATTTCAGGAAATGGAAACTTCCATATTAGGAAATATCTCACGAGTCATTGATGTGATTAATTGATCCTTAGACTTGAGGTTTCATGTCACTTTATGAGTTAACTCTGTAGTCTTAGGTATAAGCTTTAAAGGGTGTCGCCTTAGACAACTGATTCAAGGCTTATGTTGGGGCTGCACAAGTGACTCATGAAAATGAATGAGAATCAAGAAAGGACCTACACTTGCATTTGCAAGGTGATCTCTTATTGTGTAAGTCAATCATATGCCATATGGAGTCCTTGGCCAAGGCAGTAGATCAAGACATCAAGAAAAGGGTTTCTTGGATTGAGATCAAATGGATATGAAATGCACTTAGCTTTAAGACCAGATTATTAGGGTTCTGATTATTCCCTTACCCTAGATCTTGGTTGAGAGATAGTAAGTAGGAGGATTGTATCTCACATGAATCAATGACTTAAAGGTTTTGTCGAATCGAGACATTCCAATTCAGCTAGGGGTTAAACACCTGTTGCTAGACTATGGTCGTTTAATCTGTGGACTGATTAATTAATTAGTGAATTAATTAATTAGGGTCACTGCTAATTGAATTGAGAACCTAGAGGGTCACACACAACAACTTGGCTACATGAGTTAAGGCTTTAAAATGATTAAACGAGTTGATCATGCCGAGAGGGTTCCTCTCACACGTGTATATATATATTGTATGTGTTAAATAATTAATATGTTAATTATTTAATAGACTTTGGTTGAATTTTTGAATTAAAAAGAAAGTCTTATTTTGGAGAAAAATAATCTATTTAATTAATTAGATAAATAAGTTATTTATTTATTAATAAATAAAGTATAATATTATCCAAAAGGAGTTTGGATATTTTATATCTCTTAAAAGTTGATTTGAATTAGAATTCAAAGTCAAAGTTTGGAATTACTTGATGATCAAGTAATAAGAGAGAGTGACCAAATCCTTAGTCCATAAGGACTAAGTTTCGGCTGCCCCTCTCTAGATTATATATAGGGGAGCTCGAGCTCCCCTTAGAGAGTAATTGATGATTTCTTTTGGTTCATGTGTTCAACACCATCCTTTCTCCAAGATCAAATAAACCCAAGGTTAAGCCTAAACACTAACTAGAGAACTAGCATCCTTACTAGTTAGATTGTAGTGAAGTTGGTGGACTATCTCTAGAGAGCTTCAAATTAGAAGTTTTTAAAGATTCGAGCTTTACCAAGGAGAGGGGATCAAGCTGCGAGAAGAGCATTCTTGGGTGGCTTGAAACGCTTCAAGAAAGATTATTAAAAAGTAAGTTTCTAATCTCTACGAATTCGGATTCACGATTGCGAGTTTCGATCCTTTTGTTGGAATTTTTTTTAAATTTCCACTACTTTCTGATTCGTGTTTTCCAACAGGAACCCCGATGTTGAAATCGAGGGGAACCCTGATGTTGAAAACAAGGGGGAACCCCGATGTTGAAATTGACGGGATCCCTGATGTTGAAAACGAGAGGGAACCCCGATGTTGGAATCAAGAGGATCCCTGATGTTGAAAACAAGGGGGAACCCCGATTTTGAAATCAAGAGGATCCCTGATGTTGAAAATAAGGGGGAACCCCGATGTTGAAATTGAGGGGATCCCAGATGTTGAAAACAAGGGGGAACCCCGATGTTGGAATCGAGGGGATCCCAGATATTGAAAATAACTGGGAACCCCGATGTTGTAATCGAGGGGAATCCGAAGTTGAAAATGAGGGGGAACCCCGATGTTGAAATCAAGGGGACCCCTGATTTTGAAAACGAGAGGGAACCTCGATGTTGTAATCGAGGGGAACCCGAAGTTGAAAACGAGGGGGAACCCCCATGTTGAAATCGAGGGCGACCCTAATGTTGAAAACGAGGGGGAACCCCGATGTTAAAATCGAGGGGATCCCTGATGTTGAAAACAAGGGGAAACCCCGATGTTGGAATCGAGGGGATCCCAGATATTGAAACAAGGGGGAACATCGATGTTGTAATCGAGGGGAACCCGAAGTTAAAAACGAGAGGGAACCCCGATGTTGTAATCGAGGGGAACCCGAAGTTGAAAATGAGGGGGAACCCCGATGTTGAAATCGAGGGGGACCCTGATGTTGAAAACGAAGGGGAACCCCGATGTTAAAATCGATGGGATCCCTGATGTTGAAAACAAGGGGAAACCCCGATGTTGGAATCGAGGGGATCCCAGATGTTGAAACTGGGGGAACATCGATGTTGTAATCGAGGGGAACCCGAAGTTAAAAACAAGAGGGAACCGTGATGTTGAAATCGTTGGGAACCATGATGTTGAAAATGAGGGGAACCCCGATGTTAAAATCGAGGGGATCTCAGATGTTGAAAACAAGGGGGAACCCCGATGTTGGAATCGAGGGGATCCCAGAGGTTGAAAACAAGGGGGAACCCCGATGTTGTAATCGAGGGGAACCCAAAGTTGAAAACAAGGGAGAACCCCGATGTTGAAATCGAGGGGAACCCCGATGTTGTAATCAAGGGGAACCCGAAGTTGAAAATGAGGGGGAATCCCAATGTTGAAATCGAGGGGAACCCTGATGTTGAAAACGAAGGGGAACCCCGATGTTGAAATCGAGGGATCCCTGATGTTGAAAACGAGGGGGAACCCCGATGTTGGAATCGAGGGGATCCCAGATGTTGAAAACGAGGGGGAACCCCGTTGTTGTAATCGAGGGGAACCCGTAGTTGAAAATGAGGGGGGACCTTGATGTTGAAATGGAGGGAACCCTGATGTTGAAAATGAGGGTGAACCCCGATGTTGAAATCGAGGGATCCCTGATGTTGAAAACAAGGGTGAACCCAGATGTTGAAATCGAGGGGATGCATGATGTTGAAAACGAGGGGGAACCCCGATGTTGGAATTGTAACGCCCCAGCTTTCGGTTTCAAGTGAGCACGCCACGTGTGAGTTTTCCGAGAATTGGGATTGTTTATTTAATTTCACTTTAATTATATTTTGTTTAATTGTTATGTGATTAATTATTTAATTATAATTATTTGGATTGCGTAAGTTAGATATCTTATGCCTGGAGTAATATGTTCCAGTTTCCATTATGTGAATTTGTACACTAAGTATATTATATTAGTTAAATTGATGTTGTTGAGGATTTATATCCTTGTGATTCTTTCCTAAACCTCACGCACACATATGCACAATTGTATTTAATCACACTTATACATTGCAAAAGTACAGTATATATATATATATATATATATATATATATATATATATATATATATATATACTTAATGTTTAATTTATATATAAATCAACTCTCTCTCTCTCTCTTTTCTTAACAGAACGACACACACACATATATTATAATTATATACACCATTAATTACATACCCTCACCACATTCACATCCATTTATCACTCTCTCTCTCGGCTATAATTAAGAAGGGGGAAAACAGGGGAATTTCAACCCTCTTTGCAGTTGTTGCCCTGCGATCACCAACGCAGCCATCACACCACCACTCTTTTCTCTTTTTCAGCTTTCTTCTCTTTCTTATCCTGGTAAGACCTTTGTTGGTGGTATGCATATTATATATATATATATATATATATATATATATATATATATATATATATATGTATATATTGTGATTGTTGGTTTCTTTTTAGGGCTTGAGTTAAATTGATAAATATGTTTGAAATTTTTTTATGTATTTTGATGTATTTGTGCTCCTATTTGATTTAATTCAAAGATTTTGTGCCGGAATATGCATTTATGAAACTCCATTAATTGAAGGGTTTGGAGATTTGAGTTGTGTGTATATTAATTTTTTTCCTTCTTAGCTTGATTAAGGATAATTCCTATGGCTAATATAATGTTTTTATGTGCCAATTCATGTATTAATGTATTATGGGAAAGTTTGATATTGTGTGATGATTAGGGTGGCCGAAACCACCCCTGCTTCTGCCAATTTCTGCTACTGAAAGGTTGTTATACCATGTCTAAAGTTTGCATGCAAATATTATAGTGGGGCAAATAGTTGGTTGTAGTAATGCATGAAACATTTATATATTACATACTTTGAATGTTTAATAATCTTTCTTTGACCGATAATGTTTTTTTTAACATTTCAACTTTCTTACCAGAATGACTTTAGGCTTCATTAATTTTTGGGTGGTGTGTTAATTAATGTAGTATATATATATATATACGTGTTACTGGAATGAGCCAATTGTTAAAGGATTCCACAACCAAGAACCTATTTTAACATTTATTTCTTTTACTATTTATTTTATTATATTTTGAATTTCTTTAATTATTCTTTTGTCTTTTTGGTATTTTTAAGATCCGACTCTTTTCCCGACTCGATTATTTACCTAATTGCCCTATATGCATTAATTATGCACATGAGTATCTCCATGACATATTATACTTGAAATATCATGTCATTAGCATCCCATGTTCATGCCGTTCATCTTAATTGGTTCATGAGTGTCGTATCTCACTTGCACTTGTCTTTCTTGTACAAGCCAGCTTCCTGGTGACGAGGAGCAGGCCTTGTGAGCTGTTTCCTTGTTTATTTTGGTCACGCAGGTGAGGTTTAATTCTAGATATAGAGAACCCATATAACCCTATGTGATGTTTTAAGCCAAAAATGTATCTATATATCTATAGTTTTCAAACGTTATTGGTTTTCAAAGGATTTACCGAACTAGTGTATTGTATCGATTGATTGATTGTTTTGGCAAGTATCGTATTGCACTGTGGGCCCGAGGGTAGTGGCTCGAGCCAACCGGGAAAGCGTGGGCTGATGGGTAACTCGAGCGCTATCCTCACCAAATTGGGATGACCCCTGAACCCCCTAGGAGATTAGGGGAGGAAGGAGTTCCGGGCTTAGGGATTCATGTACCCTCTACCCAGATTGATTGGATGATGGGGCCTTGCAATCCCACCATCACCCGGAGGAAGAAGGAGTTATTGAAACTACTAATTGTGCACTATAATTGATTGCTTGATCACCTAATCATTAATAAATTGAATTATTGTACACAGTCGGAGAAAGGTTGGAGATTCGCCCTCACTCGCCGGGCCACTAATTGATTGTATTGAATTGATTGAATTGATAAATTGAATTAGTTGTAATCTCGGGCGAGGAATTATTCTATCCTTGAACTCACTTATATTCTTTCTTTTATAAAACCTTACCCAAAATTATAACTTGCATGGTAATTGCGCATATATTTACTTACACCCCTCGCTCAGTCCGTGGTGGACTGACATCTCAACTTTTCAGTTTTTGCAGGTGCGTGCTAGGCGGGAATTAGAGTCTACTTGATGCAATAACAATATATATAATTGCGCATATATATTTGTTTCCGATGTTGTATGCTTAGTCTACTTGATGCAATAACAATGTTTTAGATATTCTTATATAAAAAAAAAACAATTTTTTAGATATTCGATGCATAAAGGTCAAACTTGTATTTACAATAATGTATCTTACAAGAAAATAAAGAGATTATTATTTATAAATACATTTATTAATGGGAATTTTATTTTAACCTATTATAACTCTTTTGTATAATTGTTTTATGTATATAGTTATATACATTTATTATCCACAAACTAATTTATTATGGATTAGTCAAGATTATAATTATGCAGTAAAAGATTTATTGCTCATTTGATGTGTTATTTCAGTCAATTATCTCAAATACTTTAAAAAAAAAAACTAATTACTAAACTCTTGATCACATAGTAAATATAATATATATATATATGTATATATATATGTGGATTGTCCTCATTACGTGGACATCCATTGGCTATTGTTCTCTTCATCTGGGCAAAATAGCAAAAATTCTCCAGTAACTTATACCTTTTTGGATTTCAATCTTTTTTTATATTACGTTTTCAATTAAATCTTTTAATTTTTTTTTCTTTTTTTGTAATTTTCGTTCGATTTCAATTCGAAATTGAAAAATCCCAAATTTTTACTGACGTGACTACATTTCGGGCCTAGTTTGGGAATTTTTTTAGCTGATTGGACGAAATAAAGAGTATATGGATGCTTCGTGGACTTATGATATGGCTTTTTTATTTTGAAATAAAACATGTCATGATATATATAAAACTTCAAATAAAATATATATCCCAAAAAAAAGAAAAAAATAAATAATGTATATAAATATATAAATGATATTATCATATTAATTAAAAATCTTAATAAATTAATAAATATATATATTATTATAATGAAAATAATATATGTATTATACACTAATTATATATAAATGTATAGATGCATAATAAATTTATGAATAATATTTAATATATATATATTAAATATTTCCCTAATATATATCATACATAAACTAATAATGGGGGAATGTGGCGGAACTCTCCAAGGCACAAAACAAATTTGACATCACTCCCCCATAGAAAAAATATCAATATTAATTTTCAAGCTCAAATTTGTAATTTGATTTCACTTTCCATTTTTGACAAAATTGCCAAAATAGCCTTGAAACCATGAAATGACATAACACGTCACTCTTCCCTCCCACACAAACCATTTTACATAATAACTCATATAAACGATTTTATACTTTTATTTTGTATGTTAATATTTCAAAATATAATTTTCATACTTCATATGTAAAAATAAATATACAAGTAAATTACATTTTTGGTCCTATAGGATTAGGAATTTTGCAATTTTAGTCTCATATTTTTAAAATTGGTCACATTTAGTCCCATTATTTTCAAATCGGTATAATTCTGGTCTCATCCGTCAAATAATTGGTAGAAAATATATTTTTTTTCCGTTAAGTACAATTTGGGGAAAATTTATTGCTCATTAAGTTGTTTTTTGTACGGGTTTACTTAATAATACCTCATTTGAGCACCACATTACCTTAATGAGAGTGACTCATAGTAATTCTTCAAAGTCGATGCAGGGTCCTAAAGTGCGATACTAATAAGCAAACCCCCGCAAAAAACCTAATGAACAGTAATTTTTCCCCCAAATTGCACTTAATGGAAAAATGCATTTTTCGTCCATTATTTGATGGATGAGACTAGAATTGTAACTTTTGGAAAATATAGGGACTAAATGTGTTTAATTTCAAAGACATGAGACTAAAATTGCAAAAGGCCTAATTCTATAAGACCAAAAATTTAATTTGCTCTTAATATAGAACTTTTTTTTTTGTGTAGGTGGATGTGTTAGAAAACACGAGAGTAAAGCAGTGGAAAATTAAAAAAATTACCAAACAAGGGATCGGGAAACTTGCGAATTCTACTCTAACATAGGAGGGATTAGAAACTTACTTTAAGTTTGTTCTTTCTTGAGATGTTCGATCACCTATATCGAACAAACTTCAAGCGCCATGAATCTACTCCATTGTATGGTTCTTCCTTCTTGTTCAAGACTCCAACATAAGTCCTCCAAAAGTATCCATGTAACATCCCGCATTTTCGGAGCAAGATACGATGTCGTTTTTGTGCTATTAGATTGTTAATTATTTAACTCTGCTTGTACTTGAATTGCCTTAGTCATGTTTTAATTGTTTAATTGACTCAATTGCAATCTTATATAAATATGTGAACTTAATTGAGATATGTGTTTAGTTCCTAATTGCTCTTTAATTTAAATTATGTGGGCTAATTTGTAGTTATTAAACTTTGGGGGTCAATTTCTAATTATAAGAAATTTAATTTGACTTATATGGAAACAACTTTAAATCTTGGGGCTGAATTTATAATTCTAAAATCTATAATTTGGACTTAATTGCATGATTGAAATTCTTGGGGACTCAATTGCATTGACTTATTTTTTTTCGAGGGACCTAATCGCAATTTCCGAAACGGGGACCCTTTGATATACGAAACCCTAGCAGCCCATTTTATTTCTTCTTCTCCCGTGGGACTTCAGCTGCTGCCTCTAAAGCACGGACACGCCTAAAAAATGCCCCGTGCAGTGTCCGACATGTGTCGGACACGGACACGGCTCGGACACGGCACGGACACGTGTCGGACACGGCTGAAGGAGTGTCCGAAAAAAAAAAAAAAAAAATTTGGGACACGGTGTCGGACACGGCGAGGTGGAGTGTCCGACACGGCTCGGACACGGCGGAGCAAATTTGATCATTTTTTTATGCTTTTTTTAATATTTTTTGAATTTTTTGAAGAGAAAATTGAAATAACAAAACTTATTTTAGTTTTTAATATTATATATTTTTATAAATATTTTATGTTACATAGATTATACTTATAAAATATTTTTATTTTTATATAAAATATCTTTATTTATATATAAAATATATTTATTTATATAAAATATAGCCGTGTCGGAGCCGTGTCGTGTCCTAAAATTTTGAAAAAATCCGTGTCGCCGTGTCCGTGTCGTGTCGTGTCCATGTCGCTGTGTCCTTGTCCGTGCAACATAGGCTGCTGCACAAGCTCTTCTTCCCCAGATCCCCTTTCGGTTTCAGCCGACAGCAGCGACCCAGCCACCACCCTTGCTCCGCCGCCAACCACCAGCCCTTCTTTCGTTCACCACCGCCACCTTCACTCTCCGCACCACCATCAACGCCCCTCACTCCGTCTCAGACCAACGAACCACCACCTTCATTGTCATCTCCACCATCTTCTCCGACGACATCACTGCACCACTCTCCGCCGTCGGCTTCCATTCCAGGCGACCACCACCACCACCATATCCAGAAACCTCACCATCGTGAGCCGCCACCTTCGATTAACCCCAGATCCGATATCTCCACCCATTTCCGCCATCTCCAGCTCCGCCCAGGGTTCCAACCACTGCCATTTCTGCTATTCATCTATTTCTCAACCCATCAACGCAGCCGCTGCAACTTTGCCAGACGCCATGGTTTCCGACGAGGTCCAGATTTGACAATCACCCTATTCCTTCTTCTCCTTTCTTAGCCATATCAGATCAGAGCCGAAATCCCCCTCTCTGTGGCCACCACCGAGCGTCCTGCCCCTGTTATTTTCACCTTTCGCCGCCAACCACCATGGATTCCGGCGTGATTGCAAGGAAAAGAAACCCCAGATCTCCGTCAGTGGGTTCACTTCCCGCCGCCACCGCAGATCTGCTTCCATCATCGCCGGTTCTGACTACAACTATCTCTGATAAGCGCCGTCCAGCTTCAGATACCGTTCTCTCCTTTCCGCTGCTGAGGTACAGAACAATGACAGTGGCATCTGTTCACCACACGACTGTCGGTGCCCCAATCCCAGCCGATTACTCTTATTTCTTTTTCCTGCGAGTGTGAGCTACCAATCCCAGCTGTATATTTGTATGTTGATTCTTGGAAACTCTAATGAAATGAGTATCTACATATCCTGATTTTGGCTGTGTAATGTTATCAGGAGAATATGGTGTGAATATGTTGTTATCACGTAAATTCAGTATAGTAAATCCGATTCATCATCGAGTTTGCAATTCTGTTCATAGAGATAATGTTATGAGTGCATGTGTTATATTCGAATCTATAATGATTTGGGTTCGTAATTGTGGATGCTTAATATCATTTCATTATAATTTGAATTGGGGTCTATGATTGCAGACATTGAGAAATTGGTTTCAAGAATACAAATGGGTGTGAATTGGCTTACCTCATGTGTAATTCTTTGGGGTGTATACATATTTTGGGTGATGTCTTGTGTTCTGCGTGAGTGTTGGTATATGTATATACTGTCTTAAAACTTTCTTTAAGTGATATGAAATGGTTTAATTTGAGACTGTGTTGTAGATGTTGCCTATGTAAGAAATGAAAGTATCTGTTTATGAATTGAAGTGAATTAGGTGCTGACAACTCAATTGATTGAAGGAACATGGTACTATGAGGTTTATGTTGATTTGGAATAAGCGTTTCAATTTATGTCTAACTTGTATTTATTAACCTAAATGCGATTAATTGATTAAAGGTGAAACTCAGCGGTCTGTAAGTTTGTTAATGTGTATTGCTCGAACTAAATTAGTTTTAGAGATTAAAATGGATCTTCTGTTTACGTCATGAAAATAATTATATGCTATCCTCAAATTTAATTGTTATGATATGTGAATGTATTGAATGTAATTGACACTAATGATGGTAAAGTGGTTAAGAATTACATTGTTGGTGTGTGGGTCAGCATGTTTTGTGTGGTTGGGGTTGTAATTGTCTTACTATGACAATGATTTTCGTTTACTTATGATTAAATATAGAATATTAAAATGAATCAACTCTCTTGTAATTAAATTGAAGTCTTGTTCTTTAGTGTCGTTAATGTGTGTACTGGGATTAAATACCTCATCTGTGTATTTAGGGCTTGAAGTATATTGAGTATAAAAGGGTTAAAGAACTTGGATTCGTTTGATTGGTTTGCTTGTCTATGTGGATTATTTGAGATTAACTATGTGTCTAATTGCAACATAGGACATTAAGTGTGCATATGAACACTTGCCTAGCATTCTTGTAATCTATCCGATAAGACTTGGAATGCATCTCTGGATCTTAATACTTTATTACTTGCATGATTTACTTGAATATTTGAATTATCCCTTCTGACCAATTTGATAAGCATCATTCCATTTCGCATATCATTCATGCTTTGTACGCCGTGCGTCCTACTTGGTTCATGTAGAGTCTAAGTTTGGGCTTTTGTATGTCTTGTCACAGAGTTTGGAGGTGCCGGTGAGCCCGAGGTTTAGAGTGTTTGGCCCTTCACACTCTCAGACTCTACTACCACGAGGTGAGGTTTAGGATTTTGTATAGTTAAACGACCTATGACCCCAGTATGATGATTTGAATCCCCGCATGCGATTATATACTATATATACGATTAAATATGTGTTGGATATGATATGATTATGACCTTATGATACAACTTCAGTTTTGGAAATTAAGTATGAAGGCATATGTAAGCTATTTCGGAAAGTTAAGTTATGTTATACTTGTGTAGCGAGATTGCCATGAAAGTTGGTATATGTTATGTTCTGTTCTGTTATGGGGCCTAGGAGCTACGGGTAAGGAGCCCCCGGGACGGTTAGGGTCGTCGGGGATATACCTGTGCGTAGTCTCCATCTGTATGAAGAGGATCTACCGGGACCCACCAGGAGGTTTGGTTGGGAAACGGAGTCCTGAGGGTTTGAGTAGCATTAGCACTCCCCTCGACTGTATGGATGGTTAGGGTCGCGCAACCCTACCATCACCCGGAGTTGAGGTTGGTATGTTATTTCTATTTTGTTATGATATGAGGAGTTAAGGTTGGAAGCTCGTACTCGCCGAGCATATGGTATGATATGTTATGGGAATCATGAATCGGAATAGAGTTTCTGAAAATGTTTTCTAAGTATATATATGTATACATATTTGGGTTTTGCTTTGAAACGCTTTGGTATGCAACACCTATTCCCGGTTCATGAGTCCACCCTTTTGATATGTGCTGTGCTCTGTATTTATATATTGTGGGTGTGCATTAGCCCCCTCACTCAGTCAGTTGACTGACACCTCATTTTATCTTTTAGTTTGTAGGTTTCCTTTTGGCTTGAGCTAGACGGAAGTGAGTCTCCTGAGTCACACTTGTCAGTCTAGTTGGTATTAGGATGCATTTGTCGCATACTTTATTTATGTTATGTATTTATGTTTCACACTTGAAGGTTATGTTTATGTTCTACTTAGACTTAAACCCACGTGGGGTTAACAAGCTAGTATTTGGATGTTAGTAGATATCAGGATGATATTTATGCTATTTATTATATGAATTGATTCGGGACTAGGTATTTATGCTAGTTGAACCCGTCACCTGTTTTGCATATTTTGTTTTAAATGCTGCCGCTATCTATTGTTGTTGGTTTTAATTGCTTCCGCACTCTGAGCCTAGTGTGTGAGTTGGTCTCCCGTTCGCTATGATTCGGATTCGGGCATGGACTTTCTATTTCGTGACCGGGTCTGGGTCCTAGTGCGGGGGATGTGGTATCCTCCGTTTGGGGTGCTACAATCCACACTGCCTCGATCACGATCAAAATATGGAGAATGTTAGTTCTTTATTTTGTGTAAATGCTGGGGTTTGTTCTTTTCTCAAGAACTGACTTTTTCGTTTCTCCGGAATAGAAAGAATTCTAGGCACTTCTTGAATGCCAGTCTAAAAGAAAGAGAGGGGTCTTTTCTCTTTTTATCTAATTAAGAAAAGCTTACTATTTTTTTTTTTCTGTTAAGAAAAGGATCGATTCTTTTCTTAGTTATTCATGTGATAGTACATTATAATTAGTTAATAATTATATTATTAATTGAAAAAAATTATTCTAACAACTTTAGGATATTATCTTATAATTATTTATTTCATAAATAAATAACTTATGACTTTACCCTATATTTATTTCATAAATAAATATTTTAGGGAGAACGTGGTAAAACTCCCCAAGGCACAAGACAAATTTGACATTACTCCCCCTTGGAGAAAACATCAATACTAACTTTTGTAGCACCCGGAACGTCGAGATGCCACACCCCCGCACTATAACTCAGTCCACATACGAAATGGATGATCCGTACATGTGATACCCCTGTCCCACATCAGAAAAGTATGAGAGTTAAGTTCAGTTTAGAAGTTAAAGAGTCCAAGTATAACCAATGGATATCCCTTTTGGGCAGTGGTTTAGGCCCAATTTCAGGTTACACTCGGTGGGCTTGGAGACTTGCGCTCGCGTCCAACGGGCCCGCGGACCCGGAGCGTGACAGTACATGAACCAAGACTATAGCGAACGGGTGACAATGCAAGAAACCATCTAGCTAGGCGGGACTAGACCCCAATTCAATTAAATCCAATATATGAAAATGCAAAAGCGGAAGTATAAACACTAACATTTTAATATCATATACCAAATATCCAAAAGCTCATCCTATTCTAGCTCATATATCAATACATTATCATCTCCAACATATTATACATGCATAAGTCTCCAAAGCTGACAGGAGCCCTAACATGATAAAGCCGGAAATACCAAGAACATGAAAATGCGATGCTAGACTCGGCTGAACAAAAGACATAACTCGGACTCCCGCCTAGCACACGACCGTGAGTACCTGAAAAGTGAGGGTGTCAGTCTACCGAAGACTAAGTGAGGGGATTTAAATAAATATAAGCGCAATTACCATGCAAGCTATAATCTTGGGTAAGTTTTCATAAAAGAAACAATATAAGTTCAAATATTAAAGTAATTCTCGCCCGAGATTACAACTAATCAATTTAATAATTCAATCATTATCAATTCAATCCGTGGCCCAGCGAGTGAGGGCAATTCTCCAACCTTTCTCCAAAAGTGTACAGTCATGAGTGTTTCAATTTATTAGGTTATCATGCAAGTAATTACGTGCGATCAATTAGCAGTTTCATGAACTCCTTCTTCCTCCGGGTGATGGTGGGATTGCAAGGCCCCACCATCCAATCATGGTGTACGTCGGGAACATGACTCCCACGCACGGGATTTCTTCCTCCACCAAACCTCCTGGTGGATTCAGAGGTGATCCCACATGGTGAGGATAGTGCAAGAGTTACCCATCAGCCCTTGCTTCCCCGGTTGGCTCAATACACTACCCTCGGTGCCCAATGTGAACATGCTTTACTCGCCAAAACAATCAATCAGTTCAGTCCGTTCAGTTCAATCATGAAATCCGTTTAAAATCCATATGGTTTAGAAAACTATAGATATATAAAAAATCCAAGAAGTGTCAAGTAGGAGCATAATTAACAATAAAAAAGTATATAACTCATATAAGTCACGTACGGGAGCCAAAGAAGTGAAAGGAATGCAATGTTTTGGTGAAGTTTGGTAAAAACGGACAATTTTCGGAAATGCGCATGCTGAGGGAAAATTGGAATATCTTAAATTCTAGAAGTGGGAATTGAGTTTTTTTTATTGAGTATGAAACTAGACACAAATACCTTTCCGAGGATATATGGCTTGTTTTCTAGTTCAAAGCGAGGAGAAAATGGTGTAAGCTTGAATTTGGGTGAATGCAATTTGTCGGTAAAGTAGCGACACCAAAAAGAATTGATAAAATCTCACAAATGAGAAAATATATTGAGGTTATTCCAATTTTAGGTTGTTCTATACTTCAAGAGGTTTCCAACGGTTCAAAAATTAGGCCAATCGGAGCTCAAACGAAGTCGACACGGCCGTATCAATATTGGCCTGGAAGCTGACACGGCCGTGTCTGAATAAAAATTCCAACTCGAAACCTTAACAGGGCCATGTTGGGTCATCTTCTCCGAAAATCCATGGCTAAGCAGAAAGGGTTCGAAGGGAAACGTTCCAAAACCACCCCAAATCATATCCGGATCAATTTATACACTAATATGCATCAAAATACACCACAATTCATACATATATGCATATATTACCACAAAATCATCAATTATTCAACAACCCACAATTATATATACACATATACACATAAATACATACAAGCACACAAACCTTGTAAGAGAGGAGGAAAAGCAAGATTAAAGCTCAAGACAACAACAACAACACTTATTCTCCAATTAATTCAAGTTTCATTCAAAACCCCAAAATTACACAAACCCACATTATACCTTGGAATAAAAGAAGAGAAGAAGAAGATGATGATGGAAGCTTGAACTCTTGTCTTGAATGAAGAATGTCACGCCCCGGGTCCGCGGGCCCGTTGGACGTGAGTGCAAGTCTCCAAGCCCACCGAGTATAACCTGAAATTGGGCCTAAACCACTGCCCAAAAGGGATATCCATTGGTTATACTTGGACTCTTTAACTTATAAACTGAACTTAACTCTCATACTTTCCCGATGTGGGACAGGGGTGTCACAATCACCCCTCCTTCAGAATCGCGACGTCCTCGTCGCGGCATGACATATAGCCCATGACCGACTCGTCTGCGTTAGGATTCTAGAGGTGGCTCCTACGGGCTCAAGAGGTGGCTCTCACACATGTAGCACTTTGCCCCGCAGGCTCAAGAGGTGGCTCCCATGTGCGTAGCACTTTGCCCCGTATAACACTTAGCTCCTGCGGTTGACGAGCGGCTCTGATACCATTTGTCACGCCCCGGGTCCGCGGGCCCGTTGGACGCGAGCGCAAGTCTCCAAGCCCACCGAGTATAACCTGAAATTGGGCCTAAACCACTGCCCAAAAGGGATATCCATTGGTTATACTTGGACTCTTTAACTTATAAACTGAACCTAACTCTCATACTTTCCCGATGTGGGACAGGGGTGTCACAAAGAAAATGAGCTTGAAATCCTTGTCGTCCTTGGTCTTGGAGAGTGGCTCGATTGGAGGGGGAGAAGAGAAGGGTTTGGAGCTTGTGTGTATTAAGAGAGATTGATAAGAAGATGAATGAGAATGGAGAGGGATGTTTATCCTGTAATCAAGGGAGAAGGAGGAGGGAAATTGCACTTTGGTCCCTTGAGAATTTAAGTGATTCAATTAGTACCTGAAAGTTTGGTAGGGGAGCAATAGTGGTCCAATTTAAAAGTTCGATTGAGTCCAAGGATTTCATATAAATTCAAATACGTACATAATTGAAATAAAACAATTAATTAGAAAGTAAACATATTAAAAACGAGTTTAAGTAACATAATCACTTAAGTCACATAAGTTACATAATAACAATTAGTTCACGAAATTATAATTTAAATCATAATTGCAAGTATTCAAATCAAAGAAATTAAATAGTGTAGCACCCCTTAACACATGGAGGCGCCACACCCCCGCACTATAGGTCAATCCACATATGAAACGGCCAATCCGTACATGAACCAACCTATAGCGAACAGGTGACAATGCAATACACGACAAGCTAGGCGGGATTACTAACGCATGCAATAAAACAAAGCGGAAGCCTAAACTAGTTTCTATCAAATATTTCCATTTATCCAATCGTGACATTTCTCATTTACCAAATAAATTATAATCTAACTTATCATATCAATACATTATCATCTCCCAAATACTTAACAATTAACATTAACAATTATTGCTGTGAAATGACAAATAAATAGATGCACCGTATGGGCTCGACTGCAAGGCTCGACTCAGCTTGATTCCTGCCTAGAATGTACCTGCACGAATATTGCATATATATTGATTTCACGAATAACCATGTCACTCCATTAAACACCATCACTCCAATCACGATAACACGATATTGGGAAGGTAGCGAGCCTTCACCATTCACGATAACACGATAGGACTTTGTTCTTCCTGTGGTTGGACGGACAACCACCAGCCCGAAGACCAGCCCAGCGTCCTCACTAAGTGGGACCTGGCCAGGAGAACACGTTATTCCTATGGTTGGACGGACAACCGCCAGCCCGAAGGCCAGCCCAGCGCCCTCACTAAGGAGGACCTGGCCAGGAGAACGCATGTACACGATACCCGAATTACTTTGCAGGATCCGGACAATAACACGATAATCACGGTACGTGCATGACTTGGCATGACCTGACTTGCTTGCTAGCGAGTGACACGACGATTCAAGAATGTATGAACACGCTTATTGATCACGATCTCCGTTCTGGAATTCCCTGGGCAAGGAATAGAACAATTGTACCCTCATTAGCCCATAACTTGATAACACTATCAGATAACACACGGCATGATCAAGTGACGAGGTGACTTGCAATGAACAATGTAGCTTGATATAATCATATTATTGCATGATATTGATCATATAACATCAAACTCCATAATTCTCAAGATTTAGGCATGGAATTCAAGTCTAAAGCTTATAGTCATGCTTCTAACGAGTAAGACACAAGCTATTCCATACAAATCCTAACCCTAGTTTCATATATAAATTCCAAGAAAACATGTATGCTTCCCTCTCTTTCCTTGAAGAACTTAGAAGATGAAGATGAGGATGAGATGGTGAAGAAGCTTCAAGCTTGCAAGTAATCAATGGAATGGAAGATAGCTTGATGATGATGATAAAATTCCACTTCCCCTTCTTCTTTCATGGATGAACCGAGAGAGAGACAGGGGATGATTATTCTTCTATGTTATGGAATGAAATGTTAAAGATGGAAGAAGAATGGAGAAGCAATATAACGTGATTCATCCCTTGGAGTTGATGAATTGGCACAAATTGCAATTAAGCCTCATGATTAATCAAGTTATGCAATTAAGGATATGAGGTTTGGAAAATGATCAATTAAGTCCAAGAATATGTGTGCAATTTAGTCCACTAATTTAAAATAATGATCAATTAAGGACATATAACAATTAAGGCATATTTGGAAATTAATTCACGTACCTGGAAAGCCGGAAATTGGGGCGTTACAAATAGCGCTAATCAAATGAATATGAATCATGTCAAAAGTTACAAATTGATAAAATTTCATGTAAACACTTAGTAATATAATTCGCAAATATCATGAAATACATAACTTGAAAACTGGGGCGTTACAACTTTCCAGTTCAAATTTGTAATTTGATTTCACCCCCCATTTTTGATGAAATTACCAAAATAGCCTTGAAGAAACATGAAATGACATAACACATTACTCATTCCTCCTACACAAACCATTTTATTAACATAATACCTCATATACACAATTTTATATTTTAATTTTGTATGTTAATACTTCAAAATATAATTTTCATACTTCATATGTAAAAATTATTACTTTTTTTTTTTTTGTGTAGGTGGATGGTGGGTAAAAATTAATTGTTGATTTATATTTTGAAGTATTAATTAGAAACTATAGAGTATCCAAATTATAAAATAGCATATTAAAATTATAAAACAGAGTATCCAAATTATAAAACAGTGTATTATAACTGTAGCGCCCAAAGTATCCAAATTATAAAACAGTGTATTATAACTGTAGCGCCCAAAGTATCCAAATAATAAAACCGTGTATTATAACTGTAGCGCCCAGAGTGTGGGTCACCACATCCCCCGCACCTAAACCCGAACCCGCATATCAAATGGGAAATCCATACACGAGCCCAATTCTAAGAGAACGGTAGACCACACGCTCACTAGGCTAGGCGGAGCTATACGTATGTTGAGTGTAGAATTCGCATGAATATTAGCATTTGATTAGAGTATATTTTTGTGTTGTTTGATGCGTTTATATGTTTATTTTGCTCCTTTTAGGTAACTATTGAGTTGGAGATGAGAAACGGCGTTCCAAGGCGAATTCACACATTTTAGGAGGAAAAAGGAGTAACCCTCGTTACCCCTTGGAAGAACAAAGAGAGTAACCCCTGTAACACCCCAGTTTTTCAGTAATAATAATGTGACGTATTTGTTTATAAATTGCGCAATTTAATTATTTAATTATATGATTAATTGTTTATAAATGTTTATATTTGATTTAAACTATAAACTATTGCTATTTTAATTTAATTCATTTTATTTTACTTTGATATTTAGTGTTTAAGTTCTTAATTAATGTTTCATGTTACCTTAACTATTTCGGTAGTTTCGTTAATTAATTTCAACATTTTATAAGTTGGCTTTAAATTTATTTAAAATGGGGTTTAAGTTTTAGTAATTAATTTATAACGATATGAATTCATTCATGCGCATGAGTGTTCTATTTGTACTTCGTTCATATATGTAATGATATCGGAATGGTATGGAAATTTAGTATGTCGTAAATATGTGTGTTATGAACATGCCTATATGCTCGGTTTATGTTTTCGGATTCATCTGACGTGTTAACGAATTTAATTTTGATTGTGGAACCAAGTCGGGGGCTAACGAGCAATTAGCGCACCCTTGGTTCCGTACGTGATATCTTGAGCTCGGGAATTCGGATTCGAATTCTGTCACCTCCGTTGCCTTCGTATCGACGATTCGGAGACAATGGAACAAGCCTCATACCTTTTTGAAATCATTAAGACCTTCGAAATCCAACCGTAACGGACAACTCGAGCAAGAAGAGCTTCTTTTGTTGACTAGTCTTCATGGTGGGACCCTTAACACTCCTCTAACCTAACCATACCTTAACCATGACTTTTGTACCTTGGGTTAAGCCTTTCTCCTACCCCTTTAGCCCTGGAAACCGAGCCAAATATCTCCCTTAGCTGTTGCTGCTGATCGAGAGAGAGGAAGAGAGAAAAGGAAGAGAAAACCCTTGGCCATTCTTGTGATTTTGGAGCTCAAATCACCTCCCTTCTTCTTCTAATCTTCAAGGTATGAATATTTATGTCTCCTCTACTCTATTATGCTTGATTTCATGTACTTACATCATGATTTGGATCAGATTTGATTAGGGTTTGGGTGATGAGTTTGGTATGAACTTTTAGGGATTTTTGCTCTTGTGACCTATTTGCTTGTGTAGCTGATTTTCTTGCTTATACATGATTATATGAACTTGTTTCTTAGTTTATTTGTTTCCTAACTGATAGTATATGGTGTTAGGAGGATTTTATCTCTTGACCCTTTGATGAAATTATGAGATATGGAGCTCCAAACTTGATGATCAAACTGCTTCCCCTGTTTTTCGAACTGTTGCTGTTCATTTTGCTTTGTTGCTTGACCAAATGACCTTCTTTTCGTGTGAAATTGCATGGAGTTGATGTACACTCATTGTTCTATATGTTAACATTCATGTTTTAAGTATTTGGATCCATTTTAAGCCTCAAAACCGAAAGACATGGCCTGTTCTTATGCATGATCTATGACAGACTTGTTGCTGTTGCAATTGTGTGGTTGTTGGTCACCCTAATGTGCTTTAAATTGTGCCATTTTGCATAAATATGAAGTATATTAGTTTTTTAGTATGTTAGCATGCTTTCCCCAAAGTTTCAGATCCAAATTCAACCCCTAAGTACTTGATCATGGCTTGATTGAATCAATAGGGCTCATATGTGCGATTTTGGCGACCCAGTTTTCCTGCATGATTTAGGTGATCTTAACGTGTGACTTAGCCTTTACACTCTAAATGAAAAATGTTCCTAACATGATAAATATGTTGTATATTAAGTTTCATAGCATTTGGAGTTGATTTGGTATGCTTTTGGATTGATTTGGTATGAGATCAGTTTTACCGGAAAACTCTGTGAACGCTTTAAGTTCTGTACCGTGACACCCCCGTGTCTCATTTACACTTAAGTGTGAGACACGGGCGTGTCACATTTACACTTAAGTGTGAGACACGGGCGTGTCTCATTTACACTTAAGTGTACTGAGCCACGGTCGTGGCTCAGTTTGGCTAAGAAGGGTGACACCCCGGTGTCCCTTCCCTTGCGCAGTCTTTGTTGCTTCCTTTTCGGTTTTTGATTTGTTTCACCTCCTTAATGACTTGATCTCCTTTTGTGATGAACTATGAACTTGTTTTGCTATATGTTGAGAGTATTGTGGTTCAATTTCATGGCATTTGGATGAGTTGTAGGCATGCTTTTACTTAATGCCGTTTATGTATGTTTATATGTCGTTTATGAATCGCGTAACTCATTTTCTATATCATATGATTCCTTCTTGTTGTCAAACCTTGGAAATATGCTATCTTATGTAATATGAAGTATGTGGTAGCATTATGGGAGAGCTTGAATATGTTCTATGCTCCTATTTGAATTCTTGAATTAAATTGATTGGAGATATGAATTGATGAATTGAATGAAAATGAATGAATAAGTGAATGACGTGGTTATATGATTTAAATGACTTAATAGTGCACATGGACACTTTCATGACATAATAACATCTTTATGCCTTCATATCATGCTTGAGCATTGCCGTGCGTCATATTTGGTTCATTTAGAGTCTTGAGTCTCACGAACACGTCATGTTGTCTTTTGTACAGTTTATCTCCAGGGTGGAGAGATTTTGATCGTTCGGTCACTTGGTACTCGTTCCTTGTTTCGTCACGGTTCAGGTGAGGGTGGTTTTGTTTTAGCTATGTAACAAACCCTACAACCCTTATGTGAAAAGCTTTGGCCAAAACCTTATGATTATATATATATGGTTTTCAAATGAAGTTATCGAGTAAATTCTTCTGAATTATACGTATGAGCATATATAAGCTTAAAAATGGTTTTGTAATGAGGCTATGCTCCAAACCGTGTGTCTTCATGCTAGCTACGGATTCGGATGACACGGAGAGGTACGTATATAGCATATGCCGAGTTACACGGTAAAGTATGATTTCTTATAGTATGTATCCTATGTATGAATTGATATGTTTGGCGAGACACATTTATATTTATGATTGTTCGGGCCCCAGGACTTAGTATATGTGGCTAACCGAGGAAGCAAGGGCTGACGGGGATCCCATATACTAGTCCCAACCAAACTACGGTGATACCGGCCCTCGCTAGGAGGTTTAGCTGGGAATGGGAGCTGAGTGCCCTTGGGGGATTCATGTACCCCCATTGGCCTATGTATGAACCGGTGGTTGGGTCTTGCAAGCCCGTCCACCACCCGGAGGAAGAAGGTTGGAACTGATTTATGATTTATGTTATGTTATGTCATGATTATGCACCGTGCGGGAAAGCCGGGATACGGATTGCCCAAACGAATATATTTATGATATGATTTATGGTCTGCATGTATTATGATATATCGCATGAACACCTAATCCACATATTAATGATATTTGTCGTACACGGTCGGAGTTTGGTTGGAGATTGTGCACGCTCACTCGCCGAGCCTTATGTTTATGTATGATTTATGAATGTAATGAATTAATATGATTAGTCATAAAATCCGAGCATTGATTAGTCATTCTCTTGCCCCTTTTGGGAACTAATTTCAAATAAAACCTTGTTCGGAATTTATGACCTGCATGTGCATGTTTTTATATATGTATATCGCTCCTGCTCACTCAGTCTTCTAGAGACTGACCCTCTCCCTCCCCATTCTTTTAGTGTGCAGGTTTGATTTTGGAGTTTCGAGCTAGGCGGAGGTTTTTGGAGTTTTTAAGTTGGTCTAGTTAGGTTAGGAGAGTCCCCGCACTCATTCATGTATTGGATTTATGTATGATTCGATTCCATAGTACCCTGAACTTGAATATTTATGTAATTGTTATTGAATTGACTTTACTGGGTTTTGCTATGATTTAAAAGAGGTCTGAAGAGCCCAAATTTCTGCTTATGGTTTGTATGATTGAACTTTAGGCTTTGCTATGCATTATACTTTGTTGATTGGTTATCATTGCAGGGTCTAGCTCCGCCTGGCTTAGGAAGGTTTTTATGTTTGTCTCACGTTCGCTATGGTTTGATATGGGTGCGGATTTACTGTTTCGTTACTCGTGTTGAACCATAGTGCGGGGGATGTGGTGCCTCACGTGCGGGGTGCTACATCCTTAAGTGGTATCAGAGCCCGGTTGCAAAACCGGTGTTCTTGAGTCGTGTTTGAATCAGTTAGGTCGCATGGCATAGGAATAACTTGTTAACATGTACATCGCATCGATTTGTCATGAATATTTGATACTATTTGTTGGAAATTGCTTAATACATGTATACCTTCTACTCTCTCATTTAGTTGCTTTAAATGTTGCATTTTGCATTCTATGTGCATTGATTCATTTAACTACGTGCCATGAGCATACACTAATCCTCATGCATCCATATTTGAATTGATCTTTCTTATATAGGCTACTATCATGCAAACAAAGCTACAAATCACCCCAACTACAATTGGCAAAGTAACTTGAAGGCCGAGTGTTCAAATTCCGCGGCTTGCACAATGGAACTTCCTATCATGGCTCGTATCATGGGAGGAAGCTTGGATCACGGGAAGGTTCATCAATCATGCCCTACCTACGAACCTTGAAGGTTCTCAACATGCAAGAATTGCAAAGACTCAAGTTCTAACGGAGGGATGCGTGAGACAACGAGAGGGGTGGAACTCTTCAGCACCCCGATTTTGAAGACACTTAATGCAAGATTAAATGCTCCAAGGTTCACCGTTGAAGCTCCGAGTTTGGAATGGTTGAGTGATTGGAAGACCAAATTGGGAAGCTTTAAGGAGTCGGATGCAAGATGTGTTAAAAGGGTTCGACTCAACTCTGATGCAAGGATTGGGAGCCGTTAATCATAAATCTCACTATGAGGTCAACTATGGAAGCTCACTTGATACGAATATAAGCGTGGGATAACAAATGGACGCAAGGCAAAGATACTTATGAGCATCGAGGAATACAAATCGTGTCGTCTTCTCAGAACCTTATGGAGACATCAAGAAGCAAGCAAGAATGGAAAGCGTTATTATGGGTGAATTATGCGTGTAAATCGGAAACAAAGGATAAGCTAAAGGAACTTTAACCGGGGAGGACATCAAGATGAAGATTTGGACGACCTTTGGAGGTCGATGCTTGGAAGTACGTTGAGGTGTAAACTCCATTGACAAAGAAGACCTTGGGTTCAAGAATAGCACGTTCGGGCCATGGGAGATACAAATGGATGAAGAAGATTAGGGAGATTCGAAAACCATGGAAAGCTAAGGAATTATCAACGTCTCCAAAGAAAGTTACAATTATGGGAATGAGGAATACGTCGTCAAGCTAAAAGCTTACCACCTCGGTGACAGGTTCTGCATATTCATGGCACGAGCATCATGCATCGATTTAAATTAATTGCTTTCTTTATCTATATGTACGTTTATGTTTAATTAATATAATTGCTCCAACGTATTGCATCGTTGCATCTTTAACTGTTACTATGTGCATTGGCATGTTAATCCAACATGCATGGCTTAGTGTTTAATTGATAGGGAATGGCTCCACCTTGTTCATCAATCGATTCTCTGATCAAGGCTTGCTCGAATCAAGACGAGAAGAATAGTTTGGTTATATCTTGGGAGTTCCGGGCATGTAGCTTAGCTAGCACAATCTACACCGAAGAAACTAAGTTGAAGAGTTTTGGAGAAACCTTAATCTCAGAGGTGAAGTAACGAATTCAACAAAAATTTCCAAATAAGGGAGCATTGATTAGGAAATAATGTAAATCCTTTCGATCCTTGAAGGGATTACCTTTAGTTGAAAGAATGGAAATACAAGAGGGGATTAAAATTAGTCTAGATTTCAAGAAGAGCAAGAAAGAGAAGAGTTGGGGATTAGAAGAAAGTAATTATTGAAGGGTTTGAATTAAACCTTAGGAGTGAATTAAAGAAGCAGAAGTGGCTCAGCAAAAATTTCATTGAAAGAAGGATTCATGGAGTTGGACATGTAAGAGCGAAAAATTTTAAGGGGGAGAGCACGACCGAGAGGTGAATTGGAGGATGGGAGTGGTGCTCGAATGAATATGTTAGGAGTAATAACGAGGATGCAAATTAAGGAGAATCTGAGAGTCCTAAGGATGGTGATTAGGAATGAATGAGACGACGATTATGGTTAAGCTGTTAAGAGAGAAGCTACGCATGGAATTCTGATCTGGAGGTGATGGAATCATAAGAGAGTTCTATGAACTTCTAAGTTAGAATTAACAAGGGGAAAACCGAATCAAGCTATCATATAAGGGGATGGTGTCGATTAAGACTTAGTCAATGAAGTATGAAGGGGCCCAAGACAATATTATCGAGTTATTAGTTATATCAACGACAATCCAGAAAGAAGCTTAAGTAGAGACCAAATAGAAAAGGATGATAATTGGAGGATTGGTCTCAAATTTCAAGAATCATCAAGAACCTTCTGTCTTCGGTTAAGGAAATATGGGACCAGTTATCGAATATAACATTGAGGGGGGTCAAAAGGGAATGAACGGACAAGAGGAACGGAAGGTGGGAAAAGATTTGTGTTGAGAGAGACCATAAGAATAAACGTCGTAAGGTCGGGATCGAATCATCAAGTTTGCCAGAGTGTTTATCCTCGGGGATATGTTGAGCACCGATTTGGATAAGGATTGAAGAAGTTGGGTAGCAGTACAAGTTAGAAAGCATCTAAGAATATACTCCTTAAAGAATTCATCAATCGTTTCACCGGGGAACCCTGAAGAGGTCCAAGACAAGCTGGACACTGAGTTACATTCAGGACAGATCATACCTTGGACAACGACAATTCACAACTTTAAATTTTTGCAACTACGGTGAACGGTACTTATAGCATCCATGATACATGCATCCATGCAAATTTAACTTATATAATTTTTATGTTAAGTGCTTTGATCTGCACTGCGTTAAATTACTTGGAGTAATTGGAAATCAATGTGGGCGACATTTATTACTTGCTTTGGGTGCCTTACGTGATTTTAAATTTGGTTTTGCGTGAGTTGCTTGGGAGTATTGGAGACTTCCTTGTTTTATTTTCGGTTGAGAGACGGGGTGCTCTCCTTGTTTGTAAGAGACGGGGATTCTCTTATTTTGTTTGAGAGACGGGGTACTCTCTTTACTTGCGAGAGACGGGGTTCTCTCATTGCTGTTCGAGAGACGGGGCTCTCTCCTTGTTGCTCGCGAGAGACGGGGTTCTCTCATTGCTGCTCGAGAGACGGGGCTCTCTCCTTGTTGCTTGTGAGAGACGGGGAATCTCTCATTGTTTGTTTTCAGGCGTGTTGTGAATCCGAGGACGGATTCTTTTTAAGGGGGAGAGATTGTAACGCCCCAGTTTTTCAGTAATAATAATGTGACGTATTTGTTTATAAATTGCGCAATTTAATTATTTAATTATATGATTAATTGTTTATAAATGTTTATATTTGATTTAAACTATAAACTATTGCTATTTTAATTTAATTCATTTTATTTTACTTTGATATTTAGTGTTTAAGTTCTTAATTAATGTTTCATGTTACCTTAACTATTTCGGTAGTTTCGTTAATTAATTTCAACATTTTATAAGTTGGCTTTAAATTTATTTAAAATGGGGTTTAAGTTTTAGTAATTAATTTATAACGATATGAATTCATTCATGCGCATGAGTGTTCTATTTGTACTTCGTTCATATATGTAATGATATCGGAATGGTATGGAAATTTAGTATGTCGTAAATATGTGTGTTATGAACATGCCTATATGCTCGGTTTATGTTTTCGGATTCATCTAACGTGTTAACGAATTTAATTTTGATTGTGGAACCAAGTCGGGGGCTAACGAGCAATTAGCGCACCCTTGGTTCCGTACGTGATATCTTGAGCTCGGGAATTCGGATTCGAATTCTGTCACCTCCGTTGCCTTCGTATCGACGATTCGGAGACAATGGAACAAGCCTCATACCTTTTTGAAATCATTAAGACCTTCGAAATCCAACCGTAACGGACAACTCGAGCAAGAAGAGCTTCTTTTGTTGACTAGTCTTCATAGTGGGACCCTTAACACTCCTCTAACCTAACCATACCTTAACCATGACTTTTGTAACTTGGGTTAAGCCTTTCTCCTACCCCTTTAGCCCTGGAAACCGAGCCAAATATCTCCCTTAGCTGCTGCTGCTGATCGAGAGAGAGGAAGAGAGAAAAGGAAGAGAAAACCCTTGGCCATTCTTGTGATTTTGGAGCTCAAATCCCCTCCCTTCTTCTTCTAATCTTCAAGGTATGAATATTTATGTCTCCTCTACTCTATTATGCTTGATTTCATCTACTTACATCATGATTTGGATCAGATTTGATTAGGGTTTGGGTGATGAGTTTGGTATGAACTTTTAGGGGTTTTTGCTCTTGTGACCTATTTGCTTGTGTAGCTGATTTTCTTGCTTATACATGATTATATGAACTTGTTTCTTAGTTTATTTCTTTCCTAACGGATAGTATATGGTGTTAGGAGGATTTTATCTCTTGACCCTTTGATGAAATTATGAGATATGGAGCTCCAAACTTGATGATCAAACTGCTTCCCCTGTTTTTCGAACTGCTGCTGTTCATTTTGCTTTGTTGCTTGACCAAATGACCTTCTTTTCGTGTGAAATTGCATGGAGTTGATTTACACTCATTTTTCTATATGTTAACATTCATGTTTTAAGTATTTGGATCCATTTTAAGCCTCAAAACCGAAAGACATGGCCTGTTCTTATGCATGATCTATGACAGACTTGTTGCTGTTGCAATTTTGTGGTTGTTGGTCACCCTAATGTTCTTTAAATTGTGCCATTTTGCATATATATGAAGTATATTAGTTTTTTAGTATGTTAGCATGCTTTCCCCAAAGTTTCAGATCCAAATTCAACCCCTAAGTACTTGATCATGGCTTGATTGAATCAATAGGGCTCATATGTGCGATTTTGGCGACCCAGTTTTCCTGCATGATTTAGGTGATCTTAACGTGTGACTTAGCCTTTACACTCTAAATGAAAAATGTTCCTAACATGATAAATATGTTGTATATTAAGTTTCATAGCATTTGGAGTTGATTTGGTATGCTTTTGGATTGATTTGGTATGAGATCAGTTTTACCGGAAAACTCTGTGAACGCTTTAAGTTCTGTACCGTGACACCCCCGTGTCTCATTTACACTTAAGTGTGAGACACGGGCGTGTCACACCTTCTGGGAAGGTCTGTACTGAGCCACGGTCGTGGCTCAGTTTGGCTAAGAAGGGTGACAGCCCCGAGTCCCTTCCCTTGCGCAGTCCTTGTTGCTTCCTTTTCGATTTTTGATTTGTTTCACCTCCTTAATGACTTGATCTCCTTTTGTGATGAACTATGAACTTGTTTTGCTATATGTTGAGAGTATTTTGGTTCAATTTCATGGCATTTGGATGAGTTGTAGGCATGCTTTTACTTAATGCCGTTTATGTATGTTTATATATCGTTTATGAATCGCGTAACTCATTTTCTATATCATATGATTCCTTCTTGTTGTCAAACCTTGGAAATATGCTATCTTATGTAATATGAAGTATGTGGTAGCATTATGGGAGAGCTTGAATATGTTCTATGCTCCTATTTGAATTCTTGAATTAAATTGATTGGAGATATGAATTGATGAATTGAATGAAAATGAATGAATAAGTGAATGACGTGGTTATATGATTTAAATGCCTTAATAGTGCACATGGACACTTTCATGACATAATAACATCTTTATGCCTTCATATCATGCTTGAGCATTGCCGTGCGTCATATTTGGTTCATTTAGAGTCTTGAGTCTAACGAACACGTCATGTTGTCTTTTGTACAGTTTATCTCCAGGGTGGAGAGATTTTGATCGTTCGGGCACTTGGTACTCGTTCCTTGTTTTGTCACGGTTCAGGTGAGGGTGGTTTTGTTTTAGCTATGTAACAAACCCTACAACCCTTATGTGAAAAGCTTTGGCCAAAGCCTTATGATTATATATATATGGTTTTCAAATGAAGTTATCGAGTAAATTCTTCTGAATTATACGTATGAGCGTATATAAGCTTAAAAATGGTTTTGTAATGAGGCTATGCTCCAAACCGTGTGTCTTCATACTAGCTACGGATTCGGATGAAACGGAGAGGTACGTATATAGCATATGCCGAGTTACACGGTAAAGTATGATTTCTTATAGTATGTATCCTATGTATGAATTGATATGTTTGGCGAGACACATTTATATTTATGATTGTTCGGGCCCGGGGACTTAGTATATGTGGCTAACCGAGGAAGCAAGGGCTGACGGGGATCCCATATACTAGTCCCAACCAAACTACGGTGATACCGGCCCTCGCTAGGAGGTTTAGCTGGGAATGGGAGCTGAGTGCCCTTGGGGGATTCATGTACCCCCATTGGCCTATGTATGAATCGGTGGCCGGGTCTTGCAAGCCCGTCCACCACCCGGAGGAAGAAGGTTGGAACTGATTTATGATTTATGTTATGTTATGTCATGATTATGCACCGTGCGGGAAAGCCAGGACACGGATTGCCCAAACGAATATATTTATGATATGATTTATGGTCTGCATGTATTATGATATATCGCATGAACACCTAATCCACATATTAATGATATTTGTCGTACACGGTCGGAGTTTGGTTGGAGATTGTGTACGCTCACTCGCCGAGCCTTATGTTTATATATGATTTATGAATGTAATGAATTAATATGATTAGTCATAAAATCCGAGCATTGATTAGTCATTCTCTTGCCCCTTTTGGGAACTAATTTCAAATAAAACCTTGTTCGGAATTTATGACTTGCATGTGCATGTTTTTATATATGTATATCGCTCCTGCTCACTCAGTCTTCTAGAGACTGACCCTCTCCCTCCCCATTCTTTTAGTGTGCAGGTTTGATTTTGGAGTTTCGAGCTAGGCGGAGGTTTTTGGAGTTTTTAAGTTGGTCGAGTTAGGTTAGGAGAGTCCCTGCACTCATTCATGTATTGGATTTATGTATGATTCGATTCCATAGTACCTTAAACTTGAATATTTATGTAATTGTTATTGAATTGACTTTACTGGGTTTTGCTATGATTTAAAAGAGGCCTGAAGAGCCCAAATTTCTGCTTATGGTTTGTATGATTGAAATTTAGGCTTTGCTATGCATTATACTTTGTTGATTGGTTATCATTGCAGGGTCTAGCTCCGCCTGGCTTAGGAAGGTTTTTATGATTGTCTCCCGTTCGCTATGGTTTGATATGGGTGCGGATTTACTGTTTCGTTACTCGTGTTGAACCATAGTGCGGGGGATGTGGTGCCTCACGTGCGGGGTGCTACAACCCCCGTTAACAGACACAGGAGCAAAGCTTTAGGCGAGAGAAGAAGGGTAACGCCCGTTACCCCTGGGCAGAAGGAAATTGGTAATGCCCGTTACCACTAATAAAAACATTATTGCGATTTCAGCAGTAACGGGCGTTAACGAGATTTGTACATGGAAAGGTAACGCCCGTTACCTAGGGCTGCGAGATGGAATTTAGGGTTGCTATTTAAGTGCGTTTTGGAGTCGTTTTTAGGGAGCTTTTCTTCCGTTCGTGACCTAACCTGTAGAGAGAAGTTTTGGAGTTTTGAAGAGTAGTTCAAACAAATTCAAGAAGACGAAAGGATCGAGTTCTTTAGCAATTTTGGTTTTTCTGTTTATTTACTGCTTTAATTATCAAACTAATTCCTTTCAGTTTGGCTTTAATTAGTTTTCGTATGCTAGATTCATTTTTCTAGACTTTTACTGAATGTTTATGAGTTTGTTTTTGAGACTTTGTTTAGATTTGATGAACATGAATTTTTTTAATACAATTTCCTTTAGTTTTATGAGTTTTGTTTTAATTATGAGTAGTTAATTCTCTAGGGCTAGGGGAGTGATGATGAATGCATGATAAGTGTTCGATATGATGCTTGAATGATTTGTGTTAATTCTTAGTTTGAAAACAGGTTTGAATTGACTTGCGATGGCCTGATCACCCTTTGCATGTTTTATAATTGCCTATAGATCAAAAGATTGATGGTAATTTAGATTGTTTTCATAACTTGTAAGTTGTAGAATACAAAGAGATTTGGTTCTAGCTTATACAACAGTAATCTTATTCTATGCCGAGCCGCTAGAATATTGAATTGCACTAGTCTTGTTCATATGGTTTAATTAACTATTGGTGATTGCGAGAGCAACATTGAACACTAATTAAGCACTTGGTTACACCTTGAGAGAGGGTAATACAAATATAAGTGACTAGGTTGTAGAATTACACTTGTCAGACGAGTATTATATTGATTCTTGATTGTATGATTCATTACTTTCCCCTGCCTGCTTAGTTTACTGATTTCTAATCCGTGTGTTTTAGTTGTTACTTGCGTTTATTCCTAGTTATTCGGTTAATTCTGTCTTTAGTAGATTAATAGATAACAACAATTGTTTTCCGTTCGGTCTTTAGATTAGAGAAGAATATAGAGTAGTGATTGATTTTCCTTCCCTGTCGGTACGATCCTATTGTGCTACGCGTATGTTAGTGTACACTTGCATGATTGGTTTTAACTTAAGTAGAACACAGCAACAAGTTTTTGGCGCCGTTGCCGGGGAAGGCCGCTTCAAACCAATATTACTTAAATATTTTGATCTAGTGCTTTAGACTATTACTTTACTTTGTGTTCATTGTCTTTGATCACTGTGGAATTGGACTGAGGATTTCTTTTTACTTTGTGCAGGTTTTCAGTGCATGCGATGTAGCGCCCGGAACGTTAGGCACCACATCCCCCGCACTATGGCCCCAATCCACATATGAAATGGTCAATCCATACATGAACCAAAGCTATAGCGAACGAGAGACAATAAAAAAAACGATAACAAAGTTAGGCGGGACTAACCCCAAACCATTCAATCAACTCAGAGTAATAAAAGCGGAAGCAATAATTCATTTAATACTTATAGGTACCATATTTACATATCTACTAATAGATACCAACATTTACATATCAATACAAAATCATCTCCCAAAATAGGCCAAGGCATGCTACAAAATATATCAAGTATCTATACATGAACAAAATATGAGTTGAAGTGGGCTAGACCCAAATTAAAGACAAGCTAGACTCTAATTTCCGCCTAGCACGCACATGCAAAACTGAAAAGTTGAGGTGTCAGCCCACCACGGACTGAGCGAGGGGTATAAATAAATATATGCGCAATTACCATGCAAGTTATAATCTCGGGTAATAATTTTGGAAAAATAACAATACAATTTAGAAAAGAAAAGATACTATCGCCCGAGGTTACAACCAATTCAATTTATCAATTCAATCAATTCAATACAATCAATTCGTGGCCCGGCGAGTGGGGCAATTCTCCAACCTTACTCCGACTGTGTACAATCAATCAATTATTCAATAATTAGGTGATCAAACAATTAATTACGGTGCACAATTAGAAGTTTCAATAACTCCTTCTTCCTCCGGGTGATGGTGGGATTGCAAGGCCCCACGATCCAATCAGTCTAGGCAGAGGGTACATGAATCCCTAAGCCCGGAACTCCTTCCTCCCCTAATCTCCTAGGGGGTTCAAGGGTCATCCCAATTTGGTGAGGATAGCGCTTGAGTTACCCATCAGCCCATGCTTTCCCGGTTGGCTCAAGCCACTACCCTCGGGCCCACAGTGCAATACGGTACTCGCCAAAACAATCAATCAATCAATACAATACGGTTCGGTAAATCCTTTGAAAATCCATAACATTTGAAAACTATAGATATATAGATATAATTTTGGCTTAAAGCATCACATAGGGTTATACGGGTTCTATATATCTAGAATTAAACCTCACCTGAACGACCAAAACAAACAAGGAAACAGCTTATGGGGCCTGCTCCTCGTCACCAGGAAGCTGGTCTGTGCAAGAAAGACAATTGTCCGTGAGACATGACTCAAAAATGTACCAATTAGGACGAACGGCGTGATAATGATCAATAAAACGTGCGATAAAAATTTATGGAATGATATGATCAATTAGGACGAACGGCGTGATAATGGAACGGGAAGGGCCGTTCCCGAAATACGAAAGCAGCAGAAAACAGAGCAACACAACAGAATAAGCACGAACCAAAAACCAATCACTCAAAAATGAATCAAAACCTAGCTTAAATGCACATATTTGATGCAATACACATACTAGCATACATATAGATCAATAACAACTTATAAAAACACAATTTCAAGTTAGATCATCAAGAATCCATCATTTGAAACCCATATCATCACTCATGCTTCAAGTCTAAAAACATCAAGGTAAAAGCATCCAACTTAAGCTCAAAGTTCATAAACAAGTAAACAACAACAAATACACAAAGTAACCAAGTCATTGCAAAGCCCTATTTATCTCATTCATTCATGAAAATCAATAATGCTCCAAAATTACCTCCAATTAAAGAAATGAAAGATGAGATGAAGATATGATGTTGATGATGCTTCAATGTCCACAAATCCCACAAAATAATGCTAGAATGATGAAATCTCCCACTCTCCTTGGTAGGGTTTTGTTTCGGTTGAAACAAGGAAGAAAGGAGCAAACATGAAATGTTTTGTATGAAATGGGAAGGCATGGTAAGTGATATGCTGCTATGAAGGTGAAGGAATGGACCAAATTGCTATTAAGTCCTTCCATTTAATAAGTCATGTAATGAAGTTCAATTCCGTAACAAATGAGCAATTAAGTCCAATAAAATATTAATGCAATTGAGTCCCAAAATTCAAGAATATAAGCAAGTAAGGACACAAAAGAAATTAGCTCATGTTCGGGAATTTATTCACGTTACAATCAAGTTCAATTTATGCAACAAGTATGAATTTCATAAAAGTACGTAGAACATAATTTTATAAAAATTATGTCATGACATGGAAAATTGAAGAAAAAGAGCAATTAATATTAAAATCTAACTCTCAAACTCACACGTGGCGTTCATACCTGCAATGCCGAAAGCTGGGGCGTTACAATCCTCCCTCCTTAAAAGAATCTGGTCCCCAGATTCACTGATCGGAAGGGAATAACTCTGGATGGAACCTTCTTATCTTGTCTTCGGTTTCCCACGTGGCTTCTTCAGTCTTGTCACTTCTCCAAAGAACCTTAACCATGGGAATCTTCCGGTTTCTTAATTCCTGAAATTTCTTATCCAATATCTTAACCGGTTTCTGAACAAAGGTTAGATTCGGTTCCAATTCCACTTCTTCAACTGGAATGATCTCGGTTTCATCGGGGTAGTATTTCTTTAACTGAGAAACGTGAAATACATTATGAATCCCTGTGAGGCTCGGTGGTAGATCCAATCTATAAGCAACTTCTCCAACTCTTTCCAAAATCTCATAAGGACCTAAGTAACGAGGCTTAAGCTTACCTCCTTTCCCAATTCGAGCAAATCCTTTACGTGGAGACGCCTTCAAGAATACCCGGTCTCCAACTTCAAACTCGAGATCCCTTCTACGACGGTCGGCGTAGCTCTTCTGTCTATCCTGAGCTGATTTCATCCGTTGTTGTATTAATTGGACTTTCTCAATCATAGCTTCAACGGCCTTAGAAGCTTTTTCCAATTTCTCACCCTTGTTCACGCCTTCCTGCTTAGTCCATTTCCACTCTTCCAGGTCAAAGAACAACGGAGAACGACACTTCCGACCATAAAGTAGCTCATACGGTGCCATTCCAATCGAGGCTTGAAAACTGTTGTTGTAAGCAAACTCAATCAAAGGTAGCTGATCATGCCAAGAAGATTGAAAATCCAAAGAACAAGCTCGAAGCAAATCCTTGAGATATCTTATTAATCGCTCGGATTGACCATCTGTCTGTGGATGAAATGTTGTACAGAACTGGAGCTTCGTACCCAAATCTCTTGTAACTCTCGCCACAACTTCGAAGTGAACCGAGGATCTCTGTCTGAAACAATACTAATCGGAATCCCGTGAAGTCTAACAATTTCCCTGTTATAAAGCTCGGCTAGCTTGTGAATCTTATAAGACATCCGAACCGGCAGAAAATGTGCAGACTTCGTCAAACGGTCCACAATCACCCAAATTCCATCAAACCCACCTTTCACTTTAGGTAATCAGGACACGAACGTCACCTGTTCCCACTTCCACTCGGGAATAGGTAACGGCTGAAGAAGACCTCTTGGTTTCTGATGCTCGGCTTTCACTTTCTGACAAGTGAGACAATGCTTCACAAACTCGACCACGTCCTTCTTCAATCTACGCCACCAATAATATTGCCTTAAGTCCATATACATCTTGTTTCCTCCGTGGTGGATAGAATAAGCCGTTCTGTGAGCTTCCTCGAGCAATACCCGTTTCAACTCTTCGGGTACAACCACTCGGTTCTTGAAACGAAGAAGACCGGTTTCATCGAACCCGAATGGACACTCCGGATCAACTCTTGTCTTAGCTACCAATTTCTGAACTTCTGAATCATTATTCTGAGCCTCAACTAATCTATGTCTCACATCCGGCTGGACCAAAATATTAGAAACTCGAGCCCTTATGACAATTGGCTCGATTCCACTACTTTCACCCACTTCTAAACTCGATAAACTAGCCTTCCTGCTAAGTGTATCGGCGACCACATTGGCTTTGCCGGGATGGTATTTAATCGTACAATCATAATCTTCCAACCGTTTCATCTAACGTCGTTGCCTCATATTCAAATCCTTCTGAGGGAATAAATACTGGAAGCTTTTGTGGTCGGTGAAAATCTCGAAAGACACCCCGTACAAATAATGTCTCCACTTTCCGAGTGCAAAGACCACGGCAGCGAGCTCAAGATCATGCGTCGGATAATTCTTCTCATGCTCTTTCAACTTCTGGGATGCATAAGCAATTACCTTACCCTTCTGAGTCAACACACAACCCAAGTCTTCCTTAGAAGCATTCGTAAAAACAGCATACCCTTCAGAACCTTCCGGAAGGGCTAACACTGGAGCAGAAACTAACTTCTCCTTCAAGAAAGTGAAACTCTTCTCACAATCTTCATCCCAATCAAATTTCACATTCTTCTTCGGCAACCGGGTTAAAGGAACTGCTAACTTGGAAAAATCCTTAACAAACCTCCGGTAATAACTTGCCAATCCCAAGAAGCTCCTAATCTCCGAGGCATTCTTAGGTTTCTCCCACTTCAAAGCCGACTCAATCTTCGAACAGCGGAAATTTAAAAAAATTTCCAACAAAAGGATCGAATACTCGCAATTGTGAATCCAAATTCGTAGAGATTAAAAACTTACTTTTCAATAATCTTTCTTGAAGCGTTTCAAGCCACCCAAGAACGCTCTTCTCGCGGCGTGATCCCCTCTCCTTGGCAAAGCTCGAATCTTTAAAAACTTCTAACTTGAAGCTCTCTAGAGATAGTCCACCAACTTCATCACAATCTAACTAGTAAGGATGCTAGTTCTCTAGTTAGTGTTTAGGCTTAACCTAGGATTTATTTGATCTTGGAGAAAATGATGGTGTTCAACACATGAACCAAAAAAAAAACTTTCAATCACTCTCAAGGGGAGCTCGAGCTCCCCTATATATACTTAGGGAGGGGTGGCCGAAACCCTAGTCCTTATGGGCTAAGGATTTTTGGTCCCTCTCTCCTATTACTTGATCATCAAGTAATTTTGAACTTTGACTTTGAATTCTAATTCAAATCAACTTTTAAGAGAGCTAAAATATCCAAACTCTTTTTGGATAATTTTATACTTTATTTATTAAATAAATAAATAACTTATTTTATCTAATTAATTAATTCATAATTAATTAACTAGATTAATTTTCTCCAAAATAAGACTTTCGTTTTAATTCAAAATTAAACCAAAGTCTATTAAATAATTAACACATTAATTATTTAATATATAAACAAACATACACATGTGACACACGTGTCCCAAGGACACGTGTCCAGTCACGTGACCTACACGTGTGGTTTCACACGTGTGGAACCTCTTGGCTCGATTAACTCGTTTAATCATTTTAAAGCCCCAACTCATGTAACCAAGTTGTTGTGTGTGACCCTCTAGGTTCTCAATTCAATTAGCAGTGACCCTAATTAATTAATTCACTAATTAATTAATCAGTCCACAGATTAAACGACCATAGTCTAGCAACAGGTGTTTAACCCCTAGCTGAATTGGAATGTCTCGATTCGACAGAACCTTTAAGTCATTGATTCATGTGATATACAATCCTCCTACTTACTATCTCTCAACCAAGATCTAGGGTAAGGGAATAATCAGAACCCTAATAATCTGGTCTTAAAGCTAAGTGCATTTCATATCCATTTGATCTCAATCCAAGAAACCCTTTTCTTGATGTCTTGATCTACTGCCTTGGCCAAGGACTCCATATGGCATACGAATGACTTACACAATAAGAGATCACCTTGCAAATGCAAGTGTAGGTCCTTTCTTGATTCTCATTCACTTTCATGAGTCACTTGTGCAGCCCCAACATAAGCCTTGAATCAGTTGTCTAAGGCGACACCCTTTAAAGCTTATACCTAAGACTACAGAGTTAACTCACAAAGTGACATGGAACCTCAAGTCTAAGGATCAATTAATCACATCAATGACTCGTGAGATATTTCCTAATCTGGAAGTTTTCATTTCCTGAAATAGAAACTTCCTTTCCCATTTAGGAATCTTCTCACACGGGGCACCTCAGTGAACTTACTTATTGAAGTAAGCACCCTCATGTATCACGCACGTATCAAACAAGGTGGTCCTTCTTAAGGAGGTGATCCCACAAGCAAGCCTTAGAGGAGTCAGGTTGACCCTCCCATTGTCTGTAGGACTCATCGGCTTGGAGTATTTTACTAATCATGACTTACATGATATAGGGCTTGTTTCATGAACCATTTCACCTAAATGGTAGAGTTCTAAAGTCATCAGGATTAGGGGAGTTCTCATACATGCATAGCAAAAGTAAACGCATACCAAACAAGAGCATATAAAGAAGTGTTGCCTAAATTCGTTATTTTATTCAAAGATTGTCTGTGAATACAATAAGGAAAAGTACAAAGCTGATATACAATCGGCTTTCTAGGGCACTATTCCTAACACGACCTCCAAACCGTTACCTGAAATCACGTGACCCAAGAAAGACACCCTATCGATCCAAAACTCACACTTACTGAATTTGGCAAATAACTGATGCTCCTTTAAAGTCCTCAATACCACCTGAAGATGCCTCGCATGCTCCTCGGTAGACTTAGAGAAAACTAGAATATCATCAATAAAGATGACCACAAACTTAACCAGAAAAGGTCTGAAGATCCTGTGCATCATATCCATAAAAGCTGCTGGGGCATTAGTCAAACGAAACGACATCACTATGAACTCATAATGCCCGTACCGAGTATTAAATCCTGTCTTAGAAATATCCTCTGCTCGGATTCTCAGCTGGTAGTATCCTTGTCTCAAATCCAATTTCGAGTAGACTTTAGATCCCTGAAGTATGTTAAACAACTCCTCGATATGTGGAAGAGGATACTTATTCTTGATCGTCATCCGGTTCAACTCCCTATAGTCTATACACATTCTCAAAGTTCCGTCCTTCTTCTTTACGAACAAAACCGGTGTACCCCAGGGAGAAGAACTCGGTCTAATGTACCCAATCTCCAACAGTGCATCAAATTAAGTCTTCAACTCTTTCCACTCGGCCGGAGCCATACGATACGGAGTCTTGGAGTACGGCTCTGCATTAGGGTACAAATCGATCACAAACTCAATTTCCCATTCTGGAGGTAACGAATCCAATTCCTCGGGAAAGACATCGGGAAACTCCTTCACTACTTCCATTTCTTCCAACTTACTCTGATCCTTGGGTTTGTTGAGAATATAAGCAATAAAACTCGTGGCTCCATCTCGAACCAACTTCTGAGCTTCGGAGAAAGAAAGTAAAGGCACAGTCATAGAACTCCAACCCACTACCAAATCTGATCCCAACTGAACCCTCTTTGCCCTGTAATCAACCGTGGCAGAATGTCTGTACAACCAATCCATGCCCAAGATGGATCCGTAGCAAGTCATCGGCAGCTTGATGAAGTCTGATAAGAAAACTCGGCCCTCGATACTCACCGGAACCTCTCTAAACACCCGATCAGATTCTAAACTACCACCAAACGGAGTACTAACCACATAAAATGCAGAAGAGCGAGTAACAGGCAAAGGCAAAGAAACAAATATAGCACTCGAGGGAAAGGAGTATGTAGCTCCCGGATCAAATAAGGTATGAATGTTCATGCCATGTATGCAAATGGTACCTTCAACTACCGCGGCTGGATCGATATCGGCATCCTGTTGCTCTCCGTCCAAGGCATAAGCACGAGCCCTGATCAGTGGTCTCTGACCTCCAGGTGGTGGAATCCTGCGAACTGGACATCCATCTACCATATGCTCAGCGCCCCCACAAATCAAATATAAGCCTAGACGCCTCCTACAGTTATCATAGATGTGTGTAGTCTGACCACAGAAGGTACAAGCAGGCCTCTCGGGTGGTGGTGGCAAAGCTGGAGCAACTGGAGCTCTAAACACTGGTCCTGCTGGTCGGGGCTTCTTCCCTGGGCCCTTCGGAGCTGGTGGTGGAGAAGAATAAGTCATAGGCCTTTTGCCCGAACCTGAACATCTAAAACCCAATCCGGAACCTCTAAAACCCGATCCGGAACCTGAGCCCGAACCTGAACCTGAGCGATAGGTAGACCGCCTTGCATTCACCGAATCCTCGACCAACAATGCTTTCATGGTAGCCTTCACCCGCGTGCTCGTGTTGACCGCCTCAATCGTGTTGGAAAACAGGAATCAGAAAGCAGCGAAAATTTAAAAATTTTCCAACAAAAGGATCGAAAACTCGCAATCGTGAATCCAAATTTGTAGAGATTAGAAACTTACTTTTCAATAATCTTTCTTGAAGCGTTTCAAGCCATCCAAGAAAGCTCTTCTCGTGGCTTGATCCCCTCTCCTTGGTAAAGCTCGAATCTTTAAAAACTTCTAACTTGAAGCTCTCTAGAGATAGTCCACCAACTTGATCACAATCTAACTAGTAAGGATGCTAGTTCTCTAGTTAGTGTTTAGGCTTAACCTAGGGTTTAGTTTATCTTGGAGAAAGGATGGTGTTCAACACATGAACCAAAAGAATTCAATCACTCCTTAAGGGGAGCTCGAGCTCCCCTATATATAACCAAGGGAGGGGCGGCCGAAACTTAGTCCTATTGGACTAAGGATTTGGTCCCTCTCTCTTATTACTTGATCATCAAGTAATTCTAAACTTTGACTTTGAATTCTAATTCAAATCAACTTTTAAGAGAGCTAAAATATCCAAACCCCTTTTGGATAATTTTATACTTTATTTCTTAATAAATAAATAACTTATTTTATCTAATTAATTAATTCGTAATTCATTAAATAGATTATTTTTCTCCAAAACAAGACTTTCTTTTTAATTCAAAATTAAAACAAACATACACATGTGACACACGTGTCCTAAGGACACGTGTCCAGTCACGTGACCCACACATATGGTTTCACACGTGTGGAACCCTCTTGGCTCGATTAACTCACTTTAAAGCCCCAACTCATGTAACCAAGTTGTTGTGTGTGACCCTCTAGGTTCTCAATTCAATTAGTAGTGACCCTAATTAATTAATTCACTAATTAATTAATCAGTCCACAGATTAAACGACTATAGTCTAGCAACAGGTGTTTAACCCCTAGCTGAATTGGAATGTCTCGATTCGACAGAACCTTTAAGTCATTGATTCATGTGAGATACAATCCTCCTACTTACTATCTCTCAACCAAGATCTAGGGTAAGGGAATAATCAGAACCCTAATAATCTGGTCTTAAAGCTAAGTGCATTTCATATCCATTTGATCTCAATCCAAGAAACCCTTTTCTTGATGTCTTGATCTACTGCCTTGGCCAAGGACTCCATATGGCATATGAATGACTTACACAATAAGAGATCACCTTGCAAATGTAAGTGTAGGTCCTTTCTTGATTCTCATTCACTTTCATGAGTCACTTGTGCAGCCCCTTTAAAGCTTATACCTAAGACTACAGAGTTAACTCATAAAGTGACATGGAACCTCAAGTCTAAGGATAAATTAATCACATCAAAGACTCGTGAGATATTTCCTAATCTGGAAGTTTCCATTTCCTGAAATAGAGACTTCCTTTCCCATTTAGGAATCTTCTCACACGGGACACCTCAGTGAACTTACTTATTGAAGTAAGCACCCTCATGTATCATGCACGTATCAACTATACACTTTGCACCTCCATGAAATAAGGTGGTCCTTCTTAAGGGCGTGATCCCATAAGCAAGCCTTAGAGGAGTCAGGTTGACACTCCCACTGTCTGTAGGACTCATCGGCTTGGAGTATTTTACTAATCATGACTTATGTGATATAGGGCTCGTTTCATGAACCATTTCACCTAAATGGTAGAGTCCTAAAGTCATCAGGATTAGGGGAGTTCTCATACATGCACAGCTAAAGTAAACGCATACCAAACAAGAGCATATAAAGAAGTGTTGCCTTAATTCGTTATTTTATTCAAAGATTATCTGTGATTACAATAAGAAAAAGTACAAAGCGGATATACAATCGAAAGGATTGAGTTCTTTAGCAATTTTGGTTTTTCTATTTATTTACTGCTTTAATTATCAAACTAATTCCTTTCAGTTTGGCTTTAATTAGTTTTCGTATGCTAGATTCGTTTTTCTAGACTTTTACTGAATGTTTATGAGTTTGTTTTTGAGACTTTGTTTAGATTTGATGAACATGAATTTTTTTAATACAATTTCCTTTAGTTTTATGAGTTTTGTTTTAATTATGAGTAGTTAATTCTCTAGGGCTAGGGGAGTGATGATGAATGCATGATAAGTGTTCGATATGATGCTTGAATGATTTGTGTTAATTCTTAGTTTGAAAACAGGTTTGAATTGACTTGCGATGGCCTGATCACCCTTTGCATGTTTTATAATTGCCTATAGATCAAAAGATTGATGGTAATTTAGATTGTTTTCATAACTTGTAAGTTGTAGAATACAAAGAGATTTGGTTCTAGCTTATACAACAGTAATCTTATTCTATGCCGAGCCGCTAGAATATTGAATTGCACTAGTCTTGTTCATAGGGTTTAATTAACTATTGGTGATTGCGAGAGCAACATTGAACACTAATTAAGCACTTGGTTACACCTTGAGAGAGGGTAATACAAATATAAGTGACTAGGTTGTAGAATTACACTTGTCAGACGAGTATTATATTGGTTCTTGATTGTATGATTCATTACTTTCCCCTGCCTGCTTAGTTTACTGATTTCTAATCCGTGTGTTTTAGTTGTTACTTGCGTTTATTCCTAGTTATTCGGTTAATTCTGTCTTTAGTAGATTAATAGATAACAACAATTGTTTTCCGTTCGGTCTTTAGATTAGAGAAGAATATAGAGTAGTGATTGATTTTCCTTCCCTGTCGGTACGATCCTATTGTGCTACGCGTATGTTAGTGTACACTTGCATGATTGGTTTTAACTTAAGTAGAACACAGCAACAAGTTTTTGGCGCCGTTGCCGGGGAAGGCCGCTTCAAACCAATATTACTTAAATATTTTGATCTAGTGCTTTAGACTATTACTTTACTTTGTGTTCATTGTCTTTGATCACTGTGGAATTGGACTGAGGATTTCTTTTTACTTTGTGCAGGTTTTCAGTGCATGCGATGTAGCGCCCGGAATGTTACGCACCACATCCCCCGAACTATAGCCCCAATCCACATATGAAATGGTCAATCCATACATGAACCAAAGCTATAGCGAACGGGAGACAATAAAAAAAACGATAACAAAGTTAGGCGGGACTAACCCCAAACCATTCAATCAACTCAGAGTAATAAAAGCGGAAGCAATAATTCATTTAATACTTATAGGTACCATATTTACATATCTACTAATAGATACCAACATTTACAAATCAATACAATATCATCTCCCAAAATAGGCCAAGGCATGCTACAAATTATATCAAGTATCTATACATGAACAAAATATGAGATGAAGTGTGCTAGACCCAAATTAAAGACAAGCTAGACTCTAATTCCCGCCTAGCACGCACCTGCAAAACTGAAAAGTTGAGGTGTCAGCCCACCACGGACTGAGCGAGGGGTATAAATAAATATATGCGCAATTACCATGCAAGTTATAATCTCGGGTAATAATTTTGGAAAAATAACAATACAATTTAGAAAAGAAAAGATACTATCGCCCGAGGTTACAACCAATTCAATTTATCAATTCAATACAATCAATTCGTGGCCCGGCGAGTGGGGTAATTCTCCAACCGTACTCCGACTGTGTACAATCAATCAATTATTCAATGATTAGGTGATCAAACAATTAATTACGGTGCACAATTAGCAGTTTCAATAACTCCTTCTTCCTCCGGGTGATGGTGGGATTGCAAGGCCCCACGATCCAATCAGTCTAGGCAGAGGGTACATGAATCCCTAAGCCCGGAACTCATTCCTCCCCTAATCTCCTAGGGGGTTCAAGGGTCATCCCAATTTGGTGAGGATAGCGCTTGAGTTACCCGTCAGCCCATGCTTTCCCGGTTGGGTCAAGCCACTACCCTTGGGCCCACAGTGAAATACGGTACTCGCCAAAACAATCAATCAATCAATACAATACGGTTCGGTAAATCCTTTGAAAATCCATAACATTTGAAAACTATAGATATATAGATATAATTCTGGCTTAAAGCATCACATAGGGTTATGCGGGTTCTATATATCTAGAATTAAACCTCACCTGAACGACCAAAACAAACAAGGAAACAACTCATGGGGCCTGCTCCTCGTCACCAGGAAGCTGGTCTGTGCAAGAAAGACAATTGCCCGTGAGACACGATTCAAAAATGTACCAATTAGGACGAACGGCGTGATAATGATCAATAAAACGTGCGATAACAATTTATGGAATGATATGATCAATTTCATGCATAAAACAATCATATAATAACACGTATCGATCAATTAAGGCATTAGAAACGGAATTGGAAAATGAATTTTTTATGCAGAAAATTATGTACACCCACTGGAGCCTGGGAACGACCGTTCCAGTTTTAAACTGGGGCTGGGAAGGGCCGTTCCCAGCTCCCCGAATCAATCCCGCGCGTCTGTAAAGATTTGGGAAATTTTGGGGCTGGGAACGGCCGTTCCGGCCACAGGCCAAAACCGGGAAGGGTCGTTCCCAGTCTCGCGGGACAGTTGGCATGGGGTGGGAACGGCCGTTCCCAGAATGAACTGGGACGGGAAGGGCCGTTCCCGAAATACGAAAGCAGCAGAAAACAGAGCAGTACAGCAAAACAAGCACGAACCAAAAACCAATCACTAAAAAATGAATCAAAACCAAGCTTAAATACACATATTTGATGCAATACACATACTAGCATACATATAGATCAATAACAACTTATAAAAACACATAATTTCAAGTTAGATCATCAAGAATCCATCATTTGAAACCCATATCATCACTCATGCTTCAAGTCTAAAAACATCAAGGTAAAAGCATCCAACTTAAGCTCAAAGTTCATAAACAAGTAAACAACAACAAATACACAAAGTAACCAAGTCATTGCAAAGCCCTATTTATCTCATTCATTCATGAAAATCAATAATGCTCCAAAATTACCTCAAATGAATTAAATGGAAGATGAGATGAAGATATGATGTTGATGATACTTCAATGTCCACAAATAATGCTAGAATGATGAAATCTCCCACTCTCCTTGGTAGGGTTTTGGTTCGGTTGAAACAAGGAAGAAATGAGCAAACATGAAATGTTTTGTATGAAATTGGAAGGCATGGTACGTGATATGCTGCTATGAAGGGGAAGGAATGGGCCAAATTTCTATTAAGTCCTTCCATTTAATAAGTCATGCAATGAAGTTCAATTCCATAACAAATGAGCAATTAAGTCCAATGAAATATTAATGCAATTGAGTCCCAAAATTCAAGAATAAAAGCAAGTACGGACACAAAAGAAATTAACTCATGTTCGGGAATTTATTCACGTTACAATCAAGTTCAATTTATGCAACAAGTATGAATTTCATAAAAACATAATTTTATAAAAATTATGTCATGACATGGAAAATTGAAGAAAAAGAGCAATTAATATTAAAATCTAACTCTCAAACTCACACGTGGCGTTCATACCTACAATGGCGAAAGCTGGGGCATTACATGCGAAGATCTCAAGATCCGGAATTAGTACCATACGATCCGGAGATCGAGAGAACACTGAGTGCTTTTAGGAGGAATCGTAAAAAGGATAAAAAACCTACTATCATACCGATGGCCGATCCACCTCAAGATCCACCACCACCAGCCATAAGAGATTATAACGTGCCGCAGGCTGGAGCAATTCAGACTGCAGCCCATCCCCCGATCGCAGTAAACAATTTTGAGATCAAACCAGCTCTCATCAATCTGCTGCAGAACAATCAGTTTTCAGGATTACCACTGGAGGATCCGACATCACATCTTGAGTATTTTCTTGAGGTGCGTGATACCTTCAAGATTCACAATGTCACTACTGATGCTATCCGAGTCAGGCTTTTTCCCTTCTCGTTGAGGGAACGAGCTAAATCATGGTTGAGTATTGTCCCAAATGAATCCTTTCAGACTTGTGCAGCACTATCTTAGGCTTTCTTAGCCAAGTTCTTTCCACTTAGCAAAACCACGAAGTACAGGAATGATATTCTAGGGTTCAGACAGTTAGATGGAGAGTCTTTCTATGAAGCTTGGGAGAGATTTAAAGATTTGCAGAAGAAGTGTCCACATCACGGGATTCCTGGTTGGTTATTGATTCAGACTTTTTATAATGGGATGTCCCCTACTTTTAGAGGAGCGATGGATGCCGCAACTGGCGGAGCTTTCTTGTCAAAATCTGAAGCAGTCGCTACTGAGTTGTTAGATAATATGTCACAAAATGATGTTTTTGTGCATGAGAGGAGTCATTCGCAACCAGCCAAAGTGCAAGCATGAGTCTTAGAGATAGATGGTCTAACCGCCATCAATTCCAAATTTGAGGCCCTTAACAAGAAATTGGATCAACTTTCTGTCAATGCAGTTGGGATGACATCCCAACCAGTTCAGGTAACTTGTGAAATCTGTAGTGGTCCATATGAGTTTTAATATGTGTCCTCATACCAATGCAGGAGAACAGGTGCAAGAGCAGTTGAATTATGTAAACAACTCTAAACCAGCAAATGACCCCTACTCAAACACCTACAATCCAAGATGGAAGAACCACCCTCACTTTTCTTGGTCTAATAATCAGAATATTCAGCAACCACCTCAACCTAGGCCGTAGTTTCAGCCTAGGCAGCAATTTGAACCATGACGACCAACCCCATTTAATGTTGCGCCCCCTCAACAGGAGCAGAAGCAGGGATGGGAGGTTGCACTTGAGAAATTTATAATCGTGTCTACGGGTCGACATCATAAGTTGGAAGCTCAATTGGATCAAATGGTAAATCAGACCAGAACTTTGGAGACTTAGATTGGTCAGATTGCCCAATCTTTGAATATGAAAGGCCTAGGAATGCTACCAAGTCAAACCGAAAATAATCCTAAGGAGCATTGTCAGGCCATATTTGTACAAGATGATACAGAGAATGAAGGTCCGAAATTACTTACAGGTTTAGATGTGGAGAAATTTGTTTGTGAAAAAGTTGAAAAGGTAGATGCTTTTGAAGGGGTGAATATAGAAGAGAAGAAGGAAGAGTCTCCTTCAGAGCCAAAGGTGAATGTGGCAACTGATTCGTATGTGCTACCGATTTCTTCTCCCCAACTATTTCAGAAGTAAGAGTTAGAGAAAGAATTGGTTTCAAGTAAAGGGAAGTCTGAAGACTTCACCACCGTCGCACTTATAAAGGAATGTAGTGCCATTATTCAACATAAGTTTCCCCCGAAACTTAAAGATCCAGGGAGTTTTTCAATTCCTCTTATTATTGGTTCTTTGTAATTTCATAATGTTTTATGTGATTTAGGAGTAAAGGAGCTCAAACTGACTACTATGATGCTCCAACTAGCTGACAGATCAGTGAAATACCCAATAGGAATTCTTGAAGATGTGTTGGCAAAAGTTGGGAAATTCAAAATTCCTACTGATTTTGTAGTTCTTGATGTTGATAGCGATGATAGGATGCCATTGATCCTTGGAAGACCGTTTCTATCCACGGCTGGAGCGGATATTGATGTTCAGAATGGACGTCTCACGTTCAAAATAGGAGATGACAGCTTAGAGTTTAGGAATTTTGATTCCATACCACCACCGGCGATTCCGGATAAGTGTTGCATGATTAAGGTGGCAAGTGAGACCTCAGACGAAATGACACTATTCACAGAGAAAAGAGATGCAGTTGATTAGGAAGGAGAACCGAAGTCCCGAGACTCAAGAGGAGAGGATGTTTTGAAATTAAACACTTAGAGTTCAAGCTCCAGTTTTGTGAGTAACAAGAACGAGGTCACTCCATGTGACTCGTCTCTTGGGGATTGCTAATCCCTAATCCGGTTTTCAAAGTCTAGCTAAGGACTATAACTTAGAACTAAATTTTCTTTCCCTTTTCCTTTTGTTTTTGTTTTCGTTGTTTTCGTTTCTTTCATCCTCGTTTTTCTCGTGTTAATTGAGTTCTCTCTCTCAGTTTGCAGGTCACTTGATGTTTGCTAGGAAGCCAAAGTCTAGATGGTGCAAGGACCGTGATTTGAGCTTTAATGTCAATATTGAGGTCCATTTACTTTGTCAATATTGGTGAATGCTATGGGTAATCCTTTTCAAAGGAATTTGACGAGGAACATTGTGTCTACTAGGTTCTTTAAGGACATGTGGATGGAGAAGTTTGAGGCTCGGGAAGAAGTGAAAAGATTGTTTGACAACATAGGTTGGTTACCGTTCCTTACTAAGAAGGATTTGACGTATGCCGAGATGACGACTGCTTTCTTCACCACAATGAACTTCTATCCTGTGGACAACACATTAACTTTTACTCTAGATGACATGGAAACTCGAGCATGGAATACGGTCCGAATAAGGGAGATTCTTCATTTTCCAGCTAATGCCACTACTTCTTTGCCTAAATGGAGTGATGCTCAGAGAGACGTGATATGGAGATCCTTTTCGTTCCGAGAAGGTGTTCCTAATTATTCCCCCCGGAATACATAGGATAACTATCTTGATTCATTGGCTTGGGTGATAGTCCATAGGATTTTAGCCACTGGATTTTGTGCTCGATATGGAAGAGATAGCCACATTAATGAGACTGAGCTGGGAATAATGTCCATGATGAAGGAAGGCATCAAGTTTGATGTTACGATTGAGTTTTTATGGAAGCTTCAGGAGATTGCTGGGAGTGTTACTGGTACGATAGCCCATGGCGTGTTTGTCAATATGTTTGCTCGAGAGATGCATTGGCGGCCTAAGGGATTGTTGCCCGTTGACTTTGGCTATGATATTGGTCCACATTACTTTGCATGTGCATGTTTCTATATATATGTGTACCTCCTGCTCACTCAGTCTTTTAGACACTGATCTCTTTTTTCCCCTTCTCTTCTAGGTTCTTCACAGGTGTTTGCTAAGCGGGATTGAGGTAATGTCTTTATTCGAGTCCTTCACGTGTACACACACTCTATATTGTATTTACTTCTTGTGTTGATCTATTTCTTGAATTGAATTGAACTCGGGCCAGGTTTCTAGGACTTTAGTTGAACCCGTTTTATATTATTGCCTTGAATTGATTCGGGACAGGTTAGGACAGATCTCTGGAATTAGTGGAACCCGTATTTACTTCCTTGTTGAGATTGCATTTACTTTGTTCATTGTTAACAATTGGCTACCTTGCTTCCGCATCTTTGGTATTATTGAGCTTTCACAGGATTAGATTCCGCCTAGCTAGGATAGTCTTTTCATTGTCTTCCGTTCGCTGTGAGTTTAGTTCATGTATGGATTATCCATTTCATACGTGGACCGAACTCATAGTGCGGGGGATGTGGTGCTCTAGTCGCAGGTGCTACATCTTTAAGTGGTATCAGATCTCCAGGTTGCAAAACCGGAGTTCTAGTGCCATGTCGTGTCATGTCAAGTATAGGTCAAACGACTTAGGAACAACGTGTCAACGTGTGCACCGCATTGATTATGAGCATTATTATTGAAACTTGACATGGAAAAATATTACTAAACATGTTTCTTTCAAAACTTTGTTGATTTATATGTTGCTTGTTGCATCGAATCCATACCTTTTGGTGCTAATTATGTGGCATGAGCATATATTAATCGCATGCATTTATTTTGGAATGAGTTGTGATTTCTAGATTACGAAAATGATATCAAACCACGGCCAATTTCTACGACAACCTCAATATATCACAAGCTTCTTCCTTTAGCATGAAAGTTGTAAGGAATGCATCGAGGATTTCTACCAAAATTTAAGGGTCAGGATCTCCTCCTCTAATTGGGCTATGGGTCGAGTGATAGGGTCCGAAATAGAAGAATTAATTATGGGAGCAACTTACAAGTTTTATTGAAGCTGGTGGATACGTGGCAAGATAGTGGTAGGAAATGGTGGTTACAATTTACAAGATAGGCAACTGGGTTTAGGAGATTTATTCAACTCAAGGAAGAGGTAAAGGAAGCTTTGAGGGTACTAATGATTCAAGCTTCGGATTAGTAGGCAAATTGAGGATCTTCAGCTCGTTGGAACTAAAATCAAGGTGTGGGAAGAAAGTAATGAACTCAAGTGATTCAGGTCGAAGTAAAATTTTGGGAATCAAGTCCGGGATGAGTTGAGACCTTCCGGACCTTGAAATAGGGCTCGGTTCGATTTGGAGGAAAAGAAAAAGGAAAAAGAAATTTTAATTTAATTTAAGAAGTCGACAGGTTTTGGAGTTCATGAAAACGACAATTAGCATAATTGAGATATTTTGGGTTTCGGGTAAGAGAAAGAAGAAGAGGAGAATGGGAACATCTCGGATTTCGGGTTAGAAAGAAGTTGGATAGGAAGGGGTAAAGAGGATCGATCAATATAGTGATGTCAAGTTCATGGAAAGCCAAAATACTAAAGGCTTCAGCTTCGGTTGGATTGAACTATTTTCCGGATTCAAGTTGTCGTGTTATAACGTTAAATTGGAAGATTTGGAGAAACAAATGGAAACGGTAAAGAAGGGCAAAAGAGCTTTTAGAGAGAAAGTATGTGCTCAAGTGTAAGCAATTAGAAGATGAGTTCATCCGATTATTTGAACTTATAAAGAATAAACCGAGGAAACTGTGATCAAAGTGACAATTAGGGCGAAGACTAAGACAATGATTGGAGCTTAAGTCCTCGAGAGAAGTCAAGACATTAACTTCTTGGGTGTAGAAGGATTTGAGTTCAAGAACCACAATTTCGTCATGCGAGTTGATACAAAGAAACTTTGATCAAGGATATACTTATGGTGAAGGTTCAGGCCACACTTAGAGATTAATACTTGGGAAGGATTTGGGTCCAAGAAATTTCAACATCGGGCGATGGAAATATATAAGTTGTTGATAGAGAATTTTAAAGATTTAAAAGACCGTGGGTAACCAGACATGACCAACAAATTCAAGACGAGCTTGTACTTCAACAAACAAGGAACAAGTACCGGATTAAAGCCTATCGCTACTACGGTGACAAGTTCAATACATTCATAAGCACGTGCATCATATATTACCTTAAATTATTTGACTTTCTTTATTTATATCCGCACCTCTAATCAAGCTTGATTGTTCCAACATGTTACATCTCTAATTATTTACAAGTGTGATACGTGCATTAGCATTTTAATCCCACATGCATTTTAAGTGTTTTCTTGATAGAAACTCTCCCTACCTCATTTATCAAGCATTACTCCAACCGAGACACAACTGAATCATGATAAGGAAAAGAAAGTATTTGGGTTGCTATTCCTATCAATCATAATAAAAGTAACGTGAGGAAATTTCTGGACAAGTGGCGCGATTGGAATCAATTATATCAAGGAAGCTAATTGGAAGGAATTGAGAATCTTCAAATTTAAGAATTGATGCCACAAGCTCAACGGATAAGAATGGAAATTATTAAGGGGGAGAGCCGACCGGGGGATGATTTGAAAGTTGGAATTGTGTTTAAGTGGGTTATTTTAATAGGAGCAACAAAAATGCAAGGGTCGTAAACAACGGGATTTCTTGAAAATGATAAAGAGGGGATGAAGACTCTAACATTTGACGACCTTCAAGATCGGGATGAGTAAATGTAAAAATAATTTCGGAAAGGGTAAGTGCTTCAAGAGTCGGAAATGGGTATTCAAGAGATGATGTGAGAGTTGGTACTCAGTTCCATTTCAAACCGAGGAGGATGAAGCTTCAAAAATAATATTGGAAGGAGTAGGTATTTTAAGAGATGAAAATATGGATTTAAAGAACGTTTGGGGAATTGGCTCGACAAGATGAGGTAAAGGATAATTGAGGGTAACTTCGGTTGCAGGGTCAACGCCGTTAGTTCTTATTTTGGGGTCATACAAATTTAATCTTCCAAGGTTGCAAGGATGGTGTTCGTGAACGGGTCCCATGCCTTGAATAATTTCAAGAATTGGCAAGGAAAAAATATGGAGTAAGGAAACTCGATTGGATTATTATATCTTGGGATGAAAGTGAGAGTCCATCCTATTGAGAGTTTGGAAGTGTAGGATTTAAGGGGAAAAAGCGCAACATGAATAAGATGGATTACCGGCTCATTGAATTTTCCATGATGAACCAGACACGCTATGAAGATTAAAGACTAAATTTGGAGCTATTAAATGAATACCCCGAGCATCCGAGAAGGTTGATTATAAATTATGATGAAGATTGAGTATGATTCGTGGAAAAGAATGAGTTAGTTGGGTTCAAACAAAGCACACACTCAAGAATTAAATTTTCGGACCGTGGTGTTAAAGAGGATAAGAGATTTGATCACGGATGAAGGGTAAGGAGTCCCTGAAGTATTTATATTACCCGGACATTTGGAGTATGGTAATTTGGTTGGAAGATAGACCGTGAAGTAGAAACCGGATGGTCACCGAATTATTTGAAACAATGGGCAACTCGAGGCAAGGCATTATGTTTAGATAAATCTTCAACAACGAGTCAAGTATCAAATTGGATCAATATGAAAGAAGATTCCCAATCAACGGTGAATGGTATATTTCAACATGCTTATCACGTGCATCACGCATATCTTTAATTATTGTTGTAACTAGTTGCTTGTTATTTGTTATTGTTTTGGAGTGAGCGAGTGCCTTAGTCACACGGTGAAATGAGGGCCGTGCTGTGCAACGGGTCTTTGGAGACCATGTTTTGAAGCTAGTGGCGGTTCAAGAAACCAACTTCAAACCATGAAGTTGATGTGTTGATGAAGGACCCCTTTGGGTTGGAGAACGAGTGGTGGAAGTTCGTTAACTACTCCACTTATGATACCGAGCGTGGGATGGTTAGGATAGATCAAACGGCGGGAGCTGAATCTCGTGTAGACCCTCATATCGTGCGAGATGTCCGGACTACTCATATTCAGATCAAGTTCGTGAGCATCTTGTAGAGTTCGTTGAAGACTCCCCTTGTGCTTGAAAACCTTTCTGAACTAATCTCTATCGGGATGTCATGAACCCCGCGTGGGATGAACACAGAGAGTTTTGCTTAGAGTTCAGAACTCGAGGCAGTGGACCTGAGGACAGGTCCTTCTTAAGGGGGAGAGGTTGTAACGCCCCGTTTTCTAGTAAGTCAGGTACGACGTCACGAGAGGGTTTAATTCTGTAATAATGTGATTATATGATGTCGCATGTTAAATGTGTCAACGTGTAATTCTAATTTTAATTATGTGCGCTATAGAATTTATTTAATTGTATATGGACTCAATTGTCCAATAATTGCAAGATAGGGACCTAATTTTAATTAGGGTGTTTTGGGCCATTCGAAGCTACTTTGAGCCCGGGGATTCGGATTCGAATTCCAACCTTATTATTGAATTCGTTTCGATGATTCGGATTCAAAGACTTAACCTTTTATTTTTCCAAAACTATTTGATCGCCCAACCGTTTTAAAATTCGATCCGGTTGGACCGGATACCGCGTGACCCTACCCGTTTCCACCGACCCGTTTGACCAGTCCTTGAAAAGGGCCAGCCTTATCTTTTCCCCCACTTTGGATCGATGAATCAGCAGATTCATGAAGGAAAGGAAGAAAGGAGAAATCCCCAATTTTGGCACCAAGACCTCAAGTTCGGGTTTTCGAGATCCAACCGTCCGATCAACGACCTAAGTTCTTCTCCAGGGCGGAGATCATCGAACGAGTGAACACTTTCTTGCACACTTGTCTTGTTCCGTAGCTTGTCAGGTAAGGGTGTTTTCGTTCTAGTTAAGTATTAAACCCTAAACCTGCATGAATGAATTTGGCCTAAAATCATACTTATATCTATAGTGTTTCCAAAATTGCAATCGAGTAAATGTTTATTGAAATTGAACTTATTGTTATTGTTACTCACTGACCATTCCTATTTTGGCGAGGTATTGTACTGCACACTGATTCAGGGCCCTGGGACTTGTGTATTGAGCGAGCCGGGGAGGTATCGGGCCAACGGTGACCTCTTGCACAGTCTCATACTGTTGGGATGACCCCTGAATCCACTAGGAGATTAGTGGAGGAAGAAGATCCGAGCATAGGAGTCATGTTCCTGATGCTCACACTGACTGGATGGCGAGGGCTAGCTACCCCAACCATCATGGAGGGAGAAGGAGATCTTGGGGGAATCCGGCACCACGGGTTACCCAGGGATTATTGTCGTGACTGATTGCATTGATTGATTACACTATTACACTGACTGCACTGTATCATATCGATTGAATTGCATGATCACCTTTAAACATGGAAACCTATTGTTGTACACGGTCAGAGTTTGGTTGGACATTGTGCACACTCACTCGCCGAGCCACTGATAGCCTGAAATTATAACTAAGTATCTAAATTGATAGTTGTAAAGTCCGAGCAATGGTTAACTGATTTCTTGCCCTTTTATGGGAATTGCTTTATCTAAAACTTTGCTCGGGATTTACAGCTTGCATGTGCAAGTTTCTATATATATGTATACCTCCTGCTCACTTAGTCTTCTATAGACTGATCCCTCTTTTCCCCTTCTCTTCCAGGTTCTTCGCAGGTGTTTGCTAGGAGGGATTGAGTCAGTGTCCTTATTCGAGTCCTTCACGTGTACACACACTGTATATTGTATTTCCTTCTTGTGTTGATCTATTTATTGAATTGAATTGAACTCGGGACAGGTTTCTTGGACTTTAGTTGAACCCGTTTTATATTATTACCTTAAATTGATTCGGGACAGGTTAGGACAGATCTCTGGAATTAGTGGAACCCGTATTTACTTCCTTCTTGAGATTGCATTTACTTTGTTCATTGTTAACGATTGACTGCCTTGCTTCCGCATATTTGGTATTATTGAGCTTTTACAGGGTTAGATTCCGCCTAGCTAGGATAGCCTTTTCATTGTCTTCCGTTCGCTATGAGTTTAGTTCATGAATGGATTCGCCATTTCATACGTGGACCGAACTCATAGTGCGGGGGATATGGTGCTCTCGTCGCGGGTGCTACACGCTTCCTGCTTTAGCTGCTGCTTTAATTGAAATAAGTTTCAATTTCTTTTTTCCAGCTTGTTGTCTTGCACTCTTATGATGATTTGGGTTGAATCTTAGTTGCACGTTGAAAAGTGATTGTTGCTTTTTCTCCCAACATCCTTCAACGAGAATATGTGCCTAGAATCAGTAGCAGGAGGTTGGACCAGCAGCAGGAACTGCCTCCTACTGAGCTTCTTGTGAAACTTCCAGCTAATGTCCGAATGTACCCTCCAGATGGAGGCTTCCACGTTCAGCAGCAAGTATTGCGGCCAGGTTGGGCTGTAGGGATAAAGCTGGACAGCAGTAAGCAAAGGTTTCGACTCCCACCTGCTGGTACTTTTTCAGCTAGTACTCCTTTCCGTCTGTCGGAGCAGCTAATTTTCCTGCAAAGCCAGCAACGTAAGGGAGGTTTAAGCTCCTTTGAATTTCCAGAACCTGCGAAGACTTTAAAATTTTTCTCTTGCATTTGTTTTTTAATTTAGTTTACTAGCCCGAGCTCGGTTCCTTTGAGCTACACATTGAATTTTTGTTTTCTCTTATTTCCATCGAGCATTCATGAATGTCTTGACACTTGATTTCTCAGCACATGTTTTTCAAATTGCAAGGGTATCTGGTTTGATGCAGTCTTTGTTTATTCTTTTCAATTTATCTTTCGCCGGCTAGCAAGAGGTGGGCAGCCTAAGGAGGCAGTTCTGGTGTAGTAGCTATAAGAGCAATCTACCTGCTCTCTACTGTTTAGCTGAAGGTTAACCCTTCCTGCTAACAGCTTTGGGGACGTTCTCTCTGGTCCCTTACAGCATCTGTCAGCTCATGAGGGTGCCATTTTCATAGTAAAAGACTGCCAGATCCCGCTCTGCTGAGGGCGTTCTCTCCGGCCCTAGCATCAATTGCTTTCTTCCAGCTAGGTCGCCAACCCATCTGGTAGGAGCAGGTGGAGAATCAATACCAAGAGCTTTTCTTCTGGCTCTTCCTAAGGCATTTGCATAATCAACGCGCCTTCCCAAGAGGGACTTATTTGTGTGCCTCCTTTAACCCCGGGGTTTTCAAGTATCGTTAAAGCTTGATCTTTTAACGATGTAGCCGCAAGGGCTTTGCATGTGCATGTTCTTAAGTGTCAATCTGAACAATAAAATGCATACAACATTCGCATCGCATGCTCTTTCTCATTGTAATGCTTTCTCGCATCTTTCATGTATACTCATTCCATCAAAACACTTTGTAATCATAATCATACAAATCATGTTCACTCATAATTCTGAGCACAAGTATTTACATAAATAATCATTAAGTTCGAAAAATAAAGGAGGCGTGACCTGGAAGTTTTTCTGATATGTTTTCTTTTCTGTCAGACTTCCAGGTGCGCATGCTGCCTGCCTGCTCAGCAGAAACACCCTTTCAGGTTTTGAGCATTTCAAGGTTGAGGTAACCTTGTTTCATCAGTGTCTTCCAGCTCGTGGTCTTCTCGTCCTGCAATTTTCACAACTTTGAGGGGCCCTTCCCAGCTGTGGCCCAGCTTTCCTACAGGTTTTAGCGTTTCTGCTCTCTTAAGGATCCGCCTCCAGCTCACTTTATCCTGCACTTCCTGGTTCTGCAGGGGACGCTTGAATCAAGGGTCTTTATTGTGAGAGATATCTTCTCTGCTCCTCCACCCTTGGTAGCTGATCCCTCCTGTCGTAGTTCTACCTGGGGGCATTCCTTCCTGGTGGTCTTCTTCCCGACAGGTTTCTTCCTGGTCCTGATGCATTCCTTCCAGGTAAGTTACTTCCAGCTGCATTTCGCTTTGGGAACCTTTCCCCGCCTTTCGCTCGATCTTGGTAGATCAACTCTTGCAAGTAGCCTTCCTGAATTAGCCTTTCAATTTTATTTCGTAGGTGTCGGCATTCGTCGGTGTCGTGGCCGTAGTCATTGTGAAATTGGTAAAATCTCTCCGAAGGAGGATAATGGGCCCATTCTTCGAGCTTCTAGGCCAATTCAACAGTCTCGTTCTTTGAATCTGCATCAAAGTTTGTGATGGCGTTGTGTGCAGCTCGGTGTATCGATCGTATCGGGGGTTCAAATCAGTATGCTCTCGCCCTTCAGGTATTTTGATCTTTTTTGCTGGAGCTGGCAGGTGTCCATCCTCCTTCCTTTCCTTTCGCCTGTCAGCTATCGACTCATCCTTTCCGGCTTCTACTTCCTCGGAATTAATATACTTTTCCGCTCTGGTCAGGAGGTCATCCCAGCTGGTAGGTGGCTTCTTGGACAGCGAAGTGAAGAATGCTCCTTTCCTCAGGCCTTCCTGGAAGGCGCTAACACGCACTTCCACAGTAGCAAAGGGAACTTCTAGTACAACTTTTGTGAATCTGTTGATGTAACTCCTCAAGGACTCCCCTTCTTGCCTTACTGCGAAGAGAGCATTCGGAGCTTTCTGGTAGCCTCTACTACTGGCGAACTAGTGTAAGAACAGTCAGGAGAACTGGTCGAAGGAATGTATAAATCCAGGCTCCAACTGTCGGGCCCACTCTTGGGCATTATCCGTGAACGTGGTCAGGAAAACCCTATATTTTACTCTTTCAGTGTACTGGTACAGAAGAGCTAAGTTCTCGAACCGATCCAAGTGCTTTTGGGGGTCCTTTGCACCATTGTACTCTAGCAGCCCGGATGTCTTGGACCCTGGCAGGAGTTCATCAGCTAGGACCCTTTGGCTGAAAGGTCCACCCTCCCCCCCCCCCCGGATCACTCTAGCAGGTCCTGCTCTCATTTGCCTCTCCATCTCTTCCAGCCTCTGTTATAACCTGGCAGCCCAGTCGGGCTGCTCGGGGAAGCCTGGTTCTCCTCTCTCTATCTAGTAATCCATAGGTGGCGGTGGCACCACTGGTTTCCATGCAGCTCTGCCTGCGACCCAAGCTCCGGTCCCTCCTGCTCCCTGCAGCACCAGGGGGTCCCTAACTGGAGGTAAGTCTTCCCCAGCTGAAGGTGGTATTATTCTTCTAATTGTTGGTTCTGTAACATATGGTGGTGGGGCTGTTCCGCGCCCCTGAGCTGGCAGTTCGTCCTGACGCACCGCGCCAGCGGCCACAGCTGCGTTAATCCATCGCTGGAATTCTCCCGCTGCAAGACGAACGGGGACATCTGGTTGTAGAAAGCTACTTCCCGATCCACCAGATCCGTCAGCTGCTCTCTTAGCATGGAACGGTATGGTAGCAGGGCTGCTTCCTGACAATACCCCTCCAGGTATGTCAGTCACCCTGGTAGTCCATTGGGGATTGAAGGTATGGCTCAGCAGCCCTTCCAGCTCTTCAGCAGAAGGCTGGTGGTCCTCCTACCTGCCTGTTCCAGCAAGCAGGTTCAGTCTTTCAGGTAAGAAAGTTCTTCAGGTGGGAAAACCCTTCCAGGTAAGGAACCTCCTGCACCTGGAGGGACCAGCGAGATTCCATTACTGCTTCCCAGATTTTGACCTCTTGCACTTCTTGATCTCCCTATCAAGATGGATTCTGAGATATCCTCGTTTTCCTCAGTTGGTGGTGTGACTCCCGTTAGTAACTAGGGTTGAGTCGGTTAACACGGGGATATTTCCAATGAGGAGGGGATTTGAGGCACTACTAATCGTTTATTCAGCACCCATCACGGCTGGAGCAGACGGATTAACTAAAGTTGCTACGCCGCTAGATCCAGTGCTGGATGCCATGGAAACTCCTAAGAACTCAAGCCTTTTACTCGATTTAATCGCTTTCCCACAGACGGCGCCAAATGATGTTTGCCGAAAAATCGACAATCACCAATACAATTTATTTGTGTAGGAAATGGATTGAATCAAGCTGTAGAGAAAAATAATTAAAGGAATAAGTGCAAAAATAAATAGGAATTGATGAATGAAAATAAAGTATGAGATTTTTGATAATCTTTGGTCTTCTCAGTCTTCTGTATACAATGGAATTCTGAGAAATACAAGCTCCATTCTCAAGAATATATGAAAATTGCAGTAAAAACTAATAAAGGGAAATAATGGAAAAAATGGCTGCTAAAAACAAAGAGTAGTAGTTCTGAGGATAGGGACTGTTGCTAGGGTTTTCTGAAGATACTCCAATGAACATATTAAATTCTCCTCTCTCTCTCTCCCCTTTTATTCTCTTCAAAAGTTGGTTATTTCTCTCCCAAATTGTAGGCACGTGAGGACTCTTTCAAATTTCAAATCTTCAGCACGTTTCCACGTTGACCCACTCTTCCCTACTTCTTCTCAACTTCTTCTTCTCTCTTCAACTGGCGTAGTTAACCTTCAACATTCCTTAATTAATTAAATCAAATAATGTGGAAAATATGGCCCACATCAGAAACCTTTATTACAACTATATAAATTTAATGGGACCAAAATTGCAATTTTCCCGAAAAGGTTGCATGTGACGCCCCACTTTTCCGCTTTCCAGGTACGGCGTCACGAGTGAGTTTAATTCCGTAATTTCTGTAAATTATGTGATTTGCGTGCTTATGTGTCAATGTGAATTTTATTTCATTACGTGCGCATTAGAATTTAATTAAATGTTCTTGGGCTCAATTGCCCAATATTTGCAAATATAGGGACCTAATTTTAATTAGGACGTTTTGGCCTTCGTGTCTATTTTGAGCTTGGGAATTCGAATTCGAATTCGAATTTTGACCCTACCATTAAATTCGTTTCGACGATTCGGATTTATTGGAATTAACCTTTTATTTTTCTAAAGCCGTTTGATAATCCTACCGTTTTAAAATCCGATCCGAATGGACCGGATACCGTTTGACCCTACCCGATTTGCCCGATCCGTTTCAGCCTTATAGGGGCTGAATATATCAGGTCTCTCTCCCCATTTTCACGTACCAAGAAAAGAGGAAAGAAGAGAAGGAAAAGCCCCCTTGGCCATTCCAAGCTTTGGCTCGAGCTTGCCTCGTTCGACCACCCGATCGAAGAACCAAGGTAACCAATGTATTCCTCTCGTTACGTGTTCCATTTCTACGTTTATTTCGTGCCTTGATTCCTTGTCTAGATGCCTATTTGGGGGTGATGATGAATAGTGTCGGGTTCGGGTTTTGGTATGCTCGGGCTTATTTCGGGAGGCCTAACTTGTATTTATGTGATCTACGTGGTATATTTGCTTCGTCGTATGAATTTCGGGTTGTTTCGTGGGGGTGTTTTGGTGCTTTTGTTACTATAACGCCCCGTTTTTCAGCAAGTCAGGTACGACGTCACGTGAGGGTTAATTCTGTAATTATGTGGTTTATATATGACGTCGTATGTTAAGCATGTCAACATGTAATTTATTTAATTATGTGCGCTTTAGAATTTTATTTAATTGTTCTTGGACTCAATTGTCCAATAATTGCAAGTTAGGAACCTAATTTTAATTAGGGTGTTTTTAGGCCTTTGCGGCTACTTTGAGCCCTGGAATTCGGATTCGAATTCTAACCTTATTATTGAGTTCGTTTCGGTAATTCGAATTCAATTACTTAACGTTTTATTTTTTTTCTAAAGCTATTTGATTGCCCAACTGTTTAAAATCCGATCCAGTTAGACCGGATACCGTTTAATCCTACCCGTTTCTACCGACCCGTTTGACCAGCCCTAAAAGGGCCAACCTTATTTCTTTTCCCCATTTTTGATCGATCAATCTTCAGCCATGGAAGGAGAGGAGAAGAAATTCCCCACTTTGGCTCCAACACCTCAAGATTTGGGCTTTCATGATCCAACCGTCCTATCAACGACTTAAGGTATGATTCGTGCTCTATTCGTTACGTGCTTTAATTTATTATAGCTTTCGTGCCCCGGATTTATGCCTATGTGATGATTTGGGAAGATGATGAATAGTAACCGGGTTGGGAGTTTTGTGTGATCAAGGCCGTTTTACGAGTTCTAATATGCATATATGTGACCTACGTATTTTACTTGGTTCGTGGTATTAATTTCGTGTGTTTTGGAGTGGTTTGGGGCTGTGATTGTGTGTGAAGTGTGCCTTTTCCGCCATTGTTGCTGTTTCTGCTTCGTATCAGGTGTTCCAGGTGGGAACGGTCGTTCCCGTGTTGTACTGGTGTTGGGAACGGCCATTCCCAGGGGTCATACACGGCCGTTCCCAGAGCTAGCGAGGCCGTTCCCGACACTGTTCCAGTGTTTTTATGTGCTTTGTTCGTGTATTGTTATTTCGTGATTTCCTTTGCATGTCTACGTATTATTTCATCGTTTTACTTGCACAATTTCATGTAATTGAATTCGTTTATTGAATGTAAGTGCTAATTGATTTAATTGCCCTTAATTGCATATAAGAGCATGAGCATGACTTAGTTTATTATCTTATGTATCGTTCCATGACTTTCGTGCCATTTCATATTAATGTCGTGCGTCGTAATTGGTATCATTATTGAGTCTCCTCTCACGAGTACACATTATTTCCTTTCTTGTCAGTTCTTCTCCAGGGTGGAGAATTCGGGATTGAATAGGCAACTGTAGTGTTCGTGTTCTTGTTCTTGTCTCTCGGTATTCCAGGTGAGGTTTAATTTCTAGATACATAGAACCATTATAACCCTTACGTGAACTTTCGGCCAAAAGGTATCTATATATCTATAGTTTTCTAAACTCTATTGATTTTCAACTGATCTACTGAATTGTATTGTATTGATTGATCGTGTTTTGGGCGAGTATATTGTATCGTGCACTGTGGGCCCGAGAGTTAGTGTTTGAGCCAACCAGGAAAGCATGGGCTGACGGGTAACTCTTACACTCCTCTCAACCGTGCGGATGAACCCTGAATCCACCAGGAGGTTTGGTGGAGGAAGGAGTCCCGTGCGTGGGAGTCATGTTCCCGACGTACACCGTGTTTACCGTGGATGGATCGGGCCTTGCAAACCCACCATCATTGGAGGAAGAAGGAGTCATTGAAACTGCTACGTGTGCACTGTAATTGATTGCATGATCACTTAATGAATTAATTAAAAGTATCGTGATTGTACACTGTCGGAGCAAGGTTGGAGATTTGTCCTCACTCGCCGGGCCACTGATTGATTGATTGAAATTGATTGAAGTGTCTAATCTGATAGTTGTAATCTCGGGCGAGTTCTAAGTATTCTTGAACCTGTTTTGTTTCTGTTATAAAACCTTACCCGAGGTTATGACTTGCATGTTATCTGCGCTTATATATTATTATGCCCCTCGCTCGGTCTTGTGGAGACTGACACCTCACTTTTCAGTTTTACAGGTGGTGTGCTAGGCGGGAGTCAGAGTTGTGTCTTGTCTTTCCTTTCGAGTCTTGTTCCAGTCTCATCACTTACACTCACTGCATATTGTATTTTAATTACTGTATTGAATTTATTATTGGATTAGTATGCTATTTACTGAATTACATTGAACTCGGGACAGGTTTCTAGGGCTTTAGTTGAACCCGTTTTGAGTTATTGTATTGAATTGATGCGGGACAGGTTAGGACAGGTGTATTATGTTAGTGGAACCCGTATTTACTTTTCTATGGTTTGCATTTACTTCTCATGGTTTTGGGAATATTATTGTTCAGGGTTAGATTCCGCCTAGCTAGGACTATCTTTTTCATTGTCTTCCGTTCGCTGTGAGTTTAGTTCATGTATGGATCATTCCATTTCATATGTGGACCGAACTCACAGTGCGGGGGATGTGGTGCCTATCGTCCCGGGTGCTACAGTTACTGTTCCCGACGCCATGGTTTTGCTGCTGCGAGCTTGGTCGCGCCCGCGACCAATTTATGTGTAAAAATGGTCGCGACCGCCACCAGTTTTTAGGGGATTCTCGAGTTGTGGCTTCGCGGCCGCGACTGGTTTTCAATGCAATTTTGTCGCGGCCGCTACCAACTCATACTTGCTCTGTAACACCCCAAACGGAGGATGCCACATCCCCCACACTAAGACCCAGACCCGGTCACGAAATGGAAAGTCCATGCCCGAATCCGAATCAAAGCGAACGGGAGACCAACTCACTCACTAGGCTAGGCGGATCTAACTCGACAGACTCAGAGCGCGGAAGCAATTTAAACAATTATCATCAGATAGCGGAAGCAATTAAATCAACGTACAGAATAAGTAACGGGTTCAACTAGCATAGATACCTAGTCCCGAATCTCAAATCATCGCAACGTAATAAACCAATATAAGTATCAGCAGAATAGCTAATTACATCCAAATGCTAGCATACTAACCCCACACGGGTTTAAGTCTAAGTAGAGCATAAAACATAATCTCCAAAAGCGAAATAAGAATACATAACATAAATAGAGTATGTGACAAATGCATCTTAACACCAACTAAACCGACAAGTGTGACTCAGAAGACTCACTTCCGCCTAGCTCAAGCCAAAAGAAACCTACAACTAAAAGATAAAGGTGTCAGTCAACTGACTGAGTGAGGGGGCTAACGCACACCCACTGTATATATATAGAGCATAACACATATCAGAAGGGTGGACTCATGAACCGGAGATAGGTGTTGCATACCAAAATATTTCCAAAAGTACCCAAAAGATAGTTCTATAACTTTAGAAAACATTTCAGAAACTCTATCCCGATTCATAATTCCTAAACAGAACACATGCTCGGTGAGTACGAGCTTCCCACCTTTACTCCTCAGAACATAAATCACAATCAATCCAACCGCTACACCAATGATGGAGGAGATGTACAGTCCCCAAAAACCATCTATAATAACACCGTCTAAAATAGACTCGATCTCAATAGGGTAGCGAACCCACAAGAGTTGTCCCCGACCTTAGCCGAAGGCTCAAGATATCACGCCTCCCTCATCACCCTAAGGTCGCGCAATGATATCTCAAATGGAAACTACGCACATGGTTGAAACTCCGGCGGCCCTAACCGTCCCGGAGGCCCCATTACCCGTAGCTCCTCGGATCCATAATAGAATAGAACAGAACAGAACATACGCCAGTCTTTCATGGCAATCTCGCTACAGAATCATAACACAACCGAATTTTTCCAAAATAGCTTACATATGCCTCAGAAAACTTAATTTATATATATATATATATATATATATATATATATATATATATATATATATATATTTCCACGCGATGGAATTTAAGCCCTTAAACACCCATCCACGCGGAACCCACGCGATGGAATTTAAGCCCGTAAGCACCCATCCACGCAGAACACACGCTCAATATCATAAACATATCATATCCAACACATACGTACTTATAGTAAGGTATACTCGCATGCAAGGGTAGAATTCACCATATAAAGTGTTGGAAAACACGAATCAGAAAGCAGCGGAATTTAAAAAATTTTCCCAACAAAAGGACCTTGGACTCGCAATCGTGTAACCAAATTCGTAAAGATAGAAAACTTACTTTTCTTTTGTTCTTTCTTGAAGCGTTTCAAGCCACCCAAGAACGCTCTTCTCGCGGCTTGATCCCCTCTCCTTTGGTAAAGCTCGAATCTTCAAACTTCTAACTTGAAGTCTCTAGAGAAAGTCCACCAACTTGATCACAATCTAACTAGTAAGGATGCTAGTTCTCTAGTTAGTGTTTAGGCTTAACCTAGGGTTTAATTTAATCTTGGAGAAAGGAAGGTGTTCAACACATGAACCAAAAGAATTGCCAATTAGCTCTAAAGGGGAGCTCGAGCTCCCCTATATATAAGAGGGGAGTGCCGATCCAAATCCTTGTTGGACAAGGATTTGGTTCCTCTCTCTCCTATTACTTGATCATCAAGTATTTTCCAACTTTGACTTTGAATTCTAATTCAAGTCAACTTTTAAGAGAGCTAAAAATATCCAAACTATTTTTGGATAATTTTATACTTTATTTATTATAAAATAAATAACTTATTTTTATCTAATTAATTAATTCATAATTAATTAACTAGATTATTTTCTCCAAAATTAGACTTTCCTTTTAATTCAAAATTAAACCAAAGTCTATTAAATAATTAACTAATTAATTATTTAATATATATAATATATATATATATACACACGTGTGTGACACGTGTCACAGTGACACGTGTCACAGTGACACGTGTCACAGTGACACGTGTCACAGTGACACGTGTCACTCACACGTGAGCCACACGTGTCACTCACGTGAGCCACACGTGTGACTTCACACGTGTGGAACCCTCTTGGCCCGATTAACTCGTTTAATCATTTTCAAGCCTCAACTCATGTAACCAAGTTGTTGTGTGTGACCCTCTAGGTTCTCAATTCAATTAGCAGTGACCCTAATTAATTAATTCACTAATTAATTAATCAGTCCACAGATTAAACGACCATAGTCTAGCAACAGGTGTTTAACCCCTAGCTGAATTGGAATGTTCGGATTCGACAGAACCTTTAAGTCATTGATTCATGTGAGATACAATCCTCCTACTTACTATCTCTCAACCAAGATCTAGGGCAAGGGAATAATCAGAACCCTAATAATCCGGTCTTAAAGCTAAGTACATTTCATATCCATTTGATCTCAATCCAAGAAACCCTTTTCTTGATGTCTTGATCTACTGCCTTGGCCAAGGACTCCATATGGCATATGAATGACTTATACAATAAGAGATCACCTTGCAAATGCAAGTGTAGGTCCTATCTTGATTCTCATTCACTTTCATGAATCACTTGTGCAGCCCCAGCATAAGCCTTGAATCAGTTGTCTAAGGCGACACCCTTTAAAGCTTATACCTAAGACTACAGAGTTAACTCATAAAGTGAGAAGGAACCTCAAGTCTAAGGATCAATTAATCACATCAATGACTCGTGAGATATTTCCTAATCTGGAAGTTTCCATTTCCTGAAATAGAAACTTCCTTTCCCATTTAGGAATGTTCTCACACGGGGCACCTCAGTGAACTTACTTATTAAAGTAAGCACCCTCATGTATCACGCACGTATCAACTATATACTTTGCACCTCCATGAAACAAGGTGGTCCTTCTTAAGGGCGTGATCCCACAAGCAAGCCTTAGAGGAGTCAGGTTGACACTCCCACTGTCTGTAGGACTCATCGGCTTGGAGTATTTTACTAATCATGACTTATGTGATATAGGGCTCGTTTCATGAACCATTTCACCTAAATGGTAGAGTCCTAAAGTCATCAGGATTAGGGGAGTTCTCATACATGCACAGCTAAAGTAAACGCATACCAAACAAGAGCATATAAAGAAGTGTTGCCTCAATTCGTTATTTTATTCAAAGATTGTCTGTGATTACAATAAGGAAAAGCACAAAGCGGATGTACAATCGGCTTTCTAGGGCACTATTCCTAACATAAAGGCCATAGGTCACATAACTATACAAAATCCTAAACCTCACCTCGTGAAAGTAGAGTCTGAGAGTGTGAAGGGCCAAACACTCTAAACCTCAGGCCCACCGGCACCACCAAACTCTGTGACAAGACATACAGAAGCCCAGACTTAGACTCTATATGAACCAAACAAGACGCACGACGTTGCTCAACAAGATCGTGGTTATGCATAAGTGTTCATGTTGTGCTTGGATAAGGTGTCGTGGTCATTCAAGGCATATCAATGCTCAACAAGGTCATATTTACAAGCAACCGATACGCAATTCCATATCCAAAGATGCAAGATCAATTTAGGAAGTCAATGTATTCACAAAATGCATATTAAATCATCCAATGTCACAGGGTTCAATTATAATATTAGAATTAAGCATCAAGTTCATGACGAGTTATAAAGTGCATAAGTAAGAGCAACTTGATCATATAAACATACAAGGTTGTTGTACGTAGATGGCATGCTTGATACAAATAAAGAGTGCATTTAATTCACTTAAGATCATACTTTACAACTTCACAACATGTTTGGTATACAAGCTCAAGTCACATTCATAGTTTCATAAATATTACACTTACATCAATATTACACTTACATCCCCTAAGTCATTTATAAGAGTTTAGAATTATTACACATACATTCCCTTAGTTGATTATTAAGCATAATTGTTCGTTTAAAGTGTTTATACAATTATTCAACTAGGAATTAATTACTTACAAGCATGACAATTATCAATTTATCGTAATTCATAATATACCATTTTCGAGTAGTAAGAGTAAATCAAGATATTACAATTCTAACTCCTATCATGCATCAAGTCTCAAGTTGTTCAAGCATCTTTCATGTATCTCAATTTTATAATTGAAACACAATTTACAACAAACATAACATTGAGAACGTCTCAAATTCATATAGAGAAATCACAACATGTTCGTTCTTCTAAAATATCATTCAAGTTCATTTAGTCACATAAGAGATTAGTTTCTAGATATTACACTAACACCCCTTCATATCTAAACACATAGTATAAATTCATCACATCGGGATTCAAATTGTAAATCAAAACATTCATGCATATCACAATTCATTCAATACATATTTTTGAATATGATTGGAATACATCTCGATCAACAAACCAACAATAAATAATTTATTTGCACTTAAAACAATTAATTCAAATAATCATAATTACGCAAAATAATTCGTAATAAATAGATCAAGTGTCCAATTAACGAACGGAAAACGGCGTTGGACTCACCGCGTCGAGACCGACATTCTGACCAGACGCCGCCGGAAGGCCACCACCGTAGCTGCCGGAATTTGGCCGGACCGCCGCCGAAGGTCGCCGGAAAAATCCCGAAAAATCAGTCCTGAATGAAGTCTTCGTGCCCGTTCCGAATCCTCGATCAATTTCTGGAAATTCCAAGTCAATCTCCTCCAATTTCAGATCTAAGAACACGAAAACCCTAAAATCTTCAAACTCAAATTACTTCCAAACCGGTGAACCAAAATGCGATCCATAAAAGGCATTGTCTTACCCATGACGAGCTCTTCGAAAGCCCTAATGTAGCTCACCGGAAAAACCCTCGGAGCTAGCGCCGCCGTTGCACCGCCACTTTGCCACCGCGATCCACCGCCAATAGGCCAAATCTGGAGTCGCGTGATCAATGGCCGATAGTTCTCGTCGTTCCGAACAACTTTCGTGAAGAGCCCGAGACCAAAAGATGGCCGGAAAAGGCCCCCGTTGGCCGCCGAATATTCTTCCACCGCACACGTCGCCGGAACCACCACCTACGGCCAAAATCTGGTGAAATTGATGCCGGAAATGAACTCACGGGGTCGAAAAACCTTGGAAACCATCAAGCCCCATCGAAAACCACCGCCGGAAGCGGCGGAACCCGCCGCTACAGTAAAACGCGCCGCCGCCGCGAGCTTCAGGCGGCGCGTGCGGCGCCATCGCGGCCCGGATGGCCGCGCCGCCAACGTCAGACGAAGCTCCGGGAGGTCTAGTTCCTGGATCTGGGGCGCGTGCCTCAAATGGTGGCCGGAAACCACCGCGGGACGCCGACGAAGTGGCGGTGGTCCGACACCTCCGCGGCTGCTTCTGAATTCCAGCGATAACTCCGCCACCGTTCATCTTTAGGCCGTGAAATTGGTACTCTTGCTTCGGTCTCGCCGAGATATCTGAAATGGACTACTCGTTTGTTGAATTTCGTCGAGAAACGATCGAGTTATGGGCTCGTAACCGAAGCCGCGCATAATGACCGTGGGAGAGAGAGTGAGAGAGGAGAGAGAGAGAGAGAGAGAGAGAAAGGAGATTTGGGAGAAATGTGTCTTGTGCACAAGCTATATATAACCGGGTATCCTTATCGCGTAGCAAAGAGAAATAGCGCGTACAAACAATCGTAAATAAAATTGGTAAAGTTACGAATAAACATTCAAGCTCCGAATTAATTTTATAAATTAAAATGAAATAGAGATTTACCAATTAGAGTTTAATTCAATTTAATTTTAGAAACCTTTGGTACAATTTAACGACACTTCATAAACATATGATTGATAATTAATCTCAAGGAATTCAAGTAAACCGAAATTAAACAAGTTAAGTAACATAATGGATTTAAAATCAACTTAACCATTAATTTTAGAATAATCCGAATGATCACATATTAAATTGGATTTACATTGAATCACATAATTCAAGAACTCTTAAATTAAACACACACAAGTGTAGAGACTTACTTGTTAATATCGTCAGGACGCCCTTCGAGAATACGGGGCGTCACAGATACGATTGATATGAATGGTTGTGATTTGATATGATATGGGTCCTTGAAGCTTCAATTCGTTCGGTTTTGGTTAAGAATTCCTATATGTATGTATCACGGGCAAAACTTTGCTGTGCAAAAACTATCCCCGAGTTCATAAACTGTGTGTGATTGGAATATGCTTTGCTCCTATATATATATATATATAGCGTGTGTGGGTAGCCCTCACTCAGTCGAGTTGTAGACTGACCCTCTCCCTCCCCAACTTTTAGTGTGCAGGTTTTGCGTTGGAGTTTCGAGTTAGGCGGAGTTGTGTTGAGTCTTTGAGTCGGTCAAGTTATGTTAGAAGAGTCTCTGCACTCACATATGTATTTAAATTATGTATGATTCGACTTTGTAAGTCATGAATTTGAATATTTATGCATTTGTTATTGAATTGCCCTTGCCGGGCTTTGTTATGAGTTAAAAAGAGGCCTGAGGAGCCCAAGTCTGCTTGTGGTTCGTGTGTTTAATTTCTGCAGGCCGGTGGCCAATGCATGTGTTTGGTTTTTTATTTTTCTGCTGCATTCTGTTTCGTTGGTTGGTTATATTTGTAGGGTCTAAGTTCCGCCTAGCTTAAGACGTTGTTTTGTTTTTCTCCCGTTCGCTATGGTTTTGATACGGGCACGGACTTTCCATTTCGTTACTCGTGTCGAGTCATAGTGCGGGGGATATGGTGCCTCACGTGCGGGGTGCTACATTGCATATATAGTAAAAGTTACAAAAAAAAAATACTTTTTAAAAAAATGAAGTTTAGTAGCATTTATTTTATATTGAACTTCCATTTTATTTTTTTTTACTCACACACACCCAAGTGGGATTCGAACCTAAACCTTATCCTGGAGAATAAACTCATCAACCACTTGAACCAACCCCTGTTGGCGCATTTATATTATACTAAACCAAACTTTTATTTATACACCAAAATAAATAACCAAAAAGCTTGCAGATGAAGTTAAAAATTTGTCATTAGGGATAATTACGAACAACCCCCTAAGGTTTGGCGAAATTACAGGCCCCCTGAGGTTTGAGAAATTACGAACTCCCCTTAACATTTATATTTTCTCGCACAAATTTCACAATCATTAATCACACAGTTTAAACTTATATTTACATTCCAAAAATGCCCTTAGGGGGTATATTGTAATTTTACTAAGAGTTTAATGATATAATTGTAATATTAGTTAATTTTTATTTAATTTAAATTTAATATTTTATCTATAAATATAAATTAAATTAGATATTCCATGCATATTTATTTTTATGAAGTATGATAGAAAATTATAAACTCCCTCTTATATTTATATCTTAGTTTTAAATATATTTTGTACAAATTCATTTAAAATTAATTTAAAATAATTTATTTGCAATTATAATAATCTTTTCCTCAAAATAAAAATTCATAAAAAAAAAAACCACACAAGAAATATCAAATAGTGTATTATCAAATTTTTCCCTCAAAATTGGAAATCATAAAATCAATAAATGCATTAATAAATTCCTCTAATACACCGACACTTCTAAAAATATCATTTTGCCGTGTCGTGTCGTGTCGTGTCGGACACTCGTGTCAGACACCGTATCCGACACTTCTCACGTGGAAAATTCACAAAAAAATTCGTGTCGCCGTGTCCGTATCCGTGCATAGGTAAATTCACATAAATATCCATTAGAGTCATTTAAACAATTATTGCAAACGTTTAACATGCATGATCAATATGTACATTAAAATATTAGGTATCCATAAAGTCTATGTATGAAATTAGTTTATCATAAAAATATTAAAATATTATTAAGTAGCATTCATTGAAAAAAAATGTTAGATAGACACAAAATTCAAGTATTTATATCAAACCCCCTAAGAATTTCAGTCCTTACATTAACTCTCTTACCTTTGGGCTCTTTATTACATATACACCCTTGAGTTTCCGCATATTAGGGGCAAAATAGAAAATTTTACACATTCCGTTAAATTTAATGAAGGAGAGAACGGGTCAGGAGGAGTTCGTAATTTCTCAAATCTTAGGGGTAATCTGTAATTTTATCAAACCTCAGGGGCTATCCGTAATTATCCCTAATTTTTATCGATATTAGGCGACAACTAATCCCGACATTGGAAGTTGGTCCAATCCAGTTTCGAAGGTGTAAATAGCAAACAGAAAATCAAATAGAGCAAAAGAATTTCTTGCCCAAGCCGTTATCTGTTGTCCTTCCTCATATTTTTCTCACTTCTGAGTCCGATAAAAGTTCGGGCCGAAAAAATTTCAGTGAGTTGAAGCTATAAAATGGGAGTTGAATGTTCCTTTTCGAGTGAAGCGTAAGAAAACCATATTATAGTTTTTTATGGAAGTACTTCAAATTTCATGCAAAATTTTGAGCACAAAGGCCATAACTGATAACCCCAACAATTTCAAAATTCATGTTTTCCAGAAGAACTCACGCTAGTAAATTGGCCTTCCTGTTATACCAGAAATCCAGGTTAACAATTGTTGGATTTTCATTCTTTGAATAACACAAGATGGATCCAAAGTATATGGCTTTAGATCTCTTATTTTATTTTTGTATTTCATATCCAATTTCACTTTTAAAACAGGGATCCAAAGCCACAACGAATGCCGTTTATCTTTTGATATGGGAGACCTTTTATTAATTAACCCTATTTGCCACACTGCCTATTTAAGAAGGTAAATAAGTTGACTTGATAAAAAGGCTACCAAAGCCTTCTTATAAGTTTTTGAAAATTGACTGCGATTTTGATATTGGGGGTAAAGTGCAATAAAATCAAAATGCTGAAGGGGAAGGCCATTTTCCTGAGGGAGTGAGAGGATTTAGTGTGAAAATTGAAAATCTTTCAAAGGGTGAAAGTGCAATTCCAACAAAAATAAAAACGATACAACAATTTCACTTTCTACTCAACCTCAACTTATGGGTACAAATTGTACTCAGATCATCTGAGTCAGATGGGTCTTACAGCAAGTCCAGCAGCAAGCATATAGACAACTTTCATAGTAAGCTAAAGAACTGTGAATAGCCTGTTTATTATAATGTCATATAATGTCAGATCATGTTTTAGGAGCAGATTCTCAGTGGAACTCATGAAACATGTTTACATGATTGCAATGATGTTTACATATAACAATATCTGCTTCATATCTTTGATCCCAGCCAATACAACCCATTAAAGAAAAAGTTCAGACTCAAACCTGAACCTGAGTCAAGATCAAGTATAACAGCTGAAAATAGCAGGAGAGAATAAGGATTCTGGCAATAACAGTCACTTTCTGCTGCTTCATTCTTACAGATCACCACAAAATCTATCTGCAATTAAATTCAAGAAGCAATTTAATGTCATCATATACCATCCATCATCACAAGCCAAAATAGTTCGGAAATTCAACTAAGCAACATTAGCATTGCAACTTTTTTCTCACAATGATTGAATTGTTCCACATCAGCCAGGTTTGTATGTTTGATGAAAAACAGTATTTGCCAACTCTGAAAAGGCCAACACCATTTGCTTTTTGGTATTTGCTACCACCATTTAGAAGTGCTTGAAAACTCACTTCCTTTGAGTTAAGCAGAAATAAACTAGAAGTTGGAAGCACCACAGTACAACTTTAGCTCCTACCTTAGCTTCTCAAGTAGAAGTTTTTGCAAACAACCAACTTCCTGTTCGTTGCAATTCTTGTTCCCAAGGGGTTAATTTATGTACTCTTTCCAATTATACAAATCACACGAACCTAAATTCTTTCATAAGTAACTTGTCAAGGAGTTGAAATGCAGGCAATAGCTCTCTCTCTCTGAAACTCAAATCAACCAGCATACTCCACGTTTCCAGCTTCGGTTTAAAGCCCATCCCCAACAACCCAAACAAAAGCATAGCAGCATCATTTGCTTTTCCAGCCTTACAGAGACTAACTAATAATTCATTAGACGTGCCAAAATGGGGCACAAACCCCCTATGCAGCATAAGAACTAACAACTCCACAGCCTTGTCCAGTTCACCTTCTTTGCACAAAAAATTTAACACAATCCTATAACTAGCCTTGTTAAGATAAACACCATCATTAGGTAACCTCTCAAGCATGTCAAGTGCCTCACAGTATCTATATTCCCTGCACAATCCACCAAGGATTACATTAAATGTCACCTCATCGGCCTTACAAGCGTTTTCTTTCATCTGTTTGAGCAGCTCAATAGCATCATCGGTCCTTTTAGCCCTACACAAGCAATTAATTAAAGTAGTGTACATAACCGTATCAGGCCCCAAATTTTCATTTTTCATCTCGTTAAGAATATTCTTGGCTTCTTCAAATTTTCCATCCCGACATAGCCCATTCATTAAGGCTGAGAAATTGAATATGTTGGGATGGCATCCATTTTTCTTCATAAATTCAATAATCCTCTTGGCTCTTTCGGTTTTCCCTCCACGACAAAATCCATCAATTAAAAGATTGTAGGTCAAGGCATCAGGTGTGATCTGATGCTTTGAGACCATTTCCTCAAATAGATCAAGTGCTTTTTCTAGCTGTCCATTTCCACAGAGACCATCTATCATAGTTGAGTAGGTGATCAAGTTCGGGGAAGATATTTCAGACTTCTCCATCTCTTTCATCACATCAAAAGCAGATTCTAGGTCTCCCTTCTTACAATGATGTTTAACCAAAATGTTGAAAATGCAAGTGTTGGGCTCTAAATGGAAGTCCTTCCGAGTAGTCAAAAGGAAAGTCCTTGCTAAATCAACTTGGTTTGCATCAACAAGAAGATTCAAACATGTACTAACGGCTTTGAGGGAGGGTTTCGAACGTACTATTGGTAGAATAGAGTCGAACATATCCAGAACTCTCTCATGCATAGATGATTTAGAAAAATGCTTCATGAGATTGAGAAATATACCTTCATGGAATTTGCACGTCTCGTATGTCATTCGGTGAAGAACAGCATCGAGAGACTCATATTTCTTGCATTGGGCAAGTTTACCTAGAATTACAGCATATGTTGTGTTGTTGTGATGAAAACCCTTTTGGGTTGAAACTTTATTGAAAATTTCTAATGCAAGCTCGGGATTCTTCTCACATCTTATTAAGGTGATTACAGAATCGTGAGAAATATATTTGCTCTTCTTTGGTAACTCTCTGAATGAATCTGTGGTTTCAGCAGGAGTATCTGCTCGTTTGACGACATTGAGGTGTCTGAGAGGAGAGATGAACTGAATTGAAGATGTTGACGATTCTCCTGATAATAACTGGAGACTCTTATTGACAACAATTCTCATTGTATTCACAAGAAAAAAGATTTTCTGAGATACTTATCCCCAGATGAAGTTGCCAGCTAATTCAAAAGGCAGGCTGTTTGACAAAAGAAAATGTTAAAACGATAACCAAGATTAATAGAAGCCAGTGACAGCAAAAATCCACTGATCAAATAGATATAATAACAGAAAGAAATAACAAGAAAGCTCCACAAAATAACAAACATCATAAATGTGCAGGAACCAGTCATCATCTTCTAAGGAGTTTGCTTTCAACTATTAATATATTTTTTCAGTTTCTATACTGATTTAAGTTCTTTCATACAAAACTCTAAACTGACAATTCAAATTCCATGTAGAAATTTTATTAGAGTGAGTAAAACAAAGTCCTGAAGATAGAAACTGCACAACAATAAGGACAAACAAAATAAAACAAGTAACACGTCAAACAGGAAACTCAACTTCTATGACCAGATAATGACAAGGAACTCAACGGAAAACCAAGTAATGCATCAAACAGGAGACCACCTACATAACAGAAATTACGGATCAGATAAAGCATAGTCAGCTTCAAGAGTGGCAAATCACCACTTCTAGATTCTGAAGCCATTACAGGTTGCATATGGACCCTGAAACTTTCAACATTATCTGGTAAGTTTCATTATGTCAAAATTGTGAAAATTTAAATGGTACACTAAGTGGCCTCTGATATGAAGTTATCATCTACGTTTTCTGTTAATACAAGAGAAAACCAGAGCCATCCATGAATCTTCTAACAATCAAATCCTATCAGACACTCCATCACAGAACTAAACAGCAAATGTAAAACTCTCAAAACAATAATTATTCCTTGCCTCACTCATAATGTCAGTAGAAAGAAGGAGAAAGAAAGCCAGAAAGTATAATAATGCTCATGTCACAAAACTAGTTAACTAACCCCAAATCAAATTCCCACAAATTCTATATGCATATCATCGAATCATGTTGACGGAATTCACACATCAGTTAACAATTGTCCTACCTCCCTCATCTCAAAATTCAACCAAACCAGAAAAAGATAACCCTATCCATGTTACCCATTCACCAAAACATAGTGTCTCTACTAATCAAGACAATAGAAAACAATTAACAATGTGAAAGTGTGAATTAGTAGCCTAGCTAAAAACTCCGAGCACCGAGAAAAACCTTGAAATTTCTTCTTTCAAAATTGATAGATGAAAACAGAGAGGAAAAGGACCAACAAATTTCTCTTCTTTCTGAATTATAGAAGAAGTTAATGGCAAACTGGATCCGGAAAACACACAGAAATTGTGGTATTAGGTTTTCTTGAAACATACCGCGAGTCAACCTCTACTTTGGCTACTCTATTGTCTCATTTCCATCTATAGCATCTTTTCCGTAGCCGCACAAATTCTTAAATGAATCCACCCTATTTCCTTTCACTTCACTTACACCTGAACAATACAGGTAATTTACGGTGCAATTCGCATATCGCCAGTGAAATTGGTTGGAGGTCGCGGCAGCGCAAACAGGTCTGCAGGCTGAGGTGTGAGGCAGGCAATCGAGCCGAGACTTGGCCCTTTTTCTGGCTCGAGGTATGCTCCGGCAGATCTGAACAGAAAAAGAATTAGAAAATTTTATAAACTTCAAACCTGCAATCGCCAATCTGCAGTTCTGCATCACTCTCAAGGCCTCCAAATTAATTCAAACTTGAGCAACATCTAATGCTGCATGATCATAGCATTCAAATAACCCAATATTCATGATTCAATTTTAACATCATTCAAAAACCGCAGTTCCATGTATGCCGACCTCTCAAAAAGATAAATTAAATAAAAAAAATTGCAATAAATGGAAAAACGAAACAAAAATGTCTCAATTATTGCTGTCACCTTGTGCATTCAGTCAGCGGCGCTGGAGATGGTGGAGACGGTGGCGCTGGTCGCTGGAGAGATTGGAATCGAGAGATCAAGTTTGAGAGATTGAGAATTGAGACTAGCTGACTAGGGTTCTTCTATTAGGAATTAGGAAATTGTGATGTTAGTATTAGCACCAAATGTAGTACTATGTGATGCACATATCATTTTGCCGAGTAATAGTCATGTCATGTCAGGTCATGTTAGACACTCGTGTTCGATATCGTATCCGATATTTTTCATGTGGGAAATTTAAGAAAAAATTCGTGTCACAGTATCCGATATCGCCATGTTCGTATGATCGTATCCGTGCATCATAGGTAGTACTAATAAAAATATTAAATATTAATAATTTAATAATGTGATTAAATTTTTATAATACAAAACTTTGACTTATTAAATTTAGGGAAAATCACAACTGCGCCCTATTTAAATTTATAAAGTTACCATCAGATCTCATATTTCCCAAAATATTACAAATACCAACCATTGTAGTTTATAATAGGGAAATATTACATTTTAGTATACTTTTTTTACATAAATAAAAAAGAACAAAATATTCATAGATTTTTTTTAAAAAGAATTATAAAAATAAGTTTTCTACTTACCTTGAGCAAATGAGTCTGAACAAATACAATGTCGCACGAGTAAAGAAATCAAAGATTCCCTCAACTCAACTTCCACCATATCAAACAACCACTTGGGTGGATAAAAATTTCTTCAAGCCACAAAGAAACTTTTGGAAAAAGAAAATTGGAGTAAACCACCCTCTGATTAAAATTTAAATTTTTAATTCACATGCTATCCATAAAGGTGTAAATTAGGAATTCTAAAATTATATATATTTAATTCAATTTAATTTGAAATTAGTAGTAGCAAAATCAATTATTCATTCATGTATCATTATGTACTTGATGAAATCCTAATTGAATTAAATTAGTAGTAGCAAAATCAAGTATTCATTCATGTATCATTATGTACTTGATGAAATCCTAATTGAAGTGCACTAAAATGTAATATTATAAACTGTCATGGTGGGTATTTGTAATATTTTGGGAAAGATAGATCTGTTGGTAATTTTATAAACTTAAATTGGGTGTAAATGTAATTCTCCCTTAAATTTAAGATAAGATAAAAATATTTTATATAATTAAAATAAATATAAACAGATAATATTTGAAAGAAACAAAGAAGAGAGACTATAGAGAAAGACATAAGAAAATCACTTGCAAAAAACTGAAACTGAAAAAAGAAGAGGAGAAAAGAGAGGAAAACGAATTCAATTATTATTATCTAAGAGCTACTGCTATGGAGTCTCGTTTGTGCCGATACTCCCAGTTGTTCCTGAGTTTCCATGTTGTCCATAGGCCCACTACGAATATGAAGTTCTAGTTACACTTCGGTAGAACTTTATTGTGGAAGTTCATCTTCCAGATGTTCCCTACCCAGACATCATCGGAGAGGCTTTCAATCTGCGACCAATCCTCATCAGTCAGAACCCATTTCCATATCCATTTCGACTCCGAGCAATGACGCAACATGTGAATAATGCTTTCCTCTGCCCCATTGCACCTCGTGCACTTTCCGTCCCCGCCTAAATTCCTATGCTTTCTGAGACTGTTACACATCACTGCGCCATGGTTATACTCCTCTTTACTCCTTTAGTCAAATTCTATCAAAATAAACCATTTATAGTTGGATATTTTTAACCCACCAATTCACAATTCATTTCAAGTTATATCATTTCAATCCATGAATATTCGATAATGAATATAGATTATCAGAGATACCAACCAATTAATTAAAAACAAATAGTAAATAATGAATCAAATTCGATTACGATCCTACTATTCACATAAGACCAATGGCATTTCCAACTGCAAGGCTTACATTTCGGTTATAGCTGGGAGCGACGGCGATTCTAATACCATTCTATGTAGGACGATCGTTGTAGTAAAAAATCTTCATCAGTACCGTTCATAATATCTGCCACAACAAACGAATGGTGAGACTTACATTCGATTACAATCAAATAGTAAAAAACAAATCAAATTCAATTACAATTCTAATACCCACATAGGAACAATGGTGTATCCAAACTGCAAGGCTCACGTTCCGGTTACTGTTGGGGGCGGTGGCAACGGTTCTAATAATATTCTATATAAGACAATCGTTCTATTGGAAAATCTTAATTATCTTTCACAATATCTGTCACAACAAACAAATTGTATCTGGAGGGATTACCAAGTTTACGCAAGATGCTCTAAGATCAGTGGGGCGGATTCACAACAAGTCTCATTCAAGAATAAATGAGATCAAGAAATCGGCTGCCAGAAGATTTCTTCGTCGTCAGGTTCTATAAAATATGATACATTTTTGTTTCGGGCTTTTTTCTTACTTTTTGCATTTATCCTGAAAATATAGTGCGGATTGGTTTGTCAGTAGAGTATATTCACTTCTAGTTAAATAAAATTCATTGTAACAATGAAGTTCGAATCCTGACCAATGAGTCATACGTAGGCAACATTGTAGTATGTGAAAACAAAGCGTGATTTTAAAAAGATAATTGATTTTCCTTTCAAAAAAAAAAAAAAAAAGATAATTGATTTAATAAAATATTTGTTTCAACTTTTTTCTCTTTAAAACGACATTGTCATGCACCAGCGGTTCCTTATATAATTATGTTCCAGTTCATGAGTTCTACTCGTACACTAGAAGAAAACAAGTGAAATTTGATGGATTTTCGAGGAAAATATTTCCTCGAAAATTTCCGAGTGAATTCCAAGAGAATTTTGAGGGAATTTAACAAACTAATTTTCGAGGGAACATTCCCTCGGAAATACCTCAGAGGTTAGCCGTCAAGTCTTCCGAGGGAAAACTCACTCGAAAATATAAAATTTATTGAATTTTTAAATTAAAATTAATTTTCGAGGGAAATATTCTCTCAGAAATGTTCACATATTTAAAACTTGAATTTTCTGAGGGATATCCGACGGAAATTTCCCTGGAAAAATTAAAATTTATTTAAATTTTAAATTAAAATTAATTTTGGAGGGATTTCCAAGGAAAATATTCCCTCGGAAATATTCACATATTTAAATCTTGAATTTTCCGAGAGAAATCTCCCTCGAAAAATTAAAACTTATTTAATTTTTAAGTTAAAATTAGTTTTCGAGGTATTTTCGAGGAAAATATTCAATCGAAAATGTTCACATACTTAAATCTTGAATTTTTCGATCTCTCGGAAAATTAAAACTTATTTAATTTTTAAATTAAAATAAATTTTCGAGGGATTTCCAGAGAGAAATATTCCCTCGAAATTTGCCATAATTATTTTTAGAGTTAAAGAATTATTATAATTTGTTAACTTTAACTATAATCTGATGGGACCAAATCACGCTCTGATCCGCACCATACACGTGTCGCGATTTGAAGGATTCAGTGGTCTAACGCTCGCGGTAATGGGCTCGTGGATTCAACCCGGCCCATTCCCTCTATCGCTTCTCCAAGCTACACTTGCGCACCTCGGCCCAAGTCATGAGTGTGGGACCCCTCAAACGATCCCTTTGAACGCTCACATTACGGTCCCAAGGGATGCTCCGTATCCGGATTCCCCCTCCTCCATACCGAGGATCCCTCGGTAATAACGCTAGTGTTCTTGACGCTCTAAGTCTCGGACCCTCAGCGCTCACAGCCTTCCGCCAGGGAGCCCCCTCGAGCGTGACCGACGCTCGGATTAGTACTCAAGAGGGGCTACCCTCTTTGAGGGTCAGTCCCAGCAGCATGGGGTGTCCCTTCCGAGAGCACTTCAGGAGTGCGAGAAGCATGGTTAGACACCTGTACGCTCGCCGCTCGCTAGCCACCTCTGACACAGTGGTAATGCGCACCTCTTACCTGCCATCCCACAGGCTTTTTAGAGACCTCACTTTCACACCATCACAAGCCGCCACGTGTTTAGGGCAACACTAGATTTGGGACCACTTGGTTACTATTACCGAAATACCCATGCCCTCAACGTATAAATATGGGGATTTTCACTCCTTCTTCCCCAAGTCATCTTCTACACTGAAACACATAACTGGGCATCTTCTCCATTGTTGCACATTCCAAGCTCTGCATACTTCACCATTTCCGCACCCTTACTGCATTTTCTTTCTTGGTGTTATCCTAGCTGGAAGAACCGACGCTCAATTGGAAACCCAGTTCCTGAGGCTCTAAGCCTGTGATGGTCTTTCCCTTCTCCAACAAATCTTGAAAATGTTTGGTTGCATATTAGGAATCATTTTCCTGCACCATCATTTTTGGCTCAGTCTGTGGGAAGCCATCATTTTCATCTTCATCTTCATTAGACTCTTCCTCTTTGAGCTAGTTGAACAATAACATCAGCAGTTTAAATCATGGTGATAGCTACTAGGTCCGGAGTTTTGGACAACAGGGGTGGTCTCCCCACGGTGAATGAGGAGAACCGGGAGGACGGAGCCATCATAGTTGATATCACCCCGGCCCCAATTGGAAACACACAAACGACGGGGGCAAATAGAGACAAGGAGATCCATACGGGACCTCTTCCAGCTGCCGGAGAACAAGCTGGGAGTTCCACAGCGGTTGTTCCCACTATCAACCCCACCAACGCCGGAGTGTTGCCGGCGACGATGTCGCCCCCAGGATATGCTTACGTTCAGCCCGCTGTGGTGCCCGGAATGATGCCAAGCATGATACCCATGATCCAGCCATATCAGGTGGGTACATTGCGGCTTCCCATCACACTTCCCAATGAAATTCAGGGGGTAGAGATACCTCAGTTAACGTCACAGCAACTCCAAGTGCTCTACGCTCAGTGCGAGGCGCAGGCCGCACAAAACGCCTAGAGTCACTTTACTTCCACCTACTTCCCCCCGGGGATAGGCACGCAGGTGGCCCCTCCGATTGGAGGCCTCCCGGTCCATCCCCTCATGATGGCCCAGACTGTTCTAAGGGCCGAGCCACCGCCGCCGCCGCCACCTGAGGGCGGAACAAGAGCCACGCCCAATGGAAAAGGAGAAAGCCCCTCCAGCGAGGGGAGATGTTGAAGAAGAGGTCCAGTCTAGGGCCACTGGGAGGATCAACAGGAGGGATGAAGGTGACCATCAAATTACAATCGTACAAGACCAGCTCATCGGACTCCAAAACATGGTGGAGCAGCTCTCTCGAGCACGGTCTCAAGCCCCCCACACCGGGGGTGAGAGGTCCAGGGCCAGAGATGCTCGCCAACCACGCGGCCAGATCTCCCGCCGTGGGAGAGAGGAGGATTACGAGGAACACGATTTCAAAGGCGGGAACTACAGGCCTTTGACAGGCGGTTCGCCCCTCACCGACGAGGTTCTGATGGCACGCGCAGGAAAAGGTAAAATCCCAACGTCCGTTAACCGGTACGATGGAACAACTGATCCGGCCGAGCATGTGGATCACTTTGTGCATCTGATGCACTTATATGAGCATTCCAGCCATTACTGGACCAAGGTCTTTGTTACCTCACTCATCGGAATGGCTCAAGAGTGGTACAAGAAGCTTCCCCCTTGCTCAATTCAAGGGTACAACGATTTGACCGATGCCTTCCTGAGCCATTTTAACTCTCTGAAGGCGCCTGCACCTGCTGCCACGACCCTCTACAGCCTAGTGCAAGGGCCAAACGAAACCCTCAGGTCCTTCATAGGCAGGTTCAACAAAGAGGTCTTACTGGTGGAGAGACCCTCAATGGATTTTGTGAGTCAAATACTGTTTGGGGCCATCAACACGAAAAACTATGTCAGCGAGGAATTCGCTGAAGAAGTGGCCAAGAAGAAACCCCGCTCCCTGACCGAATTGAGGGACATTGCCGACTCTTACTTCACCCTCGAAGATATGTACATCGTGAGGGCCCAGAAGCTTGCCAGTGCCCCTCGCACTGAGAAAAGTTAGCCAGACAAGGGGGAGACCCACAAGAACCGTCGCCGCAGTCCAGTTCCCGCTCGGAAAAACTCTCCTCCTCCTCGCAGGTTCGAGCATATCCCTCTCAACAGGCCCATCACAGAGGTCTACTCTATGGCAGATAAGAAGCTATTCAAGAGACCGCCCAAGATGAGAGAAACCGAGGCTCAGAAACGCTCGGGCATGTACTGTGCTTTCCACAAACAAAAGGGGCACGACACCAACGAATGGTGCCAGCTGGAGAGCGAGATCCAGAGGCTCATAGCTGGGGGGCATCTCATGGAGTTCGTGAAGGTGTTGGAAAGATATGACGAACACTGTGCTGAGCGGGCGAGGGCTAGGGGAAGAAGCCGTTCGCTGATGGCATCCATAAATCACATGAAAAACTCTTTCTTTTCCCCCTGAATTGGATCAGATTTCTACTTAATTTGCTTTTATTTGGCTTTTGTAGAATCATATTGAGAAATGGGGGATTTGGCAGAATTACGAAGGAAAAGATGCTAAGTGTTGAAAATGCCTGAGCCATGACCCCAATGCATGATCATCCCTAAGGCTAATGCGCGTACAGCAGACCACGGTCAACAAGTGCGGCTGAATCCTCTTGTTCGGACAGGTGGCACACATGCAACAGCTTGCTAACCTGGCCAACATGCAAGAATTGATCCTTCATTTTTGGAGTTTCAAGGATCCTAATCATGCTAATTGGGATTTGGGAAAGCTACTTTGTCCCCTTGATCTTTGTAATAGATAGGCTTAAGAAGGTATTATTTATTTTAAAAAAGTAAGCTAAGTAAGGGGAATGTAAGGTAACTTTTGGAGAAGAAGAAAAAGGAGAATACAGCAGTAGCTAGCAGCAGGAAGCATCGAGGAGCTACATCCTCAAAACTGTGATCACTTTCAGTTTATAAGTTATAGTATTTAGATTCAGTTTTATTCAAGCTTTAAAGTTCAGTTTATGATACAAGTGTTTGTTGTATGCTTTGCATCATGATCCGTGGCTGAATATACTTGTCTTAGTTAGGTTGTGGCTTTATTCCTTGCCAATATTTATGAGGTCTAAGTGAATGAACGCGAATCTGATCTACGGTATTTATGCATGCCTTGAACGTGTTCGTATAAGTTGTTTTCAAATCATCTTTCTGATCAATTGATGCCTAGACAATAACTTGATAAGGTTATACCAATACTTGATACGTAATAGTCTTGTAAAGGTATATAAGAACCACACACCATTGAGAGTTTACCACCATGTTTACTCAACAATATGGTGAGGCATGTGTAATATGATTTTATAAATCCAAGCTTCTTGAGATTTTGAATCATGATTAATGTCCTTTTGGTGCTCAATGCTATCACATAGTTAAATCCTAGATACTTGTTCGCGGGACTGCTGTGTGGTAAGGATTTAGTTAATGAGCTTCTCTTGATTAAGTTAAAAATAAGAAAGGATGATATAGATGAGCTTCTTGTCTATTGTAAGTTAATCTACCATTCGATCAGATTTGATTTGTGCACCAAGGATTAAATGCAGGCATGGAAGGAAGTAACAACCTAGCTAAGATACCTCTTTCATAATCAACCTTCACAACTCTTTGTACTCTTTGTTTTAGTTATTTGCAGAATCTGATTCTAAGTTGCAGAATAGTTTGTTTTAGTTACAAATAACCCCCCCCTTTCCTAGTCTCTTTTGAATATTCTCTTGGATACATTGAATATAAATCTATCTAGTCCCTTGGGATCGACCCTTTACTGCTATATTACAATCTTATATTTTGCACGGTAGGTAAAGGATTTAATTGATGGATTCGGCAACCATCAAATTTTGGCGCCGTTGCCGGGGACTAGGCTGAACTGTTTTTATTCTTTGTATGACTAGGCGAGAACGTTTGAAGAAACTGATCCCATACGATCCAGAAATTGAGAGGACATTAAGACAAATCAGGAAGGAAAAGATATTGAGGAGGTTGCAGAAACACAGCTGTGATTTTCTGGAAACAGATTCCTTCCCCTGTTTGGTCAGCTTATTTACTGTTATAGGGACAGGAAGCATAACCGGTGGTCATCCATTAAGCATGGCTGCACAGGATCAGACACTTAGGCAATTAGCTGCACCGCCTGTAGCCCAGGAGCCGTTATGCATAACTCTGCCTACTTTGAATACTGATTTTGAGTTAAAGTCTGGTTTGATTCATTTGCTTCCCACTTTTAGAGGCAAAGAAAATGAAGATCCGAATCAACATCTCAAGGAATTTCACGTGGTTTGTTCCAGCATGAGGCCAAATGGAGTTACAGAAGAGCAGATCAAACTGAGAGCGTTCCCATTCTCTCTAGCTGATGATGCGAAAGAATGGCTGTATTATTTACCGCCAGGATCAATCACAACGTGGACGGCCATGGCCTCAGCATTTCTAGAAAAATTCTTCCCAACATCCAGAGTCGTATCAACAAGAAGAGAAATAGTTTCTGTAAAGCAAAAGGAGTTTGAAACTCTCCATGATTATTGGGAAAGATTTAAGAAATTATTGGCTAGGTGCCCACAGCATGGACATACAGAACAAGCCCTAATCCAGTACTTTTATGAAGGACTAATTCCTATGGAAAGAAGGATGATGGACGCGGCGAGTGGGGGAGCAATTGTCAATAAAACCCCTAATGAGGCCAGACAATTAATCTCAACTATGGCTGCTAATTCTCAGCAGTTTGGGGATCATCAACATGTTACGAGAAAAGTAAATGAGGTAAATTCTGCTCTAATTGAAAGTCAATTAAATAAATTAACAACTTTGGTGCAGAATTTGGCTGTGGCAAACTCGACACCATCCTTGGTTTGTGGAATATGTACTAGTCCAGATCATCATACCGATTTATGTCCAACGCTCCAAGCTGATGGAACTGAAAATGTGAGTGCAATGGCGGGAGGCTTTCAACAAAGAAAGTATGATCCATATTCGAATACATACAATCCAGGCTGGAAGGATCATCCTAATTTCAGTTACGCACAAAGACCTCAATTGTTTCAAGGACAACAAAATTTCCAGTCAAGACCACCCGTGCAGAGACCGCCTCAAAACTTCCAGCCACATCAGAATTTTCAGCCACAACAACCAAACTTTCAACAACCTTCAAGCTCTAATTCAGGTACGTCTTTAGAGGATATGTTCAAGGCCTTTATGACTAACAATCAACAATTTCAGCAGGAAACAAGGGCAAATATGCAGCATTTCCAGTCCACTGTTCAAAATTTGGAAAACCAATTGGGACAGCTAGCAACTTCAGTCAGTAAGCTGGAAAACAAAGGAAAATTGCCATCTCAAACGATTGATCCCAGGCAAAATGCCAGTGCTGTCACTTTGAGGAGTGGAAAGGAGCTCGAATTGCCTACAAGGAAGCAAAAGGCAGGGCAAGGTAATGTAGGAACAGGGCAAAACAGAGTAAGTATTGATACTGACACAGATTCAGTAGGAAAAGGTGTAAGCCATGATCATGACGTGGAAACAGAACAAGAAGCAGAACCTACTGCATTGCCTGAACCTATGGTGATACCACCACCCTTTCCTCAAAGGTTGACATCAATGAAGAAGGCCAAGGAAGAGAAAGAGATTTTAGACACATTCAGGAAGGTCGAATTAAACATTCCCCTTCTTGATGCCATAAAGCAAATACCAAGGTATGCTAAATTTCTTAAAGACCTTTGTACCAATAAAAAGAAACTATTAGGAAATGAGAAAATCAGCATGGGTGAAAACGTATCAGCTGTACTTCAAAGGAAAATCCCACCTAAATGCAAGGACCAAGGTATGTTTGCTATTCCATGTAAAATAGGGGACTTAGGCATAAATCATGCTATGTGTGATCTTGGTGCATCGATAAACGTTATGCCTTTGTCAGTCTATTCTTCCTTGAATCTAGGTCCCTTAAAAAGAACTGGAGTTATCATACAATTAGCTGATAGATCAATAGTACATCCTGAAGGTGTGCTGGAGGATGTGCTTGTGCAGATTAATAATTTAATATTTCCTGCCGATTTCTTTGTGGTTAACATGGAAGATGACAAAATATCTAAATCTTCAGATTTGCTGCTTGGGAGACCATTTTTGAGCACTGCAAAAGCAAAGATTGATGTCCATAGTGGAACGTTAACCCTGGAGTTTGATGGAGACTTGATCAAATTCAATGTTTATGAAGCTATGAAATTTCCAGCTGAAAATATTTCAAATGTTTCTTCTATAGACATCATTGATAATTGCGTACAAGCTACTGCAAAGCTAGATTTCTATGATGAACTTTATTTGGCTTTGGAAGATAGTATTTATATTGATCAATTAAAAGAATTAGAGGCTAAATATGAAGTAAAAGAAAATATTAATGAGGTTGTTCATGCACTGGAATCTCTGGAATCTGTTAAATTAAATGTGACTTGGAATAAGATAAGTGACCCTTATACTAAAACCCCTCCTTCTGTTGTGCAGGCTCCAACACTAGACCTCAAACCTTTGCCATCGCATCTGAAGTATGCATATTTGGGTAATGGTGAAACCTTACCTATGATCATCTCTAACAAGTTATCTGAACTGGAAGAGAACAAACTAGTAAAAGTTTTGAGAGAATTTAAGGCTGCTTTGGGATGGACAATCGCAGATATAAAAGGTTTGAGCCCATCGACGTGCATGCATAAGATAATTCTAGAAGAAGATCGCAAACCGGTCAGACAAGCCCAAAGAAGATTGAACCCCCCAATGATGGAAGTAGTGAAGAAGGAAATCTTAAAACTCTTAGACGCTGGTGTAATCTACCCTATTTCTGATAGTAAGTGGGTAAGTCCAGTGCAGGTAGTTCCTAAAAAGACAGGTATAACAGTAATTGAAAATGCAGTAGGTGAGTTGGTCCCAACTAGAGTGCAAAATGGTTGGCGTGTATGTATGGATTATAGAAAATTAAATTCAGCCACCAAAAAGGATCATTTTCCCCTGCCATTTATTGATCAAATGTTGGAAAGACTTGCAGGAAAAACGCACTACTGCTGTCTCGACGGATACTCAGGATTTTATCAAATTCCCGTGGCATCAGAAGATCAAGAAAAGACCACATTCACATGTCCTTTTGGGACGTTTGCATTTAGACGTATGCCTTTTGGACTGTGTAATGCGCCAGCCACTTTTCAAAGGTGTATGGTAAGTATCTTTTCCGAATATGTTGAGGACATAATCGAGGTTTTTATGGATGATTTCACCGTCTATGGTAATTCCTTTGATGAATGCTTGCATAATCTGACAAGAATCCTAGAAAAGTGTTTAGAAAAGAACCTTATTTTAAATTATGAAAAATGCCATTTTATGGTTGATCAAGGTTTAATTTTAGGCCACATAGTGTCAATTAGAGGCATTGAAGTTGACAAATCAAAAATAGATGTCATTGAGTCCCTATCTTACCCCTCAACTGTGAGGGAGGTTCGTTCTTTTCTTGGACATGCAGGCTTTTACAGAAGATTTATAAAAGATTTCTCGAAGATAACTCAACCCTTATGTAGATTGCTGCAAAAGGGAGTAGAGTTTCAATTTGACAAAGTCTGTAAGGAGGCATTTGATTTGCTAAAAATGAAACTGACATCAGCACCCATAATTCAAGCACCTAACTGGAATCATCCTTTTGAACTAATGTGTGATGCCAGCGACTATGCACTAGGAGCTGTCTTGGGGCAAAGGATAGATAAAGCACCATATGTAATCTATTATGCATCAAGAATGTTGGATGCAGCTCAAATTAATTATACCACGACTGAAAAAGAACTTTTAGCCATTGTGTTTGCTTTAGATAAATTTCGTGCATATCTTCTAGGTACTAAAGTGATTATTTATTCTGATCACACAGCTTTGAAGTACCTGCTAAAGAAAAAAGAAGCAAAACCAAGACTAATACGCTGGATCCTGCTGATGCAAGAATTTGATGTCGAAATCAGAGACAAAAGAGGGACAGAGAATTTTGTAGCTGATCACCTAAGTAGGCTTTTGGTAAGTAAAAGCTCACCACCCATTAAAGAAGAATTTCCAGATGAGCAGTTATTTCTGATTACTGAAGGTAAGACAAGATCATCCCTAACACCTAACCCATGGTATGCAGATATAGTGAATTATCTAGCATCTAACGTTTTTCCAGAAAAACTATCCAGAACAGAGAAGGCTAAAATCAAGAGTGATGCTAAATATTATGTATGGGATGAACCTTATTTATGGAAATATTGTGCGGATCAAGTAATTAGAAGATGTGTAAACAATGAAGAAATCAATTCAGTCTTACAATTTTGTCATTCGTATGCCTGTGGAGGCCACTTTGGACCAAAAAGAACTGCAAGAAAAGTATTAGAATGTGGTCTTTATTGGCCAACACTGTTTCGAGATACTTTTATATTTTGTAAAGCATGTGAAAACTGTCAAAGAACAGGAAACTTGAGCTCGAAAAATCAAATGCCAATGTCCCCTATTTTGATTTGTGAAATATTCGATGTATGGGGCATAGATTTTATGGGACCATTTCCTAATTCTTTTGGCAATTTTTACATTCTACTTGCAGTAGATTATGTTTCTAAATGGATTGAAGCCAAAGCAACACGTACTGATGATGCTAAAACTGTTGTAGGTTTTATAAAATCAAATATTCTCAACAGATTTGGCACTCCAAGAGCTATTATCAGTGATAGAGGAACCCACTTCTGTAATAAAGTGGTAACAACTCTGTTGAAGAAATACAATGTTACACATCGAACGTCAACAGCGTATCACCCACAAACTAGTGGACAAGCTGAAGTTTCAAACCGTGAAGTAAAGAGCATTTTGGAAAAAACCGTAAGCCCTAGTAGGAAGGATTGGAGTTTAAGACTAGAGGATGCACTGTGGGCTTACAGAACAGCCTATAAAACACCCATTGGTATGTCCCCATACAGGTTAGTGTTTGGAAAAGCTTGTCATTTACCTGTAGAATTAGAACATAAAGCTTTGTGGGCAATAAAACAATGCAACATGAAGATGGACAATGCTGGAATTCATAGGAAGTTGCAGTTGCAGGAATTAGAGGAATTAAGGAATGAAGCATATGAAAGTGCTAGATTGTACAAAGAAAAAACTAAGCATTTTCATGATAAAATGATTTCCAGAAAAACTTTTCAAATTGGACAAAAAGTGTTATTGTTTCACTCTAGGTTGAAACTTTTTCCTGGAAAATTAAGATCAAGATGGATAGGACCTTTTGTTGTTACTAATGTTTTTCCCCATGGTGCAGTAGCAATTAAGAGTGTAGAAACAGGAAAAGCATTCAAGGTCAATGGGCATCGCTTGAAACCATTTTATGAAGGATTCAAAGATCATACCGTGGAGGAAGTCCATTTGGACAACTCCATTCCTTTCTCTTCATGAAGACAGGGTGATTGTCTAGCCTAGGACATTAAACAGGGGCGCTTGATGGGAGGCAACCCATTAACTTTTGGTTAGTTTGTTTTGTTACTCCAGTTCTTAACCATGATTTTTGTTAAGAAACCATTTACCCGCTCATTCCCGGTAGTAGCAGATAAGCACAAGTCAGGTAAGTAAGTCTTTAATAATGCTCATCCCTTAAACTCATCCCGTAAGCCTTTCCCCACACTTGACGAAATAGAACAGATTTAAAATAAGAAGAAAGTGTTATACGCTTTATTCCTTAAAAGTCTGGTTAATTAGAAAAACGATTTTTGAAAATAGAATGCACTTTTAAGGAAACGTTTCATCTTCAACCCCTCAAAAATTTCAAACCAAAAACCTCTCTCTTTTCTTTCTGCCGAGAAAACCCAACCGTCTCACCACCTTCAACTGGCGACTCTACTGCAATCCTCGCCGGAACATGAAGACCAGATCTGAGAAAACCAGCCCTCCACTTAAACCTTACAAAAGAAGAGTCACGCAGAAGAGGCGGGTTCTAAAAACTGACCCTAAACCAGCAGAATCCGTACATGCAGAGGGGGTGGTGCCATCGAGAAATACACCCTCGCCACTCTCTGAAACTACGCCGGAAACCTCAATTCGTCAAGAAGAAACAAACCCTAACCCTCCCCCTCCTATTAACACAAATCCTACAACCCCTGAACCCCCTGTAATTGTGGTGGAAGACCGCCGGCAAACTACAGACCCAACTTTGGGCTCAATATTGAAACAAGTCAGGGAATCCTACGAACCCAGGAAAAGGAAATTCCAACTGAGAGACGAAAAAGATGAAGGAGAGCCATCTGATCCCCAAGAATCCGGAAAATCACAACAAAAATCGAAGGAGAAAAGTGCAAAAAGAAAATCTAAGAAGAAGAAGAAAACTGAGAAGAAAAAGAAGCCCTCCCCGACTGACTCTGAAGAAGAAAGGGCAGCCGAGACTCTCAAACAAATGGAGGAACCAGTCGAAGAAGAGGCCATTGAAGAAACAGAAGAGGGACTCCAAACTTCACAGGAAGGAAATAATGAAAAAGCAGGAAAAGCAGATGCTCATGCAGAGACAGAGCAAGCCCCAGAAGAAGAAGGAATGCGGGAAGAGGATGTAGCAGAAAAAGAAAAGTCAGTTGAGGAAGAGCAAACGGAAGTGCCATTCCAGCCTACACCGAAGACACATCTCCCCAAGAAGCAGAAAAGAAGCAGACTGCCAAAATCAAGGACCCCTGCTCCTTCAAGGTTTCAAAATCTTGGAGGACGCCTCAAATTCACTGCCAAAACAGAAAAAACAAGGTACAATCAAGTTAAAGAACTCTCAATTGCTATTGCTAAGAAAATTGATGTGCCTACACTTGAGAAGTTTGAATTGATTGAACCTGTTTATGCCTTGCTTAATAACATAGGATGGAAAGAATTTATGGAAATAAACACAGATATCTATTATGAACTCACAATGGAATTCTACTCAACTTTTAAATTCCTGAAAAAGCAAGCCTGTAATTGGGACGAAGATGGTGTTATCACATTTAGACTGCTAGGCAAAAGAATCAGTTATTCAATTAACCAGCTTTGTGAAGTTTTACAATTTGATTACTTTCCAGTTGAGGGGGAAACTGATATAACATGCTTAGGAGATTTTCCCCAAGAATTTGATCCCGATGAAGCCTTTAAGCAGTTAACCGATGGCAAGTATAATAAGTTTGATGATGCGGATGGCAAGTATAATAAGAGCATTTACTTAAATGATCCTGCTGTAATTTATGCTCATAGATTGTTATCAATGTTTTTCTCCCAAAGGACTGAAGGTTCCAGCACTATAACCAAATCTGAGTTGTATTTTCTGTGGGCTATGTGGAATAATAAGAAAGTAAATATAGGTTTTTGGGCTGCTGTACACATAAATGACTGCATCAAGTGGAAAAGGCCACTTAAACTAGGGCATCTAATTACTCACATTGCTATCCATGAAGAACTTCTTGACCTGAATGATCATGACCTTACTTTACATTCTGAAGTTTCTCCATTAGATGAATATGTACTACTTAACATGAGAATACTCCAAAGAAAGGATGGAGTATTGTGTTTCCCTGGTGCAGGTACAGTTCCTGTTACAAAAAGCAAAAGTAAAGAAGCCCAAGCTGAGGCCACCACTAGCACCACTGACTCTGCACAGTTGGACAGGATCGAAACTCTCCTCACAACAGTCCTAGCCAAAATGGAAAAATATGAAAAGTCAGTAGAAAAACTCCCAGCCATGGAGAATTCAATGGACATCATGGCAACCCACATAGCAGGAGTGGAAACTGACATTGAGGCCATCAAAAAGGGCCTCAACATTGGCACCCACTAATTCACATTCAGGGAAGTCCTCCTGTTTCAATTCTGTTTATCAACATTGAGGACAATGTGAAATAAGTATGGGGGGTGGGGAGTAGGGGAGTAGGTGGTTAAACAATTTTTTTCTTTTGATAAGTCTGCTACTTTTGATGACTACTTTTGATAACTGTTGCCTTAGTTATTTTTGAGGTTTATAGCCTGTTTTAAATGGTTCCTTTAAGATTTTTGACTGAATTTTTGTTGCTACTGGATAGCTAGTGCTTCTGCTGTAACCTGATAACTTCCATGTGCAACATGTTTTGAATTGAGAATTTTTGAACATGAAAAATAGGTTGAAATAACATGAGTTTCCATGCTTGATTTTTGGAGTTGATCAAAATCTTAAGTTCTTTGGCTTTGATAGAGAATGTTTTTGAATTTAGACTAATGGGTAAAAACTGAAATTGCATGCTTAACTGGACCTTCATGTGTGAAAAAGTGTGTAAATTTTGGACTGTCTAAGGAACGTTGCTGAATGCTAATGTTAATGTTGATTGAGGGTTATGAATAAGGCTGTAATGCCATTTAGCTTCTGAATAAGGCTTTTAAAGCCATTTGTCTCTGAATAAGGCTGTCACAGCCATTTGCTTGATGCAATCCGCTCGTTTCACTCCGCTGGTTACCTAAGGCTAAATACAAATCATAAATTAAAAATATGGGTGACCATGAGTGATGCACTAAGTGCAGTCTAGGGATAGTCATATATTACCAAAGCGGTATTATGACACCCGAAATAGACAACGTTTTAAATTTTGGTATAAGTGTTATGTTGGAACCCTCACTTCATCTTTTGTTTTGTTGGAATTTAGACAGTCCAGAATGAGCACCCTTTGATCATATGATGTAATTGCTACATGGTAAATGTGCATGCTTAAATGAATTCTAAATTCCTTGACATTCTCTAGCAAGTTAAACACTTAAGATTTGTTCTTTTCCATCTTGAAGGCTGTGGAGACTTGTTATGAAATTTATTTTAGTGTTCAAATTTTCTCATTAACAAAGTGTGGGGCTGATGTGGTTTGATTAGGATCATCTTGCAGTTTATTAAGAATAGAAGTTGTTGCTTAGGGACAAGCAAAAGTCTAAGTATGGGGGGATTTGATGGCATCCATAAATCACATGAAAAACTCTTTCTTTTCCCCCTGAATTGGATCAGATTTCTACTTAATTTGCTTTTATTTGGCTTTTGCAGAATCATATTGAGAAATGGGGGATTTGGCAGAATTACGAAGGAAAAGATGCTAAGTGTTGAAAATGCCTGAGCCATGACCCCAATGCATGATCATCCCTAAGGCTAATGCGCGTACAGCAGACCACGGTCAACAAGTGCGGCTGAATCCTCTTGTTCGGACAGGTGGCACACATGCAACAGCTTGCTAACCTGGCCAACATGCAAGAATTGATCCTTCATTTTTGGAGTTTCAAGGATCCTAATCATGCTAATTGGGATTTGGGAAAGCTACTTTGTCCCCTTGATCTTTGTAATAGATAGGCTTAAGAAGGTATTATTTATTTTAAAAAAGTAAGCTAAGTAAGGGGAATGTAAGGTAACTTTTGGAGAAGAAGAAAAAGGAGAATACAGCAGTAGCTAGCAGCAGGAAGCATCGAGGAGCTACATCCTCAAAACTGTGATCACTTTCAGTTTATAAGTTATAGTATTTAGATTCAGTTTTATTCAAGCTTTAAAGTTCAGTTTATGATACAAGTGTTTGTTGTATGCTTTGCATCATGATCCGTGGCTGAATATACTTGTCTTAGTTAGGTTGTGGCTTTATTCCTTGCCAATATTTATGAGGTCTAAGTGAATGAACGCGAATCTGATCTACGGTATTTATGCATGCCTTGAACGTGTTCGTATAAGTTGTTTTCAAATCATCTTTCTGATCAATTGATGCCTAGACAATAACTTGATAAGGTTATACCAATACTTGATACGTAATAGTCTTGTAAAGGTATATAAGAACCACACACCATTGAGAGTTTACCACCATGTTTACTCAACAATATGGTGAGGCATGTGTAATATGATTTTATAAATCCAAGCTTCTTGAGATTTTGAATCATGATTAATGTCCTTTTGGTGCTCAATGCTATCACATAGTTAAATCCTAGATACTTGTTCGCGGGACTGCTGTGTGGTAAGGATTTAGTTAATGAGCTTCTCTTGATTAAGTTAAAAATAAGAAAGGATGATATAGATGAGCTTCTTGTCTATTGTAAGTTAATCTACCATTCGATCAGATTTGATTTGTGCACCAAGGATTAAATGCAGGCATGGAAGGAAGTAACAACCTAGCTAAGATACCTCTTTCATAATCAACCTTCACAACTCTTTGTACTCTTTGTTTTAGTTATTTGCAGAATCTGATTCTAAGTTGCAGAATAGTTTGTTTTAGTTACAAATAACCCCCCCCCCCCCCCCCTTTCCTAGTCTCTTTTGAATATTCTCTTGGATACATTGAATATAAATCTATCTAGTCCCTTGGGTTCGACCCTTTACTGCTATATTACAATCTTATATTTTGCACGGTAGGTAAAGGATTTAATTGATGGATTCGGCAACCATCATTCGCGCTCAAGGAGTCCCCATCATCATCACACTGGGACGAGCGACCGCGGCAAAGAGAAGGCCGCCGATATGGAAAACCAACCTTTTATGGTTATCCACATGATTGCTGGTGGGCCCTCGGGAGGAGACTCCAATGCATCCAGGCGCCGCCATGTTCGAAGTTATGATCAGAGACCTTCCCAGCCCAAGTCTGTGCTCTCCGTCGACAACACTTCACGCTCGAAGGAGAATGAGATTGTAGGGTTCACAAAAAAAGACCTAGAGCACATTGTAACACCCCATGGGGTCGGTGAAACCTCTGACTGCCCCATGGTGGTTAGTTTAGACGTTCACAATCATGTTGTAAAGAGGGTCTTAATTGATAGTGGAAGCTCTGTGAATGTTCTCCTGTACTCAACGTTCCAAAAGATGAATATAACAAACATTCCCCTCGAACCCCTCAGAACAACCCTTGTTGGCTTTGGGGGTTCCGAGATCGTCCCTCGCGGACATATTCGCTTGGTCACCTCATTTGGTCGCGCCCCACAGCGAAAAACTTTTAGCGTTCTTTATGCAGTAGTCGAAGTAGATCTCCCATATAACATCATCATCGGACGCCCAACCCTCGTTGATTTCAAAGCGGTTATTTCAACATACCATCAGAAGGTCAAATTCCCCACTCCCGAGGGGACGGGCGAGGTTCTGCATCGTTAAGGAGGCATGCGAATGTTATATCTGTCCTTGAAGAGTCACAAGCCAAAGCAAGCAGTCCAAACAGGTCCACCAAGAAATCCGTTGACTTCCCTTAATTGGATAAGGATGGCCCCGAGCGCAAAAGGGCCAAACTGTACAGAAAGAAAAACAAGAAGAAAATTTCGAGCGAAGCCCAGCATTCAGAGAATGGTCCACTTGGGACCGTCAAAGGCTCCTCCTCAGAGGACGAGGGCAACCAGCCCTCGAAGGAAACCAATGACAGGCTTACGGGAAAAAAGCGAGCGTTAGAATCCCCTCGGTCGGAAGTCCGCATTGAACCCACCGAAAAATTCTTGACCATCGAGTTGGAACCAGGGAATCCCGGATAAAACCACCCAGATTGGCTCAAACCTCGATGGTCCCTCTCAGATCATGATGATCCACTTTCTTTGAGAAAATCTTAATGTGTTTGCATGGAAAGCTTCTGACCTCACTGGCATAGATCCGAGCGTTATTGTTCACAGACTCAACGCGGACCCATCTTTCAAACCAATCAAGTAGAAAAAGAGGGACGTTTATGGGTTCAGAAGGCAAGTCATAGAAGAGGAGGTGAACAAGCTCCTCGAGGCTCAATACATCGAGGAGATCCTTTACCAAGAATGGCTCTGCAACGTTGTCCTCGTGCCCAAGAGTGCAAACAAATGACGCATGTGCAATGACTTCACAGATCTCAACAAGGCATGCCCCAAAGATCCATACCCTCTACCGAGGATTGACCAGTTAGTGGATTCAACGGCTGGTTGTGAGCTCATGAGTATGATGGATGCTTTCAAGGGGTATTATCAGATCTTCATGGCACCCGAGGATCGCCCAAAAACTTCCTTCGTGGTCCATGTGGGAGTCTACTGTTTCAAGGTTATGCCGTTCGGACTCAAAAATGTAGGAGCAACATATCAACGCCTCATCAACAGAATGTTCGATCGCGAAATTGGAAGGTCCATCGAAGTATATGTGGATGACATGATTGTCAAAAGCGAGCGCCAACATTCCCATCTGGAGGATCTCAAGTGAGCATTCAACATCCTGCGGCAATATGGTATGAAATTGAATCCTTCGAAATGTACATTTGGCATTCGGGGAGGAAAGTTCCTCTGGGTATGTGGTTAGCCAAAGGGGTATCGAGGCTAATCCGGAGAAAATCAAAGCGATCTTGGACATTCCCTCCCCTCGGAATGTCAGAGAGGTCCAAGTGCTAGTGGGCAAGATTATCTCTTTGAACAGGTTTATTTCCCGCTCGGCAGAAAGAAACTTGCCTTTCTTCAAAATCCTGCGCAACGCTTGTAACTTTACCTGGAGTGAGGAATGTGAGAAGGCACTGCATGATATGAAAGGATAACTCTCGTGCGCACCTTTGCGGACGAAGTCGGTCCCAGGGGAAAGGCTGCTCATATATCTCTCCGTTTCTTTAGAAGCAACGAGTGCGGTTCTCGTCGCCGTGCGCGAGCGTAAGCACCTGCCCGTGTACTACTTAAGTAAGACCCTGCAGGGGGCGTAGAAAAGATATATGGAGATAGAGAAATTTGCCTTTGCGCGCGTTAATGCTTCCAGAAGGTTAAGGCCATATTTCCAGGCTCACTCCATCACGGTACTTACAGATCAACCCCTCAAACAGGTACTGTCGAAACCGGATGTCTCAGGGAGGCTAATCAAGTGGTTAATTGAACTCAGCCAATTTGACATCACCTTCGAGCCTCGCACAGTGATACAGGCTCAAACAGTGGCAGATCTGCTCGTTGAGCGCTTCGACCTGGATATTGCACCCTTAGTAGAGGATGGGTTGTGGCTTCTGCACACAGATGGCTCCTCGACTTCACAGGGAGGGGGGGAGCTGGGGTGACCCTCAGAGATCCTCACGGGAATGAAGTTGACCACGCAATCAAATTAGCGTTCCTGGTCACCAAAAACGAGGCAGAATATGAGGCTCTCATCCAAGGGCTTAGGATCGACCTTCAGAATGGGACTGCTCGGGTCACTGCATATGTTGACTCCCAGCTGATTGCAAGTCAAATTGGTGGCTCTTATGAGGCTCGAGAAGCCACTATGGTGCAGTACCTAGCGAAGGCCAAGGAGATTATATCTAAGTTCAAGGAGTTCCACGTACTGCAGGTTCCGCGAGCAGAAAATAAGCGTGCGGATGCCCTTTCCAAATTTGAGTCTGCTCTGGAAGACTCTGCGAGCGCTCTGTCACATTTCTTAGAACGGAAGAGCCACTTATTCGTGAGGCGGAATCCTCGGGGGGAGTGAACATGATCGATCCCTCTGAGCCTTGTTGGCTCGACGACATCATCAGATTCCTAAGGGATGGAACCTGTCCGAGCGACAAGTTGGAAGCACGGAAGGTTAGAAGTAAGGCCCCTCGTTTCTCGCTTGATAACGAGGGCCGGCTCTTCAAGCGGTCTTACCAAGGTCCACCATTAAGATGCCTAAGACCCTCGCAAGCCAAGAAAGTATTGGAACATGTGCATAGTGGAAGCTGCGGGAACCATTCCGGCAGTCGAATTCTGGCCAAGAAGGTATTGAGGAGTGGATTTTATTGGCCCTCGGTGTTGCAGGCTGCTATTAGTTACTCTAAGAAGTGTCCTAAATGTCAATTCCATTATAACACCCCTCTAATACCAGCCGCTCGAATGATCCCTATTGATGTTTCGTGGCCCTTTGACCAGTGGGGCATCGATATAGTGGGACCCCTACCAATGGCGGCCGGGAAAAAATTTTTATGATCCTCGCTGTGGATTACTTCACCAAATGGGCTGAAGCTGAAGCGGTCGCAAAGATAACTTTCAAGGTTGTAAGAGACTTCATTTGGAAGAACATCATTTGCAGATATGGTATCCCAAGGGTACTCATCTCAGATAACGGCTCCCAGTTCATTGCAACTGACACGTGAGAATGGTGCTACGAACTAGGCATCGAGCAACGCTTCACTTCCGTGGGCCATCCACAGGCCAACGGTCAAGCTGAGGTAACCAACATAACCATACTCCAGCATCTAAAAACGATGCTCGAAAGTAAAAAAGGAGAATGGGCAGAAGAGCTTCAAGGAGCCCTCTGGGCGTACCGTACTACCCCACGAGCGGCAACAGGGGAAACCCCTTACTCCCTCGTTTACGGCTCCGAGGCCATGATACCTGCGGAAATTGCTCAGGAATCCATACGCGTTGCTTGTTTCGAGCCTGAACTCAATGAGGATAATAGGACGTTCGAACTAGACTTACTAGATGAAAGAAGAAACACTGCTTGGGCTCGAATCCACAAGTACAAAGCGACGGTAGCCCATCAATACAACAAACATGTCAGAGAAAGGACCTTCCAACGGGGGATCTGGTCCTCAAAAAGGTTGAAGTGTCCAAACACGTGGGTAAATTGGATCCCAATTGGGAAAGCCCCTTCAAAGTCATTCAGGTACGAGCGAACAATACCTACCTGCTAGAGACTCTGCAAGGCGAGCATCTCCCTCGACCATGGAATGCATGTAACCTTAGACGGTTCTACGTGTAGTTACAACCCTTGTAATTGCCCGCTCGAGGCACTCTGTAACTTCTTTTGACATAAATACAAACATATCAATAGGTATTTTCCAGTTATTATTGGTCATTTACTTGCTTTGCTTTAATTAATGATACGAGTTATTAATTGTATCAACACTCACCCCGTGTCGAGCATCCTCCACGTCGAACGACTTGATGACCACCCCATCCAGACTCTTGAGCGAGCGGATCCTTGTCTAAATCGATGCTATCGGTGTGTCGGGGATCCTCCACATTGAACAGCTTGACGCCCATAGGCGCATAAACCCTAAGAATGAGCGTGTCAAACTGGGGTAGCTATAAGTTTAAATACACCAACTGGATGCTGATCGAACCAGTTCACGCTTGTAAACCCCCAAAGACCCTCATCTCCTTTGGAATGCGTATGCTCGTAGATAACAAACACTGGGTTGATCCTCTCATGGATACCTAAGTACGAAGTTCACACTACCGCTACACTCGTCATTATCCAACACTTAGCAAATCTCTTGGTGGATTTCTAAGTTCAATTTTGAGCCTTATGGTGGGATACGACCAGGGTACCCTCGCAATGAACACCCTCTCGCCCATACATTCACATCACAAACATTCAAGCATCAAAAGGAACCAACAGGCAACGTTCAAAACTCAACACATTTGAAGGGAAGATAGTTTCTATTGCCAAAAGATAGATAAATAAACACTGCAGAAAATGAAAAGGAGTGCGTCGCCAAGAGTACATAAATTAATTACAAGAGTTCAAAATTCAGGATTCATAACGGAAATAAGGGAAAGTAAGCAGCAGGGGGAAGCTTGAGCATCACTTGGGCCCGCACCATCCTAAGCGTCAAGGGTGATGCCGTCATCTTCAACGGTAATAGGCTCGGGATCCACGAGGTTGGCCGCTATGAAGTCCCTCTGAAGCATTTGCACCAACTCATCATACTCAGGCTCTGTCAAACCATCCGAGGGATCCTCAGAGCAGACGATTGGCTCCAGATTCTCATCTAACTCCATGCGCAGGCGCTCATCCGTCCGAGCACTCTCAGGCGCCAATCCCAGCTTCACCATCTGGCCCACCGCCTTCCAAAAAAAGCGCCGGGCGTTGTCAAAGCAGTGGAGATTGGCCGCGAAAGCAAATGCCTTGGAGCGCACGAACCTAGTCACTGCTTCCCAAGCCACCCTCGCCTCCAAGGTAATCACCTTCTCTTGTAAGTTGGCCAGCTCCCTCTTGGTTGCCTCCGATTGCTGGGTACTCTCGACCAGTTGTCTGCTAAGCTCCCCGTTGGCAACCCTCAGCTGGTTGCGCTCCTCCTTGAGCTTCCTGTGATGCTCGTTCAGGGCCAAGAACGTGTTCTCCGACTGCTCCAGGGACTTCTTCAATTTTTCTTGCTCGAGCTCAGACGCCGTGAGCTGAGCAAAAACGCTGTTATAATCTTCCTGCAGTTGGCTGGGGTCTGAGATGCGCAGCAGCTTCTTGTACTTGGCCTTATGCTCGGTATAAGCCTGCGCTCGCCCCTGCAAGTTCTTCAACCTGGGGATCACTTCCTGGGGGCCAACAACCAGGGTTACTATCAGATTTACTCTAAGGTTGGAAATTCTCAAAAGAAGTTTAAAAAAAAAAACTCACTGTTAAGAGGGCCCCGACAAGCGTCATCCGCGACCCGATCGGCATCATGCTCATTCAGCTTGTCATGGTCGCCGGAGAATTGAAGTTGGCTTACAATCCCCGTGACCAAATTATAGGAGGATAAACTCTTCTTTAGGAGGACCGGGCCATCTCTCCTCTGGCGCTTGTAGCGTGCGTCCCCCTCGCACCCAATTTTCCAAAAGTACTCATCTTCCGAGGATGAGGTATCACCGCCCTCGCCGCGTGGGCCCACGACAACCTCCTTCCCCTTTCCAGAGATGGGGATGGAGTCTGGCATCCTCTTCCTTTTCCTCGAGCGCTCGGAACGCTCGGCCCGCACTTCATCGTGTATTCTAGCCAGCTCCCCCGACCGGTTGTGGGAGTTGCCAGAACTCAGTGCTACTGGCCCTTTCGTAGTTTTAAACTGTTTAATATGGCGATACTTGCCAAGCACCTTTGGCGTATTAGTTGTAGCTCGGACAGTCTTATTGGTAGGATTTTGAAAGCTTGGTATTCCCTAATTCGAAGATTTGGGATACGTCGTTAGAGAGATCGCCGTCCTATACTTGGAGAAGCTTGCATGGTGTTAGGTATTTATTAGCAGCAGGAACAAGGTGGCGTGTTGGTTGTGGTTCGAAAATCCATATATGGCGGGATAGGTGGAAAAAATTTTGGATCGGACTTTTGGCCGAGATTTAGATAGGGTGTTTCGTTCCAGCCGGAGTAGGTGATAGAACTTATGAAACCAAGTTTGCTTCGATTGGATGAGGGGATTATAACAACGTCTTCCATGTTAATGATGATCGAATAATTTTAAGCATCTCACTAGGCAGCTTTAGTCGAGATGGCCGGAGGCGTGACATCCTGACCTCCATCAAGCGTTAAGTCTTCAATGTGGCCAACACCCCGACCACCATCTCCGCCACTCCGGCGAGCGCCTCTGCTACCGTCTCCTCGCCCCGTTCCTCAACGGGTGCCTCTTCCCCTTGGCGCATTTGAGGGTTGGGGGTTCTGATGCTATTGCTGCTGCTATTGGTTACCGTCCGCTTGTCGAGCGCGTAACATTTGGACAATGCTCTCGGCGTCAATTCCTGCCATTAGTATGTTGACTCCTACAAATGAAGGCACGGACGAGCATCAGATAATAATGCTCAGGACATTAGAAGCAAAACAACAAGTATAATGTTAGCGGTAATCTAAATGTTAGAAGTGTTAGTTCCTAGGATCTAACCATCGCGGGACATGGTCCGAGCAGGAGCGTTGGACATCATCTCCGGGGGCTTCACTAGTCCGTAACGGAATAGCACTTCCTCATCCCTCATCAGATCCTTGGCCTTTATCAATTTCCTCTTATTTTTCATTACGAGTGCCAAGTTCTTCGCCCAGCGCTCGAAAAGTTTATCCCCGGATTTGTTCCTAGGCACCTCTCCGTGTACTATCCACCCTCGGTGAGCTCTGAAAATCCCCCCAGATGCCCCCTTAAAAAAGTATTTCTCCTTTCAATTCTCGCCGTACGAAGTCGAGGGTGAGTCAATCATTTTAAACCCAGACTTGGATTGGGCATAATAGAACCCAATTGTCAGAGACGAGCGTGACGAACGGGCCACCTGAATTAAACTGTTGAAGTTGTCTATCGAGGGTTCGTGGCCGTGACCTTCATCAGGATGACAAAAGTGTTTATTAAGGCTATGCCGTTTGGAAGAATTTGGGAAGGGCTAAGAACAAGGTAGTTGCAAATGTTAGTAACAGTAGTTGGGATTGGGAATCTCAAACCACTGGCCAACACAGAGTCCAGGTAGACGGTCATCATCCCTGGTGGCAGACGGTTGGCCCTCTCCCCCTCCACAGGAAGGCGAATTGGGTACACCGCCTCATCCCAATACACCTTGGCTTTCAAATCCTCCCGATCCTCGAGCGTCAGTATGCTCTCTATTTCGTCTGGTGATCTGTCTGTTTGATCAGGGTTATCCAGCCTTACTCGTGTTGCAGGCTCCTTCCCCTTCCTTTGGTGTTTCCGGGGAGGCTCACCTTCTGCCCGACGCTCGGAAGGCCCTGCGCCGCCTTCTGGAGCCACGATCGCCACTATTACATGATGATCTTGTGGCCTTACTGCACTGTTTAGCAAGGGGAATACCCTTTCCCCTTGCTGCTGCATCCGGAGAGACAGATCTATCTCTTCAAAAAAATGGTCTACCCCCTCAGGACCGTGCTCATTCATCCCTTGAACGGCAGTGTCCAGCTCTTCATCCCCCACCTCTTCCGGGGCTCTTACCACTATAATAGCGGTTGGAATTTCGTCATGAGGAGAGGAACTCCCCACTGACATCTCTTCTATCTCATCCTCCGTCTGGTCTACAAAATTTTCCGCCATTGATGGTTCTTTGTTCTTGAGGTTGGAACTTTCAACAGGTTCAATGGAAGAGAAGAATTATGGCACTGGGTTGGTGGCTAAAGGGTTTTCTCACACGGGATACAATGCACCGACACAACCTAATTCTAGTGTTAGTATCAAAGATTATGGAGGGTTACCTAAAGTTGAAGAACTCGCCAGAACTTGCTGAGAATCGCAGAAAGTTGCTGAGGATTTTGCTACTGTTTTGCTTAAGGAGTCTTTTGAATGCGTAAAGAATGGAGAGAGTTTTAAAACTCTCAATTTATAGGGGAGAAGCTGGTAGCAATTAGGGTTTGGGGATTCAAAATACAATCATTTCCCGCTTTGAAAACTCCCCACTTTTGGTAACCGCCGCATGTCTCCCCATGTGCACCCGCCCACTCAGAGGCACACGCGTCCACGTCGCCACTGCGCATTAAATACGGATGGGACTACATTTATGGTGATGTCAGAAGATGTTCGTTACTGAAGACGGACAGTCACTTCTTTCCTGGAAGCTTAACCCTCGTATATTCAAAAAACCAAGGCCCGCCTTTTTAAATTCTACAGTACGTTCAAGCGTAACTGCAGAATTTGGGGGGCAAAATGATGGGACCAAATCACACTCGGATCCGTACCATACATGTGTCGCGATCTAAAGGATCCAGTGGTCTAACGCTCGCGGTAATGGGCTCGTGGATTCAACCCGGCCCATTCCCTCTATCGCTTCTCCAAGCTACACTTACACGCCTCGGCCTAAGTCATGAGCGTAGGACCCCTCCGACTGTCCCTTTGAACGCTCACATTACGGTCCCAAGGGATGCTCAGTATCCGGATTCCCCCTCCTCCATACCGGGGATCCCTCGGTAATAATGCTCGTGTTCCTGACGCTCTAACTCTAGGACCCTCAGCCCTCACAGCCTTCTGCCAGGGAGCCCCCTCGAGCGTGATCGACACTCGGATTAGTACTCAAGAGGGGCTACCCTCTTCGAGGGTCAGTCCCAGCAGCGTGGGGTGTCCCTTCCGAGAGCACTTCAGGAGTGCGAGAAGCATGGTTAGACACCTATACGCTCGCCGCTCGCTAACCACCTCTGACACAGTGGTAGTGCGCACCTCGTACCTGCCATTCCACAGGCTTTTCAGAGACATCACTTTCACACCATCACAAGCCGCTACGTGTCTAGGGCAACACTAAATTTGGGACCACTTGGTTACTATTACCGAAATACCCATGCCCTCAACGTATAAATATGGGGATTTTCACTCCGTCTTCCCCAAGTCATCTTCTACACTGAAACACATAACTGGGCATCTTCTCCATTGCTGCACATTCCAAGCTCTGCATACTTCACCATTTCCGCAGCCTTACTGCATTTTCTTTCTTGGTGTTATCCTAGCTGGAAGAACCCACGCTCAATTGGAAACCCAGTTCCTGAGGCTCTAAGCCTGTGATGGTCTTTCCCTTCTCCAACAAATCTTGAAAGTGTTTGGTTGCATATTAGGAATCATTTTCTTGCACCATCATAATCTATGATAATTATATGTATTATTGGTGCATTAAATAAGATAATGATAGGTATTAAATTAGTAATTGCTAGTAATACAAATGTAATCAAATTTTTTATAAGTATTTCTAACGATATCATTGTAGATGCTCGTATTTGTTTAAGTTAATTGAAATCGAATTTCGTATTCAAATATTTACGCGACATCAAATTTTTCTTATTTAATTCATTTATAAACAAAACATTGTGTTGTTCCATCGGAATTGTCTAAAAAGGGTTAAGTGTTACATTTTACAAAAATTATGGGGGCAATTGCACCGATTCAAAGGTTATGGGGCAAAGCGCATTAACCCTCAAAGGATAGTGGTTGACTGGGATTAGTCCTATTACTAATTAATAAGTATTCTAATAATTAATTATTCATTGGATTCTAATTCCAAATTGAACTCAATAATTAATTCATAATTAATTTAATGCTCATTAAATGGTTAATTAAATTAACCACTTAATTTCTCTCACATATGTGGCATGTGTCACACACCCCACACGTGTCTCTCACATGTGTGGGCCCCACCGACCCTCTGTGATCGGTTCGATTAACTCGGTTAATCGATTTGGCTTAAACTCTTGTGACTCGATATTTGTGTATGACCCTCTAGGTTCATTGTTCAATTAGCAGAGATACTAATTAATCAATAATACTTAATTAGTTCACAAATCACACAACTATAGTCTAGCAAAATGTGTGTAACCCCCAGCTGAATAATGAATTTATATTCGAAGAAGCCTTTCAGTAATGATTAATTGTGAAATACGATCCTCCTACAAAACTATCTCTCAATCAAGATCTAAGGTAAGAGAACAATTAGAACCCAAATAATCTTAATTTTAAAGTTAATTGTTTGATATTCATTTGATTTCAATCCAAGAAACTCCTTTATTGATCTCGATCTATTATCTTAACCAAGGACCCCTTGATAGAATATGAACAACTTATATATACAATAAGAGATCATCTTGTTACATCAAGTATAGGTCCTTTATTGATTCTCACATGCCTCCTTGTGCCACTTTTGTAACCCCAGTATAAGTCGTAATTCATTTGTCTCAACCGACATCCTTTTTAGCTTATACCTAAGCTTACCTAGTTAACTCACATAAGACATCAATGGAATCTCAAGTATAAAGACTAAGTAATAACATCATTGGCCATTGAGATATTTCTTAATTTGGGAGTCTCTACGTCCTAAAGTAGAAATCACGTTTCCCATTTAGAAAACTTCTCACACGGGACACCTCAGTGTACCCATTCAAAGGAACGAGCGCCCTCATGTATTGCGTACGTATCGACTATGCATTTTACACTCATGAAACATGATGATTTTTCTTGAGAAGTGAGAACATAGTCCCACGAGCAAGTCTCAAGTGAGCCATATTGACACTCCCATTGTCTGTTTGGCTCATCGACTTGTAGTGATTTCTAATCCAACTTGTATAATTAGAGCTCGTTTCATGAGTTATTTCTCCTAAATGATTCACTTCTATAAACCTAATGGATTAGGGGAATTCTTATATATGTAGAGATAGATGTAAACATACAAACATACAAGTGCATATAAAGAAGTGGTTACCTTATGAATAAATCATTTCGTTTAATTATTCAAAGATTTTTGTGATTTATACAAAGTAATTTAAGCAGACTATTATAAGGTCATTTTAAGGCACTATTCTTAACATGTGCGAGAGGTGAATTCTTACCATAACCAGAAGTGTGGATGGTTAGAGTCGAGATGGTGGTGGTGGCAACTCTTTTTCGTAATTAACATTTTCTATTGTTAAATTCTGTCTAAATTTCAATTTTTTTTATTTTTTAATTTTTTAAAAAGAAATGAACGTTAATATTAAATTTATTAAGAGTATCATAATATTTTTACATAATTTAGGAACCTTACAAAAAGTGAAGTGTAGAAATTAATATTAACATTTTTAAAATTAAGCTTAAAGAACTCATATTGCGCGTGGTTTATTTAATACTAGTAAATATGCACACTTAATGCATGTGTTAATAATAAAAAATTATTATTTAAATGTATTAAATTCAATTGTCCATCTTAGTATAAATTTAATAGTTATATATTAAAAAAAATAGTTAAAACATAAATTGAAAAATACGAGCAAAAAGAATAAAAAGAATATACAAAATAAAAATAAAAGTAAGGTGAAACAAAAAATTGTTGTTAATAGATAAATAACTAACTGACCTTATGAGTGTGGTGGAGGAAAACAAAGGAAAAAAAAATAGAGATCAAGTCTTGGAGACCACAAATGAGTCTCACACTTAATAAATGAGTATAGATAATTTAAGATTTTTATACATCTACAGTACCACATATGAGATCAGGGATGACTCCAAGATCATAATAAGTTAGTAGGGTCCAAAAAATTTAGAAGTACTTTATTTAAAATATTTTTTACAGGGAATGGAGAAAACTACAAAGTGTATATTTTTTAAAAATATTTTAATAATTAATACATTATTAAGTAAATTTTTATTTTTAGGCCATATACTTTTATTAAATTTTCACATAAATTGAAAATTTAAGGGGTAAATATAATTTTTTTCTTCTTTGAAATTGAAAAAATAAGAAAGCGTATATTCTTTATTATAGTATTAATATTCAAGGCATTGGTAAGGCTAGGGTCAAGAATGAACTCTCTCCAGCTCTGGATGGAAGAATTCGACCAGTTACGACGGAGCAAGAAGAAAGTTCGAACTGCCACGGAGGCGGGACTAGACAGGGAAGTTGATATGAAAGAGAGGAAAACCAGCGATGAATCATAAACAAAATCCTATCTGAACTCTCTGATAGGAAAGAAAGAACCGTCGGACAAAAAGTTCGAATCTGCCACTATACTAGATTTTGACAGAATAAAATTGGTGGAGCCAACTGAAGACTTTCCGTAACCTAGAGTGATCATTAATAACGAGTACCAAAAGGCTCTTCAGGAACCGTGGAAGGACTCCTTGATCCTCAAAATCCTTAGAAGAACCGTAAACACGAACCTTCTCTCCGCACGGATTAACAACATGTGGAGATTGCAAGGGGCCTATGAACTCATTGATTTCGGTCATAGTTGTTATATCCTCAAGTTACATGACCAAGAAAAGGCGTCCTTTATACTTACTAAAGGACCTTAGGTGATCGCGGGGCATTACCTGGTTGTCCGAAAATGGCAACCGTAGTTCTAAGCCTCTAAAGACAAGGTCAGGATAGCTATAACATAGGTTCGAGTGCCTGAGCTTTTCGTGGAATATTACCGTGAAGCCATGCTCTTTCATACGGCGGCAGGTTTGGGCACTCCGATCAAGATCGACAAAAAAATACATTATGGGAGAAAGGGCAGATTTGCGAGAGTTTGCGTTCAAATGGATCTGGACACACCTCTGAGATGCGGAGTAGAAGTTGACGACAGATTTCTTCCAGTGATGTAAGAGAACCTACCTTCTATTTGCTTTACCTGTGGGCGGGTTGGGCATCGAGCGAGTGAATGTAGAGGCACAGAAAGGGCCAGAGAAACAACGTCGTAATCAAAAGGGACTGTCATATCTATAGCCATTGTGGTAGCTAGCCCGGTGGTGAACCAGTAAAAAGGAAAAACAGCATCAATCGAAGAGGATCAGAATCCGGAGTACGGTCCATGGATGCTGGCGTGGAATCAGAGACCGGTGAAGACAGCGGGAAGGGGCGAAAAATCTGGGGTAAAGAGAACCGTATTATTAATGTTCAGAACAGTTTCAACCTACTTTCCACCCTTGGATAAAGTTCAAAAACCTAGGGAACCCACAAAATCTAGGATAGAGAAAAACAAGGAAGGTAGTCGGCCAAATAGAATCCTCCGAGAGACAAAGTTGGCTATGAAACTAAAATATATTAGGAAAAAGCCCGAAAAATCTGGGGCCATTTCTTTGAACAAACTTGTTTCGACAATTCCAAAGTCTCAAGTGAATGCGGTCAAGCCCAAGTCTCCAGATTTTCAAACCAAAATAATAAACGTAAAGCATAGTGCTGGAGAGGAAAACATAGAGGAAAAGGAGTTGACCTTGGCTATCTCAAATAGAATTTTCCGATTCGGATGTGGAGACGGTGGAGATGGACATGATCGAGGAATACTTGGAGGAAACAGGGATGTTCGAGTGGTACGATCTGAACCTGGACTTCATCCGCGTATTGACAATCAATCCTCTCTTCTGGCAAATCTCAGTGAAAGTGAAAGTCAGTACACGTGGGAACCCGGCGCGATGGATGAGCTCAATGTCCATCTACCTTCCATCTCAGGAAATGATGAGACAATGCTCATTGATGACCTTGCTATGGCAGCAGCTCCTAATGGATACGACTGGACCTTGGATTAAAGATCCAGTTACAATTCCCTCACTCCTTATTCCTTACTACGGGCACATATCATCGACATTCAGAATCTGCCCCGTAATAATCTCCATTCTCACTTGAAAGAGTTGGAAAGGAAATTGATATAAGAATTTAATGATATTCTTCGTCAAGAGGAAATTCTATGATATCAAAAGTTTCAAGTTAATTGGCTCCGGTTTGGAGATAAGAACACTCGTTTTTTCCACATCTCCACCATAACACGCGGAAGACGTAATCGTATTAATGTGCTAAAAATTGGAGGAATATGGGAAACAAATGAGGAAAAATTGCGAGCTTATGCAAGGGATTTCTTTACCGCGGTTTTCAGAATCGAGGATTCGGATAGAGGCCTTCAATTGCCAAGAAGTCTTATTCAACGTACTTTAACGTCAAGATGGCCGAATTCCATTACACAACTGGCTTTAACCTCGGAGGTTCTTAAAGTTGTGAATTCAACGGAGCCCCGATGGCTTTCTGGCCCTCTTTTATCAGAAGTATTGGGATGTCTTAGGCACCTTGGTGGTGGAGTTTGTTAACGGCTGCCTGACTCGAGGGTCCTTTCCGGAAGGGATAGAACGAGCTTTCATCTGCCTAATTCCTAAAATCTAGCAACCTACAAGCATGAGTCAATTCCGCCCTATCGCCTTATGTAATGTATTGCTTAAAATTGTGACAAAATTGCTTGTTCTTCGAATCAAACCTTTTGTCTCGCAGATTGTTACCCCTAATCAAAACAACATCATACCAGGGAGGAGCACGCATGACAAACATTCTCGTGCTTCAAGAAGTCCTTCACACTTTGCATCACTCCAAGGATCACAAAGGAGGTATGATTTTGAAATTAGATTTAGAGAAAGCTTATGATAAAATTCGTTGGGATTTCTTGCGAGAAACTTTGGAATTCTTTGAATTTTTTAATCAAAGTATTCAACTAATCATGAATGGTGTTGAATGTATCAATCCGACAATTCTTTGGAATGGTACACCGACCGAGGATATTAAAACCTCTTGTGGGATAAGGCAAGGGGATCCTTTGTCGCCATACTCATTCGTTATATGTACGGAGCAGTTGACATACTTAATTGAGGAGGCAGTAGCAAATGGGCATTGGCGACCGATTAGAGCAAGCAAGAACGAGGTTGTAATTTCACATTTGTTATTTGCGGATGACATAATCCTAGAAGCAAAGGCAATGGTCTCGGAAGCTATAGCGCCCGAGCGCGTGACGCCACATCCCCTGCACTAAGACTCGACCCGTATATAAAATGGGTAATCCATACACGTGCCGAATCAGAGCGAACGGGACTCACTCACTCGCTATACTAGGCGGGAGCTAACTTTCGAAACCAAATAAGCAATAAAAGAACCAAGTGCAGGTTAAAGAAATATGCATGGAAGCAATCACGTTGGTTAACATAGTCAATGAGCTCACAGGCTCCAAATTTAAACATTAAAGCGCTTGCAGGAGTTCATAATCGTAATGACAATGCAAGTGATATGAGTGTAACATAAAAGTAAACTATACACGACTTCTCACGACACTACGGACCCGAAATCCCGCCTAGCACTCCAAAACCTGCAAGAAAACTGAAAACAAACCGGGTTCAGTCTTTAAGAGACTGGTAGGTATAAAACAAGGCTTATACAATAATAATATGGAAATTAAACACACGCACATGCAAGTTATAATCCCGTGCGAGGTTTGAAACATTTCCCAAGTAGGTGAAAACAAAGAAAACAACACGCGAGATTATAACCATTAATTTATTTATTCATTATATCCATGAGGTCATTACGTGAGCCCGGTTAGAGGGCAAATTCTCAAACCTTTTCCTCGTGTGTGCATTATCTATTCATTCATTAGTGATCACATAATATTCATTCATTTATTCATGATCATTCGTTTGTTCACTCATACACAATCAGTTACCGACCCAACAATATTGTCCGCCTGGCTGTCATGTACCGACCCATCAGGGATCTTATCCCCGCTGATGTGTCCCATCCCACGGGATGCATCCCTAGTTCATTACGGCTAGTGGGGTCCATGAAACCCCAAAACCCTCAGCTCCCATTCCCCGCTAATCTCCTAGCGAGGGCCGGTATCACCGTAGTTTGGTTGGAACTAGTGCAAGGGATCACGGTCGGCCCTTGCCTCCCTGGATAGCCACGTGAACTAAATTTGTTGGCCCCATTCAGTGCTTCCATTCATGTTCTCGCCAAAATCATTAGGTAGGGATACATAAAAAAAAAGCTTTAATGTTTGAAATCATTTACTCTAAAGAGACTCAATATATAGTTATAATACTTTGGTTCAAAACTTTTCACATTAGGGGTATATCGGGTCAATTTAGCTAATAGTAGAGAAAACCACCTGGCTACACCTTCCCGAACACAACCAAGAAGAACAGAAGACTAAAAGTAGCCTAGGAACCAAACACGTCTTCGCCCTGGAGAAAACTGTACAAAAGACAACATGGTGCATACGTGAGACTCAAGACTCCAACTGAACCACAGATGATGCACGACAATGCTTTAACATGATATGCCACACATAAGCTGTAACAATGTGCTATGGGGATGTTCATGTGCACAATTAATGCCATTTAAACAAGTAAACAATTTAATCTTTTATTACACGAATAGATCGTGTCCGTTCATTATCATTCTTTCATTTGTTTAATTCATGACACATCATAATACATGTTAACAATGCATAGTAATCAATTTGAGGTGAAAGGAATCCATTAAACACATAAAGAAAGCAATAGTTGCAAAGAAGGTCATATTATAACACTTAAACGTTCTATTTACACAATGAATTCCATGTCATAAGATTCATAATCATATCAAAATATATCACATATTATCAATTAATCATGCATACAATTCATTCAAACCACTTACGGAGGCCGAGAAAATGGAAGGAAAGCAAGAACACGGATTTGAGCAAGTTTTGTTGAGAGCTGACAGTTTCTGAAATGCAAAAGCTATAAAGAATTGGAAATATCTTGAATTCTAGAACTTGGAATTGGGTTTCGTTTATTGCATATGAAACTAGATAATTAGGTCTTTCCAATGATATATGGATCGAATTGTGGTTCAAAGCGAGAAGAAAATGGCAAAGGTTTGAAGTTGGATGAAAGTAGATTTTCGGTGAAGTGGCAACACCAAAATGGATCGATTATATCTCACAATCAAGGATGAATTTTAAAGTGATTCCAATTGGAGAATGTTCTAGACTTGAAAGGTTTCTGTGGTCGAAAATTCAGGTAAATCGGAGTTCGTTTGAATAGGTAACGAGAAGAAGAAACAACAACCCCCACTGCACTCACATGACGCGGCCGTGTCATAATCCTTCACAACTTTGACACCGCCGTGTCACACAAATTTTAATTAAAAAAAAACAAGAACGAGAGTAGGACATGACCTTGTCATGTTTCAGTTCAATTGGGACACGGCTGTGTCTATTTTTTTCCAATAATTCTGTAACAGCCCGGATTTTTGAGATCAGGATAGCACGGGTAAGTAAAGGGTTAAGAGGAAAGCGTTTATAACCTCGGTCCATTACGTATTCCATTTTACGTGAATTATGTGCATTTATGTTTCGATTTATGATTTGTGCCTTTTGAGAGAGACATATCACTATTCATTCACCGAACCCTAGATCTTTACCTAAACCTTAAGAAACCTTAGAAAGTTGGTTTCCACATTTTTCAAACTCATATCATAGCTTTTATCATCCCGAAATATGTTTTGAAAATTTGTTTGTTGAAAATTCCATTTAGGTCCCTAGTTACTATTCATCTTTAATTGTAGGAATTTTCGAAACACTTTTACCTATTCAATATTGGGCTCGATAGAATCCTTGCAAAATTTTATGAATTTTGGTATGATTTCCAAACCCTAATTCTTATCGTAGCTTCCTTAGAAATCAAAACCGGCCGAAAAACCCTAGTTTTGCCCTAAATTAGAAATTTCCGAATTTCAACGTTTTTCCTATACAATATTATAACCATTACGATCCTCGGATTATTTTATGAATTTTAGGATCTTTTCCAAACTCTAGTACAAACCCTAACTCGATTTATAAATTTTTCTTTATTTTCTCAAAGTACTATTTCCACCGTAAAAACTAATTTCCAAACCGTCCAACATTTGGTATACAATATTACAGTCAAAATGATCCTTGAATTATTTCAAGAATCATGGACATTTTCTCGGAAATCAATTCACATTCTAGCTTCGTTTATAAATTTTATTGTATTTTTCAAAATTCCCGAACGACTACTACTTTAAATGTAGACGTTCAAACGTTAAGTATTTATAACCATTAGAAAGCCCTTTCGATTCCCTTTCTTTTGCAATTTCTCTCATTTCAAACTAAAACCTAGACATTCTCCTATGAATTTATGATCATTTTGCTCTATTTTAGATTTATTTTATTTATGATGTATTTCTTACATAATTATGTATACATAAGCACTTACATCACATATACACCTAGCATATACACCTAGCCCCTTAATAAATACATTAGCCTACTCAACCCCTTAGTCATCATATAAACTATAGGATAATTGCAACATAAGCCCCTAAATTACAACTATAAATACCCTAGAGATCATAACACAAAATTCACACAAAATCATCTCTCCCTCACTCAAAAGTCACGGCAATACCCCCTCTCTCTCACAAGGTGTGCTTTTCTTTTATTATTTCATGCTTTATATTATGTCTTTAGTATAATAATAATAGTGGCATGCTTAGATTTAATTAAATTATGCTTTAGGAATTTTATTTTATGAAATAAGTGCATAATTGTTAGTTTTATGTACAATGTGCCTACATTATGGAATTTTATTTAATAAAATGCATGAATTATGATATGATATAATATGAATATGTATTTAAATAATTATGTTCTTGTTTGATTAAATTCATGCCTAGATTAATTTCTTTAGAATTAATTTTATGATTAAAGTTATATAAAGTGCTACATTATGACTTTAATTATGTGTTATGGACTTAGAACTTATTAAATCTGATCTTGAGCTTGTATGAACATATTCATGAGCTCAAGAACACATTCATAATGTTCTTGAACAAATTAGGGTGTACGTGTGATAGTGTGTGTATGTGTGTGTTCGATTTTATGTTATAAAGTGTTTAATTCATAAGAAATTGAATGGTAAATGTTTTCAATAGTAACTTTGACTTTTTAGTCAACCCATATTCAATTAATTTCGAAAATAATTTAAAAATAATTATAAAATGGGTTTTGGAATTTTTAAAGAAAGATTTTATCCAAATTATTCCAAAAATCGGTAAATTGTAAAATAATTCCAAATCAACCTACATTGTTGAATTAAACCCTAAAACTTATTTCTAATACTTCAATTAGGATTGTAATGTGGATAATAAATATTTGAATGGTTAAAGAATTCATGAAACCTGATTAATTAATTAAATTCCCTTAAACAGTTAAAATTAGGGTTTACCGGGAATTCTTTAACTTGTTACATGTTATGTAACTTCTTGATTAGAACAATAAGATCTAATGTGTTACATTCTGTATTATATGTGCCTATTTGATTAAAAATAACAAGAACTTAGTCCTAAGCCTATAGTAGTTAATACTTTCAGGCAAAACTAGGACCGAACGATGGAATCTACTTGACTACCGGTATAGGTGAGGGTTAAAACGTTTTCAACTGGAGTCATGCCTATATATCTATGTATCTATATACAAAACTATTTTCAAGCCTACCTATTATTTATGATTTACTATCCCATATACATAATATCACATAACAATATCCCTCTTTACGAGGAAAATACTTTTATGTCGGAATCAGGATCTTACTCGGACCTTATACATATTACCTCAGTCCGATCATTACTAAGAACTGATTCCCGACTAAGCAAGCAAAGTATCTTATCATTACTATTATTATGGGCCCCGGCTGTATCCGTAGCGAGCAATTACCCGGAAGGTATCGGGCCGAGGGTGTTGTTGGTGCTGCGGACTGCCACAAACTCTTGGTAGTGGTTTAACTGGAGGTTAGTTATTCCACGCCAAGTTAAAGGGGAGTGATAAGTGCTTCCTGGGAGTGATAAGAGCTCCCGAATTCTTGTTATAGCCACTAGGGGTAGCTCCCCAACGGCAATGGAGTTAAGGAGATATTATCTTATTGGTTTTACTAAAGTATCGATACCATGTACAGTGTCGTTACTATTTTATCAACTTTTTACGGAGTTACGGATGGAGAGGCCTAGCTTGCGGGCATTAAAGTTATTATTACAAATGGTTCATATTTCTAGAAATATTCCAAATTACCCCTATCCCTATTTCAACAACTCTTATGAACCGTTTCATATTTGCTATATTCTATTGTCAATATTTTAGATCAAGATCTTCTTGATCGTATAAATATATCTATATACGTATACATATATTTACAAACCAATATACCCCCTTCACTTAGTCACTTTGACTAACCCTCTAGCCTACTTTAAAATGCATGATTTCAGGAATCGAGGAACGACAACTAGAGGTATCTTGAAGCAATACAATAGTAGAATTGATCTGATCCTGAAAATACACTGTCTTGAGCCTAGTGTCGGTATAATTCAGTCCTCTCCTATTTCACTATGTTGTACTCTTTTGCAAACCATTTTAAACAATGATGAGATTCCTTATTTGTTATACATTATTCTCCCCATTATTGATAAAGTTTTAAACTTCTTTACCTTCCGCTGCACTGTGTCATACACTTTACTCACATATTATCTTGACCGTTCGCCGTAGTATTTTCTGAGCGTTAGGTCTAACCTGCAATTGGGGAGTATTACGGTGCGGGAGTTGTAGTACTAGGGGAGGTGCTACAAATTCGAACACACAACACGGCCTCGCCATTTATTCCCAATAATTCGAACACACAACACGGCCTCCCCCTTTTTTCAAGCAACATGGATACGACCGTGTTGCCTTTCTTGCTCGCGAAACAAATGCAGCAATAGCAGCAGTTCTTGGCAAGGGAAAACAGGGCAACGATGGCAGGGAAAAGGCAGCAAACATACAACATATAAGACACGAATTGGACAAGAAAAAGGCAGCAAATTCCCCACACAAGCATATACATTAAACGTTTAAGAGATGAAAGGCAAAGGTTCAATATTCATGCTTCTTCAAACTCAAGAAAAGCAACCTCCATTAATGGTATATCACTAATACCTCAACCACCATGAATTCCAAGTCCATAAATGCAATACAGATGCAAGAGTGATCAACAAACAAGCTTTAATCCAACAAATAACTCAAAGTAATACATAGATTCAAGAATATCATTTAAACCTAACTATTCATTCCAATCTCCATATCATACTCAAAACTTAGTGAAAAATAAGAAAATCATAACTTTAAATGATCACAAGGAAGCAAAGAATAAGAATCTATGCTCACCTTTTGGATTGGAGAAGGATTGAAGAAGTTACGAGCTCAAATGTGGAGGTGGGTGAATAATGACGAGATAGGGCTTTCTCTCCTTGCTTTTGACTGAAATTTTCCTCCTTTCTTGATTGATGAACGAAATGGCAAGGGCATGGGGTGGTAGGGTATTAAGTTAGGAGTATGTGGGTCCCAAGTTTGAATTAATTGGTTAAGTATTGAGTGAGATATCGCCAATCTAGTGAAGGGTGGTCCAAAATGAGCGTGAGGCTCGGTTCGGTTAAATTTCGGAGGATCAAATGTGCTTAGAAAATTATGAGGCTTGTTCCATTGTACCCAAATCGTTGAAATGAGTCCAACGTTGGTGAATTCAAATTCCTGAGCTCAAGTTATGCCGTCCGGAACCCAAGGTGTCCTAAATGCCCTTTAGCCCCTTTTAAGTCCCGTTAAAACAAAACAATCCAAAACCTAAACAAATGATCTTAAAAGCATGCAAAGAGTATATAAATATGTTCATAACACACATATCTCATGCATAGAAAGTTGTCACAAAAATCAAAATTAAATTCGTACACATACGGATCGAATCAAATAATTTCATGTAAATTAAAATAGCATATAAACATTAAAATTAATATATAAAGGCATATTTAATAATTAAAAATGCAAGTATCGAACCCTGTGACGTCATACCTGTAGGTACAAAAATGCGGGGCGTTACAGAAGCTCACTGTGTTAAGCAAGTTATTTAGACTTTCTGTGCGGCTTCGGGGCTAAAACTTAGCTGTGAAAAATCACAAATCATGTTTGGTCATTGTATTCCGTTGGCTGAGCAAAGTGAAATTTGCAATATCCTTGGAATAGCAAGTACGACAACTCTGAAATAGCCATGCACCGGAGAACTCCTTGATATCTTGGTGTCAAGGCAGTCGAAGAAGGCCACAAGTGGAAGCAACCGGTGCTTTGATTCTGTCTTTCAATGAAAGATTTGTAAAACATATTCCGGCTGGCCGGGCCAGTTTCACTTTGTCACGAGCCGGATTCGAACCAGCACTTTGACCCTTGGCAGGTACTTGGAAGTAAAGATGAACATGGGGAGAAATCTGTGTGAAGTGTACGGAGCAATGTTGGAAAAGGTTGAACCTAGATTGTCATGATGGAAATCTCAGAACCTAAACCTCGCAAGGAGAGTAACTCTCATCAAGTCAGTCACAAACGCTATTCCGGTGTATCATATGCACACTAACTGGCTGCGTACTCATGTGTTTGAGAAGCTAGATAGGATGGATCGAAGCTTCTTGTGGTCGATGGACACGTCTAAGCTACGGACCCATCTTGTGAAGTGGGATACAGTGGTGAAAAGAAAAGAAAACGGTGGACCTAGAATTAAAGAAGCTAGAAAAATGAATATAGCCCTTCTTGCAAAAATAGGATGGAAAATAGTCCGCGGAGATAACACGATTTGGAGTCGTATTTTTCCCAAAAAATATCTTGGGGGTGAAGATATGCTGGATCATCAACCCAAGATGACATCTTCAAGGTCCTGGAAAGGAATTAATAAGAGCGTTAAGGAGCTGGAATCGTTTTTTCGATGGAGAATTGGCAGAGGTGACAACGTATGGTTATGGGATGACCGTTGGCTCTCGTCAGAAACTCTGAGGGTGCATCTAGGAGATAATATTGATGTTGAGGATGATAATAAAGTGGTTGGAGACATCATCAATTCGGATAAGACATGAGACTTCAGCTCTCTGAAAACTAGTCTACTGGAACAAGTGCGACGCGAAATTCAGGCATTACCGTTGTCTTTCGGTGATGATGAAGACAAAATTATGTGGAATGGCACGACCAATGGTATCTTTACTATTCAATCAGCATACCGTGGTCTGCTGCCGAGTTCGAACATTAAGGGTCCATCATGGCGAAAACTCTGGCAGATTCCTTGTCCAAAAAAAATACGCACGTTCCTTTAGCTTTTCAAGCATAATAGCTTGTTCACTAATTCACTGAAATATGATCGAAGATTTGGCTCTTCGGACTTTTGCACGAGATGTCGTTCAGATAGGGAAGATGCTACGCATATCTTGAAGGAATGCCCCCTCGTAGAAAAGGTGTGGGAACTTTGTGTCGATCGGGAAACCTACACCAACATAAGGTGAATGCAGCAGATGAGATGGCTGGAGATCCTCCTTCAGGCGGATGTCAAACGTAAGTTACAGCCTGAAATACCTTGGTGGATGGTATTGCTGTCCATCATCTGAAACCTTTGGAAATCTCACAATAAACATGAATATCAGCGGAATTTGGAGGTCGTAATGTGATCTTTAATAATATTACAAAGATGGCTGCAGATATGTTGGTTGTGTTTGCGAGAAATCCAATAAAAAACATCAGGCAGCGGGAACAGATGGAATGGCAGACCCCGGACCCGGGGTGGATTAAATTAATTCTCGATGGTAGTTTCTTTGAGCATACAAAGCAGGCTGCCGCAGGGAGGCTGATTAGAGGCTCGAACTGTAGCGCCCCCAAATATGCTACAACCCCGCACCGTCGCACTTCCCAGGTGGATGTGAGACCTAGCACCTGAGAGGCACGCAGGCAAACGGACGATGCTATACGATATCAGAGTAAGAAAACATAGCAGCGGAATTTGAAACATTTAAATCAACAGCTTATGTTTGGGGCAGTAAATAAAACAATTAGAATAATTTAAAATTTATGAAAAACATAGGAGCAATATCGTAGGATTAAAGTTGTTCATGATCTAAGAGTATGATACTAGAGTACTTAATAACTAGAAGGGATTATAGTCTAACTTGCCTCAATCGAGTGAACCTGATCTAATATGCACAAGATAATGGACTCTTTATACTTCAAGATACCAGCTAAAGACCGATGGCAATACCTGAAATCATGAATTTGAAAAGAGCGAGGGTTAAGTCAAAGTGACTAAGTGAGGAGATGGTTGGAACTATATATATATATGAATAGAACTTTTAGGGTTTTAACTAAAATACTTTTATTCAGAAGATCCTATTAGAAAAGTGAACAAGACTGAAGTAATAATTTTGAGAGCAATGTTTAAATAAATATACATAATAAGGTTAACCAAGAAACTCCTTGGTTAGTACCCGATAATAGGAAAATATTATATCAATAATAATACTGGGTTCATATTTATTTTAAAATAACGGGAGAGGGGGTTGCAGGCTATACTTTGAGAAAACATGAACCCTTTTTAGAACAATATGATGCCTGCAAGTTAGGCGTTCTCCAACCTTTACTCATTAAAACCGAGAATATTCGTAACGACATTGATCAAGATGTCGTTACTAATGAAATAAATAATATAATTCTTTTTTCCTCCGGTGTCACCTCAGGGAGCTACCCCTAGTGACGATATACATGAGTTTACGAGGGACGTATCTTTTCCCGTCACTTGATTTGGAATAACTAACCTTCAGTTAGACCATCACCAAGATCTAGTTGGAGCTGGTATAATAATAGCCATTGGTGCTCGCTTCTAGGTCTATTACTTCTACCGATACCACCAGGGCCCATAATAAGAAAAGATATTTTACTTGCATTTAACTGTACTAGATAGTTGGTAATGTAGTACCGGAACATTATAACATGAAATACTTTAATCTTTATAAGAAGACAAAACAACATGAATACTTTAAAATGATTGATTTTGTATACTAGAATAATATAAGTTGATATTAAACTATTTTCCCAAAAGGGGTAGTATCATTTATAAAGGGGTAAGACCTGAACTGTATTAGCGTAGGACATAAAATGTTATATATATATATAGACTCATGATCCCAGTTGGAAATATTTCACCTCACCTACAGTAACCAGGTATTATGTAATAATACCGGAGTCCTACTCAGTCCAAATCTTCACCTGTGAGTTGTGATCAAGTTTCTAATCCTTAAACTAGGACTAATCATATAGACAAGTTATCACAATAAAGCATACCATATCATGAAATGAGATCACAAAATAATATTTTGGTAAAATACAACTTTAACATTCAAACAAGGCTTACAAAACAAGCGGTTATTAATCAAATTATGAATCTTAGTAAACTTCTATGTTATAAAATAAATCCATAATTTTAATAAAGAAATCTTATTTTGGAAATGGTATTTGAAATATCCGATTTGAAAATCCTAGACAGGTATTATTATTTGAAATTTCTATTTTAGTTTGATAAAAATCAAGATTTGAATTTGTTTTAAAACAGAAATCTTACTCTTTTAATGTTTGAAACGTTGAACGTTTTCAAATCTCAAAACGATATTTGAAATATGAAATGTTTAAATGATTCTTAAAACTGTAATCCCCTATTCTATTTAATTAAAATATTAATCAGGAATTATTAGTTAAAATTCCAATTTAATCTTATTTATTTTGAAATCATTATTTGGAAACAACTATTATTTAAGCGTGGGGGATTAGACACACACTTAAGCACCTAATCTTTCACACACTAACACACACTACACACACGACACACACACACTTCACACACTAATCAAGAACACTAAGAACATGTTCTTGATCATACTTGAATATTCATAAGATGTTCTAGGCATTCTTCATTAAATTCATATTCGTAACATAAGATTAAAGCATAAATGAGCATAATATATAAACTTTACATGAAAATTAATTCTTAACCAAATTTCCTAAACATGAATCTATTTAAATATTCAAGAACATAACTATAAACATATACACACATATTTAAATTATTTCATATACTAATCATGCATTTTTATAAATTAAATTCCTAACTTTAATTCATGAAATATAAATTCCTAAATCATAATTTCCTAAGGAAAGCATAAATATTGAACATAAATTAAAGCATATAAAATATAATAATTAAATTATCTAAACGATACATGAAATTAAAGCATAAATTAGAGCATAAAAAAAAAAAAACTAACCTTGTAAGAGAGAGAGGGTGTGGCGTGGGGTTTTTGGGAGGCAGAGAGAAGTGATTTATGTCTTGAAAATGTGAGGCTTAAGGGGTATTTATAGGTAGGAACTAATGGCATGATTGGTATGAATGAATGGAATGAACCAGGAAAGGAATGAACTTTGTAATGGAATGAACAAAGGAATGGAATGATCTTATTATGGCATTGCTATGATTGGTACACCAAGTAATAAAGTAAGGAATGAAATACAAATTTTAAACTTATTTCATTAATAATAATAATAATAATAATAATAATAATAATATAATTAAAATTATTTTAATATTAAATATATATTTTAAGTACTTTATTTTGAGTAACTATATATTTATTTCATATATAAATATATTATTACTATTTTATATCGAACCCGTTATATATATGACATTTATTATATGTACTATATATATGTGAGTGTGAGAGTGAGTTTGTGAGATATATATGTATTAATTATTTATTGTATTTAATATATTTCTTAATATTTAAAAATAAATTTTTATATAAATTTTAAAATTCATTCTTCATAAAATATTTGAATTTATAAAATTTTATAAATAAAATAATATTTTGAATATGTTTTTTAAATGTATAATATATTTATATTTACACATATTTGATATAATTTATTAAATTTTTAGTATTTAATTTTTATTTATGAAAATAATAAAATATAATATTCATTTAACAAATATGTGACGACAATATAAAAATAATAATAAATTTTAAACATTGAGAATGACTAATACCATGGGGGACCAAAGGAATGGCTAATCCCATGCTTGTGGGAATGGGCATTACTGCGGGAATGAGCATTCCTAATCATGTTTTGGTACCAATCATGGGTTTAGGAATGGACGCGGTAATGCCCATTCCATTCCCACCCCATTCCATCATACCAATCATGCCGTAAGGACCTAAGAGCAATTTCTAAAAATATGTAAGAAATGTGGAGAATTCTAAATCACAAAAAATATATATGGAAATTATATAGGAAATGTGGAGGATTTTATGTCACACACCTATCATTTCTATTTTAAGAAAGTGATGTCATGGATGATGTCATATTTAATAAAAATAAGTATAAAATAATGTAAAATTTATTCAAGAGTCGAGAAACGAGAGCTTGAAGTGGTAAAAGTAGTGAAAGAATGAGTGTAAAATGAGCTTCGTTATAATTATAAATGTGTGACGTTTAGGTTTTTCGTTTGAAAATTAAAGACGTTAGAGATTATGAAAAAATCATGATAAATTATATAAACGAAGCTATGAGGAAGTTCAAAGGTTGAAAAAATTATCATAGTAAAAATAATGATTTCTAATGGAAAAATATTTATGAAATAAGCTACGGTTGGAGTATGAGTGTGAAAATTCATAAAATAGTTCAAGAATTGTTTTGACTATAATATTGAATAGCAAAAAGTGAATGAATAAAAAGTTGTTTACCGTAAGAATAGTAACTAGGTTTTGAAGTGATTTTTGATGCTACTGGAGTTAGAATAGGAATTAGGGTTGAAGATGAAATCAAAATTCTCAAAATGATTTAAGGATTCATTTGACTGTAATATTTGATAGGAAAAATGTAGCACCCCAAGCGGTGGGGCACCACTCCCCCGCACTATGACCCGACACGTGTACGAAATGGAAAGTCCGCACACGCACCAAGTCACAGCGAACGGGTGACAAACGAAAAACCAACCTAAGTTAGGCGGTACCTAAACCCTGTACAAGTGCAAATATGCAAAACCTGAATGCGGAAGCGATACAAAATATGAATTCGATCGACAAATCAAGCAATTAGCAATCAAAACAATTAATTTCAAATATTCAAATTATATAAAATAAATCACAACAAATCAACCGGGCATCCGATTGACGAACGGAAGGTGGCGTTGGACTCACCACAACGAGGCGGACAAACTGTCCGAAGACCGCCGGAACGCTGCCCCCGGAGCCGTTGGAACGGTGGCGGGCCGCCGGAGAGTGCCGGAAAAATCCCCAAAATTCACTCTTGCAAGTATTCCTCGTGCTCGTTCCAAATCCTCGATCAATTTCTGGAAATTCCAAGCCAAACTCCTCCAATTTCAGATCTAACAACACGAAACCCTAAAATCTTCAAATTGAAATTACTTCCAAACCGGTGAACGAAAATCGAATCCGAAAGAGGCATTGTCTTACCCGTAACGAGACCTACGAAACCCCTATAGAGGTCGCCGAAAAATATCCCCAGAGCTAGCCCCTCCGTTGCACCGCCGCTGCGCCGCCACGATCCACCACCAACGGCCGATTTGTGAACCGGGACCTACACGAATAGCTTCGCCTGGTCGAAATGAGTAACTTCTCTGAAGGACCTGACACCAAAAACTCGCCGGAAAAGCCTTAAATCGCCGCCACACCCGCGCCGCTGCTGCCTCGCTGGAACCACCACTTGCGGTGGTTTTCACGCCAAACCGAGGCTGAAAATGGAATGTAGAGGTCGGAAAACGTGGGGTAGGGTGGTTGTTGGCCGACAAAGCTCGTCGGATTGTCGCCGGTGATGAGGTGGCGTAACCCGCTACCTTCGAACCACCACTGCACCGCCGCTGGTCATTTTCAGGCCACGAAACTGGTACGGTTGTGACCGCGTCGTCGAGCTCTCCGAAATGGACTATTGGTTCGTCAAATTCCGTCGATTATAGGCCGAGTTTGGAGTTGTGCATGTTTTTACACCGTGAGTGTGTGTGTACAGTAACTGCATCACGGGAAAAGAAGAAAGAGAGCTGAGGTCTGAAGTTCTGGCACGAATTACAAGGATCTGGGTATTTATCTCGGGTCCTCGTACGCGAAAACGGTCGGAAGGAGGAGCAAACGACGTCAAAATTAGGCAAACTTAGAGTCTACGGACTCGTTTAACTGCCCCGAACGCGAAGCAGGGGTCAAAAAGGTCGAACTCTCAACCGAACGAGAAATGACCGTAAAACCCCTAAAAAGAGAAAATTACAAACAGGCCCCTAAGCTCTAAAAGAGTTCAAAATAGGGCCACGCAAAGCACAAAATCACCGAATTAAACACACAAGGAAGTTGAAACGTGGTGTACCTTATTTGTAGGATGAGCGGGTTGTTACAAAAAAGTATTTCGAGAAATTCTTAATTTTATGAAATGAATAGTGATCAAGGGATCTAATGGTAATTTTGAACAACAATTTTTGTAAAGAGTTTTAGGTCATAGAATGTAACGCCCCGTGTTTTCACACGTGCAAGTAAGTGTTACGTGCGCATTTACATTTAATTATATGAGTTATAATTTGATTTATTAATTGAATTCGTTTATAACTTGAATTATTTGTTTAAATTTTATATGAATTCCAATGTGTGATATGAATATATGAATGAATTTGTGGAAATGTGGATTTCGTGAATTTGGTGGTAATTGAATGAAATTACGTGTTTCGTGTGATCCGAGGGTTTAATTGTAACTTATTTGAATGTTTTGGACTCAATTGGAAATTAAGTTTGGGCTTAATTGCCACTTTTTGAAAGTTTAGGGACCTATTTGAATAATAGGCAACCCTGGACGGTTTTCGCGATACCTTGAGCTCCGGACCTCGAAATCGAGATCCGTCTTCGCCGTTGAACTTATTTCGACGATACCTATTCCTTAAACTTGACCTTATACCTTTTTGATACCGTTTGAGCCTTCGACAACGAACCTTTCCATAGCCTCGACATTATAATTTGTTTTGAACCCTTTTCTTGAAACAAACCGGACTTGGATCGACCCGTATCCTACCCATTTCTCCTCTAAATATCAGCATTTGCTTCCTCATGCATCCACACATATCGATCATCATCTCCACAAGAAGAGAAGAGAAACCCCAAAAACCCTCCATTGTTGAACTTCCAAACTTTGAGCTCAAGAGTTATCAATCCTCCAACTTCTTCCAAGGTAATTGGTGATTTATAATCTCCATCTTCTCCTCTATATTTTCATCTAAGTGAAGCATGATAGAAGTTAGGGAATTATGTGTTTGATTAAGGGCATGTATAGTTTATTTGGGGTTTGTTTCTTGATCATTGGATTTCATGATTTAAAGTGAGATTTGAGGCATGGAAATTGTTGCTTGAAGCTTCCTTATCATTTCTATATCCTTGAATTCCATGTTAGTTGATGATTGTATGAATTGCCATTGAAGAAGCTTGAAGCTTCCATGGTTGAAAGCTTGGAATTTGGATGATCTTTTGCCAACTTTAAGCATGAATTCTTGTAAATATGAATGAGTTATATAATTTGCATGAGTTTTATGGCTTGGATATATGTCTAAGTGCAATATAAGAGCTTCCTTGTTGCTGCCCTGCTCCTCAAAGCTTTTCCCTCGCAGAAACAGAGCTTCTGCTCTGTTTTCTCTTTCAAAACGACGAGCTGACACGGCCGTGTCATCTTTGAACAGAAAATGGACACGGCCGTGTTAGGCGCTCGACTTGGGAAAAATATTTTCAGAAAATCGGACACGGCCGTGTCCAAATACTTTGAAAACTCAACACGGCCGTGTCAAGCTCTCGACTTGGGAATTTTATTTTTTTAACCTCAGACACGGCCGTGTCCAATTCCTTTGAAATTTCAACACGACCGTGTCGTTTGAATTGGCAGCTTTGGGGGAACTCTTTTATTGCTTGTATTGCATTTATGGTTCGTATCCGTGAACTATATGCAACGTGAATCTATTAAAGCTATGTTTTATGATTGATATATGACCTCAAGAGTTACATGAATGCAAGAATGAAAGCTATGAACGCTATGAACGTGAATGAATACGATTTTATCGTATGTTGAACGAAACTTGGTGAATTATGTGTTTAATTGAATTCCATGACGTTCATGATCATATTTGGATACGTTATTACGTTTCAAGCATTCCATAGCATGTTATTGCATAGCCGAGCGTCAAATGTGGTCATAATTGTGTCTCACACTACCTTTGTCACACAGATATTGATCCAGTGGGAGACGAGGTCGAGCAGTGAGGTTTTGTCGGGTTCTTTTGTCTACCAGTTGGGTTTTTCTTCTATTAGTTAAAGATATGACCCAAAACACCTAATGTGCCAGATTTTGGCCAAAACTATATAAATATATATATTGAGTTTCAACGAATCAATGTTTTTAACGTTAAGCCTTTAGTTTACAAATCCTACCAAAAGTTTTGGCGAGAATTGAATGGGGGCCCGGGACTTAGTATATTTGGTGAACCGGGGAAGCTTGGGCTGACGGGAATCCATATATACTAGTTCCATCAATTACGGTGACCTAGGCTTCACTAGGAGATTAGTGAAAGAAGGGGAACCGAGCTTTTAGGGATTCATGTACCCCTCTAGCACCAATGAATGAGGGTTCGGGCCTTGCAAACCCGTTCTCTAACCGGAGGAAGAATGAGTATATGAATGATCGAATGAATGTGCACGAAAGAATATAATGTATGAATGAATGAATAAATGATTGATTAATGAGTTACACGAGGTGGTGGTTGGAGATAATGCACGCCCCCTCGTAGGGTCACAAAAGACCTAATGAATGAAATGAACTGTTATAATCCTATTCGTTGTATTTTACTTCGTGCTTGGGGACAATTGTTCTAAAACCTCGAATAAGGATTATAACTTGCATGTATGTGTTTAAATTCCGCCATATTATGATATTAAGCCTGTTTTTATACCCACCAGTCTGTCTAAGACTGAACCCGGAGTTGTTTCAGTTCTTTTTGCAGGAAGGGATGCTAGGCGGGATACAAGTCTGGGAGAGTCTTGCATAGTGTTTAGCATTTCTTTCCTTTGCACTCATATGCTCACTTTATGATCTTTTTGGATATTGTATATGAATTCGAGCGTACATGTATTTGGTATTGGTATTGATCTTACTTGAACATAAATGTTGGTACCTAGAGCATATAGCTCGATATATGGAATATGAATTATTGCTTCTGCTATTCTGTTACTTTTGTTGTTGTGGTTGTTGTTGTTGGGGTTTAAGTTATAGGCTAGTCCCGCCTGGCTTAGCGAGTGTGTATGTCCCCGTTCGCTATGATTTGGCACGTGTATGGAAATCCATTTCATATACGGGTCGGGTCATGGTGCGGGGGATGTGATGTCTCGTGCTCGGGCGTTACATCCTTGAGTGGTATCAGAGCCCAGGGTTGCAAAACCAGGGCTCTAGTGTCGTGTTGGGTCAGTTAGGTCATTCGGCTTTAAGAATTATTTGTTAAGGTGAAGTAATTGCATTTTCGCGTGATAATGTGCTTTGATTCGTGATTTTGTAATTGATTGAATTCATTGCATTGTCACGCATGGACTAAATCTGGCATGCATGTTAGTGTTTGATTGGACAGGATGGCTCGTAGAAGACATCGGGAGAGATCTCCAGGACGTCATCATCATAGAGATCGTTCCCCTACTCCTCCACAACCGCCTATGAATATGGAGCATTTTATGGAAGCCGTGTATAATTAAGTTGAACATAGAAGAGCTCAAGATCCTCCTATACAACCAACAGCTGAGCAACAAGCACCCCCTCCTAATAACCCGAGAGATCACCACGGGTTGTTTTTGAGCTATAATCCTCCAAGGTTTTCAGGTTCTGTTGATGATGTTGTATCAGAGGGATGGTTGACTAGAATTGAGAGGATTTTCAGTGTTCGACAATTTACATCTCAAGAGAAGGCTCAATTCGCTATCTTTCAATTGGATGGAGAAGCGTATGATTGGTGGGAACGTACTCGAGAAAAGCTTGAAGTGGAAGGAGAAGCGGTTAGTTGGGAAGTTTTTATAAGAGAATTCAGAGAAGCTTTTGTGCCCGAGGTCGTTCGAGAAAGAAAGGAACAAGAATTTATGGATTTAAAGCAGGGAACTCGGACGGTGGCTCAATATCTTTCTCTTTTCAATAGGCTTGGCAAGTATGCACCTCACATTACAAGGGATGAAAAGAGGAAGGCGAAGAAGTTTATTTCTGGAATGAGACAGGATTTTCGACACAGACATGCAGGTCACAACTTTGAGTCTTTTGCTGATACCGTGCAAAGGGCTTTAACACAGGAAGAAGAATACAAGAAAAAGGATCCCATTCCTCAAATGCAAACGGGGCAAGGATCTGGATTTGGAAAAGGGAAAAGACCTATGGTATCCCCCTCTCAACTATTTCAAGGACAGAATAAGAAGTTTCGAGCTGCGGGAACTGGACCGTCAAAGCCACAAGTACCTCCAGCTTCTTTTGATCCTCGACATGATAGGCCACCATGTTTATATTGCGGAGGCCCTACTCATTCATATAACAACTGCAGAAAAAGGTTGGGTCAGTGTTTGATATGCGGGAAAGTAACACATATGGCTAACACTTGTCCAGACAAGACTCCAGGCTATCAACCGGGAGCTCAGAGGCCCATGATACCGGTTCGTGCATATGCCCTTGCGGGTGAAGAGAAAGATGTGGAAGCTAATCCCAATGCCATGGTGGAAGGTACGATATGCATCCATAACACGAACATACATGCATTATTTGACCCTGGCGCTACTCATTCTTTTATATCTTGCAAATTAGTTGATACTCTGTGTTTGCCTGTTACGTGTTTAAATGCTTGTTATGTGGTGAGTTCGCCATTGGGTGGAAGTCTTGAGACAGATCAGGTGGTCAGAGATTGTGTGATTGGGTTTGAAGGCAGAGAATATCAGGCAGATTTGGTGGTAATGCCGATGAACAGATATGGGGTTATTTTGGGAATGGATTGGTTATTTCGGTACCACGCCACAGTTGATTGTTTTACCAAGATAGTTAAGTTGGGAGACGAAGTAACAGGGGAGAAAGAATCAAAGACTGCTCCTCTTTTGTCATTCACTGAAGCTCATAAGTTGATAATGAACGGAGCTACAGGATATATCGCCTATATTTTGAATAAGCCAAAAGATCAGGCGAAACTTGAAGAGACAGAAGTGGTGAAGGAATATCTTGAGGTGTTTCCAGAAGTTTTGGGTTCTCTACCTTCGGATCGAGAGATTGAATTTGTAATAGACTTATATCCAGGATCTGAACCTTATTCTAAGACTCCTTACCGAATGGCACCGGCAGAGTTACAGGAGTTAAAAGTTCAGTTGGAAGATCTCCTTAAAAATGGATATATTCGACCAAGTTCATCACCGTGGGGCGCACCAGTTCTCTTTGTTAAGAAGAAGTATGGAACTCTGAGGATGTGTATTGATTACCGGGAGTTAAATCGGATGACTGTAAAGAATAAATATACTTTGCCTCATATAGAAGATTTGTTTGATATGCTACAAGGGTCAAGGGTATATTCCAAGCTTGATTTACGTCAGGGATATTATCAGTTAAAGATTAAGGAGGAAGATATTCCTAAGACAGGATTTAATACCCGGTATGGACATTATGAATTCGTGGTGATGCCATTTGGGCTAACCAATGCTCCGGCAACTTTTATGGACATGATGCATCGAATTTTCCGTCCTTATCTCGATAAGTTTGTTGTGATCTTCATTGATGATATTTTGGTATACTCAAGGTCAGAAGAGGATCATGCTCGTCATCTGAGATTGGTGTGGAAGACTTTAAGAGATAATCAGCTTTATGCCAAGTTCAGTAAATGTGAGTTTTGGATTGACAGGGTAAGTTTCCTGGGCCACATTATTTCGAGCAAAGGGTTGGAAGTAGATCCTTCCAAGGTAGAGGCAGTTTCTCAGTGGTAGAGTCCTAAGAATGTCTCCGAGATTCGAAGTTTCTTGGGTTTAGCTGGTTATTATCGAAGATTTGTTAAGGATTTCTCCAAGATCGCGGCTCCGTTGACCCGATTAACCAAGAAAGAGGTTCAGTTTAAATGGGATGAGAAGTGTGAAGCTAGTTTTTAGCTCTTGAAAGATAAGTTAACTTCTGCACCGATACTAGGCCTTCCGAAAGGTATTGAAGGGTTTGTGGTGTATACCGATGCTTCCCATGAAGGCTTAGGTTGTGTTTTAATGCAGAATGGGAGAGTAATTGCTTATGCCTCTAGGAAATTGAAAGAGCATGAGAAAAATTATCCCACTCACGACCTTGAACTTGCAGCGGTGATTTTTACCTTAGGAAAGTGGAGACATTATCTGTATGGAACTTCTTTTGAGATTTTCAACGATCATAAGAGTCTTCAGTACTTGTTTTCTCAAAAGGATTTGAATAGAAGGCAGCGTCGATGGATGGAAACTCTCGAGGATTATGATTGTGTGATTAAGTATCACCTGGGTAAGGCTAACGTGGTGGCGGATGCATTGAGCAGGAAGGCTAGTGTATCTAATGTAAAGGTAAATATTGGACAACCAATGGAGTTGGTTAAGATAAAGGCTCGTATTGGTAACATCTCAGTACGACCAGGGTTAAGGCAACATATATTTGAGGCACAAAGGACAGATACTGAGATTCAGAAATTGATTGAAAAGGCTCAATCAGACTCTGAGTGTCCATTTGGATTTGATGACACTGGAATCTTCCGGTTCAAGAATAGAGTGGTAGTTCCAAAGGAGTTGAGAAGGGCTATTCTAGATGAAGCTCACAAAACCGCTTATTCAGTGCATCCTGGTGGAAATAAGATGTATCTGGATTTGAAACAGTATTATTGGTGGAACGGGCTGAAGAGAGATGTGGTGAATTATGTGAAACAATGTCTGACCTGTCAGTTAGTGAAAGCTGAACATCAGAAGCCGTCAGGATTGTTAAAACCATTGCCTATTCCAGAATGGAAATGGGAACAGATAGCAATGGATTTTGTATCTGGTTTACCCAGAGTGAAGGGTGGATTCGATGACATCTGGGTAATTGTGGACAGACTGACCAAATCAGCGTATTTTCTTGCAATTCAGATGTCGGATAAGATAAGCAAGTTGTCCAAGAGGTATTGTGATGAGATTGTTCGGTTACACGGGGTGCCGGTTAGCATTGTCTCGGACAGGGATCCGAGATACACTTCCAAATTTTGGCAAGAATTACAGAAGTGTTTGGGGACCAAGCTTCAGTTCAGTACAGCTTTTCATCCACAGACTGATGGGCAGTCTGAGAGGTTAATCAGATATCTTGAGGATATGTTAAGGGCGTGTGCGTTAGATTTCTCGAGTTCATGGAATGAACAATTGCCCTTGATTGAATTCGCCTACAATAACAGTTATCAAGCTTCTATAGAAATGGCACCGTATGAGTTTCTTTATGGAAGAAAGTGCCGATCCCCGTTGTTTTTCGATTTGGAAGAGTGGAAGTGGAGCAAACAGGAAGGTGTGAAAAGAGGGGAAAAGAAAGAAAAACCTTCTAAAGCTATTCAGGATGCTATCGAAAAGGTTCAAATTATCCGACAACGGATGAAAGCAACTCAAGATCGACAGAAGAGCTATGCAGATAAACGAAGGAAAGATCTTAAGTTCGAAGTTGGGGATAGAGTGTTCTTGAAAGCCTCACCTCGAAAAGGATTCACCAGAATTGGAAAGGGAGGAATACTGAATCCACGTTATTTGGGACCCTATGAGATTCTGGAGAGAATCGGGGATACAGCCTACAGATTGGATTTACCTCCAAGTTTAACGGGTATTCATAATGTCTTCCATGTATCACAACTTTGGAAGTACTATCCCGATGATTCAGTGGTGATACCGGTTGAAGAAGTTGAGCTTGAACCGAATCTTACTTTTGTTCAGAAACCAGTTAAGATTCTGGATCGGAAATTTCAAGAACTTCGGAACAGGCGGTTTCCCTTGGTGAAAGTGTTGTGGCGAAGTGATAAAACAGAAGAAGCCACGTGGGAAACGGAAGAGAAGATGAGAAAGTTCTATCCCGCATTGTTTCCGAACGAGCAATTAATCCGAGGACGGATTCTCTTTAAGGGGGAGAGGTTGTAACGCCCTGTGTTTTCACACGTGCAAGTAAGTGTTATGTGCGCATTTACATTTAATTATATGAGTTATAATTTGATTTATTAATTGAATTCGTTTATAACTTGAATTATTTGTTTAAATTTTATATGAATTCCAATGTGAGATATGAATATATGAATGAATTTGTGGAAATGTTGATTTCGTGAATTTGGTGGTAATTGAATGAAATTACGTGTTTCGTGTGATCCGAGGGTTTAATTGTAACTTATTTGAATGTTTTGGACTCAATTGGAAATTGAGTTTGGGCTTAATTGCCACTTTTTGAAAGTTTAGGGACCTATTTGAATAATAGGCAACCCTGAACGGTTTTCACGATACCTTGAGCTCCGGACCTCGAAATCGAGATCCGTCTTCGGCGTTGAACTTATTTCGACAATACCTATTCCTTAAACTTGACCTTATACCTTTTTGATACCGTTTGAGCCTTCGATAACGAACCTTTCCATAGCCTCGACATTATAATTTGTTTTGAACCCTTTTCTTGAAACAAACCGGACTTGGATTGACCCGTATCCTACCCATTTCTCCTCTAAATATCAGCATTTGCTTCCTCATGCATCCACACATATCGACCATCATCTCCACAAGAAGAGAAGAGAAACCCCAAAAACCCTCAATTGTTGAATTTCCAAACTTTGAGCTCAAGAGTTATCAATCCTCCAACTTCTTCCAAGGTAATTGGTGATTTATAATCTCCATCTTCTCCTCTATATTTTCATCTAAGTGAAGCATGATAGAAGTTGGGGAATCATGTGTTTGAATAAGGGCATGTATAGTTTATTTGGGGTTTGTTTCTTGATCATTGGATTTCATGGTTTAAAGTGAGATTTGAGGCATGGAAATTGTTTCTTGAAGCTTCCTTATCATTTCTATATCCTTGAATTCCATGTTAGTTGATGATTGTATGAATTGCCATTGAAGAAGCTTGAAGCTTCCATGGTTGAAAGCTTGGAATTTGGATGATCTTTTGCCAACTTTAAGCATGAATTCTTGTAAATATGAATGAGTTATATAATTTGCATGAGTTTTATGGCTTGGATATATGTCTAAGTGCAAAATAAGAGCTTCCTTGTTGCTGCCCTGCTCCTCAAAGCTTTTCCCTCGCAGAAACAGAGCTTCTGCTCTGTTTTCTCTTTCAAAACGACGAGCTGACACGGTCGTGTCAGCTTTGAACAGAAAATGGACACGGCCGTGTTGGGCGTTCGCCTTGGGAAAAATATTTTCAGAAAATCGGACACGGCCGTGTCCAAATACTTTGAAAACTCAACACGGCCGTGTCAAGCTCTCGACTTGGGAATTTTATTTTTTTAACCTCGGACACGGCCGTGTCCAATTCCTTTGAAATTTCAACACGGCCGTGTCGTTTGAATTGGCAGCTTTGGGGGAGCTCTTTTATTGCTTGTATTGCATTTATGGTTCGTATCCGTGAATTATATGCAACGTGAATCTATTAAAGCTATGTTTTATGATTGATATATGACCTCAAGAGTTACATGAATGCAAGAATGAAAGCTATGAACGCTATGAACGTGAATGAATACGATTTTATCGTATATTGAACGAAACTTGGTGAATTATATGTTTAATTGAATTCCATGACATTCATGATCATATTTGGATACGTTATTACGTTTCAAGCATTCCATAGCATGTTATTGCATAGCCGAGCGTCAAATGTGGTCATAATTGTGTCTCACACTACCTTTGTCACACAGATATTGATCCAGTAGGAGACGAGGTCGAGCAGTGAGGTTTTGTCAGGTTCTTTTGTCTACCAGTTGGGTTTTTCTTCTATTAGTTAAAGATATGACCCAAAACACCTAATGTGCAAGATTTTGGCCAAAACTATATAAATATATATATCGAGTTTCAACGAATCAATGTTTTTAACGTAAAGCCTTTAGTTTACAAATCCTACCAAAAGTTTTGGCGAGAATTGAATGTTCACAATGAATGGGGGCCCGGGACTTAGTGTATTTGGTGAACCGGGGAAGCTTGGGCTGATGGGAATCCATATATACTAGTTCCATCAATTACGATAACCTAGACTTCACTAGGAGATTAGTGAAAGAAGGGGAACCGAGCTTTTGGGGATTCATGTACCCCTCTAGCACCAATGAATGAGGGTTCGGGCCTTGAAAACCCGTTCCCTAACCGGAGGAAGAAGGAGTATATGAATGATCGAATGAATGTGCACGAAAGAATGTAATGTATGAATGAATGAATAAATGAATGATTAATGAGTTACACGAGGTGGTGGTTGGAGATAATGCACGCCCCCTCGCCGGGCCACAAAAGACCTAATGAATGAAATGAACTGTTATAATCCTATTCGTTGTATTTTACTTCCCGCTTGGGGAAAATTGTTCTAAAACCTTGAATAAGGATTATAACTTGCATGTATGTGTTTAAATTCCGCCATATTATGATATTAAGCCTGTTTTTATACCCACCAGTCTGTCTAAGACTGAACCCGGAGTTGTTTTAGTTCTTTTTGCAGGAAGGGATGCTAGGCGGGATACAAGTCTGGGAGAGTCTTGCATAGTGTTTAGCATTTCTTTCCTTTGCACTCATATGCTCACTTTATGATCTTTTTGGATATCGTATATGAATTCGAGCGTACATGTATTTGGTATTGGTATTGATCTTACTTGAACATAAATGTTGGTACCTAGAGCATATAGCTCGATATATGGAATATGAATTATTGCTTCCGCTGTTCTGTTACTTTTGTTGTTGTGGTTGTTGTTGTTGGGGTTTAAGTTATAGGCTAGTCCCGCCTGGCTTAGCGAGTGTGTATGTCCCCGTACGCTATGATTTGGCACGTGTATGGAAATCCATTTCATTTACGGGTTGGGTCATGGTGCGAGGGATGTGACATCTCGCACTCGGGCGTTACATAGAAAGCATATGTAAGCAATAGAAAAATATAAGTTTCATGCCTCTAAGGTTCTATGAATGAGATAAGAGGATATGGCTTAGTGGATAAACAGTGACATGGGGATAAAATCTTAAGTTTCGATCTAAAATTTTCGAAAATGATTTTAGGGCAAGAGATGTGAGTTATGGTAGTCAAGAGATAAAAATTTTAGTTTGTAGGATTCTATTGAGGAAATGAACGCTCGAGAAATGAATAGTAATCTGGGGCTTTAAATGAGATCTCTCCCAAAGTTACACAATAGCACATAAGAACAAGTTGAAACACATAGAAATGTGATGCATGAAGAACATTTGATGGATCAAAGTCTATAAACGCTTTCACTTTCTTTCAAAGTTTACCAATTCCAACTAGGCCCTATTTAGGGCTGTTACACGAACGGTGAATGGGTGACGGGCTTCTCCATGAAATTGGGTAGTGTCTCGATCGACATAGCGAACTCATTGGTCTTCGTAAGGGTTTGGAGATCGCATGGGAAAGACGGTACCCAAGAATTGAGGTGAAAGTGGACTCCGATATTGTACTGTACTGGGTGACTTGGGAAGATATTGAGGATCATTCATGGAAAAACATCATTGTCGACTGTCAGAAATTTCTTCGGATGCCTTGGGAAGCTAAGATTTATCATATTTTCAAAGAGAAGAATAGTAGCGCCTACATGTTGGCTAAGATGGGCCATACTATTGATGTCGAATATCTGGTTCGGGACTCCCCTCCGGAGATCCTTTGTCGATGTTTTCTTTTCTTTTGTTCGCCCCGGTCTAGGCTTCTGTTTAACCATAAAAAAACAAATAATATTCAAGGCATCATTAAATAGGTTTTTATATTTATTTTTGGGTCATGGACTTTTCTAAATTTTATGCACAATTTTAAAATTTAAGGGGTTAATATAATTTTTTATTTTTTTATGTGGGATCAAAAAATTTATTTTTAAAATTATAAATAAAAAAATAATATATATATGCTAATTTTTTTAAGTGAGGTCAAATGACCCCACTTAATACAACGTGGCAGTCGCTCTTGTATGAGATTGCAAAATTTCAATTCATATTTTGTTTAGATAAAAATATTATATACTCTATTCTAACAAAACTCAAAAATTAAGATGACCAAATTCTATTAGAGTTTAAGTTTATGAAGAATGAATTGATCTTTATAGCTTTCAATTTAAAATTTTTAAGAAACAAAAAAAAATTTATTCAAACTTTTAATTCAATATCGGAGTAAATTTAAAAATTAAATTAAATTTAAATATTTTACAAATAAATAAACTTTTATTATTTTTTTATTTCTTAAAAATTGAGTTAAGCGTACAATGGTAAGTTTACTCATAAAATCAGTTTTTTTTTTTTTTTTTTAAACACACACATTTCAAGTGGCCAGAGGGATTCGAGGATTCAGCCCGGGTCATTGCCTTCAAGAAAGAGCCCTTGAACCACTTGTGTGACACCCCGTCTTTTTGGCAATCTAAGTATGACATTACGAGTGAGTTTTATTACGTAATTAAATTGTTTTAAATGCAAATAAGTGACGTCGCATGCTCTACTCGAAAGTCCATTTAATTGAAGATTAAGGACCTACTCGGAATTAGGGTTTCTGTGTAACGCCCTGTGTTTTCACACGTGCAGGTAAGTGTTACGTGCACATTTACATTTAATTATATGATTTTATACTTTGATTAATTGGTTAAACTCGTTTATAAATTGAATTATTTGTTTAAATTTCATATGAATTCCAATGTGAGATTAGAATATATGAACGGAATCGTGAGAATGTGAATTTCTTGAATTTGGTGTTAATTGAAATCTTTCGTGTTATATGTGAGTGCCGTGGGCTTGATTGCAACTTATTTGAATGTTTTGGACTCAATTGGAAATTGAGTTTGGGCTTAATTGCCATTTTTGGAAAGTTTAGGGACCTATTTGAATAATAGGCAACCCTGAACGGTTTTCGCGATATCTTGAGCTCCGAACCTCGAAACTGAGATCCGTAAATGGCGTTGAACTTGTTTCGACGATACCTATCCTTTAAACTTGACCTTATACTTTTTTGATATCATTTGAACCTTCGACAACGAACCTTTCCATGGCCTCGACTTTATAACTTGTTTGAACCATTTACTTAAACGAACCGGACTTGGATCGACCCGTATCCTACCCAGATGACTCTAAATATCAGCATTCTCCCATTCCTTCTTCTTGTTTCCATTTTATCGATCATCATCATCATCTCCACAAGAAGCTCCGAGAAAACCCTTAATTATTGAACCTCCAAACCTTGAGCTCAAGAGTTACCACTTCTTCATCTTTCTCCAAGGTAATTGATGAATTGTAATCTCCATCTTTTTCTCTATCTTTTCATCTATGAATAGCTTGGCATGAGTGAAGGATTCATGTTGTTTTGAATATGAGCATGAATTGGGGTTTAATCTTGAACAATGGATTCTCTTGGTTTGAGTTGAGAATTGATGCATGAAAGATGATGTTTGAAGCTTCCTTACCATTTCTATATGTTTGAATCTCATGTTGGTTGATCATTGTATGATATGCCATTGAAGGAGCTTGAAGCTCCATGCTTGAAGATCATGAGGATTGATGATGATTTTGTTCACCTGGTGCATGAATTCTTGTAAAAATGAATGAATTACATGATTTACTTGAGTTTTATGGCTTGGATATATGTCTAGATGGGATATAAGAGCTTCCTTGTTGCTGCCCTGCTCCTCAAAGCTTTTCCCTCGCAGAAACAGAGCTTCTGCTCTGTTTTCTCTTTCAAAACGATGAGCTGACACGGCCATGTCAGCTTTGAACTGAAAACGGACACGGCCGTGTTGGGCTCTCGACTTTGGAAAATTATTTTCAGAAAATCGGCCACGGCCGTGTCCAAATGCTTTGAAAACTCAACACGGCCGTGTCAAGCCCTCGACTTGGAAATTTTCATTTTTAAACCTCGGACACGGCCGTGTCCAATTCCTTTGAAAATCCAACACGGCCGTGTCATTCAAATTGGCAGCTTTGGGGAACCTCTTTTCTTGCTTGTATTATGATTATTATTCGTATCCGTGAATTGTATGCAATGTGGATCTATTAAAGCTTTGATTTATGATTGATATATGATCCTGATAACCTTATGAATGCAAGTATGAAAGTATGAAAGTTATGAACATGAATGGATACGAGTTATCGTATATTGAACGAAACTTGGTGAATTACGTGTTTAATGGAATTCTATGGCTTTCATGACCATAATTGGACATGGTCTTATGTTTCAAGCATTCCATAGCATGTCATTTCATTGCCGAGTGTCAAATGTGTGGTCATATTTGAGTCTCACAATACCTTCGCCACATAGATATTGATCCAGTGGGAGACGAGGTTGAGCAGTGAGGTCTTGGTCGGGTTCTTTTGTCTACCAGGTGGGTTTTTCTTCTATTAGTTAACAATATGACCCTATCAACCCTAACGTGAAAAGTTTTAGCCAAAGTATACTATATTTATATAAAGTCTTTTAAGGGTCAATGTTTTAATGTAAAGCCTTTATTATGAATATCCTACCAAAAGTTTTGGCGAGAAATGAATGTTCGCAATGAATGGGGGCCCGGGACTTAGTGTATTTGGTGAACCAGGGAAGCTTGGGCTGACGTGAATCCTTATATACTAGTTCCACCAATTACGGTAACCTAGACTTCACTAGGAGATTAGTGAAAGAAGGGGAACCGAGCTTTTGGGGATTCATGTACCCCTCTAGCACCAATGAATGAGGGTTCGGGTCTTGCAAACCCGTCCCTTACCCGGAGGAAGAAGGAGTATATGAATGATCGAGTGAATGATCGAATGTATGTGCACGAAAGAATGAAATGTATGAACGAATGAATAATGAATTACACGAGGTGGTGGTTGGAGATAATGCATGCCCTCTCGCCGGGCCACAATGAACCTAATGAATGAAATGAATTGTTATAACCCTATTCGTTGTATTTTATTTCCCACTTGGGACAAATGCTTCTAAACCTCGAATAAGGATTATAGCTTGCATGTATGTGTTTAAATTCCGCCATATTATGATATTATGCCTATTTTATACCCACCAGTCTATCTAAGACTAAGCTCGGAGTTGTTTTAGTTCTTTTTGCAGGAAGGGATGCTAGGCGGGATACAAGTCTGAGAGAGTCTTGCATAGTGTCTAGCCTTTCTTTCTTTACACTCATACACTTACATTTTATGATCTTTTTGGATATTGTATATGTATTCCGAGTGTACATGTTTGTATTAAAATTACTGAGCTTACTTGAACTTAAATGTTGGTACCTAGAGAATATAGCTCAATATATGGAATATGAATTACTGCTTCCGCTATTTTTGTTACTCTGATTGTTGTTGTTGGGGTTTAAGTGGTAGGTTAGTCCCGCCTGGCTTAGCGAGTGTGTATGTCCCCGTTCGCTATGATTTGGCACGTGTGTGGAAATCCATTTCATATACGGGTCGGGTCATAGTGTGGGGGATGTGACGTCTCACGCTCGGGCGTTACATCCTTGAGTGGTATCAGAGGCCAGGGTTGCAAAACCAGGGCTCTAGTGTCGTGTTGGGTCAGTTAGGTCGTTCGACTTTAAGAATTAATTGTTAATGTGAAGTGATTGCATTTTATATGATAGTATGCCTTGATTCGTGATTCTATAATTGAATGAATTTATTGCATTGCCACGCATGAACTAAATCTGGCATGCATGTTAGTGTTTGATTGGATAGGATGCCTCCTAGAAGACATCGGGAGAGGTCTCCGGGACGTCATGATAGAGAGCGTTCTCCTAATCCTCCACAGCCGCCTATGAATATGGAACATTTTATGGAAGCCGTGTACAATTATGTGGAATATAGAAGAGCTCAGGATCCTCATATACAACCACCAGCTGAGCAACAAGCACCTCCTCCAAATAACTCGAGAGATCATCATGGGTTGTTTTTTAGCTATAACCCTCCAAGGTTTTTAGGTTCGGTTGATGATGCAATATCGGAGGGATGGTTGACTAGAATTGAGAGGATTTTCAATGTTAGACAATTTACCTCTCAAGAGAAAGCTCAATTCGCTATTTTTCAACTGGATGGAGAAGCATATGATTGGTGGGAACGTACTAGAGAGAAGCTCGAAGTAGAAAGGGAGGCGGTGAATTGGGAAGTCTTTGTAAGGGAATTCAGAGAGGCTTTTGTGCCTGAGGTGGTTCGGGAGAGAAAGGAACAAGAATTTATGGATTTAAGGCAGGGAACTCGGACGGTGGCTCAGTATCTCTCTCTTTTCAATAGACTTGGGAAGTACGCACCTCACATCACACGGGATGAAAAGAGAAAGGGGAAGAAGTTTATTGCTGGATTGAGACAGGATCTTCGACATGGGCACGCAGGGCACAATTTTGAGTCTTTTGCTGACACTGTACAAAGAGCATTGGTGCTGGAAGAGGAATATAAGAAAAAGGATCCCATTCCACGAATGCAAATGGGGCAAGGATCCGGATTTGGAAAAGGGAAGAGGCCTATGGTATCCCCCTCTCAGCCACTCCAGGGCCAAAACAAGAAGTTTCGAGCTGCGGGAACTGCACCGCCAAAGCCACAGGTACCTCCAGCTACTTCTGATCCTCGACATGACAGACCACCATGTTTATATTATGGAGGCCCTACTCACACCTACAACACTTGCAGAAGGAGGTTGGATCAGTGCCTAATATGCGGGAAGGCAGCACATATGGCCAACACCTGTCCAGATAAGACTCCGGGCTATCAACCGGGAGCTCAAAGGCCCATGATACCGGCTCGTGCGTATGCCCTTGCGGGTGAAGAGAAAGATGTGGAAGCCAATCCCAATGCCATGGTGGAAGGTACGATATGCATCCATAACACGAACATACATGCATTGTTTGACCCTGGCGCTACTCATTCTTTTATTTCTTGCAAATTAGTTGATACTTTGTGTTTGCCTGTTATGTGTTTGAATGCTTGTTATGTGGTGAGTTCGCCGTTGGGTGGAAGTCTTGAGACAAATCAAGTGGTCAGAGATTGTGTGATTGGGTTTGAAGGCAGAGAATATCAGGCAGATTTGGTGGTAATGCCGATGAACAGATATGGGGTTATTCTGGGAATGGACTGGTTATTTCGGTACCACGCCACGGTTGATTGTTTTACCAAGAGGGTGAAGTTGGGAGAAGAAGTGACAGGGGAGAAGGAATCGAAGATTGCTCCTCTTTTGTCGTTCACTGAAGCTCATAAGTTGATAAGGAATGGAGCTATGGCATATATCGCCTATATCTTGAATAAGCCAAAAGATCAGGCGAAACTTGAAGAGACAGAAGTGGTGAAGGAATATCTTGAGGTATTTCCAGAAGTTTTGGGTTCTCTACCTCCGGATCGAGAGATTGAATTTGTAATAGACTTATATCCGGGATCTGAACCTTATTCTAAGACTCCTTACCGGATGGCACCGGCAGAGTTACAAGAGTTAAAAGTTCAGTTGGAAGATCTTCTCAAGAATGGATATATTCGACCGAGTTCATCACCGTGGGGCGCACCAGTTCTATTTGTTAAGAAAAAGGATGGAACTTTGAGGATGTGTATTGATTACCGGGAGTTGAATCGGATGACTGTATAGAATAAATATCCTTTGCCTCATATAGAAGATTTATTTGATATGTTACAAGGGTCAAGGGTGTATTCTAAGCTCGATTTAAGGCAGGGATATTATCAGTTAAAGATCAAGGAGGAAGATATTCCTAAGACAGGATTTAATACCCGGTATGGACATTACGAGTTCGTGCTGATGCCATTTGGATTAACTAACGCGCCGGCAGCTTTTATGGATATGATGCATTGAATTTTCCGACCTTATCTCGATAAGTTTGTTGTGATCTTCATTGATGATATTTTGGTATACTCAAGGTCAGAAGAGGATCATGCTCGTCATTTGAGGTTGGTGTTGGAGACTTTGAGGGATAATCAGCTTTATGCAAAGTTCAATAAATGTGAGTTCTGGATCGACAGGGTGAGCTTCTTGGGGCATATTATTTCGAGCAAAGGATTGGAAGTAGATCCTTCGAAAGTAGAGGCAGTTTCTCAGTGGCAGAGTCCTAAGAATGTCTCAGAGATTCGAAGCTTCTTGGGTTTAGCTGGTTATTATCGAAGATTTGTTAAGGATTTCTCTAAGATCGCGGCTCTATTGACCCGATTAACCAAGAAGGAGGTTCAGTTTAAATGGGATGAGAAGTGTGAAGTTAGTTTTCAGCTTTTGAAAGATAAGTTAACTTCTGCACCGATATTAGGCCTTCCGGATGGTATTGAAGGGTTCGTGGTGTATACCGATGCTTCCCATGAAGGTTTGGGTTGTGTTTTAATGTAGAATGAGAGAGTAATTACTTATGCCTCTAGGAAATTGAAAGAGCATGAGAAAAATTATCCCACTTATGACCTTGAACTTGCAGCGGTGATTTTTGCCTTAGGGAAGTGGAGACATTATTTGTATGGAACTTCTTTTGAGATTTTTACTGACCATAAGAGCCTTCAGTATTTGTTTTCTCAAAAGGATTTGAATAGAAGGCAGTGGCGATGGATGGAAACCCTTGAGGATTATGATTGCGTGATTAAGTATCACCCAGGTAAGGCTAACGTGGTCGCGGATGCATTGAGCAGGAAGGCTAGTGTATCTAATTTGAAGGTAAATATTAGACAACCAATGGAGTTGGTTAAGATAAAGGCTCGTATTGGTAACATCTCAGTACGACCAGGGTTAAGGCAAAAGATATTTGAAGCGCAAAGAACTGATACTGAGATTCAGAAGTTGATAGAGAAAGCTCGATTGGACCCCGAATGTCCGTTTGGATTTGATGATATGGGAATCTTTCGGTTCAAGAACAGAGTGGTAGTTCCAACAGAACTGAGAAGAGTTATTATGGATGAAGCTCATAAAACTGCTTATTCCGTGCATCCTGGTGGAAACAAGATGTATCGGGATTTGAAACAGTATTATTGGTGGAACGGGTTGAAGAGAGATGTGGTGAATTATGTGAAGCAGTGTCTGACTTGTCAATTAGTGAAAGCTGAACATCAGAAGCCGTCAGGATTATTACAGCCACTACCTATTCCAGAATGGAAATGGGAACAGATAGCAATGGATTTTGTATCTGGTTTACCCAGAGTGAAGGGTGGATTCGATGGAATTTGGGTAGTTGTGGACAGATTGACCAAGTCAGCCCATTTTCTTGCAGTTCGGATGTCGGATAAGATAGGTAAGTTGGCTAAGAAGTATTGTGATGAAATTGTTCGGTTGCATGGAGTGCCGGTTAGCATTGTTTCAGACAGGGATCCGAGGTTCACTTCCAAGTTTTGGCAAGAATTACAGAAGTGTTTGGGGACTAAGCTTCAATTCAGTACAGCTTTTCATCCACAGACTGACGGTCAATCTGAGAGATTAATTGGATTTCTCGAGTTCATGGAATGAGCCATTACCACTGATTGAGTTTGCCTACAATAACAGTTATCAAGCTTCAATAGAAATGGCACCGTATGAGTTTCTTTATGGAAGGAAGTGCCGATCCCCGTTGTTTTTCGATTTGGAAGAATGGAAGTGGAGCAAACAGGAAGGTGTGAAACGAGGGAAGAAGAAAGAAAAACCTTCCAAAGCTATTCAGGATGCTATCGAAAAAGTTCAGATTATTCGACAACGGATGAAAGTAGCTCAAGATCGACAGAAAAGTTATGCAGATAAGCAAAGGAAAGATCTTGAATTTGAAGTTGGGGATAGAGTGTTTCTGAAAGCTTCACCTCATAAAGGATTCACCCGAATTGGAAAGGGAGGAAAGCTGAATCCCCGATATTTGGGACCTTATGAGATTTTGGAGAGAATCGGAGATACAGCCTACAGATTGGATTTACCTCCAAGTTTAACGGGTATTCACAATGTCTTCCATGTATCACAACTTCGGAAGTACTACCCCGATGATTCAGTGATCATACCGGTTGAAGAGGTTGAGCTTGAACCGAATCTCACTTTCGTTCAGAAACCAGTTAAGATTCTGGATCGGAAATTTCAAGAACTTCGAAACAGACGATTCCCTTTGGTAAAGGTATTGTGGCGAAGTGATAAGACGGAGGAAGCCACAGGGGAAACAGAAGAGAAAATGAAGAAGTTCTATCCCGAATTGTTTCCGAACGAGCAATGAATCCGAGGACGGATTCTCTTTAAGGGGGAGAGGTTGTAACGCCTCGTGTTTTCACACGTGCAGGTAAGTGTTACGTGCGCATTTACATTTAATTATATGATTTTATACTTTGATTAATTGGTTAAACTCATTTATAAATTGAATTATTTGTTTAAATTTCATATGAATTCCAATGTGAGATTAGAATATATGAACGGAATCGTGAGAATGTGAATTTCTTGAATTTGGTGTTAATTGAAATCTTTCGTGTTATATGTGCGTGCCGTGGGCTTGATTGCAACTTATTTGAATGTTTTGGACTCAATTGGAAATTGAGTTTGGGCTTAATTGCCACTTTTTGAAAGTTTAGGGACCTATTTGAATAATAGGCAACCCTGAACGGTTTTCGCGATATCTTGAGGTCCGGACCTCGAAACCGAGATCCGTAAACGGCGTTGAACTTGTTTTGACGATACCTATCCTTTAAACTTAACCTTATACTTTTTCGATATCATTTGAACCTTCGACAACGAGCCTTTCCATGGCCTCGACTTTATAACTTGTTTGAACCATTTACTTAAACGAACCGGACTTGGATCGACTCGTATCCTACCCAGATGACTCTAAATATCAGCATTCTCCCATTCCTTCTTCTTGTTTCCATTTTATCGATCATCATCATCATCTCCACAAGAAGCTCCGAGAAAACCCTCAATTGTTGAACCTCCAAACCTTGAGCTCAAGAGTTACCACTTCTTCATCTTTCTCCAAGGTAATTGATGAATTGTAATCTCCATCTTTTTCTCTATCTTTTCATCTATGAATAGCTTGGCATGAGTGAAGGATTCATGTTGTTTTGAATATGAGCTTGAATTGGGGTTTAATCTTGAACAATGGATTCTCTTGGTTTGAGTTGAGAATTGATGCATGAAAGATGATGTTTGAAGCTTCCTTACCATTTCTATATGCTTGAATCTCATGTTGGTTGATCATTGTATGATATGCCATTGAAGGAGCTTGAACCTCCATGCTTGAAGATCATGAGGATTGATGATGATTTTGTTCACCTTGTGCATGAATTCTTGTAAAAATGAATGAATTACATGATTTGTTGAGTTTTATGGCTTGGATATATGTATAGATGGGATATAAGAGCTTCCTTGTTGCTGCCCTGCTCCTCAAAGATTTTGCCTCGCAGAAACAGAGCTTCTGCTCTGTTTTCTCTTTCAAAACGATGAGCTGACACGACCATGTCAGCTTTGAACTGAAAACGGCCACGGCCGTGTTGGGCTCTCGACTTTGGAAAATTATTTTCAGAAAATCGGACACGTCCGTGTCCAAATGCTTTGAAAACTCAACACGGCCGTGTCAAGCCCTCGACTTGGAAATTTTCATTTTTAAACCTCGGACACGGCCGTGTCCAATTCCTTTGAAAATCCAACACGGCCGTGTCATTCAAATTGGCAGCTTTGGGGAACCTCTTTTCTTGCTTGTATTGTGATTATTATTCGTATCCGTAAATTGTATGCAACGTGGATCTATTAAAGCTTTGATTTATGATTGATATATGATCCTGATAACCTTATGAATGCAAGTATGAAAGTATGAAAGTTATGAACATGCATGGATACGAGTTATCGTATATTGAACGAAACTTGGTGAATTACGTGTTTAATGGAATTCTATGGCTTTCATGATCATAATTGGACATGCTCTTATGTTTCAAGCATTCCAAAGCATGTCATTTCATTGCCGAGCGTCAAATGTGGTCATATTTGAGTCTCACACTACCTTTGCCACACAGATATTGATCCAGTGGGAGACGAGGTTGAGCAGTGAGGTCTTGGTCGGGTTCTTTTGTCTACCAGGTGGGTTTTTCTTCTATTAGTTAACAATATGACCCTATCAACCCTAACGTGAAAAGTTTTAGCCAAAGTATACTATATTTATATAAAGTCTTTTAAGGGTCAATGTTTTAATGTAAAACCTTTATTATGAATATCCTACCAAAAGTTTTGGCGAGAAATGAATGTTCACAATGAATGGGGGCCCGGGACTTAGTGTATTTGGTGAACCGGGGAAGCTTGGGCTGACGGGAATCCTTATATACTAGTTCCACCAATTACGGTAACCTAGACTTCACTAGGAGATTAGTGAAAGATGGGGAACCGAGCTTTTGGGGATTCATGTACCCCTCTAGCACCAATGAATGAGGGTTCAGGTCTTGCAAACCCGTCCCCTACCCGGAGGAAGAAGGAGTATATGAATGATCGAGTGAATGATCGAATGTATGTGTACGAAAGAATGAAATGTATGAACGAATGAATAATGAATTACACGAGGTGGTGGTTGGAGATAATACACGCCCTCTCGCCGGGCCACAATGAACCTAATGAATAAAATGAATTGTTATAACCCTATTCGTTGTATTTTATTTCCCACTTGGGACAAATGCTTCTAAACCTCGAATAAGGATTATAGCTTGCATGTATGTGTTTAAATTCTGCCATATTATGATATTATGCCTATTTTATACCCACCAGTCTGTCTAAGACTAAGCTCGGAGTTGTTTCAGTTCTTTTTGCAGGAAGGGATGCTATGCGGGATACAAGTCTGAGAGAGTCTTGCATAGTGTCTAGCCTTTCTTTCTTTACACTCATATGCTTACATTTTATGATCTTTTTTGATATTGTATATGAATTCCGAGCGTACATGTTTGTATTAAAATTACTGAGCTTACTTGAACTTAAATGTTGGTACCTAGAGTATATAGCTCAATATATGGAATATGAATTACTGCTTCCGCTATTTTTGTTACTCTGATTGTTGTTGTTGGGGTTTAAGTGGTAGGTTAGTCCCGCCTGGCTTAGCGAGTGTGTATGTCCCTGTTCGCTATGATTTGGCACGTGTGTGGAAATCCATTTCATATACGGGTCAGGTCATAGTGCGGGGGATGTGACGTCTCGCGCTCGGGCGTTACATTCTGAGCCGTTCTTCGGCTAACTTGAGCTCGACAATTCAAATTCCAACTTCACCATTGGATTCGTTTCAACAATTTGGGGCTAACGTAACTAATGAACACTTAAATGATTACACAAGGTGGAGATTGGAGACTTAGCCCTTTCGCCGGGCTCACGAATGACCTATTGAATGAATATGATAGTTATAATCCCGTTTGATGATTTTCGTGTCTTACCCGATTGGGAAATATTCTAAAACCTCTTATGGGATTATAATTTGCATGAACGTACTTAAATACCATGATACTTATATATTATGTCCATTTTTATACCCACCCGTTTGTTTTCAGTTGTTTTGTGCAGGTTAGGAGGAGTGCTAGGCGGGAATTCATGTCTTTAGGTGTCTTGCATTCGTGTCTAACACCTCTTTTGTTCACTTACACTCATATTTATATTCTTGTATTATGACTATCACTATAGATATGTTGGGCGTACATGTTAGTTGAGCCGTGATGGCAATTTTGAGTATCTGGATGCTGTATTTATTTTTTTGGAGCTTGAGTGCTCATGGTATATATAATGATCTCATTTAGCTTCCGCTTATTGTTTTACACTGTTTTATTGCATTTGGTTTTGATGGTTAAGGGTTAGCTCCCGCCTAGCATAGCGAGTGTGTTGTGTCCCCGTTCGCCTTGATTTGGCATGTGTGTGGACTTTCCATCTCACATACGGGTCGGGTCACAGTGTGGGGGATGTGGCGTCTCGCGCTGGGGCGCTACATCCTTCGGTGGTATCAGAGCCTTAGGTTGCAACACCCGGGCTATCGTGTCGTGTTGAGTCTGTCTTAGTTGTACGGCTTTAGGAACTAATTGTCAATATGTTGCATATGCATCTCTTAAGTGCTCATGTGCTATAATTGTTGTTATTTGATTGAATTACTTGCACTATCATACATGGACTAAACATAGCATGCATTTCAGTGTTTTATTGAAAGAATGCCTCTAAGGAGATAACGGGATCATTCTCCAGACCGGCGCCATCGCCGTGATCGTTCTCCTTCTCCCCAACAACAACAAGCCCCTCAAGCTGAGGCCTTTGTTAATTCGGTTATCAATATCATTGATCAGAGGCTTCGTGATTATGTCCCACTGGCACCACCACCTGCACCTGTGGGAGTTCAAGAAGGAGGGATTACAGTGGTCTACCGGGAATTCAGGAATCAGAATCCTCCTAAATTCTACTCAGGGAATGATATACAAGCCGAACATTGGCTTAAGGAGATCGAGAGAACTTGGGAGCTTATTCCTTGTGGATCTGCAGAAAAGGCGAGGTGTACCGTTTCTCTACTATAAGCACAGGTGTTTTCGTGGTGGGAAGCTACCAAGATCCGTTTAGATGCCACCGGAGAAGAGGTGACTTGGGATGTTCTAGTTTGGGAATTCAAAGGAAAATTTATTCGACCATCTTCAAGAACTCGGAGATTTAAAGAGTTTACCGAATTGAAGCAAGGAAACAAGATTGTCTCGGAATATAAATTAGAATTCGATCGGTTGGTTCGGTATGCCCCTAACATAGCTAGTGATGATGCTCACAAGGCTATGTATTTTGTTCAAGGACTTCGGCCTGATATTCAGACAGCTATTGAGGCCGTTAATACTAGCACATGGTTGAAGGCGACTTCTAAGGCCTTGAAAGTGGAAGACGGAGTTGTGAGCCGGAGGACTACTTATTGCTCTGGTCAAGGATTCGGATCGGGAACGGGGTATAATCCGGACAAGAGGCCTATTAATCAATCAACTCAACAAAACAAAGGCCTGAACAAGAAGCCTCGTACTTCAGGACCAGCTCCACAAGCCAAGCCAGCTTTACCACCAGCTTCGTCTGGGTCCCGACAGGATAAACCTCCATGCACTTATTGTGGAGGACCGACTCATACTTATTTTAATTGTCAGAAGAGGCTGGGTCTTTGTCTTATATGCAAAAAGGCAGATCATATGACGAATACGTGTCCAGACCAGAATCCGGCATGTAGAGCTGGAGTACCGAGGCCTATGATCCCAGTACGTGCTTATGCTCTTGAGGTCGAGGAGCAGAATGTGGAAGCCGACCCTAATGCTATCGTGGAAGATACCATTTACATACATAACATGAACATACATGCACTCTTTGACCCTGGTGCCATGTATTCCTTTATTTCTTCTGGACTTGTTGCTACTCTGTGCTTGCCTGTTACTTGCTTACATTCTTGTTATGTGGTTAGTTCTCCTCTCGGGGGAAGTCTTTAGACTGATCAGGTTGTCAGAGGTTGTTTAGTAAAGTTGGATGGTCAAGAGTATTCTGCAGACTTCATTGTGATGTCGATGAGAAAGTATGGAGTTATTCTGGGGATGTATTGGTTATTCGAGTATTAGGCTACGATCGACTATTTTGCTAAGAAGGTAAAGTTGGGAGAAGAAGTAATTATTGGTATTGATTCGAAGACTGTACGACTCTTGTCCTTCAACGAGGCTTACAAGTTGATGAGAGATGGAGCCACCGGATTTATCGTTTATCTTCTTAATAAGCCGAAAGATCAAGCGAAGTTTGAGGATACCGCAGTGGTGAAGGAATATCCCGATGTTTTTTCGGAGAATTTGGGTTCTTTACCACCAGATCTGTAGATTGAGTTTGTGATAGATCTATATCCAGGAACTAAACCCTATTCTAAGACTCCTTACCGTATGGCTCCAGCCGAGCTGAAAAAGTTGAAGATACAGCTCGAGGAACTTCTCAAGACCGGGTATATTCGTCCGAGTTCTTCACCATGGGGTGCACCAGTTCTCTTTGTCAAGAAGAAAGATGGGAATCTGAGAATGTGTATCGACTACCGAGAGTTGAATCGGATGACCGTGAAGAACAATTATCCTTTGCTCTACATTGAGGATTTATTTGACTTGTTGCAAGGTTCAGTGGTGTACTCGAAGTTGGATTTGAGACAAGGATACTATCAGCTGAAAATCCGGGAAGAGGATATTCCAAAGACGAGATTCAACACCCGGTATGGGCATTATGAGTTCGTAGTGATGCCATTTGGATTAACGAATGCCCCAGCCGCTTTCATGGACATGATGCATCGAGTTTTTCGGCCCTATCTCGATCAGTTTGTTGTGATCTTCATAGATGATATTCTTGTGTACTCCAAGACTCCGGAAGACCATGCTCAACATCTCAGAGTGGTGTTGGATACCTTGAGAGAGCATCGGTTGTATGCCAATTTCAGTAAGTGTGAATTTTGGATTGATCGGGTAACCTTTCTAGGCCACAGTATCTTGAGAAGAGGCCTAGAAGTGGATCCTTCGAAGATTGAGATGGTTTTACAGTGGCAAAGTTCGAAAAATGCCTCAGAGGTGAGAAGCTTCTTGGGTTTGGCAAGCTATTACTGTGGATTCGTACAGGACTTCTCAAAGATTGCTGCCCCTTTAACCCGATTGACTAAGAAAGAGGTTAAGTTTGAGTGGGGTGAGGTGAGTTTCCAACTCTTGAAGCAAAAAGTTGACAACTGCACCAGTTTTAGCACTACCCGAAGGCACTGAAGGATACACGATGTATAAGGATGTCTCGAAGGAGGGTTTGGGTTGTGTTCTAATATAGAATGGAAAGGTAATTTCCTACGCCTCTAGGAACTTGAAGGATCACGAACAGAATTACCCCACTCATGATCTCGAGTTAGCAGCGATAGTCTTTGCTTTGGGAAAGTGGAGACATTACCTCTACGGAGTTTCCTTTGAGATCTTTTCCGACCACAAGAGTCTCCAGTAATTGTCTCTCAGAAAGATTTGAATAAGAGACTACGGCTTTGGATGGAATTACTCGAGGACTGTGATTGTACCATCCCATACCATCCTGGAAAAGCCAACGTTGATCGTGGATGCGCTCAGTAGGAAGGCTAGCATGTCCAATATGGAAGTAGAACCGATCAAGCTTAAAGCTAGTGTTTCTAATATCTCGATTCTACCAGATCTTTAACAACGGATATTTGAGGCTCAGAGAACTGATCCCGAGGTTCAGAGGCTGATTGAGAAAGCTAGGGCTGATCTGGGGTGTCCATTTGGATTCGATGATATCGGGCATCTAAGATTCAAGACCAGAGTGGTTGTACCCGCGGAGTTGAGACGAGTTATTCTTGAAGAAGCTCATCGGTCAGCTTATTCGATACATCCCAGAGGGAACAAGATGTATAAGGATCGCAAGCAATATTATTGGTGGAATGGACTAAAACGGGATGTGATCAACTTTGTAAAGCATTGTATGACCTGCCAGGTAGTGAAGGCAAAACATCAGAAACCGTCAGGGCTACTTCAGTTGTTGCCTATTCCGGAGTGGAAATGGCAACAGATTGCCATGGATTTCGTTTCGGGTTTGCTAAGGTTGAAAGGAGGTATTGATGGAATTTGGGTAATCGTGGATCGATTGAGAAAGTCAGCTCACTTTCTTGCAGTCAGAATGTCCGACAAGGTAAACAAGTTAGCCAAGAAATATAGTGATGAAATTGTCCGACTTCATGGGGTATGGTTAGCATTGTGCCGGATAGAGATCCGCGGTTTACTTCAAGATTTTGGCAAAAGCTTCAAAGAAATTTGGGGACAAGGCTTCAATTTAGCACAACTTTTCATCATCAGACAGATGGACAGTTGGAGAGGTTGATCAAGTACTTGGAGGATATGTTAAGAGCTTATGCGTTGGAATTTCAGAGCTCGTGGAATGAGCAATTGCCATTAATCGAGCTTGCTTACAACAATAGCTACCAAGCCTCAATAGAGATGGCACCTTGTGAAGCTCTGTATGGCAGGAAGTGTAGGTCTCCGTTGTTTTTCGACTTGGAAGAGTGGAATTGGACCAGCAAGAAGGAGTAAAGAGAAGGAAGAAGAAGAAAAAACCCTCTAAAGCCGTTTAGGATGCTATTGATAAGGTCCAACTGATAAGACAATGGATGAAAGCAGTTCAGGACCATCAAAAGAGTTATGCTGATTTACTAAGAAAGAACCTTGAGTTTCAGGTTGGAGATAGAGTCTTCTTAAAGGCTTTTCCAAGAAAAGGGTTTTCAAGGTTTGGTCGAGGAGGAAAGTTGAACCTCGGTATTTGGGTCCGTTTGAGATTTTAGAGAAGATCGGGGATACGGCATATCGTTTCGATTTGCCTCCGAGTTTGACCGAGATTCACAATGTATTCCATGTTTCTCAACTTCGAAAATATTACCTGATGAATCAAAGATTTTGTCCATTGAAGAAGTGGAACTTGGGCCTAATCTCGCCTTCGTTAAGAAGTCGGTTAAGATAATGGATCGAAAGTTTCAAGAACTCAGAAACCGGCGTATTCCAATAGTTAAAGTCTTATGGAGGAGTGATAAAACCGAAGAGGCTACGTGGGTGTTAGGAATTAAGGCAACAGTTCTTTATATGCTCTTGTTTGATTGTGTGTTTACTTTTGACTGCGCATGTATAAGAACTCGCCTAATCAGCATGACTTATAGGAATCAACCATTTAGGCGAAGTGGTTCATGAGACGAGCCCTATATCATAAAAGTCATGATTAGAAATCACTCCAAGCCAATGAGTCCTACACACAGTAGGAGTGTCAACCTGACTCGTTCGAGGCTTGCTCGTGTGATTAAGCCCTTAAGAAGGACCACCTTGTTTCATGGGGTGCAAAGTGTATTGTTGATACATGCATGATACATGGGGGCGCTTGCTTATTCTAAGTAAGTACACTGAGGTATCCCGTGTAAGAAGATTCCTAAATGGGAAAGGAAGTTTCTATATCTGGAAATAGAAACTTCCATATTAGGAAATATCTCACGAGTCATTGATGTGATTAAGTGATCCTTAGACTTGAGGTTCCATTGATACTTTATGAGCTAACTCTGTGGTCTTAGGTGTAAGCTTTAAAGGGTGTCGCCTTAGACAACTGATTAAAGGCTTATGCTGGGGCTGCACAAGTGGCACATGAAAGTATATGAGAATCGATAAAGGACCTACACTTGCATTAGCAAGTTGATCTCTTATTGTGTAAGTCATCCATATGCCATATAGGAGTCCTTAGCCAAGGCAGTGGATCAAGACATCAAGAAATGAGTTTCTTGGATTGAGATCAAATGGATATGAAATGCACTTAACATTAAGATCAAGATTATTAGGGTTCTAATTATTCTCTTACCCTAGATCTTGATTGAGAGATGGGACGTAGGAGGTTTGTATCTCACATATGTCAATGACTTAAAGGTTCTGTCGAATCGAGACATTCTAATTCAGCTAGGGGTCAAACACCTGTTGTTAGACTATGGTCATTTGATCTGTGGACTAATTAATTAATTGGGGTCACTGCTAATTGAATTAAGAACCTAGAGGGTGACACGCAACAACCTGGTCACGTGGGTTAAGGCTTGAATCGATTAAACGAGTTGATCGAACCATTAAGAGAATGGTGGGCCTTACACGTGTGAAGCAAACGTGTGGAAAACGTGAAGGACACGTGTCCTAAGTGACACCTGTAGTCACGTGTATATATATGTGTATGAGTTAAATAATTAATGTGTTAATTATTTAATAGACTTTGATTTAATTTTGAATTATTATTAAAGTCCTAATTTGGAGAATTAAAGTCTAATAAATAATTAATTATGAATTAATTAATTATTAGCATTCAAGTTATTTATTATTTAATAAATAAAGTAAAATAAAATATCTAAGAGAACTAGATATTATTTTTGCTTGACAAGTTGGTCAAAAGGAGACTTTTGGTCAAATTAAGAGTCTTACTCTCCAAGCAAAGAAATCCCTTTCCAAAAGAGTTTGGAATCCTTGTCCAACAAGGAATGGGGGTTCGAACCCTAAGCCTATTTATATGAGGGGTTCGAATCCCTAGGGAGATTGATACACAATTGCTCCTTCTCAAAATTATACTCTAAACCCTAGAGCCTAAACACCAAGTACAGAACAAGCATTCTCCCTATTCGGATCATGGTCGAGGTTGGTGGACTAATTCTCTAGAGGGCTACTATCGTGAAGTCTTGAAAGATTCGAAGGAGCTTTTGGGGATCAAGCCACGTGAAGAGCATTCTTGAGCGGCTAGAACGTGTCAAGAAAGCTATTACCTAAGTGAGTTTCTTGATCTCTACGAATTTGGGAATAGGAATTGCAAGATTCGATTCTATCTTTTGGGAATTTTTTTTTTAAATTTTCGCTGCGTTTCTATCTCATTTTCCCAACAAGTGGTATCAGAGCTACCTTGCAAGGCCTATTTCTGATTCGTCTCAATTATTCTGAATTTGGTAGAAATTCTTAGGTTTAGATACAAAATGAGTATTCTTGAGTTCTTTTAGAAAGCCTGAAATACGAAACTGTATTTTTCCTAAAATTTTCTGAAAACTGTTTTCTTAAATCGTATTTTGAAAAACTGTTTTAGTTGAAATCTGTTTAAATCGTAATTTTAATTTTGGATTGAATTGGTTTTTGAGAAACCTGAGATACGAAATGAAACACGATACGAACACGCAAGGTTGGAACGTGCCAACGAGTAGCACACCCCAACCCCGCGCGCCACTGTCACGTAGCCGCGCGCGAAGCCGCCTAGGTGCCCCTATCCCGCAACCCCGAGGGAGGTCACCTGACAGCGTTTTGCGACCGTGCGCCCAGAATCCCCCCCCCCCCCCCAATCGTACGGCACTGTTGGGCGCAGTGGGCGCGCACGGCGGTGCTTCGCGATTCCAGGGCGTTCCGGCCATGTTTTTGTGTTTTCGTATTTTCGGTCGTTGAAACCCCGATTTAATTTTTTTGTAAAATTTATTTTAAATTATTTTTAAAATAATTGTTTAAATTGGGATTTTGAGAAATTAAAACGATTTAAATTTTTGAGAAAATTACGAACTTTATTTTCTGAAAATATTGAAGGAATAAAATTATTAATTTTCAGAAATTAATTGGAATTTTATTGGTTTAGTATTTTCGGGTTTTATAGAAAAGGCTCTTGAAAAAGAATTGCATCTAAGTCGTGTTTTAAGTCATTAGGGCTTAAAGCGGAAATTTTAATTTATTGGTTAAATTTAAATTCTTGCAATTCATGCATGTGAGGTGTTCATGGGTTTAGTCTTTTGAGTGGTTTTAATTTATGCACATGAATGGTTTAAATTGGGGTTGGAACCCCATAGTTGTGCTTTTTCAATTGGGGTCGGTGCCCCACTTATGTGCGTACTATTATGTGTTTATTATGTGGCTTTCCATATTACTGTTTTGAGGCCGGGGTATGCTCCATGTAATTGTCTAAGGCCAATATGAAGATTGAGCCTTATTACTTTATGTCTTTTTGTTAGTATGTAATTTGTGCCTTAATTGTCTTAATTTTCCCCCTATATTTGACTGAATATGTGCTTAATTAAGCTTAATTATGGCTTTGTAGGTTTATTGGAGCTAAAATGGATCATCAATACAAATCTGGACTAAAAGAATCGCCAAGTGCAGAAAATGAACTAAGTTATGACCTTAAGCCATGATCATCCTTAAGCTAAGGATGCCGTAGCAAACACCAAGTCAAATGTTGCGGCTGACTTTCACTTTTTGTCAACTTCAGCTACTTGCAGCAGCTTTGCATAGTATTTTGCATCTCAAGAAGGGTAATCATCATACTTAGGAACTCTAAAGAATATTTGGCTTGAAATACGTGCCAAAGTTGAGATTACCAAGCTTATAAGCAAGGGTTATGAAGAAAAGAAACATTATTCAGCCTTCCTCTTGATCTTGGAGTCACGTAGCAGCTGAAGCAACTCCAGAAACAGCAGAAAACAGGGGACTTCTCCCCTGTTATGATCAGCTAGCATTTCCTTTCCCTTTTCTTCTCTTGCTAGATTGTGAAGATATTTATCCTTCTTTTGTAGACAATCTTTGTTAGCTTAATTTCAGTTCTAAAACAGTTTATTATCTGATCTTTTTGTAAGAATGTACAGCAGCTAAGCCCCTTTTATCCTAGTGAAGTTGTTTATTTGATTCATGCTTTGGATTTGTGAGATCTAAATGAGTTTATGCAGCTTTAATCTCTCAGTATATGCAGGTATCTTGAATGTATGGTTTGAACATGTTTTTGAGATGGTTTTTTGATCAATCTTTATCTTGATGCTTGTTCTACTTGACTGCTCAAATACTTGATCCGTAATTGTCATGTAAATGTGCCTAAGAGTTACACATCATTGAAGGCTTACCTCCATGTTTACTTGATAATGATAAGATGCATGTATAATGACTTAAACATTCCAAGCTTCTTGAGTTTGTTGGTTAGGATTGGTGTCCTTTTCATGATTAATGCTGTCACGAAGTTAAATCTTAGGATCGTACCTTTAAGACTGCTTTTGTGTTAAGAAGATGGTTAATGAGCTTCTTATAATCATTGCAAAAATAAGAAAGGACTAGGGCGTGCAGAGCTTGTTGTCTACCGCAGCCAATCTATCAAGAAATTGAAGTTGAATATTGCATCAATGATCGAACCAATGGCATGAATTATAAGAACAACTTGGCTAGGATAATCTATCTTTTATTCAGTTCATTTCAGAGTTTTAATATCAGATTTTACTTGCTTGTTACCATTGGTTTAGTGTTTAGATTTGTAGTTTGCTAAATTACTAAAACCCCCCTGTCCCGAAATTTTTGTGGATTATTTACTTGGTTGTGTGTGAAATATAACACCTGCTGGTCTTTTGGGTTCGACCTTTTGCTACTGTACTCAATTTATTGCATATTGGATAGTGAAGGTTTTTATTTTGTGGATTCGGGAACCATCAAATTTTTGGCGCCGTTACCGGGGACTAGATTTAATTGGTTTTGTTTTCTTGTATAACCAGGTCTGAATATTCCAAGAAATTGGTTCCCTACGATCCTGAGATTGAAAGAACATTAAGACAGATCAAGAAAGAAGCTAGAATACGCAGACAACAAGCTGAAAGTACCAGATTTCTTGAAGAAGATCAGTTCCCCTGTTTGGTTAATTTATTCACTGACACAGACACCAGAAGCGTTAGCTGTGGTCATCCATTAAGCATGGCCGCAGACAATCAGACATTGAGGCAGCTGGCAGCACCACCTGTAGCTCAAGAACCATTGTGTATCACATTGCCTACTTTGACAACTGACTTTGAGCTAAAGTCAGGACTGATTCACCTACTTCCCACATTCAGAGGCAAGGAGAATGAAGATCCAAATTAACACTTTAAAGAGTTTCATGTGGTTTGCTCTAACCTGAGGCCAAATGGAGTTACGGAGGAGTAGATTAAATTGAGAGCATTCCCTTTCTCATTGGCTGATGATGCAAAGGAATGGTTGTATTATTTACCTCCAGGGTCAATCACAACTTGGACAACCATGAGTTCAGCTCTCTTGGAGAAATTCTTCCCCACATCCCGAGTTGTATCTACAAGAAGGGAGATAGTTTCAATTAGATAAAAGGAATCTGATTGGGAAAGATTTAAGAAACTCTTAGCATTTTGTCCACAACATGGACACTACAAGAGTCCAAGTAAGCTTTGATCCAATATTTTTTTGAAGGATTAATTCCAATGGAAAGGCGAATGATGGATGCAGCAATCGGTGGTGCCATTGTGAACAAAACTCCAAATGAAGCTAGGCAGCTAATTTCTACCGTGGCTGCTAATTCTCAACAGTTTGGTACTCATCATGATGCCCCGAGAAAGGTAAATGAGGTAAGCTCCACTTCAATTGAAAGTCAATTAAATAAGTTAACAACTTTGGTGTAGAATTTAGCTGTGGCAAACTCGACACCATCTTTGGTTTGTGGAATCTGTACGAGTCCCGATCACCACACGCATTTATGCCCAACACTTCAAGGAGATGGCACCGAAAACGTAAGTGCAATAGGAGGAGGTTTTCAACAAAGGAAGTATGATCCATATTCGAATACGTACAATCCGGGCTGGAAAGATCATCCTAATTTCAGCTATGCACCGATGCCTCAATTGTTTCAAGGATAACAAAATTTTCAGCCAAGGCCACCCATACAAAGACCGCCTCAAAACTTCCAGCCAAATCAAAATTTTCAGCCACAACAAGCCAATTTTCAGTAGCCTTCAAGCTCTAATTCAGGTACATCTTTAGAAGATATGTTTAAGGCTTTCATGACTAACAATTAACAATTTCAACAGGAAAACAGGTCAAATATGCAACAATTTCAGCAGGAAACGAGAGCAAATATGCAGCAGTTTCAGTCCACTGTTCAAAACTTGGAAAATCAGTTGGGACAACTAGCATCTTCAGTTAGCAAGCTTGAAAACAAAGGAAAGTTGCCATCCCAAACAATTGATCCTAGACAAAATGCCAGCGCTATCACCCTGAGGAGTGGAAAGGAGCTGGAACTACCTGTAAGGAGGCAAAAAGTAGGGCAAGGCAGTGGAATAACAGAGCAAAATAGAGCAGGTTTTGATGCAGATACAGAGTCAGGAGGTAAGGACGTAAGCCATGATCATGGCTTAGAAACAGAGCAGGTGGCAGAACCTTCTGTGCAACCCAAACCTTTAATCATTCCACCACCTTTTCCTCAAAGGTTTTCACAGTCTAAGAAAGCCAAGGAAGAGTAAGAAATTCTGGACACATTCTGGAAGGTTGAGTTGAATATTCCCCTCCTTGATGCTGTAAAACAAATCCAAAGGTATGCTAAATTTCTTAAAGATCTTTGTACAAATAAAAGAAAACTGTTGGGAAATGAAAAAGTGAGAATGAGAGAAAATGTATCAGCTGTACTTCAAAGAAAACTCCCACCTAAATGTAAGGATCAAGGTATGTTTGCAATTCCATGCAAGATAGGTAATCTAGGTATAAATCATGTTATGTGTGATTTAGGTGCTTCTATAAATGTTATACCTTTGTCCATCTATTCTTCACTAAACATTGGTCCTTTGGAGGGAACAGGAGTTATTATACAACTCGCTGATAGATCCATTGCACATCCGGAAGGAGTGTTGGAAGATGTACTTGTACAAGTCAATAACTTAGTATTTCCTGCAGATTTCTTTGTGCTTGACATGGAAGATGATAAGATTTCAAAGTCTTCAGAATTGCTGCTTGGGAGACCATTTTTTAGCACAGCAAGAGCAAAGATTGATGTCCATGATGGAACATTAAAGATGGAGTTTGATGGGGATCTCATTAAATTCAATGTTTATGATGCCATGAGATATCTTACTGAAAATGTTTCAAATATTTATTCCATTGGATTATTATGATGAACTGTACTTAGCATTGGGTGACAACCTTTATATTGATAAACTTAAGGAATTGGAAGCTAAGTATGAAATAAGAGAGGATGTTTGTGATGTTGTTTATGCATTAGAATCTTTGAAACTTGTTAATCACAACAAGTCTTGTAACAAATTGACTGTTTCTCATACTAAATTACTTCCCTCTATTGTGCAGGCCCCTATTTGGAGCTTAAACCACTGCCATCACACATTAAATATGGGTATTTAGGTGATGAAGAAACTCTTCCAGTGATTATTTCAAATAAACTCTCAAGTTTGGAGGAAGAGAAATTGATACGAGTTCTTAAAGAATTCAAAGCAGCCTTCGGATGGACCATTGCAAACATAAAAGGCTTAAGTCCATCTACATGTATACACAACATTATCTTGGAAGAACATTGCAAACCAAGTAGAGAAGCTCAAAGAAGATTGAATCCTCCAATGATGGAGGTTGTGAAGAAAGAAATTCTTAAGCTCTTGGATGCCGACATCATATACCCCACTTCGGATAGTCGATGGATAAGTCCTGTGCAGGTTGTTCCCAAGAAAACATGGATAACGGTGATTGAGAATGTAGCTAGAGAAATGGTACAAACGAGAGTGCAAAACAGTTGGCGTGTGTGCATGGATTATAGAAGATTGAATGCAGCCACCAAGAAGGACCATTTTCCCTTGCCATTCATTGATCAAATGCTTGAAAGGATTGCCGGAAAGACACATTATTGTTGTCTTGATAGATATTCTGGATTCTATCAAATTCCCGTTGCACCGGAAGATCAAGAAAAGACCACATTCACCTGTCCATTTGGAACATTTGCATTTCGGCGTATGCCATTTGGGCTTTGCAACGCCCCTGCCACATTTCAAAGGTGTATGGTGAGCATATTTTCAGATTATGTTGATGATATAATCGAAGTTTTCATGGATGATTTTACTATTTATCGAAATTCATTTGATGCATGCTTGAATAATTTGGCTAAAGTCTTGAAAGTAACCTTGTTTTGAATTATGAAAAATGTCATTTTATGGTTGATCAAGGGCTGATTTTAAGACATATAGTTTCAATTAGAGGCATTGAGGTTGATAAATCAAAGATTGATGTTATAGAGTCTTTGCCTTACCCCCACAAGTGTGCGGGAGATCCGTTCTTTTGTTGGACATGCAGGCTTCTACAGGAGATTCATAAAAGACTTTTCAAAGATAGCACAACCTCTATACAAGCTACTGCAAAAGGATGTGGAATTCAAGTTTGATGAAGCTTGCAAGAAATCATTTGATTTGCTTAAGTTGAAGCTAACTTCTGCCCCAATAATCCAAGCACCTGATTGGAATCATCCCTTCGAGTTGATGTGCGATGCAAGCGACTATGCTATTGGAGCTGTTCGTGGACAAAAGATAAATAAATCACCTCATGTGATTTATTATGCTTCAAGGATGTTAGATACAACTCAAATCAACTACACCACAACTGAAAAGGAGCTTTTAGCTATTGTATTTGCTATAGATAAATTTCGTGCATATCTGCTGGGTACTAAAGTGATTGTTTATTCTGATCATGTAGCTCTTAGGTACCTCTTGAAGAAGAAGGAAGCAAAACCAAGGTTGATACGTTCGATCCTTTTGATGCAAGAGTTTGACATTGAAATCAGAGACAAAAAAGGATCAAAGAACTTGGTTGCTGACCATCTGAGTCGAATCTTGGCAAATGCAGATTCCAATCCCATAAAAGATGAATTTCCAGATGAGCAACTGTTCACCGTAGCTGATGGTAAGCTAAGGTCATGCCTAACGCATGTCCCCTGGTATGTAGACATGGTAAACTATATGGTATCCAAAACTTTTCCTGATAAACTGTCTAGATCTGAGCGTGATAAGATAAAAATTAATGCTAAATACTATGTATGGGATGATCCTTACCTTTGAAAGTTTTGTGCAGATCAAGTGATCAGGAGATGCATAAGTGAAGAAGAAATTCACTCTGTTTAAAATTCTGTCATTCCCATGCATGTGGAGGCCACTTTGGGCCAAAAAGAACTGCAAGAAAGGTGTTAGAATGTGGACTATATTGGCCTACATTATTTCGTGATGCATTCATGTTTTGCAAAACTTGTGAAAGCTGTCAGAAAACTGGGAATTTGAGTGTTAAAAATTAAATGCCATTGTCCCTCATTTTAGTTTGTGAAATATTTGATGTTTGGGGCATAGACTTTATGGGTCCGTTTCCTAGTTCTTTTGGCAACAACTATTTATTACTTGGAGTTTATTATATATCCAAATGGGTTGAGGCAAAAGCCACACGGACTAATGACTCTAAAACTGTTGTAGGTTTCATGAAGGCTAATATCTTTAACAGGACATCGACAGCCTATCATCCACAAACAAGTTGACAAGCTGAGATTTCAAACCATGAAGTGAAGTCCATCTTGGAGAAAACTGTTAACCCAAATAGGAAGGACTGGAGTTTAAAGCTTGATGATGCTTTCTGGGCTTATAGGACAACCTATAAAACCCCCATTGGCATGTCACCATATAGGCTAGTCTTTGGAAAGCCTTGTCGCTTACCTGTGGAATTGGAACACAAAGCACTATGGGCAATTAAGCAATGCAACATGAAGATAGATGAAGCTGGAGTACACAGGAAATTGCAACTGCAGGAATCGGAAGAATTAAGGAATGAGGCATATGAAAGTGCAAGAATCTACAAAGAAAAGACTAAAAACTTTCATGATCAAATGATTTCCAGGAAAACTTTTCAAATTGGGCAGAAAGTTTTATTATTTCATTCACGTTTAAAGTTATTTCCCGGTAAGTTGAGGTCTAGATGGATAAGACCTTTTGTTGTAACTGATGTTTTCCCTCATGCTGCAGTGGCTATCAAAAGCTTAGAGACTGGGAAAGCATTTAAAGTGAATGGCCATCGCCTCAAGCCATTTTATGAAAGATTCCAAGCTCATACAGTGGAGGAGTCAGCTTGGACAGCACTCTGGTGCATTGACAATGCAATGAATTCGTCTAGCCTAGGACGTTAAACAAGGGCGCTTATTGGGAGGCAACCCAATTCTTTTTGATTTATTGTTGTTCAGTTCCAGTTTCTCTTTGTTTTTGTTAAGAGAATACTGTGATTCTTGACTAAGGACCACTTTTTGTTTTGTTTGCAGATTTTAGCAGAAACTGCTACCCAGGACCTGAACCTTTAGAGATGGTCATTCCTAAACTCATGACACAGGCATTTTTCAAAAAAAAAAGTGAAGAATTGTGCCTACCAAAATTGAATTCGATTTGTGAAAACGGGCTGACTTGAATACGTCTTCTCTGGGAATTAAGCGCTTTAAATGTTTCATTTAAAAAGGGCAAACATATTCATTTAAAAAGCGTGATAAATTGATTTTCATTTCAAAACGCACCTTTCCTTTTAAGAGACAAAACATTTTTATAAAATGTGTTTTTATTTTCAGAGATTTAAACATAAAAAGCCCCAACGTTATTCTCACATTCAGATTTCAAAATCACAAAATTCACAAACCCTAAAAAACCCTCTATCTTCCTCCTCTCCTTCGCCCCATTCTCCGAAGCTCAAAGGTCACCACCCACCACCGCGAACCACCACCACCACCACCACCACCAGTCAACTCCCACGGCGAGAACAAGGTCCAAAGGACCTATATTCCTCCACTCCGCCAGTGTGTGCAAAAGGTCAGGTCCATTCACAATATCAGCCATAAACCAACAACAAAGAAACCACCAGCCATGTCGGAACCAGAGGTTGATGTTCAAGCACCAGAGGAGACAACCCAGGTAAACCCTTCCTCTCCCGCCTACCACACAGCCTTTGAAAACCCTTCTCCCTCACCTTCTCCTCACCGAGACACCACCAGAAATCCAACTCCAGAACCACCGCCCACCACCCCTGCTATTTTGAAACCAAACCCTGAACCCCAATCGTCACCACCCACCACAATAAACCCAACTCTTGCTGACATGCAAAAGGAGATTCGTCCCAAGAAGAACTCAGAGCAGGGACCGAGGAAGAGAAAATTGGTTCTCCAAGATGAAGAGGATGCTGAAATTGAGAGAGAGCCAGCAGTTAGGGCTCCACAGAAGGACGATCAAGCTAATTCAAACATTCAGGAGGATGAGCCCATGAAGAAGCAGGGTAGGAGATTGATAAAAGCTGGGAAAAAGAGAAGAATTTCAAGGAAAGATCAAAGTGAGGATGTTAACACAACAGAGCCTGTAATGGAAGCAAGGGATGCATAGATGGGACAAGGAAATGATGAAGAGGAACAGGCACAGCAAGCTGAGGACGCACAAACGGCAACCCCAGCTGAGCAAAGAAAAAGAGCTCCTGCTCCTATACAGAAAAGGGGAAATAGGATCCCCAAAGGCAGAACACCTCCACCTACACACTTTACAAATTTGAGAGGTCATTTGAAGTTCAGAAAAACTGAGAAAACGAGGTACAAACGTATTAAGTTATGTCATTTCTCCTGCGAGATGTTTGCATATTCCCACTCTAGAAAAGTTTGAACTTGTGGAACCTGTGCATAAACTGATGAATAATATAGGCTGGAAGAAATTCTTTGATATTGACTGTGACATGTTCTATGAACTGGCATTAGAATTCTATTCCACTTTTAAGTTTGAAAAAAAGGAAGCACATAACTGGGATGCAGAGGGTGTAATAAAGTTTAGACTTTTAGGCAAACGATTCAGCTACTCCATTAATGAATTTTGTCTTGCCTTGAACTTTACTGATTTTAGAGCTGAAAATGAGGAAGATAATGATGAATTTGAATGTTTTGGTGACTTTTCTAAAGAATTTAATGTTGATGCTGCGTTTACTGAATTAACTGGTGGTAAGATTGCTAAATTCCATGAACCCACAGCTAAAAGCATTCACTTGCAAGATCCGGTCATTATTTACATGCATAGATTAATTGCCTATTTCTTCTCACAAAGGTTTGAAGGATCCAGCACTGTTACTAAAACTGAGGTTTAATTTTTATGGGCCATGTGGCACAATCATAAAGTTAATTTGGGTTTTTGGGTTGCCACACACATTCATCGCTGCATTAGATTGAGAATACCCCTTAAACTTGCGCATATTATCACACACCTTGCACTACATGAGGGAGTACTTGACTTGAATAACCATGATTTGAATGTGTATTCCACCCTCTCCCCCATTGATGAGCAGGCACTACTAAACATGAAGATACTCCAAAAGAAAAATGGATTATTGTTGTTTCTTGGTGCAGGTACAACCTTTGTACAAATTGAAGAACAGGTTGAAGCCCAACCTGAGGCCATAGCCAGCACCTCCAACTCTGCTCAACTGGACCGAATTGAAGGTCTCCTGCTTAAACTCAAAACCAGGCTGGAAAAACATGAAAAGTCCGTGGAAAAGCTCCCAGCCATGGAGAATTCAATGGACATCATAGCTATACACATAGCAGGAGTAGAAGGAGACATTGAGGCCATCAAGAAAGGCCTCAACATTGGTAATCACTAGGCTGTCTTCAGGGAAGTCCTCATGATCTCATCTCTTCTTTCATGATACATTGAGGACAATGTAGAATAGGGGGGGGGGGGGGAGAGTATGTGAATGTTTTGCTGGAGTATTAGATGTGGATAATATGTGAATGACTGTTTTGTTTTGAATGTTTGTTAGTTGGTCTTGTTTTAATTCTGCCTAATCTGCTTAGTTTCTAGTTTTTAGCTCTTTTTGCTCAGGTCCTTAGGTCTTTTTGTGCTTTTTTTTTTTTTGGTTAGAATCTGATCATGAGCAACATGTTTTGAATTGAGAGCTTTTGAACATGAAAAATAGTTTAAAGTAGCATGAATTTCCATGTCTGATTCTTGGAATTGATCAAATTTATAAGTTCTTTGGCTCTGATAGAGAATGTTTTTGAATTTGGACTAATGGGTAAAAGCTAAAATTGCATGCTTAAATTGGACCTTCATGTGTGAAAAAGTGTGCGATTTTTGGACTGTCTAAAGGGATGTTATTGATGCTGAATGATTAATGTTGTTGAATGTTGATTGAGGGTTATGAATAAGGCATTAATGCCATTAGCTTATGAATAAGGCTTTTAAAGCCATTTGTTTCTGAACAAGGCTGTCACAACCATTTGCTTGATGCAATCCGCTCGTTTCACTCCTCTGGTCACCCAAAGGCTGAATACAAATCATAAATTGAAAAATGGATGACCATGAGTGATGCACTAAGTGTAGTCTAGGGATAGTCATACATTACCAAAGCGGTACTATGACACCCGAAATAGATAACTTTTTGAATTTTGGTATAAGTGTAATTATGGAACCCTCACTGAATCTTTTGTTTTGTTGAAATTTAGACAGTCCAGAACAAGCATCCTTTGATCATATGTTGTGATTGCTATTTGGTAAATGTGCATGCTTAAATGAATTCTAAATTCCCTAACATTCTCCAGCAAGTTGAACACTTAAGATTTGTTCGTTTCCATCTTGATGGCTGTGGAGATTTGTTATCAAACTCATTTTAGTGTTCATATTTTCTCATTGACAAACTGTGGGGCTGTAATGGTTAGAGGATAACCTTCCTCTTTTTGAAGTCTACTTGCAATTGCTTGAGGGCAAGCATAGTTCAAATGTGGGGGGATTTGTTAGTATGTAATTTGTGCCTTAATTGTCTTAATTTTCCCCCTACATTTGACTGGATATGTGCTTAATTAAGCTTAATTATGGCTTTGTAGGTTTATTGGAGCTAAAATGGATCATCAGTACAAATCTAGACTAAAAGAATCGCCAAGTGCAGAAAATGAACTGAGCTATGACCTTAAGATATGATCATCCCTTAAGCTAAGGATGACGTAGCAGACACCAAGTCAAATGTTGCGGCTGAATTTCACTTTTTGTCAACTTCAGTTACTTGTAGCAGCTTTGCACAGTATTTTGCATCTCAAGAAGGGTAATCATCATACTTAGGAACTCTAAAGAATATTTGGCTTGAAATGTGTGCCAAAGTTGAGATTACCAAGCTTATAAGCAAGGGTTATGAAGAAAAGAAGCATTATTCAGCCTTCCTCTTGATCTTGGAGTCACGTAGCAGCTGAAGCAGCTCCAGAAACAGCAGAAAACAGGGGACTTCTCCCCTGTTATGATCAGCTAGCATTTCCTTTCCCTTTTCTTCTCCTTCTAGCTAAAATTTATGCATAGATTGTCAAGATATTAATCCCTCTTTTGTAGACAATCTTTGTTAGCTTAATTTCAGTTCTAAAACAGTTTATTATCTGATCTTTTTGTAAGAATGTACAGTAACTAAGCCCCTTTTATCCTAGTGAAGTTGTTTCTCTGATTCATGCTTTGGATTTGTGAGATCTAAATGAGTTTATACAGCTTTAATCTCTCGGTATATGTATGTATCCTGAACGCATGGTTTGAACATGTTTTTGAGATGATTTTCTGATCAATCATTATCTTGATGCTTGTTCTACTTGACTGCTCAAATACTTGATCCGTAATTGTCATGTAAATGTGCCTAAGAGTTACATATCATTGAAGGCTTACCTCCATGTTTGCTTGATAATGATGAGATGCATGTATAATGACTTGAACATTCCAAGCTTCTTGAGATTGTTGGTTAGGATTGGTGTCCTTTTCATGATTAATGCTGTCACGAAGTTAAATCTTAGGATCGTACCTTTAAGACTGCTTTTGTGATAAGAAGATGGTTAATGAACTTCTCATAATCATTGTAAAAATAAGAAAAGACTAGGGTGTGCAGAGCTTGTTGTCCACCGCAGCCAATCTATCAAGAAATTGAAGTTGAATATTGCATCAATGATCGAACCAATGGCATGAATTATAAGAACAACTTGGCTAGGATAATCTATCTTTTATTCAGTTCATTTCAGACTTTTAATATCAGTTTTTACTTGCTTGTTACCTTTGGTTTAGTGTTTAGATTTGTAGTTTGCTAAATTACTAAAAACCACCTGTCCCGAACCATTTTTGTGGATTATTTACTTGGTTGTGTGTGAAATATAATGCCTGCTAGTCCTTTGGGTTCAACCCTTTGCTACTGTACTCAATTTATTGCATATTGGATAGTGAAGGTTTTTATTTGGTGGATTCGACAACCATCACTTTTTCTTTTTTATTGTAATTTGAGAGTAGAGATAGGTGGTGAGGTCTTTTTCTTTCATTTTGGAGACAATGCACCCACGGAGTAAGATGGATCCACACAACAAGTAACAAGATGGAGGCCATAAGTGAAGACTTCTCAAAGTGTTAGAGAGGATTGCTATTATTGTAATAGATAGGGCATCGTTTTATTTCCAATTCCCTTATATGATTTAAACTGTCTTATGTGGCATGTATGTTAGAACTTGTGATTGTGGAGTGGCTCCCACATATCACGCATAAGATAGGTAGAACCCATGATCATCACATGTTAGTATCATACTAGGACATGTTATCTGCAATGTGCTTGTATGAAATACATTTAACTTGTACTTGCATTAATCAAGACTAATTAAATTGGATAACATATATGTTGGTGAGGTCGAAACAGACAACTCTCCTGTTACATCGAAAATTCCCATTAAATATTAAGCTAATTTTCGAAAATAGGTGTTTAATCTGAGGTGCAAGCTTTGAATTAAATTCCTAGCATTCCATCAATAGGATTTAAGTTTAGTAGGGGAAGCTAGTTACTGTCCATGAGTCGTGGGGTGACTCTGTGAAACCTATTAGTTCTTAGTTTCCTAATTGATCATTTTAATGATCGATATTTCGAGATCAATTTTGGAGAGGGCGATGTCTGCGAGTCGTGGGTCGTTTGAACTAAGTTTTGATCTTGATCTTACGATTAATGGGTCTAGCTTAACGCCTAAGTAAATATGGATGTCGCACGAGTCGTGGGTCCATATTGAAAGATAGGTGATGCAAAAACATTACTAAGAATTCCACAGTGATGGAATTGGTAAGTTGTACCTACCTTAGGCTTTATTGAGAATGTCCACGAGTCGTGGGTTCAAGGTAAAGTGCTTGGGATCTTAGTACCCATTGGGATAACAAGTATCCTCTAAAGATATTTGGGAATTATAGATCTTCTAAAAACAGTGGGAGCTACCTAGATTAAAGACCTAATCTCATGTATATCGTTATTATTCAGCATGTTCACTTAGTTCTCTGTTTTTCCATTTTGGTCGTAGATTCTGGGATTATCTACATGTTTTGAAATGGCAACCAAAAACCCTCTAGTATCGATCCTCGAGTCAAACAAGTTGACTGGACCCAACTATTCTGATTGGTTTAGAAATCTAAAAATCGTTCTAGATTTCGAGAAGAGAACTTATGTTCTCTACGAGGCGGAGCCTGTTCCCGAAGGGAAAGCTCCGACCCGGGCTGAGCGGGATGCGATCCAGAAGTGGAAGGATGATAATCTCCAAGCCCGTTGTCTCATGCTTGCTAACATGTCTCCGGACATGCAAAGACACCATGAGTCCATGGAATTCGCTTGGGAGATTTACAACCACTTAGAGAAACTTTACCGCCCTCATGAACGTGTTACAAGGTATAACACCTCAAAGGAATTATTCCATTTGAGAATGAAGGAAGGTACAAGTGTCTATGAATATGGACTCAAGTTTCTTGCTCTCACTGAGAAACTTGCCTCCATGGACATGCCACTGAGAGATGAGCTTTCAGTGGATCTGTTGCTAGCCTCGCTCCCACCATCATTCAACCCTTTTGTCCTTAACTTCAACATGAATCATGCAAATGCTAGTGTAGCTGAGCTGACTAGTCAGCTTGTGACTGCTGAAAGCACGATCAAGAAGGACAATAAGGTTATGACGGTTACTGCTCCATCTTCTTCTAAGCCTTTTGAAGGCAAGGGCAAGAAAGCTCAAAAGAAGAAAAAGTCCTTTAGGCCCAATGGAGGTATCACGAAGGGAAAAGCCCAAAAGAAGAAACGTGATCAGAAAGAGGACGTTTGCTTCCATTGTGGCAAAGTAGGGCATTGGAGGAGAAACTACCAGAAACTACCAAGAGTACAAGGCTACTCTAAAGAAAGGTATGTTTCTCGTTGAAGTAAATCTTTCTATTAATTCTAACTCTTGGGTAGTTGATACCGATTGTGGATCTCATATCTGTAATGATGTACAGATGCTAAGTGAGGTCCGGCAGCTCAAAGGAGGAGAATGTGTCTTGAAGATTGGGGACGGCTCAACGGTCGAAGCTCAAGCTTTAGGAACAATTAGATTAGATTTAGGTCATTCTGTTTTAGTTTTAAATAAAGTCCTTTATGTACCAGACATTATTCGTAATATTATTTCAGTGCCAATACTTGTTTGCGAAGGTTATGAAATTAATATTAAGAATGGTAACTTTTTCCTCAAAAAGAATAATTTTTCAATCCATCTTAGTACATTAAACAATGGACTTTATCTAACCCAAAACAGTAATATTTTGAATATACAACGAGAACCAAAACGTAAGAGAGATGAAGAAGTCTCAGCATCTTTGTGGCACACTAGATTAGGACATATTTCTAAGAACAGAATTAGCAAGTTAACTACCTTAGGGACAATCTCTGAAAATGACCTTAAACCGTTAACTTCCTGCGAATCCTGTCTCAAAGGAAAGATGTCCAAAACTCCTTTCAAGGGAAGTGTGGAATGAGCCACAAATACCTTGGATTTGATCCATTCTGATGTTTGTGGACCGCTTAGTATAAGCACTCGAAACAATCATCAGTACTTCATAACCTTCACTGACGACTTTAGTCGTTATGGTTATGTGTACTTAATGAAGTACAAGTCTGAGGCTTTTGAGAAATTCTTAGAATTTCAAAAGGAGGTTGAGAACCAAACTGGTCATAAGATCAAGACACTTCGATCTGATCGAGGTTGTGAGTATCTTAGTGAAGAATTCCTTAGTCATCTCAGAGATAATGAAATTATCTCTCAGTGGACTCCTCCGGGAACTTCTCAGGTTAATGGAGTTTCTGAGAGAAGGAATCGAACCCTACTTGATATGGCTCATTCCAAGATGAGTTTCACTAACTTACCACCTTCTTTCTGGGGTTATGCTCTAGAAAGTGCAGCTAAGATTTTGAATCTTGTTCCTTCCAAGTCTGTCCCTAAAATGCCCTATGAGATGTGGCATGGTTAAATCCCTAGTTATTCTTACTTAAGAATTTGGGGTTGTCCTGTTTATGTGAAGAGGACAGTGGGAGATAAGTTAGAAGCTCGCTCTAACTTATGCTACTCTGTTGGCTATCCTAAGGAATCCATAGGATATTACTTCTCTAATCAAACTGAACAAAAGGTGTTTGTTTCAAGAAATGCAACTTTTCTTGAGGAACCGTTCCTAGAAATTCGAGATACTCCCACGCCACATTTAGAGGACACGTCCCATTCTGACACCCACGACCAATCACGAACTTCGATACATGTGAAAATCCTCCTCTGAGGCATTCTGAACGCCCTCCTAGACAGCCTGAGAGATGGTATGGTTTTCTCCATGAAATCTCTTAAGAGGATATTGATCCTCTAACATATGAGGAGGCACTCGGATTCTGAGTAGTAGAAACAAGCCATGAAATTCAAAATGGATTCCATGTACTACAACCAAGTTTGGACCTTAGTTGATTTGCCTAATGGGGTAAAACCCATAGGTTGCAAATGGATCTTTAAGAGAAAGCTTGGAGTAGATGGGAACGTTGCAGCCTATAAGCCAAGGCTCGTTGTCAAAGGCTTCGCTCAAAGGCTTGGCGTGGACTTTGATGAAACCTTCTCACCGGTTGTAATGTAAAAGTCCATTCGAATCATGCTTGCCATAGCTGCGTATTATGACTACGAGATTTGGAAAATGGATGTGAAAACTATCTTTCTCAATGAAGACATTGATAAAGACATTTATATGGATCAACCCATAGGTTTCACATTCAGTGGGAGTGAGCAAAAGGTTTGTAAGCTCCAAAGATCAATCGACGGATTGAAACAGGCTTCTAGGAATTGGAACATTCGTTTTGATGAAGAACTCAAACCGTTTGGCTTCGTTCAAAATTCGAATGAGTTCTGCGTGTATAGAAAGGAATTGGAGACTTCAATGCACTTCTTGATGCTTTATGTTGATGATATCCTTCTAATTGAGAATTCGAAGGATGACATGAAAGTTACCAAGTCTAGGTTATCGAACTAATTTGAGATGAAAGATCTTGGTGATGCGTCCTACATTCTCGGTATTAAGATCTAAGAGATTGTTAGGACTATCACAATCGATGTACATAGACAAAGTACTGAAAAGGTTCAGTATGGAGAATGCGAAGAACAAAGCTCTTCCCATGAGTGTACGAACATCTCTTTCTAAGAATAAGTGTCCTAAGACGAACCTTGAGAAGGAAAGAATGGCTCATGTACTTTATGTCTCAGCAATAGGTTGCATAATGTATGCAATGTTGTGTACTCAAGCGGATGTGGCATATGCACTTAGTGTAACAAGCCGTTTCCAATCAGACCTGGAGAAGGTCACAGGACTGCCGTGAAGAATATCCTAAAGTACTTACGAAGCATTAAGGACTTATTCTTAGTATACGGAGGATAAAAAGATCGAGTAGTCGGAGGATACTGAGATGCAAGCGTTGCATCTGACTTAGATAATTTTAAGTCAATATCAGGATACATTTTCTACCTTTAGGGCAGTGCAGTAAGTTGGAAAAGTTCCAAGCAAACAACCACTGCAGATTCGACCACTGAGGTCGAATACTTAGCTCCAAATGATGTAGCTAAGGAAGGTGTTTGGATTAGAAACTTCATTCAAGAATTGAATGTTGTTCCTAGCATGAAAGACCCCATTACTGTATTTTTTGACAACACTGGGGCAGTTACTCAAGCAAGAGAACCAAGATCTCACTAACGAACCAAGCACATTTTGAGGAAGTATCACCTAATCCGTGATATCATCAAATCCGTGATCTTCTAATTGAGAGGGTCACATCAGCAGAGAACGTGGTAGACCCGCTTACTAAACCCCTTAGTCGAGAAGCTTTCGAAGGTCATCTTACGGAGATGGGACTTAGATTAGCTCATGAATGGCTTTGATGGGCAAGTGGGAGATTGTTAGGAATAGTGCCCTGAAAGCCGATGTAATAGTCTGCTTTAGTACTTTCCTTTTGTAAATCATAGACAATCTTTGAATGATACGAATTAAGGAAACACTTCTTTATATGCTCTTGTTTGATTGTGTGTTTACTTTTGACTGCGCATGTATAAGAACTCCCCTAATCAGCATGACTTATAGGACTCAACCATTTAGGCGAAGTGGTTCATTAGAGGAGCCCTATATCACATAAGTCATGATTAGAAATCATTCCAAGTCGATGAGTCCTACAAAACAGTGGGAGTGTCAACCTGACTCGTTCGACGATTGCTCGTGTGATCACTCCCTTAAGAAGGACCAACTTGTTTCATGGGGTGCAAAGTGTATTGTTGATACGTGCGTGATATATAGGGGTGTTTGCTTATTCTAAGTAAGTACACTGAGGTGTCCCGTGTGAGAAGATTCCTAAATGGGAAAGGAAGTTTCTATATCAGGAATGTAGCACCCGGATCGCTAGGTAGCCACATCCCCTGCACTATAGCTCAGTCCGCATACAAAATGGATAATTCGTACATAAACCAAGACTATAGCGAACGGGTGACTAAAGAAAAGAAACACTAGCTAGGCGGGACTAAACCTCATTTAATACCAACATGCATAAATAATAAAACGGAAGCCTAAAGTACATGCATTTCATTATCACCCTTCAAGTTCAACTTCATTACTTAACAATCTATATATGTATCATTAATGTACAAGAAAAAGAGGAAGAAAAATGCTAGACCCAACATGAAAGACTCTATCCTGCCTAGCACGAACCCTGCGACCTGAAAATGTGAGGTGTCAGTCTATGAAAGACTGAGTGAGGGGTTTAAATAAATATAAGCGCAATTACAATGCAAGCTATAATCTCGGGTAAGTTTTTATAAAAGAAACAATATAAATTCAATTACCAAAGTAGTTCTCGCCCGAGATTACAACTAACCAATTTATAATTCAATCAATCAGTGGCCCGGCTAGTGAGGGCAATTCTCCAACCTTTAATCCGATAGTGAACATTACCATAATTAGATTATCAATGAATTAAGTGATCATGCAATTTATTCTAGTGCACAAGTAGCAGTTTCATGAACTCCTTTTACCTCCGGGTGATGGTGGGATTGCAAGGCCCCACCACCCAATCAGGGTGAGCGTAGGGTTCATGAGTCCTTATGCCCGTAACTCCTTCCTCAACTAATCTCCTAGTGGATTCAGAGGTCATCCCAAAGTACCGAGGATAGTGCAAGAGTTACCCGTCAGCCCTTGCTTTCCCGGTTGGCTCAATACACTACCCTCGGGCCCATAGTGAATAATACAAGGTACTCGCCAAAACACTATCAGTCACGATAAGTTCAATGTGTCATGAAAACCATTTGCAAACACAAGAGGCTTTTAGAAAGATTATAGATATATATATACATTTTGGCCGAAATATCACATAGGGTTTTACGGGTTCTATATATATATATCTAGAAATTAAACCTCACCTTTACTATACCAACCAAAAGAAGCAAGGAAACACCCTAAGGAGCGTGCTCCTCGTCACCGGGAATGTGATCTATATAACAAGGACAAGTGTACGTGAGACTCGACTCGTATGAACCATTTAAGACGAACGACAAAGTCATACAATGTCAATCATGCCTTTACAATCAATAAATATCACGAATGTGTCTAAATTCCCAAATAAAGTACCAAGAAGTGTCAAATAGGAGCATAATTTTCAATAAAACAAGTATATAACTCATATAAGTCACATACGGGAGCCAAGGAAGTGAAAGGAATGCAATATGAAGGATTTTGGTAAAGTTTGGTAAAAACTGACAATTTTTGGAAATGCACATGCTGTAGAAAAATATGAATATGTCAAGTTATAGAAATTGGAATTGAGTTTTGTTTGGTGGATATGAAAGTAGACACACAGACCTTTAAAATGATATGTGGCTCGTTTTCTAGTTCAAAGTGAGGTGAAAATGGCGTAAGCTTGAAGTTGGGTGAATGCGGATTGTCGGTGAAGTGGCGACACCAAAAAGAATTGATTATATCTCACAAATGAAAAATGATATTGAGATTATTGCAATTGGATCTAGACTTCAAGAGGTTTCCAATAGTTCGAAAATCAGGTCAATCGGAGTTTGTTTGAGGGGTAAACGGGCGTGTGAAAAATGCACTGGAAGTAGACACGGGCATGTGGAAACTCTCGGGTGAGGCAGTAGGTTCCCACACGGGTGTGTGGGAAATGAACTAGGAAGCCACACGGGCATGTCAAAGCATTCTGGGCAAAAAACAGGGGATGCACACGGGAATTGTCTCCCAAGCCTTCCCACACCAAAGTAAAGCAAAAATCCAACTCAAAACCATCATATAACATGCATATAACTCATATATATCATTTAAGCCACATTTAATCCAACGAAACATGCTTAGATCCTCAACAATTCATCAAACAAACCCCATATTTTCTCATGATTTCCAACCTTCAACTTATCAAGAATTCATGCAAGTTTTCGAGCCTAATACTCATGATCATGCTTCTAATCACTTATAAACAAGAAAGCATCACATAATCAACAAACCCTAATTCATATAAATTCAAGAGATTCATAAAATTACTCCATCTATACCTTAAGTGAAAGAAAGAAAGGATGAAATGGTACTGTGATGATGATGCTTCAACTTATGCAATTTTCCTCCTTGAAATTAAGCTTGAAATATGAAGAAATCTTCTTCCTCTCTTGTTGGTATTTTGATCGAGATAAGTGCGTGTGAGTGTGTGAGGTTTTGATGAAAAGTGAAGAATGAAATGTAATGAGAGAGATGGATATGATATTTTACAAAAGTCTTCCAATATATGCATGACTCACCAAATTTTGCACTTAAGTCCTTGGAATAATTAAGGTCATGCAATCAAGTTTCATCTCAAGGCAAATGATCATTTAACTCCATTTCATGTTATGCAATTAAATCCACATATTTATGAAATGATCAAGTTATGTCACATAATAGCAATTAGACATGTTAGCAATTAATTCACGTAAAATTCATGTTAATGAAAAATCATATAAATGCATGAAGATATAATACATATAATGTTATGAAAATTATATAATATCACTTAATGTATAAATTGAAAAATGGGGCGTTACATGGAAATAGAAACTTCCAGATTAGGAAATATCTCATGAGTCATTGGTGTGATTAAGTGATCCTTAGACTTGAGGTTTCATTGATACTTTATGAGCTAACTCTGTGGTCTTAGGTGTAAGGTTTAAAGGGTGTCGCCTTAGACAACTGATTCAAGGCTTATGCTGGGGCTGCACAAGTGGCACATGAAAGTATATGAGAATCGATAAAGGACCTACACTTGCATTAGCAAGTTGATCTCTTATTGTGTAAGTCATCCATATGCCATCTAGGAGTCCTTGGCAAAGGTAGTGGATCAAGACATCAAGAAATGAGTTTCTTGGATTGAGATCAAATGGATATGAAATGCACTTAACATTAAGATCAAGATTATCAGGGTTCTAATTATTCCCTTGTCCTAGATCTAGATTGAGAGATGGGACGTAGGAGGATTGTATCTCACATATGTCAATGACTTAAAGGTTCAATCGAATTGAGACATTCTAATTCAGCTAGGTGTCAAACAACCGTTGTTAGAATATGGTCGTTTGATCTGTGGACTAATTAATTAATTGGGGTCACTGCTAATTGAATTAAGAACTTAGAGGGTCACACACAACAACCCAGTCACGTGGGTTAACACTTGAATCGATTAAACGAGTTGATCAAACCATTAAGAGAATGGTGGGGCCCGCACGTGTGGAACACGTGAATGACACGTGTCCTAAGTGACACATGTAGTCACGTATATATATGTGTATGAGTTAAATAATTAATGTGTTAATTATTTAATAGACTTTGATTTAATTTTTAATTATTATTAAAGTCCTAATCTGGAGAATTAAAGTTCAATAAATAATTAATTATGAATTAATTAATTATGAGTCTGCAAGTTATTTATTATTTAATAAATAAAGTAAAATAAAATATCTAAGAGAGAAAGATATTATTCTTGCTTGACAAGTTGGTCAAAAGGAGACTTTTTGTCAAAGTAAGAATCTTACTCTCCAAGCAAAGAAATCCCTTTCCAAAAGAGTTTGAAATCCTTATCCAAAATGGATTGGGGGTTCGAACCCTAAGCCTATTTATATAAGGGGTTCGAACCCCTAGGGATATTGATACACAATTTCTCATTCTCCAAATTATACACTAAACCCTGGAGCCTAAACACCGAATATAGAACTAGCATGCTCCCTATTCGGATCGTGGTCGAGGTTGGTGGACTAATTGTCTATAGGGCTACTATCGTGAAGTCTTAAAAGATTCAAAGGATCTTTTGGGGATCAAGCCGCATGAAGAGCGTTCTTGGGCGGCTAGAACGTGTCAAGAAAGCTACTACCTAAGTGAGTTTCTTGATCTCTACGAAATTGGGATTAGGAATTGCAAGATTCGATTCTATCTTTTGGGATTTTTTTTTTATTTTCAATTTGTTTCTGTCTCGTTTTCCCAACAGTGGGAGACAGAGGAGAAGATGAGAAGGTTTCACCCCGAATTTTTTCCGGGCGATCAGTGAATTCGATGATGGATTCTTTTAAGGGGGAGAGGTTGTAACGCCCCGACCTTTCGGCCGTACAGGTATGACTTATGTGTTTACATAGTTGCGCCTTTTAAATATTTAACTATGTCATTACTTGTTTATTTTATATGTTATTTGATTATTACTTGAGTTATATGAATAATTATTATGAATTATTTGAATTTGAACGAATGAACGTATATGCTCTTGATTATGCACTGTTTGCATCTGAATTGATTTTCGATTTTTGTCAAATTTTGCTATAATGGAGATATATGTGTTATGATTATGTTTTAATTCTCGTTAAGTGTTTTCGAACTTGTTTGATTTGGTTTCGGTTTTATTTTGAGTTTTGGAACCAAATCGGGGCTAAAGAGCATTTAGCGCACCTTTGGTTCTGGACGTTGTAATATGAGCTCGGGAATTTCGATTTGAATTTTGTCACCTCCGTTGGACTAGTATCAAAGATTCGGGTTCAATAGATCAAGCCTTATATTTTTCTAAGCCCGTTTGAACCTCCGAAATCCAACCGAAACAAGATTCGTTCGTAGATTTGCCACCCTTAGCCAAATTAATCATAACTCTCTCCACACTTAACTAAATTAACCAAGGTTTGAGCCAAAATAACCCTAGTTAAACCCACTACCACCCCATCTCCCAGCCATTTCATCCCTCATAAAAAAAGAAGAGAGAAAGTTCAGCCAAAGCAAGGAAGAGACCCTCAATCTCATCACTATTCACCTTTCATCAAATTTGAGCTCATAACTTGCTCAAACCTCAACCAATCCGGAAGGGAGGCATATATTTGTGATTGGCACTTCCTTGTGGTTGTTTTAAGCTAGAGTTTGCATGTTTTCATGGAGATTTGATCATGTTTTGGGGATTTGAATGAATAGTTGGATTTCTTGTATGAATTCTTGATCTTACTCATCTCTTGGAGTTTTGAGTTGGGTTAAAGCATGATTGTTGATCAATTTGGTATCCTTATTACATTTATGAACTTGAATTTCATGGTTGTTGGGCATTGAATGAGTTACCATTAATGAGGGTTGAGTTTCTTGGAGATGAAGATGCTTGGTTGATCATTCTTTTCATTCTTTCTCTTGTTTGTTGGCTTGGAGATAATTATGTGATGGATTTGCTTTGCTTTTGTGGTCATTTTGAGCTTGGAGTTGTTGCCTAAGAGCTACCTTGTTGCTGCCCTGTTTAAAAGCTTTTCTTCGAGCGAAACAGAGCTCCTGATCTGTTTTCATTTTGAACACGAAGACTTGACATGACTATGACATGATTATACTAAAAATGGACATGGCCGTGATGAAATCTCGGCACTTGAAGGATTATTCTTCAAAAATCGGACACGGCCTTGTCCAAACTCTTTGAAAACTCAACACGGCCGTGTCAATCATTTGAACTTGGAATTTTATTTGTCAAAAATCGGACACAGCCGTGTCCAAACCTTTGAAAATGCAACACGGCCGTGTCACTCAAAATGGAAGCTTTAGGGTGTTCTTTCGTTGCTTCTCATTTTGTTTTTCCCACTTCATTCTTGATTTGTATGCAACGTGAATTAGACGAGCTTTGCATTATGATTCTTATACATGTTTATACATTAAATTGTATTGATAGGATTATGTTAGTAATGAACGTGAATGAATGATCTTGAACGTTTATGTGACTCTAATATGTTAACTGTGCATAAGAACATCCTCATTGCATGATTATATCTCTCATGGACTTCATAACATGACCATTGCATCGTCGTGCGTCGAATTTGGTCATTTTGAGTCTCAATTCATCTCTTTTGCACAGATTTTGGTCCGAACGGAGACGAGGCCGATCAGTGAGGCTCTTGCACCGTTTTTTTCACTTTCAAGGTGGGTTTCTCTTCTATTAGTTAAACGACCCAATGTATAAGCCCAATGTGTAAAGCTTTAAGCCAAAGAATTATATTTATATATCGAGTCTTTTGAAGAGTCAAGGATTTTGAACGTATAACCTTTTCTTTATTAAATACCCTACCAAATATTTTGGCGAGGCATGATTGAATGCACTGAATGGGGGCCCTAGGACTTAGTGTACGTGGCTAACCAGAGGAAGCATGGGCTGACAGGGATCCCCGTGCACTAGTTCCACCAAACTACGGCGATACCCGCCCTCGCTAGGAGGTTTAGCGAGGAATGGGAACCAAGCTTTTGGGGATTCATGTACCCCACTAGGCATAATGATTGGGTGGCGGCCTTGCAAACCCGTCCACCACCCAGAGAAAAAAGGTGTTACTTGATTGATTATGAATGGTCGAATGATTATGATTGATTATGCACGAAAGATTATGTGTGTGAAACCTAATGAACACTTAAATGATTACACAAAGTGGAATTTGGAGACTTAGCCCTCTCGCCGGGCTCACCAATGACCTATTGAGTGAATATGATAGTTATAATCCCGTTTGATGATTTTCTTGTCTTACCCACTTGGGAAATATTCTAAAACCTCTTACGGGATTATAATTTACATGAACGTGCTTAAATACCATGATACTTATATATTATGCCTGTTTTTATACCCACCAGTCCCCTTGGAATGAACCTATTTGTTTTCAGTTGTTTTGTGCAGGTTAGGAGGAGCGCTAGGCGGGAATTCAAGTCTTTAGGTATCTTACATTCGAGTCTAACACCTCTTTTGTTCACTTACACTCATATTTATATTCTTGTATTATGACTATGACTACGGATATGTTGGGCGTACATGTTAGTTGAGCCGTGATGGCAATTTTGAGTATTTGGATGTTGTATTTTTTTTTTTTTTGGGAGCTTGAGTGCTCATGGTATATATGATGATCTCGTGTAGCTTCCGCTTATTGTTTTACTCTGTTTTATTTCATTTGGTTTTGATGGTTTAAAGGTTAGCTCCCCCCTAGCATAGTGAGTGTGTTGTGTCCCAGTTCGCCTTCATTTGGCACGTGTGTGGACTTTCCATCTCATATACGGGTCGGGTCACGGTGCAGGGGATGTGACGTCTCGTGCTCGGGCCCTACAATGTAATATCTTCTTTCGTATGAAATCGACATGAATATGAACTATGCTTACGTGATTTCATCTCTTAAGTGCATGAACATACGTCGTGCGTCTATGTGGTTCATTCTTGAGTCTAAGTCCCATGTTTTATCTTCACTTTGTTCAAGTACACCCGGGGTGGTGTTTTGTTGGACGAGTTGATTCCGGGGTGGATCAAACATCTTGTCTTCGGCCTCATCAGTGTAAGGTAAGGTTAGGTTATAGTTAAACCCTATTGAAACATGCTCGTTTTCTATGCATGCGAGCTATAACCTTAAAGTATAAGTATATGTGCGAGATATGTAATTTTATGACTCTGTTATACGTTTGCAAGTATGATACGCTATGTACAAGCCTATGTACACTTGTTATAATTTGCTATGATTTGTTATATTTCACAACATCAAACCACGCTTCAAACCGTGTGCCTCTTATGAGCCGGGAGATATGAGCTAAGGAATATATTAAGGATTTGACACGGAGAGTATGAATAGCATGATTGTTGCAAGGTGAGGTATGGTACTTAAGATTTGATAAGATATGATATGTTACGTAACGGGTTAGGTATGTTATGATCTGTAATGATATGATCTGTATTTGTATGATGGGCCCTGGAGTCTACGAGTCAGGACGGTCTGGACGGTAGCGGGCCGTCAGGATAAGCTTGAGCATAGTCTCCATTTGATAGGATTACTCCTAAACCCACTAGGAGGTTTGGTGAGGGATGGATATCCTGAGGGTTTGGAGTAGCTTGCACTCCCCTCACCCGTAATAGATGGTTAGAGGGTATACACCCTTCCATCACCGAAGAAGGGGGTATATTATGTGATTATGATACGTTGTTTTGTTTTTATTTGGTATAATACCTATGAGGAGTCCAGGATGGAGTATGATACTCGTACCCGCCGAGTTATGTATGTATGATACGTTAGAGTTCGTGAAACGGGGATAGACTTATTAACAAGATAAAATATGGGTATTTTGAAAGGATAAGCTAAGATATGAAATAATTTGTTATGATACAAATTGTACGACACGTTTTTATAAATTAAGTTATGATTTGCTCTCTCTTATTAAATAATCCCTATATGTATTATCACGGGCAAAAGTTTTGGTGTACAAAAACTATCCCTGAGTTCACGAATATTATGATTTGAAAGTGCTATGCTCCTTATTGTATATGTAGCGTGTATGGGTAGCCCCTCACTCAGTCAGTGTGACTAACCCTCTCCCTCCCCAATGTTTTTAGTGTGCAGGTGTGGCTTTGGAGTTCAAGCTAGGCGGCATGAGTCAAGTCCCTTAATTCTATCAAGTCCTTGTTTAGTTCGAGTCATTGCATACGCATTTTGTATTCCGATTAAGTATGTATGTAAGATCCGAATGAATTATGTAAACTTTGTTTATGGTATGATATATTTTCAGGACAGGCTTCTAGGGTTAGATTGAACCTGTTTGCTTTTATGATTTATGTCGATTTCGGGATTAGGTATCTATGCTAGTTGAACCCGTCACCTGCTGCTTGTATTTTATGTTTAAATGTATGAATTACTTCCGCATGTTTGTTTTGTTGTTTAGATTCTGTAGTCAGGGCCTACGTCCCGCCTAGCTTAGGTGTGAGTTTGCCTGTCTCCCGTTCGGCTCTGCTTGATTCATATAGTAGTTTTTCATCTCGTATGTGGATTGGGCTTAGGTGCGGGGGATGTGGTGACCCACCGTGCGGGTGCTACAATTGGGCCAATCCCTGTTGGGATAAAATCATTTAAATTATAATAAAAAAAGATAATTTGTAATTTTTAAAACTCTTTTGGCATGATTGGTATGCATGAATGGAATTAGGCAGGAAAGTAATGAATTTTGGAATAGAATGGACAATGGAATGGAATGACTTTATTATATCATTCATATGATTGGTACGTTCAGTAATAAAGTTAGGAATGGAATAAAAATTTTAAATTTATTTCGATCATATTATTCACAAATAAAAATATAAGTAATAATATTGTTAATAATGATGATTAAATACATGATTAAAATACTTTATATATTAATATAATTTTTAATTTTTTTTATTTTGAGCAATATTATGTTTTTATATGTAATATATTGTAACTATTTTATATCGAATGTGTTATATGTATGACATTTATTTTATACACAAATCAAATATATATATATATTGATGAGACATAAAACTACGCTCGTATCGGAGCCGTCCACGTGTCGCCATCTACTGACTTAGAGCTTGGATGCTCGTATTAATGGGCTCGCGGGCTAACCCAGCCCATTCCGTTGTTGTCTAATACAGGCCCACGAGCCTCAGCCCACGGTTCAAACAGGGGATTCAGACTGCCAAATTTGACGCTCATGCCATGATCCTCAGGGCCACCCTTCCCAGAGAGGCACCCCCACGAGGGCTCCTACTATCTAACGCTCGATTAGTTGACGCTCAAGGATCATCTGCCAAGGGAGACCCTCTCGTGCACCCCTTCGAGCGTCACTCATGCTCGGGTATGATCTACCCCCCTTATAAGGCCTCCGTGTGCCTGCAGGACCGATCTTGAGCCTCCCCATGCACGGCCCTCGCCAACAACCTCTGACACAATGGCAGTGTGCACCTCGTACCTGACACGCCGCCTACTTTTCAGAGCCATCACTCTCATACCGCCACAGGCCGCCACATGTTAGGGCAACACAGGTTTGGGACCACACGGTCAAATTACCCAAACCACCCTCACCCCTAACATATAAATAAGGGAGAACATCTGCATTCTCTCCCAAGTTATCTTCCACATACACACTGCATTCACTATACTGGGCATAATTCCTCCATCTTTCTTCACCTTCTCGAGCTTTGTATCATCCTCACCACAGTTGCATCATCATCATCATACTTTGCATTCTTGGTGTTGTCCTAGCTGGAAGAACCCACGCTCGAAAGGAAACCCAGTTCCTGAGGCTTTCACGCCTGTGATGGTCTTTCCCTTTTTAAACAAATCTCAAAGTGTTGGATACATTTAGGAACCCAGATTCCTGCACCATCATTTTTGGCGCCGTCTGTGGGAAATCCATCACCATCATCTTCATCAGATCCTTCTTTGAGCTAGTTGAGTTATAACACCTTTTGCTCCAAACATGGTAACTGCGACGAGATCCGGAGTTCTAGAGAACAGGGGTGTTCTTTCTCCCGTAAATGAGGAAATCACGGGTAACAATGCCCCCGACGGAGGTGCACCCCCATCTACTGCCGAAAATGGGGCCGGAAACACAGAGGCCGCTGCTGCAACTCTCCCGCCCAGTGGAAACAGGGCAGGAGGATCTGGCTCCGTTCCTCCTCCACTGGCCCTCACTCCCAACGTTCCAGTCACCCATCCCAATGTGTACTCCGTGACAATGCCACCACCGGGGTACACTTACATACAACCCGGAATGATGCCCGGGGTGGTACCGAACATGATGCCCATGGTCCAGCCCTATCAAATGGGAACATTACATCTTCCCAAATCACTTCCTAGAGAAATACAAGGGGTGGAAATGCCCCAAGTCACCACCCAACAACTTCAGGCACTTTATGCGCAATGCGAGGAGCAGACGGTGCAGAACGCCTGGGAACACTTTACCGCCGCTTATTTTCCTTCAATTGCAGGCACCCGAGCGTCTCCACCTATAGGAGGACTCCCCATCCATCCCCTGACAGCTGCCCAGAATGTGCTGAGGGCCCAGCCGCCTCCGCCTCCCCCGCCACCCGCTCAGGGAAATGAAGTCCCACCGAGGGTCCTTCATGGACAGCAACCCACTGAGAACGAAAGGGTCCCTCAGAATGAGAGGGCTGAAAACGAGGAGGTCCAATCAGGGGCCACCAGAAGGACCGGCCGCCGTGACGGCGAAGACCCTCAACTCGCAGCCGTGCAGGATCAACTGAATGGGCTCCAGAACCTTGTGGAGCAGCTCTCTCGAGCGCGGTCTCAAGCTCCCGGTGCTGGGAGCGAGAGGTCCAGGGCCAGAGACGCTCGCAATCCACGCAGTCAGACGTCCCGCCATTGGGGAGAGGAAGATTATGAGAACCACCACCACGAGGGCGAGAACTACAGGCCTTTGGCGGGCGCTTCCCTCCTCATCGATGAAGTCCTGATGACCCGGGCAGGGAAGGGCAAAATCCCTACATCTGTCAATCGGTATGATGGGACAACCGATCCGGCCGAGCACCTAGACCACTTTGTGCACTTAATGCACTTGTACGAGCACCCCAGCAACTATTGGGCCAAGGTCTTCGTCACCTCACTCATAGGGATGGCCCAAGAGTGTTACAAGAAGCTGCCCCCTCGCTCCATCCGAGGGTACGAAGATTTGACCAGCGTTTTCATGAGCCACTTCAATTCCATGAAAGCACCAGCGCCCGCCGCCACGGCTCTCTACAGCCTACTCCAGGGGTCAAGTGAGATGCTCAGATCCTTCATGGGAAGGTTTAAGAAAAAGATCCTACTGGTGGAGAGGCCCTCGATGGATTTATTGAGGCACGTACTTTTTGGAGCGATCAATATGAAAAACTATGTCAGCAAAGAATTCGTGGAGGAGGTGGCCAAGAAAAAGACGCGCTCGTTGATGGAAATAAGGGACATAGCGGATTCTTTCTTCACCCTCGAGGACATATACCTGGCAAGGGATCAAAAACTCGCCAATGCCCCTCGGACAAGCAAAGGGCCAGAGGACAGAGAGCCCAAAAATCACCGCCACAGCCCGGTACCCGCTCGAAGGATCTCTCCACCCCCTCACCGATTCGAGCATATCCCCCTCAACAGGCCCATTGCTGAAGTATACTCCATGGCGGACAAAAAGCTCTTCAAAAGACCGCCAAAGTTGAGGGAGACCGAGGCTCAAAAGCGCTCGGGAAAGTACTGTGCTTTCCATAAACAGAAGGGGTATGACACCAACGAGTGCCGCCAAGTCGAGAGCGAGATTCAGAGACTCATTGCTGGGGGGCACCTCAAGGAGTTTGTGAAAGTATTGGAGAGGTACGATGAGCATTGTGCTGAGAGAGCGCGTACTAGAGGAAGAAGCCGCTCAAGCTCACGGAGTCCCCGCCACCATCACACTGAGACAAGCGACCGCGGAAAAGGGAAAGCCACAGACGTGGAGAACTAGCCCTTTGCGGTTATTCACATGATCACTGGGGGACCCTCGGGGGGCGATTCTAATGCTTCCCGATGCCGCCACGTTCGGAGTTATGACCAGAGATCTTCCCAGCTCAAGCCCGTGCTCTCCGTTGATAGCTCCTCACGCTCAGAGGAGAATGACATTGTAGGGTTCACAGAGAAGGACATGGAACACATTGTAACACCCCATGGGATTTGGAAAACCTCTGACTGTCCCATGGTGGTTAGTTTAGATGTTCATAACCACGTTGTAAAGAGGGTCTTAATTGATAGTGGAAGCTCTGCGAACGTTCTCCCTACTTAACTTTTCAAAAAATGAATATAACAAACATTCCACTCGAACCCCTCAGAACAGCCCTTGTTGGCTTTGGGGGTTCCGAGATTATCCCTCGGGGACAAATTCGCTTGGCCACCTCTTTTGGTCGAGCCCCGCAGCAAAAAACCTTGAGCGTTCTGTATGTAGTTGTCGAAGTGGATCTCCCGTACAACATCATCATCGGACGACCGGCGCTCGTCGACTTCAAAGTAGTAATCTCCACATATCGCCAGAAAGTTAAGTTCCCCACTCCCGAGGGAATTGGCGAGGTTCAGTGCAATGTTAAAGAGGCTTGGGAATGCTACATCCTTTCCCTCCGAAGCCACAAACCCAAACAAACCATTTAGGCAGGATCCACCAAGAAGTCAGTCGACTTCCCCAAATTGGATGAGGATGGCCCCGAGCGTAAGAGGACCAAACTTTACAAGAAGAAGAACAAAAAGAAGACCCCTAGCGAGGCCCAGCATAGGGAGGATGGGCCACCGGGGGCCGTCGAAGGATCCTCCTCCGAGAACGAGGGGGACGAGCCCTCGGACGTGAGGGGTGGCAAGCTTATTGGGAAAAAGCGAGCGCTCGAGGATCCACGGCCTGAAGTTCGCATTGAGCCCGTCGAAAAGTTCTTGACCATCGAGTTGGAACCCGGGAATCCAGACAAAACCACCCAGATTGGCTCAAACCTCGACGGTCCCTCCCAGATTATGATGATCGAATTTCTCCAGGAAAACCTCGACGTATTCGCCTGGAAGGCTTCCGATCTCACTGGAATTGATCCGAGTGTCATAGTTCATAGGCTCAACGTGGATCCAGCCTTTAAGCCCATCAAGCAAAAGAAGAGGGACGTCCATGGTTTCAGGAGGCAAGTCATCGAAGAAGAAGTCAATAAACTCCTTGACGCTCAGTACATTGAGGAGATCTTATACCCGGAATGGCTCTGTAACGTTGTTCTCGTGCCCAAGAGTGCTAATAAATGGCGCATGTGCAATGACTTCACACACCTTAACAAGGCATGCCCAAAGGACCCTTACCCCCTCCCGAGGATCGATCAATTGGTTGATTCAATTGCTGGCTGCGAGCTTATGAGTATGATGGACGCGTTCCAGGGTTATTATCAGATCTTCATGGCACCCGAGGATCGCCCCAAAACTTCATTTGTGGTCCATGTATGCGTTTACTGTTTCAAAGTTATGCCCTTCGGGCTAAAAAACGCAGGAGTGACGTACCAACTCCTCATCAACAGGATGTTCAAACGTGAAATCAGGAAGTCCATGGAGGTATATGTAGACGACATGATCGTCAAGAGCGAACGACAACATTCCTATCTGGAGGATCTCAAGCGAACCCTCAACATCCTGCGTCATTACGGAATGAAATTGAACCCCTCCAAATGCACATTTGGCGTTCGGGGCGGTAAATTCTTGGGATACATGGTCAGTCAGCGAGGTATAGAGGCTAATCCAGAAAAGATTAAAGCAATCCTAGATATTCCCTCCCCTCGGAATGTGAGGAAGGTCCAAGTGCTGGTGGGCAAGATCATTTCTCTAAACAGGTTCATCTCCCGCTCCGCGGACAGGAACTCACCTTTCTTCAAAATTCTGCGCAGCGCTCGAAACTTTTCCTGGAGCGAGGAATGTGAGAAAGCTTTGCAGAAAATGAAGCAATACCTCGCTAGCGCATCTCTGTTGACCAAGCCTAACCCAGGAGAAAGCTTGTTCATTTACCTTTCAATCTCCTCAGAGGCTACGAGCGCTGTCCTCGTGGCGATCCGCGAGCGTAAACATATGCCAGTATATTATTTAAGAAAAACCTTGCAAGGGGCAGAGAAGAGATATATGGATATAGAGAAGTTTGCTTCCGCACTCGTTAATGTCTCTCGAAGGCTAAGGCCTTATTTCCAAGCTCATTCCATCACAGTGCTCACAGACCAACCCCTCAAGCAGGTGCTTACAAAACCGGACGTCTCAGGGAGGTTAATTAAATGGTCAATTGAACTCAGTCAGTTTGATATCAACTTCGAGCCTCGTACCACGATACAGGCTCAAGCAGTGGCAGATCTGTTGGTGGAGCGCTTCAATCTGGATGCCACGCCCTCGTTGGCAGAAGGGTTATGGCTGCTGCACACAGATGGCTCCTCGACCTCACATGGGGGGAGGGGGGGGAGCCGGGGTGACCCTCAGAGATCCTTACGGTGTTGAGGTTGACTACGCTATCAAACTGGCGTTCCAGGTCACCAACAACGAGGTAGAATATGAGGCTCTAATCCAAGGGCTTAGGATAGCTCTCCAGAATGGTGTCGCTCGGGTCACTGCATATGTTGACTCCCAGCTGATCGCAAGTCAAATTGATGGCACTTATGAGGCTCGAGAAGCCACTATGGTGCAGTATTTGGCGAGCGCTAATGAAGTGATCTCCAAATTCAAAGAATTTCGTCTGTTGCAGATCCCAAGAATGGAAAACGAGCGTACAAACGCTCTCTCCAAGTTTTCATCCGCTCTGGAAGATTCTTGCGAGCGTTCAGTCACACTCCTCAGAACGGAGAAGCCGCTGATTCGCGAAGCGGGACCCTCGGGTGAGATGCACATGATTGATCCCTCCGAACCTTGTTGGCTCGATGACATCATTAGATTTTTGAAGGAGGGAACTTGCCCGAGCGATAAAGTGGAAACACGGAAGATTAGGAGTAAGGCCCCTCGCTTTTCTCTTGACAGCGATGGACGGCTATTCAAGCGATCTTTCCAAGGTCCACCATTAAGGTGCCTGAGGCCCTTGCAATCCAAGGAAGTATTAAAGCATGTGCATAACGGGAGTTGTGGGAATCATTCTGGCGGTCAAAAGAAAGTACAAAATGCCGCAAGCGGGCAATTACAAAGGTTGACATTTACACGTAGAACAGTCTAAGGTTACATGCATTCCATGGTCTAGGGAGATGCTCGCCTTGCAAAGTCTCTAGCAGGTAGGTGTTGTTCGCTCGTACCTAGATGACTTTGAAGGGACCTTCCCAATTAGGGTCCAACTTACCCACATGTTTGGAGACTTCAACTTTTTTGAGGACCAAGTCCCCCAGCTGGAAAGTCCTCTCTTTCACACGTTTGTTATACTGGTGGGCTACGGTCGCCTTGTACTTGTGGATGCGAGCCCAAGCAGTGTTCCTTCTTTCGTCTAGCAAATCCAATTCCAACGTACGATTGGCCTCGTTGATTGCAGGCTCGAAATAGGCAACGCGTACGGATTCTTGAGAAATCTCCGCAGGTATCATAGCCTCGGAACCATATACGAGGGAGTAAGGGGTCTCCCCTGTTG